>OX297875.1:12732500-15457500 GCA_946478455.1 Eupithecia vulgata
TTTTTGATGAGCATCGAAAGTTTAGGGTTTTTGTTAGTAAGTTATGGGAGCCGAAACACGATTGACTCAACTTGACTCGATAGAAAAAAATCGCAAAGTTTCCTCTAACTTTTGCATTTTTACTACGGAAAATCAGTTTCATTTGCTAGTTTCTTAACATATTTGCACGAAATATCGTCTAAAAAATACTTAACTAAAAACTTTAGAGGATTATGGTTTTAGTTTTTTGCGAAAGATTGTTATTTTAGAGCAATAACAAATTTATAAATAAAAAGCAGGGAAATTGCGCGCGGGCCGGCTCTTGCGTCCCTTTCTCGCTTTCACTGCGCGGTGTTCGCTCGTCCTTGTCTCGAAAATATGAACACATTTTCATTGACAACCTGTCAAAAACGTTACGACTTGAAACGTGCTTAAATCTGAGGTGCGTTTGAGTATTCGAACGTTAGTTTGTTACGCAAAACCTAAAAAACAGTTAAAAACTATGGGATTCGAAGTTGGTTTTAAGGTTCATGAAAACAATAAAATTCCATAAAGATTGATGTAAAAATATAGATTGGAAAAAGGCTTTAACTCTTTTGTGGACGTTAACTACTGCGGAAGCTTTGATAAAGACAGACGCACAACCACAACATGAACTAAGCCGGTTACATTCACTTTTCTATTTGCAAACAAATCAGAAGTTTGTTACTTACTAAATTCAATCAAAAGTTTGGAAAATAGAGTTCAATCCAAGTTGAGCCTTCGAATTTATAAACTAGTTTCAGGCTGTGGCTTTTCACGCTTGTTTTTATGGAAACGTTAAAAGGTTATTTCTATGGCATGAGAACTAGAACTGGGAACTGTGAAAAAGTGTTTTGCTTGTTTCATTTCAGGCATAGCTACATTTATGTAAAATTCCAGCCCGATCCATTCAGTGTTTGTGGCGATATGAGGTATTTCAGTATTTTATTTATTGCATTGATACAGTCATCAGGTCTTAGTGATTATGTGAGTGTTAATAAAATGTTCACAGTATGTACCCATTTAGGGTGTTGCAATGGAAGACTGGCCAGGTATCATGCCTTTCTAATTATGATAAACTATGTATTTTAAACTTATTATGAAATATTACGAGTCGCTAAAATTATCATTGAAGAATTCGTCAAGTTCGTAAAAACATTTTTTATGAGTATCGCCTTTAGTTTGTATTTGAACATGTTATTTTTTTCTATACATTTGATGTTTTCTGGTATTTTATTATTAATTTTGACTGCCATCGAGTTGGTGAATTTTTAATTTTGATGCGGGCATGACAAGTTTGTGTTTGTATCGAGTTTGGTATCGGCGAGGTTGGTCATTTATTTTTTGGAAAAAGATTGGATTATTCCTTACAAATTTTCATATTTCTAGAATGTTTATATACAAACTAGGGTAAAGATTCCTAATTTAATAAAGTGGGGCTTACGTGTCTCTGGTACTTGCTATGGTACGGACGCATAACAGGTAACTAACATCCAAACATCTAAACAGCCATCCTAACTTTTGCATTTAATAATATTAGTGTGATAGTAATATTTGCAAATAGGACTAACAAAGTTTAGTAGGTATTCCAATGTAACCCGAAATCTCGGTTTTCAGTGAACATTATGCATAAGGGTTGGCGTAATCTTGAATCATTATTAAATAACCTTTGGAATATTGTTCGGGTGGAGTTAATGTTTTGGGCGGGGCTGGTCCTACCAAGTAAAAAATGGTGCATGACCATTTTTTTACTTGATAGGATACAGATCCTCAACGGTAAATCGTAGGTGCTTGCTATGCATACTGATGGGTTAATAATATATCCCTTTGCAAAAGTATCCATAGTAACTTATTTCCAACAAGTCGTAGCTACGCTAGCTATGTAGCTACCTATAGCTGATTCAATACAGAAAGTTAAGTATGCCCAACGTACCCCATAGGTTAGGTACCTAAGTTGAGCAAGCTATTGGGCAAATTGAACACTTATAAATTCTAGCCAAACCATAGGTTCAATGTTAACTAGACATGAAATAAAATTTCTACTTTACAATCAACTGTTTATTGATAGTCTTTTAGTGACGTAACTGTAAATCTAAGTTTTAATAACAATAAAGTTTTAATAATAGACAAAAATAGAATCAACAAAACATCAACGTTTCTTAACCATAACTTTTGGATAAGACTCAGTATTTCTATTCAAAATCAGCCTTGAATATTTATCTAATTATCAATATAGCTACTAATATATTAATTAGATCCTGGAAACTTAACTCCTACTCACTCTGTTGCAATTTCTACAAACGAAAGTAAGACCAGCATCTGTCGTATATTTTGTATGTGCTCAATTTACTCCAACCCGAAATTTTAAAACAAAAGAGAGATTTTAAAAAACTTAGAATTTTGCACATCTTTTATACATCTCAATAGCAAACTAAATTTATAGAAGTTTAAAACTTTTCTGATTGAAAACGCATTACATTTGACTTGTACATACGTAATATTTCGGTTTACGATTATTTTACTTTTTCATCACAAAGTAAAAAATGTGCGTGTGTACTTTCTCGATCAACAAATCGCCACCGGCTGTCGCGCGATGAGATCCCCTCCTGAGACTGCTTTTTTCCGCAATTTGATGTGTAAGCGTGCGGGGAATGGTTTTCGAGATATTTCGAGTGCTCAACTTACCTCTATGCTCTACTAGACCCACTCTACCCTACTCGCTGACTCGAAAATTTTCGGGACTGCCTGCGGGCTCTAGCACCGTTAGCGCTACCTACAGGGGAAACATTTTTTGGTTTCTATTTTTCAACTTTTCTGCCCCACGCACTGGGCGCACACAGTCCGTTAACCGCCACGGGGGTCGCGCGGGGCGGACCCCTTTTGAGGCGCTTACCTGACCAGTTGATGGGAAGCGTTTTTCTCAGCCTATCGACGCCTGAAATGTAACACACGAGTTACCATGCACGAGCTGCCGACCGACCCCGTTACACGAAATTATGTAATGTAATTTAATTTCCTTTTTATAATATTAGTAAAGATAAACAAAAACGTATTACCTATGTATATCCAATATACAACGGAACACTGGAAAGTTTAAAACTGTGTTGCACCTCCCAGCGCCCAAACTCAGGGTATGGTTAAAGCCAATTCCACTGAACAGAAAGCATGGCATTAATAAATTGGTTTCGTCAATAAATAGTATTTCTGTTACTACGATACGAAGTACTCGTAACTCCCCCCCCCCCTTTGAGCTCTCACAGCCTTACCTACTCACAGCAACACAACGTGTTTTTTGGCTTAAGCCAAATAGCGTATCTTCGATTTTCATAATATTTCGGTAGGTATAATTCAGGCCTGCCTCGGTACATTTAATAATTCTTTAAACTCATAAAGTAAAACAAATAAATGAAATTAATAGTTAAACTCAAGAATACTTGGGAGTAAAAGTATTTTTTTTAATGTTGTCTGAAATCATCTGCCAGTAAAGACATTCGTCCCCTTGCATAAAGACTCGACTTCTTGGTGTTCCATTTACAAAGAAAATACATTTCAATTGAATTTATTTTTGAAAATGGAACTGAAAGCGCCTTTTTGGTTATTTTTTGGATGTTTTATAATATGTTGAATCTTCCTCCATCGTAGAATGCGAAGAATGCGTTGGTAGGTAGAAAACACAAAGTTTCTTGTTCAAAGTTTCTCATAAAAAAAATTAATCAATCAGAGCGAAATCTCTAGAATATTTGTTTACTACAAATTTAACTAAAGATCTCGGCTGAACGCTGATCTGACAGATTATACTAAAGATGAGCTTGGCTTATTTAATTGAAAATGCCATCAGCAAACGAAAATTAATTTCATAATATTCAAATGGGACAGAATGGCAAATAAATAATCAATATGATTCTATCTACTTGACGACCTCAGTGGCGCAGCGGGCGAGAGTCTGCCTGCGACGCAAGAGGTTGCGGGTTCGATCCCCGCCTCGGAACAAATTTGTGTACGATCTGCAGAAATTTGTTCCGTTGGTCTGGGTGTTTTCTATGTATAATAAAAAATATTTATCTACGTAATGTATAATATTACGTATATCAGTTATCTAGTACCCATAACACAAGCTCTGCTTACCTTGGGGCTAGATAATGCTGTGTGAATTGTCCAGCATTATTTATTTATTTATTTATTTATTTTATCTGTTGCGGTCAAAATTATGTCAAAAAGCGAATTTAACGACAAATTCGTGAAGTAGAGAGGTGAAATCGGTGTGCAATATTTAGTGAAGGTAAGCTTTGATTGTTCTATTTTCTCACACCCGAAATGAAAAGTATCGTTTTTCACGCGGGCCAAATCCGCCCACTATAACTAGGTCTTGTCATCCTCCCTAGTTACATATGCTTTCTGTATGTCGTTATTTCCTGTACTTTATAAATATCTAGAACACTGCCATGTATTGTGTTTTTATCACCATAACTCTGCTTAGCTGGGCTATAATTATAGAAGAATTTGTACTAATTTTTACATTTGAACCTTAAGGTACTCCTGCCTATATTGATTATTTAATTACCTACTATTATAAACCCTAACTGTTATACCTATTATAAACCTAACACCTATAAACAAACGCTGGATGCAAATAGCATCCTAAGCATAGGTACATTTTGTATTTTGTTTTGTTTATTAATGTGTATTTTTAAGTCTAATTTGTTTAATTTAAGTGATAATTCATATGGAACATGTGTCTGAAATAAAAATATATTATTATTATAAAAAATCATTACTACAGTCATGTTACAATTTAGTTTTTTAGTTGAGTTGTCTTGTATTTTTGAGCATGCTGTGGCTACCTGTAATTTAGAGTGAACTAATTTAAAGTTTTATTGTATATTTTTGTGATCTCTTCTGTTAACTCTAGTTGGTTGCCCTTACTAAATAAATAAATGATGCAGAGTGAATTTTTACTATTTATTTATTATTGTTTACTAGTTTCTTCTGCCTCTCAATAAGTTGAATAATTAGTGCTAATAAGATAGGCACAAAGTTAACTCTGACTCACATCAGTGCTTGAAAGCGCACATGTTGTGATAACCTGTTATTTGCCCTTATATTACTTATGAAGTGACTCAATACGCTGCAATGCAAACAAAAGATTTTCCTTATAGAATACCTTCTTATTACAACGTGAGATTTTGCATTCGTACAGTATCTTAGTGTCGTAATCTGTCGCTTTTTCAAACGTGTATACTCTGACAGCGAGACAAAACACAGCTTTTCAGGGTTTCGAGATCGGTTTCGACATCCTTATGGTCTCGCACTGTCCGTCCTCCTTCTTTCGTGATCAAAAGCGATGCAAATAAGCATGAAGCTGAAGAGATAGAAGCTGATGGTTCGCGTGAATATCATGACGCGACACATCAGTTCTCCTGCTAGCCACTGCATAGAGCCAGCCCATGCGGTCTCCAGCGACATAACAAGGAATGTATCGACTATATCTTTATGTATTGTGTTGTCTTACCTATCCACAGCGATACAGATAAGCACGAAGCTGGAGAGATAGAGGCCGAAGGTTCGCGTGAACATCATGACGCGACACATCAGGTCTCCTGCAAGCCACTGCACGGTGCCAGCCCATGCTATCTCCAGCGGCATCATGAGGAATGTTACCTGTAAACAAATAAGTTGACTAAGTTTCTGTTCTTCTCAGTTTACTAGGGGTTTTTCACTTCTTTCACTATTGTGAAAGAAGTGAAAAACCCACTCACTCACTATACCCCTCACTATTGGTGAATAATTGAAGTATTCACTTCAATTATTCACCATTCAATAGTGAAAGAAGTGAAAAACCCCTAATTAATAACACCTTATTTCGTATTTGATGATGCTACTATTTATAATATATTATAGTATAAACGCACAGACTTTTTACTGGCGGCTGCACCCTTTTAAATGTGACTTTTTCTTCTTGTTTATTGACTCTGCGTCTTGTCGACCTTTAGGGCGCAGCCGCCATAGTATAAAGTCTTTGTTTTCGACACAGTTCTGCCAATGTCTGTTAAAAATTGACTTATCAGAAGCTCCTATATAAATAACTTTGACTTCGAGATCCAACATGTAGACCCGATACATTTCTGTGTAGACCTCTGAGTACAGATTGGACCTATTTATTAATAGGCTGTCTATTTTAGTGGTACTAACTAAGATTGCATCTTGACTTTTGTTAGTTTGTTCTCTTTATATTATAGACGGATAGATGAAAAAATGATTTACCCCCCTAAGATAAAAACATCAGGGGGAGGCCTGCGATCGGCAGTGGACCATTTTAGGCTGTTGAGGAGATGAGGAGAGAGGAGAGGCTGAGAGGAGATGGAGGCTTGACAATTCACTCTTGTGTTATGGACTTATGGATAAAAGATACACTAGATAAAGGATACTTTGTACAATACAAAACGTAACATAGATAGATATATTAGGCCTAGAACACACCCAGGACATCTGAAACAAATATCTGGCGATCGTAAAAAAATTGCCAAAACGGGAGTCGAACCGACGCGGACGACTTGTAATTTACAATTTTATATGGAAAACTCATAAAAGTATAAAGTTCGCTTACATTTATGAGGTATATCACTTGACTGTACTGTAGCGGTTTTAAAGTAGGCAGTGACAATTTTACCCTAAAAGTATTAAAATAACTTGAGCGGTGACATAGTTACCCTAGATTTTTACGATGTCAATTTTACCCGTTGACATTTTTACTATGATCCTTTGAATTTTAGGTAGGTAGGTAACAACTCATCGTCAATTTTCTGACGATTTGTCGAAATTACGACTACCATAATAATATCAGGATAACGTCTGCGTCTCTTTAAACAACCAGCTATTTATTCTCGGAAAATATCAACAAAGCCTACCAAAAACGTCTTCCCTGGTAAATAGATGGTCTCTTTATCGTTTTGGATTTCCACTTTCTCTGGGATTAACGGTAATACCGTTATAGTTACCGGACACGGCCTCCTAGGGATTTAGGAGGCTACTGTTACTAACCAATTCATTGTATTACCATACTTTCGCAAAAAAACGATTTGATTGATTGGCTGTTGTTCTCACGATTTCCTTCACAATTCTGCTTGTCGCTTTCTTGATGAAGCGCTGGATTTTAGAATCAGCCCATTTGCAGAAAGGCTAGGCCGATTGAAAAATGAACACTAGAAAATCTTAATTAAATAATTCGACGAGATAGCTAAGTGGCATTTAGCCGTATTGTTGAACGTTGAATGTTCTACAATCGTAATAGACGAATAATTGAATCGCACCGTTTTGCAATCGACCTAGCTAGCTATCCCACAAACGGGCTGATTCTACGATCCGGCGGCGACATATGCATTAGGTACATTGGATAATGTAGATTATTCTAAATAGACGCAGGGTAACGCACCGTAGGAAATTCCTTTCGGTTGGCTTGCTCAGTTCGTTCACGTGCTAAGGAACCGGAGTTGCTTGAACTTCTTTTCTGACGTAGCGTATTATAGTAATATTACGGGTCACTATAATGCACGACACTTTATTGCACGGCCGAATAATGTAACACCTAGAAAATTCGTGTCAAAATCAAAACCTATTAAAAGTGGTGGCCATGACACGGATTATCAAGGTGTACATTATTCGGCTGTACAATAAATTGTCGTGCATTATAATGAAAATATCTGGTAGGTACTAGTTTTCTTACACCCCCCCCCCCTTCCGTTTTGTTTCACTCGGACATCGCAGACAATAAATGTATATGCGCGAGTGTGATTTTTTTGTAGACTTTCAAATAGCTGAAAGAAGTTAAGAATTATTTTCTTTCAACGTGTCCTTACTTTTGAGACATATTTCAACTCAATTCAATAACGTTTAAGCACTTAGACAAGTCAAATTCAATACAATAAACAGGTTTATAAATAGAAATTATTATCAAATAAGAAATAAGGTGTTATTGATTTTGTCCACTCGAATTTTTTGGCCACTACTGGAAGAAGTGGAAAATAAACCACTACTAAGTGTGTATATGACTTATAAACTAATAAGTACCTACATTGTTATTTGCATACCTAAGTCTAAATATAACGTGATTTAGATACAGGTCAATATTTATATAAAACTAACTAAGCTTAACATTATTTTCTTATTATACTATTATCGGCAAACGTAGTGTAGGACGCCCTCCGACCAGGTGGGATGACGATTTGCGAAAGACTGCTGGCAGATGCTGGATGCGGCAAGCTGAAGACAGGGCGCTATGGCGCTCATTAGGGGAGGCCTATGTCCAGCAGTGGACTGAAAAAGGCTGATGATGATCATGATACTATTATTGGTGCGGATCTGGATGACATCTGATCAATATAGGTAATAATCTTAATTCAGATACTAACTTTCTGTAATCTGATACAACAAATTGTCCTGGACTGCATAAGTACCTATCTTAAAAGTAACCGTGTCTATGAAATACTTCATTCTGTCTTTATTGACTCACCTGACAACAATATGGGAACTTCATAGCCATAATATATGTATTCAAGTTGCATATCCAGAACTTGGTTGAATTGTCTAAGATCGCAAACAATAAATAAATCATCTGTGTAAACTGTGGCCAGGGTATGGTACAACCAGATCCTGAGTCCGGTTATCGATGGTATCGAGACCTGATCGTCACGTCTCACCTTTGTTTGCGATTTGCGAGTTTCACACGATAGAGGCGCTGCTGTACCAATATCTATGGAAAAATGAGACGTCACGATCACGTCTCGAGACTACCCTTAACCGGACTCAAGGCTCTATTTATTATTATTTATTTATTAACACTTTATTGTACAAAAAAGAGAACATACATGAGTAACATAAAAATCTTATATCTAAATATAAATTTACAGTACAAAAGGCGGCCTTATCGCTGAGAGCGATTTCTCCCAGGCAACCTTAGGATGGACAAAGAAGATAAAAGATAAAGTGGTATTGCACAGACAGTAAATAGCTGAACTAATTTAGTACAATTTATGACACATACATATTATAAACTAGGCTCTGTTCTTGCTAATCCATGCTTGCAATTGAAAGTAAGACGTATTACGAATGAATAAAGTTTAATTTAATAGAAATAAGTGGGTCAATAAGCCTGACCTTGCTCGAATATAAAACATAATTAAGGGAATCGAAGTTAATTGACTGCTTTCGACTTGAGGTAGGAGTACCTTTTTATTTGTTTTGTTTGGGCCAGATTCTTTGGGGAAATTCGAGCATAGATGTTAATGGGCTTTTATTTTATCTTTTGAATTTTTTTTGAGTTATTAATTCACAGGCAAAAATACCATAGAGCAGCTTTTCAAGGAAAGTGTCTTTTCAATAATATCTCCCTCTTTTCATTTTTTTGTGGTTTTCTATGTAATAAAATAAAAAATAAAAAAAATAAACACGATTTCTCCAGGAGCGAACGATCCGTAAAATCAGTTCCGTGAAAACGGATCCCATATGTAAAAGTACTCTATATAATGTTATATTAACCTTACCATAAGATCAGCCACAGCTAAATGCATCAGTAGCACGTCCAACCGACTGGCTCGCTTCGCTCTCCGGCGTTTCACCAGCTGCGTCAGTACCGTCAGGTTCCCGGTCGCCGAGACCACCATGAGAACACTGTATACAGTCATGGAAACCATGTGACCATGGTTGAACCTCATGTCTAACGGCAGTTCATCGACAGTCAAGTTAAAATGGGTCCAGTTCTTCTGTGAGGCCCCCCCGGGGCCTGACACTTTTTCGTCGATATCCATGTTGGTTTCTTATTACACTTTTTCCATGCAAATGGCGTTTGCTGAGGTGTTTGCTTGTGACATTTTATGCCGGTGTTTTGACATTGGAAATGCCTGCAACAAAAAGAAAGATCAAGTGAATTATATGAAGTAGATAGGTAATAGCTTTTTAAATGACTGCTAAGCTAAGCTAAAGTGTTCATTTTCTTTTGTGTTTATTCGTTATCAAAATGCAGCTTTGATATGCAGATTTGAATAAAGCTTTGATCTCTTGATCTTTTTTTCTTCTTGAAACTTCTTTTCTAGTCGTTTAATGCCTTGCATAACGCAGAAAAAATTACCCATCATAAACGTCACTTATGGGGCGATATTAAGACGCCATTTTGTGAATTTGGGTAGTCATAGGATTTCACGTTTAAAGGAGCTGGACAGAGCAAAGCGACGTAAGTTCAAAAATCAGTTTTTGCTGATATTCTATTAGAACAAATGTCTTAAACATTTGTTTGCAAAAATAAGCCGAAGGTGCCCTGGATATTCTTCTATTTATATGGTGATGAAAATAAAAAATCTTGTTGTTAATAGTTTAGAAGAAAAATTGGAAAATCTAAGGAAACAGATGGTACTTTGCACTACTATTTCTGGCATTTAAAATAGTTTATTTTCATTTTTGAAAAAAAGTTAATCTGCCTTGTATCCAATAGATTAATAATTATATTTGTTTCAAAGCTTTATCGATAAACATGACGGAGAAAAATTGTTTTTGAATGTGACCTAAATTTGTTCTTTTCACATACATCGCCGCCTTAGAACAAGCTTTCTTATTACAGAGTGGTACTTATAGGCATTTTCAGAGTAGCTATTTTTCTCAAAATGTTTTTTTAACTATACTTTCTTGCTGTTGAACAAGAAAAAGTAATTTTTCCTCTTAGAGCTTATGGTCTTAACGTGAATGCTATGTGTTCTGTTTACTGTTGAATAACGATAACAAAAGCCAGGTAATCTGACGTTTCCTATTATAGCTTACGAAGTTACATTATTTCATCTGTGGCTAAACTTAAGTGTTGCCAATTTATGAAACCACTTGTGTGCTGTGTATATTCGATTTCGTTCAAAAACAGTTATGTTACACAGTTCACAATAAAGATTCTTATTCTTATTCTGTTATTCTGAATAAGTCCTTTTAAGAACTCCCTGTAAATAATCACTTTATCTGGGTCTTTAGTCCCCTCAAACCTTAATTTTGTAATCGATAGATAAGGATGAAAATACAGGGTGTTGTTTTAAAGGTCCTCCATATCCCTGGTGATGACTCACACCAATATAACGAGGTTGACATATTTGCCGATAGTTATATATAAGTTGTATAGGCTGACTGTTTTTAGGTTTCCGTACTTCAAAAGGAAAGAAGGAACCCCTTTGTTGTCAGTCTGTCAACCCTCGTTTCTCAGAAACGCGTCGAGGTACCTATTGAGTTGAAATTCACATCATCTACTCAGGTTCGTAACCTCTTGGAGCCGCGATAATAATATCAGAATAAATCAAACTTCTAATTTAACGCAATCAAAAGTTACAGCCTTTTATGTCCAATTTTTTTTTAATTTTCCTAAGGAATCATGCCACAAAACAAACACAAAACCTTGAATCCAGGTTATCCAGATCAACGAGGACTGGAATCATGAAATTTGGCAAGAACCAAGGTCTCATAGCACAAGAAAATGAAAAAAACTGAAAACTGGTTCTTTTTATACCCTTCATGTAATTGTGACAAATCAGTATTTTTTTGTTAACTGTGCGTCTGAGTCGATTTCTTTGTTTACGAGTGCAAGTTTGTACGGAACCCTTGATGCGCGAGTCCAACTCGCAAAACTCGCGAAATATTTGTATATTAAATTAAATTTCATCTATTCTGGCTCTATATAATGTTACTCTAAAAATATTTGACGACCGATGTGGCGCGGTGGGCGAAGATCTGCCTGCGACGCAGAAGGTTGCGGATTCGATTCGCGCTTTGGGACAAATGTGTGTACGATCTGCAGACATTTGTTTAGGGTGTTCTGGCCGTTTTCTATATATAATAAAAAAATATCCATCCATGTATTGTATTATATTATGTATATCAGTTATCTAGTACCCATAACACAAGCTCTGCTTAGCTTGGGGCTAGATAATGCTGTGTGAATTGTCCAGCATTATTTATTTTATATATTTATTTTATATTAAATTATGTTGAGTGGTTCTTTGATAAAAATAATTATTTATTTTGATTTGTTACTTTGCTGTTTTGAGATAATGTAATTAAAATTGTGTTTGCGTTTTGTATCAATTACAAAATTACAATCAAATAATAGAACCAAAGTAAATCTAAGAAATTAAATAAGTCTAAAGTAATAAGAAATATTTGGGAGTTATTTAATTTCTTTGAGATTACCCAGAGTGCGAGGGTTTAGGCACTATAATACAAAAACCTTAAAGTAAAACTAGTTTTTAATAGTTCTATTTAACTGGTATTTTTCGCGTTTATTTAGAACTGAATGGCGGTTTCACACGCGCGAAAAATTTTGAAAACTTATTTAATTTCATATTTATCTATGCCATGTGATGCCGGCTTAGAATTTGCACCACCCCAACTCTTCCTGTGGGTGTCGTAAGAGGCGATAAAAGGGACATACACCTGGGGCGGGCAGCAGCGCCTCTTGTAGAATAGATCTACCACCGAACTGTGATCCCCAACCCCGGGATTACGGGCATAACCCTCCATGTGACAAAAGCCAACAAGGCGATCATTAGGGGTAGGCCTGCGTTGCAGTGGACCTTTATAGGCTGTGGAGGAGGTGAGGTTATGCATGAAATAAGTACCTATATATCAATGTAGTAAATCAATTTCCATAAAATCAGGTATGGCAATATAATTGTAATTTGGAAAAAGTTGATGCTCAGAGTAAACGAATGTTTTTTTTTTAATTTGTTTTCTTGCCTATACCTCACAGATGAGGTAAGTTTCTTCGTACTTAGTCGATACAGCTTTTAATAAGGTTTGAGCCAAGTTAGAACTATGAATAAGTTGCATTAATTAGGTAAGGCACCTTATTATAAGTAGGAATACATATCTTACTTTCAGGGTTTCTACTGTCTACAAACTATCTGAAAAACTTATAAATAAGTAATGTAATCTACACTAAAATTATAATGAGGAAAGATTTCTATAATTGTATGTAACGAATAAACTTAAAAATTACTGAACCAATTTGAAAAATTCTTTTGCCGTTAGAAAGCTACATTATGACTGAGTAACATAGGCTATGGAATATACCAGTGTGAAGCCGGGGCGAACCGCTAGTATGTTATAGGTATATTGAATTAGTAGTACATTTGATTTAACCCAAAAAGTTTATGTCTGGCCCTTTTACCTAATAGACAGGCTTTTAGTTTAAAATTATTTAATGCCTACTAGAAGATAAATCCTTTCTGTTTAATCACATCCCGGCGAGTTATGTTTACCTAGTACCTATAAGTTTGGATGAATCTGTGCAAAACTTTTCCTATAAATTAGCTCATTTATCATTTACAGTAGATCAAATACATTAAGTTAAGACAGTCTCACTAGTGGGAATGTTAACACTGTGATTCAGGATTTTAGCGATGTTATTACATTGCTATTTGACATACACGCTCCATTCAAAAAAAATATTATCAAGGACACGCCATGCCCATGGCTTACAGAAAACGTGAGGCTTATGATGCGGCTCCGAGATGAAGCTCTTGCCAGGCATCGCTTAACTAAAGCAGAGAGTCATAAACATTATTATAAGGATCATAGCCACTTGAACGTCCAGCGCCCTCTGCGTAGCGAGTGACGTACGTCCTGGCGCCGGCGCACCTGGACACGCTCGCGATCTTCCCGATAAAACGATTTATCACATCAAAAGTACTAAAGCGATTTCAAAATAAAAATTACTTTATGTACGTTATTAAATAGCAAATAAACTTAAATAATAATATGAATCATCGTACCTACATTTTCATATACTAAAAAATGATCAAACATAGGATAGTAGCATTTTTAGACTGATTTTCCGCAAGTTTATTTTTTTTGTGATTTACTTGTGATATCTGTATTAATAACAAAAAAGGTTTAACAAACTAGACTCTAACCCCGTTAAAACGGTACCAAAATAATAATTAAATATTCAAGAAAAGTATTTTAAATAAATTTAACAAAATAGGTCTCCTCAACCCCAAATTTTGTTCAACGCAAGTTGCTCCGACAAGCAATATGGCCGCCGCCCGGGCCTGTGCAGACGAGCGTTTTTAGAAGAAACAAGTTAAGTTTGCAATTCACAGTGACAAGAAAGCATTTTTTAAACAGAATTTTAATTGTTACATTAATAATCCAAAGGCTCTATGGAAAAATTTAAAACATAAAATCCTCCCTCCAAAATCTAGTGATCTGCCGGCTCATTTTGATAACCCGAATTGTGTAAATGACCATTTTCTGAACATACCAGGTAATGCTGTTATTAATTATCTACACTCACGTATTTTGAATTTAACAGTTATAGTAATGTTTCCTTTTCTCTTCAACCTATTGATCCCGTATGTGTCTTAAAATATTTAAGAGAAATAAAATCAAATGCCTCGGGCTTTGACAAAATTTCTATTGAAATGTTAATATTAACGCTTCCTGATAGTCTTGATGCAATTACTTCAATTGTTAATCAATCTATTTGTTCAGCAGTATTTCCCAATGCTTGGAAAACAGCTATTATTAAACCTATTCCAAAAGTCTCTAACCCACTTGAAATTAAAGATTTAAGACCTATCAGCCTCCTTCCTTGCTTATCTAAAGTTTTAGAGAAGGTGGTCTGTTCTCAGGTTAGCAAATACTTGGAAAAACATAACATCTTACCCGAATTCCAATCAGGTTTCAGAAAAGGCCGAGGCACTAGTTCAGCTCTATTTGATGTTACGGACAATATCAGTGAAGCACAAGATAGAGGAATGGGAACGTTACTTGTCCTTTTAGATTTTTCCCGTGCATTTGATGCAATAAATACATCACTTCTACTTTCTAAATTACGATTCTATGGATTTGATCATCAAACTGTTAGATGGTTTTGTTCATATCTTAATGATCGGAAGCAATACGTTGAGATTCCTAGAGACAACGGAAATTCGTTAGTCTCTGAGATGCAGGTGGTAAAAAGAGGCGTACCGCAAGGTTCAATCCTCGGACCCTTGCTATTTATTCTTTATAGTGCCGATGTTATTAACTGTATACATCATTGTAAGTTTCATGTATATGCAGATGATATACAAATATATCTGTCTTTTAAACCAGACCTTTTACGTAGTGCTGAATCTAAAGTAAACGAAGACCTCGCACGTATACAGGAATGGGCGCTGTCTAACTCCTTGCTTTTAAATGCCAAAAAGACTAAATACATGATTCTCGGCACCAAAGCTCAGGTTAGTAAAATAGCTTTGGGTATCCCTCAACTGCGCATTGACAGTGATATAATAGAGCGGGTCACAGAGGCACGTAATCTTGGTCTGGTTGTTGATGAGCAGTTGAAGTTTGAGCGTCATGTATCTGAAATTGTGAGGAATTGTTTTTATAGGCTAAAGATATTGTACAAAATCAGAAATTACTTGAGCACTGAAGTTAGAGTTCGGTTGATTGACTCTCTGGTGTTATCGAGGTTCAATTATGTAGATACGGTCTATGGCCCTCGGCTTCTAGCCAAAACATCTACACTCATACAGAGAGTGCAAAATGCCTGCGCACGCTTTTGCTTTAACGTCCCACCACGTAGTCATATAACGCCCTTTTTAAATCAGCACCGTATCTTGAACATGAAGCGTAGGCGGGATCTTCATCTAGCCACATTAATGTTCGGAGTTGTTAAATCATGTAAGCCAAAGTATCTCTATGACAAATTCGAATGGGCTAGAGACCATAACAGAAACCCACCTCGCGCGTGCTCTTTTGTGCTGCGAACTCCGCGACACGGTACAGCTGCCTTCCGCGGTAGCTTTCAATTCTGCGCCACTAAGTGCTGGAACTCTCTGCCTCCGCCTCTACGCCAACTTCAAAACAAGTTCAACTTTAGACTGAAGTTAAAAAATCAGCTACTGGAACTTCAAAGTAGTGAGCAGTGAGGGGGGCAAGCACTTAAAGTGTCTGCTTTTGCTGATTTTTTCAGAAACTGGTCCATGTTCTGGTCATGGTCCAGAACACATGCACTCTGGCACACTTAAACACACTGATACACTCACACACACTACACACTTATACACTTTGCTTCACTCACATACACTAGACTCTGATGCACTCATTCACACAAACACACCGTGTGCAAACTCGCACTGCAGGCTTAGTGGTGCAGGATCCGAGACGTTATCTGGAAAACTTATCACGCGTTTCGGATTGAGCAGGTAGAGCACACTTTTTTAGTGATATTATCCTTATTCCGTTAAACCCGTTTATTTACCAATTTTCTCTATTTTGCTTAGATTCCTTGTTTTTTCTGTTCAGTTTCGTCACTAATACGTATCGTATTTGTACATTTTTATTTTTTATTAGTATAATATTAATATTACAATTGTGTGCTTTTTAGTCTCTGAATAATAACTTAATATACGGTATTTGATTCGGCACCTTAAAGCTTTTTGTATTAACTCGAAGACAAGTTGCCAACTTTTTTTTTTTTTTTTTTAACTTCTCTAGTTCCGTTCGTCATTCATCATCACTAAGGTACCTACATGCTGAAAATCAGCGTTGTGGGGTTACTCGCAACATTCAGCTGAGCATGAACCTATTCTGATAGCGCAGGAACATGACACTGATCATCACATACATACAGCTTGCTCTTAATTTTAAATTGCATGTTAGTTTTTTTAAGTAGTTTATAAATATGGTACTGTCATCATATAGGTGTAGGTATATATTGTTTATGTAATGAACGTGTCATGTTTGTTATTTTTTATCTGTCGTGTAAGTTTCTTCTTTATATATATTTACCTGTATATATCAGAATAAATATCATTTCATTTCATTTCATTTCACTAGTCTAACGGTCGCGTGTTCTGCTGATGATGAAGGGTTCAAATCCTGGGTCGGACCAAAGTTGTTGTGTGATTTTTTATGCTAGAAAATAACAAATTATGGATCTTTTAGCGTAGTAAATAAAGTTACATTTTGAATTAAAGTGCGCACAGTGCCGCGTCTGTGAGGTGACGCTGACAGCCTGGAGTCGAGAAGTTGGCAGTGCTAAGCCCCGTGTCTCGAAAATCAAAATGAGGGAGAGTGCTCCCGTGACTGTGCGCGCACACACTTGGCCACTATTATAATGTCCTGCGCACTTGGCTAGTCTCAGTTGAGACTGACCGAAGATTTGGCTATGAGGTTAGCATCTCGATTAACATCATCATAGTTAATGATGTTTTCTTATGGTAAAATGAAATAAAACAAAAGGTAGGACGCCCGGGAAGAGATAATCGTTCCCATGTTCCCACCACAAGGCGGGAACACCCTAAGGTTTTTAGTGGGTTGGAGTCCCACATAATCGTACTGTCTCCCCGTGGCAGTGCGATATACGAGCGCATTTCCCTCACGATAAAAAATGACGACCTGCAAAACTCTGCATAGGCAGATGCTGATGCGGCAAGCTGAGGACAGGGCGCTATGGCGTCCATTAGGGGAGGCCTATGTCCAGCAGAGGACTAAAATAGGCTGATGGTGATGATGATTTAAAGGAATAAATTATAGTAAACACTCTTAGCTCTTAATTAATGTTTAACAGCATCACAGAATTTCGTGGAAGTAGCATGTTTGTCCACTATTCTTTGACTTTACATAAGTACCTAATTGTTAGAAATTGCGGTGGTTCCTTCTGAGAATTGTACTCCGAGTAATTCATTTCTTAATTAATACAAAAATTAAGATCTTGAGAATTAGCATGGTAATAGAACTAAGTACGAAAAACATTTTATATGTTTTGGTTTTTCAAATAAGTTACTAATTAATAGATAATAAGCTAAGATCTGCAGACATTTGTTCAGAGTGTTCTGGTCGTTTTCTATGTATAATAAAAAATATCTATTTATGTATTGTGTATATCAGTTATCTAGTACCCATAACACAAGCTCTGCTTAGCTTGTGGCTAGATAATGATGTGTGAGTGGTCCAGCATTATTTATTTATTATATTAACATAAGTATAAATTTTCAACTAAATCTTCTACGAAAAGTTAACGCAGGGCCCAATTTATCATAGCAAATCGTGTAACTGTGTTAGATTCATAAATAATAACAAGGGATAATGGCAGGTTTAATAATAGCCAAATACCCCAGAAAATACAAAATAACCTGTCAATATCATACGAGTTTCAGGGTTTTCGTACAATAGGTAAGCTACTTAGCTGGCAATATTAGGTAAGTACGTTTCATTTCAAGCATCTGTTTGAAGTAGGTTTGACAACTGCTGGAAATAGTGTAGCATTATACTATTATTTTCTGGTTAGTTAATAATTATTAGACGTGGAATAGTAAATAAATAAATAATTAATGCAGGACAATCTACACAGCATCAATCAGCTCAAGTGTTTACTTTAACTTTAGTTTACGAGTACCCCTCTTCAGGAATAAATCGGGAGAATGGAAAAATGATATTATATTTTTTACAATAGCTAAAATACCAGTATCTTTATCGAGAACGAAAATTAAATTCAAATCAACGAATTAAATTAAAACTAGTATTTAAAATTGAAACAAACGACGTACCTGCAGACTGTTCCAACAATCTACACGTGAAACAAGCGACGCGTGACCCGAGAGCTGGTGAGTATCTGTCACAGCGCATCAGCATTGCCATATTTGCCATACAGCGCGGGGCAATGCAGCCAGTGTCTCAAACTCAATAACTTTATTTCGTTAGGCTTACAAAATAAGCACTAAGTCTTAGGCGTCTTGGGCACACTTCCGACTGGTATTGATATGGTTCAGTTGAGCTGCCTGTAGATTGTTTGCAACAGTCTGCAGATAGCTCAATTGTTTCGATTGTAAATAATAGTTCTTATTGAACTATATTATTTTATTGTAATTTTCTTTCTTAATAAAGAGTTATCAATAAAATGCTCTTTTATGGGAACATTCTGGATTGTTCTCTGTACAGAAATAGACCGAGAGAATAGAAAAATAATATTATATTTTAAACAATAGCTAAAAAAAAAACAAGTAAGTAATCCAAGGAGTAAATTTTATTTTATTGGAGCTTCCGGGATCATTGTGTACAAAAACAACAGAATCATCAAAATCAAACCATAATTAACGGAGAATCCGGTAAACATACACAAAAAGCATACTTACATCCGAACATAGAACCTCCTCGTGTTCGTCGAAGTCGGTCAAAATGACATCGGATCAATATTTATTTATTAACTTCAGTTCTAATTCGAATAACACCCAAGAATATTAAGAGTTTGGTAGGACCTAAACAACTCTGTCACAAACTTTAACCTAGGTAACTTTGTGGTTTCACCTAAGCTCCTTATATTTTCTTTCGCTTGAAATGTTTTCATTATGTTCAAAAGTACATGAATCATTTTATTGGATTTTATCAACCGACAATAAAGAGAGGTTAGTCGGGGTGAGTAGGACTTAATATAAGTTGAAGATATTTTTAGAATGAATTTGATTGTTAGGCTCTTAAATTTATTTGTGACTTTGGCTTTGACTGTCAAAAAATGACCAACTTCTGAACGGGTTGTTCCTAAAGTACTCCATTCCTATGTCCCAAACTACTCAAGAACTCACACAGACTGTTCCGAGAAGGAGGCCAAAAGGAGGAACCAGCTAGGTTGGGCAGCGTTCGGGAAACTATGTCGAGTCTTCTCGTCATCCATTCCGCAATGTTTGAAAACGAAAGTGTTCAATCAGTGCCTCCTACCCGTCATGACCTACGGAGCTGAGACGTGGACACTCACGGTAGGGCTGGTCCACCAGTTTAAAGTCGCCCAGCGAGCTATGGAGAGA
The DNA here is from genome assembly GCA_946478455.1 of Eupithecia vulgata. NCBI lineage: Eukaryota > Metazoa > Arthropoda > Insecta > Lepidoptera > Geometridae > Eupithecia > Eupithecia vulgata. The sequence continues at coordinate 12,752,312 of OX297875.1, forward strand.
GCTATGCTCGGAGTTTCTCTAGGATTCGCAACGAATACGTCCGACAGAGAACCAAGGTTATCGACATAGCTCAAAGGATTAGCAAGTTGAAGTGGCAGTGGGCTGGCCATAACTCGAGAAGAACCGACAACCGTTGGGGTAAACGTGTTCTTGAGTGGAGACCGCGACTCGGCAAACGTAGTGTAGGACGCCCTCCGACCAGGTGGGATGACTTGCGAAAGACTGCTGGCAGATGCTGGATGCGGCAAGCTGAAGTCAGGGCGCTATGGCGCTCATTAGGGGAGTCCTATGTCGATGATGATGATGAAACTACTCCACGAAAAACAATACTTTATGAAAACTTTAAAAACAACCTTACAAATTCAACTATCCATACTAATATTATAAAAGCGAAAATAACTCTATTGGTAGCAAGAAACTCAATGTACCTATCCTTCAAAATTAATTTTCTTTTTTGCAGAAATATGATCTATTTTGTATTCAGTGGCCTGTAAACATTTCGGAGTAGTTTCACAAAATCAGTCCTCATATCTTTTAGAACCCCCGAACACTGCAATTCATTTTATTCCTTTTGATTATGATTCTTAAATTGGAGCACCCTGAACCAGTTTAGATTAATTATGCAGGCTGTTATTAGTTTGTAGGTTTGTAATTATGCGAAACGCTTTGATGCAAATAGCTTCGTATCAACTAGACCCAACGACCTCTAAGGATTCATTACACCAATAACAATAAACACACATTATCTATTTGAACTAAAACAGACCTTACTTCAATTAACGTAGAAATCATAATAGCTGAGCCCGATTTGATTATTACTCTGACAAATGAGATCATAATAATCTTACAGCAATAATATACTTTATTACGATAACTTTAGGAAATAAAATTGCAAATATTTTACGATTATCTTATTGATTGTTCTGACAAAATGTGAAATGTGGCTGATAATACCGGTTAAGGGTTGATTAGACTTAATTGGACAAAGTCAATTGACTGTCTGTATCATATACCTAGGTCCCTATAATTCATATAATATTAGATACTTAATTCTAGTGAACTGGTGTTGTTTATTATTACTTGTATTGTTGTAGACTTTTTGAGATGTTATAGTAATAATACTACAATACAAATAATTACTATACAAAGATGGAAACGCTGTAAAAAATATAACTTAGGATTTTGAACCATGGATATTAATATTGGCAATTGATTTTGAGGTGATGAATATTATCAATCTTCTAATAACCCAAATAAACCCTATATTGTAAGCCAAATATGAAAGGCTCTAGTGATATAATTTTCGGTCGATATAATTGCGGTCTTTGATCTAGGATTAACGAAATCCCATTAATTTTCTTGTTATTTAATTCAACCAGGCAGAATTATATTTAATTGAGTCGCTGCTATTTAAACTACATAAATAAAACTGGCTTAGTGCGCGTCGACTCACACACGGAAAGTTCTGTACCATCGTACATAACTATTTCGTTAGAAGATACTTAAAAACGTATTAAAAAAAACAATAAGCCATTATGACGCCGTTACCCATTAAAGTACCTAAGTTCGGTACTAAACTTGGTATAGACATAGGATCCCTTGATTATTTGGTTTTTATTATTTGCAGTTATAGTAGCGATAGTCATAATCTGAACTGTCTGAACAGTCTAACTGTCAACAAACATGACAAAAATTGCCAAAAAAAACTTTTTTTTATTGAGCCCCCTTTCGTTTTAATTTTTTTTTTTTTTTTTGTTCAGGGGGAAAGGTATTATTTCATATTCTACTTAAGTAATTTTCTTTTACTACATATGTGTGAAAATTTCAACTGTCTTTCTTTTACGGTTCATGAGATAAAGCCGGCAGACGGACAGACGGACAGACCGCGGAGGCTTAGTAAACTTTGGATACGGACTCTTTCAAAACTCGACTCAGTAACCGCCTTTTATACTTTTTGTATTGGATCGATATACGCGAAAAATATAACAATACGGTAGATGTATTTCGCGGGTAAAATAAATCTAATAATAAAATAATCAATCAAGAGTTTTGACAGTCTAAACACAAAGCTTTATCAATCTTAATGAATCATTGATATGCTCAAAGAAACGAGAGTACAGCAGACTCTCATGACACCCTTATTTATATCCCGACATGGACTCCCTTTTTATCTCACGAGAATTTAATGCATAATCAAGCACGTGGAGGCGCTGTGCCTTAGCCGATATTTCCATATCATATCACACTAATAAATGCGAAGGTTTGAATGTTTGGTTTGTGGTTTTTCACAAAACTAACAGATCATGAAAGTCATTTATAACGGGATATTTACCATGATTCGATTTTTTAGTTTTCCCATATTTCGTCACAGTTTCATGCGCCCTGATCAATGATGACTTTAGTTCTTCCGTGATCACGGCGCAAGAAACTGTGCCGAAATATTGGAAAGCTAAAAAATTAAATCATGATAAATATCCCGTTATAAATGACTTTATTGTTAATAACCATGATAGTTTTAAAAGTTTTACTAACGTATCAGTCTGAAATTACGATTAGACATATTAAAGATTAGGTTAGATCTGGAAAAGCAACTCGACTTTTATCAGTTCCCATGATATCTGGTGTTTCCATAAACAAGAATGACGACCTCTGTGGCGCGGTGGGCAAAGGTCCGCCTGCGATGCAGGTGGTTGCAGGTTCGATTCCCGCCTATTGGCACGAATGTTTGTACGGTCTGCAAATATTTGTACTCGGTGGGCTGGGTATTTTCTATGGTTTATAAAAGTATATGTAATGAATTGTATTATGTTTATCAGTCATCTACCGCTCCAACTCTTCCCGTAAGCGACTAAGAGACATACACCGGGGGGCAGGCAGCAGCGCCTCATGCAGAATAGATCCACCACCGAACTAAGATTGCCTCGCATGCCCAGCGTGGGGATTATGGGCATTACCCCCTTTGGCATAAAAGCCAATAAGGCGCTTATCAGGAGGAGGCCTGCGTCCAGCAGTGGATCATTATAGGCTGTTGAGGTTAAGGTCGCAGTCATCTAGTACCCATATCACAAGCTTTGCTTATAATGCTGTGTGGATAGTCTAGCATTATTTATTTATTTATTAAAGAATTAGTTATTTGTTGCCGTATACATAACGTATAACAATAAGCTCCTTTTTTCCCTAAAAACGCGTGCGAAGACGGATACAGAAACTAGTTATTTGTAAACACACATGCCTTCTGTCATCTACATAAAATCAACTATATTTCTTTTCGTAGACTTGTATATTTTTTTTGTTGTCTCCTCGATGAACATATTTATCTCTGTCCCTCATGATCAGAAAGTCTATATAGCTAAATGTCCATCAGTGCGACATGTCGAGGCCTGCGGATAATGATTTGCCCATAAAAACGTAATAACGTTGTAATTCGAGCATATTTCTCCCATATCATATTGTTTTTTGTACTTGAATAGTATTTATAATATAACTATAATACACACTTTTAATGAAAAGTAAGCAAAAATATGAAAAATGTAATTTTGCATAACCTTACGTCGGGGATCAGTTTCCCAATTCAAAATATGCTTAGGTCGAATGATCCCGTTGGGATGAGTCCGAGCGGCTAAAGAGCCGAAAATGACGTGTTTTCGTCCTATCTGTTTTGTATTAAAAACAAAAATATCTTACTTTTTGTTTTATAAGGAACATATCTTATACTATTAATTACACAATAACAGTACAATGTCGAAAATACAACAAGTTTCATTTTTGGTATTACAGAGCACACTAATTTACGAATTGAATTTGCGAGCAGCTGTCGCCGAATCCTATAGATGGTAGGTATGTAAAGCAGAACATCCATTTACCTCAAACTCAGTTTTTTTATGTAATTAACAAATGACATTTACTTTCTATCATGAGTGTGCACATTTTAAAAATGGCTTTTTGCTAAATAGATGTTTTGCTAGACAGACCATCTGATAGTTGGACGTCAAGCTACATTGGCATTTTGCTTATAAGATTTATACTCTCCTTAGACGTTTCGCGCTGTTGGACATTTAGCTACTTAGACATCCTGGTCAGGAGGCATCTCTGTTAAATTTTTCTATTTTAACATATGTAAAAGATAGATAATAATTTCATCACGTTACAAAACAGATTGTGTTTAATTTAACATATTTTATAGGTATATCTGATTTTGACTTTTAACCGGCGCCATAACAGGAGACGTTAAAGTTGATTTCAATAAACCTTCAAAAAAAGGAAGGAGTATTTTTTTATGTAAGTCCTTCGATTTCCCCTCCCCTCCGGTCGGTATTAGATGAATCGATGATTTAGATGACTCGTTTGCATCCCGAGGTGATAAATAAAATTATTCCCCGGGGATTAGCATTTATTCCGCAAAACTTAAAAAACTGCTTGTAGGTAAGCATAAGAATTTATAAACTATTCGTTAAAACTAAGACATTCGACTTTCGATTTTAGAACAAACAAACTACAACTGAATACAACAATGTGGTAAAACGATAAAATTACCTTAATTTAAAGGCCTAAGAGAAGAAGTTTTCATTGTAAAAAACTGACCCTTAATTAACGTTGTTGTTTCAAAGAAATGTTGAATACAGTGTATGATGAAAGAACGGTTACAACATATAATCCTGAAGTAAACAAGAAAATTGGTGAAAAAACTCATTAACTGAGAATACCTAGTTAATCTCTCCTTGAGCTTCCGCACCTTCCCGTTATCCTTAAGCCCTAGTTGAAAAAGAAAATATCATTCATAAAGCATTGTTTGAGTATTGAGTTACCTTTTGCATTGTAGTTATATATAATTAAAATTAAAACAAACAAAACCGGTCAAGTGCGAGACGGACTCGCGCATGAAGGGTCACCGTACTATCTATAAAAACGGCAAGAAAAGAAACAAGTCTGTTGTATGGGAGCCCCCCATAATATTTGTTTTATTTTAATTGTATTATTTATTTTTAAAGTGAATATATATAACTAATATTCTGTGAATATTTAGAATATTAAAGTTATCTAAACCTTTTCAATGACTAAAGTTACGTTCAGTACAATGAGGTATCGCGTTGATTCATTCTTAGGTTTTTTCTTGATAGTGCGTAACACGCACTGGGGCAATTTTCTACGACAGTGTAATGTCCCAAAATTTACGATTTCGGCGGGACTCGAACCCCTCACCCTTAGTACGGGTGCGAGAATTTGACCCAGTGCTAGTTACGCACTATAAAGCAAAACCTATGACTACATAATAGTTAATTAATTTACAAAAGGGCTGTAATGTTGTGTATTGGTGGGCTTACCTTAGTGAACATAGGCAAATCTCTCAAGGGTGTTTGAGTGGAATAAACCAAGATACACCTGTCTTTAGCGGATTATACCCGATTAATACGTTCTTAATTGGATTTGTACACTACCTACAGCCTGACAATAATGTTTGTAAAGACGTAGGTACCTTATCTTCTCTACACTGTTATAAATCAAATCAAATTTCTCAATTTCCGTATATCGCGTAACTTAAAAGACAGAAACGTTAACAAGAGTAGACCAAACAAGGTTCTTCGGTAGTCGTGTAAGTGACAATCGTCCACGACAATCATGACGCGACACGGTCCCTCTGGTATTCACTGAAAATCACCGCTGGGTGTACATCAGTGTGCACCCAGCACAATGCTAAGTGAAGGCCATATTTCGCATTGACACTGCTACGCACAAAGCAAACTAGTTTAGAATAGAATAGAATACTTTTATTGGCTCACACACACATACACAGTACACAGAAAGATACAAAAAAAACATAAAAATAATTAATACTACTTAAATAGTGAAGTGAACCAATAAGGTCCTGCCTCAGCTTAATGTTGCTCCACAGAAAGTTGAGCAACGCTGGTTTTCTGGCAGAACCTTGGTGCACGCGTGTCCACACGGCCAAAAAAAAAGAAAACAAAAAAAACAGAAAAATATACATACAACTTATTAGTAAATCATAAAGAAATACCTACAATAATAAATAATATTAAAATATGTATTTAGTAGAAATAATTCAAGCATATCATATAGGTACTTGAATTACTTAATTCTACAATACTGTTCAACACGGGATCACATTCAATCTTAGAGCATTTAGTTACCTAAGTAGCATTAACATAGCCTTAAGGTTTTTGTGTAGGTAGTTTCAAGGTATATAAAATATCTTCCATTCTATTCTATTCTAAGTCGGTAGGAAGATAATTATAAATTAGAAAAGGAGCAAAAAGGCCGTTTCAGATTTTAAAGTTCCAAAAGTCCAATCCATAAATTCCAAAGCCAGAATCATTCAATTAAAGAGAGACAAATTCTACAAAATCGAGTTTAGATAATAATATGATTAAAATTCATACGTACTAAGTAATTGAAAAAGTTTATATGACTAAGCTCAGCAACCCCGCTTTAATTTACGTCATACTTCGAAATACCCTTTAGCAATCCTTTTATCATAAAAAATACCGCGCAATTCTCCAAAGTGATTCCGGCAGATGTTTCCTCACACAAGGCTAAGGGTAGAGGTGTTCTTATCAATCCATCAGACGCTATCGGTCACAATCTTAGTCAACATTGAGGTCACACTGACCCCTAAAGGTCACTCCGTCGTCACCGTGGGCATGTCATAGGTGTAGACATCGTTAGTGTCCGCATATCTTGGATCTTCTTGTCAGGAATAGTCATGAGCGTCTGCCGTGACCGTCGCGTGGAATCGTACTTTGTGCTTTTGATAGGAATAATCTTTTTGTGGAAATAATAAACAACATATGGATTAGGTAAGCGTCAAAACAAAGGTGATCTTCGACTTTGATATTGAGATAACTTTAGCTATAAAACTAGTCAAAAGTCGATTCGAATTAAACTAAGCTAATAACCAATCTTGATAGAGGTTACCTATTCGAGCCGTTTGGGGTGGAAATTCCTTGGGGTCCTGGGGCACACGCTATTTACAAAGATCTTACAAAACTTGACTAGTCTACAGGTGATCGGAATGCTGGCTTTTATTTCGGTCAACGAATTAGCATTGCTATTCAACGTGGCAATGCTGCCAGCATTCTGGACAATCTGCCTTTTGGTGACGGCTTAGATTTTTAGAAAATAGTTTGAGTGTTTGTAAATATTAGTTGTACTTAATTCTTTTATTCTGGTTTTTCCCTATGAATAAATGTTATTTAGCCAATAACTCTTTTCGCTTTAAATATGAAATTCAGATTAAACTAGCTTTGTATGTTCCAGCTAAAACCCTAGTAAACTTTGATTTTATAAATAACCCACTTCAGCCGCTTTTGTAGAGAATCTTCTTTTGTTTTAATAAGATCAAAAAAGACAATCAAGTCGTCTTTTGTTCTTTGATGGAAAGTCATCATGGACGTCAAAATGGTTCGTTTGAAATAACGACTGGCTGGAAGAGAGGAAACTATTTAAGAAATGTTTGTTAAACAGCTGTGCTTTTTAATTTTTTCAAAGTTTTATAGAAAGTTGTACGGCCGAATAATGTACACCGTGACCCATTATTTTTATATATTTCTTGAAATCTGCCGTCACTTTCCTGCCCACATTCTTAGTAGGCTCGCAGTATTTTTTATTGAATGGAACAAAATAAAACATAAACGTGAGAAAATGCATCGACAGGCCACCACGAAGCTATCTAAGTCAAAGGAGATCACAGTTTCTAGGTACATATTCTGTGGAGCGTATCATCTGACTTATCGATATGTATTATCGAGTCCAAAGGTCAGCACTCGACCTTCCGAATACTGATAACTCGAGTTATCGATGTTTTCGTTCCCATCACTACGCATCGTTTGTTTTTCAACGCAAATTGGAATGTGTTATGAAGGCTGTAAGGTGAACTTTAGTTATGTTCTGTTGAGTTCTTGTTGCACTTACAGCACCTAACTTTTTTACATTGACCACGTGCCTGAAACACAGATAATTGGGGTGGTCCTTATTTGTTTCTATAATAGAAAACATAGCAGTTGATAAGCGAGTAAGTTATTATTTCACTTGTTAAAGAGTCCTCCGCAACGCTGCGTGTTCATAACTTTAGACGTGTTTAAACTGTAGGTATAAATTACAGTAGGTAATTTTTTTACTTCATAATCCTGAATACCCGGATTATGATGTTAAAAAGGTATTGTGAAATATTGTTCTTAGATGATATTCTTCTCTCTTAAGTCTCTCTTAAGCAAAGAAATAGATCACGTGCTTCGTCAAGAATCTTTGCGTGCTAAAATCGATTTTTTTTAGACATTAATAAATTTTCGTACAGAATTGCCCCAGTGCGAGGTTACGCACTATAAAGCAAAAACCCTAAAGAAATTTCTTTTTATTATTAAAGAAAATTACAATTAAATAGTAGAAACAAATGATCTGCTGGCAAAAATTAATAAACTACAGCAATTCATTTGTAATTTTTACATATTTTTACGCAACCTACGCGGTGACTTTTTAGGTATTAAGAGGGCTCTTCATTATTTGGCTGGATTTAAGAAGGAGCAGACGATGAAAGTGGAGAGGAATCGCGAAGATATGCTACGCTCCGACCTAGCGGAATCCCGCAATGAATAGACACAATGAAAACTGATTTCAGCAAAACATTCCGGAGTGGACCTTGTGAACTGGACGCTTGGCGGACAATATAAAGATTCCTTTTATCAAGCTCATTGTTGTCTTCCTTTGAGTATCTCGCATCGAAATAGATATTTTTTATCTACTTTCTTTTTTGTTCGTCTTTTATACTTGTCAATGACATGTTTTGTAGTATGTCTTTAACAGTGTATGGGTTTGGGTAGAGACCTACCAAGATTTGTGTCTATCTGTGTAAATGTACCTACTTTAAATGAATTTATGGCTAGTATGCACAATACCAAAACGAAAAGTCTTCGTTTGCTTACTACCGCTGAACTGTCAAAGTTGTTTTGCAACAAATAACTCAAAATAATTTTTAAACGAACTGCCACGAAACCAAATAGAAAAAGATAAGTTCGTTTTAAAAGTACTAGATCACTCTTGAGCGATAAGACCGCCAATTCTCAATTATGTTCCAATTGTTTCATATGTAAATTGTTTTTTTTATTTTGAGCAATAATAGCACATTATGATGATACAAGTGCGGTAAGTTGAAAATTACAGCCGAGGCGATATTGCTGCTACAAGAAAGCAGAGGCTGTAATTATCAAAGCGCATGTATGTCATACGACGTTTTATAACATATTTGCGAGGAAATAAATATGACTCAGACTTTCGAATAAATTTTCATACGCTTGTAAGTATCTATTGGTCGATTTTTCGGGCAAGAGACTTCGGTGCGGTGTTGAATTAATAAATTCATCATTACTTGACGACATTTTCAAATAAAAATAATACAGCGAAAAGAAAAAGCGCGAATAAATGGAATAATTTTTAATTGTTCACAAAGGCAAAGGCACAAAAACAGCCAGTTTTACTAAAAAGTAAAATTAATATTTTTGTGGTTTCTTACAGACATGTTTGTAATTTATGGTCAATATTAGTTAAATTAAAGAATTAAATGTTTTTTATTATATTTTATCTCCTAAAGTTAATTTTATTTATAAAAATAAAATAAAATAAAAAATGTTGACCATAACTTTTCTGACATAAAAAGTCTTTGCTAAGATTTAAAAAAGTACCGTTCGTTTTAGACGGAGCATCTTGATAAACCATAGACATAGAATTTTTTCACTGTGAACGTACGGTTTACCGAACGTTTTACTTTACATTACCGTACTAGTAAGTAATGAGATACATTACGGTATTGAAATTGGTGAAATAAGAGACCCTTTACGAGCAAATGTGTTATAAAAGTATTTTTTATCAATCTGTCACTGTCATACTACGAAAAATAGTTCCACTTTATCTGGTTGGGCCGTAGTAAATTAAAAAGAAAGTTTTAGTTGTATTAAAAAAAGAGTTTTATCTGATTATCTAGATAGGGATATGCACTATAAAGATGGATTTCTCATTTCAAGTGTCCTACTTTATCCCTTTCAAAGGATAGAACAATAAAAAGCATGTGTGCTTACTTACTGTTAAAGTAAAAACTAGCCGACTAGAGCCGAGTATATCCGATTCAGCGTAACCAATCAGAGCGTGATGTTTGTTTACAGAAAAGTACTCGGTCGGCGCGAGATTTTGTGGTTTTTACTGGTACATGGGTATTTTTGAAGCATTCAAGAAAGTCCGAAATTTAGTGCTAAAAGTTGCATTTTCACTTATGCACCCAAAAGACAAATAATCAAAGTTGACTTTATCATAAGCTGATAGAAAATATTTTACGATATGCGGCAAATTAGTTTTTCGCTAGATTTATTGCTTGTAAAAAGCAAAAAAAAAACACAAAAAAGAGCATATCGCGCTAACTCGCGACGAGTTTTCCATAAAAATATAAATGTTCAAAAACATGTTTGAGATAAACTGCAGTTTTATACTTTGGTACAAAGAAGTATTGTAGTAACTTTGCTTTGGTAGATACAATTTATACGTATTTGTTCACGTCACCGTGACGGCGTGACGCGTTCCCTTCACACCCGTCACACACTGACCCCGCTATCAAAATGATTGACATCGTTTTAGATGAACATCACATCTCTTCATACCCAATAGATTAGGAAGTCAGTAATGTCCCAGCAGAGGGGAAAATCCAGGAGAATCATTAGATCATTCATTCCCAAAAAAAACAATAGTATAAAGACGAGATTCAATACAATTTCAATTTCAAAAATACTTTATTAGAACCATAAATAAGAAGTCGTTCTGCGGGCCGAGTATAAATCAACCTAGTTTCTTCATGTTAATGCTAGCCTGGAGTTAGTAAATTTTGTAGTTTAAAATGGTTCCTTATCAGTACAATTTTGGTGGTTAGGTTTTCCGGCTTACCACCAGGCTTGGTGGTAGACCTGGTCCATAGCGATAAATACGACCGATAAATCTGTTTTTGTTTTATTTACGAAAGTTGGGATGTTCATTACCTCGTCATGATACTTAAAAGTTAATGAACGGATCTGGCTATTTGTATCTAGGTAGGTATGAAGTTCTAAACCTGGATAAACTTCTAAGTAGGCTACTTTTATCCTAGAAAATGCGTGCTAAACCGCGGACCGTAGCCAGTTTTGCTTATATTTCCATACTACAAGGAAACCCAAACATTTTCGAGGCTAAACATTTTTAGGAGATTAAACGATATCTCGAAGCAAACAAAAGAACTTTTCACAATCTTATTTTAAGTTTGTAAGGCTTTATCCATTAGTCCGATAGCTTCGTTTCTATTTTTTGTTTTTTGCGAGTGCCTGTTTAACATAACTTTAGATGCGATTTAACTTTCTTAAACTTAGTTAATTACGTTAAACTGAAAGCTGTCTACGTTCATAGCGTGAAATTTGAACTCCTTTAAATTCAACTTCTCTATAAGTACAATTATTATCAAAGAAGAGTTTTTACGAGTAGGTTTAGGTGTAAAATTCTTTCACTGTATGATGTCAGTGTGCTTAGAATTTGCTCCACCCCAACTCCCGCAGGTGTCGTAAGAGGCGACTAAGGGATATCCACCAGGGGCGGGCACCAGCGCCTACCACAGTACACTACATATCACATACATATTCTTCTTATTAATTTCAAGATAAGGATAATGTAACCATCAAAAGCCGAATAAACAGTACTATGCCTAAAATATAGGTGGGTTCAAGAAAACAGCGATACTCCGGTAATTTAGAAACCAATCCGAATTTAATCCGATATTTCCTACGCGTGTCATTGGTTGGGGTAATCTCGGAGGTAATTTGATTCTGGATTTCCCACGTTAGGTATATCAACCATCATCATCATCATCAGCCTTTATTAGTCCAAAGCTGGACATAGGCCTCCCCTAATAAGCGCCCTGTCTTCATTTGATGCTTCCAGCATCTGCCAGCAGACTTTCGCAGGTCGTAATCCCACCTGGCCGAAGGACGTCTACACTACGCTTACCGAGTCGTGCACTCTCCACTCAAGAACATATATACTTTAGCGGTTATTGGTTCTTCTCGAGATATGGCCGGCCAGCTTGCTAATTTTTAGAGCTATGTCATTGATTTTTTTTTCTTGCTTGTCAATGTTTTTTTACTATCTAGGACCAAACTGCTTGGGAAGACAAATCGAACGAACCCAAACTCGATAGGGTTAAGTCCTTTCGTTAAGGAGTTCCTATGGCTACCATCTGTCTCCATCATCAGACCAGCTCGACGGCACCATGACATTGCATTGTCACGGCGTAGATTGAAGGCAATAAATATAAAAGTGTTTATACCAGTAGTAATTGTTATTTTGTTATTGTAATGTTGAAAATTGTCAAACGTAACTTCATGACCTACAGTCATGACCTACGGATCAGAGACGTGACGGACACTCACGGTAGGGCTAGTACACCAGTTTAAAGTCGCCCAGCGAGCTATGGAAAGAGCTATGCTCGGAGTTTCTCTGAAGGATAGGATTCGTAACGAATACAACCGACAGAGAACCAAGGTTATCGACATAGCTCGAAGGATTGGCAAGCTGAAGTGGCAGTGGGCTGGATAGTGGACATTATCTCGTGTTCTTGAGTGGAGACCGCAAACGTAGTGTAGGACGCCCTCCGACCAGATCGAATGACGATTTGCGAAAGACTGCTAGCTGATGCTGGATGCGACAAGCTGAAGACAGGGCGCTATGGCGCTTATTAGGGGAGGCCATGTCCAGCTTTGGACTAATATAGGCTGATGATGATGAATAGACTTTAGCTTAAATTAAATTTCTCACTTACACAAGCACATAAGAAAAATTATGAGAGAGGAAATAAAATTATATTGGACCTTTAATGTAAATGAACGTCGTAATAAAACTCCCTCGAATCAGAACATATAAAACGAGAATAATTAGGTAGGTCTGTCTACTAATGGATTTTTGGATTTACGAAGAGTAATCTCGTGGGGGGTAATGAGCATAATCCCCACTCTGGGCATGCGATAAAAAATCAGGGAGAGGCCTGCGTCCAGCAGTGGACCATTATAGGCTGTTGAGGTGAGGAGGTGAGGTGAAGACGAAAAGAAAGTAGGAATATTTGTTACTTGGTTAGTAGGAACATGTAATTTAGTAATGGACGCAAGAAATTTATTCTCGGGGTAAATTCCCGGATTAATTCTTTTCTGGATTTTTTGTAGATAAAAATGGTTCAGCTTTTAGAAAAACCTTTTTTCAGGTAAAAAAAGCCCCGCGTTGGATTTTAGGAGGGCATTTGGCCCGCATGTGAATCCGCAGAAGCTTTTGCAAAAAATCCTTTCAATCTCATAATAGCTGAAAACAAAAATTTCTTTGCTGCTTCTTCAACTTTTGCTAGAGGATTATCAATCAGTGACATTGCGGACAAACTGATTCCACTAAAATACACTTTTCCGAAGGTTCGAGGGCCACCGGAAATTCTACAACGTAAATCCAATAAACCGACAAACAATGCTCGAAAGTACCAGCAGAATTCTTGGAATCGGAATCAAATAAAAGTGGAATTCCGACGGGTAACGGGGTTTGTCGGGTTAGGAATATTGTCGCTGGGTCAGCAACATTGTCGTTGGCTAAGAAATATTGTCACTATATATGTGTTTTTCGAAAGACTGTGGGGTTTTTTCTTTAGAACGTTTTGGGGTCAATCAAAAACTTGGGGAAAAAATAGAATAGCTAATAAAAATATACAACTAAAATTATTTTTATTAGCTATTTGATTTGTTCTAGCCAAAAATATTAATTATACTGCGCTCTTATTAGGTACCTACTGAAATAGGTTCATTTGAGGCATGATTGAGACGTTTCATCATCATCATCAGCCTATACCAGTCCACTGCTGGACATAGGCCTCCCCTAATGAGCGCCGTAGCGCCCTGTCCTCAGCTTGCCGCATCCAGCATCTGCCAGCAGTCTTTCGCAAATCGTCATCCCACCTGGTCGGAGGGCGTCCTACACTACGTTTTCCGAGTCGCGGTCTCCACTCAAGAACACGTTTACCCCAGCGGTTGTCGGTTCTTCTTGAAATATGGCTAGCCCACTGCCACTTCAGCTGAACTGTCGTTGAACGAGACGTTTAAAAATAATCAAATAATCCGTGTGTGAAGTGACCTACAATCTGTCCATTCCACTTTAGTGACTTTCCGAACTAAAGTTCGGAAAGTCTCAAGTTTCAAGTCTTGAGATTTTGGCCATAGCATAACAAATTGAACTTTAAAGTTTTTGTGAAAGAACGTGTTATTTACATGAGAAAAGCAAAGTAATGAGCAAAAAGCCAGACTTAACAATGACTTTTAGTTCGTTTTTTTTGTTAAAAATCACTTACATTAGTAGGTTCATTAGAACGTAGGTAGAAAGTTATCTACCTACACGTACTCTAAATGTACCTAAGTCATAAAGGAGCTATATTGTTAAAATAAATAAAATGATAAATAAATAATGCTAGAAAATGTTGTGTATTTTCTACAGTGATTTATTATAAAACTACACAAAATATTGCACAATGAATTATTTTATCGTATTGGTTATGGTCATACTTTGTAATTAGTTTCAATACTCAGATTAGTATAAAAGAATCTTTAAAACGGTAAGGGCAGAATAATAATAATAATAATAAATAATGCTGGACAACTCACACAGCATTATCTAGCCCCAAGCTAAGCAGAGCTTGTGTTATGGGTACTAGATATCTGATATACATTATACAATACAATAGAATGGGGTCATTCTTCGCGGAGTTTCCTTAAGTTAAAGGTATACTTATATACCGCTTATGGATACCTTACTTGGATACATACTTGGAATAGTAGAGCTCTTGTAAGGTCAACACCGCTTCCTGCCAAAGTATAACCATTTAAATAAATAAAAATCATCATAACCTCTAAAGGCGTTTTTTCTATAAATATACCTATGAAAAAACATTCGATCTCGATCAAAGTCTTCTTCTCAATAGAGTAATTTTGATTGTTTGATTCAATTGTGCCTATAAACATCAATAGCAATATAAATCAAGGCTAGATCACTTCTAGTAGAGTCTAGCTGGGTAATTGCAACATGTATTCGACTATTACTGTACTGTATTCGACTATATGCTTGATTTTTAAACTGTTGTTCACGTAGTTAATTTTGCGAGGACGGGAATGTTTTATAAATAATGTATAATAAATATTAAGAAATTTCAAATAAATATATAATTTTATTAAATTCAAGTTATTTAATGAGACATTTTTTATCGATGAAATAAAAAAAATAAACCAAACCCATTAAGTAAGTATTTAAACAAAAGAAGGTAATGGATTAGTTATCACTCCGTTCAAGAACAAGTTTTTCGAAATAGTCAAATACGTCTTTATTTATATTTTTCACAAAAAATAACACAATTTAATTCAATAAGCATTTAGTTGTAGTACGCACGCGGTCAAAATAAATGGTATATTCGTAAATATTTACATCACATCTGTATAAATATACAGGGTGGCTTTTTGACATGGGAGTGGATGCCCGAGTTTGAAAAAGGTTTTTATTTCTCATAAAATGAGCTCATGACTCCTTTCACGACTTTTCTCTTATTCTTATAGTTTTCGATTGTCTTATGGATTTGGATGGAAAATCGTATTAGTTACACCATTTGTATGAAGGGCTACAGGGACAAGACCTGATTCCAACATCCCCTTCCACTCCAGGACAAGCGAACGCACAGCGCATTACTACCTCTACTTGGTGGATACACCGTCCATTCGCACTAAGTGATTTTCCTCCACCTTCATCATACAAACCACTGAAGTTTGGAACACGTTCCCTGCTGCTGTTTTTCCGGTCAATTACAACTTGGTTCTCTCCAAAACAAGAGTGAATAGGTATCTTCTAGACCTTCATGATCGTCAGCCACATCTTCACTTTCCATCAGGTGAGAAGGTGAAATGATGTGGCCAAACAAAGGTATATCGACAGTAAAAAAAAATTGTACGACCTTTTTTTATTCAGTTCAAATTTTCGAAACGAATCAATCCCATTTTCATCGTGCGCGGACATTTTTGTGAGGCTGGAATAAGCAGATAAAAAGAATCAATCTAAAAAGGGGAACAGAGATTATAAAATTTAATGAGAATTTATGCAATAATCCTAAAACTCGATTACGGTCAAATCGTAGCAAATCTCGTAGCGGTTGCTACGCCGTAGCGGGACTAAGAGAATTTCGTCAATGAAGGAATTTTTTATTTTGATATTTATATTATATTACTTATGTATTTTAATAAAAGATTTTTATTATTATTATTATTATTTTCGTTTTAAAATCATAGCTGATTGGTTGACAGATGATCAGTTGCTTATGATTTTCGTTACGTGCCGGTAAAAAAACACTTTCACACTAATATATGAAAACGTCTGGATAAATGTTTATAAAGATATTTATTTTACCGTTTTACCAAAAAAATACCGTTTGTCCAGAAAACAACTGCAAAGTAGCGGGTGTTTAATTAAAAAACTGAGTTCTTATTGTTTTAAAAAAAAATAGGTTCAACCTAATTTAGTTTTGCTCAGATCTTTTTTAAGATTCCCAAGAATTTAAGTAGAAAAAATAGGTAGGCATAAGATCGCTTTGTTTTCCAAAAGCGTTAGTATAATATATAAATATATATATCCATACTAATAGATGTTATACACTTGAAAGTTCTCCGTCTGTTTGAATATCTGTCTGTCTGTTACCTCTTCACAGCTAAACGGCGGAACGGTTGAAATTTCGCTGGAAGGTAGATGGTATCTCAGGGAAGGGTATAAGTTACCGTTTGTCCCTGAAAAGTGGAAACGAAAGGCAGAAGCTAGTAAAACATGTAGATAGCGCTAATCGGTGCTTTAAATTATCCGATAATATATAGCCAAAATTATGAAGCTGATCTGATACTCTTTACTATCAATTTATCAGCCCAGTATATGACCTTTTTAAATAATAATTAATCGATATTGAATCCCGAGCTAGCGAAGCAGTCTAGAGTCATGAGCTAAAGTAGACTTCTAAGCTAGAGATGGATTTAAAAGGCACGGAACCAAAAATATTTACTCTCGAGTTATACAAATACAACTTTTCATCTCGACTAGCGAGTAACTATTTTGTTATTTCTGAAAGAGGTCGCATGTCAGCAACTCATATTGATCAACAACCATGGAAGGTTAGAATACTTTAAACCTCTTTCAAACCGCGTACGCACGAAATTATTATTTTCTATGCAGGTTTAATACGGCCTCTGTTAATGCGAGAGAGGTGCAACTTCCTACATACATAGTAAGTCTATGTATGTGTTTGGTGAGAGATTTTATTTTCAAAATTTTTGGAAAAATTACAGCTTGGTCAAAAATAGTTATTTACTTCCATAATACATGCCGGTAAAAACCAGCACATGTCTGCTGAGGGCCAATTATAAAGTTTCTTAGATTATTTAAAGATAGTGCTGTCCGGCTAGAAGTCGTTTTCACAAGATAAGTTGTTAAGGTACACAAAAAATGGCGCTGCCTTACACGGGAAAGTGGTGAAGATTGTGTAGATTTATTTTTCGGTGCCGTCCACAGATAATGCATCAGTAACAGCTTAAAACACCATCGAAGTTTAGTGTAATATTATGCATTGAAATTATTTATTTCAACAAGTTGTTTTTCCTTGTTCCACATGTGAGCTAAACCCGATTTTGCTCACTGATTTTACTAGCAAAGTCATTGTTTTCGAGCAAAAGTGGTGAAAATGTTTTTTAGCATTTTATCAACAATTAAAAATAAAGGACATGGTTTTGAGCAGCTCTCTCATTTGTGTTACGTTAAAAAAGCAACAGGTACTATTTCAAAAGTTAGAGCCATCGGTTCGAGCTCATTCTACGTACTTTTTTACGTACTATGGGTACTATATGAACGCACTATATGAATGGAGGAAGCAATAAAAAGTACGCATAAACAGTTTAACTGCGTAGCACTGCGTCAATATTAGTAAACAATCTCAAAAGTATCGAAATATGATCATGTAAATATAATCTGGCTTACGCAAGCGTTGCAGCGTGATTTGAACGGTATCGTTGTTTACACATTTTTATTTTATATTTTACAAACTGATCAGCCCATAATAGGCATGTCAACTACAAAGATATCTATCAACATAACAATCTAGGTCGCAAAAAATTGCTCGAGTCTAATTTTCTGGGATGTTTTTAGGATATATACCAATAGTGTAAAAACCAAGTTTGCAACTTCGAAAGATCTGTGCTAACTTCGTGGCGCTCGTAAAACCTAGACTTTCTAAACCAAATATTTTCAGTAGTATATTTTAGTTTTTTTGTAACATTATCTTATTAATCTTTATAGTCGTAAGTTTGTACCGTTATTGTGAAGATGTCGAGGACAAAAGTGCTGAAGGATCGGGCTGCACTTCCACACATAATTTTTATTCCAAAAACGTCATCTTTGGGCAGAAGCTACTAAAACGTTCTGTTATTCTTCTCTGTACACAATAAAGGCGAGCTTAACCCTTAATAAGAGTATTCTTCCAGCAAACCTTAGAGTTATAGGAAAGATGACGGAACTGGTAAAGAAAGACGTAGGAACGTATCGTTTTTTTCTATGCACCCAGTGTTTTTCTAAAACCAACCCCTCTCACGGCGTGCACACGCCATAACAAAGCTTTCGCGTAAACAATAATAGTACGGTCGTAATGTTGCAATCTTTTTGAAATTAAAGTCATGCTAGGGATTCAAAGTGCCCTCATAAAACCTTAATTTTATAATGACTAAGTAAAATAACCTTCAACGCGCTATCGAAGTTGAAATTGTTACAGTTTCTAAGAAATTTTGTTGAGTGTATTCGAGCGATTGATTCACAGAAATTGCTAAGTTTAAATTATTTTAAAGATTGTTTCTCAGATTCATTGTTTATTGTCTTATGTTGGCAGTAAAGTGTCTTGCTTACGATTTATTGATATAATTGAATGAATCTACTAATAAACTATTGGAACGGGTAACACCGTTAATTCCACCCTGTATTTTTGAGCTGATGTCGGAATAATGAGAAATTTAATATAATACATAGGCCTAGACATGACTTAAACATACTTCGTAACTAAAAAGTTTATTAATTTCTTTTGAACGTTGTGGGAAACACTGAACAAATTATTAAAATTTCCACTGGGAGTGGAACAAACGCCGCATTGGAAAATTGTCTACTATGTTATTTAGGTACGGGTTGTTATTTTTTAATCACATGCAAACAAAACCTATAGCGTATATACTTCCCGTTGACCTAGAATCATGAAATTTGACAAGAAGCAAGGTCTTATAGCACAAATACAGGTAAAAATCAAGAATCTTTTTTTATTTCTTTCTTTATATCCTTTATGTAGTAATTGTGACCAAATCAAATATTTTTTGTGATCTGTGCGTCTGGGGCAATTTCTTTGTTTAAGAGTACAAGTTTGTACGGAACCCTTGATGCGCGTGTTCAACTCTCACTTCGTTCTATTAAGGTATTGCGGGACAGCATCTAAACCCTCGGAAATATTTTTTTTGAGACTATTTCAGGATCATTCCTGTCATTCAGCCGAAAATATATAGACCCTGGTCTTTTTCTCGAAGTCGGTTAATTAGATCTAATGACTACGTAACCGAAAATAACGCTGTACATGATTTTATTACGAACTATTGGAATCTCTGAGTGTATACCCCTATTGCGGTCCTCAAGAAACATTCTATTTTTGTGACAGTCTGCAGTTAGCTAAACTATGAATTTCAATTGTAAATACTAGTTCTTATTTGTTTCTATTATATTTAAGATTATTTATCGGGTATTTATCGCGTACCTTTTGCTTTCTTTTCCCCAACGTTTCAACCGCGTTTCAGCGATCGTGGTCACGGGGCGACTGCAGTCGCCCCGTGACCACGATCGCTAATAATCTTGAATTTGTTTCAATTACTTTATTTATTTGATAATAAAGTGTTAGAATACTTGTAAATCATGTTTGCTTTAAGTAATGATAGGTATTCTTATTGATTCTTATTTATTGTTACAAACAAATAATATTGTTTGATATTTTCTTTGTAAATATAACCTTTATTCTTAGACTTCATCATTATACCCCTCTTATTCCCAATAGGGATTGCCCAAGATATTGGGAAAAATATTTGTTGAAACAGAAATAGGCACAAATTTAATTAACTGGCAATAAGAACGTACCTACTATTCCTCTATTGGGAATTACAACATGGTTCTTGGATTTTGTAAATGACTAAACTTGTTTATATTCTATCGTTGCCTGGAAGAGATCGCCCTAAGCGGCCGTTCATTGTAACTTTTTAGGTAGGTATCTGTCGTGTATTTTTTCTTAGTTTGTGTATTTGTTTTAGGTTTTCATCGAATCCATTGGACTCGGATTATAAAAAGATAAAAAACCCAAGATAATTTTGAGGGGAGGATTCTTTATTTATAAGAAATTTTTCTTACATGTCAAGCACATACATATTTCTAACAAAGCTTTTCTAGGTATTTATTGTAGCGACAATAGAGCGATTCAAATATTATATATCATCATTATCAGCCCATACACGTCCACTGCTGGATATAGGCCTCCCCCATACGATGCCACACGCAGCGGTCCTGAGCCGCCTTCACCCATCGACTCCCGGCGACCGCTACGTCCACCGAGTTGATGGTCTCCCAAAACTCCGTTTCGCGTTGCATCGCGGCCGCCACTCAAGAACATTTACTCCCCAGCGGTTATCAGTTCTGCGAGCTCTATGACCTGCCCACTCCCATTTCAGCTTGCTAATTCTGAGAGCTATGCCGGTGACTTTAGCTCTTCTACGGATTTCCGTATTCCGGATTTTATCACGTAGAGAAACCCCGAACATAGCTTTCTTCATAGCCCGCTGAGCGACTCTAAGCTTATGAACGAGGCTTATAGTTAGAGTCCAGTTCTCGGATTCGTAGGTAACTGGTAACACACTGACTAAAGACTTTCGTCTTGAGGCTCTGCGGTATCTGTGATGAGAAGATATATTGCGCAGCGTCCCGAACGAGTAGCGTTCGGTAAGCTGCGCAATATATCCGAGTTAGATTCGAACATTCTTACTATACGTACAACAAGCTTAATATTAATTTTAACAAAGTCAAAGTCAAAGTCAAAAATTCTTTATTTCCATAAATACAAAAATGTACACTTAGAAAAAGTCAAATTCTTAAAATAAAACACTGACACGTAAATAAAGTGATCTTTTGATTTCAGTCGCTTCGGTATGTAGACTAAAGTAAAGAAGCGACGAAGAAACCTTTAGCCTGTTAGTTGTTATTTTTCGAGTTGGAGCAAAACCCGTCCCAAGCTTTTTTATTTTCTAAATAATCTGATATTTTGTAGTAAGCCTTTTTGCACAGAAAAGTTTTGACAATTTGTTTGAATTTATTACAGAACTATTTGGTACAATTTCTTTATTAATATGAGCAAACACAGGGCTTTTTGATAACGGCGCGCTTTGTTTTCAGTAAATGATACTCGTATACAAATATTTTGTATGTTGGCCGTGGACTAAAAGAGAGTGCTCGCCGTTTTTGTTTTTTTTTGTTTCGTTGCATGCAATTATTCCAGAAATGTGACCAAGAGGTCTCGGTTTTTTGTAAACGCCGTAGAACAAATAAATAATTTATTATATTTTATGTTATTTTTATATGAAAGTTGTTTAAGAAGCTTTCTACATAATACTAATACATGAAATCAGTTTATTGTAGGCACAAAAAGACCCATACCTATCACGTTAGAGATAAAAAATACATTTCACAAAATAGCAAAAAACTGAAAGATTTAAAACTTAAAAAAACGATAGGTTATTGACTTTTTACATCCATATGTACAGAAATCCAGTGTCTGTAAATTAGATTGACCAGATAGTCAGAAACTACGGTGATGTAGTAATTTACATACATATACCGAAGCGAAAGAAATACCTACCTACCTACCAGATAAATTTCGTTTCAATATTTAATTTTACGAGTTTGACCTTTTTTGAGCTTAGAACATTTGCTCTAAGTTTTTAAGTGTCGGTACGTTAGTTGTATTGATATAAAGAGTTCTTGATTGACGTTGAACAACTGGGTACCTGTTGTTAACGCAATAAATAACCGGTAAATAACTTATAATATATTTAAATACTGTTCTTCTACTTTATATTATGAGAATTAACTTTAAAATAGTTAAAGCACTTTATAGGTACTTTCATCATCAGACTATATTGGTCCACTACTGGGCATAGTCCTCCCAACTTTACTTTATACTTTGCATACTTATTATGATCAAGTTTACCCTTGCTTACATACAATTCTTAATTTCTAAAATCTGTATGAATATATATTAGAAAGGTTACTTAGGTTATTACAAACTTTTAAACATAAAAATAATATTTAACAGGTTTTAAGCAATTTAATGCAAATATTGACTATATCAATGTAAGAATTAAATTGTTTTCAGAACTTTGAAGTGTGCGATCGAAAATGTTTTCCAATACTTTGTTTATATAACTACGCTCTGGACTTAGTTAATAAGTCTGCTGAGATATCTCAAACATTTAAGTAAATAAATTAGAAACAGCTTTAATTCGTAAAATTTTAAATCATAAATCTAAGTTTTGTTTTGTAACGCCTGCTAAATTTAATTTTATCAACGATCTATTTTCTAA
This sequence comes from Eupithecia vulgata, assembly GCA_946478455.1. Classification (NCBI taxonomy): domain Eukaryota; kingdom Metazoa; phylum Arthropoda; class Insecta; order Lepidoptera; family Geometridae; genus Eupithecia; species Eupithecia vulgata. The sequence continues at coordinate 12,775,072 of OX297875.1, forward strand.
GGAATAAAAATTGGAATGAGTTTTCTTCTACAAGAGGAAACAAATAATTAAATGTATGTATGTGTATTGTGTATGCAATAAATAAATATGAATATGAAACTTCTTGATATTCGCGGGTATACTTTAGTCTAAATAATTGTAATAAAACCACAGACTTTATACTGGCGGCTGCGCTGCGAATAAAACGACCTACCAAAAATTTGCGGTCGACAGTACTTTTGTGCCAACCTTTGAAAAGTGGGACGAATCAGGAACGCTTTCAGCATAAAATTAAAATTTCTCGACTCGTCCCAATAGATTGGGACCAAAGTGGGACGAGTAAGGAATAACTCACTATTAATATCAGATTTTAAAACGTTGCTCTTCAATCACATCAGCCCCATCAATTTAATTTCAGTCAAAGAATGACAATAGTTTTAAAACTTTGAACTTTCGGTTGAAGCATCTTGAACTCTATGTCAACGTCCCGATAATCCCTTTTATTTTGAAATGAAAATGCTCAAGGCAGCCTTCGGTTTCTAATTAATTTAGAAGGATTTTCGAGACGAGACTAAATGGACTTCATTGGCCTCGGGCCTTGCCAGCATTCTGGGCACTCTGCCTTCTGGTGACGGCTTAGATTTTTAGAAAATAGATGTAAGTGTAAATATTAGTTGTAATTATTTTTTCCAGTTTATAATTACTTTTTTACTATAGAAAATATACTTTAAAACCTAGATTATTGCACGAAAATTTAATATAGATCATTGTGAACAATCATAATTAAAAAATTGACCTCGAGCTATACAATATGTATTTCTACAGTTTTTTTGGAAATGATTCCGGAAAGAATAGTAATTGGAAATGAGTTTTATTACCCCACTTCAGTTAAAAATATTAACTGATCATTATTTTTGAGAATAATTTGATTGTTTAGAATAAACTAAAAATCGACTTCAAATTCGTATTTACGCTACTGTTTTTTAAGTTTTTCTTGAGAAATACTTATTATCACAGGAATTATGGTAAACGGTGGTGGCCCTGCCAAATTGAGTAGTACATAAAACTTGTATGGGACTAGCTCGGGATCATTTTCCATACAATGAAAGAAAAAAACCTAAAGAATTTTCCAAATTGGTATACAGAACTGACGGAGAAATCGATGAAATTATATAAAAATAATGCATACAGCCTAATATAAAACGTCCTCTTTAGCCCCACTTGCACAACAATATTTAAATGTCTAATTTTGATTAACTTTGACGTATTTGTATAGTTTGACAACTCACTAATTAAAATTAAGAAAGTTAATTATCGTTGTGCAAGCGGCACAAGTCAGTATTAAAAACCGCACTAAAGTTACCTTTATATTTTTCGTGACGGTTCTTATTTTATTGGATTTTCTTTTCAAGTATTGATATGTGAAAATGAAAAAGTTGAACAGCTATTGGAAAAGTTTCCCGCATGTTGTCGGTTAGCTCCTGTACTTCAAACCTATATATGTGCTTGAAATTCTTATGAATATTTTTATTATACAGGGTGGGTCAAAATGCCTTTTTTGGTATAATACGTAGTAAATAGGTTATTCAACTTCATCCGTAAAAAAAATTACTCGATCCATTCAATAGTTTTTATCGGTTTCTTGTTACAAACGTTTCAATACAGCACAAACTTTCTCCCGTTTAAGTATCACGTTTTCTCACTGCTGAGCAAAAGGTCTCATAAGATTTGAAAACCCCACTGATTCGCCTATTCCCGATTGTCCCTACCCCCTGCGTTCCTACTAGGAACAATCGGGAAAAAAATTCCCGATTGTTACTACTAGGAACAACCGGGAAAAAAATTGTGAGAGTATATGGGCTGGTAAAGGTATCTACCAAACGCGAGAGAGTTTTATAGGGATTTAGTACTATGGAAATTCATATCGGAGCACAACATGCACTTTGTGTAGGCGAGTGTTAACGGAACATCAATTCTGCTTGTTAGTAAGTTTTTAAAAGCTGCCGCGATTGTGTCTATTTGTCCTAAAATCAGCCAGCTGAAGTCACAAATCTGGATACTGGAGGCTTACTCTAATTCTTTATATTTGTCTCTAGCTTATTAACGATTACAGTAGATGGGGTTTGATTAATTTACCTAAAGTGTTTTTTTAGGATACTTCATAATCTAAATAAACAGCCTTATTAGCCGTTTATATTTATGTACCTACTTAAGTTTAATTTGTGTGTTGTGTTGTGTCTAATAAATATTTTTCATCTTCTTCTTCTTAATTCTTCTTCTTCTACTAGCCTCTCATTGGCATCATTTTAATAAAGAATAACAACAAGATAAAATAAACCACTGAACGGCGAAAATATCATATATATCGGTGTTTATTACAGCCCTTCTCTTCGTATAAATTACTTTACTTCTTTTGAAAAACTACTGGAAAATCTCCTACCTTCGTACAGTCACACCATTATTATGGGAGATTTTAACACTTGTCTTGTCAAACAAGACTCTCGTGCAACCACCCTTAAATCAGTGGTACAGTCCTGCAACATGCATATTCTTCCTCTTGGTGCAACTCATCACTCTCCTAATTTCACTCCGTCTCTTCTTGACTTAATCCTTACTTCATCCTTACAGCATGTTGCTAAGCACGGCCAATGTTCAGCCGATGCCTTCTCTTATCATGACCTTGTCTTTTTGTCCTATAAACTTCGTCCTCCTAAACATAAGCACAAAATTCTTCTTCAGCGCAATTTTAGTGGTATGAATCTACAAAATCTCAGATTGGATGCATCCAAAGTCGACTGGTTCCCAATCATGATGGTTGACTCGATCGATGGTAAGCTCTCAGCCTTCAACTCCTGCATAAATAATCTTTTTGACGTCCATGCACCAATCCGCTTGGTCAAAATAAAGCATCTGCCAGCTCCGTGGATCACGGACGAAATCAAGTCCGTCATGCACAAAAAGGCAGTTGCCAGAGCGAGATTCAAACGTTGTGCTAGTGATATCAATAAAGAAAAGTTTAATCTAGCCAGGAATCGCTGCAATAGGATGTGTAGAGATGCCCAACGCCGCTATATTCATTCTTCACTATTAAATGCTGATCCAGCTAAAGCCTGGAACTTTTTAAGAACCCTTGGAATCGGCAAGGCACGCCAAGTTGCGTGTACCTCAAATTTTAATATTGATTCTCTTAACGCTCACTTTTCGTCGACATCCAACATGGATGTGGATGTCAAAAATAGTACCCTCAAATATCTCTATTCCTTGCCTATTCCTGACTATCCTTCGTTTAAAATAAGTCCATTCGCCGCATGTGATGTTAAAAAGAGCATTATGTCAATCTCCTCGAACGCCATGGGTGGTGACAATATCGGTCGTAATATGATCATTCCTATTTTGGGTGAGATACTACCTATGATATGTCATCTACTCAACTTCTCTGTTGCCTCTGAGACCGTCCCGGCTGTGTGGAAGGAAGCCTATATCATTCCTTTACCCAAAAAATCTAAACCTTCCTCATTTTCGGATTTCCGGCCTATCTCCATTCTACCTTTCCCTTCAAAGGTCCTTGAACGTCTTGTTCATGGCCAACTTAGTTCCTTCCTTTGTTCTCATAATCTTCTAAATCCTTTCCAGTCCGGTTTTCGGCCCGGTCACAGTACTGCTACCGCACTCGTCAAGATCACTGACGATATTCGATCGGGCATGGAAAACGGACATCTCACTATCCTGACTCTACTCGACTTCAGCAATGCTTTTAACACTGTTGACTTCGATATCCTCCTTGGCATAATGCGCTCTATTAACATATCTCCATCGGCGACTGGCTGGTTTCGCAGTTATCTGCAGGGGCGCCGGCAGCGGATTCGTACTGATGACTCTTTATCGTCGTGGTGCAATACCTGTGCTGGTGTCCCGCAAGGCGGCGTATTATCTCCTCTATTATTTTCATTATTTATAAATTCTATCTAACTTCAATTAACTTCTTCCTACCATCTCTATGCAGACGATCTTCAGATTTACACCCAGGCCCCATTGCAAGAACTGGCTAGTGCGATTCACCGCACGAATAGTGACCTTACGAGTATTCGTGACTGGAGCATGGCCTACGGGCTCCAGATTAACCCAAGCAAAACTCAGGCTATTATTATAGGCAGCTCACGCACTACTGTAAAAATTGATTGGTCCATGCTGCCCAACATTGAATTTAACAGTGTCACGATTCCCCTTAGCAGTAGTGTTAAAAATCTAGGAATTTTAATGGATTGTGACATGACTTGGGCCTCACAAATGGATGCTGTGAGTCGTAAAATTTTTGCTTCCGCCGGCTCGTTGAGAAGACTTCGGAATTTTCTGCCTACTGCCACTAAAATTGTCCTCGCTCAATCTCTCATGCTTCCTATCCTTGACTATGCTGACTTCTGCTACCTCGACCTCACTGAGGAGCAACTTAACAAGCTCGAAAGGCTCCAAAACGTCTGTATACGATTCGTTTTTGGGCTTCGCAAATATGACCATATTTCTGAGTTCCGCACAAAGCTCAAGTGGCTCCCTATCTATGTTTTTAGCTTAAGTGTGCAATAATAGTACATTTCTTTCCTGCCCGTGATGAGAATACAATTTTCCTCCTCGATGGAGGCGGAAAGCGGTATTTTCATTTAGCGCCGCGGGAGGAAAATTGACGCTTTCCGCCCGGAGGGGAGGAAAAGTATTTTTTATCTATCTATTGTAGGCATAACCTTGTAAAGTAAGGGGTAATGTCGAATTATTGCCATATTGATGCCCATTTACTTTCATCGGTGCTGTGCTGATAAACGAGTGGCGTTAAGTACGAGAATGAGAGCAGATCAACAATTACCCACTTTGTGAAAGCTACCTGTAGTTAATCGCACTTTGGAAAGTCTTGACCTTACGAATTGAAGATCACGAGAGTGAATGGAGGCCGGGATTCTCACATTCTTTCTCTACTGTATAACATTCTTTTCAACCCTCACACTCCACTCTATTTAAAGGAGCGTTTCGAATTTCTTCATTCTTCCCATGCTCATCCTTCTCGCATTCTTCGGTCAGCAGAAAATCTGGTATTGAACATGCCCCTCCACCGAACTACTTTTTATGCCAAATCCTTCTCCATCCAGGCCGTAAAGCTGTGGAATGCACTGCCTGAGTCCATTAGGAAAGCTGAATCACTACCTGTCTTCAAAGCTCGCGTCAAAGATTCTTATCTATCGAAAAAGTGAACACTGGTAGGTACTTTTATTTATTTTTTTTTTGTTCTTGGTATTTATTTATTCCGTATATCGCTGGCTTAATTTTCAAACCTCGTAACTCCAAAATTTTCGAAATATTGATTTTAATGCCATCTGGTGTAAAATGCCGTCACGAACACGATGCAATCTCTCGTATCTCCTACTTGTTTTTAGTTTTATTGCTGTTTACGAAAAATAAAACCACGTATGTCCACGGTATGGGAAAACGCCATTTTGAATAAAGCAAAACTTCGTAACTCCCGCGCTCAGTTCGGCCACCGACAGATTGCAAGGAGATCGCGCGCAGTTTTTCTCGTCTTCAATACTAATTGTACGTTGTTGTGAAAACTGATCTAGAATATACGATCGGGTAAGTCCCTTGTTTAATTTTATAAAGTTTTTTTATTGATTTGAGTGTAGAAAAATAAAGAAAAGTTGTGTTATAGTTTTTAATGGAGTTACGTAGTTTTCTCGCTGTAAAGCAAGTGTTGAATATTTCTGATGTAAAGGAGTTACGTAGATTTCTCAAACCGTAAAACTGATCGATTTAATTTATGCAAGTTTTTATTTGTTTCAGCTTCTATGTAAGCGTTGAAAATGTCGAAGAATATTACAAAATGTGAATTTTATACGAAAAATGCCGTCTTCACCGGGGGCTTTTCCATTTTTAAGCTGCCTCAGAACCATCACGATCTCGTCTTGACTGATTGACAGTTCGTCTGAACTTGACAGTTCGTCGGTGTAGTGGCGTGTCAGGGTGGCTCTGGAATCGTGGTCGTCCCGTTGGGTATGAGGGGCATGTGCAGCGTATAAACGGCCATAGAAATCCTCTATCTCAGCAGAGATCTCCGACTTCGCCAATACGGTCCTCCCATCGTGCGTTTTAAGCTTCGTAAGGTGGCTCCTGCCCAGCTGCTGAGAGAATACTTTGGACCCTTGGTTTCTTTCTATCGCCTCTTTAATGAGGCGTGTGTTGGAGCTCCGAAGGTCGCGCCGTACCATCTTCGCATTTGCTTCTTCAGGTCTGACCTCGCCGAACGAAGTCGCCTGGGTGGTTTCCCGTCTTCTTGTCATCAAACCGAGTGTCTAGGCCGAGAGTTTGGATTTCTTGCCAGTACGCTGCTTTTTACAAAACTTAATACCTTCGTTCCTCAGCGTTTCGACCAGATTGTGTAGGGTCTCGTCAACGTCATCAGTGGCTTCCATGGCAACAAATCTATCCCCAAGAAGCGGCTGGAACTTCTCGGTGTCCGCCATGATTTGGATTGGGTCGGCGACCGGAGCGTGGGCTTCATCAGACGGTTTCTTTCAAGCTTCAAGTTGATATTCAGAGAGCCTCGGAGGAGTCGGTGATCAGATACGGTATTGAACCTGTTGATCACTGAGACATCTCTGAATATGAATGACTGAATCTGATGAAGTCAATCTCATTTTTAGTCACAGTGTCGGGGCTTCGCCATGTCCACTTCCTTTGAGGCTGCTTCTTAAAGGAGGAGTTCATTAAGAACAGCTAGCCCCTTCTTTCTCAAAGAAGTTGACAAGCATTTGCCCCCTGTGATTCCTAACTCCATAACCATGTGGGCCTATTCGGGATTCGTTGCCATTCTGGGTTCCCACCTTGCTGTTAAAGTCCCCCATAACAACGTTGAAGTGGGCCTTGGTCGTGTTATGCAAGGCTTTGGATATATTATTCTATATTTTATAATATTTATGGTACACCCCTGCCTTTCTAAAATTTTTCAAATTTATCTCCATCCAAAGGTTGCCTGGAAGAAATCGCTTCTAAGCGATAAGGCCGCCCATTGTACTTTTATGTTTAAGGTCTATGTCTGTTTGTTGTTTTTTTTGTGGTGTACAATAAAGAGTTTTGTATTGTATTGTATATATATAATATAATGAAAAATCACGAATAGGTAGGTACATCGGAATAGGCCAGCGCTGGCATGAAAATAAATAAATACCAATAAGAACATCTTCATCAAGTATTATTATTTACACTTTATAATCGAAGAAAATTAAAATGAATTAATAGAAACAAATTAGAACTAGTATTTTCTATTGAAACAATTGAGCTAACTGCAGACTGTTGCAACCAATCTACAGGTAGCTCAACTGAACCATATCAATACCAGTCGGTAGCGATTGTACAAGTAGATTAACATTTTGTGATCAATATTTATCAATTGCGTGATTGTGACGTTTAAAAATGTTTGATCCATGAAGGATTTAGTAAGTAAATACTTTTGGTACACCCTGTAACCTGTACTAAGATGATTCAATTATATAATTCAATATTAAATTTTCAATATGAGATGGGAGATATAAAAAACTAAGTAAGATTGACGTAGGATTTTCTCTTGTATAGGTAAATATCCAAAGGATTTTCTCATAAGTTGTGATTTGATTATTACTAGACTGAAAAACTCGCGCGCCATGGCGTCATGGCGTTAGAATAGACCCCTCTATTTCAGCTCGTAGACATCGTCATAGTTGACTAAGAGAATTTGGTACCAAAGAAGATGCCTTCGTTGTATTTTTAACCAACAACAGAGAAAAACAAAAGAAGATGAGTTTCTACGTTCGGTAATATGTATTATTTTTGGATTTGATTTCTCCATCAATTAAAGACCGATTTGGATAATTATTTCGCTTTCTCCATACAAAAGTAAAGAGATCGTAAATTGGTCCCATAAAAAATTTACTCTCGATTAGTTTTTTATCCCAATAACTTAAAAAACAATGTAAATACTAAGGAAAATAGTTATAGGCGGCTTTAAGTTTTTGAGTGTAAAAACCAAGTGCAAAACCCCTGTGGTGCTCGAAAAACCCATAGTTTTTCAGTTTTTTGTTAACAACTCGTAGGTATTCTACGGCAAAGTCATCAAAAGCTCTGCTTAGTTTGGAGCTAGATGATGCTGTGTGAATTTGTCCAGCATTATTTATTTATTTATTTTTAATGTAGGCAAAGTTCACGACAATTTGAGCGCAACATAGATGTCCAGATAACACAACACTTCAAAAAGGGCCATTTTTCCCAAAACTTAGTTAAGTAAAGTAAGCTAGTCTTCAAGATGGTTTATATAATTGTATATTGTTTGCAACAGTCTGCAGTTAGCTCAATTGTTTCAATTGTAAAAACTAGCTCTAATGTAAAGAACCTGCGAGTGGGTACATTCTTTGGTCGTTACTCCGGCTCTTACAAGCAGTTCCTACTTAGCTAAATTAAATAAGGTCTCTATTAACTGTGATAACCGTTTGATGTTCACATTTTAAGCTCAAGAATTATAATGTGAGGGGAGAGTAGGCATTTGTGGAGATATGTACCTAACATTTGAGTTCGTAAAGGCTTTTAACGCACAACCACGAAAAGTAGGGTTTTTACGCCTTATTTGTCTGGGTCTATACATAGAACAGGGACACGTCTGACCAATTTTCATCATACACTTCGAACGCGCTCTAACCTTATGCTTTTAGGTATTTTATGCATTGCCCTAATATGTGCCTATAGCCACCGTACTGGCATTAAGTTATAAGTACTACGTAGGTAGTAATTGTACTTCAGTTGGTACTGGTCCGGGGCGTACCTAATCTAGCATAATTAATACGTTACGCGCCCAAAATCTGTCTCGTTGCGTTGCTTGTTGCGTTGCGAGCGTTTTCTTTGTTCGTACTGGCCGCACGAACGCTCGCTGTGTAATGTGTAACACGTTAGATATAGACCCGTAACGCCGCTCAGTATCCACTTTTATAATGTTCTTACAGATTGGACAAAACATCTGTAAGGATAATCAAAATTGAAGTCATCATCATCATCATCAGCCTATACCAGTCTACTGTTGGACATAGGCCTACCTTAATTAGTTAAAAATAAAATTGAAGTGTCTGCTTGTAATGTCAAAGAACTTTTTGCTTATTATATAAAAGTTATAATTTATGGATATTATAAAAGTTTTAAACTGTTCTTTTGTTTTAGGTATCTAGGTACTGTAACCTATTATGAAAATCAGGAATTGTAAAACTGTTTTCTTGTTTTAGGTTACAGTACCTAAAACAAAAGAACAGTTTTACAATTATAAAACTGTACGTTTGTTTAAGGTACTGTAACATAAAACAAAAAAACTGTTTTACAATTCCTGTGTTTTTATTCCGGCTAATCTCCGAAATGACTAGACTTTTTTGACGAGACTTTCACTGGCACATAGTTGATGTTAGAGTTCTTTTATTATTAATTAACAGAGGTTTCGCGTAACTAAAAATGTAAACCCAAGAAATAGTAACCTCAACGCGAGAGTAACCGCGTGCACAGCTAGTTAAGTTGATAAGAACTTCACAAACCTAACCCCTTGAATAAAGGCAACAAGTTACCACAAAATTCTGCTACAAATTTACCGGACTCGCCAAAGTTTAAACAACTTAATAATACAGTTTGCCGGCCTTTGATGTGAGAGGTAGATACTTTTAATAAAGTGATTTTGACTTGCGATACGAGGTCAGATTTGCCTTTCTGTCTCTTTTATTTTCTGTCAGAAAGGGTGATCTCGTGATTTAATAATAAATCACGCACTCACGCATAATTTGTTATTGACATCGGGGCGTTTGGGCGACTTTGACTAAAGTTGGCTCAGTAGAGTAACCTTTCTTGCATTACACTAATCATACTAATATTATAAATGCGAAAGTTTAGATGGATGGATGGATATATGGATGTTTGTTGCTCAATCACGACATAACGGCTGAACGGATCTGGATGAAATTTAACACAGAGATAGATTATAGTCTGGAATAGCACATAGGCTATATTTTATCCCGGAATTCCCACGGAAACGGGAACTACGCGGGTGAAACCACGAGGCGCTGCTAGTTGTTTGATAAATCAAATAATCCCTTAGATTTACACTGTTTTTTACTTTTTCAGGATAAATATTAATGCCTGGGGAATTAAAAAATGTATAGGATCACCTTGGGATCATTCTCTATTTATGCATAAAAAATATACATCCTCCACCCTTTTTACGAAGTCAGTTAAAAATACATAACTACGGACCATTATTGAAATAAATTTCGGCGTTATCTAACTAATTCATCTACAGGAAAAACAATTTTTGGAAGGAGGCCAAGAGGAGAGTCCAGCTAGGTTGGGCAGCGTTTGGGAAACCACATCGAGTCTTCTTGTCATCCATACCTACTGAAATGCTTCAAAACGAAAGTTTTCAATTTGTTTTAGTGCGTCCTACCCGTCATGACCTACGGAGCTGAGACGTGGACAGGGTAGGGCTGGTCCACCAGTTTAAAGCCGCCAATAAAATAATGCCTTTATGAACTGACTGAGTTCAGCATGTTCTCCCAGATTTAGGCCCTCGGGATCCTGGTGGACTCAGAAGTTCACCAGGATTATTCAAAGGTGTGTGAGGCTGTGACGAAAAGTAGGTAAAGATTGAGTCACTCTTAGTAGATTTTTGTATATGTTGTAGGTATAAATTACGTGGCGAAAACAATATGTTGAGAGATAAACCAGTTAAAACACTGACACGTCGACAAAGTTGTTCTGGTACCTGTACGAAGAAGGTTGCTATTATAAACATAATCTTACTAATTTTAATTTTAAGTAAGTTAGTACGGTTGGTCCTTATTTTTGTGTAAAAATGTAAAATTGTCCGGTCCCCTGAGTGTCATGTGGATTAGGGACTGAAGTACTTAAATGGGCACGATTTATTCTGGTAAAATCCGAGCAATAGCGTCGCCGGAATGTAAATATTTGATCTGAAGCTTTTGACAAGGATCCGACTACTTTTAAGTTCCACCATTCCTATACATATAGACGTATTTTATTTTAAAACTTTCATGATACGTTTTTGAAAGTACTTAACTACGACTTTTGTAGATCTTACAAACGTCACGTAAATACAATATTATAGTAAAGAAAATAAAAATATAAGTACTCACAAAAAAGTAAGAGCATCCAAACTTTTTGGTTCACAAACACGACACAAATTCAAATTGAGAAAACCGCACAAACTCTTTGGATAATATAAATAGTGATGTCCGAAAGTCTTTATTATATTATCGATGAGTGTCTCGCAAGCGTTTACATCGTTCGCGCGCTAACTTATAACTGCTACTGGCGTAGGGCGTACGGCGGGCGGCGGCGGCCCGCCCAGATGTTATCTCGTAGAGTGCGAAACGAGGCCCAAGTGATGGCATTTGAGCTATTGATAATTTAAGGCGCATACAGCACCTAAACTAGCGCCACCACCTACTTTATGTAATTATTCTGTTTAACAAAGGAATTTTCAAAAATCCTTCTTCCAGTTTGTGATACCTATCATAAGCTTTTTTTTAATGCCTCTGTAATAGTTTTATTCTATTTAGTTTAGGAAGAGATACGAAGTTGCACTTGGTGGCCACCAAAATCTATTTTCGTATCTCTTCCTAAACTAAATAGAATAAAACTATTACAGAGGCATTAAAAAAAAGCTTATGATAGGTATCACAAACTGGAAGAAGGATTTTTGAAAATTCCTTTGTAAAGCGGAATAATAAGACAAATTAGGTGGCGGCGCCACTTTCGGTGGGGTATGGGCCTTAATGAGAAAAATGTCTGGACGAGTAGGCTTGACAATAAAAACCACTGTAAGTAATTACCATTCTGCAACTTTGAAGATTCAGATTATTTAAAATCTGGGACTCTAATAATTAGGCATAGGTACATATACCTATCATTTATAAAAACCACTGTTTAATTTCATTTTATTTATTGATCCACCGTAGGTACCAAATGAAACATTTGTTTTCTTTGTAATTTACATAATTTGATTAGGTTAACATGTTAGGTAGGTACTTAAATATAATTATTTATACAACAAAACCAAATTTTGTGTAAGAGAACGACACACCATAAAGGATTGTTGTGTGTGTGTGGATTGTTATGGTCAATAGTATGTATGTATACTGTTACAACGTGAGTTAAGCCGTGGAGTGTGCACCAGAGACTGAAGGTCTACAGACGCGTCTGGCAAACACAGATATCTTGCTTTGTAAAAGCAGGATCTAAGTTTTGCTCCGAGATATTTTTCTCTCAATGCAACCTCTCGGTATTCATTTCAGGAGGTTCCACAAAAAGTGATTCCACTGAAGTGTTGAATTCATTCAAGCGCCATTTCATTTCATGCAGATGTAGTGTATGTCGTGTGGTGCCGGCTTAGAATTTGCGCCTCCCAACTCTTCCCGTGGGTGTCATAGGAGGCGACTAAGGGACATACACCGGGTGGCGGGCAGCAGCGCCTCTAGCAGATGGATCTACTACTGAACTGCGATCCCCCGCATACCCAGCATAGGGTTTACGGGCATAACCCCCATGCGATAAACGCCAATAAGGCGCTTATCATGGGGAGGCCTGCGTCCAGCAGTGGATCAATATAGGCTGTTGAGATTGAGATTGAGAGATGTAGTGTAGGTAGCTTTTTTTTACGACCAAGCAGCTTCTATCCTGTCCCACAAGCCACCCCGTTGTCGTCAATTGTCTCACTAGTCGAGCGTCCGTAAACACGTCGGGCTTAACAACGTGATCAGCTATTTAATTGTCTTCGTTTCATTTCAAACAATTTAATTGACTGTCTCCGAAGGGGTTCCCAAGGTCGTGGGTTCAAATCCCTATCAAGGAATTAAAAACATTATAAAGGAAATGTCTTAGAAATTTGAATCGGATCTGTGATAGATAAGATACCATCTCTTATCTATCAAACTATCCTACTTTGTACTCTACTTAAACTCGCTGTGCCCACAACTAGGTTACAATGATTAATGTATATTTTAAAGGGCAATGTATACAAAACTCCAAGTGAGTTGCAAGAATTATCAATAAATAAATTCAAACAAATTGACAATCTTTGTAAAAAGGCTTACTATAAAATATCAGATTATCTACATTCTAGATAATCAGGCAAAGGTGTCTCAAGCTTTTTTATCCTCTAGTCTAGATTCTAAAGGATTGAGATGGGTCGCGTTTTACTCCAATTCGTTTTGCTCAATCTAACATTTTAACAAGCTAAAGTTTTCTTGTTCGCTTCTTTACTTTGCTTTTAAAAGATTGTAGTGGACAAAAAAACAAAGTGATCACTTTATTTCCTAGTTTTACATAATATGTAATCTGACTTTTGTCATGTCCAAAACCCCTGTAAGGTCTAAAGGAAATAAAGCACTTAGATTTTTGTACCCCTGGGACCTACATTTCTGCTCTCTCCTCTGCATCGTTGGGTAGGTAAGTAATTGGCTGGATTTTGGTATCAAAGGCAGTAAATAAACAGTAATGATAGGCGTAAAAGGAGCTTCGGCAGAAAGTATCAAGTTTTATTATAAGGATAAGGTTAATAAGGAAGTTATCTATAACTACCAGTATTCGACGACTGATGTGGCGCTGTGGGCGAAGGTCTGCCTGCGATGCAGAAGGTTGCGGGTTCGATTCCTCGGGACAAATGTGTGTACGATCTGCAGACATTAATTGTTCAGGGTGTTCTGCAGGTCGTTTTCTAAATTTTATTTTATTTATTAAACACACAAAACACATTACAATGCCATCTAAAATAATTATACAAAAAGTACTTATAATCTACATTGTACCGTAAAAATATGTGTACAGCGAAATATTTAATATCGTACTGAACGGACTAATGAAAAAGACAAATTAAATTATCTATATAAGTAATAAAAATATAATAATAAATATCTATTTATGTATTGTATTATATTATGTATATCAGTTATCTAGTACCCATAGCACAAGCTCTGCTTAGCATGGGGCTAGATAATGCTGTGTGAATTGTTCAGCGTTATTTATTTATTTATAGTATTATAAAAGCGATAGAAGTTTTGTCTGTAACCTTCTTATGCCTCAACGACTCTTAATAAAATTTGTCAGGGAAGTAGACGGTATCCCAGGGCCAGGCCTAAGGCTAGTTTAATCCCGATAAAGTGCGTGTTTTGCCGCGAGCTTGTTTCTTGTCCAATACTTACATAGGTACCTACTATTATATTATAAAACTTTTTAAACTTTCGCGATTTGATAACATATTTAAGATTATTTATCGGGTATTTATCGCGTACCTTTTGCTTTCTTTTCCCCAACGTTTCAACCGCGTTTCAGCGATCGTGGTCACGGGGCGACTGGATGTACTCGGAGTTATAACCGAGAATTGATGGCAGTTTCCACGACTACCCTCAATTCGTCGTCAGAATCAGGAAAGTCCACGTTCACATTGCGACACACTACACTGACCGTGTACGATTGCTGTACAGACGGGACACGACGCACACACTTATTTAACACAGGATTCCACGAGGAAGAGAGACGAAAACCATCTTCACGATTAAAGTTCGGGTGTTTTTTGATCTCAATCGCCTCTCGAACCATCCTTTTGTAGTAGTGGCGTTCACGGGACAGAACTTTTGGGTCATGTAGCTCAATCCAGTGGTTGGTTCCTGAGTCTAGCAGGTGTTCCGCTATCGCCGACTTGTTCATCTGCCTATTTTTGACCGCAGCTATGTGCTCTTTCACCCTTTCGGCAATGGTCCTTTTAGTTTGCCCTATGTAACGTTGGGGAAAAGAAAGCAAAAGGTACGCGATAAATACCCGATAAATAATCTTAAATATATTATATTATAAATTCGAAAGTCGTCTGTCTGTTACCTTTTCATGGCTAAACGGCTGAGTGGATCTTAAGAGGCCTGCGGATGATCATTTGCCCATACAAACGTACTACCAAAATGATTCTTAAATTCTTTATTGTACACGAAAATACAAACACAAAAATAAAACAACGAAAATCTATGTACAAAGGCGAGCTTAACCCTAACAGAGTTTTTTCTTACAGAAAACCTAGGGGTATTAAAAGAGTTTGTGCAATGCATGTGAATAGTAGGTAATGTGTAGGTACATACAAGTCAGAAAAAAAAAGGTCGAATAGAAAAAAATAAAATAAGAAAAGCAAAGAATATACAAAGTAAGTTATAAAAAATAAAAAATAATTATATAATAATAATATTATATATAATAATTATAAATACTTAATAAAAAATAAAAATACATAAATAAAGTCTACATCAATATGCATTAAATGAATATTATACCTATACATACATAAATATATGATTTGTAATTCGAGCATATTTCCACCATATCATGTTGTTTTTCGTATTCGAATAGTATTTATCTAGGTAATATAATATACATCTATAATGAAATGTAAGCAAAAATATTGAAAATGCAATTTTGCATTAAATTTTGCTGTCGCCGAAGCATTAAAAAATTAAAAATTAAAAAAAATTAAATTCATTTATTAAATCAGACAATATTGAGTCCATTTTATTGTTAGTGAGCTGTCTTAAAAACTATGTTAAAACACAATAAATGTACAACATAAATATTACATGACAGAGAAAGAAAAATTAAGAAGCCAGCGATTGATGATTAAAATATTTTGAAAAAAACAACATTTCCATGATCTTTGAGGTCCTACTGCTGTTCAAATATGAAATCTAGGATTCATAAACTCCTATGTAATATTCTATTTCGTTCTGTACAAAAACGTCAAAATAGTTTTATGATTAGTTTGATGAAAACAAAATATCTAAATTTTGAAACATATTTTCCTTCTTCTCCGAATCAATATTACTTAGGTACCTACTTTACTAGATTTTTATATTAAAAAATAAAGCAAAGGCAGGGTATCAGATTCGCCAAAATAAATATTTGATGACTTGAACCTCTTTTACTTAGAAGAAATCTTGCTTTTTGGACTTGATTTTTGCACACACGCTCTGTCCTGCTCCTAAGAACGCGAAATCCTATACCTATCATTTTCACAAAATGGCGTCGTATGCTAGCCCCTTACTGAAACTTGGCAGGAAGGTAAACGGTATCTTGTGGACGAACATGGATACTTGAAAAGCGCGGGCGAAGCCCAGGGCAACAGCTTATAAAAGGTTAGACGAGGTTTTCATGTACAAAAGAGTCGTTAATCTTGTAAACCTTCACTGAAATACGGTTTAAAAGGTAACGACCTAATAATTTTAATTTTTTTAGATGGCTTCTTTATTTATATCTTTTTTTTTACCATCGACGCTTGTATTTAAACTAAAATTAAGAAAATACCTAACGGAATCGATATTCTATGATGTGCAAGAATACCTTGAACTACCGCTGTATTTTTATATAAATTATTATTGAATAATTAATGTACCTATTATTAATAATTTTTTTATGACATGTTACTAGGAGTAATTAATAAAATCTGTATTTATGTAGGTACAACTAGCTGCGGCCAACAGTATTACCAGCGGTGCTTTAATCCTCGGGAACAATACATTTTTCAGATATTATGGGGGGATAGGCATAGGATTTCACGTTCATAGAAGCGAGACAGAGCGTAAGTGCAAAAATAAAGGCTAACAAGCCTTGATTTTTGCACTTACGCTCTGTCCTGCTATTAACATTCAAAAAATTGCTGTTTTAAAAATCTAGAATACACAACGTCGTCTGCTTTATATTCTGTTTGTTTACAAAGTTACAAGGTTTATTTTAAAGTAATTATTGTACAGTGACCATTTATTGTACAGTGTAGAGCGAACTTTCGATTTTTTTCTATCATAAAATTTTATGTACCAATCGTGTTTTCGAAAGTAAGAAGTATAAAGTTCAGAATTTATGCTACCTAGA
This sequence comes from Eupithecia vulgata, assembly GCA_946478455.1. Classification (NCBI taxonomy): domain Eukaryota; kingdom Metazoa; phylum Arthropoda; class Insecta; order Lepidoptera; family Geometridae; genus Eupithecia; species Eupithecia vulgata. The sequence goes on from OX297875.1 coordinate 12,792,007, forward strand.
ATGGTAGTGCCATTCTAGGTAGCATCAATCCTGAACTTATAACATATATTAATCTCTAAGTTAATGCTTCAGTATAATGGAAGATATGATCGCTGACGCTGACCAACTTCAGGTATCATCGTCTCCTCACCTCACCCCAGCAACCTTTAATAGTCCACAGCTGGACGCAGGCCTCCCCCTGATAATCGCCTTATTGGCTATTATCACATAGGGGGGTAATTATGCCCATAAACCCCACGCTGGGCAGGCGGATTGGGAATCATCATCCTCAACCTCAACCGCCTATATTGGTCCACTGCTGGACGCAGGCCTCCCCCTGATAATCGTATTATTGGTTTTTATCTCATGGGGGGTAATGCCTATAATCCCCACGCTGGGCATGTGGGTTAGGGATCGCAGTTCAGTGGTAGATCTATTCTGCAAGAGGCGCTGCTGTTGCCCGCCCCCGGGTGTATGTCTCATCATCATCATCGACTCCTAAAAAGGATAATTTCTTAACCACGAAAACAGGGGTACATAGTGTTTTTTCTATCTAGTATCTAACAACGAAAAAGAGGAAGGAGTATTACTATTTCATCTGTGGTGTAACCGCGAAAAAGGATCGTTTATTTTTGCACAAAATTAGCTTTTGTTTCACCCCGAGGCGAGCGTCCTTTGTTAATTCTACGCTGAATTTAACAAAAAACCCAACATGAGATTTACCAACAAGCTTCAGTTCAAATATAAAGTTCTGTTTTTATTTTATTACGATGTTTGCTGTGAATCGAAAAATAAATTATGTAGAGTTATTGGACAGAGATTGTGTGTAAGTGAGACGATAGCCCGCGGGTCAAGTGAAAAGATATGTGTTACGGCTCGTAAGGGAATGATAGGCATTGTAGGAAATAACTAGTTTGTTTTAAGAGAGAAGGTCACTATAATGCACATCAATTTATTGTACGGCCAAATAATGTAGGTACACCCTACGGTACACCTTGGTAATCCGTGTCATGGCTTCCAGTTTTAATAGGTTTTGACACGAATAATCAAGGTGTACATTATTCGGCCGTACAATAAATTGTCGTGACCCGAGAGAGATACCTACAACACTACATACCCACCTTATCTAGAATTCTTAGATACACTTTTAATACAATACAATAGCACTTTATTGTACCTACACCAGAAAAAAAATCACAACCCTGTTACTCGCAAACCTTACTTTTTTATTTGTATATAGTCCAGATCAACCTACTCGTCAACCTAATTCCAATCTATTTTATGAACAATGTTGTGTCCGCCTGTTATTAGCGCATATATTAGAACCTGTCATAATAAGTATTGTATATCTTTAAGAATGCTTTATGTATACGCTGTTGGCGTTCCTTTTTAATAAATAAAAAAATCTAAAAATAAACTTGAAGCTAAAAATCTACGTAAACAGTATTATTTTATGCATTAAATCCTATAAAGCCTACCTTTAGGGTACCCATTCAATGCCTTTGAACGGATTACAATATAATAGACCTAGGATAAGAAATCGCTCTTTCCAATCCACTTAACAAGTCTGGAGTAGATAAGATATAAAGTAGCTAGTAGGTCTCTTTAGGTATCAAAAACTGGGTCCTATAAGTGCTACGTGGCACGTACGATGTTAGATTAAGCAATAAGACCTACCTATAATCGGCTAAAAAAATAGGGTATTCGCATAGGTATCTATTTTTTGTCGATTACGTATTATTGTTATGTATTGTATTTTAATCGTGTTTAGCTTGAAGAAGAAGAAGAAACAAGTTTATTAGCGCACAACGGCAGCACTTTAAACAGGTAGGTACCTATTACAGAATTAACCAGTGAACCAATAGGCCCCACCTCAGCCTACAAAAAGGGTACGCCTATTCCCGATTGTACCTACCCCCTGCGTTCCTACTAGGAACAATCGGGAAAAAAATTCCCGATTGTTCCTACCTACGATCACACTAGGAACAATCGGGAAAAAATATTCCCGATCGTTCCTAGTAGTAACGAAGGGAGAAAATTACTCGTATTTCTACGTACTGTTTCGCCAGCGAAAAAAAGACTCAGCCCCACTTGCACAACAGTATTTAAAAGTCTAATATTGATTAACTTTGACGTATTTGTATTTTATACTCACTAATCAAAATTAAGCTAGTTAATTATCGTTTTGCAAGCGATCCTTAAAATTGAAGTATTATTGTGTTAGAAATAAAGTTTTGAATACATCGAATATTTGAAGGGTGGACGTCAGGTATTTTTTTTTATATTGGAACAGTCAGTAATATATATTATCTTATATTGCAATGAAATCAGTCATAACTTAACACTTTCATGGCTTCTTTCATTTGTGTTTAGCTTGAGGCTAGAAGATGCTGTATGGAGAAGGCGAGCGACCACCGATTTTAAATAAGTATTATATACTGACTGTAAAATTACCTGATTCACAAACAATGAATGAAATATGGATTTTCTTTTCTGGTGTACAATAAAGCATTTTTGTATTGTATTGTATTGTATTGTATTATTATCAGCCTATATTGGTCCACAGTTGGACAAAGGCCTCCCCTAATGAGTGACATAGCGCCCTGTTTTCAGCTTGCCGCATCCAGCATCTACCAGCCAGCAGTCGTTTGTAAATAATCGAAGCGGTTGTCGGTTGTTCTCGAGATATGACCAGCCCACCCACTGCCACTTCAGCTTGCTAATCCTTTGAGCTAGGTCGATAACCAGTACTCTGTCGGATGTATTCGTTGCGAATTCTATGCTTCAGAGAAACTCCGACTCCATAGCTCGCTGGGCGACTTTGAATTGACATTGCGGTATAGATAACGAGAAGACTCGACGTAGTTTCCCAAACGCTGCCCAACCTATCTAAAAAAATCCGAAAAGGAGGCCAAGAGGAGGATCCAGTCCTCCTCTTGGCCTCCTATTCGGATTTTTTTTATGCAACTGCAGGCCATACGTAACATGCTACAATAAGTATTCGTAGAGGGGCTACGTTAATCGTTTGCGTAGAGCCTCTACGATTTAGCTTGCTGACTAGATTCGTAACGTAGATGCTGCTATGTCAAAAGCTACGACTCGTAGCCTCTACGAAGTTCGAGGACTTCTTTTCGATTTTTTGTAAAGGAATTATGTATGTATGATATTTAAGTTTTGCTTATTATGACGACCGATGTGGCGCGGCGGGCGAAGTTCCGTCTGCGACGCAGTAGGTTGCGGGTTCTATTCAAGCCTTAGGACAAATGCTCGTACAAAAACTTTTTAAACTTTCGCGATTTGCCACTTTTGACCACAGGAGTGGTAACAGCCTGGCGGGGACCACCTGGTAAAAGAAAAAAGGGACGCCCACTCGAAAGATGGATCGACGAAATTCTGGAAGCTACAGGAAAAGACTGGGAAACTATAGCACAGGACCGAAAGAAATGGCACAGTCTGGAGGAGGCCTTTACTCAAATAGAGATCACAGAATAACAATTAAAACTATAATAATGCTTACCTTTCATGTCTAACAATAATAACTATAAATAACAAACAAATTTTTATAACAATTTCAAATAATTTAGATAATTTAATTTTGTAATGTTAATTATTCTATGATATAATAAATGGCAAAATAATAATAATTTAGGTATTTGCAAAAATAAGCGAAGGCACCCTGTATACCCTATTCTTCTATTTAATATGGTAATGAAAATAATAAAAAATCTGTTGATAGTTTAGAAAAAAAAATTCAAAACTAAGAAAACAGATGGTAGGTACTTTGCACATTTCTGGTATTTAATTTTTTTTTTTCATGTTCTAAACGAAGAGGATCTGCCTTGTATCCTATAGATTATTAGGTACCTATTTTTATCAAAGCTTCAATAAGGATGACGGAGAAAAATTGTTTAAATGTAACCCAATTTTGCCCATTTGACTTCTATCGCCGCCTTAAGTACGTATGTTCATGAACTCCAGACAATACGTATCTTGCCTATATCGCCTTACTCCTACAACACGATCTCCAACACCTCTGCTCACGTGTCCCTCGCTCCCGGAAACGACACCAAAAGATACCCACCTAATTCAATGATTTTATTGCTATTTTATCTGAAAAAATTGGGACTTAGATGTGTCTTGAAGTTTTGAGATTATTATTATTTCTTAGATCAGATATGACTTAGCGAGGCCATAACATTAACTCATCTGTGGCGAGATTTGGACTCTTTCGGTCTACCAGTTCAAACTTGGTTCAAACTAAGCTAGATATAGGTAAGATATAGAAAGAGCTAAGTGGACTAATATATGTAGGCTGATGATGATGATAGAAAGAGCTGTGCTGGGAGTTTCTCTAAGTCGATCTGGGGGGTGAATTTTGAACCTTCGCACGACTAATGTCCGAAAAGTAAAATGTCCAATCAGTAATTTTTCCAACCATAAAAATATCCAACTATAGAAATAACCGTCCAGATAGGTACATGACCGACCAGCTCTAATAACGTCCAGCTATAAAAATGCTCAACCTATTATATTTCAGCTTATATCAAAATAACGAACTTTTAGCTTTATTTAACTGTAAATTGCTAGGTAACGAGATGTAATCGTGAGGTCTAAATATTTTTGAGGGCTTAATACTTTTTCCGTACATCACACCTTCTTCTACACTTGTTCGGTTTATTCTGTAGGATGCAACTCAATGAATTTTCAGGCTACAGTGGCAGTTGGGCCATATCTCTTGAAGAACCGACCACCGTTGGTTTCCATAGAATCTCAGACTTAAATTAATAATGCTGGACAATTCACACAGAATCATCTAGCTCCAAGCTAAGCAGAGCTTGTGTTTTGGGTACTAGATGACTGACATACATAATACAATACAATATCGGGTAGCTATTTTTTATGATACATAGAAAACGGCCAAAACACACGAAACAAATACATATCTGTAAATCGTACAAACATTTGTCTCTAAGCGGAATAAAACCCGCAACCTCTTACGTCGATGGTAGACCTTCGCCCACCGTGCCAGAGGTTGTCGTAATTGTTACATAAATGATGTTAGAGCTAAACAAACTTAAGCGCTCAACACAATATATAAAAACAACAACTGTTCATGACTTATATATATATTTAAATATTTGTTATGAATCTTAACAAATTATTCTATTTACAGTGACCTGTACGGGCCATATTACATTAAGAAACAACGTCTACACTTTTACTGTGAGTAAATGTTGGTGTTTTAAACGAATAAAATAAAAAGCCTACCTCTAGTCGCGTCGGTGCAATGATGCAATAAAAAAAATACTAAAGGTACAAACAGAACAAAAATAGTAAAATTCCATTAAGTATCCTTTTTGTACCTTCTAATACAACTAAATCTCACATAGTAAGTAGGTAGGCTTAAAACACTGTTTATCTTGGAAAAATTCCAATAACACAGTAATATTTTCATAAAACAGCTAGGTAGATAAAAATGTTGCAAAAATTCCTACAATTAATTTTATCTGTTCAACCTGGGGGGTCAGATGAAGTAAACATTGACCTTTATTGTAAAACATTTATGTTGATAGCTAACTAAAAATGATAAATAAAATTTTATATAAGAATTTATTTTAATTGGAATACATTGCCCACATTTCCATTTAATCCTGCATTATTGTGTTCAAACATTTTCCCAAACAAGGAACTGTACAGCTCATTAGTACTTTCATCCGTCCATGTCATACATTTCTCTGCAGCCATATAATTAACCAGTTTGTTATGTACAACATACTTAATTTTTCTACCTTTAGTTGCTTTAGTATCAACTTTCCTTTTCATTTTACTCCTCATTTGCTGCAGCGCGATCCATTGCCGACTCAGTTGGACTGGGTCTGAGATATCAGCTGATTTGCATTCAATAAGCTCTCTTAGTAGCTGGTGGTAGAAATCACTATCATCAAATATTTCTGGTATATATTCGTCATCATCCTTTCTGCTGCGAGTCACAGGATTAATTTCGCTATTTTGATCATTAAGTTCGGGCTCTGTAGGTTCTTTTTTGTATCCAATTATGTCATATTCAGACCGTTTCAGCTGAGTTCTTCTTATCAACTTTTCTCTATCGGATAGTATGTAGGATATCTGCTGGAGAATGGTGTTTGTGGGTTGGTTTTTTATGTTGGTTGCTGTGGCTAGTCGAGTTTTATCATTCCACTTCTGTATTGACGTGTCTCGGAAGTTCTTGAATGCTTTGTGGGTTGTTGATAATTCTGACTCATAGTCTCCGAGCTTGCGTTTTTTTACTGGTGCAGTCTTCTCAGGTTTGGTTGGGGACTTTGTTTCTTCTACATTGTCTTCTGGTTCAGTGTCTGAGGGAATTTCTTCGTTGTCTGTATCGCTGGGAATCTCTTCGTCGCTTTCAGCTTTTTTATCTTGTTTAGTATCTTTGTCATTCTTCTTTGAAGACAAAGATGTGGTTTCCGGAAACTTCTTGAATAGTAGGTTTTGCAGAGATAGTAATCTGAAATAAACAATGAAAGGTTAGAAACATTGAAATTGAAGAGATGGAGTTGAGAGTTGAAAAACAAGCCGAGGTAGGGCCTGATTAGCCACACACATAGGGAAAGACCAATTTTACTTACTCTTTGGACTCTACTACATGCTTATTTTATTAATTAATTATGTTTAAAATTTTGATCCCAAAGGTTTATGTTATTCATTATCATGTACCTATGTTTTTTGTATTTCCCTTTTTTGCAAAACATATTGTGTGTGGCTATGAATAAATTTCTGTATTCTTTAACAAGAAAAAAAAAGGACTTGCCCAGCACTGGGCCACTGGTACAAAAAAATGTTAGTTTTAAAAACTTATATTATTATATATTTTTTCAAATGTATACTAACTACTATAAAAATTATCTGAGCGTCTGGTCGAAGCGACGCGTGACCCGAGAGCTGGTGAGTATCTGGCACAGCGCATCAGCATTGCTATACAGCGGGGCAATGCAGCCAGTGTCTTAGGCACGCTTCCAACTGGTATTGATATGGATCAGTTGAGCTACCTGTAGATTGTTTGCAACAGTTTGCAGATAGCTTAATTGTTTCTATTGTGTGTTGTAGTTTTAATTTAAATTTGTTATTTGATTGTTATTTTCTTTCTGAATAAAGACTACTATATCATTATATTAGATAATATTTTTTTTATAAATTCTAAATAGATAATTTAAATTTTGGTACTTACTTATCCAAAACATTAGCAATATTAGCTTTAGCAGCATTGCTTTCTTCTGCAAATTGGTTCTCCTTCTGCAATTCCACATAGATCTCTGGTAGAGGCATCTGGTTAGCCGTGCTCACACACCTCTGTAGATGTATCCTCATTTCTAACAGCCCCTCCCAAAGAAGTAATTGGTTTCTTACACAGATCCCCTTCTTTGCTTCTTCTGAAATGTTCTGTTTCTTCACATGTTCAAAGTTTTCTAACATCGGCTCTTCCAATTGACTGATGTCATAGCCTTCATCATCATCCTCACTTTCATCATCACTATCCATATTCTTCTTGGATTGGTTGATACTGTAATCATCACTTTCTGCTTCACTGTCATCATTATCGCTAACCTTAATTTGCTTCTTGAAGTTGGCTATACTTTCATCTGTTTCAGTTTTTTTGTTTCTGGATTGAGTGATACTATAATCATCACTTTCCGCATCACTCTCATCTTCATCACTGGCCTGGATTTGTTTCTTGAATTGAGCGATCCTATCATTGGTTTCCTCATCAGATTCAATATCAGATTCAGAGCCTAACTTAGATTGGGATAACGTTAGGCCTTCAGATTCTGAATCTGAGCTACCTCCTATCTTCTGTTTGCCGTTTTGGGGTAGTTCTGCATCATCATCTATGTCATCGGCAATATCATCACTAACTTCAGAGTCAGATTGGGTCAAGTCTTTCCGCGAAACGACTTGTCCCTCGTATTTCTTGCTAATGTTACTCAATAAATTAACATTTCTTTTACGAAAATCACTGATAGCAGCCTCATCATCGCTGTCTGAAGAGCCGAAATCAGCACGTGAGAGCGTTTTAGGTTTTGTACCGAATACCTGGTCATCCTCTATGTCAGCACGCGGTTTCAGCGTCAGAGCATCTGCTATTTTGTCTGATAGAGTGATTTTTGCATTTTTCTTCTGTTTCAGCTTCATTTTCTATTCTGTTTTCTGTAAGTAAAACTTTGCTTTCACTCCAAAATAACTTCGCCAACAAACAAACACGTGTGTTTGACATTGATTGATTGATTAAAAGAGATTGTCATTTCAAGTGTCTGTAGTAGTGTAGTGATGTTCCTATCTAAATCCTATTCAAAAATTGGCCACCCTTTCTATGCCTCCGCGCCGCCGCGCCGCCGCCGTGTGCCGCGTACCACATTCTTGGTCAACAAAAGTGTGTACGTGCCTTATTATATTTGGCGCGAAATTTTAGTTGACAGTGACAGACAGCTGATGAAAATGAAATGTTAAATGTTTATTTGTTGTTGGTTGATCTTTCCTGCTGCTCCAGCCAGCCAGAATTATTTGAATGATTTTTGTGAAATAAATACCAAAATATACACGACAAAACATGACGAGAAGGCGTAGTAAATTAGTTTCCAAAGCTGTGACTTGGCTCAGTGAGAAAGTAGTTGATCCTAATTGTTTATCCAACTCATTTCAGCATTACACGTAAGTTAGCCTACGAAATTTTTTAACCACCAACTTTTCAATTAAAACTAACGAATACTCCTTAATTTTACATCTGAAACATATAACTTTAAAACACTTTTTAATTTAAGGTTGTCCTTTTTCTCCATATTCATGTTTTTGCAGAAGATTTCAATTTCAAAAACTAGTTGCTGAGATCGGCGATTTCGTGCTCATTTCGAATGCTGACGCTGCAGAACCCGATACAGAAGCTGGCTGTGATGCAGCCCGCATTGTGTCACTATACGAAGACAGTACAAACAGTAATGACCCATTCAGAGCTAAAGTTCAGTGGTATTCAAGACCTAGTGATCTTCCTGACTGGACCTTCAATAACGTGGATACTATTGAATTTTATGATAAAGAAGTAAGTTTTTTGCTCTCTCTCTGTCTATTATTGTATAAGTGTTAATAGTGCAATAAAGTCATGTATTCAATATTTTATCTATGTCTGCAAGAATAGCATTTATGAGTAGTTAGTAGTAAAGCTAATAGGTACCCAATTTTCTTTAGAACTATTCATACCTACTTAATATTATTATACTTATATTTATAGTAAGTATAAATAGTTAAATAAAATGAAAAAATAATGCTGGACAATTCACACAGTTAGTTCTAATTAATATTTATGATTTCAGCTAATTGAAGACCATCGTCCATTCAACACAGATGTCTCAATAGAAACATTCTTCCGAAGATGCTCAATAGTGTTCTCACTAACTAAAGATGAAGAGATTTTCCTCCCAAACCCCTTCCATTATGTATGTCGCTACAGAATCATGTCATTAACAAAAAGAAAAGTGGTCATAGAACCTGTCATGGAGGAAGAAAGAAAAGCAATGCAATTACTCAGCACTCCAGCAAAAAATATAACTCCAAAAACAGCAAAAACTCCTACAAGCCTCATTAAAAGAATGAGCAGAGTTTCAATTTCAGAGCAAAAGAATTGGAGTGTATCCAAAACTGATGGAACAAAGCTACTATTGAAAAGAGCAATTCTAGCTGATAAGAACGAAAAGGAACCAAAGAAAATCACTCCTAGAACACCAAAAACCTCAATATCAGAATCTCCTAAGCCATCTTCAAAGACTAGCAAGAATGCAGAGTCAAAATTGACACCTAGAGCAAATAAAAAGAACTTGGATGAAATACTAAGTATGGAGTTGAAAGAAAACTCTGATGAAGAATTACCAACTCTGGTAATCCATCAGAATGTTCCTACAACACCAAAACGTAAAACCTCTGTAGTAAAAACTTTTGACGAAACTCCTAAAAAGGTTTTATTCTTTGACGATGATGACAAAATCAGCTCTATGACTAGATCAGGGAGAGTGACTAAGAACCCTGTAAGTTACATGGAGTATGACACATCTCCTGTGAAAAGAACACCGAGGCGTACTAGGAAAGAGACGGAAAGTGATGATGATTTTAAGCCAGCACCAAAGACACCTAAGACTCCTAGAACACCTCGGACCACAGTTGCGACCCCGAAGACCCCACTATCAACGCCGAAGAGAAACGTCACTCGAAGAATCGTCAGCCAAATGACGCCAACTTTACGGAATCGAGCGCACTCTGTGGAAAACGTTGCAGGTATTTGTTAGAATAAAATTTGAAAAAAAAAAACATTCTGTGTCTGAGGCGAATCTATGTCCATCGACTACAGCGCCAATGAGGTGCAAATGCAATGCATAAATTAAAAAACTTCTTGAATGACTTAACTATCATACATCTTCATAATTTATTTTTATATTATACCTAAACTTGAAAATTTGGATGGATGGATAGATAGATGTTTTTTATTTCACTCCAAAACAACTGAACATTTTGGGCTGAATTATTGTATAGATGTAGTTCAAAGCCTGGAATAAAACATAGGCTTTAAACATTACCATTCAAAAAACATGTGGCTTTAAACACAAGAGAACTGATTCATGGGGTTAAAAAATCCTATATAGAACTAATTTATGTGATCAAAAAATCCTATGTCAAACCTAGAAATTTTTAAACCCATAAATCAGTACTTGCAAAATTTCATCATGACCTGTTCAGTATTTTTGGCGTGAAGAAGTATCAAACATCCATCCAAACATTCACATTTATAATTAGTGTGAACTATCCTGATTTAATCTTTTATTTGATTTACAGATTATGGCAAAGAGAACAAGTCCCTGCCAGGCAGAGAGAGTCAAATGGATGAAATTCTATCATTTGTTAGAAATAAACTCTTAGATGGAGTCAGTGGGTAAGTTATAGATAATGATTAACATAACAGCCAAAAGCAAACTACCTTTAGAGCTCTTGTTGACAACACGGTTTTGAATAAATAAAAATAAATGTTTAAGAGGAATTAGCGCATAAACAGACAGACGCGGAGAGCTACTTTCTTATATTTTTATTTGTATTATTCATTTATTTCAGATAAAAAAAATATTCATAACATATTAACATAATTAACCTATTTAGAACTTAAAATAACATATTATAATACAGTGGATGTCATGAATAGAAAAAATTAATGTACTACAAACTAGTCTAGTATACATATTATGAGATTCTAATAACATTTTCCTTGCATACCTATTCCAGATGTATGTACATATCAGGAGTCCCAGGCACCGGTAAGACCGCCACCGTCTGCTCAGCCCTGGGTATCCTCAAGGAGGAGGTGGATCTGCCTGAGTTCCAGCTGGTCGAGGTCAACGGCATGCGGATAGCCGAGCCCAGGCAGGCTTACGTCCAGATCTATAAGCAGCTTACGGGTAAGACCAGTTTTTATGGATAAAGGATGAAATTGTCATTTATCAATCACTAGCGGTCCGCCCCGGCTTCGCACTTGTAGGTATTTTTTCGTAAATTTTCTAATGTTTTTAATACTTCTTATCCTATTCCGGACCATAACCATAACCTATTCCGGACCAAGAGAAATCCAACAAAGCAAAAACCATGATAATCGGTCTCGTCTCTCTTGAGTTATAAATGGTGTAACTAACACGACTAAGGTTCGTAGTTAACCCGTTTACATCCGTCACACGAATTTGTTTTATATAATATAGATTGACCATACTTAATATATTTTTATTTATGAAAGTACACAGCTCAAATGCTACAAGTACTCAACTTCCCAATATAAATGTAGACCTGCAGCAAAATTGCTCTAAATTTTTACTACAACCCTATTTTCACAATACAGAAGTTAAAATCTTGAGAATAAGCGTGGTAGAACAAAGTATAAAAAACATTTTTCCAAAATGTTTTTTTATACTTGTCATTTGTTCAAATATGATAAGCTAAAACTTGATATTTGAGCTTGAGCCCTGTCCCGCTCCTATGAACGCGAAATCTTATGTCTATCTTTTTCACAAAAATTTGATGTTGTATTAGGCCCTTAAAATTTTAATATTCAAATTTTTCAGGTAAATCAGTCGTATGGGAACAAGCATGTTCTTTACTAGAGAAAAGGTTCACAAACCCCGGACCTAGGAGGACTCCTACAGTATTATTAGTTGACGAGGTAACTATCAAAAATTCTGCTTTGATTTCATCACCTGCCCACTAGTTTCTACCCGCGGCTCCGCACACATTCAAACGTTATTTCTATACCATGGGGACTGATTTATAGGATAACAAGTAACCTAGATTTTATTCCAGTTTTAGTTATACCTACGTCTATTTTATTTCATTGATTACACAGCTCTCTTAAATAAAAGTAACTCAACTTAAAAACATCATTTACAGCCAATAACAGGATAATTTTTTTATAAAATTGGAGACATTTAAGACAACAGTCACCACGATGACGATTTGCGAAAGACTGCTGGCAGATGCTGGTTGCGGCAAGCTGAAGACAGGGCGCTCATTAGGGGAGGCCTATGTCCAGCAGTGGACTAATATAGGCTGATGATGATGATTCCCATATCCGAGTCATCAACTGACAAAAATACATATTAATTCCAGCTCGACGCCCTCTGCACTCGGCGTCAAGACGTCCTTTACAGCATAATGGAATGGGCAGCGCACAACACGGCACTCCTAACCGTCCTAGCGGTCGCCAACACAATGGACTTGCCCGAGCGAGCGCTGGCCGCCAGGGTGGCCTCCCGGCTCGGCCTCACGCGACTGACCTTCCCGCCGTACACGCACACACAGCTGCAGATTATTGTGGCGACGCGGTTAGCCGGGGCCAATGTCACGCCGGATGCAGTGCAGCTTATTGCGAGGTATTACGGTCTATTTTATGTTCAAAATTAACACGGTCTGCTGTATACTGTATATATTGCCACATTAATAATATCACATTAGGTAAATCTGTTGTGTAAGGTGATGAATAAAATTATTATCTATCTACATACCTATTTCAACAGCTTTCAATGGTCCACTCCTAACCGCAGGCCTCCCCCTGATAATCGCCTTATTGGCTTTTATCTCATGGAGGGTAATGCCCATAATCCCCACGCTGGGCATGCGGGTCGGTGATCGCAGTTCGGTGGTAGAGCTATTCTGCTAGAGGCGCTGCTGCCCGACCCCAGTGTATGTCCCTTAGTTGCCTCTTACTACACCCACGGGAAGAGTTGGGGTGGTGCGAATTCTAAGTTGGCACTACACGCCATTTCTATCTATTAGTCTTAGAATGTACATGGGAATGTCGGGAACTATTCTCTGAACGAACCCTCTTCAGAATTATTATCCCTATTTCCAGAATCTTTTTCTGCAAAGCTGTAGTTTTTTTTGTTGGGTGATGCTTCTGTCGCATGATTAATGGATGATAAAGTCATTAGATTGAGTCTACTTTGAAATGGACAAAAGAAAACACAAAAGCTTAGTGTGGAGTTGAAAGAAGAAGAGAGGCCCTGATTAGTACAATCTCATAAAAAATATTGGTCATAAACAAGACTCAACGCAAGTAGAATGTTACAAAATTGAACCAATGTGATTTTTGAGCTATTCTCCAGCGATCATGTTTGTTTGACGCATTTCGTCGCTTAAGTTATAAAGCAAGTCTTTAAGGCTGGCCAAACGAGCGTAATTTTTGTATTTGTGAATCCATAAAACGGTTCCATAAAACGGTTTGGACCGATATGGCGCGGTGGGCGAAGGTCTTCCTGCGACGCAGAAAGGTTGCGGGTTCGATTCCCGCCTCGGGACAAATGTGTGTAATCTGCAGACATTTGTTCAGGGTGTTCTGGTCGTTTTCTATATATAATAAAAAATATCTATTTATATGTATTGTATTATATTATGTACCCATAACACAAGCTCTGCTTACCTTGGGGCTAGATAGTGCTGTGTGAATTGTCCAGCATTATTTATTTAATATTTATTATATGCAATAAGTAGTTATTAGCGACTCATAACTCTAAAAAATATGTTTTTTAGGTCCCAACCCAGCCCAAGCATCTTAACAGAACATTCGAACTTCAACTCGTTGTTTATTTGTCCACAGAAAAGTAGCAGCAGTCTCCGGCGACGCCCGCCGAGCCCTAGCGCTCTGCACACGCGCGTTGGAACTAGGTAACTCGCGTTAATGTTGAGATTATGACTAATTTTATTTTGTATCTCCCCATTTGATCGCTGTGTCAATCTGTTCTATTCTAGCCGGGCCCGGGGGCGCAGGCCTAGCGGAGGTGCAGCGTGCGCTGGGAGAGGCCGCGTCGGGCGCCGCGGTCACGGCCATCAGGCACTGCTCGCGCGCTGAGCGGCTGATGCTGAGAGCGGTGGCGGCTGAGGTAAATAACAGTTATTAAAATCGAGTTAATACGTATCAGATGTCCATTGGGCAGTTAATCTCTATCAGGAAAGTTTGAAGATGTCAGCACAGAGGGCATAAAACGTCATCTGTAAGCTTTAGAGCACTTTTTTTGATTTAGCTAAAAAAAATTGGCTTTAGCTACTATTCTGAGCTAAGCAGCTTTGATCGATTTGAGCGAGAATGGTCGCTTATGAGCGAGCGAAGCAAGCCGAAAGATTGGGGCCCTCACACAGTGATTGCGTCATCTACACGTCGTCGCCGCATAGAAAAACTTGTCATTAATTAAGTTTTTAATATTTATATGTATGTTAGTTTTAACTTTTAAGGTATATTATTACTAGTTATGTAATTTTTCTATGGTCTAAAATAATTTATTATTTTTATTAATAATAACTTTCGCTTTCCAGGTGGAACGCACCGGGTCGGACGAGACAACCCTATCCCGCGCCCTCGCCACCGCAGCCGCCATCGTCTCCCTCGACGGCCGTCCCTACAAGTCTGCCCCTAACATCCGCGCGCCGACGGCGTCGCAAGCGCAGGCCATTTGTGCAAGGTTGGCTGCCCTGAGGCTGTTGCTGTTGGAGCCTAAACCGTCCGAGCCACGGTTGCTGCTCAATGTTAGTGCTGATGATGTGCATTATGCTACTAGGCAGATTGGTGTGTGACTTTTTGATGACTAATATAATAATCCATAAAAAAATAAACTTTCGCGATTTGTTAACATATCAAAGATTATTTATCGCGTACCGTATCTTTTGCTTTCTTTTCCTAACGTTTCGACCGCGTTATCTGTCGCCCTGTGACCACGATCGCTGTAACGCGGTCGAAACGTTGGGAAAAGAAAGCAAAAGTACGCGATAAATAATCTTTAATATAATATCATACTTATAAATAAATTTGATACGGAGGGGTCTCGTGATCCCGTTGCGCAACTTGCTCAACTGACTTGCGCAATTGAGTTGCACAAAAGGGAACTCGCGAAATTATCTAAGAATAAAAATAAGTTCTCAAAAATTTTCGATTTCGGCGGGACTCGAACCCGCGCTCCACCCTCAGTACGCGTATGTTCTAACCAACTAAGCCACGAAATCAGCACTCGCCGGCTCAAAAATACAAAAAAACTCGCCGAATCGAACGGATATGGGCTAATTTTTGCCCGGAAAAGCGCGTGCGAAGCCGCGAACAGAAGCTAGTTAATAAACTCTTGTGTCTTGAAACCAATGAGTACAAAAGATAAGCCTTAAAATAGATAGTAATAACAGCCTTAAAGAAAATTATTATCATACCCATACTGCCTAGAAGCGCTGGGTCGCATATAGTGAAAATCTGTTTTATTTGTAATTATTTTTATTTTTCTAATACATTTTTATTCTGTAAAACATCTGATAAGTACATAATTATGACTAGAGATATTGACTGACTTTAAGTAACATTTTAATAAATATTTTTTCCAATACTGTATGGTTTTGTCTTACATCCATTTTCTTAAGATTCACCCCCCACTTGTTGTATTTTTATAAGAGCTTCAATGTTGTTGTCGCTGACGGCCTTTCTACTCGATGCTATCACCGATTTGCTGTATTTTCCAACTGAAAAGAAATGAGGGTTAGCTTCATAACAGTGACTAAGACAGGGATTCATTACTAGAAAATATAATTTTTGAAGGCCTATCTCTTTTCAACATCATCTATTTGACAGCTGGCCTTGGATAGCAGTGGTAAGCATAAGGTGAAATGAGTAACAAAACCCACGTTTTGACTGTACGGAAAATAATTTTTAAGGCGCATATCCCACACAAACTAGATTCTATTTAGTTTAGGCAGAGATACGTTGCCCTTGGTGGCCACCAAAATCTATTTTCGTATCTCTGCCTAAACTAAATAGAATAAAACTATTACAGTGGCACTAAAAAAAAGCTTATGATAGGTATCACAAACTGTGCGATGGATTTTTGAAATTTCCTTTGTTATACGGAATTATAAGATAAATTAGGTGGCGACGCCACTTTGGGTGGGGTATGCGCCTTAAGGCAATAAAACGCATTTTTTTTTAATTTATTGATGAGTAGGTATCAAAAATATAGGTTTTTAGTAAGTAAGTTATGGGAGTCTAAACACGATTGACTCAACTCGACTTGATACAAAAAAAATCTCAAAGTTTCCTCTTAATTTTATTTTTACTACGGAAAACCAGTTTCATTTGCTAGTTATTTAACATATTTTAATGAAATGTCGTCAAAAAACACTTAAGAGGATTTTGGTTTTATTTTTTTTGCGAAAAACTATTATTTCAGAGCAATATCAAATTTTTAAACAAAAAGCAGTGAAATTGGGCGCGGGCCGGCTCTTGCTTCCCTTTCTCGCCTTCACCGCGCGGTGTTCCTTAGGAACCCTTATATGATCACTTTGTTGTCTGTCTGTCAACCCTCTTTTACAAATACTATTTAACGGGTATTTATCGCTTTTGTTTACCTATTTATCGAATAGTATTATAATAGTAATATAATATTGCCGAAAAGTCGGGAATAAATAGGTATATAAACGCGATAAATACCCGTTAAGAGGCCTGCGGATGATGGTTTGCCCATACAAACGTACTACCAAAATGATTTGTAATTCAAGCATATTTCCACCATATGTTGTTTTTCGTAAATATAATAAGAATAGTATTTATCTAGGTCCCTGGATGCTTTTTATAAACACCTATAATGAAATATAAGCTAAAATATGCAAAATGCGATCTTGCATAACTTTACGTCGAAAACGACATGCTTTCGTCCTATTTATTTTGTATTAAAAACAAAAATACCTTACGTGTTTTTTGAGAAGGAACATAGCTTACATTGTCTAGTTACCGAATAACAACACATTGTCGAAAATACAAATAGTTTTCAGTGATCATTTTTGGTATTACGGAACACAATAATTCACGAATTGAATTGTTGCGAGCAGCTGTCGCCGAAGCCTTAAATAGTATTTGTAAACCCTCTTTTGTCAGAAACGCGTGGAGGTATTGAGTTCAAATTAAATTATTCGTAACCTCTTGGAGCCGCAATATAAATCAAGTCAATGCAATCAAAAGTCACAGCCACTTATACCCAATCCCAAACCCGTTGGTTCGCCTTTTATTATTCGAGGACTTATTTAGCTTACTCCGGGTTTTTTTAGACTCAGCTCAACAGCCTATAATAGTTCACTGCTGGACGCAGGCCTCTCCCTGATATTTTTTATCTCAAGGGGGTAATGCCCATAATCCCCACGCTGGGCATGCGGGTTGGGGATCGCAGTTCGGATCTATTCTGCTAGAGGCGCTGCTGCCCGCCCCCCGGTGTATGTCCCTTAGTCGCCTCTTACAACACCCACGGGAAGAGTTCGGGTGGTGCAAATTCTAAGCCGGCACCACACGGCTAGACTTAGAAATTTTAGTCTATTATGTAGTTTGAATGACTAACTTCTTAATCGAGCCGCTTGCTGTAGTATAGTGTGTAAGCTCTTGAGCGTAACGACCGCGTCCTCCTGCATAGCGCGGCGAATATGACATCCCGTTAGAAGTTCCTCGTTCAACATCATCACTTCTTTGTAACGGTTGAGCATTTCTTTCCTGTAATCATTCGTAGGTCTGTATTAATTACCTAGGTAGGGTACCTACCGCACCAGTAGAGCATGGGTATTATTATTATTAACTGAAATAGGTACCTACCTACCTTAATCAGTTATCTTGTAGGTACCCATAACACAAGCTCTACTGCTTACTTTGGGGCTAGATGGTCACAGAAAACTTACTCTGTAGATGATACTGAGTGGATTGTCCAAATAATGTTGGACGATAGAAATTACTCTTTAATTTTCTGCCAGTGTCAAGTAATGGTAAATAATCGTAAAATATGAGTTATCTTAATAAGATTGAGTGATATTCACCAGAGTCTAGTTCGTTATCTAGCAGGGTGCACCACATGCAGATTAAGTTGGCTTGGGAGACGAGATATTGGAGTTCTCCTTACACCCTCACATTATTTACTAGTGAACGGTCTATACCAGGTCACCCCACGACCCTTGCCAGACGACGGTATACGTAGTAAAATTATAATACCTTAGTTATATTATAAGACAAACATAATTAATATAATGTAGAGCGGTTTACGTACAAATCATAAGAAGCAGCGTCTTGGGCAGCGGGCAGTAAAGCGGTTATGAGTTGCGCTCGTTCGGCAGTCTCTGCTGCCAGTCGAGATCTTGATTCGGCAATTTGGGAGGCTTTGTCCATTTCCTCTCTTAACTTTTTTTCAGCTTCGGGAAACTGCGCCACGGACTGAGAATCATAAGGTGTAATGAGCTGAGTGAAGACTCTTTGAGTACTAGTTTGGTGTTTAACACAGTAAGTGCCAGAAAACGCGAGCCATTAGGAAAACTACGTTGCTGCGCGAGTATTTAAATAGCGCGCCACATACTCATACTCCATAGATTAAAAAACCGGCAGATTTCAGGTAAGACAATGATACCAACCGTTTCGAATTTGTAAAGTCTGTGGAGCAGACAGTACTAAAAAAATCAAAATGGCCGCGCGTCATTCATTTTGCCCGGCGGCGCGGCGTGGAAAACTGTCATATTTTGTGTTGTGATTGTAAATTCGAAACTACATTTTTCTAAGAAAATAGAGACAAAATGGTTGAAAACAACGATATTGAACTATCCGAAGCAGAAGCCGAACAATATGATCGTCAAATTCGTCTATGGGGCTTGGAATCCCAGAAAAGACTTCGCGCTTCCAAAGTGTTGATCATCGGACTTGCCGGGCTGGGTGCTGAAACAGCGAAGAACATTATCCTGTCTGGTGTGAAGAGTGTGTGCTTGCTGGACAACGAAAAGCTAAAAGAGATCGACTTGTATGCCCAGTTCCTAGCTCCACCAGATAAAGTTGGCGAAAACAGAGCGGAAGCGTCATTGCAACGAGCGAGGGCTTTGAACCCGATGGTAGAAGTCTCCGCTGAAACAAAAGCAGTAGACGAGCTTCCAGACAGCTTTTTTACTGAATTCGATGTTGTGTGCGCGACCGGGTTGAAGCAAGAGCAGCTGGAGCGCATAAACAACGCCTGTCGAGACAACAACAAAAAATTCCTGTGTGGTGACGTATGGGGTACGTACGGCTATATGTTTTCTGACCTAGTTGACCACGAGTACTCTGAAGAAATTGTTCAATACAAAGCCGTGAAACGCGGGCCTGATGACACGGAGAAAAGCGCACGGGAAACTGTTATTATCAATGTAAAACGGCGCGCAATCTACGTTCCTCTCCAGAATGCTTTATCCGCCGATTGGTCCAAGCCGGAGCTGCGTTCAAGACTTCGCCGCGGCGACCCGTCATACTTTGTCATGAAGATACTCCTGAGATTCAGAGATGAGTACAACAGGAACCCTGATCCAGCAAAACGAAAATCTGATTATGAGATCATCTTACGTATGAGAGATGAGCTAGTAAAAGAACTTAATCTCTCCTCTGGTTTTATCAGCAATGCCCTGTTGTATGATGTTTTTGGGACAGTGTCCGGAACGGCTGCTGTTGTCGGAGGAGTCATCGCCCAGGAAGTTGTAAAGGCCGTCAGCCAACGGGAGCCCCCGCACAATAACATGTTCTTTTTCAATCCTGTCAAATGTGTTGGCTTTGTGGAACTGTATGGTCAGTGAGATTTAAAATTGTATTCTTTAAGGTCTAGTATCATATTTCATATTTAAGTACAAAACTGTTTTTGAATTGACATAGTAAACCCCTGTTACTTCTAAAAAGTAGTGCGTTCAAAGACTATTAAGGAACATACCTGTAAATCAGTCAAGTTCAAATAAACACCTAAACTCTGGACCAGATCGCCAGCTAATCGGATGTCATGTGTTGAAATTTTGACTTGACCATCACTACCAAAATCCATGTTCAGTCTTGATTCATCTCTCAAGCAGTGGAGAGCTATAAGCAGCTCCTTTGTATCCTCACTCGCCACTTCCATATCCTCCTCCAATAAGAAATTCTGGTTGACCCATAGGCAAATTCTTTGTATTCTCTCGGTGATTTTGAAAGTGACAAAGCTTTCTTGTTTTCTGTTTGAATGAGAAGCAATGGTGTACATTGAGAATTTTGGTAGTTGCTTTGTAAGCTCGAAGATGTGGAATTGTTCACTGTCTGCATAGCCGACTAGTGCCTGTAATTAAGGCACACTTCACTTTATTGATGAAAAAAAATATGCTCAAATTTAGATAATATTACATATTATTTTATAGCAACAAAGATATTTAAGTATGAACAAAAACTGATAAAAATAATAAAACAAGAGTTATCGCCAAAAACTAAAACAAACTTCAACAAGAGCAAATAAAAAAATATTTGAATTCGAACGAGAGATCAATTATAATGATGAATGACAGCTTTTTAAACCAAAAATTGTTTCGAGCTTCTGTGCTTTACTTCGCTAATATCTAATATCAATGTCAGTAAATATTTTTTACCAAAATTCCTTAGGCTTATAATGATTATTAATGACTACTTTATTGCACTTAAAAATAAACCTTATATCTAAATTTAAAAACGATCAGTACAATAGGCGGCCTTATCGCTAAGAGCGATTTCTCCCATGCAACCCAGGGATTTAGAAAAAGATATAAGCATTATAAGATATAAGAGTTGGTGCACAAAATATTGAAAATTAATTAAACAACATATATATTTATAATTTAATTTCCTTTGTATAGGTACAAAAAATATCCAGGTTTTTAATAATAATAATAAATATTGCTGGTCAATTCACACAGCATTATCTAGCCTATTTTCAATTTTAAATCGGAGTATAGTTTTTAGACTCGTTTTGAATGATGTCCGTGATCGCGCGATTTCGATTAATTCAAAGAAACTTCTGATAGCTATTGCACCTTATAAGGCGCCGCTAATTAATTCTATATGGGCCGCCACCTCTTATCCTTATAACGTAGAACAAAGGAAATTTCATAAATTTTTTTGGGCAGTTTGTGTTGTGATACGTTTGCTTATATTTGACGACCTCTGTGGCGCGGTGGGCGAAGGTCTGCCTGCGACGCAGGAGGTTGCGTGTTAGATTCCCACACACACCCACTTTGTTGAGTTGATAGCTATTTTAATTTATGCATTGAGACTGGCTGAAATATATTTACGTGTGCACTCGTTCATTACTGGCGCATGTCGCTAAATGAAAGGAACATCATCATCAGCAGCATTTACAATTACACTGCTGAATTAAGGCCTCCTGATGTCGCCTCTAAGACGCTCATGTCGCTCATGCATGAGCGTCTTAGAGCGCCGGTACGGCACACCATCACAGGGAACCGTAGTTGCTGTGTCCGGTAGCGGGGCGATCGGACACACTTTCCCGGTCGCTACGCTACTGTTGTAAAGTTGCTTTTGCTTGTGGAGTGGAAGGCTTGTGGTGTCTTCGAGTAAAATTTGTTAGTGATGCTTGTGTTTCCAACTGACGACTTTTAGTTTCCAGTTCCCGACACCCAACAATTTTTTATTATCAATGAGTATGCGTTAAGTGGGAGCAACTGGACACACGTATGTGCAGGGAGTGGATGATTTCATACTGGTTCTATAGAAATCAAATATTCATCGGTAGCTTTTAGTGCTGGAACAACATCCCGCCACCGATAAGGGATCTTCAGTGTGTTCATAATTTTAGGGCTAAATTAAAAAAATATTTAATAGAACATCAGAAAAGCACTGAAGATTTCGTACATGAGATTTCCATTTTATAGTGCAAAAGCTCTATTCAGAGCTCTACCATTGCTAGTCTCTTCCTTGCCTAACACTCTATTAGGATACCGGGCACGATGGGTCAATATATTAATATATACTGTGCATCTTTTCATATATTTTTTATTTTTATTTTCTGTGGTCATTTTGTGTCTGTATATGTATGTCTGTAATTTGAGTAATTTGTGTAAACTAGTTATCATCGTAGGTAGATATTGTGAACTTTACTGGACTTTTCTGTGTATTTTTTATTATTGAATTGTGTTTCGTGTACGTGACGTCACGCGTTGGTTCCGACGGAAGATCAGCGTTGTGATAGCTATGCGTAATGGCTATTGCAACATAATGCTGAGTCGGACGCCATTTCGTAGCATTAAGTTTTCTTATTTTGTACCTCATCTGTTTTAATGTATTTTTTTTTTGTATTGTGTAATTTGTGTAACTTAATTTTATAATGTTAATGCTATGAATAAAGATTTCTATTTCTATTTCTTTTATCTGACACAAGATACAAGTAAGACACAAACGTTTTCTACGTTTGCGCAGCGCCTTATTGTTTCTTATCATAAGGCTGCCTCTCCATTGATGCGGAGCGAGGCAAAAGAAGATTTTAGGCAATTCTATTGACGACCTCTGTGGCGCGGTGGGCGAAGGTCTGCCTGCGACGCAGGAGGATGCGGGTTCGATTCCCGCCTCGGGACAAATGTGTGTACGATCTGCAGACATTTGTTCAGAGTGTTCTGGTCGTTTTCTATATATAATAAAAAATACCTATCTGTGTATTGTATTGTATCATGTATATCAGTTATCTAGTACCCATAACACAAGCTCTGCTTAGCTTGGGACTAGGTAATGCTGTGTGACTTGTCCAGCGTTATTTATTATTATTATATTGGTCCAATGAAACAGCGAAGATTTTATGCAATTCCAATAATTGATATTGCATGAATCTGAATCACGAATGGGATAATAACAGGGTGTTCTTTTTCATAAATTACCGACCTTAATATGCACATCCACGGTGACATCTCTCGGAGGCTTCAGCGGCACATGCAGCAGAGACCGGAGGTTCGACGGCGATGGGTGCCGGGCCAGCGTTTCTCCTGTCTCGAACAGGCCTTCGGCTAGCACCAGCGCTGCACGGACGATGGTGTCGTTGTTGGTTGAAATTGCTAGTTGGATGCAACCCTGCATAGTGACGAGAATTTTTATTGAGACTGATGTCTCCCTCCAGCAGAACTTGGCTAAATATATTAAATTGTTAAAAACTCAATCATTTTCTTTGCAGAGAAAAAGTTAAAATAAAGGGGATTGAAATTATCTTCTGCGCTTGTAAACCTGTATATTTATTGTTAGTTATAGGTTAAAGGTTAAGTACTTAACTTAATTCGCATGTGTCTTGTCGTATGTATTGCATTATAAGATACCAGGCTAGTTGAAAATCCCTCTGAGGTTTAAAAAAATTTAAGCGATTCCTCTGTCTTGAATTCTTAATTTTAAACACCTACTTCTTTTCTTACCTCCTCTATAGATGGCAACACAGCAACCTGCAGCTTCGTATTGCTGGGCATTGCTGTGGTCCTAACGCTATCCAAACTAGACTCTTTGCTGTTGCTCGCCGCATTCGCCTCGTAATGCTGAAGCTCGACCATGAGTGCTTGCTTCTTGTTGAACAGTTCTGTGATGGCTAGACGGTCTTCTTCTGAGGGTAGTTTTTGGGTAGCAAATGCAGTGCTTTCTTGGTACGGTGCGTAGCCTAAAACTGTAAGGTTTAACTTTTAAAGAGGAGACTTCTCCTAAAGTGGCAATGTTTGCCTAGTATAACTGAGTGTAGTAAAAGTTAAAAATAATGGTATGCTGTAACCACAGCCTGCTGTACCCATCGACATTATTTGTCGATGGCTGTACCCTAAATGAAAGGCTATTCACGATGGCTCGGAATGAAACCGAGGCTCGGAACCGAAAACAGATACGCGCGAAATTCAAATATTTTAGCGGTTTTTAATATTTTCTGCGTTCTGCAGGGAACCCGGGGTCGTGTGGCTAGTTAGGGTGGCAACGGGTTAGAAGAACAGATCGAATTTGCATGCGTCGCAACACGCGTTAATTTCGAGTTGAAACCGCACCTGTCTATGCGGCCGTTGCTTCAGGAGCAAGCATAGGTCTCCCCCCAGATTGAAGCGATCTTGCGTTCTCTTTTCAAATTCAGAGTTAAGAGCGGGCCTAATGCAAAAAATTGTGAAAAGGATAGGCATAGGATTTCGCGTTCATAGGAGCGGGACAGAGTAAAGCAATGTCAGTGCAAAAATCAAAATTAGAAAAGCATTATCATTACCTGTTTTTAAATGTCGTGTCAAGGAGTTTTTCCTGTCAGAATTATTGTGAATATTGGTACAAATTATTTATTTCTTTATGTATTTAAGTAGTATATTCTTTTCTTTTTTTCTTTTATGTGTTTAATTTATCTAGTTTATGTGTAAATATATTGGGTTAGGTAATTTGTAATATTTATTTATTTAATATAATTATGTTTTTCAATATTCTGTTGTATTCATGTTTATTTTATCTTTTGTACACCCCCTGCCTTTCTTATATTCATATAGTTCTTTCCATCCAAAGGTTGCCTGGAAGAGATCGCTTCTAAGCGAGAAGGCCGCCCATTGTACTTGTCTCATGTATTATGTCTTTTTTGTAATGTTCTATTTCTGGTGTACAATAAAGTGTTTTGTATTGTAAATCAAGTTTTTGCTTCTTTTCTATTAATGATTCAAAATTTAAGCATTAAATAGAAAAACTACACGATTAAGTACTTAAATAAAACAGTAGTCTGGCTATGTAATTCGTAAAAAATAATATGGTGTTGTCGCTGATACTTTAGAGCATTTTAATTAAAACAGTTTTTTTAAAGCAATTTTTGTATAATTTTTTACCTTTATTTTTACCTCTATTCTTGGGTGATTATTACGTAGATTAGGTAGAAAACGGTGGATAGTGGGTTTTTTATGTGCAGGGACAAATACCAAATAGGTTTTGTTCCTACTTAAATTAGATTAAGCTGTTTTATTTTTTCTATCATTGTTTTCTGTTCTTTTGTACTACGTAGATAAGTAGGTACCTACGACTATGTTAATAGGTAAGCACACACGAGCTAAACTACGAATAAGTAGATACTTAAATATAAGTACCTACAAGTTTGTTTTTCTCTTTTAAGTGAACTGTATTTTATGATTATTTATCGGGTATTTATCGCGTACCTTTTGCGTTGGGGAAAAGAAAGCAAAAGGTATGCGATAAATACCCGGTAAATAATCTTAAATATGTATTTTATGTTCATTGAGAAAATAAAGAATCATTAAACCGAACCTACGTGCGAGTTTGACCAAAGAGATCCGGATTGTGACCAACCTTCACCCCTATCCGACACGCAGACCAAATCCGGCGCGCCCGTAGACCTGTAATCTGCCAGCAGCATCGCAGCAGCATTCGATCGCAACTGCACTCGTCGCAGCACGCGTCCTGAACTGCCGTCGCGCCAGTCTACGCGCCCGTTGCTCCAGCAGCAAGCAAGGGTCTCCCCAGACCATTGAAGCGAGAGCGCGTTCTGTTTTGACTGAATGAAAAGGTTTGATCATTATGGAGATGATAAAAAAAATAATGACTGATATTGCACAGCTTGCTTCATAAAGTACGAACCTAATCAATCAGATCTTATTTTGTGTAACTAGCTGACTTATAAACATAGGTACTTATATTATTTCTACATAATAGAAAGCTCTTACCGTAGGATCAGCTCATAATATATATTGTAGGTACTACGGACTCCGTGGTAGGTAATCGAACCCCAAACCATTGCGTTTAAGCCCACTGCGGCACTAAAACAGCCTTTTTTAAAGCATTTATTAACGTTAGGTACAAAGTTTGGTACCTAGGTAGATACTTTTGATTTTCAACATACATCCGCCAGATCGTAGAACTCGCCCGTTTGTAGAATATAGGCCAATTGCTAAACGAACGATGATTTCATAGGAATACCTCATTAATTTCATTTGATGAGATGGCTGAATGAGTTAGCCATCTTGTTAAACGTTGATCGTTCAACACGTAGTGGTTTTATTGTCTTTGCGTTCAACAATCGGCAAAAACAAATAATTGAATTCGATTAGCAATCGGCCTAGCCCTTCTACAAACAAGTGGATTCTACGATCTGACGGTGACGGACAAACATAGTATCATTTACGAAGTAACATTTTAGGTACCTAAGTACTTAATTGTGGTGTCATGCATGACGTGGACAAGAAGGTAACTTTGAACAGCAGTTTTTCAAATTTATCTCCATCCAAAGGTTGCCTTGAAGACATCGCTTTTAAGCGATAAGGCCGCCCATTGTACTTTTATGTTTTATAATAATAAATAATGCTGGACAATTCACACAGCATTATCTAGCCCCAAGCTAAGCAGCGCTTGTGTTATGGTTAGGTACTAGATAACTGATATACATAATAATAATACAATACATAGATATTTTTTATTATATATAGAAAACGACCAGTTTAAGGTCTATGTCTGTATCTTCTTTTTTTTGTGGTGTACAATAAAGAGTTTTGTATTGTATTTTCTTACCTTAACTCTCCACATTCGGATACCCTCTTCGTAAATCCCAATAGTGCCGTTGGCGAGGCCGTACGCGAACCGCACATCGTTGATCTGCGTGAGGGCGATCACTGGCCCAGTCTCCGCCAACTCTGCTATGAACTGGTTGTGCTTGAGGACTCTGATGTAGGAGTCATCACAGCCGACGATTAGCTGAAATTGTATTTGAATTGTCAGTCAACTCTTTCTTACCTATTTAGTTAATAGGTTCCTATAAAAGTAACACATAGCTACAACATTATCTGCAAAGTGTAGGGTAAATAGGAAAGCCTTCTTTGGCCGATATGAAAACGCACATGCAAATATCTCCTTGCAATAAAAAACAATTTGCCATTACTTGTGACAGCGGCAAGTCCATACGTAAAATAACGCAGCGTTTATTATCGCCTTTTCGAAACGCAAGTAGCCTGACGAGACAAATGGTAGCGAATCGCTGCTTGTACAGCCACTTGTACGTAATATCGCTACTAGCGATATTACGTACAAGTGGCTGTATATCTTTTGAAGTGGCAAATCTGAAAATTATCTTCTACTTACTGAGCTAAAGCAGAAGTAAGTAAAAGTCTAAAATTTGATGACGTTTAAACCTTTATAATTTTACTAAGTAACTATAACTACTGATGTTTTAATTCACCTCATTCTCCCCATCCTTATCAAAGTCCAGGGTAATCATAGCACAAGCCTTCCCAGAAGCAACAGTCCAGAAGACTTCTTCTCCCGCAGAGTTCAGTCCCAGTACCGAACTGTTTCCTCCCACGATGGCTAGCGACTCGTGCTTGCCAAAACTACCCGTGATGATGGCGTTGACTCCATCAGGCACCTCTTTGAAGAAAAGGTCTGTATTGTCGTGTACGTCGTATGCTGTCAAACAGAACAGAATTTTAGCGTCGTAGACAGGTAGCTTTTATATTGGTACTAGAGGCTTTAAGGTTCCCCAGCAGTTATAAGTAGATACATTTGCAAGTGCAGGTGTCAATGTATTTGTAACTTCGATTGTCAATGAAATAATAATGATACAAACTTCAAGAAACTTTGTATATTCCTATCCTAGGTACACGTCTTGTCACGGTTTAAAAGCGCTCGGCGAAAGTGGAGAGCAAGTAACGAGAAATTTACTTTTGCGCATTCAAACTAGGTGCTAATAAAACGTAACCCCGTGTACCTACTTAATAGGTGCCCCCACTATTACTGGGGGCAGGTAAATCTGCCTGTAGAGTGGATGATTATAACGAGATCTTTATACCTACAGTCCCATCCGTTTCGGAAATGAAATCACATAGCGAGGCTTAAGAATTCTTATTTATATAATCCACCATCATCAGCTAAAACGTACTTGTACCTCGATTGAATCTGTAGACAGATATGAACTGACGGTAATATATTTTCTAACCAAAATTCTCATCGCAGGGTGAACATACCCAGGACCTGCGTAGGAGAGCCAATAAGCAGCATATCCCTGTTAATATCGGGCTTCAGAGGCCCTGCAGCCAGCGCCACGACCGCCTGGCTGAGATTCAGCTCCGACACCTCGCTGTGTGCTTGAGAGCGCTGCGCCCGGCCGCTCGCCATACCCCCGTGGGGGTGGTGGATTATTATCTGAAGATTAATAAGTATCGTTGCCTGCTGGTAATTTTCACATACCTAGCTTATTTTTGCCCTAGGGCAACCACAAATTTTATTTTGGAAACAATGCACCGAATTGCCCGGAACGCCCTCCGGCTAGGCCCGGTCTGTGGAAGACGATAGGCAGATGCTGCAAGCTGAAGCCAGAGAGCAAATAATGAGCCTGCGAATGAGCCTTTCCACTAGTGGACTTGCATAGGCTGATGATGACTTATGTATCAGCAGATGTGTATATTCGATCGCACAAAACATTTTATATAACCCATTCATTGCCCAGCCTCCGTGGTGCGACTACCGCGGCGGCGGCGGCGGCGACGGGATGGAGGACACAACGACGCTGCTGTCGCGCTGCACTGGTACACCCCCCGACCGTTGAACTTGCAATTTAGCCAAATGTGCACTAAAAGACCGTAACCTCCTACCTTATCAAATCCAGCACAAGCAGTGAGGCAAGGATGTGTACCATCGTACTTTGCTATGGTGACTACACCAGGAGACACCTTGTGGTTAAGCTCTAACTTAAACGCAGGTTGCACTGTTGAAAGCTGCATGGTAAAATTTGTAGCTGTGCTTTTGTTTATTTTAGTTCAGTTTTGTTTTGTTTGCATTCCTATTTGTCATGGTTACTACAGACAGTGGTAATATTATTAAATAGTTGAGTTGTACGGTTCCAACTTTTAAGGCAACTTTTTTCGATTTTGTTTGCATGGCAACACTTTTAGTTTTGTGATTTTCGTGATTTTCATAATCCACGAATCCAATCCAATCCATGCTTTGTAGCTTACTTCATGACTTTTGTTCGTGAGTGTGATTGGTAGCAAGTTTTCGTTTCGAAGATAGCTTCAGCTAGCTTCTGTTTTTCTGTCTGTCAGTAGTCAAGTCAGTCAGTTCACTCAGTTCAATAAAATAAAAATGGCGTTAGTGAAATAGAACGGCGCGTCGTTGTTTACGGCCATAAAAATTCGTCTCATTTGATAAATTTAGCTCCAATTTTGTCATAAGTGTAATGTAATACGTATACAGGAATAATGACACACTACGAAAACCAGTCTCTGTGCACATAACAAAAAATGTGGTGATGGAATCCCTTGAAAATTCGAATGGTCTTGATCAGTCTATGAACGATAGCTTTTCTTTGTATGAGCGTTACATGAGAAGTTTTAACATCGGAGACAGTAGAGTAGAAAATATTCGGGAGCCACCGCAGCTTCTGTCTCCGAGCTACTTTCACTGCAGTTACTCAAACAGCCAAGATAACATTGACTTGTCCATTGCTCAAAGTAATATCCTAGAAAACAATTTACCCGAATCCGAGTGTAATCTACTCAATCAGAATCCATGTGACAACATCGCCGACAAATTATCAGATTCCGAGTACCAAAGGGCGGAGGGAGACTACCAAAGTAGCTCCCCCGCTGCGGAATCTTGCGACAACTCCACTGCCGAGAGCAGCCATCTGACCGATAAGTCGTACCAAACAGGGTCCTTGCTCATTTCTTCTGAGGAGACAAAACGAGGGAGTTTCAGACCACCTTTGTTTCTAACCTCAACTATGGAAAATAGCAACAATGCAGTTGATAGTGTGCCTTTGTTCCGTGACGTGAGGAACGCCGAGAGTGTCTTCAAACTCCCCAACATAGAGCTTACTTTCAATGGCACTATCAAGCATGTGCAGAAACTGACCCCTATTGTAGACCCTGTCTCTGTGCTAACTTCTCAAAACCTTGGGAAACTAGAATCAAAAGCTGAAGACCATCCTTTTGAGCAAACAGAAAACAGCCTCAGTTATGCACTTATTACTGAAAAGTGTGATAATAGCTCAGACCAGAAAACCAGTGAAACCGATGACAAGAGTATAGATGATGAAATTTTGGAGAAAACTTCAGAGAGCACTGGAGACTCACAATATGAAGAGAATAACCTTAAAAAAGAGTATCTAGTAAATGATGACGAAAGCTCCATTAAATGGAACCTGGATAATAGCCACTCATCCTACGAAGCTTCCTTTGACAGTGGTGTGAGATCTCCAGATATGTTTTCTGACAATGAAGGTGATGATGAGATTATTGAAGAGCCAGAGCCTTATTGGAGCTTTCTTAAAGATTATGAAAATTTTGACAAAAGAAGAGTGCGAAAACTTGAGGTAACCAATCACTTTATAAATTAAAAATGTCAAACAACCTTCATGTTAAAACTTATCAAGTTAATCTTACTTTTCTTGTAACAGTTTAATTTTTTTTTCTTTTATTCTTACAGGAAAACATGCAAGGAATCCTGCCACCACCCTCTGTCACAATAATCAAGACAGATGTAACAGAAATGCTAAAGAAATACTACAAGTTCCTACCGCTTTTCAATGAGACAGAGACTTCTAAACTCAATGTATCCGAAGAAGCTAACTCAACAACACCCACAAAGAGGGTATCTTTTATTGAAATACCTGATCTAACGTCTGAGGAAACGTCAAGGAATGCAGAAGATGTTACATTAAAACCTAGTGAATCAAGGCCTAGTTCAGTCGCTTCAAAATATAGCACAAATCAGGGGGGTTCAGAATCTAAGAATAATTCAGATTTGGACACAAGTGTTGCTGATAAAACCATAGATTTGAAGACTTGCACTGAGATTGAAGCAGTTGAAACACCTTGGCCAGAATTATTGAAATGCAGACATCCTGATATATAGTAAGTATTTTTGATTTCTAGAGTCTCTTTGTTGTGATAAAATTCTGCATGTTATGCACCCAACCTCCTAAGGACTCATTTCTTAATGCTTCTAAAATTGTGACTGTATTATTAACTACCAGATATGTTTATTTACTATGGTAAATATCTTGCTTTATGAAATTTTATTGACAGAGCTGAGTTAGAAATGTTTACTCACTCAGCTCTGTCAATAAAATGTCAGTTAGCAGGATATTTAAAAATAGTAGTACGTTTCCTGCCTGCATTTGATGACGTAGAGCAACGTAGAGTCGAATGTCGAAGACCACTGATGATAAAAATAGTAAATAAACATGTCAGGTACTTAATTATACAGTCACAATTTTAGAACCATACTAGCAGCCTGCTTTACAGGGGTAGATAAATATATGTAATATACATATTAAAAGCAATGCACAATACACTCCTATGCGAGATGTCAGTGCATATCCCAGTTCTCTCACTTAGAATTAGATTACATATTAAAATGTAGCCCTTTTACCAATAATAATAATAATAACTTTATTGATAAAAAGGTGCTAAAAGCTAAAACATTCATTTTACGCTAACTTAACCTATTATATTATGATCAAATTAAACTTAAGACAATGGTGAAAAGGTTATCTTGCATAATCATGTTCTTTAAGCAGGTTTGTACCTACCTACTACAGTTAGCGTTTTCTGTAGCATTTAATTACTTAAGTGCTTAAGAAATGTGCTCATACATAGATAATAAGTATGAGGTACCTAACAATTTGCAATCAAGTGATGCATAGCTTGCTCGTGACTTCTACCCCCGTACTAGTTTAAAAACTGTGTTACGGCAGAGTAGGACCAATACAGAGCCACAAATAACATGGCATTCAATTGGTAAAATAATTTAAAAAACAGGTCAGTAGATAGTAAGATTACCCCCTAGAAACTCACAAACTTTACGTCACTAAACTATTATTATAGATTAATTTTGAAAACTTTGTAAAACTAAGTGCTAAGTTGAAATGCATTTAGTATGGAATGCATTAGGTATCTTTCATTCTATCTATATAGAAAACAGTTACATCTGATAATAAAGTGCTATCTAAGACCAAGTACACAAGCGTTATATCACCTTAACGTGATCTTTTCATGACATCACGAGCTGTGCAATATGATTCCATTGATATAAATGCATAGTCATAAAATATGCATTTGTATTTACCCTGAAACTCAATCATTAGATCATTACTCAACTAAATTCAAAGAGCCTGATTCATGCAAAACAAACTCTTATGTCGCTTGCATAAGGTTTGCGTTTCCACGAAAACGATTAAGAAACTGCAATTTCGTTTTTATGTGGACAGGCCCGGCAGATTTTGAAAATTCTTTCACTAATACATAGGTACAATATCCCTAAGTGACATAGGCTATGTACTATCCGGGTACTGCATAAACTGAATCAAATTTAGTATAACTCTATAGCCACAACTAAAATCACACACACCTTTTTCAGTAGTAAAAATTGAAGTAGTTAAGGACATAGAACTTTTTAAACTTTCGCGATTTGTTAACATATTAAAGATTATTTATCGGGTTTTTATGACGTACCTTTTGCTTTCTTTTACCCAAAAAGAAAGAAAAGGGAAAAGAAAGCAAAAGGTTCACGACAAATACCCGATAAATAATCTTTAATAGTTAGGGTCATATCCTCAGTATAAAAAAACGAATAAGCAGGCTATTTGAGAGCTACAGCTGGGGTCATTCATATATTTGACACCCAAAAAGTCCTTGTGGGTGTTGTAGGGTTTGAATAGTGTCTTAAAAAAACGAAGCAGGCTATTTGAGAGCTACGTCTGGGGTCATATTTTGAAAACCATAAAACCCTTGTGGGTGTTGTAGGATTTAAATAGTGTCTTACCCTTATTTATAATGGTCTGCTTACTCAAAACAGCTGTTTAACAGTCTCATTTCTCACTCGGACATATGTCAATAGAAGAAGACACAGTTGAAATTAGCAATGTGCTAAGTTAGCAGACTATTATGAATAAGGGGGTAAGTCACAGTATTATCTTGTGAGCTAACAGGTCAAACAAGGATCTTATTGGCATGCACACATTATCCCTATTGCCAGTCTTGGTGCCTTTACGCTCGCGGACTGTAAGGCCCAAGAGGAACTTCCTCCCGCGAACACTGAGGTTATAGAATAATCTCTCTGTCGACGTTTCTCCCACAAACTATGTAGGTATGTCCCATAAGTAGGCATGTTAGACTACTCGCCATTATGCTCGTGTGTAAGAGCCTTACCTTACCTCCTTTACCTGCGTATGTTCGTCAATAATCGGCATAAGATTGCCAATAAGATTTGGTGTCACAACTATTGGTATTTGGATTACTAACTTGAGTACAGAGGTGTTCCCTCAAAAATACTTTGCAACCTATCATTTACTTAAAATCCTTGCACGGGTCGCAGAGTCTTAACAGTTTTTTGTGTGACGAATAATTCTGTTAAACATAGGTAAATACATCTTATTTCAGCTACAACGTGACAAAGTACTCAGAGAAGTTTGAGCTGCTAACTCTGAAGCTCGGAGAGAGATATGTAGGAGCGGAGACAGACACCAGCGTAAACGTACATTCTGGCGGGTTTCAGTCGCCTAGTAGTGCTAATAAACGGAAGGCGCTGCGGCTCAAGTAAGTACATGCGTAGCTTTGATTTTATCTATTTATTTAGAACTAATTTCTACCTGCGGCCTCGCAAGCGTTGTTTCTGTGGAACGTTCCAAGGTGATTTCTATGCCATGGGAACTGATTTATGGGATAAAAAGTAGCCTATGTTTTGGCGCCATTGAATCGACATTGCAGCGTGTCCACCGCGCAGCTGACGCTGACGCTTCGCGCCCCGCCTTTTTGACACACAGGTTTCGCCGAAGCCTAACCCTACTCAAACGAAACTTACATTTGAGCTTGTCTTAAGTCGCGGTTTTTTGACATAATTTAATGAAAATGTGTCAAAAAATCTTTGACTTGAGACGTGCTTTTATACCTGAGATGCGTTTGAGTATTCTGGGGTTAGGAACTTAAAAACTTGGACACTATACGAAACTAAAAAGTGGTATAAAATTTTGCACACCGGTCATGACGAGTCGGCGTTTTTTTTTAATTTATTAATTTTCTCTGGCTACATAGACATGTTTAGCTTGGGAAGAGTTTCACTCAGAGTTTGGAACATTACAGAACAGACAAACTTAGATTTTATTTATTTATTTTATAGGGATAAAGCTTACATACCAAACCAAAACAATTATTTGATATCTACACAAGCTTAATGTTGTTTTCAGATTGGCTCAAGCCAAGTCCCCAGGGCGAAGGCTGTCTCATCTAGCTCGCCGGCGGCAAGCGTTCTGCAGCGCTGCTACCATCAATGAAAAAGCTCAAGCATCCAACTCGAAAATGGTGCTTATTGACAAAAAGTAAGTTTTAAATCTTTACAAAAGTTCACAGAACTTGTTTTTATTGTTGGTCCAGGTCAATGTAACGAATTCCTTCAAAATCATTATAAAAATAAGTGAAAATGACACTAACAATTTGTATAATTCATAGCGATAAGGCCGCCCGATATTTGAACAGTGGAAGTGCTAAACTTCCACTGTTCAAATATTCACATATCTTTCTGTATTGCTTTATTCAATCTTTATGTCCACGGCACATAATGCCGAAGTGTGGCAGTCAGTGTATGTCTACAATTTTTGGGGCATTATAATGCACGACAATTTATTGTACGATCGAATAATATACCTACACCTTGATAATCCGTGTAAAAAAAAAAAAAAAAAAAAAATTAAAAGCCATGCTTTTAATTTTAATAGGATTGTATACGGATTATCAAGGTGTACATTATTCGACCGCACAATAAATTGTCGTGCATTATAGTGACCCCAATTTTTTGGATCTCTATTTTCACCTAACTAAATCTATTCTATGCTTTTCATTTTCAACACTAATCTCACAAAACAATTTTGTAGTTTCTTTCCGCACAGAAAGCTGATCAATTCATCCGAACGGAAAAGCCCACGACTGCGGCGCACGCCCGGCAAGAAAACTCCAAACCGGAAAACGCCAGGAAAGAAGACGCCAGCCAATACGCCAAAAACCCGCAGTGGCGGATCTAGTAAGAAGAAAGCTATGAGACGGCTATTAATGGACGACGTCTCACTCTCTCAACCATCAAGAGAAACACTGAAAAGGGCTTTATTCATCAGTCCCGATAATAGAAAACAAGTCCCAACTGTACCCAGTACATCAGTTCCAACAAACGCTATGAGAACCAAACGCGCGCTTTTTGGTTCACCAGACAGAGCTGACACTAAAAGCGCAGATGGGACGCAGAGCGACCACTTCCTGAAACGAAAGCGAGACTCCCTGGACGATATTCCAGAGACGAATAGGAGTAAGATAGCGAAAAGCTTGTCGTTTGGAGGGGGGACGATTTCCCAGTCGCAATCGATTTCGTTCAGTCGCCGCGCTTCGGAAATGTTTACGAATAAATCGGCTGGTTTGAATGATAATCATAAGCAGGTGAGCTTTTATTGATTAATTTTATTAGTAAGATACCATAACGCAATGCTTGAAAACGAAAGTTTTCAAGCATTGCATCCTACCTGTCATGCATGACCTACGGAGCCGAGACGTGGACACTCGCGGTAGGTCTGGTCCACCAGTTTAAAGTCGTCCAGCGAGCTGTGGAGAGAGAGCTGAGCTCGTAGTTTGTCTGAAGGATAGGATTCGCAACGAATACATCCGACAGAGAACCAAGGTTATCGACATAGCTCAAAGGATTAGCAAGCTGAAGTGGCAGTGGGCTGGCCATATCTCGAGAAGAACCGATAACCGCTGGGGTAAACGTGTTTTTGAGTGGAGACCGCGACTCGGCAAACGTAGCCCTCCGACCAGGTGGGATGACGATTTGCGAAAGACTGTTGGCAGATGCTGGATCAGCTTGCCGCAAGCTGAAGACATTGCGCTATGACGCTCATTAGGGGAGGCCTATGTCCAGCAGTGGACTAATATAGGCTGATGATGATGATAACTGACGACTCAAACAAAGGAAGGCTACATCCGGCAGAAGTCGAATACATTTGATGATTACTAGTTTTTTTGTTCACTTATTTATTTCCAGACCTTGTTCTCAAAAATTTATAATTAAGCTTTCATCGACCCTATCAAAAAACAACGGTTTTCGAAAAAAAGGTGAATGACCTTCAGGTCAAATGTCACTGAACCCAAAGCCAAGTGGTAGTTCCCCCACCCTGATACTCGGACATAAAAGCCGATCATAAAAGAGTGTTTTGGCAAGGTTTTTGTGAAAACTTTTCAGTCTTTTTCCTTGCGTCCCTTCATCTACACTGTGACTGGGCTTCCTGTAAATTATTAAGGTTAATCGTCGCGAGTTGGCGCGAAATTAAAATGTTTTTGTGGTTTATATTTTTTTCTGCGTTCCATAAGCAATAAGATGTCATTTGCCGTAAATCGTAAACCATTTTCTATAAACTCATGATTAAACCAACATCGATTTACTAGTATTTTTGGAGCATTTGGATAAATACGAAATTTTGTGCTAAAAATCTACATTTTCCCAAATGCTCCTTTACCATAATATTCATATTTTCTATGAATTTATGATAAAATCAGCTTTGATCTTTTTTGGTCTACGATTTGCGGCAAATTACTTTTTCGCTAGTTTTATAGCTTGAGGACAGCAAAAAAATTCAAAACAAAAAAAATAGAATTTCGCGCCGATCTGCGACACACCACATTTTAAGATACAAACGTTTTTGCTCTGTTTGACTTCGCTGGAAATCCTTTAATTATTTTGCATGACATGCGTTGTATAGGTAAGTAAATAAATATTTAATTGGTTATTACTCTTCACAGAAACTCCTCTGGGCAGTGTCAGAGGCGCTCCGTGTGCACGGCTGGCGCATGTCGTCACCAGGCTTCCGCGAGAAAGCTTCAAGTCTCGCTCGGCTCACGCGGCGGCTACTCACCTTACCGCCGTACGCCGCGAGGATGAACTCTGCTAACCAATCCACGTCTGATACTTTGCTCAAGTGAGTTACCAAATGTTGTCATGAATACTTGTTTCTGCTTGCGGCTTCGCTTACGTGATTTTTATTTTATTTTTAATTACTCACGACAACAAACAATTAGTGATATCTGAATAAGATAGATAGATAGATAATAGTTTATTGTACCTCACAAACACATAAATCAGTACAGAAATCAATGCTACGAGTAGACGAAGGCTTTTTCGCTATGAGCGATAAAAAACCTTGGTTACTGGACATGAAAGAACAACAAAGATGGAGGCAATTGAAAAAAAAAAATATAAGAAAACATACATACAACAACATACTTACTATAATTACCTATATAACCTACAAACATTAAAGTAAACTTACTTAAGGTTGTCTAATTTTACAATGATAGATAATGCTGATGAATATAAGATGTAGACTTCGGGATGATGTAGCTAACACATCCATGAAATAATTACAGAATTACACCAGTAGTTTTGGATGTGAGATGACTTATTAGAAACAAACTTTCCCATTATAATAATAGGGGGAGGCCGCCGAACAGGGGGACGGATCAGGACTTAAGGTAAGGTAAGGTAAGGTAAGTGTACTCCCTTGTCCGCATTTGGACTCCTGTTGGTCCATTATGCGTTATTTGTGCTAGCATAGCCAGCCTAACTCCGTCCAAAAGCGCAGAATCTTCCTGGGGTCTTCGCAGGCTTCGCGGAGTGACCTCGGCAAGTTGAGGATTTCGGTTCGTTGTGCTGTTATTCCCTCGCATTCCAGGATTACGTGGGCAGCTGATTCGTCGTCGTTGAGGCACCCTCTACAGAGAGGGCTGTCCGTCGCTCCGATGGTGAATAGGTGTTTGTTTAGTGCGCAGTGTCCTGTTAGTGTTCCCACCAGGGTACGCAGGTCCGATCTGTTTAGGTTCAGTAGGCGTTTTGATAGCTTCGGTGATATTGATGGAAGCGCCGATCTAGCTTGTTTGCAATCTAGCAGGCGCGTCCATCGTTCGTTTTGCGATTCTCTAGTTCTGAGCCTAATCCATGTCTGGAGTAGTGAGAATGGCAGGGGTAGGAAAGGCGATGGACCTTCTGTGATTGTTTCCGATCCCCTCCGTGCCAATTCATCAGCAGCATCATTACCTAGAGATCCGCTATGTCCTTTAATCCATTGAAGGGTTATCCTGTTCTTGGTGGATATCCCTTCTAATGCTGAGTGACATTCGTATACGAGCCTAGAGTTGCAGGTGTTTCCTTCCAGAGCCCTGAGTATGGCAGCGCTGTCGGAGAGAATGCGTATGTTTTGGTCATTAATTCCTCTCTTCTGCACAGCTATGGCTGCCTGGGTTATTGCTGCACATTCGCACTGGAATATGGAGCTGTGTTTTCCTAGCGTTATTGATATATTGATATTGAGGTCCAATGAGTGAATCCCGGCCCCCGTACCTATATCGGTTTTGGAGCCATCTGTATAGATTCTCACTTCGTGGGTCCCGGATTCATCCCTTTGGCCCTCGTATAGTTGTATCTGGTAGTGTTTATCTATTATTGGTTTACTGGGGATTCTATCACAAGGGGCGGCTATGAGGGGTTCGTACGCTAGGGCCCTGTCCATGATCTGTGCGTGTGGACTGCTTGTGATTCCCCAGAGACCCGTTTTGTGTAGTCTTAGAGCCGACATCGTAGCTTCTTGTTGTATGTACAGGTCTAATGGTGCTAAGTCTAGAATTATGTCTAGAGCAGCGCCGGGAGTGGTTCTCATGCAGCCTGTAATCGCTGAACATGCCATTCTTTGGAAGCGCTGAAGTCTTGTTATCACGGTGGACAGTTCCGTTCTGGTCCACCAGACTATCGCTCCGTATGTTAGTGTTGGTCTAATGATAGCAGTGTATAGCCACATGGTTATTTTCGGTGAAAGTCCCCATGTTTTCCCTAGCATTCTGCTGCATTGGTAGAGAGTGGTGGTGGCACGTTGTAGTTTGTAGTCAAGGTGTTTATTCCACAGCAATTTGCTGTCTAGTATGACCCCTAGATACTTGACTTCCGTTTTTAGCTTTATCTCTGTATTAAACAGTTTAGGGAGTTGTAAGTTTCCCAGATGTCGCTTGTTGGTGAACATTATTAGTTCTGTCTTTGTTGGATTTACTGAGAGTTCGTGGTCATCACACCATGTCTCAATGGTTTTAAAGGCGAGTTTCATCAGGTCACATAGTGTGTTCTCGAAACAGCCGGTCGCCAGGATTGCGAGGTCATCCGCATATCCTACCGTGACTAGCCCGCGGCCGTTGAGCCTGCGTATTAGTTCGTCAACAACTATGTTCCATAGTAGGGGCGACAAAACGCCACCCTGAGGGCATCCCCTGGCAACTACACCTCTTGTGGTTTCATTGATTGTGACTTGAATTGCCCTCATTCTAAGCATGTTGTTTATCCACTCAGCCAACGTCGGCGCGACACCATATCTAGTGAGAGCTCTGTATATGCTGGTGAATCTGGTCTTGTCAAAGGCTCCTTCAATGTCTATGAAGGCCGCCAATGTTGGTTGCTTTGACGATAATCCACCTCCTATACGTGAGATCACGCAGTGTAGGGCAGATTCCGTCGATTTGCCTTTGCTGTAGGCATGTTGTTGCGGGTGAAGGGGGTTGTGAGAGAGTGTATTTTCTCTTATTTCCCTGTCACAAAGCCTTTCTAGTGTTTTCAGAAGAAATGACGTCAAGCTTATATAATATAATAATAATAATAATAACTTTATTGATAAAAAGGTGCTAAAAGCTAAAACATTCATTTTACGCTAACTTAACCTATTATATTATGATCAAATTAAACTTAAGACAATGGTGAAAAGATTATCTTGCATAATCAAGTTCTTTAAGCAGGTTTGTACCTACCTACTACAGTTAGCGTTTTCTGTAACATTTAATTACTTAAGTGCTTAAGAAATGTGCTCATACATACTTAGATAATAAGTATGAGGTAATTAACAATTTGCAATCAAGTGATGCATAGCTTGCTCGTGGCTTCTACCCCCCGTACTAGTTTAAAAACTGTGTTACGGCAGAGTAGGATCGTCGCTCGCAGTGACCAGCATAAGTTGCAACGTGAATTGTTATCAGCGCCCAGCGCTGTCGAGTTCACGCAATAGTGGTGTAGTCGAACTGGTTATTGACTTAAGCATAGTACAATCAAGTAAAACAGACAAAACTATTCTAGCTAATGCTAACTTAATAAAATTAAAACTATTTTATGCGTCAGCTTATTATTACTTACATAAGTACTAACAATATAATATCCTACTATAGCAATATTTTAAGTAAATTATAATTACAACAAGTAAGTACTTAGCATCTTGTTAAAGGGATTTGTTACTTAGTGCAGCAATTTAATAGTTGTGTTCAGGGACGAGATAAATTACCTACATTATTAGTAGGCTAGCTCATAAGTTCTTCAGTAGTAGTATAATCCAGTTTTTGGAGATATTTGATTATCAGATTTCTACATTCGTAGTAGGTTATAGGCCGAAATGATTTCGGTTGGGTGTAGTCACTTCTTCCTGGTTTTGGTATGAATACTACCTTCACTTCCCTCCATTTGTGCGGTATATATTTGTAGGCGATACATGCTCTGAATAGCCTAACCAGGTATTCGGCGAGTATGCCACTGCACCATCTAAGCATACCTGGAAAGATCCCATCCAGTCCTGGTGCTTTGAAGGGAAGGAAGCTGTTGATTGCCCATAGTACCTTCTCGCGGTTTATCATACTGTGGGCTGTTGTCCAATCTAGGTTAGTAGGCGTTCGCTCTGATATTTCCTCCCATGTGTAAGTGTCTGTAACGTTACAGCCTGGGAAGTGTGTGTTCAGTAGCACTTCGCTGGTTTCTGCATCTGATTTGGTGTAGGTGTTATCAGGTTTGACAAGGCATCCGAGCGTGCTTTCGGGCACGTTAGCCAGTATGCTTCTTATACGGGTGGCCTGACTGTTGTTTTCAATGTTGGTACAGAACCTCTCCCAACATTCCGTTTTTTTGAGGCGAATTTGCTTTTTGTAGGTTCTTTTCGCATTATAGTATTTCGCCCAGTTTTCGTCTTGTCTAGTGTTCATGGCTCTATTGAACAGTTTCCTTACTTTGCGACGGAGTCTTTGCAGTTCAGGACCCCACCATCGTCTGTTCGTCCCATGCTTGGGCGCGACTAGGGGGCAGGATTGTTCATAGCTGTTGGTAAGAATTTGTGTTAGTTGATTTATGTAGTGGTCAATTTCCGCTACTGTTATGTGATCTGGTAGGTTAGGCTTATCGGTAAGTTCAGATTTAACTAATTGGAAGAATTTAGTCTTATCAGTCTTACGTGGGACGCGCCTAGGTTGTGGGTTCGGTAGTGACAGTTCCATGTTGAACCTTATCCATCTGTGGTCTGAGCACGAGGTTTCGTTAGAAACATGCCAGTCCTTGATGGAGTAGGAAACCTGTGTTGTCGATAATGTTAGGTCAATGATAGTCTGGGCTCTGGATGTTACAAAAGTAGGTTCAGAGCCCGTGTTCAGCAGTAGGAGGTTAGTAGAGATAAGATAATTTACCAATTCTTCTCCTCGGTCGTTACACCTGGCGCTGCTCCACAGCGTGTGATGCGCGTTGGAGTCGGTGCCGATGATGAGCTCGAGTTTCTCCCTCTCGCAGTACTGGATCAGGGACACCAGCTCAGGTGTGGGTATTGCTTCATCGCTCGGTTGGTAGACTGATGCTATGACTATCTGCGGTATGAAGCTGTTGTTGTTGGTACACAGATATAGTCTAGCAGCTGTTAGGTCTCTGGAACAGAGTTCGGTAATTAGAAGTGTTTTTGCAGTTCTCGGAACCACAATGCAAGTTCTAAGATTGCTTACAGTTGTGTTTGCGAGAAGTCTGCTTCCAGGTGATTTGAGGCCGCAGATTTGGCCTTTCCTGATCCACGGTTCTTGGATAAGGGCCACAGTGCTGGGGTGTTCCTCCAGCATTCTGCGTAGAGACGCTGTAGCCGTGAGGCTATGCTGGAGGTTCGCTTGGATGTAGGGTGTGGCGGGGAGTGGTGGATCAGGAAGTGTTTTGTGGGTTGGTTTAGGAGCGCTTGATAGGAGAGGAGCCGATGTCGCTGTCGCTAACATCGCTCCCCTCCATATCGAGAAAGCGCTCCTCGGAGAGTGGGGTAGGTGGATCCTGGATATCCATCAGTTCCAGCCCCTGGGGTGTTGTTGGGGCCGGAGAAGGATCCGTTGCTTGCCCTGAGCTGGGGCCAGGCTGCGGATCAGGGTCAACCTTGGATCCCGAAGAGGGACCAGGCTCCTGACCGGGGTTGGTTCCAGGATTGTTCTTGTTGGCGTCACTGTTTTCGCTCTTGGGGTCATCTTTCTGGATGATCTTGAGGTAGATGTTCCCCAGTAGCCAGTACAGGCGCCGATCTTTTAGTCGGGATTTCTCAACTTCAGACTCAGGAACGAGGAGGAGCAGGTATGTACCAGCACCATCTTGGTCGTTCCGCTTCTCCGCTCGAATAGGGTTCCATGAGTTGATGTTGAGGTCGGGATTGTGGTATGCCAGAATCTTGCGGATCTGATCGGCCTCCATCGGCATTCTTGCTGGAGTTGGCACGTACAGACCACACAATATTCTTCGCTCGAGCTCCGCTTGCCTTTTGATGACAAGCTTAGTCCCGGCGATCGGCGATTCTAGTTCGGTGGTTTTATGTCGGAGCCACGCTAGCGTATGGTCGTCCTCGCACCAGAATTTGAGGACGCCCTCGCTATAGTGCGCACGGCCACGGAAGCGGACCTTCGAAGTCTGGGGCATAGTATTTGAATCGAGGAGTTCCTCCACGATTTTCACCTCCAGTATCTCACGCACTTCCGCAGCTTGCTCCGCCGTAAAGTCTTGGTATGGCTCAGCCATCATAGCCACGCAGAGGTCATGCGACCTGAAAGCTGCTGCGTAGCTCACAGAGTTGCTCTTGTGTCCCGTCTCCGATTTTTGACGCTTACTATCCCCGTAAGGCGTAGTGCTGTCCTCGGGTCGGGGACGCTTGACACTCTGCGGCTGAGCCGGTGGGTGTTTGTTTTTGCGGGCCAATGCTGCCAGTCTGCCTGCGCGTTTCCCTCTTGGTCTGGGCCGCTGAGCTGGCGTCTGGCTTCCGTCGACAAGCATTGGCGCTGCGTTCGGCTGCGCCGGTGCTTGGACCACTTCGGCGGGACAAGTCCCTCCTATATGGGTCGTGGACTTAGCTCCGAAGAGCTGCTTACGTCCACCGTCGGTTGCCGTCTGCTGTGTCTGCGCCCGCGCCTTCTGGGTCTCGCTAGGAGCCTGGGAGGGCTTCTGGCCCTTCTTCTTGCTCTTCCTCGAAGGAACAAGATTCCAGTTTGGCCCTGGATCGGGTATAGCGGCCTTGAGGTCCGATAGTTCTATGACCGTCTCACGCGGAGAAGCCCCTAGGGGCGCTCCGATTGTTGAGGCGGTCTGGTGTGAAGGTCTTGGTGCTACCGAG
Organism: Eupithecia vulgata; assembly: GCA_946478455.1. Taxonomy (NCBI): domain Eukaryota; kingdom Metazoa; phylum Arthropoda; class Insecta; order Lepidoptera; family Geometridae; genus Eupithecia; species Eupithecia vulgata. The sequence goes on from OX297875.1 coordinate 12,835,764, forward strand.
GATGCAGCCCTAGACGTCGATGGTTGAGGTCTAGGGGCTTCCAGGGATGCAACCTTTGATGTGGAGGGTCTTGGTACTTCCAACGATGCGGCCCTTGACGCAGTTGGAAGGTTTGGCGACGATGCAGCCATGGTTAGGTTGAGCCTTGGCGCCTCCGAAGATGCAGCCCGGGCTTGTTGGTTAGGTCGTTTTTGTTTGTATTTTTTTGGCATTTCTTTGCCCCCCCCAGAGTACGAGGGGCGGCCCGAGCTAAGCTCGGGGAGGGATTCCCCGGTAGAACCGGGACCCTCCTGGGGACCACATTTTTTTAGACTTGCCATCATTGATTGACAATTTAAGGGTTATCATCCCCGTTAGTTGTCGGATTATTGGCCATGGCTAACAATATCCCCCCGAAGGGAGAAATTATTAACGATGGGAACCAGGGTGCACCAGGCCCGCCACCTGCTACCGTTCCCCAGGGACGAATCCCCAGGGACAAGTAACAGTACGGGCTCACGAGGAGGTTATCCGACCACGACACCCCCGGATCAGGACTTAAGGAGCATAGTAATTTTTAACTATTTACATTTTGAGTCGTTCTCTGATTCGCAGAGAGAGAGAGAGAGTACGATTTCATATAAAGTCGTGCAGTAGGTTTTGCCTGATACGCTTTCTAATCAGAACAGAAAACAATGCATCCACATCGTGAAGTTTTGTAACTATAATTAGGTCGCAATCCAATATGAATTGTAATTGTCAGACAACCTTTCTTAAGAAAACATTCCTTTGCAGAATGGCGCGAAAGTACGTATTCGCGATAATCCAGGGGCGCACTGTAGAGGATTGCTTCGAGGAAGAACAAACCAAACTCGCCAACGCAGCCAACAGCAAAGTCACCGGCTACATATCCGCAAACGCGTACCAACAGCTCAAGGCACGACAACTGTCCACAACATCGTTCAACCCGATAAAAGAGAACACATTTAACCTCTCGCTAAAACAGGAACCGAAAAGTGGTAACAAAAATGTCTTACAAGATAAACTTGTGAACATAGACTCTAATTCTAACAGCAGTAGTGGAATGAGCATGATAGATAGAGCAAGTCTTGGCATTTTCAAGTCGAATTCTATGCCATCTTTCGAGGAAGCCGCTAAAATGAGAGCGAGACGGCAGATTAGCTTTGACAATGTTGACTTTCCTAGGAGGTGAAGTGGTGTGAGTAGTACAATTCTAGTATAAATATTAATATATTTAATTTACTACGCGTAGTTCAATGAATTGTAATATTTATCTAGCTAACGGCCGATTTTGCAATGGTCAGTATACTTTTTATCTGAGAAATTAACTCTCTTGACAGCTATTGTGTAGTAATTAGATTAAGCACGATTTCTACTTCTCAAGTAATCTAGCGATTGAAAAATCAGGCCAAAACGCTCTTTGGGAAGATAAATGTTTGCGTAAATTTCGAACGTATAAACTCTTTCGCCAAATTACGCGACACAATCCAAAAACATTTACAGATTGCGTTTTCCGTCTACTTATTATATACTTATTATTATCTTATTATTATCTACTTATTATATTAAAATATTTCCTGAAACATCACAATTGTAAATAAATATCAGGCACGTATTGCAATAGATTTTAAAGGTATTTTCATTTTATAAATTCAACTTTATCTATTACGAAACAACGTAAAATGCAATTTAGCTTGTAAGATATAATCGGTGTTGTTATAGACACGCATTTTATTTCTTTTGACTCTTGTGAACTTAGAAGTTTAATTATTAAGTAAGTATAATCTAATGGTGGTTGTTTACACACGACTTGCTAGTGAAAATCTACGGTTCATTCGCCGTGGAAAAGCACGGTTCTCGTGTTGTATGGATCACTATGGAAGATCGTTAAAGACAAGCCTTTTTCACGGCACGGCGACGGCGTCGCATACACCGTGGTTACGCCGGACCTTACGTTGGCGTCCATAGCGGTATTAGGTATATTGAAAAATAGAATAAAGCCGTTGGCTCGTCGGGTTATTTCGCCGAGTTTCGCCGAGTTTCGCCGTCATAACCAAGCTACCACGGTTTTTAACCGTACGGCGTGCTAGCCGGGGGCCCCTTGTTCACGACACAGTTTCATCAGGCCACGGGCGCTGTCGCCACTCCGTGATAAAACCGTGTCGTTACCGAGAACTCTTAGTCTGACTGTTATTTTTTATAATTTTATTTTGTTACTCTATGACTTTTTTGTTAGCAAATAGTAGCTTTTTGACTTATGCCGTGTTAGGGCCGGATTCCACCAAAACGGAGCACAACGAGTGTTAAATCTACTAATAAAGTATCGAATATATTTTCCGATTTAAAAGCAGTTAATCGGGCGAGTAGTCAATTTAAGCATGCAAATAAAAAAATTATCCCTTAAAAATTATGGAACAAACCTCCGAATACTCAAACGCAACTCGCATATTATAAGCTCGTCTCAAGTATCGGTTTTTTGACAGTTGTCAATGAAAATGCGTCAGAAATTCGCCACTTGAGACGAAATTAAATCTAAGATTCGTTTGAATATTCGGGGGTTAATTTTGTATTGGATGTATTGGATTAAAAAAGGCCTAGCGTACATACTTTTTTTGTAAATTTGCCCCCGTCTGCAAAACATTTTAGTAACAAGTACATTTTTGCAGTTTCGATTTTAGTTAATGTAAAGAATTTTGTTTTTTACTTAACGAATGTAGTTCTTTACGAATTATAAAAACGGTCCGCCCCGGCTTCGCACGGGTATATTCTATATCCTATGTTTATCAAGGATAATGTAGGATTCTAACGGTGAAAGAACTTTTCAAATTAGTCCAGTAGTTTCGGAGCCTATTCAATTCAAACAAACAAATCTTTCCTCTACTTATATAATAGCGGTCTGCCCCGGCTTCGCACGAGTAGTTTTTATTTTCGTAAATTTTTCAATGTTTTTAATACTTCTACTTTCTTTAATATGAGAAATCCAACAAATCAAAAACCATGAAAACGTGGTTCTTAAGTTATAAATGGTTTAACTACCACGACTTTGTTTTATATTTAATGATTTATATTTTATATCATAATTTTACACATCTGTTCGCTCCGTTTTCGCTACGCTTTGGTGGAATACGGCTGTTACTCGTAAGTGTTTTTATATAAGTGAGTTATTCTGTTCTACCAATTTAAAATACCTACACCATTTACTCCCAGAGTAACAATATTTTATTGAAACACCTGTTACTATCCCCGACCCATTTTGTATATAATTTGTACTGTTATTGTGTGAGCTGTGTATAATGCGCAATGTTACTATTGCTGAGCTTGATCTCGGATATTAGACGTAAGTAATAAATTATTTTCAAAAAATCTATGTTTCATTTATAGTGCCTATTCCAGTCCAATATTTTTGTCTAATTTACATTTGATCAAAGAAATTGGATGACTTCATCCAAATTACTAGCAATATCGTTATTTATTTGATCAAAGATTAGGACACTAACTCTGACCACGACTTCGCACGGTTTTCAGTAAATTTTTCGCATTTGAAATTTTAACATAAAACGTATTTTAGTAGGTACTGGAAATTTGTTTTTCATATCATTTATTTTTCCTCAGAAAGGGTATCTTTAAAGTAGATACAAAATATAGGCATTTATTATATCGAACCTGTTTTGTGAAGACTGATGCCTAATTTAGATTTAGTAAAACCTGTATACATTTCACCAGGGTTTTACTCTACAGTATAAATTAGGAATTAAGTAAATTTCAAGTTAATAACTGCAGTAGTTACTGAGATATTCCAGAAAGAAGGAGGACGGACAGAGCGAGACCGTAATTAGCTTAACCGGGTTTCGAAACCGATCTCGAAACCCTAAAAAACAGATGCTGTATGAACGTTATGCCAGCCAACTTAAGTGCTCATTAGCGGAAGCTCTTGTCCAGCAGTGGACTAGTACTGATGTTAATGTTTTTTTAACTATCATGGTGTATGTCCCGTTATTGTGTTGTGTACCTATATAATTTTATTATATATTATTTGATGATGATGATAGATAAAGACCTAATTTGCAACTTCAGACACAGATACAAAATACAACATAATACAAATTCATTCAAATTAAAGAATAAAACACAGCTGACTAATAAAAACAAATAATAAAATAATTAACTTCTAGTCAAGTGATGATGTTTTATTTCGTCATCAAAACCAAGCGTGCTAATCGATTCGATTGATATGATGTTAGTATTGTGGGCGATAAGATAGCAGTAGGTTGTTTTGTAGCTACTTCTTGAAGTGTTGTGATAATGGGTTGCTCTCAGTCAACATACCCTGGCCTGACGGAAGAACTAATAGAGGACTATGCAACACTGACCTATCTTAATAAAGGAGAAATTCTTTAGTGAGTATCTGCATTGACGGTATACGGTGCGTTTTTAGCAGTCAACGTGTAATGTGACGTTTTAAATCACACCAATATTAAAAATGCGAAAGTTTAGATGCATGGCATGGATGAATGTTTGTTACTTTTTCACGCCAAAACTACTGAACGGATCGGATTTAAATTTTGCATAGATGTTATAGCCATAAGCCTGGAATCAAACATAGGCTACTTTTTATCCCATAAACAGTTCCCATGGGATAAAAACAACGTTGGAATGTAAACAACGCGTGCAAAGCTGCGGACAGAAACTAATAACCTTCCTCATGATTTTGAATCGTTCCCTTCACGCCGATTCCTGTACCTAACGTCGATTCTAGTAAAGTACCGCGTCGATTCTCTACACACGTCGATTTCGCTTTTTTCATGGCGTACAGCGGCTTTAAGAAAAGTAAATAAAAATTACAACACTTGTGCAAATAATGGTAGGTAGGTATGTACTTAATTATTTGTCATCTTTTTTCAGCTTGATGAAAAAGTTTCATTCTATCGACCCTGAAAAACTGGATGCAGATCACCGGCATAGATTTACGAAGGAAGAAATTGTGAAGAAGTTCAAAGTTTTTGAAGTAAGCATGAATAACAGTAGAAAGCTGGAAATTTGCTTGCAAGTTGGAACTAAGGAGTGGACAACGAAACAGTAGAAATAAATTGACCCATTCCCGCTATTCACAAATTGACTCCAATTTAGTTCAAATTAAACAAGATCTGTCAAGTGAACTGGACTCGCGCGGGACTCGCGCGCTGAGGGTTTCGATCGTTTGTTAAAGTTTGTATAATTTAGGATGATAATTTTGACAGCTCTAAGTAGGGTGGGGTAGTGTATAATCGTTAATGAATCTATTCGATTTTCGATTATCGTTCCCATAGAATTTGGAATCGATAGTTACATGGTATGTTTTATTAATAAGTAGTAAATATACAAGACTTTTTTTTTTTTTTATTGTTTTAGGTAAGTAGGTAAAAGTTATTTTATAAATATTTATATACTATTAACAGTAAAAGCCCTGTCACGACTACGATTTCGTCATCCTGCACATTTTAATTCGGCCTTAATTAAACCTATTTAGAATACACGCCCAGGTCGTTATTGAGGAATAGGAGTCCCTTAGGTGAAATCAAACGAAAAAAATTCAAAATCAAAAAATAGTTTTAACAACATTAGGCGTGAGCTATCAAAATTATCATCCTAAATTAGACAAAGTACCTATAGTAGGGTATAAGGTGCGCAATTTTTTTTTATTATTTTATCGATTGTAATGGTTTTTACATTACCGAAAAAGAATAAAACACCCACAAAACTTTATAATAAACAGGAAAAACAACGAAAAATAAAACTGCACTCAGTTTCAAGTAAAAAACACTGCCCATTTCTGTGACGTCGCCATTCAGTTTGTCAACTCAAGTGCTTTTGTTCCTTCTATCAAAATAGAATTAGAAATAAATGTTTCCAACCATCATGTTTGTTGTTTGTGTGTTCCAATAAATTATTTACTTACTTTCAACAAATATACCTATCCCGCTAATGCTTCATGACAATACTGTGTAAGGTGTCAGGTTTAACCTACACTTCATATGAATTGTTTGTGTGGAGACCTCGACTCGGCATACGTAATAGAGGCGCAGCCTGATGGGGATGCCGACTGATTGCTGGCAGATGCTCTGATTGCAATCTTCCGCAGCTCATGATGATAAAGCTCAGAAATTTAATATTCGCTACCTATAATTTCTAGAATAACCCTTTCCAAGATCGTCTGTTCCGCGTGTTCTCGTCGGAGCAAGATGACTGCTTCTCATTCGAAGACCTACTGGACCTGTGCTCTGCTATGAGCGCAGAGTGTCCCCCAGAAGTTAAGGCTGCTTGGGCATTCAAGATTTATGGTAAGTCGGAATAATGATGCTTTTTCCGTGCTTAGGTATCTAATCTTTCTTCTTGTTGTGTCAAATAAATGTATCTTTAATCTTAAGGGGTCATAGGTACTTAATCACGATATTTTTAGTCACTTTTTAACCGCTCCAACCTCTACCAAGCCAATATCGTCGACACTATCTGGAGCTTTTTTAATCGAAGGATTCTGCGGGACGATTCTGTGACGAAGTCATTGGCATGTCATGCGATTGTATAGCAGAATTGGGCCCCAGGACAGGACTCGCTCTACCTAATTTGACTTGTCTAAGTGCTTATTTTGTAAGCTTAAAGAAATAAACGTTATTGATATTTGATATCGTCATTTGGCTAGGAGAGCGCTTATTATCTTGTTAAAAATACATGTGGAATGTCTGTAAACCCCTTAATTAAATAAATAAATATTGCTGGACAATTCACACAGCATTACCTAGCCCCAGCTAAGCAGATAGCAGAGCTTGCGTTTTATGGGTAGGTACTAGATAACTGATAAACATAATATAATACAGGGTGTCCCGTGGCAGGTTTCGGATTAGAAAATGTATAAAAATAACATTGTAAGTAAACAGTAATTATTTATTGCTTATGAACTCAAAGTATAAACATGCGGATTTTAGTTTTTGAAGATAATTCCGTCTAAATGTTTACCATCTCGGTGCACACATTCACGAAATCTTTCGAGATTATTTTGAGCGACGCGTTTCAATAGTGTTGGGGAAATATCGTTCACTTCTCTCACAATATTTTCTTTCAATTCCGTTAAATTCTGTGGATTACTGCCGTAAACTTTTGCCTTGAGATGTCCCCATAGAAAAAAGTCTAATGGGGGTAAGATCCGGCGATGTCGGTGGCCATACCATATCACCGAAGCGGCTTATCAGTTTGCCAGGAAAATGTTCTCGGAGAAGACTCATGGTGGCTGTAGCTGTGTGGGGAGTTGCACCATCTTGTTGGAACCACGTGTGAGAACTGTATGATGAATGTGCTTTAAGTTTAGGCACGAAGTACTCGTTGATCATCCGTCTGTAAGCCTCACCATCAACAGTAACAGTCTCACCACGACGGTTTTCAAAAAAATACGGTCCAATTATTCCGTTCGACGACAAAGCAGCCCAGACAGTGACTTTTGGGCTGTGCAGGGCTTGTTGGTGTTTAATTCGAGGGTTTTGTTTTCTTGGTGCCCAATAACGGCAGTTTTGTTTGTTCACAAATCCGTTTAGATGAAAATGGGCTTCATCACTGAACCAAATCGAGCTTAACGTACGGAATCGGCTTAACATGTTCTCACAGAACTCCTTGCGCACTGAGTAGTCACTGAACTATTTGAACCTTAAAAGGGTGGAGATTAATGTCCTTGGTAAGTATTCGGTGCAACGTCGTTTTTGGGAGCACGGACAGGCGTGGATTTTCTCGTACGCTACTCTCAGCACGTTGGATGTTTTCTTCCGTTCTTATTGTTCGGCTGGGGCCCGGCCGTGGTTTGTTATCGGCTGATCCTGTTGTACGGAACTTTTGCACCCACGTTTTAATTAAATTATCACTAGGTGCGTCTGATATTCTTCGAATTTTGTAACGTGTACAAAATCGACGGCGCGCTACGGTATACGAATTGTTTGCACTGAAGAACGCTTCGACTGCGAACGCGCGATGCTCACTCGTCCACTGCGACATCGCGACTAAGCAATCCGCATAAATGCCGCTCCGAACTATATCACTCTCTCTCTCTCACCCGTGGACCGTTTTCCGAAATATTGCGATACAAACTTCGAAAACTTCCATGGGACACCCGTTACAATACATACATAGTTTTTTTTATTATACATAGAAAACGACCAGAACACCCTCAATAAATGTCTGCAGATCCCACACACATTTTTCCCAAGGCGGGAATCGAACCCGCAACCTCCTGCGACGCAGGCAGACCTACGCCCACCGCGCCACAGAGGTCGTCCAATTTACTCTGTTGCCGCATCTTTTTATACGAAATTTTCATAACTTCTCGATTTGTGATCCTTTTTTCAATTACTATTCTGAAACTCGACGCTAAGCAAGTGACTTTGTTTTGTAGCCTGGTTTATTTACAGATTCCAGATCGTTTATGGTTAGTGTAAAAGTACTTATTTTCAGACCTGGATGAAGACAATCAGATATCCTCGCGAGATATAATTGAACTGATAGATCGGCTGACGGCCGACCCGCTGAGTGCTGACAATAAATCAGAACTGGACGTAGAAGCTAAGACGAAGATTGCTAATGTTGTAAGTTATTATATTAGGGTCCCATTTTACTCATCCAATATCTTTGTCCAAGTTCTTTGTCCAATATTTGATCGAATTTCTTGGATGGATGCCCATTCCACTCGTCCAATATCTTGGTTCAATATTTGATTAAATTTCTTGGATGGATGGAAGATTCCTAATAATTTGCGTTGTAGATTTTAAATGTAATTACATCACATCACACTTATATTAAAAATGCGAAAGTTTGGATGGATTGTTACTTCTTCACGTCAAAACTTCAACCAGATCGGGCTGAACAATTGCATAAGTGTAGCTCTTGACCTGTAATAAACCTTATTCTACAATGGGAAATAATTAACCTGTATACGTTTTCATAGAAACAACGCGCGCGAAGCCGCGGGCAGAAACTAGTATCCAAATCTTTGATCAAAAATCGGTGTTGGTAGTACTAAATTGGATGAAGTCATCCAAGTTCTTTGATCAAATTTAGTACATTGGACAAAGATATCGGAAGAGTGGAATGGACACCTTACATCGCCCTTGCAGCGGTTAACGCATTCACTGCCCAGCCTCAGCGGTACCTGCCCCGGGGGCTGCACCCGTCCAGCCCCCTCCCCCCTACACGGTGACGCCAGTGGCGCTGACCTACCTATGTTATCTACTTAGCAACCTCAGCTCAACAGCCTATAATGGTCCACTGCTGGACGCAGGCCTCCCCTTGGTTTTTTTACCTCATTGTAATGCCCATAATACCGACGATGGGCATGCAGGTTAGGGATGGCAGTTCGGTGATAGATCTTTTCTGCAAGAGGCGCTGCCCAACCCGGTGTATGTCCCTTAGTCGCCCCTTACGACACCCACGGGAAGAGATGAGGTGGTGCAAATTCTAAGCCAGCACCACACGATTCATAATAGTGTAGTTAGTAATGCCTAATGTAGGCTTAAATGCTCCTTTTCAGATATTAGAAGAAATTAAGCTGGATTACTGTGGTAGCATTGGACTGAACGAGTTTAAAATAATCATGGCTCGTCTACCCGACTTCGAGTCTTCCTTTTACTTTAGAATATAAAAACATTTTAACTATTTTATCATAGATGTTTTATTAATGCAAAAGTAATCTTATCAAATCATAGAGAAATTGTAGTAGGTTCATAAAGATATAATACAAGTGCAGTGCTTTTGAGTGGACTTATACGAATAGATTAGATAGAGGCCTATACTGTACCTCTATTCTACTGTGTGTCAGTGTGTGTGAGGGTGTGTGTATGAGTGTATGTACTGTCTTTCCTTGTGTATTTGAAGAGTAAAGTACCATACGGCTGCATACTGCCTTTCCACCAGTGCTAAGTTGCTATATGTTTACAGCCGACCAATAGGATAGCTTCTTTATCGCGACATTTTTGTTAGCTATGAAAATGACGCGATAATGGAGCGATCCTATTGGTAGACTGGAAAACATAGCAAAGTAACACATCACTGGTGGAAAAGCAGCTGATGGTAGTGGTGGTTTGAGCCGTATCTAAGGCTCTAGACAGACGGACTGTATATCAACTACACTCCAACAGCAATTTTTCAGTTTGAATGCCTGTTAGAGCGACTGCAATAAAACCGCAAACCGTGCACCAATTAAAATTGGCGTGCAGTCGTTGAAACTGTAGTTTTATTGCAGTTGAACTAGTTAACTGTATTCAAACTGAAAATTTTCAGTTGGAGTGCAGTTGAAATGCCGTCCGTCTGTCTAGACTTGAGCCTTGGGATTTCGAGTGGCAACCAAGTAGGTACTAGAAGGCGTTGTGTTAGAAGACCCCGCACTAGATGGATCCTGGTGGACCAAAGCCCTGCTGCAAGTCACTGGACACTGCTGGATCCGGACAGCTCAGGACCAGTCTATGGTGTAACATTTTTAGCGCACGAAAAGCTTGCAAGCAGCCTTATTGAAGCGGCCGGCTAAAGTCCTGCTCGGCAAAGCTGGCATTGGGGTCGTCCGTCCCGTGGAGCTTGGCAAAACCAGTGGCTGCTTATACTTCACATGGTAACTTGGGTAGCTGAGGTATACTCTGCAAAGTTTAAAGTAATGCGGGTAGGCTAGGAAAATAACAAACTATTAACGTAGTATTGTTCAAGGTATTCTGTAGGGCAACCACGAGGATTGTTGTCTATGGTGGAATAGACAATAATGACATTGCATCGATATACATTGCGTAAATTATTGAAGTTGTAGGAATGCATTTCAAATACATATTTAAAATTTTATAAATAAAATAAAATTTTATCTAGCCCCAAGCTCGTGTTTTGGGTAAGTACTAGATAACTGATATACATAATATAATACAATACATAGATAGATATTTTTTTATTATACATAGAAAACGACCAGAACACCCGAAACAAATACCTGCAGATCCTACAAATATAATAGAGAAAATCTTACGGCGTCATTTCCGCAGGGCATTGCCACATGTATGTTGGATCTCGGAAGTAGGTAAGTGGATGGTATGCTTTCGGGTAACCTTTATAATACTCTCTGTGCCGCTGAGTGGCCTGAACATAGAAAACATTTTAGAAAAAACTGGCCAAGTGACTCGCGCAAGAAGGGTTTTCTATAAAAACGGCAAAAAATCACATTTGTTTTATGGAAGCCCCTTATTTTTTTATATGTTCTTTAGTATTTGATGTTGAGTATAGCGGCAACAGAAAAACATCATCTGTGAAAATTTCAACTGTCCAACTATGACGGTTCATTAGATACAGCCTGGTGACAGACGGACGAACAACGGAATCTTAGTACCACCTACCCAATAAGGTCCCGTTTTACCCTTTGCATACGGAACTCTAAAACTACCTGAAACTGTAGATATTTATATAACCCGTCGAAAATATTTGGAAACTTCGAATGCATGCGTGCTCGAGGCAGACAGGTTCGTAAATACATATTTCAGAAGGGTTAAGGTAGAGTAAATACTAACTCACTTCCAAAATATGACTTTCACAAAAATCGACAGCACATTCTTGTGAGTACGTACTTACATCATAAAATGTTTCAATATCATCCTGTCTTGCATTATCAATAAATAAAATATCATTTGACATGGTCAAAATATTATTTATATATAACTAGAATTTTGAATTTGCCGCTTGTTTGATGAATGATGGATGACTGACCGAAGAAAATAAACTTTTGGTCTATGGTTAAAAATATTTAATTGTCTATGACCAAATAACGAGCTCAAGGAGGTTAAATTTTTAAGGTTCCTCTTCATCTATCTGCAAAAGAGTTTGCAGGCTGCTTTGTTATATCTCGGAGCTAGTGTACGCTCCGGAAGAGAAGGTATACCAGAAGTTCTTTGCGTAGTTCCTGGTAGGACTGTTGGTTGCTTGTACCGGATGTGGTATGACGGGTAGCTTAGGTATACTCTGTAATGAAGTGGAAAATATTAATTTTATAGTTAGTGTTCTTAGTACTTAACATGTTAGCAGCCCCACAACACTAAATTTGGTGGTTTCAACCAAATTCAATGCCCATTAAGAGTTTATTATGTTTAGTGGGAGGGAGTATGGACAAAATAAATGTTGATGTGCTATGGGAAAGCTAGAGGAAATGCGTCACAAGCCTTGGGCATTTACCGGGATAACCCCGTCTGATGCTAGTCTTCGCGGCTGCATATCAAAGGGTTCTGAATAATGAACGTAATACGCCCCAAAGGCGCGGATGTGGCAGAGGGGTACCTAGGTGTTCAGGTGCAAGAACAGGGTCTTTGACCTTGTTAGGAGAAAACCTCAAGTAGGTACGCGTGGTACGCGGACTACAGCGAAACTGCTCAGAGGTCGAGCCCAACTGTGCCATGAACGAGGAGGAGCTCAGCCCCCCGAGCACGGGAATTGTTGTCTAGGGTAGAATAGACAATAATGACATCGCTGCTCGCAGCGACATAATTGCGTAAATTATTGAAGTTAAAGGAATAAATTTCAAATAATTTACGCATTCGATGACGAAGTGACGTAATTTTTCTCTATTCTACCCTAGACAACAATCCCCGTAATCTGTTTGAGCCATTCCTGATTTGACCGAGGCTGCACCGGAATTAGGTAAGTAACCTACATAGCTACATAGGTACCTATTACTAACTTACGGCATTTGCAAACTTACGTGTAGGTACATTGCTAGCTAGCAAAACAAATAAAAATCTTTAATAGGTAATTCATATCTCCAGCTAGTTTTCTTTTCGAACTACGGTTTTTTTATTGGTTTTGTTTTGTGGTGCTGCGTTTGAGTATTCGGGGTTGAGGTACCTACTAAGTTCGAGTAACATGCGGATGCCGATGTTGGTTGGATAGGTACCTTAAAGACACCTTCACTAATGTCCTGATGATTGGTACTTGATAGCCACAAGTTGAAAAGATAAAGAAAACCATACTTACGGCGACATCTCAGGAGGACATTGCCAAGAATATTGAGGTTCTCGGAAGTACGTCAATGGATGATAGGCTTTAGGATAGCCTTTGTAATAATATCTGTGCATTTGACAAGCCTGTAACGAAAATACTTACATTTGGATTTTACATACAGGGTCCCTACTAACTTGCTACCTAAACCCTTAACTAGACTAAAAATTGTGGTGGCTAGAGATACCTAACCTACTAACGGATTGGCTGGCCTCCAACGTAGAGAGATTCCGATGCAGCACATCATCGGTGATGCTATGAAAAGGAGACTGATATTATGATTGATTCGTGTTGTTCCCATCAATATAAACACAAACTTCTGAACTGACTTAACGTAAATTATTATTAATCTCGAGGCTAACATATTTACGGTTTTCATGGGTAGTAATCAAGAATTTACGAAATTAAAACTTATTGTTGAATTAATGGATTAGGCCTAGAGAAAGTTAGAAAAAAAAATTCATCATCACTTTACATGGATGATACTATATTATTAAGTTTCTTTAAAAAATATTAAAATCAAAGCGCAAGTTTTCACACTGTGGCTGTAGGCCTTTTTTGTAGCCCATCCATAGATTTAAATCGTTCGAAACGATTTAAATCTATGAGCCCATCGCTATTACTACATTATTCAATCCACGAAAATCTGAGGTACCATAAGGTTTGTGCGTAATAAGCTAATTAGACTATAGCTCCATACAAAAAATTACTTGAAAACGCTATAATCAATTAAGTATATACCTATCTACAATAATTATTCTGTGCGTAGTACAAAAAACATGTACCATGATTCTGCACAGGTTAGTTCAACGTGGTTCAACGATGCAACATTCCCAATTTGTAACACGATTACACGAGCAGGTATAATGCACCGCGCAGCCAATGATGAGACCTGTCAGATGCTTAGTAGAGTAGAGTTAGTAGAGTCGCGCTCAAAATCCTAATCTATATATATAAATATATATAAAATGGTCCCGTCCCTCCCCGCTTGCCTCGTATACCGCCAAAATGGCCTGCAAACTGTCCACTGCGTAGGTAACTACGTGATCTGTCAAGTCTCATCTTTGGCGGCGCGCATTATACCTTATACCTAATGCAAGTAGCTAGTTCATTCATTACAAGGTATCGCCCAATCACGCACCCTACTCTATGTAGGAACTGCAGGAAGGAATAGAATTATAGAAGTTCATAAGGGTAAAAATGTGGACTTGGACTTACATCATAGAACTTGTGAATTTCCTCTTGACGTAAAACATCTAAATATATTATGTGTTTTACCATTTTGATTAGATTCTTTTCTTGGTTGAAAAGAAATAACAAAGGTATTGAGAGAAGGGTACCTACTCTATTTTATTCATATTGTAAAAAATAAGCAGTTTGTAAAATCCGCAAAAATACGGGAAAAACTTTGTAAAATATCAAAGTACAAAATAACTACGAAAAAAAAATGTTATTGTCATTGTAGACAGAAACGTCAGTCAATTTGGCAGCACATGGGAAGATGCTTTGAATCTCAGAGCGTTGAACGGATTTAAGCTTTTTGGTTTGAACTGTTTTTTCAAACCAAATGCAGCGCTATAAAACAAAAAGTAGAAGTTAATCAATTCTATGGACGAACGAAATTATTCCCCTCATACAGCGGGGCAATGCAGCCAGGCGTCTTGGGCACGCTTCCGACACGGATAATTAATTGATATGGATCAGTTGAGCTACCTACCTGTAGATTGTTTGCAACAGTCTGCAGTTCAATTTTTTCGTAGGTACCTAAATACAAGCAATAATTTAATTCTAGGTATAATTTGATTAAACATATTAAAGAAAACTATCTAGTTAATTAATTTATTGATTATAAAGAAAACCTGCGTGGAAATCACTAAGAGGTTATAATATTGCAGCACCTTTAAGTTTCATAAATTATGCTGCAACCCGCAGCGTGCATAAGTAATGTCATGGAGTTCTAAATGCTAAATGGTCATGGATCGTCATGAACCTACACGTGTCCAGGATTGAAACAAGTAAAGAAAACATGCTATATGAAAAGGAATTTCTCAAACAGCAGTATATTCAATGAGAATCGCCTATTTTAGTACCTTGCCAATTGTCACTTATGAAGTTATGATATACTAGGTAATCGTTGTATAAATTGTTTTTTTAGTTTTAAGTGTGCAATAAAAGTATTTTCTGTCTATCTATCTTATCGTTGCTCTTCTGTGACTCTTCGTGCTTTTATAGGTATTTCCGTAAAATCCTTCTAGGATAATACCAAATATCTTAGAAGGATTTTTGGTATATCCGAACTTGACCGGCACTCTTTCGCGTGTCTTGTGGATTTTGGGTCAGTACCGGGTCAGAAGCTCAAAGTCCTATAACTCAAGTATAACTCAACCCACGGAAGTCACATCAAGTGACAGCGACGTGACAGATGACAAAGAGCAAGAACCGTCAAAACAAAGTGAGAATAAAAATAAAAATTGTTTTTAGTTTTTTACAATTTTATTGATAATTTCCTGAATGTTAATGTAAAGTACAGAGTTTATCTGAAAATACTGATGCATGGCTATTCCCGTGATTGTGAAAATACTTTTGAAATCATCGCATAGGTAGTTCATAAATGGGGAACCCTTGGTATTTTGGTTGTACTATTTTTGTCCGCTCTACATTTGGTGCACTGAAATCATTTTGACGTCCAGGAAAAGAATGTTCTTCCTGCATGGTGAGTACAGCTGCCTTTTATCATGTAAAATAGTATATCTACATCGATTTGCGGGCTAAAACCGCAGTACTTGTAATTGCGTGGGTGAGCAGGTCATTACCATATTTTTTACTATCTTTCTTTGATACCCGTCACTTTGTTGGCACAATTTTCATTTCCTTATTGGTCTCACTACTCTCTAACTTCCCACTTTTTTTGCCCAGAAGAGGATTTCGTTTGTGGAATGCAGATTAAGTGAAGTGGAATGCAAATGTTATCATATGAACTGTTAGTCAGTGGTTTTGTTTATCAACAAAATCGTCTTCTATTACAAACATCACCTAAACTTAACTTAATATCTGTGTTTTGTTTGTAACAGTCTGCAGTAAGGTCATCTTTTTCAATTGTAAATAAGTACTAGTTCTAACTTTTAACCCTAATCTCATTTGTGTTTTTCTGTTTCTATGCTAGCCTATTCAGTTATTAGGCTCTCTTTTATAAAAAAAAGCATAACCTAAGTACCTATCTACTTAAGTTTTATTAACTCAATGAAAAAGTGATCAAAAGTGCTTGTGTTTTGTAGAAAGGTACTAGCGGTATACCAAATATTGAGCGTAAAAAATGCAGAAAATAATTACTTAGTATTTTAATTGAGAAGTATGAGTGTGTTTATTGATATCAAAATATTGATTCACCCAATAATATAATGCTGGAAGAAGCCATGTGGCATGATTAAAGATAGTAAAGTTAGAAATAACATTGTTGCTATCAATAAATTACCATTCATTGATAAAAAAAAGGTGACTCAATGTTTTTATCACTTAGGTATCAGTGTCATGGGTAATACAGTGACTAACACTGTATTCCCTTATATAACACTGGCTGGACTATTTACATGGCATTGTCTAGCCCCAAAGTAAGCAGAGCTTGTATTGGGAACTAGATATACAATACACGTCCATTCATCATCAGCCTATACTAGTCCACTGCTGGACATAGGCCTCCCCTAATGAGCGCCATTAATCACATTCAAATGATGTTATTGAGCAACTTTTTTAACCCCCCCTTCTCCATGTTGATATGTGGTGACATTTTAGGCACCCTACCTCTCTATCCAAAATCACTTGTAATCTCTAAATACAGGTAAAAATAATGTTATTTAATATGGAAAGTTTAAATTTCTGTGTATTATTAAGAACAGGCAAAATAATTATAATATTTCATAATAGGTATATAATACATTGATAATAAGTAAGTTCATCATATGTAATTAGAAAGGCATGATACCTGGCCAGTCTTCCATTGCAACACCCTGAATGGGTACATACTGTGAACATTTTATTAACACTCACATAATCACTAAGACTTGATGACTGTATGAATGCAAGAAATAAAAATACTGAAATACAGGCTCATTCAACGAAAACGAAATTATTACATGTGAAAAGAGTACCTACAGCTTCATCTGATGTTATATGTTCACATGTGAAATGTGTGTAAGGATCACAATGGTGATCCTTTACACTTAAACACCTTGACTTACAGAGCATCCAATTTTGATTTTACATAATCAAAGCATATAAGCTGCAAGCTGCTTTATGTGTAAATGTAACATACTTAAGTGCCTGGCTATTATTGCAAGCAATCCAACTTTTAATGCTAAAATGGCTAAAATACCGGCAGTTGAGTCATGAGTCAATGTACTTTCCACTCCAATTACTGATAAGAATAATGCCATTTGTCGATGCGAGTACATTTTATTATTGGAATTGCTCTTTGTTTGAAAACAATGATTATTATTGACAATTGACACTGACTCACATATTGCAAGAACCAAATTTACAGATTTTGATTATGAAAGAAGCATTTGTTAGCTGGTTTTCCCATTTTTCGTGATTAAAAGTAGCTGTATGAATCCTGGCCTATATTTGCGTAAAGATAGATAGATAGAAGATAGAAAACTCTTTATTGTACTACACAAACACAAAATATTAATATAAAAGGAAACACATGAAATATAGGAAGTACAAAGGGCGGCCTTATCGCTTTGAGCGATCTCTTCCAGGCAACCTTGGGATGGACTGGACATAAAGGAACGAAAATAAAATAATTACATTATACATACACTACTTACTTACCATAATACCTAACATGCATTATACTATGCTAATGTTAAACTTACATACACATAAAAAACTAGTATTTATTGTTAAGCAGATAAATAATACTGATGAAGCCGTTCTTTGAATATAGGAAGTGATTTTGCACGTCTGATGTCCAGGGGAAGAGCATAGACGGATAGCTTGTACAGTGAAAGATTTTTCATAAAAAGTAGTAGAGTGAGCAGCAACTTTTAAGACGAGAGTTGCTGATGAACGCAACGAGAGAGAATGAGAGTCAGACAGGAACTCAAAGCTCTCCTTGAGATAAGATGGGCTGTGAGGATAGAACAAGATACTGTACAAGAGGGATAGTATGCGAGTATTCCTGGGCAACCACTTGAGTTTAGCGCGATACTCGGATACGTGGTCATATTTGCGCAGGCCAAATATGAACCTGATGCTGAAATTCTGGAGGCGCTCAAGCAAAGTCGCCCAGCGAGCTATGAAGAGAGCTATGCTCGGAGTTTCTCTGAAGGATATTATTCGCAACGAATACATCCGACAGAGAACCAAGGTTATCGACATAGCTCAAAGGATTAGCAAGCTAAAGTACCAGTGGGCTGGCCATATCTTGAAAAGAACCGACAACCGCTGGGGTAAACGTGTTCTTGAGTGGAGACCGCGACTCGGCAAACGTAGTGTAGGATGCCCTGCGAGCAGGTGGGATGACGATTTGCGAAAGACTGCTGGCAAATGCTGGATGCGGCAAGCTGAAGACAGGGCGCTATGGCGCTCATTAGGGGAGGCCTATGTCCAGCCGTGAACTAATGTAGGCTGATGAAGATGATATTTGCTTATAATTTCAAGCCCAAACTATTTAGGGGTTAGAAGGTCTCTATAAAAGATCTTTATCATAGTCCATAGTCATTTATTATAGTTTATAGACCATTATTTGACCACAATCTCACCATCTCATTTAACTTAATTCACCCACAACATCTATCCATATCTTTGCGAGATGCCCAACCTTTTTATAGCCTATCCTTTTAGAAACAGAGTATTGTAAAAATTTGGTTTAGGCTTACCAAATAAACATATAGACAAGTAAAATTATAAACGCAGTACGGCGCCATATTTTTTATTTTTTTATTTTTATGCAGGTAACACCTTGCTTTACCTTTTTTCCGAAATTAATCTTACTCACTACCTAACAAAAATCGCAATTGACCCGATGTCTCTTTCTATTTTAGTCATTTCGGTGACACCTTGTGCCTTCCGTCAATCTTTTTCCTCGTCTCTCCGTTCGTTCTTCTAGCTGTAATTCGGCCTCAGATAGACGGCCTCTTGCCGATAGACCGAAAGACTAACCTTGTGCGCAGGACATATTATTGTGCAAACGCAGTGCTCTTTCTATTCCGTCTTCTCAAAGATTTACGAATGTTATTTCAGTGTGATGGTAATGCAGAGCATGGCTTTGGGCACGGGCGAGGCGGCGCTGCGCGAGTGGCTGCCGCGGCTGTGGCGCCGCATCGAGGACGCGCACTACAGCTACCTCGAGACAGACGACAGTCCCGAGAAACTCCAGCAGAGGAAGAAACTAGAAGGTAACGAGACTGACTACAGATCCCGTTGAGATTCTGTTCTGTAGGAGTAAGTTGAGTGTCCTGAGTGACAGCGCATCGCGCAAGAAATCTAGGTTCACTATAATTCACGACAATTTATTGTACGACCGAATAATGCACACCTTGATAATCTGTGTCATGGCTTCAAATTTTAATAGGCTTTGACACGGATTATCAAGGTATACATTATTCAGCCGTGCAATAAATTGTCGTGCAATATAGTGACCCGAAATCTACACTATATTTTAAAGAGGAAAGATTTGTAAAACTACTGGACCGATTTCAAAAATTCTTTCACCATTAGAAAGCTTACTTTTCAAGGAGTGACATGGGTCTACGTTTTATCCCGCAATTCCCACGGGAACGTTAACTACGCATGTGAAACCGCGAGGCACTGCTAGTACTTGATAAGTTTAGAGTTATCCGGAGCGGGAGCGGGTGGGCAATTGATATGGTTGCCCTAAATAGCCTACTAGGTATGTTAGATTTTTTTTAAAGATGCAATGAATGCTTTTTTTACAACTTTGTGTATAATAAAAACAAGTGATATCAACACAAAATCATTTTGTACTAAGTAACGATAAAACAAACTGAAACTAAAAATATTGAACCGTTGAATTTCTTTTCAGATTACATAACGGAGTACCTATCACACGCGCCCCACGAATGCAAATTCCGATTGGTCGAGACTGGTAAGGTGTTTGAGCGAACGGTCAGAGAGCTTCCGGACTTCAATGCTTACCGAGCATCGCTTGGTTGGGCAGCACTGGCGAGATACGCGGCTCATCTGTTGAACCAGCCGTGGAGAAAGGAGTATCGAGTTTTGAGGGTGAGTTATTAAGGCTTCGGCGACAGCTGCTCGCAACTTCAATTCGTAAATTATTGTGTTCCGTAATACCAAAAATGATGACTGAAAACTTTTTGTATTTTCGACATGGTTTTGTTATTCTGTAACTAGATAGTATAAGCTATGTTCCTTATCAAACAAAACGTAAAGTATTGTTGTTTTTAATTCAAAACAAATAGGACGAAAAGGGTTAGGGTACAAGTCATTTCCGATGTAAAGTTATGCAAAATTGCATTTTGCATATTTTTGCTTATATTTCATTATAGGTGTGTATTATTAAGAAAAAAAAAATAGCCAGGGACCTAGATAAATACTATTCGAATACGAAAAACAACATGATATGGTGGAAATATGCTCGAATTACAAATCATTTTGGTAGTACGTTTGTATGGGCTTATCATCATCCGCAGGCCCTTTAAGTAGGTTTTACATCTGCATAATCTTTGAGAGTTTTCAAGGAGGTGATATTCCGTGGAGGTAACGAAAGCTTTGAATTTCGAAGCATCGAAACGAGGTCTGATACAGTTGGCATTGATAGGTTGAACTATGAAACTACAGTGCGTATTATATGCTTCGCTAGGTTGTTGGGTGGCACTAGCGAGCGAGGTACAAAAAAAATAATTTGTTACTTAAAAAAAGGCTGTTTTATAGGACCCCTTTATGCAATATCTTAGTTTCATCCATAATGTCGAGACAAGACAAAATAAAACCTTTGAAAGTAACTTTAAAATTTACTTACAGCTATACAGTGGCTTTTATAAGCACGAAGTGGAAGCGAACCTAGTGGGAGCAGAGAGTATCCTCCACGCGATGGGCTATACGGCTTGTGGTGGGGGTCGCCTGGCCCTTAGGGCGCCGCTGTGTCCCGACACTGTAGCCGCCGTGTCTCGGGACGCGCTTGTTGCTCACACCGAGTGTCAGGTATGTTGTGATATAGTGTTACTTACAATAGTATCCTCCACGCGATGGGTTATACGGCTTGTAGTGGGGGCCGCCTGGCCGTTTGGGCGCCGCTGTGTCCCGAAACTGTGGCCGCCGTCTCTCGGGACGCGCTATTTGCTCAGCTACGTGAGGTGACAGTGTCAGGTTTGTATAGTGATATAGTGTTAGTGTTCCCTTGTAAAGACAACATTATTTATTGAAAACATTAGCTGAATAGTATACCTCTTAACACTAAAGCCCTTATCAAACTCAAACTCAATAACCTTAATTCTTTAGGCTTACAAAATAAGCACATAGACCGTCAAACATCTTATCTTTCTCATAATATCTACTTAATCCATCTTCATACATTGGGTATGATGTAGTACCCAATCTTAATTCCCAAAACTTCTCCTTAATTCCAGATGATGGTTCAAGTATGGGAGGCGCTGGCCGAGCGCGGCGCCGACGTCTCGCGCGGCACGTGGTGCGACATCTTGCGGCAGAGAGCCGCGCGCCCGGCGCCGCCGCTAGCCACCGCCGCCGCGCTGTTACCGCAAAGGACGACTGACAATGGTATGTGCCGTCTGGCTGATTTGAAAAATACGTTTATTGCGTTTGAACTTATTTATTTATTTTGATAATTGTGATTTATGATGATAGAAAATTTATGATTCACACAAATTTCAGATTTCAGATATCAAAAACTTTATTTCTTTAGGCTTGTAAGCACTAAGACAAGTCAAATGGTGACACTTATATTATAAATGCGAAAATTTTAACGTTTTTGTATTATAGTGCGTAAGCCCTCGCACTATAATAAAATAACCGTGAGGTCCCAAAGATTTTCGATAAAACCGACTAAGATTTCGTGGCTTAGTTGGTTAGAGCACACTCGTACTGAGAGTGGGGCGCTGGTTCGAGTCATGCCGAAATCGATTTTTTTTAAGTTATTTAATTTCTTAGCGAAAATTTGGATGAATGGGTCTTTGGTACTTATCACGCAAAAACTACTGAACGGATCGTGCTAAAACTTTGCATATATTTAGCTCTAAGACTTGAATCAAACGTAGCCTCCCATAGAACAGTTCTGCGTACGAAGCCGCGGGCAGAAACTAGAATGAAATAAGGTGTTTTTGATTTTCTCTACACTTCATTTTTTTTTGTTTTTTGTACACACAAAAAAATTGAGTACCTTTCATAGTTCATTTCAACTATAAAATGTTGGCGATGGCGAAAACGTTGCCTAACGTTTTCAACACGTCTCATCGTCTTGCCACCGTCAACGCATAAAAAACAAGAGTCGAGACCTCTTATGATACTTACGTATGATGCCGATTAGTGTGTGCAGCTGCAATTTCTAATCTCCCAATGATCTTTCCCTAATGAACACTAAATGGCTAAAATCTAGGCTATAATGAGTTTCCTGCGCAACTCAACTTTGTTTGCGACTGACAAGATTTTTGATAAGAATAAACAACGCAGGTTTGCTTCATGTCATTAGTTGCTTTGTTATTATTTACCTATTTATGTTGCAGGCTCAGAAATCTACTCCAATATACAAACGACAGCGGAGAACCACCGCGGCTACCAACCGTGCCACTGCCCCGACGCCTCCATCGAAGAGAGTCTACCCTACATGGTGCCTAACCTAGTCCCTCAGTACATGTACTCTGTGCCAGACGCTGTAAGTACCAATTGAAAACTGGACACTGTCGCCTTAACAAGCACATGTTTAAATTGCGGCTATGCGACACAAAAACCTGTAGATTCTGTGAGGAGGCGGACGAAACGCCTCTCCATCTGCTAGGAGAGTGTGGAGCACTGATGCAAAAACGTAGTACTTATCTGGGCAAGCACCTGCTCGGCCCAGACGAGCTACGAGACTTCTCCCCGAAGGAAATCCTTCAGTTCCTAGCAGCTGCAAGGGTAGGTGGCGAACTCTGAACGCCGCGGCTTTAGGGGTGAACACATAAAGTGGCGATCACAATAGGCCCATCATGGCCGCAGTGACACGAAAGCCACCAAGAGCAAATAAAAAAAATAAAAAAGTACCAATTACAAAATGGTACTTCTTGAAGTTAGGGCTCTTGTCTTAAGATAGATAAACTTTCTATCCGATGATGATGTCCTGATGATTTTAGCCAGTTCTAACGAAGCGGAGCCATGTACGCAGGACATAATATATATAAATAATAAATAAATAAATATTGCTGGACAATTCACATAGCATTATCTAGCCCTAAGCTAAGCAGAGCTTGTGTTATGGGTTATGATAACTGATATACATTATACTATACATTACATAGATATTTTTTATTATACATAAAAAACTACCAGAACAACCATATATTGCACAAGTGTGTGCGCCAACCACCAGTGTTGGCGCACTCTATTCCCAAACTTTTATAATTCGATGGGACGGACGGAAACGACCGACGTAGGATCAGCGGCTTCCGAGGCACGGGGTTGTAACATCCCAACTTCCGGACGCTGGTTGCTAGTAGAAAGAAAGAAAATACATTTATTTGTACCCAGAAACACGAAATAGATACATTACAACGATAAATACACACACAGAAAACAGAAATAATTATTATGTGAAGAATTATTATGACTAACAAGCAAAACGAATAAACAAACACGCAAAGTATTTATGGGTCCAAATAGGTTCCTGTCTCAGCATTATACCGCTACATGCCGAGACTAGTAGCGGTGCTGGTTTTCAGACTACTATAATTTTTCTTGCTAGAAAAATGACAATAACAATTTTTATTTCGACCTAAGATTTGAACCCGTGACCAGCGCAGTTGTAAACGTTTCAACATCAACATATGCCAGTATCAAAGAAGTCTGTATAGAATAATTATTGTATAATTAATAATTATTGTATTTTTTTTAAATAATCTATTTATTTTATCTTGTGTAATTAATATAAAAAGGCTTGACTTGACTAAGTGCTCCTTGTGAGCCAATGGTATCAATAAATTGAATTGAATTGAATAGGTTGGTGAGAACAGGTACACACCGGTACTGTGGACCTGTTCGTGAAACGCGGGTGAAACGCGGGTATCAAGTCCCGCCGAAATCTAAAATTTAGTGGGTTTTTTTGTTTGTTTCTAGAAGTCAAATAAATTGTATACGAATCATGCTTATTGTTTCTAGCCGCAATGTTCTACAGTACCGATGATGACGTCATACGTGCCCTATTACTACCCAGTCCAGGCGCCGTACATGATACCCACGCCCGTCTACCCACCGATCAAACACGCCACCACAGTAGCTGTCAACGGATATCCGCCTCAGTACAGGTGAGAATAACGCTCTTTTTAGATTAACAAGTGTTCCAATCCACGGTGAAAACCACGAATCTTGCATATGTAGTATCAAAAACTCAGTTCTATTATACAAGAAGAATTCGAAGAGGCTCGTAAATTTTAGTCTTAAACTTGCAATACAGTAACAAATTCCAATTTATCATTATATTAGACTATATATTATTAGATTACAGATTTTCATCAAACTTGATTATTTTACTATAAAAAACTATAGTAGTTAACTACAAACCAATAAAATGTTAGTGTTGTTTGTCTGATTCATTTTATTCTGATTATTCACAAAATTATTATAGTTACCTTTGAATAATCAGATCCAAAGGTTCGTAGTTAACCCGCTTGCATCCGTAATGAAAACTTGGCTATGTTTACGCTCGACCTTGCCCAAAATCAGGACTTCGAGAGCTACGGTGCCGTAGATAGAGAGAGAGAGAGAGAGAGAGAGAGAGAGAGTTAAAAGAGTTTCTATTTTTCTTTCTTACATTGGGAGATAGGTGGGACTCTCCGTGCACGCAACCCTTTTTAAGGGACGGTGCCCCGCCCGGTCGCTGATGGTCCCTCGAGCCCGCATATATGCCTGTGTAGATGTCCTTATAACTTAATTTATTTAATAAATTTTAATTTTATGCGTAATTTGAATTGATTTATCTTATTTTGTTCATTGTATATCATTATTATTGGATATATTTTAAACGTTATTTTATGAGGACCTTATGTGCTTGAAATAAAACAATTTTTATTTTATTTATTAAATCTTATATGATTGTTGACATCTTTCCCAGGTACCCAACAGTCCCAACCGCCCAACTAATCGAGCTAGACGCCTCCTCAATATACGAGAACGAAGACATTAGACAAAGGAAACGTCCAGAAAGTTCCAGAAGAAACAGCACATCTAAATCCGGCTTCAGTGACGTCACACTACCCAGTCTACCCAGATCGGACACACAACCCGCGTTAAGTAAAGCGAGGGAGGATGGAATGGGTACTTATGAGAGTTGGGACTATGTGTTCCGGAATCTGTCGAGTAAAGACGAAGATGGCCGAAGTGGGTACTCGCCGTCGATTGATCGGGATTCTAGGACGCTGGACCGGATGGATAAGGTAGGTTTTATTGGATTTTGCACTTTATTAACTTGAAGGAAGGTCTTAAATAAAACGAATGGATTAGGTGACGTCTGATCGAGTTAAGCGAACGACGGTTGAATAGAAACTTAGGAGAGCTGGGACTATGTGTTCCGGAATTTGTCGAGTAATGACGAAGATGGCCGAAGTGGGTACTCGCCGTCGATTGATCGGGATTCTAGGACGCTGGACCGGATGGATAAGGTAGGTTTTATAGTCACAAGCTAAGCTGAGCTTTTTGCTTTATAGTGCGTTACTCGCACTGGGCAAATTTTCAGGCAGGATTCGAACCCGCGCCCCACCCTCAGTACAGGTGTGCTCTAACCAACTAAGCCTCGAAACCACTAAAAGCTGAGCATGTTTTATGTGAATACGAGAAAACTCATCCAAACTATCTATACATATATTATAAACTAGCGGTCCGCCCCGGCTTCGCACGGGTAGTTATTTTAGCAATAAAGCTCAAATTGACTACGTTTTAGTTACAAATCATTTGTATGGGAAAAAGAAGGGCTATTTTTAGGGTTTTTCCAGCAAAAATTCTATTTTTCTCGCCGTAAAAACCATCCTTGAACTTCAACGAACATTTTAAAAAAAGATTTGGCCAAATTGGTCCAGGCGTTGTTGAGTTATGCGCTTACCAACACATTTTGCGATTCATTTTTATATTATAGATTTGAAAGTTCGGATGTCCGTCCTTCACGGCCTTAAGCAACCAATCGACTTGATTTTTAACAGCAGCTGGGCAGCAGCTAGTAATATTATAAATTCAAAAGTAACTGTATGTTTATCTGTCTGTCTGTCTGTACCTTTTCACACCTAAACAGCTGAACGGATTTCGATGAAATGTGTCGGGGAGGTAAATAGTATCCCAATGACTGAGATAGGGCTACTTGAAAAATGCGTGCGAAGCCGTGGCCAGCAGCTAGTTATACATAGAAAGGACTCTGAACATTTATTTATATTTATTCATTTAAAAACAATCAAAATTACACTTTGGATAAACGTGTCTTAAAGCCTATATTAGGTTTAACTAGACACTGAGTTCTCACCTGGTTTAATAATAGCTCATAACAGGTAGGTATAAGTACTAATCGGAATAGGTATAACATCTTTGAAGCTATAACCACGCACTTATATTATACAAATAATACTAACCTAGGTATATACGATAAAAACTAATACAATCCAATGAATATAATCGGACATCAAACTCAAACTCAATAACTTTATTTCTTTAGGCTTACAAAATAAGCACTTAGACAAGTCAAATTTAATACTATAAACAGGTTTATAAATAGTCATTATTATCAAATAAGAAATATGATGTTATTGATTTTATTCGCTTAAATTTTTTGTCCATCCATAACATCCAGAACTCATATCTGCTAACAGATACATATCAATTTTTTTTCCTTTGGGTGGCTTGTTTGTCACTGCGGCCATGATAGGCCTATTGTGATCACCACTTTATACGTTCACCCCTGAAGCTGCGGCGTTCATAATTCGCCACTAACCCTTGCAGCTGCAAGGAACTGTAGGATTTTCTTCGGTGTGATGTCTCTTAGCTTGTCTGGGCTGTGCGCAGGTGCTTGCCCAGGTGGATGCTAAGTTTTTGCATTAGCGCTTCGCACTCATACATATCAATACCTGATTCCAGGCGCACAGAAGTAAATACCAGCCCACCACCATGGATCTAGAAGACGGCCTCCAAGCGCTGAGCCTCGACCACCGAGTGAAGGACAAGAAGCCGAAGCAAGTTGTGAAGAAGGTCGAGGAGAAACGGGAGCGGCCGCGACGGCTGGAGCCCGTGGGGAACCCGCAGGCTGATGCGTTGGTTACACTCAAGGTTGCACCAGATAAGGTAAATACTAACTGAGGAGAGGAGGATCAAAAGAGACAAATCCACCACTTAAATTTCAATGGTAATAGGAATAATAATTTGAGATTAATAAAAACGTATTTGTGAAGGCTATGTGAAGGTTTGCAATAATTTGCCTTCCCAAATTAAAAATATAAGCTCATATAATGCGTTCAAACTCAAATTAGCTCAACTTATCATAAATTATGATTCGCTTCTTAAGGTGAAGTAGGTCGCAAAACCCAGGTTTTGTCTGTACGGAAAATCAATTTTAAGGCAATAAAACAAATTTTTAAAAATATTTTTTGATTAGCATCATGAAAAGTCGTCTATAAAAATACTTTACTAAACACTGTAGACGATTATGGTTTTATTTTTTTGCGAAAAAGACAGGGCGCTATGGCGCTCATTAGGGGAGGCCTATGTCCAGCAGTGGACTAAAATAGGCTGATGATGATGAACAAATTTGTTACAGGTGAAACTTCTTACAAAGAAGGACATAAAAGACAGAAAGGAAGTCATCAAGCAGCAAACTGTGAACGGCACTTCATCGCAAACCACGGCCACAGCGGAGGTCAAGAAGGTGAAGCGGCCGGCCAAGCTCGTGGCCTCCGAGGCCGAGCGTCCGCGGAGGCCTCAGGAGAACGGACACGCGCAGAGCTCTAAGACTAACCATGGTAAGTTTAAGCTATTTCATTGATATTTTTTTTTAATAATACTTCTCAATTCTCACAGAAGCAGAAGTTGTGTTATGGGTACTAGATAACTGATATACATAATACAATACGTTACATAGATCGATATTTTTACTATACATAGAAAACGACCAGAACACCCTGAACCAATACCTGCAGATCGTACAAATATTTGTCCTAAGGCGGGAATCGAACCCGCAACCTCCAGCGTCGCAGGCGGGCCGTCCCCACCGCGCCACAGAGGTCGTCAGACTATTATTCTGGCATTGGAAAGGAGTGCCCGGGTGGTCTTGTCCTCCGATACAAAACTTCTCCAGGTGTCTCATGCACGCGCGTCTTTAGCTAGCATAGAGTTGGCAGGCTACTCCATCATCATACCCAGGTGAATATTCCTCAACGCCAATATACAATTACCATATCTGTGCTATTATATATTATATTTAATATTAAATTTAATACTATTTTTTAAACGAATTCGGAAAAGGAGTTTGCGTTTGTGAATGATGCTGGATTAATAATTTATATGGGACCCATAACAAATTTTACTCCAGAGAGATTAAGTAATACCTACTATTTCCCAACCTAATGGGTTTGGTTGTCAAACTAGGCCTAGATCTCAGTTCCATCCTCAGTATTCACGAGATCCCCGTGTCAATAAACTCGAAATTCATAAAAAAAAATGTTTTTTTCTCAATCGAATCTCACTTTCCCATGAAAGTGAAAAGTCTATAGGAAAAAAAAATTACGTTAAAAAAACATGAATGTGCACTGTTTTGCACATAATTTGGTCAAGATCTCAGGAATCCGGCGGTCTATTGAAATGACTGTTTTGATTCGTAGCTTATTACTAATTATTTAGTTCCTTGAACCAGTTTCTTCATAAGTTGTGTAGTTTTCTTGTAAATAAGCAAAAACATGTTTTTTGCGGTTAAACGCCGTTCCAAAAACTCTATGCTCTGACCCGCTCTTATGAACTCTTAATCCTATGCCTATCCTTTTCAGAAAATAGCGCGCATTGCGCCCTTAAAAAAAACAACGGTAATAACTTAAACTACCACAAAGAAAACAAAGATGGCAACACGTCAGAACTGTCAGCCATAGACAAAGCTATACGATCGCATTCAAATCAGAATTTTAGGTTTGCTAATTTCGCCAGAATCGATTGTGTCCACAGGTACAAGCGTCCATAGGAACAGCACTTGTCCCTATAAATATTCTGGAATTTGAAAAGTTTTAGATTCTTGTAAAAAAAAATAACAAAGTATACTAAACAAATATTTTGTCCTCAGCACAAACCTCGACCAACTACGACCTAAAATCCCAACTAATCGTAAGCCTCGACGAGACTGACGCCGCCCCACAGAACGGCTTCGACAAACCGCAGAATTGGACCTGCAATACTTGCACCTACTTGAATAAAGACAACGCCAGCGTGTGCGAGATGTGCGGTAAGTCGCGAGCCAGGGTGGATATACAGCCGCTGACGTCAGGCGGGCGAGAATGTCCCGCTTGTACCTTAGTCAACCAACGCGAGGCGAAAGTCTGTGACGCATGTGGGACGAGCTTGCAACACTGTCCGACATACATCTAGGGTTAATGGCGAAGAATGGTTATACAATTGCAATGATGAAACCGATTTTCGGTTTCGCTGTGTAACGTCGCAAATGTGGAATTAACATGGCGTTTTTGAGGTGGCCGAAACTGGCAAAGAAGACCTCTTGTGGTGGGAAAGATTGTTTGAAATTTATATATCATTGACATTGATAAACTCTACTGGCGGTAGATAACTTACTGAACAATTCACTTACCTATGCACGCAGAAATGAGCTGATGGTGTAAAGAAACACTATCAAGCATTGCATTGAATTTATCAATTATTTAATGGCTATTCCTTTTTGATCAGGCTAAATATTATGTCTTTTAAACATCGAGTCACATTATTTTATGGGCCTTTTCTTGGGCCCAATCCATGGCTAGAGTCTCTCAGTCCTAAAGTTAAAGGTCCAGGATAATGATAAACTTTTAATCTATCGCTGATAACATTGAATGAATGGATATTTTAGTTAAAAATCATATGAAGAAAAAAGTTTGTTAAGTTATTGTTGAAACATTGTTTTTTTTTATTTTGATATTCCCGAAAATTATTTGCATACATAGATACTTATAGAAAAATCTATTTCTGCTTCAAGACAAGCGATATCATAAAAAAAATGTATGTATATTTGATAAAAGTGATAGATGTTAAAATATTTAACTATCACATGAAAGTGCTCATAAGATATTTCACTAAATTACATGGGGCTTTAACCCGCATTACTACAGCAGACTGTTCTGCAAGTTGTCTGGCTGTTTAACTTATCGGATTCTTGGTAGAGCGAATATTTTTATGAGCATTATCATGTAAAATCTTCTGCCTAAGTGAAGTCATTTAAAAATGTCACATTAAAAATGAAACAAATGTAAAGTTTTTTTAAATGAATCTTGTGAAGTATATTTGTTCGTTTAAAACGCTATCGGCCTCAATGAGTCTTTGTAGAAAAATAACAAAGTATTTTAAAAAAAAAGTATTAGAAATATAACATAATTACGATCTGTCTTAAAGTACTTGATCTTATCATGGTTAAAATAAGTTAATGTGGTTCGTCGCGGTTTGGCGTGAGTTATCGTTTTATTGGTTTTTAATTTTTTCTGCTTAAAAGTAATTTGTCACAAATTGTAAACCATTTTCTATGTATATGTATATTATGTAACTGTGATTCATTTGTATTTTGGGAGCATTTGGGAATATGTAGATTTTTAGGACAGAATTTTCTAAAATGCTTTAAAAATACCAGTGAATGGAAGTTGATCATGAGTTTATAGAAAATGGTTTACACAATTTGCGGCAAATTACTTTTGCTAGCTTTATTGCTTGTGGAACGCAGAAAAAATTCAAAACCACAAAAAATATGAATCTTGCGCCAACCCGCGACGAACAACCTTAAAGGCTATGTTATCATGGGTTATACTTATGAGGCTTTTCCATTTTAAAAAATACCGCTGAGGGTAGTCCATGAAATAAACCGAGCCCGAGTCCATTTGACGATTTTGAGATTATCGAGACGTGAACGTGACGTCTCATATTTGTATGCTATTTGCGGTATTTACATAGTTCCATGTCCGCACGATAGAGATAGGTAACTATTTGTATGAAAAAAAGAGACGTCATGAACCACATCTTGTTACACGGGCCAACATATTTTTTTTATATAAAACAGATGGAAACAAAAACAGTCACAAACTATGATTGATTATTTTCCTTAGATGGCGCTGCGTCTTGTCGACACAATTCTGCCAATGTCCATGCTAAGTGTGGTAAACCTGTTTATAAAAAAAAATTACAAAAGATTACAGAGAATAAAGTTAACAATGATCTAAGTACCACTAGAATCTACACAAGACAGTGGTACTCAACTTCAACTTCTTTATGGCAAAAAGAAAGCGTCGCCATAAAAAAGAAGTTGAAGTAAAGTTCCACTGTCTTGTTTAAGAGATTTTTGTCTTCTAAAATATTACTTCTTAAATTTGTTTTTTTTTTGTCAACATCCACTTTAAGATGCCCTCTACACCGGATTGACAATGCACAACTTTTGTTATTCTTTTTCTATTGTGTATAAATAAAACATTTAAAAATAAACTCATTTGAATTGCATTTGGCTATTAATAATTCGTGCATTTAGCTAAATGTCTCATTTACATGACAAGTTGCGTCACATTTCGAAATACCTTTAATTCAAAACTCCATTAAAATCGTAACTACCTAGTACCTACATAATAATAATCATTAAAATATATTGGCGAATAATAACGCAATAGATTAAAATGTATTCTGGGTGCCAAGCTACCTATTTTAAGTTTTCATTGTTAATTTTGGTTTTTTCCTTGATCAGATACGGAAAATGAAACTAACTTTACCTACTATTATTAAAAATAATCTAAGAATTTGATCTACCTATCATAATTACGATTTAAAATTACTAAAAAGAAATAATTTATTTGGGTACTTAAGGTGGTTCGACGGGGGTTGGGGCGTGTTTTTTATGTGGTTTAATTTTTTTCTACGTTCTACAACAAGCAATAAAACTAGCGGTAAATCATTTGCCGCAAATCGTAAAACACATTTTCTATGAACTCATGATAAAACAAACTTCGATTCAGTGTTATTTTTGGAGCGTTTGGGAAAATATGAGATTTTGTGTTAAAAATTAATATTACACAAATGAATCAAATGGGTTTCATCATGAATTCATAAAAAAGGGCGACGATTTGCGGCAAGTTAGCTTTCCGCTAGTTTTATTGTTAGAGGAACGAATTAAAAAAAAAAATCTCGCGCCAATTAACCCGCGTGTAAACACCTTAAATAGATATATTTTTATCAAGAACGTATTTCAACTTCCCTTGTCAATTTCTATATTATTTATCTTGTATCAATTATAAATAGGGTCTACCATATTAAAAGAATGTAACGTAAAACGACATACATATTTAAAAAATAAAAAAATATAGTTTTATGTAAAATTCTAACCTTCGACCTAATGTTATTTCTCTGCAATATTTCGAGGTATTTTAGTGTTATTTCCTTATTATTTTAATTTTAATGCTTAACACAGGGTAATGATTATGATTATATAAAAACATACATAATTTATGCGAAATTCATAAAATTATTGTAAAAGTATTGTAATTAATAGTGTTTGTTATTTGATCGCCTTCTTTAATGCTTTAACATAGTTGTTAAATTTTATCAAGCTTCAATATTATTTGAATTATATTGATCTGTGTATATAAATGTTAGTTATTTGTAAATATTAGACATAAATATATTTATTGTAGACTAAAACGATTGAAAATCATAAGTCATATAAATAAAAACATCACAGTATGCATAAATAAAGCATTTGTTTAACACGTTTAACATAAAACATATGCACAATGTATTAAATGAAAATAATCATATAATATAAAGGCGAAAGGAGAGTATCATAATATTTGTTACTTCTAAAGGCCAAAACTACTGAATGTTTAAGGATGAAAGTCTGCAAATGTGTAGAAAATAGTCTGGAAGCGTGGGAAAAGGCAAGTATGGGAGAATAAAAATAGAATAAAGCACTAAGGGACGTGTATTTTTCTATACCTGGTAGATTTTGTCAAATTGTTGATTATAATGGACGGTTCAAACTTTTTGTTGTCTTTGAATTGTCTGCATTTTGCGCGAAACTTGTTTACTAATAATACTTTATTTCAGGCAACAAAGAAAGTGTACAAAAAGTAACTTAATTAAGGCCCATATAATAAACCTTAGAGAGATAAAAACATTAAAAAGTTTAAGTCATATCTAAGGCCCTGTTTCTCTAGTTCCTACCATACGTCAATACACTAAAAAAACATAAGTACCACGTTTATCGTGTCGCGGTCTCACTCAAACCTCATTTGCCTCAAAGGATTTAATAAAACTAATAAAAAAAAAGATGGACGGCACTAAAAAGTATGCTATATTTTTATTTCGATCGTTATGAGAAGGACAACAGACTTCAATTTAGTTTAGTATACTTTTGGTGACTTCTGAATTAAATAAATAATGCTGGACAGGACCATTCACACACAGTTGAACAATGATTCAATAAGCGAAACAAAACACAAAAAAAAAAATGCTTAGAGAACATTAAAAAATTCAAGAGCGATTGAATTACTAGATTATAGGTTAGGTATCAATATTTTACAGACTGCCAACTAAGCTTCAAAATAAGCTTGTTTAAAATTAACTCAACAACGGGTCAATCAACCCCAAGCTAAGCAGAGCTTGTGTTATAGCTAGTACCCATAACACAAGCTCGGATTCAAATCAGCGTTTAAGAAACGAGCTGTGGGAGTATTGTTTTCATTTGGATAATTTCGTGTAAACAGACTTTAAATTTTAATACCACGCCGCACTGTACGATGGTAGCTACGAGGATAGGTAGACTGGTTTCGATGGTAGCTAGGCGCGTTACTTGTTTAAAATCTGAAAATAGTCTTATTTAAAATCTGACAGAAAGCTAGCTGGGATCCTTGCAGTGGCCGGTCTTGTACATCTTAATAAAAAAATATGTTGGAGAATCCACACACATCATCTAGCCCCAATTTATACTTTGATTTCTCTAAAGTAATCCCCTTTTATTTTTCGTATAACAGGCCTCCCTGGGCCTGGATTTGTGACGTCAGCGTGGATGAAAAAAAAGACAGGCGCCAGTTTAAAAAAAATATCTATACCATGTACCATCCAAGCTAAACAATAGCTTCAGGCGTTTGTTCTACTTTGCGGAAATTCATTGCGAAATTCTGATGTTCATTAACGTTAAAAACATTTACCTAATAACAATTCCGCGCAAAACTAGTTTTTTAACTTACATTGATAGTTTTATTTACAGGGCAGGCTATGCGCGGTAGTAACAATTCCGCTTCAGATTAGTAACAATTCCGCGCAAAACTAGTTCACAACTTATACATTGATAGATTTCTTAACAGGCTTTGCGCGGTAGTAACAATTCCGCATCAGATTAGTAACAATTCCGCGCAAAACTAGTTGACAACTTACTTTGATAGTTTTCTTTACAGGGCAGACTTTGCGCGGTAGTAACAATTCCGCTTCAGATTAGTAACAATTCCGCGCAAAACTAGTTCACAACTTATACATTGATATATTTCTTAACAGGTTTTGCGCGGTAGCAACAATTCCGCATCAGATTAGTAACAATTCCGCGCAAAACTAGTTGACAACTTACTTTGATAGTTTTCTTTACAGGGCAGACTTTGCGCGGTAGTAACAATTCCGCTTCAGATTAGTAACAATTCCGCGCAAAACTAGTTCACAACTTATACATTGATATATTTCTTAACAGGTTTTGCGCGGTAGCAACAATTCCGCATCAGATTAGTAACAATTCCGCGCAAAACTAGTTGAAAACTTACTTTGATAGATACCTCATCAGTCATTAGAGAAGTGTTTGCGCAGAATTGTTACAATTTTTTTTTATCTTAATATCTACCGTCGTCGGACCTTGGCCACATGCTTCATTATTGTAGGTTACCTACCTATCTTGCTTCTTCAAAGATGTCGTAAAGTTTGAATCGTTTACTATAATAGCTTCGAATTAGGTTGCCTTTAGTTTGTATAGTCTATGACTATTGCAAGTAGATATATTGTATTGAAATAAAGAGTATTGTTTTACAAATTTGTTTTAATCATACCTACCTACCTACCGAATCAGAAATATGTTACTAATACTTAACACTCATCATCATCATCATCATCAGCCTATATTTGTCCACTGCTGGACATAGGCCTCCCCTAATGAGCGCCATAGCGCCCTGTCTTCAGCTTGCCGCATCCAGCATCTGCCAGCAGTCTTTCGCAAATCGTCATCCCACCTGGTCGGAGGATACTTAACACTAATAACTTTTATTTCTTTAGGATTTCATAAATTTTTCTTATGGTTTTTTGTTATTATAGTGCTTACCCCGCACTCTGGGTATCTTTAAGAAATACCTAATTTCCCTAAAATATTAGACAATAGAATTTATTATTGCTATTATTATTCAAATGGTCTTCTAATCTTCAATATTTTAATTTCTATCGTTATGAGACTCGTTCTCAGAATGTATAAAAATTAAGAACCCGATTGACCTTGGCATTGAACGGGTCAAGCGCGAGTTGAGTCACAACCGATGTTGTTATCCTTTGTAGGTACTGGTTTTTTTTAATTAGGAGCCATTAAAATTTAGATAACTTCCTGGATTGCCTTGGATAACCTTAGATGTTATGAATTAATTGTAGTTTTAAGTTATTATTGTTTTTATTTATTCAGAATTAAAAAACAAAGATAGATAAACGTAGCATTAGATATTTTATTCGCTGCAAACAATTACCTAACTATTCTAACATAACTTAATAAAGTTATCAAAATTTCGTAACTTATTTAAGTTACCTGTAAGTTTCTAGTAATGGCCTCCGTGTCCATAACCACCGTGGCCTCCATGACTTCCGTGACCACCATCAAAACCGCCGTGGCTACCACCGTGGCCTCCATGACTTCCGTGACCACCATCGAAGCCGCCATGGCTACCACCGTGGCCTCCATGATTTCCGTGACCACCGTCGAAGCCCCCATGGCTACCGTGGCCGAAATCAAATTCTAGTTGACCATGACCGTGGCTGCCAATCTCGAAACCTGTACGAGAAATTGTTCTTAGAGTTTCAACACGAACTCTTTGCTATCCAACATTACCTAGAAATCATTCAGAGAAGGCCTTACTGTTTTACCGCTCCAAAAAAGGAGGATGGTCTCAATACGGCTGTATATTTTTTTTACATAAATTACGAGATAACGGATTCTTTTATTTTTTTAAAATTTTATCCTACCTTTTAATTGTTATGTAATAACTCTTGAGTCCATCTCGAACAAGTCTTAAAATCGTATCTAAGTCGTTTGGCAAGTTTCGAAATAGTGGAAAAGTCCTACTTTAAATTGTTAGGTAGGTACCTACAATCGATTCAAGAGGTTTTTCTAACTAGAAAGAGTTATTCGGAAATAAGAAAGTAGGAGACGAAAGTTGTAATAAAAAATAGGAAGAGGTAGTTAGGATCTACAGGATTGCATATATCTACATCACCGCACAATTGTAAAGACCGTTAGTTTATGGTAAGTATGAAATAGAAAAAAAATGTGAACAGGTCAGTATCTACCACAAACTAATTTTTAGGGTCCCGTTTTTACCTTTTAGGTACGGAACCCAAAAAAGTATAGATTAAACCTTCAGGGGTGGTTCAGATTCGATCATCAAACACGAAAAGACACTATTTATAAAAATTCCATTATTTCTACTCTAGCGGTTTTTATTCTTATAAGAAATTTCCGGGATTTTTAGGTATATTTTTCTATTGTTTTATAACTTATTTTTAAACGCCGTATAATGAAAATATAAAGAATTAAATAAACCCGACATAAAATTTCCTACCAAACATTAAATTTCGGAAAGGTACGTTTACCTACTATCGGACTCATACTTAGGCCTGTATTATAAAAGCTTGCTCAGTCTGTGAGCTATGCTTGAGTAACGATTTTCTATGGTAAAAGCTTTACTCAAGCATAAATCGATGACGGAACATAGTTTCTTATTATACGGGCCTTAGTTATATTATAACGGATACTATTTATTATTTGAACCGTCGATCAAGGTCAAATCAAAGATCGAAGTTTTGAACACATAGCTGTATCTGTCTACCTAGATTTATAATAAACTAAATGGTCTTACAAATTTACGATGGCATTAAAAAAGAAAGAAAGATAGATGTAGCAGCGAAGGTTTTATTTGCCACAGGCCAAATGTAGATATTTAATCCAAAAT
Source organism: Eupithecia vulgata (assembly GCA_946478455.1). Taxonomy (NCBI): domain Eukaryota; kingdom Metazoa; phylum Arthropoda; class Insecta; order Lepidoptera; family Geometridae; genus Eupithecia; species Eupithecia vulgata. The sequence continues at coordinate 12,873,413 of OX297875.1, forward strand.
CCTAATCCTAAAAAACTAGGTAAACTTAGTAATGATGACTAATGATGACTACCGTGGCCAGATTGCTGTCCATGGCCAGAATGCTGTCCGTGGCCGTACTGCTCGAACCCAAGTCCGCCGTGGTGATGGCCGTTACTGTTCACTCCGTGTCCTCCGTGACCGCCGATTTCATGGCCGCCGTGGCTACCGTGCCCACCGTGCCCACCGTGGGTATCGTGGCCGTGCTCCTGACCACCGTGGTGCCCGATGGTGCTGTAAGCTGCAGAAATTAAACAATAGATTATAAATGGATTACCTACTTCCTTCATACAAATATTATAAAGGCGAATTTTGTGAGTTGTGCTATTGTAAAGATGTTTGGCCAAAGTAAACGCTAAAACTGACTGAGACTGTTATATTTTCTGAATATCGTGCACGGGTACCCACGGCACGGGCCATGAGCCTAGTGTGGGGCCGTCGGCAACCTATTAGACATACCTACTACCTATTATAGTTAGCTCCTATGTACTTTTCTTTTTTCTTAGTTAATGTATGCCTAAATGTATTTTTTTTGTGGGTAATAAATAATTTGTATTTGTATAAAACGACTGAATGGATCGGGCTGAAATTTTGCACACGTATAGATCTGGACCTGGAATTACATAGGGGAAGGTTGGGTACGATATACCAACCATCCCGTATGTATTCCCCTTAACTTTCATCCAAGATTGCGACAATACCTACTAATCAAGAATATTCTTGTCTTTGTTTCTTTGTAAGTTACCTACTTTATTTTAGTAAATTTAATGCGCCTTTATGTTTATTAAACAAAAGATCTAAAAAAGAAAGGAATTTAACGTAAGTGGTATAGGATTATTATTGTTGTACGATATTATGATTTAAAAGAGCCTGCTGCCGGAAATATTCAAAGTAAAATCTGGAATATTGACAGGCAGTCAACGACAAAATAAATAAACAAAGAGGGTCAATTTTCCAAAACAGTAGTTAGTAGTTAGTAACCTACTAAGTTTTACAGCATTATCTTCTTGGATAAATAATACATACAAGGGGCGGCCCTAGCTAATTTTTTAGGTGGTGCGAGATCTCATTGTGTCGCCCCTCTCCTACTAACAAAAATCAAGATCTTTCTATTCGACAACATTAAGTACATTTTAGTATTAGAGACTTAACACATACTGCAATTTAAGTACCTAGTAAGTACAACGAATGAAAAATAATAATAAAAAAATATATGTTTGACTACGTTTATTTAAAATTGAAAATTAAATAGTACATTATGATACTAGTGCGGTAAGTTGAAAATTACAGACGAGGCGATATTGATATACAAGAAAGCAGAGGCTGTAATTATCAAAGCGCACGTGTGTCATACGACGTTTTATAACATTAATGCGAGTAAATAAATAAAACTCGGATTTTCGAATAAATTTTGATACGCTTGTAAGTATCTATCGGTCGATTTTTCGGGCAAGAGGCTTAGAGTAGCCTTTTTCGCTGCCTCTGAGACTTCTGGCGGTGTTGAATTTATAAATTCATCATTACTTGACGACATTTTTAAGTAAAAACAATACAGCGAAAAGAAAACCGCCCGGAATAATTTTTACTTCTTCACAAATTAGCGATGCGCGCGCATCAGCGCTTTTTTTTAAGGCAAAGGCACAAAAACAGCCAGTATTACTAATAAAGTAAATTAATATTTTTGTGTTTTGTTACAGATAAATGGTTGTAATTTATGATCAATATTAATTAAATTAAAGAATTAAATGTTTATTTATTATATTTTCTCTCCTAAAGTTAATTTACTACTAATACTTTTTCGTGTGAAAGTTTAATAAATCAGAATTTGACCGGTGTATCTCTAACACGCATAAATATTTACTTGAACTGTGTCTTCTACGAAAGTAATTATTTGTTTGAAGTTTTATCGATAGAAAAACAATAATTCTGGTAACGATTTTGCTAATAATTACTTGATACACAATTAAGAAAGTACACGAAATATACCCATGCACGTGTACTGACGATGTTTGTTGTGGTCGGGTAATTTCGGCGCCCCCCTCATGCCGGCGCCCGGTGCAGTCGCACCGCTCGCACCGCCCTAGGGCCGCCCCTGAAAGCGATGCGTTTGCGCAGCGAAAACGCCGCGACGACGAACGCAGCGTTTTTAAAGAAGGCGCTTTAATCGCGTCCCAGCGCGCGCATCGCTTTGAAATCGCTGGCGAATCCCCAATGTGACAAGGATGTTTACTTTATTATACACTAGCTCCAGCTCTGCTTTGTCCCTGGGATACCGTTAACCTCCCTGCCAGATTTCATTGAGATCCGTTCTGCCGTGAAAAGGTATTGTATTGTATTTATTTATTCCATAAAGATACATTTGTAAAAGAACTTGGTAACAGACAGACAGATTTGCTTCCAATTTTGTTATATTAGTAAGGATACGGATTTATCAATAGTTGTGTAGGTGTTTATCAAATAAGATACTTAGAAGTTTAGGTTCGCTAATCAATCAAAACACTGACTATCTTGTGCTAATTTGCAGCTTTGAATGTAGGTACTTAGTTTGCGTAAGAATGGAGCATGGAAACAGTTTTCGTAAGCTTGATGAGATGGGCGAGTGAAATAAAATTTAGGTTTAGAATAAACTGTTTTTAAACCGTTTATTCTAAGGTACTACTCAGGAAGGTCCTAAAAACGTGTTGAGCAGGTTAGATAAGTTTTTGCTAAGAATCCAAAAGTCTGTTAACTTGGCTTTTCTGCTTGGTTAGATTTACAAAGCACCTATTAAATGCTTTATAAAGGTTCAATCAGAATTAAATACTTCAGGTGGTTCGTGCGGGGTGGGCGCGAGTAAACTTTTTTGTGATTTTAAATTTTACCTCTATCTCTTAGGTAGGTATATCAAATCTTCATCTAGAAGTAAAAATAGCGAGAATATAATTTGCAATCGTAAACCATTTTGATAAAGCCAACTTTGATTCATTTGTATTTTGGGAGCATTTGGGAAAATGTTGATCTTTACTACAAAATCTCTTATTTTCCTATTTCATTTATTTGGTTTTATCATGAGGTCATAGAAAATGGTTTTCGATTTGCGGCAATTACTTTATCGTTATCTCGTTATTATTGCTTGCGGAAAGCAGTTAAATCAAAAACCACAAAAAAAATAATATTGCGCCAACCGCGACGAACCACCTTAAACCCGAATACTTAAAAGCAACTTGGATTAAATAAAGCACGTCTACAGTGATAATATTATTAACAACCATGTTTGAATTTTTTAAACTTCAACAGCTTATAACGGTTTGTTGCTGTATGCAGGCCCCTGCTAATCGCCTTCATACGGGTAGGGAATCGCAGTTCGGTAGTAGACTGCTGAGTCGAGTTGTGCTGATGCGAGTTGCATTCGGGCGTAAGCTTTGTAAATACAAGAGTAATCTTTAAAATTTAAAGATTACTCTAATATAGAACAAAAGTCGTGCTAGTTGACCCAACGATGGGTCCGATTTTCATGGTTATTAAGAAATATTAAAACCTTTGGAAAATTGACGAAAAATTAATTACCGGTGCGAAGCCGGGGCGGACCAATACTAAAATATAAAATAAAAGATTTTATCTATACTTATTATTATAAAGAGTTAAAGTTTGTGAGTTTGTAGGTGGTAATAATCTGGGACTACTAAACCGATTTTGAAATTCTTTTAACTATAGAAAGCTACGTTATTTGTGAGTTTTGTGGTTATTATATTAACCCGAAAAATGGGATATGTGAAAAAAATAAAATAAATATCTAAGCTATCTCTGATTCTTTGATATTCTCATTTCTCTGGATAATTCAATTCAATTTATTTTATTTCAGCTTTTCACAATAATGATTGGAGTGTAGTACTTACATCCTGGGGCAGGAATTGCCGTAGCCACCGCCACCAGCACAGCAAGAGCGAGAATCTGTTAATTCAAATATTTACAATTACATTAAATTAATAATTAAATTAATTGGTAGGTACCTACTTAATTAACAAACAATATAACCAGCTATCTACATACTAAAATCAAATTAGGTAAAACTACATAGTATTTACAATTGAAACAGATAACTAACTAAACAGATAGCTGACTGACAGTTCAAAACAGTCTAGAGGTAGCAATAATGTAAATGATGATATAAAAACTAGTATTTACAATTAAACAGATGATCTGACTACAGACTGTTCCTTATTCCGTTATTTTCGGCACATGCGACGGATTGAATTAGGTATTTTGAAGATACTTTGATAAAAATTTGGAAGGTAGGATAAAGTGAACCTACAAGTGATTTACTTAACCTAACCTAACCCTAAAAGTGGGATTGCTCTGATGAGTTTTGATGATGAGGGTAGTTTGAGGTTGAAAATTATTTATTTTATTAGGTAGGTATAGGTACCTACGTATTGTTTATTGAGAACTAGCGGTCCGCCCGGCTTCGCTCGGGTAGTTATTTTTTCGCCAATTTTCCAATGTTTTTAATACTTCATATCCTATTCCGGACTAAAAGAAATCAAACAAATCAAAAACCATGAAAATCGGTCCCGTCGTTCTTGAGTCATAAATGGTGTAGCTAACACGACTTTGTTTTGTATGTTATTGCACTTAGGTAGTTCCACTTAACCCCCATTTTCCATTTGACAAACGTTGTGCCGAACACTCTATCTAGTACCTAAGTAGTGTCGAGGCTCTACGGGTTTTCAAAAAATTATCTGAGCGTCTGGTCGAAGCGACGCGTGACCCGAGAGCTGGTGAGTATCTGGCACAGCGCATCAGCATTGCTATACAGCGGGGCAATGCAGCCAGTGTCTTGGGCACGCTTCCGACTGGTATTGATATGGATCAGTTGAGCTACCTGTAGATTGTTTGCAACAGTTTGCAGTTAGCTCAATTGTTTCTATTATAAATACTACTTTTAATTTAATTATATTTGATTGTAATTTTCTTTCTTAATAAATATTAACTCTATTTAGTTCCTATTACCATCTTCTCCGGGGTCGGTTGAAATAATGATATTTCATTATTGCTACCTCTCGGGCCCTTTGTCTGGGTCTTTGTCGTTTACACCGTCAGGGTGAAAGTTTTTTATTTATTTATTTAGTACGTTTATTTATTTCAGCCACGTCGTTATACTGCAAGACAACGGCCTATATTCAATTTCTTTCAATCTTCGGCTGCAGTGAGCCAGTAAGACATCAAATAATCTAGTAATTATGTCCAAGTCCAGAGATTTAATAGTATCTTGCTTTAAATTAAAGTTTTTATACAGGGTTATAGGTAATTAGAGCGGATCCTTTAAGGGGGTGTGTAGGGAAGGTTATTTGAAACTATTTTGTATATATAAAAGATTTGTAGTTAGATGTTTTTTAAATAACATGTCATGCTAACTAAATCCACTAGGGGTATTTTTATTTAAATCGTTTTTTTGTGAGGAATTGACTACAAAATAATACTTTATATTGATAAGCATGTCATTTAGCTTTCATATGGATACTGATTCAGCCGATTTCGTTTATGGTTATTATATTATGAATTAGAATTTAGGCTATCCAAACTATGTCGCTAAAATTTGAATTGAATAATCACTTTTTTAAAAGTTAATTATTGAAGACATAAAAGGGGGTTTTCTCAACAAACCCCATAAAAATATCTCAAAAATAGTTACTTTTTCCATAATACAATATAGGGTCAAATAGTTGCCTACCCTATCACCCCCTTAACGGATCTGATCTAATTACCAATAACCCTATACAAGCTGGTAAATAATATGGCAGTCCCACCCAACTATGCAAACACTTGATTTTTTGAAATAATTGGTCTTATAATTACTTACCTAGTAACCATGTTATATTTTGTAAAGAGTTTTTATTAACTAGTAAGACAATTAACTGCATATCACTTACCTATGTACCATTACAAGGGTAAGTGATAAACGTGATAAGTCAAAAAAATCTAGAAAAAAAACTTTCTAAGCTCGCTAGTCGCTTCTCTAGTTTTTTTAAGTTGTTCTAAGTTCTAACGCCCGTATATTTATAATAAAATAACTTACCACGTATTTAGACATTGTCCTTTGACTAGTCACAACAAACTATGTTCAGTAAGCGAGGCGTCTTCTTTTATACATGTTGTTGATCAGGATCATGTCTTAGTGACCGCACCGGGCGTCGACACCTCTGCACGATGTCATGCTGCGGACCAAGTAACAAATACGAAGTTTTGCTTAAGGCTGGTCTTTTGAAAAAAATCATCATTTTCATTATCTTTGAGATCCTAAAGCTGTTCAAATATAAAATCTAGGATTCTTAGACCTAATACAAGGTGTCTCAAAAGAAACTTTACATTTGTTTTGGTTATTGCGTGAACGCAACTATTCTGAGGGGTGCGGGGGGTGTGTCTATCGTTAGCTTGGGTCTTGGGAATTTGCGCTCAATCATCTGGTTTACGAAGTCAAGCCTCTGACCAGCATCCTGAGGCTTTAATTCTTGCACCAACTGAATTTTGTACGGGTGCAGTTTTTAATCTTTGTGCAAAATGCGGCATAATGATGACCTGTGCACGTTTAAGGCCACAGCACGCTTCCGAATTGAAAGGTTCGGGTCGTCCGGAATAGACTGGATGACAATGTCTACGTTTTCGACCGTTCTCGAAGACCTTGGACGCCGGGATTTTGGTTTTTCCAGTGTTGACCCGGTCTCTTCTAACTTCTCGACCCATTTTACAATGAGTCGTGTGCTTGGCGCATCATTTAAGCGACGAATATATCGAATACTGCAGAATTCTACGCGCTACAGTCGCCGAACTACCGTTTTTATAAAACTCGCGTACGCACAACAACGCATGGTCCGCTCCCTAGAAACGCTCCATAGCAACTAAATTCCCAAGAGCCAGGCTACCGATTGTCACAACCCCCGCGCCCCTCAGAATAGTTGCGTTCACGCAATAACCAAATCAAATGTGAAATTTCTTTTGAGACACCTTGTATAACATTTATTCTGTAAAAAAGCACCAAGATAGTTTTTTGATTAGTTGTATAAGTTTGATGAAAAAAATATCTAAAACTTCCAATTTTGATACATATTTGCCTTCTTCTGCCAAACAATATGACTTACTGACTAGATTTTTGAATTGAAAAATAAAGCAAAGCAGGGTAACAGATTCACCATAATATATATTTGAAAACTTGAACCGTACCTACTCTTAATTAGAAGAAACCTATTTTTGCACACGATGTCCCGCTCCTATGAACGCAAAATTCTATCTATGCCTCTCCTTTTCACAAAACGGCCTTGGAAGAGGTCCCTTAAGGCTTCCTAGCTGCAACCCTTTTTCGCACGCGCTTTTCAAGTTATCCAGGATATCATATACCTACCTCTCTGCCTTTCATAAACATCCGTCCAGTCAGTTGTGCGTGAAAACGTATGTATATTAGAAAATCCTATTAAAATGGTATTGGTCTTAAGAAAAACATGAATTATGTTTATGAAGAAAAAGGACTGTGGATTTTGTTAAATAAGTAAAAATACTAATAACTGGGATATCCTAGGAGTACACATAAAACCTTAGACAATTTAACCCGCTGTCAACATATAACTTAAAAAATAAAACAATTGTGTAAAAGTGGATTTAACTAAAAATATGAGAATGGAGACAGCTCTACAAATGCAGGCTATTATAAAATACACTGATTTTTAAACTTGACTGCAACATCGATATTCCAGAATGAAGCAAGTATGTAAATTGTATAAAAAATTATAAAAAAGATAATAGTTTAGCACACTGGTTTGCCACGGAGACACGACCGCGGTGGCTTTTGCGAAAACTGGAAATTTTTAATTTGCTAATGGTAATAAAGATTTTTTTTGTTTTAAGCATGCCCAATCTGGAAAGTGGTAGGTATTAGTAGAGAAAGAAACGTAAACAAGGTCTTAAAGTACCTCATGTTTTACCTACCTAGGTCGGCACTTGATAGTGTTTCTGTTTGTTTAATAGAAATACTGTTAAGTAAAGAACAGGGAAATTAAAAAACAAAAAGGTGTGAAAACGGTTTTTATTCGGATACCTAATATTATTATTACCTATCTTTGACAATAGAGTATTAGCATCGATTTTTTTAAAATAAATTTCGTAAAAAATAAAACATTAACTTTAAAATTATCAGGGAAAAAAACTAAAAATAAAACACTCAGTTTCAGGTAATAAAAATGTTACCCTTTTTCTGTGACGTCACCGTTCAGTTTATCAACTCAGTGGTTCCTTCAATCAAAATAAAATTAGAAACAAATAAATGATAAAATTATCATGTTGTTGTGAATCGCCCAGGGTGGACGGTGACTACCTTCCTTATCATCAACAGCCTATAATGGTCCACTGCTGAACGCAGGCCTCCCCCTGACTTTCTATCTCGGTGACACCTTACCTACCTACCTACCTGTTACTAGGGAAAGTGCACTATTAGTAGGTATTATATGCCTATTATATTATACTAGCAGCCTATTATATTATACTAGCAGCGAATTACCCGCGTAGTTCCCGTTCCCGTGGGAATTCCTTGATAAAATATAGCATATGTGCTATTCCAGACTATAATCTATCTCTGTGCCAAATTTCATCCTGATCCGTTCCGCCGTTTTGGCGTGATTGAGCAACAAACATCCATCTATCCATCTAAACTTTTTTATCCCGGAATTCCCAGGGGAATGGGAAACCACGCGGGTGAAACCGCGAGGCGTTGCTAGTGTGTAATTAATTTATAATTATGTACTACATGAGTGTAAAAACTTAAAATAGGTACTGAACCAAGTTACTTTTCCTTCTGTCTATCACTTCTAATAATTTTTACTATGTAGTAAAATAATTTGAAGAATGAAGGGAACCTTTACCGACTCTTCAAATTATTTTACTCCTTGACCTAGCTCAGATAATCAGACTTAGCTAGGTCACTGTGACCTTAAAAAAGCAAAATAAGTGCTCCATAGCCAATCAATAAGCTGTTTTATATTGCCTTCGCTCCCAACTTCGCCTAATACTGTTACTATTATTATTCCCACTCGAAGCAGACTTCTTATAGTAGGGGAAATAACCTCCCAGCTTTTTGTTAAATACTAGATATGGGGGGAAGCTTGGGTAGACTGGAGGGGCTGTCTCAGAGGCGAACTGGTGTGACTTGTTCCATGAATGGCTTCTTCTAAGAGCGTGGTCCTGTTCTGGAGGGTAGGTTTTGGTTGCTGCGTTGCTGGAAGCTAGGATTGCGATCAGAATCAGCTGTAAATAAACGAAACGCTTATTAACACACTATTATTATTGTAAATCGGTCTCTAAGCAATAACTTTTTATGAAATTTCATCATCAGTCTATGTTAGTCCACTGCTGGACATAGGCCTCTCCTAATGAGCGCCATAGCGCCCTGTCTTCAGCTTGCCGCATCCAGTATCTGCCAGCAGTCTTTCGCAAATCGTCATCCCATCTGGTCGGAGGGCTACCTACACTACGTTTACCGAGTCCTGGTCTTCATTTAAGAACATTTTGCCCCCACCGGTTGTCGGCGAGATATGGCCGACCCACTGCCTTTAGCAAATCAGCAGCAGTCTTTCGCAAATCGTCGTCCCATCTGGTCGGAGGGCGTCCTACACTAGTAACACTACGTTTACCCCAACGGTTGTCGGATCTTCGCGAGATAGGGCCAGCCTACTGCCACTTCAGCTTGCTAATCCTTTGATCTATTAGTTCTCTGTCGGATGTATTCGTTGCAAATCCTATCCTTCAGAGAAACTCCGAGCATAGCTCTCTCCATAGCTCGCTGGGCGACTTTAAACTGGTGGACCCAGCCCTACCGTGAGTGACCACGTCTCAGCTCCGTAGGTCATGACGGAAAATTCGCTACGTAACGGGACGCGACGAAACGGGAACACATCAGTAGGACGCACTGATTGAAAACTTTATGAAATTATTATATATTTTTTTTAATTAATAAATGGAATAGAAATATTTTTTTAAATTTTGTTTATGAAATTTATAGGCCATAATATATTAACGTATAGATTATATATAGAACTCTATCTCCGTGAGTCCCTTTTTGTGCAAATCAATTGCGTAACTCCGTTGAAAAATTGCGCAACGAGACCCTTCCTTATAGCATTTATTTTGTTCCTCATTGCTCAAACCAAGTTGCTCAATTCAGAAAAACAACAAGGTATAAATCAGTTGAGCTAGCTGTAGATTGTTAGCAACAGTCTAAAATGATAAATCTACCTATTTAATAAGTGACCGAATTTGCTGTAACATGATTATTTTGCCTGTAAATAAATATTTGTTTTCAGTTTTATGTACATAAATGTGAAAGTTTGGATGAATGGATGCCAAAACTGCTGAACGGGCCGGGCTGAAATTTTGCATAGTTATAGGTATAGACCTAAAATATAACATTATAAAATTCAGATAAGGAGTCCGGAGTCAGAAAGTTGAGTATGTTACATACACCCCCGTGCGTCGGAAAGCACGCCGTTGGTCCTGCGTATGACCTCGCCCCGGTCGTGACTGTCGCCGCCCCATCGGATTATGAGAACGAAGGAATAAAAACTGCACCTTTGTTTTACACTACAATAATATATCCTGCGCACCTGCCCAGGCTGCATCGAGACTGGCCGCCGTGATCGAAATTTGGCTAAGATGCTCCTACCCCCTAAAAATGGTTTAAGGTGAAGTAGGTCCCAAAACTCAGGTTTTGCCTAGACGGAAAACCAGTTTTAAGGCAAGAAAACATAATTTTTTAAAATCTTTTTTGATGAGCATCGATAGTTAAGGATTTTTGTTAGTAAGTTATGGGAGCCGAAACACGATTGACTCAACTTGACTCGATAGAAACAAATCGCAAAGTTTCCTCTAAATTTTGCATTTTTACTACGGAAAACCAGTTTCATTTGCTAGTTACTTAACATATTTGAATGAAATATTGTCTAAAAAATACTTAACTAAACACTTTAGAGGATTATGGTTTTAGTTTTTTGCAAAAGAGTATTATTTTAGAGCAATAACAAATTTATAAATAAAAAGCAGTGAAATTGCGCGCGGGCCGGCTGTTGCGTCCCTTTCTCGCTTTCACTGCGCGGTGTTCGCTCGTCCTTGTCTCAAAAATACGAACGTACTTCGCCTTAAGGAAGGATCCTTTAACCGCCGCCGCCCCCTGGCCACAAGCAGAGCAAACCCACAAATGGGTCGCAGGCAATGAAAGTGTTAATATGAGACAGACGACTCTATAACCACATTCAACCGGAACAGCAATGGTGCTGCAGAAAAAAATATGCTGGTAATAACTCTCGGGCACGGATTATATAACTTACAAACACTTATAGAATAGAATAGAATATACTTTATTGCTCAAAATCTGTACATAGGCGAGCATAATGCTATATAGCATTCTCTACATACTAACCTAAGGATAGTGTGGACAACAATTTTATTATCTTTATTATTATTTATATACCTACTTCATTGTTATCCAAGTATAAAAAGAATTAATTTAATTAAACTAAGAAATCAACAAATCACTTTAAATTATAATTAAATGGCTTTAGGTACCTATTTACCTACGTCTATACTTTATTATAAAGAGGAAAGATTTGTTTTTTGTTTGAATAGAATGGTCTTTAGTCAACTGAGGCCGCTCGAACTTATCATCATAATATATAATTTTGAATTGGACAACTTTTCGGGGCCTATATTTCATAAAATGTATCATTGATACAGTTTATGATTAAAAGGCTCCGTAACTACTGGACCGATTTGAAAAATTCTTTCACCATTAGAATCCTACGTCATTCCTGATGAACTTTAGGCTATAGAATATACTTGCATACCTGTACCAGTTATCAATAAGTCTCGGATTAAATCAAAGCAAAACAGGAAACCAATTAATGCCGTTTTTTTTTATATATAATTGTGAACACAATGAAACAATTACGACCAGTATTTATATTTAAAATTATTTCCTAAAAATCTTAGCCGTCACCAGATAGTTCCTAGAATGCTGGCAGCATTGCCACGTTGGATGGCAATGCAATTAGCATTGCCATCGAAATAAAAGCCAGCATTCCGATCACCTGTGGACTCCTTTAGGAGTTTTGTGAGATCTTTGTATATTGCGTGTGCACCAGGACCTCAAGGACCTAGGGTTTCCACCCCAAACGGCTCAAATAAGTAACCTTGATCAACATTTAAGTATATTCGCCGTTTGAGGGTCCCCGCTGATGTTGCTGCGGAGCCGGCCCTTACTGATATCCCTGCAAGATGTCAAGGTGCTAGGGTATCTACACAAGTGGCATCCCAAACTAACTGTCGCCGACCCATCTTCCAATGAATTAGAGTCATATCGTCAGGCCTTTTACCATCATCGCGCATAAGGCCACGTGGTTCGAAAGACAGACACTGACGCTGCAGCGCTGGTAAAAGCCAAACGGTTGATTTCAATTATATTTTTTCTAATAAATTTTGTTTACAGATTTTAGATTCGATAAAGATTGGTACTCACTTTTAGCAGAAACAGTCGCACGTTTTCCATTTTCCTTGTAATAAAGATAATAAAAAACTCAGGTAAAAAAAACTTAGCTAATTTGTATAAAGTTATTTAATCAAATTTAAAATTAAGTTGCTGTTTTATTATTTAACTTTTTTATTTTTTAATTATTTAAAGTACCGCGGGGTCTCGACTTCCAACAACTAAAAACGCCTTGAACTTGACTTTTCTATTTATACTTCGAATTTCAGCTGAACCACTTTAGAGTTCAATTTTGTCGGAACAAAAATTGTAGAGTAGCTATGTACTCTTCAGTTTTTATTCTCGTTTTGTCAGCCACATCACTTTTTTTAACTATACACACAGTTCAGGACAGTTCCTAAACCTGTGATTATAATTCACTAGCAAAATCTACCCCGCCAACCAAAAATCAGCAGAAAAAAATCTACATTGGAACCCATTATCCGGAGCAATAGAGCAAAGAGAACTACGTAGCTTATCGAGATTCGTGCTCTTATTCTAATTATAAGTGGAGGAACTGGGTTCTGCACTGACATCTCGCTTGGGAGTGTATTTTGCATTGTCCCTTTGCTTTACCTGGCCCTAACCAGCCCAGCGTTTTTAATGTTACTTATTATATGTATGTTAGTTTTAAGGTATATTATTACTATGGACTGTAGCATAAGTTAAATAAGATCTGTAACTTTTCTATGGTCTGTAATAAATGATTATTATTAAGTACTGGAGGAGGACTTTTGGTGAGCACCGTTTCTGTTTTTCTGTGGGTGTGCAGGTTTGATGCCTATATTAAACTTTTCAATCCCGATTTACTTTTGGCCTCCTCAGTGGTCATGCAGTGTACCACAACATCTTCTACAGTCTCTTCCTCCTGGAGGCAGCCACGACACAGGCAGCTGTCTGTGGCTCCCGTCTTGTGTAGATAAAGATGATGGTTCAGCTCACAGTGGCCAGTTATGATGCCCACTATTGTTCTTAGGTCCTCACGTCTCATCTTGAGCATCATGTTTGTTGTTTTCCTATTTTCGAAAGGGAATATTGATATTATAGTGGGGTCTGCCTCGCTCCTTCCTTTGCTCCTTTTCTCTCGACAGAATCGACTCTGGGCATAAGTCAATCCTGTCGAAAGATGCTGACTTTACTGTGTTCAGAAAGATTTTGTAGAGCGCGAGACCCCTGAACTAATCCACTACTAATGTTTTAGGGATAACAAGACATGTGCTTTTCCACTCGTTTCCTGTCCCACAGTGTGTCAGAGATCAATTATCATGGCAGTGCGATACGCTCACTGTGTTACTGACACACTTTGTACGTCTACGCTAAGCCATACGGAAGAGTTATATTTTTAGCAGTCTAATAGGTAACCTATTACAATACATATAGGTAACCTATAGTATAGGTAATAATGTTTGTATGGACCACTTGAAATTAATCAATACGATTTCTTCGGCAAAAAAAATTACAATAATAATAATATTTTATTTCAGGCATCACAAGAAACTAAGTACAAAGTAACTTAACTAGGGCCCATACAATAGTAGAGACTAACGTAATAAAAATTACTAAATGCTGTCCGTGACTTCGCACGCGCTTTTTAAGTAGCCTATGTCCGTCTCCGAAACACTATTTACTGCCAAATTTCATTGAGATCCGTTAGGCGTGAAAAGGTTACAGACAAACAGATAGATAGAGCTACTTTCGAATTTATAATATTAGAATAGTATAGTTTAGATAAAAACTATAGCTCTAAGAAAAAGAAAACTAACGAGGCAGTGGGCCGACCATATCTCGCGAAGAACCGACAACCGGTGGGGGAAAAATGTTCTTGAATGAAGACCACAACTCGGTAAACGTAGTCTAGGACGCCCTCCGGTCAGGTGGAATGCCGATCTGCGAAAGACTGCTGGCAGATGCTGGATGAGGCAAGCTGAAGAGAGGGCGCTATGGCGCTCATTAGGGGAGGCCTATGTCCAGCTGTGGTCTACCATATAGGCTGATGATCATGATGATTGTATTTTTTTGTAGTCTGCTTACAGGTACCGCGTGTAGATAATCGCCGTCAGCGAATCAATGATTCTTTCTTTGATCTTACCCTGAGCTATGTATGTTGAATAGGTCGATTAAGGGTCATTAAAATATCTTCCTAATGTTGTTGTATGACCAACCTGTTAAGCAATTCATTTCGGCAATGCATATAAAATGCCCTTCACCTAGAACATTATAGTTTAGTGCAATTTTTAATTTACAATGAACCTGCGGAGTCTCGTTATTTCGGTAAGTTTAATTTTCTATGAGTACGGTCTACTATATAAGTCGTTTTGTTAGTTTATTGTTTGTAAGTCTTGTGAACAAGAGTTTTTTGTTGCATGAAATCCTGCCCTCTTTTATAGTAAGTTAGTTAGGTAGTCCAGTATCCTTGTCGCCTGAATGCTGGAAGTAGTTTGCGTCGCATCCGGATAATCCAAGATTGTGTTCGAGCACCGAAAGCAACTTTATCAAAAATCGAAAAAACCACGACTAATTTCAGTAGTTTGGCTCCATGGCTATTGAAGCGTCGTCTGTAACTTTAAACGTAGGGTGCTAATGACCTGAAATTTTCGCATGTATCTACAACCATAAATAAAAATACGTGCTTCAGGAATTTCCAAAAATATCACCACAGACATAACAGATTACTCATTTGATCTATTATATTAGAAAAGAGAATAAACAGAAACAAAACGGACAAATTCAATTTCATTAAATTTTAGTGTAGATAGTTCAACTAAAATTTTAATTAAATTCTGCGATTTTGCAGTATTACTTAGTATGAGTGATGTCATGGGCCCCATAAGAACACCAGTCTCATGAAGATCTGGGCAAAGTGGGACCAAGACGTCATGAATTAGGCTAGCTGATGCAGTTTTATATTAAGTTTTTAAAAGAGTATATAATATTCTATGAACTGTCTACAGGCCACGTGCATTACCCTGCTGGCGGCCCCGACCTCAGCCATCAGCCTGCTGGCCGCTGCCGCCGCAGCCAAGGGGCTGGCCGTAGGCGCTGGCCTCACAGGTAAATCATTATTTATTTCTTTATTGACTTCTGCATTTTGCCGCATAGGTATTTCGAACACACAGAACATTTTACATCCAACCACTTTTCAGAAAATATTTATGTATACTATTTGACGGGTATTTATCGCGTTTTTTTTAAGCGATAAGTACCCGTTTTAAAAATATTTATCACTTTTCAGAAATTTAAATATGTATGTACTTCTTTATCTTCTATACTAGGTACATTATAACTCTATAATGAGTAAAATAATCTAAAAATATGTTATTGAGATAGTTTAGGTAAAAACAGTTGGAAAATATTCGTTTTAGTTCATAAAATATATTTTAAAATTCTATTCAAAGTATTCAGTTCTTTCCTCTGCCCCCCTAGCACGGGATTATAATAATAATAAATTTATTTATTCCAAAGTATTCCAGGTTCGTTCATCTTATACTTCGTCATCGAATGCTTAAATTGTTTGAAATGCATTCCTTCAACTTCAATAATGTACGCAATGTATGGCGATGCGATGTCATTATTGTCTATTCCACCATAGACAACAATTCTCATACTAGGGGGGCTACTTTTAAACACCATGAATATTAGGCGCAATATTATTATGTCATATCGCTGTGTAGGTAAACTAAAAAGTATCATCTGTCATCAGCAACATCTGCGCATTTGTTCAGTCGGGCGATTACTTCGCTTATATACTATGGATATAGATGTGGCGGCAGGATAGAATCTCTCATCGTCCTTAAGGTATATTTGGAACTTCAGACCGTAGAAAAAAGAAAGAAAGAACAGTCATGCAGAGCTACTTTCAAACAAAAGGTTAGGGAATTAAACTTTAAGATTTCTTTGACTAAAATTTGAAGATAGCGCGTTGAAGTCTTTTGTATGGAAATTCTGTTCTATTGAAGATTTTTTTTTATTCTTATCTGAACGAACGAACGTTATCTATACAGTTTTATTATTATTATTTTATTTATAACCATTGCAGCATGTTTGTTCAAGCGCTAATGGACAAAGCCATGACAGTTTTCGTAAATATTGTTCTATGGCACTTGCAAGCATTGTTATGAAAAAATCCGTGAAATCTCGGTTTATCATTGAAATATATTTGTAGTAACTTCGACTTTACTCACAGCTGGGCTTCCTGAACTCAATGCCGTCCACCAAAATCCTGAGCTATATCCTTTTGAAACTTATGAGTGCGCCTAATGCAGAAATCAAGCAAAAATAAATATAATATGGCAACGAAAGTAAATAAATGTTCACAATATTATGAACATTTTTGTTCGTTACCATATATTATGAAAATAAATGGTTTCTTTAAAAAAATACAAATTTTCCATTAAAACCGGTTTTGATTGAAATGCGCTAAATTATCAGCCACAACACCACATTATTTTTTAAGAAATTACATAGCCAGACTAATGTTTTAGTAAAGTAATCGTTTTGCTTTTCTATTTCATGCTTATATTTTGAATAATTAAAAGATAAAATGCAAACCTGTTGCTCTATCCCGCTCCTATTGAACGCTAAATCCTATGCCTATCCTATTCACAATATGGCGTCATATAGAGCACCCTTAATTCAGCCTGTAAATGGATCTTAGTTGTTAAAACAACTGTTTAAAAACAGTCGTGTTGTCAGGTCCGACTTCTTTTAAATCGATTTTAAACGTCTTCAAATCTTATGAGATTTTCAATACTTGTTTCAAATCGGGGCGATTTTTTTGTGGCTCTCATGTAGTATTAGCCCCCCATAAACTCCGATCCGCCCCTGCACGCTCTTACATTCATATAAATTTATGTATATAAAATTTATGTATAATTTTTTTTTTTTTTTTTTAATAATTAGCGTGATCATTTACATCGCGGAGAAAGCCATACCGCTAGTGATGTGATGCGTGCTGTGCTTTGTCGCACACGCTGGACATAGTGTTGTAATACCTATGTTTTTTCTTACAAATACGTAATAAGTAATGGTTTTTAGATTAGATTAGATAATGCTACAGAAGAATGCTGCTGCACTGGACTTGAGCTGATAGGTCTCTTGGTCAGCTCTTACAAAATCCCGAGCTGAGTTGTTGTTCTCACGCCACGGCCTCTAAAAAATCGCTCAAAAATCGACCGGTGTTAAATAAGTAAAAATACTTTTTTAACACCTCAGGTCGATTTTTACACTAGATATTCTTTTCGACTAAATTACTGTAATGATTGGCAATATAGGCGAAATACTAAATAGACAGCTGATCAAACACGTAATAAATTACGTAGAAACGGCTAATAACTTAATTAGTGGTACGAGTATACTGCGGTAATGATTGTTATATACAGGGTGTTCCCCTATAAGTACACAATACTGAAGGAGGGTAATGGGGTATGTTACACGGCCAATTTATCACGATGACATAATAAAATATTAATAGTATAATAGGCCGTATCGCAATATTTTTCAGAAATCTTTAAATCCGCGATTTAACACGCGTATTATCGCGTGTCATATGAAAATATAAAAAACTAGCAGCATCTCGCGGTTTCATCTGCGTAATTCCTGTTCCCGTAGGAATTCCGAGATAACATAGCCTATGTCACTCTCTGAAAAGTAAGCTTTCTAATAGTAAAAGAATTTTTGAAATCGGTTCTGTAGATCCAAAGATTACCCCCTACAACTTCACAAACAATTCACAAACTTTGCCTCGTAATATTATTAGTACTTACAGTATAACACAAAAAAAAATATTATTAAAAAAAATCCCTTCTGTACAGAAAGAAGACCATGTATATTCTATAAACTGATGATTTGTTCAGTTCGTGATAATATTGACAATGTAACACGCCCCATTCACCTGCTGTCAATCTACCACAGATTGACAGCAGGTGAATGGGGAACATCAAGAATAACCTCCCCTTCAGTATTGTGCACTAATGAAACATCCTGTATAATTATAACGTGGTAATGACCAACTTCATTATGTAATAGCTAATAATGTAGGTACTGAACATATCGGTTAACAGGTGTTAATTATAATCATACAAACAATTACAAACTGCGGTAGGTACATAATGGTAGTGATTGTGTTGGCACAAAACCTAAACTAAACTAGCGTAAAAATGTTGCTGTCCCCTTTTACTCGATCGAAAAAAAAGAGACGACAACAATTTTAGGCTAGTTTAGTTTAGGTTTTGTGCCAACAGAATCATTACCATTACTGACCTATGACTGAAAAAAAAAACGCGTAAGTAGCTAATTTTAAATAAAAAAATATCTAAAAAATTCATTGTGGGGGTGTATTTATGACGCTATTTTGTGAATAGGATAGGCATAGGATTTCGCGTTTAAAGGAGCGGTACAGAGCAGAGCGGCGTAAGCTAAAAAATTAAGTTCTTGCTGATTATCTATAAATAAGCCAATGATACCCTGGGTATTCTTCTATGGGGATAAAATATAAAATTATTGTGAATAATAGTTTAGGAGAAAAATTAAAAAAACTAAGAAAACAGATGGTTTTTTGCACAATTATTTCTGGTATATAAAATAGGTTTGTTTTTCATTTTCAAAGTAGAATCTGCCTTGTATTAGAGAAAAATTGTTTTAATTTAACTCAAATTTGCCCATTTCACATCTACTATCTTATTGCAGCGTCTTGGGGACGCTTCCGACTGGTATTGGTATGGATCAGTTGAGTTTGATTGTCTTTACTTCTGTTACAGCCGCACTGTCTTCCGGCGGCAGTGAGACGGTTGTGATCCAGACGCAGTCAGGTTCTTCAGCCCAGGTGGTGCCCGCAGACCAGGTGGTTCTGCAAGAGTATGGTCACAGTCCGGTCGCTATACACACGGTGAGTTCCAATAAACATTTTCATTTTCTGCGCATTGAGGGTGCTACTGCAGCTGTCACGATTCTGCCGTGCCAGGCATGTTGAACTCAACAGCCTAATAGTCCACTGCTGGACGCAGGTTTCCCCCTAATAATTTCCTTTTTGGCTTTTTATCTCACGGGGGGTAGTGCCCATAATCCCCACCCTTTGCATGCGGGTTGGGGATCGCAGTTCAGTGGTAGATCTATTCTGCAAGAGGCGCTGCTCGCCTACCCTTGTATGTCCCTTAGTCGCCTCTTACGACACCCACGGGAAGAGTTGGGGTGGTGCAAATTCTAGGCCGGCACCACACGGCTATGGTATGGTCGCTGGTATATTCACTGATGGTCAATATATACATTTAGCTTATCTGGAATACTCTTGAGGGCTTGGAAAAAATAAAATATAGATTCTAGAAGCAACTATATTTCAGCATGTACTTCTCCGTCAGAGCTGTCTTTCGGCGTTGAGATAGAGGTCATCTCTTTCTACGTTATGCAAACTGAGCGAGACATTACACCCAGTTTGTACACGCGCTTGCAGTGTGACTCCTTTGATGCCATCTGGTGCAAAAAGACAGCCCAACTGCCCAGTAGAACCCGCGGAAGTAGCAACAGCATCCTAAATGCTATGTCTGCCAAATATGATTATTTCTGATGTATCAGCTCATTCAAAGGAATCTCTTCTCAGCCCTGTAGTTTTAAGTTGTCTCAATAAATAAGCATTGTAATTTAAGGCGATACCCTAACAAAAGAAAATTGAAAAAATTCACGGGGCGGTTTGTGATACCTAATTAAGCCTTTTTTTAATGTCTCTGTAATAATCACTATACACAAGGCCCGTATTATAAAAATTTACCTCTGCTTGAACCTATGGCATTAATTCAAGCAAAGATATAATATTACTCAGCAAGCTTTAATAATAGGGGCTTTAGAGGGTCAAATTCTTTGAAATTCTTGTTTCTGATTTCTGTCGTAAAGGTAAAGGAAAGAAGCTAAAAAGAGTAATGTTTAATGTAAGCTATCTCAACGGTGTTTTAAGATCACCATCTTTTTTGAGCTATAGTAGTATGGTAGTCTCCTAAGGTAAGGTACCTAGGTAGTGCTGCAGGGGCATGTGAATTTGAGACTTTATTTACATTTGAGTCCAAGTTTTCCCTAAGATTCAAACTGGAATAAGCCTATGGAAGCTACACTGAAAATTTCAAACTCCTGTTTAGACATTGCGTTTTTTGGCAGGAGGAAAAATATTATAAAACACACACAGCCTAAGAATTTTTAAGAGCAGTCAGTGAATACTTGCTATGCTACAATTATCAGGAATTTGAACTTATCTCATTTTCATACCCATTTCAGCAACTCTCGAGGTTAATTTTAACTTTACAGTTAAAATTTTCCTCCGATTACGATGATGATTCTTTAATTGCAATATGTGTCTGGTTAGACACTTTTCTGCCAGTATCACTTATTGGAAAATAATTTTTAATATCAGGTTCCCAAAGTATGAAGAGTTATTCCTGATTCATCCCACATTGGTCAGAATCCAGTGGGACGAGTCAAGATACTTAAATTTTTATACTGAAAAAGTTCCTGATTCACCCCATTTTGAGATTTCTAAGTGAAAAATAGCAAAAGTACTGTCGGCCGCACATTTCTCGTGCAAACAATCTTGAATATTTTCACCAGAGCCTCTATTCGTTATCTATCAAGTGTACCTATGTACCACGTGCAGGTTAGGTTGGCTTGGGAGACAAGGTGTTGGAGTCCCCCTAACAGCCCCCTCGGAATAATTTGTGTTTGCGCTTAAGTATTCGGTGGTTAGAATATAAAGTTTATACCATTCTCATTACATTTAGTCCATCCCAAGGTGCCTGGAAGTGATCGCTTATAACGCAAAGACTTATTACTCATTGACTATCCTATTTCTTTCCATATTGGTTCATGTTTTTGTTATGTACTTACTAAACAGATAGGTAGGTAGATATCGCTTTTTGTACCACACAAAGACAGAAATAACAATACCTACAGGTAAATGCTATAAATACCTAGTGAAAGTACAAAAAGCGGCCTTATCGCTATAAGCGATCTCTTCCAGACAACAAAAACAAAAAGGAAAACAATAAATTCAAAACAATATTTCAAATTAATTAGTTTATAAAGAAAGAAAATAACTAGTATACAATTGAAACAATTGAGCTAACTGCAGACTGTTAGTTTATTAATTACGTGAATGAGATTTTCTTTAAATTGATTTTTTTTCCAGGCGCAAACCTACACCTACTCAAGCAGCCCCCTTTCTCGTCTATGGGGGGCAGTATCCAACCTCATATCCGCGAAAGCGAAAGCCATAGGCGAGATCTTCAGCCCGCACCGCGTAGTGGTCATCGTCCCGCCGAAGGAAACCACGCCGACCACGACCACGACGACGACCAAAAAGCCAACCACGACGACCAAGCGACCACTGATATCTGTAGATATTGAACATCAGAAACCGCAGCTTCCCAGCATCGATTTTGGCATTGAAATTCAAAAACCGCAGCTTCCCAGCATAGATTTTGGCATTGAAATTCAAAAACCGCAGCTTCCCAGCATCGATTTTGGCTTTGAGATTCAAAAACCGCAACTTCCCAGCATCGATTTTGGCATTGAGATTCAAAAACCGCAGCTTCCCAGCATAGATTTTGGCATTGAGATTCAAAAACCACAGCTTCCCAGCGTTGATATTGATATTGAGCACGGCCAGGTTAATAAGCCGAGCATCGAGTGAGTAAACAAAAATTAATACGCGTTTTTCTTATATTTTGCTTTTGCTCAACATATTAGTAATAGTGATTTCCGGGGTCGGATAATACCAACCAGAAATTATGGGATTTCATTTTTAGTTCTTTGGCCTAGCTTGCTAAAGTTGTTACCATCGGATATGTGGTTGGCAAAGGTGTCAACCACATAAACCTCCCATTGGCAGATTGTTAAAATGCAGCCCATAGAAATCTAAATAATAAGGCACTATTATTTAGATTTCTATGATGCGGCCCTATGCATTTAAGGCCTATCTGCCTGCTAAAAATACCTACTTACTAGGATTACGGGACTACCGTCCGAAACGAAAATCAAAAGAGGACGAGGTTCTATGTTAGGCTGGAGGCCTACAGATGATGATTGGTTTATTCCGGAAATCCCCCACGTCCATCCCCCACCTATAAGGAAATATAAGCAAAAATATGCAAAATGCAACTTTACGTCGAAAATGACAAGTTTTCGTCCTATTTATTTTATATTAAAAACAACAATACCTTACGTTTTGTTTGATAAGGAGCATAGCTTACATTGTCTAGTTACAGAATAATAACACAATGTCGAAAATACAAAAAGTTTTTAGTCATAATTTTTGGTATTACGGAACACAATAATTTACGAATTGAAGTTGCGAGCAGCTGTCGCCGAAGCGTTATTAAAACCAATTATAACGGGATACTTACCATAATTTTATTTTTGAGTCTTCCAATATTTCGGCACAGTTTCATGAGCCGATTAAGGAATAACTAAAGAAAATCAAATCATGGAAATTATCCTGTTGTATACGACTTTAAAGTATTTTTATGTACGTTGATCGATTTCTCCGTTAATTATAAACCAATTTGGAAAAAAATATATACGCTATTGTATGGAAAATGATCCTGAGGTGATCCCATAAAAATATCCCGAGGGAAATGTGGATATTTATCCCGGGAAAATTAAATAACTGTGTAAATACTATAAAATTAAATAAGTTCCCAAAAGTTTTTGATTTTGGCAGGACTCGAACCTAAAAAATTTTTTGGGAACTTATTTAATTTCTTAGAGATTACCCAAAGTGAAGGCGAGGGCTTACGCACTAATACAAAAACCTTAAATACTAAGGAATTTGAAGTTTTTTTCTCTAAACAATAATTATGCGACAGTATAATAAATAAAATAATGCTGGACAATTCACACAGCATTATCTAACCCCAAGCTAAGCAGAGCATGTGCTATGGGTACTAGATAAGTGGTATACATAATATAATACAATACATAGATAGATATTTTTATATATAGAAAATGACCAGAACACCCTGAACAAATGTCTGCAGATCGTACCACACACATTTGTTCTGAGGTGGGAATCGAAACCGCAACCTTCTGCGTCGCAGGCAGACCTTCGCCCACCGCACAACATCGGTCGTCAATATTATGTAGATCCTATTTTGAAACAACCCTTTAAATCTGCGTTTTTTAATTTAATTTTTTTTTTCTTTCAGTTTCTCATCTTCTTACATTCGAAGAGTTCCTGTAGTGGTCAAATATGATTATTTAAAGAAATAAGCATATAATAAATTAAGGAATCCTATCTTTATAAGCGTTTAATTTTACTACCAACTATACCTTCGTAGCATTATACTTATTTATTTATTATTTATTATTATTTACTGAAGGTTATTCACCTGCTACCACAGATTATTATTCAGAGACTAAAACAAGCTACACTATCATAATTTCTATCAGACTAGCGGTCCGCCCCGGCTTCGCACAGGTAGGTATATTCTATAAGCCTATGTTCATCACGGATGATGAAGGATTCTAATAGTGAAAGAATTTAGCAATTTGTTTTATAGTGCGTTACTCGCACTGGTCAAATTTTCCACCAAAATTTAATAATGTCCCAAAACTTTTAAAGGATTCAAACCTGAAAGCGGGGTGCGGGTTCGAATCCTGCCGATTTTTTTTTTTTAAACATTATTAAATTTTAGTAGGTACAGAATGATTCAAATCGGTCCATTAGTTTCGGAGCCTATTCAATTCAAACAAACAAACAAAAGGAAATATTTGTTTGTCTGTCCTAAATTATTCCTGATGACCATAGGCTCGCACAGGTATATTCTGTAGCCGTTATAGAATATAACCGTGCGAAGTCGGGGCGGACCACTAGTTTATTAAAAAAAAACCCTCCGATTGTGAACTCACTCGGGCTACATTCATCAATGAAAATCACGTCAGAAGCCGCGGAGCAAACCTAGTATTAGTTCTTTGTTCGCTTCTTCAAAAACTCATCTACCTATGAAAACAATCAAGCAAAACCACAGAGTACGAAATCAGTATTTGCATTGAATTTAAGGTAAATACAATTACCTAAGCAACTGTAATAATTTATCAGTTATTAGTCAATGCTAAAACTCATTGGTTCAGAATAACAATGACACGCAACGGTTTTACTTACCTACATGTTTTTTGTTGGTAGTTCGTAATAAAACCGGCTGGAGTTTGACAGTGCCTTCCACCGGCATACGAACAACGCTAGGTTAATACACAACAGATATCTGCCTTCGCACGGAATAGATTACCTAGGGCCTAGGTAATCTAATCCGTTCAGCTGAGCTCTCCTAAAACCCTAGATCCTAAGGTTTTAGGAGCGCAATACGCGCCATTTTGTTAAAAAGACATTGTAGCGGGACAGACAGAGCATACGTTTTTGGAACGGCGTTAGCGCAAAAATCAAGTTTTTGCTTATTTATAAGAAAACTACACCACTTATGAAGAAACTGTATAAAATAGATATATCAAGTAGGTATATGTCTGCTCACTATGTAGGTACCTACTACTTATTAACTAAGGTCTCTACTTTAATTTTGTAAATAGATTTTCTGATTGGTTATAATCGAAGTTTTTAACCATTCAAATATTATCGGTTTCATTTTGTAAGAGGTGTCTTGTATTGTATAAAGTTGGCGCCGGCCGTGTAATGTAGTGCCTCCGTGCAATAGAGCTGTTGTTACCCGGAACTGGGCGTATATACCTACGTATTATCAAAACATTTCAGTAGACCGCAGAACTCCCAAGATCTTAAGGATTTTTGTTACAGTGCTTACCCGCACTCTGGGCATCTCTAAGAAATGAAATAAGTTACCAAAAATTTTCGACTTCGGCGAGACTCGAACCCGCGCCCCACCCTTAGAACGGGTGTGCTCTAACCAACTAAGCCACGAAGTCTCGTTCTCGTCGAAAATCTTTGAGACCTCTTACGGACTGTAGTGTGGAGTGTGTGGAGTCACCGGCGCTACAGTCCGTAAGAGTTCACAAAGATTTTCGACGGCAGAGACTTCGTGGCTGTTTTACTTCCATTTATTTATCAGCATAACCTTTTTTGTACATAAGTGTTACTGGTGTATTTACTCATCAACGAAATACGTAATGTAAAGTTTACGTACGTCACATCAAAAGTATCATAGTCGCGTTAAACTCTATCACTGCAGTAAGTCCATATTATGTATGACTGTTTAAAATTCTATGAGAACTTGGTAATGTGTACAAACCTAATAAGGGGCTTGCGGGTGATGAATTGCCCATACAAACGTACTTCCAAAATGATTTGTAACTCGTGCATATTACCACCATATCATGGTTTTATTCTGTTGTTTTTTTCTAATAGGTACTCTTATCTATCTTTAACGAAATTTAAGCTTATCGCATTTTACGTTAAAATGACATGTTATTGTACCTATTTGTTTTATATTAAAAACAATACATATCTTATGTTTTGTTTGATAAAAAACATAGCTTACTGTCTTGTTACAGAAAACAACACTATGTGAAATATACAAAAAGATTTCAGTCATCATTTTTGGTATTACGGAACACAATAATATTATGAATTGAAGTTGCAAGCAGCTGTTGCTGAATCCTTTATCTAAGGGTAGAAAGTAAATTTGTCCCAAGGCGGGAATCGAACCCGCAACCTCCTGCGTCGCAGGCGGACCTTTGCCCGCCGCGCCACAGAGGTCGTCATATGTACTAGCTTCACCTACAGGGGAAACATTTAAATTTAGCGAATCCGTCAAAGACAAAAGTTACAATTTTGTTTTGACCGAGTGCGAGGTATTCCTTTGCTGAAAAAAATTAAAAGCAAGAACCTATAAAAAAATTTAAGGTGGTTTGACGGCCTCTTCAGGATTAAAATTTTATTCTTGGAAGAAATTATCCAAATTCCGGAAAAAGCTGCGCTGATGTAAAAAAAGTAGGAAATGTGTTAGTTTCAGTTCTTAGAATAACTGATTTTATTAAGTTAAAACTTCATGGGCGAAGATGCAGAAGTCGATCTGTGGGTCAGAGTCGCGGCGGAGCGCCCCTACGGGTCGCACCACCGTGCTGGCCGGCTAGGCAGTAGGTAAATGCGTTAAGCAATCCAAAGTGGATGTTCGTCTTAGACGCAAGACTTCTCCTGGCATCTCGGCTCTGAGTTTTCTCATGTCAGCTAATAGCAACGAGTTCGCGAAGATCGCCTTCCATTTCGTATCTTCCAATAGAGTATTTTACTTTATATGAGAAAAATCAGGCTGGCACAAACAACTGACCCTGGCAACGTTCAGCGGTATGGCGTTCATTAGGGGAGGCCTAATGAAAAATAGACTAGAGAAAAATCTAAAAATAATATTTTATTTAATTATTAGGCAAAAAGCAGCCGGAAAAAGATCGTGCTACTCGTAGTTCACTAGTTTTTTAAATGTGGTCATACGGCTGTGTAGGCAAACTAAAAAGTATTTACCTGTCATCAGCAACATTACCGCATTTGTTCGGGTACCACGTCCAACTGACGTCATGACCACAGAGCAATATGGCGTCCACTGCGTACACAGTTTCCGTCAAGTTACGCGAGCAACTTGAAAATGTACCAAAATTTTCCAATTGAATAATTTTTTTAGTATTTTTGTATTGGTTCATTAGCACTAATAGAACCTTATTGAGACACTTCAAAAATGATGATAGGAGGAAAAATGGTGAGGAAGGATGTAATCAAAAATCAAAATCAAAATCAAAAAGTCTTTATTTCCATAAATACAAAAATGTACACTTAGAAAAGGTCAAATTCTTAAAATAAAACATTGACACGGAAATAAAGTGATATTTTTGATTTCGGTCACTTCGGTATGTAGACTAAAGTAAAGAAGCGATGAAGAAACCTTTAGCCTGTTAGTTGTTATTTTTCGAGTTGGAGCAAAACCCGTCCCAAGCTTTTTTATCTTCTAGATAATCTGATATTTTGTAGTAAGCCCTTTT
The DNA here is from genome assembly GCA_946478455.1 of Eupithecia vulgata. NCBI lineage: Eukaryota > Metazoa > Arthropoda > Insecta > Lepidoptera > Geometridae > Eupithecia > Eupithecia vulgata. The sequence continues at coordinate 12,900,936 of OX297875.1, forward strand.
GCACAGAAAGGTTTTTACAATTTGTTTGAATTTATTTATTGATAGATTTTGCAACTCACTAGGAATTTTGTTGTAGAAGCGTATACATTGCCCTTTAAAAGATACATTAATTTTGTGAAGCCTAGTTGTGGGCACAGCAAGTTTATGTTTATTTCTAGTATTTATATTATGTATATCGCTATTTTTAGGAAAGGTTTTGATATTTTTATGAGTGTACAACAAGTTTTCATAAATATATTGACAGGGAACTGTCATTATGTTAGTTTCTTTAAATTTATCACGCAGGGATTCTCTGGGACCCATATTATAGATTGCACGAACAGCCCTCTTCTGCAGCACAAATACGGTGTTAATATCTGCAGCGTTCCCCCACAGCAGTATACCATAAGACATAATACTGTGGAAGTAGCTGAAATAAACAAGTCTGGATGTATCCACGTCTGTAAGATGACGGATTTTTTTTACTGCATACGCTGCAGAACTAAGTCTCTTCGATAGCTTATCTATGTGTGGGCCCCATTGAAGTTTATTATCTAAGGTGATTCCTAAGAATACGGTACTTTGTACAATTTCTAACGTTTCTTCTTTTACGTTTACCTCAGCCTTAACTTGTTTAACATTAGGTAGAATGAATCTAATACATTTGGTTTTGGTTTCGTTTAGCAAAAGATTATTGACACTAAACCAATGGACTACTTTTGAGATTGCATTATTCACATCGTCGAAGTTTGTGTTTTGTCGCTTCATTTTAAAAATTAAGGAAGTATCATCAGCAAACAGTACAATCTCGTGATTATTCTTTACAAGATGAGGCAAGTCGTTGATATAAACTAAAAATAGGAAAGGACCGAGGATAGAACCCTGCGGTACACCCATTGTAACTACAGACCCCGAAGACCGTTTCCCATTGATGTCCACTCTTTGTATCCTATCATTCAAGTAAGATGCCAAAAGATCCAAAGAGGTGTCCACTATTCCATAGTGATGTAGTTTCCTGATTAATGTTTTATGGTGTACGCAATCAAATGCTTTTGACAAGTCGCAAAAAACGCCTAAAGCATCTTGCGACTTCTCCCAAGCATCAAATATATGCGATACTAACTCTACACCGGCATCAGTAGTTGACCTGCCGCGAGTGAACCCAAATTGTTTACAATGCAGCAGGTCATTGCTATTAAAATGCCTAAGTAATTGATTTAAAATCAGTTTTTCAAAAACTTTGCTGAAAGTTGGCAGTACTGATATCGGTCTAAAGTTAGTGGGGTCAGATCTACTACCCGATTTATACAGTGGTATAATTTTACTACATTTCATTAGATCAGGAAATACGCCACTATTAATGGATTCATTAAATATAAAAGCAAGATCTGGTGCTATGGTATCAATTAAAGGTTTAATAATTGTAACGGAAATGCCCCAGAGATCTGCAGTTTTCTTTACATTTAAAAGCTTAAACGCTTTTTTAACATCTATTTCACTGACATGGTTGAAATAAAATTTATTATCGCATTTAGGTACATTTTCTATGAGTAATGACTCGGCGACTACTAGAGAAGAGTTTAGACACTTTGTAGTAGAGATTGGAATGTCAGTGAAGAAGTTTTCAAATGCTTGGGCTACATCAACATCGTTTGTGACTGAGCAGTCATTAATCTTTAAATTATAATTATTATCGTAGGTACTGACTTTTCCAGTCTCACTATTTATTATTTTCCACGTTGATTTTATAACATTTTCACTATTTCTAATTTTCGAGCTAATATAATTTGATTTTGCGATTTGACAAACTTTTCTAAACATATTAGAGTATTTTTTTACTTTTTCTTTAAATTCCTGGCTAAAATTATATTGCTTTTCACTATACAGTTCATACAACTTTTGTCTACTCTTGTGTATACCTACTGTTGCCCACTCACTAAAGTTAAGTTTTTCTGAGACCACAATTGATTTGGGTATGAATATTGAATTGAACGCATTGGTGAATTTGTTAAAAAAACTACAATACGACTCATTTGGGTTGTTGATTGAGTAATTAGGTGATGGTTTAGATTCCCAATCCAATTTCAACCGTTCAAATCGATTTGTGGTCACAGGTATGTATTTTATTTTCCTTTTACAATCAGTATTTTTTGCTAGAATTTCTAATTTAATTATTTGACCTAAGTGGTCGGATTTTAAATTGCTAATTATTTGTTTACTGACAATTTTTTCATTTTGGCAAACAAAAATATTATCTATACATTTTGCTGAGGTTTCAGTTATTCTAGTAGGTTCCATAAATATTGGCTTTAGATTATAAGAATTAAATAAGTTTGTTAATCTACTACTGTGGGAGTAAGTTTCTAAAAGATCAATATTAAAGTCTCCACACACTATGATATTTTTATTAGATTTGGATATTTTAAATAAAATATCATCCATACTTTTTTCAAATACATCAAAAGAACCTGATGGTGGGCTGTATACGCTTACTACAACACTTTGCTCCAGCTCTACACATGCTACTTCAATGTGACTTTCAACGGATAAGCATATTATGTCCTTACGTTCTTTGAATTTTATGATTTTATTTAATAATATTAAAGAGCCTCCACGAATAGCATGTGATCTGCAAAAGGAACTACCAACGTGGTGATTACTGAAGTAATACCTTATTGTTTACGAAATGAAAATTGCAAGAAAGTCGCCGGCACGAGCTAGTTTGTTATGATAGTCTATCGCTATCACAATCTTCCTATTGCCTAACATTTCAAGTACTTACCTAGAACAAACCAACATACCTCGGTAACAATGTTACTTAAATAGATGACAAGTGGCTCTTGACAGCTTGACTGGTTTTGGTTGAACTCTTGTTAAAATACATGTCTAAACAACAACCTAAGGCCTGTTGCCACTGTGTGACAAAAAGTCGTGACGCTTATAGCATAGCGGCTTGTACCTTTAAAAGGCAGTCTGAAACTTTATTTCTTTAGGCTTTCAAAATATGCACTTAGACAAGTCAAATTTTATGCTAATAAACAGCTTGATAATATTAAATCTACACTATAGTATATAGAGGAAATATTTCTATTTTTGTATGTAACTATTAAAATTAAAAACTAGGTACTGGACCGATTTCAAAAATTCTTTCACTATTAGAAAGCTTATTTTTTGGGAGTGACATTGGTTATGTTTTATTCCGGTATTCTCACGGGAATGGAAACTACGCGGGTGAAACCGCGAGGCGCTGCTAGTCGTAAATAATTGTATCAATTGAACCTTGACTACATTTTACTATTCATTTTATTTGCAGTGACGAATATCCAACTCCAGACTATCTATCTCTGTGCCAAATTTCATTCAGATCCGTTCAGCCGTTCTGGCGTGATTGAACAAAAAACATCCATCCATCATTCATCCATCCATCCATCTAACTAAACTATCGCATTTATAATAGCGTGATAGTCGTTCCACGATAAAAAAGTCGCGACGACACAATCACGACATAAAGTCGTTATAATCGGAGCAGCTATAGACGACAGACTTTTTTTTTACTAATTATACTTACGGTCACGGGAATGCGCCCTTATGTGGAAAATGTGGAAATTAATCAGTTATTTCACGCACAATTGATCCCTATTAAATACAGTTATAATATCTAACTAGTATCTAGCTAAAGAAAGGTAGAACAGAATCAGATGTAAAGTTGTACATACTATATTATAAATAATGTCCGAGCTAAGCTCAAGTGAAGACAGGGCGGTATGGAGCTCATTGGGGAAGGCCTATGTCCAGCAGTGGACTAGTATATGCTGATGATGGTGATGATGAAGCTCAAGTGGGAAAACGTCCACACAACGCAGCTTCAGGTAATTTCTGGCAACTGCGCTATTCGCCAAGACAGGGTGGGAACTTCCCTACATCTTTTATTGTATATGTTATCAGTTGTAATCAATAAATAAATAAATAATGCTGGACTTTAATGAATGCTTTCCCTTGGAGCCTCGCAGAGGGCGTAGGATGTTGGCCCCGGGCCGTCGGACACGGCCCGCTGCCACGCGCATAGTTCTGATTACTTTTTACCCGCCTAATCATATTCAAATAGAACGGCTTCTGTCGGCCCTCTATTAGCATTGTTAATGCATCGATTATTAATTTTCGGTGCAGTATAAAAGTGCGTGCAGTTTCGTGCATGGCATCATTACCAGTCCAACAGCCAACAGCAAAAATTCACCAGCCATGTCTCGACTCACGGTAAGTCGGTCAAACAACAGTCATCTCAAGGAAATATGGATCTCGAGAACTAATCTGATCATTCGCTTTGCAGATTTTTATCCTGGTCGCAATCGTGTACGGAGTACACGGAAATGGTAATTCTAAATTTAACATTTTAAAAGTTTGATTGCGTGTTATCTACCTCTAGAGGATACAAGTAAATTTTCGAATTGCAGAACCCGCCAAAGACTCAAAAGGCTCTGCCTCGGGTTACGGCATCGGGCCGGCCGTGATCGGCGGATATGGACTGGGTGCAGGCTTAGGACTTGGCGGCTACGGGCTCGGCGGACTCGGCCTGGCCGGCGTAGGCGGCCCCGCCCTTGTCGCCGGACCCGGCATTGGTAGTGGCGCTGCTCTGAACAATGCCGGCGCGGTGGGAGCCTCACAGCTCAGCGCGATCCAGAACGCACAGGCCGCGCAGGCCGCCGCCATCGCCAACTCAGCCGCCGCCGCAATCGCGGGAGCTCGCAACGCTGAGGCAGCTGCGCGCGCTGGCCAGTACAACGCCATCAACAACGCGCAGGCGCTCGACGCGGCGCGCATCGCCAACGTGCAACGTGCGCAGGCCGCCGCGTGGGAGAACGCGCGATCCGCTGAGAACGCGCGCCGTGCTGCGCTCGGCAGCGCCGCCGAGGTGCAGCGCGCAGCGGAGGCCGAACGGCTGGCTTACGCGGCCCGCGTCCAGGCCGTGGCCATCGCCAATACGCGCGCCGTGGAGGCCTCGCGCATAGCTAACGCGGCGCGCGCCCAGGCACAAGCGGTGGCGGTGTCGGCTGCGCAGGCGCAGGCGGTAGCTGACTCGGTGGCGCGCACGGCGCACGACGGTGCCTTGCTGTTGGGCGGCGGCGCCGGGCTGGTTGGCGGCGTGGTGGCGGCCGGACCTGTGGCTGTGGCCGGAGCGCCCATCGGCGTCGGTGGCTGGGGAGTCGGCAACGGCGGCTGGGGTGTCGGCAACGGCGGCTGGGGAGTCGCCAGCGGCCACGGCTACGGGGGCGGCCTCGGCTATGGCGGCGGCAAGGGCCTTATCCACTAGGTGTAACTCCTAGTAACAGTATCCACGTTGAGATATCTACAACCATTTCGCTTCTTCTCGTGGAAATGGTTAGCGGCAGATCTTTATAATACAACCGGATATAGACCTGTAAATAGTAATTACTACAGTATAATATTGTGCAGTAATCGCAAATAAGTCTGTCTTGTAATAAAACGTTAGCAATCATTGAATGAATAAGTTTATTATTTTGTGTTGTGACGACACGTAAACACTAATAACTAGAAATACTATAGAAGTAACAGTAATCACCAAATATAACTAATATCTGATGATTATTAGTACTTCTTTCTATTTACTAAGCTGAGGAGTTAGTTTCCCTGACCAGCTTTTGTGTTTCTTCATAGAGAAAAGCGTCGTCCACAGTTACAGATGTTGTCTCCCCTGGGCTATCGATACTGCGGCACCTATCTCGGCTCCATTCTTTTCTACTTTAAGTCTTCTACAATATGTCATAACAGTTTTGAGCGAGTGTGTGTAATTTAGGACTGGAACTTCGAAAGGCGCTATGGCGCTCATTAGGGGAGGCCTATGTCCAGCAGTGGACTAGTATAGGCTGATGATGATGAGGACTTCGAAAGGTAGGTTGATTCTGAGCAATGAATTCCCAGACATAAGGTATGGTAATGTTTTCACAAAATAATAAGGATCATTTAAGGACAAGCCTATTTCAGTTTTCCATATGGACATTTGTCGGGATTACATTTAGTGGTTTCAGAATTTAGAATAATCATTTTAATTTTTCTTACATGTAAAAAAAGATTGTAGCAACAATAATATACTGCAAATATCCAACCAAATATGGCTAGAACTAAAGCGGCAATGACTAAAAAAATATACGTTTTCGTTCTAGGTGTAAAGAATTCTGCTTTGAACTCTTTCATTTTGTTTATTAGAATTGGTAGCATTTGATCGCCGCTCAAATTCGTAGCACCCTGAAAGAAATTCGACCAAAAGTTCTGCCTTAGGATATTTTTGTTAGGCTTTGCAGCCATTGCACCACCATCATACAGAGCTACAGTACGCGTGGTCCCAGTTGAGAATACAAACTTGGTAGCTGCGTATGTACTCCCCAAAAAAGGTTTGGTCATCGTTACTTGGTCATCACCATAATCGAACACTTCCTTTACATCTAAAGTAGACCTGGATACGCTTCCATATAAATTACTATTCATTCCATCGCTACCAATGTCTATCCCATTGCTGTTAGTTTTTTTGTTATTGCTTGATATTGTATTGTATTCGTTTGTAGCATTTTGACCAATCACTTGGGCGTTAGAAGGGAGAGTTATGGTTTGTCTTTTCTCTGATAAACCAATTTCAGCAACGTTTTGAGGTGCAGCTGTAAAACACAGAATGTCCTTAGGACGTATTCACACAACATTCGTTTAATGGATCTGTTTTCTTTTCGTGGTATGTAGTTGTAGACGCAAGTTCACAGCCGATAGTATTTCGTATTTCGGATTCAGTAAACGACTGTTTGTCGACCTCTGTGGCGTGGTGGGGAAAAGTCTGCCTGCGACGCAGGAGGTTGCGGGTTCGATTCCCGCCTCAGGACAAATGTGTGTACGATCTGCAGACATTTGTTCAGGGTGTTCTGGTCGTTTTCTAACTAATAAAAGATCTGTGTATTGTATTGTATTATGTATATCAGTTATCTAGTACCCATAACACAAACTCTGCTTAGCTAGGGGCTAGGTAATGCTGTGTGACTTGTCCAGCGTTATTTATTTTATTTTTACTGTTTCCAGTAGCGAAGGATCCATAAAAAACGGTCCGCGGTGTGAATGTGCCTGCCCTTAGCGGTAACAAAACACCGACGGGAAGGCGAATAGATACTTTGACCCGTATAATACCAATAACAATAATATTACATAGCAACACGAAATAATCATTTGGCGGGTTGGGTTTTTCCTTTCATCTTTTTGCCTAGTCGCAATAATAATGCAGCAGGGGCGCACCGCGCTGCATCCCCACGGTGGCAGACATGTGCGCCAATTTAGTTTAAAGCAATGACCACATGGCCAGGTAACAGCATGGTAAAATGTTTCTACAACAACAATGACCCAAAACTTTAAAATGATGGTGCCTAAAGCATAAGGTTCGGTATATAAGATGGATTTATTTATTTACCACAAGACTTTTCTGTATATATGCACAGAATTGTTATGAGAATCGGAAAATTATTACATAAGCTCATTTTTTCGCTGAGTTAAAATAGTAAGAAAATAAACTTGCAAAGAGAATAAAATACTACGAGATCATAGTGAAAAAATTCTATGTCTATGTACGAGACGAAGTTATTGTATACATGTACCTGTAGGGCAAGTATGGGGATTTTTGTCTAGGGTAGAATGGGTAGAGTTGAGGGTAGAATGGAGAATGGAGAAAACTTACGTCACTCTGTCATCTAATGCGTAAATAATTAGAAATTTATTCCTTCAACTTCAATAATGTACGCAATGTATGACGATGCGATGTCATAATTGTCTATTCTAACCTAAAGAACAATCCCCATGCTTGGCCTCCAGCCCCCCTAGTACGGGAACTGTTGTCTAGGTTATACTAGACAATAATGACATCGCATCGTCATACATTGCGTACATTATTGAATTGAAAGGAGGTGCGTTTCAAACAACTTACGCATTCTATGACCAAGTGACGTAATTTTTCTCTATTCTACCATTCTACCCTAGGAGGCTGGTCTGTGTTGTATCCAGTATTGTGAACGGAGAGGTTACCGTTTATGTTGACCGTGGATATTTCAAGGAAAGATCAGGGAAAGCGATAAATATTACGAGTATTTATTAGCACAGCAAAAAAGACAATATGGATTAAAATATACGGTGACAAGCTCTACATCAATAGTGTTCCATTCCTAGGCAACGGTCCATAGACTAGACTAGAGATATAGACGTGAGGTTGTGTGAACGGAGAGGTTACCGTTTATGTTGACCGTGGATATTTCAAGGAAAGATCAGGGAAAGCGATAAATATTACGAGTATTTATTAGCACAGCAAAAAAGACAATATGGATTAAAATATACGGTGACAAGCTCTACATCAATAGTGTTCCATTCCTAGGCAACGGTCCATAGACTAGACTAGAGATATAGACGTGAGGTTGCATATCTTAACACCCACCAAACTTTTAAAAATTGGAACTAAGTTTTGTTGCTTCCAATTTTGCTGCACAATCCCTTCAATCTGGGACCAAATAAGGGCTTCGTGAACATGTCAGCAAGTTGGTGTTCTGTCGGTACTTGCATGACTTGTAGCTCGTTGTTAGTTACAAGTTCCCTTACGAAGAAATGCTTGAGCTTTATGTGTTTAGTTCTTCGATGGAACTCGTAAGGAGGATGGTCTGAAAGCTTTATGGCTGATTCATTATCCACATTAATTACAGGTACTTTATCTAGTGTGGTAATATCTTCTAATAGTCCTTTCAGCCAAATAAGTTCTTTGGCAGTTTCAGTCAAAGCGATCAATTCGGCTTCTGTTGACGAAATTGCTACGGAGTTTTGTTTTTGGCTCTTCCACATGATAGGTCCCGAGAATAGAAAAACCATTCCTGTAGTAGAGTGGCCCGTAATAGGATCTCCGCCATGATCAGCATCGCTGTATCCTATGAGCATTTTTCTAGTGCCACATTTTTTATAAGTCAGTCCCATATCAGTGGTTCCCTTTAGATATCTGAAAATCCGTTTGACATTTTGAACATCCAGCTTTCTGGGATTATCAAGGTGTCGAGACACGACGCTTACTGCGTAGCATATATCAGGCCTTGTAGCTACCATCAAGTATGCTAGAGAACCCACTGCCTGTCTGTAGGGAAAATTTGTAGTATCAGGTGTGTTCCCGTCTTCCTCTTCCTGTTGGGTAGTTTTTACAGATGGAGTTGGCACAGGCTTGCAGTTTGCCATACCATACCTATCCAGCACTTTCTTAGTGTAGGCTTTCTGGTCAATTGTAATATTGCCATCCTTAGTTTTGTGTATCTCAATCCCTAAAAAATAGGAGGCTGGTTTGGTTTTTATCTTAAACCGAGTCTTCAGCTGTTTGATAAAATCTGTTCCAGATTTTTCATTTTTGGATGCAACCAATCCATCATCTACGTAGAGTGCTATCAGCACTTGTTCGCTAATATAGAGACAGGGATCTTTAGTGCTTTGCTTAAAGCCAGATTCAATGAGATACTCTGAAATGCATGTGTTCCAGCAAAGAGGTGCCTGTTTAAGGCCGTATAGGCTTCTCTTTAGTTTACAGACTTTTTCACTGCCATCGCTGTAACCTTCAGGTTGCATCATATATATTTCTTCCTTAACAGAACCATTTAGAAATGCAGTCGAGACGTCAAACTGCTGCAAAACCATGCTATCTTGAGCAGCTAATCCCAGTATCGCACGTACAGTGCTTAGTCGAACTACAGGACTAAAGGTTTCATCGTAATCTGTTCCTCGTTTTTGGGAAAAACCTTTAACAACTAATCTCGCTTTGTATCGGTCTACTGAACCGTCTGGGTTAGTTTTTACTTTAAAAATCCACTTGCATTGCAGAGGCTTTCTGCCTTTTGGCAAGTCTACTAGATCCCAGGTTTGGTTGTCGTTCAGCGAGGTAAATTCACTGTGCATAGCGTCTAACCATTCAGCTTTATTGGACTTCATGGCTTCCTTATATGATTGCGGTTCTATAAGCTTGTCAGCTTCTATAGCTGCCATTATGAAGTCATCGAATGTTTTCGGTCGTTCAATCCGTGTTCTATCACGAAGTTGCATGCGAGTTTGTTCGATTTCTTCATGTTCTATTTCACTAACAGCTGTTTCAACATCATTAGTTTCATCTTCAGAAACAGATTCATATTCGCTGTTATCGTTTTCAGTGCTGTGAATGAAATCCTGTTGTAAGCCATCATTATTAGGTGTATCGTTTTGCTGATGCAGTGGTCGTTGCTCTGCCAGTACATTGTTGTTTGGAATTAATATGTCTATTTCATCTTCACTGTTTTCATCACCATGACTCAAGATTTGTTTGCTCGAGTTCTCAAACAGTTTTGATATTTCAGTGGTCTGTTCTTCGAAATACATTTTATTTAGAACTCTAATATCCTTTGAGGTGATGACTGTTTTCTTTGAAGGAAGGTATATTCTAAACGCTTTGGATGTCTCAGAATATCCAGCGAACATTCCAGGGATTGCTTTTGATGCAAATTTGTGCGTGTTAGTGCCTTTCAGCAGCACAAACGTTTTTGCTCCGAAGGTGTATAAATGATTTATATAGGGTTTCCTGCCAACCCATTTTTCAAAAGGTGTAGTTCCTTCATTTCCCTGATTTAAGGATCTGTTTGATAGATAATTTGCGGTTAACAGTGCTTCACCCCATAGATGTGGCGGAGCCTTAGAGCCCAGGAGCATGGCTCTCGCTTTTTCTGTTAGTGTTCGATTCTTCCTTTCGGCTACACCATTCTGGTGTGGGGTGTAAGGCGCTGAAAGTCGGCGTTGTATCCCGTTTTGTTTGAGAAAATTTGTGAACTCATTGTTTACATATTCCGTGCCATTATCTGATTGTAAAAATTTTATTTTGTTTCCTGTGAAGTTTTCAGATTGCTGTTTAAACTCTTTGAACTTGCTTAGCACTTCATTTTTGTTTTTTATAAGATAGACCTGGCAGTATTTGCTGTAATCGTCAATAAAAGTGACAAAGTACTTGTTCTGATCAAGTGTCGACGTTTGAATAGGGCCGCACACGTCACTGTGAACTATTTGTAAGCGTTCCGTCGTTCTCGGAGTTGTTTTCTGACAGGATGCAGGTACTCGATGCATTTTTGCTTGGATGCAAGTTTCGCATTCCGATAGAGTTTCGTTGGCATCGAAGTGGAGTCCAATTAATGCGCCATTCTTGAGGGCAAGTTTCATATCTTTGGCATTCATGTGCCCTAGTTTTTGGTGCCAATCCTCCATTGAAGTTGAGTTGTTCACCTTCATGTTTGGGATATCATTGTTGACGAGATTGTTACGTTGTTCTGGTTTTTCAGGTTTAACGTAGTAGAGTCCGTCGGAGTGTTTTTCGGCAATAATAGTTGTACCGTATTTAGGGTTGTCTACAGTCGCTTTATCTTTGGTAAAGTGGACGGAGCAGCCAGCGTCTGTAATTTTTCCGACTGACAGCAAATTCGTACTCAAACTGGGCACGTACAATGTGTCCCTTAGTTGTGTGGCTGTAATAAGAGATCCACACTGAGTAACTATAGGTACAATACCTGTGCCCTTTATTTCAGCCGATAACTCATCAGTTGCAAAGCTCAGTTTTCGGGATGCACTTTTCATATCCTTGAATAGATTTTTCTGGTAAGTCATATGTGAGGTGCAACCGCTATCGAGCACCCAGATATTGTCATCTGCTCGTTTTCTGTCTTTAGACAGGAGACATTGCTGAACGAAATTATTTTTGTCAAATATCTTTTTGGAGTTTTCTTTGTAAGATGCATTTTTCTGCCAGCAATTGGTGCAAATTTTGTGAGTTTTACGTTTAAATATATTTCCTTGCTTTTTACAGATTTTACAGGATGCGTAAAATGCTTCTTCGTTGGACGGGCCTGGTTCATTGTAATTTACGTTGCGGCGTCGGGCATCGCTCTCTTCGATTATTTTTGTTTTGAGTTTCTCCGGGCTTAGCAAGGTATCTTGCGTTTCGATTGCAATCCGGAAATTTTCGTAATCGTCAGAAAGACTGTAAAGCATTATTATCGACAATAGATCATTGTTAATTTCAACGCCTAGATCATTGAGTTTATCGACATTGTCCATGAAAGCTTTTAGGTGCTCCCTTACATCACCATTATTTGCCAATTTTGCCAAGACTATTTGTTTTAAAAGTGAGGCTTTTCGGGCAGGACCCTTACTAGCATAAATACCTTCTAGTGTATCCCAGATCCCTTTAGCTGATGTACAATTTTTCACTTGCTTTAGTTCGGAAGCGGATATGAGTAGTAACATTTCGGATTTTGTCAAATCATCTGCTTCTTTTTTTTCTTGGCTGGCATTTTCGGCGAGTGGTGTGGTAACATTCTTCCAAAGCTTAATTTTTGTGAGATAAGCTTTTGCATGTATCACCCATGTATCGTAATTATCTCTTCCGAGGGGTTCGATTTTTACAACTGACATTTCCTTGGTAGGTAATCGTTTGATTATAATATCATCGCTCTGCTACCATGTGAACGGAGAGGTTACCGTTTATGTTGACCGTGGATATTTCAAGGAAAGATCAGGGAAAGCGATAAATATTACGAGTATTTATTAGCACAGCAAAAAAGACAATATGGATTAAAATATACGGTGACAAGCTCTACATCAATAGTGTTCCATTCCTAGGCAACGGTCCATAGACTAGACTAGAGATATAGACGTGAGGTTGCATATCTTAACAAGTATCATCATCATCATCAGCCTATACACTGCTGGACATAGTGTTGTATACTCAAAGAGAATGTAACGCTACGCTAAAATGCAAAAATTAAATGCTCTTTTCAAAGAGTATAATAACTAACCATAGGTACTCTTTGTTCTCTTTGACTACGAGGAATCCTAGTTATTGAATACACTTTGGAGGAGAAAATGAAACAAGACCTGTCAAGTGCGAGTGAACTTGTGCGCCGAGGGTTTCGGATATGTGCCAATTATTTGGACAGTCAATTTTGCGACTTTTTTCCCTACTCAGAAAAGTAGCCCTACCTTTCGAAACCCTTTTTGACCATTCAAAATATGTTTTTTTCAAAAATGACCATTTTTACAGTCTTCTCTATATTTTCCTGTTAATAATAAATGTCATGTCTACAAATGCCACACATTGTAGGTAGATGGATCGCTCTGCAAACTTCGTAGATTGGGGGGAGGGGGGAGAATGGCAAATGTGGCAAATAGGAAAATACGTCTACTAAACGTCATTGTCTATGATTAGGTACCCGGTATCCAAACACAATAAAAAAAGAGATCCCCTTCGGTATCCAAACATAACAACCACAATTTGGACCAAGAAGCTTATAGGTAAAGATCCTAGGATCCTACGTTCTTTGCTTATAGGTATATCCTATTATACCACGGATATAAGCTTCTTGGTAGGTACCTTTCTATTCTATTTTTATTTTACTATGTGGTTACTCGTATAGAAGCATGCAAGTTGTACTTTCAACATCTTCATTTTACGATTTTAGGCGCAATTTCTGAGCTCTGAGGAGATGAATTTCTTGGTTTACATACTTGTGGTTAGTACTATAATATTAGTACTTTATTATAAACTCTGTATGTATTGTATGTATAGCAGTGGACGGAGTAAATCACCCCCCCTTCCTCAAAAGAAGCCATTAGTACCAAAAAAGAGATTACCATAAATCAATGCAAAGTACCAATTTTGTACTAATTTGAAATTAGTACAAAATATTTTTGTTGTGGTTTGTGATTATTAACCTACCATAGAGAAATTACAATTTCTCTATGGTAGGTTAATAATCACAAACCACAACAAAAATATTTTTCTTCCAAGTGATTTTCATAGTACTATTATCATTCTTTTTGTTATTATCAACGGAAGTTCTACCGTAGCGTGGGTTTGCTTCCCTGACATGAGTCTGAGTGCGATGTTTGGGCTCCACGCTGACTACATGATACCGAAAAGGCCTATATATACATTTTTCAAGTCTGTTTCACAGAAAGCGCTTTCAAGACAACACTCCAAAAAGCTTAGAAGTAAAAAATATTTTGTAAGTTAAGAATCATTGCAATGATCTCGTGATGACGAACTTGCCAGTTAATCGTCTGGCCTATTGCCAGACGATTAATATTATAAATAGTGAATCCTAATCAATCAGCCTATATTCACAGCTATATATAGATACCTATCCTTTAAAGAGCGCCATAGCGCCATGTCGTCACTGAATACTCATGATGTTTAAAAAGTGTATTTTATTTTTTAGATGATAATAACAATTCTTTGCATGCAGTCAGCAAACATTTGTGGTAATTCCATTGCTAAACCAATAAACTTAGAATATAATAAGAATTATTATTTACAAGTACCTATATAAATATGTATTGGTTTCAGCTGCAAATTTAGAGAAACGATTTTCGTTTGATTATAGAGAAAAATCTCAACTATTTTATAGAGAAGATACAAAAGCGGCCGACGACATTGATATCGAAGATATGTTAAACGAATTCAATGAAAATAATAAAGTTCAATACAACACAGCAATTATGGATACAAATAACAACGAAAAAGAACAATTTCGCGATACAAGCATGCGCGATGCGATTTCATTACGAAGGAAAAAGCAAAGTGAAACTCAAAGCTCAGCTGATATCAGAAATGCCTCTTTAAAGTCTAATCCTGGAGGTGACGTAAGGGCTGGTACTATAATTTCCAATAGCACTCGACAAGGCATACTCAATGTCATTAGTAACATTACAAGTGGTATTGGAAGTACCATTTCTAACGTCGGAGGTAACCTGCAGAATGCCGCCCAAGTCAAAGCAAAAGAAATGGTTCAAAAATTAATAGATGACTTGTTACCTGATAATTTTAAAACGTACTGCATTGTAACCATTACATTAATAGCTGTTTTGTTAGTTTGTAGTATATCATGGAGTTGTTTTTGTTACTGTAAACTACTCAAAGAAGTCAAAATGTTAGAAGAACAAACTGTATTAAATGATTTACCATGCGACGATGAACTGTGCTCGAAAAAAGCATGTTGCTAAAGAGGAACATGTCAGTAATTATCATGCTTCCAAATGTTTATATACTGCTAACACACCCTCATTCACTACTAGCAGAAAAACAATACTAACTAAATTGACGGACTAAATTTTCACTTTTGTTACAACCTGTATAAGCTCTTTTCTATTTGTAAAGTGAATTAACTATCTATCTTTAGGATGTTTTATCTATGAGGATATATAATTTTTATCTACTTATTTTTTAGCATAGCTTATGATTAGATGTGTTAATAAGTTCTTACCTACTTTTTAGATTATTATATAAATATACTTACAGTTTACGTTTTTTGTGTTTTTATTGGTAGGCATACCAATCACGGTAGGTACAGGTTAACCGAAATAATAGACTTTACTGCGTTACGTTAAGCTTTTAAGTGAACATGATAATGTATTCATGTAGGTATACGGGAAGCGACTTCGTCTGAGAGGTCAGACCTGAACAGCTGCGGATCCAGCATTTCATTTTGGGGGGGGGGGGGCATTTTGACAACATTCCGAAATAGGGTTCAAAATCACAAGTAAACAAAAAACGAAGTTTTCTGTCACATTTTTTGGTATTTAATTGTACGTATGCATTGCGCATAACAGACTCGACTTAAATAACCCCTTGGACAAGAGAATGAATTTCTATAGTTTAAGAATAAAGGGGTTTGAAGATTTTTGTATGGAGGGTGGCCCTAAAATTTGTTTATTTTTCAAAATCGCCGCGCACAATGAAACTTATATATTTGGATAGAAGACACCAAAACAAATTAAAAATGTTCGTTAACATAATGCCCTAAAGCGTCAGGTTTCCGAGATATTCACATGTAAAGAAAAAAATATATTATAATAATAATAATAATAATAATAATAATGCTGGACAATTCACACAGCATTATCTAGCCCCAAGCTAAGCAGAGCTTGTGTTATGGGTACTAGATAACTGATATACGTAATATTATACATTACATAGATAGATATTTTTTATTATACATAGAAAAACACCCAGTATTACATATTTATTTTCATCTGTGAATATCTCAGAAACCTGACACTTTAGAATGTTATACTATGAAACATTTTTTATTTGTTTTGGTGTCTTCTATCCAAATATGTAACTTTCATCGTGCGCGGCGATATAATAAAACAAAGTGGTTGCCGATGTTAGGGTAAAAATCTCCAAGACCCCTTTACATCTGTAGACACTGCATTTTAATGGTAGGTATAATAAGTTACAGACATCAAGGTAGCCTATCGAAAAAAACTAGGGCTGAAATCATTTAAACCTATCGAAGGAGGCTTCTTGTGCTAAAACCATCCATGGCATGAAAGAGGTTTTATACCTCAAACTCAGGTTCGTTACCTCCTTGGTTTTTATGCAAAATGAGGTTCTCACCACATCTTAAAAAAATATGTGCGCGCTTTTCGTTCTCGGTATAAACTAGAGACGTTTTTTTTATTTATGTTAAATAAAACTGTTATGTACTGTTTTATTTAAGTTTTTGTTGTTACTGTTGATTGTTAAACTAGTTATTATTTTTTTACAAAATGTCAAACCATGTTGGTGCCAGAACATGTTTTTTTTGTGGAATCAGCACTATCCCTGGCCCACGGCGAAGATCTTTACGTCCTATACAGTCTTATTTGCTGACTGAAGTCTTCATAGCCAGTTATCCAAGCATTATAAACTATTCACGGCACTTATTCGACGACCGTCAGGTAAGTAGGTACTTTTGTTTGACTTGGCATAGCTCATGAAAAAACATTATAAAACAACTCTCTTTTTCAAATTGTATTTTTTATGGCAGTCACATTTTAATTTATTGTTGTTAAAATCCTAGTAATTAATTGTAGTACCACATTTTAATTTTAATAAACACTTTCTGAATCAGTAACGAGAAAGGAAAAATCAATTTTTTTTCTATCTTGTGATCATGCTTCACAATATATATACCTACATATAATAGGTAGGCAGCAAAGATTCTAGCGAAACGTAGGATCTTTGGGTAGGTAGGCACTCAAAATCATCAATCGGTACGTTGCTAGGCAACGTAAAAATTGATGATAACAGTAAACGTAGATAAATTCATTAGAGCCATAGTGATTTTCATCTGTGAATATCTCAGAAACCTGACGCTTTGGGACATTATGTTATAGAACATTTTCTATTTATTTTAGTGTCCTCTGTCCAAATATATAACTTTTATTGTGCGCGGCGACTTTGAAGAAAAACAAAATGGCGGCTGATTTTAGGGCCAAAATCTTCAAACCCCTTTAAAAATAAACTCCAAAGGCGTGGAGCGGGAGTTTGGTGGTGCTCTTTTTTAAGAAGGGAGATAATACCCTTCTTAAAAACTACAGACATCACACTCCTGAGCCACGTCTATAAGCTTTTCTCACGAGTAGTCACGAATCGTCTCGCCAGGAGACTCGACGAGTTCCAGCCACCGGAACAGGCCGGGTTTCGCGGAGGATATGATACCATAGACCACATACACACAGTGAGGCAGATTATACAGAAGTCCGAAGAGTATAACCAGCCCTGTGTCTGGCCTTTATAGACTATGAAAAGGCCTTTGACTCTGTGAAACCGAAACCTGGGCTGCTCTGGTATCCTCACAGCGATGCCAAGTAGACTATCGTTATATCGAGGTGCTGAGATTTCTTTATGATGCCGCCACCATGAGTGTCCAAGTACAGGGCCAGCAGTCTAAACCCATCCAACTGCGCAGAGGTGTGAGGGGGATTTTATATCCCTGAAACTGTTCAGAAGCGCGTTGGAAGATGTGTTTAAGACGCTGGACTGGAAAGGTAAGGGCATCAACATAAACGGCGATTACATCTCACACCTGCGATTCGCTGATGACATGTCTTAATGGCGGAGTCGCTGGAGGAGCTTCACCGGATGCTGGACGGCCTAGCTTCAGCCTCACGACGCGTCGTGAGGCTTTTTGACGCATTTTTGACGCATCGGTCTTGGCATGAACTTGGATAAAACCAAGGTCATGATCATAGCCACCTTCTCGAAATTGTTTCCGAATACTGCCCGAGTACCTTTGGCAGATTCTGCAGTTGGGTAAAACAATTTCAAGAAGGAGGCCAAGAGGAGAGGAGCTAGGTTGGGCAGAACTTATTTTTTTATGAATCGAGTACACCTAACATGAC
Source organism: Eupithecia vulgata (assembly GCA_946478455.1). Taxonomy (NCBI): domain Eukaryota; kingdom Metazoa; phylum Arthropoda; class Insecta; order Lepidoptera; family Geometridae; genus Eupithecia; species Eupithecia vulgata. The sequence continues at coordinate 12,919,155 of OX297875.1, forward strand.
TTTTCGATAACTCTCACGGTTTCATCCTTCCCCTCAGTAGCCTTGAATAAAACTTCACTGTTATTTAGTACCTTCCTTAATCTAATCTTTTACCATTCCATTGTGTCATTCAAAAAAACTCAAAATACTTTATTTCCCTTAGACCTTACAGGACTCTTGGACAAGTCACAATACTGTCGAACTGCTTACTTGTGTTAGTGCTGATTTTGTAAGCCTAAAGAAATAAAGTTATTGAGTTTGAGTTTGACTCAGGTAACACAAGTAAAACTATGAAATGAAGTGATCACTTTGATCTATTGTCCACTTCATTAAGGAAAAATGGGAATTTCATTATTTAAACCAGTACTAAATATAAAATAAAACCCATGGATCATCATTCCATCAAAAAAATACAGGTTTTTCCTGTTAAATACATTTATATTTGAAGAAGTCATTATATGTTGACCACTTGACGCGATCACTGAACAATTTATTATTGTCCTAACTACACTAATTATTCTACTTCGCGGCAAACATAATGCATGTAAGTTTTCAATATTTTTAACGAGTTTCTATAGATAAGAAATTCTATTAGTAACAAAGAAAATTATATAATATAAAATCAAACGCGGAAAACAAATTAGAACTAGTATTTACATTTGAAGCTTCTGAGCTAACTTCACAATGTTACAATCAAGCTACAGGTAGCTCAACTGATATTTAAAGATAGATACGTTAATTTAAATATAATTTTAAATCTTTATTTATTTTGACTGAACTTGCAGTATTTTTACGTAAAGATAGGAAGATTACAGAGCATAATCTAGACCTACTTACATTAAAAACACCACCCGTCGAAAGTAGGTAGTTAGTTAGAAATCAAACAAAAGCTATGCTTCCTATTGTTTCTCTTCCGAATACAATATTCAAAGAAGTTCGAAATCTGACATGTTTTTCAGTCTGTAATTTTCCAGCTGGTCTTTTCTTCCCTATTCTTATAAATCTCTGATCATTTTCATACCTAAATAACTATTATCATCATGCAGTATGATGACTGCATGATCTACTATACAATTTTGTTTTCAATCCTATTATTGATTTCATATTTGATCACTCCTTTCTCTCACAATCACAATCCAATTGGAAGGCAGACCGACACGACCGGGTGAGGTCAGGTGCAGGTCCAACGGCTTAATTTCATTTACGAGGCACATCGCCAATTTTTTGACTCCGGGCTCTTACTGTGAATTTGATTAAATACCTTAATCATTCATCTAATACCCATAAAATAAGCTCTTCTATTTAGATTGAGGCTAAATGATGATGTGTGGATTATCTACTACTAGATTATCTACAAAAATAAGCATGTTTGCATTTAGCAGTTTTCCTTCATCTTTATCATATGTATCACCGGGGCTTGGAACACGCTACCCGCTGCTGTTTTTACGGTCAATTACAACCTGGTCTCTTCAAGACAAGAGTGAATATTAATTTTCTAGAAGACATTCGTGATGCATCGTCGGCCACATCTTCACTTTCCATCAGGTGAGATTGTGGTCAAATGAAGGTCTATAGACTATGTATAAAAAAACAATTTATTTACCACCATCCTTACTTCTCACCCACAACTGGGAATATGTAGGTAGACCTCAAAATCTTTATTTTAACCAAATGATTTTTTTTTTTTTTAGGTGATCGTCATATTCATCCTATGCATGATGTCAGTGGGATCAATGTGTAAGTTAAACTAGATAACAAAGATAAGTATCACATTTAAAAAAAAAATATCACATCTAATCAAATTAAGTAATAGTTAAAAGCTGAGGGTGAAACTATATTGACGCGAATGTATTGGCAATAGATAGAAAATTCTGTGCTACCTCTGCCGCTCCGTTGAAGAGACTTCAAAACTTCCTGCCTACTGCCACTAAAATTGTGCTCGCTCTATCTCTCATGCTCCTTAATCTTGCTTATGCATCGGCATAAGGAACTCAGTTAGGTCGAGGTAGCAGACATCGGTCTGCTACCTCGACCTAACTGAGGTCCAGCTTAATAAGGTTGAATGGCTCCAAAACGTATCTATATATACGTTTTGTGTTTGGTCTACGTAAATATGATCATATTTCGGAGTTCTGCAGAAAACTCAAATGGGTGCCTATCCGTCTTCGCCGAAATTTCCATTCCCATAGTTCTCAACCTCATCCTTCCCGTGTCCTCCGTTCGTCAGAAAATCTGGATTAGAATATGCCACCAGCTCACAAAACCAGTTTCTACGGCAAATCCTTCTCCATCCACGCCATAAGGTTGTTGAATGGGATTAGTTGCACTTCGTGCGTCGTCGGTTTCGAGTAAACAACCAAGTAAGTCGCATTTCGTGCGTTCTGCTACGCGCCGAAAAAAATACGTAAACCTCTTGTCCCATTTCGTGCGTCGAGTATGTATGAATATTTTGAGCAAGTAATACCATAGACATACAAAGACATAACAGAATTGGCAAGGGCTTAAAATTTTTAAAATTTAAATTTACTTAAATAGTTCTGATTATTTGCTATGATCTTATGTTCATTATTACTTGCCTAATTTTTGCAGGTGTTAGTTTTATTTCATCTACCTGGGTTATCCGTGCCTATGTTGTAAGATAAGATAGATGGTCAAACAGGTAAGAAACAATAGGTACTCTGTCTCTATCACACTTTCTTCGTTTGCTAAATGTTTTGTGAGATCGCTTGCTTTACCACCCATAACTTAAACAACATTCTTAAACTTAACTTAACTTAAACCAACGCTGCAGAAGGCTGGAACCATCACCTAAATTAAAAAAATTAAAAAGGAAAACTCGTTTACTTTTCGAGTTTATTCAGAAACTCAATAATGAATTAAAACGCATATAAAAATTCTACAAAAAAATACCAATCAAAATCGAAAGCAGGCCACAATCGATCGCGATGGTCATATAAAATGGTGATAAGTTTTTGGTGGACAACATAACACCGGTTGGTGATTGTCTGGACCTGCTTTTACACAATACCTATAAGTCAAACTTAACATAATTAAAGAGAATTAAAAATTTGTGATTCTAAAAATAATTATTTAGTAACAATCTGTGATTATCTGCCATATTGTATCTGATCATTGTTTAATTTTTAATTTGATTTTGTTTTGGTACTTTCCTACATGTTTGCTGATTTTTATACTAGCAACTTGCACTGTTTTGACTGGTTTACAATTACTTAGTTTTAGTTAATATTTTAAATCAAATCTTAGTTTAAGGAAAAATAATCAAAGACTGATAAGTAGTACGTATTTCATAAAAGCCGCTTGTATTGTTGATTATGCTAATTGTGTTACAAATATTAATGTCTATAAAATATACTGATTACTGTAAAAACTATTTTGTTGTTGATTATCTATAATTAGGATTTACGGTTAAAATCGTAAAAAATATGAATAAAAATGTTCTCATGGTAAAAATTTAAAAACTGATTACTGTAAAAACTCTTCTGTTGTTGATTATTTCAAATAGGTTTTAGGGTTAAAATCGTAAAACATACCTAAATCAAAAAGTACCCAATAAAACTCATAGTAATTAAAAAAAAACAGATTAAAAAAAGATGTTTTGTATAAATTTTAAATCTAAAAAATAACTCTTGTTTAAAAAACTTTGATTTTCAAGAGTATCTGTTTCAATATCATTGACTAATATTATGTTTTGACTACAAAGTACGTACTTAAATGCAAAGGTATAAGTACAAAATTTTGTTATTAATTATTTTAAAAGATAGACAGACTTTATACCTACGCCATCACTTTCTATTTATCTCAAAATAATAACTACTTTACTTGTTGTAAAAAAAACGTAACATCAACATTATGTATTTCAAATATACATTTTATTTACACAAAATCTAGTTTTTTATTAAATTCCTCAATTAAAGAACAAACTATGATTTATTTGTAATGCGACTTCTAAAAGTTTTGCTGCTCTATGTTTAAAACTTAGTTGTTCATAGTTATATTGTACTCGACGCACGAAATGGGACAAGAGGTTTAGGTATTTTTTTCGGCGCGTAGCAGAACGCACGAAATGCGACTTACTTGGTTGTTTACTCGAAACCGACGACGCACGAAGTGCAACTAATCCGTTGAATGCACTACCAGGGCCCATTAGAAAAGCAATATCCTTACCTGTTTTTAAATCTCGCGTCAAGGAGTTTTTCCTGTCGGAATAGTGACTATTGGTACATACGTATTATTTATGTATTTTAGGAGTATATTATATTTTTTTATATATATATATCTAGTTTGTGTTTATTTGAGTTAGGTAATTTGTAATATTTCTTTAATATAATTATGTTTTTCAATATTATTTTATGTTCATGTTTATTTTATCTTTTGTACAGCCCCTGCCTTTCTTATATTCTTATAATTCTTTCCGTCCAAAGGTTGCCTGGAAGAGATCGCTTCTAAGCGATAAGGCTGCCCTTTGTACTTGTCTCATGTAATGTCTTTTTGTAATGTTCTTTTTCTGGTGTACAAAAAAGTGTTTTAGTATTGTATTGCACACCTAACTGTAATACTATAATATAATTATGTGACACAATTAGAAAACAAACTAGACATATATATATAAAAATATATAAAAATTGGCGTTCATATCGTTCTTGAGCAATCTCTACCGGACAACCTTGGATGTGATCTTGATGTGTGCAATAATGTGATGTTTACCTTCCAGGTGATCCACATTTTAGGAGAGAAGTCGTGAGAGACAAGGAAAAACGTTCCTTGGGTCTTATTGATGAAATCAGAGGCACTATAAGGGACAGAGTTGATAACAGAATACAATCAGTCCGAGAGAGAGCAAGAGATGCTGTGGCCAGGATTGACCCAGGATCAGATGGAGGATTCCTCACCAAATTTCTCCAACCATTACTCGATATTAAGGACTCAGTTATTAACGAAATTAAAACGCTTGCCCAAAGCGTGTTAGCAGACTCTATCAAAGATGTCATAAACGATTTCATACCCGAAAATTTATTTCTGTACTTAGGACTCGGTCTCGGGATAATTGCTGTCTCGTTTGCCTGTTGTTTAGGATGTTGTTGTGCTGGTTACTTTACTATGCTTAAAGAACTAAAGAAAATTTCGGGAAATATGACGGATCAAGCTGGCAGATTACCCAGCAAGGATACAATGTATGTTAACTGCTTAGATTATTAGACATTATTCTAACTATTATACATAAAGGGTTTTTGATATGGGAGTGAAGTCTACGGCCAATTTCAAACTAACGACAGTAAAAATTTATGTCTGTTGTAACATGGTTAACAAGAAATCTATTTAAAAAAATTCGCCAGTTTCAATCCTCGTAAAACGCAAAATAAGTATATTTGAATTTCACGCGGATTTCTTGGAATAGTTTAAAATTCTTGACTTGTTAGGAGTAGCAATTAATGCTTTTATACGGAATCTCCATGAAGTACAAACTTATGTATTGCAGAAAAGATCCAAAATAAATTTAGTTACTCGCTTTCTTCACTTAAAAGAATATTAGATTATATCCAAACTACCCATTAATTTACCCGAGTCTGTCTCATTAATATACCGCCCAACGATTGAGGTGCGTAACTGAACTGCCTAACTCTGTGTTTTCAGCCATGAAAGTGCTAGTCTAGTATAAAGGTTATTTCTATCCCATGGGAACTGAACTGCAATGTTCTGTGATAAAAAGTAGCCTATGTTTGATTCCAGCTAAGAGCTACCTACATCCATTCAATTTTGGGGTGAAGAAGTATATTATATGTAGATAGGTACCTAGGTATATAAAAAAAAAACGCAGATTACAAAACAAATGAAAGTCTTCTTTTCTTATTAGCAAATCAGTTCATAATATTTGAGATTGAGACGTCTGGAGTTTTATCAGGATGTACGTGTAGAAGCGCTAAACCCGTTAGTCTTTCTTCTTCTTCTATCATTTGCTTATAGGAAGCGCTGCCAAAATGTTAAGCATTGTATTCATGTCGGGGTATAAATCGGCGTCGCATAATTCTATCGTAGATACCACACAACTTGGAACTACACAATTTGAATTTTCTTGGAGCTCCCGCCTCCACTTTGACATCCACTGCTGATACTGCGTAACCACAGTAGAGGAGGGAACGCCCAAGAAATCAGCATACGATTCTGAAACCTTCTTTACATCTTGAAGGTCTGCGTCTGTGTATTCTGATTTCGGCATAAAAATGCCTAATCCGAATACGTTTAAGGTTTCAGAAGAAAGTCTATATCTTTTAGGTCCGTTTCTATGCTGTCGAGCAACGGTATGTAAACAGTCCTTCTGGGTTCCACGGGGGTCATGACCCCCGTGACCGCCCCCCCCCCTGGGACCGCGCCTGGTCATAGGATTACGCGTTTTAAAGAGCGGGAATAAAATATCCTATAAATGCGAAATCCTATGCCTATCCTATTCACAAAATAGCGTCATATATGCGTCCTTAATGTTTGAAGATGTGTTGTCAACTCGTATCTATTTTTTTGTGTGATGCATTATGTGATTTAAGTGTATCCTCTATTGGTAGTTCTAAATAAATAAATAAAACCAAGTGTAACCTTTTTTTTGCTGTATCTATTTGGGTTAGGGTACAAATCGTCCGCGAAAAAACTCATAACAGTAGCATAAATACGGTCTTAATATCTGCAGCTTTTCCCCACAGTAGTATACCATAAGACATAATACTGTGGAAGTAGCTGAAAAAAACAAGTCTGAGATGAAGATAAACTCGCTAGGAATGCTGTAAACGTAAACTACAGCGGTGTAGTTTACGTGTTAAAATAAATAACATTGATAAGGTTACAAGCTCTAAAGGCAAACCGAATGTCTCACAATGTTTTTAATAACTTGAAGCCCTAATTAAAATAAAGTGTCACGTAGTTTTTATGCAATGAAATGAAATGCGTCACCGCGTCGCTTCTTTTATACAGTATCTTCCTTTAATTAGCTAAGGATCTCTGAGGTAGGCGTTTAGAGAGGTGGGGATGTCTAGCGAAATTTCACCCAATCTCACGTAGGGTCTCGGCAAATATAACATAGTTTTTGTTGGTGTGATATTCAAATTTGTAAAAGAAAATAAGTTAAGATTTGCGGCAACATACTTTTCAGTTACTTTTCCAGTCCTTGAAGAACGCAGAAAAACCACAAACAAATTTGAATCTCGCGCTCACACAAAATAAACAATCTTATGTATGTTATACGGAGCTGAGACGTGGACACTCACGGTAGGGCTGGTCCACCAGTTTAAAGTCGTCCAGCGAGCTATGTAGAGAGACCTATGCTTGTAGTTTCTCTGAAGTATAGGACTCGCAAAAGATACATCCGACAGAGAACTAATGTTATCGACATAGCTCGAAGGCAAGCAAGCTGAAGTAGCAGTGGGCTGGCCATATCTCGAGAAGACCCGACAACCACTACGGTAAACGTGTTCTTGAGTGAAGACCGTGACTCGGCAAACGTAGTGTAGGACGTCCTCCGACCAGGTGGGATGACGATTTGCGAAAGACTGCTGGCAGATGCTGCAAGCTGCAGACAGGGCGCTATGGCGCTCTTTAGGGGAGGTCTTCTGCCACCTGGTCTGAGGGCGTTGGATGCCCCCTTTTAAACACTTCGTTCCGTACAAATGTGATATTATAGTAGCCTACGTGGCATCTGTCACTTATATGGTATCAGTCACCTAAATGGTATCAGTCACGTGGTTTTCCCCAATTGCCTTATTTCTACCTACTGAAATGGACGTCTATCATTGCGTAAAAGGAAAATTTGTGTTGATACATAATACAAACGCAGAAAGGTATGCAGCTGATTTAATATGAGTAAAATTAGGTTAAAAATAACAATTTTTTTGTTAATAAGGTATAGATCTTATTAACAATTTTTTTTTATTGTTAACTAAGTTTTAATTTTTGTGGTCTATTCGTTCAACTTGTTACTTAAACCTAATGTACTTGTACAAATAAACGATTTTGTGTTTTTCGTCTGTCTTTAAGTCTTAGAGCTGGTTCCCATTTTTCGGGTATCGGGCCTGGATTTTAATCGGAGTTCCAGTTGTTGCAGAGCATTTTATATGAAGCTATTCACACTTGTCGGAAACTGATTTTGTGTCGGCGACGACAAGAAATGTCGGGTGTTTTGCCAGCCCGGAAAAAAGTCTTGTCGTATCTCGCTCACCTGTGACTCACCTGTGACACCATGAGTTAGTATGGCGCTGTTCACATTTGTCGAATGTCGGGGCCGACAATCCTCTCCCCGCTGCCCCCTTACTACCTCAGTAGATCGTTGAATATAGGTAAAGACATCCACAATTAATTGAAAAACTTAATTTCATCGCTTTCACTTCTCAATTCTGTTATGAAATTCTGAAATGTTTCCAAGCAATATTTCCCTTAGGATTGGGTGCACCCAATATTTGCATCTCATATTCTGCTTTTATTAGTTTTCTTATTAAATTCATATATTTATATATATTTTCATTTTCGTCGACTTCCATTGTGCACAGTCGCCTCACGTAATGTTAAAATTTGGCGCCAGCTTCGACCATGGGCGACAAACAAATTTTTAACTGAAAGTATGAACAGAGGCGCCGACATCCGATTCCGTAACCTGACAAGTGGAAACATACTATGTATTTCGATATGTTTATTCTCTACATGAAGCCACAAAGCCCGGGCTTTCGAGTAGCAACCAAATCCCGGTGCAGGCGCAGTGTAGGAAGGGCATAATAATAGATAACAACAGGTTATTATCTTTTCTTATGGCAGGGGCCTATTTTAATTCTCTATTACGAAAGTTCGTGTTTCGTTGAATCCTATTGTGTACTCTAAAACATAGACTTAGAGTAGCAATTCCTGCAAAAAAACGACACGAAACAAGATATTGCGTATTTTGGAGAATTAAAATAGGCGAGGTGCACTGACGTCCTGGTGAAGGTCGCGGGCAATCGCTGGATGAGGACAGTGCAGGACCGGTCAATGTGGTGATCTGTAGGGAAGGCGTATGTCCAGCAGTGGACGTCGACTAATATGATGATGACCTGAAGTCTTTGTGAGGTAGCACAGCGGGCGATGGTCTGTCTGCCATGCACGAGGTTGCTTGTTCGATTCTCGAAGTGGGACAAATGTTGCTTCATACGAACAAAAATCCTGCCGAAATCTAAAATTTTTGGGATTTAGGTATTTAATTTCTTAGAGATTTTCAGATTACGAGGGCTATAAGTAATACGAAAAACCTTAATTTATTTTGTTCTTTTTACTCACCAAAACTAACATTTTCCGACTGCTTTTGGCCTAAGCTATCTCAAAAATATATTATATTTTTTCTCAAATGGAGTAAAACTAGCAGCGCCTCGCGGTTTCACCCGCGTAGTTCCCGTTCCCGTGGGAATTTCCGGACTATAATTTATTTCTGTGCCATCCATTCTATGTGAGGGCTGGTGCGGCGGCAGATTTTGGCGAAAATCTCAAGAGGCGCAAATATGCAGGTCTCGACAGAGCTCCTCTTAGAGTCGAGACCCTAGGTCCGTGGGGTACCGAGGCTCTCTGGGTTTTCAAACAATTATCTGAGTCGAAGCGACGCGTGATCTGAGAGCTGGTGAGTATCTGGCACAGCGCATCAGCATTGCCATACAGCGGGGCAAAATTTTATTACAGAGTATTTCTAAGTATAATAATATGTAATTATTTATTTATTTATTTAATTATTATTTTAGAGCAATAACAAATTTACTTCTCTCTCGTCTTTTTTAATTAGTGTAATAGCGCGCGGGCCGGCCTTTCCGCGGCCTTTGTTTTTGCTCGAGCCAAAGGGTTCGAAGATCTTGCATTTTTCAAACATTTTTTTACATTCAACACTAATTTGTTACCCAATATGCTCAAAAACAATCCTATTTTTCGGGCTCATTACTCAATGAATGACGTTTTGCACCATCTTGTCAAAACATGTAATCACCTCGGAAAGTCAATTTCCTTGAACTAGACACTGGCAGAAAAGTGACAAACCAGACACATATTGCCATAAATAAAGAAGTCAAGTCTCTAATGACACAATTTTGACAGTTGATAACATGAATCATAGTGGGCCTGACTTACAGCAATAGGTACATCACTTCAATGTTTTTAAAAATAACTTTAAAACTTGCCTTCCTTTCTCGCCTTCACCTCGCAACGCCGCTCGTCCTTGTCACGAAAAAGCGAGCCCATTTCGTCTTAAGCACTCTCTTCTTACTAAGTTCATAACACAATCCATCTATCCGTTCTTAAGTCTGCAGCCAGTGTCTTGGGCACGCTTTCAACTGGTATTGATATGGATCAGTTGAGCTACCTGTAGATTGTTTGCAACAGTCTGCAGTTAACTCAATTGTTTGTATTGTAAATACTAGATTTCATTTAATTCTATTATTTGATTGTAATTTTCTTTCTTAATAAAGGTTTTATTTAAAATACCTTGAAAACTACTTTCAAAAGAAATTTACTAGAAATCCTAACAGGGTTGCTATTGTAGTGCGTAAGGAGAAGAAGCACAAATTAGAACATGAATACTCATCAAAGAAGACATAAAATTGTGATGTCATATATATTTTGATTTCTGTAATTTGAATCATTCCATTACTTATTCTATTGATATATAATATTAATGTAAATTGAGTTAAATTTATATTCCACTAGTGCTCTGCCCCCACCTCGAACGGGTACCTATATTAAAGCCTATGTTCATCAGGGATAATGTTGGATTCTAATGATGAAAGAATTTTGCAAATCGGTCCAGTAGTTTCGGAGCCTATTCAATTTAAACAAACAAACAAACTCTTTTTTTTATAATATTAGTATAGATATTGTTCATAGACAATTTGTATGTACTCATTTTACTGTTTAAAATTTGATTTCATTTTTAGTATCATCATCATCATTATATACTAGTCCACTGCTGGACATAGGCATTGTTAGTATGTACGTACTTTAATCTTTAATAAATCGACTTGCAATAAATATTTGACCAATAAATGAGTATCTTCTTATCCAGGTGGTTTCATTGCAGCTGGTAACACCAGCCAGTACTCAGCTTAAGTAAGTTTAAGTAGGTGTAAATAAAAACTCGTAAATAAAGGAAACTCGGAGTAGTACAACTGATAAAGCAATATCTATGTTATGTACCTATAATTCCGTTTAAACAACTTGTTGTTTTGGGTTAAATTAATGAATTCCAACTTATCAATACGCTGTTAAAATGTAATTTGTGCAATGAAAATGGAAAACTAACACTAACAAAAAAATACAACAGAATAAAAACAATTAGAACTACAGGTAAGTAGAATTCACACCGATTTGAGCTAACCGCAGACAGTTGCAAGTTGTAAACAAGAGGTAGCTCCACTAATCCATATTAATACCAATTGGAAATGTCACTAATATCAACTTAACTTTATTTTAACTTTAAATAACTTAACACAACTTTAGTTAAATGTTATTGGAATGACAACGACATAGCGCTTTCTTAGCCCAGTCGTAGCTATGTTGTAGGGCAATCGTAGCCCTGTCGCAGCTACGTTGTAGCCTTGTAGCGCATTAGTAACCCTGTCGCGGCTACGTCGTCGTAGCGCATTCGTAGCCCCGTCGTCGTCGCTATGCTGTAGCGCATTAGTAAGCCTGTCGCGGCTACGTCGAAGCGCATTCGTAGCCCTGTCGCAGCTACGTTGTAGTGCAATCGTGGCCCTATCGCTACGTCGTAGCGCATTTATAGCTTTATCGTAGTATTGTCATAGTGACTTTCGTTGCCCTTTTTGTCCTTTTTATTATCCTGCTGAAAACCCCCCGTTGTGTAGAACTTTATACTAATGACTAACTTTATACTAATGACTAACTTTATACTAATGACTAACTTTATACTAATGTCTAACTTTATACTAATGACTAACTTTATACTAATGACTAACTTTATACTTATGACTAACTTTATACTTATGACTAACTTTATACTAATGACTAACTTTATACTAATGACTAACTTTATACTAATGACTAACTTTATACTTATGACTAACTTTATACTAATGACTAACTTTATACTAATGTCTAACTTTATACTAATGACTAACTTTATACTAATGACTAACTTTATACTTATGACTAACTTTATACTTATGACTAACTTTATACTAATGACTAACTTTATACTAATGTCTAACTTTATACTAATGACTAACTTTATACTAATGACTAACTTTATACTAATGACTAACTTTATACTAATGACTAACTTTATACTAATGACTAACTTTATACTTATGACTTAGACAGAATAATCTCGCTTCCTGCCTCTCTCACCCGCTAAAAACTTGGAGTTGTTTCTACCTCCATAGAGACGGTACGCCTATACTTAGGTTACTGCTAGACTCCTATTATAAGCGTCATATCGCTTGATTGAAAAAACTTAGTGCTTAGTAGTTGGGACGACTTTTAAACTTACAAGGTAAAGGATCCGAGAATCTTTTCGTTTAGGATTCTCATTCGCTTCTTTACCTTAAAAAAATTAAAGTGAACATGAAATGCAATTGATGACTTTATTTCCTTTATTTTGTGACGTGTCCAAGAGTCTTTTAATGTCTAAAGGAAATAAAGCACTTTGATGTTTGTGTTTAGTTTGTCTCATACAACATCTGCTTGAAGAATTTTGTTTTCTGATTTTGATCATCAATGTTTATTTAGTTTGTATTGATAGAGATGAGCTGTTATAATATTGTTATCAACTGTCTGTAAATAGGTCAAATGTTTGAATTGTATTTTTTTGTATATATTTTTAAATGTTTAGTTGTACTCGGACAACGATTTACTTTTTTAAATTTGAAAATGAATGTTTTATTTATTATTTTATTGCCGATATTTTTTTTAACATTGCTCTTGAGAAAATTTTACGTCTGCATCTCAATTTAAAACATTACTATTCTCGTCGATCTCGACATAGTAAACGATACGGTCAAATCGAGGTCAAATCGAGAGTATAGTCTTACATTTTGAATAGGTACCCGAAAAGCAAAAACTCCTTTCGTCACAACTGGTTTTTACCATAATCTAAAAAATTACCATTTCAAATGAAGAATTATTAATTTTAACACATTACTCAGACATTACTAAAATAATATTATGGTATGTTTTTTCTTAGAAATAAGCATAAGTATTTACAAATAATCACGAGTATAGAACTACTGGGAATAAGCGAAAGGGACATTTTAATTATGTAAACAAATCAGGGGTCAACTTTAAGATAACAGTTAGTATATAAAGATCCGTCTCGTAATATTGCAACATAAAACCTTTTAAAATGATGTTCAAAGTAAGTGATCTGTTTGTATTTTTGTACTAATTTATAAAAAATAAAATTATATCTCGCCCATTTTTTTTTAAATTAAGTTTCAACACTATGTCACTTTTCTCTAAGTCGTTTTCGTAAAATACCTTTCTTTGATAATAATGTTGGATGTCTTGTTTTCAGACCTCTTGCATTGTGCTGATGATGGCTGTAGCCTGCTACAGTGAGTATTCCTTACTTACATCATCATCATCAACCGACGACGTCCACTGCTTGCTGGACATACCTCCCCAAAGATCGCTACAACGACCGATCCGCGATAAACGCAAAAATCATTCAAAATGTGTATTTGTAAACACTTAGTTTTATGGTAACGAATGTAAATGTTCAGATTGAAAAAATACGATGGGTTGGGAAAAAGCCTGTAGAAGCCGAGTAATTGCCGAGAATAGAATTTATGAAAATTAACTAACAGAAAACGGTTTTAATTGAAATGCTCTAAATTATCAGCGACAATACCACATAACTTTTACGAATTACATACTCAGATTCTTTAGTACCAGTAATCTTGTAGATTTTCTATTTTATGCTATAAGCATTTTTGAATAATTAATATTATGCAAAAACTTGATTATTCACTCAAGCCGCTCTGCTCTGTCCCGCTCCTATGAACGTGAAATCCTATGCCTATCCTTTTCACACAATTGCGTCGTCGTCGCAGCCTAAATGGCCCGCTACTCTTTTCTAATACACGTCTTTCAAATCTTTCTAAAGACGTACATAAAAACGCAGCTAGTATTATGTCTGTGATTGACTTACAGTGGTTCAATCGCGTTTATTTTGGACAATGGTTACCAACTGTTTTTTTTTAAATCTCTGTACTCATTGAAATTAAATACCTATTTAGATAGAGAACACTTAGACAAATAACAAATGTCCCATAACCTAATGTCCGAAAGCTTTGGGTTTCTGAGATCATAACAACATCTTCAATAATATTATAAATTCGAAAGTAACTCTGACGACTGAACGGATATTAAGGCGCATACCCCACCCAAAGTGGTGCCGCCACCTAATTTATCTTATTATTTTGTTAAAAAAAGGAATTTTCAAAAATCCATCGCACAGTTTGTGATACCTATCTGCTATTTTTTAATGTCTCTGTAATAGTTTTATTCTATTTAGTTTAGGTACACATACGAAAATAGATTTTGGTGGCCACCAAGGGCAACTTCGTATCTCTGCCTAAACTAAATAGAATAAAACTATTAAAGAGGCATTTAAAAAAACTTATGAAAAAACACACAAACTCGAAGATGGATTTATGAAAATTCCTTTGTCAAACGGAATAATAACATAAAGTAGCGCTAGTTTGGGTGTGGTATGCGCCTTAATAAGATTTGACAGAGAGGTAAATAGTATCGGGACGGACATAGGCTACTTGAAAAGCGCATGCGAAGCCGCAGACAGCACCTAGTGTCTTATTAAAATAAATCATGAAAGCAATTAGTTATTTTATACTACTCTTAAAGTTCCTGTTCCAAATATAATCTAGAAAGTTCGTCATTGCAAGCGTATTAAAAAGCGGGACGGAAAACTCTATGGAATTTCATTTACACTCACGCGTTTAGCGGGAGAGAAATGTGTAAGGAAATCCATTTCAAACGTGTTATTTTTTTTCTGTAATAGCTGCCGGTGTCAATGGTTATTAACACAATAGATCAAACGATATAAGTGTTTTTTTGAACTCCGAATCCGCCGGGTGATTTGGCGATTCCTACCTGTTTTAAGGCCCTGGGCTGCGCCTCGGGCCCCAAATGACACACTCGGTAGGAATCAGGCACTTTCTCATCTAGGTGTACAATGTACTATTCATCCCCTCCGGACGGAAAGCGTCAATTTTCCTCCCGCGGCGCTAAATGAAAATGCCGCTTTCCGCCTCCGTCGAGGAGGAAAATAGTAATCTCACCACGGGCAGGAAATAAGAAAGCCTCAGATCACATATGTAAACTTTCCTTTTTTCCTGCCCTAGGTGAGAAATGTACTATTCATTGATAATTCGAGTATCTCAGAAACATGATCCATACTGACGCCTTCAAATCTTTTTATGCGATAGATATCCGTACTAACTTAAAAGGTGCAACAGCAATAATTTATGATGGTGTGTTTTTGCAGGCCACCCGTACGCTTATGGCGGGTATGGCGGCGGTGGGTATGGCGGAGGTAGCCACGGCGGATTCGGAAGCGGACAGGAAAGTTTTGGACAAGGTCAAAGTGGATTTGGCCAAGGCGGTCAGGGCCACGGAGGATTCGGTCAGGGTCAAGCTGGTTTGGGCCAGGGCCACGGAGGATTCGGTCAGGGTCAAGCTGGTTTCGGCCAGGGCCACGGAGGGTACGGCCAGGGTCAGAGTGGATTCGGAGGGCAGGGCAGCCTCGGATTAGGACATGGCCAAGGTGGATTCGGACATGGCCAAGGTGGGCAACTACCCGGATTAGGTTCATCAAATCAAATTGACCCAGGATTTTCACATGGTGGTTTCAATGGACAAGGTGGATTCGGGTCCGGCCACGGCAGCCAGGCCGGCAGCTTCGGCGCCCACCACGGCGGTTACCAAGACCACGGATACTAGAAATGTCGTTCACAACCGAAACTAACTAATTTTAAGACAATAAATGTAAATTAATGACATAAATACGTTTTCTTATCGAAAAGCTTGCCGTTAGTTTATCGTTGTTATGCAATTCAAGACAAACGTTTTTGGTAATTTAACCTTAAAAAGGATGAAATAGGAATGAAACCCGTATTGAATTCGATTTTCCGTTTTCGGACTACTTTGGGCCCAAGCCAGTGGGATGAACTCAACCTTGACACACATAGAGCATATATTTTTTATTGCATCCATATATTATCACTTTTTTTGGGCTTGAGGTAATTGTTTACAATTTCACGGTTACTGTACGGTACTGGTTTTTTAAAGGAATATTAACATACCTAATAATTTAATTGTTTTGAAAAATCTAAAACCCAACTTGAATTTCCTTAATTATAAATTGTTGTCAAGTTTTGCGGGATAAATAATAATTCCTTCGAAATAATAACTTTGTTACAACAAAAATCGATCTTTTTTTGACGGAGAAATCAACGAAAAATAAACATACATGCAGCCGAACATAACAAATCTCATCACGGTTAAAAATAAAAACAAATATTTGTCCTGAGGTGTGAATCGAACCTGCAACCTCCTAAGTCATGGCATCCTCGCTTGCTGCGCCACAGAGGTCGCCGTTAAACATAATTATTATTATATTTCACTTGCATCGATAGGTAACCTCCTAGTAAGTTGGAAGCCAAATTTTATTCATGCAGAAATGTGGGATACATACATATAGAATGCACTATAATAAATAAATAAATATTACTGGACAATTCACACAGCATTATCTAGCCCAAAGCTAAGCAGAGCTTGTGTTATAGGTACCTAATAGACAACTGATATACATACATAATACAATACATTCCATAGATAGTTTTTTTTATTATACATAGAAAACGACCAGAACACCCTGAACAAATAAACTGCAGATCATACAAATTAGGGATGTAACGAATGTCAAATTTTCGACATTCGCGAATGCGAATGCGAATGCGAGTATTCGATGCTCACATTCGCGAATGCGAATGCGAATGCGAATGTTGGTATTTTGAACTTGCCGCCAACTTCACGTACTGTTTTCCAATTACCAACGTTTGCTATTAGCTATCTTCAACTACCAATTACGTACAAGTAATAATGTTTATTTCATTCATTCATGACATCGACAATTCACAACCTTGATAACCACAGAATTTGAAACTGATATTGGCATAATTGTATCAAAACAGATGCAGAGCAAAAATTAAAGAAGATGAATCGCTTGATAATTGCTATCTTCGTCTACCAATCGCGTTGTTTGTTTGATAATATTTTTATCCACACATTTGTCGGTTGGAGTTGGATTTGTTTGTCTTTTATATGTTATTTTGGGAAAAATGAGTGCCTCCATGAAAACAATGAGTAAAATTTAGACCACGTTTAGACTTATTTTACTTAGTGGATGCGGAACATGCAAAATGTAAAATAATAAATAATACTGGTATAAAAGTTACATAAGCATAACGCTATCGATATAATACAATACGCTATTGTACTGAAAATTTCTGAGTATATAAAAAAGAATCGATTGAAAAACGCATATCATATTAAGAGTTTTCTTGAAAATTTCTCATAGTCGTTTTTTATATACTCAGAAAATTTCAGTACAATAGCGTTATGCGTTAGAAAGTTACATTATAGCCCTTTTAAGTCGGAGCCCAACTATAAATCTCAAACTTTCATATACCTAACCATTTCATTAATATTTTGAAAAATCCTGAAATACGTTTTCAACGGCTTTGTATTTTTGGTAAATTTCAAGCAAATTTGGCCACTTCGTAGAGTTAAAAGAAACACGTAAAAAACTTCAATCCTCTTTTCTTTTGAGGTAATTTCCAAAACTCCTATGCTTAAAATTTAAGATTTCTAGCTTATGAGGTTTGGGTTGGGTGTAACTAGAAATGAACTTGTTTTTTTAATATTTAAAATATTCATATTTATTTATTAACCAGTATAACATAATAATAAAAAATAAAAGACGGCCTTGTCCTAGGTCCTTCGATCAAGGTCTGTGCACGCCAAAAACAAATCATAAATTTGTCAAGTGGTTCCCGCCATTAAAAGGTTACCTTAACCCCTGGGTTAGAATAATCAATACATTGTCATTCAAAGCAAAGGCTAGGCTATTTTTCGATCTCACAAATTAGTTCCCATGGGGAAAAAATAAACATTAAACGTTTAGTTTCTTTAATTTCGTAGAAACGCGTGCAAAGCCACGGACAGACACTAGTCACCCAATCAAAGTCAAAAATTTTTTTTCAGTTAAGTTTTGTCAAAGTTTCTTACAAAGTTCTTATTAAAGAATTAGCAATAAGAGTGCCATAATAAAAATATAGTAATAGGCATGATGATTGATTTTGAGACTACTCTTTGATATTTTTAAACATCTACTGAATAGAAAATAAAACATAATTCTACAAAAAACATGGATTTTGAAGGTAAAATTGAGTTTTTAAAAATGTAATTTAAATTTCGCTCTAAAACGCTACAATACTCGTGGCGACTGTCTATGACGTCACCGATGCACAAATTTTTATGATACAGAATTACCATAATATTTATATTCATTAGTATGTCTTTACAAATAAGAAATACAATCAAATAATAAAACAAGTATTAACAATATTGTCAAGAAACAAAGAAGCTAGCTATTGATTGAAGAAAGTCATACGTTTACTATTAGTTAGTACTTATTTCTGTGGTTATTCTGTGTCTTCCATTTTACTTTGTGACGACATGACGTCATGGATCTGTGTTCTCTAATTGGTGTCCAACGTGTCATGGTGGATTATTGTATTTTGTAGATGTTATTTGTGAAAATAATAATTGATCTTGATCAAAATAAAAATTATAATACGCGTTTTGTCATGTATGGCTCTGATTTAATTTAGTAAATACATAATAATGATGCTTTTTGTTACTGCCATCATCCCTATTTACGAGATGTGCAGAGTTTTTTTATAATTCCGCATGTAAAAGAGAACAGTTTTTTAAATATATTAGGTAAGTTTTTGCCCCATCAACATTCGCCAAATATTCGCATAGATTTTGGCGAATGCGAATGCGAATGCGAATATTGAAAATCCTGCGAATATTCGCGAATGCGAATGCGGATGCGAATATTCGTTACATCTCTAATACAAATATTTGGTCCAAGGCGGTAATCGAACCCGCAACCTCCTGCGCCGCAAGCGGACCTTCGCCTACCGCGCCACAGAGGTTGTACTACTATAGTATACCGGTACACGGATGGACTAAAACCCACTCAACAAAGAACCACTGATGCGCAATTGCGCACGATGCATGCGCTTAATCTGGTGGCGTTGACGTAATTGCCAGTTAAATTAATGCGTTCGTAAGGGCTATAATATTAAATTTGTGCTATTGTAGATTAAAATGTTGTTTTATGTACGGTACAAGTTTTGAATAAGTATAAAATAAGTCCAACGCACATGGCTAGTTTCCATTGAGACAGGACGACGAAGACGTCAATAATAATAATGCTAGACAGTCCGTCCACACAGCATCATCTAGCCCCAAGCTAAGCAGTGGCTAACCTATGGAAACTAGACGACTGAAATTAATAAAACAAATACAAAACATACATAGATTAAGATATTTTTACAGAAAATACCAACACAAAAACAATGAATAAACTTATATGAAAACTAAGTATTTCACGGAATTTTTCAACCTCAATGCTTTATTAACACTTTCATGCAGCTGGCCCATGAAGCTGGGCATTGAATGCGTTAAACAACTTTGCTCATTCGAAGCCGGGACGGGTTGTAAGTAGGTATTTACTGAGTATTATCTGCACACTCGTGAGTAAGCTTTTTTTTAAATAAACTTATTCAAATTAGATAATGGCACGAGAACAAACGTAAAGATTACTGTTGCATAATAATTTAGACTAAGTTCAGGGTTCCGTGTGTCTGACTGAAATAACAAAAACCTTATTCATTGGATCTAATACATTTCATATCAGTCGTGCGTAAGTAGCTTGAAGTTTGATCTGCCCTCCATTGGACCATTTTGGACCCGCATTGAAAATCCTCAAGCCTAATTTACCAGAACATTTCACAAGACTAATCTGGACACTTATTGAATTCCATGCAAATCTGAGTAACGGTCGAGACTTGCTCAAAGTGAATAAAGAACCATACAGCTGAATCGCCTAAGCTGCCACTGAGATATACGTTCGCTTAGCTCACTCCGAACAATGACTTGTTGAAATTAAATGCTATCGGAAAATAGTGACTCCTTGGAGACTCCAAGGGGTCACTATTCTATCTCCTAATTGGAGATGATCTACACTACACTAGCGACATCATAGCTCTGCTAATGCGCATAGCCGATGCGTGGTGCATTCGTAGGTAGCGTATTTCTAGCCTTATCTTACTTAGCGCATCATTTATGTGCATTATCATATTTGTCATAGCAGTATTGGAGTGTATATAAATTACAAAATGTATAAAAATTCTGTGTCTGAAATTGAATGTCACTGTCCGATTATTATAAAGTTTTAAATCGGCACGTTCAACACAAAATTATTATTGCTCTACAGTCGAACTAATAACTATTTTTCATAATTTGTGCACAAGTCAATACTCAATACTCGTTCATTTATTATTATTCATTATTTGTTAAGCGAGAGTAGTGTTATTTATATTTATCTCAGAAACCAATCATCCCACACCAATCTGGAAATTGGGTTCTAATCAGAAGAAGCGAAGGCAAAATAAAATCAGAGGTCAGACTTCCAGATAACTGTAAGTATATAAAGATTAGTCTCCTGCTATTGCAACATACACGATTACAAAATGATGTTCAAAGTAAGTAATTTGTGATTTTTGTATCAAAGTACACTTTGTAATCAATATAATAAATGTTTAGTGCTGGTATGGTATGGTATAATATACAGGGCGTCCCACGGATATGCCACATGGAGGGAAAGTACCTTGAATATTGTAGATGGAACATTTTACTGAAAGAAGACATTATTTTAATTTAAAAAACAATTTAAACTGCATTCATAGATATTTAAATAATTCCATGGTTGAACCGGAAATCGAACCCGTTACATGAGAAAAATAATCAGTCTGTAGCCTTATCATACCGATCGAAAGGCTTCATCATAAGAATTATTTTTTGCTAAGTAACATAGTGTAAAAATGAAAGGAAGACCATGAATTTTAACATTTGTTATGAAATTTTGTGCAAAAAAACGAAAAGATGACATTGCCGTACAATACAACTGACATTATTATATCATTACTATCGCATTTGGTCCAGGGACAATCCCTTACGTATCCGATAGACTGATAATCAAGTGCGTTTTTCGTTCAACTGGTTGGTGTGGGGTTGTAAAAAACCGGGTCCTCTTAGTACATTTTTACCAAGGGCATTTGAATACGGAGAGTTATTTAGAAATATTTGAGATTTGAGGTTGCTAAACGACAATTGGCCACTTGACGACTGGCCTTTGTGGACTATGAAAAGGCCTTTGACTCTGTCGAAACCTGGGCTGTTCTGGAACCCTTACAGCGATGCCAGTAGACTATCGTTAGGTATATCGAGGTGTTGAGATGTCTTTATGATGCCGCCACCATGAGTGTCCAAGTACAGGGCCAGCAGTCTAAACCTATCCAACTGCGGGGCAATGCAGCCCGTGTCTTAGGCACGCTTCCAACTGGTATTGATATGGATCAGTTGAGCTACCTGTAGATTGTTTGCAACAGTTTGCAGATAGCTTAATTGTTTCTATTGTAAATACTAGTTTTAATTTAAATTTATTATATGATTGTTATTTTCTTTCTGAATAAAGACTTTAGTTTAAATATAATCAATAAACATAGAATTTTTTAATTTAATTAATTTTGACCATAAATAAAAAACAAAAATATTAATTTATTTTATTAGTAATAGTGGGTGTTTTGGTGCCTTTGCTATAAAAAAGCGCTTATCGCTAATTTGCTAACAAGTAAAAATTATTCAGCGCGCTTTTTTTTGCTGTATTATTTTTACTTGAAAATGTCGTCAAGTTATGATGAATTTATTAATTCAACACCGCCAGATGTCTCACAGGCGGCGAAAAAAGCTACTCTAAGCCTCTTGCCCGAAAAATCGACCGATAGATACTTACAAGCGTATCAAAATTTATTTGAAAGTCCGAGTTTTATTTATATCCTCGCAAATATGTTATAAAACGTCGTATGACATACGTGCGCTTTGATAATTACAGCCTCTGCTTTCTTGTAGCCCTCGCCTACGGCTTGGGCTAGCAATATAGCCTCGGTTGTAATTTTCACATTACCGCACTAGTTTCATAATTCACTATTACAGTTTCCTTAATCCTTTTTTATACAATAGATTAAATATGTTAGCAGATATTTATTCTCTAAATTATAATAGTTGCAAGGAAAAACTAAGAGATACCCTACAATGTTGTTCAGGCTTATTCCCCTAATCCCCGTTGAAAATACCCGTCAACGGGGATTAGTGAACTATTATTCCCCGTTGACGCCGATGCGAACTCGTAACGGGGATTAGTGAACTCAAAGTTCATTTATCCCCATTGTGTCCAAAATTCATACGATGACACAGAAAATTTATTTATTGTTCTAAAGTAGGCCACTTATTACAAGCATATTTATTATTAAAACTAGTTTAGAGCCATAAGCATAGTAATTTAAAAGTAAGTTTATTGTTTTTATAATAAATAGGGTTTATTGAATTTTATCATTATGTTAATTGTCAGCTTTCTTTGCCTGAGAAACAGGTATTAACCTAGTTCAGGCACATTTTTTTTTTTTTTTTTATTATCCTGAGGGAAATGCGCACGCATATCGCACTGCCACGGGGAGACAGTACGATTATGTGGGACTCCAACCCACTAAAACCCTCAGGGTGTTTCCGTCTCTGCCGCTTGTGGTGGGAACATGGGAACGTTTTATTACCTCTTCCACGAACCCACCACGGCTGCCCGATATCGGGCCCCTCCATGGGGGGTGTGAAGCACCCCCCTTCGCAACACGCCAGAAACACGTGACGTGCCGCGACCACCTCGGGGACCTTACCCGCCAAAAGGGCGCCGAACGACCCCGTGTCCAGACGCCCCAGGTCCCCCTGCGACGGGTCAGTCAAGTGGCCCCGCCGCCTGCCACACGGTCGCAGAGGATAGGGAGAGCGGCCCTCGCAATACCGACACTCCTCCTCCCCTGCGACCCCACCGCGTCCGCCATCGAACGGTGGCGACCCCGCCAAGGCCGCGGAAGGCAGGGAGAGCGGCGCACCGCAATACCGGCACTCCTCTCCCGCCGCGGCCTCCACCTCTCTGCGGCCATGCTGCCCATACAGCACAGCCGCCCGCCTCAGTCACGGCGCCGCCCATACAGCACCGCAACCTACTACCACTCCAACTGGGTTTAGAGCGCAAAACCCAGAGGAGCGGTCCGTCTCGGGGCCGGCCATGTCGCCCTCTGCGTTGGCACGGCCCCATGGGTTCCTCTTAGCTTCACCGCGGGTGACCAGTCCGCGATTACTAAGCCCCCCCGCCCCGGCAAGGCGAGAACCCCTCGGGGGGGAGTTCAGGCACATGCATTATCTTATCCCTTAAATAAATAAGATAAAGTAGGTACACTTTGTAATCAATATAATAAATGTTTAGTGCTGGTATGGTATGGTATGGTAAGAGCCAATAACCCTTTCCGCATTTGGACTCCTTATGGTCCATTATGCGTTATTTATGCTGGCATAGCCAGCTTAACTCCGTCCAGAAGCCCAGAATCTTCCTGGGGTCTTCACAGGCTTCGCGGAGTGCAAGCGGCAAGTTGAGGATTTCAAAGTCAAAGTCAAAAAACGAAAGAAGATATTAGAAAAAACAAGAAAAAGAAAAAAGAAAAGTGAATAAATAAAAGAACACAAACGATAAAACGAACAATAAAAAAACAAAAGGAAGAATTAAATTGAAGTGAATTTTATGATTTTTGGTTAATGTACCTATAAGTAAGAAATGAATTTGCAATACATTTATAGAACTAAAATAGAATATTGGCAGATATGCAATGCTTGGGATAGTTACGAGTATACCAGCAATGAACGTAAGTTATAGCCGTAAATTTTAGAGTACGTAGTTTTTACACTTGGAGGTCTTATCTGGACTTGTTTGTCGTTTGAGGTGAATTATTGGCACTTTGATAAAAAAATATTTATACTAAGTACACTTAGGTACTCAGAAAGTTGCTTGTTCCTTTTCCAAACATACGATGGAAAGGACGTCGAAACAGTTAATTAATTGAATTGAATCGAATTGAACAGGGTATTACACCCATTTTTAAAAGTGTCTTAATTAAATTCTTTTGTGCTAAATGAAAAATATATTATATAGGTACAGCCTCTTAAATGCGACTTGGGTAAATCAAGACTAACAACTTTTGTTCAATGACTTTTGCCAGAACGTAACACATTTCAAGTTTTTTTATTTTTTATTTTTGTTGGAAGTTCTATGAATCGTTAGCTCTATGTCTCGTAAATAGCTACCCTACCTAATGTTTCACTCATTCGATTGTGGCGTAGCAAAATGTGCGCAGTCAGCTGAGTGCTACGACTGCTACGCAATCGCCGCCGTCGTCGGGCCGAGTTACGTGCTACACAGTGTTAAGGACCTGTAAATATATGTAGCAGAAAGAATATCGACCCTGGGCCACCTATGTCGTTGTATGTCGTTAGTATTTCAAAAATTCTTTGTTCTGTAGATTAGATTATTAGAACTGGAAATTTAAGTATTAATTATTTTGTATGAAAAAAACATTGAATCATTGAAAAAAGAGTCATAGAAAAAGTCATAGAACAAAAGTTGTTAGTCTTCATTTACCAAATCGCCTTTAAGACGTTATTGAATAAATACCTATAACCCTGTATATTATTTACAAAAGAAATATAATTCACTTTTTCAAGTTGCGCGCGCAACTTGACGAAAACGCTGTATGCAGTGGACGCCATATTGCTCTGTGGTCATGACGTCAGCTGGCAACGTAGCACCTCACATGAACAAATGCACTGATGTTTATGATGATGATGATTTGATACTTTTTAGTTTGCCTGCATAGCCGTATGACATAAAAAACATTGCGCATACTATTTTAAGGTATTTAAAATACAGTTATATAAACTGAAAACTTTGAGTTGAATTTAAAATAAATCTTCTTATTTTACGAACTAAAGCTACCATTTTCCAATTGATTTTTGTCTAAACTATCTCAATAATATATATTTTAAGATTTTGTCTCTTATAATAAAATATTCTAAAGCAGGCATAACGAAATACGGACCGAACAACTTTATAGAATTTCATACTTGTCTCTCCCGTTAAACGCGCATGAGAGAAAAGAAAACAGTGTTTGGAAATTCATTCCAATGTGTTATTTTTTATTTCCTGAAATATCCGCCGGTACCTAATTATTTTCATTAATAGGTCAAACGACAAAATGTTATTACTACGAACCTGCCATATGATATCAGCATCTTTCGTATTCAGAACAATAATTAAAACAAGATTCGCCAAGTGCGAGTGTAACTCGCGCGCCGAGGGTTTCAAACATTTGCCAATTATTTGGTCAATCAATTTTCTGAAATATTTTAAAAAGTATGAAACTTACAGAAATTTCAAAAAGTGTTTTGAAATGGTCAAAACGATACCTTTCATTTGATACCCCACATGGGTAGGTACCCCTTTTTGAAAAAAAATCCCCTTTTTTGACCATTTTTCAAAAACTATTATTATTACAGACTTCTCTATATTTTTCCTGTAAAATATAGATTGATATCTACAAACGCCTAATACATTGTACATGGATCGGTCTGCAATCTTCGGAGCTAGGGGGGGGGGAATGGTCAATTTTTCGTCTTTTTTTGAAATATTTCAAAAAGTATGACACTCACAGAAATTTCACTAAGTGTTTTGAAATGGTCAAAACGATACCTTTCATTTGATACCCCACATAGGTAGGTACTCCCCCTTTTGAAAAAAAATCCCCCCTTTTTTTCCATTTTTCAAAAACTATTATTATTACAGACTTCTCTATATTTTTCCTGTAAAATATAGATTAATATCTACAAACGCCTAATACATTGTACGTGGATCGGTCTGCAATCTTCGGAGATAGGGGGGGGGGAAAGGTCAATTTTTCGACTATTTTTGAAATATTTCAAAAAGTATGAAACTTACAGAAATTTCAAAAAATGTTTTGAAATGGTCAAAACGATACCTTTCATTTGATACCCAACATAGGTAGGTACCACTCCTTTTGAAAAAAAATTCCCCCTCTTTTTGACCATTTTTCAAAAACTATTATTATTACAGACTTCTCTATATTTTTCCTGTAAAATATAGATTGATATCTACAAACGCTTAATACATTGTACATGGATCGGTCTGCAATCTTCGGAGCTAGGGGGGGGGGGAATGGTCAATTTTTCGTCTTTTTTTGAAATATTTCAAAAAGTATGACACTCACAGAAATTTCAAAAAGTGTTTTGAAATAGTCAAAACGATACCTTTCATTTGATACCTCACATAGGTAGGTACCCCCCCTTTTGAAAAAAAAATCCCCCCCTTTTTGACCATTTTTCAAAAACTATTATTATTACAGACTTCTCTATATTTTCCTGTAAAATATAGATCGATATCTACAAACGCCTAATACATTGTACGTGGATCGGTCTGCAATCTTCGGGGCTAGGGGGGGGGGAATGGTCAATTTTTCGTCTTTTTTTGAAATATTTCAAAAAGTATGAAACTTACAGAAATTTCAAAAAGTGTTTTGAAATGGTCAAAACGATACCTTTCATTTGATACCCCACATAGGTGGTAGGTACCCCCCCTTTTGAAAAAAAATTCTCCCCCTTTTTGACCATTTTTCAAAAACTATTATTATTACAGACTTCTCTATATTTTTCCTGTAAAATATAGATCATTATCTATAAACGCCTAATACATTTTACGTGGATCGGTGTGCAATCTTCGGAGATAGGGGGGGGGGTATGGTCAATTTTTCGAATTTTTTTGAAATATTTCAAAAAGTATGAAATTTACAGAAATTTCAAAAAGTGTTTTGAAATGTACAAAACGATACCTTTCATTTGATACCCCATTTGCCTTCCTAGGTATCTTTTGAAATTCAACATCAAAATTTGTACTGAAAATATTCATTTTCATTTTTCATTTATTTATATATTTTTTTCTTAAAATCAGTAATGGCGCACGAAATGTATCATTATTTCAAATTTCAAGTTAATAGCTGCAGTAGTTACTGAGATATTCAAGAAAGAGCGGGGACGGACAGAGCGAGACCATAAGGGTTTCAAAACCGATCTTTGAAACCCTAAAAATAGCCAGCCAAGTGCGTGTCCGCTCGCACACGGAGGGTACCATATACACACACATACTATGGTACATAACTATTTCGCAAAAGGAACCCTAAAAACCGACAAAAAAAATGTAGCAAAAAGTCATCATGACGCGGTGGTCACCCATCCAAGTACGGACCGTGCTTGTCGTTGCTTAAGGCGCATACCCCACCCAAACTAGCGCCGCCGCCACCTACTTTATGTTATTATTCCGTTTAACAAAGGAATTTTCTATTACTACGACTCTACTTGTTCCAAGTGTAAATACCAGTTTAATTTAAATAAGGGTGAAAAGTAGCGGTTGAAAACCGCTACTTTTGTAGCGGTTGAAAACCGCTACTTTTCACCCTTTGGACGCAGAACCCTAAAAAGGAACATTTGAAAATCGCACGTACGCTTATACTTACATTACAATCAAATAATATATTTAAATTAAACTGGTATTTACACTTGGAACAATTAAGCTATTTACAGACTGTTGCAAACAATCTACAAGTAGCTCAACTGATTCATATCAATACTAGTCGGAACCGTGCCCATGACGCTGGCTGCATTGCCCCGCTGTATGGCAAGGCTGATGCGCTATGCCAAATACTCATCAGCTCTCGGGTCACGTGTCGCTTCGACCAGACGCTCAGACATTGTTTTTGAAAACCCGACGAAACGTTACTACACGGACCTAGGGTCTCGACTCCAAGGGGAACAAATGCGAAGGCTCTGTCGAACCTGCACATTTATTGCCACATTTGAGTTTACAATTTGAATTAGTCTACTACTAGTCTTGACAGAGGTTACCTATTTGAGCCGTTTGGGGTGGAAACCCTAGGTCCTTGGGGTCCTGGGGCACACGTTATCTATAAAGATCTTACAAAACTACTAATAGAGTCCACAGGTGTTCGGAATGCTGGTTTTTATTTCGGTCAACGAATTAGCATTGCCATTCAACGTGGCAATGCTGCCAGTATTCTGGGCACTCTGCCTTCTGGTGACGGCTTAGATTTTTAGAAAATAGATGTAAGTGTAAATATTAGTTGTAATTATTTTTTGCTGTTAAATAAATAAAGTAAATGTAAAGTATTTGAATTTAATTATTATGAATATTTACGAACGATGCGATTTCATTGAGTGTGATTTTTCACAGACCAAATGGAGAGGGATAGCAGATGCGATTTATGATATTGCATATCATATGATAAATCACATGCTACTTGTGATAATGTTCCATGCCTAATTGTATTGTATCTAATATCGATATATTAGAGACTTCCACCCCCGACCCCGAGGCTACATCTTAAGATGCATCTCTCGCTACACCACTTGGACCGGCTAATGGAGGCAAGCAAGAGGCAGGGATCTGGTTATCTTGGGATGCCACTCCACACCCGGATACGAGAACCAGTAACTTCCCACGGAGCATGAAAGAGTTAACGGAATAATAAAATAAATTGTGTATGCACATAAATTATTGATTAATTTCAAAATAGGAAAGTGTCTAGTTTGATACAATGCTGCCACCTGCCAGCAAACTGTGAATAAGAATTAATCATTTGAGCTACGAAAATAGCTACATTGCTGTGTGTTCGTTGAATCGGACAGATAAATTTTACATACTGTTTGAAAAAAAAAATACATTTTATAATTTGATACACTTTAATTAATGTAAATAAATTATGCTCTAAGTGGGTTCGCAATGTGCTACCTACGGCAATGTTACTAATGCGTTACGCCGCAGCGACGTATCCACGACTGTGACAGGGCTACGAATGCGCTACGACGTAGTTACGACGGGGCTGGCTACGAATGCGCTACGACGTAGTCACGACAGGGCTGGCTACGAAAACGCTACGACGTAGTCAAGATAGAGCTGGCTACGAAAGCGCTACGACGTAGTCACGACAGGGCTGGCTACGAATACGTTACAACGTATTCACGACAGGGCTGGCTACGAATGCGCTATGACGTAGTCACGACAGGACTGACTACGAATACGTTACAACGTATTCACGACAGGGCTGGCTACGAATGCGCTACGACGTAGTCACGACAGGGCTGGCTACGAAAGCGCTACGACGTAGTCACGACAGGGCTGGCTACGAAAGCGCTACGACGTAGTCACGACAGGACTGACTACGAATGCGCTACGACGTAGTCACGACAGGGCTGGCTACGAAAGCGCTACGACGTAGTCACGACAGGGCTGGCTACGAAAGCGCTACGACTTAGTCACGATAGGGCTGGCTACGAATTCGCTTCGACGTAGTCATGACAGGGCTGGCTACGAAAGCGCTACGACGTAGTCACGACAGGACTGACTACGAATGCGCTACGACGTAGTCACGACAGGGCTGGCTACGAATGCGCTACGACGTAGTCACGACAGGGCTGGCTACGAAAGCGCTACGACGTAGTCAAGATAGGGTTGGCTACGAATACGTTACAACGTATTCACGACAGGGCTGGCTACGAATGCGCTACGACGTAGTCACGACAGGGTTGGCTACGAATGCGCTACGACGTAGTCACGACAGGGCTGGCTACGAATGCGCTACGACGTAGTCACGACAGGACTGACTACGAATACGTTACAACGTAGTCACGACAGGGCTGGCTACGAATGCGCTTCGACGTAGTCATGACAGGGCTGGCTACGAAAGCGCTACGACGTAGTCACGATAGGGCTGGCTACGAATGCGCAACGACGTAGTCACGATAGGGCTGGCTACGAATGCGCCACGCTACGGCAATGCGCATTTACAGCGCTATGATGTCGCTACGGTAGATCCTTCAAGGAGGAAACTATTTTCCTGTAACATTTCAACAAGGTCTTGATTGAGATAACAGTTCAATGTTTTCTCAGTGGTGTTGGGGCGATTCGGCTATTGGTGCAATAGTTACTTCGAGCGGAACTGTCCAACCGTTATTGAGATTTGCATGGAAATAAGTAAGCATCCAGATCGGACTTGTAAAATGTTCTCGTAACTTGGTCAGTCGAGGATTTTTCATACGTATTTCACTCCAATGGAGGTAAAATCAAACTCAAACCTCAAGCTCCCAATTTCATACTCACGCACGACTTATAAGTAATAGATCCAATTAAAAAGGTTCCGTTATTTCGGG
Source organism: Eupithecia vulgata (assembly GCA_946478455.1). Classification (NCBI taxonomy): domain Eukaryota; kingdom Metazoa; phylum Arthropoda; class Insecta; order Lepidoptera; family Geometridae; genus Eupithecia; species Eupithecia vulgata. The sequence goes on from OX297875.1 coordinate 12,949,701, forward strand.
CTCACGGAACCCTAAACTAAATCTATTTTTTTTGCCAGTGACCTTCAAATCTAATCGTACGCGTATAAACAATAATTTTTGCTCGTTCGTTATCGTGTGAGTTATCTAAAAGTATTTTAAAAAGTTTAGGTCCCGCGTGTTCTGATAATACTGAGTAAGTACAGTCAGCCGCTAAATTTTTACACATTTTCATATTTATTTACACGCGAACATTTCTTATAAAAGAATAAGGCACAATTTTTCAAAATTAGGTTAGGTTAAGGCGGTGGCGGGTGTAGGCAACGGCCGCCCCGCTCTGCTTAAACCGTGAGGGGGCGAGCGGTACTCCCAGCCGAACAGCTACGACTGGTCAATACCTACTCCAGCTGGCACATTGTGGCAAGTGCAGCCGTAGCACCGTTGGAGCTGGGATCGCGACTGTGGGTGTCGTTATCCCGGGACGGGTTATTTATATGCGATGAGGGCTCTGGCGTTGTTGGTCAGTTTGAGGACCCGGAGGTCCCTTGTCTAGCATCGAGGCCGGTCACCGGGGTGGTTTTAGTGAGTCGACGAGTTCATCAACCTCACACTACCTTAGGATAGGTTAGGTTCTTTTTTATTCCTGTCCGGGGTTAGATTAGTTTAGTATAGGTAAGGTTAGGTTGGTTTAGTTTAGGTTAGGTTTTTTTTGTACTTATTGTTTATCGCCACTGTTGATTTTGTAGCGGTTGATTCATAGTTTTTGTTTTCTACTTGTAGGAAATGCACGTGTTGCATTAAGAATAGTAGGAATAATAATAGCTTATTAAGCTATAACAAAAAATAATTAGGTATAACTAATATTTACACTTACATCTATTTTCTAAAAATCTAAGCCGTCACCAGAAGGCAGAGTGCCCAGAATGCTGGCAGCATTGCCACGTTGAATGGCAATGCTAATTCGTTGACCGAAATAAAAACCAGCATTCCGATCACCTGTGGACTCTATTAGTAGTTTTGTAAAATTATTATAGATAACGTGTGCCCCAGGACCCCAAGGGTTTCCACCCCAAACGGCTCAAATAGGTAACCTCTGTCAAGACTAGTGTATTTTCGCCGTTAGAGGAACTCCGCTGATGTTGCTGCGGAGCCGGCCCTTACTGATGTCCCTGCAAGATGAGAAGGTGCTAGGGTATCTACACACGTAGCATCCCAAACTAAAGGCCGACCCATCTTCCAAGGAATCAGAGTCATACCGTCAGGCCTTTCTACTTGTCTATTATCACATTTATATTTCTTGGTGTGTTTTTTTATTCATTTTACTTTATTCTCTTTGGTTAAGTCCGCGCCCAAAATTATGCATGCACAGTATATAATTATATTGTAAAGTTCTTAACATTTTTATTTCATTCATTTCACAACTTACATTCCTTTATAATTCAGAAGTTATAAATAGAGTTCATATCATTCCACTAAAAGCTTATTTTTAACTGAAATCAGTGAATAAAATCTATATTAGAAAACACCAATAATATTCGACCTCCATCTCAAATCTCAATGCTATACAACCTCCTTGCGCAAAAAATACTCGGTACAAACTCCTTGTATAAAATATAACTCGAGATTTGATGGTCAACATTTTCGATTTAGCATTAGAATAAAAACTATTTTGTGTTCTTTGCTTTCATTAGTAAATTGGCGCTTTTTTGAATACTAATGTAAGTTGTGTAAGTGTACGTGTTACGAAAAAAATCGATTAGAAATGCGTACCTACATATTCAAGAAGAAGATGTGTTTACAGCTCAGTTTATAAAAGAGAGGGCGGCCGATAAGTATAGTAAAAAAGTTGCTGCCTAAAAATCACAGCTGTTTTACATCAATCCTACGATGAGTTTTGATTGTTTTAATTATAATGAGCTTCATTAAATGTCTATTTTCGCTTATATCTTTCTTTTTCTCATCATCATCAGCCTATACCAGTCCACTGCTGGACATAGGCCTCCCCTAATGAGCGCCATAGCGCCCTGTCTTCAGCTTGCCGCATCCAGCATCTGCCAGCAGTCTTTCGCAAATCGTCATCCCACCTGGTCGGAGGGTGTCCAACGTTTTCCGTTTTTTTTTCTCATAGTCATAGTATAAAATATAATATGCAACTCTTGAATAAAACGGATTTATTTTATACCGAGGGTCATGACATACACCAATCGCGACCCTCAGGATCTAATACTTGAATCATGAATCACTCCCTCCCTAGGGTCTTGATTCAGTCGTTAGAACCTTCACGTGTTCGTTATTCTTCTATGGCCCTCTCATTAAATCCGTCTTTTAGTCACTAATAAATTGCATAATGTACTATTTATATCCAGCACCATCAACTAAAAGAACGAAAGATTCAAGTTTCTAGAATTTGGGGTTTAATCTTAAAAGCAAAGCTTCACAAAATTATGATATTATATATCTTCTTTAAAATAGGTATATTTACATCTACAAAATGATTACAGGAACACTAAGATTAGGTATTATTAATTAAAAATATCAGGGGTCAGACTTTTAGATAACTTTTAGTATATATAAAGAGTTGTCTCCTACTATTGCATAATACACGGCTTCAAAATGATGTTCAAAGTAAGTGGTTTGTGCTTTTTTGTATCGCTTCTATTTTAAAATTAATTTTGTGATTTTCTAAATAACGTGCCTATCCTAAATGATCTTTTCAGTCCTATAAAATTAAAGCTTTTTCTGATTCTAATGCCTACTATACCATAATTATATTATAAATACGACAGTAACTCTGTCTGTCTGTCTGCTGTTACTATTTCACGCCTAAACAGCTAAACAGATCTTAATGAAATTTGGCAGGTAAATAGTCTGGTAAATAGTAAGTAAATAGTATCTCGGAAGACGGACTTAGGCTACTTGAAAATTGCGTTCGAAGCCGCCAGTTGCAGCTAGTTGTATATTTGTACTCTACCTGGATGAAGGACCATGTCTGTTCTTTTGTTCGTCTACTGTTTTCTATTTCCATATACCTACCATCTTTCTGCGCCCCTCACCTGCAATTAGGACGGCGGCTGTCAACCAGCCAGCGTCTTAGGGACGCTTCCAACTAGTATTGATATGGATCAATTGAGCTACTTGTAGATTGTTTCAAGTTTTCAGTTATCTGCAAACTTGCTAACAATCTACAGGAAGTAAATAAAATTATTCATTAACATCATTCATATATAGTTGGGTAGGTGGTGTTTTCTCAAAATAAATAAATAATGCTGCACAATTCACACAGCATTATCTAGCTCCAAGCTAAGACAATGTCTAAAGAAAAATTCCCAGTGTCCCCCAGTACGGCAAATGTAGGTAGTGGACAAAGAAAATGTTCAGAGACGTGTAGGGGGCATCTCGCCCACTAAAAAGTGCAGACGCGTTGTCCTTTTGTACACAATTTTTCGTTAACTGACGTGTGAGTTTTCTCTGAGGTAATGTTGAATGTTTAATTTTCAGACCTCTTGCATTGTACTGCTGATGGCTGTAGCGTGCTACAGTGAGTATTCCATCCTTATTCATCGTCATTATCTCAGTAAAAATACTGAAACTTAGAAACTTTTATTTTTTAAATAGTTTTTTCATAAGTTGTGTAGTTTTCTTGTAAATATTATAATTTTCGGCGCAAGTGCAAAAACGCCATTTTTGCACGTGCGCCGTTCCAAAAACTCATGCTCTATCCCACTTCTATGAACGCGAAATCCTATGCCTATCGGAATCAGAAAATTCTCGCTTAAGACGGTGAGCATAATACCGTGCAGTTTAGCTTTCAAGCTAAAGGTTAAACATAAACACTTTTTATACAGGCTACCCGCACGCATACGGCGGTTTGTATGACGGTGGCGATGCTGCAGCTGGCATCGGTGCAGGCCTTGGCGCTGGAATCGGTGCAGGCCTCGGCGTAATCGGACAAGGCCATGGTGGAGGACATAGCCACGATGGATATGGACACGCCGGCGCTGGATTAGGAATCGCAGGACAGGGCGGCCTCGGAGGAGGACATAGCCACGATGGATATGGACACGCCGGCGCTGGATTAGGAATCGCAGGACAGGGCGGCCTCGGAGGTGGACATAGCCACGATGGATATGGACACGCCGGCGCTGGAATCGGAATCGGAGGACAGGGTGGCCTCGGAGGTGGACATAGCCACGATGGATATGGACACGCTGGCGCTGGAATCGGAATCGGAGCACAGGGTGGCCTCGGAGGTGGACATAGCCACGATGGATATGGACACGCTGGCGCTGGAATCGGAATCGGAGGACAGGGCAGCCTCGGAGGAAGGCATAGCCACGATGGATATGTTGTTTAGTCATGTGAATCAAATCGAAAATAAAATTCATTCCAGAACTTAAGAACTTTATGAAAATATACGTAATGATATGACACAAAAACGTTTTCTTATCAAACAACTTGACCCCGAGAGGTAGGTATGTAAGTATATGACTCCTGACCTATTGTTACAATCTTGAAAATAGATATATGCTTTTGCTCGTTGTTATTTAAGACAATCATTTTGGTAGCTTCTCATATACTTGTACTTACCTAACATATTCGTGTCCAAGTAAATAGGTGACAATTTTATGTACCTAGGTGCAAGAAACGGTTAATTCGATTTGTGTAAAATATCAGTAAATATTTATTAACATCTTAATATTGATACGTCCAGTCAAGTTCGGAAAGAGACTAGCGTGACAATAGCTATAAGTATCTTTACACGGGTTAAGGTACAGCTCATCCGAGTATTCCACTTAATTTTTAGGGTTTCAAAGATCGGTTTTGAAACCCTTATGGTCTCGCTCTGTCCGTCCCCGATCTTTCTTGAATATCTCAGTAACTACTGCAGCTATTAACTTGAAATTTGAAATAATGATACATTTCGTGCGCCATTACTGATTTTAAGAAAAAAATATATAAATAAATGAAAAATGAAAATGAATATTTTCAGTACAAATTTTGATGTTGAAATTTCAAAAGAGACCTAGGAAGGCAAATGGGGTATCAAATGAAAGGTACCGTTTTGTACATTTCAAAACACTTTGAAATTTCTGTTAATTTCATACTTTTTGAAATATTTCAAAAAAAGTCGAAAAATTTACCATACCCCCCCCCCCCTATCTCCGAAGATTGCAGACCGATCCACGTACAATGTATTAGGCGTTTGTAGATATAGATCTGTATTTTACAGGAAAAATATAGAGAAGTCTGTAATAATAATAGTTTTTGAAAAATGGTCAAAAAGGGGGGGAATTTTTTTTCAAAAGGGGGGGTACCTACCTATATGGGGTATCAAATGGAAGGTGTCGTTTTGACCATTTCAAAACACTTTTTGAAATTTCTGTAAGTTTCATACTTTTTGAAATATTTCAAAAAAAGACGAGAAATTGACCATTCCCCCCCCCTATCTCCGAAGATTGCAGACCGATCCACGTACAATGTATTAGGCGTTTGTAAATATCAATCTTTATTTTACAGGAAAAATATAGAGAAGTCTGTAATAATAATAGTTTTTGAAAAATAGTCAAAAAGGGGGGGATTTTTTTTTCAAAAGGGGGGGGTACCTGCCTATGTTGGGTATCAAATGAAAGGTATCGTTTTGACCATATCAAAACACTTTTTGAAATTTCTGTAAGTTTCATACTTTTTGAAATATTTCAAAAAAAGACGAGAAATTGACCATTCCCCCCCCCCTATCTCCGAAGATTGCAGACCGATCCACGTACAATGTATTAGGCGTTTGTAAATATCAATCTTTATTTTACAGGAAAAATATAGAGAAGTCTGTAATAATAATAGTTTTTGAAAAATAGTCAAAAAGGGGGGGTTTTTTTTTTTCAAAAGGGGGGGTACCTGCCTATGTTGGGTATCAAATGAAAGGTATCGTTTTGACCATATTAAAACACTTTTTGAAATTTCTGTGAGTTTCATACTTTTTGAAATATTTAAAAAAAAAGACGAAAAGTTGACCATTCCCCCCCCCCCCCTAGCTCCGAAGATTGCAGACCGATCCATGTACAATGTATTAGGCGTTTGTAGATATCAATCTATTTTTTACAGGAAAAATATAGAGAAGTCTGTAATAATAATAGTTTTTGAAAAATGGTCAAAAAGGGGGGGATTTTTTTTTCAAAAGGAGGGGTACCTGCCTATGCTGGGTATCAAATGAAAGGTATCGTTTTGACTATATCAAAACACTTTTTGAAATTTCTATAAGTTTCATACTTTTTGAAATATATATATATATATAGACGAAAAATTGACCATTCCCCCCCCCCTAGCTCCGAAGATTGATGACCGATCCATGTACAATGTATTAGGCGTTTGTAGATATCAATCTATATTTTACAGGAAAAATATAGAGAAGTCTGTAATAATAATCGTTTTTGAAAAATGGCCAAAAAAGGGGATTTTTTTTCAAAAGAGGGTACCTACCCATGTGGGGTATCAAATAAAAGGTATTGTTTCGGCCTTTTTAAAACACTTTTTGAAATTTCTGTAAGTTTCATACTTTTTAAAATATTTCAGAAAATTGATTGTCCAAATAATTGGCAAATGTTTGAAACCCTCGGCGCGCGAGTTACACTCGCACTTGGCGAATCTTGTTTGTTATGGGTACAGTTCATCCGAATCAAAATTCTCTTGGTTTTTGATTCGGATGAGTTGTACCCCTATCCAAAACTGAAGTGGACAAGTCATCCGCGACGTTTTTCAAGAAAGGTTCCGCATCCAAATTTTATAAACATCCAGTTTATCAACATTCTCCTCATTTAGGAAATATAAATAGAAAATAACTAAATACCTACCGTGCAATAAGCTGAGAAACTTGGAACCGTCATATCTCGCATACCAACCATCCTAAAGCGCCAATTTCTGAGAGTAAAACCAAGAAGCTTATATCCTGGGGTAAACCAAGAGCCAAGCTTATATCCTGAAAGAACTCGCTAAGATCTACATTTTCGATGACAGCTGTCAAACTTCGAGCTGTCATTATCTCGCGAACCCACCTTCCTAAAGCGCCAGTTTCTGAGGGTAAATTATAAAACTCGTATCTACCACGGAACAGAAAAAACAAGTTGGTTCTTGTTCTTGTTTTTTCTGTTCCGTGATATCTACATTTTCGATGACAGCTGTCAAACTTACACGAACATTAATTTGGGCATGCTTTTGGTGCCCTCTAATATCTCATTCATTATTAATCCTACGGACTTGTAATTTTGCAGGTTTGGTGAGATCCATGAATAGATTAGGAATCCTTTTCAGAATGAAATACATGGATGATATTGGGGGTCCAAAAATGACATACCTATTAAACAACGGACTCATTAAGATTTTTCCATATTACTTACGTTATGACAACCACAGCATCTCCCTATATCTTAGCTTTTTGCTTTATAGTGCGTTACTCGCACTGGCCTTTACATAAAAGTTTTCAGTTGTTTATCTGTATACACCATGAAATAGTAGGTGCAATGTTTATATGTCATATCGCTGTAGGTAAGCTACAAAATATCAAATGTCATCATCATAAACATCAGTGACCCACAGAGCCATATGGCGTCCACTGCATACACTCAGCGTTTTCGTCAAGTTGCGCGCGCAACTTGAAAAAGTGAATTACATTTCTTTGTACATAATATACAGGGTTATAGGTATTTATTCAATAACCTCTTAAAAGGCGATTAGGCTAAATCAAGACTAACAACTTTTGTTCTATGACTTTTTGTATGATTCTTTTTAAAAAAAAAAATTCATACAAATAAAATTAATACCTACTTAAATTTCCAGTTCTATTCTACAGAACAAAGAACTTTTGAAATTACTCAATACTCAATACATTTATTGTTGTCATAATTCTAACGACGTATGTTCGTATGCAGGACGACTGTGGCCCAGGGTCGATAATCTTTTTGCTACGTATATTTTTAGGTCCTAAACACTGTGTAGCACGTAACTCGGCCCGACGACGGCGATTGCGTAGCAGCCGTAGCACTCAACTGACTGCGCACACTTCGCTGCGCCACGCCACAATCGAGTAAATGAAACATAGGTAGGTAAGTATTTACGAGTCATAGAGCTAACGATTCAAAGAACTTCTAACAAAAACTAAAAATAAAAAAAACTTGAAATGTGTTACGTTCTGGCAAAAGTCATAGATCAAAAGTTGTTAGTCTTGTTTTACCCAAGTCGCATTTAAGAGACTGTACCTATATATATATAAATATTTTAGCAGCAAAGAATTTAATTGAGACACTTTAAAAAAAAGGGTGTAATAACCCTGTTCTATTCGATTCAATTCAATTTATTGACTGTTTCGACGTCCTTTCTATCGTATGTTTGGAAAAGGAAAAAGCAATTTTCTGAGTAGGTACCGTTTACCTAGTAAAAATATTTTTTTATCAAAGTGCCAATAATTTATCTCAAACGACAAACCAGTCCAGATAAGAGTTACCCTCAAGCGTAGAAACTACGTGGCTCTAAAATTTACGGCTATAATTCAGAAGTTTATTAGAGTTCATATCATTCCCCCTCTTAAAGCTTATTTTCAGTGAATAATACTCTATATTAGAAAACACCAATAATATTCGACCTCCATCTCAAATCTCAATGCTATACAAGTTCCTTGCGCAAAAAATACTCGGTACAAACTCCTTGTACAAATAACTCGAGATTTGATTGGTCAACATTTTCGATTTAGCATTAGAATAAAAACTGTTTTGTGTTCTTTGCTGTCATTAGTATATTGGCGCTATTTTGAATACTGTAAGTTGTATGTGTTAGGTACATAATAAAAAAAACGATTAGAAATGCGTACATAATGAAGAAGAAGATGTGTTTACAGCTCAGTTTATAAAAGAGAGGGCGCAAAACTTGCTGCCTAACAAATCACAGCTGATTTACATCTAAGCCTACGATGAGTTTTGATTGTTTTAATTATAATGTGCATTTTATTATGAATAAGATAACCTTCCTTTATTCGTCATTAAAAGTCTATTTTCGCTTAAAGCTTTTTTTTTCTTATACCTACTCGTAGTCATAGTATAAAGTATTTTATGCAACTCTTGAATAAAACGGATTTATTTTAAAACGAGAGTCATGAACCACTCGCGTTTTTAAGGATGTAACACTTGAATCATGAATCATTCCCTCCCTACGGTCGTGATTTAGTCGTTAGAATCCTTCACGTGTTCGTGATTCATCTATGGCCCTCTCACTAAATCCGACTTTTAGTCACTAATTGCATAATATACTAATTATATCAGCACCATCAACTTAAATCATTTTGCTATAGTCGAACTAATGGCTATTGTTTTGCATTTGATAGTCAATTTGTTTTTAATTGTACAAAAAGTAAATCCTGTATTGGCCTTATGTTTAGTCAATAAGTACTTATGTCAATTTTAGATCATAAAGGCTGTGGATTTTGTAGAATAAATAAATAAATGAAAATCAACATAAAAAAGTCTTTCTGCTCTATGATTTTGTTTAGCAAAGTCACCGTTTTCGAGCGAGATTTGTATGTTGTTCTCAGAAACTAAAGATTCAAGTTTCTAGAAATTGGGGTCTAATCTTAAAAGCGACACAAAATTATGATTTATTTCTTTTTAAAAATAGGTATATTTATATCTACAAAATGATTACAGGAACACTAAGATTAGGTATTATTAATTAAAAATATCAGGGGGTCAGACTTTTAGATAACTTTTAGTATATATAAAGAGTTGTCTTCTACTATTGCATAATACAAAACTTCAAAATGATGTTCAAAGTAAGTGGTTTGTGCTTTTTTGTATCTCTTCTATTTTAAAATTAAGTTTGTGATTTTCTAACTAACGTGCTTATCCTAAATGATCTTTACGGTCTTTTAAAATTAAAGCTTTTTCTGGTTCTAATGCCTATCTACTATACCATAGTACTATATCATAGACAGAGTAGGTAGGTATATTCAGTTGGATCAAATTCTGGCTTTTACTTCATTCAACGAATTCGCATTGCCATTCACTATGACAATGTAGCCGGCATTTTGGACACTTTTAGTGACGGCCTTATGCCTCCATTAGTTTTTTTGATTTCTGTATCCCAAAGCATAGCGTAGGCAAGTTGTTATTCATTGCATATCTTATTACTTTTTTAATGTTAGAGCGTTTGACCATTATCTCGCATATGAAAATGAAATCGTGGCACAAGGTGGAGATTTTCCAGAAGGAAGTCCTTCACTCGAGTGTGTGACATTAAAAAGCTAGGTACTATTACTTATAATAATGAATTTTCGACGGACTTTCACCACACCGACACCTCTACTCAATTAGAAAAATAAAATTTGTTAATCTTTTTGTTTTTTCTATTGATCAATACTATTATCTATAATAATTCTTATACTTTCACATTATTTAGATAATGTATACAGGGTGGTACATTTAGAGCGGTCAGTATGGGCGATTCTGAAACTATGAGACATACGAAAATCTCTTCTTAGGAAACATGTCATCGATTTTAGTATCAAGAAAAACTGCATTCATAGATTAAAAAAAAAACTTGTACTCAGCTCGGAAATCGAACCCGGACGTTTTGAAAAATAAAACTAACACTAATATTTATATTTAGATATCGATTGTGTAGGTTATAAAGCAGTAGATGTTACTATGAAACATGGTGTCTAAAATGAATAAAATGCATTGTTTTTATATCCTTTAATTTATTTTAGTACCTAAGTTTTCGAAATGACCACCATTTTTTTTCAATACAACATTCAACTCGCTTAGGTGCGTAAAATTGTCTCTATGGTTGTTTATAGCTTTGCTGATGTCACAACGAGTTTATTTTCAACAGGACGGAGCACCGGCTCACAATAGTCACATAATGTTCTAGAGACTTTTTAAATGAGAACTTTCCTCAAAAATGGATTGGTACGGACGGCCCTATCAAATGGCCAGCGAGGTCATGATTAACCCCACTAGACTATTTATTGTGGTGTTACGTTAAGGATGAAGTGTACAAAACAAGCTACGACACCATTGAAGAACATTAAAATTGACTCTAACCCTGCTTTAAAGCAGAGTTAGAGTCAATTTTAATGCAAATTCACCACCTGAAGATACAAAACGCAATAGTAAGATCGTTACCTAAACGTGTTGAATTTTGTATTGAAAAAATGGTGGTCATTTCGAAAATTTACTATAATAAATTAAAGGATAGGCTAACAAAACAATGCATTTTATTAATTATAGACATCATGTTTCATAGTAACAATATTTAATATAAATAGTGTTAGTTTTATTTTTCATAACGTCCGGGTTCGATTCCCGAGCTGAGTATAAGTTTTTTTAAATGTATGAATGCCTAAAAAGTGATCTTCGTATGTCTTATAGTTTTAGACTTTCCCTTACTGACCGCTCTAAATGTGCCACCCTGTATATGCCTCTATTTTGCTATTCAAATTATAATATTGCACACCAATGTTGTTTTAGCTGGTAAAAATTCGTCGCATGGGCTAACTTGTCACTCTTTGTTTGCAAATAATATCTATACTTATATTATAAATACGAAAGTAACTCTGTCTGTCTGTCTGCTGTTACCATTTCACGCCTAAACAGCTGAACAGATCTCAATGAAATTTGGCAGGTAAATAGTAAAGTAAAAATTATCTCGAGGACGAACTTAGGCAACTTGAAAACCGCGTTCGAAGCTGTGGTGCCAGTGCCAGCTAATTATTTATATTTTGTACTCTACCTGTATATAAATAAATAATGCTGCAAAATTCACAAAGCATAAACTAGCTCCAAGCTAAGACAATGTCTAGGTAAAGAAAAATTCCTAGTGTCCCCAAGTGAGGAAAATGTAGGTAGTGGACATAGAAAATGTATAGAGACGGGTAGGGGGCATCTCGCCCACTAAAAAGTGCAAGTACGTTGTATACAGTTTTATTGTGTTTAATTTTCAGACCTCTTGCATTGTACTGCTGATGGCTGTAGCGTGCTACAGTGAGTATTCCATCCTTATTCATCGTCATTATTTCAGCAGAAATGCTGAACCCCAAAAATCACCATAATGACTGGTTCTGCATGACCATTCACTACCCTTATGTAATGCATTTGAATTTGTATTGTATTGTATCTGTGTTTTCAGATGTGATAACTTTAAGATCGATTCTCTATCTATTAGAAGAGATTATATTTACTTTATGTACCTACACAAAATACTTCATTCCCAAATAGATTGATCCGAATTATTAGAGTCCATCACTATAAACACAAAATGCAGGTTCCGTTCCTCCGAAATATTTTCAAAACAATGTTTCCTACAATATTCTCATACAAAGAATTTGTCGCTTGTATAATGAATGAAGTAGCCAAATCCAATGACATAGATATTTTTGATAATAACCATTGTAGATATGAGTGGTGCATAAAAAAATCTTATGTTAATTTAGTATCAATTGTTGGTTGTCTTTCTTCTTCACGTCCTAGGGATATATAATCTAATGCATGCAACATTACTTTCACTGTGTTAACATAATTGATTGCAATCTAGATGTTGTAATATTACTTTGTGTTTATCTTTTTGCGATTGTCATCTGATTTGTGAATAAATAAAAAAAATTGTTAATATTTCTTTTAGAGCTCATTACGGGAGGCCTTTGTCCAGCAGTAGACTAGCATTTATTTATTGAGCTAGTACAGATATATGTTTTCAATGACACTAGTCATAAGTATAAGAATTACAAATAAAATTAAACAAACTGATAATACTTAGGTACCTACCTATATAACTATACTATAACCAAGATTTCATGTCAAAACAGTTAAAATAGGTGTTTATTTACACAGTCAATCAATATAATACTATAATAAATTACCTATCTAAATAGAAATAATAGTTATATGTAATGAGGATCAGATTTAGCATGTCTTTTTAGTACCTAACTCACAAAAAGTCAGGCATTTGAATGTCAGTAGTTTCCACATATCTGCAAAAACATCGCATTCAGGGTTCGCATCCAAGAGGGCATTAAGTGACGACTGTGATGAGAGAGTACGTGGAATAGGCGATTGTGCGTGCGCAACAGTTCGGCAGTGCGGTGCCGCAAAGTCTATGCTTCCTATCACGAAGGTAGTTGTCTGGGACATAAAGCTGCAGAAGCTCCTCGTTGAGATCCGGGCTTCAATCTTGTTTCGGAGAATCTTAAAAAGGGTTATAATTTGGTCGTTGGTTCTTCTGACCTCTAAACAGTTATAACCAAGGCATCCCAACAGGAACTAAGTCGGATACAAGAAATGATAGGACCCGAAAAGGTGCTTAATTATAGGAATCGCAGAAAAGCTTTTTGCACCTTTTCAAGAAGAGAGCATACTAGGTTCTTTCGTGCGGATGCTATACACATGAACTGGCTTCAAGTTTACTGCGCAATAAGGCACTAAAAATTGATTCAATTGCACTATCACTGTGGAAATCTCGACAGTTTCGCCACACAAAGCCCATCCTCTAGTAGGATTCTTTGGCCACACTAGTAATATGGTCATTAAAAGTTAACTTTTGATCGAAGGTCACGCGTAAATCTTTGACAAGAGTGCACCTGGTGATTGAGTCATCGTTGAGCTTATACAGAAAACTGATAGCTTGCCTCTTTCGACTGAAAGGCATAGTACCTATAGCATTTAGATGCGGTCACATCACAATGAAGGTTCAGATAGTCATCCACAGACCTTACTTCTGAAATCAATTTCAAATTGTCAAGATACAACATACATTTTGCGTGTTGTACTACAAACGGAATGTCGTTTATCATTATGATGAAAAGCAGAGGTCCGAAGATAGATACCTGACCAACTCCAGAGCGTGTGTGGTACGGGCCCGACTCGCACACTCCCAATCTCACAACCTGTTGTCTTATATTACTAGCATGGGCTGATGATAATGATGACTTTACCTTAAATAACCCAAACAACTTCATTGAGATGACTTAAAAATCTTTTCAAAAACACCAAACAACCCAAAATCAAAATATATATAATGTTCAATCATATTTTTTGTAATATTTTAATGTTTATTAGGTACTTTGAATTTTCCTGACGTTTCAACAGCTTTACACACTACCGCTGTCACGGGAGAACACATCAACCAGCAAACCACCTAGTGTAGTATATCGCATTCACTGCCTATATGTGTATATGTAGGTATATGTGGCGCGGTGGGCGAAGGTCTGCCTGTGATGCAGGAGGTTGCGGGTTCGATTCCCGCCTCGGGACAAATGATTTGTACGATCTGTAACTATTTGTTCAGGGTGTTCTGGTCGTTTTCTATGTATAAAAAATATCTATTTAGTGTATGTATTCTATTATTTATATCAGTTGTCTAGTATCCATCACATAGGCTCTGCTTAGCTTGGGCTAGATAATGCTGTGTGAATCGTCTAGCATAATTTATTTATTTACTTATATCTTCTTCCATTAGCATAAAATGAACAAAATCCCTTTCTCTCCCTTATCACACTACTCACACTACACACTAATATTATAAATGCGAAAGTTAGGATGTTTAGACGGATGGATGTTTGTTATATTATAATATTAGTTGAGAATTATTGAGAATTCATAGAATTCATATTCGCGTAGGTACGCGCAAAAATTAATGAATTCTCGGATATTTCCGAGAATTCATTAATTTTTGCGCGCAGTGGTTGCGCAGTACCGTATTTTAAGGTTCCAAGTTTAAGGCGCGGTGAGCCCAATACTGGGCAGTTTCGCATTTGAGGTTAAGTTAGGTTAAACACAAACACGTGTTTTTGCAGGCTACCCGCACGCATACGGCGGTTTGTACGGCGACGGCGATGCTACAGCTGGCATCGGTGCAGGCCTTGGCGGTGGAATCGGTGCAGGCCTTGGCGGTGGAATCGGTGCAGGCATCGGCGTAATCGGACTAGGCCAAGGTGGAATCGGAGGACAGGCCGGCCTCGAAGGAAGGCATAGCCACGATGGATATGGACACGCCGGCGCTGGAATAGGAATCGCAGGACAGGGCGGCCTCGGAGGAGGACATAGCCACGATGGATATGGACACGGCGACGCTGGAATCGGAATTGGAGCACAAGGCATCCTTGAGGGCCAACCACAACATGGATTTGATGGCAAGTTTGGTGATGCGAATCAAATCGAAAATGAAATTCATTCCAGAACTTAAGAACTTTATAAAAATATACGTAATGATATGACACAAAAACGTTTCCTTATCAAACAACTTGACCCCCAAGAGGTAGGTATGTAAGTTTATGTTACAATCTTGAAAATAGATATCTGCTTTTGCTCGTTGTTATTTAATTTTAAGACAACCATTTTGGTATCTTCTTATATAGGTACTTGTACTTACCTAACTTAATCGTGTCCAAGTAATTAGGTGACAATTTTTATGTAGGTGCAAGAAGCGGTTAATTCGATTTGTGTAAAACCTAAGTAAATATTTATTTGATACGTCCAGTCAAGTTCGGAAAGAGACTAGCGTGACAATGGCTATAATCTTTACACGGGTTAGGTTACAGCTCATCCGAGAAAAAACTCATCTGCGGATGAGTTTTCCACTTCATTTTTTCCACTTCAGTTTTTGTTTTTGGTACACTCATCCGAATCAAAATTCTCTTGGTTTTTGATTCGGATGAGTTGGACCCCTATCCAAAACTGAAGTGGACAACTTATCCGCGACATTTTTCAAAAAAGGTTCCGCATCCAAATTTTATAAACATCCAGTTTATTAGGTATCAACGGCCTCCGCATTTCGGAAATGTAAATTGAAAATAACTAAATACCGTGCAATAAGCTGAAAATCTTGGAACCGTCATATCTCGCGAAATAACCATCCTAGAGCGCCAGTTTCAGATAGTAAACCATTAAACAAAAGAACTCGTTGTTATCTACATTTTCGATGACAGCTGTCAAACTTCGAACTGTCATATCTCGCGAACCCACCTTCCTAGAGCGCCAGTTTCTGAGGGTAAATCTCAGAGGGGTAAATTATAGAACTCGTCGATATCTACATTCGATGACAGTGTCAAACTTACACGAACCTATTTAAGATTATTTATCGGGTATTTATCGCGTACCTTTTGCTTTCTTTTCCCCAACGTTTCAACCGCGTTTCAGCGATCGTGGTCACGGGGCGACTCAACTTACACGAACCATTGGGCAAGCTTTTGGTGCCCTCTAATATCTCATTCATTATTAATCCTACGGACTTGTAATTTTGCAGGTTTGGTGAGATCCATGAATAGATTAGGAATCCTAAATTTCAGAATGGAATACCTACATTGATGATATTGGTGTCCAAAAATGACATATTAAACAACGGACTCATCAAGATTTTTCCATATTTCTTACGTTATGACAACCACAGCATCTCCTTATATCTTAGCTTTTTGCTTTATAGTGCGTTACTCGCACTAGGCAAATTTTCATAAAATTTAATTTAATCTATTGTATTGTTTCATCCTTTTACATTTATCTAATAAATAATTGAATAGAACCACACTATCGCTACTCAAATTGAACATTATTATACTCATAAGTGTCGATCTAAGTGTAGTATTAAAGTGTTCGCTATTGATGTATTTTATTTTTGTTAATTGTAATAATTCGTTATTATCGTGTAAAAATCCGACACAATGTAAATTGTTTGAGAATAAATAAATGAATGAAATGAAGTAAGTAAAAGGGACACAAATAAAAAACTTATTGGTCGCTGTGGTACCTACTTTGAGCAGTTTATTCGAACCAGGTCTTATGTTAATTCGCCCGCGTTATACACGTGCATTTCATACAAACAATGTTAATAAGTTTCACATCCTATTGATTAACCTATTATTTACTACGTTATTAGCTAAGTAACGCCATTTCATTGTTCATCTAACTAGTTCAATTATTATTGTCCTGAAACATGACAGCAAGGAATATTGAAAATCATGTGACTATAGTAATTAACAGACAATATAAAATGGAGGTTGAACGGGAGGCTGTATCACAGTGAGGTGAAGTTCCACGGCTTTCACTATGTCTCGATTGGTGGTGAGTACCTATTTTACTTATTTTGTTAATGATAGTTATTGCTTATGGTTATGTTATGATAGACAACAAAATAGGACTAAACGTAAATACTCAGAAACTTCTAAGTTTTTTTGTAGGGTTACGTACCCCAATAGGAAAAAAAGAACCCATGTAGGATCACTTGGTTGTCCGTCTGGCCGTTTGTACGTCAGTCCGTCAGTCCGTATGTGCGTCTGTCAACCCTCTTTTCTCAGAAACGCGTGGAGGTATCTAGTTGAAAAACACATCATACACTCAGGTTCGTTACCGTTGGAGCCGCAATATACCTAAATCCATAGATCAAACTTCTAAGTCAACGCAATCAAAAGTTACAGACATTTATGCCCAAATATTTTGAAATTTCCTGGACAATCACTGCACACAAAACCTATAGGGTACTTCCCGTTGACCTAGAATTTTGAAATTTGGCAACAAGCAAGGTCTTATAGCAAAAGTAAAGGGAAAAATCCAAAAACCGGTAGTTTGTAGTTTATTACAAAAAAAAGTTTTTATTCTCGCCTTGAACCGAAAACCTATAGGGTACCTACTTCCCGTTGACCTACTAGAGTCATGAAATTTGGCAAGAAGCAAGGTATAAGTACAAGTAAAGGGAAAATTTTGGCAAAATCCTGAACACAATTAACAATCCTGAATTATCACAGGTAGTCAACGATAGTCTATATTAACGGTTGCAATTTTCAATGCTTTCTACATATAACCGAATTTCGAAATTCACACACAAAAGTGTCGTTTGCGGTTTTATTGCATGTTTAATACCAAAGTTTTCAATCTAATCGTAATTACAAAAATCTTTATATGTTTATAAGGAAATTTCTTGACATTGAATTAGTACATTTAATATAAGTTTTATTCATTTTGTTGTTTTATGTTTCCTATGAGGTTAAAACCCCGCGCTGATTTTTATATTTTCTGCAGTGATTTATTGTAAAACTACACAAAATCATGTGAAAGTAATATATTATCGTGTAGATCAGATATTGATCAGATTTTGTAATTATTGGTTTTAGAGAAATCCGGTGCGGATTAGAATAGAAAGTTAAAACCGTGAAAAATTACCCAAATTTTTCACGGTTTTTACTTTCTATGTGTAATTTTACAATGTGTCATGTAATTTCCCCAGATCCTGGTATGCATGCTGGTGCTCGTATCTGCGGTGTACCCCTTGGACCTGCCCGGGGGTCTGAGCCCCCCAGATCTGCCGAAAGCGGATGTACCCAAATTACCTGATCTTCCGAAAGCCCCCGACGCGAAGAGCCTTCAAGACATTGGAGGAAAGAGCTGAACGATCAAACGACCATGACAGAACCGGCGATGAGTAGATATAGTTTTTTTATTGTATTTTATGTAATGGAAGCATAATAAATTCAGTTGCAACTGTCTTTTGCTTTTCATTTTTAGGGTTTCGAGATGGTTTCGAAACCCTTGAGGTCTCGCTCTGTCCGTCATCTATCCTTCTCTAATATGTCAGTACCTAACTCTGCGCTATAGTTACTGACATATTAGAAGAAGGCGCATACCCCACCCAAACTAGCGCCGACACCTACTTTATGTTATTATTCCATTTAACATAAGAATTTTCAAAAATCCATCTTCCAGTTTGTGATACTTATCATAAGCTTTTTTTTAATGCCCTCTGTAATAGTTTTATTCTATTTAGCTTCGGCAGAGATACGAAGTTGCCCTTGGTGGCCACCAAAATCTATTTTCGTGAAATAGTAATACATTGACGACCGATGTGGCGCGGTGAGCGAAGGTCTGCCTGCGACGCAGAAGGTTGCGGGTTCGATTCCCGCCTCGGGACAAATGTGTGTACGATCTGCAGACATTTGTTCAGGGTGTTCTGGTCGTTTTCTATATATAATAAAAAATATCTATCTATGTATTGTATTATATGTATATATCAGTTATCTAGTACCCATAACACAAGCTCTGCTTAGCTTGGGGCTAGATAATGCTGTGTGAATTGTCCAGCATTATTTATTTATTTTATTTATTTATTTCCTGCATCATACGGTTTAAAAGATGAAAATGATATTTTCAGTACAAAGTGTATTGTTCAAATTTTAAAACAGACCTATGTGGCGTAGTGGGGTATCAAATGAAAGTTATCGATTAGTACATTTCATAAGTTTTTGGAATTTCTGTAGTTTTCATACATTAGGTACTTCAAAATTTACCACTAGGTACCCTTATCTCCCTAGTTTGCAGAGCGATCCATCAGAAAAGTAACCTACTAGGTATAACGACCTCTGTGGCGCGGTGGGCGAAGGTCCGCCTGCGACGCAAGAGCTTGCGGGTCCGATTCCCGCCTCGAGACAAATATTTGTACGATCTGCAGTTATTTGTTCCGGGTGTTCTGGTCGTTTTCTATGTATAATAAAAAATATCTAACTATGTAATGTGTTGTATTATGTATGTCAGTTATCTAGTACCCATAACACAAGCTCTGCTTAGCTTGGGGCTAGATGATTCTGTGTGAATTGTCCGGCAATATTTATTTATTTATCGGGTATTTATCGCGTACCTTTGGCTTTCTTTTCCCCAACGTTTCAACCGCGTTACGCCATCGTGGTCACGGGGCGACAAGAAAGCCAAAGGTACGCGATAAATAATCTTTAATACCTATGTTAACAAATCGCGAAAGTTTAAAAAGTCTAGTTAAGTAGTCTAGTTAAGTCTAGTCTCTAAGTTTAAAAGTAAATCACCCTGCTATATAACGAACTCTGGTGAAAATATTAAATAGTCTTCATAACGAGCTATCTGCGCTAGAGTCCGTAAGAGGTCCCAGAGATTTTCGAATAGGTGAGTAATCGATTTCGTGGCTTAGTTGGTTAGAGCACACCCGCAGATACTGAGGGTAGGGCGCGGGTTCGAGTCCCGCCGAAATCGAAACATTTTAGTAATTTATTTAATTTCTTAGAGATTCTTAGAGATTACCCAGAGTGCAAGGGCTTACGCACTATCTTTCATATTATGATAACACTTAACACATATATTTACTATTAGTAGTCAGTCAACGTGCTGTATTTCATCATCATCAGCCTATATTAGTCCACTGCTGGACATAGGCCTTCCCTAATGAGCGCCATAGCATGTAACTATGTCATCAGTATTCAGGAATTTGACCTTGCTTTATAACTCTTTAAAATATGTCAAACTAGTTAAAACCTTGGAAGGAAAATAATAACAATTGAGTAAGAAAGAACTTTTTTTACGTAGATATAGTCAAGAAGATTATGATCAGGGTGGTGATGATACTCTAACACACCTTTTATTTCCAAGTAGACTGCTGTAATTAGTATAAAAACTTAGTAGGTTCTGGTATTGTTTGATGGATTAATTCTACTTTCCACCACGAAGTCTGGGGTCATTGACTGAAACAAACAAATAAAAATAAAGGAGAGCTATTCCGATAATTCACAATAGGGCATAAAATACGACTTAAAAAATTTATTATATTGATAATATATTACATATTTTTGTAGGTAGTTTTGTTGGTTTTTTGTGAAATTTAATAATTGAAAATTTAAGACGGAAAATTCAGCAGGATATCTCTTTTGCAGACAGAAAAATAAATTAGGCACAAATAACGTAATGGGTAAGCTACCATAACGCCAGCTCGGAGGTTAAAAAATTACTTGTGATGAGTTTTATGTTGGCCTGGCCTAATCAAATGAAATAATGTAGGTACCTTACGCCCGAATACTCAAACGCAACTCAGATTAAATCACGTCTCAAGTCGTGATTTTTTGTCAGTTTTCAATGAAAATGTGTCATAAATCACTTGAGACGCGCTTAAATCTGAGTTGCGTTTGAGTATTCGGGGGTTACCTACCTAAATACATCTCTAAAGGTGCATTCCGAAATACGATTACTGCGCTGTTAGCGATGCGATCTATATCACGAGATTGACAGTTGAGCGCTATCACTTCGGAACACTCATGAGCGCGCTCACGAGTAGCGGTGTCAATGTCAATGTCATTA
The DNA here is from genome assembly GCA_946478455.1 of Eupithecia vulgata. Lineage (NCBI taxonomy): Eukaryota > Metazoa > Arthropoda > Insecta > Lepidoptera > Geometridae > Eupithecia > Eupithecia vulgata. The sequence goes on from OX297875.1 coordinate 12,970,769, forward strand.
TAGGTAGGTACGCTATATTGGTTATCATAGCGCTCATGAGTGTTCCGAATTACCCCCCGCTCTGTGAGCGCTAATTGCATTTAAAACTCCGAATGCACCTTAAATTGGTACCCATTGTATAACTTACATTTCTTGTCGCGGTAATCATTATTGCCATTGCCGTTCTGCACCCAAGCGGGGCCGATGTCTGAAAAAAAACATGACTATTAATTTGATGTACCTATTTTGAAAAACTATTAACAGAATCCAAATTCCTATATTGGTGTAAATGGGGTTGAAAGGAACACTTCGATAGCGCGATCTAATTTTTCGGTGAAATCAATAAATATTCGAATTCGTCACTATTCACCACAATGCTGTAAATTAGCATAAAAAATGCAAGAAAAACTTACCAGGCCTTTGCGCTCCACCAGCGGGGTCTGAAAAATAAAAAAATTGTACAGGTATCTACCTAAAAAACTTTTGGATGTACAGTTGGTTTGACAATTTGTGACTAAGGATGTTAGGATATATTATTCTGTGCTAAGGATCTCACACCGAGACGAGAAAGAACGCGAGGCATTTCGTTCGAGACGTAGCGCGGCGCAGCGCGGCGCCATGCCAAGGGAAGTTCACGTATTATGTAAAAAAATTGCATATTTTTGTTTAGTAAATAGAGTTCACTATCCATCATAAAAAGTGCGCGCTGCGTCACGCGGCGTCTCACTGTGTCGCGAGATGTTATTTTGTTCATATTATATCGATTAAATTTGTATCTTTTTGTTTGTACTGAATAAAGTTTACCACAAAAAAACATTAGTATAATAGCTGTTAAATATTTTTAGATATAAAGGCTCATTCAATAAATGTTAGTTAGTTATTTTTATTTTGTTTTTGCTAGACGATTCACACAGCATTAACTAGCCCCGAGCTAAGTAGAGCTTGTTTTATGGGTACTAGATAACTGATATACTTAATACAATATATATGTATAGATTTATATTTTTTTTACTTTACATAGAAACAACCAGAACACCCTAAACAAATTATGTCTTCATATCGTACAAACATTTGTCCCGAGGCGGGAATCGAACCCTCTTACGATGCAGGTAGACCTTCGCCCAACGCGCCACAGAGGTCGTCACTATCATAAAAAGTGCTGGCTGCGTCGTCACGCGACGGGGCGGCGGGGCGGGGCGTCTCGCTGCAAGTCGCGAAGAGTGTTCGTATTATGTCAATAAAATTTAAGTATATCTTTTTCCGTAGTAAGTAAAGTTATATTTCAAATCACTACATGAAATTTGCGCGCAGTGTCGCGTCGCGTCGCGTCTCAGTGGGAGCTGACCCTTAACTGTATGTATAAGTAGGTACGTAACACAACATCCTGATTACCAAATTTGGGGCCAATGTGTGAAAATAAAATAGATATTGAAATGTTTCTTTGTTTGTTTTGTTGATGATGTGTGAAAATGTCAATGTTAAATTTATGTTATTTACTGCGTGAAGTCCAAACTGTTCGTCTACACTAGGCACACTAATATTACTTACCTATAAGGAGGTAGTTTTGTTTGTTTGGTTTGAATGGCTCAAAAACAAATAAAAAAGAAAGAAAAAATCATTCACCATTAGAGCATCATAGTCAGATTTGTTAAATTTGTAAATAATTAAACGATTACTTATTTAAAAATGTATCATGTGAGATGATTTTGGCGATTTATCGAGTCTTACCTCTCACACGTGACATTTTTTAAAACGTGTACTATTTTCATGTATGTAGGTAAATTTGTTGGTGGTTTAAATTTTTTCTATGTTGTACAAGAAATAAAACTAACGGAAAAGTAATTTTTCGCAAATCGTTAACGATTTTCTGAGAATAAAAGAGAATTTGCCGAGACCCCCGCTCTCCACCATGTATAATAATAATGCTGGACAATTCACACAGCATTATCTAGCAACAAGCTTAGCAGAGCTTGTGTTATGGGTACTAGATAACTACCTATATACATAATACAATATTTTTTGCATAGATATATATTTTTACTATACATAGAAAAGGACCAGAACACCCGGAACAAATACATGCAGATTGTACAAATATTTGTCCCAAGGCGGGAAGTGCGTCGCAGGCGGACCTTCACCCACCGCGCCACAGAGGTCGTCAGGATGTGAGATTATCAGAGATTTGGCTCGATCCCCACCCACCCTAAACCTCACGTAATTATTAGCGTACGTGCGTGGTGTTAGAGATGAACTCTTTGTATATCTACCTCAAAAAAAAAAAATTATAGCTCTAAAAGTTAATATAATAATAAAATTACAATATTAAATAAAAAAAAATAAACAAAAATTTTTTTTTTATAAATTTTCAATTTTATATTTTAGGGGATAATCTTTAATTTAAATAATTATAATAATTAAAATTAAATAAATTTGAAAATTTTATGATTTAAATTATCAATAAAATTTATATATTATTATAATTTAATAGCAGACTTACATGTGGGCCGGTTGAAGTATGGGTCAATAATAACTGAAAAAAAAAGGTTTAATTATTTGGGTGCACTAGGTCCTTTTTCGCGTTTTTACTCTCTCGAAAGGCAAATCGATTTTTGACTCTAAAGTCATCATAATCATCAGCCTATATTAGTCCACTGCTGGACATAGGCCTCCCCTAATGAGCGCCATAGCGCCCTGTCTTCAGCTTGCCGCATCCAGCATCTGCCAGCAGTCTTTCGCAAATCGTCATCCCACCTGGTCGGAGGGCGCCCTACACTACGTTTGCCGAGTCGCGGTCTCCATTCAAGAACACGTTTACCCCAGCGGTTGTCGGTTCTTCTCGAGATATGAACGGCCCACTGCCACTTCAGCTTGCTAATCCTTTGAGCTATGTCGATAACCTTGGTTCTCTGTCGGATGTATTCGTTGCGAGTCCTATCCTTCAGAGAAACTCCGAGCATAGCTCTCTCCATAGCTCGCTGGGCGACTTTAAACTGGTGGACCAGCCCTACCGTGAGTGTCCACGACTCAGCTCCGTAGGTCATGAAGGGTGGACTCAAAAGTATTATTTACTAATTTCTGCCCGTAGCTTCGCACGCTTTGTTTATTGTTATATTATTCCATGGGAGCTAACTTAAAGTACGCTTATGTTTCATTCAGACGACCAATGTGGCGCGGTGGGCGAAGGTCTGCCTGCGACGCAGAAGGTTGCGGGTTCGATTCCCGCCTCGGGACAAATGTGTGTACGATCTACAGACATTTGTTCAGGGTGTTCTGGTCGTTTTCTATATATAATAAAAAATATCTATCTATGTATTGTATTATATTATGTATATCAGTTATCTAGTACCCATAACACAAGCTCTGCTTAGCTTGGGGCTAGGTAATGCTGTGTGAGTTGTCCAGCATTATTTATTTATTATTTATTCCATAGAAACATAAGCGTACATTTTAGTCGTTTGTCTAGAACTACCCCGTATGCAAAATTTCAGCCCAATCCGTTCAGTCGTTTTAGTGTGAAGAAATAACTGCACACATCCAAACATCTAATATTGAAGGCAGAAACTCATTAAAACGAATAAATTCAGAATCGACCTAGATATTCCCGAGATCCAAACATATAGGTAAATTGAAATTGACATAACTACACAGAACTACTGGAAAAAGGCGATGGTTTAATTAACATTAATAAGAGATTTTTGTTACTAACAAATTCTGGATCCCGTTATCTAAAATAAAAGTTTTTTTATTTTTTTTATTTAAGGTACCCCGCACTGAGCGGAACTGCACTACACTACAATGGAACTGCGCGACACGGCGCGATCAGTTATTCTTTATATGAAATCCTATGAGACTGATTGCACTACGCGTCAGCGGAACAAAAATCCGTTTCAAAAAAAGTTTCAAAAATCCACCCTGTATGGCCTGTATTTACCCACAACACCAGGAACAAATATTGAAAGATCTTGCAAACATTAGTCAAGGGCGGGAATCGAACCCGCAACCGTGGATCTTCGTCAATACCGTCAGACGTCAATATTAAAATGCAAGATATTATTAATCTAGCAGCATAGATAAATTAAACACTTGTATAATTTGTCCATGGTAGCAGCGGCAGAGTCGGAAACACCCTGAGGGTTTTAGTGGGTTCGAGTCCCACATAATCGTACTGTCTCCCCGTGGCAGTGCGATATGCGTGCGCATTTCCCTCAGGATAATAAAAAAAGGTAGGTAGGTACATACTTTGCCCTTGGCCACTGGGTCTAGTGTTGCCCACCACGTTTACTGAAAAAAAAGAATCAGTAGGTAAGTAACAAGACCGATTATAAAAAAATCTGACGCTGTACTAGGTTTATAAAAAAGTCGCTGGTTTCAGTGTGCTAAATTGGTACATACGGATTGATTTAAGTAAATAACCGATCCTTAAAAGGCAGGTAGGTATATGACGCCATTTTGTGAATAGGATAGGCATAGGATTTCGCGTTTAAAGGAGCGGGATAGAGCAGAGCGTAAAAGGTATATTTTAATTAAGCCTTGGGTATTCATCTATATAATATGGTGATGAAAATAAAAAAAATCTTGTGATTGATGCCTGTATGCCTTGTATACCCACAACACCCGGGACTAATATACAAACATTTGTCATATTCATAATAAAACAAGATTCGTCAAGTGCGAGTGTAACTCGCGCGCCGAGGGTTTCAAACATTTGCCAATTATTTGGATAATCAATTTTCTGAAATATTTTTAAAAGTATGAAACCTACAGAAATTTCAAAAAGTGTTTTAAAAAGGCCGTTTGATACCCCACATGGGTAGGTACCCGTTTTTAAAAAAAATTCCCCTTTTTTGACCATTTTTCAAAAACTATTATTATTACAGACTTCTCTATACTTTTCCTGTAAAATATAGATCGATATCTACAAACGCTTAATACATTGTACGTGGATCGGTCTGCAATCTTCGGAGATAGGGGGGGGGGGAATGGTCAATTTTTTGACTATTTTTGAAATATTTCAAAAAGTATGAAATTTACAGAAATTTCAAAAAGTGCTTTGAAATGGTCAAAACGATACCTTTTGTTTGATACTCCACATAGGTAGGTACCTCTCCTTTTGAAAAAAAATCCTCCCCTTTCTGACCATTTTTCAAAAACTATTATTATTACAGACTTCTCTATATTTTTCCTGTAAAATATAGATTGATATCTACAAACGCCTCATACATTGTACGTGGATCGGTCTGCAATCTTCGGAGATAGGGGGGGGGGGGTATGGTCAATTTTTCGACTTTTTTTGAAAAAATTCAAAAAATATGAATTTTACAGAAATTTCAAAAAGTGTTTTGAAATGTACAAAACGATACCTTTCATTTGATACCCCATTTGACTTCCTAGGTCTCTTTTGAAATTTCAACATCAAAATTATTCATTTTCATTTTTCATTTATTTATATTTTTTTTTCTTGAAATCAGTAATGGCGCACGAAATATATCATTATTTCAAATTTCAAGTTAATAGCTGCAGTAGTTACTGAGATATTCAAGAAAGAGCGGGGACGGACGGAGCGAGACCATAAGGGTTTCAAAACCGATCTTTGAAACCCTAAAAAGGTAGGTACATACTTTTCCCTTGGCCATTGGGTCTAGTGTTGTCCACCACGTTTACTAAAAAAAAAGATTGATTAGGTAAGTAATTAGTATTATAAAAAAACTATAAAACAAAAAAAAATCTAATGCTGTACTAGGTTTATAAAAAACTCACTGGTTTCAGTGTGCTAAATTGGTACATACGGTTTTGATTTATGGCGCATACCCCACCCAAACTAGTGGCGCCACCTACTTTAGGTTATTATTCTGTTTAACAAAGGAATTTTCAAAAATCCATTTTCCAGTGTGTGATACCTATCATAAGCTCTTTTTAATGCCTGTAATAGTTTTATTCTATATTTAGTTTCGGCAGAGATACGAAGATGCCCTTGGATTTTGGAAAATTCGTTTGTTAAATGGAATAAAAGATAAATAAGGTGGCGGTGCCACACGCCAAATTTATAGTCCCTAATAATTATAAGCCTAGTCTGAATGTGAACTCAGTTGCCCCTCAGTTTTTAAAATACAAGCTGCAGACCGCGGCTTCGAACGTGATTTTTCGGGATAGTAAGTAATCATAGTCGTTCCTCGGGATGCTATCTATCACTTTGTCAAATTTCATTATGATCCGTTCAGCCGTTTAGGCGTAAGGCCACATCGACAGACAGAGAGGCAGAATATATTTCAAATTTATAATACTAAGTAGGTACTGAATAAGTAATTTCAAAATTAAACTCAAAGAATGTGAACAAATTTAACTAGTTTTAATATAAATAAAAGGTTAAAACAATTGCTCAAACTGCAGACTGTTGTAATCAATCTACAGGTAGCTCAACTGATCCAAATCAATACCAAGTCGGAAGCGTCCTAAAGACGCTGGCTGAATTACCCCGTTGTATGGCAATGCTGATGCGCTGCGCAAATGCTCACCAGCTCGCGGGTCACGCGTCGCTTCGACCAGACGCTCAGATAATACTTAGTAGGTATTGGAATTGGATTGATACAATATTGCACTTACCACCACCACCGTAACGATCTAAAGCCGACGCCATGGCGCACACAACCAGCAGAATAATCTGAAATGTGATGAAACACTTCATTATTTTACAGAATTTTCACTTATTATCCTTTCGTTATCGTAATTAGTCACAAACAATATTTTTCAGAATAAAAATCACGAAATATATTTCCAAGGCGTCGGTGAATTTCTGATTACATTTTATCTAACCTACCAGAAGTCAATAGCTTGATAAGATAACCCTATTGTATGAAACGTATTAGGTATTACTATGTAGGTACGTTTAATATTAAATATAAATTTCATCATATAAGTTTTGTCATAAAATGTACATGTGTTTTAGTGTCAGAATCAGAAAATAAAGCTACAGTAGCAGGGACGAGGGAAATTTCACGGACGGAGTCTCAGTAAGAAATAAAGTGAAGCACTCAATAGTCTGTCCATGCTCTGTACGTACGCGTACGCACTCACACATTGACATCATAGTCTGTCCATCGTCCGCCATTACCACTTTAGACGCCTACTGTAGTGCACGGATTCAAACAAATTTTAAAAGTGAAATATGCCTGTTTGTGCGGCTAAGTCTTGCCGAAATCACAGCCGTTTTGTCAAAAAAGAACACGAAAACACATTTCCTAGTTATGTTTCTTATTTTATCAACTTATTTCTTCGATTTAACGCAATATAATTATCAACAGAAAAGTTATAATAAAAACCCAAATCTCGCCGGTGTTGCCAACATGTAAACAAGCAAATTTCCTAGTAAGTGTGGGATATTAAAAATGTTTCAATACCTACTTGTATTTGTTCAATTATTAATAAGGTTGGTAGGTATCTGTACCTACCTACTTTAAATATGTAGTCATCATTTTGATGATTTTTACATGGATACAAATAAATACAAAGGAATGATTGTTTATAGTGTTAATTCAACAGTTTTTTTATTACAAAATACAAATTTTGAATTTTTGTTCCTCTATGTGTTTGTTTGAGCTAATCTATGAATCGGCTGGACCTATTTTGATAAAACTTTTACTGATGCTGATGCTACGCATGACGCATGTAGCTGATGTTACAGCAAGAATAAGGGATCCGCGCAATAAAATAATAGATGAAATGTAAATTTTGCATGGGCAAAGCCGCGCGCGCGGTGCACAGCTAATGCCGCGTACCAACATACTCAAAGAACTTGAATGTATCATGCATTATTTATTTATTTTATTACTGGTCGGTTCGTGCTCGCGTGTAATCATCGCACCTTCCACTCTGACCTAGGTAGAAAGAAGGTAGATAGGATAGGAGCAGGTACCTACGCAGGTATATTTACCTAGGTAGGTACCTAAGTAACGCGTGTGCGTGCAGATACCTACCTATTGCGTGTGTAGATTAAAACTAACAAGAAGTGTCTATACAAATGTGTTTTTTGGTAGGTATCACAAAAACAGGTACTTACTTATTTAAGAAGTAGGTACCTTACCTACTTAGCGACTAAGAGAAACTTTCACAGAAAAAAAATTAAGTGGGTAGGTACTAGGTACCTATTTACATAATAAGGTAGATTCCTACTCAGTACGCTTCCGACAGGTACTAATATGGATTAGTTGAGCTACCTGTTGATTGTTTGCAATAGTCTGCAGTTAGCTCAATTGTTTCAAGTGTAAATACTAGTTTTAGTTCTATTACTTGATGGTAACTACTTACTTTATTCAAATAAATTAACCTAGTACCTACCTACCTTCAGAAAAACCCTGTTTTCCCATTCCATCAACGCAAAAAAATCATTGTTTTGCCAAATTGGATAGGTAGGTAAGGTCGGCTTCCTACTTTACTTTTCGTGAAATGTTCCATTCGCATTACATTTCAAAGTTTTAGGTAATACACTTACAATACGGTTACAAATAATTTTCAGTTCAATGATTTTAGAAACTTATGAAAATATTAGGGAGTTTTTTTCCTCAGTTGGCAACTCTATAATCACACGCACACAATGACTCGTCCGCCATTGCTGTGCTTCACATTTGATTCGGTAGGACTACGTCCGTAAAATTTCCCTCGTCCCTGTACAGTAGGGCCTCGCTCCCGCTTATTCGGTGATCGTGATCGCTGTAATCCGGCCGGGCAATAAGATTCGCGAAGGGGCAGCTACTCTATCAATGCTCGGAAGTTTGGTAAAGGCAGGTCAACTGTAGGCGACATAAAGAAAAACAGAGACAAAATCTTAAAGTTTGTTAGTCTGATCTAACAGAACGATGGTCCCGGTGTACGAAAAACACTGAAGAAATCGGAAAGTCCCGTTTTAGAAGATAAGCTTTGTTGACGTTGTTTTTGCAACAAAGGCGATTGCATGTACTAAGGTTAAAGATGTGTTTTATTACCATTAAATAGGGCATACTACAATCCGGACACCTCGATAATCCGCAATGGGTCTTGTTTTGGCCTCTCAGGATTAACGAGGTCCTACTGTCTGGTACCTAACTGTTTTGTTTTAGAGGGTGCTCCACCATAAGGCTACAAAGGTTCTACGCTGACTATAGCTTACAAAAGACTTCAACGCGTTCACGTATTACGCTATTTTGATGATATCTATGAAATAATAATCTGGGATTCTAAGTTGTAGTAGATTGTAGTTTTTATATGGTTTATAATATAACTTAGTCCCCATTTAGTCCCCTATAAACTGCTAAAGTGTAAGTGGCATGCACTAAATAAGTAAGTTGTATCTTTGAGTACCTACCTACACAAAAATGGAAAGATTATGTTATACTTGCGACCCGCCCCGGCTTCGCACGGGTACTATATTAGGTATGCATGTATTAAACATATAAACCTTCCTCTTGAATCACTCTATTAAAAAACCGCATCCAAATCCGTTGCGTAGTTTTAAAGATATAAACATTTTACAGACAGACAGCGAGAAGCGACTTTGTTTTACACTATGTAGTGAAGCGAATGGACAAGGTGATACGCCAGCACTTCTGTAAAGAAAGTGAGGTTTTCTAATACCTATAACCAGGGACGAAAGAGCTATATAACAAAGCATTATTGTTCTGTAGTACGAAGTCTTATACCAAGATAATCTATATATATTTAGTGTGATGTATAGAGGTATTATCCTATTCTATGATCGTGGGAAAACTCGATTGTTACCTTAGCTATAAGTAGGAATAGAAAATAGAAATACATACCTAAGTACTAGGTATTTACGCTTTTGCGCAACCAGACCAGCCGGCCAACTTGATCTAAGATCAATAGACATAGGTGCCAATTCTAATCATCCAATATCTTTGTCCAAGTTCTTTGTTCAATATTTGATCAAAGTTGGATGAAGGTAATTTTCTGAGCCAACTTATTACCTTGGTAAGTGTTTATGTAAACGCAAGAGGAAGAACCAATCCAATAAATTAAAATCTTTCCTCTTTATAATATTAGTGTAGATGTAGGTACGCCAAACCTACCTAACGGGTCATCGGGTTGGTATTTTGCATAGACAGATCTAGACTAGACCTACAATAACGCAGGCTATATTTTATCCCCATAAGTTTACTGACAATTAGGTCAAGGCCAAGGTTGCCTGAAAGAGATCGCTCATAGCGATAAGTAAGGCCGCCTTTGTACTTCGTCTTCTCGTAGCATTTATTTCTGTACTGTTTTCTGTGTTTGTGTGGTACAAAAAAGTATTATCTATCTATCTATCTAGGTCTTGACTTGGAATTTAGAATAATGTAACATTGAAACCTAAACTGATGTCTTATTTTTATCTTCAGCTGTCTAAAAATACTTTCATTCTCGCCTCCGTGTGATGTGATTCTACCTTATTGTAATAAGTTATTAATGTGTGAATTTTCTAGCATTATTTATTTATTTGGTAGGTAATACTTATAGGTTTATAATTTAGTTTTGTATTGTATTTAAATGTACTTATTTATCGTAATTTTATTTTGCTGGTAGAGGACAAAGCTCTATCAAATCTTTTTCTCCATCCCTAGGCTGTGAGAAATACCGCCTACTGTACCGACTGACCATGTTTTAAATTTAGATTATTTTTGAAAAGTTTACTACAATAAAGTATACATTTATTCATTTACGATAGATACCAGAAACAACGCGTCCGTAGCCGCGGGCAGAACATTGTTTAACCTAATCTCTATAAATATTAGGTAGTTAAGGTACTATACATAATTAAGAGCGGGCCTAATGCAAAAAATTGTGAAAAGGATAGGCATAGGATTTCGCGTTCATAGGAGCGGGACAGAGTAAAGCAATGTCAGTGCAAAAATCAAGTTTTTGCTTCTTTTCTATTAATGATTCAAAATTTAAGCATAAAATAGAAAAACTACACGATTACATAAAACAGTAGTCTGGCTATGTAATTCGTAAAAAATAATAATTATAGTGTTGCCGCTGATACTTTAGAGCATTTCAATTAAAACAGTTTTTTTAAAGCGATTTTTGTATAATTTTTTGTAAAGAAACCAGTTTATTTTTCAAAATTCTATTCGATTACTCGACTTCTATGGGTTTTTCCCCTACCTATCGTATTTTTTTAATTAGAATATTTAAGTTAGTTACAAGGGTTTAAAAATACACAATTTGCTTGATTTTTGCATTAGGCGCACTCGGGTAGTACTTACCAGTGACCTCATTTTGAATAGAATTTTACGGACGTGCACTTAATTCCAATCGTAGTATTAGATTGCCGAATATTTTTTGTGTGAAACATTTTATAGTCGCGTCCGACTGCGATAGCCCGAGACGGCGAGACCTGAGTAAATAGGTTCAGTTCTCGGTAATTTAGGTAAACAACAGACTGTAAACAGTATAGTTTTCCTCATAGATTTCTTAAAAGTGTTTACATACCCACTGCTAGTAGGGTATTATTATAAAATATCATAATATGCCGCGCCAAGAATCATCTAAAGTGCGATCTGAAGCTATCTTTGTTTCTGATATCTGTGGAAGCTATATATTTTCAAGTAGTGTTTCCATACAAAAACAAAAAATTTAAGAAATGAAATAAGTTCCCAAAAAAATTTCTACTTCGGCGGGACTTAGTTGGTAAAAGTAAATTAAAGTTTATAATAGGTAGGTATCACAAACTGTACGATGGATTGTTGCAATTTCTAAGATAAAGTAGGTGGAAGCGGCGCTAATTTGGGTGGGGTATGCGCCTTAACTTCAAAACATTAAAGTGTGATATTTTTTTCATTGCAAAACATGGCGGCTTTAGGTATAAGCGACTAGTGGTCAGCCTGACCACTAGTCGCTTACGTAGGATTCTAATGGTGATAGAATTTTTCAAATTATTCAAATTATTCTTTATAATATTACCTACCTATTACAGGAGCAAATAAATGTACCGTTTCAATCGACTTGCTTGAATCATTGAATAAAGAAAAAAATCGATTGATAAAGTAGATAAGTCAGTAGACATGTAAGTAATGTTTATAATTGATTGATTAGGTACCTAATTGATCAGAAATTAGTCCGGCATGAAATTTGTTTCATTTTAAAATCTACAGTAGGTAGGTAGGTATACCTAATACGTGTTAATTCTTGATCATTTTTGTTTTACGATTATTTCAGTACTAGAATGAAGAAGTGAAACATATTACAATACAATACAAAAACACTTTATTGTACACCAGAAAAAGAATAAAAAAAAAAGACATTACATGAGACATGTAAAATGGGCGTCCTCATCGCTTAGAAGCGATCTCTTCCAGGCATTATTAGCTTGATATGATAGCTAAAAAAGACGAAAAAGTTCGATATTGGGACGGGCCAAGTTTTTCTATAATTTGAATATATTTGGCCCTCTAATTATATTAAAATTTGTTTGGATTTGCTTTAGAATCCTTAGAATATGATTTCTATTCCACGAGAACTGATCATAAATATATCTACGTACTGATAAAGTTACTTTTAAGAACAGTTGGACAAGAAGTTTTTTTTTCAAATGTTGTGTTTGTTTTATTTAATCTAAATAGTTCACGACATTTATTTAACAGCAAAAAATAATTACAACTAATATTTAGGTACACATAACTACATCTATTTTCTAAAAATCTAAGCCGTCACCAGAAGGCAGAGTGCCCAGAATGCTGGCAGCATTGCCACGTTGAATGGCAATGCTAATTCGTTGACCGAAATAAAAACCAGGATTCCGATCACCTGTGGACTCTATTAGTAGTTTTGTAAGATCTTTATAGATAACGCCGCAGGACCCCAAGGACCTACGACTACGGGTTTCCACCCCAAATGCTCAAATAGGTAACCTCTGTCAAGATTTTTTTTAGTTTGAGGAACTCTGCTGAAGTTGCTGCGGAGCCGGCCCTTACTGATGTCCCTGCAAGATGAGAAGGTGCTAGGGTATCTACGCACGTCGCATTCCAAACTAAAGGCCAGCCCATCTTCCAAGGAATCAGAGTCATACCGTCAGGCCTTTTAACGTCAAATCGCATTAGGCCACGTGGTTCGAGAGTAGCTGGCACACTGACGCTGATAAAAGCACGACGGATGATGTCATTAATTGAACCATGGCAGGACACGTCCTGCACTAGAGACACATGCCAGTGCATGGTGACCGAACTTATCAACGGTTTCACCGCACTGGCAACGGTGTGGCACTAGGCAAGTAGAACCTAAACGCAAAGAGGTAGCCACCAGAAATGAGATATTATAAGAAGTTTACTTATATTGTATTCCAAGTCTAGACCTACATCTATGCAGAATTTCAGCCCGATCTATTTATTAGTAATGGCGTCAAAAAGTAACAACCATTATATCCATCCATCCGATCTTTCGCATTTATAATATTGGTGGTGTGGTGGTTTTCATGCGCATTGGATAGGTACACAATGGCTCGATAGTTATCACTTGACATAGGCCTCCCCTAGTGTGCCTCGACAGACCAGTTATGCTCTTACAAAAATACAACACAAAATCACACAAGTTCAACAATGTTTTTATTCCAAAATTAAAACATTACCTATTAAAACAGTAAATTCCAATTTGATAGAAACAAATCATAACTTCATTTACTGCAAACGTTAGTAGGTATCATCTACCTGGTCTGTGCTGCAAACTGTTATGAAAAATCTAGAGGGAAGATCCTCTAGATTTTTCATAACAGTTAGCACCTGATCCAAATAATTACCTACGTTTCTTTCTAAAATTTCTTCCTAGTAATTTTAATTATTTTCAGTTTTGTAAAAGTGTATCTCAGAGGTGTAGATCTTTAGTAGGTATTATCTTTGCACGTATATACCTACAATGCAAACCGGCAATTTCAATTTTCTTCTCAGATGGATGACATAATTTCTGGAAGAAAATAAATTATTTTAATGAATTTCTATTATTGTTATTTGACAGGGCGCTATGACGCTCGTAGGCTTGTGTCCAGGTTGTGGACTAATGTAGGCTAATGATGATTTTATTCGGGCATTTTTAACGTCCTGTTTGCCTGCTTGATCGTCTGTAAAATATCCACTGGCTTCAAACTTGGTCTGTCTATGGCTATATCTATGTCTATGGTTTTCTCGAACAAAATGGCGCAAAATTCAAATTTCTTGTCAAAACCAAAACAAATTTATTGTTGTCATGGCGTTAGCCGCCAATGTAAATTGATTCAATTTGTTTTCCTAGAAACGAAGTTTTAAGTAGTTTTTAGTGTAGTTGAAGAATGTGCAGAAGATTGCTTGGGTTGATCGATCTATTTATAGCAACGTAAAAGATACTATGTTTTATAATTCGTTGTGAGTGAAGTGAAACTACAAAAATGGTGGATTCTAGTGCCTCGTTGGTGAGAAATCAAATATTTGTCTTAATAACTTACTTGTCCTATCTGTTTGCCGCATAACTCATTCAAAGTCTGCGATGGACTTGCTTTCCCACAGCGCGTACCTACATCAACGACGCCCTTCGGATTTTAATGAAATATTATGACATACTATTTCAGGACACCGTATTACCGGACCACCCACCAATCATCGCAAGTGCGATATCATTCGTTACCGAAGATAAGTCATCAGTCTTGAATTTGAATCTCCGCAAGGACCCCAGAGCCATCTGGTTCAAAGAGAGGATCCTCGCATCCATCAACATGGAAGATGATGATCTGTTCTACGGCATGATGGACAGTGAGGCGAGGCAGAACTTTTCAAAGTTTGTGACTGCATCCCTGTTGCCCAACGAACTGTCGCTGGACAAGAGGACCTTTTATGTCTCTAAGATCATTGTGGATAAACTGATTTATGAAGACAAGGAGTTTACCGAGTGGAGTTAGTACCTATCTACTATAATATTCACATAACTACATTAAATTACAAATTCAAAGTACAAAAATATATAATAAATAATGCTGAACAATCCACCTAGCATCATCAAGCCACAATCGAAGCAGAGCTATGTTAAAAATTGTTTATTTAATAAATAAAATGTAGCAATAAACTTTGATCCATATTCAAATTTATTTCATAAAACACTATATTCATATTATTATGAGCTTAAACTGATGTGCTCCTTTGGCTTTGTCTATTCCCATTTTGGCGTTTGGCTCTCACCACACTCTTGCCTCAACCAACAGCCTGTAATGGTCCACAACTGGACACAGGCCTCCCCCTGATTATTGTCTTGTCTTATTGCTTTTATCCCATGGGGGTAATGCCCATTATCCCCATGCTGGTCATGCCAGGTTGGGGATCACAGTTTGGTTGGAGAGCTATTCTGTAAGAGAGGCTACTGTCCCCCCCACCCCATGCATGTCCCTTATTCACCTCTTACTACACCCACGGGAAGTGTTTGGGTGGTGCCAATTCTAAGTCGACACCACATGGCTATGACTCTACTTAATTACTTATATGCTATGGCTATGTATCTACATACTTATTTTTTTTTCAGGATTAGTACCTCCACCTCCGCCGCCGCCACCACCACCACCCAAACCCAAGAAAGGAAAAAAGGTAATTCATTGTAGTTTTCAAATTTGTGTTGTTTCTTATTCCAACCAAAGTATGCCTACATTGTTTAAAGAAATAAATAAATAATACTGGACAATTCGCATAGCATTATCTAGCCCCAAGCTAAACAGAGCTTGTGTTATTGGTACTAGATAACTGATATACATCACAATATTTCACGTAGATAGATATTTTTTATTATACATAGAAAACGACCTAAACACTTAACAAAAATACCTGCATACCTAAATGGATGACCCATTAGTTAGGTGGTTATAATATTGTGCTTAGCATAATGGGCAAAAAGTAAAAGTTTTTATTATGTAAGATAGATGGTTCATGATGAATGGTGAGTTATCTGTTTTTCATAGTGAAGGTATCAGCATCTAAGCATATTTGAAGGTAGATTATGGTAGATGTCCAGAGCATACATAGAATAAGACTTATTGGTTTAAACCTTATGACAGTCTAATAAAGGTTACATTAATTTCAGGGCAAAAAAGTGGAAACTGTTCCTGATCCTAAAGTAGAAGAGCCCAAGGAACTAATTAAAGGAAAATCCACAAAAAGCCTTAAAAGCATGAAGTCTTCGAAAAGTATAAGATCGCTCAAAAGCATTAAAAGTATTAAAGGTATTATAATGTGCAGAATTGTGTACTAATTATATATTTTCTTTTATTGCTTGCGTGGAGAAGGAAGTTAGTGGTTTTTATTAATAGTTGAGTTATTATTTTACTAGATAGTTAAGTATATACAGGGTGTTCGGCAGACCGTGTGCCATATGGATTCTGGGGGTAGGTGAAACCAAGTGCAATAGCTTAGTTATTTTTTATAACCCTGAAAAGCCACGTAGGCTATTTATATTATTTATTTATTATTATTATTCCATGTGTAACTGTATGCTCCAGTGAATTGGAAGATCGGACACATTTTTTTTTTAATTTAACGCAAAGATGAACTCTGTTTTAAATTTTCACGTTGAAACATTGCATGCCCATACTACTCTATTTACCTCACGTCATTATTGATTTTATCAAAACATGCCAGATGTAATTAAGTATAGAAAGTTGTAAGCCATGTGTTTTCATGCATAGCAGTAAAACAGCAGTAAATAGTTCAAATAAAAAAAAACAACACCAAAAAGTCTTCAAAACAGCCAAGGGGCTTTTCAGGATCAAGTAACCTACCCAGTTACCAATTGCCCACAGTCTGCCCAACACCCTGTATAACTAGCATCTGCCTGCAGCTTGACTCACATAGTTACCTGAGTACTGTTACATACAGGCCATAATATTGCTCTCTAGATAGATTATGTAGCTACTTATTAGTTCAATATTTTACAGAGATTTACTAATTAATTTATTGCTCCCCGCGGTGTTATAATTACCGTCAATTTTCTTGTCCTCTGGCGAATCATGCGACAATGATGCGCAGAAGGCAACTCTAATATCAAATTGGTGGGCCTTCTGGAGCTGCATCGGTTATTCATTGAATGTTTTTTATCACTATGTAAAATCGAGACAGTGCTTTACGAAGTTATGCCTAGCTCTTTCGCCTACTACGTTGTCGGCGGCGTCCCTATCTACATTATATCACTATAAGTGTAGGTACCTGCTGCCGGTCACCGGACAAGATACTTGGCGGCAACTATGCCAGCGTCGATAAAAACCTATGTACCTATACATATTTGAATTATTTTATCAGTCCAAGGGAACATAGCACTTTCTGGGATCAAAAGTGGCCTAAGTAGGTATATTTTCATCCTTGATATAAGGTTATATCCTGCATTAAAAGAGTAAGTCCAGTCAAGATAGACATCCAAGCTTACATAAATTCGCATACAGCTGTAAATTGGTATGAACGTTATGGGCATCATAATCAACAAAATGTGAAAAGTGCCCAATGATCTCGAAAGTCCCCACATTTTAAAATAAAATGTTCATGGTCAAAGTTCGTAGACAAAGGTTTTTAAGATTTTTTTTAGTCAAACGGTAAGTTGTATCATGAAAATACAAATGGCAAAATTGTAGATCATGCGATTTTATACAAAAATTGTCCGCGCAATACTACTAAAGAATTACCTATTTTGAGATATATCGATTCTTCGTACTAAAAGTCTGTCAAAAGTAGACTAAAATTCTCGTTCGTACATTGATAGTGTTAGAGGCGAACCTAACGGATTTGGTTGTCAAACTAGCCTTAGATATCAGTGCTCACGGAATCCCCATGTTAAAAAGCTCGAATTACATACTACTAAACATTTATTCATTGGTTCTTCGAAAAAACGACTAAGTCAAAGAAAAATAATGATCACCGATAAATAAAGATCTTCACAAAATTATGTGTAAAATACTGCTATTATATTTTACTCGTAAATTGGTCTAGATCTCAAGAACCCTGAGGTCTTTTGAAATGACAAGGTTTGATTTGTAGGTTATTGCTAATTATTAGTTTCCTTGAGCAAGTTTATTCACAAGTTGTGCAGTTTTCTTGTAAATAAGTAAAACTTTTATGCTTTGTCGCTATGGCGCTCATTAGGGGAGGCCTATGTCCAGCAGTGGACTGGTATAGGCTGATGATGATGAACACATCCTATGCCTATCCTTTCACAAAACGGGTGATTTTCAAGGCTTGAAACATGGATGATGTGTTCCCCTCAGGATGTGGAGTTTTGTGTCTCCAAGCGGTACCACAAGTAAAGTTTATTTATTAATTTATTATTTCAACAAAATCTGCAACCCTTAAATATAGATAATTCAAACCTTGATAATCTAACCTACAATAAAAATTTACACTTTATAAAACAAAAAATAACTAGAAAAATAATAACTCAATAAAAATTTAACTCTATGCGAATTTATGCCAAAGTCTATGCTTTAAGCCTACCGCTAATTGGACGATTCGAGCTAAATTGACCGGACTATCCTTGTACCAAATTTAATCCTTATTCTGTATATTCAGTAATATTAAAATGCTATGTACCATCTATAATTTTCTGATTTCAGATATTGAATTGGAAGATCTAACTGTCGAATGTATGTACCTACTATTATTTTATATCCTTTATATTTCTCTTTACTATTGTTCCATGTTATATTTCTAGACTGATGTGGGATGTGTGCACACCATAATTACAAAAATACCCTTGGGTATCTAGGCTCTGATTATCCAAGATATTTTATGTCAAAAAAGAAATGTACGAATGAAAACTTAAACGGGGTAACAATAACAGAAAACAGCGAGGTTATCATCATCACCACACTTCAAGAGCGCATAATCTCGCACACTTTCACAACTAAAAATTGGTTCGAAAGCTCTGCTTCAATGATAGCAATGTCGTTAAATATTTTCCACCCATATTCCTCAACTATATCTTGCGCCAAATTCTGATTTTTCTGATTTTTGTGGGATCCAGTAGAAAACAATACCCGCATATCTGGAAAAGGGCCGCTATTCGGTAGGATTCATCCTCCAAGAAAACGTGCAGTAGGTAGATACAATGTCGTACCTAGTCTTACAACACAAGAGTTGTGATGGGACAAATTCTAAGTCGGCACCACAGAGCAAATAGCCTAGTTCTCTTGTACTTACAAAAGGTATTTTCGCGGTGAAAATATATTAAATAATGCTGGATAATTCACGCAGCATTATCTAGCCCCAAGTTAAGCAGAGCTTGTGTTATGGGTACTAGATAACTGATATACTTAATACAATACATTACATAGATAGATATTTTATTATACCAAGAAAACGACCAGAACACCCGGAACAAATACCTGCAAATCGTACAAACATTTGTCCCAAGGTGGGAATCGACCCCGCAATCTCCTGCGGTGCAGGCGGACCTTCGCCCACCGCGCCACAGAGGTCGTCAAATCTACGATTAATTCGCCTTGTGCCTATGCACGGCGCCGATCCATACAACACTGACGACTGATTAGGATTTTTGTTAATATCTTTCTATTTTATAATACAGAGGCCAATTATAAACTTTTTAATTTTTCGTTTTGAATTAATACGTATAAATCTAGACGGTGTCTTGTTTTCACCGATTTACACGACAAAAAAAAATGCGCGTGAACATATGCCCTTATTCAGCATAATTAAATTAAGACATGTGCATTATATCTTGTAGCGTATGAGCCGGAGGCCGCCGTGGCCGACGTGTCGAGCGACTTCAGCGATGACGAGTCCGCGATGTCTCAGTACAACTTGGAGGAGGAAGAACCCCAAATCATTGCTAAGGACGACTATTACTTCCCACCTCGTAAGATTTACCACTTTATTCTATTGTAAAACCGATCAAGTGCGAAGGTTCCGTACCATCGTACATAACTATTTCGCAAAATAAACCCTAAAAAATGGGGAACCTATGTCCAGCAGTGGACTGGTATAGGCTGATGATGACGTAGATATTTACTTAATAAGGCTGATCTTTAGAAGCCTATCAAGCAATTTTCTATGTATAAATTGTTTTTTCATCATTGATGTCTCAATAGAGTACCTACCTATGTCTAAGTAAAGCTAGAACCACACTATTTTAATGTGGTGTGTGGTACGGTACGGCACGTCAGATCATATCGATATAGACATGACGGTAATTCGGATGGCCAAAAATGTTACTAATTTGACAGGACATTAAATGTTTTTATTCTTTCTTATTGATCGAATAAAAATTAAAAACGATGCCATAACTTTTTGCGAACAGGCTGGCCCGCAGTCTGTGGGTCAGCTATACCTTAAAGGCGTACCTACAATGCGCGCATTTAGGTTGCGTTGCGTTTGCGGCGCGGCGGTTCTGCAGCGCCTCGGGTATGTTCCCTGAGACTCGTATCTACTCTTTCGATGCAATATGGCGCTAAAAGACAGTCTACTCAGCAGTAGCCGCGGAAATGGCAACAGCATCCTGAATGCGATATCCACAATATTCGATCGTCCTCTGAATACGAGGACAAAATCCTTGCTTAACATCAAGTACTAAACCCTAGCCTTAAGCTTACTATTAAAATATACATACTAAAAGTTCTCTAAATATATGCTGCCAAATTAGTTACGCTTGTACCATCTGGTGTTGACACCGTTTTTCTTTACGGCTACACAACATACAAACAATACAAAGTAATAATGTGTGCCTAACCTGTGGCCTAACCATACTCAATGTAAGAAACAGTAAATGCATATGACGCGCATCGACACACCAGACATGGAAAGTAGCATTAGTGTGGTTCTAGCCTAATACTGCTGAACTACTTGCAACTAACTACACAGTTTCAAATTGATATAATTATGACGCATTTCAGCTCCGGAAGACCTGGATCCTGAAGTGGATGGGACTTTGGAATACTATACTATTACAGTGAGTATTAGTTAATTAAATTATTCTTTAAGTTATTCTCATAATTACTCTGCGCTTTTAACCGACTTCAGGAGGTTCATCTGTTCTATATATGTTCGGCTGTATGTATTTTTTTATGTATGTTGTCGATTTCTCCGTAAATCATTATTATTGTAGACCGATTTTAAAAGCTCTTTCGATTCTCTAGTTTAGAATCTGATTCCACATCGGTCCCGACGGATGACGGTGACGTTAAAATTATTCCCGCCGGATTAGTATTTATCCATCATGTAAGAGTCAAAAAAGCTAAAATAGCTTTTTTGACTTAACATTTTTTGTTTTATTATATACTGTTTTGGCTCGTTCATGCTTCAGAGGGAAAATTTAGGTCGCAGCTGATCGCAGTGTCAGCCGAAATCATTTATTTATTTATCTACACTAATATTATAAAAAAAGAAAGATTTTTATTTCGTATTTTTGTGTGTAACAAATAAACTTAAAGCTACTGGACCGATTTCAAAAATTCTTTAAAGTTACATTATCACTGAGTAATAGAGGCTTAATTTGGTCGGACATCTATCATCTCTACCTGTCTCACTCTAACACACAACGCTCGCAACATTTTGCGGCAAATTACTTTTCGCTAGTTTTATTGCTTGTGGAACGCAGAAAAAATTCAAATCCACAAAAATATTCGCATCGCTCCAACCCGCGACGAAACTTTATTTAACATTTATCCTTTCTTTCAGCGCGCGGTACCCCGCGTCATCCAATACCCAAAGCTGATCCCTGTATTCGGCGCGTTCACCCCGCAAGTGACGCGTCGCGATCGTCGCTATATATATTTCGTGCGTACAACAAAGGACGGCGTGCCCTTAGCCGATAACGACGAAATCACTAAACTGAAGATGCCCGAGTATATTCTCACTGGGGTCACTTGTGGGAGAGTGCTCACTAGTCTTGGACTGCACTTGAAAGATGTAGGTTTTATTGGATCTTAAGTAGTTAGAGGCCTCCAACTGGTCCCTCGACACATCTCGGTTCTGATCCAGGACCCCGACTTAGACCCAAGCTTCGTCGTAGGCGTCCAATTCGTCACGCCATCGTTTCCTCGGTATTCCACGGCTGGCGCCTTAGGCTGCTGTTGGGGTTCCACTGGGGAGGTTATCTTGAAATAAAAATAAATAATAATTACTTTTATCTAACACAGCTCCGTGGCCTATATATAGCCCAGTGGTTACAATCCAGTTTTATTATACCTCCACGAAAATTTAATAATGTCCCAAAAGTTTTCGATTTCGGCAGGATTCAGTATTCCTCAGTACACTGTGCTCTAACCAACTAGTTGGTAAGAGCACACCCTTACTGAGGGTGGGGCGCGGGTTTGAATCCTTCAGAAATGGAAAATTTTTGGGACATTATTATTTTTTCGTGGAAAATTTGCCCAGCGAATAACGCACTAAAAAGCAAAAAGCTATATAGTCCTCATCATAAATCGATATTGGTTCACCACGTTTTCAATTTGTTTTGCAGGCTTTCATACCTCTATTCAAGAAGCAATTTCGCGAGGTGACAGTATGCTCGGCCAACGGCGATTCTAGCCAAGAAGTTCTAGGACGTCAAGTTTCTTTTGCAGGCCAGCATCACAAGATAGAAGAAACATCCTCGCAGGTATCTTTATAATTTACAGCTTTTATACACAGCGTATAAAGGAGAACAGTAAATTAGTTTACTCAAACACGCTACGTAATCTTGCCATTATTTTAACGACCTTCTTTGAGCAGAGTTTGCCTTGCCCGCTAAGGCCTAACTTCTTCCAAAGTGGAGGAGTCCTAGGCCTTAGCGCCTATGTCCTCTTAGCATAGTCACGCAACAGACCATTGTTATAAAATGATTGTTTTTTTGTTATTTTGCAGGTTAATTATCTAAGACCTTCCGACTATCGGAAAATGTCTAATATTGCTAGAGGCGAAAATGCTGAAAGAAGGTAAGTTTCTAAGCTGATTTTCTTTTGTTAATAGTCAAATTAAATTCAAATAAAATTGTTATATCTAACCTTAAATTTACAGAATGAAAAATACTAGAACGGCGTCGGACACTAGTATGGATAATGTTAGAGAACCAAGATACTCGATGGTCATGGTAAGCACACAATTTATTCTCTTACTCGCACTTTTATTCGGCCTTACAAGGCACACTTCACAAAAACACACACTCCATTTATCGCGCCTCTGCACTATTATCGCTGGTGCCCGTGTCGATCACATCGCTGGTGATCGGAGAGGTTATCGTGCAAGCATCCAGACCATCGTCCATCGAAATTTAGTTGAACATTATTACTTTTTTCAACGAGTTTAATATGTGAGCAAAACCTGTTTTGTTCACTGTTTTTAAGCAGCAGTCACCGTTTTCGAGCGGGAGTGGTGAAAACGTTTTTTTGCATATTTTCAGGATGAAATAGAAGGACTAGAGCAGAAAGTTGAGCAGAAGTCGACGGCTGATGATGTTACGACGGACATCAAAGAACTTGTCAACATTGTTAACTGGTAGTTAAAACTTTCACTCGCTTTATTAACGCATTCACTGCCCAGCCTTGGCGGTGCGACTCGCTGGGGCGCGTCGCCGCCGTCGCCCCGCTGCATGATGGTGCTCACCGACATGTGCTCTTGGACCATGAAAGTGTTAACCTTTCACTGTATGAAAGAGTGTATGATTTTGTTATTTATTATATGCTAAAAATTCAAGCTCTTGTTGGTGTCGACCTAGTGTGACTTTCAAAAATAATTGTCAGCCTTTTTTGGACAAAAGAGCATAAATCTACTATTAGTGCAGCTTTCGCAAAATTAACAAAAAAGTGATTTCAACTGTACGCTAGCAAGCTAAGCGGATCTTATGTTAAAGCTCTGCTTAGCTTGGGTCTATACATATGATATGGTCTATATTATGATGTGTGGATGGTCCAGCATTGTTTATTTATTTATTTTTATTTATTGCAGGACAATCGAGCATATCGAAGGTGACATCCAACTTCCTATGCCAGACATACCAGCATTAACTGAGGAACACCACGGTCGAGTGGATATTACCGATCCGCATCTCATAAGGCAGCTAGAAGAGGCAGTTATGATGTGGCAGTCACATATTGATACTACCATCGCTGCTTGCTTGGGGAAAGTGAGTCTATATTGATTATTAGTAGGTGGAGTGGACATCTCAACAGCCTATATTGGTCCACTGCTGGACGCAGGCCTCCCCCTGATAAGCGCCTTATTGGATTTGATCTCATGGGGGGTAATGCCCATAATCTCCACGCTTGGCGTGATGGTTGAGGATCGCAGTTCGGTGGTAGATCTACAAGAGGCGCTGCTGCCACCCGGTGTAAGTACCTTAGTTGCCTCCTACGACAACCACGGGAAGAGTTGGGGTGGTGCAAATTCTAAGTCTGCACCACACGGCTTATGATATGCGGATCGGTGATGTCCACCAATCCGCATCTCAAAGCGGTTATGACGTGGCAGTCGCATATTGATATCACCATCGCTGCATGCTTGGATAAAGCGTGTCTTAGGGACACAGCACATACATTCAGCACCACTGCTGCACAGCACAAAAATAAGCATTCGAATGTGTCGGACAACTTAAAATCCAGCCCATTGAGAAAGGTTTGTAAGATATGTGACGTCACACCAAGCGTGAGGGGAGCTTTGCCTTCAAGGTACCTTGCCACTAAAACAGTACATTGCTAGGCGACATATTATTAGAACCATCGATAAGTATACCGGATGACTAGATTATCAAACAATATCTATGTAATTAAATGTCCATCCCAAGGTTGCCTGTAGAGATCGCTCATAGCGATAAAGCTGCCTTTATACTTCGTCTGCTCATAGCTTTTAATTCTGTACTGTTTTCTGTGTTTGTGTGGTACAATAAAGAATTATCTATCTAATGAAACAAACCATGGATTTAAGGATTTCATTAAAAAATGTTAGTAAATCTGATGTCATTTGTTCCAGACTAGAGAAGGCGATGGTCCAGTCGCTGAATACAAGTACTGGCGAGAAAGAGATGCAGAGATATCACTCCTTGTAGAACAACTGAAACAGCCGATGGTAGTCAAGATTCTGGCCATGTTGCAGAGATCTGGCTCTACTTATCTTGAAGTAAGTGACATGCATTCGTAGTCTAAATACAAAGGCACTATAAGGAAAAATGTTGTGCAATTTTAAACTTTTGAGATTTGTTTACATTAAAGATTATTTAGCGGGTATTTATCGCGTACCTTTAGTATTATTTTTCCCTACGTTTCTATCGCGTTACAGCAATCGTGGTCTCGGGGCGACTGGATGTACTCTTGAGTTACAGCAGAGAATTGCCGGAAGTATCTATGACTACCCTCAATTCGTCTTCATCAGAAATGACCAAGTTCACATTACGACACACTACACTGACCGTGTCCGACTGCTGTACAGTCGGATCACGAGCACGACGCACACGCTGAACACGGGGCAGTGTCGCCCCGTGACCACGATCGCTGTAACGCGATAGAAACGTAGGGAAAAATAATACTAAAAGTACTCTATAACTATCCGGTAAATAATCTATACGGCACATACCCCACCCAAACAAGCGCCGCCACCTACTGTATTTTATTATTCCGTTTAAAGGAAATTTCAAAAATCTATCATGTGTAATGCCTGTTATAACCTTTTATAATGCCTCTGTAATAGTTTTATTCTATTTAGTTTAAGCAGTGAATCGAAATTTCCTTTAGTGGCCACCAAAATCTATTTTTAAATACAAAATAAGTACCTAGACAAGTCCAATTTAATACTGTAACATAACCATAATACTAAGATTATGTAATCAGAGTTATAGTATGTCCAGCTGTGGACGTCCATCGGTTGAGATGACCTCTCTAAAGGTCAAAAGTAAACTTAACAATTAAATATTATACTTTAGTTTGTAACATAACGTTGCAGGGGTTTACAAACTACAAGGAGAAACTTGTAGAGCAGTACAATTTGGCTGGAGACAACTTGAAGTTCCTGTCAACCTTGATGCGCTTCTTTACGGCAAGTATTGTCAATTCAATCTGATATATACTGTAATGGAACACTCACTACATATACAAAAATCTTTATTAAGAAAAAACCGAACATTGTTTAGGGTACAAATGTGGGCTATCTGCAGCAAAAGATAGAAACTGTGTAGCGGAGTCACCGCCCTCCGCGAACAAAATAATTGGGATGCTTCGTCTTAAAAGATATAAAAGAACTACTTTACAAACACTTTTAAAGTTGTATTTCAATGAAAAAAAAAATCCAATAGACTAATCAACAACTATAAACTGTGAACCGTTCAGACGTTTATGTTCTTAGCGATCCGAGCTAGCTTTATGAGTGCCGTGAGCGCAGGGCTCAAGTACCAAGGTCCTTATTCCAGGTGATAGAAGACAACTCGCCGCTGCAGCAGGTGATCGATATCCTCCCTGAGATGGTGGAGAGTATCTACATGATGTGGGTTCTGTCGAAAGGGTTCCGCACTGACGAGACCATGGTGCCTTTGCTGTTGAGGATCAGCTGGGCGCTTTCTGACAAGGCGGAGCGGTTCCTGAATGTTCATAAACTTTTTGAGTAAGTTTTTATTTTTGCTAAGATCTCTAAAGGTTGAGAAACTTGGCTAGAGGACCCATGTGGCCTTAATCTTAGGGCACAATACGTGCCATTTTGTGAAAAGGATAGGCATAGGATTTCGCGTTTAACAGAGCAAGACAGAGTATACGTTTTTGGAACGGCGTAATCGCGAGATTTTGCGTATTGACAAGAAAGCTACTCAACATAAAACGGAACTGGTTCAAGAAACGAAATCAAGAAGTTTTAATTTTATTTTAGTGATAATTTAGCTGTTCCCTTGTGGTTTTCTGTTATTGTTATCAGTTTTTGTTCAGTTTTAATTCATAAATATCTTTGTTAACATAAAATGACCAATATATAATTAATTGCTAATATGACCAAATTGTAACTTTAATTAAAACCTTAAACATATAAGAGACTATGAATAAAATCATGAATTAGCATTATAACTTATGTTAATAAATAACAATGTACCTAAATTGCAGTGCCCAACTGTTGCACTGTTACAGTGCAGTGTATGCACTATCTTAGCAATTAATAAAATGTATGAAATGTAAATATCTCGGAATGTGAATCGGAGTATATACATAGGGTGTTTATAGACATTTCTGTACCAAACACTTTTTTTTCCAGAAAATCGAACGATGAAATCTATAATCTCGCTCGCTCCGGCCAGAAGATTCTAGAAATGTGGCATCAGTTGTACCGAGACACGCGACGCTGCATTGAAGTGAGCGGGAAGGGAGCGCGCTGGGAGTTCGACCAGCCGCTGTTGTTTACCACGACCGACTATATCGGGACTGTGGGCCGCGATCTGGCTGAAGTTATTACGGTTAATATCTCTATACTAGATAATATCTAAGGATTTTTTGTTATAGTGCTTACCCGCACTCTGGGTATCTCTAAAAAATGTAGAAGGTTATTTAGTTGAGCTACAAGTCCGTAAGAGGTCCCAAAAATTTTCGATGGAACTGACAGAGACTTCGTGTCTTAGTTGGTTAGAGCACACCCGTACTGAGGGTGGGGTGCGAGTTCGAGTCCCGCAGAAGTCGGAAATTTTTGGCCATGGCGGTCGAAGGATCGCCCCCTTAATCTCAGCCCGTGGATCTCGTAAGCGCCGACTAGGTAACGAACCTACCAGGTTCGTTCTCGTTCGCTCGGCCCTTACGCAGCAGCTTCTATCTGTGTATTTTAACACGTCTACTGCGATCACCAATCATCCTGGTGATGGCATATTCAGCAGTATCTGGGTATACCTTAACATTTTTGTAACCGTGGGTGGAAAGCCAGTACCTATATGCAATAATACTAGGTAATACAGTCATGCGACTTAAAAAAACTGATTATTTTTATTCGTATTCTCTATTGATATAGAAGTATATGCATGTCCATATAATATATTTTTTTAATATTTAATATTGATTTCAAAATTGAGATTCTAAATTTGTAAACGTGAAGTCTCCTTATTGTCATGAAGCTTTTAGTGGGATACCTATCTAGAAAGAAAGATAGTAAATTATGTATTAGACACAACACACAAACAAATATGATGGTTTGTATCATTAATTTGTTTCTAATTTTATTTAAATTCAAAAATCAACAAATGAACAGGAGCGCTTTGAGTTGACAAACTGAAGTGACGTTAAAGAATAGACTAACTCATTGCTGCGGCGGGCGAAGGTCTGCCTGACGCAGGGGCTTGCGGGTTAGATTCCCGCCTCGGGACAAATGTGTGTATGATCTGCAGACATTTGGTCATTGTGTTCTGGTCGTTATCCGAGTATAATAAAAAAAACTATCTATGTTTTGTATTATATTTTAATATCAGTTGCTGTGTGAATTGTCCAACATGCAGATCGATTACGGTAAAATACCCCATCCAAATTTGACATTTGAAAGCCCGTAGGATGGCCTTCGAGCCTCCCATCCATCCAATTGTAAATAAAATAGCCGTCACTGAGACGATTGCCAGTCCCAGCCGAAATTGAAGCCCATGAATGAATGAGATGAATGCTTTTGACAGTAAATAGAACGATTTTGACGTAAGGTTGTTTTCTTTTCATTTGACATTGACATACCCTAATTTCCAGTTGACGCCCCCTGCCACCTATCGATTTATTTGGAACTATTTTTTTTCTTTTTAAAATGCTAATCGAAAACCCCTCATTATGATTTTATAAAAGTTGATATTGCTCACATTCACTTATGATAAAAAATGTAATGTAGGTAGGTAGCCGCTTGATACACTTCGGTGACTACAGTAACCGTTTTCGAAAAAGCCGTCAATACACCGCGGCTAGTACAGTCACCGTTTTAAAATTTCGGGTCATATTAGACTAAACTCTTTGTCTCGCTTTTTCCAATGAAAAAAGATAGATACACCGAGTGCTATCTCACTCGGAATGAATTGTACTTCATTTTAAGTACCTGGACGACCAAAAACTGTCTATGGCGAAAGAGGATTGATTAATTTGATCTGTGACTCTCGCAGTGTTTTGGTTTCTGAATGTGGTACTGATGGCTTCTTTCCCATATTTTGATGTTGTAGTTAATTCAATGCATCATAATTACAAGCTAGCATATCAAAAATGAAACAAGCTTTCAGAAAATACTAATAGTTTTGGTGTGAATGTTGGTGTTTAAGAGAAATTAATTGAAAAATCTCTCGCGGAGTTTTGGTTTCTGAATGTGGTACTGCTGGCTTCTTTCCCATATTTTGATGTAGTAGTTAATTCAATGCATCATAATTACAAGCTAGGATATCAAGAATGAAACAAGCTTTCAGAAAATGCTAATATTTTTGGTGTGCATGTTGGTGTTTAAGAGAAATTAATTAATATGTGGCAGCTGAAAAAACCGCGCGAGCCGCGCTAAAATCGTTGATGCGCAGGTAATTGACGTTTTTATAAACGCTGCGCTCAGGTAAATCAAGTGCCGCGGATCGCGTACGCCCGAGTTCAATCGACGGCACAAATTATCGCGCGGCGCAGTATATTAAGCGGGTAGGTAGTCGTAAAAAATAGATAAATAAATCAACAAAAAGAAAAAAGGCAAGAAAATGGCCCAATATGCTAAACTGGCAACATTTCAATGAAAACTTCTACCATGACAATGACAGTTCCGATGCATGTTCTTGATAACGTTTCATTGCCGCAATTCTGACTCCAAATACAGTAACATAACCTTCATGATATTTTTATTTAATGTACCCTTATATTTTCTTAGGCAACCCAACTATTAAATGTTTCAGCCTTAATATTTATTATTTCAACACAGACTATGAAGCCCCTAACGTACTTGGAGAAGAAAAGAGACGTTTTCTAAAATTTGTTAAAATCAGTTTTAGGACAATATTTAGGCAAAATCGAAAACGAAACGTAAAATGGGGAATCCACTTCGTTCACTCCGTGTTCACTCACATTGACCATCCAGCCATAAAATTTAGTGCAATTCTATTTGTCCCATTGATGGAATCGAACCCAGTCGCCCATCCATTGATCCATTGAGAATAGCGTAATCACTCTGATGATCTATTTATATTTATTTTCAGGGCAGCGTTTTTATCATCTAAAACTGAGTGCAGTCTAGTCTTGTCTTATTTTTTATTGTCTATTTATTTATTAAATAATTAATAATGTTTTATAGTTGAGGTAGTATTATACGATCTAATCGTTTCATAAAACATACTTTATTTTCCAGGTTATAATAGACTTCGAGCGCATATTCGGCAACGAGCTGAAGTCCATAATATCGGATCCGACGCAAATCGACGACGTGCGCAAACGTGTCAAGAACCTCGTGTATCCGATCCGGACGATCGACTTCAGCGTGTTCAAGTTCGATAATAAAGAGAACTGGGAGGCCATAATGGGGGATTTCTGGAAGGAAGTGCGCTATTTGGAAGATGAAGCGAAGAATTATATCAATCAGAGCTTTATGAATTTGAGGTACGTATGATTTTGTAAAATTACGACCTCTGTGGTGCGGTGGGCGAAGGTATGCCTGCGTCGCAAGAGGTTGCGGGATCGATTCCCGCCTTGGGACAAATATTTGTCCGATCTGCAGGTATTTGTTCCGGGTGCTCTGCTCGTTTTCTATGTATAATAAAAAAATATGTATAATATGTATTGTATTATGTATATTAGTTATCTAGTACACATGTCCATAACACAAGCTCTGCTTAACTTGGGGCTAGATAATGCTGTGTCAATTGTCCAGCATTATTTATTATTATTTTTTAATAACTTAGTTCATTGTCCGCACGCTAGAGGCGCTGTACTAAATATAACGTTTTGTC
The DNA here is from genome assembly GCA_946478455.1 of Eupithecia vulgata. Taxonomy (NCBI): domain Eukaryota; kingdom Metazoa; phylum Arthropoda; class Insecta; order Lepidoptera; family Geometridae; genus Eupithecia; species Eupithecia vulgata. The sequence continues at coordinate 13,001,573 of OX297875.1, forward strand.
GGTAACTCACTAGTACCGAGACATTAGGAGCTAAACAATCGCTTTACAAAAATAATGGTGTCGTCGAAGAACAGTACACACATAAAGATATCTGTAGTTTCTTTCACCTAAGGAATACAAAAATATGTCATTTTGTGACGATGTTTTATTTTTATTTTTTACTAGCTTCTGCCCGCGGCTTCGCACCCACTTTTCCGGGATAAAAATTGTACTATATCAGACCTCGGAATACCACCTACCTCCCTGCCAAATTTCATTAAGATCCAACAAACTAATATTATAAATTCGAAAGTTACTCTGTCTGTCTGTTACCTATTCACGCCTAATAGGCTGAACGAATCTAAATGAAATTTTAATCCCGAAAAAGTATCTGCGAAGCCACAGGCAGAAGCTATTAACTGATATTTATACTAATATCATAAACTCGAAAGTTACTTTCTCTGTCTGTTACCTTTTTACGCCTAAACGGCACGCAAAATCCTTATGAAAGATAGGTAATTAAATGATATCACGATGATGGACATAATACTAATTGAAAACCGCGTGACAAGCCGCGGCCAGCACCTAGTTCTATATACGTTCTATTTTGTTCCAGGTCGTCGGGAGAAGCGTTGACGGTGCTGCTGAAGTTCCTAGAGTTCGACACGCGCGAAACGATCCGGAGGGAGCTCTCCACGAAGTTCGAGCAGATCATGAGGCAGTTTATAAAGGAACTGACTTCTCTCGAGGATAAGTTCAATGTGAGTTTTGGTTAACCCTCGACATAGGGGGAGTGTTGTAAGTTTTATTTTAATATACTTTTTTTTAATAAATAAATAATGCTGGACAATTCACACATCATTATCTAACCCCAAGCTCAGCAGAGCTTGTGTTATGGGTACTAGATAACTGATATACATAATATAATAGAATACATAGATAGATATTTTTATTATATATAGAAAACGACCAGAACACCCTGAACAAATGTCTGCAGATCGTACACACATTTGTCCCGAGGCGGGAATCGAACCCGCAACCTTCTGCGTCGCAGGCAGACCTTCGATAGCTTCGAATTTGAAGTCTGTATGTGTGTTTATGATATCGTAGTTCCCAAACAGGAGAACTGAATTGGATTAGTTTGCTTCTTTTTGAAATGTTAAGAGTGCGCCTAATGCAAAAATCAAGCAAATTGTGTATTTTTAAACCCTTACATCTATGGTAACGAACTTAAATATTCTTATTAAAAAAATACGATAGGTAGGGGAAAAACCCATAGAAGTCGAGTAATCGAATAGAATTTTGAAAAATAAACTGGTTTCTTTACAAAAAATTATACAAAAATCGCTTTAAAAAAACTGTTTTAATTGAAATGCTCTAAAGTATCAGCGACAACACCATATTATTTTTTACGAATTACATAGCCAGACTACTGTTTTATTTAAGTAATCGTGTAGTTTTTCTATTTAATGCTTAAATTTTGAATCATTAATAGAAAAGAAGCAAAAACTTGATTTTTGCACCGACATTGCTTTACTCTGTCCCGCTCCTATGAACGCGAAATCCTATGTCTATCCTTTTCAAAAATTTTTGCATTAGGCCCGCTCTTAATCGATAATAGAAAATTGGTGTACATATCCTCTCTTACCTCTACCATAAGAATAGAAAATAGTTATTATGCCTCTACCACCCTCTACCATCCGCTACCAGCGTGTTCCCAGCTACTTTGCTCACATAGCTAGACGGCCGGACAACCTGGAGAATATTGGTGTCTTGGGCAAAGTGGATGGGAAAAGAGCATGAGGACGATCAGCTAGCCCCTGGTCCGACATAGTGAAGGAGATCAAGGGGCTTCGTGTCAGTGTTTTATTTTAAGAATTTGACCTTTTCTAAGTGTACATTTTTGTATTTATGGAAAGAAAGCATTTTTTATTTGATTTGACTGCGATCTCCAACCCGCATGCCCAGCATGGGGACTATGGCATTAATGATCAGAGCCAAAAAGGCGCTAATCAGGGGAGCCGTACGTCCAGTAGTAGACAGGTAAAAGCAGGTGATATGATGTGATTGTAACATTTGTATTGTTTCCAGCGCTCCCGCAAAAACCCGCCGCTCCTGAGGAACCACCCGCCGGTTGCCGGCGCCATCTACTGGGCGAGAGCGCTCTTCAACAAGATGAAGCAGCCTATTATGGCCTTTCAGAAGGTACCTTACATTTACCACTATACATAAAAAACAAGTTACCATCATTTTTAAATTTTAACTTCTATCGTTCCGTACGTCATCACAAGGGTAAAATAAAAATAAAATAAGCTTGATTAACTTCCACAACTTGTGAACTTCCTTATTACTATTTTATCATAATGTGTGCAAGTACCTACCACTTTAAGTGGTGAAAGCCTCCTCCAGGTTTCGTTCTTTCCATGCTTCTCTGTCTAAAGCCAGTCAGCTCCAAATCACAAGGGTAGGTACACGCTGAAAATCAGCGTTGTGGGGTTAGGCCCTTCTGCCATTACGATACGCACAGACGATTCTAGTATCCTGCAAGTCTCGTAGACTAGTCGCCGCCAAGTATGTACATATCTCACATATATATCTCACATACATTTGAATGCAGGCTCGCATACTTACTACGCTACTGTTATTCTACCTACGCGTCCGCGATTAGTATCGCGCGACTCGCCGTGTTGGTCGCTTGTGCGTCGCGTCTCTTGCGCGTAATAAGTAATAATTATAAAGTACAAACTAAAATCTAATTACATATGTAACAATGGAGTATTATTTACCTTAGGGGTATCAGAATCCTTTCTTCCGCACTAACACATTCTTTAAATATATAAGAAAATTACAAACAAATAATAAATTAAAACTAGTATTTACAATAGAAACAATTGAGCTATCTGCAAACTGTTGCAAACAATCTACAGGTAGCACAACTAAATATAGTATTTCGTTGATGTAGCAGGCTTTATGGTTGATATTTATAGATATTTATTTCTCAAAAGTATTGCCATTCACTTACAGAGAAATACTTAAAATTAAGGTAATATTAGTGTGCCTTATAATATATAACAGTAGTAGGTACGTATTACAATAGGTTTTTACCTGAGTTACACAAATATAGTATTTTAATAATGTACTTTAATAATATAACAAGATGCAGGTAGGTCTCTTTAGACATTCGATAGAAAGATAATAATTTCTTATCATCATGTAGTTCTTGTCCGGCTACAAAAACTCTACCATTTATGTTTCTTTCAAAGATGAATCCAGTATTTTCTACTCTTGTGTTGACGTCTTCTGTTTCTATAAAACTGCAAGTGCTTCTTCGTAATTGGAATCGCTCGATATAACGTCCATCCACAAAAAGACGAGCGGGTCATTTTTCAGTAGCATAATATACGGGTAGCGAACAAGTATCCAACTAGTATTCTACTCGAGTATCGTACAACAAGCATTGTAATGGGAGAAAAGCTTTACTCGCAACATGCTGAGCATAACCTTTATAGCGCAGGAACACGGCACTGACAATCACACACGGCTTGATATAAGTAATATGAGCTTACATGTTAGTTATAGGTACTTTCTTATATCTTTTTTATGTCAGGTGTCGTGTTTGTTATTTTAGGCTGTCATGTAAGGCTGCATTTAGTGCTCCACCGACGGTGAGTGCCGACGTCGTCGTCGGTCGAACGTAGCTATATCAGTGAAAACGTATGAACGTGTACAGTGCAGCACTGATGAATTGCTACGCGCATACAGCTACCTCGCGCTGACGGGAATCATCGGTCGAGCTCGTCGGTCTGGCGTACGTCGTCCGCTGACGCGCTATGGCGCCATATGAGTGCGTTCAGTGCCACGCTGACGCAGCGACCGAGAGCTTCTTCTAAGACACGTCTGACTAGTTTGCCGACTGTTGAGCACTAAATACAACCAAATACGACAGACGACCAGGACGTACGGTCAGCGCGTACCATACGCGCTCACCGTCGTCGGTCGAGCACTAAATGCAGCCTAAATTTTCTTTTATATCTGTACTGTCAGAATAAATACATATTAATTTCATTTTACTACTAACAAGCTCGTCCGCTTGCGGGGGGATGGATACCGCCTCCTTATTTATTTTTAAAAACGTTTAAAGGTCATTTATATGCCATGGAAACATAAAAGATGGGATAGAAAGTAGCACGTGTTTGATTCCATGTTTGATTGCAAAATTTCAACCCGAGCGGTTTAGTCGTTATGGCGTGAAGAGGTAACATATGTACATCCATCCAAACATCAAAACTTTGCTTTTATAATATTAGTGTGATTATTTTAATTGGGTGTGCCCGTTATGATAGACGTACATGTTTTTTAAATAAATAAAATATCTGAGCGTCTGGTCGAAGAGACGCGTGACCCGATGGCTGATGAGTATCGGCGTATGCGGTGCCGAATGGTATTGATATGGAGCAGTTGAGCTACCTGTAGATTATCCGGTACAGTTAACAGTTTTTTGTTTGCAGGGCTCAATTGTTTCAATTGTAAATACTATTTACAATTTCTTTCTATTATTTGACTGTAATTTTCTTTTCATAAAGTAAATTCTGTTTAATACAATTAAATTATCTAACAACCTTTCATAGGTGCCGGAACTGAACGAGTGCGAGCAAAAAAAGGAAGCTTTTCTCCAGTACAAGGCTTTCTCAAAGATTGTGAAAGAGTACGAAGAAGAGAAATACAGTGTATGGGTCAAACATGCTTCGAGGTTCGTCGATAATATGATGAAGAAGAATATCCTGAAGGTTCAATTCAAGAAAGAAACTCGTGAGTTGAGTAGTTTTAGGGTTCCGTACCTCAAAAGGAAAAAGGAACCCTTATGTATAGAATCACAGGAAAGAAAACACAGAAAAAGGACAGCGTTTTTATCACCCGAAACTGAGTGCAGTTTTATATTTAGTTTTTTTCATTCACTATGAAAAAAATTGTGGGTGTTAATTTTTTAATAATAGTCGACTAAAAAATTGCAAGTACTACACTATGCACTTATAAGACTGTATTGTGTTTTTAACTAAAACGAAGTATTCACTTTCTTACAAGCTAACTCCGTGGATGAAGATGGTAAGTGAGCTTACTTTAAAACTACAGAGACAGTAGAAAAAATATTTTTGTCATATTTGAAAATTGAAAATTTCGTCCATTGACGACATTAGTGGCGCAGCGGGCGTTGGTCTGCCTGCGATACAGGATGCTGCGGGTTAGATTCCTGCCGCGGGACAAATGTTTGCATGATCTGCAGATATGTATGTGCGTGACTTGGTATTGACTTAGTATAATTGAAATAGTATAAAAAAGTAAAATAAATAAAAAATTCGGTCGGCTAGCCGCGTCATCGCGCACCATGCCGAAGTCTGGAAAACTAAAATATTATGCCAATGGGACCCTTTGTCTTAAACGGTCAAGCAGTCTCCTAGTATCAACACGTTCAAAATAAAACTAAAACGCTGGCTTTGACGACCTCTATTTCGCGGTGGGCGAAGGTCTGCCTGCAACGCAGGAGGTTGCGGGTTCGATTCCCGCCTCAGAACAAATGCGTGTACGATCTGCAGACATTTGTTCAGGGTGTTCTGTATGTATAATACGGTCGTTTTCTATGTATAATAAAAATATACTAGCAAGCTTCTTAAAGTCCTTGTTTATGTTATGAACATTATACCTATATCAGCTATCTGTAATAAAAGATCTACCATTAACAATCAAACTTGATGATCCTGTGGCTGAGGCTGGTCCAGCATTTATTTTAATTTATAATTACTTAAAATTAGTTAGTGTAAGTGGTTCAGGACCGTTCTAATTAAATAAATAAATTGAAATTGAATAATTGTGTGTATTATCAGAGACGACACAGTCCGGCGGTCACGGCGGCATGCAGCTAACAGCGGCGGGACGCGCGCACGTCGCCAAAAAGAAGGGCTCCGCCATCTCCTTGAAACCACAAGACATCGTCAACAAGGAGATCGCTGAGAAACGAAGGAGGGATAAGGCTTGTAAGTAGCTTATTAGATCTGTTTAAGACGGTACCGCGAGACAAACCAGCGCTGCCACCTATTTTATCTTATTATTTCGTTGAAAAAAGGTAATTTCAAAATGTTCAATGGGCCGTTTGTGATACCTATTACAAGCTTTTTTTAATGCCTCTATCATAATTTTATTTTGTTTAGTTTAGGAGGAGATGCAATAATTGAGTTTGGTGGCCACAAAGTGCAACATCGTATCTCCTAAAGTATAAAAAAAAAACTATGATAGAGGCCTTAAAAACAAGCTTATAATAGGTATTTCAAATTGCTCATTGAAAATTTTGAAATTACCTTTGTCCAACGAAATAGCAAGATAAAATAGTGGGCAGCGCTAGTTTGGCTGGGGGTATCGTCTTAAGCAAGGATCTACCTCTTCCTTAGACCTAGTAGGCATCTTCAAGAAGCTAATCAAGAGATCTGTGAAACGGAGAATGATACACAATATAAATTAACAATTTAAAAATAAAATAACATTCCTGAAACTATCATGGTTACATAACATAAAAGTCTGTAACAATCAAATAGTAGAATTAAATTAAAACTAGATAGTATTTAAAATAGAAACAAAATAGGATTGTATATGTTACAAGTATTATTATATGTATGACGGAGAGGGGTCTCTGGAGGCCTGCCGTCCGGAGCGTCAGACATGCCTCGAAGTCCAAATAATGTAACGCAATCGTATTTTCCAGGTGTTTATTGGTGAATCACAATCACTTCGCTACGTAGTCTTGCTAATTGTGAAACGCGGCAAGTTCAAGGCAGAGGCAAGATGGGACCAGTGCTCTCTTCGAAGGTCGGCAGAAAAGTGAAGTCACTCACGGTCGAACCTAACCTCTAAAGCACTCTGCCTTGACCATGCCCAAGTGACAACGATAGTTGTGACAATGACAGTTGTCTACTTGACTTTCATACTACACTCCTCGACCCGCTAACAGATGGCGTTGTTGGAGACCGGATCGAACCACGAACGAATCAATGCGGCACGGCAGGGCCGTGCGGCTGCGGCGGCCTGATCTCCGACATGTATTTAAGTCATTTATAACGGGATATTGACCATGATTAGATTTTTGATTTAAGGTGAAGTACGTTCGCTTTTTCAAGACAAGGACGAGCAAACACCGCGCAGTGAAAGCGAGAAAGGGACGCAAGAGCCGGCCCGCGCGCAATTTCACTGCTTTTTATTTATACATTTGTTATTGCTGTAAAATAATACTCTTTCGCAAAAAAACTAAAACCATAATCCTCTAAAGTGTTTAAGTTAAGTATTTTTTAGACGATATTTCATGCAAATATGTTAAGTAACTAACTTTATCGAGTCAAGTTGAGTCAATCGTGTTTCGGCTCCCATAACTTACTAACAAAAATCCTAAACTTTCGATGATCATCAAAAAAGATTTAAAAAAATTGTGTTTTCTTGCCTTCAAATTGATTTTACGTCTAGGCAAAACCTGAGTTTTGGGACCTACTTCACCTAGAATCTGAACCTAAATATGGAACACTCAATAATAAAATCACGGTTAAAATATAACAAGCCTTTAATAAGTGTTCCTTGTGCGCCCATGGCATTATCGACTCCTCAAACGACGCCAAAGCCGCCTTCATCCATGGGCTCCATCCTGGGACGCCACATTGTCGTCAGTACATCAGGTGGGAAGTCTCCCCACACTCCCTTTCGCATTGTCTTCACCACTCGAGAACCTATCATTCTATATAAAATAAATAAATAAATAATGCTGGACAATTCACACAGCATTATCTAGCCCCAAGCTAAGCAGAGCTTGTGTTATGGGTACCAGATAACTGATAAATTATAAATAAATTAATAAATTGTTTATTTTCCAAAAACACATAGGTACATAATCATAAGTATGGTGCCAGCGGAACTCAAACTAAGCAATGCTTGTATCTTGAGGTCCCTGAGTGCTTTGACATAATGGATTTAAGAAGGTGTACAGATACAGATAATTTTATGATCTAGTTTTTAATAACTCTTTAAGATGAGTAAAATTTATGTGCCGAATTTAATTATCAGTTAATACTAACATGCAAAAATTAATACAATAAATGAAATATAGCTAAGTGTGAGTTGTGTTGAGTGCGCGCCTGTGTACTGCGTGTGTGTGTGTGTGTTAGGGTGTGCGTGCGTGTCTGAACCGGGCTTCCCGAAGCACCAAGGATTGTAGTGGTCCAGGCAACAGGGGTGAAAGTGTGTGTAGTGTGGGTGAGTGTGTGTGTAGTGTGGGTGATTGTGTGTGTAGCGTGGGTGAGTGTTGGGTCTGCGAATACTAAGTCAGATGAGGTCTTCTGTTTCAGAGTAGGTTAGTTCTAAGAGTTTGTTTTTGATTAAAGATTTACACGAGAATAGGGATGTATCTTTTAAGTCGCAAAGTTTACACAGTTTATTATATGTGTGCAACAGTGAGAAAGCTGGGCTACGTCTTGCCATGAGTGAGTGCGCCTGTGGTGTTGGGATCTTGTAGACTCGTTTCGCAATAATTTCGTCGTAGTTTGGGAGGGCTTTGATGCATCTGTGCGTCTTAATACCTGCACTTAAGACGAAGAGCTGTCGTACCCGAAGAACTTTAAACTCTCTGTATAGGTCGTCTGTTGGAAATCGGAAGGGCTTGTTTAAAGTGACTTTTATTAGAGCCCTTTGGGCTCTCTCTAATTTCATGAAAACCGTTTTACCTGCACAGCCCCATACTGAAATGCAGTACTGTATAATCGACTGACACAATGAGACATACACAGTTTTTAAAATATCTTTAGGGGTGCAGTCTCGTAGTCTCTTCATTACAAAAATTAGTTTCCTAACTCGGCTAGCCATAACTGTGATGTGAGGTTTGTATGTAAGGTTCTCATCGAGAGTAATGCCCAAATATCTGATATTAGTGGTGCGGTCAATAGCATTAACAGAACTATTACCATCAGCGTTAATACCTACGGATGCATTGGGGATACTGATGTTTAAAGAGGTAGGTGGCTTGGACACTACAGTTTTTGAGAAAGCTATGTATTTAGTTTTCTTGACATTCATTGTCAGTAGGTTCCTATTGAGAGCAGTCACTGTCATCAGCATGCCTTCTTTCGCGGTTGAATAAACGCTCTCCCAGCTATCACCATGAAACAAAATCGCTGTGTCATCCGCGTACGCAACAAGCTCGGCGTTTTTTAGTTTTATTTGTAGAATATCGTTAATGTACAGGTTAAAAAGTGTAGGGCCCAAGACACTACCTTGGGGGACGCCGTGGCTAATTGGAAGCACTGAGCTTAGCTGATTCGATATTTTTACGCATTGCCTACGATCAGATAAGTAGCTCTTGAACCAGTTGTGTGCGACACCACGTATTCCGGCTGATTCTAGCTTCTTAAGTAACAAACCAACCGAAACGGTATCGAATGCTTTTGCCAGGTCGACGAAAACACCTAAACAGCACCTACCGCTATCAACGTATGTTGACACCAGATTAGTGAAGAGAGCAACCGCATCTTCCGTCGATTTACCTCTTCTGAAGCCAAATTGCCTTTCAGATATCAGATTCTGCGATTCTAAGAATGGAACTAAGCGCCTACTTACGATTTTCTCCAGGACCTTCGATAGGATACTTAAAAGAGCTATTGGCCTATAGTTGTCGGGAGAAGTCTTCAAGCCACATTTGAAAATAGGAGAAATAGCCGCAGTCTTCCAGAAGTCGGGGAATACGCCGCTCTCTAAACTTAGGTTGAAGATGTGAGCTAAAGGTGTAGCTATTACGGACAGAGACCCTCGCAATAGAGGTACGGTAAGTTTATCTAAGCCAGGAGTGCTTTCTTGATTCAGATTAAGTATTGTTGAAGCTACTTCAGATGGGTCAGTTGGGTACATAAACAATGACCGACAGCTCGCCGTACATGGCCTGTAAGAATCCGTTAGAGATTCTTCTGTCTCTTGTAGTCTAGACAAGATAGATTCGGCATACTTGCTTCCAACTGTGACATAGTGGCTATTGAAGTTATCGAGTGTCGCCTTCGCGTAAAGTAAACTAAAATTTTTCTATGTAATTGATTTAGCAGAGTAAAATGTAAAATAGATTTTAACTCATTCAGATAATAGTAAATATTACAATATACAGTGGTTAAAAAAATAAAGATACGAATAAAATTTAAATTGTTTGTTTCAAGTGAATGATTTCTACTGAGGTAGCTGAAGATATAACTCGACGTCTTACTACTACCTAAAATTTTCCAAGAAAGCTTAGCGAAGCTCATCAAAGTAGCGCAGTAGGTCTTCCATGGATTTGATCGCGATAGCTGCGCTCCCATCTTGCTTCCGGATGTGGACGGTACCGTTTTTCGTCCAGCAATACTTGTGTCCGGTTCCTTTGCAACGAAGACGGGCTGTGCGAAATAACTGCCGGTTTTCTTGAGTTAGACGCTCGTTGAAATAGATAACGCGTTGAGTGCCGGCGACCTCTATGTCGGTACACTTCATGTTGCGTTTAGTTTTAGCGACTTTTAGAAAATTATCGCGCTGATGACGACGCAGGAATCGCACGACTAACGGCCGCGGCTGACTTGATGTACCATCGTCCGACGAAGAGGGCTCTTTATTTCGACGGTAGGGCCCTACACGAGTCACGTAGTCCAAGTCTTTGTCGTCGAGGGGAACGCCGATTTTCTGAGCTATTACTAGCGCTAAGTGTATCGGATTTTCGTTGCTATTTTCATTGATACCCGAGATCTCGATTTCGTTTTTTAATGATGCTTGGGCAATAGATCGCTGTTGTTCACGTAGTAAGCATACGGTATTTTCCAAGGACATAATGGCAGTAGACCTATCTTCGAGAGAATGTAACCGTTCCTCCGTTGTAGTCAGCTTTTTCTCACACTCGTCAAGTCGGCAGTTACATTTAGTAATGTGGTCGGTTAGCGACGACATCTGTGTTTTAATTTCATAGACATCTTGTCGAAGCAGTCTGATCTCTTGTGCTAGCGCGCTGAACGAGTCTGTGTCTGTGGTGATCATGGGGGAGCTGTCCTTCACCTTACGGGTTACGTCTCGCCTCGTAAAGTTACTGGTATCATCGTCTGGGCAAGAAGCAGGGGCCGCCGTCGAACGCACCGGCGTATTTGTGTTATCTCGGCGAGGAACTTTAACTTGGCATATTGGGCAAATAAAACTCAGCCTTGTCTCATCAGATAGCTTTTTAGCTTCAGGCAGATTGACGCAGATGAGATGATAAGTACTTGGGCATCTCGTGCATTTTATTAATTGGTTTGTTTTAATAGCTTTTGCACAGCCTGCGCAGTTAGCCATAGTAGTGGGTAACTGGTTTATCTATTGTAATACCCACAACAGTACGTAATAATGTGATATTTTACTCGCCCCTGTATCCACGACCGCCACACGTACCTCGCATCTGTTAGAGAGCGACGAATTATCAAGAGCACTTCTCACTCACACAAGAAGTATGCGGGGGAAGTTACCGCGCGCAAACCGGTAAGCTGATGTGTACGAGTCACTTTTTAAAAGTTTTGCCGATTTAAGTCTCACTCCACTATCCGCCTAACAGTATTAGATTTAGAGGTGATTGTTCCGTACTATTTGTTTTGGATTTTAAGGAGCAAAACGATACGTGTTCTCCTCAGTAGATCAGATCGCGCACCATGATATACGTAATATTATACATTACATAGATAGATATTTTTTATTATACATAGAAAACACCCAGACCAACGGAACAAATTTCTGCAGATCGTACACAAATTTGTTCCGCGGCGGGGATCGAACCCGCAACCTCTTGCGTCGCAGGCAGACTCTCGCCCGCTGCACCACTGAGGTCGTCAAATAAATATATTATTCGTTACAGTAATGCTGATGAGAATACCCGGCCAACACTATGAAAACGTCCGTTCGCCGAGCTCGGTGTCCCTGCTGGCTAAAGAAGGATTGGTATGTTTATTAACAATCTATAATTTTATCTATCTATGGCTTTTGATATTATAGTGCGTAAGCATCGCATTGAGGAAATTTCCTAAGAAATTTGAAGATGTTCCAAAAAAAAAAAACGCGTTCGCACTTGAAACCGCAAATCTCCCTCAGTACGGGATCGCTTCCACTTACGCCACGAAGTCAAGTGGCGTAGGAGATTTAAATCTCCCGATTTTATCTTTTTCCAGCTACCATTTCTTTTCCCTAGATTCTAGTTGGTGTTTTTATCTTTCAGACCGATGTGTCATGGCGTGATTTGACAGTAAACAAGCTAATGCAGGAGTATGGTCTAGAATTCGAACCTCAATTTGAAAAGGAGATCTTTCTTGTTATTCATGAAGCTGAACTTTTGGAGCAATTAGGTAAGAATATTGTTGTTTGGGATGTTATTAGAAACAAACAAATTTGAACCTAAAAGTAGTCACACATAACCACAAAAACACAGACCCGATGCCAATCTGTGTTCGCTGTCAAGGCATAAGCAGAATGATAAAAAACGCGAGACTATTCTGTTCCGAGGTAAGTGGCGGTCACTGCTCAGTAGTCAACCTCTAGAAGTTTCTATAGTGACCTATAAGATAAAGATAGTTCTTAGAGATTCTCATTTGAATATTCCTCAAAACTGAAATGTCTTCGCAGAGCTGGCCTGAGATTTATCACTTGCAGACTGTCGTAACATTGTTTGGGATGCTGTGTTTCTAGGTAAATACATTTATTCAGAAAGAAAATAACAATCAAATAACAAATTTAAATTAAAACTAGTATTTACAATAGAAACAATCAAGCTATCCTGTTTCTTAGTTATACAAATAAAATAAATAAATAATGCTGGACAATTCACACAGCATTATCTAGCCCCAAGCTAAGCAGAGCTTGTGTCATGGGTACTAGATAACTGGTATTCATAATATAATACAATACATTATAGATATTTTATATTATCATACATAGAAAACGACCAGAACACCGGAAACAAATATATGCAGATCGTACAAACATTTATCCCAAAGCGGGAACCCACAACCTCCTGTGTCGCAGGCGGACCTTCGCCCACCGCGCCACTAGAGGTCGTCAGATATAGGTACGATCAGATATTATGAGTTAAAGACCGCAGTTATCGTAATAGCCGACAAAGGGAACCTACCAGAAAAAAGCTTCCTTCTGGGTATTTCTAAAACCCTGACTATGATCTCCAGTTCGCTAGCCAAGCATGATATTTATTGCAAAACAATCAGTTTGTTTAGGGAAGGCATGTTTAGTAGGAAGGATATTTAGTTCTAATTCCAACTAGCTTAAAGTTTATTTTGCTACATTACGCTCTCAACAGGCTTCGACCTACCAGAAAACATCCGCAACGTGTCAATGCAGCGCGCGCGTCTCTACTACGAGCTAGAAGCACTTTCCGACGTCATCGCTCGGTACAACCATAGCACTGAATCGCTGAGCTCATCCGAGACAAATCTCTTGAAGCAACATCTGTTGGATATGGAGCGCCACATTCTGCCCGGGCTCACCCGCCTGCCTTGGACTGCTCTGGGCATCAAGGACTATATCAAGGATATTACTAAAGGTATTGTTTGGTAACGATTAACTAGTAAAGTTCATTAGCGATATGTCTCACAAAGCAACATCTGTTGGATATGGAGCGCCACATTCTGCCCGGGCTCACCCGCCTGCCTTGGACTGCTCTGGGCATCAAGGACTATATCAAGGATATTATTAAAGGTATTGTATTGTACCTATTAATAAGTAAAGTTCATTAGATAAGTCTCTTGAAGCAATATCTGTTGGATATGGAACTGCACATTCTGCCCGGATTTACCCACCTGCCTTGTACTGCTCTAGGCATCATGGACTATATCAAGGATATTACTAAAGGTATTGATTGGTTATCTATGTTATAATATGAATTCATAGAAAAAGTTAAATAACAAAAGACTCTTTTGGTAATTTTATTCAGAGTAAAACGCAAAAAAAAATGTAGGCATAAAAGTCTCTTGGACAAAGAAAATGAACCACCTTAAACTATTTCTTTTTAGTAATAAAACTCTTAAGTACGCAGAACCACGTTTTCTGCTAGCTCTATTACTTGTGTAAAACCCAAACGCGCTACGTACCTCCACAAGAATCGTCGAGTTATACCAATTTACCTTGCAGGCGAGAATTCCCTACAATCCGTGTACCAGCAGCTGAAAATGGTGGAGAGAGAGATCCAGAGCTTGGTGGATCAGCTGGAACAGTTCGATTTGTTCCCTCTGTTGCGGCCCAAAAACTACGTCGACCCTAATACCCATGAGCCTGATGAGACGTGGTATTATCCTTGTAAGGTTAGTCACTTTATTATAAAACAAGATCCGCCAAGTGCGAGTGTAACTCGCGCGCCGAGGGTATCAAACATTTGCCAATTATTTGGACAATCAATTTTCTTAAAAAATATTTTAAAAAGTGTGAAACTTACAGAAATTTAAATGTGTTTTAAAAAGGCCGAAACGATACCTTTCATTTGATACGCCACATGGGTAGGTACCCCCTTTTGAAAAAAAATCCCCCTCTTTGACCATTTTTCAAAAACTATTATTATTACAGACTATTAACTAAAACATTGTACATGGATCGGTCTGCAATCTTCGGAGAACTTACAGAAATTTCAAAAAGTGTTTTGAAATGTACAAAACAATACCTTTCATTTGATACCCCATTTGCCTTCCTAGGTTTCTTTTGAAATTTCAACATCAAAATTTGTACTGAATTTATTCATTTTCATTTATTTATATATTTTTTTGTTGAAATCTGTAATGGCGCACGAAATGTATCATTATTTTAAATTTCAAGTTAATAGCTGCAGTAGTTACTGAGATATTCAAGAAAGAGCGGGGACGGACAGAGCGAGACCATAAGGGTTTCAAAACCGATGTTTGAAACCCTAAAAACTATCATAGTTGGACGAATAGGTACACTATGTAAGCGGGTTAATAACAATCCCTGTATAGGTTGGCAGAACACAAACAAACTAGTGTAGTCACTGTTTCAGCTTTCTCATAAGGCCAGTCTAACGCAGAAAGGTCAAAATGCGTCCCAAGAGCTCTTTGATCACTACGATTATGATCATAAAGTTCTTTCTTAAAAAGCGTATAATCCATCGTAAGGCACGTCTTGACTTCATCATCATATCTGCCGATCGATGTCTACTGTTGGACATAAATGACCTATTCACCTACTTTAAGATCCTATACTACCTTAATTCAGCTCCGTCAGACCTAAATATCTTCCAAACGACTAAATATTTAACTTTGACATTTATTTAGGGTACTGTTCAAGACTACTCTATCGATCATATGTTTCGAAAATACAATTCTATACAATTTTCTCGATAAAAAAAATCGCAGTCACCTCAAATTTTTACCTAAAACCCATTTATTTTTCAGAAGCTCAGATTTTGAGAATAAGCATTTTAATATAACTAATTATAAAGAATATTTTATATGTTTCGGTTTATTCAAATAAAGTCCTAATTACTAGATAATAAGCTAAAACTGGATTGCGTTGCTATGCCCTGTCTCGCTCTTATGAACCCAAAATTATATGTCTGTCCTTTTCACAAAAAAATGAGGTTGTTATAGGCCCTTTAGTGAAATATGTAGTAGTAGAAGTACACCTGTATTTGGATTTAGACTAGATTTGGTCCATTATTTATTTATTTATTTAAAGACCAACATTTTCAAATGTTTACAAATAATTTCTTACCCTTATACAGCCCTTACAGGTCTTTCAAGATATGATAGTTACATAAACAACTAACTAATTATGCGTTGTTTTTTTGCTAGCTTAACCAGACTAAAGGTACAGATACACATGCTTGTAAGTAGCACGAAAGCATGCTATTATTAAGCAAATGCTATCAAGTAGCACGTGTGTATTGGGCCTTGCTTGAAAATAGCATGCTAGCTCGTAGTTTGCTAGTAAATCGACCAACTGTTGAGTAACTAGCAGACTACCTGAGGAGCGGGGTAGTGGGGGCTGCGTTGCAGTGTGACTGGTATGTTTGCTTCGAGCATGCTAGTACAACAGTACTCAAAACTAGCATGCCAATACGTAGCATATGTAAACATTACGATAGCATACTCAATATTAGCATGCTTACAAGCATTTTTGGGAAATTATTTCATTTCTTAGAGATGCCCAGAGTGCGGGTAAGCACTGTAACAAAAAATCCTTAGGATTTGTTGATATGTCAACCAGTTACATATCTCTTCTCTTTTATAAATATAGATCATGTCTATTATACTCGGCAGTGGTTAAAATCCACCTACAGGTGATAATGATCTCTGTATCCTGTTGAAAGGAAACCCGACCGATTTCTTTTTAATTTACATCTTAATTTCAGACATACTTCGTGGAAGTAGAAAACGAGAGACTCGAGCGCGTGGCGGTATTATCTCGAATCTACGAACGCGTCGGACCAATCCTTATGAAGTTGGAGTATCTCATACTAGGGACGAGCACCGGCAGGTCTGAAGTCATGATCACTTACTATAACTATTGGGAGAAGAGGATATTCAAGAGTTTGGTCATGTGAGTTGACATTTAGCACCTTAGAAGGTAGGAAATATGGTCTAGCTTGATTATACAGTCCCGAGCGCATCGTGAGTTGTCTGTTGTGAGTTGACTATTAAACCCCGCACTATGGCAAGCCTGTGGTGTCGCATATATACATATAGTCGCAATATATACCAAAAAAGGCTATGCTATTGTTACAGGTTCACTTTAGAAAACCTGGAGATGTTCCAAGAGATGCTGAGCGGCAAAATACCCATGTTCCAAGTAGACGTGATGCTCGTCCCTCCAGACATATCCTTGCGGCCCACTGCACCAGAAATCTGCAACATCCTCGGATATAATATTAAACATTTTCTTAACAGGTACCTATACCTACCTTTACTATCTAGACAAACATCATTCATTACAACTACGTCGGTGGCATTCTGACTTGCCCAAAGTGCGCCCGTAAATCTTAATGTATAAAGAAACAAGCGATTTTCTGGGGACAACGCTCAGCTCAAACCGCTGAAGCTAGAAAGCTGAAATTTTGAGGTTCCTGTTAATTAAGCCATAAACTTGGGTATGCAAGCCATCAAAGAGCGCACCAAAAGGTAGATAGTCAACACAATACCCTGTAAATAGTCGGAGTTAAAATGCTTGCCCAGTAATGCAGTCACCGTAGTCAGAATCGGCTGTGAGACATCATCATCAACTATCCAGATCAGTGGTTCTTAATAATTTTGTGGTTAGCGACCACTTCACCTCTTTCTGGTTTGTGTTGTGTTGTATCTTATTGATTAAAAGATATCAAAACTTAACTAATACCTAACTATCAAATTACATAATAATTCATAAAATTTATTTGCGACGGTAAGGAGCCCTTAAATGAGATCTAGGCCATTCATGAAAAATACTATTTGCAATGTATTCGATTTTCGTGTTATTTGTTTACGGTGCTGGATGGAGCTAGACTCTATTTAATAGTTTCGTGTTATTTGTTCACGGTGGAGGGTACTGTGATTAAGGCTAGAGTCTAGCCCCTATATATGGATAGGGCTAGACTCTAGCCTTAATCAAGAACAAATTTTGGTTTTCGTGTAATTTCTTGGTGCGTTTGTAGGCAATGTGAACTATAACCGGCCAAGCTACTTTAATAGCCTGTTTAGCGGTGAGCAGAGAGCTTTATAAATATGTTTAGGTCAGTTTTTGGCTTTAATTTTAAACGGTAATTGGTTGATTGATCAAATCTGATTGAAAGGGACCCGTTTACACCACGGGAAAATAACTTGTTGTTTTTGGGTTGAGTTGAAAACAACAGACGGGATACAAATATCTGCAAAAACGGCAAATGGCCTATTTACAAAATTGGAAATAAGTGTGTTTTTGCTATTAAATCGTTTCCACCAACAACGTCTGTCGGAGGCTGGACGCTTCCTCGTATGGACGTGAGGTTACATTACTTATTTCGCGATGACTTCTGACTCCGTCATACGAATTACGATTTTCGACAATTTTAGCTTTGCAGCTTCAATGGTTCGTTTGTCATCCAAATCGAGTCCATATTTCACCATATATAATTGCCAGTAGACTTTTTGTGGTTAGGGTTCTGTATAAAAATATCTCTTGTTTATACCAGGTTAACAGCATTCCCTCGCTGGATGAAAAGCACCTGCCTCCCTTGCCCTCCGCAGCGCGTGGAATCCGCAACCGGCAATGAGTTCTACGTGTTCTCGTTCTTCGAGGATATTCTACGGGTTGTCTCCATCAACGACGTAACCCTGTTGATCCAGGATACGATTTACCGACTGACGCAGGATATTAATAGTTATGCGCAGAAGTGAGTACTATACTAAGTTGCATGTAGGCAATAGGGTGTTACATCCATTTTTGAAAATTGTCTCAATTACATTCTTGGGTACTAATTAACCACAAAAAATATTTTTTTTTTATTCAGTTGATAAATGCCCCAAAAATTGATTTAAAATTTACATAAAAAAAAAACAAATAAATAATGCTGGACAATTCACACAGCATTATCTAGCCCCAAGCTAAGCAGAGCTCGTGTTATGGGTACTAGATAACTGATATACATAATATAATACAATACATAGATAGATATTTTTTATTATACATATAGAAAATGACCAGAACACCCTGAACAAATGTCTGCAGATCGTACGCACATTTGTCCCGAGGCGGGAACCGCAACCTTCTGCGTCGCAGGCAGAACTTCCCCTACCGCGCCACAGAGGTCGTCACACGTTTTCAAGTTGCGAGCTTGACTAAAACGCTGTACGCAGTGAACGCCATTTTGCTCTGGTCATGATCGACTCATAAACTGCTCTGCTACCCGTGCGACTGAACTGAGGCTGTTTAATAGTTGTATAAATAAAAGGTAAAATCTTTTCCAGGTGGCACAAGTACCAGCACCTCTGGGCATTCGACAAGCACCTATCTTGCGAGAAATACATACAGAAGTACGATCAGATACAGAAATTCGACGAGAAATTCTTCTTTTTTGAGGATATCATCGCGGATCTCAGTAACCATTCTAATTTCGTCGATCTCGGCGCTATCAGGTATGTACCTCTACTCTACTTGTATGGTTTATTATCAGCATCATCAGCCATGCAAGCCCACTGCTGTACCCAAGTCTCCCCTAATGAGCGCCATATCGCCCTGTCTGTAGCTTCCCGCATTCAGTATCTGCCAGCAGCCTTTCTCAGGTCGTCCTTATACTTAGTTACTGATAGACCACTTTAATCACCACCAAAATTCGTCTGCACAGAAGAGAAAATTTCAACCCGATTGAATACTAATGTCAACGCCGTCGAAATAACTTTACTTTATTGTTTATAAGTATTTAATAATAATAATAATACTTTATTTCAGGCAACAAAGAAAGTGTACAAAAGTAACTTAATTAGGGCCCATATAATAAAAACCTTAGAGACTAACATAGATAAAAACATTAAAAATTTACCGAATCATCGACGCTCCGATGACGCACTCGCGGTGTCGTTTGATAGGCGTCCAATGAACTTTCTGAAAACGACACCTTCCTGCCAAAACCCACTGTCCATATACGTAGAGTCGATCCGTTGGCACTCTTACCATAAATTAACTTATACTTCATTTACATATTTGACTTTATTGCGTTGTGTTAAGCTTTTAAGTCAACAAAAACACGAGGCTCATGCTATCTCGCTCACAAAAAAAGAGGCTCAAGCTATCTCGCTCATATGCTACGTATACGGGAAGACGAAAAAGGACCAAAGTATTTTCACAATTTTTCAACGTATTCATCAAACTCAAAATACGACTCGCGAATGTCAAGATCGCGACGCCGCGCCGTCTTGCGCGTAGCCATCACCCAATCGCAACTACACACATTTCGCGCGCAAAGGCAGAACGATAAGATTGGCTAAGATTTTTTCGCGCCTACCAAAATTAAGACCTCTGCGCAGGTACATCGGTGTAACTTATTAATGTGGTACTACTGTACATACCTGCTTCTGTGATGATGACTGCCTAGCCGAATTTCGGCCATGGTCACCAGTCTCTACGGCGAATAGCCAGGCGCCAACACAAAAGTACAATAAACACAGGTGCAGCTCTATTCCAGCACTCTCCCTCCCCTCGCGCTTGATCTCTCCCCGGTGGTGTCGGTATACTTCTGTGGTCCTAAAGGTCCTTAAGATCTTGGGGTGTGCCCATCACACCCAACATTCACACACACAACATTCAACGTCTCCTAACCCAAGCCAACCTAATCTACATGTGGTGCACCTTGCTAGATAAGAAACTAGGTATAGGTAACTCTGGTGAAAATATCAATCAATCTTCATAATTTAATAACTAATATACTTGCCAATTATTTTCCACTACTTGATAGTGGCAGAATTGTGTCTAACCAGACACATAAGAGCCTCGAATCAACTCCGTCAGTTCGATATATCTTCGAAGCTACTAAATATTTAACTTCGAAATTGAATGGTAAGTTCAGGACTAATGTAGGCTGATGATGATGAAAGTTCAGGACTTACTCTATCTATAAATTGACTGATAGTGCACTAAAGACATAATCTATCTCACTATCGATCATGTTTCGAAAACGATTTCATAAAATTTTCTTAATAGAAAAAAAACGCATACCTCTAAAATCTTACTAAAACCTGAATTTCTCAATAAATACAGAATTATGATCTTGAGAATAAGCATGGTAATAGAACTTAGCATAAAGAACATTTCAATTGTTTCGGTTTTTTCAAATACTGTCCTAATTAATAGACAAAAAGCTGAAACTTGATTTCTGGGCTTGCGTCGCGTTGTTTTGGCATGCCCTGTCCCGCTCCTATGAACGCAAATCCTATGTCTATCCTTTTCACAAAAACTTGAGGTTTTAAAGGCCCTTAACAAAAATCATCATCAAAGTGGATAAAGTGTAGTAAAGTGATTTATATTATAACGCATTGATTCAGGGTCAACCTCCGGGTTATCATCAAACAAATCCAAGACCATGCTCAAGAGTGGAAGACTATCCTGGGAAATTGCATCGCGACGAAGACGAGGATGAATATGTATGATTTGAAGAATCATATTGATGTAAGACTTTTGGCTATGAAATACAACGAACCTTGTTAGTGGGGTTGAAAAGAGAGATAGGATTTAGTTTCATTTAGTATGCTTTCTTTTATTTACATACAGCTTAAAGTTAACTTAGTTAGATCAATAACACATGCATATAGGGCACTGCAAAATAATTAATAAATAACGGCAGTTTTTTTTATATAAATTTCTTAAATTTTTAGTTTAAATTTAAAAATAGGTTTAAATAGCTATTTCTAGGTTTGGTAAATCATGCGTGTCAATCCTAAATAACACAAAATAAACCTAGTTATAAATTAAAACAATGTCAAAAGCGAAGATTTATTTACGTACAGTGTCTAGGGTACGCAAAATCACAATGGTAAGGTAAATAATAGGAAAATAATCATACTAATATAAAACAAGATCCGTCAAGTGCGAGTATAACTCGCGCGCCGAGGCCGCGAGGGTTTCGAACATTTGCGAGTTATATTGGTAAGGTACCGGATATACTCTTTTCTATTAAATAAATTACCGAAAAAGTAGGTATTTCAGATGGACGCTCTGCAAACTGAGGAAATAAGGGGGTACTAATAATTTTTTTAGAGGGATGGTAGATTTTTTGACGGTTTTGAATTTTTTTTTTAAAGTATGAAACCTACAGAAATTTTAAAAATGGTTTTAAAATTGACAAACCGATACCTTTCATTTGATTGACTTGCCCACCTAGGAATTTTGACTCTTGAAATGACAACATCTCAAATTGTATTGAAAATTTTAATGATTATTTTTTTATTTATATATAATTTTCTTTAAATCAGTAATGGCGCATGTAATGTATCATTATTTCAAATTTAAAGTTAATAGCTGCAGCATTTACTTAGATATTCAAGAAAGAGCGGGGACGGACAGAGCGAGACCATGAGGGTCTCGAAACCGATCTCGAAACCCTAAAAAGCTAAAGTTGTGCCGTTTTCAAGATGTTAGGCCAAAGTAAATTCAAAACTTACTGGATGGATTGGGCTGAAATTTTGCACACAATCACAACTTGACAATTCACATCTTGACCTGGAATATGCTACTTATTATTCTAAAAAAACTCGTCCTAAGCCGCTTGTTTAAGCTAGTTGGCAATAAATTGACTGCACGCCATAAGTAGCATCTTACCCATAACACAAGCTCTGCTTACAGCTTACTTTTGGGCAAGATGATGCTGTTTAATATCTTGTATTATATATTTTGTTTCAGTCGATGCGTATGACTGTAAACATGAACATCAAAGGGCTGGAGGACTTCAAGTTGGTGATGGCGACTATCGGCCTGATCCAAACCATGACGATCACAGCCGAGGTTAAGTACCGCGCCATGCAAGAGATATTCGACATGCTGAGGCAGCATGACATTGATGTGAGTTATCTTCAAGCTCCAAAGCATATCAATACGTAGCGTATAAGCTTACGTTTTTTGCGGTATCGGCGTAAATCGACCACTTCAACTCAGCCGTCTAAGGAAACCCGGACAGCTAGGAGGATGTAGGACAGCTGCTTCCCTCTGTATTTTTAACCGATATTGCGAAGACCTCTGGCGCGGTGGGCGAAGGTCTGCCTGCGACGCAGGAGGTTGCAGGTTCGATTCCCGCATCGGAACAAATGTGTGTACGATCTGCAGACATGTTCAGGGTGTTCTGGTCATTTTTTATATATAATTTAAAAAAACTGTCTGTATTGTATTATGTATTTATATCAGTTATCTAGTACCCATAACACAAGCTCTGCTTAGCTTTGGGCTATATGATGCTCTGTGAATTGTCCAGCATTACTAATGCAAAAAAAAAAAAAAAAAAAAAAAAAAAAAATATTCTTCTTCTTCTTCTTCTTCTAATGGGGAGGCCTATGTCCAGCTGTGGACGTGTGGGCTGATATGATATGATGATGAGTAGGTATTATTACTCGGAATATGTATCTTAATATCGTCACAGTAATCACACTAAAATTATAGATGCGAAAGGTTGGTTGTTTAGATGGACGGATGTTCGTTACCTCTTCACGATGTAACTCTTTTCTGAAATGTAATACAGGCTACTTTTTATTCCACGGTAGTAGCATATTGTTTTCGTATAGTTCCCATGGGATAGCAATAGCCCTTAAACGCGGGCAGAAACTGGTCCAGTCAATAAAGCATCTTTTCCAGGTATCAGACGAAGATATAGAGTTCGCAAAGTCACTCCAAGCGTCATGGGGCAACCTGTTCCAAAGCTCTTTATTTCGAGGCGCGGCGCTAGAACAGACCAAAGAAAAGTTCTCGAAGCTCAATGTGGTCGAGATATCCAACTTCCTTAAAGAGCTGGACGAGTTTGTGGAGAAGTTCGATAGAGAGGGCCCGGGCACTGTAGGAGATGACTTGGATAAGGGACTACTGCTGATGGAGGTAACATTTAATCAGGCTGGGGCTAAATAAGTATAATCTTTTTGAGTTGTCAATCGCGTTAAATGATTCGCTTCATACAAAGACCCGTTTGAGCTACACGACGACACAGAAAGAATTGTAAATTAGATTGAAATATAACGCGACTTTTTAGTCGTTTAGATCTCAAAAAATTAAGCGTGTTTGGCTTCAGACTGCTTATCTACTTCTGTAACTCGGCGACACAAAACGGATCTTGGCTGCCGACAGAAGATTTCTCTTAGTATCTCGGTTCTTAGCCGTCTGCTGTAGTCCATTCATTTGGTTTTAAAACAGGACCTAGGTTAGATTACCTAGAAAGTTTAGATACATAATAAAATCTACATATTAAATAGAAAAATACCCAGGGCACCTTCGGCTTATTTTTGCAAAAAAATGTCTTAATTAATAGAAAATCAGCAAAAACTTAATTTTTTACGCCGCTCTGCTCTGTCCCGCTCCCTTAAACGAGAAATCCTATTCCTATCCTTTTCATAAAATAGCGTCAGCATATCGTCCCCTTAACAGGAATACATAAAATACTTCGACGAGCTAGAAGGTCGCAAGAAGATACTGCAAGCAGCAGAACAGCTCTTCGACAATCCTCTGGCAGACTTCTCCAACTTCAACCGGGCGAGGACAGACTACCAGTACATGGACCAGGTGTTCAAGATCTATAAAGCGCAGAAGAACGCTAGGGAACAGTGGGCTAGGACGTTGTGGGTAAACTTGAATCCGCAGGCCTTGGTTGAAGGCATTGAGCAGTTCTTTAAGGAATACAGGTGAGAGTATAGAAATAATAATGTTAATCCGTTAAGCGCCCAGGCACAGGGACACTGGTCTTCCTAAACATGTGCTTTAGACGACCTCTGTGGCGCGGCGGGCGAAGGTCTGCCTGCGATGCAGTAGGTTGCAGGTTCGATTCCTGGGACAAATGTTTGTACGATCTGCAAATGTTTGATCAGGGTTTTCTGGTCGTTTTCTATGTATAGTAAAAAATATTTATTTGTGTTATGTATTATATTATCAGTTGTCTAGTACCCACCCATAACAGAAGCTCTGCTTAGCTTGGGGCTAGATAATGCTGTGTGAATCGTCCAGCATTATTTATTATTTAGTGTATGGCCCATGGCCCTCAAGTATATGGCCCCTCAGTAATTTTCTGATTGTTATAGAAGACCTAGGAGAGGACTTTGCCACGCAGTAAAATGAAATAGGCAAATTGAAGTAAATGGTTTTGTTAAATTATTTTAAATCAGTTTTTATACAATTAAACGTAAAATAACAATTTTATAATAATTTTTAAAAAATATATATTCTATTCTCCTAGAAAACTACCAAAAATAGTCCGTCTAACTCCTACGGGTCTAATGCTGGACCTCAAGTTGCGGCAGTTCAAAGGAGTAGTGCCGTTGATGGTTTCTCTCAAGAACGAGGCGATGCGCGAGCGGCACTGGAAGGCACTCATGCGTAAAACAAGTGAGTATTATTTTTTATTTATTTACTTAAATTAATACATAGGTATTAAGAATATACTATATAAAGGCTACAATTTAACCCATAAAATTTCAGTTTCCATGGGAAATAATTAACCTGTATGTGTATACCTTTTCATAAAAACAACGCGTGCAAAGACGCGGGCAGAAACTAGTATCCAAATCTTTCATCAAATATCGGTGTTGCTAGTAAATAGGATGAAGTCATCCAAGTTCTTTGATCAAATGTACATTGGACAAAAATATTGGATGAGTGGAATAGGCACCTAAAACAAGTTTTATAACATTACAGATCAGGACTTCGACATGTCTCCGGACAGGTTTACGTTAGAGAACATGTTCGCTATGGAGCTGCACAAGTACCAGGAAGTCGCTGAGGAGATCGTCAACCACGCTATCAAAGTGAGCCTTACTGCTGTCCTCCTAGCCGAAGTTCCACGCCGTGTCCCGTCCATGGCGGCGCGGCGTCCACTCAGAACTGAGACAATCATTTTGTTTTCGAATGGACTACAATGCTGTTGACCGCAGATGGCCATGACAGCGTTACCGGACTTTTGGCGGGCGCGGAAGCCGGTAAGGTTAGGTTCGGGCAACACGCACAATGGCCACCACTTAGGTGCGAATCTCGGCTTGAGCTGTTGCCAGATGCTACAAGACGGTTATGGATGTTTCGCCGAGGTGCACGAGTGCACCTATGCGCGGAAGCGGGGAATTCTTCGCCCCGCATCCGGCGGGGTCGGTTTTTGGTCGGGTGTGTAGTGTGCGGAAGCGAATCGGTACTTGTTTACGTCACCTCCGGGTTAGCGTCGGTGATTGGGTTAACCGGGTCACTGAGAACGTGTCTCGTTCTACGGAGGAGAGAACTCGTTGGAGGATCGTCTAGGGGTAATCGGGTATTGATGATATCATCGGATTGTACTGAGACAAGCCATATGCGCGGTCACATTTTATACTGCCTCTATTTATATTTATATCATAAATAATATTATATAGGATTCAGCTCAACTAGCAGCACTAGATAATTTGTATCTAGTGACCGATTTTTGCCCTACTTCGTAACTACATAATTAGTCGACAACGGGGCTGATTACACTTATAATAAGACTACTTAAGTTACAATTGTATTTAGAGTAAGACCCGAGTGTAATTGTTTGTTGTCGTGATTAAATATAAAAAATATATATATAGGCCCAACCATCAGATTATATGCTCGGAGTTTCTCTGAAGGATAGGATTCGCAACGAATACATCCGACAGAGAACCAAGGTTATCGACATAGCTCAAAGGATTAGCAAGCTGAAATGGCAGTGGGCTGGCCATATTTCAAGACAACCGCTGGGGTAAACGTGTTCTTGAGTGGAGACCGCGACTCGGAAAACGTAGTGTAGGACGCCCTCCTACCAGGTGTGACGACGATTTGCGAAAGACTGCTGGCAGATGCTGGATGCGGCAAGCTGACAGAAGACAGGGCGCTATGGCGCTCATTAGGGGAGGCCTATGTCCAGCAGTGGACTGGTATAGGCTGATGATGATGATGATGATAGATTATGAGAGTGCACCTTACTCCTTGTTCCACCACTTTTATAATCCGACGGGACGGCAAAACGACACGAAAGCGGAAAGGCCACGCGCTAAACATGCTTTCAGAGGCATGTGAGGTTTAACACTGCCATCTTCCTGACTTCAGGCTGAAAATGTGATTTTTACTTGAAAAATCCCAATAGACCACATAGCTTTTTGCTTTATAGTGCCTTACTCGCACTGGGCAAATTTTCCACTAAAATTTAATAATATCCCAAAAATTTATTATTATTATTAATTATTTATTATTATTATTTTCTATTTTGGGATATTATTAAATTTTCGTGGAAGACCACACACATCATTATGGAGTGAAATTGGTAAGCTAAAAAAGAAAGTGTGGTCTTTGTCTTGAACTTTGTATAGAGCTGTAAGTACTTTCAAGTTTAGAATCTAATATTTATTGTCAAAAATACGTAAGTAAGAAAATTAACCTAACACTTAAGGTCAAGGCAGACTGAAAAAGGAATTGAAGGGAGTTTTTAAGGTTTTGATAGTACATTGAAGTATTAAGATACAAAAAAGTCACAGGCATTCGCTAGAGTTTCGTAGAAAGCTAGCAACTTTTTTTTCTTAAAAGAATTATATGCATTACGTCGAGATAGGGGTCAATATTGCTATCAAGATCTTGGAATCTTCCCTACCGTTCCATTTCAGTCTACCTTTACCTGTGAAAGCGTAATACATACAACCACCTATAATACCCATACCCTTATTGTCTTTTTCAGGAATTAGCCATAGAACGCGGAGTGAAAGACGTTCAAGAATCATGGGCAGCGGTAGTGTTCTCTGTAGCGCGTCACTTCAACCGCGGCGAGGACCGCGGGTACACTCTGAACCCTTGTGACGAGATCCAAGTCAAGTTGGACGATGACTCGATGTCTCTGCAGAGCATGGCGGCCTCACAGTAAGGACATAATGTATTTATATCTACTGACTATGACTACATGAGTACAAATATAAAGGGCAGCGGTAGTGTTCTTTGTAGCGCGTAATTAAAGTTACAGTATTTAAGGGCCTATAAACCTCAAATCAACTCCGTAGTTTTCTCAAAAGCAAGGGAATAAAAACGCCAAGTTACCTCTAAATTTTTACTAACTAAGTATAAAGAACATTTTATATGCTTCGGATTTTTAAAATAAAGTCCTAATTAGTAGATAATAAACTAAAACTTGATTTTTGGGCTTGCGTTTCTATACCCTGTCTCGCTTCTATGAACGCGAAATCCTATGTCTGTTCTTTTTAAAAAATCAGGTTGTATAGGATCTTAAGCTAGAAATAAAGATATTTTTTTTCTTATCTTACGAAAACTGTAAAGTAAAAATAACAACTGTTATCTACAGGTTCATCGGCCCCTTCCTAAGTGTAGTCCACAAGTGGGACCACCAGCTCTCCCTAATCTCAGAAGTAATTGAAGAGTGGTTCGCGACGCAACGCAAGTGGCTCTACCTAGAGGGCATCTTTGTAGGCGGCGATATACGCGTGCAACTGCCTGAGGAGGCCAAGAAGTTTGATGATATTGATAAGGTGTTTAGGAAGGTAAGGAACGACACAAGAAAGATTTAAAAAATATTCATAGCCCCCCCCCCCCTCAATCACAAATAGCATCACAGATCTGCAGACATTTGTTCAGGGTGTTATGGTCATTTTCTATGTATTGTATGTATGTATGTTTTGTATTACATTACGTATACCAGTTATCTAGTACCCATAACACAAGCTCTGCTTAGCTTGGGGCTAGATGATGCGGTGTGATTGTCCAGCAATATTTATTTATTATAATCTGTGGTTGAGATAGGTATGGTTCAATGGTCAAATTCTTCTCGCCATCAGCGCTTGAATGTTAAACTTTTAAAATTTCAGATAATGTTAGATACGGCGAAGCGGTTAAACGTCGTGGACTGTTGCACTGTCAGCGGAAGGCTGGAAGAGTTTATAAACTTGGGAATAGGGCTGCAGAAGTGAGTCATTACGAATCTATAATTAATTAATGACAAACCTTTAAACATACACACTGGAACATCATCATACATCCTATTAATATTATAAACGCGAAATTCTGTAAATATGGATGAAAACTACTGAACGGATCTGGATGAAATGGCACAGAGACAGATTATAGTCTGGAATAGCACATAGGCTTTATTTTATCCCGGAATTCCCACGGGAACGGGAACTACGCGGGTGAATTCGTGGGCAACTGCTAGTACTTATATATAATTATTACTTTTTATTTATCTTTAAAATAACCAATAATTCTTGGAATACCTATTCCAAGAATCATTACCTGTAGTTCGGCAAAAGTTTGTGCGCTGTGCCGTTGTAAAGATGTTTGGTTTAAGTAAACGCAAAAACTACTGAGTGGATCAGGCTGAAATTTTATACACTGGGAATGTTGTAACATATAGTCTACTTTTTATTCCAAAAATGCGTGCGAAACCGCGGGCATAATGTAGTATATGAAAAATTCGCAAGCAACTCGGTCTATCAGTTGCCTTTTCAAGGCTAAACGGATCATGATGAAATTTGGCAGGGAGGTAAATTGTATCCAGGGGACGGACGGACAGACTACTTGAAAACTTTGCGGGGCAAGCCGTTCGCAGTACCTAGTTAGAAATAAATATAAAAATCCCCAATTGACCTCCTTACTCGGAGTTTGGTTTCACCATCATAATTGACCTGTGTGGCACGACAGGCAAAGGTGTGCCTGCGACGCATTAGGTTGCGGGTTCGATTCCCGCCTCGGGACAAATTGTTTGTATTTTATGTACTACAGTCATCTAGTACCTACCCATGACACAAGCTCTAATTAGCTTGGAGATAGACTGTGTGGATTGTTCAGCATTATTTGTTTATCTGTCCAGGTGCCAAAAATCCCTGAACGATTATCTGGACTCAAAACGGCGCATATTCCCGAGGTTCTTCTTCATTTCTACGGACGAACTGCTCTCTATTCTCGGCAGCAGTGAATGTAGCTGTGTGCAGGAACATATGATTAAAGTAAGCCTTCCCCCCACCCCGCGCGGGTTTTTCACTGGAACTAGAACACGGAACATGTTGTTATGCTTTATATTATCCTGAGGTTTAGCCAGTAGCTCGTCAAAACTTTGGATAGGTAGACACCCTAAAGTAAAAATTCCTCGTGTTCTCGCAATTTCGAATATATCGTCGAAAGTAAAAAGTTTTCCTTCAGTTAGCCGGTCTATTATTGGGTACATATGATATCGTATTTATAAATACTATTTAACGATTATTTATTGCGTTTATTTTCCTATTTTTTCACGACGTTTCGACAGTTCTACACAATAGGTAAATAAACGCGATAAATACCCGTTAAATAGTATTATAAATATGTGTTCAGATCGCGTTAGTTTAAAAATATTTATATGATATCATCTTCGTCTTTACTTCTCTGAGTTTACAAAAGGATTATTTTTTTTCATCGCAACTGTACACGTCTGACTAGTCTGACTGTTTGTTGAGCACTGAATACAACCAATACGACAAACGATCAGGACGTACGGTAAGCGCGTACCATACGCGCTCACCGTCTGCGTCGGTCGAGCACTAAATGCAGAGAAGTATCGCATTGTTGACGCCCCCGCTTCGCATCCCACTTCCCGCATGATTGATGCGCAGCTTTATCTAGACTTAAGTAGGTAATTTTAGTGCATGTTACTCTCAGTAGTGCCTAGGTATTGTATGAAAATACTATTGTTTTCAAAATTTGTAAGTATATATTTTAAGGATTAGCAAGCTGAAGTGGCAGTGGGCTGGCCATATCTCGAGAAAAACCGACAAACGGTGGGGTAAACGTGTTCTTGAGTGGAGACTGCGACTCGGCAAACGTAGAGTAGGACGCCCTCGGACCAGGTGGGATGACGATTTGCGAAAGACTGCTGGCAGATGCTGGATGCGGCAAGCTGAATACAGGGTGCTATGAATAATGGCGCTCATTATTTTAGGCCTGTGCCCAGCTGTGGACTAATGTAGGCTGATGATGAAGTATATTTAACATCGGAGATAATCAATTTTTAACCTTCGTATTTGCTTACAGATGTACGATAATATAAAAGCTCTGGATTTGTACGTAGATCATACGAATCGACCCGTCGCGGCCAAGATGATTTCAGCTGAGGGAGAGGTAATCACACATTTTTAACCACATGCCTATAAAAATTATTATTATCTAAAAGCGAATGGTTTCGTCCCCCGAGGCGACACGATCAGTCCAGTACCTATCCGTAGAAATTTACTTATTTTCTTTTAAGATTCATTATAATAATATTACAGATTATATAAGCCAATGCGTTATTTAAGGCTGGTGTTTCGAAAAACCAACGTTTCCAAAATCTTTTAGATCCTACTGCTGTTCAAATATGAAATCTAGGTTTTTTTGTACTCATACCTAATATTCCAATTCATTCTGTAGAAAAGCGGCAGATATTATTTTGATTGTGTAATTTAGCAGGAAATGAAACCCAGCCAGTTAGAACAAATATTTCGTTTAATTCTTCATTTGGTTTATGACAATCGTGTGGTGCAGAAAAAGAGGCAGCAGCCCTCGCCTTCGCTTCTTATATAGAACAGCAAGGCGCCCCCATCGGCGTGAATGCGAACTACGTAACAAGCCTATGTAATATAAAATGGGATCGAATACCTGATGGGTAGTAGTACAGCCGACGAGCCACAGATGGCGCTGTGTGCAACAGATTGATTGCATGTTTGATGAAACAAAAATATGTAAAATATCTCAATTTTGATACATATTTGTCTTCTCCTCCAAACCAATATGTCTTACTAACTTGGTTTTTATACTGAAAAATAAAGCAAAGGCAGGGTAACAGATTTGCCAAATCAAATATTTGATTACTTGAACAGTACTCTTTTAAATTGAAGAAATCTTGAATTCTGTACGTTAAACGTGAAACGAGAGAGAAACGTTCTGCTCTGTCCCGCACCTATGAACGCGAAATCCTATGCCTCTCCTTTTCACTAAATGTCGTTGTTAGTAGCCTCTTATAAATTTTGGTAGAAACGTAAGTTACTAAAACACAAACAGAAATAATAATATTTTGCAAAAAGTTAAATAAAATTAGAGGTAGGTACTACTAGAAAGTATTGCGTTGTCGCCAAAAGACTCGCGAACGATCTAGTGCCGATGTGACCCGATCAGATCAATAACCAACAAAGTCTGCGGAACTGCTGGTTCGGTTTAGAAAATAATTTTACTGATGAGGACAGTTGCTAGACAAAAATAAAACGTCAAGTGCGAGTCGGTCTCGCGCACCAAGGGTTCCGTAAAATTAAGAGTTTATCGGGTGTGTTCTTGTTTCTTGCCAAATAGCATGATTCTAGTTCAAACGGAAAGTACACGTAGTGCCTTACAAATTTTGGTCACAAGTATCGCGGCTCCCAAAAGGTTACGAATCTGAATATATGGTGTGAATTTCAACTCGATACCTCCACGCGTTTCTGACAAAATAGGGTTGACAGACGGACAACAAAATGATCCTATAAGAGTTCCTATTTTTCCTTTTGAGGTACGCAACCCTAAAACAACGTATTGTCTAGTTACCTCGTGAACGAAACCACGAAAAGAGACTAGTTTTGAGATAACGAATATTTTCAGATAATGGAATTCCGATACGTAGTGTACACGGAAGGCAGAGTGGAGGACTGGATGAATCTAGTGCTTCAGGAGATGCGACGCAGCAATAAGTTCATTACTAAGAAGGCTATATTCTACTACGGAAGGAATTGGAGGACCCCAAGGTACCATGTCACTGTGTAAATTATAAAACAAAGAATCTATCTCTAGAAACTACAAAGATCCAACCGATTTTACCAATGAACAGAGTAAGTCGTGAGAAAGATTTAGGTGTATAAATATATAAATAATGCTGGACAATTCACACAGCGTTATCTAGCCCCAAGCTAAGCAGATAACACAGCCTATATTAATATAATACATACATAAGATAGATTTTTTTATTATACATATCAGACTTCTTGCTCTGCAGACTTGTTCACACCCTGAACAAAAGACTGCAGATCGTATACACATTTATCCCGAGGCGGTAATCGAACCCGCAACCTCCGCGTCCGCGTCGCAGGCAGACCCTCGCCTCCCACGCCACAGAGGTCGTCAATATTTTTTAACCTCTATAATTCATTAACCTATCATGCCACAAGACGCATAGATCCTCGCGCTGCCCCTTATGGCAGGCAGTGAAAGAGTAAAGGTTTAAAAAAATGGCTGAAATATGACGATGATTGCTGAAGATGTCAGAATGAATCATGCTGACTGGGAGCTCAGCTGGCTTGCGCCGCGGAAACCCGTACTTAATAAACCTTACTTACTTTACACAGCTATTTAAGGCTGGTCTTTCGAAAAAAAAAACAACATTTTTATTATCTTTGACTGACGTCGATTTGTTGATTACTGCTGTTCAAATAAAAAATCTAGGATTTTATTTTATTGGCATTCAAAACAGAAAACAATCGAAACATGACAGTATAGAAAAATAATAACTAAGATTCTTGACTCCTCCATGCAAGGAGAGGGGTTTCTAATTGAAAAATACAGTTAACCGGAACCTTCATATTGCAGAACCGACTGGATCCTCGAGTACCTGGGCATGGTGTGCCTCGCAGCCAACGGTGTGTGGTGGACGGCGGAGACTGAAGAAACTTTCCTCCGCATCAGGAAGGGCAATAAGCGAGCCATGAAGGAACATCTCGCTGAACAAAATATCCAGCTGGATAACTTGGTTGTGAAAGTGAGGCAAGGTTTGTACTCTATTTATGCATATATTTAGTGAAAAAAGAAATATTTGTATCACAGAGTAGGGAGTATACAAGTAATCAGGACTTTAGAGAAGATCCGTCAAGTGCCCCTGTGCAGTGTGTTCCCCAGTTAAGGTACCTGCCGTTCACGTCAACGACACTACGTGCTAGTAAATAGGTTTATTTTATGTCGACCTCTGTGGCGCGGTGGGCGAAGGTCTGCCTGCGACGCAGGAGGTTGCGGGTTCGATTCCCGCCTCGGAACAAATGTGTGTACGATCTGAAGACAGTTCAGGGTGTTCTAAGTCGTTTTCTATGTATAATAAAAATATCTATTTATGTATTGTGTTATATTATGTATATCAATTATCTAGTACCCATAACACAAGCTCTGCTTAGTTTGGGGCTAGATAATGATGTGTGAATTGTCCAGCATTATTTATTTATTTATGTATGTCAGATTAAGGTATATACATATTTTATATGGGCCGTAGTTTTTAAGTATTTTACATCTTGTACTAGGACTAATGTTGCCTGAAATAAATGATTTTATTATTATATTACGGCCCCTTTTCAAAATGCTACAATGTATTTAAAAATCTTATAAAACTTCTCATAGAGTCCACGGGTGATCGCAATTCTGGCTTTTTATTCGGTCAACAAATTAGCATTGCCATTAAACGTACCTAATGCAGGCAGCATTCTGGGGACGGATTAGATTTTCAAGAAATTGTTATACATATGTAGGATGGGGCTCATACATTGTCAGCTAAACCAAGAATCACCGTTTCAATAATTTTTTTTAATTATCAAATAATCAGATTTAACATTATTTCCATAGTAACTAAGTATCAACTAAAACAACGCTAGTGCACTACGACAGCATGTGCACTGAGCGAGCGTCGAAGCGAGACTGCCGCGTTGCCGCAGAGCGCGCGCTTTAAATATGCGCGCTCGGCGTAAACAAGCCGGGACAGGTTTCCAAGCGGCTACCTGAGAACAGGTAGAAATGCGGGTCGGGCGGGGTAGGCTTTGTTCGGTCGTTCGGTCGGTGCACAAGCTTTACAAAGTCGAACCAAGACGTGGCGCCGTCACGGCCATGCTGACGTGCGAACGTCCTCGTTCGCGTAGGCTTACAGGTCATTATCTGAGGAGAAGAAATCAACGTTATTGCTCGTTTATCCTGACATAACAAATCTTACTGCTATTCTAATCTCTAGGCCAAAAACACAGTAAAGAACTGGCCCCCATTTATGCTAGTCCGGACAAAACTGCCCCTGTAGCTCAACTCAGAATCCTTTCAGTATAAAACCAACCTGTATTTATGCGACTCTTTTTTTTCGCCTCTTTTTTTTTTAACCGTATAATCACTTTATTTTAACTGATTAAATTAAAATCATTCGAAACATTGAAATCATTAGTTTTACAATAAACACGGCCGTTGGTGCAACGTGACAAAGAAACAAATAGTTCGATCATCCTGGCAAGTTCTAGTTATAACAACTAATAATTACCTCACTAAAATATTTTCTATTTACTCTTAGTATTTTGTCATATCTGGTCCGGTTCACATTAACCCTTCAGATTGTGCTGGACCGGTTCACATTAACCCTTCAGATTGTGCTGGACCGGTTCACATTAACCCTTCAGATTGTGCTGGACCGGTTCACATTAACCCTTCAGATTGTGCTGGACCGGTTCACATTAACCCTTCAGACTGTGCTGGACCGGTTCACATTAACCCTTCAGACTGTGCTGGACCGGTCAATAGATCAGACCCTTCAGCAAGATTATCCCTTCAGTATTCTACTGGACCGGATTGTACTAGACCGGATATTGATCTCTATAGCAAGCTAGACCAGATCAATTCCCTATAGTTTCTCTTTTTTTTCTCTTCTTTTTTTTTACACTATTTGTAAGTACCTAAGCTTGAGCGAAGTCATTGGACCGGCTAAGCCCTACAATGACTCCTTTTGCTTATTATTATCATTCCTCATAATAATTATAATTCTGTGCGATGAATATTAGCATTGGTTACAATAATATGAGAATGTGAGTCTGACAATGAACTGTCTTCAGTGAGACACGCATCTGGTAATATGTGACATTGAGTGAAATGCCCTGTACCTGGGTTCGACATTTTATTTGTGATGCGCAGACAACGTTTTTCTGTCATACTCCCTTCAATATAACTTGTTTATAAAACTTTTCGCCTTGAATTATGTTACAATTGCCCTGTCTTATTAAACTACATTCTGATCCAGAATCAAATATTAAAGGTAACTCAATTTCACTTATCTGTAACACACCTCGCGCGGTCTTGGAGCACAGGTTTACTTGCTTACTGCTGGTACTCGGCTTGGCATCATCTTTCTTCGTCCAGCGCTTGGGACAGCCCGATGCGACGTGTGATGGATCACCGCAGACGTAGCACTTCACTTTCCGTGGTGGTCCGAAGAACTCGCCGCGCTGAAGAGACATTCCATCACCCTGAAGCGCCGCATCCGAGGTGCAGCAGAAGCCCGAAGATCCAGAGTTGTAGACGAGTACACTTTCTTTGCGGACGTAGCTTTTCGTATCCCACTTCTGATGTAGGATGGGGCTCATACATTGTCAGCTAAACCAAGAATCACCGTTTCAATAATTTTTTTTAATTATCAAATAATCAGATTTAACATTATTTCCATAGTAACTAAGTATCAACTAAAACAACGCTAGTGCACTACGACAGCATGTGCACTGAGCGAGCGTCGAAGCGAGACTGCCGCGTTGCCGCAGAGCGCGCGCTTTAAATATGCGCGCTCGGCGTAAACAAGCCGGGACAGGTTTCCAAGCGGCTACCTGAGAACAGGTAGAAATGCGGGTCGGGCGGGGTAGGCTTTGTTCGGTCGTTCGGTCGGTGCACAAGCTTTACAAAGTCGAACCAAGACGTGGCGCCGTCACATATAAGAAAGTGTAAATACTAGTTTTAACTTTTGTTTTTGTTCTTTAATTGTAAATTTTCTTTGGCGTAATTGATAAATAATGCAAAGTTTGGGTGCACATTGGAGTGCTGCCATAGTCAAGTAAAGCATAGAATACAATAAGTACACAGAATATAATACAAAAATTCAGCTCAGCAATCGCCAACGTCCATACCACGTTGAATACACCGGTTCTCGTCCGATCACCGAAGTTAAGCAACGTCGGGCGCGGTCAGTACTTGGATGGGTGACCGCCTGGGAACACCGCGTGATGTTGGCTTTTTGCAAATGCTAACTCACAATTTACTTTATTTTTAGTTTTATTTTTTGAGAAACCAGTAATAATAAAAGTAATATAATAAATAGAAATTTATAATTAATAATATAAAGTATATAAATAATAAAAAGAAATTTAGTTTTTGATTATCTTTAATTTCAGACCTCGCGTCCAACGATCGCCTGAAGTTCAGAACGATAGCAACTATAGACGTTCACGCCCGCGATATAATCGAAGGCTTCGTCAGAGATAACGTGACCGAAGCAGCAGAGTTCGAATGGGAGAGCCAGCTGCGCTTCTATTGGCTGAAGCAGGACGACAACTTGTGGGTTAGGCAGTGTACCGGTGAGTAACTTCCTCTTACCATTCCTCTACCAGCACACGATGCTGAAGATAGGTACCCAAAGAACATAGAAGATGGCAGGAGACGGAACTGGACGAAAGTCTTTCCTTCGATTCGTTGTATTATAGTAATCTTATTAAATTCAATTATGATTTAACTATTACTTTACTACAATTATTTTTATATTAAACATGACATTGCTAATATTAATTAATTCTATTAATTTAAGTACCAAAGTAACTTTACTTATTAAGCTAACAAAATCGAACTCAAACTACGGTAACGGTCGTAGCCTACGGTCTACGGTAAGGTCTGTTTGCGACGCAGGATGTTCCGGGTCGATTCCCGCATTGGGACAAATGTGTGTACGATCTGCAGGTATTCGTTCCGGCAGACCTACGCCCACCGCGCCACAGAGGTTGTCATAAGAATAGAGCAGAATTTTGAAGCTATACAGCTATATTTGTATTTGCAGGTGTATTTGAGTACGGGTATGAGTACATGGGTCTGAACGGGCGGCTCGTGGTGACTCCGCTCACGGACCGCATCTACCTGACCATCACGCAGGCACTCACTATGCAGCTGGGCGGCGCGCCGGCTGGTAACCATATCGTCTGTAGCTAGCTTAAAATAATACACTGAATTTTTTTATTCTATTTTAACACTTAGGTTAACCTACAGCGAGTATACCAAAACGTACAAGGTATTCAAAATAGATTATAAATTAGTGATGGTAAGTCTACAAATAAAGACATATTATTGATTTGTACCAAGGTTATCGACATAGCTCAAAGGATTAGCAGGCTGAAGTGGCAGTGGGCTGGCCATATCTCGAAAAGAACTGACAACCGCTGGGGTAAACGTGTACTTGAGTGGAGACCGCGACTCGGCAAACGTAGTGTAGGACGCCCTTCGACCGGGTGGGATGACGATTTGCGAAAGACTGCTGGCAGATGCTGGATGCGGCAAGCTGAAGACAGGGCGCTATGGCGCTCATTAGGGCAGGTCCATGTCCAGCAGTGGACTAATGTAGGCTGATGATGATTTATTCGTAGTGGTAAGTGCACTAACCTCTTACAGGCCGACAGCATGCGTAAGGCTTAAACTATAAGCACTAATACAAAACAAGGGAAATAGATAGTAGATAACATACGTTGAATTAAACTAACTAACTTATTTATAAAGAAAATAAAAACAATATGCAAAAATAGACACATGAAAGAACGATAATAACAAAGCAAAGGAATTAATTAGACACGTGACATACAAACAGACAGCTGAGCGGATTCTAATTGTATTTTCCAATAATAAAGAAAAAAAACATAATCCAAGCAAGTGACGGCGGAAGCTAGCAAGTCTGTCATAGTGGATATCCAATCTCACCTCCACAGCCTATAATAGTCCACTGATGGACGCAGGCTTCCCCTGATTTTTTTATCTCATGTTCATAATCCCATGCTGGGCATGCGGGTTGGGGATCGCAGTTCGGTGGTAAATCTATTCTGCAAGAGGCGCTGCTGCCCGCCCCCCGGTGTATGTCCCTTAGTCGCCTCTTACGACACCCACGGGAAGAGTTGGGGTGGTGCAAATTCTAAGCCGGCACCACACGGCTACACAACCAACATATCACATTTAAAGATAGACACACTTATAGAATAGATACATATTTAAAGTTGGTAAAAAAAAGTCCTAACTCAGCATAATGCTGGCTAAGTTCCCGAAAGAGACCTAGCCAGCGCTGTTCTTCCGTTAGAACCTGTACAGGTGACGTCACGAACATGCCTACGCTATGTACAATACAAAATCTTATGTTTCGAAAAGGAGTAACAAATTTCTGAGCAGGTGTAGTATTAATAAATCATATTTTCTTTCAGGTCCAGCCGGCACCGGCAAAACAGAGACAACAAAAGATCTAGCGAAAGCCCTCGGCCTTCTCTGCGTAGTGACAAACTGTGGGGAAGGCATGGACTTCCGCGCGGTCGGACAAATCCTCGCGGGACTCTGTCAATGCGGCGCTTGGGGATGCTTCGACGAGTTCAATAGGATTGATATATCAGTGCTGTCTGTCATATCCAGCCAGCTGCAGTGTATACGCAGCGCGCTGCTTATGAGGCTGAAGCGATTCACGGTAATTCATACTTCCATACTTAATTAATAATTGCCATTGTCATTCATTATCCCCTGGCGACGGAGTGGGTGTTGGAGTGGATAGGTTATTTAATAGCAACCTTAGTACTTCATCTGTTTGTGTTGTAAAATGAATGCATCTAGGCATATTCCTATCCTTATTTTATAATTAATCTGTTATCGAAATATTCAACACATTTTGTTGAACGATTTATGTATATCTAGCCACAAGTAACAGCTCGCGGCTGCGCACGCGCTTTTCGAAGTAGCTTGTGTCCGTCCCCGGGATACCATTTACCCACCTCTCTGCCAAATTTCACTCGGATCCGTTTAGTTGTGAACGGTAACGGACAGAATAGATAAACCTACTTGGAATTTATAATAATTAGTACCTATAGAATAGTTGTATTGACGATAGCCACTTACTTATTAGGAGTTCTTGTATTTTTAATTACTTTAATTTTTTCTAAATGAGCTATGTTTGTTTCTTTCTGTTTTTATTAACTTGCATACCCATGTAAATAATTTATAGCACTAATAAGTTGTGTACCAACTACAAATTGTAACGCCTACCATTTGGGGAAGAGCAAGACTTCTTGCCGTAATGAAGTACTTAACTAGTACGGAAGACAGTCACTCGACCACGAGTGATACCTAGAATACCTAGATTTACACCTAGATATACTAAGTAATAATTACTCAACATGTTATCAGTGCATTTTACTTATGAATATTTTTTTACTTTACTTTATAAATAGATAAATAATAGCCCCAAGGTAAAAGCTTGTGTTACTAATATACATAATACAATAGGTACATTACGTCAATAGATATTTTTTTATTAAACACTAGCGGCTGCCCTGGCTTCGCACAGGTAGGTTCTATCAATCGCCTATGTTCATCAGGGATAATGAAGGATTCTAATGTTGAAAGAATTTTTCATATCGGTCCAGTAGTTTCGTAGCCTATTCAAACTAACAAATCTTTCCTCTTTACGATATTACTAGGTGCTGCCCGCGGCTTCCTACGCGTTGTTTAACTAACTCTCCATCTCCATCCTTTATGCCAAAAATCAAGACGATTGGGGTGGCGTAGTTTATTTAATATTTGATTCTTAGTTAAGGCGTGAAGGAAGGACAAACAAACAAACAAATACTTTCGCATTTATAATATTTTTGATAATTTATGCAACTCTCTTGGAGTTTTGTTGTAGAAGCGTATACATTGTCCTTTAACCTACCAGTTCGCTATAATGTTACATAAAAATTTTGTCCGCTGTTTGCCAACGTCCATACCACGTTGAATACACCGGTTCTCGTCCGATCACCGAAGTTAAGCAACGTCGGGCGCGGTCAGTACTTGGATGGGTGACCGCCTGGGAACACCGCGTGATGTTGGCTTTTTGCATCTTTTAACTCGATGGAGTTGTGTGTGTGTGATTGTCAATGTTTTT
This sequence comes from Eupithecia vulgata, assembly GCA_946478455.1. Lineage (NCBI taxonomy): Eukaryota > Metazoa > Arthropoda > Insecta > Lepidoptera > Geometridae > Eupithecia > Eupithecia vulgata. The sequence continues at coordinate 13,042,182 of OX297875.1, forward strand.
ATTTGTTGTAATCTCGTCTTATTCTTTGTTATGTTCTCACATGTTTTTTATGTTCACAGTTCGAAGGCACGGAAATAGCAATGGACAGCAAAGTCGGCATCTTCATAACAATGAACCCCGGCTACGCTGGACGAACCGAACTTCCAGAATCTGTGAAGGCTCTGTTCCGACCAGTGGTCTGCATCCTCCCGGATCTGGAGATGATCTGCATGATATCACTCTTTTCTGATGGATTCTTGACAGCTAAGGTACCTAGTGATTTGAAGTGGTGCTCTTTAAGGGAGGCTTATGTCCAGCTGTGAACTAATACAGGCTGAAGATGATGATGGAGGTAATGATTTACACCAGAGGATATTAAAATGATTTAGTTTCTTGTATAAATTTTAAGAAATACTTTCAGCTTCATTGCTTAAGGTTTTGCAATGATTTGATAAAAAAAAAAACTAAAAAGTTAATATACAAACTACACTGGCAAGCAATCCCGAGCGTGTGAGTGGTCTTTTAGACCCCAGCTATCCACTTTGGCACGCTACGCTATGATATACCTAAGGAAGTAGATAACCTCCAATAACATTAGAATTACTTTCAGGTTCTCGCCAAGAAGATGACAGTCCTGTATAAAGTTGCCCAGGAGCAGCTGTCGAAGCAGTCCCATTACGACTGGGGCCTGCGCGCGCTCACCGCAGTACTGCGCATGTGCGGCAAGCTGCGCCGAGAGTCAGCGAACCTCAGCGAGATCATGGTGCTCATGAGGGCTCTCAGGTTAGTTTTATACTGAATATACAACTGCTGCTACATGCTCGGAGTTTCTCTGAAGGATAGGATTCGTAACCAATACATCCGACAGAGAACTAAGGTTATTGACATAGCTCAAAGGATTAGAAAGCTGAAGTGGCAGTGGGCTGGCCATATCTAGAGAAGAACCGACAACCGCTGGGGTAAACGTGTTCCTGAGTGGAGACCGCGACTCGGCAAACGTAGTGTAGGACGCCCTCCGACCAGGTGGGATGACGATTTGCGAAAGACTGCTGGCAGATGCTGGTTGCGGCAAGCTGAAGACAGGGCGCTATGGCGCTCATTAGGGGAGGTCTATGTCCAGCTGTGGACAAATATAGGCTGATGATGAGTATACAACTTACTTTCAGATTCTAGACTGTAGAATCTGTACAGTATTGTAACCTCTTGAATCTAGAGGTTACAACACTGTACTAGATGGACTGCACTATTATTAAAATATTTCTATTGGGGATTAGAATTGCATAAACTTGGACAGAAAATGTGTGACCATCATGTTTTCCTATTAAAAGTTGTTTAAACCTGTTTGAACGTTTGTGTGCATAAATAAGGAAAAATGGCCGAATGTAGAGGCATCCTAAAAAGAAAGTAGAGGTAGAACCGATTGACAGATCGGTCCGCGAAAGTGATAAAACAATTGACAGGTCGGCCCGCGAAAGCCATAATATTTTTCGTATGCATAAGTACCTACAGTACATACCTACCTCCATTTAAAATCCGTTTATGAAAGGTGGGCTCTTTTAGGTACCGACGTCCTTCCAAAGTAAAAAATTTCCCTGAAACATTTTATTATTACAGGGACATGAACTACCCTAAATTCGTATTTGAAGACATGCCTCTCTTCCTCGGCCTGATCAAAGATCTGTTCCCCGGCCTGGAGTGCCCACGCGTGGGGTATCCGGACTTCAACGGAGCGGTTAATGATGTATTAATCAGTGATGGGTATATCGTGATTGATCAACAGGTAATTTAGTTTTTTATTTACTAAGAAAATTACAACTTATGGACTATAAACTGGAAAGATTTGTTTGTTTCTTGTTATACTCTAAAATAACGACACAGAATATTATTCGCGGACTATTTTCATCTAAAATCACATCGGCCTTGCTCGAGATAATAGCAACATACCTACTGTCAATCTGAAATATAGAAGACGCTGGATGGTATGCCTAAAATTATCCAAATTCAGCTTCGTATTTGCGAACGTCCATACCACGTTGAATACACCGGTTCTCGTCCGATCACCGAAGTTAAGCAACGTCGGGCGCGGTCAGTACTTGGATGGGTGACCGCCTGGGAACACCGCGTGATGTTGGCTTTTTGCATTTTTTATTTGCGAAACAAACAAGCTTTGCTTTCTTTGGGGATAGTCATTTATTATACTGTGCAGTGTGAAAATTCCATTTTTAATTTGCTTGTTTTTTGAACACTACAATCTTTGTCGTAAAAATCCGTAGGAACGAAGTTATGTTTAAATTAAAACTCCGGTAATTAAGTCTTACTCTGTAAATCGGATCGAACGATGCTGAGATGTATGCCTTATATCTGTACAAGCTATCTTAGCTTAGGTATATGTTTTGCATTATGTAGCGATTGCTACTTGGAAGTGACATAATAAATCGGGATTTAGAACAGTGAACATCTTTTCATTTGTGCGCCTCAGCGCGCCGACCACCGAACCTTATATGGCGATCCTGCCAGGCGCGATCGGGTTCGCGCTACATTCCGTGCCGAATATGCCAAACTATCACAGTGTTTTTAAAATCTAAAAATGGGCAAATCATACTCTAAAGAAGAGGTCATCGTAGCACAAAACGCCTCCGGCGGATCCAATAGTGCCGACATAGAGCAGCTGAAAACTCACGCCAGCGTCACGAGCTACTTCATGGGATTAATGATCCTAATAATGGTCATAGTCGTCGGTTGCATGGGCTACAGAATCTATGTGAAATGCCACAAACGGTGGATGCGCAGAGAAGTCGAGGAGTTTTATATGAGACGAAACAACAGTTGGTTCCGGCGTCATCGAGAAATTGGAGGAGCTCAGGCGGAGACTACGGCTGTCAATACTGCATGAGGATCCATCTACTGCAAGGCTATAACGACCACGCGTCATGCGTTACAAAAACTAATTTAGTGTAGTGAAAGTGCAGTGCGAGTAAAACGTTTTCGGAAAATAAATAGTGCGTCGCGATGGACTAGCGGTAATCGTAAGTGTTAGTAATTAAGTTAAAACGCATTAGAAATGAACGATTTTTTTTTTTAATCAATTAATAGTTAAATAGTTATGTATATTATAAATTTAAAAAATAAAATAGCAGTTCATTAGTAGTAAGGTTAATGGAGGAAGAACTAGAAAGCTATCTTTCATACTTAAAAGACATAAGAAAATATTTAATAAAAATCGGTCCTAAAAGGAGGGATGATTCAGAGACTATTCGTAAGAAAAAGTTAGAGGAAGCCAATGAAATATTAGAATGCTTTAGTCATGAGTTCGAAACTAAAAAGTTAAATAACGAGGAAATAGCTTTAGTAAATAATTATACGGATAAAATAAAAAGTTTGTTTAACAGGATTTCTGATTTATGTACTGAGAGTAAAGTAGAAATAAAAGTAGACGACATGGAGACTTTTAGCTTAAAGACCGCTGTATCCTTACTTCCAATAATGAATGATAAGGAAGATGTAACAAAACAGCTTATTTCAGCAATTGAACTTTATGAATCAATGTTAAAAGAGGAGTCAAAAAATTCCCTTGTGCAATTTGTACTAAAAACCAGATTATCGGAAAGTGCTGCTTTAAGATTATCACAGAAATATGACACCGTTACATCGCTTGTTGATGATATGCGCAAACATTTGTTAACCAAAACATCTTTTACGGCCCTACAACAAACGCTATTAGGGTGTACACAAAATCAAAAAAGCATTGACGAATACGGTAAGGAAATCGAAGAGTTATTCGTTGGGTTGACTGTATCTCAAGCTGATGGCGATTCAGGAAAGTATGCAATTTTAAAGCCACTGAACGAAAAATCAGCTATAAGGCGGTTTGCCAGCGGTTTGCGGAACAGTCAGCTCAGTACTGTTATCACAGCTAGGAATTACGAGAGCTTGAAGGATGCAATACGTGGAGCCAAGGACGAGCAGATGTCCACGACAACATCGGAAGGCAGTGTCATGAAATTTCAGCGAGGTAAGTCTTTCAACAATTCTTACAGCTATAGAGCACGAGGTAATCGCGGTTCGAGTCGTTACAATAATCATAACTCGTACCGTGGCCAGAATAACAGTCAGCGTGGTTACCCTACTCGCGGGAATAATCGCGGTACATGGCATGCGGCGAGATCGAGCCAAGCGGCGAGATCGAATTACGCGTCGAGAGGTAGGTACAATAATAATAATCGCGGCTATAGAGGTCAGAATAATTATTATAACTCGAGGATGTACCACATGACTTCGAACGGGCAGCAGGCTTCTACGGCAAATGCTGGTACTTCTAACGGCAGTAGCAATGCTACCCCTAACAATACGCTCGCCCAAGAACAGAACCCTTCGATTCAGTTTTTTCGTTAATAAACAGGACGGTTCATTAAATCATTCTCAGATTTGCTATTACAACAATTATAATTCGATTCAATTATTACTTGGTAACAGCGCGTGCAATTGGTTAGTAGATACGGGAGCATCACTTTGTGCCGTGAGATATGACACCTTACGAAAATGGAACATTCCATTCCATATGGGACAACTTAAGATAAACGGCGTGTGTGGTGAACTTTGTTCGATTGGATATGCTGATTTGAGATTGACTTTTAAGGATGAGGAATTTGTACACAGGTTTCATGTGTTTGATGGACTTTGTTGCCAGAGCGAAGGTATATTAGGTTTAGACTTTTTAAGGAAATACAAAGGAATAATCGATTTAGAGTTAAATACATTAAAATTATATAATAATGACAATGAAGTATGTTTACCATTGCAACCAGGTAGGAGCGGAAGTAAATATATCAATCTAGCGCCTAGATCGGAAACGATTCATTTCGTGTCAACACACTTGAAGGAGGATTGCGTAATCTCTCCAACAGAATTATGCGAAGGAGTAATCTTAGCAGGTTCTATTGTTCGCCCTGTCAATGGCAAAATACCGATAAAAATTTTGAATACGCGAGAAGAACAAATTAGCCTAAGTTTTTTTAATCAAGAACTGATAAAATTAAGCGAATATGATTTATTGCATTTCAATAAACCGGAAATAAATGCAAGTAGAGTAAAGAAATTACTAACAGAACTAAATTTAACTTATTTAAACAGCGAAGAACAGTTAGAAATAGAGAAAATATGTGCAAAATTTTCAGATATTTTTTATTTAGAAGGTGATTTGTTGTCTAAATGCAATATTTATGAGCAATCAATTCATTTAAAGCCAAATTCTGTACCTGTCTACAAAAAACAATACAGGTTACCAAAAGTTCAATGTAATGAGATAGAAAAACAGATAGAAAAAATGCTGAAAGAAGACATCATTGAAGAAACTATGAGTGAATGGTCGAGTCCTGTCCTATTAGTTCCAAAAAAATCGGACAATTGCAAAAAAAATTATAGGTTGGTGATTGACTATAGGAAGTTAAATGAAACAGTTTCGGACGATCGTTTTCCACTACCTAACATAGTAGAAATACTAGATTCGCTCTCGGGAGCAATTTATTTCTCTCATTTAGATTTACAGAACGGATATCATCAGATTGAGTTAGATCCAGAGAGTAGAAAATGTACTGCGTTTACATTCAAAAAACAATACCAAATGAAGCGTATGCCAGTAGGTCTTAAAACATCAGCTAGTGCCTTTTCGAGAGCAATGACAGTAGCGTTATCGGGATTAAATTACGAAAAATGTTTAGTTTATTTGGACGATTTGATTTGTTTCGGTAGAAATTTGGAAAGCCATAACAAAAATCTTATTGATATTTTTATTAGACTGAGAAAAGTAAATTTAAAATTAAACCCTAAAAAGTGTAACTTTTTGAAAAAGGAACTTTTGTATTTAGGTCACGTAGTGAGTGCGGATGGTGTGAAACCAGATCCAGCGAAAATACAAGCCATTCAAAATTATCCTGCACCTAGGTCTTGCGATGATGTCAAGCGATTTGTAGCTTTTGCTAACTATTATCGACGTTTTATTTATAACTTTGCAGAAATCGCAATACCATTAAATAAATTGTCAAAGAAAAATGTAGAGTTTACTTGGACAGATGAGTGTGAAAAAGCATTCCAGTTATTGAAACACAAGTTAGTATCACCTTCAGTCTTACAGTACCCAGATTTTTCAGAGGAAAATGAGTTTAAACTTTATACAGACGCTTCGGGCATAGCGATAGGTTCAGTTCTATGCAACAAAGATAATCGACCCGTAGCTTATGCAAGTCGTAGCTTAAACAAAGCCGAACATAACTATCCGACTATAGAAAAGGAAATGCTCGCAATAGTTTGGTCCGTAAAATATTTCCGGCCCTATTTATTTGGAAAAAAGTTTCGAATATTTACAGATCACCGACCTTTAGTTTATTTATTTAATATGAATAACCCTTCGAGTAGATTAACTAAATTTCGATTGATATTAGAAGAGTATGACTTTGTGATTGAGTATATTAAAGGAAAGGACAATGTAGCTGCAGATGCATTATCTAGAGTGATTGTAACGTCAGAGGAGTTGAAAGAGATGAATAAACGAATTTTAAATGTAATGACAAGAAAACAGACAAAAGAGAGTGAGAGAGTGAAAGAAAATGATAGAAAAATATCTGACACGTCTATTGATTTCCGGCCTGATCAACCGAAAGTCGTAGAGTTGTTAAATAAACCGTCAGATTCTGTCGAGTTATTAATCATTTCGGAGCGAGAGATGAATAAAATAAGACCAAATAAAAGTTTTTTATTTGTGTATGATGAGAAAAAAATAATTTTATATACTACATGCCCAGACTTACTATCATGTAAAGCGCGAGTCGCCTATGTGAGTCAGCTGGAGCAAATATGTAGAGAAAAAAATATTCAAGAAATATTTTTAATAAAGCATTCAAGTAATGAAAAATATGTGAAATGGTTAACCAAAGAGGTAAATAAAATAAAATGGTTCGATTTACCAAAAATTTTTATAATAAAAGGACAAACAAGAGTATCTTCTATTGACGATAAAAAAGTTATAATGAACGACTATCACATCTTACCAACTAGTGGTCATGCAGGCATCAGGAGAATGCTAAATAATATCAAAAAAACCTATTATTGGCCAGGTATGAATCGTGAAGTAACCGAATTTGTAAATAAATGTAAAAAGTGCCAAATGCAAAAGCATTCAGTGCCTATTAGAGAGCCTATGGTTGTAACCACTACGGCCATGAGTGCTTTCGATAAAATATTTTTAGACATAGTTGGGCCCTTAGATAAGGATTATTATGATAAGGTATATATTCTAACTATTCAGTGTGAGCTTAGTAAGTATATCGTAGCTATACCATTAGAACGTAAGGACGCTGTTTCCGTAGCAAAAGCATTTGTAGAGAATTTTATTCTACAATATGGTGTCCCTCGAGAAATAGCAACTGATAGAGGTTCAGAATTCATAGCATCAACAATGAGCGAAGTTTGCAAATTACTCAACGTCAAACAATTATTTTCAACCGCATACCATCACGAATCAATAGGAGCTTTGGAAAATTCTCACAAAAATCTTAACGCTTATTTACGCATACAAACTGATAACGATCCTACGAAATGGAGTACGTGGGTTCCTTACTGGTGTTTTGTTTACAATACGAGTGTTCATACATCAACTAAATTCACGCCTTTTGAAATGGTTTTTGGTAAAACTTGCAATCTGCCTAGTAACTTAACTACAAATATAGAGCCATTGTATAATTCAGATAATTACGCATTAGAATTAAAATTCAGACTACAAAAATGTCACGATCAAGCAAGGAAGAATTTATTATTTTCTAAAGAGAAAAGAAAATGTAATTATGATAAACAAATTAATCCTATTGTCTATAAAGCAAATGACTATGTGTTATTAAGAAATGAAAATAATTCAAAATTACAGAATATTTATAATGGACCATATTTAGTTGTAGAAGACATTTCACCCAATGTTCGTATACTAAAGGACAATAAAATAGAAATAGTTCATAAAAATAGAACAAAATTGTTTAAAAATTAAGAGAAAGTATTTAGTTAAACTTATTAAGTTCATTTAATCACCAATGTATAATCAAATGTAATGTTTAATTTTATTTTTAAATTACGATAATTTTATTAGTAAGAAAAAAAAACTGTAAACATTTTTTTTTTCTTCTGGGAAAGGAGATGAGATGTATGCCTTATATCTGTACAAGCTATCTTAGCTTAGGTATATGTTTTGCATTATGTAGCGATTGCTACTTGGAAGTGACATAATAAATCGGGATTTAGAACAGTGAACATCTTTTCATTTGTGCGCCTCAGCGCGCCGACCACCGAACCTTATAATGCGACGACGCCACAGCAGCGGTCGCGCGGAGTCAATAAATCGACGGGACTCTAAATCGTGATTTTTGGTGTCGTTTTTTGGGGTAGCAAACGTATGTGAACAAAGACGATGATGAATAATCGTACTTTATGACATAACATTGATATCAATATTTTTAGTGGCAAAAATTGTCTAAATTCAGCTCAGCAATCGCCAACGTCCATACCACGTTGAATACACCGGTTCTCGTCCGATCACCGAAGTTAAGCAACGTCGGGCGCGGTCAGTACTTGGATGGGTGACCGCCTGGGAACACCGCGTGATGTTGGCTTTTTGCATCTTTTTGTTCCTTATCACAAACATTAACACAAGGCCTACACTCAGCTCTTTGTTTGGGGCTGGATGATCCTATGCTTTTTGAAAGTTGACCCTTAGGGTGGTTCGGCGCGAGATGGCGCGTGTTTCTTTTGTGGTTTTATTATGAGTTTCTAGAAAATGGTTTACAAATTGCGGCAAATTACTTGTCCTTCTAAAAATTGACGCGCTAAAGCTAACCCGCTTCGAACTATTTTAGTAAAATGTTATTATTTCTAAACTATATCATTGTATGACGTCATAATCTTATCTTTGAAGCAATTGTTTAAATTCAGCTCTGCAATCGCCAACGTCCATACCACGTTGAAAACACCGGTTCTCGTCCGATCACCGAAGTTAAGCAACGTCGGGCGCGGTCAGTACTTGGATGGGTGACCGCCTGGGAACACCGCGTGATGTTGGCTTTTTGCTTTTTTTCTTTGCACAAACATGCTCTACGACGCCAGTGAAACGTTGCGGCACACGCGCTTTGTTTCTATTTTTTTGCATTATAATAAGTTACATTATTATCTGAGTTATTCAAACTCCATGTCCAATATCAAAGTCATTATCTAAGTTATTTGGAGAAATAGTAAGCTATCATAATCATTCTCTATTAAAAATAAAAATCGGCTAACTAATTGACAGAGCGAACAAGTTCCTACCTAACTAAAATTAAATATTAGGTCCTTACATATGAAATTGGCGTTTTGTATGGGAGGAACAAAAAGTCGAATATTTTTTAATATAATATATTTAATTAATCAAAGTATGAACCATTATTTTCTATGCACTTTTGCCATCTTATAGGTAGTTCATTGATCCCTTTACTAAAAAAACCAGTCGGACGGGAATCAATAAAATCTTTGAAGGCGATTTGGACTGCCCCATCGGAGTTGAATTTTTTCCCTTGCAAGAAGTTATCCAAATTTCGAAAAAAATGGTAATCTGTTGGAGCAAGGTCCGGGGAGTACGGAGGATGTCTTAGACTTTCCAATTGAAGCTCTTCTAATTTAGTAGCCGTCTGTTGCGCAGTGTGTGGTCTAGCGTTGTCGTGAAGCAGCAGTGGCGTGGAGCGATTGACCAGCCTAGGTTGTTTAGCCGCTAGCTTTTCCATCATGGTTTGCAATTACTGACAATAGACATCAGCCGTAATAGTCTGGCCAGATTTGAGAAAACTGTAATGAACAATACCGGCACTAGTCCACCAAACGCTTACAAGTAACTTTTTTGGGGTTAATTTTCGCTTGGGGCAGGATTTGGCTGGCTGGCCAGGATCCAACCATTGCGCTGAGCGCTTCCGATTATCGTAAAGAACCCATTTTTCATCACAGGTAATGATTCGGTTTAAAATACCTTCATTATTGTGCCGGTTTAGTAATGTAACGCAGCAGTCGACGCGCGTTTGCCGGTTTGCTTCAGTCAATTCGTTTTCCATTTTGTAAAATGAGTAACGCAAACAGAAAAAAACAGAAGAAAAAAAAACAAATGAATGACGATCATCGAAGCACAAATACATGAGTCTATAGCTGTACAAATTTGAATTTGGAATTCCTTACCAAAGAGGAGTGATTAAAGTGGCCAGTACGAAAAACGCCAATTTCATATGTAAGGACCTAATAATTTGATTGTATCGAAAAACTAAACCTCTACGAATCCCTCGATTTCCTACTATTTTAGTTTAGTTTTTTGAGACAAAATGCTTATCCCTCGAGAATAAAACATCTGTGGGAATCTCTCGGGATCGTTCTCTATACAGTAGCAAAATTATTGGCAAATTCGCTTCTGATTTACGGAGACATCGACGAACATACATAACAAAACTCACATACAGCCGAAAATAGAACCTCTTTTTTCTAAGTCGGTTAAAAACGTACAATAAAATTTAAGAAGACGAAGAAATGTATTTATTTTACCCAAGAAACATACAAAAACAGTCTACATACAGACTTATAAAAGTACTAGTTATAAAAAAATACATTATAAAACAAAAGAAGATAGAAAACGAAGGTATAAAACTGGATAAAAGGGTCCCCAACTCAGCATGTGTAGTATTCGGCTAAGCTCAATGCAACGCTGATTTTAAGGTGGAGCCCGGAAGAATTGATAATCTTAGCTTTTTGCTTTATAGTGCGTTACTCGCACTAATAGCCGTAAGAAGTCCCAAAGTTTACAAAATCGTTTATCGTTTATTCAACAAAATAATATTTGTTACAAATAAAGTCGGAGCTCTGTCTCCCACTGATCTGTCTATAGAAGAAACGGTCAAAGATTTCGTGTCTTAGTTGGTTAGAGCACACCTGTACTGAGGGTGGGGCGCATGTTCGAATCCTGCCGAAATCGAAAATTTTAGGGACATTATTATTGAGCAAAAACAATTTTTTTTGGTTCAGCACACGCTGAGCCAACACCTATATCAGCGCAGGGTCATGGAGGCAGAGACACTTACCACCCTTTTTTTGAAACCAAGTTCCATAACGCGCGTTGTGAAAGGGGGCTGGACGGAAAAAATTCTCACGAAAAGTTGTAACGACACTTTTTGCTATAGTAAGGCGTGCGCATGTTTCTCTCTCTCTCTCTCTCTCTCATAGAAAGGAACTTCGTTCCATGCGGGTGTCCCTTGACACATCTCAACTTTTTTTTGTATCACGTACCTCCTTGATAAATTGTTATTGTTTTCTGTTTGTTTATTTTAGACTTTTGTCTACCTGTGTCTAAATAAATGTATTTCTATTCTAATAAATTTTCGTAGAATAGAGAATGTCTTCCTTTCTTGGAACAGTGTTGAAGATAATGATAACCTGTTTCAGATTGACAAAGTGGTGCAATTGTACGAGACGATGATGACGCGGCACTGTACGATGCTGGTGGGGCCCACTGGCGGCGGCAAGACTGTTATTCTGAGCTGCTTGGTCAAAGCGCAAACCAATCTCGGACTTCCTACCAAACTGCAAGTTGTTAATCCAAAGGCGAGTTATAAATTTCACTTCCAATTGTTTGATAAATTTATAATACTAAAATAACCGGCCAAGTGCGAGTCGGACTCAGCACGAAGGGTTTCGTTCCATTATCTGTAAAAACTGCAAAAAATCACGTTTGTTGTATGGGATCCCTTAAATATTTATTTTATTGTTTTTTAGTGTTTTGTTGTTATAGCGGCTACAGAAATACATCATGTGTGAAAATTTCAACACTATACCAAACTATACCTATTATTATGTTTTGTGCGTAGGGTACGCACAAAACATATCCACATGAGATGAGATCCGATCTGTAATAGTTTTAAGGATGTTATTCGCACTTCCCCGGACTCTGCGCATCAGGGAGGCGGTCTTTTTGCGAAGAATAGCTGTTATGGCCACATGTCCTGATTCGCTTTCGCACACGGAAGCGGCGTCGAAAGAATTCCCCGCCTCCGCCCATAGGCGCATTTGTGCGTCTTTCTTTTCTCAAAAAACCTTCGTTTGACCACAATCTCACCTGATGGAAAGTGAAGATGTGGCCAACGATTAATCACTAAGGTCTAGTCTAGTTGATACCTATTCACACTTGTCTTATAGAGAACAAAGTTGTAGTTGCCCGGAAATACAGCAGCAGGGAGCGTGATTCAACCCCCAGCGGAGCGCCTAGGTGAAAACCATAAGAATAAATAATATTTAAGTATTATTTATTCTTATGGTGAAACCTTCATTTCCTCTTGTAGCATCTGGCAACAGCCCAAGCTAAGGTTCGCACCTAAGTAATGAAAGACCCTTGTGCTTGTTGCCCCAACCCAACTTTATCAGCTTATCGGGTCTCATAGGTTAATGCGGTCTGCGTTGGTGGTCAATACAATTTGAATTCAATTGATTCATTGACAGTACAATTTGAATACAATTTGAATTTCGTCAAATTCTACTGACTGCCACCGCAGGCCGCGTCAGTCTGTGAGACTCTTTAAATAATGTTCCATAAAGCACACAGTGGCGTTTGATGACCGATGTGGCCCGGCGGGCGGAGGTCTGCCTGCGATGTAGGAGGTTGCTGGCTCGATTCCCGTCTTGGGAAAAATGTTTGTACGATTATCAAATCTTCGCCCCGGATTGTTCTGGGTATTTTATTTGTATAATAAAAAAAGACCCTGCATAATGTATTTTAGTTTTTTATATCAGTCGTCTACTACCCATAACACAAGCTCTGCTAAGCTTGGGGCTAGATGACGGTGTGTACATTGTCCAGCATTAAAATTTTCTTTACGCCTGATGTAAATTAAAAGCAATCTACATATATGTATAAAATATATTTATTTCATATATCCCTTAGGCGCCACTTACGAAACCCATGGGAAGAGTTGGGGTGGTGCGAAAAGCCATGCATAGTATTCATAGTGACAGTTTAAATAATTTATTTTATTTGTCTAGGCATGTTCCGTGATAGAACTGTACGGCATCCTGGATCCTGTGACGAGAGACTGGACAGACGGCCTGTATTCCAAGATATTCAGAGAAATGAACAGGTACGTTATTTTGATGTGTAGAATGGAGAAACAAAATACCTTTGTAATGTAATGTTTACATTGTAATGAGATAAAAATATACATATATAATTATAATTTATTATATACAAATACAAAATCTATGTATTTACTATTACAAAATGCATTCAGTTTACTGTGGTCCCCGCACTAGGTTCAGAACCTGTATCGCGGGAGGCCGAATTACAAACAGAATTACTAATTATCAAGACTGTAGTAAACAGGGTAACAGTTCACTCTTGAAAATTACATAAGAAATACATAGGTACTAATAATATCAAAAAATAAAATTAAAGGAGAGAAACACGTCAATTTATAGCTATAATTTAGAAGTACATATAAGTATAAGACATCTTGTGAAAATACAATAAAAGAATATTTTCATAACAACACGACTTAAGAAGTAACTAACATACATGCAAACAAATCGTTTATTTTTGACACAATAAAATGTTTTACAGTATATTATGAGTTCACAATTTAAAAAGTCTACATATTAAAATATATTCCTGTATATTAATTATTCTGTTTTTATTACAAATGTGTTATATATTGTTTGTCTATGTGTACAATGTTATGCATTTTTATCACTATTTGTTTATTTTTTGAGAACGCCATGTTTATACCTAAACCACATTGAAAGAGCCCCAAGTCTTCCTGCTTGTGGTGTAAGAGACGGGCAGAATTCTACTCACAGACTTCTCCATATTGTTCCTGTAAACTATAGATATAGAAAGAAAGAAAGAAAATACATTTATTGGCACACGCAAGTACACAAAACTTATATAAAACACCATAAAATAAATTATTAAACTATAACTTTAATATTTGAATCAATCCTATCTTATATCATATCCTATCCATATTATACTTTTTCCGCGAAAGAAAACATCTCTACCGAAACTTTTTCCAGACCGGCCGAGGAAAACGAACGCCGCTACTCCCTATTCGACGGTGACGTCGACGCCCTCTGGATAGAGAACATGAACTCTGTAATGGACGACAACAAGCTCCTAACTTTAGCGAATGGCGAACGGATCCGCCTCGCTTCGCACTGCGCGCTGCTGTTCGAAGTCGGAGATCTGAACTATGCGTCGCCCGCGACTGTCAGCCGCGCGGGCATGGTGTTTGTTGACCCCAAGAACCTGGGCTATCAACCGTATTGGGACAGGTGAGAGTTCAAAATAAGCTGATCGGTGAGCGTAGTCAGCTCCACTTCTTGATGACGTCATCAAATGAATAACTATTGCGACTCTACATTTTGAAAGTTATGTCGCCAACGTCCATACCACGTTGAATACACCGGTTCTCGTCCGATCACCGAAGTTAAGCAACGTCGGGCGCGGTCAGTACTTGGATGGGTGACCGCCTGGGAACACCGCGTGATGTTGGCTTTTTGCATCTTTTTGCTTTATACAAACAAAACATTCTGAACGTTTATGTCCCACAGCGTCTATTACTATAACATTAGGTAGTGTAAATTTTTAAAATGTTTTTTTTATTTGACTTAATATTAGCATTCATTCATTGTGTATTATACGCGTGTATTATATTTACACATAAAATTAAGAGCACTGTGATCTGCGATTAGTTAGACACTTAGACAGCTACATTTTAAGCAGTTTTTTTTAAATAAATATTTCATAGTTCTATTTTGAGTATTGACGATATTTTAATTAAATATTTTAATCATAAACCATCTTTATCTATGTATGTTTGCATACTGGTAGGTAAGGTACCCAACCCATCAAGCATGTTGTTTCTCATACATATATGTTAGTTATTATTAACTTTTTATCTTCCTAACTTCTTCATGTTTTATCGTCACGTTATGACGTCACAATATTTATTAGGACTGAAATTATTGTCTAAATTCAGTTTTGATATCGCCAACGTCCATACCACGTTGAATACACCGGTTCTCGTCCGATCACCGAAGTTAAGCAACGTCGGGCGCGGTCAGTACTTGGATGGGTGACCGCCTGGGAACACCGCGTGATGTTGGCTTTTTGCTTTTAAACCATCATCGGTCAAGGTATTCGCTGCCGCCCGATGATAATTTACATGGTAATCGTAATACCAATGTTTTAACATAATCTAATAACTTTTATCATTTCTCAGATGGGTCCGAAGCCGCACCAACAAAGAAGAAGAAGAGAAGCTAAACGCCCTATTCGATCACTATGTCCCGGGCGCTATCAACTACATCGTGTTTGGCCTGTTCGGACTTCAGCAGCAGACTCCGCTGAAGACCATAGTGCCGCAGACTTCCTTGAACTTGGTACCTAATATTTTGTCTTCCTTAACAGAGTACATCTGGCTGGGCATAGGCTTGGATATATTATCCTAGATTTTCTGATCCGCAATGCAATACGATAGCTTTTGTAATAG
The DNA here is from genome assembly GCA_946478455.1 of Eupithecia vulgata. Lineage (NCBI taxonomy): Eukaryota > Metazoa > Arthropoda > Insecta > Lepidoptera > Geometridae > Eupithecia > Eupithecia vulgata. The sequence continues at coordinate 13,057,739 of OX297875.1, forward strand.
AAAAGGCGCTCCAATATATTACGTAGCTCGCTCGCCCGTAGTGCATAATGTACCGTACATTATAAATACCGTTAAATAAAATCTTTATCGGAGCTGAAACGTGGACACTCACGGTAGGGCTGGTCCACCAGTTTAAAGTCGCCCAGCGAGCTATGGAGAGAGCTATGCTCGGAGTTTCTCTGAAGGATAGGATTCGCAACGAATACATCCGACAGAGAACTAAGGTTATCGACATAGCTCAAAGGATTAGCAAGCTGAAGTGGCAGTGGGCTGGCCATATCTCGAGAAGAACCGAAAACCGCTGGGGTAAGCGTGTTCTTGAGTGGAGACCGCGACAGTAGTGTAGGACGCTCTCCGACCAGGTGGGATGACGATTTGCGAAAGACAGATGCTGGATGCGGCAAGCTGAAGACAGGGCGCTATGGCGCTCAGTAGGGGAGGCCTATGTCCAGCAGTGGACAAATATAGGCTGATTATGATGATGATGAGGAATTGTCTGAATTAAACGATTGATTTGTAAATTATTCTTTATTAAATGCAAAATAAAGACCTCCATGGAGATCCTTAGCGATATTATTTTAGATCATGGGGTTTAAGTAAGCCGCTGTTTCAGCCGCGGATCACTTAAAGCCCATGATCTCTACGATACCTGAGTAGGTATACCACGAAAGGGAAATCCAAGGCTATGGTAAACCGGTAGCTTAATATCTATTAATTAGGACTTTATTTGAAAAAACTGAAACATTATAAAATGTTCTTTACCATGCTTAGTCTCAAGATCTTAACTTCTGTATTTATTGAGAAATTAAGGTTTTAGCAAAACTTTTGCGATGTTTTTCTATCGAGAAAATTTTATGGAATCGTGATTTCAAAACATAATGATCGATATAATAAGTCCTGAACTGTACCATGTATAAATTTCAAAGTTAAATATTTAGTGGTTTGGAAGATATTTAGATCTGACGGAGTTGATTAGTATAGTGAGGTGAGGTCAGCGGGGAGAGGGGAAGAGTCTCGTAACAAAAGACAGGTGAGGTCAGCGGGGAGAGGGGAAGAGTCTCGTAACAAAAGACAGGTGAGGTCAGCGGGGAGAGGGGAAGAGTCTCGTAACAAAAGACAAGTGTAATCAGTCGATGCTCGTTTATTTTATTACTGAAGTCATCAAGCTTTCTTACATTCTGGTACTTGGACAGGTTGGATATAACAGGACTGGATATAACATAGAGTTGTTACTACATAAAGAAGCCCTTAAGGCGCATACTAAGGCAAAAACAAGAAAATTAGGTGTTTTCGAACCCGTTTTCCGACGAAAATATTGATTGCGGAGCTCTGAAATTTATATATCCTGTAAGACACATCCTGAAAGGTCCCTTGGAGGTTCCAAATATTTGCTGTTAATCATAGTGTAGTTGTTATACTGTTAGTTATAGTGTATGTGTAGCGGCTTCGAACCCACTTTTTATCGGCGTCTCAAATTCGATTAGTATCAAATTCAGTATAGTGATTCACATAGTTCATACCTACCGCTTGGAGGTCCATTAGCTTCGAAAAGCAGTCAAATTAATGAAATCAAACGTAAAAACGTATTTGTACCTACAAAATCTGTGATTCAAACCTGACCAGTCACACGTCGCCCAACCGCAGAGGATCCTATTATTTGGTTGATTATGGCACTACATAGTATGCTGAACTGAAAACAAGCACTCTTTGCTGCATAAAGGCGCGCGGAAAGGTCCAAGGTCATTTGCCTTACTATTCGTCTTAAGAATAGACCCTCCCACGAGTTCTTTCCTCCGTCGATCTAGACATGTTCTCGGCGAACCCGTAGACCGTTTAACTTTTCCTGTGGCAAACAAGCGTCATCACTTGACTTCACTTGCAGGTTGTACAACTGTGCTACATGATAAGTGGCCTTATGCCGAACCAAGAAGATACCAATGAGGAGCCGGACTGGACCGTTACAGAGAGCGTTTTTATGGTGGTATGTTACACACATCCTACCTAGCTATGTAGTTTATTATGAATCTAAGCGGATTAACTACGAATGAATTTTTGGGTGGGCGATAGTTAGTAATTCTCGCTCTGTATATACATCGTTGATGTTGCGTGCTGCTTTTTGCTATATTTTGCTTCGATGTACTTAAAAAAATACGCGTTTTTATTTTTTCCAGTCTATGTACAATAGTCTCGGCGCTTGTATAGTGGACGATGGTCGAATGGACTTTGACAACTACGTGAAAAAAGCCTGCCCGATGATGCTAGTCGATGATAGCCCGGAGAAAAAAGCCACTACAAGTAAACAAAATCATCATCTTTCGCTCCTTATCCCACGCTAGGTGGGGTTAGCAAAACTTGTACATTTCTTCCACTTTCTCTATCACTCACTCTATCAGCCGTCATCTGTGTACGTACACCTTTCTTAACCATATTCTCCTTCACGCAATCCATCCCATCTTTTCTCCGATCTTCCTCTGCCCTTAAATCCTTCTACATTTAAACCTAACACTCTTCTCATATTAATATTGAAATATTATACATATATACCTAAATATTTTATTTTATAAAAGATAGAAACCAACCTGGCTGACGACCGATGTGGTGCGGTGGGCGAAGGTTTGCCTGCGACGCAGAAAGTTGCGGGGTCGATTCCCGCCTCGGGACAAAAGTGTGTACGATCTGCAGATATTTGTTCAGGGTGTTCTGGTCGTTTTCTATCTAAATAGAAAGACACATAGAAACTATATTATTATTGACTGTATCTGTAAATATGTATATGTACACATCATAATCAAAAAGCAGTTCTATGTAAGCAAATACCTGTTGGAAATGAATATAAAAAATTATCTCTTTTCCCTCTGATAAAATCTACTTCCAAAATATGCGGAGCTTTCCGGCCCTAAAATGTATGTAGGTACCTACTGAATTCCCTTTATTCCATCCAGTCCTACCAGTAGTTCGATAGTCGAACTGTTTGGATGTTTTTTTTCCAAATTGTTATACTGACGGATCGAACTATTTCGAAACATGGATTTTATTCCAAATAGAACTACTATGATAATAATGGTACAGTCAGAAATGGTACTTCAAATGCATTTGTATCTTGAGACGAAATTGTCCTTTTTGTTATGATATAATAAATCCTCTCTCGATATATCTCTTTGAAGGATCACTTAAAACAAATTATGAAGTATGCTTATAATATATTTTTTTGTCATGTAAATTATTGATTTATTATTATTATTATTTTTTATTATATTTTTTTTATTTTTTCCATACAAACCAGTGGTCTAGGAGCAGTAGTTTCCAAGATATGACAGTTTTTAGTTTGACAACTGTCATCTGAAATGAAGATCTTGTCGAGAGCTGTCACATCTCCATACAAACCAGTGGTCTAGGATCAGTAGTTTCCGAGATATGACAGTTTTTAGTTTGACAGCTGTCATCCGAAATGAAGATCTCACCGAGAGCTGTCACATCCCAATACAAACCAGTGGTCTAGGATCAGTAGTTTTCGAGATATGACAGTTTTTAGTTTGACAGCTGTCATCCGAAATGAAGATCTCACCGAGAGCTGTCACATCCCAATACAAACCAGTGGTCTAGGATCAGTAGTTTCCGAGATATGACCGTTTCCAGTTTGACAGCTGTCATCCGAAACTTTTTGTTCGTTGTTCTGAAGCAGTTCGTGGAAATTATGCCCACAAAAAATAAAGCGGACACAGTTTAGTTTTTTCCACTTTTGGCCGGCTGATGCGACATCTTTGCACATCGTAAATCAATGACTGTACTTCGGAGTTAGTAGTTCTATTTGGAATAAAATCCATGTTTCCAAATAGTTCGATCCGTCAGTATAACAATTTGGAAAAAAAACATCCAAACAGTTCGACTATCGAACTACTGGTAGGACTGGATGGAATAAAGGCTGAATTCAATTTGTCCCATCCATGGAAATCGATATGGTTTATGAATTAAAGTATTGCAAACCAATCGGCCCGCGTTGAATCGAACCAGCAATCTTGTGCGTCTCAGGCGGGTCTTCGGCCACTTGCGCTACAGGCGTCGTAAATAACAAATCAATCGAAGTTCAAGATCTGTTACATAACAAGTAACAAACGTTCAGCTCTGAACCGTACAGAATCTTGGATTAAAGGTCACATTTTTGTATGGTTTGCGTAATTCTATGTCCGCACGGTAAAGTCGTTATACCAAATTCCCACACGTCACCGAGATTAATATATCGAGAAACCAAACTCAAAGCTCAGATTTAAAATACCAGGAACTAATATGGACCCTTTGATTTCGTCCCTGATTCCAGAGCACTTCCCAATGGGCTTCCCCAGTCTGTACGACTACTGTCTCGAGGTAACTACCAAGACATGGGAGGCGTGGGAGTGGCTGGTCCCAGAATACGTCCACGATAGAGAGATGAAGTTCCCAGCTATCCTCGTGCCCACTGTGGACACGCTGCGGCTCACGTGGCTCATCAAGATCATGGAGAGCGTATGTATCTGTGAATTCGAATTTATTTCACGAATTTGTAGGAAAACCCACAGATATAATATGACAATAAGGTTTTTGCTTAAGAAAACAAGCATGATTTATCGTCAAACTAAGTTTACGATTAGTATAAAAAAATAGGCGCATTGCTGTATTTGAAGGTTTTATATAATCTTTTTTATATCTCTGAAATATAATTTATAATAGGAGTACATACACACCATAAAGTGACAATACATTTTTGTGACATATTCGCCAACGTCCATACCACGTTGAATACACCGGTTCTCGTCCGATCACCGAAGTTAAGCAACGTCGGGCGCGGTCAGTACTTGGATGGGTGACCGCCTGGGAACACCGCGTGATGTTGGCTTTTTGCATCTTTTCTGAAGACTAATGTGTAAACTAGATGTATTGTGCAAATATTTCGAAATTTTTCTGTTAGTCACTTTTTATGTTTTTACTGACAGGTCGAAAGGCCGGTACTACTCGTCGGGGATACTGGAACATCTAAAACTGCTATCATCTCGAACTATTTGCGTGGATTACCGCCCGAGAAATACGTAAGCAATCAATAATGTTTTTGTGTCGGCCTTAATATTTTATTAAAGTTATTAAATAAAGAAACAATTTTGTAAATTTTTCATAAAGTAAGCGCCTTATCTAAGTTTACGAGGCTTTAAGTATAATGTATCAGTAATCTATGACCTTCATTCAAGGAATTCCTCAACTACGTAGTAAGTATTATAATTTTTTTGCCTTCATTATAAACCGAAGATGTTTAGTATGTCAACAGCACGTGATTTAGCTGATAAATGAAAATATAAGTTAATTTCGCGAAGTTTTATATCGGGGGTGTAGCTCAGATGGTAGAGCGCTCGCTTAGCATGCGAGAGGTACGGGGATCGATACCCCGCACCTCCAATTCTTTTTGCTTACATAAACAGTAGTTATCATTTTAGCCTGTTTAAATCAAATTATACATCGCCATAGTGTTGTTGTGCTAAATGAAAGTGGACGATTGCATTTTAATCGGTGCTTTTGACTGTTTAATCCAATGCGGTGCAGTTCGAAACGGGCCGCAGCTCTTTTTAAGTAGGTTTGATACACCAATCATCCTAACCAAAAAAATAATTCTTGACATGTCTCACAGCGTTTTAAAGTCCTTAAATAGGCTGAACTTGTGACAAAGTAGATAAATAACAAATACAATTATTTTCTTCCTAGCTTGTCCAACAAATGAACTTTTCTTCCCGAACGTCTTCAATGGACGTGCAACGCAATTTGGAGTCCGTTGTCGAGAAGCGAACTAAGGACGTGTTCGGTCCGCCCGTGGGCAAGAAGATGCTGGTCTTCATTGATGATATGAATATGCCTATTGTGAGTACCAAGTCAAGAACAAAGATATAGGTAATAATAAAAAAAAAAGTCAAGTGCGAGTTAGACTCGCGCATCAAGGGTTCCGTACAAACTCCTACTCTTTAGCAAAGAAATCAGTCAAATCCAGACGAATAAGGCACAATAATTTTCTGATTTGATAACGATTATGACGTAACTTATTTAGTCCCTCGAACTATTGGCGTCTCGAGACTAAATAAGTTACGTCCAACCCTAGTGTAACAATGTACTATTTTGAATGAATAAACCACAAATTTACGGTTTTCTGATTTTTCCCTTTACTTGTGCTATAAGTCATTGCTTCTTGCCAAATTTCATGGTTCTAGGTCAACGGAAAGTACCCTACAGGTTTTTGGTCCATGGCGAGATTCGAAAATTATTTTTTCTGTGAATATACTAAAAATTTACGGTTTTCGAATTTTTCCCTTTACTTGTGTTATAAGACCTTGCTTCTCACCAATTTTCATGGTTCTAGGTCAACGGGAAGTACCCTAAAGGTTTTTGGTCCATGGCAAGATTAAAAAATTATTTTTTCTGTGAATAAACTACAAATTTACGGTTCTCAGATTTTTCCCTTTAATTGTGTTATAAGACCTTGCTTCTCACCAAATTTCATGGTTCTAGGTCAACGGGAAGTACCCTATAGGTTTTTGGTCCATGGCAAGATTAAAAAAATATTTTTTCTGTGAATAAATTACAAATTTACGGTTTTCGGATTTTTTCCATTACTTGTACTATAAGACCTTGCTTCTCACCAAATTTCATGGTTCTAGGTCAACGGGAAGGATTGGAAAATTGAAAAAAAATAGACATAAACAGCTGTAACTTTTGATTGCGTTGACTTAGAAGTTTGATTTATGTCGAGGCTTCAAGAGGTTACGAGCCTGCGTATATGATGTGAATATCAACTCGATAACTCTACGCGTTTCTGAGAAAAGTGGGTTGACAGACGGACAGACGGACAACAAAGTGATCCTATAAGGGTTCCTTTTTTCCTTTTGAGGTACGGAACCCTAAAAAGAGTAAATAGGTCTTATCTGGACATGCGTCATATATCATCGGCCACTTCATCTCATTCCATATAAAATATAACCTTAATTTTAAATTTTTCATAATAATTATTATATTTTATACAATATCAATAAAACTTCAAAAAAAATCGTTTCTGTATAAATCTTGCAAAATTATTAGAGCAAATTTATATTTTTTTTAATACAATTTCAACCTTAATGCTTAATGCCCCTATTTTGTTATGAAATTGGTCATATTTTGTGATTTGTTTCAATAATAATAATAATAATAATAATTAAGCCTTTTATTTCCAAACTCCTTAACTATGTACAAAAGTTTTATTAGTGTTTTGCTTATAAATAGGTTAGTAGGTACATATTATAGAGATTTAGTTATTTACACTTGTTGAGAGTTGGATCCCTTCTTGGGTAAAGGCCTCCTCCATTTTCATCCATGACTCTCTGTCGATTGTCTGGCAACCTGCTTTCAACCAGCTTTCTCCTGCTATTTGGACTATATCATCAGCCCACCGTCTATACGGTCTGCCAACATTTCTTTTGCCAGCTGGTCCCTTCCATCGTGTAGTCTGTATTGTCCATCTTTTATCGGTGAGGCGAGAAATGTGCCCTGCCCATTTCCACTTTAGTCTTAAAGCTTGTGTGAGTGCATCTGTTAGTTTGGTCTTTCGTCTTATCGAGCTACTTCTTATTTTATGTATTTTCCGTATCTTAAGGATGCTCCTTTCCATTGCTCTTTGTGTGGATCTGATCTTGAGTTTAACTTTATTTGTAAAGACCCATGTTTGGCATCCATAAAGTAGACAAGGCAAGAGACAAGTGTCAATTATTACTTTTTTCATACTTAGGCTGTAGTCTCCTTTTAGTATTTTAAGTGACCAGAATTTCTTCCATGTAATATTTACTCTTCGTTCTATTTCTTCTTCATTGCTATTCTTATTAAATGATACTTTTTTGCCCAAATAGACATAGCTATTGGTGTACTCTATGTTATTACCATTCACATGAATAGGTATTTTGTCACTGTTTGTCATAATTTTTGTTTTGTTTACATTCATTTCAAGTCCTACCTTTGAACTTTCTTGGGCAAGCAGCTGTATCATTTCTTGTATTACTTCTGGGTTTTCAGCTAATACTACTATGTCGTCAGCAAATTGCAGATGGCTAAGGTAAGCTCCATTTACTTTAATGCCTTTGTGTTTCCAATCTAGCTTTCTGAATATGTTTTCCAGTACTGCAATGAATAGTTTTGGTGACATAGGGTCTCCTTGTCTGACTCCTCTTTCTATTTTGATGTCAATACCTCTGGTTTCTAGTTTTACCTTGCTTGTACTGTTGGCATATATATTTTTTATAATATTTATGTATTTCTTGTCAATATTAAACATTTGTAATGCGTTCCAGATTGATTTATGGCTTATGCTGTCAAAAGCTTTGCTGTAGTCTATAAAGGCTACATACAAAGGTTTGTTGAACTCCTTGTACTTATTTATAACCTGTTCTAAAGTGTGTATATGGTCAGTAGTGCTGAAACCAGAGCGGAAGCCTGCTTGTTCAATTGGTTGTGACTCATCAATCTTTGGTGTTATTCTTCTCAATAATATTGATGTAAAGAGTTTATATATGCTTACTAGTAGGCTGATTGGCCGATAGTTGCCAATATCTGTTGCATTTCCTTTTTTATAGAGGAGAACAATGTCGGAGGTACACCATTGTTTTGGTACAGTCTCGGTGTCTAATACCATATTGAATAATCTTGTAAGTGGTTTAAGTAGGATTGGTGTTCCTGTCTTTAGAGCTTCATTAGTTAACCCATCTGGTCCAGGACTTTTTTCAGTTTTTAATTGCCTTATTTGTTGGAATACTTCCTTTTCGCTTATTGGTTCAATGGTAGTTGTATGTTCAGTTTCGGCAATTTGATTATCTGTATTGTTGCGGTTGTCGTCTTGTCTTTTCTTGTATAGTTCTATGTAGAAATTTGTTGCTGTATCTAAAATGTTTTTCCTTGTTTTGGTTTCTGTTGAATCGTTGCCAAGTTTCTGTATCCATGATTTGTGTAGGTTAAGTTCTTTGAAAGCTCGTTTTGTGCTTCTAAATTTCGTTAGGTTTCTTACTATAATTTCTTGTCTGTGTTTCCTGTAATCTTTTTTAATTGCCTTATTTGTTGTTTTATACAGTTTGCTTAGCTCATTCTTCATGTTTTTGTCTTTGTTCTTTATATTAATTAACTCTGTGCGGCGTTTAATTAGTTTCTTGGTGTCTTCGTTAAAAATATTATGTTTTTTCATTTTTACCATTGTGTTTTCAGTTGTTAAGCTACATTTTATGGCTTTTTCTATATTGTTGTAAAGATCTTGGATATTTGTGGGTTCTGTGACTATGTCATCTATATAAAGTTTGAGATTTTTGGTGTATCTTTTGATTTCTTCTTCTGTTTTAGGGTTTATCTGTTTATTTTTAAATTTTCTTCGGCTTTTCTTTGAGTTTCTCAAAACAAATGTTGCTCGGACCATTCTATGATCGGATGGGTAGTGAATATTGTTCAAAACTTCTACATTTTTTATTAGTTTAGGTTTGTTTGTCAATATGAAGTCAATTTCGTTTTTTGTTTTATTGTCTGGTGATTTCCAGGTCCATTTCCGGTTTGCTTTTTTCTTATAGTATGTATTCATGATTGATAGTTTGTGTTCAAGGGCATATTCTATTAGTCGTTCACCCCTTTCGTTTCGTTTGCCGTAGCCATGGTTACCCATGATAATATTTTCTTCGATTTTTGGTTGTCCTATTTTTGCGTTGAAATCACCAATTACTAGAACAGTGTTGTCTGACATTGTGTGAGCTTTCTTGATATCGTTGTAAAATTTATTAATTTCATAGTCATTGGCACTTTCTGTGGGTGCATAGGTTTGGATTATTGATATGTTAAGTTTTTCAAATTGCAGTCGAAGTAAGGCTACTCTTTCTGAAATTCCAGTGAAGTTAATAATTTTATCTTTTAGTGCCTTTTTTACTAAAAACCCTACTCCATGCAATCCTTTAGTTTGACCACAATAACAAAAGATATACTCCTGATATTCTTCAATATTACAGCCCATTCTTCGAACTTCTGATAGTCCTAATATATCACATTTAATGTTTTCGAGAGCGTTTGCAAGTTCTAGGTATCTTTCAGTTGTCAGCAGAGATCTCACGTTGTATGTGCATATTTTTAAGTTGGTCTCATTCCTTATGAACCCGTTGATGGCGATGCTAGAAGATGGAGGGTGGCGGTCTAATTTCCCACGAGGACCAGTCGGCTTGGGAAATGTTTTATTTATAATATTATGTTCTAGCTGTTGATGTGTTGTTGATTTCCGGTGTCTGATGGCACTGTCCTATTTGCTGTGCCCTGGTACTGATGATAGTGAGTTGGTTCTTGACCTCATTACATCAAATGCGTTTATCTTGTTTGATTTTGAGGAGGCATGCTGTTTTCGGGGTTGCTCAGGTGCCGAGGTTTCTGGTGAGAGCAAGGATAAGTTCCTTTTGCGGTTCTCTTTATCATAGGGCCCCTCTTTAACTATCAGTTTGTCATATTTTATAACAGCATAGTGGCCCTTCTTTCTTTCTTCAATGAGTTTTGTTTGAAGCTCCTTCCTTTTATCCAGTACCTCTTTTGGAAAATCTTCGGTGATGTACGCATTTTTCAGCTTGTTTTTGTTTTTCATTATCTCGATTTTTTTCCATCCACTAACAAATGAAACCAATATTGGTCTGTCTTTTAGGTTATTGTTGTCTTTTCTTCCGATGCGGTAGATGTTGTTGACATCTCTATCGTCAAGGGAGATTTTCAGATCATTTTTGATTTTTGCTGTTGTTGATACCATTAGTTCTGATGGTGAGCGTTCGTTTTCTTGTATTCCAAAGATTATCAAGTTGTTGAATCTTTTATTTTTCTCCATGCTTACTATTTTACTTTTTAACTGTTGATTTTCCGATTTCAGCTCAGTAATTTCACGTGAAAACGGAACAAGTTTTTCATCCATTTGTGATATGATTTCTCTTGTTTGTTTGATCATTTCCATTTTCATCTTGTCGAATAATTCACTCAGATCGTTCATGGCTTCGTTTTCATTCATCTTTTTGTCATCTTTTGATTTGTTTCATTGCTTATATTAAATTCACTTTTTTTGAAAAGTTTCTGAAATATTTCTCATGGAACTCTCATAAAACTTTCTAACATTGTTTCCTCAGGTGGACACCTACGGCACACAGCAGCCTATAGCGATCCTCAAGCTACTGTTCGAAAGGAAAGGATTCTATGATCGCGGGAAGGACCTCAATTGGAAGAATATCAAAGACATCGGCTTCTTAGCGGCTATGGGCAAGGCGGGTGGTGGCAGGAATGATGTAAGTCTGTTTGCGCCTAGACGAATACTAATAGAAAAGTTTCGACGGAATGCTCTCGAATGCCTTTCACGTTTTTACCGAATGGAAATTTATGCCTTATTTACTGGTTCAATCAGCTATTCGAATTTATAAAATTTTCCTTCGATTCCCTCACAATGTGGCTTTGGTTAACCCCTAGCAGAGAATATTAAAATAATACTTCCTTAGTCTGTTAGCGCCTAGACGAATACTTATAGCAAAGTGTTTGAATACCTCTGTTTGGTAAGCGGGTTTGTTTCCAGATCAAACCCGCTTATCAAACAGTTTGATATAAGTATTCGTCTACCGCAGTTTTAATATTATTTTCAAGTATGTAAGTAACACTTTTGTGGGAGTGTTTTCTATGCAGAATTAATGCAATTTATCTAGCGCCTCGCTAGACGAATACCTACTTATAGCAAAGTGCTTTTTACGCTTTTTTAGGCGCATTTAGATATACATAACAGTAGGTGAGAGCCGTAATACACAGCACCTAGTTGCGATTTCGATTTGAGTTATCATTAAAGTGGGTAATTTATACCCACTTTATATACATCCTCATCAGCCTATGTTAGTCCACTGCTGGACCTAGCTAGGTCTCCCCTAATGAGCGCCATAGCCACTTTATACTAACGATCGCAAATTCGCAATTCATCGATTGATTTACAACATGGTTTTTATATTATTTTACATGATTATTTAGTGTTTTTGTATTCATTTAATAATTTGGATTAATTTAATTTATTATGCTGTTATCAAGTTTTTCTTTAGCGTGATTACACCGTGTGAAAGAATTTAGGGGAAGCTTTTATCAGCAAAAGTACCTACTATTAGTAACAATTTTAACTGATTTTGTAATAGTTTTAATTCCCCAGGTTGACCCTCGCTTCATATCAATGTTCTCGTCCTACAACCTGCAATTCCCCTCCGAGAGCACGCTGCGTCACATCTACACGGCCATAATGAGAGGCCATTTCGAAGTGTTCCCGCAAGACATCAGGGATATTGTGGACAAGATCGTTTTTATGACTTTGGACCTTTACAAGGTGAGATTAAGATTGGTTTTCAATTATTTGCCATCTTTTTTGCAACCTAATAAATTTATGAACGTGCCAATTACGTATAAAAACGGTTTTAATTAGAATTCTTTAAATTATCAGCTACATCGACTCACATTTTTTTTTACGAATAACGTAGCTATTACCGATTAATATGCAAAATTTCATTAAAATTGGGGATGTAGTTTCCAAATGAATTGATAAGTACGTTTGTATGTGAGCTAAGAGGTTCGTCCTCGCCCCCACCTTAGGCTGAAGCCTTTTTGTCGCGTACCTACTAGGAAAGGACTATTAGTCCAGTCCAGTAGTTATTATGACCAGGATCATTCATCACCATCAGACTACACATTTTTTATTTCATTTAGTTTTTTTTTCACCAAGATGTAGGGTGCGTAATGTGTCCCCCACAATCCTCTAATTATGTAGTTGGTGTTTTAGAGGTAAAAGAGTTATGTAAAGTTTCACGGTTTAATCGTACGTTATGTTAAAGGTTTTGTTATGGTCGCGAGTGTACGCCGTGACGTGTTGCCCAAAGGACAGTTGTTTGCGACTGAATGTAATAAGCCTGAGAAACACTTCATAACGTAAACTGCTGACCCGCGGGAACATGTCACTCTGTATGGTATGCAAACCGTACAACGCCCTTGTTTTAAGATGTTAGTTTGTTTTGTGCATTCTTTAATGCGTTTTAACCATCGTAAGTTTTTTGTTCTAATTTCCGATTCTCATTACTCAGTTTTTTGTATAATTTCTATTGTATTCATAGTGAATATGTCTTCCGAAGTTCCGACACATTTCAATATATTTCTAGATTCTGATCGTAGAGCTGCCACCGACGCCTGCAAAATTCCACTACATCTTCAACCTTCGCGACTTGTCGCGCATCGCGGCAGGGATGTGCCTCACGCATCCGAACTACTTCAGCGAGTTGAAGTGTGTGCTAAGATGCTGGCGCAACGAGTTTACAAGGGTTATATGCGACAGGCTTATCAGTGTTACGGTAAGAAATCTGAATGTTACAAAAAAAACTCTGTGGCGCGGTGGACGAAGGTCTGCGATGCAGGAGGTTGCGGGTACGATTCCCGCCTCGGAACAAATGTTTGTACGATTTGCAAGTATTTGTTCAGGGTGTTCTGGTCGTTTTCTATGTATAATAAAATATCTATCTATGTATTGTATTATGTATATCAGTTATCACTCATAACACAAGCTCTGCTTAACTTGGGGCTAGATGATGCTGTGTGAATCGTCCAGCATTAGTTATTTATACCATACCACGTTGAATACAATACCGGTTCACGTCCGATCACACCGAAGCTACGCAACGTCGTCGTCGGGTGCGTGGGATTATGGGCTAAAAGCTATTAAGCCCATTGTCAGGGGGAGTCCTGCGTCCAGCAGTGGACCAGGACAATAAAAGACACGACATTAAAAGCTGTTAAAGTTGAGGTTAAGGGCGCAGTCAGTACTTGGATGGGAGACCGCTCTGCGGACCGCTCAGTGATCGTTTATGACGTCACAGTCGTCGTGTCAATCTTTGATTGTAATTCAATTCTATTATCGCCAACGTCCATACCACGTTGAATACACCGGTTCTCGTCCGATCACCGAAGTTAAGCAACGTCGGGCGCGGTCAGTACTTGGATGGGTGACCGCCTGGGAACACCGCGTGATGTTGGCTTTTTGCATCTTTTTCCTTCATACAAACAAAATACAAACGACAATTTAAATTATTGTCGAATCAAATATTTGAATCCCTTTAATTTTAATAATTTTTTTATAATTCGTAATTGATTTATAGGTTTTTCTGGACTGCCATGCGATAATAATTAAGAATTCAATTTTAGCCCTAACAGCCTGAAAAAACCTTGTCACCAAAGTCGTGTTACGTTTACAGATAATTATATTAAAATTCTGTGGGTGTCTCACATACATTAGTTTAGGTGTATGTTGTGTGTGACGTCACAATGTCTGCCTTTGATGTGGCTCAAATTGTTTAAATTCAGCTCAGCAATCGCCAACGTCCATACCACGTTGAATACACCGGTTCTCGTCCGATCACCGAAGTTAAGCAACGTCGGGCGCGGTCAGTACTTGGATGGGTGACCGCCTGGGAACACCGCGTGATGTTGGCTTTTTGCACTTTTTCAAACTCGGTTTTATCTCAGAACTATATCGAGATAGTTTTGTAGTTTTGTATATATAATGTTTCGATTTTATGTCACCATAACATTGTTATTCTGTTAGGACGGCGAGCTTATGGCCAACCATTTGCACGAGCAACTCCTTGTCTACTTCCCTGAGGAGGAGCCCGTTGTTCTGGAAGAGGTTGTGTTACCGGACGAAGAAGAAAATGTGGAGGAAGAATTAGATGGTAAACTACGCTTTCAATTTGACGACTAACAACGTTAGTTGGCAAGGATCCGCCAAAGACGCAGATTTTGCGCTGAATTGCAATTGCTGTGCAGATTCCCCAGTATATCACTAAGTATTTGGTACGTGTTCAATTCAATTCAATTTATTTATTTAATTAGAACGGTCCTACAGAACCACACACTAACTAATTTTAAGTAATACTATACAGAGACTAAAGAAACACATGTCGCACAAAAAACTAGCAATGAAATCTGAATTATATTAGCAAGTATAAATAAATAAAACAACAAATTTCTAATAAATATACATCGAATAGCAAAAATTGCAATTACAATAAATGATGTCAATTTACAAATATGAAAAAATAAATTACAAAATTATTTTCACTAACTTAATGTCAAATCACAGTTCGTTTTCTATATATAATAAAAATATCTATCTATGTTATATATTATATTATGTATATCAGTTATCTAGTACCCATAACACAAGCTCTGCTTAGCTTGGGGCTAGATAATGCTGTGTGAATTGTCCAGCATTATTTATTTATTTATTTATTTAATTATCATCCGTCAAATCTCACAAAATCTCGTGCCTTCACTGATTACATCCTTCCATTCATCATCAAATATGTGTGAAGTGGACACTCACGGTAGGGCTGGTCCACCAATTTAAAACTGCCCAGCGAGCTATGGAGAGAGCTATGCTCGGAATTTCTCTGAAAGATAGGATTCGCATATTCGAATTCATCGGACAGAGAACCAAGGTTATCCACATAGCTCAAAGGATTAGCAAGCTGAAGTGGCAGTGGGCTGGCCATTTTTCGAGAAGAACTGACAATCGCGGGACTAAACGTGTTTTTGAGTAGGTAGAGACCGCTACTGGGCAGACTTAGTGTAGGACGCCCTCCGACCAGGTGGGATAACTATTTGCGAAAGACTGCTGGCAGATGCTGGATGTGGTAAGCTAAGGGCAGGGCGCTATGGCGCTCATTAGGGGAGGCCTATGTCCAGCTGTGGACAAATATAGGCTGATGATGATATGTCGACACGTTCCATTACCGTATGGTATTTGCGAAAATAAACAATTGAGATATTCTAAATCAGGTATCTGATTATTTGTGTTCAGAATTTGGCGACCCGATTCCAAAAGCGGAGGTGGCCAAGGAAGTCGGCGCGGAGGAGGTAATGGAGGAGGCGGAGATGGAGGAGGAGGCTGAGGTTGAGAAGGAGCTCACGGTAAAAGTCTAAACTCAGTGCTTTATTTCCTGTAGGCGGCCGCACATGGCCGATTTTTTGTCCTACGGGTGAGTGTATTCGACTATTCGAAGGCGATTTGTGTATTCACAAAATGTAAGAAACTAACGCTTTTGATTAGTCAAAAACGCCTTTCCATAACTATTTCATCCGACAATCAGACAAAATCGGACGTGTGCGGCCGCCCTTAGTAGACATTACCGGACTCTTGGTCACTTAAACAAAATACTGCTTTTAGCAAAACCCGTAGGTAATTATTGCAAAATAGTACTTACAAGCAAATTTTAAAACCTTTAGAGGATGTTTAATAATTACAGGTTTGGAAAACAAAATCTTAGCCTAAATTAATTATAATAAGTCAACGTGTGTCCGTCTACACTTGGTAAATTGAAACTTGACTGCGTTGCGGAAGAAATGCTGATATAAATTATTGTTTTAGCAAAAACGAAAAACCGATTTCGAATTCTTTTTTACTTCACTTTTATTAAGCTTTACGGGACGAAAAGTAATCCCTCGAGAATACAATTTATATGGGATCTATGTACCCGGGATCATATTCTATACAAAACCTGTCAAAACATTAAAATCGGACTTCAACTGACGTTCGGCGAACATGTATAAAAAAACATTCATACAGGTTTATGCATAGATTTTCGAATTTTTTTATGTCCGTAAAAATATGTGAGCGTGAATGTTGCGCTCTATAAAAAAAACCATTTAACTATGAACTCAATAGATGGCATATTGTCTACAGACTACTGCGTCGTAAATGTCATCTCAGATTATACTGGTATCGCGTTCATAGCGCCCTATTTTCAATTTCAGTCTCTGTCTGGTCTGACGTATCCATTTCTTTGCTATTTTTATCCGCAAGTGGTTCGTTTTTCGGGTGTTTCTGTGGTTGACGGGCCCCTTTTTGTTACCTTCCTTCAAGCATCAAAACGGCTAAAGCAGTTTTGATAAACGACGTATCAAAATACTCGTCTGGATACTAGATTGTTCATTTTGTAGGCCCATTCGGCGTAAAAAATTAAAAAGCCCTAGCCGGCAAAATCCATTGCTTGTTTAGAACAAACCTCGCTACACTGTTCAAGCTAGTATTTATGTATATTATTGTTGGTATAATTGAGATTATGAATTTCAATACGATTGTCGCCAACGTCCATACCACGTTGAATACACCGGTTCTCGTCCGATCACCGAAGTTAAGCAACGTCGGGCGCGGTCAGTACTTGGATGGGTGACCGCCTGGGAACACCGCGTGATGTTGGCTTTTTGCACTTTTTTGCTATCGAATCGAATTATTTGAATCTTTTAAATTTTAAAGCAATTTCAATAATTCGTAACTGATTTATAGGTTTTTCTGGACTGCCCCATAGCGATAATAGTTATTTAGTCAATTTTCGCCACAACGAACGGTCTGAAAAAACCTTTTCACCAAAGTCGGGTTACGTTTACAGATAATTATATATATAAATTCTGTGGGTGTCTCGCATACTTTAGTTTAGTTAGGTGTATGTTGTGTGTGACGTCACAATGTCTGCCTTTGATGTGGCTCAAATTAAATAAATTCAGCTTTGCTATCGCCAACGTCCATACCACGTTGAATACACCGGTTCTCGTCCGATCACCGAAGTTAAGCAACGTCGGGCGCGGTCAGTACTTGGATGGGTGACCGCCTGGGAACACCGCGTGATGTTGGCTTTTTTTTGCTTTTCTCGCATCAAACCTGTGAATACAAAAAAATAAAATAAAAAAAAAAACATGTTATTTTCAGGTGGAAGAATACGTATTACGCGATCCGCTGTTATTCGGTGACTACAGAAACGCACTCGATGAAGAGGAAATCAGATACTACGAGGATCTTTTGGATTATGAGGCAGTTTATTTCCTGTTCCAAGAGGTAAATTAAATATGCAAATATTTTGTAAGAAACTTTGTAGTTGAACAAGAAACGGTAAGAACTTTGAACGAATGTTCGACACTAAGATACTAACCATGGATTTTTACAATATTTTGTTTTGATTGTTATTTTGCGTTGGTCGACTGTAAAATGAAAACGCTCTACTGAACTAAATCAAACTTAGCTAAATACAATTGTAAAGAGTATTACGCGATCAGACCGCGGCGCTTCTGTTCTGGGGGCCTATTTTATGCCTACAACATGAATTTGCTTGTTTCGTTTCGGTCAATTGGAGTACCTACCACTTTTATAAGCGAATCGGTTAATACTGTTTCATTTGTGATAAGATAAATTAAAAAATACTGAATAAACATGATACATTGCAGTTGACGCGAATTTTTGGTTTTCTGCATTTTTCTTTTTGACTTTTGCATCGCTGTAAGCACACGTGACAGCGACGCAAAATGGAAGGCGACTTGAAAAATCTAACAATAAGTCGGTTATGCGGTTCAGAAAATATGTATTGGTTTGCTATCCTAGTCCTTGCCCATACAGTTTGTGCATGTTAGAGCAGTAAAGGCATAATAATATGATATACCCCGGTCACAACATACGTCACAGGCGAAATCGGACTTCAAGAGTCCTCTAAGAAATGTAGGGTTTTTTGACAAAGGACATATTCAGTCCTTGCAACAGACAAGGGGGTAGGTAGTATGAGTTTTATGTATCGTACTTACCTCTCTAGATACTGGACGAGTTCAACGACCGCGGCACATGGGGCAAACTCTCCATAGTGCTATTCGAAGACTGCCTGGAGCACCTGACTCGCATGCACCGCATCCTGCGCATGGACCGCGGGAACGCCATGATCATCGGTGTCGGCGGCTCGGGGAAGCAGTGCATCTGCAAGCTTTCCTCCTTCGCCGCAGGTAAAAACTAAAAGTGCAAAAAGTGGTACGCAAACGGTCACCCATCCAAGTACTGACCGCGCCCGACATTGCTTTACTCGGTGATCGGACAAGAACCGGTGTTCAGCGTGGTATGGTGATGTTTGAGCCCGCCATGCTTGAGGTGCCCAACTGTAGGACCAACCTACTTAAGTTTGCCCCCATGTTCGCTATCTATCTGCTCAATATTATTATCTGCGAATAACGTGGATATTTTTTACAATAACCTGCCGAAACTCCTACAAATAGCACAGGTAGTTATAGAAACAAAATGTTTAGATTAGTACTTATCTAACTCTATTATATACCTTCTTACTTACATATACCATCGCCTTAAGGTTAAAAAAAACCCCTACCCCCTATCCCTATCTAGCCCCAAGCTAAGCAGAGCTTGTGTTATGGGTACTAGATAACTGATATACATAATTTTATACAATACATAGATAGATATTTTTTATTATATATAGAAAACGACCAGAACACCCTGAACAAATGTCTGCACATCGTACAAACATTTGTCCCGAGGCGGCAATCGAACCCGCAACCTCCTGCGTCGCAGGCAGACCTTCGCCCACCGCGCCACAGACGTCGTCTAGTCATCGTTTATCAGAGCTTGAATGGCTGATATACAAAGAATACATTACAAAGATAGATATTGTTACTATATATACATAGATAATACACCGAACAAATATTTGAAAATCGTAGAAACATTTAACTAAACATAACACAAGCTCTGCTTAGTTTAGGGCTAGATAATGCTGTGTGAATTGTTCAGCATTATTTATTTATTCATTTATTTGTCTACGTCGCGTCGCTGAATTCGTGTCGAATTTCGTGAATTCTATTTGCAGTGTTAAAGACAGCGATTTGTAAATAAAAAAATAAAATAAAATCGTTTATTTCAAGCAACATTAGGGTCACAGTGGAGTTTACGGGACGCAAGAAAAATACGTTTTTTTTTAGGTTAAGGTCATTGACCTTTAACCTAAAGTTTAACGACCTTGAGATAAGTGACCTTGAGGTCATTCACCTCAAGGCTCAAGGTCACTAACCTTTTCTATGAAAATGTTTTATTTATTTATTTTATAGGTTGTGAAGTGTTCATGATCACAATAACACGGAACTACAACGAGAATACGTTCAAAGATGACATGAAGCGAATGTACACTATGCTCGGCGTCGACAATAAGAAGATCGTTTTCCTCTTCACTGCGGCACAGGTATATATACCGGCTGGTCTTTCGGAAAAAAACAACACTTTCATAATCTTCAAAATCCTACTGCTGTTCAAATATGAAATCTAGGATTCTTACCCCCGAATACTCAAAAAGTATTCGGGGGTTACTCCCAAATACTCAAACGCTGCTCAGATAATATGAGCACGTCTCAAGTGACGAATTTTTGACAGATTTACATGGAAAACTGTCAAAAAATCGCTACTTGAGACCTGCTTAAACCTGAGAAGCGTTTGAGTATTTGGGAGTAACCCCCGAATACTCAAACGCATCTCAGGTTTAAGCACGTCTCAAGTGACGATTTTTGACACATTTTCATTAAATTATGACAAAAAACCGCTACTTAAGACGAGCTTCAATCTAAGTTGCGTTTGAGTATTCGTGGGTTAGACTCATACACATAATATTCCATTTCATTCTGTACAAAAGCGCCAAGATAGTTTTTTGAAAAGTTGTATACCTAATGTATATGTTTGATGAAAAAAAATATCTAAAATATCTCAATTTTGATACATAGTTGGCTTCTTCTCCCGAGCAATATGGCTTACTGATTAGATTTTTATATTGAACAGTAAAGCATAGGCCCCATCGACTTAGTACGATAAATATGCGTCCATAGTCCCATCAGCACATCATATCCAGAGCAGAACATGTCGCCCCCAAATAAGGGTTTCTTGTTATCTTAAAAAATAATAGTATTTTTGAAATATGTAAAACCACACACTGTCTGCATTATAGAGGTATTCTGTTTGTTTACTGTACAAAGTATCAAGGCTCATTTTAAAATATTTTTGAAAAGCGACGCCTTTCTGTACTGTTTAGATCTTTTAAAACACTTGATTTTTTCTATAAATAAAATTGTATGTAGGTAATCGTGTTTTCGAAACACTGTCGTTCTAGCATCAATCCTGAACTATAACATACATTAAACTCAATGTAAATTCAGTATTAAGATATTATGACCGCTGATGATTAGTGATTTATCATCGACTCTTAAGCCTCGTTCCGTGCCACCAACAGCGGTCTTGTACTACCCGCGGCCTAGTTTATCGCGTAGTAGGTACTGTGTTGCCGATCCACCCTCGAATCATTCATGAGAAAAAACATATCTCCGACCAGTAGCCAGTAAAAATCTGTCAAAAACCATTGTACCGTTTTAGAGATAAGCCAGAACCAACAGACGGACAGACTTTATTTATGTTTCAGTAAATATAGCAGGATATAGCTCAATGTTTAAAAACTGCGTGATTTTCTTCAGGCCTGAAATATACGAAATACAAACGGGGATCGCGTCAGTTTAAAAAATGATTCTATAAGTTGTGTGAAAGGTCGTGCTCTTTCTATCTAATAATTGAACTGTAATTGTTTACAGATATTAGAAGAAGGTTTCCTTGAGTATATCAACAACATCCTGATGATCGGAATGATCCCGGCTCTGTTCGGAGACGATGAAAAAGACGCCATCATCAACTCCTGCAGAACCGCCAGCGGTGAAGCCGGTTTTGGCGTCGGGAAGTGAGTAAACAATAGGGGATCGGCCAAATTTTCAGAAAGTGTTTATATAATCTTATTGGATACTTATTGCGATAAATGTTTGAATATTGTTTGTTAAAAAATGCCGCCAAAACGCTACGTTATGTCCTCTGACAACGCGTGAAGTCATTTGTGGTTATAATGAAACAGCTGTATGGGCATAAGTTCGCGGGAAGTTTTGTTTCGTGGAGTAGATTCTAAATTTGTTGTTATGGAACGAAAAAAAATATCGTTAGTGTGCAGTAGTTACCTCAATGTACGAACTCATCAAAAACTACTACGAATAAAATATTCATTGATGTGCCAAGAAAAGATACGATTTTGAACGAACTCTGTGTTCTGGACACACCCTGCATTTAATGGTACACAAGTCGGAATCACTCCAAACTTGTACCGAAGAAAAATATTTTAATGCATAATATTAAAATATTATTCGATAAATGCCAAACAGTATATTTCATTTATCTAAGTACATTTTAGATTTTAATCTGATTAATTACTGTCCGATCCCCTATTGCAAAAAGCCATCTTCGGTGATCGGACGAGAACCGGTGCATTCAACGTGGTATGGACGTTGGCGATAAACGTGCTAAAATATTGAATCAGTACACTCTTGTTTATTTGATGACGTCGTTAACTACCAACTACTTTACACATTATTGTAATATTACCCGTCCAACAGAGCACTGTACTTAACGATTTATCTTTTAGCTCGTTTATTTTCAATCCATAGTACGAGTATGTTGTATATTGTGCATATAACTGTGTATTCAACGTAATATTGACGTTGACGAGAAACTTTTCAAACTTTGTTCTCTTGCCTGACGTTCCGCTACCAAACAAGATAGACTTATTTTTATTTGTATAATTCTTTGTGTAAGGGTCCTATCTTATTAGGTCGCCATGGTAGCGCCACCAGTCGCACCACCTTGGTGTCTTGCTGCCAAGCGAGAAGCATCAAAACAAACACTACTACCTGATGATGGTGTGAATGAGACTTTAAATAGCTCTATACATATTATATGTATAGAGGGTGATTTGGTTGCCTGCAACAAATTTGATTGATCAACCAAGCTGATACCAGCAGGGCTATTCAGGATGGCTCGGAATGAAACCGAAGCTCGGAATACAAATAAATTTATTTTCTGGTAGTTCAATTCCTTGCAGAACGCAGAAAATATTTCATCTTCATCAGCCTATATTAGTCCACTGCTGGACATAGGCCTCCCCTAATGAGCGCCATAGCGCCGTCATCAGCTTGCCACATCCAGCATCTGCCAGCAGTCTTTCGCAAACTGTCATCATACCTGGTCGGAGGGCGTCCTACACTACGTTTGCCGAGTCGCAGTCTCCCCTCAAGAACACGTTTACCCCAGCGGTAGTCGGTTCTTTTCGAAATTTGGCCAGCCCAAAGCCACATCAGCTTGGTTATTAATCCTTTGAGCTATGTCGATAACCTTGGTTCTCTGCCGGATGTATTCGTTACAGAAAACATTTATAACTGCTAAAATATTTAAATTATGCGCGTAACAGGTATTTGAATTTCGCGCGTATTCTATTTTTGATTCCTAGCCATCGTGAATAGCCCTGCAAGTGAGGTACCCTCCTTAAAACTGTACATATTTCGTTCGTCGTCATATTTCGTATGGCGCGACTGGTGGCGCCACCACGGTGTCTTAATGAGATAGGTCCTTAAGTCATGTACCCCATGTCCTAAGACTGTTGCCACATGGCCAAGCTGTTTCATCAGCATGACTCTGGGATAAAAATAAAACTTAGTAATCTTTGTGTTCTTTGCATTCAGGGACTCTGTGTGGAGCTTTTTCTGCAACCGATGCGCTGACAATCTTCACGTTGTTTTGTCGATGTCTCCGAGTGGTGACATCTTGAGGAATAGGTTAGTAATATGATCCGAAGTTGCACCAAAACACATACTTTACATATTAGCCAAACTGTTTCTACTTAAAACACAAAATGAATTTTATGTATTTTACAAAAAATGTATTTTATTTTTGCTATAAAACTATCGTAGTTTGACGAATTCATTACGGATGGTAAGCGGGTTAACAAATAAGGTTTTAATAGAATAATACAACGTAATGAATGTGTATTCTTGACTTATTATCTTCTTCTTAACGAATTCTGTGGCGCAACGGGTGCAGGTTCGCCTACGACGTTGGAGGTTGCGAGTTCGGTTCCCGCCTCTGGACGAATTTATTAACGATCTACTGATCTATTCTGGGTGTTTTCTATGTTTACTAAAAATATCTAAGTTATGTATTTAATACTTCATCAGTTATCATCATAACTAGTAGGTACACATAACACAAGCTCTGCTTACCTTGGGTCTAGATAATACTGCGTGAATTGTCCATCATTATTTATTTTCCACATCTCTTATTTTCAGATGTCGAAGTTTCCCTGGTCTAGTAAATAATACAACAATCGACTGGCAGTTCCCGTGGCCGAAACAAGCTTTGTTAGCAGTCGCTAATGTTTTTCTGGCAGACGTAAGTACAAAAATAATAGCAATACGCTTTCTTCCAACTGCAAAAACAACTACGGTAACGTTTTACTCAAAGCAAAAGCCAACATCACGCGGTGTTCCCAGGCGGTCACCCATCCAAGTACTGACCGCGCCCGACGTTGCTTAACTTCGGTGATCGGACGAGAACCGGTGTATTCAACGTGGTATGGACGTTGGCGATTGCGGAGCTGAATTTTGTCTACTTTAGCCACTACAAATATTGAGATCAATGTGACGTTTTAAACTATATACCTACCTAGTTTATTGCAGTTTATAGGTTATTGAATACTGTGCCGTATTTCAAGTTTTCGGGAACAATGTTTTCTTGGAATTTTTGTGCAAGCTAATAAACGACATTTCTGTTTTGCAGGTTCAGAAAATACCTGAAGAATTCCGCCCAATTATTGTAGAACACGTGGTGCACGTCCATTTATCAGTAGCTATGTACGTATTCAACAAAGATGACTATATGACATGACATGACTAGGCTAGTCGCTTTAAGCGATAAGGCCGTCAAATCCATTGCTGTTCTATTTTATATGTTAAATTTAAATAATCTATTTTTTTCTTAATTGGTGATGAATAAAGTATTCTCTATCTATCTGACTAGGCACTTTTTGGCCTTTTTACCCGGTATGGTAAAATGGCTTAAAAGTACCTAACTAAATTTTGACCAGACGTAGTTCTAAAATCATAACTCGGTTCTAGAATTATAGATATTTTATGTAAACAAAGGCATGAATATGAATGAAAATTTACATAACTATGCCAACAGAAAAAAGACGCATTTATGTAATCTGTAAAACTTTTCCCCTAGAAAGACGTCGTGTATGGGCGGAAATTGTCGGCTGTAACAAAATAAATAAAACGTCAAGTGTGAGTCGGACTCGCACAACGAGGGTTCCGGTTTATTATCTAAATAAGAATTAGGTGGTCCATGGCGAGATAAATAATTTTCTGTTTTGTGACTACAAATTTAAGGTTTTCGAAAATTTTCCTTTACTTCTGCTGTTAGACCCTGCTTCCTATAAGTTCTTAGTCCATCCATGGCGAGATTCATAAATTTAATGTTTATACTACAAATTAACTGTTTTCGAATTTTTGTTGAACAGGAAGTAAATTTCAAAAACATTTACATTATTATTAATGACTGTAACTTTTATGTTTGTATTATATCATGGCTTACTGACTTGAGTATTTGTTAATTCCAACTCTATGCCGCCACGCGTTCCTTAAAAAAGAGGGTTGACAGACGGACATCAAAGTGATCCTATAATGATTCCTTTTTTCCTTTTGAGGTACGGAACCCTAAAAACAAGGTTACTTAAACACAGCATAGGTTCTTATTCAAGTCCTAAAACGCTGTCAGAATTAGCACTATGTCCTCGGTTGAATGAAAATCATGAAAGGGGAATCTTTGATGACGACTTCTGTGGCGCGGTGGGCGACGGTGTCCGCCTGCGACGCAAGAGGTTGCGGGTTCGATTCCCGCCTTGGGACAAATATTTGTACGAATTTGTTCCCGGTGTTCTGGTCGTTTTCCACGTATAATAAAAAATATCGGTGTTGTTTTATGCGGTATATCAGTAATCTTATCTAGTACCCATAACACAAGCTAGCCCCAAGCTAAGCAGAGCTTGTGTTAATTGTCCAGCATTATTTATTTATTTATATAGCAGTCTCATAAGATATTTCCCTTCAACATTTCTTTTAGTTTGCAATCCCTTTGTTTACAAAAACATTTAAAATTCTACAACCGAGTAGTAAAATATTAACTAGCTATTTTCAATGTAGTAAACGTGTTGGAAGTCGCAGGGATTTTAATAAATTTGGGGTAAAATAAATATCTTTCTTCTTCTTCTTCAGGAAGCTCCAATTTTCTCTTTTACTCCAGGTATTCCCATGAGTTTCTAATGCGTCTCCGTCGAAACAACTACGTGACACCCAAACACTACATGGACTACATCAGTAACTACTTATCACTGCTCAACGAGAAGGATGCCTTCATCGTCGCTCAGGTAACTCATCATCAGCCTATATTAGTCCACTGCTGGACATAGGCCTCCCCTAATGAGCGCCATAGTGTTCTGTCTTACTTGCGAATCCTATCCTTCAGAGAAGGTCCAGCCATACCGTGAGTAGGCTCAGGTAACTCACCTAGTGTTTCAAATCAAACTTTAGTAGGTGCTTACATAAATTTAAATATAAGACTATTTAGTTATTGTCTACAGGATATCAAGTAGGTATATAGAGTTTAAAAAAACACAGATGAATTATTTAGATACTAACACAAGACCATTGGGTTGGTACTGGTACTAAGTAGCCCACTCGGCAAGCAAGGTTTACTGAACAATCCACACAGCGGACCATCATATTCATTTCTGGTGCACATTTTTGAATTCCAGTGCGAGCGTCTAATCGGCGGGCTGGCTAAGATCGAGGAGGCTAACACGGAGCTGGACGACTTGAACGAGAAACTGAAAGTCCAGAAGGTCATCGTCGCGGAGCAGACCAAGGAGTGCGAGGTCTTACTCAAAGAGATATCTGTGGGTGAGTCTGTCGGGCGAAGGAACGCATCCGACACAGGAGGTCGCGGGTTCGGTTTTCACTGCGGGACAAATGAAAACAAAAAACATACTTGCCCCCCTAGGGATGATTTAGAACGTGTTTAAGATAATGCCTAATGAGAACAAAGCCTGCTAAGCCGCAACATAACCTCTATAACCATAAGAATAGATAAAAACTGGGAACGCACAAACATGCAAACGCGTGTGCAACGACGCCAGCTGTGACAGCCCGACTGAGTATCCCGCATTTTCTCTTCTATACTAACTGCCAAAAAAGGTGGGAATACAAGTCATTCACCTCTCCCCTCGCATAATACAGGAAAAATATCGCTATTCTGTCGATTTCCATACAAACCTGTAGCGATAACGGTATCGCTTGAGTATCGTGGTATGGGGGTACCTACTAGCAAGCAAAAATGAAATTGCACAACCCAAAAAAAAACGAAATCGGGAAGAGGTAATAATTGACTTTCTACTTTTTCAATGAATTTACGTACCTTATATAAATGTTCTTAAATACAAATTTAAAAACCAAAATAATTATGATTAATGACTGCGAAATTACGTTCACATGACTGAAAAAATATATAAATATTGTGAAATACAAGAAATTAAGATAGAAAACGTTTATGAATTCAAAATAACGCAGGCCTTTAATTGTATGCGCAGTAATAATAAGTTGTGTCAGTTATTTGTTTGGTGACGGAGATAGGTCAACGGCCTCTATTGCCAAGCTATCTGGCACCTAGTATACCCAGTTTTTTATCTATTCTTGTGCCTTGACCTTGTTAGGTTGTTTTCCGAGTTAGAGCAAAACATAATGTTTACCTAATTGCTTTAAATTTTGTCAGCTACGGAAGCTGCGTCTGCCAAGCAGTCTGTCGCCGCCATCAAGTCCGAAGAGATAACAGAACAGAGCAAGGTGATCATTGTCGAGAAGGAAGAGGCTGAGGAAGCGCTTTCTGAAGCGATGCCAGCGCTTGAAGCCGCCAGGTTGGCTTTGGCAGACTTGGAGAAAGCCGACATCACTGAAATCAGATCGTTCGCTACGCCGCCTGAAGCTGTGCAGGTAGTTTAATAAATTCTAGCATCCAATTCAGTGTTTTTCGAGGATAAAAACAAAAGTATAATTTAAAAAAAAGTATAATTTAAAAAAAAGTATAAAAAACGCTTAGAAAAAGGAAATTTGAAAATATGATATTGTTTAGAAATGTCGAAAATCGTAGCAGATGCAAAAAGCCAACATCACGCGGTGTTCCCAGGCGGTCACCCATCCAAGTACTGACCGCGCCCGACGTTGCTTAACTTCGGTGATCGGACGAGAACCGGTGTATTCAACGTGGTATGGACGTTGGCGATAGATTATTTCAAATTAAATGTTGGTTTTCAGGTGGTGTGCGAGTGCGTAGTGATAATCCGCGGCATCAAGGATGTCAGTTGGAAGGGGGCTAAGGGAATGATGGCTGATCCTAACTTTCTCAGGACGTTGCAGGAGATGAACTGTGACCTCATCACGCAACAACAGGTACTTACTAAAACATCGTCACCAGTCTATACTAGTCCACTGCTGGACAAAGACCTCCCCTTATGAGCGCCACCACTCCTTGTGTTCAGCTTGCGCATCCAGCATCTGCCAGCATTCTTTTGCAGAACTACTATGAAACCCTTAAACCGCTCCAGCAGTTGCATAGTTCAATGCAGTCGCAGCCTGAAGCAGTCGATCCTGACTGGTTCAAGCTGCTCGTGTATGTAGGCCCTTAGTATGGTTGTAGCGACTGGCGACGCGGCACACAAAGCTAGTGCTCGTGTGGCCCGCCGCCATATACCTACCTCAATATAAAAATAAAATCAATAATGTTGATATATTATTCTGATTGAAAACATAAAATTATAATTGTTAAATTTAGGATTTGTACTCATGGGATAACATAATAAAACAACTACACTTACTGTATACATTTTATATCTATTTCCTAAAAATCTAAGCCGTCACCAGAAGGCAGGGTGCCCAGAATGCTTGCAGCATTGCCACGATAAAGCCAGCATTCCGATCACCTCTGGACTCTATGAGAAGTTTTGTAAGGTGTTTGATAATTCGTGTGCTCCAGGACCACATGGAACTAAGGTTAAAACTTTAATCACTTTGATAGAAACATTGATAATTAATCAAATCTTAATGATTTTATTGTTCCCAGGTGAAAGCTGTAAAAACGCACATGAAGAAGAGTAAGAAACTCGACACTATGCAGTCTATCAGTAAAGCTGGGTTAGTTAAAGATCTCTTGTTGCTAAAGAATAGAATAGAAGATATTTTTATTTACATTAAAACTACTATACATAAAAACCTTAAAGCTATGTTACTACTACTTGGTATTAACTAAATTAGTTTGCTTTGTGCGTAGCAGTGGCAATGGCAAAAATGGCCTTTACTCAGCATTGTGCTGGGTGCACACTGATGTACACCCAGCGTTGATGTTCAGTGAAGACCAGAGAGATCGTGCCACGTCATGATCGTCAAGTGCGCGATTTAGACATAAAAATAATAAAAGGATTTTTATATTTAAAAAACAATACCTGCTATTTTTATACTTATACATGTATTATATTTAAATACTACTAAGACAAATGTAATATACTAAATAATAATAAGACAATCATAAACGAAAACATTAGAAAATCACAAAATAAAATTGCAATACTGCTGCCGCCGCCGCTCGGTCAGGTGGCTAAATTGGATGAAGTCATCCAAGTTCTTTGATCAAATGTGCATTGGACAAAGAAATTGTACGAGTGGAATGGGCACATTAGGCTTAATTTTTTTTTTAGATTAAAATGTTATTTAACAAATTAGTAGTTATTAGAGAATTATTTAGTAATTAGAAGAATAATGTTTTCGTTTCAGTTACGGTCTCCTCAAGTTCGTAATAGCCGTCCTCGCTTACTGTGCCGTCTTCAAAGAAGTAAAGCCCAAGATCGACAAAGTGATCAGTCTCGAGTTGGAATATACAACTGCTGTGAACTACCTCGCCTCTCTGAACCGCGAGATCACGCGTCTGCAGAAGACTCTGGACGCGCTCAATACAAGATATGATACCGCTATGCTGAGAAGGCAAGAGTTGCAGGTATGTGCCTACCTAGAACAATAGAATATCTAATACGGATGATAATGATGTCCTCCATGCCGATTTCGGCTACGGAGATATTCTGAAAAAATTCTGCAAAAAAATTTTTTTTTCTCTGATACGCCCTGAGATGACTGGCGTAACCAATTTTGGCTTTAAATGTGCGTGCACAAAATTGAAAAAATGAAAATGTAAATATGTTTATTACTGCTTTTACAAAATTAGGTAATTCATAATTATAACTAGTTACCTACTTAATACTATTAATTTCTGTGTAAGTAGAGAAGATTTACCTAACTACTTCTCAATGACAACGATTCCCACACTAGGCTGGGCCTGTATCGTGGGAACCAATACGAGTAACAGGTTAATAATAAAATAGCCTCAGCAGACTGTCAAACCTATGCTAAGTTATACATAGTAAATATAAAAATTAAAATAATTCTACACAGACAATGAAAATTCGAAATATAAATCACAAAGTTACTAAACAAACTTATAATACAAACTTATATGTAATACAAACTTATGTATTTAAGAACGTCGCATAATTAACTTAACACCAATAATATACTAAATTGAAATCATTTTTAAATCTATCAAATACCTACAACACTTAACCTACTAACATAAATAATTAACCACATTGTCCAAATCATACCACTTACAACTAACCTAACTCTCAAAGCAACTGCCAATCGATACGTAATAGAACCGCCGCCGTCGAGCAACTACCATTGTTAAACTTGCATTGTTTTAGTTAAACCAACGGAACAAAACATCGATCTACCCGCTTTTAGTTAGAGAACTATTGTCATATGAAAAATGAATTTGGGATGTTTTTCATATAAAGTTAGAAATATAATTATAAGAATAGAATTATGTATAGATAAATTATATAGGTAAATTTGTATTGTTTGTATGTTTTTATATAATTTTATAAGTTGCTTAGATAGTTATAAGAGTAAGTCACGTACCAATAAAACGTCACCAACTATGTTAGTTACATAAGTCCGCTCTGCATGTTTAATTACGATAAAACTGTATTTCTCTATAAGCGAATGTATATTCTTTTGAGAAATAAATTTCTAAAACCGTATGTACTTATATGTCAGTACACTAATCACATAATTATATTTAATGTTTCCTGGCGTTAGATCGCGTTTTACATCGAGTTCGCGCCTGCGTTCGTCTTCATAAGTGTAAAGGTTTTAGTGCACTAGACGTCTCCATCCTGGCCTATTTTCTGCCAAGACCTCCCAAGGAGATGGTTCAATCTTGCACTTTTTTATGTCTCTTCTGAACATCTTTGAAACTGAGGAGCTGGCCGCCACTTTTCCGCTTTCCGTCCTGAAGCTCTGAATAGAAAATCCAATCAAATAAT
This sequence comes from Eupithecia vulgata, assembly GCA_946478455.1. Taxonomy (NCBI): domain Eukaryota; kingdom Metazoa; phylum Arthropoda; class Insecta; order Lepidoptera; family Geometridae; genus Eupithecia; species Eupithecia vulgata. Next base: position 13,088,980 of record OX297875.1, read on the forward strand.
AATACTAACGAATATAATGGAAACTCTTTGCCCACCTCATGGAGTTTCCTCACCCTGCAGGCCTCTAGCGCGGACGGATCGTGGAGCGAACTCAAGGGATGTATCTACGGCGCGATTTTTAAATTAATTTTAGGGGATTGTCAGCACAATATACTTAGAATTGTGTTAAGATTTGTGGCTATTTTTTTATTTATGACAACGTAATAGATTCGATTTAGCAGATGCACTGATGATTTTATGGTTCCGTACACACACGCATAAAACTAATACACTCGTCGACAACGTCTGGAATCATGAAATTTGGAAAGAAGCAAGGTCAACACAAGTATACACACACGCATAAAACTCATAGGATACACTCGTCGACAACGTCTGGAATCATGAAATTTGGAAAGAAGCAAGGTCAACACAAGTATAGAAAAAAATCTGAATACCGTATTTTTGACTAAATCAGATTTTTTATGTTAATTATTGTACGTCTGGGTCGATTTCTTTGCTTACTTAGTACAAGTTCGGTGCGATAGTCCAACACGCATTTGACGGTTTATTATGTTTTGACACGGCTTAAAGGCTCGCTTCACTCATTACATTGTGTGAGCAGACATTTGTGAATTGTAGTTGTAGAATGAAAAGAAATATTCTGCTAATAACAGCTGCCCATTTTTTCCAATAAAGTGTATATCGGCCTAATAATTGATGTATCTCAGCATTTGCTGTACTAACATGATTTTTATGAATGGCCCAGAGACGCTCAACAGCACAGAGCAATACCCGCTCTGTAGTCAGATGACATCGTAAAAATAGCACGGAAAAAGCGGCTGAGGTTGGCTTAACACCACAAAACGATTATGGGTGGTCACGGGATCTAGATAAAAAAATGTGACTTCTAAGGTTTTTGTATTTTAGTAAACTCTAAGAAATTTAATAATTTCCCAAAAAAAATCGATTTCAGCAGGACTTTAACCTGCGCTACCCTCAGTACGGGTGTGCTCTAACCAACTAAGCCACGAAATCGTAGTTAGTTTCATCGGAAATATTTCGGACCTCTTAGGGCTCTAGCGGCTGTAGCACCACCTACGGGAAAACATTACAGTTATCCAAACCTGTTCAAAGATATTAGTTGCTGAAACAATAACGCATTCCCAGGAAGAAACGGAGATAATGATGCGGCGCCTGGTTGCTGCTGACAAGCTGATGTCCGGTCTATCGAGCGAACAGATCCGCTGGACCGCCGACCTCGCAGCGCTCTACGTGGAACAATCCAGACTGATAGGGAACTGCCTTCTAGCGGCTGCCTTCCTCAGCTATACGGGGCCTTTCTCATTCTCATTCAGGTGTGTGTGTATAAATAAATAAAAAATAAATAATGCTGGACAATTCACACAGCATTATTTAGCCCCAAGGTAAGCAGAGCTTGTGTTATGGGTACTAGATAACTGATCTACGTAATATTATACATTACATAGATAGATATTTTTTATTATACATAGAAAACACCCAGACCAACTTAACAAATTTCTGCAGATCGTACACAAATTTGTTCCGAGGCGGGGATCGAACCCGCAACCTCTTGCGTCGCAAGCAGACTCTCGCCCGCTGCGCCACTGAGGTCGACTGAGGTATATGTCTTTCTCTTTTTACTGGTAGCTGATAAGCAAAGGTCCGGTCTAGCGAGCGAGCAAATCCGCTGGACCGCCGACCTCACTGCGCTCTACGTGGAACAATCCAGACTCATCGGGAACTGCTTTCCGCCGTAAACCGCCTAGCCAGACCGTGAGACTGCTAGGGCAACCTTCTCTTCCATCTCTGTAATATTTTAATAATATTTTAATAGATGAGTAGACAGAATTTATACTAACTCGAATAAATCTTGCAGGCAAACAATGTTATACGAGGATTGGTACGGAGATCTGTTGGAGAGGGGTATACCTTTAACCCTGCCCTATACAATTGAGAAGAATCTTACGAATGAAGTTGAGATAAGCACGTGAGTACTTTTATGCTATTTTCATTGTTTCATCATCGTTCATACCACGTTAAAAACCCATAAACAGTAATAAACTGGGAATGTGCAGATGTCGCATCGATCTCAATTTGTGTGGCTAAAGTTGACAAAATTCAGCACAGCAATAGCCAACGTCCATACCACGTTGAATCAAAATCAAAAAATCAAAATCAAAAAGTCTTTATTTCCATAAATACAAAAATGTACACTTAGAAAAGGTCAAATTCTTAAAATAAAACATTGACACGGAAATAAAGTGATATTTTTGATTTCGGTCACTTCGGTAATACACCGGTTCTCGTCCGATCACCGAAGTTAAGCAACGTCGGGCGCGGTTAGTACTTGGATGGGTGACCGCCTGGGAACACCGCGTGATGTTGGCTTTTTGCATCTTTTTCCTTCATACAAACAAAACAAACGACAATTTAAATTATTGTTAAATCAAATATTTGAATCCCTTTAATTTTAATCAAATTTTAATAATTCGTAATTGATTTATAGGTTTTTCTGGACTGCCATGCTATAATAATTAAGAATTCAATTTTAGCCCTAACAGCCTGAAAAATCCTTGTCACCAAAGTCGTGTTACGTTTACAGATAGTTATATATTAAAATTCTGTGGGTGTCTCACATACATTAGTTTAGGTGTATGTTGTGTGTGACGTCACAATGTCTGTCTTTGATGTGGCTCAAATTGTTTAAATTCAGCACAGCAATCGCCAACGTCCATACCACGTTGAATACACCGGTTCTCGTCCGATCACCGAAGTTAAGCAACGTCGGGCGCGGTCAGTACTTGGATGGGTGACCGCCTGGGAACACCGCGTGATGTTGGCTTTTTGCTTTGTGTAAAACGTTACCGTAGTTGTTTTTGCAGTTGGAAGAAAGCGAAGTATAAAAAAAGAAAAGTATTGCTATTATTTTTGTACTTACGTCTGCCAGAAAAACATTAGCGACTGCTAACAAAGCTTGTTTCGGCCACGGGAACTGCCAGTCGATTGTTGTATTATTTACTAGACCAGGGAAACTTCGACATCTGAAAATATGATTTATTTAAGAGATGTGGGAAATAAATAATGATGGACAATTCACGCAGCATTATTAGCATTATTTGTTATTTATTATATTTAATTGAATTCTCTGCACTTCAATGATATTGTGTTTGTTATGATTTTAGCTGGAACTCTGAAGGTTTGCCTCCCGACGAGTTATCGGTCCAAAACGGTATACTGACGGTGCGCGCGTCGCGTTTCCCACTCTGCATTGATCCGCAAACTCAAGCGCTAACTTGGATCAAGAAGAAGGAAGCTAAGAATAATCTCAAAGTAAGGATTGAGGATTTTTAACTATTTTGGCAATTTTCCTTTCAGATATATTAATAGGATAGATGTCACTTCCAGTTTTCACCGTTAGTAGGTAGAGCTCCTGATCAACGAATGCGTCGTGTTCCATGAAAGTGTTAACTGTTGTTCCATGTCATTTATCACATCAAACGAAATTAGACACTATTTTAACTAGATCAGCTAAGCTACCTGTAGATTGTTTGCAACAAGTTGCAGTTAGCTCAATTGTTTCAATTGTTAATACTAGTTCTAATTTGTTTCTTTTATTTGTTTGTAATTTTCTTTGTTAAGAGCCTCAAGATTGTGTGAAAAGGATAGACATAGAATTTTGCGTTCAAAGGAGTGTCACCGGGCATGCCAAAACAACGCAACGCAAGCACAAAAATCGTTTTAGCATAGTATCTATTAATTAGGACCGAAACATTATGAAATGTATATTTGTTACCATGCTTATTCGAAGAAATTAAGGTTTTAGTAAGAATTTTGAGAACTTTGGGATGTCTTCTATCGTAATTTTTTTCTAGAATCGTGTTTTCGAAACGTATGATCGATAAATAAATAACGCTGGACAATTCACACAGCATTAGATAGAGTAAGTCCTGAACTTTACCATACAATATCAATTTCAAAGATAAATATAGTATGTAGTTTGGAAGATATGGAGATCTGACGAAGTTGATTTTTGAGGTAGTTATAGGTATAGTTATAGTTATAGAAAAATTAGATCTATCGAAGTGTTCCTTCCAAACTCATGTTCACTATTATGGAGTTTCAAGTCAGTTTGTAGTTATTAAAACACGCCAAATTATGACAAGAGTGTGTTATTTTCCATCGAGTGTCGCGCTCTACGATAAGGTGCCACGGACGGAAGGCCAGAGTTGCAGTGCGGCGAGCTCCGGCAGCACACCTTTTACTCTCATATTGTTTTTTTCTTTTATTTAATTATTTTTTTATAATATTTTCTTGTCTTGTGAACCAATAAAATATCTTGTATTATCAGGGTAGGCGTTTGTTCAGCAGTCGACATAGGCTGATGGTGATGATGGTTTTATGCTTACAGGGATTTTGTCAGTCATTGTCATTAAACAAAAGATTATTGTAACAAACTTGATCTTATGTTTGTATACAATTTTATTATTTATTTATTCGACTGCAACCTACGACTTTCATCCTCCAGCGAACTGTGAAACGAAAACTTTATTTTATACCAGATTCGAAGTTTTATGTAAAGTTTCAGTGTCATCCAAACAACAATATTGATGAAAGTGCTATAAAACAAACATTAAGTCGGTCGATTTATCACATACTTATCAACAGATTGACAATAGTTATTAGGCTAATTTTTGTATGTTTTTCTCTTATTACAGGTTCTCTCTTTCAACGACCCTATGTTCCTGAGGCATTTAGAAATGGCCATCAAATACGGAATGCCGGTTCTGTTCCAAGATGTCAATGAATACATCGACCCCGTCGTGGATAATGTTTTGGAGAAAAATATAAAAGGTATTGTACATCTATTATTATATTATTACAGTACAGGTAGGTACAGACTATACAAAAGCCAAGCATTGCAAAAAGCCAACATCACGCGGTGTTCCCAGGCGGTCACCCATCCAAGTACTGACCGCGCCCGACGTTGCTTAACTTCGGTGATCGGACGAGAACCGGTGTATTCAACGTGGTATGGACGTTGGCGATTGCTGTGCTGAATTTCAACAATGTGTACATAAAGATTAAGGTCGATGTGCATATTTAGACTATTACATTTTTTTATAACGTCTCATCGACGTACTTGGCTGATAAGATGATTCTTATCAGCCCACAGACGTCTACTGCTAAATATAGGCCCAAACAACGACGTCACAAATAACGTCATTAGCCGCCTCCATTTATAGATTTACAACATAATTGAATCAATTTTAAATCATCTATGTATACCTACACAGTCTAATAATAACGTAGACGACGCCGTAACCATTGAAGTGATGAGAGTGAGACGATACAATATGGATTGATAGTAGATAATAATGTAAAGCTCTCGTCTTTTCCAGTGGAGAGCGGCCGTACATTCGTGATGCTCGGAAGCACTGAAGTGGACTATGACCCTAACTACCGCATGTACTTGACGACGAAGCTATCGAACCCGCAGTTCAACCCGTCCGCATATGCCAAGGCAGTTGTCATTAACTACACTGTCACTGTTCAGGTACCTACTATTATCGCTGTTTAATAATTTGTGTACTAAGAAATAGAAAAAATCAGTGATAAAAATAATTTATCTCAGTCTTGGTAGAACAAAATAACAAAAGTAGGTTGGATTGTAAAAATAACTTTTGTGTGCCGTCTCGTTCTTTTATAAGGTACTATAGACTCTAGTACACCTTATAAATAAGCGAGACGGCACACAAAAGTTTCATATTCTTCACCTAGAGCTGCTTAGGCATATGAACCCATTAATCGCGGTCGCACGTAAGACGATACTCCGAGCCAAACTATAGCCGTCTACTATTTTATCTTATTATTTCTTATTAGCTTTTTTTAATACCTCTATAACAGTTTTATTTTGTATAGTTTAGGCAGAGATACGATGTTGCACTTTTTGGCCACCAAACTCAATTATCGCATCTCTGCCTAAACTATACGAAATAAAACTACCTATTATAGATTTTTTTAAAAAAACTTTTAATAAGTATCACAAACTGACCATTGAAAATTTTGAAATTACCTTTGTTCAACGATAAAATATATAATAATTATTAATTAATATAATAATTAATAATTATTTCGATCCCATAAACAAAAAAAAACGATAAATTAGATAAAATAGGTGGCGGCGCTAGTTTGGCTCGGCGTATCGTCTTAAGGCTGTACCAGCATGCCAAAACCGAATCACAGGCCTCGGACAAAAATACCAGCATGGGTATGTTGCAGATTCGTGTCATCTAAACCTGCAGAGTGATTACGCTATTCTCAATGGATCAATGGATGGGCGACTGGGTTCGATTCCATCGATGGGACAAATAGAATTGCACTAAATTTTATGGCTGGATGGTCAATGTGAATGAACACAGAGTGAACGAAGTGGATTCCCCATTTTACGTTTCGTTTTCGATTTTGCCTGAATATTGTCCTAAAACTGATGATTTAACAAATTTTAGAAAACGTCTCTTTTCTTCTCCAAGTACGTTAGGGGCTTCATAGTCTGTGTTGAAATAATAAATATTAAGGCTGAAACATTTAATAGTTGGGTTGCCTAAGAAAATATAAGGGTACATTAAATAAAAATATCATGAAGGTTATGTTACTGTCTTTGGAGTCAGAATTGCGGCAATGAAACGTTATCAAGAACATGCATCGGAACTGTCATTGTCATGTTAGAAGTTTTCAGTGAAATGTTGCCAGTTTAGCATATTGGACCATTTTCGTGCCCTTTTTCTTTTTGTTGATTTATTTATCTATTTTTTTACGACTACCTACCTACCTACATTTCATTTTTTATCTTAATGTGAATGTGAGCAATATCAACTTTTATAACATCATAATGAGGGGTTTTCTATTAGCATTTTAAAAAGAAAAAAAATAGTTCCAAATAAATCGATAGGTGGAAGGGGGCGTCAACTGGAAATTAGAGTATGTCAATGTCAAATGAAAAGAAAACAACCTTACGTCAAAATCGTTCTATTTACTCAGAAGAGAAACACAAGCCCAGCAAAACATCGCCCTCAGAGTTTGTACAGGCGCCGGACGCTACGTGCGAAACAGTGTCATCGCACGAGACCTGCAGATAACCTCGGTAAAGGAGTTTGTAGTAAAACTGGCGCGCAGAATGTACGACCGCGCGGACAACTCCCGCCACGTACACCTTAACGAACTCGCCCCCTTACACTCAAGACCACCGGATGCAAGAACTCCCTGGCGTCCCCTCCCTCGGGAGCTCTTGGAGCCTTCCGACAATAACCCTTGAGACGACCAGCGTAGCCATCAGGCCAACGAACAGCTTCGAGAAGCCTACAAGGCTCTCGAAACAACATCACATGACTTGAGAAATGTTTTTCCCAACGCTGAAACTAGAAAAAAGAACTTTAGTTCGATTCTTATCCGCTTTTGACGTAGTAAAGTCGAATGTCGAAGACCACTGAATGAAATGTTCTATTTACTGTCAAAAGCATTCATCTCATTCATTCATGGGCTTCAATTTCGGCTGGGACTGGCAATCGTCTCAGTGACGGCTATTTTATTTACAATTGGATGGATGGGAGGCTCGAAGGCCATCCTACGGGCTTTCAAATGTCAAATTTGGATGGGGTATTTTACCGTAATCGATCTGCTGGAACATTATATATAGTGAACATGATCATTATAGGCTACTTTTAATCGTAGGAAATCTCGTGCGAAGCCCGGGGCCTGCCCCGGGCTTGTTGATGATTAAGTTATGTTCTCTCCGTTCTCTAGGGTCTAGAAGACCAGCTACTCAGCGTGGTGGTGAGAGCAGAGCGCTCAGATTTAGAGGAACAACGCGAGAGTCTCATCATCGAAACTAGCGCCAACAAGAGTCTGCTGCAAGGGCTCGAAGATTCTCTGCTGCGGGAGCTCGCCACATCTACCGGGAACATGCTGGACAATGTGGAGCTGGTCAATACTCTGGAGAACACCAAGTCCAAGGCTTCAGAGGTACAAACTTCCTTGTTCCACTCTGTAGGTAGTCTCATCTTAGACTAGCGTTTACTAGAGTCTACTGCAAGGGTTAAAGGACTGTCTGATGAGGGAGCTCGCCACATCTTTCGGGAACATGCTGGACAAATTGAGCTGGTCAATACTCTGGAGAACACAAAGACACAAGCAAGTGTAGAGCTACAGAGGAACGACCATCATCAGCCAAAGCAAGTCCACAGCTGGACGTAGATCTCATCTAATGAACACCATAGCGCACTATTTTCAGCTTGCCGCATCCAGCATCTGTCAGCAATCTAGTCGGCCTTGTTCGGTTTCGTATAGAACACGATAGTTAGTATCTAAAAGTTTTAAAAAAACTTAGTGTTCACACTAAGGTACTTTATTATGTTTGTATAAGCGAATGCTTATTATTAGCTTTCTGTATCTATTTTAAGTTCTATTGTTATTAGTTAAGGCGCATACCCCAGCCAAAGTGGCGCCGCCATCTAATACATCTTAACACTCCGTTTAACAAAGGAATTTTTAAAAATCCATCTTCCAGTTTGTGATACCTATCATGAGCTTTTTTTAATGCCTCTGTAATAGTTTTGTTCTATTTAGTTTAGGCAGAGATACGAAAATAGATTTTGGTGGCCACCAAGGGCAACTTCGTATCTCTGCCTAAACTAAATAGAATAAAACTATTACAGGCATTAAAAAAAAGCTTATGATAGGTATCACAAACTGGAAGATGGATTTTTGAAAATTCCTGTGTTAAACCGAATAATAACTTAAAGTACGTGGCGGCGCTAGTTTGGGTGGGGTATGCGCCTTAAGCTGATGGCAATCCGAACTTAATAAATAGGTAAATAATCCTTATAATTATTGTAACTACGAAAACAAAAATGTTTGTTACAGGTGATGGAGAAACTATCGCTAGCAGAAGCGACAACGAAGGACATAGAGAAGCTCCGCGACGGGTACCGTCCCGTGGCCAAGCGAGGGTCGATCCTGTTCTTCGTGCTGTCGGACATGGCGGGCGTCAACTCCATGTACCAATACTCGCTGTCTTCTTACTTAGATGTAAGTTATCTTTACATCATACGCCTCTGTAACTAGGATTTACTTGTATGGTAAGAGGCTGTGTAAGTTGACATGTGCAGCACAGTGCATTGTTTAGATAGAACGTTCCATTTTCAAATCACTATTCAAGCATAAGGTGAATGTTTTAATTGTAAAGTACACTTTACCATTCAAGTTATGTAAAACTCTAGTATACCAATATCTTTTCTTATAAAATGACAAAACTTTTTACTGAAAAAAAAAAAAAATGAATATAGCGGCACTTCATTTCAGTTCCTCGCATGAATCATGTAAGTAGAATGCTTACCTCGGTCGTAAGTAGTTATTACACCCTCGAACTAATATTCGTCTAAATATCTCGACGACCGATGTGGCGCGGTGGGCGAAGGTCTGCCTGCGACGCAGAAGTTGTGGGTTCGATTCCCGCCTCGGGACAAATGTGTGTACGACCTACAGACATTTGTTCAGGGTGTTCTAGTCGTTTTATATATACAATAAAAAATATCTATCTATATGTATTGTATTATATTATGTATATCAGTTATCTAGTACCCATAACACAAGCTCTGCTTAAATTGGGGCTAGATAATGCTGTGTGAATTGTCCAGCATTATTTATTTATCTCGGGTGCACTCGATCCATTAGCGGCCTTTGCGAGCTGCGTTCGCACGGGCGCCAAATTGGATCTGGTCTGTAATAGCTTTCTTACGTCCCTCGTGTAACAAACTACTATTACACAATAGGACCGACATGTATTTAATTATAAAGGTTCTTACAATGCGCCCAACCAAAGATGAGACTTGGCGGATCACGTAGTTACCTGCACAGTAGATAGTTCGCTGGCCATTTTGGCGGTATGCGAGGCGAGCGGGGAGGGATGGGACCGTTTTATATACAGTCGTGGTCAACTAATTAGGGACTTTCAAGATAGTGAAGAGCAATAACCGGTTATGTACGTATAAATATAAAACCATATTGATTTCTCAGCACCTATTATTTACATAATTTGGTCCGATTATTATGCTATAAATGGCTGTAAATAAAAGAATAAATAAATAGAAAAAAGTATTTAATATCATAGGTTGAACATGTATTCAATTTTAAGGTATAATTCTGTAGCTGGACATTTAATTAAGGACAGTAAACTATAATGAAAAATAGAGTTAAACAAAACTAATAATCTGCAGTAGTATAATATCTTTAACAGCTCTATTTTATTGCGTGTAAAATCAGTACCCAGTAGCAAAACCTTTGTTAGTAATTACCGCTTGAAACCGATGTGGCATAGACATTATCAGTTTCTGGCATGTTTCGACAGGAATGTTTGCCCATGCCTCACAAAAAGCTTCATTAAGTTCATCTAAAGTTGTGGTACGATAAGTGGCAACTTTTTTCTTGATTTCGTGCCAAAGGTGCTCGATTGGGTTAAGGTCCGGGCTATTTCCTGGCCAATCTAGCACCGATACTGACTGACTGGTAAGAAACGACTTGACTGAACGGGCGGTATGTTTCGGGTCGTTATCATGCTGAAACGTCCATATAATAGGGAGATGCTCCTCAGCATAGGGAAGCATCGTTTTCTCCAATATTGCCTTGTATTGATGTTGGTCTAAGTTACCCTGAACTTTCCTCACAGGTCCCACTCCACGTCCAGAAAATGAACCCTACATTTTAATGTTTCCACCGCCATGTTTCACCTGCTTTTTTGTGAATCTTGGATTCATTTCCGCTTTTACTGGACGCCGTACCTACGTATTGCCTTCCATCTGAAGAAATCAAATTAACCTTGGTCTCGTCAGAGAATAATACATGTTGCCATTGGTCGTAGGTCCAATGTCCATATTTACGTGAAAACGCCAAACGAGCATTTCTATGTTCTTTCTTCAACAACGGTACTTTGCGAGCCACTCTTCCGAGCAACCCGGCTTCTACCAGATGTCGTCGAACGGTCCTCGCTGAGACACCAGCTCTTTCGTCTGTCCCAAATACTTCGTGTTTAATTACAATAGAGCCTAGAAACGGATCTTTCTTAGCTAACCTGGTTATCATTCTATCTTCTTGCGGAGTTGTTTTTCTCGATCTTTTTGTTTTGGGCACATTTAAAGTTGTGTTATTGCGTCTGACATGTTGCACTGCATTGTATACCATAGTTTTTGAACAATTTAAATGTTCTGCTATCCTTCGGTATGGCCAACCATGCTCGACAACAAACTTCATGATAATTTTTCGTAGTGTTGGATCGCAACTTTTATTTTTGCCCATTTTTCTTCAAAATATTTTTCAAAACATAAAATAAAAATCGGGATTGCCGCCAAAACTACCACGAAACAATAAGAGAAGAAGTAAAAAAGTATTGAGATTCAAACTTTGAAAATAGAACGCAATATCTCAGTGTCCCTAATTAAATGGCCAGCCAGCAATATTTGAACAAATAGCACTATGATAATCTATCAGCTATACTGTAAAGAGGTTTAATGTTTAAGAAGTTGTTATTGTTTGTATAATCGGGCACATCAATGACTAATTATTCTTACATGTAAAAGATATGGAATATTTTTAAGACTCGTTGAAAAAAATTAAAAAAAATCACAATTTGGCCTAACTAGAGATTGTCCCTAATTAGTTGACCACGACTGTATATAGATTAGGATTTTGAGCGCGACTATACCTTCGCAAAATCCCTTCTACTAGCATCTGACAGGTCTGATCTTTGGTTGCGCGCATTATACAATAAATATGATTTAAAAATTATAAAAAAGTATGCTTCGCCGTGGCGGACGTGGCGTTGGAATCCAATCCACCCTTCTAACTCAGCCCGTGGATGTCGTAAGAGGCGACTGAGCGATATCCACTAAAGGGATATATTACACATATATTATACCACCACTGAATTGCGATGAGATGCCATGAGACCCCAACCTGCATGCTCAGCGTGGGCATTCATCTATAAGGCTCGTATATATGTAAATTGGGAGTATTTGGGTTACATTAAAACCTTTTTTCTTTGTAATTATTATCATATAAAGATAATTTTGAAAGCTTCAAACTTAATTTTAAAAGCTTCAAAAAAAACATGGCACCTATGACATAAAAGGTCTCTAATTTTTAAAATTGAAAAAGAAAAACATTTTAAGTACCAAAAATAATTGTGCAAAGTACCATCTACTTTCTTAGTTATTAACATTTTTCTCCACAACCTTAACAGTCGCTAATGATGGTTTCGTCATTTTTCAGGTATTCTCTTTCTCCCTGCGTAAAGCGATGCCCAACGTGATTTTGATCAAACGATTGAAAAACATCATCGATATGCTCACCAAAAATGTTTACGACTATGGCTGCACTGGTATGTGAAACGCTAAGGCCACGGCCGCACTGCAAGGTAGGTGGCGTAGTTTAAAATCGGAAAACGCTCATTGCCTCGCTATATTCAGGAAAATAGCTACGCTAGACGCTTGGAGTATGGCCAGTCTCGAACATATTCTACGTTCTATGCGTTTGTTTTCTAGTCTACCATCGTGCAGTGCGCCAGTGGCAATAGTTACACAGTTAAAATACAGCTTTTTATGCTTCTAATGTAGATACTCGATATCCCTGCCAATTCGAGGTTATCCAACTTTATTCCCAAGAATTAAAAAAAGAAATACTATTCGTTCCGTCCACTATAATAACTTAAAAAACAGTGTAAAAGTAAAAACATCAGGAATTTTAAGTCCTTATTTTAGTTAGAGAATCAGCAAGCTCAAGTGAAGGTAACAAGCGCTGGGGTAAACGCGCTCTTGAGAGGAGACTAACTCAGTAAACGTAGTGTAGTACGCACTCCGGCCAGGTGGGATGACGAACTGCGAAAGCTGCTGGCATATGCTGGATGCGGCAAGATGAAGACAGAGCGCTATGACTCATTATAGGGGATGCCAATGTCCAGCTGTGGACTGATATAGGTTGATAATAAATAAATAATACTCAACAATTCACACAGCATTATCTAGCCCGAAATGATGATGATGATGAATTTAGTTAACTCTTATAATCTGGTCTACTCCACAGGTATCTTCGAACGCCACAAGCTTCTGTTCTCGTTCCAAATGGACATCAAGCTGGAGCAGAGCGAGGGCCACGTCAGCCAGATGCAACTGGACTTCTTCATCAAGGGAAATGTCTCCTTGGAGAAATCCCCCAGAGCCAATCCTACTACATGGATACCGGCGCAGGTAGGGCCTTCATGATCCTATCATTAGAACACCAGGGTGGCGCAGCCGGTCGCGCTACCCTGCTGTTTTGAGCTGAAACACCAAAAAAATCACCAACTGGTAACGGTTGTGCCACCAGCGGGTGATTTACCAGGTACCAGCAGTGTGATAACGGTAAAATATCCCATTCAATATATAATATAACTGATAATACAATACATACAATACAAAACAATTCTTTATTAATAAGGCCAAGTTACAAGTAAAAAAAAAAGAGATAAGGTAAACAATAAATTAAAAAATATTGACCTTAAATTATCAATTCATATATATTTTAATATTAAATTCATTTAAATTATATAACATAGTAGTAAGATAGATATTTTTTATTATACATAGAAAACGACTAGAACACCCTAAACAAATGTCTGCAGATCGTGCGGACATTGCACGATCAGCAGACGGAAATCGAACCCGCAACCTCTTGCGTCGCAGGCAGACCTTCATCCACCGCGCCACTGATGTTGTTGGCGTACCCTCTAGTTAGAATCCTACTCGATGGTACATACCTATCATGTAGAATCGAACTCTGTCAACTTTTAGAATGGCGATATCTTAGGATTATGGTGATTCTTAGGAAAAAAATACATATCAGGACCATTTTCGTAGATAATTTTATGTTTTGCAATTTTCGCCTGGGCTTATTTTTATAAAAAGTATAATTTTTGAGAAAAATCGAAAAAGACAAAAAAAAATTACCATTAACCTTAACTTTTTAGCACACATGGGATCGAAGGGGCCTTTTGCCATTTATTTCTACTGGTGTACCCAAGGTCTCTAAAATTAAGCTCTGTCGGAATTTTTGTTATAATAAATGTCACACTATTATTTTTAAACGACAATTTAGGAACATCTTTCTGGACAACTTTTTCTTCTGTGATACTTAAAAGCGTGTGTTAGAAAAGGCGTTGTTGGGAAAGAAGCTCTTCCCCAACAATGCTTTTATGCTGCTATTTATAAGAATAAGGAAATGAATGATGAAACATTTGTTACAGGGCTGGCAAGACATAATGAAGCTGTGCATTGACTTCCCGGAAAGCTTCGCGTTGCTCCCTGATCACATCAACAGGAAGTTGGATGTGTGGCAAGAGGTAAATAAGATACTCCATTTTGTGCTAAAATGTGCAGAGTCAGTGGCAACTACCAGGAGCGGCCGCCGTAGCCTCGGAGGGAAAGCATAACACAATGAGTTGCGATACCAATACTAGCATGGCCGCAATTGCCCATGACGCTATAGCAACATATACTCGTTGCAGTGGTTCGACAGCGACGCACCTGAGTCCATGACCATCCCGGACGGGTACAGCAAACACGTGGCGCCGTTCGAGCTGTTGATGCTGCTGCGTTGCTTCCGAGTGGACCGCATCTACCGCGCGCTCACGGATTACATCACCGTCACCATGGGGGAGGAGTATATCACTCCGCCAGTTATCAGGTATCATATACAAAGTACAATAGTGGATAGGATAGCCCATACAATATCCTCATTTATACTATCTATAATAATTAATATTATAATAAATAAACAAATAATACCAAATAGACCTTCGCCCACCGCGCCACAGAGGTCGTCAAAATATAAAGCGGAAAGTTTTGCTTGTTTGAATTAAAAAGGATCGAAACTAATTAACTGATTTAAAAAATCGATCACCATAAGAATCCTACATTATCCCCGTTGAACATAGGCGATAGAATATACCCGTGCGAAGCCGGGGCGGACCGCTAGTCATCAATATACGTACAAAAAATAACATACGGATGCCTCCTCCCGCAAAAGGGAGAAATTTTTGATTAATCCTCATGATTATAACTTATTTCATATCATTGTTTAAAATTTTTATGCATCAGTGACTCCCTTTGATTATTCCTACAACTTACCTGCTATGCAGAATATTATTGTTTATTTTCTTTTGTGTGTTACTCATTAGTTTAGTTTATGATAGGACTGGCATACTTTGTAAAGTAAAAGTCCTTAACAATAAAGATGAATTAAAAAAATATATTTATAACACCTGCTAGGCGCAAATATCTAGGTCTTTAAAAGCCTACGAATTAGCTCCCTTTGGGACCCTATCTCATAAGAACACCATAGCGCCACCAAGCAAACAAAGACCACCACCGAGTGATGTGGAGTGAGTGAGATGCTAAGTAGCTCTATTACATATTTATTTATAAAAAAGTACTTATA
This sequence comes from Eupithecia vulgata, assembly GCA_946478455.1. NCBI lineage: Eukaryota > Metazoa > Arthropoda > Insecta > Lepidoptera > Geometridae > Eupithecia > Eupithecia vulgata. The sequence goes on from OX297875.1 coordinate 13,104,499, forward strand.
ATATATTAAAAATGTACTATAGTTGTGCCTCCGGCGGGTGATTTAGCTGCCGGTCATGATTTTGGTTGTTTAACCAAGCTGATACCAGGTGAGGTACACAACTGTACTAATATTTAGTTGGAGACGTGACTGGTGGCGCCACCGTGCTGTCATAATGAGAAAGAGAGAGCCGAGACATTCAGTTAGATTAAGTTTGCTTAAATTAGTTAAGTACATGAATAAAGTCTGGTTTATCTTCAACACCGAAACGCACATTAAAAACAGTCGATGCAAATTGGGACCCCTTACATCTTTCATTTGATAAAAATTGTTCGTAACTAACTAGCTAAATAGTTAAAACACTCACACACACATAAGGAACTTAATAAAGGCGGTCTCACAATAGAGCGCCCCCACCTATTATATTTTATTAATATGTTAAACAAAGTAATTTTCAAAAAAGCGTTGTGCAGTTTGTGATACCGATGATAGGTAGGAAATTGGACAATGTTTTTTTTGAAAATTATTTTTTTTAACCTAATACTAAAATAAAAAGGTGGCGGCGCTAGTGTGCGTCCGAGTACCGCCTTAACATTATAGGTACTGACTACCCGACCTATCTACAAGCTGGAAACCTATCATATACCTAGCCTTGTAAAGAAGGTAGTCGTGCCAAACAGGTGGTCAGCTCAATAATGTCGATTTTCAGCAGTAATCTTCAAAAATCTGCTTTCTCTTTCAGCTTAGACATGATAGTAGAACAAACGACTCCCTTCACTCCCGTGGTGTTCATCCTGTCCCCGGGCTCGGACCCCACGGCCGACCTGATGAAGCTAGCGGACCGCTGCGGCTTCGGCGGAGGAAAGTTCAAGTATCTGTCGCTGGGACAGGGGCAAGAGGGAGTGAGTATACCTAGAGGTTTTGATATCTAACGATAAGAGAATAAGGTATATTTTTCCTCCTTAGCTAATACGAAGTACTGCAAACATCGTATAGTTCGCTAAGCTGATTGTATAATTCAATACCACTGTCGCCAACGTCCATACCACGTTGAATACACCGGTTCTCGTCCGATCACCGAAGTTAAGCAACGTCGGGCGCGGTCAGTACTTGGATGGGTGACCGCCTGGGAACACCGCGTGATGTTGGCTTTTTGCATCTTTTTGTTGTGCGCAAACAAACATAAACACAAGACCTACACTCAGCTCTTTGTATGAGGCTGAATGATCCTGTGCTTTTTGAAAGTTGACCCTTAAGGTGATTCGACGCGAGTTAGCGCGTTTTTTTATCATGTGTTTCTAGAAAATGGTTTACATATTGCGGCAAATTACTTGTCTGCTATTTTTATTGCTCGTGGGCCTCTGAAAAATTTCAAACTTCAAAAACCCGCGTTGAACCACTTTAGTAAAATGTAAAAAAAATCTTTCTATACGATATCATTGTATGACGTCTCAATCTTATCTTTGATTGAAGCATAAATTGTTTAAATTCATATATTTAATCGCTAACGTCCATACCACGTTGAATACACCGGTTCTCGTCCGATCACCGAAGTTAAGCAACGTCGGGCGCGGTCAGTACTTGGATGGGTGACCGCCTGGGAACACCGCGTGATGTTGGCTTTTTGCATCTTTTTGTTTTGCGCAAACAAACACAATTCTTTGTTTGTTAGGTTAGATGATCCTGTGGGGTAAAAAAAACACCATGTTAATGTTTAAATCACGTGCGCGCCGTCTCCTTCTTTACCTACAAGCCTACAACCTTACAAAAACTACACTCTAATTGTTATCTACGATTTGTTTTGATTCTGTGAATACGGAACAAGAGATTATAATGGAGTCGAATTTATTTTATTCTACGAAAATAATTATTTACCGTTTTTGTTATAAAAAAAAAATCGGCAAATCTTACCGTTACCTAGTAATACTATTAATTTAATTTGGTAGCTATATTAATCTATACTAATATTATAAAGCGTCAAAGTTTGTGAGGTTGTTAATCTCTGGATCTACTGAACCGATTGTGAAAGTTCTTTTACTAATAGAAAGTCACTTTATTTGTTGGTGCCATAGGCTATTAATTATAATATTAACCCGAAAATAGGATACATTAATAGCGCGCGGGCGAAGCCGTGGGCTGCAGCAAGTTAATAAAAAAATTATAAAAATATTTTATTGAGGACAACAAATAGTTAAATGTGATCTGTATAATCTCAGAACTTAGCATGTTTCCTGTGCGTTAAAATGACACTAGAACAAATAATTTTTTTTTTGCCGTCACAATCTCATCTTTTGTGTCGCAATAATTGTCTAAATTTAGCTTCTTATTCGCCAACGTCCATACCACGTTGAATACACCGGTTCTCGTCCGATCACCGAAGTTAAGCAACGTCGGGCGCGGTCAGTACTTGGATGGGTGACCGCCTGGGAACACCGCGTGATGTTGGCTTTTTGCTTTTTATTTTCGTCAACAACATCGGTTTCAACTCAGATGGCACAAAATCTAGACTGAAATGCCATTCTTTTCTGACGATCGTTGAAAAGGGAACGGTTTAAATGTGTTGTCCCATTAGTTTTTTATGTGTCATCTGAATTTTCATTTAAAAAAGGTTGCATTGGAGTAATCACTCTCATCTATAAGGCCGCCTTATGTAGGTACTAATTTAATTTAAATATAAGGTTATAGTAAAAGTTAATTTTTTGTACGTGCTCATTAACTTATTCACTAAACACATTTTCTATTACCCAGGCTGCACTAGCACTCTTAGAAGGCGCAATCTCCCATGGACAGTGGCTGATCCTGCAGAACTGCCACCTCCTGGTGTCGTTCCTCCGCGAGCTGGAGAAACAGCTCGAGATGATGAGCAAGCCGCACCCCGAGTACCGGCTGTGGCTCACCACCGACCCCACGCCCACATTCCCTATCGGCATACTGCAGCGCTCACTCAAAGGTAACCAAGAGGTCCTACTCAGAACTGCCGCCTCCTGGTGTCGTTCCTTCGCGAGCTGGAGAAGCAGCAGGAAACCAAACCCTTTGAAATGCACTTATCGGATTACCCGATATCCTGTGTAATTTAAGGGCCGTTTTTACGTGTACGGACGTAAAAACGGAATCGCTCTTATTTATACAAGCTATATAAGAGATTGTTTTGCACGAAAACGAATCAGAAACCTTGATTTTCCTTGTCCGCGTAGGCTCTCTATTGTTTTCCTAGGTGAGCATCAAATGCGACCCGCGATTGTTTTGAATTTTGTTTCTTTGATAGTGGGTATTCTGGTAGCGTTTATCGTTCACATACACTTGTTCATTCAGGGCTTTGTTTCACGACAACCGTTGACTTGTTCACCGATTGGGGCTTTGGATGTATAGTTAGTGAGCGTGGCTGCAAGTTTAAAGATATTTTAGGTTAGTAAGTTCACATTCGAAGGAGTAATAAAGACAAGGGTAGGTTAAATTGATGTTCCTTGATCTCTCCCTCTAATTTAATTTAATTTAATCTAATTTTTTTTTAGATGTGTAATATAATTTCTTTATTCAGAAAGAAAATAACAATCAAATAACAAATTTAAATTAAAACTAGTATTTACAATAGAAACAATCAAGCTATCTGCAAACTGTGGCAAACAATCTACAGGTAGCTCAACTGATCCATATCAATACCAGTTGGAAGCGTGCCTAAGACACTGGCTGCATTGCCCCGCTGTATAGCAATGCTGATGCGCTGTGCCAGATACTCACCAGCTCTCGGGTCACGCGTCGCTTCGACCAGACGCTCAGATAATTTTTTGAAAACCCGGAGAGCCTCGGTACCCCACGAACCTAGGGTCTCGACTCCAAGGGGAGCAAATGTGTAGGCTCTGTCGAGACCTGCATATTTGCGCCTCTTGAGATCTTCGGCTAAATCTGCCGCCGCACCAGCCCTCACGGAAGTCCTAGGAAGATGGGAAGGCGCGAGTGTGTCGACACATGTAGCGTCCCACACAATAGGCCTCCCCAACTCCCATGGGACTAGAGTCATGCCGTCAGGCCTCTTACCATCGTCACGCAACAGACCATTCGGTTCGAGAATAGCTGGTACGTTAGCGGTGGTAAAGGCCCGCCGGATGATGTCGTTCAGGCTGGCATGACGAGATATCCGACCGGCAGCCCTAGTACACGATAATCCGTGATGACCGAGCTGTTCGACAGCAGTACCGCACTGGCATTGATGAGGCGCGCAACACCTTGCACCCAACCGAAGACAAGTTGCGACACGGAAAGTTACGGGATCCAATAAAGTGCCAGTGTTATATGAAGGAAGTGCTTGCAACCAATGTCCTGACTCCCATTTAGAAACGGCTAGAAGACGGGCACGATCTGCAGAGCTGGAGCACGTTTGTAACAAACAATTCCGTGTCAACTCACACAGAGGCCCGTCCCATTGCCGTTGGGACAAAAGAGATTTTGGGGGAGCAGCATCGGGGCAAGCACTATGCCAAGCAGATCGAGCTTCGTCTAAAAATGAAATTTTGAATGAAATTCCAGGTATAACCAAATGAGAGGGCTTTAAAATTTTTTCAACTAAGGAACTAGTGCTGTAGACAGAAGACAAGAACGCTGGTAGGGCTACACTTGAAATTTTGCGTATACCTAAGCCTCCCAATTTTACAGGCAGGGAGGCCTGCGACCATGCCTTGTCATCCAAATATATATTCAAAACCGATGATAAAGTATTCTTTATTATGTTGTCTAAGCCTTCCAAGAGCTCGCTGTGTTTCCACAGTTGACAACATCTCAAAGAATATGTAAATTTAGGTACAAACAGGCAAAACCGAATAATTGTAAAAGCCATATGGCTATTAATTTTGAGAAGTCTGTCTGAAGTTCTGTTAAAATTTTGAATTTTCTCATCTACAAATGGCTGAAAAGACTCATCAAGAATTGGTGACCCAAGGAGTCGAAGTGAACATTTATCTACAATTGAAATGTTGGGGGCCAAACTATTAAATTTACCAATGATATTGTTTTTATCTACACAAGAGTCCGAAATAAACAGCTCGCATTTTGAAAAATTTAGTGCCAAACCAATTTTTTGAAATTCATCAGTGATGGTTTTTAAATCATCAAAAACTGTGTTCACCTCTCCACCCAGAGTTCCGTCATCCAAATACCAAACATTTAGCTTGGATTGGAGACGTTGAATAATTTAATCTAATTGAATTTTGTTTTAGATATATTATTAAGTTTTAGTACTAAGTATAATTTTGTTTCTCTACATTTACATTTAAGTAAATAGAATAAATTCCCAATGTTCCATATAATTTACTTCATATGTAAAAGTTTAGTTTAGTTAAGCCTATGATAATCATAGCCACCTAGCACTTACATTTATATTGCCGTGCCCTTGCAGGGTGCATGCTGGACTTTTTATTTTAATAAAACCTATTGTACACATGCAAGCAATAAATCTTTGAGTATTTGAGTATTACCCTTGATAATCGATGGCCGAGGTAATAACTAATTTTTAGTCGCATTTGTGTCTGTTTCATACATCATAATCTCTTATGATTAGTATTTGTTTATAATTCATAAGGTTTATATTCAACCGTCTAAGAAAAAAGGATGTGTGTGGTTCTATGTTCGGTTGTACATATAGGTATATGTTTTTTGTGTATGTTCGTCGATTTCTCCGTCGGATATGGACCTACATATTTAGTGTGTGTATGGTTCTTTTGCAGTTGTATAGAGTACTAGCAGAAGTGCCTTACGCAGTTCCCATTCCCGTAGGAATTCTGAGATAAAATAGAAAACCGACAAATTATCTACAATGAAGAACCGATTTTGAATAAAAAAACAAAATTTAATTACCAATAGAAAGCTACGTTATTTGTGTGAGCTATATATTAATCCGAAAAGTGGGAAACATGACGGTCGAAGCCGCAGGCAGCACCTAGTAATACCAACTTATAAGCTTTAGTTCATTTTCGAGATTCCGACGCGATATCTCTCGACTTTCTTGTGTGCGGAGTGTTGGCTGAGGGGCGTCAAGTTCCGACGGTTCACTGGCCGCCTGCCGCAGGGACACCGCCGTGTATCGTCGTCAGCTGACATGACAACCTGATTGCGTCATTTACACGTTGCCGCAATAATGATTTACCTACGTGTTATTTTTAATGTATTATATTATGTATATCAGTTATCGAGTACCCATAACACAAGCTCTGCTTAGCTTGGGGCTTGATGATGCTGTGTGAGTTGTCCAGCATTATTTATTTATTGCTGGACATAGGCCTCCCCTAATAAGCGCCATAGCGCCCTGTCTTCAGCTAGTCCTTCCTATGTCCGGCAGTGGACTGGTATAGGCTGATGATGATGATTTATTTATTAAATAAAATAAAATAAAATTCTTTTATTTCGGATAACATAGACCCATATGTTGTTAGTAACACAATAAAACACAGTAAATGGTTAGTAAGCACATCGAGATAATATAAAAAAAAAAAAAAAAAAAAAAAAAATAAGCGCAGGCCTTATTCCCAGAGTGATCTCACCAGAGTAGCGGGACTTCCCGGGATCACTCTGCGAATCAGGCCTGCCCACAGTGGCGACGCATATCTATTGTATTTATTTTATTATTGTATTTATTTATATAGTATGTATTTAAATTTTAAGGTATAATAAGTATATGGACTATGGACCGTAGCATACCGTGGAGACTCAGTTGACTTAAATATGTTCTTAGTTTCCTGAAATAAATGATTTATTATTATTTCAATCAAAATTATCTGGTTGCAGTGGTAACAGAGCCACCGAACGGTCTCAAGTTGAATCTCCGCAACACTTACTTCAAGATGCGCACTCACGCACTGGATGAGTGCTCACATCCACAGTTCAAGAAGCTGGTCTACGTGCTTGCCTTCTTCCACGCCGTCGTACAGGTGAATTTAAGAGCCTATGTAACCTTAAATTTTTGACATAGGATTTCGCGTTCATAGGAGCGAGATATTAACATTATAGACACATAGCAACGCAAGCCCAAAAATCAAGTTTTAGCTCATTATCTATTAATTAGGACTTTATTATAAAAACCCGAAAGATATAAAATGGTTTTTTTCCCTAGTTCTATTACTATACTTAATTTTATTTTCATTTCAATTCAGATCTTATCTTCTTTATTTTTTGAGGTTAAACTGCGATTTTCTCTGATTTTTTTTATGAAATTGTGTTTTCGAAACGTATGATAGAATCACATGACAGCCAGTCAGGGGACACATGTCTCCCTCTCTCATTAAGGTTTGCTGGAAGAGAACTCTTTTTAGGGTTAAGCTCGCCTTTGCGATACCTCTCTTGTAATAAGATTTAAATAAGGTTTTTTTTAGTGCAATAAAGAATTAAGTCCTGAACTGTACTTACCATGTATAAATTTATAAGTTATAGTATAAGATCCCGCTATACAACGACCTTCACAGAGATGTTTATTTGATGAAACGTATTTTATCTTTAATTTAATATGTCAATAATTATATTGTATATGGGTTGTCTAAAAAATTTCAGTCCAGGATATGATTAACTAATAATTAATAGTTTTATTTTTCTTAAACATTTCACCGGCTTGATTATTAGACAAATTCTATACCAATCGAAAGTATGAAGCCCATAGAATATATACAAATGTTAGGTTGCCTATTCTTTTCCGGTCACAACTCTCGGGTTGCCAGGTATTAACACGGAGCAAATATAGAAATGAGATGTTGTAAAAAGATTTCCCTAAGAAACAACGCGTGACATTTTGCGGGTTGGGGTGAGGGTGAGGGGGTGTTAGATCCCGCCGTCTTTTTTTTTTCCATCTACCGGTCAATATCAAAACTGCTTGCGTCGTTCTGTATCGACGTTAATAAGTAGTTTAACTACCTCACACTAGATGTCACTAAGTGTAGGTATAACAGGGACGGACTCAGAATTTTCGTACCATTACCTATTATGTAAACAAGTAATACTTGCCTAAATCAAAAGTAGCATAACGCGTATGAATGAAGCTTCATACTTAACTTAAGTCTTTTGTTATGGTCAAGTAATTATTAATTTCAGAGGCAGACCAAATAATAAACAAGTTATATCGAAATAAATTTTATCTACAAACACTTACGTAGGACCGTAGGAATATACTACAGATGGCGCTAGCAGTGCTATTTGCACGGAGCGCCGTGTACCGAAAATATGGACTTTCCATTGATGAAGCATAGCCGTGGGATACTCTGTAAAATAATTGGGTTCTAATTACGACCCTGTCTTTTTGTTAAATTCATGGTTGTTTTTCATAGATGACTATAGACCGAAATTACGTATAAAATTACTTACACATGAAATATCATGCCATTCATAGCATCAGAACGTCTGTTCGAGTAGTTTTTACAAGATAAAACACAACACTTCATCCTTTTCTACTTAATAACATGAAAATAACACGAAAATTCCACCGTTTACATTACAAAGTTGTGCACAGGACGAACGACGACGACAGTAGGTACACTGACTAAGGCCACGCCCACTGTGATGACGTCAGGACCTAGTTGAGAATTACAGTGCACAGTTGCTTAGGCCGTCTCCTCTCTGTATTTGCTCCGTGGGTATAAACAGGTAAATCAATAATATTAGCATTTTGCACCGGCCTGATTATTGAATTAAAATAAAATTAAAATATAGATTATTTCATTATGAACACGGTAGTATAAAGTTGCCTGCGAAAAATTAGTCCCAAATTACGGTTCATCATATCATCATATCAGCCCATACACGTACACTGCTGGACATAGGCCTCCCTAACGACGCCACAAAGAGCGGTCCCTCGCCGCCTCCATCCATCGACTCCCTGCGACCGCTACGATGTCGTCGGTCCATCGAGTTGATGGTCTCCCAACATTTCGTTTCGCGTTGCATCGCGACCGCCACTCGAGGAAATTTACTCCCCCATGTACTCGCTCATAGGTTAATAATAATATTTATTCGTAGCCCATAGATAATCGTTAAAATGTAGGCAGACAAAAACTTGGTCTAACAATTGAAATGAGATAATCAATTACCATCTTATTTATTTATTTGATAATAATTTATTTATAGTTGTTGGAGATCTTTTTTGTAAGACTAAAGTTGATTGATTCCTGATTTCTTGAGCATGGTTTCGGCCTTTTCCCTTCTTAAGTTATTTGGAAGGAAAAAAACAAAAGAGTTTATTCATAAAATCCATACTTCCAATACAATGTACAAGCGATAAGTCAATGGGAACGCGCTACACAAAACTCCCGCGTACGCCTGATTTACTAGAAAACCCTTCACAGTTACCCATTAACTTGTTTTTTCGATTGTGTAGGCCGGTCATATCTCGAGAAGAAACGACCGCAACTCGGCAAACGTAGTGTAGGACGCCTTCCGACCAGGTGGGATGACGATTTGCGAAAGACTGCTGGCAGATGCTGGATGTGGCAAGCTGAAGACAGGGCGCTTTGGCGCTCATTAGGGGAGGCATATGTCCAGCAGTGGACTAATTTAGGCTGATGATGATGAGTTACCCATTATGTCCACATTACACAAATGCTCGTTATTTTTGTTCAGGAGCGTCGCAAATACGATAAAATTGGCTGGAACATCTCGTACGACTTCAGCGAAAGTGACTTCGTGGTGTGCATGCAGATCCTGCAGTGCTACCTGGACCGCTGCAACCTCGCCAAGGGACCCATTCCGTGGGCCACGCTCAAGTATCTCTTTGGAGAGGTAAAGTATACGGGCCTAATTCTGTAAAGTAAAGTAATAGTAGATTAGTAGCCAAGGGCTGTAAAGCATTAATTGCAGCCCGAGATATTTATATATATAATATATAGTGCTTACACCCGAGCTAACTACTCTGCTTTACATCTCGATTGTGAGGTAAGTAGAAATAAAACGTCAAGTGCGAGTTAGACTCGCGCATCAAGGGTTCCGTACAAACTCCTACTCTTTAGCAAAGAAATCAGTCAAATCCAGACGAATAAGGCACAATAATTTTCTAATTTGATAAGGATTATGTATGACGTAACTTATTTAGTCCCTCGAACTATTGGCGTCTCGAGACTAAATAAGTTACGTCCAACCCTAGTGTAACAATGTACTATTTTGTATGAATAAACCACAAATCTACGGTTTTCTGATTTTTCCCTTTACTTGTGCTATAAGTCATTGCTTCTTGCCAAACTTCATGGTTCTAGGTCAACGGAAAGTACCCTACAGGTTTTTGGTCCATGGCGAGATTCGAAAATTATTTTTTCTGTGAATATACTAAAATTTTACGGTTTTCGGATTTTTCCCTTTACTTGTGCTATAAGTCATTGCTTCTTGCCAAATTTCATGGTTCTAGGTCAACGGAAAGTACCCTACAGGTTTTTGGTCCATGGCGAGATTCGAAAATTATTTGTTCTGTGAATAAACTACAAATTTACGGTTTTCAGATTTTTTCCTTTATTTTTGCTATAAGACCTTGCTTCGTGCCAAATTTCATGGTTCTAGGTGAACGGGAAGTACCCTATAGGTTTTTGGTCCATGGCAAGATTCGAAAATTATTTTTTCTGCGAATAAACTACAAATTTACCGTTTTCGGATTTTTCCCTTTAATTGTGTTATAAGACCTTGCTTCTCACCAAATTTCATGGTTCTAGGTCAACGGGAAGTACCCTATAGGTTTTTGGTCCATGGCAAGATTAAAAAAATATTTTTTCTGTGAATAAATTACAAATTTACGGTTTTCGGATTTTTTCCTTTACTTGTACTATAAGACCTTGCTTCTCACCAAATTTCATGGTTCTTGGTCAACGGGAAGTACCCTATAGGTTTTGTGTGAATGTGATTCCCTTGGAAAATTGAAAAAAAATAGACATAAACAGCTGTAACTTTTGATTGCGTTGACTTAGAAGTTTGATTTATATCGAGGCTTCAAGAGGTTACGAGCCTGCGTATATGATGTGAATATCAACTTGATAACTCTACGCGTTTCTGAGAAAAGTGGGTTGACAGACGGACAGACGGACAACAAAGTGATCCTATAAGGGTTCCTTTTTTCCTTTTGAGGTACGGAACCCTAAAAACCGGCATTACAGGAATAAAACATTTTATTAGTTAAAATTCTCTCTTTAGAAGTTTCAGGCAAAATATTGTTAATTGCTGCTTCAGCTTCCATTTTAATTGAATCGGGAGTGCAGCTTATATCTTCATCACTTGAAGAACTCATGTTTTTTTCCTAATTAGCACGTAGGTAGTTATAAAAAAATCCCAAAAACAAACAATATTTAAAGTAAAAGTTTTCTATTCCCGCCTTTTTACATTAAAAAGAACCAAGTAAAGAACGAAATTGAACTTCGCCGTTCGATATTTAAAATTGATGACTATTATACTCCCACGAAGACAAGGCTGAATAGCAAAGCGACCTCTTTGGTCATTGGGCTGAATGCATGACGTCTGTTGCCAGTATGATGGTACGCGAACATTTTGAAAGAGAAGTGTTTTTTTAATTACTTACCGCCCTAGGGCTTTTCTAGCTACATTATTATCCTAGAGCGCTAATTAGTCACCTACAAGCCCCATTTGGAGGTAATAAGAACCTACTTACCGAACATGAGAGATGTAAAAAGGTTTTATTTTTGTCACATTATCACAAAGGAAAAAGAAACGATAAACTTGGCAAAAGACAAATAAGTGAAAAAAGGGGCTTCGCTCAGCATGTGCCCAAAAGCGATACATATCGCTAATGCGCGCTGGTTTTATGCGACTCCCAGCGTGCGCGAGCAGCGGCTCGCTGTGACACGCGCTTACAACAATTATTTAATTCTGCTAACCAATGCTTTATTTACTATGACAGTGGTATTGTCTCAGAATCGTCCATAGTTAATGAAACTCTAGGATAATTCATGCGTTGCTATTTGTATACAGAGATTGATGGATAGTATTAGAGTGACACAGATTAATAAACAATAGGTGTACAAAACGCGGGTCGCTATTCTGCATTTTTACCTGCTAAGTCAAGCTCAACTAGTAAAAATTAAATTGGGAAGGGTGGGTATTACCTTCCTAATTTAATTGTGACTTACATCATTTCTTTCTGTGTCCCAGGTGATGTACGGTGGTCGAGTGATAGACGACTTCGACCGTCGCGTGGTGAAAACCTACATGGAGGAGTACCTGGGCGAGTTTCTGTTCGACAAGTTCCAGCCGTTCCACTTCTATCACGACAAGGCCTTCGACTATGTTATACCGCCCGAGGGGGAGAAGGAGGAGTATATCGGTAAACCTCATCTTATCGGTTTAAAGACATCCACTGCTGGGCATAGGCCATAACGTAGGTCAAATACGTAGTATAAACGTAGGTTAATTAGATCGTCACAGTGACCGCTCCGGCACTGCGTTGCCTGCGTACAGGAAATCCTGTAATCCGGCAAGGCTGTGCCGGGTTTCCCGGATGCCTGGATTTCCTTTCTACACTTACTTATAATATACTTATTAATCGCTGTGTTCACAATATACCTAAGCTTAATTTCTGGTAAATAAGTTCTAAGTAGGGCCTACTCGGTCTAATCGTGCTCTTGATTGGAGACCGCTACTAGGCGAATTAAGTGTAGGACCTTTCGGCCAGGTGGGATGACGATCAGGGAAAAACTGTAGATGCTGGATGCGGCAAGCTGAAGACAGGGCGCTATGGCGCTCACTAGGAGAGTCGTATGTCCAGCAGTGGACTAATATAGGCTGATGATGAATGTTCCTCAAATTCCTACTCTTCTTGTCTAGTCAAAGAAGATTGGACAAAAGTGCCACTATGTACACTTATGGCCGGAATGTATGGAAAAGGGGGTGGTAAAGTGTGTGTGTGTGCCCAGTCCGAATAAGAAGCATCTAATTCGTCCGCCTAGCCGTTACGGTAAATGCAAACGGAAGGGCTTAAGGAAAAGTTTTTAAAAAATCTCTTGGTTCCTAGAAACGATATATTATTATGTATAGTGGATGCCCATACAGTCTATTCAGCCCAGCTTCGCTATACACCGCATAACGTGATGAAATGTGATGTTGCAGAGTTCATAGACACCCTTCCCCTGGTGAACTCCCCTGAAGTGTTCGGTCTCCATCCCAACGCTGAGATCGGTTACTTCAGCCAGGCTGTGCGGGAGATGTGGGGGCACCTCATCGAGCTACAACCTCAGACCAGTGAGATATTACATTATATAAATGTATTTTACACTTTATATATATGTATTATATGTCGTCAATCGTTATCCTCAAGGTACAAGGTTTGCAAACAAATTCACTGCTCAAATTTTTTTTTAACATACTTAACATAACTTTATTTTAATATCGAATTTGAAATTTATTGTAAAGTCGTAAAGTATAAAAATCCGCATCAGCTATCGAGCCAATCTGAATTATGTACCTAAGCTGTGCCTTCGATCAGCAACGTATATTCACAAACTGCATTTTGTTTTCTTTCATGCATCATTTCAGTAACGGTAAAAGAATGTAAGTAAACTAGAAAATTATATAGTTCATTGCTTTTTGTATCTTTTTAGTGCAGGTAATTTGCTAATGTCACATTAATGATTTATTATTCATTTGTTTTATTCATGCGCGGCTAGTGAACAAAACTGGTAAGTTGAGTTCTTCAACTCTAACCCCCGAATACTCAAACGCAACTTACATTTAAGCTCGTCTTAAGTCGCGGTTTTTTGACATAATTTAATGAAAATGTGTCAAAAAATCGTCACTTGAGACGTGCTTAAACCTGAGATGCGTTTGAGTATTCGGGGGTAATAAATACTCTCTACGCAAATAAACTACCTACCTACTCAAAAGTTCTACATAATTATTTGATTTATTTAATTCTTAGGGCAAAGCTACAAGTGAAACTAGCGCCACTTTAGTTTTTGTTGATACATAATGCAATAGTGCCTTTAATACACCACGATCACTGCTAGCGTCGGCGGTGCGACCCGCAGGCGCGGGCGCCACGTCGCTACACGGAGTTGCAGATCGCACTCTGTGTTTTCAGCTATGAAAGTTTTGTTTCTATTTCAACTAAAGAAGCCTCACTAACAGATTTTGGAAACACCAATGTTTTTACTAAATTGTACAAATCACTGCCACATTATGCGAAAAAGATGGCTTTCTCAAATTTCTCAAATTTGCAAATCTTTCTTTATAAGATTCTCAGTCCGCATTATTGAGGTCAAATGTTTCAAATCTCCTATCAGCCATTGTCCCACACATAATTCACTACTTTTTCACTGGTTTTTCACAATATTTCGCGTATTTTCCGTCGTCGCCAATGTTATGGACTTACTTGGTAAATCAGGACTGAAGATTGTGGGTAGGTAGTTGCCATCTGCATCTTTGCACTTAACCAAGTACCCACATATATATTGTTTAAAATGTCAATCAACTACACTACTCTATTAGTATAAGTGCACTCACACGTACACCACAGCTTTCATTGCCTCCTACAACTTAACTCGTAATTTCCTCAGGCGAGGGTGGCGGCACAATGAGCAGAGAAGACTTCATAGATTCCATCGCAGTGGACATTATAGCTCAACTTCCAGTTCAATATGAAATATGGCGAGTCCGGAAACAGTTCGAGATGAACATCACTCCCACACTCGTCGTATTGCTTCAGGAACTAGAAAGGTATTATATGAACTTCATAGACTTGACACAATGGAAAGTCTGGTTGCGCTCCCGGCGCAGTACGAGATTTGGCGAGTCCGGAAAGCAGTACAGCATACCAAGCCACTCGCCGCGAGCGTCGGTTTTTGACGAATTCCGTTTGAATTATTCGAAACCAGCATGTGAAGCGAGCGATTCACGCATTGTTGAAGGCGAGACACAATTGTGACGTGACGCCCATATTCTTGGAATTAATTGAAGAATATAATTAGGCGTCGCGAAAGTCGCTCGCCCCTTTTTCTAGCTGAGCGACAAACGCGACATCCACATTTTTTTTAAATAAAAAAGTGAGCATCAGCTGCAACTGACACGTTTCCAAGCGTCACTGTTCTTTTTCAGATTCAACAAGCTGATTTTTCGCATGCACACAACTCTCTCGCTACTCCGCAAGGCGCTTGCGGGAGAAATCGGCATGGACGCAGTGTTAGACAACGTGTCATATAGTCTCTTCAACGGACAGCTGCCGCAAGTGTGGCGCGCGCTCGCCCCCGCCACCTGCAAGGGGCTGGGCGGCTGGATGGACCACTTCAACGCCAGGACCAGGCAGTACACAGACTGGGTCAGTTCTAGAACATTCTACAGTTCAACGCACACACGTCACAGTCGCTGAACAGCTGCCGCAAGACTTGCGGCAGCTGACCGTGACTGACACGAGGTCTCAAATATCGGTTATTCGTTGGCGTTTGACTTGACAACTGTTATGTGGTGCCGGGTTAGAATTTGCACCACCCTAACTCTTCCCGTGGGTGTCGTAAGAGGCGACTAAGGGACATACACCTGGGGGCGGGCGGCAGCGCCTCTTGCAGATTAGATCCACCTAACTGCGATCCCCAACCCGCATGTCCACCGTGGGAATTATGGGCCCCTCGTGAGATAAAAGCCAATAAGGCGATTATCAGGTGGAGGCCTGCGTCCAACAGTGGATCATTATAGGATGCTGAGGTAGGCGTTTGACAGCGACCACATATGGACACCCTGTAATTGGTTCCAGGCCACAATGGAAGAGCCGATAGTGATCTGGCTGTCGGGGCTGCACATCCCCGAGTCGTACCTGATAGCTCACATCCAGATCGCGTGTCGGCTGTACACGTGGCCGCTGGACCGCAGCACGCAGTTCACGCGCGTCACCAAGTGGCTCTCCCCGGATGACATTGAGGAGCGCCCTGTCTGTGTAAGTCGACTTACATAATGTATTGTTAAGACTATATTCTCATCGCCTTGGGGTCTAGTTCTAGGCCTGGTGTAAAACATGGATTACTTTTTATCTCGTAAATCAGTTCCCATGGAATATAAGTAACCATAAGTGGTCTTTTCAGTTGCCTAGACTCATACGAGACTAGTGACCTCAGGAGAGACCACAAATCAATCATTCCATACCTACCTATCATGTCCCCATAACACAAATTGTCTCTAGCATACTTGTTGCGCCATATTTTAGTGTATGTTTCAACCTTTTAATTTCTTGCACGAAAGAGGCTAGCTACCCACAACACAGGTTATCCTAGGGTGGGAATTAGCGCTATTTACAAATTGATGTACTTATTATAAAGTAAAATTATGAAACAATGTTAGTATATAATTAGTTATAAATACTTAATAATTTCTTGGTTTAAGCTTACCTACTAACAAACGAAATCTCATTGATTTTTTGCGTCAACTACAATCTCAATTTGTAAAATGATAGATTTAATTCCATTTCTTGTTTCACAAAATAAAAGATGTATTATTATTTATTATAAAATGTTTCCATACAAACAACGCATGCGAAGCCGCGGGTAGAAACAAGTGCATGCTTAAAGTAACCCTATACGTCACAAGTATCTGAATGCTATGAGCATTTAGGTACTGCGTCCTGTCCTGACTGAAGGAATCTTGGGACGGTACATTACAAAAGAATGCTACTGATTCTCTAAGTCGTTGAAATAAAGCTTATTATTGTAATTTATCTTAGGGGTGCTACGTCCGCGGCATGTACCTAGAAGGGTCCCGCTGGGACGTGGAGGATGGCTGCCTGCGCCGCTCCAACCCCAAGGTTCTGGTGACGGAGCTGCCCATCATGTACATCATACCCATCGAGTTCCACAAGCTGAAGCTGCAGGTGACGTAACGATACGTATAAGTCTCGTGGATAAAGATCGAGATTGACATGACAACCAAATGATTTCCGTTTTACAGGATACGTTTTTAGGGTTTTGAGATCTGTTTCTAAACCCTTATGGTCTCGCCCTGGCCGTCCTCATTTCTTCTTGAATATCTCGAGAACTACAGTAGCTATAATCTTGAAGTTGGATAGGTTTCATAATTTTAAAATATTTCGAAAAAAGCTTATTTTTGACCGGTCCCCCCCCCCCCCCCTCCCCACCATTTCCGAAGATTGCAGACCGATCCATGTATATACAGTGTGGAAATTAAACTCAGGCCCTGGAGGGAAACTACTTAAAATCCTTAAGCTAGCTCATTTTACTTAAAGGAGACATTCCTTTATTTTTAAAAAGAAACAAATCTGCATTAAAATATTTTTTTAAACTCGCTTGCTTCGCCCGGGACTCGAACCAACTAAAATTTAAAAAAATAAACACTCTTTATTTTATTATACTAATCGGTAGTATTAATATTCAGGATAAAGTTTCTCTAAAAAATATTTGGTTACTGTTCACTTTTAACAAGTAAAAGACACGTAACAGTTCTGTTATCTCTCCAACACAACACGATTAGATGGCCTGCAAGAAGTCCAGACCTGACGCCCATGGACTTCTTTTTATGGGGTCATGTAAAAAATGTTGTTTATGAAACTTGCTATGAAACCGTTCAAGAGCTAAGGATTGCGGTAGAAAATGTTATCAGGGGCATACACCACAACACTTTGCTGAAGGCTACAAGAAATGAATTTCAACGGCGACTAATGTTGTGTAGCCGGAACGACGGGGCTCATTTCGAACAATTTATCAGTTAAATAATTTAAGTGTTACAAAATTGATAGTAAAATAAAGTTGATGTTAGATTTAACGATTATTTTTATTTTTAAGACCAAATGTTTGTTACAGAAACTTTATCCTGAATATTAATACTACCGATTAGTATAATAAAATAAAGAGTGTTTATTTTTTTAAATTTTAGTTGGTTCGAGTCCCGGGCGAAGCAAGCGAGTTTAAAAAAATATTTTAATGCAGATTTGTTTCTTTTTAAAAATAAAGGAATGTCTCCTTTAAGTAAAATGAGCTAGCTTAAGGATTTTAAGTAGTTTCCCTCCAGGGCCTGAGTTTAATTTCCACACTGTATAGATTATATTTTACAAGAAAAATATACAGAAGTCTGTAAAAATCACCGTTTTTGAAAAAAAAAAAAACATTAATATGGTCGAAAAGGGAGGGATTTTTTTTTTCGAAAGGGGGCTATTACATGTTTGGGGTATCAAATGAAAGGCATTGTTTTGTAAATTTTAAAATAGTTTTCGTAATTTCTGTGGATAATGGTCAATTTTTCGATATTTTGCAAAATATTTCAAAAGTATGAAACCCTCAGATATTTTAAGCAGTAATGGCGCACAAAATGTGTTGTTATTTCAAGTTAATAGACTGTAGTGTAACTGAGATATTCAAGAAAGAAGGAGGACGGAGAGAGCGAGACCTTAAGGGTTTAACCCTGCATTCACAATGTTATTATATCATCATTAAAAATGAATGCACTCTCAAAAACTCTGAAAAATTAATTTCCAGCATTATTGTATTGATCGTTTACAGAACACGCTGCGAACTCCGGTGTACACGACGTCGACGCGCCGCAACGCCATGGGCGTCGGCCTCGTCTTCGAATCAGATCTGTACACCGCTGAACACAGCAGCCATTGGATCTTGCAAGGAGTCTGTCTTATTATGAACACTGATTGATCTTTAACTAGCTTATTTTATATTTATACTAGCAACCTACCCAGAGCTTGACTACAATGCGTGCAATTTGATAATTATTATTTGTAGTAGAGTAGGGGTAGGAGTTATGGACTCCGCACTTCACGACCCGACAAAACGCGATAATGTGAATCTGGTCATCGAAAATTAAGGCGAAGTGGGCTCGTTTTTGCAAGGCAAGGGCGAACGAACGCCCGGGGAAGGCGAGAACGGAAGGCTAGAGCTGCGGAATGACTGGTCCGTGCGCATTTTCACTGGTTTTTTATGTTAACTAGCGGTCCGCCCCGGTTTCGTACGGGTAGTTATTTTTTAGTTTTATTTTTTGTAATTTTCCAATGTTTTCAATACTTCTTATCCTATTCCGGACTAAGAGAAATCTAACAAATCAAAAATCATGAAAATCGGTCCCGTCGTTCTTGAGTCATAAATGGTGTAGCTAACCCAACTATGTTTTATATACAAAAGATAAAAATATGTAAATTTGCTTTCTAATCTGTTTCGCAATAAAATAAAATCATAATCAGTCTTAAAGTATTTATTAGGATACACGTAAACAAAATTTTATTAGAATAATGTTAAATAACTGGCAAATGATACTTCAAGGAGGAAGTTCTATGTTGAGCTGTATTTTTTTATGTAAGTATGTTTTTCGATTTCCCTAGAAATTTCGTGTCCGTGATGGTAGCGTACACATAACCGAATTCACGTTTGTTGTTATGCCTAATAAATAACGTATAAATAGAGTATAATCAGTGCAAAAGTAAAATAAATAGCGCCTCCTTGGTTTAAGAAATAATGACCATTGTTTGTGGGTACGCCAGCATAACGTTATGCTAGCGTACCCATTAAAAACCGAAACAGTTCCTATAAAAAACGAGGTTTTCTTGATGTAAATGCTATATGTATAAATAGTGTGTGAAGTACTTCCTCTCCCAGTAGTCATACTTTATGCAAATTCGTAATCAAACACTATAAAAAGTTGATGTAAAGTTCTAGGAACATGACGACGCATTATCTCTATCTCTTTCACTTCCATGGATAATTCACACGCATCTTTCTCTATCTTTCATTGTGACCAATACCTACATTTCTCACTGCTCAGAGTCCAAGGGATATTGCTGTCCGTTGCAATGTAGTTCCGCCGTGGTCTGCTAGATAGCGCTTATAGTCTTGTTCCATATCTCTGTTCCTATGAGAGCAATCATTGTGAAATTTTGCATAGCTAAGACGCTATTTATACTCTATTATTGTGTATAAATTTTGTTGCTATAGTATAAGCCGTTTTTGAGAACGGTCGTGTGTACGCTAGCATAACGTTATGCTGGTACCCACAAACAATGGTCATTATTTCTTAAACCAAGGAGGCGCTATTTATTTTACTTTTGCACTGATTATACTCTATTTATACGCTATTAATTAGGCATAACAACAAACGTGAATTCGGTTATGTGTACGCTACCATCACGGACACGAAATTTCTGTGTAAAAATTTGATGTAGAGGAAACTGCGATTTTTGTATTGAGTCTTGTTGGTCAAACGTGTTTCGACTCCCATCATAACTGAGTAACTAGTCTTGCAGCCAGTGTCTTAGGCACGCTTCCAACTGGTATTGATATGGATCAGTTGAGCTACCTGTAGATTGTTTGCAACAGTTTGCAGATAGCTTAATTGTTTCTATTGTAAATACTAGTTTTAATTTAAATTTGTTATTTGATTGTTATTTTCTTTCTGAATAAAGTTTTTAGTAACTAGTCTTAAACAATTGATGCTCATAAAAGAATTCATGTTTTTTTGCCCTAAAATTGATTTTCCGTACAGTCAAAATGTAGGTTTTAGGACTCTCTTCACCTTAATACGACTTGAACAGGATTTTGTCAGGTAGCGTGTGAATTGTGTGTTTCCTGCTTTATTCTACTTTTAGAAAACATTTCACACACAAAACTGAGTTAGAAAGATAGATTACATAAGCCTTACTTACCTTACTTAGAGCAATGGAATGGGATTGATTTCGAGTTGAGTCAAGTTGTCGGTTGGTAGGTTTCTATAGCGTAGTATTGTGTTTATTTACAATAGTGTTTGAAGTTCTAAGGTACAATTTGTAATTTAAAGACTGATGTTGATCTCAATCTACACATTTTATTTATAATATTTATTTTAAGTTATTAATAAATAACAATAATGCTGGACAATACGGGCAGCTTCATCTAAATAACTAAATAAAGACTGATTACTGTACTATATTAACTATGGCTTTCACTATCGAATCTAACATCCGAGATTACTTGAGGGAGACACAAGTTGTAGAATGATGAGCTCATAAATTCCTCGAGAAGCTGCCATTTAACCCAACCTTTCTTTTGGAAGAATTCTTTTGACTGCTCTTTCCCAACGTAGTGTGGATCCTGCAAAAAACAAATAGGTAAAACCACTGGTATTACACTACAAAAACAAATAGGTAAAACCACTGGTATTACACTACAAAAACAAATAGGTAAAACCACTGGTATTACACTACAAAAACAAATAGGTAAAACCACTGGTATTACACTACAAAAACAAATAGGTAAAACCACTGGTATTACACTACAAAAACCCAGGGTTAAATAAATAAATAACACATAAATACACATAAATAATTCACACAGCAATCTATCCCCAATCTATCCCAAATGATGTACATAATACATCACATAGATATATTTTTTTTATTATACATACATATATAGAAAACGACCAGCCCGGAACAAACACCTGCAGATCGTACAAATATTTTTTCCAAGGCGGGAATCGAACCCGCAACTTTCTGCGTCGCAGGCGGACCTTCGCCTACCGCGCCAGAGGTCGTCTATGAAGGAGTAAGGTTGGTCTATGATTACTGATTAGCTTACCACTATCAACAACCTGGGTTGTGTGCCGCTAACATCAATTCCCACAATTCCTTTAGAGCCACAGTCAACATTTCCCCCCATCATTACAGGACTGCCTATGCTGTCGAAATGTGTCACCAGTGCATCTACAATGCTCGCCAGATTATTTCCACTTCTGACATGAATTGTTTTACAAGGAATTTTGTATATTTTGTCTATAACTAGAAAAACCTGAAAAAATTATAGATACTTAGGTAGATACATAAATGGTCATATATCGAGAAGAACCGACAACTGAAGGGGTATATATCGAAGAGAACCGACAACTGATGGGGTAAACGTGTTCTTGAGTGGAGACCGCGACTTGGCAAACGAAGTGTAGGACGCCCTCCGACCAGGTGGGATGACGATTTGCGAAAGACTGCTGGCAGATGCTGGATGCGGCAAGCTGAAGACAGGGCGCTATGGCGCTCATTAGGGGAGAGGCCTTTGTCCAGCTGTGTGTGGACTAATATAGATAGGCTGATGATGATGAGGTAGATAAGTATATCTACCTCATCATCATCAGCCTATATTAGTGAACCACACAAACACAATATCTAGATACTTTACCACATTACAAAAATTAAATTAAGGTTTCTTAGCTTTTATTGGCATATGGTATTAAACAGGCTAGGTACCTCAGTCGTGCCAATCCACCCTTTTGACCCTAGGAATGACTCTGGCTTATCTTCTATCTCAACCAGAGTTTTTTGAATTTTCCTTATTGTAGGAACTTCTGGGCAGTTCCTGATATTTAACTTCATCCATGAACATATTGTCTGCATAGTTCTATAGCCGCATCCCCAGCCCTGAAAATAATCGTTGGTGTTTAAACCTGAGCATTTCGAAAGAGTGAAAGGTTATGGATAGGTAAGTTTACAGTTCAACATTTTTTAATGTTGACTGTACCTACATAGAAGCTACGTTATGTTATGGTGTGGGCGAACACGGGACAAACCTCTAAGCTCCCATACAAACGTACTTTTCGATTCATTTGGTAAATACCTAACGTCCCCGATATTAATCAAATTTTGCATAGGTATTTGGTATAGGAACATTTGAGGGGGGAAGCCGATTTTGAGGTCTGTTAAATTGTTTCCGTAAGGTACCTACTATAAAATATAAACGTGTAACAAAGTACCTACATAATCGTATATGAAATAGCTGTTTGTATCGTTTTAGTTTTTCAAAATACATAATCATCATTTAATGAGAGCGAAAGTAACAAAATCGCCTGAAATTGGATAAAAATGAATTTTGTGGGTTGGTTGTAATAAAAGAGTTTCTTCAGTGAACTGAGTATTCATTAAACAGAGACACGGACAAGAAATTACATTAGTCAACAATCCTCTATGTAGTGTCCGTGATGGTAGCGTACACATAACCGAATTCACGTTTCTTGTTATGCCTAATAAATAACGTATAAATAGAGTATAATCAGTGCAAAAGTAAAATAAATAGCGCCTCCTTGGTTTAAGAAATAATGACCATTGTTTGTGGGTTTTTTTTCTTCCGCTTTTTTTCTATTAGGTTTAGGCAGAATATCGAAGTTTCCCTTGGTGGCCACCAATATCTATTTTCGATTTACCGGCTAAAATAAATAGAATAAAACTATTAGAGGCTTAAAAAAAGTTTATAATAGGTATCGCAAACTAAACGATGGATTTTTGAAACTTCCTTTGTTCAACGTAGTCATAAAATAAAATAGGGGTGGCGCTAGTTTCACGCATAATGATGATGAATTCGCGTTTTGTACGCCTATTGTTTTTAATCTGTGTCACTACAGTAACATTAGATAAATAATCAAGGAGGAAAATATAATTTTTATAGTAGGTATTTAAAAGAGAAATCAAAGATAACTACAAATCAAACTATTTTGGGGAAAAAATCCAAAATTGATCCGCGGCGCGAACGCAAACTGGGGAGGCACGGGGTGTACGAAGCTGTAAGGACTAGACTTGTATGTACTTAGGTAGGTACTGCATTTCGGTCATCTGTGACTGCGCCGCCGCCGCCGCCGTTGAATACTCCCTACCTACTTATAGTAGGTAGGTACTTTTACCCATATATATTACTGTACCATGCCTTTACCTACTGGCTGAGTTAGAAAACCAAGTACCAAAATAAAATTGCCTAGAAACTCACTTTATCGTCGAAGCCATCGCAAAGATAATGATAGTATTCATAATTTCCTTTGACGAGGTGTATTTTATCCAGATTCATAGATCCAGGAATGCCTTCATGAATGTTTGTCAACAAACTAGTTTCGGAGACGGATGTCACTGGCACATGCATTGATTAATATTATACAGAGGACTTAGTAAAAACAAGCAAGTACCTACCTACCTATGTCGTCGACAATTATTGTTTGTAACAAAACAAATTTAATAATAACAACAATTAAAAAATATCAGGGTTAACTAAAGAGCAAAAAAAAATTGTGTTCCGTTGGGTTAACCGATATATCGAGACGACAATACCCAAAGATTATAACCTAGTTTATGATTATAACCATATACGACGAGACGAGACACCAACAAATTAACTTTGTGTTGTTTGTTGTGACTTGTGTTGTGTTGTAACGTAACGTGACGACGACACGACACGCCTAACATAGCTTCAACTTCTTATTTCATATCATGGCTCGCTAGTCGCTTCGCTGTGTCTATCTGTCTGGCACCCTTGAGGGCGATTTCCTCTGTCCACGGTGTGGGGCGAGGCGACACAACTACCACCCGTCTAGCTTGTGCAGTTATGTTTGTGCAAAAAGACTGCACACTGTACAAGACGTGTAAGCTCGTGCAAACTGGACTGCGGAGTGGTTTTAAAATCTATGTTTTTATTTCTCTATTTTCGGTGTCATGATGCCCAAAGAGCTATGCTCGGAGTTTCTCTGAAGGATTCGTAACTCATAGATCAGACTGAGTTACGGTAGTTATTGTATACTCATTGAGACAGAGAACTAAAGTCATCGACATAGCTCTAAAGTGGGTGATAGACGTACGAACTTGAAGTACGCGGTTTTTAAGATCGCAAACTCTGCTCGACGTCGCGCGTCGGTGACACACGTGAAGCTTATTCACTTTGCATTGCGATGTCGTCGACAGAAGAAGCTTTTTGTTGTTTAGGAATTAAATAGACAGATATTATTTGGTTAACAAACACAGACAGCACATAACAAAAAAATAAATCAAACAGAGATTAGGTACAATTAGTAGGTATAGATACAAAATCATCTTAAACTTAGGCACTTACACAATTAAAAGATAAAAATTAAATAGGAACTTAGACAATATAAAAAACAAGAAGTAAAAATAAAGAAACAAATAGGTAGGTATTACAAAAGTTCCTTATAATTATTATTACGTATTACATTTTTAAAACAAAAAAAAAATACGTAGTCGAACGATCTGGTGAAAGAAAATGGCGGCTCGCAGCTCGTAGAGCTGCCACACATACGATAGGAGGCGGGTTACGAGCAAAATTTCAAACTTGTCGGATCGCCAACGACGTTACTCGGCGGTTTTAAAGTACGCGTACTTAAGGTGACACACCAGCGAAAAAGGTCGTCGAGCCACAAGTTCGCGAACTTACTCGCATGTCTATCACCCACTTAAGAATTAGAAAGCTGAAGTAGCAGTGGGCCGGCCATATTTCGAGAAGAACCGATAACCGTTGGGGTGTACACGTGTTCTTGAGTGGAGACCGCGACTTGGCAAACGTAGTAGATTACGATTTGCGAAAGACTGCTGGCAGTTGCTGGATGTGGCAAGCTGAAGACATGGCGCTTATTAGGGGTGGCCTATGTCCAGAAGTGAACTAATCTAAGCTGATGAACTGATGATGATGAAAGAGATTTCATTGAATAATAAAAATTAAAGTTTTTGTGCTTGAATATTGAATCTAGCATGCAGAACATCTGAGTTTCGTGCATCTCGTCGACGTCATAGACTCTCTCTATTCTCTGCCCTTACTATCAGAAAATATACTTATGTAACTATTACTTATCTATACTCCGATTAAAAACGTAAAACGTGGATATTTTTCTATATACAAAGGGGTTACAAAACCAAGGAGTATTAGTGAAAAATGTTATATAGGTATTTTATACATAACATGGTATTATTAACATGATATCTGTAATAATAATATATTATAGATCTCTGTGGTGCTTATACAATGGTTTCATCGAAGCACAGAAACTCGTCAATTTTTGGTTTTGAAAGCTTTATTCATTTACTGTAGTTACTTATATATATAATATATATTAATATTTTATATAACTATATTTGTTCTACTTTTGTAATAATAATCTGGTTTCTTTAACTTTGTTTTTTTATTTATTTATATTTTTTTTTATATATCCAGTTTCACATGTATATATATGGATATATTTAGATTATAGGTTTAAATTTACATCTTGTATCTAGATTATATACGTGAAATAGGACACTACCTAACCAGGTAGGTACTAGCATACTTTTAGTGATTTGTCTGTATTGTCATCTTATACTACTTGTTTACAAATTGTTAAATCGAAGCGATAACGAGTGAGCTGCAGAAAGTGCATTCTAAAATGAGTCTTAATGCAAGGGACGAAAATCGCTACCACGCCGTAACACAGTGTTTCACTAGCACGGGTGTTAGAGGTTCTTTACTTTTGTATACTTACATAAAAAACTAAACTACCGCAAATTTGCGTTTTACAACAAATTGTTGGAAGGTTTTCATCTTTTTGTAAAGTTTTCTGTTATTTTTTAATTTTAATGTACGTACCTTTATGCTAATAATAGTTTTAAGTATACATGGTGTTTATAAGATGACTCAATAAACTATTTCTATTATCTCGTCCGTTTTCGAATTTATACGTTTTCCGCTGTACATTTGAGATTATGCATTGTTGAAGTTTGTTTTTAGTTGATAACTATTTACCGTTATTGTTTTTGTTATCAGTTTCAATTAAGTTTTCATTCTTAAATGTTGACATAAAATAATTATATCATGGATTATGAATCGGTGAACAGCCACATTAGACACTGGTATTGTAGCCTTCTAGAGTGAAATTAAAATAATAAGCGAATTTTTTCTCAATACCTACTATTTTTTTTCAGAAATACGATTTATTTTGTATGCAAAAACATTTTTTGTACTTAATATAATAATAATAATAATAATAAATAATGCTGAACAATTCACACAGCATTATATAGCCCCAAGCTAAGCAGAGCTTGTGTTATGGGTACTAGATAATTGATATACATAATAATAATACAATAGGTACATAGATAGATATTTTTTATTATATATAGAAAACGACCAGAACACCCTGAACAAATATCTGCAGATCGTACACACATTTGTCCCGAGGCGGGAATCGAACCCGCAACCTTCTGCGTCGCAGGCAGACTCTCGCCCGCTGCGCCACTGAGGTCGTCAATGATTCAGACTTTTAGAAGTGATACACAATACACAATCAGGCAGGTATTGTTGCCCGATTGTGTATCCCGTTTAGGATAAATTCATCAGGCTTGAAGTATAGAAGCTCGTTCTAGTACCTACACTTAACACAAGTTTTGCTTTGGGGTTAGATGAAGCTGTGTGGATATAGGTATTTTATACATAACATGGTATTATTAACATGATATCTGTAATAATAATATATTATAGATCTCTGTGGTGCTTATACAATGGTTTCATCGAAGCACAGAAACTCGTCAATTTTTGGTTTTGAAAGCTTTATTCATTTACTGTAGTTACTTATATATATAATATATATTAATATTTTATATAACTATATTTGTTCTACTTTTGTAATAATAATCTGGTTTCTTTAACTTTGTTTTTTTATTTATTTATATTTTTTTTTATATATCCAGTTTCACATGTATATATATGGATATATTTAGATTATAGGTTTAAATTTACATCTTGTATCTAGATTATATACGTGAAATAGGACACTACCTAACCAGGTAGGTACTAGCATACTTTTAGTGATTTGTCTGTATTGTCATCTTATACTACTTGTTTACAAATTGTTAAATCGAAGCGATAACCAGTGAGCTGCAGAAAGTGCATTCTAAAATGAGTCTTAATGCAAGGGACGAAAATCGCTACCACGCCGTAACACAGTGTTTCACTAGCACGGGTGTTAGAGGTTCTTTACTTTTGTATACTTACATAAAAAACTAAACTACCGCAAATTTGCGTTTTACAACAAATTGTTGGAAGGTTTTCATCTTTTTGTAAAGTTTTCTGTTATTTTTTAATTTTAATGTACGTACCTTTATGCTAATAATAGTTTTAAGTATACATGGTGTTTATAAGATGACTCAATAAACTATTTCTATTTCTATTATCTCGTCCGTTTTCGAATTTATACGTTTTCCGCTGTACATTTGAGATTATGCATTGTTGAAGTTTGTTTTTAGTTGATAACTATTTACCGTTATTGTTTTTGTTATCAGTTTCAATTAAGTTTTCATTATTAAATGTTGACATAAAATAATTATATCATGGATTATGAATCGGTGAACAGCCACATTAGACACTGGTATTGTAGCCTTCTAGTCTAGAGTGAAATTAAAATAATAAGCGAATTTTTTCTCAATACCTACTATTTTTTTTCAGAAATACGATTTATTTTGTATGCAAAAACATTTTTTGTACTTAATATAATAATAATAATAAATAATGCTGAACAATTCACACAGCATTATCTAGCCCCAAGCTAAGCAGAGCTTGTGTTATGGGTACTAGATAATTGATATACATAATAATAATACAATAGGTACATAGATAGATATTTTTTATTATATATAGAAAACGACCAGAACACCCTGAACAAATATCTGCAGATCGTACACACATTTGTCCCGAGGCGGGAATCGAACCCGCAACCTTCTGCGTCGCAGGCAGACCTTCGCCCACCGCGCCACATCGGTCGTTAATAAAATCACTGTTTTTTCTAAAAATCAGTCATCATACCTATTGGGTACCTACTTATATAAAAAAAACAAGGTACTTATATTTGAAAACCTAAATAGGTACAATTTATTCAGGAAGTACTCTACATACCTAAAAAAATGTACTTAACTATATAGAAAACTATATCAGGCATATTTCTTATAACCAAATATGGATACTCTACTGTAACTTTATTTTCTGTACCTACCCATCTTCAACATCAGAATGTTACACAATCGTTCTGGTATCTAAACTAGGTATTTTTGATCTTTATTAAAAATATAACAAAGAAGACATAATCAATGAAAAAGAAAATTGCCTACTTTAGTACTATACTTATAAATCTGTGAAATTGCCTTTTCGCAAACGATTCCCTTTTGTTATGACTTGTGTCATAACTCATAAGACACAAAGGAGGTTAGTTTTATATACGCTAGATTAGCTTTGATCTTATTTAATAAGTTTTTACCGTAACACCCACACCACAAATTTGTGAAATCGAAAAATCTTACCATAACAGATACTTACTATACCCGAAATCTTCCTAATATTTATATACCTATAGTATACTTAGATGGATAGACTTTTTATCATTTCAACACCACAAACAGCACACGCATATTTATAATAATATATACCTAATGTTGGGCAATCCACACAGCTTCATCTAACCCCAAAGCAAAACTTGTGTTAAGTGTAGGTACTAGAACGAGCTTCTATACTTCAAGCCTGATGAATTTATCCTAAACGGGATACACAATCGGGCAACAATACCTGCCTGATTGTGTATCACTTCTAAAAGTCTGAATCATTGACGACCTCAGTGGCGCAGCGGGCGAGAGTCTGCCTGCGACGCAAGAGGTTGCGGGTTCGATCCCCGCCTCGGAACAAATTTGTGTACGATCTGCAGAAATTTGTTCCGTGTTGGTCTGGGTGTTTTCTATGTAACTATAATAAAAAAAAAACTATCTATGTAATTTATAATATTACGTATATCAGTTATCTAGTACCCATAACACAAGCTCTGCTTACCTTGGGGCTAGATAATGCTGTGTGAATTGACCAGCATTATTTATTTAATTTAATACTATTGGCAACACATGGCACAGCCATAGAATGGTCAGCCATAACTGCAATATGTTGATTATAGTCAGTCTCATCAGTAGCGATCATCAGCATCAGAGACATAGCCTCATCATTTAGTTATATTATTTTCTAAATTGTTTATTTGAATGACGTTTGACAATACATGATCTGTATCTGAATATGATGGCCGGATTAGAAGCTCTTTCACACAAATATAGTTTTTTATCAAGTAGAAAACACCCAGACCAGAAACAAAATGTATAGATCATACAAACCACCGTTCACTGATGTTAATGCTCGAATTTGAATTATAAATAAATAATGATGGACAATGCACAGCATCATCTAGCCCCAAGCCAAGCAGAGCTTGCATTAAGGGTACCTACCTACTAGATAACAGTTATACATAATACAATACACAGATAGATATTTTTTTATTATACATAGAAAACGACCAGAACACCATGAACAAATATCTGCAGATCGTACAAACATTTTATACGATTTTGATAGTGTTCTGGTCGTTTTCTATGTATAATAAAAAATATATATCTATGTAATGTATTGTATTATGTATATCAGTTATCTAGTACCCATAACACAAGCTCTGCTTAGCTTGGGGCTAGATAGATGCTGTGTGAATTGTCCAGCATTATTTATTATTAATAATATTTTTATTTGTCCCAAGGCGGGAATCGAACCTGCAACCTCCTGCATCGCAGGCGGACTTTCGCACACCGCGCCACAGAAGTCGACATATTTCAACGAGAAGCATTTATAATACACATACAAATATGTGATTCTGACGTTATTTCAACAAACTTTCAGTCAAAAAATTAGTGTTAGAAACTCAAATACCTACTTAATAAACTTACTTGTATCTTATCCTAACCTAGTTGTAAGTAGTCGACGACATGCTGTACTTCGCATAGGCGAAGGCGAAACCGATCTATTTACAAGTTGATATGAGTTCGTCGTTCGAAAACATTTACGCAACTAACATTATATTACAACAATATTCAACAGCGCGCTGCGCTTCAACAACAATTCGTTTTCAAAGTTATGTAACATCCAATTGGTTGCCCTTCACAGCACATCAACGGGCTAATAAATGGTTTCTTGCATAAAATAATTCCATTTTCTGCTACGAAGTCACACGAGTTAACAGTATGTGAGCGGCAAGAATTGAATCCAAATTACGATTAAAAAAATGCTCGCCCGAAGACGGTATTTTTGTGCGCGACGGTGACAATAAACTAAGTTTTTTTACACCGTCTCGCCGTTCGCGTATCACATGAAATGGCTAACCCTCGCTTGATCAGTAACAGCCTTTTACAATCTAATCACTATAACTATATTATATATCTATGACCAGAAATTAATGTAGAAACACTATAAGAATAGATAGTGAAACACTATTTTGCCATGACGCGTTTGAAGATTATCCGTTTTATACATTTATGTAGCCTCCGCTTGCATAAGGTTGTTTAATCCCACATGTTTGGACGTAAAACAAGGGTCGGGTTTACGACTTCCTGAGACAAGAACCTGATCAGGGCTTTTGCTAGTCTACCGTAGTCTTAAAACCAAGCCATGATCTGGCTCCAATACGAGTATAGGAGTTAACTGGCCTAAATATGAATTGATTACTGAGGTGTCATTTGCACGTAATATTTAATTAACACTAGGTATATAACCCGCAGAGCAGCCATTTTTTGTTTGGTAAAGGCAATCATTTTATTATAATTAAAGGGCTTGGAATACCGGTATTTACAGATACCGGTTCGACTGACCTCGAGGTGGTACCGGCACATCTTTGGTATTGATAGAAATTATACCAGTATTTACATCGGCATACAATTAAATTTTTTTGCAAGCGAGAAAGTGAACATAGCAGAAGTTTTAGTGTTTGTTGTTAATAGCTGCCCCGTATGCACACGCGTCTTAAATCTACCAAAAATAAGCATAGTCGCGAGAATAGCTTATAATACTAAACTTTGACTACTTATTTTTGAGCAAATATCGGTACTGAAATTTATCGACAAGAAAATACCGGTATTACCGCTTTAGCCCTGGCCACTCATCAGAAACTGGGTGTACACAGTTTGTGATGAGTGAGATCCATTGAAATAAAATGTATGTGTTTCTAACCATACTAAATACTATATCCATACTAGACGGACATGCTTCTGAAAAGTAACGAGTCACGACACAATAGTGTGTTTAAAGAAAACTCCCACTCATTGGATCATTTTCTCCATTCGAGCGGTCTCTTGAATCTCCAGCTGGGGGTCTCTCGGAGGGTTCATCAGCAAGCGATCGAGGTAGCGCACCATGTTGGCGGCGGCGGCGTCGCGGTGGCAGCCGATGTACATCAGCGAGGGAGACGTGTCCGGCAGTTCCACGGTCACGAGCGGGGCGTCCGTCTTCGAGGGCATGGAGCTCCACGCAACATCGATGCCGAGGGCGGAGGCGGCGCATTCTGGGGAATTCATCACTTTATTTCAAATCAAATCAAGCACAATCTTGTTTTGTCTAACCGAGAAGATTATAATATTCATCTTCACTAAAATTATAATGAGGAAAATATTGTATATTTGTATGTAACTATTAAAATTAAAACTACAAGATCGATTTCAAAAATTCTTGCAACATTAGAAAATTTACTTTTCAGGGAGTGACATAGGCCATGTTTAATCCCGGAATCACCACGGGAACTACGCGCGTGAAACCGCGTGGCGCTGCTAGTTTTAAATGTTTTGGTTTGGCTGCAGGTTTTTGATTACATCTACAACTAAAGGTGGATTCATCAGGATGTCACAAAATATTGTTACTTGTTATTTTACTCAATAATACTTAATTCACAAAGCATCCATTCTCCATCATGCACCCCAATCTAGGCAGAGCTTCTGTTATAGGTAGGTATTATATAATAACTGGTATACTTAAGGCCTACTACATCTAATCAACTTCGTCATGAGATCTCCATATCTTCCTAACTACTAAATATTTTACTTTGAAATGTATAATGTATATACTTACTCTATTGATCATATTATAATAATAAATAAATAATGCTGGACAACTGACACAGCATTATCTAGCCCCAAGCTAAGCAGAGCTTGTGTTATGGGTACTAGATAACTGATATACATAATATAATACAATACATAGATAGATATTTTTTATTATATATAGAAAACGACCAGAACACCCTGAACAAATGTCTGCAGATCGTACACACATTTGTCCCGAGGCGGGAATCGAACCCGCAACCTTCAGCGTCGCAAGCAGACCTTCGCCCACCGCGCCACATCGGTCGTCATTATGTTTCGAATCAGTCCATAAAATTTTCTCTATAGAAAAAAATAGCAAAGTTACCTATAAATTTTTACTGAAACCTTAATTTCTCAATAAATACAGAACTTAAGATCTCGAGAATAAGCATGGTAATAGAACTAAGTATAAAGAAAATTTTACATGCTTAGTATTTTTTCAAATAATGTCCTAATTAATAGATTATAATAAATGCACAGATATATATAATTAATTATAGAAAATACCCAGACCCGGAATGTCCAGAACCTGCATTCACCTGCGTCGCAGGCGGAGCTTTGCCCGCTATGCCACCTCGGTCCTCAAATCTTGTGGCTCACCTAGCTGCACCGACGGCGGCTGGCCGGCGGCGGCGGTGCTGCGCAGCGCCTCCAGCGCGGAGGCCCGCTTCTCCTCGTCGAACTGCAGCGCCAGCCCGCACTGGTATTCCGATATCTTCTGGTCCAGCGGTGGACGCCACGGCTCATTTTCTTTACTTTGATCTTTCTCTTCGCGATGCATATTCTTGTACACATTGCGGGATATTGCGTCTTTCTGTAAAGATAAAAATATACCTATATCACACATACTAATATTATAAACAATTGACGACCTCTGTGGCGCGGTGGGCGAAGGTCTGCCTGCGACGCAGGAGGTTGCGGGTTCGATTCCCGCCTCGGGACATATGTGTGTACGATCTCCAGACATTTGTTCAGGGTGTTCTGGTCGTTTTCTATGTATAATAAAAAATATCAATTTATGTATTGTATTATATTATGTATATCAGTTATCTAGTACCCATAACACAAGCTCTGCTTAGCTTGGGGCTAGATAATGTGATAATCTGTGTGAATTATCCAGCATTAAAAAATAAAAAGTGTTTCGTATCTTATGTAACTGCAGCATTAAACATCTACTTATCAATAAAAAATGAGATCTTTGACCTTGCGAAGAAAGTGATATCAACGGAAGACACATCGTAGACAACACCAATGTCTAAGTTCTTTAGGTTTCTTACCTCAACGAAATCCTGCGTAGACCTCAAACATCCCCTCAAGTATTTATAAATACCCTCCGCCGCAATTTGCCTCGCCGCTTTCTTGCTGAAGGCAGTTGCGTCGCGCGAGTGAGCGCCCACCGCCACCCGGACGGTAAAGCTGCGGTGGTGCGGAGGCCCCGAGTCTCCGATGAGGGTGCATTCAGGGGATGGCAGACGGTACTGGTCGCAGTACTCCTTCAGGAGCGCCACCCAGGTGTTCGCGCTTCGGAGTTCTTCGCGTGCTGCGCCGTCTGGCAGCGTCTCTGTTGCTGTCTGAAATATGCAAAGAAATTTCAGGATGAGTTCTAAATTTACTGCACACACTATCTAGAGTTTTTTCATCTATGGATTATTCTGCCATAGTAAAGCGTTCGGTTAAGGGCCTATCTATACTATCTCAAATCAACTCCGTCCGACCTAAATATCTTACAAACGACTAAATACCTATTTAACTTTGAAATTTATACATGGTACAGTTCAGGACTTGTTCTATCGATCATACATATGTTTCGAAAAAAGGATTCCATAAAAAAAATTCGATAGAAAAAAATCGCAAAATTACCTCAAAGTTTTTACTAAAACATTAATTTCTTAATAAGAATGGTAATAGAAATAACTATAAAGAACATTTAATATGTTTTGGTTTTTTCAAATAAAGTCCTAATTAATAGATAATAAGCTAAAACTTGATTTTTGGCCTTGCGTTACTATCCCCTGTTCCACTCCTATGAACGCAAAATCCTGTCTGTTCTTTTCACAGAAAATTGAGATTGTATAGGCTCTAACAGAATAGGGGCCCTTGTGTTACTGGTACCTACTAGTCAACTGATATAATATAACACAATAAATTACTTGATTTATAATTCTTATTATGCACGACAGGAGGCGGGAATCAAACCAGCAACCTCCTGTGTCGCTGGCGTACCTTCGCCCGATGCGCCAGATCTGACTGGCGCATCAGGCGAAGGTACGCCATCAAAAGATCAAAAGCTATTAGGTATAAACCAATGAAAAATTAACTTAGTTAGGTACTTATGATTTAAACATACTGAAGCTGGTGCCCTGGGCAGACAGAAGGGCGCCGGCACGTGGTGCCCTGCTCTGGACATTTCCAGAAGCAGTGACTGCGCAGACTCCTGCTTGGCTATCTTCTTGGAGCGAGCCACCCCTGTTCCCTTCAGACCGAATGCCTCGCAGCGGTACTCAAACAATGACAGGTGCTGAGGCCCTGTCTGCAATACAATACACTTTATTGCACACCAAGAAAATACAAAGAAAAGAATACAGGAAAAGATAGAAAGATAGAGTTGCACAATGGGCGGCCTAATTTGTTTATATTATTTAATTGTTATTTTCTTTGTTGATAAAGATTTTATGTATTTATTATAAATATAGAATCGTTATTGTTTTTATTAGGTATTTATTCAGATTTATAGTAAGTATTTTACATATATTTTTATATTATAAATATTAATAAATAATGCTGGACAATTCACACAGCATTATCTAGCCCCAAGGTAAGAATTTTTTATTATACATAGAAAACACCCAGACCAACGGAACAAATTTCTGCAGATCGTACACAAATTTGTTCCGAGGCGGGGATCGAACCCGCAACCTCTTGCGTCGCAGGCAGACTCTCGCCCGCTGCGCCACTGAGGTCGTCGTATTATTTTATGTATTAGTTTATGCAATTAGTGTAGGTATTTTCTATCTTTAAATCTTTTGCACTCTTGCCCGCTTGTACACACATGTCTCCCTCTCTCATTAAGGTTTGCTGGAAGAGAACTCTTTTTAGGGTTAAGCTCGCCTTTGCGATACCTCTCTTGTAATAAGAATTAAATAAGGTTTTATTAGTGCAATAAAGAATTAAGATTATGAGCCCCAATTAGCTTACAGGATAAAGACATTTCACACTTTTTATAAAATAATCCCACCACTGTTAGAGAACAACCTTATCATTGTTTTAATATTATCTTTCATGCCATGACAGATAATGACCGTGTTGTTTCCTTACTTGAGAGACACATTCATACTCAGGTGTTGTGCCCGCTTTTACTGCGAGCTCCTGCAAAATGCCGGCTGCAGTCTTTCCTGCCATCATGTTGCTGTAAACATACAAAGATTCATCTAAGATTTGGTACTTAAATGCGCGTCGGCAGCACCGGCCGCGGTACCTATTGTAAAACTCATGTTAGTTGTACTTTTAGCCTGATTGATTTTTTTATTTGATGAAGCTAGGCTAGGCTTTGAATAACTAAGGGTGCGAGAGATGAATTACCTTAACGTGTGCGAAGTGATAAGTCTGTTTCAGATAGCACTTGTGCCGTTCGCTGATGGTTTTATTATTTTTATTTCAACAATACCTATCTTTGTGTTGTAATTTATTTGTATTCTTGGTCTTGCCTGCCTTGCCCACAAGGCCCGTACAAGTAAAAATAAATAGGGAGGTATTATTATTGCAATCAATCACAAACTCGCTCGCGCTCGCTCGCTCGACTTGTAGATCACCACAGACAGCAGAACAGAACATAAATAAACAGAACAAAACAACGCAGTTTGTATACTTGTATACTTACTAGTCTCTATGCCTCTATGGTATGTGAGGCATGGTAGTAGAATCACACCACAGACTTTATTGTACTGGCATGGCGGCTGCGCCCAGTACCTAGAATTTAGTGATATTGTACGTAAGTTGATAAGCAAGGAACAACAGTAATTAATTAGTCATATGAAATGATCTCGTCATAACAAGCAATAACAAGTCATAATTCCAACCTAGAACCACATAATTGGCGGCTGCGCTCTAGAATTACTAAGGGGTGTGCAGATGTGATGTGTGAAGTCCTCAGTCAGAGTCGGGTCTGTGTAGCAGTATTACGCCATCGCCATCTGTGTTTGCGATTATTTTAGTTTTAACTGTGCTATTCAGCACTAGATGGCGCTATTAGTAACTTTGATAGGAGGATAGATGGCAACTCCATCTACGAGATGGCACGTTCCAAATTACAGTATTGTTTTATTCAGGTGCGCCAGATGGCGTCATTATTTCTGAAAACTGAAAATACTAACTACTATAATAGTTACCTATTCTGTGATTTTTATCAAGTAAACATCAACCAAGGTACTCATGTTTTGGGAACGTTTCGAAGGATATCTTTTATGAAACTGAAAGATATTAAATTAAAATACCGAAAATATCTACGTCTTGGCGATTTGGAGCCAATCTATAATCTGCTTCTCACAGGTCGATGCATGGGGCACCAGAGTGGCGCCGACTAAGCACTATATTCTAAGATCACGCTGATCTATCAAGTCAGCGTGGAAACTAACAGAGGGGTGAGGGGTATCCGTAACAAGGTAACGGGATATTTACAATAATATTTTGAGAAATAATATTAATGTTAGTAAACTCAAAATACTTATAAATACCTAACACAAAAATCATGGTTAATATCCCGTTTTCAACTTTAGTGTTAATATTCATAACCAAGTCAGGTCAGAACAAGTGAGTTTAATTAATCGAGCAACGTATTCGCCGGATCGAATTAAGAGTTAAATATTTTATGGCTGTGTAGTAGCATGGATAAATTAGTGTTTAATTTATCTATGGTAGTAGACTAACGCCAACCAACCTATTTTTTCATGACTGAGTGGAACTGAGTTACTGTAGGTAAAGGTACTACGCAGCGTGGATGTAGGTAGGTACCCAAAGATCCTAGGATCCTACGTTCCGTAGGGTAGATACCTATCACCACACCATCCTATCACGAAGATTTTATTTTAATTCTCTAAACCTCGATAGTGATAGGTAAACATTGGGTCTTTTTTATGCTAACGGGTGATTTGGAACTACGCAGCGTTGATGTACCTACAAAATACATCCGACAGAGAACTAAGGTTATCGACATAGTTCAAAGGATTAGCAAGCTGAAGTGGCAGTGGGCTGGCCATATCTCGAAAAGAACCTACAATCGCTGGGGTAAACGTGTTCTTGAGTAAAGACCGCGACTCGGCAAACGTAGTGCAGGACGCCCTAGCAAGACAGGGCGCTTTGGCGCTCATTAGGGAAGGCTTATGCCCAGCTGTGGACTGATATAGGCTGATGATGATTATTACGTTATGTTTACCATAGCTTTTTCCCGGCGAAAGTTTCAGCCGTGTTGTGAAGATGTTTGAAGGACATCATTTGCACACTCATAGATGGAATGGCTACCTACTTCATACCGACTCCAGAAAGGAGGTTTTAAAGGGTATGTTCGACTGTAGGTTTTTAATGGGTACGCTAGCATAACGCCAGCTCGAGTGTTATTTTATTAAGTATTTCTTAAACCAAGGAGGCACTATTTATTTTACTTTTGCACTAATTATACCTACTCTATTTATACGCTATTTATTAGGCATAACAACATACTCGAATTCGGTTATGTGTACGCTACCATCACGGACACGAATTTTAAGCTTAAGTCGACACTTGAGAAATTAGAAGGCACTATCGAAGTGTTAAATAAATAAAATAAATAAATAAAAAATCATTTATTGCCTAAGTAAGTAACTATGTCTCTCTAAACTAAAAAAAAAAAAAAAAAAAAAATTACATAAGGCAAAGAGAGTAAATTCAGCTTTGTGCTGCATGCAAGGAACATGCGGCGCTCCCGTCGGGTAGGTGGTCACTGGTCACCGAGGGGTTGGGATAGCGGGTCGTAGCCTATACTTATAAAAATTTTGAAACTTTCATTCAGCAACTCCATCTGCATGGTGCTTCCATGCGTGTTCATATATTTACTAACAATAAAATAAATTTTATTTAACGGTGAATGGTGTTTCTTCCAACCCCGTCACTAATAAGGAATTTTAGCGTATAGTTTTCTATATCACACCAAATTATTATTCTGAAAAAAAAAAACGAGTGCGAAGCCGCGAGCTCAATCTAGTTGAAAATAAAATGGGATACAAAAAAACAGATTCAGTTATGTATTTTTTTATTTCATAAGTAATATTATCATTATTAGTTTATAAAATTAACCTGAAACTTTATTTACA
The DNA here is from genome assembly GCA_946478455.1 of Eupithecia vulgata. Classification (NCBI taxonomy): domain Eukaryota; kingdom Metazoa; phylum Arthropoda; class Insecta; order Lepidoptera; family Geometridae; genus Eupithecia; species Eupithecia vulgata. Next base: position 13,143,451 of record OX297875.1, read on the forward strand.
ATCATTAATAGCTACAAACTCATAATACTTATTGGAAAATTAAGTACGAAGAAAACAATTTAATTAATTCTCTGATCGTCAGCTCATTGAAAGGCCAGCAGTGGGACAGATAACAATCAAAAGGTACAGACAACTTTGAGAGAACGTTTTCTAACATAAAATGTAATTTCCATTCACGCAATTAAAAATAGACCAAGCACTCTTCGTCAGGTACTTACCTACTTTACCTAACAAGATTTTAAAACCAAATTCACTAGGGTAAGTACAAGAACCTAGGTATTTAAGTTAAAAGATAAATCTACGAACCGGCGCTAACCTAGGGTAACCGTAGCCATTCGATTTATCATCTAACTGCTCTAGCTTAGAATTGAAGTTATTTGGAAGAAGCGTTTGCCTCGGCAAAGTTCCTATTGACCCCTGCGGAGCCGAATAAGAAGATGGACCTCTGTACAACTGATTTACAGTCTGCGATGGAGGGTGCTCAACAGAAAAATCAACATTAGACACTAACGTGGGTTCGTTCTGATTTTCTTGGACTAAATTCCCCCTCACCGCATCCCTGGGCGCTCCGAAATCGTCTATCTGAAACGAGTTCAACAGTTTCTGTTGTTCCTTCTCATCCTCCAGTTGATAACTTACAGACGGGACGAACTGGAACGTTATTACGTTGGGAATATTCCCCCGAGTCGACTTTGTATTCTGGCTGGCGACGATATTGTTTGCAGTATTGGCGCTGGGGACCCGTCCGTTGTCATCTAACTTTGTGTACAGATAGTAGGACTGGTCCTTCTCGTAAGTCACGAGCTTGTCGTCTTCTAACGGATGGGGCAATACTCCTACGATTTTGTCTTGAAGCTGCGCAGAAATCCCATTGTCGCTGTTTAACAAGCTGTTCAAACTTTCCTGGCTATAAAATGATTCTGGCTCATTAGCTCGCGGCAATTGAAGCTTAGCTGGAGTAAGCGGCAAAGTTTTCGATTGGACTATTTCAACTTCAGCGCTTGATTGTTTTACCAAGTTACTGTTCGGTAAGTTATTTTGATTTGATATTTGGGAGCTAGTAATTTTCTTCTGGTTAGTTTCGACGAGGTTTCCTGATTGCGGTCTGTTGTAAATCTGGCTGGTTACTTCAGGGACAGGTAATTGGTAAAGCTGACCGCTGTAAATGGTATTTTGGGGAGAGTCTAACAAATTGGCGGTTAGGGCGTTGTTTTCTCTTTGATAGGGTGCCGAGTAAAGCTGTTCTTGTGTTTGTAGAGATGGTGCGTTGTTGTATTGAGCGGACTGTAATCGGGCGGAATTCTGGGCGTTATTTGTGTTGCCTACAAACTGATTGGATTGACTTGTGCCGGTTGTGGTCTGAGCTAGTGCGGCCGTGTTTGGAGATTGGTTGTTGGAATATTGTGATGACGTCAGCTGGGATATTTTATTCGCAATGTGTGATAGATCTTCGTTGTTGTGATTCTGTAGTTGTGGTGCTTGGGTTGTTGGTGAGGTGATCACGTCTTGTTTTACAATGTTCGAGTATTTTTTGGCTGCGTTGAGAGAGTCGGCCAGAAACGAGAACACCAGAGCCTGTGAATCAGAGACATTGGAATTTTTATTTTCAGATAGTTTTCCGATGGGTATGAAGTTACCTCCTTGGTTCAGCATGTTATTAGATAGAACCAAGTAATTGCTGCTGCCAGTGTTAAGGATTTCCAAATTATCATAGTCAGTTGTGTTACCTCCCCTGAAAATGTACGAAGCAATCCTTTCAGGTAGAGTTATTTTCAAGGACACAGTTCGTTCTATCGTATTTGGTACAGAAGATTCTTTGTAAAATGGCAAATTGGAAAGTTGATTGCTGTTTTGATTGTTATTAAAGCTCTCTGCGGGAGGTTCTAAGTTTCTAGCTGGTTCTGCAACAAGCCGGGCACTTTTAGAGGCGCTCGTGGATGAAGGGGCTTTTGAAGTAAGATCTTCTCCGCTTTCCATATCTGCCGGCAAGTAATTGCTATCGGGATCGTTCACAGAGCTTTGCACGTACTGACCGAATCGGGGAGGGGCTGCAGTTTGCAGGTAGCTTCCAGTGTCTCTGACGATATCATTGACAGTGAGGTCAAGCTTTTCTTTGGTAAGAATATCAGTAAATGTTAGGTTTCTGTTAGCAGGTTGTTTTCTTACAGTATATGTAAGGATTTCAGTATTCCCATTGTTAGAGGTTGAGTAAGCTGGGGCAGGTGTGGAAGGAGCCGTTCTCAGTTGAGCACTCTGGGAGGGATCCTGCTGTAATGGAGCTAGGTATGTCGAGACGAGTGGAGCACTTTCCGTAGGAGGAGGTGGCAGGTAGAGTCGTGAGGAAGGCTTGAACGTCGTAGGTATTAGGATTTTGGAAGCTTGTGTTGGAGGTTGGGTGGGGGGTTGTGTTGGCGATGGAGGAATATATGCTCTTGGTGGAGGATCTCTCCTTGTCACAACTTGCTTTGCTGCGGCAGTAGGTCTGTTATACACATACGGCTCTGGTTCATCATTGTCTTCTAATCTTGCAGGAGGGGGTGTTGGGCGATTGTATACATACGGTTTGGGACTATCTTCGGTCACTAGTCGTTCTGGTTCAGGCGGTGGGGTGGGGCGGTTGTAAACGTAAGGTGTTGGACCTTCTTCTGTAACTTGTCTTGCGAGTTGAGGGGGTGATGTTGGGCGTGTATAAACATAAGCAGATGACTCCTCTACAAGCCTTTCAGCAGGGGTTTGAGTAGGTCTATTGTAGATGTAAGGAGTGGGTTCAGCTATTAATTTTCCTGATTTGGGTTTCACTACCCATGTTTTTACAGTTATGCGGGATTTCGGTCTACCGGGTTTTGGTTCTTGGAGTAGTTTGCTATAAGTTAGTTGTTTTGTTATCACAGTGGGAACGGGACTTACCAAATTCTGTTTTATATCTTGGTTGTTGGGCAGAGTTGGGGAGGGTTGTCTGTACGTGTAGGGTTGTTTATTGATTTGTTGTTGCTTTGCGTTTGTAACAATATCGTTCTGTTTCACAGTGTTAAATGGTTGTGGTTGTTGTTTCCTAACATCTGTGTATTGAGCTCTTTGTCGGTTTAATTGTCCTCGTTGGTTGTTGTATCCGTTTGTTGTAAATGTGTTGCCTTGATTTCTTTGGTATTGTTGGTTGTAGTTATGATTAGGCTGTGGTGCAAGAGCAAGTCTATTGGCTTGTTGAATGAACTGTGTAGAGGGAGTGGATTGTATTCTATTGTTTTGTACAAACTGAGCGCTTTGTGCCCTTTGCCTTTGAAATACTTCTGCATCTGAGTTCTGTAGTTGGGTGGTGAATCCAGTCGGGACGTATCTGGTGTCCGGTGTTGATGCTGCGTAGGAGCTGTCCAGATTATAGTTTGTGTTAAAGTTCAGTTGTTGTATTTGCTTCGCTGGGACGTAAACATTGGTTGGTACCCTCTCAGGGCCTGCTATAAGAGCACCGTTTGGGAAGAGCTGCCCAGCAGGAGGTTTGTACTCCTGCATCACGATCAGATTGCCTTTCATAGCGTTCTTGTCGTATGGATTCCTCATGGTGTGTGTCAACATCTTCTTGACGTCCTTCATGAGCTGAGGACCGAGCTTGAGGTTTCCGAATCTATCATTTGTGGTTAGTCTCTCAACTGGCCGGCACTTGACATTCATCCACCAGTCGCAGACAAAGACGTCCTGGTTGAAGAGGGTTCCGTTGGGACAGAGGAAGGACTGGAAGCCATATGTGGATCCTATTGTGCAAATTCTGAAGACTTGGCAGCCGGCTTCCACGTCTGCGTAGTATCCTGTAACCATTGAATATGAAATATTTACCCAATTTTAAAAGTATTTTTTGTTATTTAAATCATCTTAGGGACGCTTCCAATTGGTATTAACATGATCAGTTAAGCTACCTGTAGATTATTTGCAACAGTCTGCAGTTAGCTCATTTGTTTCAATTTCAAATACTACATAGTTCTAATTTCTAAGAAGTTAAATAATATCCCAAGAAATTTCGATTTCGGCGGTACTTGAACTCGGGACCTACCCTCATCCATCATAGATTACACCGAGTGCGCTATTATATAATTTAGGTTCCATATGATGTGTGCACTACAAAACAAATAACCTTAGAATTTTTTTGTGATTTAAAGTGATATCGTCACGTCCGTTTACCTGACTTTTAGGGAATATCTAATTAACTAATGCGATTCTAATGATTTCTTACCCGGTTCTTTCCCGGCACAGGAGAAGTGTGTTCTGGGTATACTCCCCAGCGTAGGGTAGTCATTTCCGGGCTCTCCCGGGACTGCCAGACGGATGTCCCAGCCGTGTCCGTTTTGTTCATGAGAAGGTGGCCCTCTCCCGTTCTGCGCGCCTGCCCAGGACACGAGCGACACTGAAATGAGAAATGATCTTAGTAAACATTTTTCTACGACTTAAATCGAAGCTCATTGTATGGTATTTGGATGACGGATCTCTGGGTGGAAAGGTGAACACAGTTTTTGTCAGTCATTTGTAGATGAAAAAAATAAAATGTCAACAGAACTTCGGACAGACTTCTCAAAATTAATAGCCATGGCTTGAATAAATATTTGGTTTTGCCTGTTCATACCATAGACATAGAATTTTTTCACGTTCATACAATCAATCTACAGGTAGCTCAACTGATCCATATCAATACCAGTCTCAAGCGTGCCCAAGACACTGGCTGCATTGCCCTGTATGGCAATACTGATGCGCTGTGCCAGATACTCACCAGCTCCCGGGTCACGCGTCGCTTTGACCAGACACTCAGATAATGTTTTGAAAACCCGGAGAGCCCCTTAGGGTCTTAGCCCCTAGATCCGTGGGAAACCGAGGCTGTCCGGGTTTTCAAAATGATCTTCGTAAAGGTTTTTCAACGGCTCCAATCCAAGCTCACTGTTTGGTATTTGGATGACAGAACTCTGGGTGGAGAGGTGAACACAGTTTTCCAACTTTTTAATTGTAGATTGATGTCCACTTCGACTACTTGAGTCACCCATTCTTGATGAGTCGTTCAAGTCATCTACATGTAGATGAAAAAATTCAAAATTTCAACAGAACTTCGGAAGACTTCTCAAAACTAATAGCCATTTATGGCTTTTACAATTATTCGGTTTTGCCTGTTTGTACCTAAATTTACGTATTCTTTGAGATGTCGTGGAAACACAGCGAGCTCTTTTAACATTTGTGTCACTTACCTCCATGTTAAATTGTTTTTTTTTTCCGCGTGTTTATTTATGTGTGTGCCTGTATCAAAATAAATGTATCGTTTCTATCTCTTTTTTTCTGTGGAAGGTTTAGACATATGAGATTAATAAATAAGTAGTTACCTACATACATACATATACATACGTCTGTACTTATTTATTGTTCGATTCACATTTTAATTATAGAAACTAGTTTCTGCCCGTGGCTTCGAACGCGTTGTGTCTATGTTACCGTTTAATTTTTTATAAGGGACTGTTATCGGATAAAAAGTTTTTTCAGGCTTAGGACAACCTCTATGCAAAATTGTAGTCTGATCCGCTCAGTAGGTAGTTTTGGCGTGATTAAGTAACAAATATCTACTTATCCATTCATCCACCCTAACTTTAGGATTTATAATATTAGTGTGATGTATTTAATGAATATAATTTAATTTATTTTATTACAATTTGTAATTTATCTGCTAATTTAATTTTGTAATGGGTTTTACGTGTTAATAGGTACATTATAGTTAGTTGGTTTTATTTTTATCGGTATAATGTACCGCGTAGGTATGTAGATTATAAAACAGCTTTACCTCTCCAGGTTTGCTCTCCTTGACGTGTAAAAATAATGTTTTAACAATAAATCATCTTGAACTGCAGTTAGCTTATTTCAATTGTAGGTAAAAACTAGTTCTAATTGATTTCTAATATTTTATATTAATTTTCTTTACTTGAACTTGAAACATAATCAACACGCTTGGATGTGTGCGTCAGCAGGTTAGTGTGCGCAGTGAAGGTGTTAAAACTACACAGAGGGAAGCTGCTGCCTTTCTACCCTGAGTGCTTCCAGTCTCTCCACAATCAGGTACCTAGGTGGCCATTTTCATAAAGCGTTAATCATCTAACTCCAAGGGTCAGTGTCTTTTTTATGGAAAACATTCTAGAGCTCTACGTCGTCGGTTGGTTATGGCTTGTGTGTGTGTGTATGTTTGCATAAAAATGACCAAAAAAAACTACCGCAGTATAATAGCAAAGAAATACAGACGTATTATATGGATTTTAATTGAGCAATGCACAGCAAAACATAACAATCTGTGGCAGCTCGGCCTTTGTCATGAGCCAGATACAGCTGCTCAGTGAAATGAAATTAGGGATTAGCTAATTAGGCTCAGCGCGAATAGCCGTTTTAGGTGGTGGGTTTTTGGAAACATAATTCGTATAGAGCAAACAACACAATAGATTTCTTCTCCTTCGACCCAGCATTTTTTGTTGTATAAATAGAAATAAATAATGCTGGACAATTCACACAGCATTATATAGCCCTAAGCTAGAGCTTGTGTTATGGGTACTAGATAATTGATATACATAATACAATACATTACATAGATAGATATTTTTATTATACATAGAAAACGACCAGAACACCCGGAACAAATACCTGCAGAATATACAAATATTTGTCCCAAGGCGGGAATCGAACGCGCAACCTCCTGCGTCGCAGGCGGACCTTCGCCCACCGTGCGACAGAGGTCGTCAAATGTTACTAATGATTACCCGGTGTACAATTAATTGTACAAATTCAGAATCGCTTGTTAGACCCAAAAGTAACATACCTACTTATGTTCACACCTTTAATGATTTGTTAAAAAAAAACGAAAAGTGTTCGTATTTAATGTAACTGCAGCATTAAACATCTACTTATCAATAAAAAATAAGATCTTTGACCTTGCGAAGAAAGTGGTGTTAACGGAAGACACATCGTAGACAACACCAATGTCGTGGGAAAGACACTAGAAAAATATAAATCGTATCCCATACAATGTAACTTTCCTAGTAATACCTAGCCTTATTTTAATAGGGAACTGACTAAGTTCCTTCACTCACACTAAAACGAATGCTGTCCATTCGTTTAAGTGTGAGTGAAGGAACTTCTGGAGTCAAGGAAATCGTTCTGATTTCACGTAGTAAGTACCTCCACGTACTTTTTTCTTACACATAATGTAGCATTAGACTTGGTTTCTTGAATTAACATGTTAGCTTTATCATTATTTTTATCACCGTACGAAACCAGGGGAAAAGCTAGTGGGTTTAATAGTGGGTAAATCCACAATAAAAAAAAGTTTTGTTTTTCCGTGTTCGGACCACTTTGGGCCGAAGCGAGTGGGGCGAACGCGGAACACCTCCATTTTAGGTGTAAACTTAAAAACAACTTGTTTTTGTTTTAAGTTCCTCAACCTTTTTCATAATAACTTGACCAATGATACTTATGAAGGTGTAGGTGCCGAGATAAATCTTATACCTACCTAACGTTTTAATCGACTTCGAAAAAATTAAGGGATCTATGGTTGGCTGTAAGTATGCTTTTTAGGGTTCCGTACCCAAAGGGTAAAACGGGATCCTATTACTAGGACTCCGCTGTCCATCCGTCTGTCTATCTGTCCGTCTGTCACCAGGCTGTATCTCATACCCCCATCTCAAGTTCTGCAGGTGGAAGTATGACTACTAAATAAGTAGGTATACAAAATGACATGATCCATTTTATTGCATACAATTTTTTATTTTGTTAAATACGACATCAAACGAAAAACCCTTTTTTTGGCTACGAAAACGTTTTGCAGCTTTTCCCCCCTCATTTGCATATCGATACCAATACCTATCGGTTCTTAAACCTATTCCAGCTATACATTTGCTTTCATTTTTCAGCTGGGTACTCACTAGCGATCTGTAACTGTAGGTATATTATTATCAGACTGAAACAGTAGATTCTATTTCTAGTGAGAGATTATAATTCACTCTCACACTCTCCACTCTCCACTGAACATGCTTTAGCTGGGTAATTACAGTACGAGATGTGGTACTACAAAAAAATTAAGATACAAAAAACATAAAAATAAAAATCATCAGACACAATTCCAGTGTTTCAGTATAATATTGAATCCGTAGAGTTCTTAACGGCAGTCTAGGCTGTATTTCAGGATGCAAAGCGTTTTTTTTATTTTTTTTTTACATGGGTCTCTAGTTGAAACTAATAACAACTAAACTAAAAATAGAAGTGAATTTAAGATGAAAAACCTAGGTACTATTCAGATTGTCAGAAAGTACTAGACATAATAATTATTAGGAAAATGCAAGAACATAGTTGCGCTATGGCGCTCATTAGGGGAGGCCTATGTCCAGCAGTGGACTGGTATAGGCTGATGATGATGATGAAGAATATAGTATTTGCATACTATCTACGAAAACACGATAAAAAATTTAATAAATAAAACCCATTTGTTAAAAATAATACATACATTTTTTACAGGGTCTTTATAGGTATATAGAAGCTTTATTCAGAAAGAAAATTACTATCAAATAATAGAATAAGATTAAAACTAGTATTTACCATTGAAACAATTGATGCATACATTACATTGTACACAACTAATCCTAAATTAAACTTACGAAAAATATTGTGAATACCAAAGAGACGAAAGAAATTGGATTCAATAATTTAATTTTAAATTTAATTTAATAATTATTGAAATAATAAAATTATTGAAATTGGAGTCTCTAACAAGGCTGATTTGTGAAAAGGATTTCTTTTAATTAAAAGAGTACGGTTTAAGTAACCAAATATTTATTTTGGCAAATCTGTTACCCTGCCTTTACATTATTTTTCAATATAAAAATCAAGTCAGTAAGTCATGTTGTTTGGGAGAAGAAGGCAAATATGTATCAAAACTTAGATGTTATAGTTTTTTTTCTTAATAATGTCTCAATAAAAAAATTACTTGATTTATTTATCGTTTAAAATTTAATTTATTTATATCCACTATTGTTTTTTTTAAAATCATCTTCGGCCACATTGTCATTCCATCAGGTGAAAATTGTTATAAAAAAAAAGAAAATTGTCCGAAAATTGCCTCGCTTTATTCAAGCGCAGACTTAAATCGTGAATTGAGAAGGCGTTCTACGATGTTGACGAATATGTGCAGAAAATCGTGTAATATTAGGTAGTAATTTATTGTGTACTTTTAATTAATTTTATTTACTTAATTCATATTAATTAAAATTATAATTCTATTATTTATTTTATTATACTTGGTTATAATAAGTAATAACTTGTGACATGTAAATTTCTTACCAATAAATTGTTTAATCTGTTATCAGACAAAGGTACATTAAAGATTTAAAAATTATCTTTTAACGGCTGACTCGTCTTAAATAATACACTAAAGCCCATATTGCTCAGTCACAGATCTAAGCTTGAGTGAAGTTAATGCCATAAAAAACGTTACTCAAGCATTATATCGACGACTGACCAAGATTTCATAATACGGCCCTAAGAGTTTAAGTTGGAGTGACATTAAACAGTTTACAGTTACGTTTCGCATGTGTGTATTCGGCTACGTTCTTTTCAAGGCTGTATCTTTTTTATTACCTTTACCGGTGTGCATTTTCGTGCCTATCAGTCCACATTTATGATTGCGAAAATCGTAAAAAAGAAAATGAGCGTATGCTGTGCCCATTTCAGAGTACTTGCGAGAAAAATATGATTGATATTACAAATGATTGTGTAATGTAAGGCAAGATAAGCTAAAAGCTGCTGATATGAGGTATAAATAAATATGAAAATAAGGTTTCTTCTAGCAAGATGAATTAAATAGATTGTACCAGATCAAGCGAGCGAGAGCGAGCGGGTTAAACAGGTCACTATAATGCACGACGATTAATTGTACGGCCGAATAATGTGCACCTTGATAATCCGTGTGATGCCTTCCAATTTTAATAGGTTTTGACAGCTTTCGATCAAGGTGTACATTATTCGGCCGTGCAATAAATTGTCGTGCATTATAGTGACCTTTGAGTGGGTTTCAACCATAAACTTAGAAATTTTTCAGTTTTAACGATCGGTACGTTCGTTTCATTTTACTTTGATGTAGTGACCAGAGCACGGCCGAAGACGAAAGAAGGCCCTCATTTGGGCTCACTTGCTTTCGCAATAACGTCCAAACTAATTATTTCTCGTGCGTTCGTTAGCCTTCGCTCAGTCTCGCTCGCTTGGTCTGTTAGTACCCGGCATAAGACGTCGTCGGTAGAGTCTGAAAGGTAGAGTTGACATAAAAGTAGTATAAAGATTTTATCTAAACAACGACCATTGGAGGGGTAAGGGAAAAGTGGCCAGCCTATAGGGTAATCTGATTTACTTATGTTGAACCCTTTTAACATTTTTCTATCAATCAACAGTCATATACATCCATCAGAGGCCTCTTTCATTTATAAAAGATGATTGAAGCCATAGACATAGAATTTTTTCACTACGTTTGAAGCAGTATCCGTTTATGAAGTACGATTCTTCTTCTTCTTATTTTTTGGCTCGCTGTGCTTTACTGCCACAACTCTGCCAGTGTCCATGTCAAAAGAGTCATAAACAACACTTACGCAAATAGCTATTCGAGAGCGACAACAACTCTACTTTACTCTACTTTTATCTACAGTCTGCAGTTAGCTTAATTGTAAATACTAGTTCTAATTTGTTTGTATTATTCGATTGTAATTTTCTTTGTTATTAAAGACTAAGTATATCTATTTATTAATAGAAATCTACATCAATATTATAAAGAAGAAAGGTTTGTATTATTGTATTAGGGTATTTTTGTATGTAACGAATTAAATAAAAAATTACGTGACCGATTTCAAAAATTCTTTCATTTTTAGAAAGCTTACTTTTTAGTTAGTAACATAGACTATGTTTTATCCCAGAATTCAAAATAAGACGGCTCAATTTCTTTACCCGATTCAAGTTTTTATACTGATATAATATTCCTTTAAATATTTTTTAGGGAATCAAACTCACTCCTAACCAATTAGACCCAGAATTATAAAATTCTCAGCGGTCTAGTCATTACCAGCGCATTTTCTCCGACAATGGTGTTGCAAGCTGCCTAAGATACGTTCCCATATCTTTTTGTGGTGGGTGCGGTAATAAGGGGGCAAAAACCGGATCAATGAGGCGGATACTCACGCTGGTAAATGTGGTAATAAGGGACAGGTCAACTTGATAACAGACGTCATCAGAATATAATTTCCAAAAAGGAATTCATCGTTTGTGTTGAAATAATTACAGTTTCAGGATTTTAACAGGACTATGACAACACTGTAACAAATATGGCGAACAACACTTGAAGACGTCGCATTGTGTGGTAACTAACAATGTTTTTATGCCATAATAAAACAGAATAACAGACGAAATAAATACCAACAAGTCTCATTAATAAACAGTAAAATGTATAAGCACGGTAATATCTAACTGGCACGGAATTATCAAGCCTGTGCCACGGTAATAACGTACCTTTAGTGATATTAACGTTTTTCTTATTTTGGTATTATAGTAATAATTATTTCTATATTTTGATTTCATCTATTTTGCAACGGTATCCGTATAGTTTCATTAATTAATATCCGATACCTAAAAAAAAAGAAAATTATAATCAAATAATAAGAATTAAATTAAAACTAGTATTTACAATAGAAACAATTGACCTAATTGCAAACTGTTGTAAACAATCTACAGGTAGCTCAACTGATCTATAGCAATACCAGTCGGAAGCGTGACCAAGACACTGGCTGCATTGCCCCGCTGTATGGCAATGCTAATGAGCTGTGCCAGATACTCACCAGCTCTCGGGTCACGCGTCGCTTCGACCAGACGCTTAGATTATTTTTTGAAAACCCTAATAAAATAATACTCTGACCCGGACATGATCAGATTTTCTGCAAGCTAGCTATCGGACAAAAATCACGTCTCTGACAAGCTACTCACGATTTTCCAAGAGGGAAGCTAGAATAAGCCACAGAATCAAGTTCGGACATCGCACAACTACGTATAAATCATAATAGTATTTGATTTGTACCCACATCACGAGGAAAAATGTATTTACCGCTGAAGGGGATATGTATCATGCCTCCACAAAAATTTATGATAGTGTCAAAAAAGATATTAGTCGGGAAAGGAAGAATGTTTTCTTATCACACACCTGCACCTAGCACGGGGATTGTTGTCTAGGGTCTGAATAGAGAAAAAATATGTCAGTTCGTCATCGAATGCGTAAATTGTTTGAAATGCATTTCTTTAACTTAAATAATGTACGCAATGTATGGCGATGCGATGTCATTATTGTCTATTCTACCCTAGTCAACAATCGCCATGCTAGGGGTCTGGACAAATGAGATGCTGAACAGAGAATATGCCCATAATTTGTGAGTAAAAGACGCGGCCGCGATCCAACGCGAAATAGAGTGTTGGAAGACCCTCCACTCGATGGACCGACGACATCGTAGCGGTCGCAGGGAGCGGCTCAGGACCGCTCTTTGTGGCGTCTCCTCCATACGACGCTCCAAATTACAGTCACGAGCCGTCCAAGCCTATGTCCAGCTGTGGACGAGTGTGAAATGCACGCGATTTCGAATTTGTTCGATACTTGTGGACTCGATGTATTTCGCGCCTATAGTACCTCGCTAACGCCGGCGTCGCCGCCCGTATCAATTCGCGCGAATAGCTCCTTCTGGACAATGTCTAAGTTCAAAACACCAACCAACTTAAGTTCGTATTTCCACGTCCTATTGTACTTACAAGTCGTGTAAATGAAAATTGTGATTGCTTTCATGAATACCATAGCCGCCTAAATCATATTTGATAAATGTGATCTCAAATTCGGCACAGCATGACATTTCAATCCCAATTTTTATCTACAAAAAGACTTACGTGATGTATTAAAGGATAACGATGAAGTTTTGTTATCGTGTCAGTAAACACACACCCAGTAAGTACCTATTACCTGACTGAGAGGTTCTCCTTTTCCATCAAAGTGAAATTTAGAACCTCAGCTCGGAAAAGGAAACATGCCGTTTGGAAGATTGAGTGCACCGATAAAATGCATAAAGAGTTCCTAACGTGCATGCACTAGCTTGCTTATTTAACGACTTTAGAAGTTTAGGACCTAAGGATTTTTGTTATAGTGCTTACCCGCACTCTGGGTATCTCTAAGATATGAAAATAAGTTCCCAAAAAATTTTGGGAAGTTATTTTCGTTTCTTAGAGTTAACTACTTCAATTCAAATTAATGTTATCGAACCATTTTTAGGATGCTGCCAACCCATTGGGTGCGAATTGGACCCAATTACTTATGCTCCGCTTTGTCTTTCTGTTTGTCTGTATATCTGTCACTGTCCGTCTGTCAGCGGGCTGGGTCTAATAAACGGTAATAGGTAGACAGTTGAAATTTGCGGTGTGCGCTTACATTGCTGTTATAACATCAAATAATAAAAAGTAAACAAAATGAAGGATGACGAGGCCCCCATAAAAAAACATTGAATTGATTTTGTACCTATTTTAAATAATAAATAAATAAATAATGCTGGACAATTCACACAGCCTTATCTAGCCCCAAGGTAAGCAGAGCTTGTGTTATGGGTACTAGATAACTGATATACGTAATATTATACATTACATAGATAGATATTTTTTATTATACATAGAAAACACCCAGACCTACGGAACAAATTTCTGCAGATCGTATATAAATTTGTTCCGAGGCGGGGATCGAACCCGCAACCTTTTGCGTCGCAGGCAGACTCTCGCCCGCTGCGCCACTGAGGTCGTCAATTTCATTTTGATCAACTTGGTTATAGGTATATCTTGAACCGTGAAAAGTAGATACTTTAGATTCAAATAATTGGAGAACAGAGAATATAAAGAATTCAGAAGTAGATAAACATATAAGGCTAGAGAAGGTCAGAGGAGGGACAGACTCCACCAAAGCTGAGCTCCGATGAGTAATGAACAGATAACTAATTTAAGGTCGTTATTCACACATCTCGTCTCCGCTCAGGAGACCACCGAGCGGAGATGTATCATATTTGTATGCGAAGAAATAAAGAAAAATCGAAGTGGAGATGTGAGCTGTGCCTCGCAAGCTGGCGACGTCACGCAGCGGAGACGAGAAGATATATGCAGAGATTTGAGTTATTCTTATATTTTCACATTATATTTTCATATTACAGCACAAGACTTGACAAAGAAGCGGCCACACAGAGCTGGATCTCGCTAGTACATTTCAACAAACATTCACTCGACGCGACGTACGGAGCTCAGCCGTTCTAATCAGCACACATTTCCGCTTTAGCTAGCACACTTCTCCGCTCCAGTCTAGGTAGCTTCCAGCGCAAACCTGAAAGACATCTCTTCTCGTCTCCTCTACGGACATCTCCGCACATCGCCGCTTTGTTGGAGTATGGGCTTTGCTTCTGTAGATTTCTTTAAAAAATAATAATAAATAACGCAACGAAAAACAAAACGTCTCATGCAAGTCTTTTGTTTTTTCCGTTATTACTCAATTTAATAAAATAACCTCCACATGGTTACATCATTTCATGGTCAAGCCTGACTAAGCTGTCAATAGTATAAAATTTGACTTGTCTAAGTGCTTATTTCTGTAAGCCTAAAGTAATAAAGTTATTGACTTTGACTAACACTTGACCGGTTTTATCGGCTATAATTTGATTCGGCTAGGACCTTGTGAAAAGTATGCGGCTAAAGTTAATTAAATTATATATAAGTTGTAAGTTGCACGGTAGTATTTTATAATAAATGCTTAGTTTTTCTATTGTGCAGGATTCGTACAAGGTTCCTAAAAATGTCTCGTATAAATTATTTGTAACACTTTTCATAAAACTTTTTAATACGATTTTTAACACGACATTTGGGCGAACGAAGGGAAATAGATAAAGTCTAGATAAAAACAAACGCAGCGCATCAGCATTGCCATACAGAGGGGCAATGCAGTCAGCGTCTTGGGCATGCTTCCGACTGGTATTGATATGGATTAATTGAGCTACCTATAGATTGTTTGCAACAGTCTGCAGTTAGCGCTTATATTTTTTTTATTATCTTTCTTGTAAAAATCGTCCTTAGAAATCCATACTACCATAATAATGGAAATAAAAATAAATAATGGAAAGAAATGGGAAGAAATTGGAAAGTAGCTCTGTCTGTCTATAGTAATATACCTAGAGATTTTATAATGGCAGAATTATACTGAACCGAACCCTCATAATTTGTTTATAATCAAGACAAGACAGCACTATTACCTCGCTTTTATAATAAATGCCAAAGTAAATAATGGTCCTACTAAAAGTTCTACGAAGAAAATAATCCTCTCGAAATAACATGGACAATCCTCATACAAAAATATTGGCAAGAATATATTTTATTTCCTTTGAGCAGGCACTTTTCCGATGGAAACTTTTTATCTTGACATTGATTAATAGCAGCCCTGCTGTTACACGAATATTGAAACTGCCTTGGAGAGATGAATGACATGAGTTTCTTGAAGGGCTTGTAGCTTGAACCTTGAAAAAGGGGGTATTTTCCTTGGCAGATGGGATGGAAGGACCGCTAAAGCGGGTTTTTGACAACTATCATGGTCAAAAGGTCTGCAACTCCTGTGTATATAGTTTAATCAAACTATCAGCTCTCCTTGTTAAAGTGGTTCGACGCGGGTTGGCGCGAGATTCAATATTTTTTGTGGCCTGTAAGTTTTTCTGCGTTCCGCAGCAAAATTATCACGTTAAATTTTTTTACTATTAGGTTACCTACATGAAAATATAGTTCTAAGTATGTATTTTTATTGTTCACTTAGCTGTAAGTTCATAAAACCTTTATTATTTTTTCATTTTATCTGTAACTTAGGCTAGATAATGCTGTGTGAATTGTCCAACATTATTTATTTATTTATAACTTTAGACTTTAAGTATTTTTTAAGACAGATAGGTACTGAAATCACGGGTACTGTACGAGTCCGTAGAGTAAACCCCTGGTTAAGTAATACAGGTTTTACTAAACCTACATCAGGTACCAGTCTTCGCAAAAGAGGTTCGATAGTTACTAAATTAATAAACCTATACTTTGTATCTACATTAAGAGAACCTTTGTGAAGAAAAAATTAATAATTTATTTATCAATATTATATACACCCTCAATCTATCAATATTAAAACACCCTCTACCAACAACTCAAATATGAGAAGCACATAAAGTACTTCAGCCAGATCCAGCGCTTCGTGCACACATGAACATATCGATTTGTTTGTCAGATAGTTTGCACAAAACCCGGCTGATCTAGCTCACGCTAATTGATCTTTATTGAGATGTTACTTTACTGTACAGTCATCAGAAAGGGTTGATCTATGGCTTATTAGGTTATCTAACTACATGAAAAGCAACGTTATCACAAAATATAACGTTTTAAGGGCCTATTATACCCTACCTCAAATCAACTCCGTCAAAACATCCTCCAAACGACTAAATATTTAACTTTGAAATTTATACATGGTAAAGTTCACTACTTATTCTATAGATCGTTTGTTTTGAAAACACACTTCCATAAAAAAATTCTATGGAAAAAATACACCACTAAATTTTACTCTAACCTTCATTTCTCAATATATACAGAAGTAAAGAGCTTGAGATTAAGCGTGGTAATAGAAATTATGGAAAATACGTAGGTACTGCATGAAATAATTATGAAGCCGCCTTCGTATACCTACACAATTATTTACAAGTTGTCAGTTTTAATTTATTTATTTCACTTACCAAAAACTACGAAACACCTCATCACAAGTCCATTCAAGACACTGATCACAACTCCAGTTTCATTCGATCAAAACTACACACTAACAAGTCCTAGCTTTGGTTTAAAAACCCCAAGCTTACTTCCTTATCAACAAAAAGGATGATTGTTCAGTTCAAGCTTCAGAGGAGGTTTTCTTCTCCTTCAGTCGTGTTCAAATACACAGTAGACTGGTCTACTCATCAGAGTCTACTGATGAAGCTGCAGTTCAGGTACTTGACAATACTTGACAATCCTCAACGGTGTAATAGGCAGAACGTCATGGTCTTAACCAGACCACTGCTGTACTGGGACCCAAGCCAAGAAAACACTAGTTAAGAAATTGCCCTTCCAAGAACAATGGCTGTATCGAATAAAATTCTTATGGTAGCTAGGTTAAGCACGCGGGTTTATTCGTCACAGAGTTAATAGGTCAATTAACTATTTACTTGACTTAAAAATTAAAAGCTCAAAGAAAAACCTGTAGATAAGAACTGATTTTTAAATAATTTGTTGTATTGTCGCCAACGTCGTAACCAGGTAAGTCGACGGCATAGTGATCGACTACAGCCTGTTTATTGTTGTCTCAAATAAACGAAAATTTAATTAAATAGTGCGCTAGACCTCATGAAAAGTATAATAACCATAACCATGGTTGATGCATAATTTTCATGAGGTCTGCTGGGTATACACAGCATAGTGTAAAATCAAGTTGCGAATGAACTAAATGAAAAAAAATGAAAGTAAGGTTAAAATATGAGTAATATAACTAAAAACTGAGTTTTACTCTTGAAAGTTTAGAAAGCACGCCCACGGCGACTTTTTGCAGCGATTTTCGCAGTATTTTGTAGCGATGCCGTAGCGGCTCTAAAACACGCGACAACATCGCTACAAAAAGTCGCCGTGGCCGTATGGCTTTACAATCGAAAAATGATAAGCTTTATGCTCTTTATGTGAATGCTGGTATTGAAAGGGTCAATGTTCAACATTCTGCTGAATAATATAAAGAAACTTCAGCCTAAATTTTCTTTATATTCCTATTTTACTTAAATAACATGAATAATAAATTACTAGTCCACGTTAAGACCTCTATAAATATTTTTAACAGAAATTAATAACTACTGTAAAACTAGATTGGTTCCATATGCTATTGTACTATACTTGAATTATTTCTACTAAATACATACTGTAATATTATTTATTATTGTAGGTATTTATTTATGATTTACCAATAAGTTGTATGTATATTTTTCTGTTTTCTTTTTTTTGGCCGTATGGACACGCGTGCACCAAGGTTCTGCCAGAAAACCAGCGTTGTTCAACTTTCCGTGGAGCAACATTAAGCTGAGGCAGGACCTTATTGGTTCACTTCACTATTTAAGTAGTATTAATTATTTTTATCTTTTTTTTTGTATCTTTCTGTGTACTGTGTATGTGTGTGTGAGCCAATAAAAACTATTCTATTCTATTCTTCTATTCTACCTAATTCTGTAATAATGCTGTCGATTTTATAAACATATAGGTAGGGTTACTAGCAGCGCCTCGCGGCTTCACCATCGTAGTTCCCGTTCCCGTGGGAACTCCGGGATAAAATATAGCCTATGTTCTATTCTAGACTAAAATCTATTTCTTTGCCATTTTATCCAGATCCGTAAAGGCGTATCCCGGAAAAGGGCACGTGAAGCCGCGGACAACGCTTAGCTAGTAGCAGTAGCTTTTTATAGACTAATGTTTTATAGGTTATCGCATTATACAAACAGAGAAATAAAACAAACAGTCAAACAAAACGAATGCTGATTGATTCTACATATATGTATGTATAGGTTCGTATCGATGTATTGAAAGACAACGGTTTTTGTAGAATCTTAATTGCTGAATTGAAGTGTGTATGAGAGTGCTGATAATTATGTTGTACCTTACCTACTATTAGTATTAAGTTCCACACATTATTTAGCTAATGGACTGAAAATATATATTCATGCAATAAAATTTATGTAGTTTTTTTTTTTAAATTTTGTTATTTTATTTTGTGTATTCTTTGATTTTTTATTTATACTGTTTAATTTTTTTTCTGTTTTTATGTACACTCGTATATCCACACGCATTGTACAATTTCTCTTTATACCTACTCTTAGGTTTGCTGGAAGAAAACTCTATTAGGGTTAAGCTCGCCTTTGTACAATCCCATTATATGTAGGTAACGATGTATCTTGTATGTGAAATAAAGAATTAAAAAAATTAAGAAGAACGTTGTCAATATAATTTTTGTATTCAGTATATTGTCATAAAATAACCAGGTAGCCATAAATGGCTACAATATAAATATTGTTTATATTTAAAATGTTACTTAATATAAATTTAAACAATTAACCATAAAATTGTTAATAAGGTATTTTTAATTATTATTTTTAAAGATAACCGCGCTGCAGGGCAAGACCCTTTAGCACTGGCATTATATTACTTGAAAGAGGGTCCCGTACCACTGAAATGTATTAGATTAGTAAAAAAAATAGTAAATTTTTAACGTATTCTCTGCCCAGCCTCCGCTACGACCTACGACGGATCCGGACACGGCTTCTGTTTTGGGCCATGAAGTGTTTAGTTAGGTACTTACCTGCCAGTTTTACTTACTGCTTAGGTAAAGTTCTTAATTTGGTTGTGTGAAAAAGTCAATTTAGTTCCAGTTACCCCTAATGTCAGGGCTTATCTATTCTTATTCTTATATGCAGATATCCATAAAAACCGGGAAATTCTGGGACAAGTGAAACCGCGAATAGAAGCTAGTTGGCACCTTATTGGTAGGTACGTAGACGTCATTCAAAACGTTGTCCGAATTCCCAGTAAGTCAATTTTCAGCGACAAAAACTCAATTAGACTAATGTACAATGCACATATCGCAGTGGCATTATGCAGCGCGGTATAGTTGTCATAAAAACCACCCAGAAGGCGCACTTAGACCCGTAGCATACCTACGCCGCGGTACCATAGCAGTGGAACCGCAGTTTTGCCTAATTTGTCAGTTACATTGTACTACAAACGCCGAACGATTCCGCCTGTCTGCTCGGACGCCAGCTACTTCTCCGCGCTCGGACCGTAATTTCACTCCAATAGTGCGTACAATTCTTGTGGCAGCCGAAAATGTATAGTTTTTCCGCTACTTAACGGCGATAAATGTAGTAATGTTGCGCAGTGGAACTCTTTTTGCGGTTTTGCTGCTATGGTTTCTCGACGGAAAGATGTGCTACGTTCCTTATAACAATTGACAAAGCTATACATTTTGGAAATTACTGAAGTTACCTAACTAATATATCGTCTGGTTTAAAATAATCACACTGTTTACAGTGTGTTTATTTTTTATTGCTTTAGGGTCCACAAAATATTAGGATGCAAATCTACAAAATACAACCTCATAAACAGCCACCACGTAGGCCACCACCTAGATTTATAGAAGACTAGCAGCGCCTCGCGGTTTCACCCGCGTAGTTCCCGTTCCCGTGGGAATCCCGGGATAAAATATAGCCTATGTGCTATTCCAGGCTATAATCTATCTCTGTACCAAATTTCATCCAGATCCGTTCAGTAGTTTTTACGTGAAAGAGTAACACACATCCATCCATCCATCCATACTTACAAAGACTTTTTAGTTCTTCCGTGATCATGGCGCATGAAACTGTGCCGAAATATAGGAAAACTTAAAAATCGAATCATGGTAAATATCCCGTTATAAATGACTTTAATGTTAATAACCATGACAGTTTTAAAAGTTTTATCATAGTTACAAACTTTCGCGTTACTATTATTACTAGGATATTTGATAAGATACCTCCTCATCTCACCTTTAATCAACAGCCTATTAGGTCCTGAGCTAGACGCACACCTCCCCCTGGTAATTGCTTTATTGGCTTTTATTTTGACACTTTATTTATCCTTTTAATTGCTTTAGGGTAAAAAAAGAAGTCCTATTGCATGAAATAGACATTATAATAAACAGTTAAAGCAGCGGCTTTAATACTACATACATACAGAACGACCGACAATCGCTGGGGTAAACGTGTTCTTGATTGGAGACCACGAGTTGGCAAACGTAGTGTAGGATGCCCTCAGATGCTGGATGCGGCAAGCTGAATGTATGACACTCATCTACACCAATATTATGAAGAGGAAAGATTTGTATTTTACTATGTAACGAATAAACTTAAAAACTACTGGACTGATAGCAAATTTTCTTTTATCGTTAGAGAGCTAGTTACATTATCAGTATTATCACTGAGTAACATAAGCTATAGAATGTACCCGTGCGAAGCTGGGGCGGACCGCTAGTTAAATATAAATAAGCAGAGCTTGTGTTTTGTGTACAAGATGACTAATTTTTTTTTTTTTATTTATTGTGTGGGACGCTACATGTGTCGACACACTCGCGCCTTCCCATCTTCCTAGGACTTCCGTGAGGGCTGGTGCGGCGGCAGATTTAGCCGAAGATCTCAAGAGGCGCAAATATGCAGGTCTCGACAGAGCCTACACATTTGCTCCCCTTGGAGTCGAGACCCTAGGTTCGTGGGGTACCGAGGCTCTCCGGGTTTTCAAAAAATTATCTGAGCGTCTGGTCGAAGCGACGCGTGACCCGAGAGCTGGTGAGTATCTGACACAGCGCATCAGCATTGCTATACAGCGGGGCAATGCAGCCAGTGTCTTAGGCACGCTTCCAACTGGTATTGATATGGATCAGTTGAGCTACCTGTAGATTGTTTGCAACAGTTTGCAGATAGCTTAATTGTTTCTATTGTAAATACTAGTTTTAATTTAAATTTGTTATTTGATTGTTATTTTCTTTCTGAATAAAGTTCAGATGACTAATATACATCATACAGTAAACGATATGTACATCCATACATATTTATTTAATAAACATAGAAGACGACCCCAACACCTGTCAGAAATATCTAAAGATTAAGACAAACATTTGTCCCCAGACGGGAATTGAACCCGCAACTACCTGAATCGCAGGCGGACTTTCGCCAACCGCACAGCTAAGGTCCTCGAATTATAATATTAGAAGAGGTATATTTCCAGCAGTGGACTAACATAAGCTGATGATGATGACTTACAGATTAGTTACGAAGGCTCATTTCTAAGTGAGCATTCTGAATTGTAAACTCGTGGGCCTTATTGTGCCTATGTAACCCATCGATACTGATTGTCATGTGAACCACCGGCAAAAAACCACTGTGCCAACACTTGTCTTTGTAATAATGAGATTGTGTTGCAATAATAACTCTGCTATCTGTTTGATATCTATTCTACTAGCTGATGCCCGCGACTTGTTTAAGAGGTCTCTTCCCAGCCATTGTGTGAAAAGGATAGACATAGGATTTGAGCGGGACAGAGCACGCGTGTGCAAAAATCAAGTGCAGAAATCAAGAATTCTTCTAATTAAAAGAGTACGGTTCAAGTAATCAAATATTTATTTTGGCGAATCTGTTACCCTGTGACTTAATTTTTACATTGAAATATAAAGTAAAGGCTACTTACTTACTCCACAGGTGATCGGAATGCTGGTTTTTATTTCGGTCAACGAATTAGCATTGCCATTCAACGTGGCAATGCTGCCAGCATTCTGGGCAATATGCCTTCTGGTGACGGCTTAGATTTTTAGAAAATAGATGTAAGTGTAAATATAAGTTTTAATTATTTTTTAATGTTAAATAAATAAAAGAGAAGGCTACTTTATTTTTCAATGTAAAATCAAGTCAGTTCCTAAGTCATAATGTTTGGGAGAAGAAGGCAAATATGTATCAAACCTGAGATATTTTTTGTCATAAAACATATGCAACTAATCAATATACTATTTTAGCGCTATTCTACAGAATGTAATGGTATGTTAGGTGGAGGATTCTAAGAGTCCTAGATTTCGTATTTGAACAGCAGTACAATCTCAAATATCATGGAAATGATGATTTTTCGAAAGACCAGCCTTAAGACGATATCCCGAGACAAAACTAGCGCCGATACCTATTTTATCTTATTATTTCGTTGAACAACGGTAATATCAAAATTTTTAATGGGCAGATTATGATTCCTATTATAAGCTTTTTTTAATGCCTCTTTAATAGTTTTTTTTGTATAATCTTAAAGTCTTAAGGTTATATTTCTATCCCATGGAAAATGATTTGTCGGATAAAAAGTAGCCTATGTACTCTCCATACTTTTAACTACTTTAGGCCCAAAAATAAGTCAATTGGTTGATTAGTTGGAAGGACAAACAAACCAAGAAACTTTCGCATTTATAATATTAGTAGGTAATATTAGTAGGATATGGATAAGGACTTTCTATGGATAAAATCGCCAGTGTGATTACTAATAAGGCTGTTTTGGTTAAGCGATTGATTTGGTGGGAAACAGCTCCAGCCTAAATTATTATTGTAGGTAAAAAACATAAAAACAGCTGAATTAAGAACTTCCTCCTTATTTTGAACAATCAAGTTAAAAAAAGTGTCTACCACATGGCATTTTTTTGCCCATAATCCCCATTATGACATTAAAAATCAGGGGAAGCCTGCGTCCAGCAGTAGACCATTATAGGCTGTTGAGGTCAATGTTGAGGAAGTTAAAAATCTACCTCTTTTACTAGATTTCACTTACAACGTCACGTTACGTGACGTTATTTTTACGTTTGCATTTTTACTATATTTTACTGTCGAATATTCTATAAAAAAGTAATTGCGGGACATGCTGTATAAAATAAAATGGTGGACGCTGTATTTTACACACCGTAGCTCCATTTCTGTAACCGTAGCTCGGCTATGATGGAAGCTTTCCTTAGCTATGGTTTCACGATAAGCAGTGACGTGTGTACAAAATACTGGGCTAGCATGACGCAGCTAAAGTTAAACGAATAGCAAATTAGTGTCAGGTGTGCACGCTATTGCATTACACTTGGACGATCTGGCACAAAGCTGAACCCATGCTGATCCAAAGGTTGCTATTAGTATACTGATCGATTCAAAATCTCGTTTTAAATATTGTTTTTACTATAAAGAACAAAATTAAAACTGTAAAACTGTTCTGCAATAAAAAAATATGAAAACGGTAGATCACTGACCGCCAAGCTAAGCTCACGCGGCCGGTGACTAGGGCTGCAGCGAGAGGAACTTCCTGACGATAAATACCGAGTATACCCCATTTCGGATCTGACCTTTAATCCAACGTCTTATAGAGAGTCCCTTGAAATGTTAATTGAGGCTCTTCGCTATTACGCCGTTAAAAGAAACAACAATCGGGATGATGGTTGCTGAATCCATAAATTTTCCAATTTTCAATCCATGAAGTCCCATGTGCTGACAACCTCGTTAGCCAAGTCAAGATATTTGCTAAGTTTATCTTTCTAAGCTACAACAAGGTAAGCATATCCGGTCAAGTTGGTTCCACCCTCTGTATCCCTTAGTCACACGAGAGACTTATCAATCGTTTAAATTTTGTCATGCTAGCCCAAATATAATTTACCATTTTATTACCATTATTACGAAAATTCCGATTTTCATGAACTTGTCTTAAAAAGTTAATCTTTTAGCAAATCTGCAAGCAGTGTTACCAGCTTGATGTTCTACGTGTTGCCAACAATGGATGTTAATGCAACATTTAAATGCAAAGACTGGAGAAGCGCACTTGATCAGCACTATTGGTTGCAGAGCGAAGATATAATGAGAGTTTCTCGTTCACACAGTCGTTTGAGAATGCTATTCAGTAATGGATCTAGCCTTGCTGCAAGGAATAAGTAAATTTTGATTGTTTCGTAAACACTTAAAACCGCATTCAAATTCCTTAATATAGATACAATGCTTTTCCAGGTTTTTGTGATTTGGAAAGTTAGAATTATCCCTCGGGAGTCAAGTTTCGTGGGACCATATCGGAATCATTCTTCGTACAATAGCGAAGAATTTTCCAAATTGGTCAATAATTGACGTTCATGTATAAAAAAAATATACCGCCGAACAATGAACATTCTTCTATTTCGTTCTTCGTTAAAAAAATCTATTTTTACACAGTAGCTAATAAGAGTAATAAGGGGTGTAGTAATGTCTAATGGTTTTGGTTTATGTATGAATATGCGAATTTCTTTACTCGGCCATAAATTTGAAATGCCTGATCAGATTTGGCTGGACTAAGGACACATTTGTACACTATACTAAAAATGTAATAATAATAATAATGCTGGACAATACACACAGCATTATCTAGCCCCAAGTTAAGCAGAGCTTGTGTTATGGGTACCAGATAACTGATATACATAATAATTTATAATACAATACATAGATAGATATTTTTACTATACATAGAAAACGACCAGAACACCCTGAACAAATGTCTGCAGATCGTACAGACATTTGTCCCGAGGCGGGAATCGAACCCGCAACCTCCTGCGTCGCAGGCAGACCTTCGCCCACCACGCCACAGAGGTCGTCAAATGTGTCCTATATTTGTATATAATAAATATGTTTGTCCCGAATCGTATGTATAGTATAATGCATGTTAGGTATTATAGTAAGTAGTGTATATTGTTCGATTCCCGCCTCGGGACAAATGTGTGTACGATCTGCAGACATTTGTTCAGGGTGTTCTGGTCGTTTTCTATGTATAATAAAAATATCTATCTATGTATTGTATTATATAATGATATACATTATACAATACAATACATAGATAGATTTTTAGTATCTAGTACCCATATCACAAAGTCCAGCATTATTATTATTCTTTCTTTTCATATTACTCCAATGCCACCGTCTATATTGTTCTCTTATGTCCAGTCCATCCCAAGGTTGGATCGCTCAAAGCGATAAGATCGCCCTTTATACTTCCTTTATTCTATGTATTTCCTTTTGTTTTGTATTTTGTGTTTGTGTGGTATAATAAAGAGTTATCTATCAAATGAAAATAATAATAAGAATCTTTATTGTGAACTGTGTAACATAGAGTTGGTCTTATGAACTATTATACATTCTTCAACAGTTTGTCCTTTCGGACATACAATAATTATTATAAGAATATATATACTTAAAAATAAAGTAATTTCACTTTTTATATCACATAACAATAGGAATCCAATGTTTATTATTAATATTATTATAATTATTATCTAAATTTTGGAGAGGTTATGTCAAAATATTCTTTAATGTTATAATTGCTTGAGACACAGCGGCACACCTCTGCCTGTTTCAGAGGTAGCTTCCGCTATGCTGCTTCCAAGTGCTGGAACAATATCCCCCCGCCGATAAGGAACCTGCAATGCTTACATAGTTTTCGAACAAAATTAAGGAAATTTCTGTTTGATCATCAGAAGGAGCAGGAAAGTCTAAGGCACGACACAAGTGCATTATAAATATGTCAATGTCTATATGTACCTATTTATCTCTTATAGGCATTCATTAGTGATTAGAACCATGAATTATGTAGGTATGTAGTGTAGAGTAGGTATGTACTTACCCTGTTTGATAGTGTTTTTTATATTTGTTTTCTTGTGTACTTAATTGATTGTATTATGTTACTTTCGTGTGTTTTGGTTGTAGGTATTGTGAATAATTTATCCGTAACGCCAACAAGTGGCTCTGGCGGAAGATCAGCGTTGGATGTTAGCTTGCTCGTCATCCGACACATGCTGAGTTAGAGCCAATTTTGTAAGCGGCGCTAAGTACAAAAGTAGTTTTTTTTTGTTCTCTTAATTAAGTTGTTATATTGTGTACCTAGTCCTGTTTGGAAAATAAATATATTTTATTCTTTTTTTTTATTATTTATAATGGGTTTTTGATATTAGATATTATCTTAATTTTATTTTGAACGTATTATCTTCTATTTCTTATATTTCTAATGGTATCTATCTACATACAGCCTTGGTTTTGTGCGGCTTCACTAGCAGTTCTATTCCGTAGCTTAGTAACACCACATTACCCTCTACCCAGATAACGCCATATTGATCAACCGATTGCACCAATATCTGTACCGTTGAGTTGATTACCAAACTGTGTGTATTCTTATCCATGTGTTCTGAGACACCTATCTTGTTGGGAAATGTGAACGGCTTTCCCAGAGATATCAGTTTTTCCGAATTGACGTGTAAATGAAATGCTGTTAGCTTGCACGACATGTATGGAAATACGTAAGTACCCCACAGCACCTACTGCTTAGATACATATGAAATTAGGTTATTATTTATTATTACATTAGGTTATACAAATGTGTGCAAGATCGCAGACATTTCTTCTGTAGAAAAAGTATTTGTTTTCTAGAACTCCCGTTCTGATCGTTTTCTATGTATATTAAACAATATCTATCCATGTAATGTTTATATGTATTATGTACATATATTATATATCTAGTACCCATAACACAAGTTCTGCTTAGCTTGGGGCTAGATAATGCTGTGTGAATTGTCCATTATTATTTATTTATATTTATTTATCAAGAGGAGGTCTGCGTTCTGCAGTGGACCAATAAAGGCTGTTGAGAGAGAGTGTAAACTGTTTTTCACCCAAACTAATGATTGGCTTTGGACTCTACTGATGATACAGAACCTCTGGTTTCAAGAATAAGAGTGTTTAAAGTAACATCCTGTATAATGAAAGTGTAGAAACGAAGCAGTAATAATCAGACTCATATTATAAATGAAAGTTTAGATACATGGATTGATAGACGGATAGATAGATGGATGTTTGTTGCTCAATCACGCCAAAACGGCTGAATGGATCTGGATGAAATTTAGTACAGAGATAGATTACAGTCTGGAATAGCTTATAGGCTACATTTTATCCCAGAATTCCCAAGGGAACGGGAACTGCGCGGGTGAAAACGCAAGGCATCGCTAGTATTTCATAAGTCTCATAGATGAGCTCTCTCGGGAGTTATCCGGGCAATCGGCTGGGGCGGGACGTTGACACGACCTCCCTTTAAATAGGTCACGGTACTCTAGTATTTTACTACCAGTTATGGAAATCCTTTGAACTTTCATAGTTCTTACTAATATTAGAAATGAGAAAGTGTGTTTGCTTGTTTGTCCTTCCTTCATGCCCTAATTAAGCAAACAATCGACTTGATTTTTGGCATAGAATTAGTTGAAAAGATGTAGAGTAACATAGGCTATTTTTTGTTGTTGGTAAAATATCAAATTTCTATGGGAGATTTACGGGAATAAATAATCATCAGAAATGTGATATTCGAATTCAACGCGAGTGAAACTGCGAGGAACAGCTAGTCCTTAAGTGTGTTTGTTAGTCCTTCCTTCACGCCCTAACTTAGCAACCAAAGATCCTAGAATCCTACTATGTTAGCAACCAAGCGATTTGATTTTGGGCTTAGAGTTGAAAAGATGGAGAGTAACATAAACTTTTTGAAATGGTAAAACGTAAAATTCCCATGAGAGATTTACGGGAATATTGAAGACCTCTGTGGCGCAGTGGGCGATGGTCTGCCTGCGACGCAGGAGGTTGTGGGTTCGATTCTCGCCTCGGGACAAATGTGTGTATACGATCTGCAGACATTTGTTCAGGGTGTTCTGGTCGTTTTCTATGTATAATAAAAACTATCTATCTATGTATTGTATTATGTATAGTATATCAGTTATCTAGTACCATAACACAAGCTTTGCTTACCTTGGGGCTAGATAATGCTGTGTGAATTGTCCAGCGTTATTTATTTATTTATATTCGTATTTTTATCCTCACTAATATATGGTATAAATGCGAAAGTGTGTTTGTTTGATTGTTTGTACTTCCTTCACGCCCGAACTTAGCAATTACTTATCATTCGACTTGATGTTTAGCTTAGAGTAAGGATGAAGATTAACATAGCTACTTTTTGTATTGGTAAAACATCAAATTCACATGGAAGATTTACGAGAATATGCGTATTTTTATACGAAAATTCGTCCTTCCTTCACGGCCTATAAAATTTCACGAAAAACTACTAAACGGGAAAAAATACCTATTTATCTCCCTGGAAATGAGAAATTCGAATTCAACGCGGATGAAAGCGCACGGATCAGCTAGTTCGTTGATAAATAATGCTGGACAATCAAACCCGCATCATCTAGCCCCAAACTTAGCAGAGCTTGTGTAAATCACTTGACCCCGGAACACTGCAGATCGTACATTTTTCTGCGTCGGGATTCGTAGCCGCAACTTCCTGCATATTGGAAGCGGTCCACTAGGCCACAAGTGTTAAAGTCAAAATAAACAAATCAATTAATTTATCACGTAAGTACCTTGTGTTTTTATTTCCTCTACGTTTCCATACTTTGTTAACGTCTATCCTGTGACGATACAGAGAAGCTAATAATTAATATCACCTCACCTCAACAGCCTATAATGGTCCACTGCTGGACGCAGGCTTATTAATATCAAGTAAATTGTGTTTTTATACATAAAGTAAACCTAGTTCCAATAGTGATTGATCTAGTTTTATTCAATGTTACGGGTAAACTGTTTGTATCGTAAGTTAACAACAATGTTAAATTAAATGCCTTCATAATAATAACAGATTATTTTCAAATACAAATACAAAATTATTTATTTGCCTATAACTACAGACAAGGTATACATTACTAGCGGCCCCCGCACGAGGCAAGCCTGTGTCGCGGGAAGCCTGTTTACATCAATAATAACTTATCAAATAAGATTAGTTGTAACTTATACAGGGCAAACAAACAAAACATTAATATCAATATATCTAATCAATTAAGACAAAACACGCAATCTGCAACATACAATTAGTCACTGTTACATTCCTGTAGAGTGGAGTTACCGACTTGGGGGCAAGGAGGATTTTACGTATTAATTAACATCCTAGTCGCCTGAAAAACAGGGTTACCTAGTTCAGGCTAAATTGTTATATTGCTTTAGTTTTTTAGTGCACTTATGTCTATTTACGAGAATTACTTTGTACATTTTTGTAAATCCCATGGGAAATAAAAACACAGGAAATGTCAGATTAACGCGATAATTTTATTTATTATTTATTTTAAATCTCGTTACAATAGTACATTATAGTACAAGTGCGGTAAGTTGAAAATTACAGCTGAGGCGATATTGCTAAGCGCACGTATGTCATACGACGTTTTATAACATATTTGCGAGAAAATAAATAGAACTAAATTTTGATACGCTTGTAAGTATCTATCGGTCGAGTGTTAATTAATAAATTCATCATTACTTGACGACATGTTTAAGTAAAAACAATACAGCGAAAAGAAAAAAAAAATTTTACTTGTTCACAAATTACGATGCGCGCGCATCAGCGCTTTTTTTAAGGCAAAGGCACAAAAACAGCCAGTATTACTAATAAAGTAAATTAATATTAGCTATTATCTCATGGGGGTAATGCGGGTTGGGGATCGCAGTTTGATGGTAGATCTTTTTTGCTACAGGCGCTGAAGCCCGCCCCGATGTATGTACCTTAATCGCCTCCTACGACACCCACAGGAAGAGTTGGGTTGGTGCAAATTAGAAACCGGCACCACACGGCGTCATACCACTCTAAAAAAAAGTAAGTCAAAAAGGTTTTATTAGGAGATGGTACATGATTTTGAATATTGTTTCAACCTTGTTGATTCCTTGCTGTTTGATTGATGAAAAAACCGACGAAAATACACAAAAAACCTTGTCCTGAATTCGGTAAAAACTGTATTTAGGCTCTTCTTTCTTTTCTGAAAACTAAAAACGAAGGCAACAAAAAGCATCAAATTCAACAAAAAGCTGTAATGACGTCATGAGAAAATAAGCTATGGTGTCATGACAGCCGACGCCCGTCTCTTATTGCAAATATTTGACGAGACAAGGCTTTAAAGGTTACCCAGACGAACCATTTTTATCACCTTACTTGACAAAAGCCGATTATTATGATCGGTGCTTTTTCCTTCTAAAGGTTGCATATCTAAAAAGCACTAACCCCATAATAAAACCGCACGCGTCCGCCTGAAGTCATTCGTGGGTGTTGCCCACTGTCCGCGAGGCGACAGACAGCAGCGAACTCGCGTACGGTCAGCAAAGAAAAAACTTGCTACTTGGTATAAGCCAGCAGTCCACACGGCTACAGTTCACGGTCACTCGTTTCAAGCAAGGGGTAAACGAACAAGTGGCTTGGATGTTGCAAGTTCGCGTACCGTGAGCTGTATACTATTTTATGCCATCACTATTAAGCGTAGGTATTTAAAATATAAGTTTAGGACCTAACTTACGGACCTAGGATATTTGAATGCTCATTTTTGTGTTGTGCAGTAACGATGTGGCCCATATTAGCTAAGTTCTCAATCCATCGAAACTTAAGTTTTGAAGAAATGTATGTAATTTTGCTTCTAATTGGCTTCAATGCATAACTTCAATGTCTAAGATTTACTTTATATTTTAGAGCTGTTTTGCGATTTTTGGTGTATGAAGGTTCGATTTATTCGGGTTATAATTATTACTAACGACTAAAAATCTAAAAAATCCTTAGCAATAATATTAATCATATAGCAAATAATAGCATTATATAATACCAAGCTAAGCAGAGCAGATAACTGATATACAATACAATACAAAGATGATAATTTTTATTATACATAGAAAACGACCAGAACACCGGGAACAAATACCTGCAGATTGTAAAAAAAATTGTCCGAATGCGGGAATCGAACTCGCAACCTCTCAATAGTATGCAAAACTTAATCAACTAATTTGATAATTATCAAAATCAGTCGAGTTACGTCACTGTATTCCACCTTCCAAGCTTGTTTGATCATACAAAATGTATCTCGTCTGTGTCTAGCCTTAATAAACATGTCATCCTGGATTATTTCAGGGTTGGGTCTTTGTTAGGAAGGCTT
This sequence comes from Eupithecia vulgata, assembly GCA_946478455.1. NCBI lineage: Eukaryota > Metazoa > Arthropoda > Insecta > Lepidoptera > Geometridae > Eupithecia > Eupithecia vulgata. Next base: position 13,175,159 of record OX297875.1, read on the forward strand.
CTCCATGCGTTTGCCCTTCGTATTCTGTTTATGTTAGTATAGAAGAAGGCTAAACAATAAAACTATCATAGTTAGGGGGCTTCGTAGAGCCGGAACAAACTTTGTAGACCATCTACGAAAAACTATCTCCGTAGACCCTCTACGCTTTTAACTTTTCGTAGACCCTCTAACTCTATGCTAATCGAGCTGCGTTATCCTAGTTATTGCCTATACCTACCGTAGAATATGAATAAATTATAATAATTTTGGATTAAAGTGATTGCTTTGAGGGAGGGACACTGGCTCTGAGGGCTCCAGGACTGCACTATGTTTTCATTTTGGTCTTCTAAACTGCTTGCTTGTAGTTTTGGTCTGCACTGTTTTGTTAGAAAATAAAAACTTTTTAGCTTTGACTAAGTATAACTTATTCTCTTCAGTATATTCACGTTGGTTCCCACCGCAGCGACCCGTAAAGCTACACTCACATCAAAGGAAATCTCTGTTCTACTTGCAGAGAACTCGAGGCGGTAACTTATTCGATTATACTTTGCTTTGCTGTAGCTTTTTTAATACATAAATAATTCCTGAATATTTACAATGTATGTATTTTAAGATTTACGAGACAGAGAGTTAAGATTTTTTTTTATCCCCTTTGTAGTGGGCAGGGCACATATATAACAGAAATAAACTAGATGAAGCACGAATAATTAAACATTTGTTAAATAAAAAAATTCTTTTATTAAAACGACTTGATAATATTTCTAAACTGAAAGAAGTCGATGCTAAACATCCTCGTATGTAGGCTGTATTCTAGAATGAAGTTAGTCTTTTTCTTTTCTTGCTGAAGTTGTGTTTGTTTTAAACTGTTGGTGGATTTTTCCGAAAGATAATCGAACGATCACAGCTACTTAAACACCTTTGACATAATGTATTCTATTAAAAACGTGAATGAAAATTACTTTGTTACTCTACTGTACTAAACTTTATTTTTATTTAATATTTTGTCGATGCTCGCAGCTTATAACAGCAGATATAGGTTTTTCGTTTTCTTTTATAACTTATTTCGTTTACAAGAAATATCTTTATAATAAGTATTTTGAGTATTTTTTTTATTTATTTATTTAAAAAGAATATAAATAAGACTTAAATTTGTATCACTCTTAAAACCCGTAGGGGTCTGACCCGAGTGTTAAATTCCTCAGGAAGTGTAGGTACCTATCGTCGTTAGTAGGTACAAGTGAGTAAAACAATCTTAATATTTTATTGATCTAACGATAAATAAGTAATAAAATAATAAGTGAAATGTAAATAAACGTGACCGGTGTGCCTTGTGCTCCTACGGCGACGAAATACGTATGTGTATGAGTAAATAAAGAGCCTTAAATGCATTTTATGAATACTATTCAAACTTAGCTTCACTCGGATTTTCTTAAACTATTTTTGTGAAGAAGACCTTAACTCGTTGCTATTGCTATTTATCGCGTCATTAACTTTTTTTTTTCGAAATAACAATAGATTTATAATAAAAAAACATGTTTTTGTCGTCGTTAAAGGATGACTTGAGTACTAGCTCGCTCTTGAGCGATAAGACCGCCAATTGTCACATATTTAAATTTTATTGATTATGTTTGTTTTAATTTATTTGTTGTGTGTAACAACCGTATAGTTACGAATACGTATAGTTACAGCACTTGGTTTTCGAAACTAGACGTGTTTATCTCCACCCTCAGGCTACACAAAACGCTGAAACCAGTCCACGACGAGTACTCTTGTTATTACTGGATAACACGAGGCAGAGAGCCTAAAACCCTCAAAAAACCTCTCAATCCAACAGAGATTCTAAACTAAGCTCTAATATGATAATTTTCTTGAACAAAATTCAAGAAAGAAAGACAAACAAGCACGCAAACGTTACTTGAAACGCGCGATGAAAGATTCATTTGATTTCACCATTATAAGTAGAGTTTGTTTTCATCACGTCGGTGACCTATTTTATTATTCTTTTGATTTTAAATGAGTTATCACTCCAAGTCACACAGCACTGCGTCATCATAATTATGAAACAACTAGTATGAAATTGACATTTAAATATATATTTTTAATGTTTTCAAACTATCTGGATTTAAGTTAGCCGCTCTATCTGCGATCTATGTCTAGTCCAAAGCTCATTGGGAATGCCATAAATTACTAAGTACCTATTCATTACTTAATACAAGAATTCTCAGCGTAGGTCGATGCCCGGTATATTGAAAAGAAAATGCTTTCAGACTCAGCAGTTAATATTGCAGATCCAGTGGAGCTGAAAAAAAGAGAATAATATTCAATTAACATGTCGAGGACTACAGTAAAACGCCTAGGAAGTGGATCAAAAGGAAATGGGAAACTCATTAATTTCCTCTTAGTGCTTTGATATCCACTTAAGAAGTTAAATGAACGTTTGAATACGTAAAATTGATAAACACAGTTTCTAATCTAAAAGCTTGTGTGCAGAAACGTGGTTCTTGGATTCTTTTTGAGCTAAGAGCACTAAAAATATTGCAGATCTAATGAAAATCAGTCCCGAGGCGAAAGGCATAAACATAACGAGCTCTATTCCCAGCAGGTCAATGAAAATCAAGTCCCGGGAATCCGCTAGACAATAAATAAAACATTAGGTATCAAATGATCTGTAAACGAGAAGCCATTCGGAAAATTGCACGAAACGCACCAACACCACTTAAGTCATTAATAATCCCATCGTGAACCGGGGTATTTTCAATGGTATCTCATCGTGAGGCTTTCCATCTATTGGGTTATCCATTAAATAAATTTTATTCGTGTGATAAGGGACGTGCGGCGGGGCGGCGGCGGCGGCTAGGCGGGCGCCGTCTCGCCGCCCAGTGGCACCCGCGCGCCCAGCCTCGCCGCACGCTCGCGTCTCTTGCCAGTTCTCCTCCTGCCGCCGCCGTGGGCCGATACCCAGTGATAGTTTGTACCATCCGTGCTGGGGAGCATCAGATATCAGAGCCTGGTAAGTACATTACAATCTTAGTTATAGGTATGTTGTGGCACGTAAACTTTCACGAGACGTGTCTTTATCAGCCGCCGTGTCGCTACGGCCATTTTATAGAATGCGAGCGTTCAACCTTGAATCGTTGTCAGTATTTTGGTCATTGTAACTCGCTCAGCTGATACATGCGATTTTTCCGCGCGCGTACCGCTCGACAAAAAAGAAGCGTAAAAATAGATTGAGAATTTTTAAATTTCATTAAGATTCAGAGTGTTTGGATGAATCCAAACAAATTCTTGTTTAGATTGGGTGATTAATATTCCGAATACGAAATGACGGGATTCATGTCAAGGTTCTGACACCTTGTTATATGAGCGGTTTTAATACTCGTTGAGGTGACTCGTAAACTGAGGTTGGAATTTCCATGGCAAAGAACACATCAGAAGTTTATTTTAAAAGCTCTCTCACTTATTGTTTGCATTAGCATTGCAAAATAAATACCTACTTGAAATATGGAGTGATATGAAACGGAAGCTATGCTTACGAATATCAATACATTATTTCAATTATTATGTATAGTTCTGTCTACTACACGGGTAACTTATTTCATTAATTTTGTGTCATGTATTCTCAAACAATACAATTATTATTGCACCTACGTATATTTCTTCTTTTATCGTGACCTTTTGCATAGAGATATCTAGTTTGAAGCCGGAGATTGTCTAGCCAGGCTATTTCTTCATACAACAACACACGTCTACTACGGGCAGAATATACCAAATTTTTCCGTTATCAACGCTATTCAGCATACCCACCGAACTGCGAAGAAGTGGGGAAAGAAAAAAGGTTTGATTGCTCTTGAAATTGAATTTAAAGAATGGAATTCGGAAAGTTATGGAACAGATCAATGGGTACATTCAACGTGTTAACTGGAGCAGCAACCAACCATTATAAAGTTTGAAAAGCCATTACGGTTTGAACGTTATTTTCAAAACCGATTTCAATTCGCTCGTCTATTCATAATCCTCATGATACTTACCATCTTAATCTAAAATAACTTCATTTCTTTATGCTTACAAAATAAGCACGTAAGTAGCCAAAGTTATTACCAAAGTTATTACTGAAAATTAATAACAAATTAAAAAGAAGGTGTTATTGATTTTCTCTTCACTTCAATTTTTTGTCCACAAGTGAAAGAAGTGGAAAGACCTACATGTAAATTATGTATTTACAAATGTCAGTTTTGCCTACCCATCTAAATCTAATTGCGATTTAGATACATGTCATTATTTGTATATAGATAAGCACAAAATAGAATTTCTCATACTCTATTGTCTTTCTCATATTCTATTGTCGGCGCAGAACTAAGCAACATCTGGCCAAGCATTAATATTATTGATGTAATCATCTAGTGTGGAGTTAAATGCCTTCTTGATAAGAAACATTGAATGTAATCCATTGATTAAGATTCCGAAGATATTTGTGATAGAACACACTTCTACACATTGACCTATGTTGAGTCTAACTCAAGTCCTAGTTTTTTTTACAATGGGTGCCAAGAACTTAATTGTTCCTGAATTAAATTCTGATAATGTTATCACTCGTGATAGCTTTTATCACTATATTGTTAACGACGAAAAGCATTAGGTAGGTACGAGTACATAATCATATCATATAAAAACGAGCGTTTCGACCCTCTCTGAGGTATATGAGACAGTCACAATTTGTGCAACATTTGCGTTTCTTGAATCGTCTCACTGGATTCGGACCAAATTGGGACGAGTCAGGAATAATTCTATATATCTCTCTATATGCTATGAAGATGTTAAGAAAGATTAAAATTTTCTTCTCTAACAAAACTAACAGCCAACTACTCCGTATCAAAGCTGAAATGCTCTGATAACCGTGAATAATAACTCTATCCGGTCAAAATGGCACCTAAAATATCTACTTATCAGAAAAATGGAATAACCCTTATCACAGGGCCGATCTGCTATCAGTGGTGATGTCAAAAAAGGGCCAGGGTAATGGCAGAGCGAGGATACTGCTAAAGATGTGGTCGCGAAGATTCTTCTCTTGTGTTATAAGTAAAAAATAACATCCTTACTTTAAACATCCGTCAACTTTAAGCTGAGATAATGGTTAACTCGTATTTTTCTCATCCGTACCTACTAATATTATAAAATCGGAAGAAACTCTGTCTGACTATCTCTCTGGCTGTCTGTCTGTTACCTTTTTCACGCCTTTACGGCTGAACGGATCTTAAAGAAATTTGGCAGGGAGAAAATGGTAGTTATACTGGGGACGGACATAGGCTTCTTCAAAAGCCGTGCAAAACCGCGGTTAGCTGTTAGTTTTTACAGTAATGCAAGAGAAAAGAACAAAGGAATCTATAGAGGGCTATGAGTTAAATATTAATAATATAAATTTATCACTTACTAATATTTCGCGTTAGAATAGAGCTTAGCATTGAGATGTCATATCAAACTATGCAAGGTTTATGTAGGGTCAATGCCATTCTAATTTGACGGGGCCAAAGTCAAGCGCCTGCTTTCCAGTCTGGTAGAACATTTTGTTTGACATAAAGAGGACGCAATACGGGCCATTTTGTGAAAAAAATAGGCATAGGATTTTGCGTTCAGAGGAGCGCTTATGCTGTTTCAAAAACGTATGCTCACGTTTTTGCAACAGCATATTAAGCACAAAAATATTTTAAGCGTATATGTACATTGCCCTCTAAAAGATACAGATTTTTTTATTTGATTTATTGCAAAGGAGTTTTATCAACATGACTATATCACTCCCGTAGACAAGTATACAAGGTTAATAAATAATAATAAATAAATAATAATAAATAATGCTGGACAATTCACACAGCATTACCTATAGCCCCAAGCTAAGCAGAGCTTGTGTTATGGGTACTAGATAACTGATATACATAATATAATACAATACATAGATAGATATTTTTATTATACATAGAAAACGACCAGAACACCCTGAACAAATGTCTGCAGATCGTACACACATTTGTCATTGGTCGGTTAGGTATAGGTTAGTTACAGAATGTGAAAAGTTTTAGAAGGGATCCTATTTGTCATAGAAACCATTCTTGTATTCAACAAACTTTGGGCTCGAGTTAGCAGTTATGAGCTTTTATATTATGTGTTAAAACCTTGGCTTAGCCTAATTTATGAATAAAACAGCAAGATAACAAGGGTATAGTAAGGATTTGAACCATGCATAAGGTACAATGGTGGGAAAGGTCGGTTGTTACGGAGACTGGCTCAAAAACGCTTATGCAGGACGTTACCTTTGTAAGCGCCTTGAAATTCAATGGTCTTGAAGTTAAGCTTCCTTCTTCACTATACAGGTTGTTAACGAAGTAATTCAGCTGGAAGTAACATTTTATGACATATAAGTCTTTACAAAACGAAATTTTTAGGGACATTACATTTTAAAAAAAAAGTAAATTGCTGCCGTGCGTTATGCACTATAATAGCATAAAATCTTTAACTCTCCGCTAACCCTTGCCTTAGTACTCAGTTTTAGGGGTAACAACTAAGTAGGTATTATAACCTTCTAAGTAACACTAACTTTTTTGACAGTAAAGATCAGTTACAAAAGTGGACCAAACCTAATATTGCAATACACCTATGAAGAAATCAAAAAATGTATACGCACAAATAGAGATAGGTACCTAGCTGTTTTGAAAAACTACTATAACACTTTACTTTGCAAAAGACACTTGTAAAAGAATAGAAAAAACCCACTTACAATGACACTTTCGTTAAAACGTGTGCCAAACCGTAGACGACCGATATGGTACGGCGGGCAAAGGTTCGCGGTTGCGGGTTCGATTTCCGCCTTGGGACAAATGTTTGTACAATCTGAAAATGTTTGATTCGGTTTTTTTTGTGTATAGTCACCTAGTACCGATAACACAAGCTCTGATTAGCTTGGGGCTACATGATGCTGTGTGGAGGGTAAAAAATTAAAAACAAGAAATGAAAGTGCGGCTAAAACCTAGTAAGTACATTCAAAACAATATAAAACTACTATTAATACAAAAATAGCAATAACATTAGAAAGTTTTCATGATGAATGGATGTATGTTTGTTTGTTACTTCTTCACGCCAAAACTAATGAACAAATCGGACGGAAATAAACGATAGAGATAGATTATTATCTGTAGAATAATAAATGTAGGCTTCTTTTTATTTCACAAATTTTCTAACTATCAACAACACTTCAAACTAAAAAACTAGAATATTATCTTAAAACCTTTCCCATTTTATGAATAGCTAATCTAATTTCCGTTAATCGTGAAGGCCATGTCCGAATCCTACTCAAACTCGATTCAATGAACTGTATGATGTTTTGGAAGAAATGGGAAACTATTACCGTCAACATGCCCGCTAGAAATAATGGGACAAATACCGCCAAAAACAGCTGAACAGATGAGACTACAAAGCCCGTGTACATACAGTGAAAAATTAGATGTTTTAAAACTTGATTAATGTCACCCATCATTTTTATTTTATTTATTTATTTATTACAGTTACTAGCACGATTAAAAAAAACCAATTACGCTAGTTACTTAAGATCAAAACAGATTATTTATGATTGTCTACTAATAACTTAAAATGATATAACAAAATTAATCAAAATACCTAAACATTAAAAATTAATTAGGCAAATAAATTAATTGAAATTTTAAAATAAGTTTTTCATAATAATATTACAATAAATTAAACTAATACTAACTAAAATAACTAATTAAACAAGCATCCTTTCATTCATTCATCACTCTCGCAAAACCTCATTCATACCAACATTAAACTCTTCCATTCATCTGCGAAGATATCGCAGTCTGGGTTCTGGTCGAGAAGTCTGTTGGGATCATGAATCCATACGAGCCTTGTAAGATCGTGTGTGAAATAAATAAATGAAAGACTTGTCCCCTGTCACTATCAGAACTACGTTAAATCATAATAACTCCGTCTACCAAGTAATTTATAAAATGTAGTTATTTAATTTAATTCAAGTTTGCCCAATCTTATCATGAAACTTAAACAAACGAACAAATTTCGCTTGTAGATTCAACTTAGATAGATATTTGGCCGAACAATATTAACTATTCATTTCCACTAAGCTTTTGTACCACGTGACTGTGTAGCTTTATCAGATTAATTATCTTAGTTTGTTGATTGAACTAAGTAATGTAACTAAGTATTCAATTCCATTAATCAGGTGTCTAGGTTAACTGAAATAAGGTCATCGTTGTATTTAGCAATAATGTATGTTGATGTATCTAGCTATGGCCGATAATAGATTCTACTTACGAATTTAAATTCAACTAATTCACCAATTTTATGTAAACTTTGGACCTACTGAATTAAACAATATGGTTTGATTTTGTATATGATTTTGTGTACAAAATCTTTCTGTGGTTTTGTTTGTACACGGGCTTTGGAGAGAGGACAGCTAAGCCACACCACTCCTAAAGCCGTTGCGCCCGCTTGACTCCAGAAGGCTCTAAAAAATTAATCAAAAAGCGTAAATAAAAGCAAGAACTCTATCAAATCAGGATTAGAATCCAACAACTTGTGAATTAAATCGAGCGCACTCTTGATTTGACCATTCAGTCTTTACATTACAAATCGGGGTGAAATTAACGTTCCTACTCATTCAAAGCTCAGCGTCTTCTAGAGTCAAGCGGGTGTGGTTAAGCGGTTTCTGTGTGTTTGTATGTACACGTGTTTTCGGAGTCTTCATCTGTATAGCTCTTTTAGGCGGTGATTGTGCATCTCACTGAAATAATGGGACAGGATCACAGGACGTTGCGCGTTGTGAGTGGGAGTATTATATGATGCTTAACTTGTTTTTCGGCCTGCACATTCCTCACTTGTAGATAATGACTAGTATGACGAATAAAGACATGGGCTGGTATGCGAGAATGAGCAGGGTACGTGTAATCCCAAACGAAATAATAAATAAATACATAAATAATGCTGGACAATCCACACAACATCATCTAGCCCCAAAGTAAGCAGACCCTTTGACATGGGTAGGTACCTACTTGATAACTGAAACACTTACTACTCAATAGGTACAAAATTTTCTGAAAAATTTCTAAATTTATATAATATTTACTAAAATTTCTCTTTTCAGCTGTCTAAACTCTAATTCCTCATAATCTTTCTAAATATAAATCTAAGATACTATACATTTCATTTCTATGATTGGCGTATTTTATTCGTCAAACTTACCGCTTCCGTTTCTAAGCTGTTAAAATCAAATAAAACATTATTTTAACCTTTTGGTATACATCTGGTGGTAAGACTAGAAGTAGCCATAACGTTCTTCTGAACCCACCCCGGAAACGCAGAGAGGTTTGTAATATCCGACGCCATTTTGACGCCGGCACCAAACCGGTGTCACTGCAAATCCGTTTCCAATGCAAAATGAACTAGGTACATACGTTGAGCTGTCGGCAGTGCGCTCAATTTAGCATTGTAAAGAAAAGAAAAGTTGTTAACTGGATGGATGGTTAGTTTTATTTAAATCTTGGTGGATTTTTGCTTCGATAATCAGATAGATAAATCATAAGAGTTAACAAAAATGTTAATGTTTAGCTAACACCTCATGAAAATGGTTCAGGTTGTTTTGTGCCCGGTTCCTATAAAAACAAAACGTTTCGTTTTACATACGAACAGTAAAATATGATATCTACCACTACCAGACGTTATAGTAAACCGTTTCTATAACAAATGTCTCCTAGTATAAAATACCAACAGTTTGTTACTAACGGGAGGGTTACCGTCAACGCTCCGTACCTGTTTTGTATGGAAATGGCGCTCTCTGGTGTTTCTATAACCATTTTTAAACGTCAGTTTATCTGTCAAACTTACCATACGTAACTACTCGTTATTGGTTAGGGTGGCCAGTATTTCTTTTTGACGTCCCTCACACCTCTTACCGTAGACTTGTTCCCGCGTTCGCGTGAGAACTAAACTAATATTGCAGACCACCCAAGTAGGAAGCTATACCTAGTTAGCTATACTTCAAAGACAGCGCAGCAGCCATCTTGGCAAGCAAACAGGATGAAACAATCTAGTTTACAGTTAAATGAACTTAGGAGACCCTTATAATTATCTGAGAGCATATCAAGTAGCAGTGCTTACAACACACGGAGCGATGTCGTGTCGTCTCTTGTGGAAAAAACGTCGTTTTAAGTAACGACATCACAGTAATATGTATTATAATTGCGAAAGATTGGATGTTTGGATGTATATTTGTTACCTCTTCACGCCAAAATAACTCAACGCATGGGGATAAAATTTGCATAAAATTAGTTGTAGAGCTGGAAAAAAACATAAGCTACTTTTTATCCCGTAAATCATTTCCCATGTGGTAGAAATAACCTTAAAGAATGCGAGGACGTGGGCAGATATTAGTCATAGATAAATAAATAATGATGGACAATCCATACAGCATCATCTAGCTTCAAAGTAAGCAGACCCTTTGTCATGAGCAATTACTAGATAACGGAAACTCTTACTACTTAACAGGTACCTACTAAAACCTAAACTACTGAACTTTTCAGATATTTCTAAATACATGTGGATTTCATTCTAAGACATTCTACAGCGGATCTAATAGCTCACTCTATTATCTCATCTCTATCTATATACTCGTATATAAAACAAAGTCGTGTTAATTACACCATTTATAACTCAAGAACGATGGGACCGATTTTCATGGTTTTTGATAAGAAGTATTAAAAACATTGGAAAATTGACGAAAAAAAACTACCAGTGCGAAGCCGGGGCGGATCGCTAGTGTTCTATATTTGGCGTATGTATTTTATATGTGCCATTTACTTAGTTTTACAGTTTCCAGTAAGAAAAATATAGTGAATTTAGAAGGGTTTTTAATAAGCCACAAAAATAGGAACTAAAAATTTCATTTCTGATGAGCGGTTTTCGATTTGCATTTACGCCTGCCTGCCACCTATCGAGATACTTGGAACAATATTTTTCTTTAGCAGAAGACGGCGAAGCACGAAAACGCGAAAACGATCCCGATATTCTCGATTAACGTAACTCCGTAATATGAAAAACTTGACATGACACGATGTCACGACGTCGTCGAGTGTGTGAAAGATTTTCGGTAGTTAAACTTGATGGAGATGAGGCTAGTCGGGCGAGGTTACCGTACACGCAAACAAGGGTTGAGCTGGAGAATTTAACTGATTGAACCCTATTGTAAACGCTTAGAACTTGATTAATGATTGTATATTCGCGTCAAAGCGGGTGAGTAACGCACGTTTTGAGAACCATGTGGTCCCCGTTGACAACTAAACGCGCGCTTTTATAGAAGCTTTTTTAGATTTGTATGGAATACGCGCCGAACACAACGCCGATATGTACTCGTATAATTGGTGTTCAAAACCGATTTTGAAGAATACATATGTTTGCATATTTGCACGATATACGCGTGTGTGTGTAGATCAAATTAAAAAACGTTTATCGACAGAAAACATAGGCTTTTCGACAATCTTTTAATTTTCACAATTAAGTATTTTAAACAGCTTTTTAAAACAATTTTCAATGAATACAAGCTTTTTAAATAAAAAGGGTTTGCTAAGTGACTAATTTTACCGAGCAGCGGTAATTAGGACGGTAGCTACTACGGTGTTTATGATAATGATCTGTTCTTTGTTAACAGATTCAAAGTATAATGTCGCGACGAGAAAACCGAGAAATGTATTGATTCCGAAGGATTGCGTCTCTTGATTGAAGTCTTGTATGTCTTCAACCAAATGATTTCTTGTCAAAAAGTAGTTTATTGCTAGCAATCACAACAAGCATTTATGTATTACTATCTTCTGCACGTGAATTCGTATACGTTTTTTTGTAAAAAGTAGCCTTTATGTTATTTTAGGTCCAAATCTTTGTGAAAAATTTCGGCCCTATTCATTTAGTAGTTTTGTCTTTGTATTCGGTCAAACTTCTTTATAACGGTACAAATATTCCTTGCCTAGCCTTTATATTATTAGAAGGATGCAAGCATCACAATGACATTAGATGCATTTGCTGAGACACTCCGAGACAGGCCGAGTAAGAGTGTGCACATGATGCGCTCGTCTCGTCTCGCAGTCCCTTATAGGCTCTGGTCTTGTCTCGGCCACCATTCCAGTAAGAAAACGAGTATATATACGTTAATTATATAGCGTTCATCCCTTGTTTAGTTTAAGTAAAATTTTATTGATGAAATACTTTGAGACGGTATCTTTTAGTAATATGGTGATATGATAGCAAGCTGTGCTATATAAAAAAACATCAAATATAATATTCTGCCTCCTCCTCCACAGCCTATATTGACCAACTCAATAAATAAATAAATAATGCTGGACAATTCACACAGGATTACCTAGCCCCAAGCTAAGAAGAGCTTTTGTTATGGGTACTAGATAACTGATATACATAATATAACGCAATACATAGATAGATATTTTTTATTATACATAGAAAACGATCAAAACACCCTGAACATATGCCAGCAGATCGTACACACATTTGTTCCGAGGCGGGAATCTAACCCGCAACCTTCTGGCAGGTAGATCGCCCATCACGCCATAAAGGTCGTCAAACCCCAGCGGTTTGCAGGCCTAAAAAAAACACAAAACCAACCGAAATGTGTTTACGAGACTAGGAACCCGTCGGCGTCGTCGGGGGCAGCGATCTATGAACACCACTGGTACATTGTACATAGGTATGCCGCTTGTTGAGAGGATGGCCGCGAGCGAACATTCTCGTCGAGAGTGTAGGTCGAGGCGCAGCGGACGAAAGTACGCCTGCGGCGCTGAAGGTAGCGGGTTGCGTGAACATTTTCAGATCTTTTTAAACTTTCGCGATTTGATAACATATTTAAGATTATTTATCGGGTATTTATCGCGTACCTTTTGCTTTCTTTTGCCTTTACCTTTTGCCACGATCGCTGAAACGCGGTTGAAACGTTGGGGAAAAGAAAGCAAAAGGTACGCGATAAATAATCTTAAATATTTTCAGATCTGCTCTGTTGTTTTGACGTTAACTTGTTACAAACTTGCATCTACAGAAACTTTTCCATTTTTATTATTAGTATGTGCCAAAGTGCCAATCAATATAAGATTCCTGATTTTAAAATCATTAGTAAGGATTTTTGGTATAGTGTTTACCCGCACTCTGAATATCTCTAAAAATGAAATAAGTTTCCAAAAAAAAAATCCGCACGCCGTAGTCAAAAATGTATGGGAATTTTTTTAATTTTTTAAAATCATTAGTTGCCAAAAAGCTGGAGATTTGGTTTATTTCTGCAGAATTGAAAGTTCTTTTATAATGTCAGGGGTCACTTAGTTGTTTCCGATTACAAAGAAACCCTCGGAGAATGTAGCATTAACTTATTGCTTCCAGATTGAAGGTCTTTCCTCAAAGTGGCTGCTTTTCTTGGCTGTAAGCGAATCTTCATTATTTCCTTGAGGAAAAAGCTGTCATTGTGTTTTTAGGAACACGCTATGTTAGTTCATAGTATCATATATATATATATATATATATTCTTATAATGTTTTCTTTTGTAGTTTTTCCTGTAGATGTTGAAATTTCGAAAATGATTGTTACCACCCACCTGTGATTGGATCCACCCCGTAATGTCCGGATGAAAATTAAGAGTCTTAAATTAAGGGTAAGAGTACGTTGTTTACCAAACATAACATTTTATAAAATTTGTTCATATTTAGAAGTTGAAAGTATGTGTTCAAGCGAAAACTTCTCATCGAATCGGGCTGAAACTTTTGCATAGAATTTGTTCCAGTTACTAAATCACATATTAAGGACAAAATCGATGATACTGATATCTTTTTTTTATAGTCTATAGGACCTTTGCTTGACCACAATCGCACCTGATGGAAAGTGAAGATGTGGCGACGATGTATCACGAAGGTCTAGAAGATACCTATATACCTACAGAGGTTGAAACTGATGGGAAAAACAGCAGCAGGGATATCAATAATAATATAGAATAACAATGAATAATATAACACACACCAATTATATCTTGCCATCTCTAAAAAATTTGGATTAGCAGACGTGTATCTACGTATTCCTTTAATTACCTATAAAGAATTTTCAAGGAGAGAACACCATTTTAATAATTCACAGGACAGAGTTAATTGGCAAAAGCAAAGAGTATAATGCCATTCGGAATAAACAATCTGTAGGTAAGTAGACCAGCAACCACAAACCCAAATCAGGGCAATTGGCCTAATCACAGCCCTGTAATCCCCAACTGACACAGGGTTGTGGATACCGCTGGTACATCTGCTTTGATGCGATAAAATATTGGAAGAGGCTGGAGATAGTCGGGTTTACTTTACATAAGGTACAATGTACATGAATTTTATACAAAATTGTACAATCTTTTTGAATTTTTTGTTAAGTTTTGGATTTAATAGATAGCGTATCGTGTAGTATCTTTTAAATCACCCTCTAAAAAAACTAAAGACTCATCAAAATCATACACTAATTGACTAAATACCTATCGAGTAACATACATTTATGAATAATCAAGAATCCCGAGAGCGATAATTAAATTCAAACTGGAATGGTTTCATTCTCGACGACATTCAAACAAATGACTGAAAATCAAAATCAGATCATCTATTAAGAAGCTACTACGTCATCAAACAGAAACATATCGCATGTCGATAACACACTTCTTTTTACGTCAGGGGCTAAAAAACAAAACAAAGTCTTATTCCAGCTTGAATACAGAACAAAGGAACGTACGCTGTTGTGGAAGCAATAATAAGCGCAATATTTTTATAACCATGTTTCGAGTAGCGCCCTCAATATCAGTCTATCAAAAAAATCAGTCTACTGAGTTCTTTAATCTTGTGTATCATCTTGTATTCTATAGGCAACATTATCTCAGTATTTCATTTATTAACTTATGGTTAATTACCCGAGATAACATATGTAGGTAAGTTAAACATTAAATAGATAATGAAGTTTAAGTTAAAACATAATTTAACCTAGTACTAGAATGCTAACATTAAATAACATAAAAACATTGAATGTAATTATAAATAAAAATAAATACAGATATTATACAGTTACCGTCCTAAAGTCTCGAAGTGTTAATTATTTTCCGTTTTTACATATTGTATAATGAAGATTACACTCCATTCTTTCGATAAAGTACAGAAAAAAAAACTAGTTGGCTCTTTTTTTTTCATACGAAGATATAACGGTAGGAGAGTGATGAGTTTCAAATAGGTATGTCAGTTGATCGTTTCGTGAGATTCAATTGTTTTGTTGTTTCCACGTACCTAATTTTTATTCTGTGTTCTAAAAAGAAATAATCTATCGGAATAGTAATTTACTTTGATTAAATCTGTCGCCAACACAAACCGTCCACCCTAAAGTAAATAATTCTAGGGATATTAACGGAGAACCATTGCTTTGTTGGTTCTCCAAGTATTGCCCGCTCTAACGAAATGGTTGGCTACTAGTTCTTTTGGATATTGCCTTATTGGATCTAAAAAATCCGACTTCAAAGTAAATTTCAATAAAACCACGTTCAAAGCCAAAGCTAAAGCTAGTATGATCCATGAGCCAGGCATAAGCTGTGGCCACCCCATTCCGCCCAATCCTAGTAATTACGCGCCTGTCCCCGTATGTCCCATTTCAATTACCTACCAACCCGGATTGCGCCGGGTGAAACTAGATTTTACTGGTGGCTTTGGAGATCTTGCCATTGATTCGGAAGTAGAACAACATTTTAATTTATTTCCTACTTCTTAAAGTGTGTTCGGCCTCTTACATCTTTTGTCAATGAAGGACACGCTTATTAGAAGTTCTCGATTTCTTTTTTATTTTTATTTATATTATTCTGATAAAACAAAAAAAAAAAAACTTGGTATTGGGGATAATAGTACCCCTATTCAATAATCGTTCGTAAGATAGGTTTCATTTGAAATTCAACTTAAGAACGGCTCTGCCGTTACTTAACAGTGGGTATGGAAGTGGAAGATCGGTCTTTAGTAACTCGTTGGGCTTCAGACAAAGGTGTTTCTTTCATTTTGTATCAGAGGTAGTTAATACTTTTTTTAAGAATAAAGACCTCCCAAATGTGTTAATGATGATGGGCAGAAACTGCAAAACGTAATTTTACTAATTAACCAATAACCCTGTATATTAGTTAATAATTTTGTAGAAATTCTCTCATCTTCAGTCTGATCTTACAAATTGTTTTGACTCGTCCTGTGACAGCTCGCAGGTAGCACGTAGCGTAGTCCCTATAAGAACTCTCCTCCGTTTCGTAAAATAATGAATCTGTAGAAAAAAGTCTTCCCTGGTTCGTGATTGAAGCCATAGAAGTACCAATAATAAATTCCGAAATCCGTCTTACGAGATTGAACCACGCCAAATAATTTTTATTTCCCCTCTTCAAATAAATTCATATTTATGAAACAAAAATTGTAGGTAGATTGTACAGAGTTGTCAGATTACCTACTGGTAACATTCCTTTGGGAATCAGAATTTTAAGAAATTGCTCCGTTTTATTTGTACTTTTAAATAATGATTTTTAAATGTTTCGTGAAGATCTAACTCTGCGTGTTTTGCCTGTCAGTCTTGGCCTATACAGAGGGTCTCTCAAACTGTATGTAGTATAGATATTTATATATCTATACTTTTTGTTATCAACAAATTATCGTCAAAGAAACATGGACAAACTATGACCTCTATCATACTGCAGAGCAGGTGCTTTGTTGTATGAAAGTTTAGTTTAAAGCGTTTATTTGTAACTTAAACTTATAATAAACTTACAATTACAAAGACTTTAATCATATACACAAAATATAAATGTAGAAACGATGAAGATACATATTAACGTCTTAGCTACAAAATGGTCCCAACTCAGCTTATGCAGGTATTCCTGAAAGATATATGCAATTGCAGCAAATGTATTTTTACCGACTTCAAGGACGAGATACTATATTAAAATAATATTAAATATAAAAAAGCCTTCTCGATAGACATATATTATAAAAGAGATATATACATACACGTCGCTGGAACTCGCTGTAGCAGCTCTGCTAGCGCCCTCTATAAAAGTCATTCGGCGGTATGATTTTTTTGTACATTGCATGTTTTTTTTGTATGTGTGTTCTAGGATTGCTCCGTCCATAATTGACGGTATTTTAAGGTGGTCCCGTACCCGTATCCCCATAACGTATCTAAATCATCATCAAATGAAAATTTTCACTCATTGCTCTAATGGTTTCCATGGTAACGTGCGTAGGTATCGTGGGTATCGACACTAATATTATAAAGAGGAACGATTTGTATTTTTGATAACGAATAAACTGAAAAACTACTAGACCGATTTCAAAAATTCTTTTACCGTTAGAAAGCTACATTATCACTGAGTAACAATAGACTAGAATTTACCCGTGCGAAGCTGGGGCGAACCCCTAGTACTATATTATATTATATGTTTAGAAAACGCGTGTGAAGCTGCGGGAAGGCTTAAGTGTATCATAGATAATTATAATATTATTATTACATATCATAGACATTTTGTTTATGTGGTGCAAATAAAGAAACTTATTACCCCTTGACTGGCAAGAGCACTGAGAAGGACGATTTGTCGGTCCGACTATAAAATTCGATATCAAGGACAATACTTGATGATGAATGTTTGCTGTTAGCTTTATTGGGTAGAGGACAAGCATGTCGTTTTTTTGTATTTACTTCCGCCCGAATTAAAAAGAAGAAGAATTTTTAAACAAAAATTTCATTTTGGACTTTGAAAATTTGCGAAAATTTGCAAATATTTTGATAAGTAATGATTGATATTATTAATATCGCTTTAGAAACGTCTTTTTTTGTTTTTAATGTATTACTATAATGCCTACCTACAAAATAAAATACAAACTGTACATAAAAATTGTTTTGTTTATAAAATAATGTAAAAAAAGTAAAATACACATTTTAAAAATAAAATTTAATAAAATTTACGTATTTGTAAACGTGTTTCTATATTATTTTCAAAATATTTACATGATAATTGTAGGAAATTTCATGGAGAATCCAAATATATTTACATTTAAGTACGTTAGCATACAACATCATCGAGAAATCAGCGAACTAATGTCGCCGCGACCCGCCGCGACCTGTCGCCGCGACCCTTGCACGACGTAGGCCTACTCGGTGCGCTAGACCGCCTAACAGCGGAGAGGTTAATTCGAATACTGGATTGCCATCCTACCCCAGTAAGGTTTGCGCTGAAACGACAAAAGGCCAAATAACGGCATTCTTTGATTTTTTATATCAAAACCGGCATTCTGCAAAATTATTATCTAAATCCCGACTATAAATAAAGACAACATACTGTGCTATTATTTTATATTTTATAGCAATCATCTAAATAATTTAAATATGATTGTAAAATTATTTTTAAAACAGACTGAATAAAAAGTTTTGTTTAATTTACCAACATTTTTGAAAAAGTCAGATTTCCTTTGACTCTATACGACTCATTTGCAAGTAAACAAACATTTGGAGTGGGTAACGAATGACCCGGAACGAAACCATTTCCCAGCGATTTGTTTAGGTGGGTGGGTATATACCGCCGGGATTTAGAACCGGATGGCACTAAACAGCTTTTAGTAAACGAACGCATTTGTCAATGTGACAGGTCAAAGGGGGATGGATCGGCTGTTTTGATAATTATGATTTAGGGCTGTATGTTAGGGTCCCATTCCACTCATCCAATATCCTTGTCCAATGTACATTTGATCAAAGATTTGGATACTAGTTTCTGCCAGCGACTTCGCACGCGTTGTTTCTTTGAGAGGTATACAGTAACGTGTGCCCTTAAATTAACATTCTTTCCCATGGAAACAAAAATTTTATGAGTCAAATTGTAGCTTATGGATTATTTCAGGTTAAGAGCTAGCTATGCAAATGTTCAGCTCAATCTGATGAGCACTTTTAACGTGAAGATGTTACTTCTTCACGTTAAAAGTGCTTCCAACTATCCATCCAAACTTTCACATTTTTAATATTATTGTAATTGACGTCAACTACGCAATTTTCTTAGGAATCTTGGACAAAGATATTGAATTAGTGGAATGGACATCCGTCCAAGAAATTTGATCAAATATTGGACAAAGATATTGGATGAGTGGAATGGAACCCTTAGAAAAGTTATCATGATGGATTCGAATGCCGTCCTCTCTTTAGTTTAATTTATGACGTCTACCATGGGTAGAACAAAAAATACCTGCAACAGATAAATAAATAACATAAAAAACAACCTTTAAATGACAAATCAATCACAAAACAAACAACAACAAGTAACAGAAACAAGCAATATGATAAGGTAAAAGAGGCAATAATGGGAAATTTCGAGGGACATGTCGCTTTGATGTGAAGTGAGTCCTAAAACCCACGTTATGACTATATTCGGTAATCAATTTTACGGCCAAAAACATTGAATTCTTATTTTTATTTTTGATGAGTATCAAAGGTGTAGGATTCTTGTTAGTAAGTTATTGGAATCGAAATACGATTGACTAAACTTGACTTGATAAAAAAAATCGCCGTCCCTTCTAAATCTTCATTTTACAGAAATACTTCTAAGGAAAAGCATTTTTACTTGCATGTGTATGTTCTATAGCCTATGTTACTCAGTAATAATGTACCTTTCTAACGGCCGGGCCAAAGAATTTTTGAAATCGGTCAAGTAGTTTTTAAGTTTATTCGTTACATATAAAAATACAAATCTTTCCCCTATGAGTTTTATTTTATTGCGAAAGAGTTTTATTTTAGAGCAAAAAACAAATTTATAAATCACACTGTGAAATTGCGCGCGGGCCAGCCATTCCGCGCCTTTTGTCTTCCTTTTTCACCAAATCCGTGGCGCCCATCACTAGAAGCTGGTGCTCAATGGGGAATAGAATCAAATTTTATTTCATGTTCCCATTTGAGCACGACGTTAATATATTGATTGGTGCTCAAATGGGAATGCCTTTGGTGCTTAATGCATAGGTGCCCAAAAAATAGGTGCTCAAACGGGAATAGGTACTTCGTTCGCTCGTCCTTGTTTCGTAAAACGAGCCCACTTCGTCTTATACTGTGATCCTGCATTTTTCACACATTTGTCCGGATCGGAGCAATTAGTCTAGAGTAGAGCTCTTTGTAAAAGGGTCAGGGACCGCGTCTATTTCTGTCGCAAAGCAGATGCGTTGTTTCATAATAGGCACCAAAATAGAAATGACCTTTTGCGTTGTTTGTCGGAAGGTTTTCACTTTGGGATTAGATAGAAATGTCATGAGGGCTTTGTTAGAACAAAAAAACTATTGAGTAGACAGTTTGCTTCGGATTCGATATTTTGATGCTAAAAGCTTTTTGATGACACATTCTTATTTGATTATCTTTTTACTTTCGAATTTGATTGACTACAGAAAATAAACGACGTAAAAAGTGCTTGTCGATGGTTCCAAATTGAAGCAAAGTGATTTCGTTTAGATACTTACTTTCATTGAATTTGATGAGAAAGTGCCATAGCGATAAGGCCGCTCCTTTTACTAGCCGGTCTGGGTTTTTTGGAAATAAGTTCCTTATCGCGCGTTGTGAAAGAGGGCTGGACGGAAAAAATTCTTACGAAAAGTTGTAACGACACTTTTTGCTATAGTAACCTATTGTAAGCCGTGCGGCGTGCGCATGTTTCTCTGTCTGTCTCTCTCTCTCTCTCTTATAGAAAGGAACTTTGTTCCATCCGGGTGTCCCTTGACAACTCTCAACCTCTCAACTTTTTTTTACTAGTTTCTGTCCGCGGCTTGTTGTTACTATGGAAACGTTTAAAGGCGATTTCTGACCCATTGTAACTCGATACGTGATAAAAAGTAGCTCATGTTTGATTTCAAGCCTAGAATTAACTGCATGAAAATTTCAGCGCGACCTGTTCTGTGTTTTTGGTGTGAAGAGGTAATGGTTATGGTTATGGTGTGTAAGTACTCTTTTTTCAGCACTGAGACTCGGATTGGTCCATTGTGCGTGGTGTGAAGAGGTAACAAACATCCATCCAATCACACAAACTTTCGCAATTATAATATTTGTGTGATAGTGTTATGTGATTGAGTTTAAATATACCTATTGTATGAATGAGCCGATTCTTCAAAATTTAGTTGAGATATGAAACTTAGATTGCCACTCATTACTAGGAATTTATGCCATATTCGTCCCTAGGAAGTTCGGCCCACATGAAATAATCTGTTTTCGTCCCACATTGTATGCCGTATTCGGCCCATAATATATTTTTCTACAGAAAATCTTATTTCGTCCTACTTTTCCGCTCCACATTCGGCCTAAGGGTTTTGTATAGGTAAATAAATATTACTTTAGTACAGTTGCAGCAATAAGTATTTACTTGACTTTTATTTGGTTAGCAACCCGGTCAAAAAATAGGTATACCCTGGCAAAGAAAAATACGTAAATCAAAGCTACGTACCGAAGATTAATCGGCAATAAAGCTGTTATTGCTGGTGCATCTGTTTTCTAGATCAATTTCCTAACAATATCCTCCATAAAAACGCTAACAGCGCAGAACTATTTTTATATGCCAGAGGTGTAAACAACGTAGTTTCGATGTTATATTAAAACTGCAGTGATATAAAACAAAAGTGGTCAAGTGCGAGTTAAAATTAAACTTGCTTCTGCCCGCGGCTTCGCACGCGTTGTTTAAGGTTTTTTCTATCCCATGGGAACTGATTTATGGGATAAAAGTAGCCTATGTTACTCTCCATCCTTACAAATACAATTGTTTGCTAAGTTAGAGCATGAAGGAAGGACAAACAAACAAGCAAACACACTTTCGCATTTATATTATTAGTATAGATTGGAGGTTCCTAATTTTCTCTGCTCTCATCCATACCGCAATGTTTGAAAACGAAAGTTTTCAATCAGTGCGTCCTACCCGTCATGACCTACGGAGCTGAGACGTGGACACTTACGGTAGGGCTGGTCCACCAGTTTAAAGTCGCCCAGCGAGCTATAGAGAGAGCTATCCTCGAAGTTTCTCTGAAGGATAGGATTCGCAACGAATACATCTTGTGGCAGTGGGCCGGTCATATCTCGAGAAGGACCGACATGCGCTGGGGTAAACGTGTTCTTGAGTGGAGACCGCGACTCGGCAAACGTAGTGTAGGACGCCCTCCGACCAGGTGGGATGACGATTTGCGAAAGACTTCTGGCAGATACTGAATTCGGCAAGCTGAAGACAGGGCGCTATGGCGCTCATTAGGGGAGGCCTATGTCCAGCAGTGGACTCATATAGGCTGATGATGAATTTTCTCTGAAGGCGAAATACACTTGTGAAGTGTTCATTATTTATACTCAGAGGTGCGATCTCTGATGTCAGACTGAGGTCATTTTGTGAAAAAGATAGGCATAGGGTTTGGCGTTTATAGGAGCAGCACAGAGCAGAGCGGCGTAAGCTTATAAATTAAGTTTTTGTTTATTAAACATTAATTAGGACATTTATTGTCAAAAATAAGGTGATGACAATAAAGTAAAAATAGAAATGTAAACAACTAAGAAAACAGATGGTACTTTGCACAATATTTTTTATGTATTATTTTGTTTCTCAATGTCACTTTTGAAAAAAAGGATAAGTCTTGTACCTATGTCATAGATTATAATGCATTTTTTTGAAGCTTTTTTGATAAATACTACGGGGTAAAATGGTTTTAATGTTACCCAAATTCGCCATATTTACATATATAGCCACCTTAAGATAAAATCGTAGAATTCTAAACCCAAATAAACAAGTAGGTATATCGACCTACTTAAACCCTACCCTCGTATTCCTAAAATGGTCTCCTAACATTAAACAGCTACTAAATAGTGACAGTTATTTCTCACTCTGGCTCAGGTCAATAGAAGAAGATGGAAAGAGAATCGGGTACAGCTATTTTTAAAAAGTGTTTCTATAAGATTCTGTAGTGCAAATAAACCACATTTTTTTTAATTCAATCGATAAATGGTTGTAAAAACGTATTTAAAATCAACATTTTCCTTTACCATTACCTTAACAAATGCGCTGATGTTGCTGATGACAGTTGAAACATTTTCGTCCACTTTCACAGCCGCTAGACTTAATAACATTGCGCCTACTTTTTCATGTTAAAGAACAGATTAAAAACCTAAAGACTGAATTTATTTTTAAATTTTCTTTTTCTATGTTCTGAACTAAAACTAAGATTTATCTACTGCTTGTTGTCTATGCTATCTCTATAATATATTTTTAGATAACCTAACGTAGAGTAAAATAACTTTTTAGCAATTTGTTAAGTTAGAAGTAAGTATATTATGAACGAGCGGTCCGCCTTAGCTTCTAACGGGTATATTCTATAGTCTATGTTACTTAGTGATAATGTAGCTTTCTAACGGCAACTAGTCCAGTAGGTTTTATGTTTATTCGTTACATACAAATCTTGTCTCATTATAATATTAGTGTAGAAAACACAATTTAATTTTTAGTGTCCAAACAAAAAGACACAAGACTATTCATTGCAATGCGAACTCGACTCTTTCTTCGTACCAATAAAGTGCTATATCGCAGAACGTGACAATAGTGTTGCCAGCTTGCCAGATATTCTCTGCAGTTATTGTCGACAAGAACAATTTAGAGGGATTACATCCATTACTTTGCACTAATGGAGAGCCTTCTCCATTAACACGTTATAGAGCTTTTCTAGCTCTATTATGATATCATACGAATAATATAAACAAAGGAAACACTACAGAAATTCTAATTATTATATGTCCTAACTAAGGGTATATAATAATTAGAATTATACTCATCTTAAGGTGAGGGTATGAAAACAAATATTTACGTTCCATTTACAATCCATTTTCCAAAAAATTTTGTTCTGTGTTACTGAGTTGATGAATAAATGTTTCTCAAGCTCAAAGTGAGGCGGATCTGCAGGGTTATTCACGATGGCTCGGAAGTCGGAATGAGACCAAGGCTCGGAATCAATAACAGATACGCGCAAAATTCAGGTATTTTAATAAATAATAAATCACATTTATTTCAGACACAGTAAGTAGTTACACATACATAGTTCATAAAACAGTAATAAAAATCAGACATACACATAAAAATATTATACTAACAATTACACTAATAATTTCAATACATTATGGATCACTAATAGATTAAATAACATTAAACTTTACATTACAAAAAAAACAATATAGTTAAATTGAAATAGACATCACATATCATATCCTGGACGAACGCTCATGTTTTCTGTAAGTTTCTTGTAAGAAAGAAGAAACTTACAGAAAACATGAGCGTTCGTCCAGTGCTGCATGAAAGGAGAGGCTGTGTCCAGCCTTCCTGCAATGACCTGCAGGTAGCTGTTGGCGCTGCTGCCGCGCACCCTGCGCATCAGTGATGCCGTATTTTAGCGGTC
The DNA here is from genome assembly GCA_946478455.1 of Eupithecia vulgata. Lineage (NCBI taxonomy): Eukaryota > Metazoa > Arthropoda > Insecta > Lepidoptera > Geometridae > Eupithecia > Eupithecia vulgata. Next base: position 13,199,662 of record OX297875.1, read on the forward strand.
TTTAATATTTTCTGAGTTCTTCAAGGAATTTAACTACCAGAAAAGAAGGTCAGACCAGCGCCTTGGGCTCCTTCCTCTCGGTGTCTTTTCCTCTACTTTAGAGATGATTATATTCCAATATAGAATTCAAGGCATTTTATTTCAACAAATAGATTTATTAAATTAATTTTAACAAAAACCGATAACAATAACAGAAAATAGCAAGGTAACATTGAGGTTATCACTAAAAACTAAAACACAAACCTCAAAAACGCATAATCTCAAATGTACAGCGAAAAATTTTTGAATTTGAATCCGACAATGAACAAGAAATGAATTAAATGATGAATAAAAGATTTAAAAACCTGCAATTGTTTCGAGCATCTGTGCTTTGCTTCAATGAATCTTCTTTCTTTCTTTTTTTTAACGTTCGTTAAATTCTTTCCTGTTACAAAGCAGTTTCTGTTCCAAGACTCACTGTCCACCAAAAACGTAGAATACCTACCGCTAACATTTACCTACATGATTACATTACGCTATTTCGAATCTTGCAAATCTCTGCTGAAAATATAATATTTAAGTGCTGTATACACAAGGTAGCTCGTAGAAACAGAGGCAATAAAAGTAATCGCGAAACATAACATCAAGACGTAGGAAATATAACTCTACTTGCGAGGAAATATGGAGTTCAAGGTGGAGTCCTAGTAAAACGACTGTGTGTACGTATTTATGTCACTAACAACCACCCCAGGTTTCACACATTATTGTGTTTCTGCCAATATACTCTAAACTTTAATTAATAAATTATACACCTAGCCAGATATAATTATTCCATCATTGGAAAACGGTATAAAAATCTGTTGAGTAGTTTTTAAGAATTTTGTTTACCTATATTATTATTATATTATTTATTATATAGTTAATATGTACAGAAAATCTTGAAACTAGCTCAATAAATGTTAAGTTATATATTCACTAGATTTTGTCTGCGGTTTTTCGTGGAAATTGTCGTGGAGTAAGTACCATATCGTAACAAGCGACAATTCAAGTTTCACATTTAAATGTAATAAGTTTTTGTGAATTTATTAATCCCTAGAGTTTAGAGTTTAAATTCACAAAACAAGAAATACACAGGGAAAACTGAATCGCCCGTTCGCAACACCAAGATAAAAGCAAAATGGCGACGATAAACAAAAGAAGGTTCGTCATAATCTCTCGCTAAAAACCTCCTTTAGTCAGTCTCCTTCGTCAAAATATTTCATAAATCCTTGAAGTTAAAAGAATGTTCGCGAAAAAAATATCGTCCGTTCTAAATTCAAATCCAGTTTTATGAGTTTATTTTGCGTTTCTCAACGAAGATGATAATTTGATAAGGGATTCACGCAGTCACGTTTCTACCTAAGGTAGGTTTACGAAATTTGAATAAAATACTTGCCGTCGAGTTTCTAAATTTTTACAGCTAAAAAGATTAATAAAAGCCTTGGAAGCACCTAATGAAATGAAATTAGCCGCTATTCCGTCGCTCAAACTTATTCACCTACCTTCAGAACTTCAGATAGTCTTGTCAGTGATTTTTGTACCGTTAACAATCTGTATTCGACTTTCAAATGGAAGGTGAAAAGAAAGTTCAAAAAGAAAAATTTTAAGTAACAACAGATTTCTTTAATGATCTTAGGTGGTTCTAAAAGTTCAAGAAAAATGAGACACTGGCATTATAACGACAATGAATCCCGGAAATGCCAACCTAATAAACACTCCGCCAAAAACGCAAAGGAATGTTGCCGATAAAGCCATGACAATCAAGTGCACTATAAAGACTCCTTGGGATTCTTCCGCCGAGCTCCTTAATAGCTGTGACCTTGTAGAAACGTGTGGGACGTGAAAGTCCCTTAGCAAAGCTACGTCACTTCGTGACATAAATATTCAGCCTACACAAGTAAAACATTTTATTCATTAGATAACTACATTAAATATTTGTAAGATATGCGACTAAGATTTGAAAGTCCATGACGATTTCACTTTGAACCATCACTGCGTTTAAAGTACTGCACTGATTTTCAATAACTGATTTGAATCAGGCAGTTGGCGGTGTTACACCCGTGTCTTGTAAACCACTTTATTCCTTTGCTCCTGCGCCTTAAGACGATACCCCGAGCCAAACTAGCGCCGCCACCTATTTTATCTTTTTATTTCGTTGAACAAAGGTAATTTCAAAATTTTCAATGGGCAGTTTTGCGATACCTATTGTAAGCATTTTTATTGTAAGTTTTTTATATTTATAGTTTTATTTGGTATTTAAGGCAGAGATGCGAAACTTGAATTTGGTGGTCACAAAGTGCAACATCGTGTCTCTGCATATACATATAAGTTGTTCAACGAAATAATAAGATAAAATATGTGGCGGCGCTAGTTTGGCTCGGGGTATCGTCTTAAATCTCCCCGATCGTGTTAGTCTTCAGACCCATCGGATTATTAAAGTGAAAGAATAGAGAGTGCACCCATGTTTACGCACACACTTATGCACTTTACTTAATTATCAGGAGACAAGCCAAGAGAAGTCATGTGCGCAGGGCACATGAGTGGTCTCCGTTGAGACTGGCCGCTGCGCCCTGGCCAAAAATTCGGCTAGCAAGACAATAGTCGAGAAAAGTAAAATAACTCCCAAACTTGCTAAAAAGGTTAATACTTTGGTAAGCACCATTAATATTAATCTGTGTCGTTAGACAAGAGTCACGAATGAGGGGGGAGGGGGGGTTTCCTTATTACTACCCAAGCGCAAATTAATCTGCTCTTTTCCTTATCTCGTTGTTTCGAGATTAACGTACCCAAATAAGGTACTAGCTGGACAAGTACGTAGATTGGAAGATACAACTCTTGACTTTAAATAAATTTGATGAAAAACTGTTTGCATTTGTACACCTTCCTTGAAATTTTGAAATAGTTTTCAAAGGGACAGAAGCTGTCTCGGTGAAGTATCGCTTAACCTTGTTAAGGATTCCTGGCTTCATGGCTGCTGTTTTAGCCTTTGACTCGATGAAGGCTCCAAAGTTTAGAGTTGGTGTAAGCGTAACACCGAGGAGCTCAAGTTGGTCTTTTATAGGTACCGGTACATCTAGTCCCACTGCTTGGGAAGACCAATCCAACGAACCTAAACACGACGGGGTTAAGTGGTCTCGTTTAGGAGTTCCTATGCCCACCTTTCGTCTCCATCATCAGATCAGCTCGATGGTACCATGACATTGCAGTGTCACCGAACTTACATTAGTATGCCAAATTTCAGATCAATCGGTTGAGGATAACTAGTCTAAAATTCAGTTCCAAGATTTGTCCCACTTATATTAACATAGCAAGTTAAATAAAGGTTTTTTTAATCGATTCGGTAGTTTCTTTTGGACATAAGATACCCGTGTGAAACCAAAAATAAAGTAACTAACTGAATAAATAAACCATCATTAACAACGCAAAATAACAATCAAACAATATACTTAAACAAATAAGAACTCCTGACGACCTCTGCAGTGCGGTGGGCGAAGGTCTACCTGCGACGCAGGAGGTTGCGGGTTCGATTCCCGCACAAATGTGTCTACGATCTGCAGACATTTGTTCAGGGTGTTCTGGTCGTTTTCTATGTACAATAAAAAAATGACTATTAATTAATTTATTGTAATTATATCAGTTATCTAGTACCTATAACACAAGCTCTGCTTAGCTTGGGGCTAGATAATGCTGTGTGAATTGTCCAGCACTATTTATTTATTTATAGAACTAGTACTTACAATTGAAACAATTGAGCTAACTGCACACTGTTGCAAAAAAATCTACAGGTAGCTCAACTGTTTCCTAACAATACCAGTCGGAAGCGTTCCCAAGACGCTGGCTACTCATTACCCCGTTGTATGACAATGCTGATGCGCTGTGGAGCGTATGGAGGATACCGACTAAGATTTCGTGGATTAGTGGGGCGCAGGTTCGAATCCTGCCTGAATCTAAAATTTTTGGGACTTATTTAATTTCTTAGAAATACAATAAAATTTGTAAATTAAATCTCTTTTATTAAAGTAAAAGTGATATACTCACCATTTTATTATCTTTGTTTGTTCAATGAGATAAGAAATTGTAATATAATTTATATGAAACTGCTGTGGCATACTAAACACAAAGACAAGTGGAATATGAATAAGTCGGGTCACGTCACAGTTCCCGGGTTAATTGCGTCAATAAAGCTTAGCTATGGGTTGCTCAGCTATTTATGAACCGCTTCTTTTTGCACGAAACTTACTAACTTGTTAATGAACTTTGAACTACTACGCTCTCGATAGGATATTTATAGTAAGCAATAAGAAGCTCAGGTAAAGAAACGTGTTGTGTTCGATTCTGCTAATAATTTGAGGGTAGTTTGCACAGCCGTACAAACATTTGTCTCAAGGCGGGAACCGAACCCGCAACCTCCAACGGCGTAAACGGACCTTCGCCCACTGCCCCACAGAGGTATTGACGGAACGATCTCAAATCGAAAAGTGATCCAGTGCAACAATAGAGTGAATTTTAGGTTAACTATGGGTTGTTTGATTATAAAAATTCTCCATCGAGTTTGGTTAGTATATACGAATGGTTTAAGAGTTTTGCGCACCGATAAGTGGAGACGTTCTTTTCAAGATTCGGCTAAGAGGACATCAAATGTCAGATGAATGGGGTCGGCGAGTGTGTGGAACGGTGGGCTCGCCGGCCAGATATGGGAGGAAGAGGGGACGCCAGCCGGGCCGCGGTAGGTTTTAATGTTCCCGTGGTTCAGCCTAAAATGGCGAGAGAGGGTTACCGTCAGGGCCGAGCCGACCCCCCACAGCGCCTGTGTGCGAAACCTATGAAGCGCCCCTTTTTTCACGAATCTTTATGTTTCAACTTATGTTATTTGCATAACTTTTATTTTATTATTATTATTATTTGTCAATTTTGAAATTACTTACATAAATAAATAAATAAATAATGAGTTGTATTTTTATCACGTTCTTCTTCTTGTTTTCTTTTCCTTCTTTTATTAAATTTTGGTAAGCAGATAATATTTCTTTTTTTATTTTGAGTATATTACTCATCGTGAAAACACGTTAAAACAATCACTAACACACAAACAATATATTGTTTTTAGAGCTACAACTAGCTAAATTTTATAATAAAAAAATCAATGCTGCAAAAAATTTGACGACCGATGTGGCGCGGTGGGCGAAGGTCTGCCTGCGACGCAGGAGGTTGCGGGTTCGATTCCCGCCTCGGGACAAATGTGTGTAGTTACGATCTGCAGACATTTGTTCAGGGTGTTCTGATCGTTTTCTATATATATATAATAAAAAATCTCTATCTATGTATTATATATATCAGTTATCTAGTACCCATAACACAAGCTCTGCTTAGCTTGGGGCTAGATAATGCTGTGTGAATTGTCCAGCATTATTTATTTATTTTATGCGTACCTTGCTCACACTTTCGATTGACTGATTTATAGAGTAAGGTAATATCTCCGTGGGTAATATATTCATTCGGGGACTGACTGTTCAATAGTTTTGGCACTCTCGTTTCTTAAATTCGGGGATTCCCCGTGACCCCACCCCGCTTGCGTCGCACGCATCGCATCGGGTTGCGTTTATAATTCATTTAAACAAACTCACGGCGGTTCTTTTGATTTTAACGCTGAGCTCGTATAACTAATGCAAACTAAAACCCAAAGCCTAAAATTAAACCACGCTCGTGAATATTATCTGGGAAGACTTGTATAATAAGCGCATTATAATTGTTTTGTTATTTACAAGGCATATGTTGCGCCTATTGTACCTACTTACTTATCGATACTCCACTACTGTTATATGTTGATATGTTGTTGTGTAAGTGTAACAAAAATAATTTAGATGGCGACGGCGGAGCGCCTCTCTTGTCTTGGCGCCTGTGTGCGCCGCACACTTCGCACACAGGGGCGGCGCGGCCCTGGTTACCGTTACCGGAGAGGTTTTAGTAGGTATTAGGTACGCCCTTCTAAGAGCGTCGAGGAAATATGTATAAAAAAGGACATCAAATGTAGAGTACATACGTGTCTAAGTAGTATCTAGACTTTTGTATTGTTGATAACTACAACCGGATCTCAACTTAGGCTCACTAGCTCACTACGTCTCGTAAATTTCAAAACAAAGCTAAGAACGTTCAGACAAAGGGAGTACTCTACCAACATAACAATGGAGCATTGTCTTGTGTCAAAAGATGACGGATTTACAGCTTCTCGTGGAGAAACTGGAGAAGGTCAACGTTTGAACTTGATTTCAAGGGCAAGGGCTCAATTGGGGATGTTCCTTTTTGATTAACTTCAAGTCAATCAAAAATGAACATCCCCTGATGATGATCTGTTGAACAAAAACATTATAAAGTGAAACTCACAAACTAATGGGGATCTTCTTCAAAAAGAAAGAATAACATCACCAATATGAACTGGTTGTTAGTTAAACTATTTTTTTGTGTATTATAAGATTTTTTAAAACTGAAGTAAAACATCGTATCTTAGGGTGTGTGGCTTGACTAGGTAATAATAAAGTACCTACTTTCTTCTCATTAAAAAAAAATGAAGTTAGGTTCCGTATTATCCATCGATAATCAAAAGGCTTTATTTATGGAAGTACCTAGTCAAAAGCTTTGAGTTTTTACATTTATTTTCACTTTTCAGTCGCAAAATAAACAAAAATCACCTATAACAATATTTTAACATACTTAAAGAAAATGTTAGTTGATAATTATAAAACTTTTTATGTTTTACTAAGATATTCGTTTAGAAAAGCGTACGGCAAGTACTTCACATAATAATGATTGATGGAAATACCAGTTCCATAATTCTTCGGAATTCCGGCAAAATTTGGCAAGAGGAATTTTACCGTCTTGTAAAGTTTATGTTCATAGCTGTCCTAAAAATATTTTGCTAAGGAGAGAAGTTTCTTAGCACAACAATTTACATAATATTTTTTGCGTAGCTGGCTACATCGGCGTCGTAGCAAATTCGTTGCCATGCGATACAGTACATATGGATTTGTTACTGGATTTTCAGGTACCTAGGTACTAAAGAATTCAAACTACTATGCCCCCCCCCAAACTTATTTTCTTTTTGGTATATGCACGACTATAAAGTTCCCTAATTGTTGATTGTTGAGTGATTTAAGAATATTGCGATTTTAATCGAGACGACATAATATATACTAACGGTAATTAAAAAAAAATTAACATAAGGTAATAAAAACATACTTCTCCTTTATACATTAATTAATTCATTTATTTTGTAATCAAGCGACCTGTAGGTACTATATATTTAATTAACAGCAAAAAATAATTACAACTAATATTTACACTTACATCTATTTACTAAAAATCAAAAAATAAAAAAAAATCTTATAAATCTTTATACATTGTAAAAATAAAATAAATGAACTTGTTCAAATAGTGGGTATAATGCCCAAAAATATGAACAAATTTCTCTAAACTTACAAAAATTTAATAAATCAACTTTTTTGATTTTTGTTTTTGTGTCTGATTAGCCTGTCAACACAAACATATTCAAGGTTATTTACTCAATATGGGACACTCTGCATTCATATCTGCCTATAGATACTATGTACCTATAGCGGCAGTGTGAGTCGGGGTACCGCCTTAACAGCCTATTAGGTACGTCTATGTAAACTCTCTTCTCTGCTATGAAATATTTATTAGGGGTAGATATAAAGGAGAATAATTTGTGTTATCATAAAACAGGTTTTTAAAATGCTGAAGCGACGTGAGATGTACATATTTTTGGGATCTTAATATTGAATAGCTTATAATATAACATACTCTGTATAAGCGTGTTTGTTTTAAAGACCAAAGACATAATTTCAATTGGCATATGCAATGTGTCCCATTGTAAAAAAATGATCATAAAGGGATATCAATATACATATTTATATATATCGTAATATATAGTAAAAGTAGGTAACTACTGACAATTTAAAAGAAATTACAATATTAACTAGATTTAAAACTAAGTTGATAAAATGGCTGACTAGAAAATGTTGGTATGTAAATTTTTTTTTCATATTTACATGTCTAACAGGTTATATATTTATTAGTTATAATTCTATTTAATTTGTGTTTTAACATACAATCTATATTAATTTAAATTCATACGCCTGTAAAGGAAGGTTTTGGTAGTAAGAATAATTTTAAGATCTATGTATAAACCTTAAGCATAATGAATAAATGAAATCTAAAACCTGAATCCTAAAATGCTTTACTCAGAAGCTGTAGAAAGCTTGGTACGCCGTCAGCTCATGAATTTAAGAATATCTAAGGATGTACCTACACTGAAACCACCTTATTCTTCAAAAGTGCTATGTTAACACTATGAGACATGAGAATATCCTGCTTATCAGAATATTTAGGTACCTATCCATTTTTAAACATTCTAGTCTTTCTGTGTCATTTTTTAAAACGCGTTTAGTCAACACTGAATTTCTAGAAATTCAGTGTTGACTAAACGGTGTTCAAAACGTGTTCAAAAACTTGTCTGATCTTTATAAGGTATCTAGGTTGGGTAAGGTTCTTAGGTGGTTCATATTGATTTGCCCTCTTATTTGGGAAAAAAAATCGAGGACCGATGTAGGGTAGGTACTTCCCGTTGACTAAAATCATGTAATTTGGCAAGAAACAGGATCTTATAGCACAAGTAAAGGACTAAATGAATCCAAAAACTGCAAATTTGTAGTCAAATCCCAAAAAACCTAGCCATAGATCAAAACTTATAGGGCTTACCTACTTCCCGTTGACCTAGAATCACGATATTTGGCAAGAAACAAGACCTTCGTTGCGCGAGTCCGACTCGCACTTGACTTTTGATTTATTTTCAATTCAGCACTCCCAGTTCGGTTACTCGATTCGATAGTATCGAGTTGTCGTCGAGACGTTCTATTTTATGTTAGAGAAATGAAATAAGTTCTCAAAAATTTACGATTCGGCGGGATTTGAACCCGCGCCCAACCATCAGTACGGGTGTGCTCTAATCAACTAAGAGACGAAATCATCACGCTCCGACTCAAAAAACTCTGAGACTTCTTACGGACTGTAGCGCCGTTAGCTCCACATACAGGGTAAACATTGAAGTTTCCCCTGTAGATGTTTTTAAGAACTTCTTTCTTATTTCATTTCTTAGAGATACCCAGAGTGCGGGGTAAGCACCATAATAATAAAAACCTTATGTTAAAGAATCAAACGCACAGCCCCACAGATGTCGCCAATCATCCTACGGATTATTATTTTGCCATATTCATGGCTAAAAGCGATAATAACGACAAAAAACCGAAAGCTCTGGCTAATGGGAACGGTCGTCAGCGAATTTTCATAAAGACTATGCTGGCAATCAGCATTTGAATCATGTATATTTCATGAAGCCCAGTGCTGAGTGCCAGTTTTTTTAAACCATGTGTAAATTTTAAAATGGAAGACCTTATTGGCATAGTTGTTTTCCGAGTTCAAATGCTGTAACAAATATCTGTACTTACCTGTGATATTTGATGGTGCAAAAAAGTACAATTCCTCGAGGATAAAACTTTTAATACACTCCCTCGAATAATTTTTTTATAGAACAACTAAAGAATTATCAAAATTTATTAAGTATTGGCGAAGATATCACCAAAGTTGTTGCAGATAGTCGTTATTTTTCAAATGAAAAATGTGATCCTCAGCAATACTTTTTATGACATCAATTCGAAAGCAATAGCGAAATATTTTTTTAAATCTGTCCATAATTCACGAAGAAATCGATGAACATAAATAAAAAACACTGATGAGATGTAGAGAGATGCCAATCCTATGCGCTATGTACCGAAACATAGTGTCGCATTAGAAGCTCACGCACACACAGTAAACAAAATAAAGAATATCTGTGGGTCCCGCCCCAGTTTCGCAGGGGTATATTATAGAGCCTATGTTACTCGGTGATAATACTGACAATATAGCGTTTCTAACGTCAAAAGAATTTTTGAAATCGGTCTAGTTGTTTTTAAGTTTATTCGTTACATACAGAAATAGAAATCTTTCCTTTTTGTAATATTAGTGTAGATTATTAGTGTAGAGTTATACAGTCGAACACAAAACCTCCTCCAGAAGTCTGTAAAACATATTTATTGGGCGATACCAAACTGCCGTATACTAATAACGGTATATATAAATGTAAGATAGTTCCAAAGTGATTTGGTAGGTGCTAAAGGAATATTGTGAATTTGTCGCCTTTCGTATTAGCCCTCGGGGAAATGGGGAAAATTTAGGGTGGATTCGGCGATAACGATTCGGTTATAGTAGCTAAGCTTCGTACAAGATTCAATTTTATAACATTCTAGGGAATCTGACATTTTATTTTACTAACTTGACAAAGTATTGGTGAAAGTTTTACGCGAAAATTACCGAAAATAATGTATTTGAAGAAAAGAAAAAAATCTCTCTTACCATTGACCACCCTCGACTTGCGTAAGATCAAAGTTCTATTCTCGTATGAAAAATAACAATTTTTTGACAGTAGCTGTCACTTTTGACAGTCCAGTGAACTTTACCACGGATTGGAACAATTTTGAACTTTTTGGCGATGGCTTACTTGAATTTAAGAATTATATTAATTACTTCGTACCTACTACGTAATTCCACACGTACGATTGGGGCACTGTAGATTCCTATTATCATTTCGAATAGAACGAGCACTCAACGCTCACTCATTCTTGCGATTCCATCCGACTGACCCTCTTTGTCGATTTTAGCTTAGATTTCATGGCAAATAAATATAAGAGGCTGGAAGAGATTTCTGCTAAGCGAGAAGACCAACCGTTGTACTATTTACTTATGAAATATATTTTTGTAATTGTGGGTATCTTGTATTGTTTTGCATTGTTTTAGGTTTCTTAAAGTTTACTAATAGGATATAATATGCATGTGACTGAAAAATATTATTTTTTTATTTGTATCTGTATTGATAAAGAAATAGGTCTGCTTATTTATTTTGGTTTATTTTGATAAATAAATAGTGCTGGAGATTATTCACAGCATTATCTAGCCCCAAGTTGAGCAAAGCTTGTGTTGATGGTTTTATTGTGAAATTTAATCAATCCAAAGTAGATTATTTTCAGACAAAATTCCTAAACCTGACGTCACCGTTCACCGTAAGGTGGGATATCTTTTTAAAAGAAACAAAGAAAATTATCTATTGGGCACAACACACAAACAACAAAAATAAAGGTTTTTAACACTAATTTGTTTCTAATTTTATTTTGATTGAAGGAACAGAACTCACTCAAATCACTTTGAGTTGACAAACTGAACTGTGACGTCACTGAAAAATGGCAGCGTTTTATCACCTAGATTTGAGTGCGTTTTCGTTTTTCATATTTATTAAGAGTTTTGAAAAAAATCTATGCATATTATTTTGCTTAGTTACCAACTAACTTTTGGCTAAATAAAATACGTAAAAAATACAAATTTCGTCGAATATAACTCAAAATATTCCGCACGTTGAATTGAAATAAACCAAAAAGGTCTGACCCGACATTTTTGTACGTTCAAAGCGATAAAAATAAACAAAGTGCATTCGCAAATACTGTGTAACTACAGGGAGAAAGGAAAATAAACAAATGCTTATTTTGCGCTATCTTGTATTTGCCATTCCATTCCCTCACATGTTATATACTGAGGTATATAAGAACACTTTAATGCTTGTATGTACTTAGAGCTCAGTTTTCGTGCTTTCACCTCACTGCTTTATTATTTAAGTTTCCTTTGCGTTGTATTGAAGGTACAAAAATAACTCTGTCTGTTTTTCTGTTACCTTTTGATGGCTGGCTGAATTGCTGAAAAGTTCCTGATACGTAGTTGAAAACACATTTACCCATATGCTACATTTAATTTATGAATGAGTGTATATATACTTGGTTAAAAAATGTTATGAAAAAATATCATAATTCATTTATCCTGAAAAAACGCAATGAGTTACGTGCCTCTTGTAGGTCATCTTGACCTATCTGATTGCGTTTTTTCAATTTATGGTCATGAGATAAGGTTTTATGCTGTCAAGCTTAAAAACAACATTTTCAGGGTCCCATTTTTAGGGTCAAAGGTTACGGGACCCTATTACTAAGACTCCGCTGACCGTCTGTCACCAAGCTGTATCTCATGAACCATGACAGTTAGACAGTTGAAATTTTCAGAGATGATGTATTTCTGTTGCCGCTATAACAACAAATACTAAAAAATAAAATAAAATAAATATTTAAGGGGGCTCCCATACAACAGACATAATTTTTTTCACCGTGTTTATGGATATTGATACGAAACCCTTCGTGTGCGAGTCCGTCTCGCACTTGACCGGTTTTATTCAACAACAATTTTGGTGATGCTTTCTCCAATTCTTATTAGATTCTTTCGTTGTTGTTTCAAAGTTGAATTTGATATGATCCCATAAAAGTTAAATTCTCGTAATTAATATGTGTAAAGTAAAACGTACCTAAAACATTACACGCTAATTTTCACAATCGGTAACAAATGGTTTCCATGGCAACCTATCTATTGACATAGATAATCAAACAATGCTTTATCTTTGCTGCTTTTTGGTACGCTTTTAGTAAACCTTAGTTTCATAACTAATTATCAACCAAATCACAATCAACTCACAAAATATCAGCCATAAATTTCCATTTCGTTTCTGAAAGTGTTACATTTAATATTTTACTGAAATCCAATCAACTCCCGCAAAATCTATTCCTGTATTCAAAATTTACTTTAAATTAAAAGTTTCGGGGCTGTGTTATGCTGTAATACCGGTACACTTAAGAAGCCCGACCCTGGAGGCTTTTGAAGTTTATTCTGTTAAATGAAGATCAAAGAGTTTCATATCTATAGCAGCCTTTACGTTAGTATCTCTGAACTGGGAAATAATGTACGTTAGGATATTTCAAGATATTAAGTTCTTTTTTTATTGAAAAATTAAGGTTTTAGTAAAAATTTAGAGGTATCTTTGCAAATTTTCTGTGTAAATATTGTTTTTGAAACATATCATCGATAGAGCTTTAGCTTTTGTTTTTCCTGAACTTTAGTATATATAAATTTCAAAGTAAAATATATAGTAGTTTTGAAGATATTAAGATCTGATGGAGTTGATTTAAGGTAGTAGAATAGGATAGTCTATGTGCGAACAGAATAGGATAGAACCTTGTCAAAGTAAATAGTTTACGTCTTGTTTCGTAGGAAGCGTCTAGATTAAGTAACATATTGTCTATATAACTTTAATCGTACTTATAAGAAGCTCACAGTATTAAAATGAAAAATAATAACATGTTCACAATATAGAACATGATAAAAAGGATGTTTTCAACCGAGTGCACAATATTAAAGGAGGTTATTCACCTGCTACCACAGATTATTTATCAGTGTAAGTAATTTTCAATTATGAATCCCCGTATAAACAATCAAAATTAAAAAAAGCAACCTTGTTATAAATAAAATTCCCACTTTAATTACAGTAAAACAATTGTTTTTCACGTTTTAATTTGGTATTGTGGTAACGCATTGAAGGAAATTACAGGATGTCAGTGCGATTCGAGCCTTTTGTAAAGAGTAATTTACAGACTCCAGGAGGAGGTTCTATGTTTGTCTGAGTTTAATGAAGGCTTCTGATATTCCACGCATGTTAACAATTTGTTTATTACATTTTATTGATTTGTGATTATGAATTTCGGAGAGAAATTGGTTTTGGAACTTTCGAAACTAAACAATGGTTCTGATGGTAGATAATATAAATAAAATAATGATGGATAATTCATACGGCAAAAGTTAGTAATTAAAAGGTAAATTGGAACCTGTCTTCAAGTGTGAGACTCAACTAAACAAGCGTTTAGGGTTTCGTACCTCAAAAGGAATTAAGGAACCCTTATCACTTTGTTGTCCGTCTGCCCGTCCTTTAACTCTCTTTTTTTTAGAAACGCGTGGACGTATAGAGTTGAAATTAACATCATATACTCAGGTTCCTGGACTTTTTCTAACTTCTTAGAGCCGCGATATAAATCAAACTTCTAAGTCAATGCAATCAAAAGTTACAGCCGTTTATGCCCAATTTTTGGAATTTTCCAAAGCACATAACATGCACACAAAACCTGTAGGGTACTCTCCGTTGACCTAGAATCGTGAAATTTGGCAAGAAGCTAGATCTTAAGCCATAGGTAAAGGAAATAATCTAAAAACCGTATGATTTTCTAATATCTTTTATGTTATTTTGACCAAGTCAGATTTTTTTGGGAACTGTGCGTCTGGATTGATTTCTTTGCTTACGAGTACAAGTTTGTACGGAACCCTTGATGCTTGAGTCCAACTCGCACTTGACAGTGTATTTTAAGTAGTGAGTCACATAAAATTATTCGCAAAGATTATGCTGCTTTCAGTTTCATGCAAAACTTCTGTTCGTGCCAAATGGCGACACAAAATATCTTATAATCCCTGTTGTGATCTCTCTTTAAAGTAACTTACCGGCCGTAGCTCTGCTTGGTTTATTCATCAGTTGTTGGAGGCATATTACCGTGTATGAAATGGTCGAGTCATAGACCATAGACATTCATACACATACACATTTCATAGACAAGCTAGGCTTTTGTAAGCTGCCATAAATATGTCATCTTAAAGGATGTTTGCGATGATCCATCCAAAATGCTGACGAGCCGCCGCCGCACCTTAAATTATGTAAAAAAAGTCTTTATAATTATGTAAAATCAAGGCAGTGAGGTGATGTTACAGATTTGTAAAAGTGCGTCCGAATGAAGTAACAAAAGCTAAAAGACATACCTGTTATATTTAACACATGTAAAATAAATCTTTATAAAATACATGTATAATAACTTTTTTACATTATTGATCAGCGTGATTGTGTTGAATATTATTATTATAAATTTACGTATAATCTTGTTTTTTCTTACAATGTTAAACAGCGAATTAAAGTAAATGCTTCCAGATTATGTGAATAATTTGGACGCATTTTATTGAATTTGCTTACTTTATAGATGTACGTAAAAGCTTAGATAAATAAATAAACACTAGAAACTTAACATGGAAGTATATCCTTTATAAAACGTTACAGATGTAGACGCTACCTAGTTTAAGTTCTATTAATCATCTAGATCCGACGTAGCGAGGCTGGTATGAGATCTTAAGAATCTTAAGCCAGTATTGCTCGTCTTCTTGATTTATCCAAATTGACAGAAACAAATGTTTGATGGGAGTCAGTCTCGCGATTCCTTTAGGAATAATAGATGTCCCGCTTTCACTCAGTAAATGGGACGTAGCATTTGAATGTTTTATGAGAGAGTAGATTCTCTACGCGGGTTTGTTCGTTCCAGTATCTAGTTTTATTCATCTAGCAGTCGTTCATTAAATGCCATTGTAATGAAGCCATGTTCTTTTAATACTTGCCTTGTATTGTATGTGGCAAGAAAATAATTTTATAACCGCAGCTTAGGTAATGCTTCTAGCATAGATTTAGGTAATGTTAGTAGGACAATAAGCCAAGCTTTTTATGGTGTAGTCTCAGTAGTCCGGTTACAGTTAAGTCAACTGGACTTCTGAGCCTTTTTTTGCAATAGTGTTTTATGTTTGTACCTACTAAGTTTACTATTGAATGTCTAAAAAAATGTTTTTCTTTTTATATCTTTCAATCTGTAGGACAGTTTCACCTTATGACTAAGACCTAGGTATAACGCTAAGGAGCTTTTGGTTTTTGGAAAACACTAAAAATGAATTGATTTTGTTAAAATTAAATTGCAAACCTCCAAATACTAGAAAGGAAATTTACGTGCGATCCATTCAATAATTTTGCAAAGAACTCACTAACTTTCACGTTACTACAGACTAGCTATAAGTACCACGTTAAGCAAGAGGAAGGTTATGCAGTGATCAAGAAAACTAAGCAAATCACTAGCTTCCCATATCCCATAAACTTTAGCGTTATATTAGAAAATCGTTTCAACAAATCGTCAGGGCACGAGACCCTTCGGCGATTGTTATGAGAGAATACCCAAGGGACAAGAAGACGTTTTTTACGTAACACAGGTCGGTAGGGCGCTGTAGAGGTTAGAGGGATCGAGGATTCTCAGATTTACATAAATTCTTAGATTTACTTTAGCTGTTTCTTTTCATATGAAAGTTACCTATTTATTAGTTTATAATAACCTTTATGACATAGTTCCATACTACTAAACCGCATTATTTTCTGTGACGAATACTTTGGTTTGTTTTGTTTATTAAAACATAATATTCATAATAAACAAAGTTAACCATATTACAGTGTGTATTCATAATTTATGAATCTTTTACAATAATATAAACTCATATAATAAAAGCTCGCATAAACTTGTAACAAGATAAGTAAAAGTTAATGATATTCTTTATTTCCTTTTTTTTAATAAGTTTAATAAGTGTAACGTTTTTGCTAAAATAGTAGTAAGTTTCCATTCCCATTGGAACCGCGTAGTTCCCGTTCCCGTGAGAATCCCGGGATAAAACATAGCCTATGACATCCTGAAAAGTAAGCTTTCTAATGGTGAAAGGTTTTTTGAAATCGGTCGAGTATTGTTTATTTTTATTCGTTACATAAATAAATACAAATATTTCCTCTTTATAAATTAGCGTAATGCTTGAAAACGAAAGTTTTCAATCAGTGCGTCCTACCCGTTATGACCTAAGGAGCTAAGACGTGGACACTCACGGTCCACCAGTTTAAAGTCGCCCAGTGAGCTATGGAGAGAGCTATGCTCGCAGTTTCTCTGAAGGATAGGATTGACAGAGAACCTAGGTTATCAACATAGCTCAAAGGATTAGTAAGCTGAAGTGGCAGTGGGCTGGCCATATCTCGAGAAAAACTGACAACCGCTAACAGTGTTCTTGAGTGGAGACTGCGACTCGGCAAACATAGTGTAGAATGCTCTCCGACCAGGTGGGGTGACGATTTGCGAAAGACTGCTGGCAGTTGCTGAATGCGGTAAGCTGAAGACGGGGCGCTATGGCGTTCATTAGGGGAGGCCACAGAGATCTTTGTTTCTGATATCTGTGGGGGAGGCCTATATCCAGCAGTGGATTAATGTAGGCTGATGATGATAAATTAGCGTAGATGTAGATTTGACGTACCGTTCCCTTTTCCTTCTGAATATGTATAGATATAGGTATTCGAACCGAAAACAAGTTCTGTAAACTGTATTTATAACGTTTTTGGTTCAATAGAAAGGAGTACCAGAGACCGGATTATAAAATACCGACTACGCGTCTTTTTGTATCTAACAACTTCACATTCCAAAGCATTTTGCAGTCCGTATTTCAAAGCAAAGGAAGTAAAGGTAATTCCAGAGACTGCTCAAAAACAACTCGAAGCCCTATAACAAAAGCTCGAGCACCCTTACAAAGGAGAGTTTATCTACAATGAAGAGGCCCCGTCCGTCAGTCTTCCGCCCCAATAAATCAGATATTGCCCTAGTCTGCATCACTGACAATGAGTTGTGATAAATACAAATACAGGGTGTTTAGTAGAACGTGTGTAGAAATTAGGCTAGGAGGACATCAATATCAGCCTACATCAGTCCACTGCTGGAAATAGGCCTCCCCTAATGAGCGCCATAGCGCCCTGTCTTCAGCTTGCAACATCCCACCTGGTCGCGTCCTACACTACGTTTGCCGAGTCGCGGTCTCCACTCAAGAACACGTTTACCGCAGCGGTTGTCGGTTCTTCTCGAGATATGGCCAGCCCACTGCCACTTCAGCTTGCTAATCCTTTGAGCTAGGAGGAGGAGGACGTAATCATAATTAAATAAATAAATAAATAAAAATAGTTATATTAAACTTAATTAATTAATTTATAAAAAAGACACTTACAATCAAATAACAGAATTACTTTTAAAACTAGTATTTACAATAGAAACAATTAAGCTTACTGCAGACTGTTGCTAATAATCTACAGGTATCTCAACTGATCCATATCAATACCAGTCGGAAGCGTGCCCAAGGCACTGGCTGCATTGCCCCGCTGTATGGCAATGCTGATGCGCTATGCCAGATACTCACCAGCTCTCGGGTCACGTGTCGCTTCGGCCAGACCAGATAGATCAAATAAATAATAATATTTTTATTAATTGGTGATGAATAAAGTATTATCTATCTATCTATCTAATATACAAAATAGACCTCTAACTCTATACTTACTATAGGTGGCGGCGCTAGTTTGAGTCGGGGTACCGCCTTAAGTACTTGACCATTAAAATCTCGCCTTATGATTACGAAACGTTGGCCTCGGACGTCGGCGCTGTCAACCTCAGAATTATACCCATGTCCCATACTTATTACGCTCCCTTATGATTTTATTTCAATTTGTTAACCGACTTCGAAAAATGGAGGAGATTCTATGTTCGGCTTTACTTATGTACGTTGTTAGGGTTTCGAGATCGGTTTCGAAACGTTTCTGGTCTCGCTCTGTCCGACCCGCTGTATCTTGAATAACTCAGTAACTACGGCAGCTATTACCTTGAAATTTGGAATAATGATACATTCGTACGCTATTACTGATAAAAAAAAATGAAAATGGATATTTTCAGAAGAAATGGTGATGTTGAAATTTTAAGAGACCTATAGGGGGGGCAAATGGAGTATCAAATGAAAGGTATCGTTTTGTACATTTCAAAACAGTTTTTGAAATTTCTGTAGATCTAATACTTTTGAAATACTTCAAAAAAAGTTGAAAAATTAACCATTATTGTTTATCTTATAATAAATTACTTGAACACATTATGTACTTTAATAGACAGCGAGTTAATTTGTCTAAGTTTAATAGCTTATTCTAGATATAGGCATCTATCCTCTTTAGCGTTTTCATAGTGGGGCACAAAAAAATGGTTTGCAAAAACTCACTTTCTGCCTAGTCAGTAATTGTTAGGTCAATAAAAACATTTTGCAATGTGAAATAAAAGATTAAACTATCTATATTCCTAAAAAATATTCACGACAAATGAATAATTTTGAAACAACTAGGCCCTTTCAAAAAGTGGATTTACCCTATAGCTCTTTTTTGACTTGTAACTTGGCGTTATTAATAAATAATTGTATTGTATTGTAATTGTACTGATTTCTCCATCAATAATTAAGGACCGATTTTGAAAATTACTCCTGTATTGTACAGAAAATAAACTTATGGCTAGCCCTTAAAATTGTATTCCTCAGGGATTTATCCTGCAAAACTTAAAAACAGTGTAAAGTTAAAAGATTCGAAGTTGGTTTTTTGAGTTTTTTCAAAATAATCAAATTATTAGTTCAATGAATTTACCTGCTGTTTTATTGCTGTTGCCTGCCACTTCGCACGCGCTTTTCATATAGGCTATGCCCGTCCCTGTAGTACCATTTACCTCCCTGTCGAATTTATATAAAATCCGTTCAGCTATTTAGACATGAAAAGCACAGACAGACAGACAGATTAACGTATGAATTTACAATATTAATATGGAAGTGAAAATTTTCTTATTTATTTTCTACTGAACGGATCGTGCAAGTATTAGTCCGCTAAGAATTCAAGCGCTGCCGTGGTTCATTGTAATTAAGACTAGTGATTTTAAAAAAAATCGCCCATTTACACCAGCCACTGTGTTTCCCTTAGTATTAACCGAATTGGAAAAAAAGGAGAAGGTTCTATGTATGTACGATTTTTTATAAATGTTCTTCGATTACTCTGATTATTATGATTGGCTGATTGGATGTTGAGGTTGAGGGAATCTAACCCGCAACCTCCTAAGTGGACCTTCGCCCGCGTCTCATCAATCAAGCATAATTTTTTGCCGAATAAGTACATTATAACAGGTACATGTCATATCTTATAAATAGAGTGATGTCAATGTATTCAACCCGCAAGCAGCTATGCAAATATTAAAAGTAGGGTATTTAAGAATGTTAAAATACTCAATAATAAAAATAATCAAGAATTAATACAGTCGAAAAAAATAGTTCACAAACAGATACCTACTCAATTGAGTCAACTAAATTATTGTACTTAAAATTAATATAAGGCGCATACAGCACCTAAACTAGCGCCACCACCTACTTTATGTTATTATTCTGTTTATCAAAGGAATTTTCAAAAATCCTTCTTCCAGTTTGTGATACCTATCATAAGCTTTTTTTTAATGCCTCTGTAATAGTTTTATTCTATTTAGTTTAGGAAGAGATACGAAGTTGCACTTGGTGGCCACCAAAATCTATTTTCGTATCTCTTCCTAAACTAAATAGAATAAAACTATTACAGAGGCATTAAAAAAAAGCTTATGATAGGTATCACAAACTGGAAGAAGGATTTTTGAAAATTCCTTTGTTAAACGGAATAATAACATAAATTAGGTGGCGGCGCCACTTTGGGTCCGGTATGGGCCACATCTGTCAAGTAACCGAGAATCGTTCGTCAATGAACAAACTGCCAAATGGAAATGCTTTAAAATGTCTGCAGTTACCATTGTTCTGTCTCGTGCCTTTCTTTGTTGATTTATGAACCTTCTAAATTCTTCAATTCTCTGAATGGGTTCAAATTTATTTTACGGACAAGGGCACTGTGATAATTTGTTTAGGAATTTGCGCGATGAAAATTGTTGTCGTGAAATAAAATGTTATTTCTGTTCCATCCTTTAACTGGAGGTTACCGTAATCGAAATAAATATTGCTTAATAAAAAAATAAAATAAAAATGTTGCTGGAAAATTCACAAAGCATTATCTAGCCCAAAGCTAAACCAAGCTTGTGTTATGGGTAGGTACTAGATACATGTGAAACTTAGTACAATCCACTATTTAAATAGAATATATTTGTATTATACATAGAAACCACCCAGAATCAGACCTTCAGAATTCAAATCTATAGCAAACTTAGCTCATCTATGCTATAGAAAAAATTCAATTTGAGGTTTGAGTCCATAAAAAAATTTCAACGAAAGTATTATGTCTGTTTTCCAATAACCTGCTGTCCAAAAACGGGTTGATAAAAAAAATACAAAAAATTAATGTCGGTCATCTTGCTCAAAA
The DNA here is from genome assembly GCA_946478455.1 of Eupithecia vulgata. Taxonomy (NCBI): domain Eukaryota; kingdom Metazoa; phylum Arthropoda; class Insecta; order Lepidoptera; family Geometridae; genus Eupithecia; species Eupithecia vulgata. The sequence goes on from OX297875.1 coordinate 13,220,753, forward strand.
ACTTGACTGCGGGCGAGATTTCTCTTAGTAAACAATGATAATGTATTCGTTATGCATAAATAGGTACTTAATTTCCCACAAAAAATTTAATGTCCCAAAATTTTTCGATTTCAGCAGGATTCGAACCCGCGCCCCATCCTCGTTACGAGTGTGCTCTAACCAATTAAAAAATAAATTGCCCAGTGCGAGTAACGCACTATAAAAAACAAAAAGCTAAATACTTATTTATTATTAATTAATCTAGTTTATTTGTTACTTCCACATATTTCTATGGAAAAGCAGGACACCCTGGCACAAGTATATTTACATATTTAAAAGGATGTCCTAACAACTGTTTAGCATGTTGAGTTGAGTAACATATATTAAACAATTTTCAATCTAGTCATTTATTTAACAGCAAATAATAATTACAACTAATATTTACACTAACATCTATTTTCAAAAAATCTAAGCCGTCACCAGAAGGCAGAGTGCCCAGAATGTTGGCAGCATTGCCACGTTGAATGGCAATCCTAATTCGTTGACCGAAATAAAAACCAGCATTCCGATCACCTATGGACTCTATTTTCAATTAAATTTTCAATTATACCTATCTACCAAGCATTTCAGAAAAAAGACACACTTTGTAAGGTCATGGTTGAAGAACAAGTTAGACACAACAAGTTAGAAACTAGATGGGCAAGGTCCCATCTAGTTTCAAACTTGTTATATCCAACCGCTGGTTGTGTATGTATTCATGGTGCTTTGGGGTAACATTTCGAACCCGAGTATATTGGAAAGAGTGTGAGTATACGCAATTTCTGCGTACATCGGCGCAGGCGACCCCGTCTGTTCCATGTCCCTCAAAGCAGACTAAGTTACTGGTAAAAACACCTCTTTACCGCACTTTGCGCGCGCTCAATTTGGTTGCAGAGAAAATAGATCTGTTTCTGGTTTCTCTGAACGAACTCCGAAAGGCTACTTTGTTTGTTTTATGTTATTTGTAATGTATGTCTTAGCTATTGCATTAGAATATTCCTGTGATGATAGTTTAAGACTGAAAATAAATACCAAATACCAAGAAAACATTGTCTAGTCTACTAAGCATTTCAGAAAATGCAGAACTACCACGCACGCCTGTGTGCCTAATCCGTTTTACTGTCTATCTAACGGCTGTAAGTATCTATTTGTAACTAATTTTTAGGAAAATTTACATTGATTTTTAAATAAATATTGGAATAATAATAATAATAAATATTGCTGGACAATTCACACAGCATTAATAATAAATATTGCTGGATAATTCACACAGCATTACTTAAAGCTAAGCAGAGCTTGTGTTATGGGTCACTGTTTATATGAGAGTAGGTATTTTATCTCCTCATAGGATAGACCAGAGTTGACCCAATTCCGTACAAAGTTTTCGTTCAAAATCAAGTGCTCACGGTGTTAATTGACAATCATGAAAATATTCCGCGTCGAAACTTGTTCGCTAACTTCATTTACCGATAAAATAGGATGGATTCAATCTCTTTGTTCATTTTGTTCGAGGAATATTATCAATTTTGATTTTTACAGTCTTCTTTGATCTCTTAATGGCTTAACTTCATAACAACTTGAAATTTAGGTAGATTTTACGGACCCAGTGGATTTATGACCCTAATAGGGTTTGGTAGTTCGCTTAAAATTGACAAAACTGATAAGATTTCTTCTCACTAGAATGCATGTTGCACCAAGGAACTTATTAACTATGGATCAATTAAGGGTCTGTGAAATTGAATTAACTTTTTTAAATAAAACTGCTTTCTACGAGTAGTAGGAGTAGAGAAATCTTTGATTTATTGAATTTAAGAAAAACTTAGAAAGCGAAAGACTGCTGGATGCGGCAAGCTGAAGACAGGTATGGCGCACAACTAGGTAGATAGCATATAATACCAACCTACTACTTTTTTACTGACAACGAAAAATGGAGGAGGTTCGATGTTCGGCTGATGAGCATGTTTTTATGTATGTCTGCCGATTTCGTCGTCATTTATACAAATACAAATCATTTATTCCATTTAGATACAAATAAATCTTGGGAAAGTCAGAGAGATACAACATTTATAAACAGAATAAAAAATAAGATTAAACACTGTACATTAACAATGTAATGTGTATGGAATAAGTCATCAGCAAGAGCTTCGTCAATATTAGGATATAAGTTCGATATAAGGTTTAGTGTGCATGTGATTCCCTTGGAAAATTAAAAAAAATTAGACATAAACAGCTGTAACTTTTGATTGCGTTGACTTAAAATTTTGATTTATATCGAGGCTTCAAGAGGTTACAAGCCTGCGTATATGATGTGAATATCAACTCGATAACTCCACGCGTTTATGAGAAAAGAGGGTTGACAGACGGACAGACTTTCGGGTTCCTTTTGAGGTACGGAACCCTAAAAATGAATTAAAAAATTACAAATCTGTTTTTTGTAATTTTTTTATGTTTTGACAAATTCTATTTAGTAAAAGGAAAGGTAGTCAAAGGAATCCTCCCCCCATTTCCTATGCCAATCAGGAACGCACCCGTAAAGCTGAAGGTTAGTCAGTAGAAAGGTCGGTACCTACTCAAGCCTGGTGTAGCCTAAAAGCACGTCGAGCTTTGTGGTTTAACTACAAACTAGATTATTTACACAGCTCTCCATCAGCAAATTTCATGCAAGCCAGAACATAATTGAAGGTTGCGTACTCGCTTTCAAGCTAACACTTTAGCTGCCACAATTTGATTTGCGTGGATTTAGGTCGGCTTCAGATTACGTTACTGTGACCAAAACTAGCCTTCAGCCGTGGTTTTGCAAGTGCTGTTCCTGAAGGTAAAACATAGACTGCTAGCCGCCGCAGCTTGGTCCACGCTTTTCAAGTATTGTATGTCCGACTCGAGGATAATATTATTTACCTTTCTGCCAAAGAAGAACGATCACGGTCCATAGAAAATTAACCCACGTCCTACAGCAAAGAAAAGTATCCCAATAAATAGATAAAATTGAATGTAAAAAGATAGCATACTTCCGAACTTCTTCCTTACACGCCATCGTAAAAAATATACATATTTGAAAAGTCTTTCAGGGGCAGTAATATAAACAGTTATTTCATGTCTTATTATTATATTTCATTATTTATTATGAGAAATACTTCGCTATTTTGACTTGAATTCAAATTATAGGAAGGTAGGGACATCCATTTTCGAAAACTGAAGTTTATTTCTCCTATTCGACCATCAAACATTGAAGTAATGAGATTAAGATGGTGGTAGATATATTCTTCAAGAGGCGCTGCTGCCCGCCCCCCGGCGTATGTCCCTTAGTCGCCTCTTACGACACCCGCGGGAAAAGTTTAGGTGTTGAGCCGGCACCACACGGCTACGGCGTTCTGTCTATGGAAACCATCCGTAAAAGCCATTAAAAAAGCATAAAAGCATTAATAAAGCATTCAGAACCCTTATAAAACTGGGGAACAATTTGATAAAGGTAAATTCAGAGAGAACCTTCGATTCGCAAACAATAAAAGATATCTAGTAATTTCCCAGCACTCAGTAAGGGTGAAGTAAAGGGCTGTATACATAGAAAAGGGTGCGACAATATCCGATAAGCTTGAGCGAAGAAAAGTTTGCGATCTAGATGGGAACTTCTAAATTGTCGCGCAACCTCGCAACGCGTAGTTACTGTAATTGACGAAGTTACAAGGGCTATGAGTTATGGTACACTTGTTATTGTCGATGATTTGAGTTGGGTTAAGTTTTTTATGTCATGTCAGAAGCAAGAACGATATTAGAGGGCAGGGTAGGTATTTTTATCTGTCGTCGAGAACAGGAGGAAGTTCCATGTTGGGGTGTATGTATTTTTATGTATGCTTGTATTTTGTCGATCTCAATAATGAACCGATTTTGATTTTGCTTTAATAATTAATCCATTGTGTTATCAAAACCATTTTATTCCCAAGGGATTGGTATTTTCCCCTCAAATCTTGAAGTTTCCTTTTAGGACGTAGGCGCTAAGAACGGATTTTAGGAAATTTATAAAGGATTTTAAAATGGCGTCAAAGGCTACCAAAAGTCATTTTTATAATAATTTCAGAACCGTATCTGTTTTCCTGTCAATAAACAGACAGGTGCTTCAGGATTTTTTGAAATGCTCACCCCAATTGTCAAGGGTGTGGAGTCAAAGTAAGGCCAATCACTGGCTTATCAAGAAATCTCAAGAACAAGAAAAACTACGAGGCTGTTGCATGAAAATTTAGTTAATGACGTAAGCACCTGCCAAGAACAGTTTTTTTAGAAATTCACATACTTCTTTTATACCTAATCTGCCTTCCTAAGTTTACATGGAAACCAACATTAATCAGGGTATTACTAAAGTCCACGCGAATGAAATCGCAAGCGGGTCAGCTAGTGTAGGTATAAGGATGATAATATTTAGTATCTAACAATTTCGCGCTTTACTCATCTCCGATAAGTTCTAACAAAATGTAGTCCGAAAAAACCACAACAACTCCTGAACCTCAAACCTGAACGAAAAAATGTATGAAAGCAAGTCGTCACCTACATCATCTGTGGGCCCATTATATAAACTCATTTCAAACCTCACTAAGCTGAATCCGCAGTAAGTTTAAAGTTTTGTATTCTGTAAAACCGGATAATGTTTGTAGCGCCTCGGTGACGAGCGTGGTCATGAAATGAACTAGGTTAGTTGAATGAGATTTTAATATTTACGGTAAAGAATGACGTACAATTAGTATTCTGTAAGGGAATTCACAAATTATATTGGTACTTAGGTGAATATGAGTTCGAATTTGAACTTTTACAGGAGTCTGCAGGAATCTGCAGGACACCACAATACTCTGACACTGAGAGTGCCAAGCAACAATGGCAGTTCTCACCCGAGACTTATTATTTTATGTGCTATCAAATGAATATTTAATCACTACAGTACACTGTACAAAACAAAGTCGCTCCCCGCTGTCGGTCTGTCCCTATGATTAGATTTTTAAAACTACGCAACGGATTTTGGTGCGGTTTTTTAATAGAAAGAGTGATTCAAGAGGAAGTTTTATGTGTACAAAACATGCATAATATAGTACCCGTTCTAAGCTGGGGCGGATCGCTAGTTAAATATATTTAACAAGAACTAAAGAAGCAATATATTTATATTAATGTTTGTTTGGAAGACAAATGGGGACAACGGTTTTATAAAAGAACTATAAATAAAAAATACTTGCAATAAACTTCAATTTAATAAATGTAGGTAAACTTTTTACGAATTACTACTTGAATTAATCAAAAGTCAAAAGTCAAAAGTCAATAACTTTATTTCTTTAGGCTTACAAACTAAGCACTTAGACACGTCAAATATATACTTTCATTGCAATGAATTCACATTATTACTTATATGAAAAACGTAGATAAGTTCTAAGATAAAGGTATTAACCTGCGCTCTTAATCAATAATATCTCGTATTGAATATCCCACGAGACATTGATAAATAGGTGCTCGGGATTGGATAAGGGTAGGTGGATAATGGACTCTCCGTCTAGGCTAGGCTTGATTATCTTAATGCCTTGTCAGATTGAATTGAGATTGAAAATCGATAGGTCTTGTAGCTATAACTACTGCAGATATAATGATCTCGTTAACTTTTATCTGATCATCTTTAGGGAGTAGATTAATAGATAAATGCTTCTTGATAGTTCAGACAGCAACATCTAGCTCCAAATTAAGCAGAGCTGGTATTATGAGTACTTGTTAACTGATATACTAGGCTCTAGATAACGTAGTGAAAAAATTCTATGTCTATGCTCTAGTCTAGACCATAGGCTTAGAATGTACAAAAATTCTATGTCTATGCTCTAGACAGACCGCATTTAAACTACATTCTGAGGGCAGTAAGCACGAATGTAATAAAATGCTAACCAACCGTGCAGCCCGTTTGAATGCAGTTAGTGTGACTTAAATAAATCTGCACACCAACCGTGTAGTTCTATTGCAGTATGTGTGAAGTTTGAATGCAGTACCACTGCAATAAAACTGCAAAGCGTGCAGTCCAATTTGCAGTCGGTAGTCTTTTTTCTCAGTCATTTTTCACGTCAACTGCACACCGACTGCAATCGGCCTGCACATAACATCAATAAGTACTTTGGTCATACAAAGTAAACATGATCCGTAAGAAATATCTGCAGATTATGCAAACATTTGTCTCACAGCGGGAATCGAACCTTTAATATCTTGCGCCGCAGGCGATCGTCGTCGATATATTCAAGGGCCAATATAAGTAGTAATAGTGTGTTTTAGTGGCTTAGTGGTGAAAGGGCATGCTGAAGGTTTGCGGGTATAATTCTCACCGCAGTACAAGTACCTGTTTTAAGAAATATGAAGATTAAAAAAACGTGATTTTGGTTCATCTGAACCCCGAGTCTGGATGATGATAGGATCGAGGCGATGTCTCATATTTGTACGGGATTTGCGTAGTTAGATAGAGGCGCTGTACCAAAACTTTTTGGAAAAATGACACGTCACCATCACCTATCGATATTTGATATCAAATAAATAAATAAATTTTGTACCATTTTTTTCTCGTGTAACTGCAATAAATATAGTAAAAATGATGTTACTCACTAATGACTCTATTTACAAAATATTATATTAACAAAATAAAACAATTACAACTAGTATATGTATACACTTACATATTTTCTAAAAATCTAAACCGTCACCAGAAGGCAGAGTGGCTAGAATGCTGGCAGCAATGCCACGTTGTATGGGAATGCTAATTCGTTGACATAAATATACCTACTTTACTTTTTACCAAGAACAATCATGTACCTATTTCTAAGCAACATATATTCTGTAGCACTCAAAGACGTTTCGCTCCAGATTGTCCACCGCAGACACAGAGAGCGACAGAGTGGTTTGTTACCATTGTGGGTGTAAGTCCGGATCTCTGTGTTCGAGGTCGAATTCCCGCTCGCACACCTCGTCACCATAGCAACGAGACTGGGCTATGTGTGAGCTATTTTCACGAATCAGTAGTTTCGCCTTTCCTCGAAAACAAAACACTATCTGCAAAACAAAAAAGATTAATGTACGCTTGGCTCGCAAAAAGTACCTACACGAAGTAGTCTCAAAAGGAACCATAAAAATGCTAAGGTTTTTGTATTATAGTGCAAGCCTTCGCACTCTGGGTAATCTCAAAAGTTTAAATCAGGACTGATTGGAGTAGTACATTACTTTTCTTTTATGTTTATTTTTATCTGTATTTCTATCAGCAACCCACCATGAGTCCATCCATGGTGGAACCCTCCTTTGGCCTTAGCCATATGCCAGGTGGACTAGAATATCATCCGTCACATACCACCACCCCATAGGGTAGGTATTTTACTCTGTGAGAAGAAATCTACATAAAAGTATATTATTGAACTAGCTTATGCAAAAAGCAGTCGGAAAACGTTAGTTTTAAACCATAAAAAAACCAAATAAATTTTAAAATTCAATGATATTATATAATATCATACGAATGTGTAGGCAAACTAAAAAGTATCAACTGTCATCATTTTTCATCCAACTGACCTCATGACCACAGAGCAATATGACAACCCTGCATCCAGCATTTTCGTCAAGTTACGCAGGCAACTTGTTCGGCGTTACGCAAACGTAGACACTTTTGTGTCTTGTGTTAGATACAACCAAAGCTACCAATGAATATATGTTTTTTTTAGAACTAGTGTGAAATTATCCACTTCCTGCGCTATTTGTTCCACATTTTTTTTACAAATAATGTAAAAAATAACCACGCTGATGAGATGTTCTTCATGGTTTGCCGCAGTATGGATAAATATAGTGGTTTTTAAAATAAATTGAGTCATTGGGAAATTAATTGTCCACTCCCAGCTCGTTAAAGTTAATACATAATAATTGTCCATTAACCGTGGGTTTAACTAGGTGGAGTGCGATCGTACATACCTATTTATATGGGTCTACCATTAATGGATAATGCACGGCTGAATGTTCAATATCATTTCAATAAACACCTAAATAACGTACGAAAGTGCTCAGGAATTTACCAAATATAAATATTTAAATTTTACGGCGCAGAGCGGTGTTAGCTGAGATCTTAAAGGTCAAAAGATGGCCTCTGTAGGCGATGGTCCGCCTACGACGCAGGAGGTTGCAGGTTAGATTCCTGCCTCGGGACAAATGTTTTTACTACGATCCGTAGATATCTGTTACGTGTTCTGAGTTTTCCACAAAATAATTCGAATGATTTGGTCGAAAACTTTTGCAGTAGTTTTGGGGTTAAGCTCGCCTTTGTACATAACCTATTAGTTAAGTTCTTTTTATGTATTATTTTTTGTGTACAATAAAGAATTACAGAATTACAGTATTGCCGTTTTGTAGGTAGTTATCCTAAGACTCTTTGTCCTAATGCCTACGGTCTACCTACAGCATGTACGGCGTAGACATAATGTCTACGACGTAGACGCTCTACGAAATAATAATAATATGCAGAAAAAGTAAAAAACAAGAAAATTATGTAGAAATCTCAACGGTTTATTTTTATTACACTTTGAACTTTTATTGTAGAAGGTAAAGTTTAAAAATGACCTTTATTGCGAGTTGAACTAGCCTTCAACGTAAACGTATTTACAGTTAAGTTTTCTGAGAATCGGCAAACAGGCTTTTCAGCGGGGATTCAACTTACCTTGCTTCTGAGAAAAATATATATAAGGAGAGGAAATTATTAAAAAACATTAATGTACCTAACCTACCTATACTAATATCATAAAGAGGAAATATTTGTTTGTATGTTTGTTTGTTTGAAATGAAAAGGCTCCGAAACTACTGGACCGATTTGAAAAATTCTTTTACCATTCGAATCTTACATTATCTGTGTATATCTAAGTATACATTACCTGTGACCATAAGTCGATTTGAACGGTTAAAATTGGATTGGGAATCTAAACCCTCACCTAATTACTCACAAAACAACCCAAATGAGTCTTATTGCAGGTTTTTTACCAAATTCACCAATGCTTTTAATTCAATATTCACCCCCAAATCGATCATGGTCTCAGAAAAACTTAACTTTAGTGAGTGGGCAACAGTGGGTATACATAAGAGTAGACAAAAATTGTATGAACTGTATAGTGAAAAACAATATAATTTTAGCCAAGAGTTCAAAGAAAAAGTTAAAAATTACTCAAAAATGTTTAGGAAAGTTTGTCGAATAGCAAAGTCAAATTATATTAGCTCAAAAATTAAAACTAGTGAAAATGTAATAAAATCAACTTGGAAAATAATAAATAGTGAAACTGGAAAGGTCAGTACCTATGTTAATGATTACAATTTAAAGGTTAATGATTGCTCAATCAAAAATGATGTTAAAGTAGCCCAAGCATTTGAAAACTTTTTTACTGACATTCCAATCTCTACTACAAAGTGTCTAAACTCTTCTCAAATAATCGCTGAGTCATTACTCATTGAAAATGTACAAAAATGCAAAAATAAATTTAATTTCAACTATGTAGATGGAAAAGATATTAAAAAAGCCTTTAACCTTTTAAATATAAAGAAAACTGCAGACCTCTGGGGCATTTCCGTTAGAATTATTAAACCATTGATAGATACCATTGCACCGGATCTGGCTTTAATATTCAACGAATCTATCGATTGTGGCGTATTTCCTGATCTAATGAAATGTAGTAAAGTGGTCCCACTGTTTAAATCGGGTAGTAGATCTGACCCCACTAACTTTAGACCAATATCAGTACTGCCTACATTCAGCAAAGTTTTTGAAAAACTTATTTTACATCAAATGCTCAGGCATTTCAATGGCAATGACCTGCTACACTGTAAACAATTCGGGTTTACTCGCGGCAGGTCAACTACTGATGCTGGTGTAGAGTTAGTATCGCATATTTTTGATGCTTGGGAGAAGTCGCAAGATGCTATAGGCGTTTTTTGCGACTTGTCAAAAGCATTCGATTGCGTACACCATGAAACATTAATCAGGAAACTACATCACTATGGAATAATGGACTCCTCTTTGGATCTTCTTACGTCTTACTTGAGTGATAGGATACAGAGAGTTGAGATTAATGGGAAACGGTCTGCGGGGTCTGTAGTTACAATGGGTGTACCGCAGGGTTCTATCCTCGGTCCTTTCTTATTTTTAGTTTATATTAACGACCTGCCTCATCTTGTAAAGAATAATCACGAGATTGTACTGTTTGCTGATGATACTTCTTTAATTTTTAAAATGAAACGACAGAGTACAAATTTTGACGATGTGAATAATGCAATCTCAAAAGTAGTCCATTGGTTTAGTGTCAATAATCTTTTGCTTAACGAAACCAAAACAAAATGTATTAGATTTATTCTACCTAATGTTAAACAAGTTAAGGCTGATGTAAACGTAAAGGGAGAAACGTTAGAAATTGTTAAAAGTACCGTATTCTTAGGAATCACTTTAGATAATAAACTTCAATGGGGCCCACACATAGATAAGTTATCGAAGAGACTTAGTTCTGCAGCGTATGCAGTCAAAAAAATCCGTTTTCTTACAGACGTGGATACATCTAGACTTGTTTATTTCAGCTACTTCCACAGTATTATGTCATATGGTATACTGCTGTGGGGGAACGCTGCAGATATTAACACCGTATTTGTGCTGCAGAAGAGGGCTGTTCGTGCTATCTATAATATGGGTCCCAGAGAACCCCTACGTGATAAATTTAAAGAAATAAACATAATGACAGTCCCCTGTCAATATATTTATGAAAACTTGTTGTACACTCATAAAAATATCAAAAGCTTCCCTAAAAATAGCGATATACATAATATTAATACTAGAAATAAACATAAACTCGCTGTGCCCACAACCAGGCTTCACAAGATAAATGTATCTTTCAAAGGGCAATGTATACGCTTCTACAACAAAACTCCTAGTGAGTTGCAAAATCTATCAATTAATAAATTCAAACAAATTGTCAAAACTTTTCTGTGCAAAAAGGCTTACTACAAAATATCAGATTATTTAGAAGATAAAAAAGCTTGGGACGGGTTTTGCTCCAACTCGAAAAATAACAACTAACAGGCTAAAGGTTTCTTCGTCGCTTCTTTACTTTAGTCTACACACCGAAGCGACAGAAATCAAAAACATCACTTTATTTCCGTGTCAGTGTTTTATTTTAAGAATTTGACTTTTTCTAAGTATACATTTTTGTATTTATGGAAATAAAGAATTTTTGATTTTTTGATTTTTTGATTGATTTTATCCCTGATGGACATAAGCTATTGAATATATCCGTGTATAGCCGGGGCGGACCGCTAGTAAAGTATAAAGATGTGCTTATAATGTTACAACACTTAATTTGTCCGTGGCTCAGCGACCAAAGTGATTTTTTGCCTTTTAGACAAGACATCTCCAGCACTCCACCATTACACCTCGGCTCTAAGATATCTCTTGCCAGCTAGAATATTAAAAATTCAGTTGATCAAGTATCGGATTGGGTCAGCAAGAACCGCCAATTTCATGGCCTAATTTGGAAACTCATTCCACCGTATCTTCCACATCTTCAATTAAAACATTGTAGCTTAAATACTCAAAGACAGAAACTAAATTGACAATCCATCTTCAGGAGGTATAGCTATAGGTAGGGCTGTCACCCACCCCGGCACTGCAGCGTTGCCGACAAAACGAAAACAAGCGAACCAATCAAAGTCTGCATTCATCGATAGATGAGTTTGGCGACACAGAACCTTTTGCAATGCAGTAGCGTCATTATTAAACACTCTGAGCTTAACTTTTTATGCGGGCAAAAGTAGTATTGGGAATGTGGACAAAAACATGATGCAGCGCACGTACCTATACAAATGAGACAAATGAGACATATTTGTCGCATTTTTTTTACTACAACTTATTTGTGTCTCCTATCTATTTACTTACTAAACGTAGTGTAGGACGCCCTCCAACCAGGTGGGATGACGATTTGCGAAAGACTGCTGGCAGATGCTGGATGCGGCAAGCTGAAGACAGGGTGCTAATTGCGCTCATTAGGGAAGGCCTGTGTCCAGCACTAATATAGGCTGATGATATTATATTTGCTTAGCTTGTGGCAATATGGTGTGTGAATTTTTCAGCATTATTTATTTATCTTTCTAAGCCTACATTTGATTTCAGAGAACTCTGAATGTTCTGAGCTTATGTGATACAAAGATAATAAATTAATCTGTAACTATTAGTGTAACTTAGAATAACTCATATGAAATGTAGGTATGACGTCAAACCATGAAAGATGAAGAAACAAAACAACAAAAGATGTACGTCAGCAAATATAGCGAAGTATCTCGTAACTTTGAGTATGTACTCGCAGTAGGCAAAATTAAAAATATGTCATTTTGTTTGGAAGTCGCCTAGCGCCTGATAACTTATTCCACTGAGCACAAAATATATTTTTATGAACCGATACCTACCTCCTAAGGTACCTAACCATTCATATTTAAATAGAAATCCTTATCATCCCTTATTGAGTAAAGAAACGTTATTTGGTCGAACTTTGCTTCACAATGTCTCCCGAAGTCTATTGTGCGAAACTTTTACCCAATATAACGTTAGACCTATTAATCTAATGTACCTACTTTTGGACCGGCCATTGGTCGCTATGGGGCTTTTTGATGGATTACACAGACCTTCTCGCGCCACTGCCCAACGAAATTAGTTTTTCGCAAGTTTGGCTGTGGGCAGTACTGTTTTATACTCTGTGGCTGCGGTTAGGGCTGTCGGTGAAACAGGAGTAATCCATCCAGAAAATTCATTGCGAAATTGATTTTTTTATGAGAACTTTAGATGGATTTATACACGTTAGACGTAAGACATTTACTTCGCAAAAAGATTAAAATTGTGAGTTCTTGGTGGATTTAGAATTTGGAATTTACGAGTCACAAATGTTTAACAGCTTTTTTTATTAATTAATTTATTATTTGTGTTAGTTTTGAAGATAATATTAATCATTTGTACGCCTAGGGACAAATGTGTGTACGATCTGCAGACATTTGTTTAGGGTGTTCTATGGTCGTTTTCTATGTATAATAAAAAATATCTATGCATATAATGTATTGTATTATGTATATCAGTTATCTAGTACCCATAACACAAGCTCTGCTTAGCTTGGGGCTAGATAATGCTGTGAGAATTGTCCAGCATTATTTATTTATACATATCAGTTTATTAATGTTATCTTCTATAAATGACTCTGCGTCTAGATCAAGAGACTAAAGCTCTGTCAAATAGCATATTATGCAAGCTCAAAAAACAAATAACAGGCTAAAGGTTTCTTCGTCGGTTCTTTACTTTAGTCTACATACCGAAGCGACCGAAATAAAATATATCACTTTACTTCCATGTCAATGTTTAAATTTTTGTATTAATGGAAATAAAGACTTCCGAAAGGGCTCTACGTCGGCACTGATGTGTAAATAATAACTATATACAGAGCAGAGTTTTAGTTCTCTACCATCTTGGAAAACGTTAAGCCGGATATCCGATGACCCTGATTCCACTGAGACTGGGCTTTAAGCTTTTACAAAAGGAAAAATTGATGTTTTACTTGTAATAAAAGTTTCAGACTGATTTGCTGTTTGGTTACTGTTTCAATTTTTGCTTGATGTTTGTTGGGTATTTGCTTTTTATAGACCGTTATAGGAGAAATCCTATTGTGTGAAGTGTTACTGCAAATAGCTTTTGATTCGATAGTGTTAACCACACAACAATGTCCCTGAATGAGCATCGTTGGTCGCCATTTTGTGGTTTCGTCGACAGCCATTTTATGTAACAAAAGTGCGGAGAGTTTTAGAACATAAACAAGTTGATTTCATTTCATTTATTGATTCACAAACAATAATTATTGTGTCGGAATTATAAAGCATAAAATACAACACTAAATTAAATAACTTAAAAAAATTAATACAAATAATTTAATACATTTCAATCACACAAATAAATTATAACTTTATAACACAGACATTAAGAGTGCGCCTAATGCAAAAATCAAGCAAATTGTGTATTTTAAACCCTTACATCTATGGTAACGAACTTAATTACTTATATTCTAATTAAAAAAATACGATAGGTAGGGGAAAAACCCATAGAAGTCGAGTAATCGAATAGAATTTTGAATAATAAACTGGTTTCTTTACAAAAAATTATACTAAAAACGCTTTAAAAAAACTGTTTTAATTGAAATGCTCTAAAGTATCAGCGACAACACCATATTATTTTTTACGAATTACATAGCCAGACTACTGTTTTATTTAAGCAATCGTGTAGTTTTTCTAATTAATGCTTAAATTTTGAATCATGAATAGAAAAGAAGCAAAAACTTGATTTTTGCACTGACATTGCTTTACTCTGTCACGCTCCTATGAACGCGAAATCCTATGCCTATCCTTTTCACAATTTTTTACATTAGGCCCGCTCTTAAGTACTAAGCTTTGGTAAAATATTATGTTAAAAATGTCAAAGTAAGATTATACATACGTTTATGAATATCGATTATAATAATAGTGTTGGAAAATTCACACAGCATTATCTAGCCCCAAGCTAAGCAGAGCTTGTGTTATGGGTACCTACCTACTAGATAACTGATAAACAAAAAATAAAATAATACAAAACATTACATAAATAGATATTTTTTACTATACATAGAAAACGACCAGAACAACCGGAACATTTATCTGCAGATCGTACAAATATTTAACATCGTGAAAATAATTGTGTCGTCAGTATATTTATAAAAATAGATTCAAAATGATTAACGAATATGTTAGAAAAAATTGCCAGACCATCTTCGTCACTGAACGGCAGTCATTTTAAATCTTGCTTTCGATGTCTGATATAAGTACAAAAATAGGTCAACATTCTCAATTTTGCAATGTTGCTTGATAACCAGAAAAATTCTGGTACTGCTTCACAAATTTTCTGGTTTCTGTGTATGTTTTTAGTGAAGTTATTTAGGTTTTGTTTGTTGATAATCGAAAGATAATATTTCCACGACCAAAATAGGGTACTTAACACCTTGTCGTTTAGACTTTTATTTGAAGAGTTATGACGAATTAAATATGAATATACCTAAATAAGAAAAGCAAAATTTCAAATGACTGCCATTCTGTGAGAAAAAAGTTCTGGCATTTTCTTCAATTCATTCTCCGATTAATTTTCATCTAGTTTTACCTACTTTTGGGTTTTCAGATATTTGGGGGACATCTTGTATAAGATTCATTGTGTGCCATGAACAAAAGGACAGCTAGTCAATAGCGCAGAAAATCCATAAATTACGTTGAGCACGTTTTGTTAAGTTCTCGGAGAAATAACACATTTTTTACTCTGTGACGTGAAAGGAGATAGGACATGGCGGCATGTCACGACGTCCGCTGACGTAGGGGAGCCAATAGCGATTCTATCAGTTATTTATAGGTAACAGTTTGTTAGAATAGTTGGGCATGTTCGCAGGAAAATGTGTAGGAAAATCCGAAAACAACACGCAACACTTCATCCCTTTTCATTTTATGTATGATATAGGTTCGTGCGGTCTTGAATACGGCTGAAAATCCTGGGGTTTCCAATTTTCACACAGGAATGATTTGTTTTCTTTCATTTTTAAAAAGAAGTTTGACGACCTCTGTGGCGCGGTGGGTGAAGGTCTGCCTGCGACGCAGGAGGTTGCGGGTTCGATTCCCGCCTTGGGACAAATATTTTTACGATCTGCAGGTATTTGTTCCGGGTGTTCTGGTCGTTTTCTGTGTATAAAAAAAAATCTATCTATGTGTTGCTATGCGGTATATCAGTAATCTTATCTAGTACCCATAACACAAGCTCTGCTTAGCTTGGGGCTAAATAATGCTGTGTGAATTGTTCAGCGTTATTCATTATTCATATTCATTATTCATTAAAGTTCTAATATATAACAATGAAAAACCAAAAAGAAAATCTTTTTCTATTGAGTAGGGTTTTATCTATTTACATCTTCATGGCACGGATCGTTCGCGGAAGAATAGATTTTCAACTTCAACTTCTTTCTTATTGGAGCCGCTTGCTTTTCGCTACGCCAGCATCAGTAGGTCAGTTACACTTGGTTAATTAGCAAGTGCCAGTCACAAGTGCAAGTAATCAGTGATTAGTAAAATTCATTCATTTACGAAGTAATTTTACTTCATAATCACTTCCGTTCGTACGCTGGTTTTACTGATCACATAACTAGCACCAGCATAAGAGAAAAGATGCTGTCATTATGATGTCATGCATATCAAAGCATGCACGCTCTTTGCAGACAGGTAGACCCTGTCTGCAATATAGACGCTGTCCAACATAGACTCCTCAGATAGAGAATATCCTCGTTCTACGACATACCCAAAGTCATAGAGGCCTCTTTTCAATCTGGTTGAACTATTTTCAAAACGCCTCCTTTAAAAATAATCAGTCGTTAGGTACATACTTAGACAATTTAACCCGCTGTTTGTCAAAGGGTACATAATATGAGGACAACCCTAATCCTAGCAGCATAGACACGTATTTAATAAATCCGATGGCAAATGAATAACGTGCAAAGTTTTATGTTTCCATGCGGAATCTTATAGTGTTTGTTGGTCTCTAGCTGTCACAGGGTACGGAGAAAATCTTGTTTATAAAATATAAAATACTCACAGTTCTTTATTTATTTATTAAGCTAGTACAACAAATACATTTTCAATACATAAGTAATGGTTTCGACTGCTTAGTTGTAACCTGTAGCTATTACAACATAATGCTGAATCGGCGCCATTTTGTAGCTCTAAGGTAGGTATTTTATATGTGGGTATTATTATACAGTGTATATGGTGTTGGTAATTAAAAAAAATAGGTACATTAGTATGGTTTTCAGCTACAAATAAAGTATTATCTTATCTAAGTCATATAATATAACAATATATTATTATATCATATATAACAATAAAATTCTTTATAAACAAAGAAAATTACAATCATATTAATAATAGAATTAAATTAAAACTATTTACAATAGAAACAATTGAGCTAACTGCAGACTGTTACAAGCAATATACAGGTAGCTCAACTGATCCATATCAATACCAGACGCGCGCGTGCCCAAGACGCTGGCTGCATTGCCCCGCTGTATGGCAATGCTGACACGCTGTGCCAGATACTCACCAGCTCTCGGGTCACGCGTCGCTAAGGAGGAAGAAAACAAAAATAAAATTGATACAATTCAAAGTTTTACTTTACAATAACTAAGACTTCATGTCAAAAGAATAATACGTTATCGTGTAAATATCTATTTTGGTATCTTCTGAACAAGGCTTTCTCACGAAAGCGAAAAATGTAATGTAATGATGAAGTGTTATATTAGGCTATTGGCCGTGGCGGGCGAGGTGTTAGAATCGACCCTTCCAATTCAGCCCGTGGATGACATAAGAGCCGACTTAAAGACCTACCAGAGGAAGAGCAGCAACTTCCTTCCGTATTTTAACACCTGCACTGCGACCATCCATCAGCGTGCCAAGCGTACTGATTAGGTACAACAAACTCGTTCGGGAAAAGCATGTTCTGCACTGAAGTAACCCTCAACAGCCACATAATGGTCCACTGCTGGACGCATTCTCCCCTGATAATCATGGGCGTAATGCCTATAAACCCCATGCATGGGTATCGCAGGTCGGTGGTAGATCTAATCACGCAAGAGACGCTGCTGCCCGTCCCTCGGTGTATGTCCTTTAGTCGCCTCTTACGGCACCTACAGGAAGAGTTGGGGGAGGTGCAAATTATAAGCCGTAATATTAAGCACTGAAGTATATTAGCTATTTATAGATATACTTACCCTTTTAGTAGGCGGTGGCGAACTTTCGAAGTTACAGTAAAAGTTTGCGCCACCCACGACTGTCAAAAACTCGGTCCCACTGTCCATCAAAACTCTCGGTCTTCAAGCAAGCGTAAGCTTTTTATAGAGCTAAAACTAGGAAAAGTATATTTTTGTCACTTTTTATTAATGAATTTTTAGATAATGTTTTTTAGGGAAACGTCACCCTACCTTTATTTCAAAAACCTAATACTGTTTTTTGAACAGGACAACATTTTTATGACTGCATTTTCACGTTTCAATCGAGGAAAAGAAAACTCGTTTTAAAATAGCCAAGTAAGCAGCGTTCAAGCCAAAACATGCCCATAAATACGTGCCACGTACTCACTCTGAAAGTTTATAAAAAACTTGCCCTCGGTGCTGTAAGTTGGGTCAACTGGGGTTGACGTTAACAAAAATAACTTTCTAAAAAAAACAACAATCAAGTTTTCTTGTTGTTGAAAATTATCGACTGATTCTGAACTCACTCGGTATTTTGCGATGGTACCTGAATAGATAACTAATATTTTTAGGTACCTACATACTTGATAAGGTTGAAAGGCTTATCACTAAAACTTTTATCAGGGGCTAGCTTATCAAATCATTGTTTCTATGGAAGGTCCAAAATCTACTTGTTAAGTTTCTTTTTAATCTATATTACAAAACCCTTTTCCATTTTCAAACATAATGGAATCCGACCCTTGGATTTCCGTTCGTACCTACTATGGTGGTATGTTTAAGGATAGCGCGAAATTCATTGTTTTACGTTCTCATACTTTAAAAATAAAACTGCCGGGTAGTACTTCGCCGTAAATCATAAACCATTTTATTTGAACCTATATGTTAACAAACATACAGTACCTACCTAGTTATATTACTAAAAATCAAAAAACTATTCCTAAATGCTGCAAAAATACGTTAAATTAAAGTTTGCGTCAATATTAAAAGCTTGAAAATATTTTATGTGAGTATGTACAATTTACTCAAAAAGTCTTTTTAAGCTATATGTATTCCGCGTAGAGTGCACAAAATATTAACCACAAAAAATACAAATATTGCGCCATCGTAAATCGAACCACCTTAATATAAACGCTGCGTGGTACGTTTTGTTTTATTATGATTAATGTTATTATGTTTCCATGATGGAACGGGATCGAGAAATTGACTGCTTTATTTTGTATGTTGGGCGCTGAATTACGAAATATGAGGTCTGAAAGCGATGTGCGTTCGTGGAAGTAAAATTAACGTTATTTTACGAGCTTTTAGCCGTAATCAGGAAACATGAGGGACGATTGTAATATCCGACAGCATCATGTGATGACATCTTTATTATGTACCTGTAACTGTGACTCCGCTTACACCGACGTACCAGGGGTGCACTTTCTATTAAAATAGAAACCCGGGGAATGCAAAATTCGGGTCAAACCCCTGCACAAACACGCTAGGTTTGCCTCTTATAAGTTCATAAGAGGCAAACCTAGCGTGTATGCTTGGCGAAATAGGACTCCTGGGATTCTCGTGGTTAAAAATTACGTAATTTTTTTTTTTCAACAAGTGTCATAAATTAAAGTCCTATGTACATTATGTTGCTCTACACAACTGATCCATATCCCTCCGGCTGATAATGTACAATACGCAAAATGAGAACAACAAGCACAATGTACAAACGGGCAGAATGTGCAATACGCTAAATGAACAGTACCTAAGCATAATGTGAAAAAAACACATATAACACATAAGCAATACGCAAAATGTGCAATTTTGACTTACGCAAAAAACGTAATCCGTAAATATATCAATACCAGTCGGAAGCGTGCCCAAGATGTTGGCTGCATTACCCCGCTGTATAGCAATGCTGATGCGCTGCTAAATTAAACGCTCTCAAAATGACACATTTTGGCATTTAACCTTTGATGAAAAAAACTATAGATGGAGGAGACGCGAGTCAAAAGTGTCAAGGTTTTAACCATTATACTTATCAATCTCTCCGTACAATTAGCACCGCATGCACAATCTAGAGTTTCTTTTAACCATGGATGAAATGTCATACTTATCTTTACATTACATAGTTACTAAACAGATTGCTTAGCAGAATCCGGGCTCAGGTGTATTGGGACAAAGAGATAAATCATCCAAGAACTGAGATGGGTGCAAAGTAATGAACATTGACCTTCGTGCAAAGTTAAACGTTGCCAGTCGGAAAAAAGACGACGAACTGGTAAACAAAGTAAATTTTTAATAACCTTTCTAGCCGTGCCAGAAGGTAATTGGTTACTTTTCTGTCTTGTTGATTGGCAAAAGTAAAAAGGGTTTAATTTCTAGAACGAAAAGGTTTAAGATTCTTGGAGCGATTTAATATAAATTTACAGATATCTTTAACAAACTTAAAATCAGGTTTTATTAGCTTAATTTGTTTTCATAAATTGTTAGAGTAGATACTTAATTTTTCTTCAACCATTTCAATTCCCAACTTTTTTTATGAGCCCGACTTTGCACATAAAGAGGTTTGCAAGGAGTTTTACATTACGACTCCTTGTACAATTTAACTTGTGAGAAGTGTTAATTTATAAGTCAACTTGTTAATGAACCAAAGGTATTTCTTGAGTCTTTTCTTTTCCACTTTTCTTTGTGAAAATTATCTATAGATGTGTTTTGGTGAACAACGGGCGTATGTAAGCAAAATGTTGACAGTTTTTATAGGTACGTTTTCGATGTGAGCTCGATAATTCTTTCAAAAGCTGTCAAAAGCTGCCGCACTTTCCCCCCAGCTGTCAAACTAGGTTCTATGAAAATATCAAACAATCTTTATAATTTCATTTCGTGGATGCGAAATCAGCGATGAGCGAAACAAATTCTTATCTTTATATTTCACTAGCAGCGCCTCACGGTTTCACCCGCGTAGTGCCGGTTCTAATGGGAATTCCTGGATAAAATTTAGCCTATGAGCTATTCCAGACCATAATCTAGCTCTGTGCCAAATTTCATCCAGATCCCGTTCTGGCGTGACTGAGCAACAAACATCCATCTATCCATTTATCCATCTTTCGATCTATCCATCTCATCATCATCAGCCTACATCAGTCCACTGCTGGACATAGGCCTCCCCTAATGAGCGCCATAGCGCCCTGTCTTCAGCGCCCGATCTATCCATCTAAACTTTCGCATTTACATATAATATTAGAGTCATAAAACTTTGTTGCACTACAGAAAAGTACAAAAGGTGGGCTTAATGCCTAGGAACTTTCTACCTACCAGCCAACCAAAACAGAGGTTTCCACGGAGGGTTGTCTTATTTAAAGTGGAATTGGAAGAACACCAGCGGGACTTCTCAGCCCTGGTTGATCCGCTCATTCCGCAAACTACACACCATTATCTACTGTCATGCGGATTTCAGCCCGCGTGCGGATTTGGCCAGCGTGCGGGCCAAACGAACCCTATTCTTAAATACGAATATTAAAAATTTGGAAGTAGGTTTAAAGAACTTTATTCTCATACAAACACACGTGGTTCACTTATAATGAGATACATAGAAACAAATTAATCTAGGTTTATAATATTAAAAAACTTAACTAACCTCTGGTACCTAAAATTATAACTAAGTAGATATTATATGTAACTAAATATATGTAACAGTGTTTTGTAAATAACTAACTCTAACAAATAATTAATAACTTTAACAATAAAAAAAATAAAAGTAGGTAATTGAAAAACTAAATTGGTAAGTATGAAGACCATATTATATTATGTATTTTAATAGTAATATTAGAAAGTTAAGCATTTTTTTTATTCGTTTATTGTTATATAGTTTGTACATGTAATTTAAGTTTATTTTTATATGCATTAAAATTAACACATTCCTTTATATTGTTTGGCAGATTGTTAAACAAAGTAACTCGGTCTGTCTGTTATATTTTCATGCCTACACCACTTAATAATAATAATCATTTATTTCAGACCACAGGAAAGTTACAGATCTAATTTAACTTATGCTACAATCCATAGTAATATTAAGATTAAAACTAACATGCACACAATATTCAAAACTTCTTTAATGACTCGCTTTTTTATGATCCTCAATGAAATTTGGCAGGCAGATAAATTGCATCCCAAAGATGAACATAGTCTATTTAAAAAACGCGAAGCCGCAGGCTGCAGCTGGTAAATTTCATATATCACTACTACGTTACTACAAAAAAAAAAAAAAATAGATTCAGGCGTTACTTTGCGGAAATCCATTGCAAAATATAAAGATGAAAATATTTAGTAACAATTCCGCGCAAGACCTTCTCCGATAAGTTCTAACAAAATGTAATCAGCGTCGTAGAAGAAAAAACACACCAACTACAAAATGAAAAGAAATCTATCAAAGCAAGACGTCAACTAGTTTCGTCTCTCCACGAGACATCATCAGGACACCACAATACTCGACCTTGACATTGAGAGCACTAAGCAAACTCCGGCAGGGTTCCACCAGAGATGTTACCACTCCGAGCTCGAGACTTGGCGCGCGGAGCTCGGAGTGGTAACATCTCTGGTGGAACCCTGCCGGAGTTTGCTTAGTGCTCTCAATGTCAAGGTCGAGTATTGTGGTGTCCTGATGATGTCTCGTGGAGAGACGAAACTAGTTGACGTCTTGCTTTGATAGATTTCTTTTCATTTTGTAGTTGGTGTGTTTTTTCTTCTACGACGCTGATTACATTTTGTTAGAACTTATCGGAGAAGGTCTTGCGCGGAATTGTTACTAAATATTTTCATCTTTATATTTTACGTTACTACGTTCACTACTGTGTGGAGACCAAAGCTGTGGAGGAGTACATCAAAAGAAAAACGGAACTCTCGATGCGCGTCGAGAAGCTGGACTCTCGCCATAATGTGAGCTTCAATTCATTTATGGTCAGAGTTCCAACTCAACATCTCTCGACCTACATACTTAAGCGCAGAGTTTTGGCCGATGGGTGTCAAGTTCCGACGGTTCACTGGCCGCCTGCAAGGAGACACCGCCGTGCACCGTCGCCAGCTGACACTCTGATTGCGTCATTTACACGTCGTCGCCGTAATCATAGAAAAACGTGTCATTAATTAAGTTTTTAATGTTATATGTATGTTAGTTTTAAGGTATATATTACTATGGGCCGTAACATAAGTTAAATAAGATCTGTAACTTTGCTATGGTCTGAAATAAATGATTATTATTATATATGTTTTGTGGTTTTTGGTCGCGAAACGTGGATTGGCTGCAGCAATTATAAGTTTCGGGTGGCCCCACAAGGGAATGCGCATGACAGGAAAGGAGCCCTAACGAGGGACGTGGTATTGCTGGTACAAGCTAACAGTAGGTATTCCGTTACTTCACCCACTCTCTCCCGAAGGACAGCACTAACTTACACTTTCGTAAATTATCCTGCAATAAAATTAGTCGTTCGTGAGCTCTTTGCTAAAAACTTGCGAGGGGTTGGTTCATATTTGTAATTTTATCTGTTTTAGTCGGGCACAAGTTTCTAATTCTAATTCTAAGTGGGGGAACTAGGATCTGCACTGACATCTGGCATAGGAGTGTATTGTGCATTATCCCCCTGCCTAACCAGGCCCTAACCAGCCCAGCTCCTTGAAGTACCGGAGCAGGACTTTTGGAGATTGACAGCTTCGTTTCAGCTTTTCTATGGGTGTGCACAGGTTTGATGTCTCTATGAGACATATATATGTCTTTTCAATCCCGTTTTCTGTCTGGCATATTATATTGACCTACGTTATCTTCTATAAAGATTTTATTTTTCGTTTTCGTTAAATAATTGATTTAGTTTTGATTTTGCTTCATCATCATCAGCCTATAGTAGTCCACTGTTGGACATAAGCCTTCCCTAATAAGCGCCATAGCGCCCTGTTTTCAGCTTACCGCATCAAGCATCAGTCTTTCGCAAATCGTCATCTAACCTGGTCGGAAGGCGTCCTACACTACGTTTGCCGAGTCGCAGTCTCCACTCAAGAACACGTTTACCCCAGCGGTTGTCGGTTCTTTTCGCTTGCTAATCCTTTGAGCTATGTCGATAACCTTGGTTCTCTGTCGGATGTATTCATTGCAAATCCTATCCTTCAGAGAAAATTATCAATATTAATAATCTCCATAGCTCGCTGGGAGCCTTAAACTGGTGAACCAGCCCTACCGTGGGTGTCCACGTTTCAGACCCGTAGGTCATGACGGGTAGGACGCACTGATTGAAAACTTTCGTTTTCAAGCATTGCGGTATAGATGACGAGAAGATTTGACGTAGTTTGCCAAACGCGGCTCAACCTAAGAGGGATGCATATTGTCTGAAAATTTCAACTGTCTAACTTTTGCACCTCTTGAGATACAGCCGCAGGCGGACAGACAGACGAGGCTTAGTAACAGGGTCCCGTTTTCACCCTTTGGATATGGAACCCTAGATTTTGTCTGTTAGTATTTGATCTACCAATGCAAACAAATGCTGAATATCCCGGATAGCTGGCGCGGTCCCGCAAACCGAGCACGACTCGCAAGACAGCTTCAACGTATTTCCCGGGGGCATTGCTTGTATTAACAAATAAATTCGGCCAGTTCTGGAATCAAATTCAATTATGTGGCTGATGTGAATCCATAAGCACAAGGGCCAACGTCCACGAGGCTTGTGATGTCTAACTACTCAACTCAGTTCTTATTAAAGATAGGTGCAGTAACGTAAAAATTCGCTGACCAAGAATTAGCACAAATGTGCTTGTGTCAATCAAAATACTATTGTTAGGTACCTATGCATTTCTACTTTCCTGGTACTTTGCGTAAGATATTTAAAAAATCTTTCGGAAACAATGGTAGGTAGGATAATCAAGATTACTTGAAAGTAGGTACTTTTGCTACTTTTCTGAAGGAAATCTCAAAATAGGACGAATCAGGTACGTTTACAGCATAAAATTTGAGTTTCTTGACTCGTCCCAATGGATTCGGACCAAATCGAGACGAGTCAGGATTAACTCAAAAAATCAAATTATCTAATTATATATGTCTGTCAGATATATTATCAAAAGATCACATTGGGTACTTACTACGTACTATTTCTTTTGTCAAAAAATGATGGAAATATCCTGTTAACGTTCCGCGTGGCGTCACGCCATGACACAGGCTGCCTTTAGGCTTAGTACGAGTTCGTACATCCAAGAAGCACAAGCATAGATCTTGTTAGGATTTATAAGATTTTGATTGATTTGAGTACATCCAAAAAGTGACACTTGTTTGCGATTGAAATGAAAAGTGAACAAAAAAACAAAGTAATCACTGTATTTCCAAGTTTAACTTGTGTAATTTGAATTTTGTGACGTGTCCAAGAACCCTGTAAGGTTTAAAGTAAAAAAAAAAGCACTTTGAAGTTTTTATATTTTAAAAATTTCGATCTAAACTTATAAAAGAGAAAAGAAAACTGTGTGACATTATTAAGAGGTTTCTGATACTACAACAGCTACGAGGCCGAAATTTTGCATGGAGTTTCCTTTTATGATTTGTGGAAATTCGTATTATTAAGACTCTGAAGTTATTATTAAAATGACCTTTGACCCCATTTTAATAATAACTTCAGAATTGTAACTGTTGGTCCATCCAAATAAGTAGAGCAGAAAGTTGACTTACAATAATAAACAGACTCGTGTTTCAGGGTTTTTTGAAATTCAAACCCTAAAAGTCATGGGTGTGGAATCAAAGTTAGGCCAATCACTAACCTTTCAAGAAATCTCAGGAACTAGAAAAACTACGAGGCTGGATGTTTCTTTTAGTATGTCGGCACCCGCTTAGAAATTCACATGGAGATATTTATAGGATTTCTTATAACATCTCCTTTAAAATCGTAAAGGATTGATTGTTAAACTTTGGCGTTGATAGTTTACATGTAAAGCAACATAACGTAAGATATAAAGTCTATGAATGAAAGATGAATGAAATCGTGGGCGGGTCGTCTAGTAGTGAACATAAATGTTATGGATTGTGTTTTGACATTGGGATACCTAAGTCCTGTTGGCACAGAATATGGTGTTGGTTCAAAGTTATTTATAATTCGCACCTCACATCTCGCCGAAACATACCTTCATGTATACTTAACCTCTTTGTAAGCATACGAGTCCAGCCACGTGTGAGATTCTCTGATGTTTCTGACGGTTCAGTGATATTAAATTAATTTTGCATAAAGCTTACAAAAAAAACGCTTTGTACTAATTCTTCAATAAAGGTTAAAAAACTCAATAAAAAGGTTGTTATTAAAATTCGTAGCGTGACTACAGCACCATAAATAGCATTCAGAAGACTCA
This sequence comes from Eupithecia vulgata, assembly GCA_946478455.1. Taxonomy (NCBI): domain Eukaryota; kingdom Metazoa; phylum Arthropoda; class Insecta; order Lepidoptera; family Geometridae; genus Eupithecia; species Eupithecia vulgata. The sequence goes on from OX297875.1 coordinate 13,246,954, forward strand.
CTCAAATGAATCGAACAATACCCCATGATTAGCAAATAGCTTTGAAGTAGACACTAAAAAAACGCTAACATGAGCCATACTGGTAAATTCAGAAAAATTCGTTTTTAGTTCTTGTTTTTCGGTCTCGCTTTGTGTGACTTTTTTTCCCTCTTGAATATGTCAGCAACTACCAAAGATTACCTCAAGCTAAACCCCAATAGCCTATAATGGTTCACTGCTGGACGCAGGCCTCCCCCTGATTTTTTATCTCATAAGGGGTAATGCCCATAATTCCCAAGCTGGGCATGCGGGTTGGGATCGCAGTTCGGTGGTAGATCAATTCTGCAAGAGGCGCTGCCGCCCGCCCCCGGTGTATGTAACTTGGTCGCCTCTTACGACACCCACGGGCGTCAAAGCTATTAACTTGAAGTTGTTTAAAACAACAATGTCATGCGATTGTACACAAAAACAATTAAAATTTTCAGTGAAAATTGTGATGTCGAAACTTTAAGAAACCTACAAAGTTAAGGTTTGTACATTTTATAACAGCTTAAGATGTTTTTGTTGGTTTTATACTTATTAATATTTTGAAATATGCTTTAAAATTTACCGTTCCGACTAAGTTTGCAGAGTGATACATCTGAAAGGTAGGTATGTTGAAGTTTGTATATATGAATCTATATTTCACGTGAAAAATGTTGGGAAGTATGTAAAAAGAACCCATATTGAAAACTCATCGAGTGAGATATCAAATGACAGGTATTTGTTTATTTCAACACAGTTTGTGAATTTTTTTAGGTATTACTGACCATTTTTGAAATATCAAAGAAAATGTCGAACTATTTACCTTTTCTTTGAAGTTTGCAGAGGAATATACTCGAAATGTTCTAAGTGCGCAAGTCAAACTCGTACTTGACGGCTGTTTTATTTTTCGTGCTGACTGCTGTGATCTTGTTGTTTTCAGAGGGTGAGTCTGGATAACGATAGGGGTCACTATGCACGACAATTTATTGTACGACCGAATAATGTACACCTTGATAATCCGTGTCATGGCTTCCAATTTTAATAGATTTTGATACGGATTATCAAGGTGAACATTATTCGGCCGTACAATAAATTTTCGTGCATTATAGTGATCCAACGATAGTATCGAGGCAACGTGACGTCATCTTTTTCTATGGTATTTATTACAGAGCCGTGCGGGCATGGAATTACGCAAACCATAAGAAAATGACACGTCACGATCACGTTTAGATAATCGATGGTCAACTGGACTTGGAGTTGTGTTATAAAATGTTATAGATAAGAATCAAAAAGAATTAAGTACGACGTATGAATACACAAGAAAAAGTTCATCCATGAGCCAAACTTTATTTGGGTTTTACCGAGACTTAGAATAGGGTTAGCATTAGCAATGTGACTTCAAAAAGTTGATAACTTTTATTTATATTCTGTATCGATATTGAAATATATTGGCATATTTATTTTAGTATTTTTTGATGTTTTATTGTGTAATTTAATCATTGAAAAGTCAAAATTGTATGCCAATCGCAAAAATTCTAAACATGACGTCACCTTTCAACGTCTTGTCACGATCGAAGCTTTTAGCTTTTTCTAAAGAAAGAAAGAAAAATATTTATTTGATACAACCTACGATACAACAACCGAACAACAAACATGATGGTTTATATCATTTATTTGTTTCTCATTTTATATTGTTTGAAAGAACAGAAGCATTGCGTTGATAAACTAAACGGTGACGTCACAGAAAAAGGGAAGTGTTTGTATCACCCAAAACTGAGTGAAAATTTATTTTTAGTTTTTTCCTTAAATAGTATATTATGCAGTTTTTTTTACATCTTTATTCGATTGTTTATTTAATTTAATTAGCAAAATATTTTTGTTATTTGATTATTTCATAGATGTTACCTCTGTTTCTTCTAAATAAGCCTTCTGTTAGACGAAGTTTATAGCTACTCCGTGGAACCGTGGAAAGTCAATCTCAATGGTAATCACTGTCACCCTCACCAGGCAATTATTCATGAGACTCTGATCTCATTTTGTTGATAATCTTTGGTAACGTTGTATAGCATTTTAATTTTATTTACCTACATTTTCTGGTACAATTTTAAAGGAAACGGCAATTAGTGATGTAAGTATAAAATTAGATTTGAGATATTGATATGCAAATTATGGTGTTTCAAATATGGAAATCGCGGACTTGTCTAACTTAGAAAGTTTTTAGAGTTCTATCATCAACTCATCAAAAAACCTTGAAAGGATTTATTTGAAGGCTTTTGTCTACCTCTATAGGTCATTCTCTCAACGAAATCTCATCTGGTGATATTGTCAGTATCAAAAATCAATTGACGGATAGAAAAATAAAATAAAAATAAAATAGATATCCATCCATATCCATATATTATACTAGCGGCCCGCCCCGGCTTCGCACGGGTAGATTGTATCGCCTATGTTCATCAGGGATAATTTAGGATTGTAAAGGTAATAGAATTTTAATAATTGGTACAGTAGTTTCGGAGCCTACATTTCAAACAAGCAAACATATTTTTTTTATAATATTAGTGTAGATTGTATATTTATATTTTAATACAATTTGAATTTAAAACTGTTAATAACTCTTAGACAATTTAACCAAGGCTGCTGTAGGTAGATACAGACAGAGCGAGACCATAACTACTTTATATTAAACATACGCGCAAAATAGATTGATTTGTAAAGTTTTAAATATTAGTCTAAGAATCGCTGCATGGCGGTATGCTGGTAAGTATTTTAACTCAATGTTTACCCTGAATACCGCCAGCCGAGCCTGAAAGTGCATTTGCCTGGCTTTTAAAATATGCACAGCTGAGCACAAAAGTTCTGCATTAGCGTTTGAAACGTCAATCTTAACCCCAACACATAGAGCCTCATATGGCTTGATGTAACGCTTAAGTTAGCTTTCGCGTTACGTTGTACAAACATTTTATTATTAAATCCTTTGTAAGCAACTGTCGTAAGTGCCAACATCTCTACCGACATGTTGACAGGGTGATTCAACGTCAGTGGTCTATGCGTTGACCTAGTTCGGAAGGTTTTATTAGTTTTTAACGGTTCCACTCTAGTTTTCCTGGATGGTAGAAGCCAATAGTTATTCCAGGTCGCAGATTTACAACTAAGAAATTTTTCATAGCCAGTCCCTAGACTTACTTGGACCCAAATCAAAGGTCGGTTTTACAAATATTGTATACCCTGATCAGGGTTTATGTAAGTCTACTGTACTCAAAAAACTAAGCACTGATCAGGCTCCAAACGAGTGTAGGAACCAGTTTGGGCGTTAAAAAGTAGCGTACATTCTGTATCCATTCAAAAATTCGTATTTTTATTATCTGTGTGATGGATGCCCTTCCTTTTTTACGGTTGGAGACATAACAGCGTATTTGAATGATAGATAGATGACCAAATTGTACACAATAAACAAAAAAAGCTGTTTTGTTACAGCAGCTCGCGTTTAATGGGCTTAGAGGCGCTTCATGTTAACGAGCAAGGGTTTCTAGCTAATCTTTATGTATATGGCCAAACGGATCAATTTCCCGTACACAAATCTCGAAAAGGTACAATTACACCGATATACCGATACGAACTCTAAAGAAGTTGTTTGCAGTTGATTTGAAAAAGTTATTTCTCATACGACCTTACAAGATTTTAATTATGGTCATAAATACAGTACATAAATTCCCGTCGGCCATAAAACGGATATACATTCTTGTTACGAATCCATTACTCGTGAATCACCCTGTATCGATTTATAAAGAGCTTGTACGCGTAACGGAAATTTCCAATGGAGATGTGTTGAAATAAAATTGGTTCGGAAAACGCCACTTTTACCTGGTAAATGTTTGTGTCGAACCGTCCCGTCGTAGCTTCGTTTAATTACATATGATATTATTTTAACGCTTCAATATTCGCTTATCTTTTCCGTCACACTAACACGCTATCTGCGACAGAAATGGAACGTTACTGGTTAAAATTAAATATTACCACACAGAGAATCCTATTGTGTAGGAAGATCAAGGTTCGTATATTATCAATGTTAAACATAATGTATATATAATCACTTCACAAAAAATGATATACGCAGGCATGTAATAATTTAGTTTTTTATTAATTAAGTTTCAGTTAAACGTTTATTATTATTATTTATTAGTTTTTCTTTAATAATAGATAAGGCGATGCTTGCTGCTGTCAGTTCATTCCTATGCCAGTCAAATTTGAAGTTAGCCATCGAACTTGACTGGAATTCATTTTCATGACTGCTACAAGATACAATGAGACATATATTTAAGCCCACATGTTGTTAGTTATATTGTGACTATACGTGAAAATCTGTATTTGGCTCTGTGATGCTAAACGATAAATATATATAGGTTGGTTTAAGGCGGTTCATTTTCCAAAAGATCCATATGCATCAATATGCTATAGCAGGTGTACTAGTGAAACTGAAATTGATGATGATGATCCATAAACCTGTCAAGTCCGATGTGTTTTCTAAGAGGTGAATTTTGAAGTTCACTTTCTTTAAGTGATTCTCTCGTTCTAACAGTCACTACTGAATCAAAATCCCGGCAATATAAAAATGTCGACACTCCAGGAAAATCACGAGAAAAACAAACCAGTTCCTCAAAGCTATGACAGTTCAATGACATTGACAATTGTGTCATTGAAACCGGAAGCTCCACCATGACGCTCGCACTTACGGTACGATTCCAAAGAATGAATGAAGAAAACAGCGTGATTCATACCATCTTGAATGAAGCAACTTTGTACCTACGTGTTATGGATGCAGAAATAGATTGTACGTAGGTCTATTTACGTAGGTAAACATATTCGATTTTGAATTCCAGAGATTACAAACTCAAAAACGTATCACTTACTGTAATGTTGCCCTCATGAAACCAATATCTTACGTCACATTTCCAATTTTTGCTGACTGTTGGGTAAATACGTCTAATAAGAAGAATTCGTGAGTGAACAAGTTCTTTTTGGGAAAGCATGCTCCACTTCAGACCACATCTTCACCTTCTTAGTGAGATGGTGGTCAAACGCTTTTAAAATAATAAAAAAAAAAAAACTATTTCAAACTGAGTACAGAACAGTCAGACGGTGGGAATAAGCGGATTTTTCTGTGTACAAAGATACACAAAAATCTCTTTCTCATTTTCCCAGTCATCTCAGATAGCGATAAACACAGGAGCAATTTTTTTTGGTATCTATATTGTATGTATAATTTTCTTTTGGAAAACATGTTTACTTTGTAGTTACGTAATTGTTTAATTTTTTTTGTTTATGCTGAATTTAAAGCTAGATAGTTACCGTGTTTTGCAAGAGACTGGAACCGTACGGTAGAGAAACCGTAGAACCGTAGAAAACTTGTTGTATACGAGTCACCAGGGACTCCGCAGGATAATACGGGATACCAACATAAGACGGAAATAGCAATTTTTTCCAAAACATTTTGTAAGTTAGACCAAGAAAGTATTAAAAATCGGTCTGTGACCACCAACAGCGACCGTTTATGGAGTCAGTATGGACAGTGAAAGAAGGCGCTTGCAACGAGCAAAGAGAACACAGCAAATTTTATCATATATCGTAACGTTGCTCGCTGCGATGTAACATTCGCTGCGAGCAACGAGCCTGGTAAACTCGTAATATCGGTCAGTAACCGGCTTTTTAATCTAGGTCAAAACTGCAGTACAATTATTACTTAATCTATGTAAAGCACCTCCATAAAGGAAAAGAGAAGAGCAAAAAGACTTTGATGGAAAGTTAAATCGGACTGTCCCGGTCTAGGACAGCACAATAGGACAGACGGGCACTGAGCCAACACTAATTGTCGACAATATAATCCCAATACTGGCATCACCAATATTCAAAACAGAGCACTGACACTGCAAACCAAAACATACCATAAATTCTCCTCACATAGCTCAAAGTCCCCTGGCCAGATTGTTTCCAAACAGAACGGAGGAAAATAAATCGTAGTGGGGATGGAAATAGCGTTGAAAGTTGAACGGAGTGATAAAACTCCGATTCCCGGTTGTTGCCAGGAATCTTGTGACGTCACAGTGACAGATTGGAAACGGAATTAGCAGTTTTCTTATTTTCATTAACTGCATGCAGCTGCTGTTAAAACTACAGTCGGTACTTATCATTTCATTATATTTTTGACCGACAAAACAAAAGAGATGGAGGTTTTTTATGTTCGACTGTGTATTTTTTATGTTTTTAAATTTTGTAACTTGGGCAATTGGCAAAACGGTTTGGAAAATTATTTCATTATTGAGTGGAGAATGATTCCGAGGTCCCCAAAAAATGTATTCTCGAGGGACAAAATAATTGTCTCGAAAAGTTTTAAAAAAACTGGGTAATGAAAAACCATGGACGATGGTAATACTTATGAATTTAAAATAGGTTTTTGGTGTTTTCCAAACAAGCACTCGTATTCATACAATCATTTTTATTGTTAGTTAGTAGTGTAGTTATTTATGACGGGATATTTACCATGATTTGATTTGGTAAATATCCCGTTCGTTATAATGACTTTAATGTTAAGCTAGGCTATGATAGTTTCAAAAGTTTTTATTAATTTTTTTAGTGCTTTTTAATTAGATAAGAGGGAATTCCATTCCAACCAAAGGTTTGAAAAATCAAATAACATTGTTAAACTGAAAGATTTCAGACCAAAACTTTTTAGCAAAAACTTTTTTAATCTTCATTTTCTACTTTTTTAAGAGTATAAAATAACTCTTTACTGCTACTACAAACTTAAAGTGGAAGTGTGATTCATTTCGAAGCGAGTGAAACATGTTACTGAAGAATTACTGGGTAGGTTGCTAGGTCAAGTCAAATAACAACCAGGTCAAGCAAGAGTGATAGCATTCTCGTAAATAAAAACGAAGGGTTTGAGTCTCATTTATTAATTTTATTGGACGGACATCTTAATCCTTAGTTTTCAACATTTTTTTGAGTTTTGTGGGATAAATACATGACGTTCTTACCCTTCAGAAAAAAATATGAGACCACCTCCGCCAGAACTATAAAAGAATTATCTAAATTGGTTCATAAATGACGGTAAAATCTATGAACATACAACACAAACAGTCGTCATAGAGAAAAAAAGGAAAAAATGATTTTTATTGCGAATTGTCTAGAAAACTGAGCGGCAATGAAAAACGAACACCAACGAAAAAAAATGTTAAAGCAGTGAAAACATTTTCTGTAAAAGAAGTGAGGGTGAATTTTTGACAGCTAGCGGCGAGGGAAAAGTTCCATTGGAAACCTGTCAAATGTCTGCCCTGCTGCAAATGCATTCTTGAACCACCTTGTAGAAGAATAAAGATAGGGAGAAGCTCTATCAGTGAGAATTTATTACGTTACTATATTTACACTACACCGAAAGAAAGAGATAATTATTCCTGTTACAAACATAACATAGAAAGTTCGTCATTGCAAGCGTACTAAAAAGCAGGACGTAAATCTCTATGGAGTTTCATTTCTCATAGGGAAAGAAATTAATGTGTATGGATATCCATTTCTAACATGTACGTGTACCTAATATAGTTTAACTTGTAGACAGGTAATGCTATGTGAATTGTCCAGTATCATTTACTATTATTATTTTCTGAAAAAGCAGCTATGGCTATTGTCGTTATAGGTCATAGAATGTTATTAAGTACCGAGTTATGATTTGGCCTCTTCCGTACTATTCGGAACAATAATTGAAAAAAGAACTATGTAAAAATCGTACGCGCGTATTTATTGCGTACAATTTTCACAATATTCGAGTTTACATTTCAATTTACACCAGTGATTTCAAGATATTTCCTCATAGAAGTAGTATAAAGCACTATGTATCACTCGGGAGAAAGTGCGACTCCTACCCAGTGTGTTTTAAGGCACAAATAACACACTATATAGGAAAAAGGCACGTTCTCGCGTAGGTGTACCAATGTACTATTTTTTATTGTGGCATTTGGTTGCCCGACATTCGCAAAAATTCAATGTTTGTAGTTATAAATCGTTTAACTTATTTATTTGTTTTTGTCACGAAACTGTATTCTTTCATGTATTGAGTTAAATGGCTAACGTTTATCAAGAAAATGGAAAACAAGAAAACAACGCAAAGTGGTTAAAATCACAAAATATCCTTATTTCTCAGTAGTGTTTTTAAAAACACAATAATATTTGCGGCTATAATAAACATGGCTATCAAAATCCCAGTAAAAGTAGGCGGAGAGCGGGAGTTTCCACGGAAGTTATCATAAAATATTATTACCCTGTCCCATTCATAAACCCACGCAGAAATATCCACAAAAGTCAAACAGACAAACTGACACGTGGATAAAGTAGGTATAAATAATAAATAAATAATGCTGGACATTTCACACAGCATTATCTAGCCCCAAGGTAAGCAGAGCTTGTGTTATGGGTACTAGATAACTGATATACGTAATATTATACATTACATAGATAGATATTTTTTATTATACATAGAAAACACCCAGACCAACGGAACTTTATTTGTTCCGAGGCGGGGATCGAACCCGCAACCTCTTGCGTCGCAGGCAGACTCTCGCCCGCTGCGCCACTGAGGTCGTCCAAGAATTAACTCTTTTCCAATACGAATCATCATCATAAGCCTTTATTAGTCCACTGCTGGACATAGGCCTATCCGAATGAGAGCCAATAGCCATACTATCATTTAAGAATTTTCTTATGATATTTCGCTAAAGGTAGGTAAAATAAACATATTGAATTAGAATAAAGTTATATAAACAAATTAGAACTAGTATTTACAATTGAAACAATTTAGCTAACTGCATACTGTTGCAAACAATCTACATTTAGCTCATCTGCTCCTTAACAATACCAGTCGGTAGAGTCCCCAAGACGCTGCCTGCATTGGCCCAATGCAAGTACAATTTATATTATACTATCTATTTTAATTTAAGGTGCGTACACATAATGTTCTTTTTAAATGACTGTCTAAAAGAGGATGAGGTTCTATGTTCGGCTGTATCAAGTTTATTTATGTATTTCGTCCATTTCTTTCATTTAATAAAAACCCAAAACCGCTCATTGACGATGATCATCGTCAATGAGCGGTTTTGGGTTTTGAGTGATTAAAAATAAAAAATAATGTTCCAACCAGGTGGCAGGGCGTCAACTGGGATAATGGCATGTCAATGTCAAATTAAAGGGAAACTTTGAATTTTCCAAAACGGTGCTAATGCCCCCGTAGATAAAGGCTTGACCACTCTTTACGCCACAGCCTGTACCTATAAACATAGCTTTCTTCAAAATTATCAGTTTAAAGTCGTCCAGCGAGCTATGGAGAGAGCTATGCTCGGAGTTTCTATGAAGGATAGGATTCGCAACGAATACATCCGACAGAGAATCAAGGTTATCGACAAGCTGAAGTGGCAGTGGGCTGGCCATATCTCGAGAAGAACCGACAACCGCAGGGGTAAACGTGTTCTTAAGTGGAGACCGCGACTCGGCAAACATAGTGGTATGCCCAGCGAGTATTTAATTCAAGTTCATCCGGTACTATTGGCCTTTAGCTAAAATATTTATCTTCAAAACACTTTCGCCTACAATAAGTACTACATACCTACTTACATTATTACTAGTAAATATCTACGTCAAAAGCATGGAAGCCAATATATATTCGACAACACTAAAATGAGCCTTATTTCCTTTGAGTTAAAGTTGTGTTTTTCCCTTGTTGCAGGTGCCAACTGAAATTCTCGGGCCATGAAGAGTCGCGCGCGTTCCTTGCTTGCTTTATGTATTTTTAGTGTTTCCCATACGTTCAGTGCGGTTTTATACTCTGTCTTATATTGACGTGCGAGCCATTCTGTCCTCAATACTTTGAGTCAAATCAGTGTTTTTTAAATGTTTCGTATTTAAATATTCAAAAAAGTTTAAGTTTCTATTTTCTGTATTGCCGCGTGTGATTTCTAATTCCCGAAAAGGTGGGGAATTTTCCGTTCTGTGTTGTGTGAAAGTGAACCATGTCTTCAAGAACGGGAACTCGCGGTACGTCCGTGGCCACAAGCCAGAGAAAGCATCGATCCAGGTCTACCACCAGATATGACCTGGAGAAGAAAGCCAAGAAGAAGGATATGCGGACATCTGGCACCACCAGTTTGGTGTCGATACCCAATAGCATCAAATTGACGATGCTCAACAGCGGCCTTATTTCTTTTGGTGAGTTTCTCTTATTTTTATATTTTTTGTGTTTCCTCTACCTATTTTTTTAAAAAAGGTTATTTTTTATACTATGCCGCTTGAAATTCAGCCGTGGAGAGTCTACCCAGTTTTTTTTTCAAGAATAATAATATTTTAATGAGGATTATTATTGCTTTTTTTATAATAGATATAGTTGGAAAATTCACACAGCATTATCTAGCCCCAAGCTAAGCAGAGCTTGTGTTATGGGTACTAGATAACTGATATACATCTCATGTCATCTCAGCAGTCTATAATGGTCCACTGCTGGACGTAGGCCTCCCCCTGATTTTTTATCTCATTGGGGGTAATGCCTGATATACATAATACAATACAATAAATATATCATCGAGTAAGATTCAAACATGATGACACAGATAGATAAAGTCATTTATAACGGGATATTTACCATGATTAGATTTTTGAGTTTTCTAATATTTCGGAACAGTTTCATGCGCCATGATCACGGAAGAACTAAACAAAAACTGAAAAAAAACAGGTGGATATTTTCATTAAACATAGAAAACTACCAGACACCTGGATCAAGTATTTTTCAAGTATTTGAAAAATAACAACTAACAGGCTAAAGGTTTCTTCGTCGCTTCTTTACTTTAGTCTACATACCGAAGCGACAGAAAAAAATATATCACTTTATTTCCGTGTCAGCGTTTTATTTTAAGAATTTGACTTTTTCTAAGTGTACATTTTTGTATTTATGGAAATAATGAATTTTTGACTTTTGTCTTTTTTTGAAAATTTGGAGATCGTACAAACATTTTTCCCCAGCGGGAAACGAACCCGCAAACTCCTGCGTCGCAGGCAGACCTTCGCCCACCGCGCCACAGAGGTCGTCAAATGATTATCACCTAACACACACAAAAGATAAAACGGTCGATAATGTAACGTTTTCAAACTGCTTATTATGCTTGTTCCATTAAAATGTTACAAAAATGTCTTTCAAAACTACTAATAGAGTCCACAGGTGATCGGAATGCTGGTTTTTATTTCGGTCAACGAATTAGCATTGCCATTCAACGTGGCAATGCTGCCAGCATTCTGGGCACTGTGACTTCTGGTGACGGCTTAGATTTTTAGAAAATAGATGTAAGTGTAAATATTAGTTGTAATTATTTTTTGCTGTTAAATAAATAATATCTTCAGTTATTAAAATGTTTAAAAATATTTTACCAAAACCTTCCGAGGTCAGAGTACCAGACATATCCAAATATATACCACATTAACCCTATTATTAGAACATGTTTAAATTCGCGCCTAACCCCCAATTATCCAGGTAAAGCCGGGTGCCCTGCGAGGCTTAGCAAGGCTCATGTTGTTTTAGGACTAACGACATTTCATTAAAAATATCTGAGGTAAATTTAATCGCACTGGATGGAAGAGTGGCGCTACTGATAAAAAATAACCGTGAACGTTACGAAACTGGCAACTGGCTGGAAACTGGCCTGCTGAAATACGTAAAGGGTTCTGCTGCAAATGTGAATGAAAGGAGTGATTAAGTGTCTCGTAGACTTGTTGCCCACATTGTCACTTTCTATCAGGCGAGATTGTGGTCAAACAAAGGTCTATTGATAGATTATAAAAAACTAGCAACACCTAACGATTTCATCCGCGTAGTAGCAACGGGACGTTGCTACTTATTTTATATATAATAAAATAATCTCTCAGAGTCGCTGCGTAAACTCCCTACTTAATATTTTTATAGAAAGTTAAGATCATTTTAATAATAAATTTTTATTTTCTCTCACAAAGGTACATACATATAGGTTCTACATAGCTTATGTGACACTAAGACTAGGCAATGAAGGCGTTAATTTACTTAACCTGAGTTGTAAGAGACTGGTGCCTGTAGGTTTATGAAAAACCTGTAGCACAGGTCACCAGTGTACTCATTCCGTAAGAGGTTTACACGTAAAACTGTTCAAAGTAAGTAGGTATTACATTTATTACAATTAAGTAAGGTGAGTTACACAGAAGTTTAACTTATTTCTAATCAAATTAACATTAAAAGTATATCCTCCTTTATTGTATATAATACTATTATTTACAATTTGACGACCTCAGTGGCGCAGCGGGCGAGAGTCTGCCTGCGACGCAAGAGGTTGCGGGTTCGATCCCCGCCTCGGAACAAATTTGTGTACGATCTGCAGAAATTTGTTCCGTTGGTCTGGGTGTTTTCTATGTATAATAAAAAATATCTATCTATGTAATGTATAATATTACGTATCTATATCAGTTATCTAGTACCCATAACACAAGCTCTGCTTACCTTGGGGCTAGATAATGCTGTGTGAATTGTCCAGCATTATTTATTTATTTATTTACAATAAAGGAGAGCCTATAATACCTACAATATCATTCTTAACAAAAACCGCCTATTACACCGTAAATGACATTATGAATTATAAAAATATTAAAACCAATAATTTTAATTCTTTGATTTATTGACATTTTAAATTTACCTTAATATTTTGTTTTTAGACGATCTTTATAACATGTATTTAAAAAACATTTACGAACTTTTACTTTACTTTACATAAATTTTTCATTGACTCGGCAACAGCGACCTAATAACGTGAGAAATAATAAATCATGTTATTAATAAAATCAGTAAGATCGTTTCGGTGATTAATCATCTACAAGGTTAATTAATGACAGGGGAATGTTTTACAATGATGTCATTGCTCGCTCCTACAGATTGCAGATTTAATGAAATGAAAATATTTACATGATTTCACAGTAAACAATGTTGAGCTATCTATGTGCGATCAACGGCCATATAGAGTAGTTTCCAATAGTGTATTTTTAATACTTCTGCTATAACGCCTATAACCAATCTGCCTGCTTGTTAACGTGGTAACCCATTTTTAAAAAGTCTCACAATTAGATTCCACAGTGCTAATGAACCACTAAAAAAGAAACAATATTTTTATTCAATCTATTAGTGCCATGAAAATGCATTTAAAAATTTACTATTCAATTTCGTAAATTCATGAACACTAGACGCAGTGGACGCCATATTGCTCTGCGGTCATGACGTCAGTTGGATGTGAGACCTTACCAAATGCACTGATGTTGCTGATGATAGTTTGGTTTGCATAGGTACATACACAGCCATATGACATAATAACATGCGCCTACTATTTCATGGTGTTAAGGTTAAGGTAAGTGTACTCCCTTGTCCGCATTTGGACTCCTGTTGGTCCATTATGCGTTCATGGTGTTTTACCTTTGACAAAGGGGTTAAATTGTCTAAGTGTTTTACACGTATAAAAAGACACAGCAAAGTGTATTTTAGGTTAAGTATGGGAGGTTTTTATTACGGATGTAAGCGGGTTAACTACGAACCTTATTTGTGTTGGAAGAACACCAACTTTTCATCTCTTAACGAGGGACTTCTTCAGGGTAAGTATAATAAGGTTCGTTGTTAACCCGCTTACATTCGTAATGAACTCGTCAAACCACGATAGTTTTTATGGGAGGTTTCTTCACTAACTTTTCACATCGAGTTTTCTTACTGCATCTATGTACAAACACAGCAAACTTTAATGTTAGGTTAAAATGCAGACGATAAACCTGCCGCCTTGTACCAACCGTTTTTCGTTTTCTCCAACATTTTTAACTGAAAGTTCAGTGGTTACAGTGACAAGTTTCACGTCTGAACACCCTTACAACAGAAATAGTTTTAAAAGGCTGTTGCCCGCGCTAGCTGCCGCTAGCTCAGGATAAACATGGCGTACGTCGATACTCACAGAGTACAGAATTAAGTACCGTTCTAGACACAGTTTGATCCCCAACCCGCATGCCCAGCCTGGGGATTATGGACATAACCCCCATGATATTAAAAAAATTAGTGTAAGGCCTGTGTCCAGCAGTGGACTATTATAGGCTGTTAAGGCTAAGGCTGAGGCTAGACACAGTTTATATAATGAAAACTACTCTGAAATGTGCAGTAAAAAAACAGAAACAAATTAAAACTAAATAAATAAAATAAATAATGCAGCTAAGCAGGGCTTGTGTTATGGGTACTAGATAACTCATATACAATAATACATTACATAAATAGATAATACATAGAAAATTACCAGAATACCCTGAACGAATATCTATAGATCGTACAAACATTTGTTCCGAGGCGGGAATCGAACCCGCAACCTCATGCATCGCAAGCAGACCTTCGCCCACCGCGCCACAGAGTTCGTCAAGGAATACCTTATTGTGAACTAGTATTCACAAATTTTTAAAACGAGTCTGATATATGTAGATTCTATATTACTTATAAACTACATTTTTTTTTATATATTGAATTTCAAATATACACTTACATAGTGGACGCCATATTGCTTTGTTTTGTTTGTGTTGGTCATGACGTCAGTTGACTGTGTACGGACCAGCAAATTTTAGTTTACGTACTCAGCCGTATGACGTCATATTCATTGCGCCTATTATTTCAGTGTATAAAAATACAATTTTAAAACTGAAAAATTTGACCTTAGAAACCGTGTGTGTGTGCGTGTTGGTGATACTGGTGGTTACACATTTTTGTCACTATAAATGTATCTAAAGATAACGAGTGCCTATATTTGAAAGCACGTTTATGTACTGTGCGGTAGCGGTGTTGGATTAATATGCGCAGCTTTACTCTACCACCTATTCTCTTTCCCTTCCTCTGTTTTCCCAGCTCTGTTTACGGAGACAGCTTGCTTTGTTCGTGTTGCAGAAAGGCTACTTACAAAGTCTTACATTTCTGAACGAAGAAAATGTAAAACATTACACTGTCAACACCCAGGGTAGTTAACGTTCGCTGTTGTTTTGTGGTCTAAGTTTTCACCCTTAAATAGGATTTTCAAGGGGTAAAGTGGAATTCATATTATTTAATTTTTTTTATTTATTCCAGTATTACGTTTTCGTTTTCTGAGGATTTCTGGAATAACCCGATGGCAAAAAGGTTGGTTTACTTGCAACATTACGGCCCGTAGGTACTATGAAAGCTTATTCACTTTTAGATCTATACTTGAGTAACTTCGCTAGTTATTCTCACGTTACTTCACTCTGTAAATAGCCCTCAGCTTAAGTAGGTACATGTAATTCTCATTTAGGTACTTACTAAAGATCCAAAAACATCTAACGGCGCTATAGCCGTAAAAGGTCCCAAAGATTTTCGGTTGATCCGACTAGGGTTTTGTGGCTTATTTAATTAGAGCACACTCGTACCGAGGTGGGGCGCGGGTTCGTATCCTGCCGAAATCGAAAAAGGTAAAGGTTTCTTCCATTTGACGAAAGTTTTCAAGCAATGTTTAAAAACGAAAGTTTTCAAGCATTGATGATGGCAGGGCTGATGATGATGTTGCTTATATAATGATGTTGCTTATGTCAAGGAATTCCAAAATACCGACCTCGGTCTACTACTAGGCTAAACTTTGACCTCATAACCAGAAGTACCTACTATCCAAGGGTAACATTACCTTATACAGCCACTGTTCAACGTATAACACTATAACGAGGCTCTTTATTAGTAACGCAAGGGTCGGGTCCTTTAGTTATGAGGATCCCAGCATCTTTGATGTAGTGTAGATCATTTGATTCTACATCGTTTGATAAGGTTCTTATAGGGTTGGGAAGATGGCCGTGTTTTCAATTGAGATTTTTTGTTTATTATTTGAAATGAAATGAATAGATAATAATTTTGTTTATCCTAAATCTACTTCACAAAAAAATATATCTTAGGACACAAAATTATACCTAGGCATTGCTGCTTATTTTGTGCGCAGCAGGGTTTAGGACAAATATGGCCTACACTCAGCATTGTGCTTTATAGACACTGATGTGTCAACCCAGCGCTGGTTTTCAGTGCATGCCAGAGAAGGCAGGTCACGTCAAGACCATCGGTAGTGCGCTATTATACAAAAGTTTGCTTTCTCTGGATTATTTAACTATAAATACAACGAGTATTTTGAAAGAAAGGCACTTAGATAAAAGTTTTTACAATTTTTTTTCACCGTACAAAATAATGTGACTGTTTTGAAGAAGAAAACAAGATTCGCCAAGTGCGAGTGTAACTCGCGCGCCGAGGGTTTCAAACATTTGCCAATTATTTGGACAATCAATTTTCTGAAATATTTTAAAAAGTATGAAACTTACAGAAATTTCAAAGAGTGTTTTGAAATGGTCAAAACGATACCTTTCATTTGATACCCCACATGGGTAGGTACCCCTTTTTGAAAAAAAATCCCCTTTTTTGACCATTTTTCAAAAACTATTATTATTACAGACTTCTCTATATTTTTCCTGTAAAATATAGATTGATATCTACAAACGCCTAATACATTGTACATGGATCGGTCTGCAATCTTCGGAGCTAGGGGGGGGGGAATGGTCAATTTTTCGTCTTTTTTTGAAATATTTCAAAAAGTATGAAACTCACAGTAATTTCAAAAAGTGTTTTGAAATGGTCAAAACGATACCTTTCATTTGATACCCCACATAGGCAGGTACCCCTCCTTTTGAAAAAAAATTCCCCCCCTTTTTGACCATTTTTCAAAAACTATTATTATTACCGACTTCTCTATATTTTTCCTGTAAAATATAGATCGATGCCTACAAACGCCTAGTACATTGTACATGGATCGGTCTGCAATCTTCGGAGCTAGGGGGGGGGGAATGGTCAATTTTTCGTCTTTTTTTGAAATATTTCAAAAAGTATGAAACTCACAGAAATTTCAAAAAGTGTTTTGAAATGGTCAAAACGATACCTTTCATTTGATACCCAACAAAGGTAGGTACCCCCCCTTTTGAAAAAAAATTCCCCCCCTTTTTGACCATTTTTCAAAAACTATTATTATTACAGACTTCTCTATATTTTTCCTGTAAAATATAGATCGATATCTACAAACGCCTAATACATTGTACGTGGATCGGTCTGCAATCTTCGGAGATAGGGGGGGGGAAAGGTAAATTTTTCGACTATTTTTGAAATATTTCAAAAAGTATGAAACTTAGAGAAATTTCAAAAAGTGTTTTGAAATGGTCAAAACGATACCTTTCATTTGATACCCCACATAGGCAGGTACCCCTCCTTTTGAAAAAAAATTCCCCCCCTTTTTGACCATTTTTCAAAAACTATTATTATTACAGACTTCTCTATATTTTTCCTGTTAAATATAGATCGATGTCTACAAACGCCTAATACATTGTACATGGATCGGTCTGCAATCTTCGGAGCTAGGGGGGGGGGAAAGGTAAATTTTTCGACTATTTTTGAAATATTTCAAAAAGTATGAAACTGACAGAAATTTCAAAAAGTGTTTTGAAATGGTCAAAACGATACCTTTCATTTGATACCCCACATAGGCAGGTACCCCTCCTTTTGAAAAAAATTTCCCCCCCTTTTTGACCATTTTTCAAAAACTATTATTATTACAGACTTCTCTATATTTTTCCTGTAAAATATAAATCGATGTCTACAAACGCCTAATACATTGTACATGGATCGGTCTGCAATCTTCGGAGCTAGGGGGGGGGGAATGGTCAATTTTTCGTCTTTTTTTGAAATATTTCAAAAAGTATGAAACTGACAGAAATTTCAAAAAGTGTTTTGAAATGGTCAAAACGATACCTTTCATTTGATACCCCACATAGGCAGGTACCCCTCCTTTTGAAAAAAATTTCCCCCCCTTTTTGACCATTTTTCAAAAACTATTATTATTACAGACTTCTCTATATTTTTCCTGTAAAATATAAATCGATGTCTACAAACGCCTAATACATTGTACATGGATCGGTCTGCAATCTTCGGAGCTAGGGGGGGGGGAATGGTCAATTTTTCGACTATTTTTGAAATATTTTAAAAAGTATGAAACTTACAGAAATTTCAAAAAGTGTTTTGAAATGGTCAAAACGATACCTTTCATTTGATACCCAACAAAGGTAGGTACCCCCCCTTTTGAAAAAAAATTCCCCCCCTTTTTGACCATTTTTCAAAAACTATTATTATTACAGACTTCTCTATATTTTTCCTGTAAAATATAGATCGATATCTACAAACGCCTAATACATTGTACGTGGATCGGTCTGCAATCTTCGGAGATAGGGGGGGGGAAAGGTAAATTTTTCGACTATTTTTGAAATATTTCAAAAAGTATGAAACTTAGAGAAATTTCAAAAAGTGTTTTGAAATGGTCAAAACGATACCTTTCATTTGATATCCCACATAGGCAGGTACCCCTCCTTTTGAAAAAAAATTCCCCCCCTTTTTGACCATTTTTCAAAAACTATTATTATTACAGACTTCTCTATATTTTTCCTGTAAAATATAGATCGATGTCTACAAACGCCTAATACATTGTACATGGATCGGTCTGCAATCTTCGGAGCTAGGGGGGGGGGGGGAATGGTCAATTTTTCGTCTTTTTTTGAAATATTTCAAAAAGTATGAAACTGACAGAAATTTCAAAAAGTGTTTTGAAATGGTCAAAACGATACCTTTCATTTGATACCCCACATAGGCAGGTACCCCTCCTTTTGAAAAAAAAATCCCCTCCTTTTTGACCATTTTTCAAAAACTATTATTATTACCGACTTCTCTATATTTTTCCTGTAAAATATAGATCGATGCCTACAAACGCCTAGTACATTGTACATGGATCGGTCTGCAATCTTCGGAGCTAGGGGGGGGGGAATGGTCAATATTTTGTCTTTTTTTGAAATATTTCAAAAAGTATGAAACTCACAGAAATTTCAAAAAGTGTTTTGAAATGTACAAAACGATACCTTTCATTTGATACCCCACATAGGTAGGTACCTCACCTTTTAAAAAAAAAATCTCCCCCTTTTTGACCATTTTTCAAAAACTATTAATATTACAGACTTCTCTATATTTTTCCTGTAAAATATAGATCGATATCTACAAACGCCTAATACATTGTACGTGGATCGGTGTGCAATCTTCGGAGATAGGGGGGGGGGTATGGTCAATTTTTCGACTTTTTTTGAAATATTTCAAAAAGTATGAAATTTACAGAAATTTCAAAAAGTGTTTTGAAATGTACAAAACGATACCTTTCATTTGATACCCCATTTGCCTTCCTAGGTCTCTTTTGAAATTTCAACATCAAAATTTGTACTGAAAATATTCATTTTCATTTTTCATTTATTTATATATTTTTTTCTTGAAATCAGTAATGGCGCACGAAATGTATCATTATTTCAAATTTCAAGTTAATAGCTGCAGTAGTTACTGAGATATTCAAGAAAGAGCGGGGACGGACAGAGCGAGACCATAAGGGTTTCAAAACCGATCTTTGAAACCCTAAAAAACTACGACTTCAAATTCCTTAGTTTCAACCTCAACCACAATAGCCTATAATGGTCCACTGCTGGACGCAGGCCTCCCCCTGTTATACACTTCATTGGCTTTTATCTCATGAGGGGTAGTGCTCATAATCCCCACGCTGGCCATGCGGGTTGGGGATCGTTATGTTGTCATACCTACGGGTGTCAACCTCATAACCCTCCTCCGTTGGTAGTCGGGTAACAACCAGACGCGTTTTGATGAACGTGTTCTCTTGGACTTTTCTACAACTTATATATTACCTACACCAGCCATTTTCTCGCATACAAGTTTTAGAAATATGAAAGTGTAGTATTTTCATACAAACTTTGAATAAAGAAAACCTTTATTAACAAAGAAAACTTCAATCAAGTAAAAGAATAAAATTAAAACTAGTATTTATAATTGAAACAATTGAGCTAACTGCAGACTGTTGCATACACTTTTTTGACGATGCCCATTTAAAGCAGACATAGGTATAATTTACGTTAGTAATTTTTAATTATTATTTTTTGTCTTAACCTACTATATATCTTTATTAAAAGTAAATGTAAATAGATGTAACCAAGTGTGCCTTGTGCTCCTACGGCGAATAAATATATGAATATGAATATACAATCTTCAGGTAGCTCAAATCCATATCAATACCAGTCGGGAGCGTTCCTATGACACTGGCTGCATTACCCCGCTATATGGCAATGGTGATGCGCTGTGCCAGATACTCACCAGCTCTCGGGTCAGTAGATTGATTTTCTTTTACATTCTTTGTTACAAATTTAACCTTCGGCTTGAAAATTATTACACAATAATGTTTTTAGCACGAGAATGTTTTTACTCTACTTACGTGTCAGTTTTCGCTCTACCTACTGCTGCCTAGGGGGGCACGGGGATTGTTGTCTACGGTAGAATAGACTATAATGACATTGCATCGCTATACATTGCGTACATTATTGAAGTTGAAGGAATGAGTTTCAAATAATTTACGCATTCTTTTACAAAGTGGTGTAATTTTTCTCTATTCTACCTTATATTAGGGGGCCAGGTCTAACAGGAAAATAACTCCGTACGGTTTACAAAGACCGACACTGCCTCCCGTATCCGTTTCCGTTTCCATTTTGCCGCCTGCGATCTAAAAGCATCTTAGACATTATCGCGTGGAATTTCTTTGATGTTTATTTCAGTATTTTCAAATATATGTCATAATTCATCTTTCTGTAGCAACGGTCTGTTTAACGCATTCACTGCCCAGTCTCTCGCACCGCTGCTGCACGGATCACCGGATGAACGAGTGCGTCTAGGGCCGTGAAAGTGTTAATTTAACTTCAAGCTATGCTTTAAGGGATACAGCATTAGAGATGATTTTGTGAATCTCGTTAGGAATCCTTTTTGTCGTAAAATATGATAATATTCTGTACATATTGTTAACTATTTCCGTGTATTTACACCTGCGTTATTCGTGAAATTCTGCGGCCCACGCCGCCACAGCAATTTCGTGGTGTAAATACTCTAGGGATGGCAACAATTCATGCAAATAGCATTATCGATAAAAGCCTTTATCGATTCAATTACGTCACTACCCCGTCAGCGTCGCGCTTCGTTCGACAGATGACAGCTGCGCATCGAAATACGTCGGCAACATTCGTCATCGCTCGTCGACCGCGCAAATACGCGGCGACAGCTCGAACATCGAACGAATTGACGTCTATTTTAAATTTTCATACGTCATTGAGCATTCGCTTTCCGATTAACCAAATAAGGGCATCGATTGAACATGATTGATGATTATTGGAAATAAATTAGGCTTCTGATATTGTTACCACATTAACCGAGATAATAATGAAAGGTTCCATTTGTGTGACGTTTTGGGTCCCTAAACAGCGGGTGTAAGAGCGGTTTATACCCCGCTGAGTGCAGGTCTTCCGTGGCACCTCAGTTAGCACGTTAGCACTGCAGTTGCTCTTCGAGCTCGTGCAGCTCACGCTGAGTGGCAGCCTTTTGGTCTTATTGTATTTTCTTTTTATCATTGTACATAATATTCTTGTTTTATGTGAACCAATAATAAATATCTTATCATTATAATAAGGTAAAGTTTGTGAGGTTGTAGGTATTTCTGTTTCTACTGAACCGATTTTGAAAATTCTTTTACCAATAGAAAGCCATGTTATTTGTGAGTGTCATATGCTTTATATACAGTCGTGGTCAACTAATTAGGGACAATCTCTAGTTAGGCCAAATTGTGATTTTTTTTTATTTTTTTCAACGAGTCTTAAAAATATTCCATATCTTTTACATGTAAGTATAATTAGTCATTGATGTGCCCGATTATACAAACAATAACAACTTCTTAAACATTAAACCTCTTTACAGTATAGCTGATAGATTATCATAGTGCTATTTGTTCAAATATTGCTGGCTGGCCATTTAATTAGGGACACTGAGATATTGCGTTCTATTTTCAAAGTTTGAATCACAATACTTTTTTACTTCTTCTCTTATTGTTTCGTGGTAGTTTTGGCGGCAATCCCGATTTTTATTTTAAGTTTTGAAAAATATTTTGAAGAAAAATGGGCAAAAATAAAAGTTGCGATCCAACACTACGAAAAATTATCATGAAGTTTGTTGTCGAGCATGGTTGGCCATACCGAAGGATAGCAGAACATTTAAATTGTTCAAAAACTATGGTATACAATGCAGTGCAACATGTCAGACGCAATAACACAACTTTAAATGTGCCCAAAACAAAAAGATCGAGAAAAACAACTCCGCAAGAAGATAGAATGATAACCAGGTTAGCTAAGAAAGATCCGTTTCTAGGCTCTATTGTAATTAAACACGAAGTATTTGGGACAGACCAAAGAGCTGGTGTCTCAGCGAGGACCGTTCGACGACGTCTGGTAGAAGCAGGGTTGTTCGGAAGAGTGGCTCGCAAAGTACCGTTGTTGAAGAAAGAACATAGAAATGCTCGTTTGGCGTTTGCACGTAAATATGGACATTGGACCTACGCCCAATGGCAACATGTATTATTCTCTGACGAGACCAAGGTTAATTTGATTTCTTCAGATGGAAGGCAATACGTACGGCGTCCAGTAAAAGCGGAAATGAATCCAAGATTCACAAAAAAGCAGGTGAAACATGGCGGTGGAAACATTAAAATGTGGGGTTCATTTTCTGGACGTGGAGTGGGACCTGTGAGGAAAGTTCAGGGTAACTTAGACCAACATCAATACAAGGCAATATTGGAGGAAACGATGCTTCCCTATGCTGAGGAGCATCTCCCTATTATATGGACGTTTCAGCATGATAACGACCCGAAACATACCGCCCGTTCAGTCAAGTCGTTTCTTACCAGTCAGTCAGTATCGGTGCTAGATTGGCCAGCAAATAGCCCGGACCTTAACCCAATCGAGCACCTTTGGCACGAAATCAAGAAAAAAGTTGCCACTTATCGTACCACAACTTTAGATGAACTTAATGAAGCTTTTTGTGAGGCATGGGCAAACATTCCTGTCGAAACATGCCAGAAACTGATAATGTCTATGCCACATCGGTGTCAAGCGGTAATTACTAACAAAGGTTTTGCTACTGGGTACTGATTTTACACGCAATAAAATGGAGCTGTTAAAGATATTATAATACTGCAGATTATTAGTTTTGTTTAACTCTATTTTTCATTATAGTTTACTGTCCTTAATTAAATGTCCAGCTACAGAATTATACCTTAAAATTGAATACATGTTCAACCTTTGATATTAAATACTTTTTTCTATTTATTTATTCTTTTATTTACAGCCATTTATAGCATAATAATCGGACCAAATTATGCAAATAATAGGTGCTGAGAAATCAATATGGTTTTATATTTATATGTACATAACTGGTTATTGCTCTTCACTATCTTGAAAGTCCCTAATTAGTTGACCACGACTGTATAAACCCGAAAAATGTAAAGATTTTCTCGTGGCCAAGGAAAAATGTTTACCGCCGTGGTCACGGGTTTGCAAGTACTATTATAAATGCGAAAGTTTGGCTGGATGGATAGATGTTTATTACTTCTTCACGTGAAAACTACTTAAAGGATCGGGCTGAAATTTGTATACCGGTATTTCTAGGCTTGGAATAAAACATAGGCCACTTTTTATCCCATAAATCAGTTCCCATGAGATAGAAATAACCTTAAAACACTTTCATTGCGGATGTAAGCGGGTTAACAACGAACCTTCTTTGTGTTGGAAGAACACCTACACTACGATAGTTTTTATAGTAAAATAGCAAACCTTAAAACATTTCTAACGGTTCTATAGGAACAACGCGTACAAAGCCGCGGGCAGAAACAACTAAATAAACAAATGACGAATAATACCTACTACTTATGTCGATTGGTAGGTATACTATAAGCAGGTATCTACTGGTATCTACTAACACAAGAGAAAACAATACCAAGTAATAAGAAACCAAAACACTATCATGGACGTAGACGTAAATGGACTTATCGGTAAATGTCAACACTATCCGTTTTCGGAGATCCCTCAGAAAATTGAGCTGCTCTAACAAATGACGTGCTTTATTAGATTCTGGTCGGCGAACCCCGACATCTCGGGGTAAGTGCCTACCCCGAATAGCGACAGCTTCAGTCTGCCAGAAGGCAAACTCCTACGTAATTCGTCGAATATCAAAGTGCTTTAGTACCCCGAGCCAAACTAGCGCCGCCACCTATTTCATGTTATTATTTCGTTGAAAAAGGTTATTTCAAAATTTTTAATGGGCTACACCTATTATGAGCTATTTTTAATGCATACGATGTTGCACTTTGTGGCCACCAAACTCAATTAATGCATCTCCTTCTAAACTAAACCAAATAAAACTATGAAAGAGGAATTAACAAAAAGCTTGCAATAGGTATCACAGACTGCTCATTGAATTTTTTTAAGTGCTACAAAATAATAAGATAATATAGGTGGCGGCGCTAGTTTGGCTCGGGGTACCGTCTTAAAAGTTTATACTACCTCAAATCAACTCCGGATCCATATCTTTCAAACTACTGAATATTTAACTTTGAAATTAACTTCGAAATCCTATGCTTATCCTATTCACAAAATGTCGTCGTAGTAACCCCTATAAGACCTTAAGCGACTCTTGGCCACGTCACAAATTCAAATTACATAATTCCATCATAACTCAAACTAGGATATAAAGTCAGTCAGTCTCTTCGTAAATTTCGTCCTTTTCACGTCACTCCGGCCAAACTGAAGGTTCGATATTTTGTGGTGATGACGATGACATAATAGTGCACTAGTGTGTTAGCAAATACCGGTGCAGTCTCTTTTCGTGAAAGATCGGGGAGAGGTCAGACGCAGAAGGAACTGCTTGCTTTCCGTGGCCAACTTCCTGATGCCCGGAGTCAGGAGTCAGGAAGTTGATCTTGGTGTTTTAGCAATATTTGTCAACATAGTTTTTAATTTTTGACAGAATTGACAGCACTTGTCAATTATTTCACTCTTTGCTACAAACTGCTTTGTACCTATAGATTATAGATTAAGCCCCACTTGCACAACAATATTTTAAAAGTCTAATATTTGATTAACTTTTTTAAACTTTGACGTTTTTGTATGGTTTGACAACTCACTAATCAAAATTAAGCAAGTTAATTATCGTTGTGCAAGCGGTTCTAAGAATAAGAGTAAAAGAAGGGAAAAAAACACATAAATATTGCCAATTACAAACATAGCAAACTCAACTCCCAAACGAGAATTATGGATTATTGTGTTTTTTTTTTAGAATGACTTGATCAAACAGGGGAAAATTGGGACATCCGTTTGTTCGGAGTGAGCTTTCTGAGTGGAAAAAGGTTTCTATTATTGTTTTTATAGTACGGTCGGCAAAGAATGTGACTTAGCACTCAGTCTCATGTCATTTGCACTCTTATATGATGACCTGGTCTCAGAAAAAGAACGTGATTTCTTTATAAATTTCGATCTCATCGCTGATGCTACCAGATTTGGAAAAAATGGTTAAAGTTAATTTGGATGTGTATTTTTAACGCATGTGAATGCATAAATAAAATAAAAAAAATGAAAATATCACTATAAATTTACTTGTTCACTTTTTATCATATCATATCACTTTTTTGACGACCACTGTGGCGCGGTGGGCGAAAGTCTGCCTGCGACGCTGGAGGTTGCGGGTTCGATTCCCGCCTCGGAACAAATGTGTGTACGATCTGCAGACATTTATTCAGGGTGTTCTGGTCGTTTTATATGTATAATAAAAAATATCTATGTATGTATTGAGTTATCTTATGTATATCAGTTATCTAGTACCCATAACACAAGCTCTGCTTAGGGGCTAGGTAATGCTGTGTGAATTGTCCAGCATTATTTTTATTTATTTATCGCCTATTCGTATGGATGTTTCCTAGTGGGCAAACTAGATTGCCTATTTACTTGACTGTACCCATTTCAATTAAAAGTTTACCAAATGGGAAACAATACATGTCATTACTTAAATGTTTACGAAATGGGACTGAATGTATGACATATAAAATGTTTACCAAACGCAACTTTTTAGTAGGTACAGTTTGAGGTTTACCAAATGGGAAGCTTACCAAATGGGAAGTAGCCCTAAATTCTGGTGCCAAACGTGGGTAATATAAAAATTACCCACGTTTGGTTAAAAGTTAAAATCGCTACAAGGCCGTATCAAAGATGGATTAACATTACAGGTTTATTTATTTATTCATACAAAAATCAGATAACAATCGAAAAAATATAAACACAAAGTAGTATTACAATAATTTAGATCTAGATTGAAATCAATTATGTGAACACAGTAAAAGTAATGTTACATGCATTAGATTTAAAATACCCTATGACGTGAAGAAGAAAGACATTCAAACATTGTTAGGTACATAAGATTTATGCACCGCTTAAATCAATAATGGTTATTATCAAAAATATCTATGTAAAGAGTGTAAGATTTTACAAATTCAAGCAAAATCAAACTTCAATAAACCAGTTACACAAAACTTCTTGGCCGTGTGTACCTGAACGCCATTACTCTCCCGCCCACAAAGAATAATCGACGGGCATTTATCAAACCCCACGAACGTGATTGGTTCGGTAGTCGGATTGCTTGTTCTCAATTTGAATTCCAATCGATGTCGATGTTTGATGATTGTGACATCTCACTATTTTTTAAATGCGATTCCATTTTTGAAAACGCTTTTTATCGAAAACAAAAGACGCGCTTTTCTAAGTGGCTAGCTTTTTAGGTGTGACTGAAAATAGATTAATTTTGGAGACAAACTAACTACCCGGTTTCGATTTTATGGATGGTTCAAACTATAAAATTACGACCACATAACCACATAGAATGTGAGTAAAAAAATACCTACAGTTAGTCGTAAAAAATTACAAATGCTACATTGCTTTCAACATACAGCCTTTTTAGCCTTGCGATCCAACCAATTATTCAACGTCTCCAATCCTAGCTAAATGTTTGGTATTTGGATGACGGAACTCTGGGTGGAGAGGTGAACACAGTTTTTGATGATTTAAAAACCATCACTGATGAATTTCAAAAAATTGGTTTGGCACTAAATTTTTCAAAATGCGAGCTGTTTATTTCGGACTCTTGTGTAGATAAAAACAATATCATTGGTAAATTTAATAGTTTGGCCCCCAACATTTCAATTGTAGATAAATGTTCACTTCGACTCCTTGGGTCACCAATTCTTGATGAGTCTTTTCAGCCATTTGTAGATGAGAAAATTCAAAATTTTAACAGAACTTCAGACAGACTTCTCAAAATTAATAGCCATATGGCTTTTACAATTATTCGGTTTTGCCTGTTTGTACCTAAATTTACATATTCTTTGAGATGTTGTCAACTGTGGAAACACAGCGAGCTCTTGGAAGGCTTAGACAACATAATAAAGAATACTTTATCATCGGTTTTGAATATATATTTGGATGACAAGGCATGGTCGCAGGCCTCCCTGCCTGTAAAATTGGGAGGCTTAGGTATACGCAAAATTTCAAGTGTAGCCCTACCAGCGTTCTTGTCTTCTGTCTACAGCACTAGTTCCTTAGTTGAAAAAATTTTAAAGCCCTCTCATTTGGTTATACCTGGAATTTCATTCAAAATTTCATTTTTAGACGAAGCTCGATCTGCTTGGCATAGTGCTTGCCCCGATGCTGCTCCCCCAAAATCTCTTTTGTCCCAACGGCAATGGGACGGGCCTCTGTGTGAGTTGACACGGAATTGTTTGTTACAAACGTGCTCCAGCTCTGCAGATCGTGCCCGTCTTCTAGCCGTTTCTAAATGGGAGTCAGGACATTGGTTGCAAGCACTTCCTTCATATAACACTGGCACTTTATTGGATCCCGTAACTTTCCGTGTCGCAACTTGTCTTCGGTTGGGTGCAAGGTGTTGCGCGCCTCATCAATGCCAGTGCGGTACTGCTGTCGAACAGCTCGGTCATCACGGATTATCGTGTACTAGGGCTGCCGGTCGGATATCTCGTCATGCCAGCCTGAACGACATCATCCGGCGGGCCTTTACCACCGCTAACGTACCAGCTATTCTCGAACCGAATGGTCTGTTGCGTGACGATGGTAAGAGGCCTGACGGCATGACTCTAGTCCCATGGGAGTTGGGGAGGCCTATTGTGTGGGACGCTACATGTGTCGACACACTCGCGCCTTCCCATCTTCCTAGGACTTCCGTGAGGGCTGGTGCGGCGGCAGATTTAGCCGAAGATCTCAAGAGGCGCAAATATGCAGGTCTCGACAGAGCCTACACATTTGCTCCCCTTGGAGTCGAGACCCTAGGTTCGTGGGGTACCGAGGCTCTCCGGGTTTTCAAAAAATTATCTGAGCGTCTGGTCGAAGCGACGCGTGACCCGAGAGCTGGTGAGTATCTGGCACAGCGCATCAGCATTGCTATACAGCGGGGCAATGCAGCCAGTGTCTTAGGCACGCTTCCAACTGGTATTGATATGGATCAGTTGAGCTACCTGTAGATTGTTTGCCACAGTTTGCAGATAGCTTGATTGTTTCTATTGTAAATACTAGTTTTAATTTAAATTTGTTATTTGATTGTTATTTTCTTTCTGAATAAAACATTTTTTTACATACAATGTATAATTAAAGCAAATTATATATTTAAGATTATTTATCGGGTATTTATCGCGTACCTTTTGCTTTCTTTTCCCCAACGTTTCAACCGCGTTACAGCGGTCGTGGTCACGGGGCGACTGAACCGACAAATAATTTTAAATATGTTATCAAATCGCGAAAGTTTAAAAAGTTTTAAGCAAATTATAGATGTAATATTATTCTTTGGTTGGTCGTTCTAGTATTATAATGTTTTGTCTCAAAGTGATTGTTTTTAGGGTTCTGTACACAAAGGGTAAAACGGGACCATATTACTAAGACTCCGAAATTGGGATGGTCCCAATTTCGAATATTCTAAGAAAGAAAATCTTCGTAAACTGCTCTCGCTTCTCACGATCAACAAAAATTAACTGATTCTGAAACACAGCTATTTTCTCAAATACAAGTCCACCGCTGCACTCCAATCTAGCACGTCTTAGAACTTAATCGTGTACGTCATAAATCCCACCCTTACTTAAGTGACCATTTCGATTTCCGTTTTGCCCGCAAAATTATCCGTAATTCAATAACCTAGACATGCCCTGCGAGGTCATGCCCTACTAAGTACGTATATACAAGAAAGGGGGACTTTTTGTCGTAACTTGGTTACGTGCACAAAAAGGATGACCTATAGGGCGGTACCAGCTAAAGGGCTTTCTATGAAAGCGGACCGGAAATGTGTAAAGACAATACGGATTGCCCGTCTTATGGTTAAAGGTCGTAGCAGATTTAGACCGCATCACTGCAGCACGGCATAAAATTGTGCTTTTATGTTTTAGATTTGTAGAATACGGGCTTTGACTCTTTTAATAGAGTCAAATACAATAATAATATAAATACTCTATATGAAAAAAAAAACTAAATAATATACTATATTTGACATAGCTTGGGCAAAAAGCAGTCGGAAAATGTTTGTTTTCTATACTTATATTATAATGAGGAAAGGTTTGTTTGTTTGTTGGAATTGAATAGGCTCCGAAACTACTGGACCGATTTGAAAAATTATTTCACTATTATTATAATCCTACATTATCCCTGATGAAGATAGGCTATATAATATACACCTGCGAAGCCAGGACGGTCATCGCCTTTGCGATACCTTTCTTGTTATAAGATTTAAATAATGTTTTTTTTTAGTGCAATAAAGAATTAAGAAATTAAGAGAAGCCGGGACGGACCACTAGTAGTTCTTAAAATAACAAAATAAATTTCAAATTCAATTTAAAGTTTTCAGTTTTTTTATCTGCTTTCAAACACCATGAAACAGTAGGCGCTATATTGTTGTCATACGGCTGCGTAGGCAAACTAAAATGTATCAACTGTCATCAGCAACAACAGCGCATTTGTTTAGTTCTTGCATCCTACTCACGTCATGACCACAGAGCAATACCTATTTCGGCACTAATCGATTAAGTTTAATTATAATATATAAATAAATAATTTATAGCTGTACGTACACGCATTTTTACGGTACAATGTAGACCATAACTACTTTTTTGTATGATTATTTTAGATGACATTTTAATGTGTTTTGGGAGTTGAATAAATGAATAAAAAAAATACTAGTTTTTGTGGTTCTGGTACTGCAGCTAATTACTTGTAATCTATCTATCTATATATATAAAACAAAGTCGTGTTAGTTACACCATTTATAACTCGAGAACGACGGGGCCGATTTTCATGGTTATTGATTTGTTGGATTTCTCTTAGTCCGGAATAGGATAAGAAGTATTAAAAACATTGAAAAAAATTACCTAAAAAACTGCCCGTACGAAGCCGGGGCGCATCGCTAGTTAGAAATAATAACAGAT
This sequence comes from Eupithecia vulgata, assembly GCA_946478455.1. Taxonomy (NCBI): domain Eukaryota; kingdom Metazoa; phylum Arthropoda; class Insecta; order Lepidoptera; family Geometridae; genus Eupithecia; species Eupithecia vulgata. The sequence continues at coordinate 13,277,529 of OX297875.1, forward strand.
TTCGTGCGCCATACCTGATTTATAGAAAAAAATATATATAAAAAAATTAAAATTTTCATTTGGTACATTTTGTGATGTTGAAATTTCAAAAGAGACCTAGAGAGCCAGTGGGTTATCAAATGAAAGGTATCGGGTTTTGTACATTTCAAAACAGTTTCTGAAATTTCTGTAGGTTTCATACTTTTTAAAATATTTCGAAATAAGTAAACATAATGACCGTTATACAGAGAATACGACCAGAACACCCGGAACAAATACCTGCAGATCGTAAAAATATTTGTTCTAAGGCGGTAATCGAACAAGCAACCTCAAGCGTCGCAGGCGGACCTTCACCCATCGCGCCACATAGCTCGTCAACCGTATACACGTCGTCGTGTCGTTCGACCTAAACAACCTTTCCCTATTAGCCCCAGTCTGGGTTCACTCGAAACCTTTCGCAGTTCAGCGAGCATGCTCGCAAACTATCTGTCGTATGAATAATATTCTATATGTATTGAATTTGCTTTTTGTAGCTGCAGGTTATTGTTCTGTGGATTTTCTGCTCTATTTATTGGGATCAAAGGTTTGATCTCGTTTGTACCTATTAACTATCTATATTGACGACCTCAGTGGCGCAGCGGGCGAGAGTCTGCCTGCGACGCAAGAGGTTGCGGGTTCGATCCCCGCCTCGCAACAAATTTGTGTACGATCTGCAGAAATTTGTTCCGTTGGTCTGGGTGTTTTCTATGTATAATAAAAAATATCTATCTATGTAATGTATAATATTACGTATATCAGTTATCTAGTACCCATAACACAAGCTCTGCTTACCTTGGGGCTAGATAATGCTGTGTGAATTGTCCAGCATTATTTAATTTAATATTTTAATATTTAAAATCTACTTATTTTCAACTTTATATTGACGACCGAGATGGCGAGTCGGGCGAAGGTCCGCCTGCGACACAGGAGGTTGCGGGTTCGATTCCTGCCTTAGGACTAATGTTTGTACGATCTGCAAATTTTTGTGTTCTATATTTCTATGTATAGTAAAATAAAAATAATGTAGTAATGTTTATTAACAAAGAAAATTACACAAAAAAATATAATTCAATTATAACTAGTATTTACAATTGAAACAATTGAGCTAACTGCAGACTGTTGCAAACAGTCTACAGGATTAGTATTTATATATATTTCCTTAACGTAAAAGGCGTCTCCAAATTTTCTCAGATTATTTTTCCTTCCTAAGTTCATTTTGACCGATCAAAATGAGCCAGTATCAATAATCTACGAATAGGTTGTATTATAAACACTAGGTTCTAATTTAAACGCTAATGTAAAGAAATAAAGTTTACTTTACTGTTTGTTTATGAACATTGATTACGTTCATGATTTATTTATCGGTAGATTTACTTCCCTCTGAATAATTCCGGAGCTAAATTGGAAAACTGGGTTATTTATGAAGGTGACCTGGTAAATATTTAGAGGTAGTAAAAGAGTTTTTATTTACAGTTCTTTTGTTATACCACACTCTGGGTATCTCAAAGAAATAAAAACTTCCCAAAAATTATCAATTTCGGCGGGGATTGAACCCGCTTCTTTCAGTTCGGGTATGCTCTCTGACCTTACAGGAAGGACTCTTGGACACGTCTAAAAAACCCAGATACATAAGTAAAACTAGGAAATAAGGAGATCATTTTGTTTTTTGTCCACTTCAATCTTTTTAAGGTAAAGTAAAGAGTGAACAAGAAACCTTTAACCTTGTTAGAATATTAGTTTTCGAGTTCGAGCAAAACTCGTCCCAAGCATTTTATCGTATAGATAGATAATCTGATATTTTACATCGCCTTTACAAAGGATTTGTTTGACAATTTGTTTAAATTTATCATCATTCTTTCCTAAACACGCTCAGCTCCAGAAGGCGCTGAACGTTTAATGAGAAAATCCATACCTTCCTCTAGTAAGAAAAATGAAAAATCTTCTCCAAATTTCACAATAAGTTGCGCTCTCTCTCTTACCTCACTAGTACCTACAACTCAACCAATTAAGGGGGCTATTCATAGCATAATGTTTGCAAAGCGCTCGCTACGGAGCCGGAAACCGGCGACGGGCCGGTTCCGGATCGGTCCCGGCGCGGCTCCGGCAATTGCAGGGTTGCCAGGTGAAAGGATTTTGTGAATAAGTGTTTTGGTTAGGGTCTGAGCGCTTTAAGCTTTAGGGTGCTTTAATGGTGATTTTAAAAGTGAAGGAAATATATTTTTCTTTCACAAAATATGGATTTTACGGAGTAAACCGTCGCTTTTATATAAAATAATTAATTAATAAAATAAAATAATTAAAAATAATACACTTATTATTTATTTATTCTTTATTCTTATTTTTTCTTTATTATTACTTAGGTAATACACTATTTAAAAAAAATCTAAGTCGTATGGATTTTTATTTTATATATGGATGTAGCTCAAAGTCTGGAATCATACGTATATAATATATAACCTAAGCTACTTTTTATCCCATAAAACAGTTCCCATGGGATAGAAATAACCATTATATATTTCCATAGACAAAACGTGTGCGAAGCCTCTGGCAGAAACAAGTACACACTACAATAAACCAACAGAAAGTACCAAAACTATTATTAAACTATTATTACGTATTATTTATTATATTTATTTATTTATTATAAATTTTGAACTGAGCTCCCTACATTAATATTACCCGTAGTTTTTTGAAATTCCTCGAGAGAAGTTGAACCTTGAACTGACATCAAAGTGTTAACGTTCCAACGTTCCTTACTTTGGAAAATTTTCAGTACGAGATGAAATATCGGGGAAATTCCTATATTAAGAGATAGTACGGATTTACGAGCCCGACGTCTAAGCGTTTGGCCGTCATTATGACGTCATTTTGTGGTCGTATGGAGCGTAAAGCGTAGGAAATGTGCGGTGGCAAACGATTGATGTCGATTTTCGATTGCTTTGTGGTGTTGGCTTAGAATTTACACCACCCCCCAACTCTTCCCAAGGGGTTTTTTAAGGGTGCGCTAAATGACGCCTTTTTGAAAAAAGGATACGCTCAGAATTTTGCGTTCAAAGGTACAGGACAGAGCAGAGCAACTTAAGTGCAAAAATCAAGTTTTTGCTTATTATCTATTATTTATTCAAAATATAAAACTTAAAGTCTGGCTATGTAATTCTTTAAAACTAATTGTGTTGTTGTCGCCATCTAATTTTTTACTGAGATTTTTATTTTATTATATAAGAATCAGTTACTTACATTGAATTCAATTTTATAATTATTTTAAGGTTTTGAAATGTTCACCTGATTGAACATTTCAAAACAACACACACTTGCCACATCTAAGTTTTAATTTAACTGAAGATATCCTGTCAAAAATATCTGAAACTGTTATTTTAACAAGCAGTTCCTACTTTACTGGGAACTAGGTAGAAACTGAAAAAAAAATGCGCGGAATTTTATTCTCCGTGCGTGTAAGTTAAGATGCAGTACGCGTATTATAATCGGCCAGAAAAAATATCCCTACGGGACGAGAAGGTACTGTCACGGATTAGGTAATAGTACAGTTTTATACTAAGCAGTTTTAGGAATCATAAGCGGATTTATTAAAAAAAATTACTTAACAGCTTAAACCGATTTATTAACAATTTACAAGAATTAACAAGAACGATATACAATTAGGTGGGTAGAGCACAAAATAACGTCCGCACAGGGCAAAATACGCGAGCAAAGTGAGGGCGCGCCGTTGCCTGCACGCTTTACATAGGCGCGTCGTTACTCGTGTTGGTTTGCGGCATAGGCTTAGAATGTACAGGACCAACAGTGACAGATTAACGGTGTTACAAAAAATGAAATGTAAATGTGTGCGTGAAGTAGTGCTGCCTTGACTCTAGCATAAATTATCGATAGTCTTACGGGCGAAATCACAGGACGTAATGAGTTAATTTAACAAAGTGATATAAAAAGTACTTTAACTATTAGTACTTACTTAATATTAAAAATCAAATACATTTCAAAAATCTTCTCGACTAGGATCAGCGCGGGACCTTATGGCATCTTACTAGCTAAAACAATGACATATCGATATCTTGTGTCGCTATCTCTTTTTCTCTCGTGGCAGTGTGTATTAACTAAATACCTCTCGCTCCCACGCTTTGTTAGTCTATTGAACGTAGTGAAAAAATTCTATGTCTATGGTTTGCGGGGTCTTTCTCAGCTTTATACTAGTGTATCGAATACCAAAATTATTATAATAAACAAAAGATACTTTGTAAATTAACCACATAAACGTTGAGCAGCTGCTCGTGTTTTTAATCAGATAAAAGCTTGGTAAGATTTTCACTTAGCTAATTAGATGCGATTGATGTACCAACTACGTTAGTAATAAACAGTTATTACAGTTATTCTGTGCCAGAAGTGGAGAGAAAAGTGCACTTATTCAAATGATGCGAAATTTATGCGCATACCCTGGTGTTCAGGTTCGGTTTCCTCTGAGACGCTGTGGCGCTAGAATTAGCTCCTTTCTTATTTTAATTTTATACTATCGTCGACATTTGACAATTTGTCAAATGTCGACGATAGTATAAAGTATAGTATCAAGTGTTTTTCTTCAAGGCCTTCCTTAGTACTCAAAATTGCCATATTTTCCGCTAAATTACGGCACCCGGTATAATTTTCTTTGCATAAATTCCTCATCAGTCATCCATCATCTTTTTTTTTCTCATCTCTCTTTTTTTCATTTATCGTAACTGTGAACTTGTCCGTTAATTAATGTAATTGGTGTCACCGTATTAATTAAAGTAAAAATAAATAAATCACCGTAAGATGACCAACGCATCAAGGTCCGTAAAAGATTGTGGGTTCGATTCTCGACTCAAGGTAAATGTTTGTATGAAACGCTGTTAAGGTTATCTGCAGATAGCGTTAAAGTCCGTAGGTAAGAAGTATCAGAGATTTTTGACTCGGTGAGTACTTATTTCGTGGCTTAGTTGGTTAGAAAACACCGGCACTGAGAGTGGGGTGCGGGTTTCAGTCCGAAATCGATTTTTGTGGGAATTTATATTATTTATTAGACCTTCAGATATTTATGATTTCTGAGTATAATAAAAAAAAAGTCAATGCATAGTATTGTATTAAGTATATCAGTTTGGTATATTTGTCCACTGCTGGACATAGGGCTCCCCTAATGAGCGATATAGCGCCCTGTCTTCAGCTTGCCGCATCCAGCATCTGCCAGCAGTCTTTCGCAAATCGTCATCCCACCTGGTCGGAGGGCGTCCCACACAACGTTTGCCGATACTGATATACTGATCATTATTAGATGCACCGTACATATTATTCTCTGCTTAGCTTGGGGATATATTATGTTGCTGTGTGAACTTAAATCATTATTTATTTCTTTTTAATTTCCTCGTCCTGTCGGCGAATTAATTGACTCTTGCGACCTGTATTATGGTTGCGAGTTTTAGCCAACTACGGCTTAACTCATTTTCATTTTAAATTTGTTAGGAGAATTATTTGTTTGTTGATAATCTAGTTGTTGATTAATGACTTAGTTTTGTTTGAGTACTCGTAGAAGTTAAAGAAAATAATGTTAATAGAAGTTATAAGAGCACGAACTTATAAGATGAGGATCTTTTGAAAACTTATCGTTACTTTTTTTTTAAATTTTAGTTCTGAAATTAACAATAACTTTCTAATTAGGTACACAAATTAGGTATACAAAGAAAATAACAATCAATACAATACAATACAATACAAAAATGCTTTATTGTACACCAGAAAAAAAAAACATTACAAAAAACATTTACATGAGACAAGTACAATGTAAATCAAATAATAGACACAAATTAGAACTAGTATTTACTTACAATTGAAACACGCAGACTGTTGCAAACAATCTACGACTATACTGATACACCATATTTATGATAATATCAAACGGAATTGTAAATCAAAATTTGATTCGTTCTCAAATGCAAAAAGCTTTTGCCGTCTTATTTTCTAAGATATGTATTTTATGCCTGGGCCTCTAGAAGAAAAGATACCTATATCTTCTAGACATCCATGGTACAAAGACACATTGTATGTTTTCATCGTTTGAAATTGCGGTCAAAATAAGGTCTCCCGACTAAAATAGTTAAGTGTTTAGTTTAGTGCCAATCAACCCACTTAACTAGAATTTTCTTTAATATTCTCCGTGTACCAAGAATAGTATTTCTCGAAATCCGTGACCTATAATAGAGTCAAGGGTAGAAACAAATGTTTAAATAAAGCATTTGAAATGTCACTTAGAATTTCTAGCATCCACAACGACGTCTCGGACCTCGGTCGCCAGCCAAGAGGTTCTTGAATAACTGAAAGAATTTTAACCTATTTCCGCTGAATACTTGAATTTATTTTAGTGAAGTAAAATTTTGAGTAATTTGTCTGTGTTCCCGTCCACTGAAATTCGAAAATTCTATTTGTTTACGGATTACACTAAATTTGGTTTTACGATCCCCATTGCTACAAACATTTCCATTCAGGCACATAGCACCTGATATAACTACACGTCCAGCAGCACCGTTAACGCATAGCGCAAAAATTAACATAAATATGTATGCAGCTTTAAGATATAATCTGTACAAAAAAAAATAGGCCAGAAAGTGCTATACACATACATTTTAAAGTACGACCGCACTAAGCGAAACTGCACTGCACTGCATTGGAGCTGCGTGGCTTTTTTGTGAATTGATCAAATTTTACGCACTTGCCTTTGTGCACTATTTAAAAATCTAGTTTCATGTTTTTATTGCGTACATGTTGTTAAAGAATACCCCGAACCAAATTAGCGCCGCCACCTATTTTATCTTATTATTTCGTTGATTAATTTATTAAAGTAGGATATTTTATGTACCCGAGTAATTACCTACGTTAAAATATCCCATTCCCATTGAATGGGCCATCCGGGGAGAATCGTTATAAAGGAACAAGGGTAATTTTTCAATGGGCGGTTTGTGTTATGTATCTATTTTAAGCTATTTTTCAATGCATATATTATAATAGTTTTATTTTGTATAGCTAGTTTAGGCAGGGATACAAGGCCCATTTTCAGCAGACATACGTATAATTTTGATTGTTTATGTTTACAATTCTAAATTATTCTTTTGTCTTAATTATACCTATACCTACTAGCTAAATATATTTATTAAGAGTAAATGTAAATAGTCGTAACTAAGTGTGTCTTGTGCTCCTACGGCGAATAAATATATGAATATGAATACGATGTTGAATTTTGTGGCCACCAAACTCAATTATCTATCTTTTTTGAGCTAAGGCATAATTATAACACCGGCTGCCATCCTACGTTTAACATAGCCATGAAAAACACAAAGCAACTAAAATAGCTCTTTCCGTAATGAAGTCGTAAACCGTTTAGCAGCTATAATAATAAAAACGCCATAATAACCGCCCCTGTACGCCATGGCTTTATGGCAAAAACGCAAGCATTCATTGAGTTATTCGGCCCACCTGTTGCTCGATAAGTTGCTTTGTAAATGGTGTTTCAAATACGGGAATTGTTTCTTTCTTTATGATAAAAGAAAATTACCTACAATCAAATTTAAAGAAATTAGAGCTAATATTTACCTTGAAACTGCAGACTGTTGTAAACAATCTACAGGTAGCTTAACTGATCCATATCAATACCTGTGGGACACGTCTCCAAGACGCTGCGCTGGCTGCATTGCCCTGCTGTATGGCAATGCTGACGCGCTGTGCCAGATACTCACCAGCTCTCGGGTCACACGTCGCTTCGAACAGACGCTCAGATACTTTTTTTAAACCCGGAGACCCTCAGTACCCCACAGGGTATAGGTATCTAATTTAAATTGTACAAAAAAAATACCATCGTTTTTTTCAACGCATTTACTGCCCAACTTTGAAGCGCATGGACAATCAATCTATTAATTAGAACATTTAATTGCAATAATAAGCCGAAGGTTCTCTTGGTATTTTACTATTTAATACGGTGATGACAATAAAACAAGCTTGTGATTGATAGTTTAAGAGAAAAACGGTAATAAATAAGAAAACAGATAGTACCTACCTAGGTAGTTTGCATAATTATTTCTGGTACCTATTTTAAATAGTTTTTTTGTTGTTATTGAGACGAAGGGAATCAGATTTGTATCCAATAGATTATTATGTATTTTTTTTTGAAGCTGTTTCGATAAAGATACCGAAGAAAAAAGGTTAAACATAACCTTAACTTCCATCACACCACATATCTAACAAAACGTTCATCCAACGCTACTCACTTATTCAGGTAGTTTCACGACACACCCTGTACACACCTGTAGCGCATGCGTGAAGTTAATGAGATGTTTCCTAAGTACCTACAACTACATAACCCACGTACCGCCAAGTTACCCAAGTTCGGAAGTATGTGAGGAAGTGCTGTCATCGCCGACAAAGGTAATTTGAAGAATCTCTAGGATTGGCGTTTTGTAGCTATGAATTAGTAAATTTAACAACTACCTGTGTGACTATTAAAGCTCCCACGTGTTTTTTTAAACACAGGTACGTTAGTGTGCTTTAAAGCAAATTCGTGACAGCGTTTATATAAATTGACTATTGAATTTTTAAAGCTTTAGAGACTTTCTCCGTTAAAACCACCATTACCAAAAAACTCGTTTAAATTCAAGGCGATTCCCCGAAAATAGACTTTGGTGGCCACGAAGTGCAACTTCGAATCTCTGCTTAAACTATACAAAATAAATATAAAAAAGCTTATAATAATTATCACAAAGTGCCCAATCAAAAGTTTGCTTTAACTTGACAATCAACACACATCATAATAAAATTTAAATATTTATTCCATCGTCTATCTTAATTAGTGACCTAATAAGTTGTAATCTGCTTAAACGATCGCAAAAGATCTACGTTCTCAAATTAGCCACGCACGAAAGAGTGTGGCTTATTAGCCAATAAAAAATAAATAATAATAATAATGACTCGGCGCGTATCGTCAGGAAGTTCCTCTCTTTGCAGCCCTAGTCACCGGTTGCTTGAGCCTAGCTTCGCAGCCGCTGATCTACCGTTTTGATATGTATTTTTTACCTTATTTTATTTTATATTTTCTATAGTAAAAAATGTATTTTTAAAGAGATTTAAAATAAAAGAAGTATAATAAAAATAAAAATTTATTTTCCAGAATAAAGCTTAAAACTACAAGATACAAGTACTTACATAAAGTTATTCTATGTTAAAGAGTTATATAAGCAATATGATAGGTATTATTATTACCTCTCTTTGATTTCAAAAAGTTAATGAAAATGTCCGAATACCAGATCCGCAAGGATTTCACTCAATAATACGTATTACACCTTACTGGTGGATGTAGATGTTAGTGACTTCTGTGACAGCAGCAGCGTAGTACCTCTGGTTAAAATACATACATAATATTTTAACAAAATCTAGAAGCTTCAGATCAATCACACTTAAAAGGTAAAAAAAATGATAACTAATAATATTATGAAAGTAACACGGTAACCTATATTTCCCATGAAAACCGAGTGCGCTGAAAACTTTTGCAATATTTCCTGAAGGTATTTTATTTCATGTCTGTCGAGTTACTCGAAACTTCACATTTTCAATTTCCGTTCATAGCAATGCAGGGAAACGTCCAACGAGATTTCAACCAGCGTGCTCTAGAAATAAGATTCAAATTGAGTATCATTGAATTATGGGCTGTGAAATTTGACAGACGCCAGGCGAGACACAATCGATGCAATAAAATGGTTGAATCAGAAAATAGATGTTTCGAAATTGCTTATCAATCGTCAAGCAATAAATGACTTAAATTTAAAAAGTTATAGCTGAATGATCTTTAAAATCTTTATCTGGCATGAAAATAACTTCGATCCCTAACACTTTCATGGCCGAAGACGCATAAGTCGATATGCGGGTCCATGTCGAGGCTGGGCAGTGAATGCGACTAACACTTTCATGGCCGCATAAGTCGATCTGAGTCGTAAATCTTTAAAAATGCTTTAGATTTAGTAGTTTTGAGCTATACAATATCATAATTCTATATTTCTAGTATGAAAATAACTTCGTTCCCTAAACGAGAATTTCTCACAAAATATAAAAACAACAAGAATAAGTAAGAGTAACAATAAATGTGACTTTTGGAGAGCTACTAAAGCGTAGTAAGCTACGACGTTGAAAACCGAGGTTTCATAAAAATGTAGTATAACTGGGTGGTTGGCTTAAAACATAATAATTTGTTACTTTGTTACAGAGGTTTCACATTACAGTTTGTAAAGGTTTGGTGGTGGTGTTGGTTTAGACCCGAAAACCTTTAGGTATTAGTTTATTTTTGGTTTATTTTGGTATAAAAAGTCAGTAGCCTTTGGTCAAATAATAGTCACTGGTAAATTAAATTAATTAAGAATAATATAAAATTATTCTGATTGACTTATGATATTGAAATGGTAAAATAATGGCAAATTAACATTAATAAAAAAAATGGTAAATTAACGTTAATAAAACGTAATTAGTTAAAATGGCCTACGGAGCTGAGACGTGGACACTCACGGTAGGGCTGGTCCACCAGTTTAAATTTAAAGTCGCCCAGCGAGCTATGGAGAGAGCTATGCTCGGAGTTTCTCTGAAGGATAGGATTCGCAACGAATACATCCGACAGAGAACCAAGTTTATCGACATAGCTCAAAGGATTAGCAAGCTCAAGTGGGAGTGGGCTGGCTATATTTCGAGAAGAATCGACAACCGCTGGGGTAAACGTGTTCTTGAGTGGAGACCGCGACTCGGCAAACGTAGTGTAGGACACCCTCCGACCAGGTGGGATGACGATTTGCGAAAGACTGCTGGCAGATGTTGGATGCGGCAAGTTGAGACAGGGCGCTATGGCGCTCATTAAGGGAGGCCTATGTCCAGCTGTGGACTGGTATAGGCTGATGATGCAGTTAAAATGGTAATTATAAGATTTTGTATTATACTTGTAGTGCGTAAGGCCTCACGCTTCGACTTCGGCAGGACTCACCCGCGTCCCACCCTCACAGTACGGGTGTGCTCTAACCAACTAAGCCACGAAATCTTAGTCGGTTTCGTCGAAAATCTTCCGGATCTCTTACGGCTCTAGCGCCGCTACCGTGGCTTGTTGCCGTTACTAGTTTTAATTTTATTCCAAATAACGGAATTTTCATCATTTACATAAGAATTCATATTCATATAATTTATTGTGATTTTATGCATACATAAATTTTTCTTAGGTGTAGATAGTGTTAGTGGGTACACAATGTATAAAAACCCTGTCAGGGCGCAACAATTACATAGGTATTTTGAGTTCGATTTTGTTAGCTTAATAAGTAATTTTACTATGGTACTTAAATTTATAGATATAATTAATTTTAGCAATGGAATGAATTAAATTAAAACTACTATTTACAATTGAGCTAACTGCGAACAGTTGCAAACAATCTACAGGTAGCTCAACATTTCCATTTACATTAATGTCATAACGAAACATAGTAACTAAAATCACAGTAATTTGTAAATGACGTAATCGGGTTATGCGTATAACACTGTAATCATAGATCAGTACAGGGATGATTCGTATGGCTGGAACCCTTGAAACTCGAAACTCTATATAGTTGTTTTTTGTGGGCGGGCGGGCGGCGGCGCGACGACCCGGCGCCAGCCTTCCTGTTCCACCCTCGGCCCCAAGTGATGACATGGTAGCGATTACGTAATGGCTTGTACCTATTTTTGTTTTTAAGAAATATTACGATATTGTTGCTGTCGGCGGCAGTCGATGGATGGGGTTCAGTTCAGGGCCTATTTTAATTCTCCAACACGAAATTTCGCATTTCTTTTCGGGTGATTAGTGTACTCTTACACACTGAATTAAAGATTTGCACAAAAAACTAATCTAAAACATCGGGAGACTGTAATCTATGCCCTAATGCAATCTATGCATCTATGCGAGAAATGTATTTGTTAATAATGTAAACGATGCCTGTTTTCTATGACCTTCTAATTATTTTAAATTGGTACAGGCAACTAGAAAATATCGTAGAAAATTCTGTTAGTAATAACAAGAGCAAACAGTATGATTGTTTATACTCTAGCTACCCGTGACTTTGCTTGCCTGCGTAATCTATCTCTTGTCTGGTAAGGTTTGTATTTCGTTATTTTTTATTTGTATTTAAGTAGGTAGGTATGTCAAAAACTGAAAAATTGTTACGATAGCGTTTGTTGGTGGTATAAAATATGCCTTCAGGACCATTAATCGTGGCGTGTCATTTGGGGAGGCCTATATGGTCGGCAGTGGACGTATATCGGCTGGTGATAATGAATCAAACACATCACCAGCCCTTATTATGTCCACTGCTGAGCTGTCATCAGATACTGTAGTGATAGATAACAGACGGATACATAGACCCTTCTTGCTTCTCTCCCTATGCTCTAAGCGTTTTATAATAGTTTGATATTTATTTATTATGATATTTAACACCCGAGAAAAGAGAAAGGTGTTTTTAAATATGTTTTTTTCTTTCTAATTATTCGTTTGTATACTTTTCATTTAATAAACTAGCTTACCCACGCGGCTTCGAGCATTTTTTTATTCGGTCTGCAGATGCAATCAGTAGTTTTCAGTTCAGCTACCTGTAGATTGTTTGCAACTGTCTGCAGTTAGCTTAACTGTTTTAATTGTAAATACCAGTTTTAAAATAATTCTATTATTTGATTGTACGTAGTGTAGGACGCCCTCCGACCAGGTGGGATGACGTTTTGCGAAAGACTGCTGGCAGATGCTGGATGCGGCAAGCTGAAGACAGGGCGCTATGGCTTTCGTTAGGGGAGGTCTATGTCCAGCGGTGGACTAATATAGGCTGATAATGATGAGTTGTTTGTGGATTTGTTTAATTAAATTCATTTTCTTGCAGCATTGCTATACAGCGGGGCAATGCAGCCAGTGTCTTAGGCACGCTTCCAACTGGTATTGATATGGATCAGTTGAGCTACCTGTAGATTGTTTGCAACAGTTTGCAGATAGCTTAATTGTTTCTATTGTAAATACTAGTTTTAATTTAAATTTGTTATTTGATTGTTATTTTCTTTCTGAATAAAAATTTAGTAGGTACTTTTACCTTTTAAATATTGTTGTTGAATTTAGGATAACTCTTGAGCTTTCTGAAGTAAGGGACATAGAGGAAGTGTTTTTACCTAGTACCGAGTTCTAAAACTATGTGTTGCAACGTTACAGCTAGTTACGAGTATTATCGAAACTATTTCACTAGAAACTTCTTCGCAGGTGCTCCAATAGGAATAAATTCGGTGTTCTAATGGAAATACTTCAATTTTCTGTGGAGAAAAATTAAGCTGAGGCAGAACCTAATTGGTTCACATATTAAGGTTATTGTTTAATACAAAAAAATGGTTTTTATATACCTAAGTTTTGTGTACCTATTGTGTGTGCCAATAAATGTATTTTCTTTCTTTCTTCAATTTTTCTTGGATGCAACACCCCGCGTACCTACTTTTTAACTTCCTATCTTATTTATCAATGAATTTACGTGTTTATCTCCACTTGGACCGCACCCGAGGCCGCTGTTCGTTTATACGAACAGCCTGAACTGAGGGAACTGAGTGTTTATACACTCAGTTACTATGTAAATTGTCAAGCTCCGTCAGACCGAAGGTGGTCTACATTGAGCCATTTCACACCAACCCCGGACATTACGGCAAACTTACGTACGATGCATAAGTGCTCACCTCTGTAAAGTTTTTATGCTCTAGTTCTCATGTAAGAGCTTTTTAACTGAACACATAAAAGACGGGAATCTTAAAAGTGCACGTGTTTTTATGATTTATTATTACCAGCTAAATATTTTATTTATCATCATCAGCCTATGGTAGTCCACTGCTAGACATAGGCCTCTAATGAATAATGTTAATAACATTAATAATATAAAAATAATAAATGATGATTAACCAACGAATAATAAAAGCGGAGGAAGTTCTATGTTCTTCTGTATTTATTTTTTATAATAATGTCCGTTTCTCTGTCAGTTATAGGCAGATTATCTTTTTCGTTTTTGTATCAGATACATGTTCTATACATACATGATACATGACAGATACAGATGGTGGTTCTAATTGGTGTAATTTATATTAAATATAATGTTTTAATTATCGCAATATAATATAATATTTTATATTCATAAGTTGTATGTAATAATCCATTATAAAATAAATGAACTGACCTGAACTGAACTAAGTATTTGTCCCGAAAAACTTTAAAGTACTATTAATACTAAGGATTCTAGTCGAGTTAGTCGGTTTATAGATTTTTCGAAACAATCATTTTTTTTATAAACATTGTTGTTAATTCTCGTTCGCGATGGAAATGTTTTGAAAGGTTGTTGGAAAGGATTAATCCCATAAAATAATTAAAATGATTATATTAATGGGTTCCATAAAAATAACCAGAAGTCTTTTTTTTATTACAAGTGAGTTTGATAAGAGTCGGATTTGCCAAACTTGCCCCATAAATTATAACCCGTTGGCTCGGAAAGTTTCACAGTAGCATCTTCAAAAAGTGACGAACCAAAAATGTGTATAATAAATCATTTTCTTAAAAAAACATTATAATAGTTTGATCACGTTGTAAAAGAAGGCCCTAGAAAATGGCGAGGTCATGTAAAACCTTCCTTGCTCTTCCTGATGAAAAAGCTACGTAGTTAGGTTTCGTTTGATATGACATCAGTACGTACTCTCAATTGAGTTTTATGGCTAGGTATTATAATATAACAGAGGCCACGATTAATATCTTTTTTTGGCTATAAAGTCTTTATTCAAAAAGAAAATAACAATCAAATAATAAATTTTAATTAAAACTAGTATTTACAATAGAAACAATTAAGCTATCTGCAAACTGTTGCAAACAATCTACAGGTAGCTAAACTGATCCATATCAATACCTTCTGAGACATAGAATATTATAGTGTTTAAAAATCTGAAAAAAGCAATCTAGTCGAAGTCGCATTCAAATACAAGATTTAAAAAACTTCACTCTTTAAAAAAATCCCAAAGTTACCCCTTTTTTAATGTTTTTTCAATGTTATAAATTAATAATATTTTAAAGAAATTTTTTGTACATTTAAGACATTGTATATTTCTAAATATATTCGCATAGTTTTACTTGATAAAATGATTAGCTTAATCACTATGTTTAAATAAATACAAAATTTACAAGCGTGGCGACTTGGCAAAAGCGCGCTGGCGCTTATGGACAAAGCTGCAGGAAACCTAGCCTAGTGAAAAAGGTTTTTTCTTTTACTAAAAACTTTCTTTACAATTTTTCAAATAACCAGCATTTGAAGAAACATCCTCTTTTCCAAAGAAGAGAAATGGCTGCTTGCTCATAATTTCACGCCCCTGCATCACCGCAAATCAAAATTTATCCCAACCTTACTGCGTTGTACAT
This sequence comes from Eupithecia vulgata, assembly GCA_946478455.1. Lineage (NCBI taxonomy): Eukaryota > Metazoa > Arthropoda > Insecta > Lepidoptera > Geometridae > Eupithecia > Eupithecia vulgata. Next base: position 13,293,022 of record OX297875.1, read on the forward strand.
GACTTCACATGTAACGTAAATTGTGGGTAAGCACCGCAAAGCGACGTGTCATAACGTGTTTACAGTCATGGGGTTAACGGGGCTTAATGGACCCTTAACGTGAATTATTACGTTAGAATATACCATCACCCATATAGCCTAATTAAATTACAGTTATATGACAATGTATGTTTTTACTACTATAATTTTATTTAAAACCTGACGTTCATTAACAAATCCATCATAACCAGTACATCGACGTACCGTATTTTAATCATGCTACACGTATCATGGATAAATGTTAAAAGACTATGTCTTGCCATTGACGTGGTCACCAGGAAATATGCAATAACAATACAATGCAGAAATTCTTAATGGTACACCAGAAAATAACATTAAATATCAATATCAAATATCAATAACGTTTATTTCTTTAAGCTTACAAAATAAGCACTTAGACAAGTCAAATTTTATACTATAAACAGGTTTATAAATAGTCATTATTATCAAATAAGAAATATGATGTTATTGATTTTATTCGCTTAAATTTTTTGTCCACTAGTGGACATTACATAGAACTATCACATAAGACAAGTACAATGGGTGCTTTATCGCTTAGAAACAATCTCTTCCAGACAACATTTGGATGGAATAAGTTCCCAAAAATTTTCTACTTCGGCGGGACTCGAACCCGCGTCACACCCTTAGTACGGGTGTGCTCTAACCAACTAAGCCACGAAGTCATTTCTTAGAGATGCCTAGAGTGCGGGTAAGCACTGTAACAAAAAATAATTATTTATCGGGTATTTATCGCATATCTTTTGCTCGCCCCGTGACCACGATCGCTGTAACGCGGTTGAAACGTTGGAGAAAAGAAAGCAAAAGGTACGCGATAAATACCCGATAAATAGTCTTAAATATGTTAAGAAATCGTGAAAGTTTAAAAAGTTTTATCCTAATATGTAAATATTAGGATAAAACTAAACCTAATACTAAACTAAAACTAACACTAAACTAAACCTAATATGTAAATATTAGGATAAAACCTAAATAACTTTGAGAATATAAAATATCTTCGATTATAGAACGGACTACAAGTATAAATAGTTACTCTTCTCCATAGAGATTTTTACAATAGTTTTGCGACTGTCCCCTAAACACCGTGGCTTCAGTGATTGAAATCTTGCTAAAGCTAAATTTGCAAAACTGGCTTTCACTTAACGGCAATAGTAGCCCATCATACTACAGCTAAATTAGCAATGCTGGGTTTCACCGCAATAGCCATCGGTTTGGCAATTTGTGGTTTGTTTATTGTCAATTAACACCTAAGAGGACTCTACCACAGATTGTTGCTTGAAGAAGAGTACAAATAAAACTGTTATCAGTTTCAATTGTGAATACTTATTAGTTCCAATTTGTTTCTGTTATTATTTATTGTAAGTTTCTTTAATAATTATTAGTAGGTAACATTTATTAAGAAAGAAAATAACAATTAAATAATAAATTTAAATTAAAACTAATACCTATTTACAAGTTAGTTTCTTTAATATTATGGCATTTCTTCCAAATACAGTTTGTAATTTTAAGCACGTATATATATTATGTAAGTTATAGATTCAGGCACAAAATTTATGGAAGAAAGTATTTATTAACAATTCCGTTTTGCGCGGAATTGTTACTCAATATTTTCATCCACTATCACCTATGAATAAATACCTAGCAATTCGACTTGCTTGAGTGAGTGTTTTTCATCTATAACGAACATTTTGTTCGATTTTCTCGTAGGAGGTTTTGTGCTGAATTGTTAATAAATAATTTCTTCGTTATATTTAATGTCCATAGTTAATATATAACCAAAAAAATAAATATAAACATTGGGATCTTTGGTAAACAGAGCCCTGGATTTTTATCGCGGTTGTATTGACGAGACATTGCATTTCAACGTCTAGCGGACATGGAACTACGCAAATCTCTTATATCCCCCTCTTTCTAGGTCAGGAGTTGAAATCTGCAGCCGCTGCTTACCGACGATTCACCCATACAAAAAATAAAACGTGAAAATCCTCTTTGTGAATACTCGGAAAAATATTTCCATGAACAATATCTAAACCTATCTTTTAAACTTAGAACTCTTTGATAATTTATGTCGGAAACATAAGAAAAGAAAGTATAACACTAAAGCTGTGTTGTTACTCGTAGTAGGTTAGGTACCTACTTAAAGGTCGCTGTATACATAGGCTGGATTGCTCCAGCAGCGCTCCCGCACAGCAACCAGACGCCTCTGTCTTAAATCTTATTGATCGCACGCTGTCCACGCGCTGTCCACGCGGCGACCGCTAGCGACAAGGTCACTGTCCACGCACACTCGGCAAAAATACGTATCACCGTATAACTTGCTTCAAGCCAGCTGTCCACGCGGCTAAGGCACGCGTGCCACTTACCCTTGCTTGAATCAAATCGTCAACCAACGAGTGGCTAGATTGCTATTTTATGTCGAGAGATTACAAAAAAACTTCACTCGTGAGCTCCATCATAAAAAAACTCTAAGTATAGTAAGTGCAAGTTTACGATTTTGGCCTGGGGTAGTTTATGGCACGTTTAAATGGAACTTTCCTCCCTAAGGGTGAAGAATGGTCCTTTTTCTAAAAGTTGAAGTCCTTGGGCGTTTTGATTTGTCAGTAAAGGTTTATAACTTTCCGGTGATAAATAAAAGTAACTCTAGGAAAGGGTTTTAACAACCTCGTATTGAAAGCGTGGGTTCTATGGAGTTTTAGATGGACGTGTAAAAGTATTCCTAGATTTACGTGGTTTGAAAAATCTGAAGTGTCCCTAAATGCGTGTTGTACGTCAATTGGGTAACGTTAAAACCTTTTTCTCCGTAACATTTAACGAAAAAATTAAGAAAAAAAACATAATAATTTATGCGATACAAAGCAGGTCCTCTTTGTTTCTAAAATAAAAAATAAACTATTTTTCGATTTTACTTACTTTATAACGTTTATCTCATAAACCATCAACCGCAAGACTTTATAATTGTCATCACCGTAATAAATAATAGAATACCTAAGAAATCTTTTACTTATTTTAAAAATAGAACCTCTTCCTTTTTTCTAAGTCAGTTAAAAATGTACGGCCTTTCTTGAGTTATTTTACGAGGTTCACCTCGAATTTATTTACGTCAGGTCCAATAGGGCTTTCCCTGCTCCTTTAGGCTTTTAAGGAGTTCAAGACCAACCAACTTTGTTTTGATTTGTATTGTAACTGAAACCACTATCTAGGTCACTCGTTAAAATTTTATTTCTTGAAATTCTTCTTTTAGATTTAAACTAGATTTTTGTTTGTTCCTTCTATTTTCCATCCTATATGGATCCGGTGGCATTTTATAACTTCTTTCTTTATAATAAAGTCCATATAATCTATACTAATTTTATAATTAAAAACGATAAAACATGAAACAGGACAGGTAAAATAATTTGCCATGTTTTAAAAAACTATAACCCGACTTCAAATTTCGATTAATAGTATTCATCCATGTCTCAAACTGTTACATTAGGTGATTGCTGTTGTGGTTTTTTAAGTTTTACGGGATAAATACAATTTCCTCGGAAATAAAATTTACATGGACCACCTCGGAATCATTCTCTATAGGTACAATGGGTAAAAAAATCATCGAAACCTGACAACTTTGTGAAAAAATATGTGTTGTATAACATAAAAAAAATATACTCGTCGACTTGAAAACCTCCTCCGTTTTTTTCGTCTGTTAGTAAGCATGTGTTCGGCTTAGCTCAATGCTTCGTACAGGTAGATTATGGTGCTCTTGGTTAAGGTATTAAAAACGCCCTTCCTCTGACAGTTTTTCTTAGTTGGCTTTTACGACACCCACGGGCTCAGTTTAAGGGTTCAATTTGTACGACCGCATCGACTATAGAATAGCAATTAACCTTTAAAATTTGTTAAACAGTAATACCTTAATTAACTTTGATTTATCTTTGTTTCATGTTCCCTTCCCGTCCGGTGTTCTGCAAAGAAGGTAAGTTACTATTGAGTTATATATATTTATTTATGTTAATAACACGAGGTTCTTCCGGTTGAAAAGTTCGGGAACTTTTGGACATGTCCCAAAATGTCAAAGTTTTGCAACTCGTGCCAGCAATGGGTCACGACGAGCCAAGGGATTTTGAAGGACAGGTTTGCAATACAGACGTGTTTCCTGCTAATGATGTGCTGAGTTATCTTTTAGTTAGGTCATACGGGAAAAGTCATCAGGGTCTATGAAACCGCCTTTCTCGCTGACTATTATGCCGTATTCGTATTATGCCAAATTTCGGGCTTATAGCATTATCAAAATGCTAGTTTCCTAAAAAAAATTAATGGTCTGTCAGTTAGATCAGAAGATCTTGAACACGTATATTTAGACTATTAAACAATGAAGATAAAGCCAGTTAAAGTTCCGCGTGACGTCACGTCAAACCTTACTTTTTAGCGACATTGTGACGTCACGAGCCCCTACTTCCAAACTTTAACGCGCTGTATCTATGTTCGTTTTTGTTTGATTGATAAAATAAAAAATACCTGTCCAATATCTTCGGATAATGTAACTAGAAACTTGAAAAATCTGAATTTATCGGCACTGATTTTAAGACCTCCTTGCTCAATAAAATATAAACCACATTATTTATCTCCCTGTACATTTAGATTATATGCCAAACTGCAGACGAAAAATCTGAGATGGTAAAAACTTATCCATACCGAGTGGATGAATAACTTTTTACCTCCTCAGATTTGTTTACACAAAACAATAGATTGTTTTCTTGTCGCATAAAGCGAAAGGGTTCAAGCAATCCCATTACCAACTCAAGATGCTTGTTTCGGAATCCGATTCTCTTTTATTACCTCCCTAGTTTGAGTTTTACACCCATTCCGTTCAAATCGGATGTCGTAAAACGGATTTCATACGAGCTCAGATAACCAGCGCATCACTAGTAGATCATAAAACATACGGAAACGAATAAAACCTTTATGTGTACCTCAGATAGAGTTTAAAATGGGATTCTTTATAGCTCTACCGGCACTTACAAGATGTAAAAAGGTGTAAGTCCTGAAAGACGAAGAAGGAAAAGAAGCTCTAAGACATGGGAGGATTAATGTCTTATTTTGTATTTCAGACCGAGTGACGTTTAGACCAGAGAGTAAGTTCGTTTTTGAAAAGATTTTTGTGTTTAGAGATCGGCTGGCTTATTCTGCGAAAATAACACAAATATTCGTGATCAATTATTATACAGGGTGGTTTTTGAGAAGGACGGTGATGGTCAAGTTCGGGAATACGAGAGTTAGAGAAAAGTCGTGAAAGGAATCACGAGCTCAGTTTATCGGAAAATAAAAACAGCATAATATAATTTCTTAGTTTTCTAAGAAATTAAGGAATAGATGTTAGATCGAAGACAAAATATAGGTTAAGTATTCTGGCTAGCAACAAACACACCAATTATCCGAAAATATTATTTAAAAATTATCACATGTATGCTTAATGGAGTATTGAAACTGAAATTGTAAAACACAATACTAATTTTCTTTAAATTAAAAATTAATTCTTTATTTCTTTTTTCTCATCCACCAACCTAGTCCGATGAAATACAGGGTGCCATATTTTTAGAAAATCAAACTGTTCGATATACTCGCAAAACTAAAAAATAAAAGAAAAACTTAGTATGCAGTAACTGTTTTCTGATAAATCCAAGGCATATATGTGTCCTTTTACGACTTTTCTCATAACTCTCGTGGTTTTGAAATTGGCAATCACCGCCCTTCTCAAAAAACCATCCTGTATGTTTCTAAGTAACAAAATCTTATTTAGCCACACGTTAAGTTCAACTATAACATAAAAAAGTGACTTTTGGTTTTGTGTCAGTATAGCAATTATTTGGCACTTGTGTTCCAAAGTGCTTCGAAAGTGTTATGTAGGTTTCAAGAAGAAAATGGCTATTTTCTTATATTTATTCAGACTTGTGTATTTAATTTGATCTCTATTACTGTTATGTATATTTTTCTGATGTTTTGTTATGTCTTCTACCGTGTATTCAAAACTCCTGTCTATTGTTACCACGACCAATTTAATTTAGTCTATTTTTTTTATTATCTGTTTTACTATTTTATGCATTCAGTAATTTATAAGATTCTTGGAAAAATATTTCATGTAATTCTTCGCGTAGTTTTATTTCAATAATGAACTATTTATTTTTAAATTATGCTGATCAAATAATTGTTTAAATTCTATATTTTTTAAATATTAATGTATATTAATACTTTTGGTTGACTGTGTCAACTCAAAATAAATCGGTCGACCGAGTGAATAAAGAACCACTTATATCGGGTGATTGACCCTTGCTCCGTAGTGTAAGAACTATAGGTTTTGCGGAATAGGTAGAGTTAGTTAGGAATAGATCAAGATAGATAGAAATAGATGACTTGTTATAGGAATAGATCACGAATATTTTAGTATAGAACAAGCCTGCGCTTAGAATTAGAAGTAACTAACGCTTTTGTTGCCTACGAAAGAATACTAATTGCAGGAAGCTCTTAGAGTAGACATAGCTTCGTATTGTTATTAGAATTATTTAGATATAGGATTGTGTTTCATTTAATGTAGAAAGAGGAAAATTCGCTCACTTTTTGTGAACCAACACAACTCTTATGAGCACAAAGTATCTAAAAGCCAGAAGGTTCACTTTGTAAAATTTTCAACAATTCAGAAGTAAACGATATAATGTTGATTGTTGTGATTAAGGCGCATACCCCACTCAAAGTGGCGCCGCCACCTAATTTATCTTATCATTCCGTTTAACAAAGCAATTTTCAAAAATTCATCTTCCAGTTTGTGATACCTACGAGTATCATAAGCTTTCAATGCCTCTGTAATAAATTTATTCTATTTAGTTTAGGCAGAGATACGAAAATAGATTTTGATGGCCACCAAGGGCAATGTCGTATCTCTGCCTAAACTAAATAGAATAAAACTATGTATAACAGAGGCATTAAAAAAAAGTTTATGATGGGTATCACAAACTGGAAGATGGATTTTTGAAAATTCCTTTGTTAAACGGAATAATAACATAAAGTAGGTGGCAGCGCTAGTTTAGGTTGGGGTATAAGGGAAATATAAATTGCCAATTTAACCTACTGTCATTTGTTTATAGTGAACTTTCTGACAGCTAGTAATTGCAGCTAGAATTTACTGCTTAAGCTGCAGAGTCACTGCGTAAGGCAGTGTAAACGCACTCGTGACTTTGGGACTACCTCCTTCTGTGCGTGTAGTGACCAAGATAGTCACGTCATATTCACATACAATACGTAATACTGATGTGCGCCATTTCTATACATAACGCGAGATAATTACTCGTGTGTGGAGGTAGTTCCTATATGTAGTTGTCTGATATTTATTTATACTACACCTAATCAGAAAGTATATTATTCCTGTTCTAAACATAACCTAGAAAGTTCGTCATTGCAAGCGTACTAAAAAGCGGAACGGAAAACTTTATGGAACTTCATTTCTCACGCGTTTAGCGGGAGAGAAATTCATTTCTAACGTGTTATTTTTTTTTATTTTTAAAATTGCAACCGCTTTAGTTACTTTCATGTCAAACAACAAAAAATTCAACTCCGAATCAGCAGTATGATTTGGCCTCTTCCGTAACTATTCGGAACAATAATTGAAAAATGAAACATGTGTAAATCGTACGCGGGTATTTATTACGTACGATTTTCATGTAATTCGAGTTTACATTTTCAATTTAAACGAGTGATTTAGAAGATTTTTCCTCGTAGGTGTAGTATAAATCGTATATATATACATATAAATCGTAGGTATCACTCGGGAGAAAGTGCAATTCCTACCTCGTGTGTTTTAAGACCCTCGACTGCGTCTCGAGCCTGAAATCACACAATCGATAGGAATCAAACACTATCTCGCTTGGGTGTACAATGTACTATTGTCGCAGTAGAATATTTGTAAACCTCTCTAAATGAATTCAACCAAAAGAGGTAACTTATCCACTAGTTTTGTTTAATATAAGTATAAATGCAAATAGGTGGCTGCAGCTCAATTAATCTAACCCTATTAAGGTTACGCTAGCAGATTTGACTATGGCTTCAGATATTAGAAAAGCTTCTAACAGCATAGCTAAGCTACAAAAGATTAATGGGGTTATACCCTTACTCTTTAATTTTTTGCGTACCGCATGATGTAGGTGAATGAATAAAACAATTGTTTTGCGTAGAACAGAAGACTAGTCTTAGCTATTTTTTACTTTAAATACCTACTAACATAGATCAAGTAAAAATAGATATATACTTACTAATATATTCTTTACTTTTTAATTTTCGATTCATTAGTTTTTAATTTTAGATTCGTAAGTTTTTAATTTGGAAAGTTTTTTTTTAGTTTAAATATAATATGATTGTATGTTACAGCGTCAGTTACTCAATAATGTCTTAGTATTCTGAATTTGAATACAAAGTCCGAACCGAGCGCATAAGTGTATGTACACCTTTATTGTTTAACAAGCCTTAAAATCGTCAAAGGAATCAGTCAATCGAGAAACTGTTTCAATCAGAAATCGGAATTGAAGTCAGAAAACTCCGTGGTAACTTACTACCCTACGGATATAAAAGTCTTGTCGAACCATCTAGAAAATCCCTACACAGCTGTATAATAATATACGATACAGAAACTTTGAAAATGGAACTCCGCGTAAACTCAGGGGATAGATGTCGCCACACATTCTCGTTACTAACGTGAATTTAGGCTGAAAACACACTTAGTATACTAATTGTGCCCACATTTTACGCATCAAGTTACATTGTAAATGTAAGGGTGTGAGCTATTAAATGAATAAATAATGCTGGACAATTCACACAGCAGCACCAAGCTAAGCAGAGCTTTTGTTATGGGTAGTAGATAACTGATATACATAATACAATATATTACATAGATAGATATTTATAACTAAATATAGAAAACGACCAGAACACCCGGAACAAATATCTGCAAATTTTCGCCCACCGCGCCACAGAGGTCGTCAAATATGAATAGGTATATCTTTTATTATATATATTAGCCGCCTAATCAAAGAATCATCCCCTTTGTAGAATGACTAGGCAGTTCACAAAACGAACACGTTTCTTGGGAAAACCTATTTCATTCGATGAAACAGCTAAGTGACGATTAGCCATACTGTTGAACTTTGATCGTTCAAAAACCGTTATATAGGTATTTAGCTGAATGGCGCATTTGTTATCAGTCTAGCCTATCTAAAGACGGGTTGATTCTTCGATTTGTCGGCAACAATCATACCACTTCCCATCTTGTTTGTACCGCGAAACAAAATAGTAAGACAACGCAAGTTTGCACTCGTTTAGTTACCATTTTTTTGAAACTTAGTGGAAATAATTTTTGGTCAATATTCCATAACTTAACCGCTAATCGGACATCACGAGTAAAATCGCTCGTGTAAAACAGCCTTCTGGAAGCGATACTGGCAATGTTAGCATTTCCTCGTCGCGACAGCAGCGCTGCTGTGCTGTGACAGGCAGAGTGTTGCCATGTTGCGAACTAGGACGGCTAGAACTGTCGGTTTATTTACATTCTGATGTCAAAGAACTCTTAATACTAACAACTCTAGTGAAAAGTTTAGAAAGCAGATGCCGTGAGATTCTTCTGTGAACATAAGGATAAATCATTTTCCTTTCTCTTACGCTTATTCTTGTATTAGCTCTCGGACGCTGCTTAAAGTTTTTTTTTTTTAAAAGTTGTTAAATTTTAGATTGCATGGACCATTATTCTGTAGTTTCTGTAGTCTCAATTTCTTCTGCCTAAAGCGGTCTGAATAAGGAAAATGAAATCTAACGCTGAAAGCGTTCCTCTTCGTCCTACTTTTAAAGGCAGGCTTTAGTTCTGTCGACGACACACTTCTCATGAATTCTGATATTTGTTTATTTGCTTGAATCGTTATTACGATGATCTGTATACATAGATTACTAAGACGTTTTCAACTCCCAAAAAGTTTCAAAGTACCAAGAGAGCAGAAGATCCTTGGATATATATACTCGACACTGATACGCAGTTTAATAATTCCTAGAACGTCCCCAAGTACCAGGAGAGAATAAGTTTCACGTGCGCAAGTCACAAATTTTAGAAATTTTTGATTTGTATTTAACAAAGAGCATAGTTTGCAGAAAAAAGTTAGGTACTCCGTGTGTAGACATACGGCCGGTTTTTCATCCACTTGATAAAATTGGACAATAGTTTAAACTTTTTGTTAACCATTAGTATGTTTACTTGTGTGGAGAAACCATGATTTGGTTCGTAAAACAAATAAACAAAACTTAATCAGGAAAAGTCCTAAATGCTACATTAGTGCTTGTATATGATAATTAAAATAATTTTTAACAAACCGAGACTTGGTTCGTAAAATTGAGCTTTACGCAGAGGGACTAAACTCCTATATAAAGCACTAATGTATGTAGCATTTAAAGCACTTATCCTGATGAAGTTTTGTTTATTTGTTTTACGAACCAAGTCTTGGTTTCTCCACGTACAAGTAAACACGCTAGAGGTTAAGAAAATGTTTTAACTATTGTCAAATTATAAAAAGCAGATGAAAAACCGGCTGTTAGACTATCATTGCTGCTACAGTATAACAAATAGATAGAGTACATAGAAATATTATGAAAAAAATAACGTTAACATAATAACACGAGCAAAACCATTGACGACCTCTGTGGCAGGTCTGACTGGCAGGTTGCGGGTTCGATTTCCGCCTCGGGACAAATGTGTGTACGATCTGCAGACATTTGTTCCGGGTGTTCTGGTCGTTTTCTATGTATAATAAAAAATATCTATTTATTGTCATATATTATGTATATCAGTTGTATAGTACCCATAACACAAGCTCTGCTCAGCTTGGGGCTAGATAATGCTGTGTGAATTGTCCAGCAATGTTTAATTATTATTTTAATTGCTCATCATATGCCAATCATATTTTTCAAAAAACAGAGACTTTGCAGAGTGTTACGGGTATAAGACTCAACATAAATTCTCTCCACTATCAGAGTGTCAAAGCATTCATAATAATGTTTTTGCGAATTCTATCCAATCTAGGAGATATTATGCAACTATAGGGAATAAACAACACGGCTTCCTCTACAAATTCATTAAAACTTGTTAACGCTAACAAGTCAGTTTCCGTGGTCAATAGAACAATCGCTCTGCAATCTGAACTTTCGTGATCCTTATTAATTAGTCTTGTTAGAGCTTGACAATTTACTATCTGAATTGCTGATGAGATGTCTTTATGTTGGAAGATAGCTCCCACACATTTGAGTTAAGCTACTTTGTTATGGAAATAGTTCGAGAGTCAATTTTGTAAGCCGATTTGAAAAGTTTTGACTCGGGTCAGGGTATGAATTTGTAGGCAGGTTTCGGTGAAGGAAACGAGAAAATAACCAAGAGAATCTCGAATACATGACGTGATACTTTAAATTTTGGCTTGCTATAAGTTTGGTTTTGCATGTTTGGGTAAAATCAAGTTCTCAAATGCATTAACTTTATTTCTTTAGGCTTACAAAATTATACTTTATATTGTTTGATATAATAAATAAATAAATAAATAAATTTCTTTTTCTTTTTATACATCTTACTCTGCAGAGTGATTACGCTATTCTCAATGGATCAATGGATGGGCGACTGGGTTCGATTCCATCGATGGGACAAATAGAATTGCACTAAATTTTATGGCTGGATGGTCAATGTGAGTGAACACGGAGTGAACGAAGTGGATTTCCCATTTTACGTTTCGTTTTCGATTTTGCCTAAATATTGTCCTAAAACTGATGATTTAACAAATTTTAGAAAACGTCTCTTTTCTTCTCCAAGTACGTTAGGGGCTTCATAGTCTGTGTTGAAATAATAAATATTAAGGCTGAAACATTTAATAGTTGGGTTGACTAAGAAAATATAAGGGTACATGAAATAAAAATATCATGAAGGTTATGTTACTGTATTTGGAGTCAGAATTGCGGCAATGAAACGTTATCAAGAACATGCATCGGAACTGTCATTGTCATGGTAGAAGTTTTCAGTGAAATGTTGCCAGTTTAGCATATTGGGCCATTTTCTTGCCCTTTTTCTTTTTGTTGATTTATTTATCTATTTTTTACGACTACCTACCGAATGTGAGCAATATCAACTTTTATAACATCTTAATGAGGGGTTTTCGATTAGCATTTTAAAAAGAAAAAAAATAGTTCCAAATAAATCGATAGGTGGCAGGGGGCGTCAACTGGAAATTAGGGTATGTCAATGTCAAATGAAAAGAAAACAACCTTACGTCAAAATCGTTCTATTTACTGTCAAAAGCATTCATCTCATTCATTCATGGGCTTCAATTTCGGCTGGGACTGGCAATCGTCTCAGTGACGGCTATTTTATTTACAATTGGATGGATGAGAGGCTCGAAGGCCATCCTACGGGCTAATGAAATGTCAAATTTGGATGGGGTATTTTACCGTAATCGATCGGCTGTTCTGTGAACTAATCACTACATAGTTAGTAAGTCAACGACCTCTGTGGCGCGGTGGGCGAAGGTCTGCCTGCGATGCAGTAGATTGCGGGTTCGATTCCCGCCTCGGAACAAATGTGTGTACGATCTGCAGACATTTGTTCAGGGTGTTCTGGTCGTTTTCTATATATAATAAAAAAAACTATCTATGTATTGTGTTATATTATGTATATCAGTTATCTACAACCCATAACACAAGCTCTGCTTAGCTTGGGGCTAGATAATGGTGTGTGAATTGTCCAGCATTATTCCGAAGCCGGGGCGGGTCACTGGTATATAAATATATAGACTCGAGTGGTTACCCATCCGACTTTGCACGAATACCCACATGCAGATAGTTGTGTGAATGATCTCCCTGCTGGGGTTTTCCCTCTGGATTACGACATGGGGCTCTTTAAAAGGGGTCTTCTAGGACATTTAGAGGGTCAGAAACGCGCGTGTGATGTTTCTGATGTTACAGGCGTCCATAGGCTGCGGTAATCGCTTTTACCGCAGCCTATGGACATACTTTTGCGATTACCGCCTGTTTGCCACCATGGTGGTATAAAAAAAATAAACAATGTGATAATGTGGGTGGGACAGGATACTGTACAAAAGCTTCTCTTGTACAGGATCCTGTCCTATCCTCCGAGCCCTTCCTATCACAAGGAGCGCTTTGAATTCCTTTCTAACTCTAACTCCCTCTCTTTGCGTTCCTCTGCGTTCACGAGTAGATAGTAGATTGGATGTTGGGAATGGTCCACCCACTTCATTCTAGAACAGCCTTTTAAATCAGGGCAGACATTTCCTTATCACATCAACAAGTTTATAAAAAGCTCATTTTAAGAGGCTACGGCCTCTTGCCAGCCTTTTCAAACAAGAACAAACAGCTACAAGTCAAGCCGATACCAGATGTAAGATACGACAGGTCCAATTACGAAGGTTGTTGATAGCTGAAGCTCAAACAAAGCCTTGGGGCACCTTGAGCACCAGTTTCTACTTACAATAGAGCTTTTTGTCAAAGAGCTTGTCTTGATTACAAATAGGAATGTAATGCTGTTGGTTTCGCTTTGTATTGATCGAATCATCGCCAATGATTGTTGCTTAAGGCGCATACCCCACCCAAACTAGCGCCGCCACCTACTTTATGTTATAATTCCGTTTAACAAAGGAATTTTCAAAAATCCATCTTCCAGTGTGCGATACCTATCATAAGCTTTTTTTAAATGCCTCTGTAATAGTTTTATTCTATTTAGTTTAGGCAGAGATACGAAGTTGCCTTTGGTGGCCACCAAAATCTATTTTCGTATTGGCACAGAAACTACTGGACCGATTTGAAAAATTCTCTCATGTTTAAAATCCTACATTATCCCTGATGAACACAGACTATAGAATATACCCATACAAAGTCGGGGCGGACCGCTAGTTGTTTATAAGCGGCAATAGTAATCTACGCCCTGTTAAAATTTCAACTTTCTACCTGTTAAAGGTCCCGTTTTGTCCTTTGGGTACAGAACCCTAATTAACGTATTTTCCCCTGTTCCAAAAAGTTTCGACTTCTACGTATCATAGAAAATTAAAGCTGTAAAGTTAATAAATGTCTTTAATAAAAACAACCATGATAGTTTTAAAAGTGGTTTCTACCTATTGGTTCATGAGATACAAGCATCGACAAAAGCAGAGCAAAAATAGCCACAAACACACCAAGAAAGAGAAATATTTAGTCTAGGGAACAAAAAGAAATATAATTTCATCCATCTACCTTTTACGGTTCATGAGATACAGCCCGCTGGCGGACAGACGGACATACCGCGGAGGCTTAGTAATAGGTTCCCGTTTTCACCCTTTGGGTACGGAACCATAAAAAGCTGTCAGCATGTCAGCATAATTATAAATTGTTCGTTGCAAGGCTATTGCTGGTTACATAATTTATCTTGTTAAGCAGCCCGCTGGTGTAATTGCATGCTGGTAGCGAAAATTAAACGAGTAGGAGCGTTCACCGAGAGAACTGAAAATCAGCGTTTTACGTTCAAAATACGAAATGCAACTTCATTTTGGGAATGTACTCTACAGCTTTAATTTTCTGTCATACGTAGAAGTCGAAACTTTTTGGAATAGGGTCATACCTTAATTTTTTTAATAACGTAGAAAATTTGCAATTAATTAATTAGCTTTATAGTTTCAATTGTAAATACTAGTATTAATTTAATTCTATAAATTTTACGTAATTTTCTTTGTTATTAAAGATTATTATATCCAATAGTGGTAACAAATTAAAACTAGTATTTACAATTGAAACAATTGAGCTAACTGCAGACTGTTGCAAGCAATCTCTAGGTAGCTCAACTGATCTAAATCAATACCAGTCAGAAGCGTTCCTACAAATACAAGGCTTATTATTTCATGTACAGTCAGCGTCAAATTGAAATAAGCGTGAAGAGTAGTCAAAATGATCTGAAAAATATAAAAGCAATTTGATATACGCAGTTTGAATGATCATATTGTTGTAGCACCCAATGTATTCAAAACATCTTATTACTCATTGTTTCATATTTATGTGAGCAGTCAAAGCGATCAAAATTATTTTAGCAAACAAAGCTTTTAAAGTTATCTGTGCATAAAATGTACCATCAAAAAATAATGATAATAACAGAATTGCAATAATATGCACAGATAACTTTGAGAGTTATGTTTGCTAAGATAATTTTGAGCACTCTGACTGCTCATATAAATATGAAACAATGAGTAGTAAGATGTTTTGAACACCTTGGGTGCTTACAACAATATGAACATTCGAACTGCGTATATCAAATTGCTTTTATGTTTTTCAGATCATTTTGACTACACTACACGCTTATTTAAATTTGACGCTGACTGTACGTACATAATTATGTATGTTAAAACTAATTCATGTATTTTAGTTCAATTAATTTATACCCAAGTAACATTGTACTAAATGGGTAATTTCAGGCCCGTATTTTGAAAGCTTTCTCATTTATAGATCAATGATTGAGTAACGTATATGCTATAGATAAGCGTTACTCAAGTATATAACGATGACTGAGCAAGCATAATACAGGCCTTAGGCTCGTATTATCAAAACTTGCTCAGTCACAGATCTATTCTTGAGTGACGATAATGCCTTATTATGATTATTTTATACAAGTGATCCGTCGCTGCTTCACATGTATATTCTAGCCTATGTTCATCAGGGATATTGTAGGATTCTAATGGCGAAGGATTTTTCAAATCGGCCCATTAGTTTCAGAGCAATTGATAAAATATTCAATTCAAACAAACAAACAATTTTTATTATAAGTATAGATGGAGAAAAGCGGTACTCAAGCAAAGTTTGATAACTGACCATTGACCAAGCTTTCAACACGAGCCTTTATCCGATACAAAATAAATTTCACAAAGAAAAGCGGCGATTGAAAGCGTGTGAGTTCAACCATAATACCTACCTACAGACTTAGTATCTTCAGATCTGAAACGTAGCATCTCCCATTCCTTGTTTTTTTGTATTGTATTGTATATTATACCAGTATTGTATATTGTATTATTGTACAGGTTCTAGGAGAAAATCTTCATAGCATTACACAATATTGTAATATCTCTACACAAACAAATCTATGCATATAGGTACTCCATCTATAGATATGAAAATTTGTAAGTGCTAAATTTTTTTTCGGTACCTAATGAAATAATATAAATAATCGATAAAAAAATAAAAAACTATACGTATACCCATGTTACGTATACTATGTTCTGGCAACATTAACGATAAATGTATTCGTAAGCTTGCTTCATTTGCACGAATATGCTTCAATTTCCCGAGGGTGTGGGAAATGTTGAATTCTAGATAGTCATAAACAAAGTACTTGTTGTTTTCTCAACACACTCCTCGTGTGGGTATGAGTCGTACAGACAAAGATTGAGCCCTACGAAGCGTAGGATCCAAGGATCTTTATGATTGAGATTGAAAATATCATAATAAATATAAATAAATAAAAAATGCTGGACAATTCACACAGCATTACCTAGCCCTAAGCTAAGCAGAGCTTGTGTAATGGGTACCTACTAGATAACTGATATACATAATACAATACATTTTTTTTTTTTTTTTTTATTTTCTGGTCGTTTTCTATGTTTAATAAAAAATATCTATGTAATGTATTGGATTATGTATATCAGTTATCCAGTACCCATAACACAAGCTCTGCTTAGCTTGGGGCTAGGTAATGCTATGTGAATTGTCCAGCATTATTTATTTATTTAAGTGGCTGACCCAAATTAAGAGAGGATTATTAGGAACGAAGATGAAAACGATTCCTAAAACTTGGTCAAGACGTTGGTATGTAAACTTAATTCCCTCGCGGCATCACAAGTCGTGAAGTGGCCTAAACTCCGTCAGTAAATTGGCTAACAACTCAAACTGGAGTGAGGTTCGCTACTTAGAACCTCTTAGAACTACTTATAGTTTTAGAAACTAGTATGGCTACTAAAATATGTCCTGTCGAATAACATTTCGCGTGCGAATTCGACTGAGAGTGAGAAAGTTGTGGGAATTCTACTAGTTCAAAGTTCTAAACTGAATATTTCTTTGTTGGCTTTTGAAATAACACGGAAATCACATGCAAATGGAGTCACACATACGTGTGGCTTGTAAGGCCTGTATGGAAACGATTACTGCAACTGAAGTATTAGAAAAGTCCTCCATGTAAAGGCTAAATCAAATGATATTGACGTCATAAAAGCATTTTTTAAACATTTTTTTAAACAACTATATCAGATCAGCGATAGTAAACGAAAACTGTTTTGGCTTTGGTATTGTGCTAACCCATACTGGCCAATGACCCTACATTTTATCCCGAAAAAAGGACATAAAGCACATGTTAAATCCATCTTTGAAAAGAAAAAAATCATTTTTCCAAATTAGTATAATGAATACCTAAATCATATTTGGATTAAGTACTTACATAAATATTTCCCTTCCCAACCCAAGGCCTTCGTCGTAAAAAGCCGACCTACCCCAAAGCGTTCAACCCTTAATTCTTGTAAAGCCGTGATTATGATCTGGGCTTGATTACGGGTTAACCATATTTAACTGATGGTAGCTCTCATCATATGCATCTTAAAATCCTTTTTACTAAGATACAGAAATGGATTTGTTAAAAAAACCGGAAGTTAGGATTTAGTGTTCAGTAAGAGTTTTAAAATAAATCACACACATTTAATAAATCACATTTATTTCAGACACGGTAAATAGTTACACATACATAATCCATAAAACAAAAATAAAAATCAGACATACACATAAAAATATTATACTAACAATACACTAATAATTTCAATACATTATGAATAAATTAAATAACATTAAACTTTACATTACAAAAAATACAAAAAAAAGCAGAATCCACATTTATTCAAAATGAAAGCGCTAAGCGAGTTATAGAAAATGACAGAAGTATAAACTTTTTTCTGTAACGGATAACAGCTACTACATAAATACATAGTCAGGCAATTAATGCTAAAAAAAGGTATAGAGAGAAATACTTTTAACACAATTTTTGACTTTGTAACTTTGTTTGGAAGTGAACATTTGGATGTGAACATAATCAAAAGTACCCGCCCTTGAGCCGGGAGGAGGGGGGAGTTTTGAAGGTCCCTTTTTCAGTTTAACGTTTACCTCAAAAACTATGCATCCTAGTGACTACGAATACAAAATTAAAGCTGATTAAATTTGCTACAAGTTTTACTCGGGCAAGTTTTCCGAAATCTTGTTTAGTTAAACGGGAACGCTAATTTGTTGACCGAAATAAAGCCAGAATTCCGATCATCTGCAAACTATATTAGAAGTTTTGTTATCTTTATATATTTCGTGTGCCCCAGACCCCCAAGGTAACCTTGGTCAAGATTAGCGTACTTTCGCATTATTTGAGGGACTCCGCTGATATTACTGCAAAGCCGGCCCTTACCTGATATCCCTGTAAGATGAGAAGGTGCTAGGGTATCTACACTCGTGGCTTTTATTTTATTAAATCAAATTAAGTCAAAGTCAAGTGTACTCCAATTACAAAAAGAAGATTTTTAAATGTATTCAAATGTTGTCTCAGGTTGTACTTAAAACGTCAACGCCCTTCCGAGTTCATAAAACTCAATCCATTCAAAACCAGATGCTGAGTGTTTGCATAAAAGCGATGAAAAAAGGTAATAAATGATTTTACGTCCAAGTAAAGAAACGAACATTATTCATAAGCACTTTTATTAGCAGAGTTTCTAAAATATCTGAGTGGTCTCTTAAACTAGTGGAAACTTTATAAATTCGAAGTAAAATTGTATTAAATGCCATTTTCTTTCGTGTTTAATACTGTTTTCTTTTGCACAAACTGATCCTTATCACTCAACTCAGTGGCTCATTTTTTTTTTGGAAAATCAATCGGTTTGATTTTCTGCAAAAGTAAAATTTATATCACATCTAATCTGTAGGTATTAAAGATTATTTATCGGGTATTTATCGCGTACCTTTTGCTTTCTTTTCTCCAACGTATCAACCGCGTTACAGCGATCGTGGTCACGGGGCGACGTTGGGGAAAAGAAACGAAAAGGTACGCGATAAATACCCGATAAATAATCTTTAATATGTTATCAAATCGCGAAAGTTTAAAAAGTTTTATCTAATTATGTATTTTTTGATTTCTCGTAGATCAAGATTATAACTTCTTTTGCGACTTTTCTCAAAGTCTAATGATTTCAGATATGGCCATCCACTCATATTTCAAAAGGCAACTTTTTTTTTCCATTTTTTTATTTACAAGCGGCTGTTTAGCCATAATTAGATGTGGTCTTGGGTGGAAAATTTAGTTGCCATTCCAGTGAATAGCACCATCTTTAGGTTTGAACACTTCAGTTCCTTTGGTCAAGTTCGAGAATGTGCCTTCTTTTAAGGCGTTTTATGTGGTCTTTGTCCTGAAGAAGGGTTTTAGCTAAAGGTAACTTGTATACTTATTGTATAGATAAGTATAATGTATCCCTACCTAGTTTATTAAAGTTTGAAACTTGTGCACGAGTCGTAAACAGGTCTAGCTAAGTCTATTAGCGACAAACTAAGCTCGAAGTTGCAGGCGATGACTTGCTAACTAGGCACGCTAGCTTTTATACCAGTATACATAACTAATTTATATGTAGGTTGGACCTCATTATCCGACTGCGCAAGGAGGAGGATTTTTAAACTTAAGGCGTAGTTAAGGCTTTTTTTTTGTACCTTAAGGCGCATACCCCACCCAAAGTGGCGCCGCCACCTTCTTCATGGTATTATTCCGTTTTACAAAGGAATTTTCAAAAATCCATCTTCCAGTTTGTGATACCTATCATTAGCTTTTTTTTAATGCCTCTGTAATAGTTTTATATTTAGTTTAGGCAGAGATACGATAATAGATTTCTGTGGCCACCAAGGGCATCTTCGTATCTCTGCCTAAACTAATTAGAATAAAACTATTACAGAGGAATTAAAAAAAACCTTTACTTTAACCGGCAGGATTTAAATATTTTTATGAAAGATTTTAAATAGTCGGGTATGGACGAGTTAGTTATGTATGACATAATTTTTTTGTAACGTATAAATACTATATTTTCCGAAACTACACTTGAACTTTCGTTAAGAGTTTTATTTTACTTTGACATTCTCTGTCGTAAATGAATGAATGTACTCTTAAACCATAACAAAAATAAAACTTTATATCTAAATTTAAAATATGATCAGTACATAAAGCAGCCTCATAAAGCCACCTTCAGTTGTAAATGAGAGCGCGATTCTTCCCGGATAACCTGAAAACAAAAAGTAAATTTGATCGTGTAAAATTAAATGAGCGAGCGGGCGAGGTTTGATTTTTTTGTCTGTATTTTGTAATCTTCTGTCTTCTGACTGCTTCTTAAATAATTACGTTTTTGACATTGAACCTTAATAACTACAAATAGAGTTCAACCTTTACTAGGCATGTCTGAGACAGTCGAACTTATCATAAACTTAGCAATAAGTTAAGAGAAGAGTTCATATTTGACGGCTTGTTAAACTTAATGAGAGACGCTATTAAGTAACTGATGCTTGAAATTAATTTCTCATGGAACATTTCTTATGAATAGTTTGTAGGATTTTATGAGTTTTTGCTTTTAAGTTGACAAATGGGTAAAGCGAGCTGTAATTTGATGACGTCATTCAGAATGTCAAGTGATTTTCTGTAAAGCTTAATGGTTTTTGGTGAATATTTCGCAAGTGCCATTTTCTTTCCTTTTGAAGAAATTTCAAAAGGAATGTAAATGAAAGGTTAATGCAACCTTTCAAATCGTTGAGTTCTGTGTGTCACGAAAATAATGACCAATCTTCCAGAAAGTTCCGGTATGGCCACCATCGCAAAACACACAAAAAAATGTGCACAGTCACATAAGAGGCGGCTATATGCATATATTTTTTTAAACTGAATATAAACAAACGCTTCAAAATTATATTTACAGCTCATTTTTGTTTGTGAATTGGTGATTCAATATTCAATGTGCATGCAACCACCAAATCTCATGCAATAAGAACTTTAAATTCCGATTTGAGGCCCATTGTAGAGGTGCTACGAAAATTCGTAGACCCTCTACGAAGACCGTAGACGTGCTACGAAATCGTGACGTTTCATGATTCAAGTCATAATTTTCTTTGCATTGTCACCCAAATTGTCAAAGAGTAAGGCCGCATTGCAAGATGGTAGCTGTATGGTGTAGTAAGAAAACAAACCTGTGAAAATGTTTGGAACCGGCCGCACTGCAAGGGTCTACTTATTTAATATTATCTTTGGATTGGGGACTCTAAGTAGGCTTAGAGTCCACAAATCCAAATACAGTTACTTCAATGGAGGATATACCCTAGTATATCCTCCATTGAAGTGACCCGTTATGTTACCATTAAAACTACCAGCCAACCTAGCCGTCTACCTACGATTCTGCAGTGCGACCATATCCAGTTATCGAGCAATAATTTTAACATTCAATTTCTAAAACTGTCAAGAACTTTTCTCCATATATCTATGAATTTGTGTCCACATATTTGTCCGTAGTGTTAAGGCTAAAGCACATTGTGTCAACAGCGGACGAGAACGGCTCTATATCAGAGACGATCCCGGACCGACCTGTGGAGCTGAAGAACTTCCCGAAGCTCTGCGAGCAGCGGCGCAAGTTCCCCGTCCTGTACAAACTAGAGTTTCAGGTGAGTTTTTAAAATAATAATAATCGTCATTTATCTCAGAAAACGTAAGGATATAATATTCTAAGATTCATAAAACTATAAACCTAGTATATTCAATTAAATTATTTAAGAAAATTATAATCATTTTTAAATACACACCAATTAAAAATAATAGAATTAAATTAAAACTAGTATTTACAATAAAAACAATTAAGCTTACTGCAGACTGTTGCAAACAATCTACAGGTAGCTCAACTGATCCAAATCAATACCATGTTACCAATTTAGGGTACCTTCAAATTTGCCGCAAAGTACCGCACGGACATATAGCTCGTCTGCACTGCGGCCCTGCTTTGTAAATCCAATAAAAAAAAACACGTGACAGCAGCGCTTTAGTTGCGCATCACTTCACCGATCGACTAGCACGTAGTTTTTGTTCAAGTCTAAACAGACACAACAGTAACAGTCAGAGTCCATCGTGTAAACGTATTATAGCCATAAATATGTATACAACACGATTTTCGAACCTAGCGACGACGGCAGCGCGGTTGCTGAGCTGCAGACTCGCTGCTTCCGCGCAGCATTTCGCGTCAAATTTGAAGGCACCTTACACGTTCTAACTGCCGTGACATGGCACTCAATCACGGTGTCTTAGACGATCAGCGACGACAGCGGCGCCCCATTGCAAGCACCGGGTAAGCTCTCTGCCAAATCTCTCGATAAAATCCATCGAATTGGTCAAGAAAGTATTTGTGAAATGATTAGCTAAGAAACTTTAACAAATATCAATAAATTAATGTAATATACTATCTGGCCCGGCGAACTTTGTTCCGCCTTAGAATCAGAGATGGCGTTAGATACGAAAAATGTATGAAAAAGATTTTCCTAATATTATACCCATCGTGAATTTAATAATTATTATTTATTAATTGAATTAGATAGTCTGCTATTCGGGCGGAGACAAATAAAATTAATTAAAGATCATTCAAATCGGTCCAGCCGTTATTGAGTTATAAATGGGGTAACTAACAAAAAAAATATTACACTAGCGGCCCGCCCCGGCTTCGCACGGGTAGTAATTTTTGCGTTAATTTTCTAATGTTATATAATACTTCTTACATAACCTATTCCGGACTAAGAGAAATCCAAAAAATCAAAAACGATGAAAATCGGTCCAGTCGTTTGAGTTATTTTAAATGGTTTAACTAAAATGGCTGTGTTTTATATACTCGTAATATATAAAACAAAGTCGTGTTAGTTAAACCATACATATTATGTATATAGATATGAATAGAATAGAATAGAATAGAATAGAATAGAATAGAATAGAATAGAATAGAATAGAATAGAATAGAATAGAATAGAATAGAATAGAATAGAATAGAATAGAATAGAATAGAATAGAATAGAATAGAATAGAAGAATAGAATAGAATAGAAGAATAGAATACATTTTATTGGCTCACACACACATACACAGTACACAGAAAGATACAAAAAAAAAAAAAAGAAAAAAAACATAAAAATAATTAATACTACTTAAATAGTGAAGTGAACCAATAAGGTCCTGCCTCAGCTTAATGTTGCTCCACAGAAAGTTGAGCAACGCTGGTTTTCTGGCAGAACCTTGGTGCACGCGTGTCTACACGGGCAAAAAAAAAAAAAAAAAAAGAGAACAAAGAAAAGAAAACAGAAAAAATATACCTACAAACAACTTATTAAAATATGTAATTAGTAGAAATAATTCAAACAGTTGGTACTTGAATTACTTCTACCAACACTAATACCAATAATAATACTAATACTGTTCAACACGGGATCACATTCAATCAAGAAGCCTAGTGCCGACGAACACGTCCGGACCAGACCAACTAATGACATTATAAAAATTTCTGAACGAAACTCACGGTTGAACGGGCTTGGCGCGTATTTAAAGACTAGAGATTAGCACAAGAAGTTGAAGATTTCGTGTGAAGTTATGACAGACATGACATGAGACAGCTATGGACAGGCGGCAGGTAGCACTAAATTATTTGGCAGGCGATGCCTGTGTAAAATGTAAATTTAAAATTTATAAAACTTGTTGAAATGAAATCTTTGTATTGTATAGAGACTGAGATTCAATCAAGTGAATTTACGAGATGTTGTTTTGTCGCACAATGTGCCCATAAAACCGGTAAGTGACAGACCTTTTTCCGACGCAGGCTACTTACGCAAATATACCTTTCTTTTGCATCGCAAGAAGCTCCTTTTTCACGTGAATCCTAAACGTTCTAACTGTTTTTAGGGTGCGTAGAGGAGGATCAATATCGTTCCAACACTGGGACGCAGCATACCTGAAGGATCCACGAAATGCCATGGTCCTATGTCCCGGTGTGACAAACACATAAGTGCAAGCCCTGCTCGGGTACCTGTTTTGAGCATGAGGCCAAACAAGCTTATCGTACAAGTACCTTGGTGTTTTGCTGTTAATAATACCGAATAAAAGAACTGAAAGGTGTAACTTCCTCCGCGCTGACATCTTCAACAAGTTGGAAGAATTCAAAAAGGGTGTAATGTGCGATCTAGGTGGAACATGAAAACAAAAACGCCCACAAGCGTTAGCGATATCTTGTTATATGTGTACAGATAAATGAATAAAATGTTTCTTATAATATAAAACCATTTGATCTAGATTGACCAGCAAGTAAAGTCCTTATAGTTGTCACACAACTGTAAAGCACCGCTACAGCACAGCACAAAATAAGCATTCGATTATGGATTCATGTTTAAATTGAGTAGTTACGGCTGAAGTACTCCTAGCAGGATCGGTAGCTTATCTCTCAGTTTAAGTTGAGTTATTCGAGCTTTAATGTTATTTTCTTGGCTCTGACCCAAGGCAGGGTGGGTGAAGTGAAATAGATTTAGGTTTGTATGATCGCTAGAAAGTGTTTCTTTGGACTGTTGGAACGCGTTTTTGACAGTTTTCAATTCAATGTTTTCCGATATTTTTTAACATTATCAAAAGTTCGCTGCCTTTGTCAATCAAATACGCACCCTTGCGCATTTTTTGCCTCCAAACTAGGATTACTATCTCTTTCTAAATTAATCACCAATTTCTTTTTAATTGCGTAAAATTTATCTTTATTCAGCTTTACAAAATTAAACCCCAGAAAGTAGATATACGAAAGGTCTTATTTGCAAAACAATACAAATAAAATTAGCAGTGATTGATTGAATAACAAACATCGACCGTTCAAACTTTTCTTAAACATCTGTAAATAGATTATTCGATGAAAATGTTACAAATTCTACGCAAAAGTTGGTTAATTTCATTAGGGGCGTAATTAATTTTGGTATAAAATCAACTAATATAATATACTTGGCTGAAACGTTGTTAAAATGGAAACAAGCTGTGTTTTCTGAGTTGTTGTGTATGAACATGGGCATGTTTGGTTCGTAACATTTTATTAAATTTACCTTCTTATTTTAACTCAAAATCACAGCTTAGGCCCTGTTCACATTGGATCCGAATTTGTTCGCACGTAAACGTACAAGTACTTCGTACAAATTGAGTGCGCACACTAAATACGTTTTTTCCGTCAATAGGCAGTGCCCCGGTGATAACCGCATTCATGAAGTTATCTTTCTTGCGATGAATATAAATCTGTAGCCTCAAGATAATCTTTTACTCGTACATGTCGTTATTGTAGAACTGAATGGGTTGGCGAAATATTTAAAAAAAAACTTTTGAGCATATCCTTAATACTATCAGTGGAACTGTGCGGCCGACCGTGGCAAATTAGAACAAATCAGTAAAAAACCGCGACGTTCCGGACGCGTAGTGCGAAAATCTTGAGAAGAATATGGTATTTTGCTTTATTTGAGAAAAAAACAAAAAATATATTATTAAGATAGCTGAGGCAATAAGCAGCAAAATATGTAAAAAGCAGTCGTTTTAGTTTATAAAATTACAGAAATAAAATTTTAAAGTAATTGTAATCTGTTCGTTTGGCTACTTTTAAATAAATGTACGTAACTAAAATAAAAATGTGTGGTCCGTATATTCTTAATTTGAAAACAAAGATCGCTTTGTATGATTAGGTCGAATCATGCAGTAAAATCTAATATTTGTATTTAAAATAATGTGATAAATTGAGTTCTAAAAGCTTATTTTAAGTGGTTTCAACCCATTACGATGTGGTTGAATCCGTGCAACCGCATCAAATGCGCTGAATATTCGCAACGCATTATTGGTGTTGATTTAAAATTGTATTATCATGGGCTATATCAATGCACGATTAGAATGGGATGCAACTATTTCAAACTGAAATAAATGCTATCGGATAAATATTATCCAACTTTAATGAGGTTCCATCATGTTTAACAAAGACAAAATGAAGAACATAAAATAAAATGTATGAGAAAGGTGACTTCAAATATAAACTTTTTCGGGTTTCTCTTCCATTCTGAACGCACAAGACTATTATCAGACACAAAGATTTTTTTTTTTTAACAAGAAATGAAAAAATATTGGTTAAAAGAAATTGTCGTTAATCTTTGAGGCATTCATTCATAAATTTTGTGCATCTATTCCACAAAATTACTATAGATGTATCGTTATCTTAAACATAGAAACGAATTGATATCTAATGTAATCACATGGCTTCTTATTGTAGGTAGAGAAAATTAAAGCCTTCAAACAATATGATATCATTTATAATTGATAATGATAACTTAACAGCTCTGTCGAGTTGTTTTGAATTTATCGTAATCGAATTATATCTATATCGGAAGAATTACAGCAAGACACCCTCCGTGCGATCATTAGGGTATGAAACTATTTCGAACGAAGCAAAATTGGACGTACACTTACTTTGACACGGTTCTATCTCTTTTTTGACAGCGCGAATTGCTGTCCCATCACAACGCACATGTGTCTAGCTTAGCTTTGCAATAAAATGTATGATAACGTCTACTGCAACCCACGAACACGCTACGCACGAATACGAGATTAATGACGTCATTTCTACACGCGTGGCTTGCTCGAATATGGCAACCACGCAGCTCAACTCTGTCAACGCTATGCACGCGAGACACGAAAACCGGTAACGTAGATCCACGTTGTCAAACAAACAATCTGACACAGCTAAAATGCACAGCGTGCGTGGGCGGGGCAGAGGCTTTACAAATGTGACTACAATTTACCTAATGTACCAGCTATTCTCGAACCGAATGGTCTGTTGCGTGACGATGATAAGAGACCCGACGACATGATTCTAGTCCCTGGGAGTTGGGGAGGCCTATATTGTGTGGGACGCTACATGCGTCGACACACTCGCTCCTTCTCATCTTCCTAGGACTTCTGTGAGGGCTGGTGCGGCGGCAGATTTGGCCGAAGATCTCAAGAGGCGCAAATATACAGGTCTCGACAGAACCTACGCATTTGCTCCCCTTGGAGTCGAGACCCTAGGTCCGTGGGGTACCGAGGCTCTTCGAGTATTCAAAAAATTATCTGAGCGTCTGGTCGAAGCGACGCGTGACCCGAGAGCTGGTGAGTATCTGGCACAGCGCATCAGCATATTGCTATTCAGCGGGGCAATGCAGCCAGTGTCTTGGGCTCGCTTTCGACTGGTATTAGTATGGATCAGTTGAGCTACCTGTAGATTGTTTGCAACAGTTTTCAAATAGCTCAATTGTTTCTATTGTAAATACTAGTTTTAATTTAAATTTATTATTTGATTGTAATTTTCTTTCTTAATAAAGCGTTAAATGTGACTTATAAGGCATTTAATTTCACAAAGTTCCTTCCATCTTGATCGCGCGCGGACTTAGACCTTCTCATCTGCCGCATCATAGCAATGATCTTTGAAAATCCTCAGCGAGCTGCTGAGGATTTTATCTATAAAGATCTCATATTTTTCCTTTGTTACGAGTTTATTTCTTAGTACTTACATTAAAGTTTGCAGTGTTTGTACTTATGCAGTAACAAAACTCGATGTGAAATGTTACGGAAGAAACCGCCCTTAGTTAACCTAAGATTCACTCTGTTGAAGAGTATTTTTATACGCAACTAGCGGTCCGCCCCTGCTTCGCACGGGTATATTCTATAGCCAAGTTCATCAAAGATAATGTAGGATTCTAATGGTGAAAGAATTTTTCAAATCGGTCCATTAGTTTCAGAGCCTATTCATTCAAACAAACATTATTTCCTCTTTAAAACATTAGTATCTACAACTGCTGAGGTGTAAATATTCCTTCACACTGCCTCGGGTTATTGTTTTTATATTTTCTGTTCGACGCTTGTACTAAGAGGGTAGTGGGGACTCGGAAGAATACAAATATACTGGTTTACCATTTACTTTCACTAACAGAATACTATTTTTATCAGATAGCGGCGGTAAACAGTTTAGACGTCGAAAGAATATGAATTCAGAGAAATTTCGCAAAAGCTGTGTCCATATAACATCATCAGCCTATATTAGTCCACAGCTGGACATAGGCCTCCCCACCAATTATCTAACGCTCATTAAGCGTTAGATAATTAAGTTTATAAAAAAAAAACTATAAATATTAGAATTCCTTATTTTATTATTTACATTATTTTTTCAAGTTAGGAGTGATAAATCTTTATATATTTTATTGTCTTTAGGAAATAAAACTTTCATGGGACCGTTTTCTATACTATTGAATAAAAGTGGTTTTGATATTTATTATGAAGGAAAAATATGATCGTTTTAGTTCAAAAAATTGCAAAATAAATTTTAAAATACTATTTTTATATTTTATTATTAGTAGGCACAATGTTGTTACATCATACGGCTTTTTAATTAGCTTCAGGCTCATTCAACTGACGTCATGACCACAGGGCATTATGGCATCCACTTCATTTAAAATTTTACAGGTAATTTTTTTAGTATTTAATTCATTTTTAAAACACTTATCGATTGAATAAGAAGTTATAGTGGTTATTTAGCAGTATAGATTCTAACAGAGACACTTTTCAAAAGTTGGTTAAATACCATATTCTCTCATTTTATTTTAATAACTAAATCAGTTAGAAATTTCCAATACTATAAAGGTTTTCGAGGCAATACGGCCTCCCCTCCACCAAATAGGTCACGACAGTGCTTAGCCTAGATTATTTATGTTCCTCCCCACCTCACTTACTTGACAATGTCATGCAAGGCAAGACTGTCGGACGCAGCAATGCAATTCCCGAGCTGTAAATTTTAGAATCGTAATTATTTTTTGTAAACAAAATTTTACACACACAGGCACCAAGGCATGGTCGCAGGCCTCCCTGCCTGTAAAATTGGGAGGCTTAGGTATACGCAAAATTTCAAGTGTAGGCCTACCAGCGTTCTTGTCTTCTGTCTACAGCACTAGTTCCTTAGTTGAAAAAATTTTAAAGCCCTCTCATTTGGTTATACCTGGAATTTCATTCAAAATTTCATTTTTAGACGAAGCTCGATCTGCTTGGCATAGTGCTTGCCCCGATGCTGCTCCCCCAAAATCTCTTTTGTCCCAACGGCAATAGGACGGGCCTCTGTGTGAGTTGACACGGAATTGTTTGTTACTAACGTGCTCCAGCTCTGCAGATCGTGCTCGTCTTCTAGCCGTTTCTAAATGGGAGTCAGGACATTGGTTGCAAGCACTTCCTTCATATAACACTGGCACTTTATTGGATCCCGTAACTTTCCGTGTCGCAACTTGTCTTCGGTTGGGTGCAAGGTGTTGCGCGCCTCATCAATGCCAGTGCGGTACTGCTGTCGAACAGCTCGGTCATCACGGATTATCGTGTACTAGGGCTGCCGGTCGGATATCTCGTCATGCCAGCCTGAACGACATCATCCGGCGGGCCTTTACCACCGCTAACGTACCAGCTATTCTCGAACCGAATGGTCTGTTGCGTGACGATGGTAAGAGGCCTGACGGCATGACTCTAGTCCCATGGGAGTTGGGGAGGCCTATTGTGTGGGACGCTACATGTGTCGACACACTCGCGCCTTCCCATCTTCCTAGGACTTCCGTGAGGGCTGGTGCGGCGGCAGATTTAGCCGAAGATCTCAAGAGGCGCAAATATGCAGGTCTCGACAGAGCCTACACATTTGCTCCCCTTGGAGTCGAGACCCTAGGTTCGTGGGGTACCGAGGCTCTCCGGGTTTTCAAAAAATTATCTGAGCGTCTGGTCGAAGCGACGCGTGACCCGAGAGCTGGTGAGTATCTGGCACAGCGCATCAGCATTGCTATACAGCGGGGCAATGCAGCCAGTGTCTTAGGCACGCTTCCAACTGGTATTGATATGGATCAGTTGAGCTACCTGTAGATTGTTTGCAACAGTTTGCAGATAGCTTAATTGTTTCTATTGTAAATACTAGTTTTAATTTAAATTTGTTATTTGATTGTTATTTTCTTTCTGAATAAAGATACGTATAGTTAAAATAAAACAAATATTTAAGAGAGGCTCCCATACAATAGACACTTTTTTTTTTGCCGTTTTATAGGTAAGGTACGGAACCCTTCTTGCGCGAGTAAACTCGCACTTAGCCGGTTTTCATCTTTTTTTGCGTGTGAAATTATACATTGTTTAAGTTTTTGACCTTGTCTTTAGCGGTTACCTTGATGTTAAATAGTTGTTTTCTGCTATGATTATCATTATCAGTATTAATTTTTCATTCATGTTTTTATCTACAATAATTCTATAAAGAGGAAAGATTTGTATTTTTATGTAACAAATAAACTTAAAAACTACTGGACCGATTCAAATTCTTTTGCCATTAGAAAGCTACATTATCACTGAGTAACTAGGCTATAGAGTATACCCGTGCGAAGCTGGGGTGCGAAGCCACTATAGTTTACAATAAATATATTGGATTCTGGAACCGAGTCTATGTAGTGCAGAAGACAAGTGTTAGTGCTGTGACGTAATTTACTTAGGAATTTTTCAATCGCAGTGTGAACTTGATGCGTTTTTTACTTTACTAGTTACAGTATTTTCTACTAAACTTTTTCAACCTACGCGTTATTACACATTAAAATAAATAAGTAATAAATAATGCTGGACAATTCACACAGCATCATCTAGCCCCAAGCTAAGTAGAGCTTGTGTTATGAATACTAGATAACTGATATATGTACATAATATAATACAATACAATACATAGATAGATTTTTTTTCATTATATATAGAAAACGACCAGAACACACTGAACAAATAATTGCAGATCGTACAAACACTTGTCCCGAGGCGGGTATCGAGCCCGCAACCTCCTGCGTCGCAGGTGTGAATGGTCCCATTTTTTTTCACTAGTGAGATATTATTTTAACTTAAAAATAGTGTAAAATGAAGTGATCAGAATTCGGTTTATGTTTTTATAAAAAATACAATTAAACAATTAAACTATCTTTTAAGTACTATTTAAGCAAATGTTTTCTGTGTTTTCATAACCCCTCCTTCCACTTAGATCCACAGTCTTGATCCACATGTAGATCCGAGGATACTTTTTTTTCCTCTTCAATCCACCTATGAGGGGATCTAAAATTACTATTTCTTTTCTATTCCACTTGAATCCACAATCAAGAGGATCTAAAATTACAATTTTTTTTCTGTTCCACTTGAATCCACAATGAAGGGGATCTAAAAATATTTAATATATTTCTATGCCACTTCGATCCACAGTGGGATCTAGGTGGAAGGAGGGCTAAAAAAGAATAAAAAAAATATATTGTTCATTAAAAAATTCGCTCCTTGCCCGTGGTCCCGTTGACTGGACCACGGAAAAACTTTTTTTCCGTAACTGTACCACGGAAGATTCTTTCATTCCGTGGTCCAGTTCATTGGATAACTGGACCACCGATAAAAAATATCTTCGCTGGTACAGTTAACTGGACCACTCATTTTGTGTGATTATGTGTAAGGAATTGCATAAGATAAGAACAAATGGACACTTATATCAAATTTGACACCTAATGTTAAAATTGACAGTTAATGTCAAAATGACAGCTAATGTCAAAAATTTTGAAAAGTCGGAGTACTAAGTAATTCATTAATAAATTAAAAACCTCAGCTACTTGTCCAAATTGACAGCTTACATCAAAATTGACAGTTATTGTCAAAAATTGGTAAATATATATAAATAAAAAAGAATTGAATTGACAGCAAATCACAAAAATCTTGGCTCAAGTTAAAGGCAATAACAGAATTTTCATTTTTTGACAGCTGTCAAAACTAAAACTGTCATATCTCGGAAACTACTCATGCCAGACTTGTCGTTCCTGTCACAAATTTAAGGTAACAACAGGACTTACATTTTCAATGACAGCTTCCAGAACTAAAACTGTCATATCTCGCAAACTACTCATGCCAATTCTAGTATTGTATATGTGCGCGAGCTGCAAGCAGCTCGCGTCTTTTGTTTTTAGTTGTATTTCATTATTCATTTATTTATTTTTATTTTTATTATTGGGAATAAGAATTAGACGACCTCCGTGGCGCGGTGGACGAAGGTCCGCCTGCGTCGCAGGAGGTTGCGGGTTCGATTCCCGCCTCGGGACAAATGTGTGTACGATCTGCAGACATTTGTTCAGGGTGTTCTGGTCGTTTATATGTATAATAAAAAATATCTATCTATGTATTGTATTATATTATGTATATCAGTTATCTAGCACCCATAACACAAGCTCTGCTTAGCTTGGGGCTAGATAATGCTGTGTGAATTGTCCAGCATTATTTATTTATTATTTTAATTAGGGGGAAAAGTATCCAATGATCCACCAGTGGATTTAAGAGGAAACAAAAGTATCCAATGATCCACCAGTAGATTTAAGAGGAAACCAAAGTATCCAATGATCCACCAGTGGATTTAAGGGGAAACAAAAGTATCTAATGATCCACCAGTGGATTAAAGAGGAAAAAAAAGTATCCTCGGATCTATATGTGGATCAAGACTGTGGATCTAAGTGGAAGGAGGGTTCATAACACCTTGAAACTGAGAACACCGATAGTCAGCATCAAGATGATTATCGCTAAATGATATTCATACCTTAGCAAAACTCCTTGTAGAATCTTTCTTAACAAACCGCCCATACAAAATTCTCCCTATTGCCGCGTAATGTAAATTGCGTATATAATTTACATTACTTGTAGATTTGAGAATATTGCTTACAATTACATCTGAAAATCGCAGCCAAGGGAAATTTAGTTATTTGTGACGTGAATTGTTTACAAAATTTTTACAAGAAGTTTCGCTAAGGTAAAGTTGAATATAGAAGGTATTGACAGATTGGTAGAGCAATTGGGATTTCCCACTAATCCCCATTTCGGCGGTTTATTTCGCGCAGTAGGGGAAAGTCTACCTGGAAGGCAAAAGTTGCGGGTTCGATTCTGATATTAAAATTATATTTTATTTTGCAGACGGCTGTGAAAGTGGAAACGCATTCGTGTCGGCACGCCACGAAGAAATCAAACTCACACAAGAACCAAAATCAAAAAGTGATACCTTGTAAGTAACTACTTCTATATTTTATAAATAATAATAATAATGCTAGACAATTCACTTAGCATTATCTAGCCCCAAGCTATACAGAGCTTGACGTGTTATGGGTACTAGATAAGAGATGTACAAAAAAACTCTACAATACATTGATACATATTTTTTTAGACGTATAAAACGACCAGAACACCCTGAACAAATAAAACTATTACATATAAAGCTATTGCATTAAAAAAGTTTGTAATAGGTATCAAATATGCCCAATGATTTCTTTTTTTTATTTTCCTTTATTCAACATAATAGGAAGATAAAATAACTGGCGGCGTTATTTGGATCAAACGAAGAACGACGAAAAGAAAATTACAATAAAAAAACAGAACTATGATAAGTTCTTGTATGTATTTTGAAAAACTAAAACGATACTGACATAGATATTTCTTATCCGATTATGTATGTAAAATTTCTTTAAAATCGGGGACGTAGTTTGCAAATGAATCGAAAAGTAACGCAAAAATCAAAGCAAAATGTGTATTTTTAAATGCTTACATTACTTAAATGTCCCGATTTAAAAAAATGCGATTGTTAGGGAAAAAACCTTTAAAAGCCGAGTAATCGAACAGAATTTATGAAAAAAACTAGTTTCTTTAATCAAAAATATACAAATTTTGCACTAAAAAAATCAATTTTTACTGTTCCAATCAATTGTAATACCACATTGTTTTTTACGAATTACATAGCCAGACTAATTTTTTTAGTAGTGATCGTTTATTTTTTTCTATTGATGCTTTTATTATAAATAATTAGTAGATAGAAACTTATATTTTAAACTGTCGTTGCTCTGCTCTGTCGTCCCGCTCCTATAAACACGAATTCCTATGCCTATCCTTTTTAGAAAATGGCGTTGTCACAAAATGGATTTTTAACCTTTATACCACCTTTGATAGAATCAATTACCACACGATTAAATTATGTTATATAGGTTATGTATGATAAAAACCACCGTATAACCACTGTATTTAATTCAATCATTTTCGTGAAATTCCTGCTAAAACTTCTCAATATACAAAGGATAAACAAATTGCCAAATAATACCTTTGACTAGAGCGGGATAATGAAGCCAAATGCTTAGGGTAAGGCACGCAAAAGCACCCCGGGGTTAAATTAAAACAACCCAGGTACATCCCAACAATGTTTTCTTACGATATTCGTTGACCGTTGAAAATTTACGCTTTGGGTTGCTAGTATGACTTTGCACAAACCAAACCAATTACAGAAAAGTTTTCGTTCACTAACACGGACTTTTAAAATTTCTACTGCTATAAATAAAATGAAAATCAAAAAGCCTTTATTCCTTTAACAAGTTATTTAACAATTTAAGAAAAATACTATTAAATTGTCCTCTGCCTAGGCCTTCTCTAGTCGTAGCCATTTTTAGGGCTACGCACCCAAAGGGTAAAACGCGGCCCTATTACTAATACTCCGCTGTCCGTCTGTCACCAGGCTGTATCTCATGAAACGTGATAGTTAGTTGATTTATTACAGCTGATGTATTTCTGTTGCCGCTATAACAACAAATACTGTAATATTTCACAAGATGAATCATAAATACTATTTATTCATTAATTATTTTGTAATGTAATTCATGAAACTGAACAATTGACGTGTAAAATATTATTTTTATTGATAAATTCTTGTATTCTTGAATTAAGCAGAATAAATCCTCGCCACCGAGGATGATATCCGCTATGTGTAACCTTCGCCTTTAGATTAACTCTCATAAAGGACCTCTGTGCTATCGGCTTCGACCCCACGCATGCCTCCCAAAGGATCTGGTCACTATATAGCCCAAGATCATGGAAATGAGAAACATAATAATAATAATAATGCGGGCAACGAGGCGAGGGAGGGGCCAATGAAGTACGGGAGATTGGCGTTCACATATCCTGCAATATAACTATGTAGTTTTATCTCACCTCAACAGCCTATATTGGTCCACTGTTGAACGCAGGCCTATATTCCACACGCTGGGCATGCGAGTTGGGTATCGCAGTTCGGTGGTAGATCTAGTCTGCAAGAGGCGCTGCTGCCCGCCCCCGGTGTATGTCCCTTAATCGCCTCTTACGACACCCACGGGAAGAGTTGGGATGGTACAAATTCTAATCCGGCAACAAACGGCACGGCAATATAACAGTTAATGTACGTTTATCCCAAAATGTTTAATAAATATATGTCCACCCCGTGCGAAACCGGGACGGGCCGCTAGTCATAAATAACCTCTAATAAGTAAGCAAAGCCAAATTTCAATGAATTTTTTCGTGAACTTTTTACCAGTTTAAGTTTAAAATATTGTTCAAAACAAATATTTCCCAGGTTGCCAACATTCAACGTACATTGTGAGTTGGGATCCCTAACAATGGTCGTCAAACTGGAACAAACCAATATCAGATTTACGTTATAAGTCTTACTCGCAAATATCGATAGAATTTCTCTCACGTTGGAATCATTCTGACCTCTTACAGACTGGTACAGTCAACATCATAAGTGTGTATTATGAACGATGAATGCATTGGAAGATTGAACTTATTAAAACATTGCACTTAAACATTTTTTTATTGTATTTAAGTACAGATTTTTTGATCTAAAACTTTGATTTAAAAATCCACCCTGATGTAAGTACAGTAAACTTTGTATGAATCTTATTTCAAAAGCAAAAAAATGTAAGAGAGGAATCCCGTACCCCAGCAATCGAAAAATAAAAATGAAAAAAACGCTTTGATATTGGGTGTTTATTCGTTTTTAGGTTTATACGTTTTTTAGAGATCAATCAATAAACTTAATTTGACATTACACTTTACTTGTGTGCTTTGCTTATAATATCCATAATCCTTTGATGCTGACTGTACCTGCAGCTTTAAAAACGGGAACAGAGGTATGCTTTCAAAGTTGCCGTGTAAAATTCTACTATTTTTGTTGAAAGTTAGACGTTCGAATCCATCTGCAAATTTGTAACAAAAATGGCTCACAAATTTTCTTAGACGTAAACCAAAAGCTTACATACATACATACATAAATAATAAAAAGAGGGAAGATTAGTCGTAATTGCTGAACAGATTTGAAAAATTCTTTCACCTAGAAATTTAGAATCCTACGTTATCCCTGATGAACATAGGCTATAGAATATATTATGTACTCGTGCAAAGCCGGGGCGGACCACTAGTATGCAATATTCATACAAATACCTATTTATCCATTACCTTATTTTCAGCTACAGAATAATAAAATACTAATTGCTTAACACTTTCAATCTCCATCAACATGTTTTTCAAGCACTGCTTGTAGCTGCATCGCGTTCCTTCTGCTCGTATCGCATGGCTGAGCAGTAAATGCGATAAAATGAGGGTAACCAAAACAGATAAAGTAAATAGATAGACAATATTTTATTGTAAACAGTACAGAATTAAATGCTATGAATATAGACGAAATACAAAGGCGGCCCTCGCTATGAGCGATCTCTTCCAAACAACCTTGGGATGTGCTGGACATTTAAGAACAACAAAGACGTTGGTACTCAAAATATACAGGGTTATTTATAAAAGACCGGCAACCTTCAGTGACCGGGTTCCTAGCATCATCAGCAACAACGTTTGTTCTATGACTTTTGATAATTAGCAACTTTTTTATTTTCATACAAAACTAAATATTATTTGAAATATCCAAATATAATAATAAAACAAATAAATACTTAATACTTACAATTACTTATGAAATTACATAAATTAATAAGCAGTACTTTAGATAGTTGGTACTTTGTATTTGATTAATTTATTTTACCAAAGATAAAATCAAGCGCTTTTAGTAGCTATATATAAAAGTTGTTTTGTTTGAAAAGTGAGTGTTATGTTTTTGTGTAGCTCAGAAACATCTCCATGGCTCTACCAGAAAAACTTATTATTAGTAGAACATGTTTTTGAATAGAGCTTGCAATAATTACAAGAAAATATTCAAGGAATGTGATATTTTGACACACAACGTCTCGTTTTGTAGAAGCATTGTAGGCATTGTCTTGTCCTCTTTTTTTGTTTGAAATAACTTTAATAACAAAGAATTTAAAATCATTAATTAGAATTTAATTAGAACTGCCTGCAATATATTGCAAACATCTACAGGTACGAGCTCAAATCAATACCAATCGCGTGCCCAAGACGCTGGCTGCATCGCCCCGCTGTATGTCAATGCTGATGCGCTGCGCTTGGTTGTTTGAAATAATGTTGAATCTTTTCATTTTAATAAAAAGGATCCACAATTATTATTGTGCAATTAACTACGCAAAATTCCTAACTTTCTGCTTCTCTAATCTCTAAAATTTCCTGCTGGCATGGTAAAGTTTTAATACTAGGTAAACCTCTCAAGTTGGAAGTTTAACCTACGCATTGTGAACAAAACCTTTGCTCGGAAGCGTTTCCGGCTGGCGTGAAGCGGTGAAGCGTGAACGGAAATGATTTTTCAGCACTATCAATATTTATTTTATTTATCGCGTACTTTTTGCTTTCTTTTTCCCAACGTTTAAAGCGAAGCGTTTAAAGCGAAAGCAAAAGGTACGCGATAAATACCCGATAAATAATTTTAAATATGTTATCAAATCGCGAAAGTTTGAAAAGTTTTACTACGAAAACTCTTCAAAAATTTTCGCTTTTGTACAGAAAATTATTTCGAAATGGTCTCAT
Source organism: Eupithecia vulgata (assembly GCA_946478455.1). Taxonomy (NCBI): domain Eukaryota; kingdom Metazoa; phylum Arthropoda; class Insecta; order Lepidoptera; family Geometridae; genus Eupithecia; species Eupithecia vulgata. The sequence continues at coordinate 13,331,026 of OX297875.1, forward strand.
AATCCCCGAGAGAGTATTTTAACTTAAAAAAACAACATGATACTTTTAAAAATTAGGACGCCAAAACTGTTGCAAATAATTTTGGCGATATCTTCGCCAATTCTTAGATTTTGATGATTCTTTTCCTAAGGATTTTTGTTATAGTGCTTACCCGCACTCTGGGTATCTCTAAGAAATAAAATAAGTTCTGACGTGAGACTACACGTTTGAGTTCCGCCGAAGTCGAAAATTCTTTTCCTGTTGTATAGTTGATATATAGTAAAGGTCCCTGGTTTTTTTTATCTCTTGGGTGGTAATACCCATAATCCCTAAGCTGGGCATGCGGGTTGGAGATCGCAGTTCGGTGATAGATCTATTCTGCAAGAGGCGCTGCTGCCCGCCCCCCGGTGTATGTTACATAGTCGCCTCTTACGACACCCACGGGAGCATTATGACTGTTGTTCGGTAAACTCGAACGCTTTGAAAATACCTGCCGATGCGAAATACGAAAGTTGTAGTCGCAACTTATGCGCGAAAGAACTTTATAGTCCGACGCCATAAATGTATAGACTAGTTTATATACGAAAATTTTACCGTCCGACATTTTATTCTTCCCCATTCCGGGCCGTTTTTTTTTTTAACTCATTGTTCCTAGCATAAAATTACGCGTGCGTGTCGTGTGGTTTCAAGGAGAGCTACCCTAAACTGCGCCGCACAAATCCGAGTAAAGACGGACAAGTGCACGAGTCAATCAACCGATTTTTCATGCCACCGTATGGGTAGGACCGTAAAAATCGGATTGGGGACCGTTAAATTTCTAGTAGTGTACAAACGACAAAATACAGTTTATCAGCATTTTTACGCCTACGAAATAACAGAGTATCAAGTATCGAAACTATAAATCAATTTATTATTATCAATTTGAAATAATAACTCTTCGTTCTGAATAGTAATAAGCTACATTATTCACATTTAATTATCTCAGTCGCTCGCCGCACCATAATGAACTGCCTATTGTAAAGCCTCATTTACATTGAGCCAGTCTATAAGAAGCCTCATAGCTGCTTGCTATTAAATATAATATAAAAGGTTTTTTAACTTACGGTGTCTGAATACATTTTTTTAAATACCCTTATATCTATACTAATATTATACAGAGAAAACATTTGTTTGTTTGTTTGTATTGGCTCCGAAACTACTGGCCTGATTTGAAAAATAATTTTACCATACAATTATACCATACAGATACCTACATTATCCGTGATGAACATAGGCTATAGATTATACCCGTGCAAACCCGGGGCCGACCACTAATATCTAATAAAATATTGAAATTTTTAAAACTATCATGGTCATTACAAACAAATAACACGTATTCACTTCATAAAAAAAATACCGCTATTTGTATTGTTTTCAAACAGTTCAGGATTGTTTTGCGAAAAAGGAATTTCAACAGCATCTCACCACATTAATATTGTAAATGCGAAAGTTTGGATGTAAGCATGTTTGTAAGTTTAAATATTTGTTACTTACCTCTTCAGGCCCAATTTTTTTTTTATTTGCTTTGGGTGGCTTGTGTGTCACTGCGGCCATGATAGGCCTATTGTGATCGCCACTTTATACGTTCACCCCTGAAGTTGCGGCGTTCATAGTTCGCCACTAACCCTTGCACCTGCTAGGAACTGTAGGATTTTCTTCAAAGAGATGTCTCTTAGCTCATCTGGGCTGTGCAGGTGCTTGCCCAGGTGGATGCTACGTTTTACGCTTCAGGCCCAAACTGCTGAACAGATCGAACTGAAATTTTGCATAGATGTAGTTTTTAGTCCTGAAATGTTTTATTCCGATAAAGCTACTACGCTACTTTATGTCGGAATAAAAAGCGTACAAAACAATAGGCAATAACTATTTAGGGAATAATCACTCCTATAACGCCAAAATCAGCTTTTTTTCTTACACCCTAATTTGTTTTGAGTGAATTCACAAAATCAATACCTCTGGGTTCAAATGGTGTATAGTAGGTAAATTTACTTTACGACAAAAAACAAAAATAACTTTTATTTTGACTGTAATTTTCATGTTCTGTGCATGTCAGTCGACTCTGGGATGTTGGTAGGCCTTCTCCAGGCACCTCTTCCTCTTCTTGGTCGTATAGGTATACAGTCTTAAGTAAGCCACTTTCAATCACGGAACGTTTACTAATTGTCGGATAAAGTGACGTTCATCGATAGGAAATCCCCCTGTTAAGTGTAAAATCAATTTCTACATGATTCAGCCCTTTTAACTGGTATCTTTCGGTAAAATTAAATTAGATAGCTATACAACCAAAACATGAGTTTTGGTTTATTCAAACGTTTAATTAATTACGAGACATGGAACTTACTTATGACCGCCAAGACTTTTTTAGATAATGTTAGTTTACACTGTCGTACATTGTACGTGTTATTCCAGCGTTTTGGGCGAGTGACTGGATCGTGTGAGCACACGCTAGTTGATCTTAATGCCCGGCGCAGTGAACGCAAATCCACTTTTATCGGCTATTAGTTTGATTGCTATAATAATTTCTGTGTGATTATGTGCTGAATTGTTTTTATACACTATTCCAGTAGCTTTTAGTAGTTTGTAGAAGAGGAAAGCTGTGCAAAATCCACTTTTGCTGTCTACCCAAATATGTACCCTTAGGTTTTTATTTAAATTTTATGTCGGACTTTAAAGCTACCTGTGTAGGTAGCTTTAAAGTCCGACATAAAATTAAAATACCTACCCTTAATTGAATCTCAGCTTAATTTGCGATATTGCTAGATGAATAAATAATTCCGGAAAATCACCTCGAAATTGCGTTGATTTTCCAGCATTATTATTAACTTATAAAAAACGGTACCTATAAAAAAATATTAGCCACATCTTCACTTTCCGTCAATTCAGATTGTGGTCAAACGAAGGTCTATTGACTAAAAAAAACTTATTTACCAGCTGAAACAACGCTAGTTCATAGCTTGTTGTCCAGAAAAAACACGTGCAAAAAGACGTACAAAAGACAGTAGTTCACTAAGACGACGTTTTGTTTACAGATGACTACAACCGCGTGGTGCTGGAGACTGTGGACCGTGAACCAGACTCCGACTATGTTAACGCTTCCTACATAGATGTGAGTATGAATGAACTATTACTATTTTCGGGGGTGGTACGACCACCCCCGGCGCAGTTACACTGAAAATAGTTCAACTGAATAGTTGAACAGTTACACTGAAAATAGCGGGCTGGCGCGAGTTTTAACTTTTTGAGGTTTTTATTTTTTTGTGCGTTCCACAAGCAATGAAAATAACGGAAAAATAATTTGTCGCAAATCGTAAATAATTTTATATGAATTCATGATAATAGCAACTTTGATTCAAATTACATAAACAAAACTAATAAAATAAAATGATCACTTTGATCTTTTGTCCATTTCAATCTTTTTAAGGTAAAGTAAAGAAGCGAACAAGAAACCTTGCTTTACCTTATTAGAATGTTAGTTTTTTAGTTAGACCAAAACTCGTCCCAAGCTTTTTATCCTCCAGATAATCAGATATTTTATAGTGGGCCTTTTTGCAAAGGACATGTTTGAATTTATTTATTGATAATTTGTGCAACTCACTTAGAGTTTTGTTGTAGAAGCGCCCTTGCAATGCCCTTTAAAAGATACATTAATATTTTGTAACCTAGTGATGGGCACACCGAGTTTATTCATATTTCTAGTATTAAGTTAAGTTCCTATTATAATATCGCTATTTTTGTGGAACCAATTTACATTTCTATAACTGTACAACAAGTTTTCATAAATGTATTGACATGGTATTGTCATTACATAATGACTTACATTCTTTCTTCGAATTTATCACGCAGGGATTTTCTGGGAATCATATTATAGATTGCACGAACAGCCCTCTTCTACAGCACTGGAAGTAGCTGAAATATACTAGTCTAGAAGTATCAACGACTGTAAGATGACGTTTCTAAAATTCAACAATTTCCCAAATGCTTCTTAAATACAAATGAATCAAAGTTGGTTTTATAATTTATTTACAGAGAATTACTTCTCCGCCTCAAATCATTTCAGACGTCGTTGGCGCAAGACGTGCCTTAGTATTCATAATTCGCAAATAATCAATTGCTTAATCGTGACCTCGTTTTTTTTTTTTTTTTGCCGATTTGGACAAATCGTAGTAACGTGTGTGAATTTATAATAACAATGATAGATTTTTCAAACTATCAACACTAATCTGGTGAAAAATGGATACCTCCAGTCCCTTTGGACTTCGGTGCAGCAGGACGGTGCGCTCGCCGCCACCGACCCCCACCACGCCCGCTCCTGAGCCGCCCCCTCGCCATGTGCCCGCCGCCGTCCAAGAAACCGAGCACGAAGTTGTGTCTACTCCCGAAATACAAGGTTGGATGAACACGATTAATCAGTACTTGAATGAGGTGTGCACTATTGCATCCGAAGGCAAGCTGAACTCAGAGCAAAAGCAACGTGTAAGCGCCCTTTGCCGTAAAGTGGGTAATGGCACTTCGCAAATGGCCGTTCATTATCAGTCGCTGAAATCCAAAGTTGTGAAGACCTACTGCACCATAGAAATGCTACAAAACCAACTTGCCCAATCCCACCAGCTAGAGGACCTCATAAAAACAATTGAAAGGACCTCTAAACCAGTCTTAGAAACGTCATTCGCCGAAATGGTCAAAAAAGGGCCAAACACGTACATAAAGCCCACAAATGTCAGTTCTGTGGCCATATACCCCAAAGACTTACTAAAGACAAGTGAAGACACGAAATCGCTAGTGCAAAAAATTATCTGTCCTGAAAAAATGAAGCTGCATGTGAGAGGGCTACGCAAGACTAGGAACGGAGGCGTCATCATCAGCACCGACACCAAGGACGACATCGAAAAGCTGAAGAACACAGTGCAGATCACCAACTCTGGCCTCACAATCAATGAGCCGCCTAAACGAAAGCCGAGAGTCGTCGTTATTGGAGTACCGACATCAATGCCTGAAAAAGAAGTTTTGTCCTGCATCTTCCACCAAAACCTAGCGGACACTTTCAAGAACTGTGACCTTGAAAATTTTTTGAGCACCATAAAGTTAAGCCACAAGTCAGGTAGGAAGAACGCAGAGTCTTGCAATTATATTATTGAAGTTCCAGCCGCCATACGTAAAGCACTCATCACTAAGGACAGGGTTTTTGTGAACTGGTCTTCGTGCCCTGTGAGGGATTTCACTCTGGTTACACGCTGCTACAAATGCCACCAGTATGGACACGCGGCGAAGTTCTGTCACGACGCATTTTATACTTGCGGACACTGTGGCAGCAACGGCCACACTAATAAAGAATGCCAGAAGCTAGCTGAAGATCCTAAGTGTGCCACCTGCTTGCTCTACAAGAAGCCAGGTAACCATGTAACTGGCTCCGCAGACTGCCCGGCAAAATTAGCGGCTGAAAATAGGTACATCAATTCTATAGACTATGGAGGGGCCTAAGGGCTATTTCTATCTACTTATCTCTATTTATTTGAGCTCCGATTATATTAATATAAAAATTTTTTTTTTTTTTTTTTTAGCCTTTCCTAATATTCTCATATTTAGTAGATATTTTATTTTTTAAAGATTAACAATTTCAGTTAGAATTTACATTATTTGCTATAAAGAAGTAGGTATTGTGCAAAGTAGGACAGTAAGATGACACAGAAAAGACATTGGCCTTGTTAAAGTAGGCTAATAATAATTTTTGTACCTAAGCACCTTATATCACTAGTTCGTAATTAAGTTATTTTACAATTTTGCACCGTTGCTTTGTTTTATTATGACTGCTGACTAATGTGATTATTATTCTCGTTTTAAGCACATACTGCCTGAGATACAGGTTTATCTAACCTAGTTCAGGCAAATGTATTATTTAAGACCTTAAGATTAAAATTCAATTGACAATTGTAATCCACTTAGTCCTAAGTTTCTGAATAAATTTATTTATTATTATTATTTATTTAAAGATTGCCGCAGATCAGAGACGCTAAATTTCCACCCAGCACAGAAATGTGCATACAAATATGGGCCTAAACTTATCATCAGTAGTAACAAAATGGCCCCCCACAAGCTTCAAACGTGTGGCCTGCGAGTTGTCTGTTATCTAATATATTGGTCCACTGCTGGACGCAGGCCTTCCCCTGATAATCGCCTTATTGAATTTATCACATTCGGTTAATTCCCATAAAACCTACGATGAGCATGCGGGTTGGGGATCGCAGTTCGGTGGTAGATAATAATTATATTCTGAGGCGCTGCTGCCCGCCCCGCGGTGTATGTCCCTTAGTCGCCACTTACGACACCCACGGGAAGAGTTGCAGTGTAAATTCTAAGACGGCACCACACGGCTAAACGGAAACCTATAATCGCAGTTAAAAACTCTTCAACACCCTCACAACACCCTGTAAAGTAATATAGTAAAAAATTAAATTTTCCTGAATTCGTTTGTAGTTTAACGAACTCAGAATTTCCCTGACCCAATCTCCAACACTTCAGTAATGTGATTGTTCCCGACTTCAAGGTAACTTTACTTTAGCAACTCAACCCTTTTCTATGTCGCCTATCGTAACGTAATGCCCTGACAATAAAAACGTATTAAAAGTTAGTAAAGTGTATTGCGCGCTGTATAAGATTTGTATAGGCTACAGAACATTTCTAGCCTTGTCACGTACTGTGATCGAGCTCTGAGATAGGTAATCTAAAGTGAAGTGGATAATCAAAAGACCTAAGGCATTACCGAACTACGTTTATTGCCTGAGCCTCTATAATAGCAAACTAGCTGCTGTCCGGGGCTTCACGCGCGCTTTTCAAGTAGATAGATAGAAAATGCTTTATTGCACACATAATAAACAAAAATAAAAGAAGTAAAAAAAACAAATATGTAACAATTGGCGGTCTTATCGCTCAAGAGCAAGTAGCCTATAAGAGATGCCACACGGGCGCTGACGTTACGCTGTTTCGTCGCTGCGACGTCGTCGCAGCGTTGACGGTCCGTAGTTCTACATACAAATCGGCCCGGCATACATACCACACGGTGCGCTGAAACAACGTGCATCGAAATAAAGCACGCGCAGCGCACGAGGAGTGAGGGAGACGAGGCGGGGGGTGCGCAGGACAGCTAAAGGACAGCGACAGGAGAAAGCTGCGTTGGGTTGCGTCGTCGCAGCGCTCGTGTGGCACTCATTGCATTGAAGTCACTGCGTTGCGACGACGTCGCAGCGCAGCGGCAGCGCCCGTGTGGCATATCTCTATGTCAGTCTCCGGGATAAAATTTACCTCCCTGACAAATTTTATTGAAATCCGTTCGGCCGTTTAGGTGTGAAAAGACAACAGGCAACCAGAGTTACTTGCGAAATTCTAATATTAGTATAATATTAAAATAAATAAATAAATAATGCTGGACAATTCACACAGCATTATCTAGCCCCAAAGTAAGCAGCATATTAGTAATATAATAGGTATTAGGACTTGTAGAACGGGCGCTAAATAGAAAGTAAAGCTTGTTCTGTCTAGTCAAATTTACAGGCGTGTTTTTGCGAAGCTCCTTGCCAAAATATTAACGCGTAAAACTAGTCTTTTATAGTTTTACAAGGAATCACACTAATATCATAAATGCGAAAGTTTTCATGGATAGATGGATGTTTGTTGCTTAATTACGCCAAAACGGCTGAACGGATCTGGATGAAATTTAGCACAGAGGTAGATTATAGTCTGGAATAGCACATAGGCTATATTTTATCCCGGAATTCCCACGGCAACGGGAACTACGCGGGTGAAACCGAGAGGCGCTGCTAGTCGTTAAATATTTTTAAAATAAATGATATATTGCCACTTATTATATTATTATATATTAGCCAATTGTCACTTATGATATAATTGTTTTACGTGTAAATTGTTTTTTAGCTTTAAGTGTGCAATAAAGAATTTTCTATCTATCTATCTATATTCTAGGAACAAAATTTGTTCAAAATTTGGTGGAAAATTTGTTATATATTGCCCCTTAACGGATCATTCCTTATATCGTTGAACATAAAAATCGTTCAGAATATTTTAAGGAAAAATGTTATGACAACGATAAAAATAATAATGTATCGTAGAAAGGTATTTCAGCAAATCATAATACATTTTTATGTGACGGTCGATATAAAAATTCCTTCCATATTAATCAGGATTCTTTGTTTGCGTTTTACGCCGTCGTATAACGAAAATGAGTAAAATGAGACTTATTATTCAATCTGCGATAGAAAAAAGATAGGTACCAATGAGTCTAAAACGTGTAGTAGTACATGGTGCTACAAGTCAATAACAGTAAAAAAACAACATAATTATCAAAATATAAAAATAAACTTTCGCTAATTGCAGAATCAATGTTCGTTGACGACCTCTGTGACGCGGTGGGCTAATGTTCACTTGGAACGCAGGAGGTTGCGGGTTCGATTCCCTTCTGTCGTCGAATTTTTTTAGTATCTGAAGATTTTTGTTCCGATTATTCTGGTCGTTTTCTATTTATAGTAAAAATATCTATCAGTGTATTGTATTACGTGCTAGTGAATGATAGCTGTAACGCAATTTAGAATGAGATATTTTCTAAACAGTAACGTGAGGAAAATATAGGGGAAATAATAAGCAAAGGTATGCGATAAGTACCAGTTAAATAAAAATAAATAAATAGTACTGGACAATAAATTCACACAGCATTATCTAACTTCAAGCTAATTAGAGCTGGTATTTTGGATATTAGAAAGCTGATATACTTCACACTAATATTACAAATGTAAAGTTTAGATGGATAAATAATGCTGGACAACTCACACAGCATTATCTAGAGCCCCAAGCTGAGTGGATGGATGGATAGATGGATGTTTGTAGCAACGGCAGAACGGATCTCGATGAAATTTGGCACAGAGATAGATTATAGTCTGGAATAGCATAAAGCCTATTTTATCCCGGAATTCCCACGGGAATGGGTACTACGCGAGTAAAACCGCGATGCGCTGCTAGTAATGTATACATTATATAGAAAGTTTTTTTTTATACATAGAAAACAACCATGAAATATGTAATATTTTATACTCTACGAGACCTTTTCGTCATTTTCTGCATTGCTACATTTTTACGTGAAACGTTAAGATCATAACGTTTTTAAGGGTCCATAAAGGAGTTAATAAAAACCAGCTACTGTTACGTTTACGGCATTTGCCAGATTGTGGAAGCTTCCAGCTCCTAACAAAAGTCCAGTAAACAATTTAATTCTTCCGCAACCAGATAAATTTTAAACAAATAAATCTTAAAATGTGAAGAAACTTAGGTTCTATTTCAGCGTTCGCTGCCGAAAGTTAAACAGAACTAAGTTCAGTCTAATCGAGTTGAAATTTTGATTTTAAACTCGGTTTACTTCACATCGATTTCACCAGATATATTTTGATCAAGTCTACGAAAACGAAGTTTATATCCAACTTAGAGTCTGACTACTGAGAGTAGTACAGAAATTTATATATTGTTGAAAAAACTGAAAACCGACTTCCGACCGATTCCCTTAATTTTTTTGTGTTTTGGACACATACCTACATATTAATTTTTTTTACCTTTAGCCAGCCCACTGCCACTTCAGCTTGCTAATCCTTTGAGCTATGTTTCTCTGCCGGATGTATTCGTTACGAATCCTATCCTTCAGAGAAAATTCGAGCAAAGCTGTCTTAGGTAGGTAGGACGCACTGATTGAAAACTTTCGTTTTCAAGCATTGCGGTATGGATGACGAGAAGACTCAACGTAGTTTCCCAATTTTGCTGTTTAATAAATTGAGACCACATACGAAATTCATGTTAACTGCAAGTAGAATATCTGCACACTAAAATTGGGCGCGAAAAATTAAAATTGAGATACTTAAATTACACGTCATACTATTCTAGGAAGAACTCTATTCGGCCATTCTGTTAGGTATTGTTCCACCTTTTATACACTTGACCGACAACTTCAATGCGTATATCAAGTCCAAAGAGACTTACGTTCACTATAGGTGTAGTATACAGGTCTTAAGCTAATTATTTTGTATTTGTTACAGAGTATATTAAAGCCAAACGCGTACATCGTAACCCAGGGGCCAACGGAAGATACGGTGGTCAGCTTTTGGCGGATGATTTGGCAGGAGCGAGCCGCCGCCATCGTCATGCTCACCAAGACTTTTGACTTCATCAAGGTAAATTTTTTGACAAGGCAACATGCCATCATTGCCAAAGTTAACATATTAAGGTAACATTATTGAGGTGACATACCAGGTGATATACCATCATTTTCAAGGTGACATATACCATCATTATCAAAGTAACATACCTTACTATTCTAATAAGGCAATATTAGATTGTACAAAGTAACATGTCTGACAACACGGAACAGAAAAAGTGCCTATAGGTTCAAGATTATTGATCTTCGGAAACTCGTTCCCTGTCTGACATCGTCAATAACAAAAAAGAAAAAATAATTCAAATCCTAAAAGTGTCTCTATTAGCAATTAATTTCATTGTTTCGAAACTATAAATAAACTGATGAGACAACTTCGAGATCTTTCTGCCTACCATGGCGAAAGAATTTTCTAATTCGGTTCATATAGGACGGAGTAATCGACGGACAAATATAAAAAAACATATGTACCTATGTTAGAGCCAAAAATATAACCTCTTTTCGAAGTCGGTTAAAAAAGTTTAATTCGACGACCTCAGTGGCGCAGCGGGCGAGAGTCTGCCTGTGACGCAAGAGGTTGCGGGTTCGATCCCCGCCTCGGAACAAATTTGTGTACGATCTGCAGAAATTTGTTCCGTTGGTCTGGGTGTTTTCTATGTATAATAAAAAATATCTATCTATGTAATGTATAATATTACGTATATCAGTTATCTAGTACCCATAACACAAGCTCTGCTTACCTTGGGGCTAGATAATGCTGTGTGAATTGTCCAGCATTATTTATTATTTATTTAAATTCAACGATAACTCGACGAATCATAGAGCCAGCCAGGAATACGAGTATGTTACATAATTATGTTAGTTCCGTGATAACGCTTCAGTTATAGTTATGAAACCAGGCTTGATAATCTGTAAACAATGCTAGAGATGTTAAACTTAGTTGAATGCATCTTGATAACGCTTCGGTGCCTATAGGTTCAAGATTATTGATCATCGGAAACTTGGGCTTGGACCACGAACTAACAGGCGAAGCTGTAGGATTTAGCTCGAGCCAAATTTGTCGAAGAAAGCCGGTAAACAAACTAGCTAGAACTATGACTGACTATAGGACTTTAGGGTTGAAATGAGTCCCAAAACCCACGTTTTGACTGTACTGGAAAAACAATTTTAGGGTAAAAAAAAAACAATATTTTTTGACGAACATCAAAGGTTAGGATTTTAGTTAGTAAATTATAGGAGTCGAAACACGATTGACTCAACTTGACTCGATACAAAAAAATCGCAAAAGTTTCCTCTAATTTTTCAGTTTTACTACGAAAAAGCAGTTTCATTTGCTAGTTATTTAAGATTTTAATGAAATGTCGTCTAAACATAGTTTATAATTCAATAACGTTTATTGTCGATTAATAAAATAAAGTAAGTGGCGGCGCTAGTTTGCGTGGGGTGTGCGCCTTCATACTCGTAAATAATCGTTCATAGATATGGTCTCCAAGCGCTATAAAACCAGATAAAACACTCAAGATCCTAAGCATCTGTCCCACAGCTCTATTACAGCGAGCTCGGTAATAAACGCTCGACGAGTCCATTTCTTCTTGTCCAAGCTAAATTGTCTTACATTGAACTAAATTAATAGGAAGAGGGTCTCTTTGTACCACTTTCTTGATTAAAAACTAAATGAAAAAGTCAACCGCAGTATCTCGGAAATAGAATTAACTGCAGAGCGTTGTGGAACATTTTGTAGAATGGAGGGATCATAATCATAATTGTAGAAGTTTTATTAAAATGCTCAAACATTTGTTTGTATTTCGCAGGATTAGAGTGCATTTTTGTTTGACTGCGACAGCGGTTTGCCTTAAGATTTTTGCATTGGAAGTGAGAATAAAAAATAGCGGAAGTGTTTTTACGTAGGTAGGTACCTATCTTGTAAAATGTATTTTGAACAAAGTTAGAGTTATCTACTTACTAGTTTATGAAATACTTTTACTAAATGTTTAAAATCATTATAATAATCTATATTAAGTACTTAATTCATCTATCAACAAAGTATGTAAAATATCCTTAATTTTGTATTCTACCCTGTGTGTGTAATTGTGTATGTCTGTCTGTGCTGTTCTTGTTGTGCCAAATAAATGTATCTTTATCTTCCTTATCTTTACCTAGTACCTAGTTCTTAAACTATGTACCTATCATCATCATCATCAGCCTAAACCAGTCCACTGCTGGACATAGCGGCTGTCCCAAACCAAAACCTAGTATGAGCCATTTTTTTTTGAAGGCGTTTTTTTGCATCATCGTTCCTTGAATGTTTGGCCGCGTGTTTTGCAAAAACACCCGTATTTCTATCTCATTTAGATCCAAAGCTACGTGACCCATTAATCCTAGTAACTCCACTTGCTACGCTGCAAAACAAAATCAAAATCCTAGCATGTAACATTTCCAAATTCAAATACCTCGTAAATGGTGTTCATACTAGGTGTTTGAGTTTGGAATTTCTACTTACTAAGTTTTTGAATTTGTAAAAATCACTTTTAATAGATTTTTCAATTTGGGATTGGCTTTTACTAAGTTTTTGAATTTGAAAACGATGTAATGATGTAGCTGCAATATCAAAAATGCTTAGACAAAACACAGCAAGTCGATGCGTATGGGTTAAGGGTGCGCCTGATGCAAAAATCAAGCTAAATGTGTATTTTTAAACACTTACATTTTATGGTAACGGACGTAAATGGGAATGGGTGGATAGGGAAAAAACCTTTAGAAGTCGAGCAATCAAATAGAAGTTTGGGAAATAACTGGTTTCTTCAATAAAAAAATACAAAATTCGCGCAATAAAAAAAAACAATTATAATAGAATCTCTAAATAATCAGCGACAACACCATAATATTTTTTACGAATTACTAGATAATAGATTCCAGACTAATATTTTATTTGAATAATCGTGGAGTTTTTATATTAATGGCTTATATTTTGAATAATTAATAGAAAATAAGCAAAAACTTCAGATATATGGAGGGAGAATCTTAAAATTTTCAACTATTTTCGAAACATTTCGATACGTAATGTTTCAAAATTTCTTAAAGTATGAAACCTACAGATATTTCAAAAACTGTTTTGAAATGATCAAAGCAATACCTTTAATTTGATACCCAACTAGGGAAGAAAGCCCCCCTTTCGGAAAAAAAATCCACCCCTTTTTACCATTTTTCAAAAATGGTCATTTTGACAGACTTCTCTAAATTTTTCCTGTAAATTATAAATTCATATCTACAAACGCCACAAACATTGTACATGGATCGCTCTGCAAACTTCGGAGTTAGGGAGGGAGGGTCAATTTTTCAAAGTTTTTCAAAATATTTTAAAAAGTATGAAACCTACAGAAATGTCAAAAACTGTTTTCAAATGTACAAGCCTACCTAATTAATACCTTTCATTTGATACTCCATTTGCCCCCCTAGGTCACTATTGAAATTTCAGCAACACAATTTGTAAATATTCATTTTCATTTTTCATTTATTCATATATTTTTCTTTAAATCAGCAATGGCGCACGAAATGGAGCGGGGACAGACAGAGCGAGACCATGAGAAATTCGAAGCCGATCTCGATACCTACCTTAAAAAAACATGAAATTGCACTGATCTGCACATAATTTGGTCGAAACTTGAGATCTCAGGAACCCTGTATAGACATTGAAATGATTAATGTTTTGATTCGTACGTAGGTTATTATATTACTAATTACCTACTTGGTTCCTACAGAAAGTCTTTTCATAAGTTTTGTAGTTTTCTTGTAAATAAGCGTTTTTGCATTTGCACCGTTCCAAAAACGCATGCTATGTCGCGCTCATATGAACCCGAAAACCTATACCTATCCTTTTCACAAAATGACGCGCAATGCGCCCTCTTAAAAAAGACACAACCGTCAAAAAATTAACTTCTTATGCCAAAGACCAGAAAAAGATGTCTCATTTAATTATTATTTCATGTCAAATCAGGAAAAGTCAGGCCAGTCAAACATAAATAAAACTGTTACTAGGTTTTTAGTGACTAGCAATAGCTCAATTATTCCAATCGTCCAACTTAAATTCCTAGTAAGAGACTATACTAGGTTTTTGATTTTGGATCTAGAATAACCGTATGAAAATATTTACGTAGTAAGTCTCATAAAACGTGTATGCGCTAAAGTTTTTCGAATGTTATATTCTCTACTTGTAAAAAAATATTTATTAACAACTAATCACGAACAAATAGTTCATCAAATATCATACTTTTGAAAAGGCACGTAAAATAGTTTAATTCGCTTCTCCTGTAATTTTTTCAAATTGGCTCTTACTAGGCTTTGGTTTGGGACAGCCGATAGGCCTCCCCTAATGAGCGCCATAGCGCCCTGTCTTCAGCTTGCCGCATCCAGCATCTGCCAGCAGTCTTTCGAAAATCGTCGTCCCACCTGGTAGGAGGGCGTCCTACACTACGTTTTCCGAGTCGCGGTCTCCACTCAAGAACACGTTTACCCCAGCGGTTGTCGGTTCTTCTCGAAATATGGCCAGCCCACTGCCATTTCAGCTTGCTACTCCTTTGAGCTATGTCGATAACCTTGTACCTATGCAACGTTACATCTAGTTATTATCGAAACCACATCACTAGTATCTTCTTCTATGCAGGTGCTCCAAATGGGAATAAAATCGCTGTCCCTAATTCGGTGCTCTAAAAATTGGTGCTCAAGTCATTTCTATCCCATGGAAAATGATTTAGGAGATAAATAGAGTAGCCTAGCCTGTGTTACTCTCCATCCTTTCAACTAACTCTATGCCAATCCAGTCGATTGGTTGCATATTTAGGTCGTGAAGGACGGACAAACAAACACACTTTCGCATTTATAATATTGGAATAGATGCAAAAATTATTTAATAATATTATCAGTTATTGTATACTTATATTATTAACACAAATTCTGCTTAGATTGGAGTTAAATTTATGCTGTGCGGATTGTACCGCATTATTTCCAATTTTTACCAAGAAAAAGTGTACTCTAGCTACTACTACTTTAAGACGCCCTCTGTGGCGCGGTGGGCGGTCTGCCTGCGACGCAGGAGGTAGCGGGTTCGATTCCCGCCTCGGGACAAATGTATGTACGATCTGCAGATATTTGTTCAGGGTGTTCTGATCGTTTTCTATGTATAATAAAAACTATCTATCTATGTATTATGTATATCAGTTTTCTAGTACCCATAACACAAGTTCTGCTTAGCTTGGGGCTAGATAATGCTGTGTGAATTGTCCAGCATTATTTGTTTATTTGTATTTGTTTGTTTACTACTAGCTATGCGAATAGAAAATTCTCTATTGTAGCTAACTCACAAAATTTTACAAACAACGTCTCCTCCATGAGTGTCGTTAGAGTGGCATTGAACGATTGAAAGCTACTTTGTTGAATTTTTCGATACAAAAGCGCAGACAAAAGGACCGTGTTCAATTTATTTAAATTCTAGATTTCACGCTCAGCTGAGTTTGACCAAAGTATAAAGGCCATGTCAGTTATATTTAGGGTGGATTGGAACCTATACAATACAGTATTTTACTCTTTATGAGAAACTGACATTTTTGACATAAACTACCATTGTCATATCCGATATTTTTCTGAGTAATTTAGGTAATAAGAGATAATTACAATCAAGTTAAAGAATCAATTTAGAAATAGACAAGACAAGAGTGAATAGGTATCTTCTAGACCTTCGTGATACATCGTCGGCCACATTTTCACTTTCCATCAGGTGAGATTGTGGCCAAACTAAGGTCAATAAACTATAAAAAATAGTATATAGCTGTCAAATTGGCTGCTGAAAATATAAGAATACCATTTTTTGCTGCGATTTAAGATTCATTCATGGTTATACAGTCTCAATCTTAACTGTCAAAACTACGACTGAGACAAAAAAATATTGTATTAGTAGAATGCCAAAACATGTCAATGGTGGCGATTGAGACGCCATACCATCGACATAGAGAAGAGATTGTATTAGTAGAATTGGGCCCCTGGGCCAGGGGTATTTTAATTCGTTGGAAAGGCCTTCAGATTCGATATCGGAAACATTGTCGAAGAACGCTATTTTAAACCAGCGGATTCGAAAACTTTTGACATTCGAATTCGGATCCTTGTTAGGAGAGTTTCATACTTTTGATCATCAATCCGCAACGAAATCAAAATAGCGTTCGCGGAATCGAATTCGAATCCGACGTTTCCGCTCCGGAAACGAATCGAATGAATTAAAATAGCCTTGCAGGGCTATTTTAATTCATTCGATTCACCGAAAGGTTTAGGTGACAGCGAGATTGCGAGATTTTAAAAACGAACAATAGTAAATGAAATAAATACAGAAACAATCAGATCTAGATATATGCATTTTCAGTCAGGTATTATAGTCATTATATTCAAAGTTTTCAGCTTTTTATATCTGTTTTTGGATGAAAAAGTATGGTTTGTTTGAATGACGTGGTCAAAACTGCATTCAAAATATAGCCTACTAGCGGTCCGCTCCGGCTTTGCACGCGTATAGCCTATCATCAGGGATAATGTGGATAAAGTATTGTAATGGTTAAAGAATTTTTCAAATCGTTCCAGTAGCTTCGGAGCCTATTGAATTCTAACAAACAAATCTTTCCTCTTTATAATGTTAATATTATTATTGACTAGCAGTCCGCCCCGGTTTCTCACGGGTAGTTATCCTATTCCGGACTAAGAGAAATTCAACAAATCAAAAACCATGAAAATCGGTCCCGTCGTTCCTGAGGTATAAATGGTGTAACTAACACGACTTTGTTTTATCTATTTATATATATATATAATTTATAGATATAATATAATAAGATATCTAAATTCTATTGAAAGCAGTAATCTTTTTAAACGAAACAATTTCAGTAGCGTTAAATACCAACAGTGTGGTAATACCAACCCCTTACATCTTACCCGGAGATCTAATAAACCAACTGGCACTTCCCGGGGCGACAAACCGGTAATTGGTTCGGCCAATAAACTGAAACAACCCGCAATGAAGTTAATCAGGTGAAAAATACGAGAGGTTGTAAACCCTACCCGACTACCCCCACCCCCTACTCCCGACACAACCTATTACAGGTTGTACTGTTCCATTTTCACTTAGGATTTGCGACGTGAACAATTTACAATCGGGTTTGTTTTGTATTGGGGAAGATCGGGAATGAGATTGTTTTTCGGATATGGGTTGTATTGTCGTGAAAATACGAGGTATATTTTGACAATTATCTAATACTCTTTGTTGGCTTTACTTGTGGTGAATATTTTAAATCATTTCTTCGTATTTTATTGTTTAGAGTCATTCTTTTATTGTTCCTTCGTTTGACCACAATCTCACCTGATGGAATGTGAAGATGTGGCCAGCGATGTATCACGAAGGTCTAGAAGATACCTATTCACTCTTATCTTGGAGAGATCCATCAGGTTTTAATTGACCGAAAAATAGCAGCAAGCGTGGGGTAAAAAAAGTTTATCCTTTTTTGGAAAACGCCTCCTGAATATATTCATTTTATTTTAAAATGTTGTAAACCTTTCTCACACCTGCTTCCGATATTTTAGTTGTTGACTTAACATGTGAACTGTGACGATGTTAAACAATAGAGCGACTCACCGCAAGTAACGATTAAAACTCAAGGTGGGTGCGAACCTCTTAGCTTCCATACAAACGTACTTTCCCATTCATTTGGAAACTACACCCTTCATTGTTATGAAAATTTGCAGAAGCTATGTTCGTACCGTTTTAGTTTTAAAAAAAACAAAGGATTAGATGTAATAATTGCTTGAAAATGAATTGAAATGTATTTTCGCTCTCATTAATGATGACAATGTATTTCTTAACCGATTATTTATGCAAAATTTCATTAAAATCAGGGACGTAGTTTCCAAATTAATCGGAAAGTATGTTTGTATGGGAGATTAGAGATTCGCACCCACTTTATGTAACGAACGATTTGGAGTGTGTCGTGAGTCTTCATTCAGTCATCAGTGGATAATGTTATTTTATTTCTGCATTCTAGAATTCATTGAGAAACACATTGTTTTGATGTGTTGTGTCGCTGTAATACACATCATAATAATAATAATTCATTTATAGTTGACGACCTCTGTGGCGCGGTTGGTGAAGATCAAGACAAGTGGTTGCGGGTTCGATTCCCGCCTTGTGACAAATATTTGTACGGTCTGCAGATATTTGTTCCGGGTGTTCTGGTCGTTTTCTGTACATAATGAAACATGTCAGTCTATGTAATGTATTGTATTTTGTATATCAGTTATCTAGTACCCTTAACACAAGCTCTGCTTAGCTTAGGGCTAGATAATGCTGTGTGAATTGTCCAGCATTATTTATTATTTTTTATTTCAGACTAGGAACGGTAGAAAGTAGAAACATTGCAATGTAGTTTAAAGAACCTACATGTTATTTATGATTGCAGCTAAGTTTTGTGTATCAAACGTGTGGGTAGCCTTAGTCCCATTTAGGACCGAATGATATGTTCCTAATCTTAACTTTTTTACAGGTTATGTGCGTACAATACTGGCCGCCAAACAAAGAGAAGGATGAAACGTACGGAGGCATCAGCGTCGGCATCGTGCAAGAGGAAGAGCTGGCCAATTTCCACATACGCACCTTCAGGCTTTACAAGACTGAGAAGGACGTAAGTTTATTATTATAACGTGAGCTTCAATTCATTTATGGTCAGAGTTCCAACTCAACATCTCTCGACCTACTTAAGGCCCATACCACCCAAAGTGGCGCTGCCACCTAATTTATCTTATTATTCCGTTTAACAAAGGAATTTTCAAAAATCCATCTTCCAGTTTGTGATACCTATCATAAGCTTTTTTTAATGCCTCTGTAATAGTTTTATTCTATTTAGTTTAGGAAGAGATACGAAAATATATTTTGGTGGCCACCAAGGGCAACTTCGTATCTTTGCCTCAACTAAATAGAATAAAACTATTCCTTCAATTGGTGCTTGGTCATCACTTGCACTCAATGCAATCTAAGTATTTCCCGTGCGTTCTATGAGCGTCCCAACTCAAGTCTAACCCAAATACGTCAATTATCTCTATGATTAAAACACGAGCATTCAACATTTCTTTTGATTTCGTAGATGTATGTATGAGTTGACATAATTACAACTTCAGTACTTTCACGCATAGCACGAATACGAATAGGAAAATGAGACGTATTTATCGCATTTTTTTTGGCTACACTTCGAATGTGTTTACTAGCATTCTAAGCCTTTTTCTTGGAAGACATTAATGGTTGTCGATCTCGTTTGTCGAATGTTATTTGTATAAACTCAGACTTAGGCCTCTGTAATAACGATTTTTCAGATTTCAATAAATGATGCTGGACAACCTACGCAGCTTTATCTAGCTCCAAGCTTAGCTGAGCTTGTGTTATGGGTACTGATGTTACACTTAATAATAGATATTCTTTAGTTTATTACGAATGTCCGCCTGCGACGCAGGTGGATGCGGGTTCTATTCCCGCCATGGGAAAATTGTTTGTATACTCTGCAAATATTTATTTGAGGTGTTCTGGGTATTCTGTTGTTGGTTATCAACAAATTAAAACACACTTTAATTGAAACAAATTTTAAGTAATATACATAGTAAGACAGAAAACCTACTATTTATTTGTAGCTAAAAACTAGTTAAAATAACTTTTAAAATAGTTTTTCGCTACGAGGAAAATATACGCAGGGGGTTTCCTCCATTTCTGCTCAGTTTGGAGCTAGATGATACGCTATGAATTGTACAGCATTATTTATTTGTTCATACCGCTACTCTGATTTAATTTTCATTCGCTTTACGAAACTAAATCAGAAATTCAGTCAAGTTTACTCATGCAAAGGGAAGCTGTATCTGCCAACCAGAGAACGGCAGCCCCACATGCATTATGGATTGAATTATCTTATTACGAAATTATGAGAGCATACAAACATAGCACTTATAATTGTATACATAATTGGAATATTCCTGTTTCAAGTAGAAGAAAATCAGGCAGCAGATAAACAGCCTTTCTGCCCTAATAAATAAAACATATTCCTATAAATTCAATATCTGATTGAATTGAGTTATTTCTGACTCGTCCCACTGGATTCGGCCCAAAGTGGGACGAGTCAAGAAACTAAAATTTTATGCTGAAAACGTTCCTTATTCGTTCCACTTTTTAAAGGCAGGCAAAAGTACTGTCAACCGCACACTATTAATGTAAGAAGCTTATTTGCTTCTTACATTAAAAGAGTCTTTAGTAAGATGAATTCCTATTACATAGATTACATATAGGAAGTAGATAGAGATAGAGAAACATTTATTGACCAAAAGTACGCCTAATTTAAATATTATCCCGGTGGTAGCGATCTACTCGACTTCGCACTGCCACAAACGTGACCACTGATATGTTATACAATTGATTGCGTACGCCGTGCGAGTCATCCGGGTATAAGGTGAATCGGGGGAATCGTCTTCATGGTGTTCGTTCGTATTCAATATTTTACGAGAGTTTATTTCTTTTATTTACTTCTCCACCAATTGTTACATCGATTTTTTTGTTAAATTATTAATATCTAAAAAAAATCCCATAAACCTTTGTGGTTTAGAGGAAAATCGGCTGCACTGATTTCCGAAAGATCGATAAATATTTTTAACCACTTTTCAAACCATAACACAATCAGTTTCTGGGATGATACAACACACAAACTCAGCTACTTACAGCTTGTGTATGCTTTGCTGACAGATGCTTTAAAAGCAGAATTCAAAACCTATACACATTAGATAACTTTTTCAGACTCAAAATTCAACTATGCTTTATACTGAGTTTCTACTTGTTCCACAGGTGATAGTAGAAGAGCGGTATCTCCTCCAATTCCACTACACGCAGTGGCATTCTCATACGTGTCCGTTCAGCAATGCCTTGCTGGAGTTTCGGAGAAGGGTGCGCGCCGTGGTCGGGCGGCGGCTGGCAACCAATCCTAACGCTGGGCCTATGGTCGTGCATTGCAAGTGAGTGTACAATCCCCTTAACAACGCTCTTCTTGAGTTTTGGAGAGAACGCTGACTTTGTTCGGGCGGCGATAGCCACCAATCCTAGCTGGGCCAATACTGGGCCGTACAATCCCTGTAGCATGGCCCTATGGTCATCTCGGACGAAGGAAATCACCCCCTCCCCCTCCCTAATTTATGTAGTCAAGTTAAGGGATTTGAAAGAAAAGTTAAGCCAGTATAAAGTCTGTGACAAAAGTTAAGGTCGTATAAACAAAACAAAGTGTGAACTTCCCCTACATAGACCTATTTTACTTCCTAGTTTAGACATCTCGGTCTAACTAAGTTCAAGACTTGTGATGTAGACATGAGGGTTCTCTTCCTCGGTAAGTTAGTAGGTTTACACTATTAAAAGACTTATATAAAAACTTTTAGAAAATATATATACTAATCAAAATACCACTAAAAACTGATATTTAGTACTACCTTCATTAAAGCTATGCCAAAAGTAAAATACAGTGTGTGTAGGTGTGAGTGTAAAAGTGTGTGTATATGTGAGTGAGTGGAGTTGAAATGAAATGATATTTATTCTGATATATACAGGTAAATATATAAAAAGAAGAAACTTACACGACAGATAAAATAACAAACATGATACATTACATAAACAATATATACCTACTACCTATATGATGACAGAACCCTATTTATAAACTACTTAAAAAACTAACATGCAATTTAAAATTAAGAGCAAGCCGAGCAAGTTGACTGTGTTACTAACTAACAATTTTTAATAAGCTTTATGTTTTTTCATAATTAAGGTGTAATCGATATATGATTTTATGGTAGGTATATAATATGATAGGTATTTAATATGATTTTATGGTGTGGTCGTGCATCGAAGTGCATGGGCGTGCAATTGATTAAAACTTTCTTTCAACATTCCGCGAGGCTAGTGTTCTTTACTACAGACTGTTCACCGTAAGACGCCTTGATGTAACAGGGTAGCGAATACCCCGTAGGTCTGAATAAATAATTAATGCTGGACAATCCACACAGCGTCATCTAGGCCCAAGCTAAGCAGTGCTTGTGTTTTGGATACCTTGGGAATAGCCAACTTCACGGCGGGGGACATCTTACGGTGAACGGTCTGAACTAACAACTAAGAAAGTGAGCGCCAAGCAGTATTTAAAACGGTTTTAAAAGTTCTTTAGTTTAAAAGAAACTAATTAAAAATGGAACGTTAGACTTCAACTGGTAGCTCGCTCTGTTATTCTCAACAGTGCAATTTAAAAATGTAACGTAATTTTGAGTAAAAGTTTCTAAAAGCTGATTACGAAAATTTTCTTTCGAGCCAGTTTTCAAGTTACCAAATTGTGGTTAACAGTTAAGAGAAAAGTTATTTTTGCAACCTTTTTAGCGAGATTTATTTTCAATGAGCCTTTGCAATACTTCCCCAGAGCAAAGTTTGTTCTAAAAATGTATAATTTGTGATGGTTCAATTGATTTCAATGAATATTTCTTTTCAGTGATGGAGGAGGGAGATCTGGAGTATACCTGGCCATTGACGCAAACCTGGAATTGGCTGAAGAAGAAGACTGTTTTGACGTTTTTGGATTCCTGAAGAAACTTCGGCAATCAAGGAAAGGCCTGATTGAGAACGAGGTATCTATATTGCCTACATTAAAATAAACTCCTCTATTCCACTTCCACTCCAGGATAAGCAGACGCACAGCGCATTACCTACGCATTACTACTTGGTGAATATACCGTCCACTCGCACTAAGCTGTTTTCCTCCACCTTCATCATTCGTACCACTGGGATTTGGAACACGCTCCCTGCTGCTGTTTTTCCGGTCAATCACAACTGGGGTCTCTTCAAGACAAAAGTGAATAAGTACTTTATAGACCTTCGTGATACATCTTCACTTTCCATCAGGTGAAATTGTGGTCAAACGAAGGTCTATTTGGTCTATTTAGTGAGGTCTCCAAGTGTCCTGTAAGGTCTAAAGGAAATAAAACACTATGAATTTTGCAAATTTAAAATTGACTCAAATAAAGTTACCGTCACATTATTTTTCGATTCAATTTTTGTTACCTAGACTACATAACTAGATCGAAAATTTGATGTAACTCGGAAACACTCATCTTTGAGTTCTGCAACTATTCAGAACTTCTGTTGCAATTCGTAACTTTAGCTAGTGACGGTGATTTGATACAAAATTCTCTTAGAAAATCAGTAACTTTCAGAAAGTTCAGGAGTATCCTACCATAACATTTTTTTCTTCCAACAGGAGCAATACAAATTCGTCTACGACACACTAGAAGAGCACATAGTCTGCGGAGTCTCCTGGTTTCCAGTCTCAGAGCTATCACAAAGACTGAAGCAGAAATCGCAGAGAGACCCAGTGTCCAAGCTGAACGAGTACCAGAAGGAATACCAGCAGATCTGCAAGCAGACGCCAAGGTTTACGATAGGAGACTGCGCTGGTGGACATAGGGGCGACAATCGGGAGAAGAACCGGGATGTGCTGGTGGTTCCACGTACGTAGATCTAGTTAGTGCTTACATATTGGCTGACGTATCGACCTACCATATGTATCCATCTATATCGTTTTTTATTTTGTGTTAATAGCCATGAGAGTTTTAAAAGTTTTGTTTTGTTACAGCTGACAATTTCCGCCCATACCTGACTTCTTTCCAAGGGAACAGTTTTACAGATTACATAAATGCAGTGTTTGTAGATGTGAGTACATTTTCTTACATTATCACCTAAATAGGTCTGTACATTAACATACATTTTATCCACATTGTTAAAGACCAGTGGTGGGAAATGATAACTCTAATGTTAATAGTTCGCAACTGTATATTTATTAGATTTAATTTAACATGAAGGTTCAATGCGGTCTAACAAGAACACTTATTGCAAGTAGGCACTATTAAGTTATAATTACTTAAGAAGTTAATTAGACTTGACATCATACGCATAGCCTGAATAACACATTGTACATGTTGGCTGAGTCATCACGACTCGGCAATACAATACAATACAATACAATTCTTTATTAATAACGCCAAGTTACAAGTCAAAAAAAAAATATAAGGTAAACAATACATTATAAAATATTGACCTTAAAATATCATAATAAATTATCATTTCATTATTTTAATATTAAATCCATTTAAATTATATAACATGCAATGTGTAGAACAAGTGTAGGCATGTGTAGGCAATGTGTAGTGCAAACGTAGTGTAAGACGCCCTCTGACCAGGTGTGATGACGATCTGCTAAAGACTGCTGGCAGATTCTGGATGCGGCAAGCTGAAGACATGGCGCTATGGCGCTCATTGGGGGAGGCATATGACCAGCTGTGGACTTAATATAGGTTGATGATGAATATTAAGTCCAAAGCTAACAGATGGTTTTGTGATAAGACATCTTTTTGGTTTCTACAATAACTTATAAATCATATTTTTGCAGGGTTACACCAAGCCCCGTGAGTACATTGTCACGGAGTGGCCTTTAGTCCGCACTCAGGGAGAGTTCTGGTCGTTAGTGTATGACTACGAGTGTGCAGCTGTAGTCGTACTATGTGTTCCACCCAAGAACTCTGTAAGTGGACTTCATCAACCTTACTGTCTTTATACTTACGACCACAAAGTTGATCTTTATGGTCATTCTTCTTTCAAACTTACTGAGGTTTTTCTCAATGTTTTCTAAATTTTCAGCAACAATTCCCTCCATTCTGGCCTGAGAGCCGTCATTCGAAGAAGTACGGTCCGGTGTTCACGATAGACCACGTATCACATAACCATTACACGAACATCAAGACTTGGATTTTCAGAATCAACAAGAAGGTACACTGCATGTTGTTTTAATCTTTAGATTTATGACCGGGGAGTTTATTTTTGATCGATCTTTAAATTTTCTGATTCCCATGAAGTTCCTTAGCACATGATTTATTATCCTGAAAATTTCAGATTATTTCACTGACTGAACTGATGGCAGGAGTGAAAGCCCCTACGAAAACAGTCCAGCTCTTCCAGCTGACTTGCTGGCCGATGGGCCATAAAGTGCCTTCTTCTACTAACTCGCTTGTTGAGCTGATGAACATGGTCGAGCGGTGGAGGCAGCGGACTGATTACGGACCGGTTTGCGTCGTCTCACCGTAAGTAGACAAGTTTGATGAACGATGAATGAATGCCACAGCATTTTTGGATGTTGGTGTAAAAGTGGTTCTTCCCAGGGATGGTCGGAGTCGAGCTGGAGTGTACTGCGCGGCAAACGCCTGCATCGAGCAAGTGATCCAACACGGGGAAGTGGATGTGTTCCAGGCGGTGAAGACTGTACGTCGGCACCGGCCGCAACTCGTGGAGAACATGGTGAGAGTCTCAGGCTAGAGCGGATAGAGTGGATAGGGTATGGTCTGGTAATGGGTAGGTCAGAGCTAACCGACAACCTTGTTACAGACCGAGTACAAGTACTGCTACGATCTTGTTCTCCACTACGTCCTGCACTATTTAAATAAGGATATGAACGAAAAGAAGTGAGAGTGCGAACTCAAAGACGAGCTCTGGTTCATCGAGTTCGGTCGCGGCGCGGCGCTGCCCACGACGCCGCCGGAGGAGCCGAGCCCAGCGGCGGCGCGCGTGAAGCCCCCTCGGCCCCGGCGCGGTCTGTCGCTGGACCGGCTCCTGCCAGCGGGCCGCGCGCCGCCGCCGCACGCTGCCTCCGCGCCCGCGCCGCGCCGCGACCGCCCGCCGCTGCGCCGCTCCATCCGCCTCGACGAGGAGGACGCCGCGGCCGACGAGCGCCGCCGCGCCTTCGGCCGCCGCCCGCGCGCGCCCTCAATCGACGAGGACGACGCGAGCGACGTGCGCGACGCCTGCGAGTGTGGCCACTCGCCGCTGTCTCCGCGTGCCGACACGCCCTCCGACGAGGATGACCTGGAACCGGAGCTCGTCTCCCCCCCGGCGCCCGCCCCGCGCCGCGCCGCCTCTGCCGAGCGCGCCCCGCCGCCGCCGCGAGCGCTTTCGCAGGGCGTCTTTGAGCGCCGCCTGCCGCGCCTCTATCGCTTCGGGCTAGGCGAGCGCTGCAAGCGCGCCAGCTCCAGCGCGCTGTACGAGCGCGCCGAGGAGCGCTCCCCGACAGAGGCCTTCTACAACGCGACCGGCTCTACGAGGCTCAGTTCGCAAGAGCTCTTTGAGAAGTTCTGCTCGGAAGACTTCACATCTCTGTACGGGCGCTGCGAGCGGCGCCACCGGCCGCCGCATTCCAAGTCCACGGGCAGCAGCGGGCCTGACGTTCGCGCCGCGTGCTGCCGCCGCACGCCTGCCGGCTCGCAGCCCGCGCTGTGCCGCAGACGCGCGCCGCACACCGC
The DNA here is from genome assembly GCA_946478455.1 of Eupithecia vulgata. Classification (NCBI taxonomy): domain Eukaryota; kingdom Metazoa; phylum Arthropoda; class Insecta; order Lepidoptera; family Geometridae; genus Eupithecia; species Eupithecia vulgata. The sequence goes on from OX297875.1 coordinate 13,357,664, forward strand.
GCCACAGTCGGACCGCTCCACGGACGACGACGACGCCTCTCCGCAGGCGCCGCGGCCGGAGGACGACTGCTCGCGCTCGGCGCCGCCGCTCAGTCCGGACCGTTTCGAGGCGCGCTTCACGTTCGACATCTCGGAGCGCAGCGAAGTCGCCTCCGTGCGCGACGAGACGCCGTCCGACGCGACCGAGACGCGAAACTTAACGCTCTACGAGGAGCCGCACTCGGACCGCACGAGCGTCTGCGAGCTATACGACGCGGCATTCGCGTCACACCGGCCGTCGCTGCGGCGCGACGGGTCCCGCCGTCGCGCCGCCGGGACCGTCGACCTCAGCGCGCTCGACTTTCGCGCGATCGACGACGAGAGCCCGCGCGCGTCGCGACGCTCGCTCGACGACACGCTGCGGCAGAGCTCGGAGTCGCGCAGCTGGGCCTCGGACTCTGTGTTCACAACACCGCGGCGCGCGCCGGCCGCCGCCTCGCCGTGCTCGGGCGCGCCGTCGACAGCCGCCAGCACGGCGCTGGAGAGCACGCTGGCGGAGGACGAGGCGCCCTCTGTGATCGAGCGGCGCGAGTACGCACTGGCGCTGCAGCTGGGTCGCATCGAGCTGGACGACGAGCGTGGCACGCCGGGCGGCGGCAGCGCTCGCCTCTCGAGCCGCCCCTCCATGCACAAGCTGGAGCCGCTGGAGACAGAGCCGGAGAGTGCCAGCAGCGGCGGGCGCGCGTCCAGCGAGGCGTCGGCGGGCAGCGGGCGGCGGCGGCGCGGCGCCAGCGAGCCCCCGCGTCGCTCCACGCGCTGCTTCCCACTGTGACGACGGTGATGCGCGCTGTCCGCGCCCCGCCGCCGCTACGCCAGCTACCTTCGCGTGTGCGACGGACGGTCTCCGCTGACGGTACCTAGCCTGTCATGCGGTCTAAACAATTCACCCGTACCTAGCTCGTTAAAGTGGACTCAAACTAGTCTTGTGGCGAAGAGATCGAATTTTTCATGTAATTATTCTAGACTAGTATTTTACCAGTGAATAGTAACTGCCAAATTTCTAAATGGATCGTATATTTATCTTGTACTTGTAGATAGGAGCTAGGGTTAGGGAGCGCGCTGCGCGCTGCGCGCTGCGAGCGTAGAGCGTAGATTCTAAATGACCTAGATAGATTGTACCCGCGACGCCGCCGCAGTCCACGACTGACACAGGGTCAACATAATCGTAGCCATTGTGATGGCGGAATTAATTAAATTTTCACAAACGCTTTATTTACTCCTAAATGAATGGACGATGGCTATTATCTCATCGGAAAGTGTTTCAACAAAATTTATCGTATTCTACTCAATTTTCTACCCAAAAAATATATAGTCCGTTCTAAAAGTAGAGCGAAAATCTGCCAATAAAGCTTGAGCCTTGGTGTAAAGCCTATATTCACTTGGATCAGTAAGCTGTCATAGCTCAAAAAATTGAAAAATTATTGAAAATGTTGCAAGTGCTAGTTTTTCATTTTGTCTTTGAAATGATCTTCAGCTAAGATAACTATTAAGTGAATTACGTTATTTTAAATGTTGTAAGTTGTGATGTCATTGTATTTTACCTTCATTGTATTGCCTAAGTATTTCTGTATTAAGTTTCAAAAGAATATATTTGCGTTGAGTGTTATTGTAGATTATAACTATTTAGCTAGTATATTTATAAATTTATTAGCTTCTTCAAGTTGTTATTATCGATTATATTTTTATTAGTTAGTTATTATACAGAAAATTGTGCCAAGATTACAAATGCTTCGGTACTTATTAAATTCTGCGATGTGGTTTTACTAAATTATTCATAGATTTTATTTATTGGTGTTAGTAAAAAATAAATGATAAAAATATTATTTTATTACGTATGAGCTTAAAGCTCGTTAGTTTTAAGAGATGTAATTTTAATGGATTTTCCATATATTTAATTATATATTAGAAAAAAATATAGTGAGTACTTATTGCTTATGTTATTGACGTTGTTATCCTTCCATTGTTATTAATGTAACTTACATATGTTCTCCTGAAGGTGTCTGAAACAAAGTACAGTCGCTAATACCAAAAAACCTCAAGGAATCTATTTGTCTATGGTCAAAAGACACATTCACAGATATGTCAATCACTATATAATACCCATATTGGTGCCATTACTACTTATATTCCTTTGTTTGCAACTTCCTAACCAAGTTGTCAAAAATATTTTGCCAAAAAATAGAACACTCATAATATATTGTTTAACGAATTGAACGCACAACCCAAAACCAATATAATTATATTTAGCTAAATATATTATGTGTAAATTATTATATAAAACCCTTAAAATGTTCCCTTAACTATGTGATGGCCATTTTTGATAGTGCAGATTTTAAAATTGTATACGCTTTTTTATAAAAATAGCGATGTTATTATATAAAATTATTTAGTATAAATATTTTAAGCAACTTTTCCTGAGTCTGTACAGTCGTCAACATTTGATTTAAGCCGCTTATCCATAGTTCAGATACTATATAATATAAAAAACTAGGAATCAAGTGTCGAGGATTGTATTTTCTATATTATATCTTATAAAAAGACATTTTGCAATTTTTAAGGAATGTAATATTGTTTGCCAACTTCAGGTAATTGATCTACATTGAAATAAAAACGGCACAGTTAAATACTAATTAAAATTTCTGAATTATCTATAAGAAAAAAAAACCTGCCGAAATCGATAATATTTGGGTCATTATTAAATATTCGTGGATTTTTTTTTCATAAGTTCGATATGGCTTACAACCTTTTATCTCAGCTGAAAATTGTAAATAGCGCTGTTTTACTACCATTTAAAAGCCTGTTTAGTTCTGGGAGGGATTCGCTAACTAGAGCGGCGGTACGTGCCCTACCTAACGCAACGTGTGTGTAACGTTGAACCACTTTTGTAAGCGCGTCGGCAAAATTCGTCTGCACAGAAGAGACCAGTTCAACCCGATTGAATACGAATGCCAACGCCGTTGAAATAATATAGACTCTAGTGTGTTGCGTTAAGCTTTTAAATCAACAAAAACAGAGGTTTATGCTATCTCGTTCATATGAAATGTACACAGGAAGACAAAAAAGGACCAACGTATTTTCATTATGTATCCCACTCAAAATTCGACTCGCGACTGTCGAGATATCTGTCTTCGCGCGCATAGGCAGAGCGTTATGATTGGTTAGGATTTTTTCGCGCCTATCAAAATTAAGACATCTGCGTACACTTATTAACGTGGTACTACTGTACACAGCGAGCGTTCTTGCAAACAGTGCCGGGTAAGAAGGCGCTCGCATCGAGCAAAGCAGCGAGACTATTTTAGAACACGACGTAACGTTTCATGTTCGGTGAGAATAGTACATTACACCCTGTAACACCGATCAGTACCTGTCATATCGCACCTCTACTCGTAGACTGGTTCAATCCAAAATTCACGTTTTTTGGTATATCACACTATAAATCAATGAAATAGAGAGCAATTTACAAAATTCAAAGTCTTACAGGTTATTTGGTCTAAGAACTACAGAAACGAATAAAAATTTCTTTAAAAAGTCTTTATTATGACTTCTGTTTGTGTTGTCACTGAATACCGGTAACAATAATACCGGTACAAAGGGAGTTACCAAAGGGAGTTACCGGGATACCGGTGTTTTCTTTTCGTTAAATTCAAGTAAGTAGTACGATACTTTTGAAGTATCCGTACTTTGCTCTAAAATACCGGTACGCGATGCAATTCTCGTGACTTTGCATATTTTCGGTGAAGTTACGACGCGCGTGCATTAGGACGTACCCGTATTTGAAAATACCGGTATTTCAAGCCCTGCTTGTCTCGAACCAGGCTTAGTAGATTATTTTACTATAATAACATGAGCAGTCGCAATGCTGATGCTTGGTTATTTCTTTGTGATTAAATTACCTCCTTTTGGACTTATGTGTGTAAAGCTAGATGTCGTTTCTTTAAGTAGGTTAAGTACAGTTTAAATGCTTTATTGTAAGTTGAAATTTCACGTGGACCATTATTCAATGTTTGTTTAGTAAATATATGAAACAAATCTTTTCCTTAACTACCATCTTTAAGTACATTAACATAATGACTAGGGTAGTCAGATGTACTTACATATTGTATACAGTATACATTTAAATGAATTTGAATGTAAATGTAATCTTAGACATCGTAAGCATGGAAAACTGTACTAAATATTTATTGTAAATTACTTACTGAATATTGTCGTCATAAATGTTATTCGAAGGTAATTTTAAAATTTATACATGGAACTTAATGGAAAATATATATATATTTATTTGTTGTATAGATTATTTGTTTTATTTTCCTTGACATACTAAACGCATAAATAGCAGTTTGAAACCGTTATGTAGCTGTAGTCGAATACAGTCTTTATCATATATATCGATAACGATATTAATCGATGAAGGTTAATAAGGTTTTTGTATTATAGTGCGAAAGGAAATCCTTCGCACTCTGGGTAATCTCTAAAAAATTAAATAAGTTTCTAAAAACCCAGTGTATATGTATTTTCTTCATTATACACATATTATAAAAAGAAACTTAGCAATTTTTAAGGAATGTAAGGACAATACATCAAAAAATATTATACAAAAACCATAGAGCAACGGCAGCACCGCTGTTCGTGACGTACTTACGGGGCCGCCAGGATCCCAGATTGATCCCCTGGGGGAACAGAGTGTGGGAAGACCTCACACCCGATGGAGCAACGATGTTGTAGCGGTCGAAGAAAGTCAATGGATGGAGGGGCTTCAGCACCGCTGTTCGTGACGTCCTTACGGGGCCGCCAGGATCCCAGATTGATCCCCTGGGGGAACGGAGTGTGGGAAGACCTCACACCCGATGGAGCAACGATGTTGTAGCGGTCGAAGAAAGTCAATGGATGGAGGGGCTTCAGCACCGCTGTTTGTGACGTCGTTACGGGTTTGTATCTTCAGCAGTAGACGCATACGGGCTGATGATGATGATGAGTCCTGCAGTCCAGAATTTAGGGTTGGTATTTATATATATAGCACTAGTCGTAAGCTACGGCCATCCATTCCAATATTCGGCCCTCCATAAATTGAACGCAGCTCCATTTCATACATTTAGCATATACAACATATTTTATGTGCATCGTACATAAACATATTACTCTGTGAGCTGCGTATGAATTTAATTCATAGTGCAGCTAAGAATACATTTATTTAGGATGCGGTATTTTGGGTGGATAAATATCGGTTAGAGTGAAGGTTCTAAGTTGAGACCGCGACTCAGCATACGTAGTGTAGGACGCCCTCCGACCAGGTGGGATGACGATTTGTGAAAGACTGCTGACAGATAGATGCTGGATGCGGCAAGCTGAAGTAATGGCGCTATGTTAGAAGGGGCCTATGTAAAGCAGTGAACTAATATAGACTGATGATAATCATGATATAGAGTTCCTTATACAATATCTTGACATCCGTATATTATGTAAAATCCTTATAATATTAATAATTGTTTATTTCAGGCAACACAAGACAAGTACTTACAAAGTAACTTAACTAGGGCCCATATGATAAATACCTTAGAGTCTCATACTTAATAATACTTAATAATAAAAACAAAGACTCGTGTCACTGGCACTAGGTCAATGACTTTAATGACTTATGTTTACAGACAATTTGGAAAGTAGTAAATACTAGTTCTAACTTGAGCCGTAGAAGAAAAACCCCCTAATAATGAGCACCTTATCATCAGCATATCAGAATCTGATCTGCGACAATCTGAGGACCGTATTATTATAAAAGCTTGCTCAGTCATCAGTTTATGCGTTACTCAAGATCTTTTTCATGGCATAAACGTCACTCAAGCATAGTTCTATGACTGAGAAAACTTTCTTAGTCAGTTTAATTCAATAAAATTTAACGTTTATTTCTTCATGGGGAGACGGAATTTCTAAGCTCCCGTACAAACGTACTTTTCGATTCATTTGGAAATTACGTACCCGATTTTAATGAAATTTTGCATACATAATCGGAAAAGAAATAGCTATGTATGTATCTTTTCAGTTTTTCAAAATACATAATCATATTTAAATGAGAGCGAAAATTCATTTTTATCCATTTTCAAGCGATTTTATAAATTTCGTTCTCACGGTTAAATTGTAAATCTAAGTTCTCACGTTGTCTTTTGTAATTAAGAAAAGTGGAAATATTTTTTTCGGTCTTACCTGTAACCATAATGAGTGTTTACTAGCAAATAATACATCGTTAGTACACATCCACAGATAATAACTGGATTCGAGATCGGTGCAGTCACTAATCCCGCAACTAAGTTTTGAACACGGAAAACGTTTTTACTTGTCGCCTCCAACAGAGCTCACGTAAAATAAATGAATGGTAAAAGCTATCTCGCTATTTTATTTTTTGCTCTGGTGTTTCGGTCGGAACTTGAACAATTTAGAAAATATTTTCATGTATAATTTAAAAGTTAATTTTCTTGAACCAAAAGAACTGTAGTCTTGTCTTGAGTAGGTACTCGAGAAGGCTCAGAGTACCAAAGCCTCTCTAAAAGGGAATTTTAAGACGGCACGTTGTGCGCCTTTTTGAATAGGTTAGGAATTGAATTTCGCGTTAAATATACAAACTCAAATTTTAGTGAAAAGGACAGACATAGGATTTCGCGTTCATAGAAGCGGGATAGGGCATAGCAACGCAAGCCCAAAAATCAAGTTTTAGCTTATCTATTAATAAGAAAATTATTATAAAAATACGAAACATTAAAATGTTCTTTATACTTAGTTCTATTACCATGTTTATTCTCAAGATCTTAACTTCTGTATGTATTGAGAAATTAACGTTTTAGTGAAAATTTAGAGGTTAACTACTTGGCGATTTGTTTCTATCGAGAAATTTTATGGTCGATAGAATAAGCCCTGAACTGTAGGTACCATGTATAAATTTCAAAGTTAAATATTTAGTCCTTTGGAAGATATATAGGTCTGACAGAGTTGATTTTAGGTAGTATAGGCCCTAATAAGGATAAAGGATAAAGGAGCGGGACATATCATAAATTTTTGGAAAGGCTTATGCGCAAAAATAAGGTTAGGTTTTGTTTATAGAATTTTAAATTAAAAACTAACCAAATTATTAGTAACAAATTACGAATCAAAACACAAGTTATTTCAGTAGACCACAGGGTTCCTGAGATTTCGACCAAATTATGTGTGAAACAGTGCATTTTCATGTTATTATAGTGTACCTACTTAAGTACTTCGTGTACTTAAATGTTTTTAAACTTACGCGATCTGAACACATAATTATAAATACTATTTAACGGGTATTTATCGCGTTTATTTACGGCAGTGTGTAAACCTGTCGAAACGTCGGGAAAAATAGGTAAATAAACGCGATAAATACCCGTTAAATAGTATTTATAACTTCGTGTACTTGTTTTTAAATCGTATTCAAGGAGCAAAATCTATATACCTATATAAAACAAAGTCGTGTTATTTACTCCATTTATGACTCAAGAACGACAGGACCGAATTTCATGGTTTTTAATTTGTTGGATTTCTCTTAGTCCGGAATAGGATAGTATTAAAACATTGGAAAATTGACGAAAAAATAACTACCCGTGCGAAGCCGGGGCGGACTGCTAGTAAATAATATTTTTAATGTAATTCGAGTTTTATTTTCCGGGAGTGCCCGTGAGATCTGGCCATGTTTGCACTCACCCCAGGCAGTGAAAGATGTTTCAACATAACCCCGAGCAAGAAAATTATGCCTGACAGAAAATATATTTATGAAAGCAAGAGTAAACAAAAAGGTATTTATTGTACATAAAAAAAATCTCTGCATTATCGTAAGAAAACTATAGACACTTTTGTGAAACAAAGCTGTAGGTAGCTATGAAGTTTTGTCATTTTTGAAAAAAAAAACAAGACAAAACAGAATATTTCAATGAGTACATGATAATAAGCTAGAACTGGGGACGTAGGTAAAGTACAGTAGATTAAAGGTAATAATCATAGGTAATAATAGATTGTTTTATTAATTATTCATTAAATTTAATTGTTTATTTTTTTATTAAGCTGTTACAGGGGCTTTTATCTTACTATTGGTGTTTTGTTTAGGTCATTGGTTATACTGTCCTATAATTCAACGTATCAGAGTACCATTGCGCAAAAAAATAAAACGAATCAATCGATTGCTTAATTTGGAGAATTAAAGAAGGCCGTCAGAGAAGTGTTGTAAAGCAGAGATTGTGTTGTGGGTATGAGAAAACTGAAATACAGAATACACAATTCAATACATAGATAGATATTTTTATTTTGTGAATAGAAAACGATTTTTTTTTTTAATTCTAATGAATTTTTGATAATAAAATTACGTTATTTCGTCTAATAATACGATGAAATTTAATACTTTTTGAAGTTATGATTATTTATTACTCGTGAATAAAAAAACCATGGAATAAAAATGTTAATTTCTAAAAAAAACCTTTTTGTCTGTTATTTCAATCATAACCATTTGCTCTAAACCCCGCTTTGTACAATAATAAGCAGTTAAACCTAGGATTTATTTAGTGTCTTAAGGTATTGTGTTTTGTTAGATGTAATGTAAATAAAACTATTTCATTTCTTCTTTCTTTCACTACGTTTCAGAACGTTTTTCCCCCAAAAAAGGGCAGTTTTGCCATCACACTCAGAGAGAAAACCATATTTAGACAAAACTAGCATCCTTAACTGATGCTGTCAAACAACAATTTGGTAAAATTGCTCTGTCGGGGCACGCAATGCATACCAGAAGAGCAGATAAGTGTCCAGTCTACCTAAATCCCTGTCATAGCTAACAAATGCACAGCAAGTGCCTAAGGGAGAGCTCTGGGTTATTTTGCTGGGTAAATAGGGATGATTTGTGTATTCGTGCATAAGACAGGATTTAGTTTGTACGAGCTAGTGTCAGGGAAATCCTTGTATGAATAGAAATCGCTTGAGACTTCGCTCCAGTGGGAAGTCACCAAAGTCATAGCCTGTATGATAACTCGTGAAGTGACCTTTAGGGCGCAGCCGCCAGTATAAAGTCTGTGGAATTGTCGTGAGTTGGGTTACGTTAAAACCTTTTTACTTCGCTATCTTTATCGAAAAAGCATCAAAAAAATACGTAATAATCTATGGGATACAAGGCAGATCTCCTTTGTTGTGTCAAAAATGAAAAAAAAAAGTATTATAATAAACAGATTTATAAGTATAGTACTAAAATAGTAAAGAAAAGTAATTGTGCAAGTACCCTCTGTTTTCTTAGTTATTACCGTTTTCTTGTTTCTATTATTTGATTGTAATTTTATTTATCTTGTAAACGTGACGAAAACCATAACTGCCAGCTGGTATTTCAGGAAATAAAAAAATAACACGTTAGGAATGGATTTTCACTTTTCTCACACTCGTTTAGCGGAAATGAAATTCCATAGAGTGTTCCGTCCCACATTTTAGACGCCTGCAACGACGTACCTGCTTTCTGCCATATGTTTGGAATAACCAAATTTCTAAGCAGGTGTAGTAGGTAGATATAAAGTGCGTTAAAAGAGCATCAAGTGTGAAAAGGTTCTTTCGATCTTATGGGAACTGTTTTATGGGATAAAAACTATCACATGTGTTACTTAACACAAACATCTCTAAAATATTTAGACTAATTACTTTTTTTTTTTTTTAAATAAATGAATCTTTATTCAGAAAGAAAATAACAATCAAATAACAAATTTAAATTAAAAATTACTTAAATACTAATTACTTAAGTAGTTTTGGGTTGAACAAGTAATGAACACCCAATCTTTCGTTTGCTTCTTAAAAAACACTCGAAACAAGTGAATTTAAGTAGCAATATAAGTTAACAGAATTATTTATATATTTTAATGTATTATACACAATAATATTATCATAGGTACTAGTAGTCTATTAAATAAGTAGGTTAAAATTTAATTTTATGTCCTCTATTTATGCACATGTTCCCACTTTTATAACTGTCTCTCTCTCACACAATAATGTTTGTTAGAAAATAACTTTTCTAATGGTTAAGATCGCCTTTAACATATTTTTTTGTACTTATACGTTTAATTCTTGTAAATTTTCGTGATTCCCGTTCGTCCCACCAGCTTCGTCCCACTAGTGGGACATGAGGGGGGTTTTAACAGGCTTAATTAAAATTACGTCCCGTTCGTCCCACTAATCGCCATCGATGCGTATTAGTGGGAAGAACGTTATTATTATGCAATAAAGAATACGGAAATTATACATTACTTACATAGAATGAGCGTTCAGAACGGTAGCTCCTGTGTATTTAATACCTAAATGTAGACTACTAAGTACTCTGTTGGTGCTCCATCCATCTTGGGAGCTTAGTGGAAGCTCACGTCTCTCACAAATGCTAGAGATTTGACAGGTTTTTCCAAGGTTGCCCTGGATATTTTCACGGTAATGGAATGTTTATTAAAATAATCAGTAGTAGGTGAATATTTACATTTGTACAAGCTAACGCATTAGTACATGCAGTAGGTATATTTTAAGCCGAAAATTTCATGTAAATTTAGCTTAGCTTGCATTGACCGCAATTAGCGATTACTGTGAAAACAAAAAAGTTGAGAGGTGTCAAGGGACACACGGATGGAACGAAGTTCCTTTCTATAAGAGAGAGATAGAGACAGACAGAGAAACATGCGCATGCCGCACGGCTTACAATAGCTTACTATAGCAAAAAGTGTCGTTACAACTTTTCGTGAGAATTTTTCCGTCCAGCCCCCTTTCACAACGCGCGATAAGGAACTTAGTTCCAATAAAATTCAGTGTTCTACCATCACTCAACGGGTTCGGTTATTTTAATCTCTTCGGAGTTTTACCACCCTCAGCTAGCTAGCATCCCTTAGCGTTTACCCCAGCTTAGCTTATTGATTGTAACCCAATCAATATTATTTAAATAGTCTTCACGTCACCCAACGCAATTCACCTACTGGCTAATATGAGTTTATACAGCACCAAAACGGAAAAAGTTTTCATTTACTTCTAATGACTTGTCATAATTACTCAAAATCTTCAACACTATGATCGAATATCCCAGCCCAATTTCGGCGCGATTAATTAAGGCGCATATGCGAACCTTGAAACATATGTAGGTATTTCAGTTTTTGCCATTTGACATAAATTCCTGTTGCTTAACGCACCATCAACAATAATTTGAAAAGGACAAAACGCATTGAAATGGGATTTGCGTTACAAAATTCGAGTGTTTACCGCTGTCACCACAGCTTCACGAGTGACTGTGCGCTTAACATTGTAGTGTAGTGCAATCAATCATGCATTCAGTGGACGTACTCAGGCCATTCGATGCTTGGGCACACTGGGATCAATCGGTACTGATCACAACACGGTATTTTTACACAAAACGACAGGCTCTCAAGTCAATCCCATCTTGTCTTAATAATTCCAACAAAAAAACAACACCTGACTGAAAAAAAAAATACTTTTATGTATTTATGTATGAATTAATAGCTCGCGGCTTTACGCACCTTGTATACTGATAAAAGTAACTGATGTCCAGCTCCGGGATCATTGTCATCATCATCATCATCAGCCTATATTAGTCCACTGATGGATATATTATAGGCCTCCCTTAATGGGCACCATAGCGCCCTGACTTCAGCTGTTCCGGGATATCGTATCAAAATTACATTCAATCTGTTTAGCCGCTTAGGCGTACAAATGAACAAATAGACTGACAAGGATAAAGACAGATTTACTTTTTAAGTACTAGTGGTCCTCCCCAGCTTCGCACTGGTATATTCTATAGCCTTTGTTACTCAATACCTAATAATAATAATAATAAAATCATTTATTTTCAGACCAAGTTGATCCATAGATTACCTAATAATGTAGCTTTCTAACACAAAAATAACTTTTGAAATCGGTCTAGTTGTTTTGAAGTTTATTTGTTACATACAAGAGTACAAATCTTTCCTCTTTTTATTATTAGTGTAGGTAGACTGTAGATGTATAATTGTGTGGTGTGGTGGGGGTAAGCCCACACGGTTTGAGTGCGCTCCATCTTGTTTATACGTTTAAAATTACAAAATTTTAAATTTAAGAAAATTTGTGTATTTTTTTTTTTGAACAAATAAATCTATTTTATTCTAATTCATTTTATTCAACAAAATAAAACTTACTTTGCTATTTGAATTAAGAAATCTGTGTTGTTGATGTTTTCTATGGACGCTTATAAAGCTATAAGTGCCCATGATAATTATAGTTTCAATCGAGTGCCCACCCTGGAGCTAAATTATAATCCTTAGTACGTCCACTCCACGTACAGACCAGATCGATATCCGGAGCTATCAATTTCTCGTTGTGGTCGTATTTAGGCTCTGGCCTCGTCCAAATGTCCCACTTGCGACCAATAGGTACCTACCACTGCTCGGTAAAACAATAACCGGATGATGGTTGATTAACGATGACACAAATTTCATCATCTTTTTAAACTTTCGCTATTTGATAACATATTAAAATTATTTATCGGGTATTTGTCGCGTACCTTTTGCTTTTTTTTCAATGTTTCAAGCGCGTAACCCGATAAATAATCTTTCATACATTTCATCATCATCATCATAGCACTCTTTAGGTATTTATTCTATCCTATTTGTCCTTTATGTCACCTGCTGCCCCAGCAGTACCAATATAGGATATTATGTATCATGTATCTGATTAATTTATTTATCACAGATAGATAACTCTTTATTGTATTTTACCACATAAACACAAAATACACTACAAAAGGAAATACATGGAATAAAGGAAGTACCTACAAAGGGCGGCCTTATCGCTTTGAGCGTATATTTTATCATATTATATGGATATAATATTAGGATTACATTACATAATGTAAAAATACAGTGGAACTTACGTTTTTGTATTACAGTGCGTAAACCCTCATACTCTGGATAATCTCTAAGAAATTAAATAAGTCCAAAAAATCCTGCCAAAATCGAAATTTTATGGGACAGATTTAATTTCTTAGTGGAACTAAAAGCTTGATGGAATTAAATTAACCATTTTCTCCTTTTCCAACACTTTTGAATTAGAGCTTGATAAATCAAGCTGCAATGGTCAGCTGACATCCCTAGCAACAGAAGATTCAGTTATTAAAACTTTTTCATTCCATTAATTCCTTTCATTTAAAATCTTTTCCTAGTTCAAGTGGTTTCATCTAAGATTTGTCCGCTTATCGGCTAAGGCTGAGCTTACGGTAAGCAGCCGAAGCGGATTTTAAAGAGTTTCTCATGACAAGTTCTGATGAAATAAAATCCGCCCCTGCATCTCCTCAACCTCAACAGCCTGTAAAGGTCCACAGCTGGACGCAAGCCTAGCGCTGATTTTTTTATCTCATGAGGGGCCCATAATCTCCACGCTGGGAAAGCGGGTTGGGAATCGCAGTTCGGTGGTAATCTATTCTGCATGAGATGTTGCTGCCGTCCCCCGGTGTATGTCCCTAAGTCGCCTCTTACGACACCCACGGGAAGAGTTGTTGTGGTGCAAATTCTAAGCCGGCACCACACGGCCCCTGCATCTGCTGCCCATCAAAAATGCGCCCTGAAATCAATTAATATCTAAGTTTTCACTAGTTTTAAATCCTTTGTATTATAGATAGTTAGCGTTTTGGACTAAGTAGTCTGTAAGTTTTTTATTCGGCGACGAAATTCAGTTACGAATAGACTGGTCTAGGGGGACCAGAATGATTTGGATGGCGCCCTGAGAAGTACGTACTCGTAATATCCACTAAAACCTCTCCGGTAACCCTCTCTCACCATTTTCGCCGAACCACGAGAACATTTAAACCAAACACAGCCAGAGACAAAACTCCTAGGCAATGTGTGCAACTGTGCAGCGGCTCTTATAGAGTGAGTACACATTAGGCGTTTTGAAGCGCGTGTTTAATTAAAAACTGTGTAAAAGTGACTATTATAGGCTGCTGAGGTACAGCGCCTTTCTATTTATTCAACTGCTCTTTTAGTTTAATATAAATTATATTATTAACTTTAGACTTCATAGGTCTATTGGTTACATTAAATTGGTATACATATAATCTTGTTATAAAAGACTTGTAAGAGCCTATATGTGTAAGAAACTATTTGTAAACTTTTATTGAAAAAACTGTTGGTCTTTAAATAAAATAAACAAATAGATCATAATAATAGTTATTAAATTGAACACGACAAAAGAAATAAAATGGTGGCTTTGATATTGAGTTCACTTCAATCTTTTTAAGATAAACCTTTCATTAAAAAACAAACAAATACAAATAAATAAATAAATAATTGTGTTGTTCCAACTCAAAAAGTTGGAGCAAAACACGTCCCAGATTCTAGAGGACAAAAGCTAGGGTAGGTAACTCTAGATAATCTGTAATTTTTTAGAGAGCCGTTTTACAACTGGATATGTTTGACAATTTGTTAAAATTTAATAATTGAAATTTTTGTAACTCAGAGAAGCGTAAAGGGTACATTGTTCTGCAATAGATACATTAATATTGTGTGTGTTATGGGCACAACGAGTTTGTTCTTATTTCTACTATTTAAACTATTCATGCCTCTATTTTTAGATGACCAATTGATGTTTATATGATTATATTTATGAAAGTTTTTTCACTGGCCGCCTGCAAGGAGACACCGCCGTGCACCGTCGCCAGCTGACACTCTGATTGCGTCATTTACACGTCGTCGCCGTAATCACAGAAAAACGTGTCATTAATGGTTTTTAATGTTATATGTATGTTAGTTTTAAGGTATATATTACTATGGACTGTAGCATAAGTTAAATTAGATCTGTAACTTTTCTATGCTCTGAAATAAAGGATTATTATTATAAATAAAAAAATTCATGGTCCATAGTTTTTAAAACGCTTTTTCTTTGGTAGTCTAAAGCGCACGGATTAAAACGCCTTATGTGTCTAAGGATTGCACACTCAAAGCTCTTCTAGAAAATTCAATTTACAGAGACGAGAAGAAAGCAATGGTTTTCTGGAGCAGGAGAGAAGTAAAATGGCAGAGTGAATTGGTTTGTCACGAGTGAGATGTGAATAATGCAAGTCCGTGGAGAATGATGCAAGTATGAGGGCTATTCCCAGCGTTGGGCTAAATATTATGATGAAAAGTTGTGATATAGCCAAAGTGTCGTTCATCATTGGAAAATCTCATGAATCGGGGGCGTAAATGAACAAATATTCTAACGTCAAATTTAACATAATAGTTTTAGTTTTTTAATTACCTAAAAGTCAACGAAAACTAATCTATTTCCTACAGTAATTTTGGTAAAATAAAACTGCTTTTGATTCTTTCATGCTATAGGTATCATATGATAATGAAAATCATAATGGAGTATCGATACAAAATGAAATTGCAATCAAATATTAGAAACAAATAAGAACTAGTATTTGCAATTGAAACAATTGAGATAACTGCAGACTGTTGCAAGCAGTGTAAAAGTAGCTCAACTAATCCATATTAATACTAGTCGGAGGCGTATTGTATAATCAGATAACTAGTACCCATAAATATTTTATTAAAGGTTTTTAAGAAAAGGGGTGGTTTTTAAAAGCTTTTATAAACTGCTTCGTTAACGTTGATAAAACCCACCCTCCCGTTAGTTGTACTCTGCCAGAAACTAGATGTCGCTGCTAAAAGTGAACGAGCGCTAGATCGCGCTAACGAAGCGTTTGCACAAAATAGTGCCTTCGGAACCATTTAAATTTGTATGTGACACCCAATAACATTTATTTAATAAGAATTAGTTGCGTAGCAACAACTAAATTTTGTAGGTTTTCGTTACCACTATAAGCGGCCGAAAACTAGAAAGAATATTAATATAACTGTGGAATACTTTCTCCTTTCCGCAGCGTCGCTGATGGATGGAGCTTGGTAAGGTACCAGTTCCACTCCACTGCAGGGGTATTTTAATTCAGCCGATTCGTTTCCGAACGGAAACGTCAGATTTGAATGCGTTTCCTTCTAACGGATCTTTAGAACGCTATTTTGATTTCGTCGCGGATTGATGATCGTAAGTATCTGAATAGAATCTATACGAACTGTTATGAAATAGTACATATTGTTATAGGAAATATTTCTAAGTAATTTTGCAATATCTTAAATTATCTTACTCTTAAAAATCAATCAATAAATCGTTATGGTTTTAAAGCTATAAACAAAGATTCTAACAAACGAGCAAACTGACTTCGTAAACATGTATTCAAACCATTACGTTAGGCAAAAGTGTTGAACCAATTTTACAATTAGGAATACGATGACCTCTGTGGCGCGGTGGGCGAAGCTTTTTTTGACCCTTAATGTAAGGTCTGTCTGCAATGCAGAAAGTTGCCGGTTCGATTCCCGCCTGGGGACAAATGTTTGTATGATGTGCAGACATTTGTTCAGGGTGTTCTGGTCGTTTTCTATGTATAATAAAAAAACTATCTATGTATTGTATTATATTATATATATCAGTTATCTAGTACCCATAACTCAAGCCCTGCTTAGCATGGGGCTAGATAATGCTGTGTGAATTGTCCAGCATTATTATTTTTATTTATTTATTTAATTTTAATACAAAACTTCTCGCCAAATCTAGCGGGCTCGAAGTATCAAAAAAAGTTATTTCAAAAATCTCTTAATATCTATTTTTTATTTACTGTCTAATAGAATAACATAAGTATTAAAAAAACTAACTTCTTTGACCCTCAAATGATATTTTCAAGTGTCCAAGACCAGTTATGTGTAACAATACAATACGTTTTTGTAGAAACGCAAAATTATTTTTTTCACTAAATTTTTAAACAGTGTTGGAAATACTTTTTCAAAGTTCGCAACTTCACTTTTGATTTTGAGATGTCCGAGCCAAACTAGAGCTGCCATCAATTTTATTTTATTATTTCGTAAAACAACGGTAATTTCAAAATTTTCAATAGGCATATTGTGATGACAAAGTGACGTGATACCTTACACAGGTAATAAGTATCAAAATATCAAATATCAATAACGTTTATTTCTTTAGGCTTACGAAATAAGCACTTAGACAAGTCAAATTTGATACTATAAACAGGTTTATAAATAGTCATTATTATCAAATAAGAAATATGATGTTATTGATTTTATTCGCTTCAATTTTTTGTCCACTAGTGGAAGAAGCGAAAAAGAAACCACTAGTAAGTTTTATAAAACTTAAAATTAATACATAATCTCAGTCTAAGTAAAGTGTCAATCATGTAATAGTGACGCTACGTGTCGACCTGCCCCCCTGGCACGGGGATTGTTGTCTAGGCAATAATGACATCGCATCGCCATACATTGCGTACATTTTTGAAATGGAAGGAGTGCGTTTCAAATAACTCACGCATTCTATTACAAAGTGACGTCATTTTTCTCTATTCTACCCTAGACATAATCCCTGTGCTGGGAGGCAGCTCTCGTAAACTAGTTATTACCAGTTAGGGATTATGGACGGACGTTATCACCTAGTTGTGACGTCACCACTTTATTAAGACCACGGGCAGATTGTTGCCAGCTTTATGCGCCGATAAAACGTAATGTCTTATCATATTAACGTGCTTCAGGACGTTAGTATTTCCAGTTAAGGAATTTTCCTTTAACATTGTAACGCCTACGGTTCTTTATAGGGTGCTTAGTCCACTGCTGGACATAGGCCTCCACTAATGAGCGCCATAGCACCCTGTCTTCAGCTTGCCCAGCATCGTAGCATGTTATCCAGCATCTGCCAGCAGTCGCAAATCGTCATTACACCTGGTCGGAGATTGTCCTACACTACGTTTGCCGAGTTGCAGTCTCCACTGAAGAACACGTTTACCCCAGCCGGTTGTCGGTTCTTTTCGAGATATGGCCAGCCCATTGCCACTTCAGCTTGCTAATCCTTTAAGCTATGTCGATAACCTTAGTTCTCTGTCGGATGTATTCGTTGCGAATCCTATCCTTCAACATAGTAGTGAAATACTAACACTTTCTTGGCCCACGACGCGCATGTCCATCTGAGATCCTGGTGGACAGCGAATGCTCTAAGTTTTGTCATGTCTTATCACAGAGCTTTTGGAAATTGTTTCTTTTTATACGTGTGCCTTCTTCTGTTTCTTTATATTCTCTACCATGTAAAGGGTTCGGTCTTGTTATGGTTTACTCCCGAAACCCTTAGTGTGTTTGGTATTATTATTTTATAGTCTGGTAGCTAAACTGACTGACTTAATTATGGTAAAAGTATGGTGAATGCTATTTTAATGGTGGTGAGCACGCGTGGTTGCGGTGGTATGACCGATCGCGAACTGGTTGAATTTGGGTGAACAACCGCCAGCCAAGACGCGTTAATCGTTAACCAAGCAATATCGCGTAATCGCTGCGTGTTCGGTTTTAAATCGAACATATTCCCGAGAACAAGGATGAAGATGCTGGTTAAGGGTTTATGATACATTTTAAAAGTATTACAGAAATTTAAATACAGTACAAAATAAATTCTCCTATATTCTCCTTTCTCCTTCTCCCATTTTCTTTGACTGAATGAAATAATTAAATATTTTATAGACAATAATACCGAAGGTGTCGTTACTCCGGATATTTTTCAAGTCAACTGATTCACATCAAAGCCGTCTACGTTTTCCATTCAGTCGAAGAAAATAAACACTTTACAGAGTTATAAAAAAAACTTATCGAACACTTTCACGGCCCAGGACGCGGAAACCGATCTCCGGGTCCGTGTAGCGGGCAGTGAATGCGATATAATAATACTAAACACAAAAAGTAACAACATGGTTTCCCCGAGAAGGGAAAAGGAATCCGAGCAGACCTTACACTAGACTGGCAGATGAGCTTGTCGAAGGAAAAGGCAAAACATGGACAAGGAGAGTTGTAGACAGGGAGGACTGGAAGAGGCTGGGGGACTGCCAAGCGGCAAACAAACTAATATGCTTTAAATGTAAATACTTACTGTTTGAAAAATTGTAAACCAGTTTGAATTAAAGGCTTATATTATTATTATTATAATACTAAACACAGCTACAAAATAATTTAACTTAAAACATTACGTATTCAAATGGAGTATTCACAAAGTTCCAGAATATCAAATAAAGGAAATATAAAATTTTAGAACTTTCAGATTTATGCCAATTCGATTGGCAACTTTGAGTACATACGAAAAATGAATTAGTGGTAGGTAATACAGTTACGGAGCTGTGTGTTTTTGGGTTCTGTGCTGCAAAGGAATAAAATAAACCCTTGCATTAAAACCAGGTGCTCAAGACATTTATTACATTCATTAATTTTTTACCCGTAGATTGTTTGCAACAGTCTGTAGTTTTATCAATGGTTTTAATTGTTAATACTAGTTTTTATTTAATTCTATTATTTATTGTAATTTTCTTTCTCTTAAAGATTTTTATTTCTTTTAAAAAAGACACGTAACAATTCCGCGCATAACCTTCTCCAATAAGCTCTAACAAAATGTAGTCAGCGTTGTAGAAGAAAAAACCACACCAACTACAAAATGAAAAGAAATCTATCAAAGCAAGACGTCTGCTTACTACATTTTGTTAGAGCTTATCGGAGAAGCGGTTATGCGCGGATTTGTTACTAAATATTTTCATCTTTATATTTTGCAATGGATTTCCGCATAGAAACGCCTGAATCTATTTTGTACCTCTAACTACAACTATGAAAACAAAACTGTGTATGAAAACAAATTTAATGGTCGGTATTCTACAATTATAAGGATTTTATCTTTAATTCACGTTATATATATTTTTTATCGAAAAGTTAAAATATTTACTACAGCAAAATACCTTGACTTAAGAATAAGGGCTCATTCTTAAGGGCCTTTACTAGGACGCCATTTTGTGAAAAGGATAGGCATATGATTTTGCGTTCATAGAAGCGGGACAGAGCTGAGCAACGCAAACTCGAAAATCAAATTTCTGCTTATTATCTATAATTTGGACATTATTTGTATAAAAACACAACATAAAAAATATTCAATGAATTTAGTTCAATTACCATGCTTATTCTCAAGATCTATCTTAGCCGCTGTATCTAATGAGAAATTAAGTTTTTGTACAATTTAGTGGTAACTTTACGTTTTTTTTTTCTGTAGAGCAAATTTTATGGAATCTTATTTTTGAAACATATGAACGATAGAGTAAGTGAACTTTTACAAATATAAATTTCAAGTGGTTAAATTTCAGTGATTTGGAAGATAATATGGAGTTCCGTCGAAGTTGATTCGAGGTAGTCATCATCATCAGCCTATATTAGTCCACGGCTGGACATAGGCCTCCCGTAATGAGCGCCATAGCATCTGCCAGCAGTCTTTCGCAAATCGACCCACCTGGTCGGAGGGCGTCCTACACTACGTTTGCCGAGTCGCGGTCTCCTCTCAAGAACACGTTTACCCCAGCGGTTCTTCTCGAGATATGGCCAGTCCACTGCCACTTCAGCTTGCTAATCCTTTGAGCTATGTCGATAACCTTGGTTCTCTGTTGGATGTATTCGATGCTAATCCCATCCAGAGAAACTCCGAGCATAGCTCTTTCCATAGCTCGCTGGGCGACTTTAAGCTGGTGGACCAGCCCTACCTTGAGTGTCCACGTCTCAGCTCCGTAGGTCATGAAGGGTAAGACGCACTGATTGAAAACTTTAGTTTTTAAACATTGCGGTATGGATGACGAGAAGACTTGAGGACTCGAGATTCGAGGTAGTACCGGCCCTTAACTAAGTATGTAGTAAGATAGGTATCTTAGGAAGAGTCACAAGAAACGAAAAACCTACGCTAAAACAGACTGTATGAGTAATGAGCTCAGCAAGTTTACGTGTATAAATCAACCCGCACCGTTTTTCTTGGACAGCCAACAAGCTTAAGCAATTCCACACCGCGCTCGCCCATAAATCCCATCGACGAAGTGTGACGCCCAAACAGCCCGCACAAAAAAAGTGTGTGATTTCTTCACCTTAGTATTACTTTAGTCACTTCTTTTACTCCGCAGCTAAGGTTGAATTTTGCATGGAAAATGTTAGATTTTTCAGAATATAGGTAACCACTTTTGATTCCATTAACAGATTAATTTATTTTCTGGTGCCTTAACGTCTTCTGTGGCGCGGTGGGTGAAGGTGCAGGAGGTTGCGTCTTCGATTCCCGCCCCAGGACGAATGTTAGTACGATCTGCAAATATTTGTTCCGGATGTTTTGTGTGTATAGCGAAAGGATCATTTTACGTTGTAATTGTAATTAAGTTACATTATACCCTTAATCTTGCTCTCTTATTTTGGGGCTAGATAATGTTGTATGGATTGTCCTACATTATTTGTTATTTGTCCAAGTTTCTATCATACTAAATCGTTTCCAAGTAAAGCGGTGAAACATCCGTGAAATCGCCCCGTGACACCACTTTCATAGAAAGCAGCACTTTATGAAAGCTTTTATAGAAATCCAACACTTACATCTCAGTCTGTTGATAGAAGAAAGTGCACTCTATTTTCTGTACCGGTAGGTGTCATGTTCCAATATCAATTAACTAGTATACATAAATAATAATTCTGTTTAAATAATCGTCTGGTTTTCCAATAAATAAAGTCGTGTTAGTTACACAATTTATAATTCAAGAACGACAGGACCGATTTTCATGTTTTTTGATCTGTTGGATTTTCTTAGTCCGGAATAAGATAAGAAATATAAAAAACATTGGAAAATTGACGATAAAATAACTACCCGTGCGAAGCCGGGGCGGACCGCTAGTATATGTAGTATGTATAGTATATAGTATATATAAATGTAACACAAGCTCTGCTTTAGCTTGGGGCTAGAAATGCTGTGTGAATTTAGAAAGAGAATTATAAATTTATTTATTTGATTATTTACCAGTTGTTTTTATTTCAACTGTGGTCTGTTTTTTTATGAGAAAACAAAAACTATGAAAAACCCGACTCGGTATCGTTTTTAACCGACGAAAAACTAAAGAGGAGGAGTCATTTATAACGGGATATTTACCATGATTCGGTTTTTGAGTTACCCAATATTTCGGCACAGTTTCATGCGCCATGGTTACAAAATCGAATCATGGTAAATATCCCATTATAAATGACTTCAATGTTAATAACCATGATAGTTTTAAAAGTTTCATAAAGAGAAGGAGGTTCTACGTCCGGCTGTATGTTTTTTTATCGCTGATTACTCCATCAATTGTAGATTAATTTGGAAATTTCTGCACTGTAAAGTTATTATTACAAATTCTTTCAGCCTTTATTACTTTTCAAATTCTTTTTATAAGCTGTATAAGCACAACAGGCAGTTTTTAAAACGTTATCTAATTTCCCCGTCCTCTGAGGCATTCCAGCCCGGACGGGCCGCATACCAACCCTTGCTTTGTTTATTCAATCTGCGAAAAGGTTTTAAAATCCTTACAATTATTTAAATATTTTACGTAGCTATGCCAAGTGGGGAATACCCTGACTTTCAGTGCTTTTGCTTTTATGTTCTACTAGCTATGAATGCGGCTTTGCTGGCGTAGATTTGTTGTTTGTCACATTGTCATCCGAATCCTTATTCTTTTTCCTAAAATAATCTCTCTCTAATGTTAGAGCTTACCTCAAACGAACAGATAGACCAACATTTTACGTTGTGTTTTGTTTTATTTATTGTATATGTACGCATCCATTATGTAGGTATGTCGTAAATTGATTTTATTTTGACATTACAAACAGAAAATTCAATGTTATTTATTTTGCCCTATATAAATTGCGGGTAAACCAGTTTTTTTAACGACTCAATATGACATTGGTGATAGGCCCTAACGCGACTCACCGGATTTATCATACCTACCTTGCATTTTTATGTGGCTACGGCATAGACGTGCTACGGCGTAGAAGTGCTACGGTGTAGACGTGCTACGGTGTAGACGTGCTACGGTGTAGACGTGCTACGGTGTAGATGTGCTACGGCGTAGACGTGCTACGGCGTATTAGTGTACTCAGAGTCACTGAATTTGTAGTTAAGTAAGCCATTTGTTAAGGCGACAACGGATGTGAAATGGCCAAATTTGGGTCACATTAAGAAATGATGATATGATAAAGCTTTGAAAAAAATACCTAATAATAATGTATGGGATACAGGGCAGATCCCATTCTTTTCGAAAACGAAAAAAACTATTTTAAATACTAGAAATAATTGTGCAAAGTACCGTCTGACAGGAATTGAGTGAAATGAAATGAAATGAAAGTAATTTTATTTATCCTAAATCTACTACACAAAAACACATATTATCTTAGGATGCAACATCACACATCAGCACCTAGGTTTTGCTGCTAATTTTGTGCGCAGCAGGGTTTAGGACAAATATGGCCTACACTCAGCATTATGCTGGATAGACACTGATGTGTCAACCCAGCGCTGGTTTTCAGTGCATGCCAGAGAAGGCAGGTCACGTCACGACCATCTGTGGTAGTGCGCTATTGTGTGCTAGAGTGCTGAATCGATTACTCGAATGTAATTAATGTCTCGCTCCCGGCATTTGTAAATAACCAGCAGGTTTGTAGCGATATACTATACGAGTACCTACGAAAATAATCAGCATAATTTCGTTGTTTAACTTGATCTATTTTATATTTATTTCAATTGGGTACCTCCGCATGTTCCTAAAAAATATCTTTACAGACGAACAGAAATTCAGACAGCTAAAGTAATATGGTTCCTTTTTAATTTTGAGTTACGGAACTCAAAAATTGCTCGTAGTAAAATGCTACGCTGTAGGAGTAACGAGCATAGGGCTTAGATTATTTACTTTATTCTTAACTTATCTTGCTTTCTACGCTGTTTTTACGCACAAATATTGCGTATTTAGGAAGTGGAATCGGTTTTGAAAACAATAAGGACGAGCATTTGCTGCCCTGAGCTTCATTTGAAGCTCAGGGAAGTCGAGAAAGGTAAGCAAGAGCCCGGAAATGGTAGACCCGCACGCGATAGGATGTTGATAATTTTGATTTTGCTATAAAAAAATACACTATCGCAATAAAATAAAATCATAGTCATCTAAAGTATTTATTTATTTATTTTCCCTTACAAGTACCTCATTAAAAGATTTAGAGGAAACTATGCGATTGTTTTACCCCAATTCAAATTTAGTCAATCGAGTTTCGACTACCACAATTTACTACGAGAATCCTAAACTTTCGATGCTTTAAAAAAAGATGTGAGAGAAAAAAATATGGTTTAACGCGGTTTTCGGGACTTACTTCAACTTAACTAAAGATATTTTAAGTAGGATGCGCAATGCTTTTTAACAATACACTATTAAAGTTTTTCTTTGATGGATCCTTGGATGGATCACAAACTTCGAGAAGCCCAAAACCCAGCTGTAGGTTAAACCCGGCAGCTGATGATGATGATGCAATGTCAAAATCAAGTCAAATTAATGTACCATTAAATCTCTTAAATCAGTTATTAATGTACCATTAAATAAATAATAAATAATGGTGAAAAATTCACATATCATTATCAAGCTTAGCAGAGCTTGTGTTATGGGTACTAGATAACTGATATTACTTAATATAATACAATACATAGACAGTTATTTTTATTATTTATGTTATTTATTTAGTTCGGATTGCCATCAGCTTAACTAATAACAATAGAACTTAAAATAGATACAGAAAGCTAATAATAGGCATAATATCTGCAGATCATAAAAACATTTGTTCCGAGGAATCGAACCCGCAACCTTCTGCGCCGCAGGCTGACCTTTGCCCATGAATGAAAAATTTCCTTTTTTTTACACATTACCACAGATATAATAATAATATACTCATAACAATTCTACTGCAAAATGCTTTTAAAAATTACAGCAATGTTAGTAAACATAAACAATTTTAGTAACCATGTAATAAGTAAAAAGCCTTGCTCGCAGCGTTCAAATTGAATCACCAAGCGTTTTACTGAATTGGGGTGCATTTTATTGAAAATAAAACCTAATAGCTTTTCCAATTACAGTCATGGATATCAAATTTACCTATAGCTATTAAGCATAGTGGGTCTTTAGTCAACTGAGACCGCTTGAACTTATCCCGCGGGATCGGTTGACCTAATGAATATTTTGAATCGGGCAATTGATCCCATTGATACATTTTATGATTTGTATAGACATGCAAAAAAGTGTTTCGACATGAGATTGAAGAATTTATTGGTTATATGTATATAATATATCGCATATTATTGTACATACTTATCATCATTATTATCATAAATTATCAAAATTAGGATTATGATTATTCTTTGTAATGTAAATTGACATGCCAATATTGGTGATAATGTAATGGTGAATAAATGAAATTTACTGAAGAAAACCACAATGCAACCACCTACGCAACCACAAACGCACAAATGCATTGTAAAAAAAACTTATACTAGAATTAGACTAGCTTTATTAAATTATTGATTAAAATAGTATAAACTGTTGTACTGAGTTGGATAACAAAACGGAAAAGTTTTCGAGAACGTCCTAATTTACTACCGCTGACAAGACAAAGATTTTTTTTCGTTCCTTTTTTTATCAGCAATCGACTATTTAGCCATAATTATATAATCAGTGTCCATTTTACTAAAAAGCTTAATATTTCGATTTTAATACTTCAGTTCCGTTGGTCAAGCTCGAGTATATGCCATCATCTAAGACGATACCCCGAGCCAAAGTAGCGCAACCTATTTTATCTTATTATTTATTGATAAGCACCTTATAAGCTTTTTTTAATGCCTCTATCATAGTTTTATTTTGTATGGTTTAGGCAGAGATGCGATAATTGAGTTTGGTGGCTACAAAGTGCAACATCGTATCTCTGCCTAAGTGGGGATTATAGGCATTACCCCTATGAGATATAAGCGAATAGGTGGATTTCAGTGGGAGGCCTGCGTCCAGTAGTGGACCATTACAGGCTGTTGAGGTGATCAGATATCAAATATCAATAACGTTTATTTCTTTAAGCTTACAAAATAAGCATTTAGACAAGTCCAATTTTATACTATAAAGTGAGGTGTGAAGTGAGGTGAGGATAGTCCAAGGGTATTGAAATATGAAAATCCAAGTCAGCCATTTGCTGACTTGGCTCTTCATAAACTTGTAAAACTCAAAAAAATTCTCTTCTCGTAAAACCAACCTTTTTACTAAATATTTTCATCTTTATATTTAGGAAAGATCGAGTATAGAACCAATGTAGACAATTCTGTGCATATAATGTTAACATTATAACCGACTTCGAAAAGAGGAGGAATGCGTGTATGTTTTTTAATGAAAAGTATGTCCGTCATTTTATTTGTCGTTTATGAATCGTTTTGGATGATTATTTTGCAGTTGAATAGAAAATGATGATACGGAGGTAGTAAAATAAAATCAGTTTTTGTTTTTTTCAAAACAATTGCATTATTTATGCCTAAACAACTCATTGGATTTCGCGTAGATAACTGTTTGCATAGTTTTGTTGTAGATTATGTGTTGTAATAAAACCTTATTCTTTAGTACTGGCATGCTGTTCTATTATTGTAACTGATATTCTATTTAAATTACTTATTCTCTGTCACTCTATGATATGTCGTTACCAAGTAAATAAACATCATAACAAATTCAGCTGGTCTATTCTTTTTCAATATTTACAATACTAATCTATACTAATAATATTATGAAGAGGTAAAGTTTGTGAATTGTTTGTGAAGTTGCAGGGGGTAATTCTCTGGATCTACTGAACCGATTTCAAAAATTCTTTCACCAATAGAATGATTACTTTTCAGGAAGTGAAATAGGCTTGTTTTATCCCGGAATTCTTACGAGAACGGGAACTACGCCGCGGGCAGCAGTTAGTTTCTTATAAAAAAGATTCATATGCATCTATGTACTTGTCTAAAATATACTTTCTTCCATTGACTCTGGTTCCGAATACCACGTTTCTCCAATATTTTAGCAATTTTATTACCTACATTCAAACATAAAGAGGTTTTCCTTAACTTTAAAACTACGCTACGTGCCTGTAATACAAAATACATTCTGTAGTAATAATCTTATGATCCCTTTGACAAATTACACCCATTCTCTGCAGAGCAGATTGTGTGTGAAGACAATAGCTGGTAAAATGAGCCTTAATGGTCATATTAATAAGGACTAAGCTTGGATTAAGTGTAATGAAGCCTTATAATTCGTATTTGGTTAGCATTTGTAAAGATCTCTCGCTACTGACACGACACTGGTATAAGAAGGAATAAAAAAGCATGCCTGTTCAGATCTACGCGGTATTTGCTACCCAGGGCGGTAGGTAGCAGAATCAAAATGGGTATGCTATTGACATTAAGGTCTATAGCACACGTCCGCTGCGAAATCATAGCATAGCAGCGAAAGCGAAAGGCGAGATCCGCGATTTACTACATTTGTCACCGTTCAAGAAGCGGATTATAAATTATCGACTGCTACAAGATAGGTACCTACATGCAAAACAAAAGCAGTATTGCAACAAAATGGCGGACCAAGCTCGGTGATGTAGCTGTCATCCGAGAAGATCGACAGAATAGCGCGGGAAAGATATGAATGAGAGAGAACCACAGTCAAATCTGAAAAAATTCTATGTCTATGGTCAATCTATGTATTTGATTGAAAAGAACACAAGAATGAGCGCAACAGAGTCAGTTTCGTTTCATTGCACCTTCTTTCTTTGTCTGACATTCTTAGAGAAAAAAATTCACATCAATTTACTTTCTGGCCTGTCAGATCTACGATTTTCGACGAAAGACGAAGATATGACGAAGAGGTAAGTTTCGCTTGGATTATTTGCGGTCCGCGAAAATACAAAATAAAAGAAAATACATAGTATATAGGAAGTACAAAGGGCGGCCTTATCGCTTTGAGCGATCTCCTCCAGGCAACCTTGGGATGGACTGGACATAAGAGAACAATATAGACGGTGGCACGGTCCGCGGTATTCCATTCCAAAGTATTTTAAACACACCTTCGCTTAGCAGCGAAACCGCAGTAGTTTCGCCTTGTGTTCTGTTCTAACGCATAGATTTTGACTGCTTACGATAAAAAAAACTGGACTTAGCGCTTTTCATATCAACTCTTAGTAGCCAGACTTATATTTAGTGAAATAAGATCACACTAAATATTATAAATTCGAAAGTTTGGATGAATAGTTGGCTGTCTACTTCTCCACGCAAGAACTACTTAACGTACTCAACGGATCGTGATGAATTTTCATAATTATGGACGTACATACGTCTGACCTAGAGTATAAAGTATCCCATAGGACAGTAATAAATTATAAACGTTTCTATAGACAACACGCGAGCGAAGCTTCGGATAGCGGAAGCTAGACCTACTAGTCGTAATTGCAAGCTATGAAGGAGTCGAATGATTTGTATAATGCTTTCTGCGAAAAAGTTACCGTGTTTTTATCTGCTCCCTTAGCTGCATTATACAAAAGCTGCAGGAGGTTGCGGGTTCGATTACTGATTAAGGAAAAATATTTGTACGAACTGCAGAAAGCTCCCAGAACACCTGTTCCAGGTGTTCAGTGTGAGCAGTGAACCATTATAGGCTGTTGAGGTGAGGTGACGTGAAATTGAGGAACGCAATATTTCGTCTGAAAGCTGACACATAACCTCTGCTGTTGTCCACCAAATGCACTAACTCTGAGGGAGTCCCCCAAAAGTGCAAAAAGATAAACAATAGTCATATTATGACCCACAATAAACTAAACAAGATGATCAGTTCGGATTTCCCCACACGGTCCATATTTTCATTACAAAGCATCACGGTCACAATCATATCAAGATTCAAGCTGTGAGATATTTATGGGCACAGGGGAACAGTTCTATCTGCGTTCTATCTGGGCTAGCATGAGTTAACACAATACCAATACGAAAGAGTTAAGTTTAAAGTTTTCTTTTACTATTGCTGACTGGTCAAAGTGAGTATAATACGTAATTTCGACAAATTTAAACAGATAAAGTTGTATTGTATTTACCTGCTGCCAACATTGAGCAAATACCAAAAAATCATTCAAAAACTATTATTGAGATCGAATGAAGTTATTGGATCCCTGACATACTATCAGAGACAAGTAGTTCCTTTCCTCTCAGTATCCGTTAGAGGCACTGCAAGGCGTTAAATATATGGAAATAAACGAAAACTTTGGCTCTGGAGAAGGTTGTTGACACATGGAGTTTCTCTACGTGGTAGAATACGGAAATCCGTAGAAAAACAACCAAGAACAACACAGTCACCGATATAGCTCTCAGAATTGAAGCTGCTAGCTAATGGAGAAGTCATAAGCTAGCAGAACTGATAACCACTGGGGAGACAAAAATGGTTTTCGAGACCAGTCGATGGAACGGACCGACGACATCACAGCGCTCGCTGGGAGTCGATGGATGGAGGCGGCTCAGAGACGCTCTTTGTAGCGTCTCATGGGGGAGACCTATGTCTAGCAGTGGGAGTATATGGACATTAAGATGATGAAGAAACGAAAACTGTAAAAGTATTCGTAAACCATGCAAAACTCATTCTTAGGCTTCAGTCGTATCTGATACGAGCTGCAGGTTCCACTCCCCCGGGAAGTGATATCAGCTGATATACAGGAATGTGGCGGGCTAGGATTCATAATTAATTGCCTAATGAATAGAATAGATTAAAACTAATGTATTATTTGCGACCTCTGTGGCGCGGTAGGCGAAAGTCTGCCTGCGACGCAGGAGGTTGAAGGTTCGATTCCCGCCTCGGGACAAATGTGTGTACGATCTGCAGACATTTGTTCAGGGTGTTCTGGTCGTTTTCTATATATAATAAAAATATCTTGTATTATATTATTATTAGATATGTATATCAGTTATCTAATACCCATAACACAAGCTCTGCTTAGCTTGGGGCTAGATAATTATGTGTGAATTGTCCAGCTATATTTATTTAGCACACACACAATTCAACGGATGGTACAACAAACAAAGTTACTTACACTAAAATAATTTGGCATTTTAAAAACTATATGACGACTCCAAATTCCTAAATAGAGTAAATGGATTTGGAAGGAACACTTCGATAGTGGCGGCATCTAGTTAAAATTCGAGTCTAGGTGAACAAATTTCTCAGTGGCAGTTATGGTGATTTGGCTGTATGAGGAATAGTTGGTAACACATAGCTAGAACTCGATTTTTTTGGGGCTTGCGTTGCGTTGTTTTGGCATACCCTGTCCCGCTCCTATGAACGCAAAATCTATCGTTTTCAAAAGAACTTGAGGTTGTAAACAGTCTCACTGAAAATCTCACCTGTGTAATGTTATGATCTCATTAGTTTTAAATGGTCGATTGAAGACTGATTTTACTAGCTTTATGATACCGCAGACATTTTTAATAAAAAAGATAATTTAAAAATTTATGCATTTGAACTACAATCTGAATATCCAACCAACTAAAAATAAATAAATAAAATTATTTTATTTCGGACTACATGATCCATAAATTTGTAAGTAGTTGTGTGACCTTAAAATATTACCTCCTTATAGTGACCTTAAAATATTACCTGCTTATACCTTATAGTGTTAGTATTTTTGAAAATACCTATACGACATCTAAATTACCTATCTGAAAATGTCTTACATGCCCGAGCCCTACAAAAAATCGATGGAACTAGAGACGCTGGTACGCTGCTTGATTTAAATTACTACAGGTACCTACTGGAATGCAACACTGATGAAGAATTCCTAAACTATTTTAGCTTAGTCAACATCGTAGCAATCTATCAACTTTAGACCAGGGTCTTTACATCATGCTCTAACATTACTTCATAAGGTAAAACTCTTCCAGGTGAATTATATACAGGGTGGCATATTTAGAGCGGTCAGTATGGGAGAGTCTGAAACTATAAGACATACGAAGATCTCTTCTAAGGAACCATGTCATCGATTTTAGGAAAAATAAAAACTGCATTCATACATTTGCCACCCAGTAGATAGCCAAGGTCTAGTGTGACTTCATACCAAGTCCGGATCCACACTTGCCTCTATACCGATGATCCCCCCGTACCAGAGATCCTCTCCTTATCAGGCCTAAGCTACTTAATCCGGTGATAAATGGGCCCGTTGATAAGCCTCTTGCAAATTGCTGCTATTTTTATCTCTTAGCTATTCGAGATAAGATAAAAAGGGATCGTTACTAAAAGGCTAATTACCTACAAGCATGTAGAAAAAGAGAAAAGAAAGAATATATTTATTTTGTAAAATTTGGTGCTGAAAATGGAATAGTTTCTTGAATATTTTGATAGGAGAGTGGAATTCTTTATCCTATATTCATGAATTGATTTTTTCATAATTTGTGTTATTATTGTCAGCAACTTTAATATTGCTAAGACTGTTATAAATTTGTTCAATAGTTCATTATTTAAATAAAAGAGAATACAATTTAAAATCTATAAAAAAAATTAATACGTAATGGACACATTTTAAAGTTTATGACTATTTTTGTACACAAACACGATGAAAATGTAACTATTTGTGTTATTATTGTCAGCAACTTTAATATTGCTAAGACTGTTATAAATTTGTTCAATAGTTCATTATTTAAATAAAAGAGAATACAATTTAAAATCTATAAAAAAAAAAAAACGTAATCGACACATTTTAAAGTTTATGACTATTTTTGTACACAAACACGATGAAAATGTAACTATCTTTGGAACCCAGCAAAATAAACAATGAAGATATTGTAAAACGCGAAACCCGCGAGGGTTGCTCGTCCTTCCACACATTGATCAAAGCATGCCTCGCTGACATCTAGGGCTGTCACCGTCAGTCTCAGTCTCAACCCATTCATTAGGTATAATAATAATAAATAAACTTTACAATTCACACAGCAGTATCTAGCCCCAAGCTAAGCTTGTGTTATGGGTACTAGATAACGATATAATAATGGCTATATGTAATTAGTACTATCTAAGGAGTGGGTAGGTATTTATTGGGCTTAAATTTTCCCGACGTTTCAACAGGTTTCAGGTTTCAACAATCAGGACACAGGACGCCTTACAAACCGTTATTTACTGCTGCGTGCCTTGAAAAATACTTTCGTTGCTGTACTTAAAAGAACAAATATCGAGTTTACTCTATCAGAACATTCACTAACCAAGATTAAGTGCATTACACCCTTAGGATAAGAGCCATTATGACACTCATCAGGGGAAGGAGCCATATAATGTATGCAGTCTATGTTTAATTTTTTTTTTTATGGGTCGCCCTTCAGGGGGGTCAACCCTACCAACGAGCAGCTGCAAAGCGCCTGACACATTGCTCACACTACAAACGAGGTTGTAGGGTGTTGGGTGGTGCGATGGGGAAGATAATCGGAGGGTATAATTTAAATTGACGTGTTCTTAAATAATACTTTTCATACTTAAAGGTACAGTATACAGGGGAACTGCAGGTTTTGTCTATCACCACGAACACGTTCATGAATAACCTTGTACATATTAAGTTGAAAGATCACATATACATCATCTTAAACCTATAACATAATCGCACCCTTTTATTCGCTTTAGTTAGCGGTACAGTCACAACTTTATTTTTCGTAGCAAAAAAATTGTATGAATAATTATTTATTATAGCTCCTTAAAATTACAGACCCATCTTCCTCCTGCACCATGTCTATAAGTTGTTCTTACAAGTGGCCACGAATTGTCTTGCCAGGAGATTCGACAAGTTCTAGCAACCGGAACTGGCCGAGTTTCGCGATATATGGATGTGGAACCATAGCTGTGGAAAGAGTTATGCTCGGAGTTTCTCTGAAGGATAGGATTCAAACTCAACCTCAATAACTTTATTTCTTTAGGCTTACAAAATAAGCACAAGTCTAATTTTGTACTGTAAACAGCTTTATAAATAGTAATTTTAATCAAATAAAAAATTAGGTTTCATTGATTTTATTTAATTTTTTTGTCCACTAGTGGAAAAAGTGAAAAATAAAACATTAGTGAGTTTATAAAATATCACTTAGTACATGTACGTACTTATACAATAATACATGTTAATTTTGCATATCTAAGTCTAAAATTGAAGCGAATAAAATCAATAACATCATATTTCTTAATTGATAATAATGACTATTTATAAACCTGGTTATAGTATTAAATTTGACTTGTCAAAGTGCTTATTTTGTAAGCTTAAAGAAATAAAGTTATTGAGTTTGAGTTTTGAGTTAAGTATTGTTATTTAGATTATATAAACAACATTTCTAACATGTACGGTAACATGAATTTTATGCATTTAGTATTTTTAGCTTTGAGTTAGATTTTACATTTGAGGTGTGAACCGATCTACTATTGTGACAGCGAATTATTGACATCGTCATAATTTTAGTTATTTCTGTCATCCGACCAGGAACCAGTTATCGATATAGCTCTAATAATTAGCAAGCTAAAATTGCAGTGAGGCGGCCATATCCCGCAAAGAATTGACAACCGCTGGAGTAAACGTGTTATTGAGTGGACCCACGACTCGGTAAACGTAGTGTAATACACCCTCAGGTGGGATGACGACCTGCGAAAGACTGAAGGCAGATCCTGCAGAAGACAGGGAGCTATGGCGCGCATTAGGGGAGGCCTATATGCAGCTGTGGATTAACATAGCCTAGGTTGTTACTTCTTTGCTCCATTTATCTGGACCTCTCATTATGTGACCTGCCCAGCAGAGCCCTTTAAGCTGTTTTACTTTGTCAGATAATTATGTCATTTAGTTTTTCTTCCTCATATGTGAAATTTTTATTTTGTCTTTCCTTTTTACGTTTAGCTTGCTGCGTTCCATTGTGTTTTGACATGTGCTGAGTTTTGTTAGATGTTGCTTTGTGAGTGCCCAAGTTTGACATCCATAAGTGAGTATTGGTAAGATGCATGTTTTAAACAGTTTGGTTTTAACTTTTATATTCATTTCATATGTTTATCTTTGAAGATCTCTTTTAGAGATCTTCAGTCAGTACCTCTTCTAAACCTCTAACAACA
The DNA here is from genome assembly GCA_946478455.1 of Eupithecia vulgata. NCBI lineage: Eukaryota > Metazoa > Arthropoda > Insecta > Lepidoptera > Geometridae > Eupithecia > Eupithecia vulgata. The sequence goes on from OX297875.1 coordinate 13,391,754, forward strand.
TGGTTTCCCCGAGAAGAGAAAAGGAATCCGGGCAAACCTTACACTAGATGGGCAGATGAGCTTGTCAAAGGAGCAGGCAAAACATGGACAAGGAGAGTTCTAGACAGGGAGGACTGGAAGAGGCTGGGGGAGGCCTCTGCCAAGCGGCAAACAAACTGTTATGTTTAAAATGTAAATATTGTTTGAAAAATTGTAAACTAGTTTGAAATAAAGGCTTATGTTATTATTATTATTATTATTGATAAGGAGGGTTGATTTGATCAGTACATCAAGTCAATAAAAACTTACTCGCAAGTTTTTCCGTGATAATGACGCATGGAACTGTGCCGAGGTATTGGTAAACTCAAAAAAAAAAACAAATCACCAATTTCAAATGTAAGCGGAAAAATCATGTTCAATACCCCTATATACTATATACATATATATATATATTTATGGTCAGAGTTCCAACTTAACATCTCTCGACCTACTTAAGCGCAGAGTTTTGGCCGAAGGTTGTCAAGTTCACTGGCCGCTTGCAAGGAGACACCGCCGTGAACCGTCGCCAGCTGACACCCTGATTGCGTCATCTACACGACGTCGCCGTAATCACAGAAAAAATTGTCATTGATTAAGTTTTTAATATTATGTGTATGTTAGTTTTAAGGTATATTTTACTATGGACTGTAGCATAAGTTAAATTAGATCTGTAACTATCTATGGTCTGAAATAAATGATTATTATAATTGTATAAATGATTTTCGTGTGAATGTGCACTAAATGCGAGCAAAGACTACAAGGTTTTGCGCAAGAAATCCTTCTGCTTTAGAAACTGTAAAATCCTTCTGCTCGAAGCTTGCCCCCAGATGCAGTGCAGCGATTCACTCTGAGGTCATAAATCCCATTTACTCACACGACCGAGTCTTACACAGTGTTCCTAGGATTTATGAGCGATTTATATCATCGCAAAGAAAGGAAAATTTAGTTCTATATATATATTTAGACTTAGGAGCTATTTTTATCAAATTTACACAAAACTAGCTCCCATATTTTTAGACGTTTCTCGAAACTTTCTCAACGTCGACTCGACCTTTTTCGAAAAAATTATTACTTTTGTTGCAAGCCTATTCTAGATAACTGTCGAATTTGAGCATGTTTTCAGATAAAACTTTTGGTTTCTAGTATGCGGATGATGAAATTTAATCAAAACAACAGTACATATTTCTCCTTTTAATGTCTTTAATGTCGTATTGTCTCCTTTTAAAGTCACTTACTAATTTTAACAATTCCACATGGTTGCAGCGGTTAAAGCTTAATCACGATTTTGACAGATTATTGTACCTATTTTAGGCACATTATACTTCAAAATTAGGTAATTACTTTATTAACAAAGAAAATTATAGTTAAATGATAAAAACAATATACCTATTAGATAAAATTGTTCAGACGGAGCCCATCATAATTTGCATAAACCTGTTTTGGATAGCACAGTCTGCTCGAGCAACAATCATCTGCAGGATGCCGTTGCTGCTGCTTCGCGGACGCTCCTGGTTTCGCTGGCATTGATACGAGTGACTCAGTATAGAGACAATTTCAACCGGTACACCCTCAGCCAACTTGCACCAAAGCTTATCCAATGCTGATGCGCTGCGCCAGATATTCACTAGCACTCGGGTCAAGCGTCGCAAAAAATTCTCTGAGCTTCTGGTCGAAGACGCTCAGATAATTTTATGAAAACCCGGGGAGCCTCGGTACCCTACGGACCTACCTACCACAACGTGTTGCATAGTCTCTTATCTTCCTGTAACCAAGACACGATGATCCTTCAGTTCGCCGTGACCCGTGATGATACAACCATTGCTATGAGGGAGGTTCTAGTGGGTCATTTCTCTCCACCTACCTATTATTTATCAAAGTTTCAAATGTTTAATTAGCTGCAGAGCGTAAATAACCGTAATTGAGAACAACTTTGTAATTAAGACAGAGACCCGAGTTGCGGTCGCAACGGGTCTATCCACTAGATATTTGAAACAAGGGACAAAAGCAATATTTATAAATACAATTTAACGGGTATTTATCGCGTTTATTTAACTATCAGTCATCCCGTGGCCACGGCAGTATGTACACCTGTCGAAACGTCGGGAAAAAATAAGAACAAAATGCGATAAATGTTTTTATTTCGCACCAAAACCAATGGAAGATATATTTGAGTTTGTAATACAGAAATAAAAGTCACAAAATGTTGACATCTGTAGTCACAGCATAGAAAAGTTTGACGCCAGCCAGAGAATTTTTGATTTTCATGAAATAGCTTATAACTCAGGAACCACTGGAGATAGAACCATAATTTTATGGTTTCTCTGTGTCGTCATGAACCCAGGTCCTGCGTTTTCGGCTTAACGTTAAATTTCGGGACACCCTGTATAGGAACAATACAATTTTTTGCAAAAAATTTATAAAAATATTATATGAAATGAAATGAAAATTATTTATTTGACACGACACATTAGAGTTACCAAACATTAAAGGAAGGAACTAAACTAGATTGAGTTTATCAGCTAGACATAAATTAACGGTTACCTACTACATATATACTACAAAATAAATTGTTGAAAATCCTCTGGAAACCAATTCCGTGTTAAAATTGTGAACTTCATCGTCCCAGTTGTAATTAAAATTCAAGAATTCTTTGCCAGTCCTTTAATATAACTTTATGAACTTTCCGATCTCTTCTCACTTTTGTTTATAAGACTTCCACCAGACTTCCACTATCTAGCTTGTATTTATTTATTTTCTTCCGGAACTTTTTAAGGCATTATTTCCAAGGTTCTCGCCAGCGTTAGTCCCGTATTGGTAGACCATTCAGAGCTCGCCTAATGCAAAAAATTGTGATAAGGATAGGCATAGGATTTCGCATTCATAGGAGCGGGTCAGAGCAAATCAAAGTCAATGAAAAAATCAAGTTATTGCTCATTTTTTATTAATTATTCAAAAAAGGTGGTAGATCTATTCTGCAGGAGGCGCTGCTGCCCGATCCGCGGTGTATGTCCCTTAGTCGCCTCTGACGACACCCACGGGAAGAGTTGGGAAAAACTACACGATTATGTTAGTCTGGCCATGTAATTCGTAAAAAATAATGTGGTGTGGTCGCTGATAATTTAGAGCATTTCAATTAAAACCGTTTTTAGGCGAATTTTGTATTTTTTTTATTAATGCAACCAGTTTATTATGAAAAATTCTATTCGATTATTCGACTTCTACAGGTTTCTTCCCTCCCTACCGTATTTTTTAATCGGAACATTTACGTAAGTTAACATAAATGTAAGCGTTTTAATACACATTTTGTTCGATTTACTCCACCGAAAGTGGCGCCGCCACCTAATTTATCTTATTATTCCGTTTAACAAAGGAATATTCAAAAATCCATCTTCCAGTTTGTTATACCTATCATTAGCTTTTTTTAATGCCTCTGTAATAGTTTTATTCTATTTAGTTTAGGCAGAGATACAAAAATAGATTTTGGTGGCAACCAAGGGCAACTTCGTGTCTCTGTCTAAACTGAATAGAATAAAAATATTACAGAGGCATTAAAATAAAGCTTATGATTAGGTTTCAAAAACAGGAAGATGGATTTTTGAAAATCCCTTTGTTGAACGGAATAACAACATAAAGTAGATGGCGGCGCTAGTTTGGGTGGGGTATGCGTCTTAAGCGCAGCATTCAACCGCCGACGTATCTCAAAAACGCCATATAATAGTTAAATAAAAGTAATAGCTGTGTTACTGGATTTAACATTTCTAGGGATCCCCCTAGAAATGTGAATAATCCTATTCCCATAAATTGCCCATGGGAATTTGATGTTTTACCAGGACAAAAAGTAGACTATGTTACTCTTCAACTAACTCTAGGGCAAAAATCAAGTCGAAGTTGGGGTGTGAAAGAAGGACAACAAACACACTTTCGCATTTACAATATTAGTATAGATATTCTTACCATTTGTTGTTTCGATTAATTTCTTCAAGCTTTGTTATCTACCACTACACGAAAACTTATACGAATAGTAGTAGTTCCCTTTCCAGTTGGAATTCCGGGATAAAATTTGATGTACCTACATCAAATTTTATCCCGATATCCCATAATACTATACAATAAATAGACAGTTTTTTATACATAGTAAATACCCAGAACAATATAACAAATATTTGCAGATCGTAAAAACATTGGTCCCAAAGCGGGAATCGAACCCGCAACCTCCTGCGTCGCAGGCGGACCTTCACCCGCTGCGCCACAGAGGTTGTTTTATTAACTGGAAGTATCACACTAATATTATAAATGCGAAAGTTTAGATGGATGTATGGATAGTATGTTTGTTGCTCAGTCACGCTAGAACAGCTAAACGGATCTGGATGATTGGCAGATATAGATTATAGTCTGGAATAACACATAAGCTATATTTTATCCCGGAATTACCACGGGAACGGGAACTACGCGAGGGAAACCGCGAGGCACTGCTAAATTATAATATAGGTATGGATGCACCCAAAGTTAATAACATTATCATCAAGCGTTGCATGGAAAACGGATCAAGCAGTGTGTTTAGTTTACAACATCTCCCTCTTGAGTAATTCCTCGTGACCTAGATTTAGACGATCATCAACGCTATTAATAAAACCGACAATGGAAAACAAGTCTATAAACGATGTCAATACTCCATCAGTGCTAATTACCGTCCTCTACTGGGCATTGATGGGTTATTTGCAGACTGTTATGAGAGTCCATTAACACCAGTGGCGCCCTCTATTTTACCCTATATAATGGCTGCCTGGTCCTACGTCGTTAACGCGTTTTATTAGTTGAACAAAACACCATAGACTATATATATCACCATTGAACAAAGACTATGTACAGAAGAGTTTGAATTAATTCCTACATTCGTATGGACCCTGGTCAGGACTTGGATTATTTGATTACGGTAGACTCACGTAAGCCCTGATCAAAGTCTGGTATAGTCGAAAAACTGATCCCTGATTTGGGTCCAAACTAGTGTCGATAACATGTATGTTAGATGAGGTACATGATGAAAGAAAGGTGGTTCTTTGTTTATGGCAAATATTATTGTCATAAACAAGGAATCACATTCTTCATAGATTACCTTTGATGTTTCGTTTCTTAGGTGGCCATTCCATTCATTAAATTTCTTTGTCCAATGTACATTTGATCAAAGATTTGGACACTAGTTTCTGCCCGAGGCTTCGCACGCGTTGTGTTTATGAAAACGTATACAGTACAGGTTAATTATTTCCCATGGAAATCGAAATTTTATGTAGGCTATGGTTTATTTCAGCATAATTATGGAGCTACACAAACGCAAATTTTGAGTCCGATCTGTTGAGAAGTTAAACAGCAGTTTAGTAGAAGCAAAACAGTGCAATTTAATGTTTTTTCTATTGTAATTTTTTTCGCAACCGAGTTTTCAAGTTGAAGGAAACATAGAAAAATTTATAATAGAAGAATTTTAATTTCGAATTTTTAACCACCGGAATTCCGTAAGTACTGAGATCTATTCCTAGTTTGACAAGAAAACACGCTAGGTTAGAAATTAATGAAAATTCTGACCGTAATATCGCATTACGTCTATAAAAATTTTATGTGACCACCAAAACACACCAAAACATTGGTAGCATTTTGAAAATAAAAAAGTTCACAAAAAATTCAAGTTACACATGTTAACGATGATTACGAAAGGGAAATCATTTATTATGGTAAGCTTCCAGCTGAAGCAACTGAGGTCCCCATTCGTAAATTTAAAAATGACTTATGACAAAATCTTATCAAGAAGGCTTTTTATTCAATAGAATATAGATGATTAGATCAATGATGTTAATACTTGGCCACATGTTGCTTAGTTCCTCACCGATAAAAGTATGTAAGAAGTTCAATATTGTGCATAGTTTTATATATAAATATTGGGTATCGAGCATATTTATTTATCTAGTTTTAATTTAAATTTGTTATTTGATTGTTATTTTTTTTCTGAATAAAGATTATAATACTTTAACAGCAAAAAATAATTACAACTAATATTTACACTTACATCTATTTACTAAAAATCTAAGCCGTCACCAGAAGGCAGAGTGCCCAGAATGCTGGCAGCATTGCCACGTTGAATGGCAATGCTAATTCGTTGACCGAAATAAAAACCAGCATTCCGATCACCTGTGGACTCTATTAGTAGTTTTGGGTATCTAAAATAAATATTTAGATTTAGGTAAGCTAAAGAAACATTTATTGGACACATAAGTGATATAAATAAATAAATAGTGCTGGACAATTCACACAGCATTATCTAGCCCCAAGCTAAGCAGAGCTTGTGTTATGGGTACTAGATAACTGATATACATAATATAATACAATACATATAGTTTTTTTATTATATATAGAAAACGACCAGAACACCCTGAACAAATGTCTGCAGATCGTACACACATTTGTCCCGAGGCGGGAATCGAATCCGCAACCTTCTGCGTCGCAGGCAGACCTTCGCCCACCGCGCCACATCGGTTGTCATATAGAAATATACTAGTGGTTTCTTTTTCACATCTTCCAGTAGTAGACAAAAAAGAATGAAGGGAAAACTAATAACACTTTATTTCTTTATCATCATCATCATCAGCCTATTACTATATTAGTTTAATGCTAGACATACCTAGGCCTCCCCTAATGAGCGCCAAAGTGTCTCATTTCTGATTGGTATTAATTTATAGTATAAAATTTGCCTTGTCGAAGAGCTTATTTAGTAAACCTAAAAGAAAAAAAAAATTAAATCTGAAAATAAAATGTTATATTTCTTATCTCATAACTCGTCTCTTACTAGATCTTCCCTTGCAAAATTATACTTCCTTCGTAATTCATCCCAAAACTCGAACCTTTTGACCTCCGGAACCGTAACCATCTTAAACATTTTCCCCAAATTAATTCCCCTGAAGCTCCCGTAATCCAAAGATTCCCATTGCAAACCTCCCAAAATTCCGTTTTCGGCTTTCGGTGTCGGATTCCTGAAAAACAAAAGATTAATTTACCTGAAAAGCCTTGATTTCCGACAAACAATTAGTTAATCCGCGATTAAAGGTACCCCTGTTTTAAATTCGCTGAGCACCTCTCAGCTGGCGTCTCACCGCTAGTAGTACCTACTCAGGATAATCAACCTACCCGTATTTAGCGAAATTCGCCAATAATCCCGCAATTTTCTTAATGAAGTATCTTTCATCCGACTCCTTGTATTTACTCGATTTGCATTTGAATTGGTAGCAGATTTCGTCGCCTGCCGTCGCGCCGCTCTGCTCCAAATCATCCAATACAGAATTCCAAATGATGTTTAGAGATCCCTTATACGAGAATCTGTATATGTAAACATGATTGCGTGATTTTCGCGCGTGTAATCTGGCCTGACGGAGCAGGGGATAAATCACTTGATCGGATAAGTACTTCCCGTAACGTCTCAAACTGTGCTCCCCGATTGTCCCATTAACGAAGTAGAAATCCATTATTTTCCTCTTAATCTTTTTGTATTGCTTTGATCCGTATTCGTTTGTTTTTCCCTCAAAAGGGAGTAAATATTGGAAGTTGTGGTTTATATATTTTAATAGCTTTCTATTGTGTACGAAACCTTCCAACTTGTACAAAGCCTCCAAGCTGGTGTAGCCTATCATAACATCAACATCATTGATCCTTCCCTCTTCGTATAATTCTATCGGATTTTCGTTTATAAAAGCTCCCTTACTGAACACTTCAATTGAAGGTCCAAAATCGTTTATCAGTCTCTGTTTATCTCTTATTTCAGTGCTGTCAAATAGGTCTTCTGAAACCATAGCGAGTTTTTTCCCTGTAGCATTTTGCAGGAGATCGTACAGCCTTGTACGGTCAAAGTTATCGCCCCATCCACACAAATTCCGATACAGTTTGTTCAAAATTTCAAAATGATTTGAGTTGTAGATTGCAGGATTTAACGCACTTCCACTTTGTATGACAACTCTGTTCAAGAGGTCTTCAGCTAGAGGTGACAGTGGAAAGGACGCCACAATATCAGCAGCTATACCTGATCCAATCACCGTCACTCTATTCGGATCACCGTTGAAGTAAATAATATTGTTTCTAATCCATTTTAAGCCAAGAAGAATGTCTTTAGCTGCCATGTTTCCTCTAGCAAAGTAATCTTCTGTATTTAGAAAGCCAAAGATAGAAGTTCTGAAGGAAATAGTGACTACAATAACATCTTCATCAATGAGGAAGTCCGGGCCATGATAACCGGATTGTTCGTGAAGCCACACCACCACTGCATAGTTTTCCTCCCTCCTCTCATCATCAGGCATGTAGACGGTAAGGTAAAGTACATCTTCGTTGTACTCTAGCCCACATGTATCAGCTGGTGGCTTGCTGTAGTTGTATATTTGTTTGTTGAGCCACTCGCTGGGTTTCGGAGGCTGAAAGCAAAATAAACAACTCAACTCTTAAATGCTGATCATGAAGTCCCGCAAATTTTTGCATTCGATCGGCTTAAACGAGTCAAAATTTTTGACGCATTTTAAATCTGTATTACTAGCAGTATAAATTTGATCTTACCTGAAACCTTAATTGCTCGACCGGCGGCTCTGCATACGGAATGTCATAAAATGCAATAAACGGTCTGTTATCAAACACAGTGTACAGTTTCCTCCCTAAAATTAAAGTCCCATTCGTTTCCAGCCCAACAATCGGGCTACAACTCGTTTTAACTAACAGCAACTCGAATATCACGAAACATAAAGTTTCACGCGACATAATTATATCCATTTCGACAAACAACACGAGAACTGTGAGCAGAATCGGAACACACAGCTGCTTTTCCACAGAAATGAATGAAGCTGCATGGCATGATTTCTACCAATAGGAACATTTGGTTTTTGTACCTTATATATATCTAGCCAATAGCATAACTTTATTTTTTCTTATTTCAATGGAAATTAAAACCACGTCAGTTTTATTGATATCCGTGAAAATGTTTTGAAAACAATGAATGTATCTGACTCCATTCCAACACTCTGGGTAAATTAGATAAATTAGTATAAACTTAATTTATTTCTTATTTCATTCAATTTATTTATTTTCGTTTACTAAATGAATTATAAATAATTGCCGTGTAGAATTTAGAATTTGCACCACCCCAACTCTTCCCGTGGATGTCGTAAGAGGCGATCAAGGGATAATACACCTAAAGGCTGGCAGCTGCCCCTCTTGCAGAAAAGATCTACCACCGAACTGCGATCCCGCATACCCAGCGTGGGGATTTTGGGCATTACCCCCATGAGATAAAAGCCAATAAGGCGATTATCAGGGGGAGGCTTGCGTTTCGGTTACAATTCCATAATCACGCGAGTAAAGACACGGGCAGTCGCTAATAGTACCTACTGTAACGTTATTCTGTATCTATAGGGGAAATAACTTTAAGAATCGGTCCAATATTACAGTAACTCTTAGCAAACAAACAGACAAGGTTTACCCGTTTTTATTAGCCGTCTTCGAATAAAGGGTTCTATGTTCAGCAATATATACATGTTTTTTTATGTTCTGTCCGTCGACTTCTCCATCGTTTAATCTAGTATAACACAATCACTGCTAGCGTCGGTGGTGCGACCCGCAGAGGCGCGCCGTCGTCGGTACACGGACTTGCAGATCGCTCTCTGTGTTTTCAGCCATAAAAGTGTAGAGCGATTTAGTAGATTCTGTTGCAATTGTCTTCTATACAACTACAAAATCAAGTAATCCCATGTAGGTAATGATTCTATACCCCAGCGATAAGTTTTTATCATGAAAAACTTAAATAACTCATAACGGATATAAGTGGGTTAACTACGAACCTTATTTTTGTTGGAAGAACACCAACGTTTCATCCCTTAACTTGGTGTTCTTCCAACACAAATAAGGTTCGTAGTTAACCCGCTTACATCCGTAATGAATTCACCAAACAACGATAATTTTTATAGTAAAACTTAAAAAAAACTGACAAACCAAAAGACTCGGAGTCGGTTTCTAGTTTTTTTATCAATTAAATTATTAATGTAGTTTTTACATCATCAGTAGCAGCTCCTGTTGCATAAAATAATAAACTGTAACACCCCAGGTATCACCCAATGTATCAGGTGTTTAAATTAAATTTATAAAGCAATAAAGATTAAAATTGATAAATGATAGGACTAATTCAGTAACGATCTATTATTCAATGAAAACAGATTGATAACTTTAACCATGCTTCATATTAAATATCAGTGTATTTTATTGATATTAAACAGCTTAGTAGTTTGTGGTCAGAATATAGTTGAGACAAGTCACGGTAAAATAGCAGGGAAGGTATTCACGAGCTTGTACAAAAATGAGAATTATTTCGGGTTCATGGGCATACCGTATGCCGCTCCGCCAGTAAAGGAATTAAAGTTTTTGGTAAGTCTTGCACTGAATATTTTATACTCCGTTTAAATTTTTTCTGACATTACAGTTATGCATATTTGCGTCAGAAATATGCCTATTAGTAGTATATCCTAGTAGCATTTTAGTAAACAATCGTAGAGTTTTATATATAGCTTTATGATTTATGCAATAATTATTAATATTGAAAGAAGCGTACCTACTTGTAAAGCGTAAATTGCGTAAAAAAAGACGTGGCAACAGAGCTAATATGGGCGGTTTCTTAACATACATAAATTCAGTAAAAAAAAAGAGTTTAAAAAAAGTTATAAATAAATGTTGTACCCCTATTTTTATTTGGTTGAGTACGCATTTTTTGTCGTTAACAACAACTATTGATTGTTGAAGATGAAACCTCTCAGTCATAACAGCGACTCATTACGTTTTTCTCTACATTTCAGCCTCCGCAACCACTTGAACCCTGGAATGATGTCCTCGACGCAACAAAAGAGAAGAAGGCCTGCGTCCAATCCAACCACAACGTCAAAAAGGGTCAATCTCTAGGAGTCTACGGTACCGAGAACTGTCTCTACCTAGACATATTCACTCCTGCACTAAGCAATTCTAAACGAGCAGTCATCATGTTCATCTACAATACGAATTTCATGAACTCATACAATAAAACTAAGGACTACCAACCAGATTTCTTTATAGAAGAAGACATAGTTGTAGTTACCATCAGCCACCGACTTTCTGCTTTCGGTTTCTTATCACTAGAAGATGACAAGCTCTGGGGTAACTCCGGAATGAAGGATATTGTAGCTGGTCTAGAATGGGTAACGAAGAACATTGAGAAATTTGGAGGAGATCCAGAGAAAATCACTCTGATGGGTTCGCAAGGGGGCGCTGCAGCTGTTGATCTACTTATCCATTCCAAGAAGAAAAACCTATTTAAGTCTGCTATCTTGCAAAGTGGAAACGCATGGTCAACGGCAATCCTACAAGAAGGCGTTAGAGACCGAGCTTTTGCACTAGCAAAACTATTTGATAAGTATCCCGTTACAAGCAAAGACGTAATCATAGAGCTGAATGATATCGGTGTTACTGAATTAGCAGTGAGAGAGTTTCACGCAAGCCCTGACGATTATTTCAAAGAGACTCAAAGAAGCGTAATCTCGTTCGGACCCATCGTTGAAAAGAATCGAGACGGGCTTATTGTAGACTATCCTGAAAACAGTAAAGAGATATCAACGCCGATAATGATAGGTTTTAACTCTCAAGAAGGCTTAGAGGGATCTCTTCAATATCTGCTGGAGCCAAGATACATTTACTTTCTAAAAAAAGACTTCCCATTCCTACTGCCCAGGAGAGTAAACTTTACATTTGATCCCACTCGACCCCCTTACTTCGACGCCATTGAAGAAATAAAGGACTTCTACTTTGGTGGGAAAATAAATCTGAAAAGCGTAAAAGATTTTGCATCATACATTGGAGATGTAACTACAGCTTATTCTACAGATTACGCAGCAAAAACTTATGCAAAAATATCCACAGCACCAGTGTATTACTATCATTTTGATTATACCAGTGATCTAAACGAAAACACCAATAGCTTGAAGAATCTTTCGACAGTGGATAATGTTTTCTTGGGCGCGGCAACAGGAGATGAAATGTGCTACTTATTTAAATGCCCAGATCTAGAGCACACGTATTTGAAACACGCTGAGGGATCGGAAGAGAGGAACGTGCAAATAAAATTAGTGAAGCTGTGGACCAACTTCGCGAAATATGGGTAAGGAAAAGATTTTATCTCGACAAAGTTGGGAATTAGGAACCTTGAAATTTATTAGCGCTGTTGGCTGGATATCACATGGCATAACGTAAATATTTCATCGTGTATTCAGGAAAGAAGCTTGGCTCGATAAAATTAACTTACCCGGGTATCCGGTTCTTTCGGTTCCTTCAAAGCTTTTATTAATTTATTAGAATTTTGTTAGTAAAATCTTACAAAATTCTACAATAGTGTTAAAAATTAAACAGGGAATTTATAATCACAGCAATAATTTTTATTTCTTAAACATCACTCTTGTAGCAATCACTTTTTTATATGTTATACTTATAGCAATTCACACAGCATTATCTATCCCCAAGTAAAGCAGAGCTTGTGTTATGGGATAACTGTTATACATAATATAATACAATACATAGATCGATATTTTTTATTATATATAGAAAACGACCAGAACACCTGAACAAATGTCTGCACATTTGTCCCGAGGCGGCAATCTTACCCGCGACCTCCTGCATCGCAGGCAGGCTTTCACCCACCGCGCCACTAAGGTCGCAATGTAGGAATGTTGTAGGAATTAGATTTATATTCTATTCTAAGGCTTCACAAGTCAACAAAATTTTAATATACAAACTACAAGTACTTTTTTGCTTAATGATGGGATATGTTTACGGCATAAAAAGTAGGTACCACTGGCCGCAGGAGGTTGCGGTTCGATTTCCGCCTCGGGCAAAATGTTTGTACGATCTTCAGGGTGTTCTGGTCGTTTCCTATGTATGATAAAATAAACTATGTATTGCATCATATTATTATGTATATCATCTAGTATCCATAACACAAGCTCTGCAGAGCTTGGAGCTAGATATTGCTGTGTGCATTGTATTTATTTATTTATTTAAGTTTACCTTATGTAGAGACGCATACCTGTCTAGTCTTCCATTGTAACACCCTAAACGGGTACATACTGTGAACATTTTATAAAGACCTGATGACTGTATGAATGCAGTACCTACATAAAAATACTGAAATACTAAAAATATATTTATGATGAGTTGTAAAGGTAACAAATATGAAATTATTGTTATGAGGAAATATTTTAAGTTTCAATCTATCCCTTGAACGCTGATTTCTTGGTTATAAAGAAGTATAAGTAGCCTTAAGTAGGTGTTATTAAAAGTCCTTTTAAATTTCAGTCCGACCCGTTCAGTAAGTGCCAAAACTTACTGCATCAATCCTCCAATGGTCTGATGTAACAAATATACATTCATACATTTATATTAATTTTATTCTAATGTATAACTAATCACAAATCTATAAACGTGTCATGCCCTTGGATGCCTGCTTGATCGCCAGCTTGGCCTTTACAAGTGTCACCAAAAATGCAATAACCACATGAGAAACAAAAATATCAGCAATCGAACCTAAATGTTAAAATGGTCACTAATTAATTCTGATAAAATTTGCAGCAACCCAACGCCAGAACTCGATGATTCCCTAGACGGTCTAAGCTGGCCCAATTACGCGGACAACAAACAATATCTCCACATCCAAAAGAGTATGCAAATAAAAGAGGAATTATACAAAAATAAATTTCAATTCTGGGACGAGTTCGTCGAGAAATGGGGCAAGCAGGCCGTCGGCGGCATTATCAGTGAATCAATGAATACGAGAGATGAATTATGATAATGGGTGTTTTATTTTCCCTCTTTTCTTTTTTATTTGGGATAGTGTTTTACTACGAATAACGGAAGGAATTATTAGTGACACTGCCGGAGAATAAATTTATGGTGTTTGAAATACGGAACTTAGAGCTACTAGAATATTTTGTTTCAAATAACAATTTTAAAAAACGTCTAGAGTTTGAAGATTACAAATCCATACTAATATTATAAAATAACTCTGTCTGTCTGTTTCTTTTTCACGCCTTAACGGCGTATGGCCGGAAGGTTAATAGTATCCCAGGGGTGGACAGCAGCTTTATCATGTTTTTATTATTTCGTGTTTTGTTTTAGTGAGAGATCTTCATTTGTTTTTACCAAATTTTTTTTTTTTTTGAGAACGCTTGTTCGCGTACAAGGCAAAGGATTTTTGTATCAGAAAGTAGATAAAATTTAGAAGGAGTTAAGTGAATTAGATAATTTTTACCGTACAAAAGATATTTTCAGTAGCATCATTCAATTAAGGTAATAGATAGTAAGCCGATAGTAAAAACCCAGATTAGTAAATTATCTTAACGACACGTCAGTGTAAACTAAATCGATAACTCGAAGCATATCGTAGATTATTGTATAAACAATCATCAAGCCATGGCCGGCAAAGTGTGTCTACTTTTATGTTTAGTATTTTGTATAAAACTAGCTGAAGGAAATGTTATTGTTGAAACGGCCTCGGGAAAAGTGTCTGGCGTAGAAGTGAAGTCTATTATTAAAGATGAAAAGTATTATTCGTTTATGGGAATTCCTTATGGAGAAGCACCTGTAGGGGACTTAAGGTTTAAAGTAAGTGTTTTAGTGAGTAGGTAAATATAGCAAGGTTATTTATCATGATACTAAAAAAACAATAACATTTTAGTGCATCGCACAACTATAAATCAGAAATAATAAAGAATGTCAATGTAAAACTATTTATGTTTCAGGCGCCACAACCTCATGCAAAATGGGAGGAAATCTTAGACGCAACAAAAGAAAAGGGTCACTGCAGTCAATTCAATCTCCCAGGGAGAAGCGTAAAAAAGTATGGATACTGCGGCCAAGAGGACTGTCTCCACCTCAGCATCCACACCCCAAAGCTTCCCGCTGAGCAGAATCCAAACCTACCCGTCATAGTATTCCTTTACAACGAACACTTCAGAATAACACACAACGGAACCAAAGACTGGGGGCCAGACTTTTTCATGAAGGAAGACGTAATCATCATCACAATAAGCCACAGAATCGGTTCCATTGGCTTCTTAACCACAGAAGATGACGTGATCCCTGCAAATAACGGACTAAGAGATGTTATACTAGCTCTCAAATGGATTCAGACGAACATACACAAATTCGGCGGCAACAATTTCAGAATAACACTCATGGGAAACGATGGCGGTGCCGCCATGGTAGATTTACTTCTTCATTCTCCAAAAGCAAAGGGATTGTTCAGTGGAGCAATACTCCAAAGTGGAACTTCCTGGTCCTCTTCATATTTTAACTCAAAAGAAAAACCTAAAGAAAGAATAAAGTCCTTTGCAGAAAATTTAGAAATCCTGCACGAATCAAGCCGTTTATTGCTAAAAGAGTTGAACAGGTTTGGTGCACAAAAAATCACTGAGGCTGAGTTACCATCTCTACATGCTGATGAATCGAGATTTGTTCAGATGATAGTATTACCATTCGGTCCTGTCAAAGAACATGATCAGTCGGATGCTGTCATAACTAAATTACCAGAAGAAAGTCCCATGGATATAAGTGTACCAGTGATGATTGGGTACAACACCAATGAAGGCATAGAATCAAGTGAGAGACTGTTAAGAAAGCCGCAATACCTCACTTTTGCTGATAGAGATTTCAATATACTACTACCTATTAGAGTTGATTATCGTTTTGAATTGAACAATCCAGCAATGAATCGCGCTATCCAAGAGATCAAAGACCTCTACTTTGAGGAAGGGTACGTAAAAGTTAGTAAGCCAGGAGAGTATATTAAATACATGGGTGATGTTATGTCATTCTATGCTATAGATTATACAGTAAGGAAATATACAAATGAATCGTTCTTACCGGTTTATTACTACGCGTTTGACTTTAGTGGAGAGTTAAACTTAAGGAAGAAAAAGATATTGGAAGATGCAGTAACTATGGAAGGTACATGGGGAGCTTCACTGGGAGATGAGCTGTGTTATCTTTTTGTCTGCAAGCAAATCAAGAAAGAATATATCAAAGCATTGGAAGATCCAGATTCTGATGAGATGAAGGTTATGAGGAGGATGGTCAAATTATGGGCAGATTTTGCTAGAACTGGGTAAGTTAAACAGTTCTTTATACATATAGATAAGCCGATCAAGTAAATGACATAAAATTTGTAGAATATAAGCAAACGTTTTACATCACATGTTATTCATTCTAAATAGGTAAACAAATAATGCTGGACAATTCACACAGCATTCTATCCCCAAGCTAGGCAGAGCTTGTGTTATGGGTACTAGATAACTGGTATACATAATACAATACATTACATAGATATATACTTTTTATAATACATAGGAAACGTCCAGAACTCCCGGAACAAATACCTGCAGGCTGTACAAATATTAATCCCAAGGCGAGACTCGAACCCGCAAACTCCTGCGTCACAGGCGGTCTTCACCCACCGCGCCACAGGGCGTAGGGCCGCGTGGAGTGTCACAATAGTTTGAATTACCCAACCGTAGGTGGAGTCAGGATGCAGATGATGATGATTTGATGACCTAAATACAATTTGAATCAATATTTAGTTAATACATTATGCATGCCCTTTGCAGAAATCCAACACCAACTGGAAACGACTTCAAATGGGTTCCAGCGACGAAAGAGAACAAGGAGTGCCTGGTGATCAGTGACGAGTTACAGATGAAGACTAATTTGAACAAAGACAGGGTTCAGTTCTGGGATGACTTCCTCAAGAAGTACCAGGAGCTGGCTGTCAATGGGGTGGTCAAGGACGTGAAAGATGAATTATAGATGACGTAGATTAAGGATAGTTAATAAAATCGTACATTAATATTTGAAATATGTTTTTATTTAAGTTTACGTTAATGTATCAAAGTTTCAGCAAGGCAGATACAAATTATTAAGTAAGCTTGCTACTGATATTAATAATATTCTCACCGCCTCTACCTCCACGCGACCAAATTGTCTTTTTGATTTTTGATTTTTTCTATTGTCTTGTCAAATAGTATATAAGGCGACTAACTATGAATATCCAAAAACTGCAGAACCATTCTTTGCCATAGATGAATCCGTCTTGAGCCAGCAGCAGTGGATCCAAGTTCCTAAGGGTTCATTGAATTTTAAGATGTATCTTGTTATAAAATTTAAACCTAAAATCATCGAGAAGCCCATAAGGCGGATACCCCACCCAAACTAGCGCCGCCACATACTTTATCTCATTATACGTACGATGGATTTTTTAAATTTCCTTTTTTAAACGGAATAATAAGACAAAGTTGGTGGTGGCGCTAGTTTGGGTGGGGTATGCCACTTAATGACCATGCTTTTTGACCGAACATTTTTTGTTATTAAAAAACTTTTGATTACGTTAGAGCTGTAAATTTTATTATATCATACGAGTATATAATACACAAATGACACTGCACTCTCAGCAGCTGTACTATGCCTAGGTAAATTAACTACCTTCATACTCTGTGATATTACTTAGAACTAGCGGTCCTCCCCGGCTTCGCACGGGTTTATTCTATAGCCTATGTTATTCAGTGATAATGAAACTTTCTATCGGCCAAAGAATTATAGAAATCAGTCCAGTAGTTTTTAAGTTTGTTCGTTACATACAAAAATACAATGTTTTCCTCTTTATCATATTAGTGTAGATTAACTATAATAGAAAATGCCCCCTTACAGAAGCACTATTTTATTATTACCCTATTATTATATTTTACTTAAGGATGCCTTATTTTAATTTAGTTTACACATTTGTATTAATTCCTGCGTTTCAAGTGTTGGTCTTATAATAAACTAACTTCTGTTGGTATTTTTTATGGCTTTGAACTTGAACTAAGCATAATATTAAGTACACAAACACTTGTACACTTTTTATTGTGAACTAAATTTGTAAGTTGACATATCCAAGTGTGTCCAGTGCTCCTACGGAAATAAATGAGAATGAGTTTAGAAATATTCAATGTTTAGTATTCAGTGGTTCGGACAATATCATTAGTATGGAAGGTTGACAATACACCTTCTTTATTAGAACCTTTAGTAAATCTGAGTATTTTTTAAACAGGGAAGTTGGTTCCAATGTGGAATTACCACACAGAGATAATCCACCGATTCTCAAAACCCGCGTTTGATAATACGCCAGATAACAAGTTATAGGTACACGTAATACTTCAACACATCATTAGTAAACTTATTTGATAATGAAATGACACACTTTTGACTTCTATATTAAAGAATTAATTTGTTTTTATTTACAATGTTCAAAGTAGCGAATTTTTTAGCAATTATCGTACTCTTAGTAATAATAAAGGAAGGTTTAAGTGATGAAACAGTGGAAGTTAAGTTAAAACAAGGTATTGTTCTCGGTAAAGTAAAACAAACTTGGTTGGAAGAAAAAGATTACTATGCGTTTAGAGGAATACCTTACGCAGCTGCGCCAGTCAAGGAACTAAGATTTCAGGTATGTTTATAGTTTAAAGTTACTACAAATCACATGATTTTTATTTAAAGAACTCATCGATCAAGCAATATTGAGCGAGACCAAATAATTGAAAGCAATTATTATAGTAAAACAGTAGGCAGAGGCTATTTATTTAACAACAAAACATAAATGACTGATTAAGAATTTATATTTGCAGCCACCTATCTCTCAAAATGGCTGGAATGGCAGCCTAGAAGCATTCGAACAAAAACCCACCTGCATGCAGTTCAGTGCAAGGAGACGAATGGACGACCCGTTTGGCATATCAGGTTCTGAAGATTGCCTCTTCATCAACATATTTACGCCTAATATCAAAGGAAACCTTCCAGTTATTATATTTGAACACAATGATGGCTTCAGAACTGGCTGCAATGGAACTAAAACGTACTCTCCAGACAATTTTATGGATGAAGAAGTCATTGTGGTGACAATCAGTCATCGCTTGGGTCTGTTTGGATATCTTACTACTGAAGATGATGTTATACCCGGCAATAATGGCCTGAGGGATTTCATTTTTGGCCTTCAATGGGTAAAAGATAATATAAAACACTTTGGAGGAAATGCTGACAAAGTCACGCTTATGGGAAGCGTGGGAGGAGGTGTCCTTGTAAATATACTTCTGTATTCTGAAAAAGCTAAAGGACTGTTTTCAGCTGCTATTATTCAGAGTGGGTCTGCACATGAAACTCCGTGGTTCTACGAAGATTCAAGAGCTATTGCATTTTTGCTCGGAGAAAAGGTAAACATTAATACTAATGATAGCGCTACACTTCTTGAGGAACTACAGACAGTGGACGCAGAGGCTTTGTTGGCAAAAGTTATCGAGGTTTACGAAAACAGTAAAACTAGTCAATATAAGCAAATAAGTGTGGATCCATTTACACCAATCGTGGAGAAGAGCACATCTGATGCAGTTCTGTCAGTTTTACCTGAAAATGGTGTAATCGTAAATGATGTCCCGGTTATAATTGGATTCAACTCACGCGAAGGCTTAGACTTAGGATCACATTTCTTGTTCCAACCGAAATTCCTGACATACACTGTCCAAGAAAACATGCTTCAGTTTCCAATAAGAACTGGATACAGATTTGAACATGACTCAGATATTTTCAAAGAAGCTACGCAGGAACTAGCCAACTATTATTTAGGCGACAAGATATTGGATCACAACACAGCCATTGAGTTCACAACATACCTTGGTGATGTCATTCTAGGCTACGCTTTAAACGATGCCGTGCAATATATTTCAAAGAGCATAGAATCCCCTGTTTTCTTCTATATGTTCGACTTTAGAGGACAGCTAAATGAGAACAGCCAGTATATAAGTCGCTTCTCTTCGTATAAAAACCAGCTGTTTGGTGCAACTGTGCTAGACGAGCTCTGCTACTTGCATGTCTGCAGCAGGATCAAAAAGTATTATGATCACATGAAGGGGCTTGCCAGCGAGCAACCTGAGCAGAAGGTTCTGAAGCGGATGGTGAGAATGTGGACAAATTTCGCAAAAACTGGGTAAGATTTTATAATTTTTGTATGTAATTGAACAAGAAACAAATGGAAATGTAGGTATCGTTTAAAATTATAAACTAAGAATTGACGAAGCAATAATTATAGTCTAGATAAAAATAATACAAAAACATTCTGTCTAGACTAATATTAAGAACGATACCAAATCCTGTTTCAAATAGAGCTGCAAACTAGATCCCTTCCTGTAAACGATTGAAACCATTTATTTCCTTGTGATTGTGGTAATATACAGGTCTTAAATTTAGTTTTAAGTCAGCACAATCTACTCTATCGAGCGTACAAAGATTATAAGTAAAGACGAAGATTAATCGTGTTTTTGAGTAGACAATGAATTATTGTATAATTAAATTGTGTAAAGTAGAGGCTGATCACAGCAGAAAAATTAAATAAATACGCTATGGTTGGGATTCAGTATAATACTAAATAAGTAAGTAGGTACCTAAATAACTCTTCAAAACTGAAATCCGATATGAAAAAGCCAGTATGATAATCAAAGGAAAGTCAAGCCAGTCTTGTTAAAAGTTGAACTAAATAAACTTATTAACAGGAGCGAGGCGGAATCGCGTAACTTAATCCTCACAGCATTAACTCCCTTCAACGTTTACTTTCAGAAACCCGACGCTGTCCGGGGGTGAAATATTAAAAGGCTTCTCTTGGGAACCAGTGAGCAAAACCGGAAACTTGAACTATCTTCATGTAACTAAAAAGCTGCAGATGAAAAACAAGCCGCTTGGTGAACGTGGTGAATTTTGGGATATCTTTTTGAAGAAATATGCGGATTTGGCCATTGATGGTGTAGTGAAAGGGACGGAAATACGTGATGAACTATGATTTGAATAAAATTTAGCTTTTAAACTCGATGATTTTAGTATTTCATATTACTTTATTGTTTTCCCAAGACCTTCTATAATTAGTAAAAAACTAAATACAGTGACACCTAGCGTTAAACGGTGCAACTTGTTAGCACTGGTGGGTGACTGTGATAGGAGCAAGCCTGCGACAGAATCATCCGTTGATTTTGTTCAGCAGAGTGAACATAGATGATTGTAACAAAGCTTTATTCCACTAGATGGCGCGCTAAGGCAAAACAAAAAATGTAGAGCAATAAAATGTAGAGCTTCAAAGATTTCAGCCCAGTAAGTAGCACTGATTGAACTTTTTAATAAATCCTAAACTCTAGTAATTCTATTTGAACCATCATAAGGCGCTACCCCGACTCACACTAGCGGGGGCTGAATAGGGGCTGAAATGACGTTCTAATTATGTTCGGTGCGATACGATGAATCATCCAGAAGTGAAAATACGAGTTGTTTTAGTTTACTGAACTCTTATTTTCTTAGAGTAAGCTTCTTCTCTTTTCATTGTTTTGTATACTTGGTAATTGCTGTAATACTACTAATGCTAGATATTTAATCCAAAGGTATTATTAAAGTGAAAGTTTGTCGTTATTAAGATTTTATGCTGTAGATATCCAAAACTACTCGTGCACTACTATTGGAAGACACAAAAAGATCAGCACCTCGACTGAAATAACATAATGGATACTTTTTATTCTTAAAAGCGCCTACGAAGTCGCAGGCAGAAGCAATTTTAACAACGTTTGTATAACCTTACTGCCTGCGATACAGCCCTCTGATAGATAGACTTACATGCAGCAGAGGTTTAGTAATAGTGTCCCGTTTTGGCACTCTTTGGGTACTGTACTGAACCCTAAAAAGTGCATAATTTTCCGGTATATACCACAACCAGCTCTAGTTACTGCTCTTATAATGTTAACTTATAATGTAGGTAAAAAGCTCTAGTTACTGCTCTTATAATGACAACTGCGTCTCAAAATGTTAACACCATTGCGGCTCACTACCTCCTCACCACCTCAACATTTTATAATGGTCCACTGCTGGACGCAGGCTTCCCCTTGATTATTTATCTCATGGGAGGCCCATAATCCCTACGCTGGGCATGCGGGTTGAGAATCGCAGTTGGGTGGTAGATCTATTCTGCAAGAGGCGCTGCTGCCCGCCCCCCGGTATATCCTTTAATCGCCTCTTACGATACCCACGGGAAGAGTTGGGGTGGTGCATGTTCTAAGCCGGCACCACACGGCTCACTACACTGCCTAGGTCCTAGGTTATGTTTGTATAATAAGTAAGTCTGCAGTTAGCTAAATTTTTTCTATTGTAAATACTAATTTTAATTCAATTCTATTATTTGAATGTATAATATTTAATATCTATAATCTTCTTATTGATTGTTCTTTTTATTTCATTTATTTCCACCAAAAGTACACTTGATGACGTTCTAAGTAGTTTGAGTAGGTGTTCTACATAATAATAGGTACACAGGTTATTAAAATTACAAAAGGAAACACCATAAGGGAATTTACATAGAAAGAATTATTATCAAGAAGAGTTTTGGTTAATAGGTCGCCGGTTTTTTTTTTCATTTATTTTTGGCACATATTGACCCAAAGTAGAGCAAAGGCGACGCTCTATTCCAGATTTCTGTCTCTCGACGATATAATATAATATGTAGGTCAGTCATTTCGATTTCTCTGAAAGAATTTTTCTCTTTCAAAGAAATCGATCGATTAATTACTTTTGTGTGTAAAGAATAATCCCTGTGCTTGACCCAGTAGGTCAGAATAGAAATAATGTTAATGAAAATCAAATAAGTATTTTTTTAGAAAATTAAAAAATCTCTTATTACAGTTCACGTAGGTACAGATTTCCTAGAAATTAATTAAGTTTAAAACATCGATTTGAAACTAATTTAATTACACTATATTATACTACATTTATACCTTATTCTTAGAGACTCAGAATGCAAGGGATTACGCCCTTTAAAACAAAAACCTAATTTATTTATTTTTCTGACATAGTGACGTAACTTTTTTCTATTCTACTCTAGATAACAATTCCTGTGCCTGGCCAAAAGATACGTACCTAGCTATAAGCTATACTACCTATACCGACCTAGTTATAAACTACTAAATTAAAACAATTTAAAGTTTGTTTTAATAAACGCCACACTTTACATCAAACACGTTTTATTACCGAACAAATAAGAAGGCAAACAAGTCTACGTAGAAACCGGTCGGGCCGGACAGACTAGTAGATTATCTCCCAAGTGCATAACAAACTTATGTAATCAATCATTAGGTACAATTTTGCCAGTTAATAGCATTTCGACGGGTTTTTTCCATTATTTGAAGAGCCTATTTAATTACTTGAGATTCAAGAACCGTATTATTATAAGAATATCAAAATATCAGATTATTTAGAAGATAAAAAAGCTAGGGACGGGTTTTGCTCCAACTCGAAAAATAATAACTAACAGGCTAAAGGTTTCTTGGTCGCTTCTTTACTTTAGTCTACATACCGAAGCGACAGAAATCAAAAATATCACATTATTTCCGTGTCAGTGTCCTTTTTAAGAGTATGACTTTTTCTTAGTGTAGGTACATTATTGTATTTATGGAAATAAATAATTTTTGGCCTTTGAATAAGAATAATTTTTTTGCTTAAAACATGAGTATTAACATGGTGTGAGTATGCAATTATGTTAAAATATAAATTAATTATGATAATATGCGTAATAGTATTATGCGTGCAAATAGGAGAGGGCACACTGCAGATTTGTCACTAATTTGATATGTCTTTTCTAAATTAATCAAATTTAAAAAATATCAAATAAACTTGAACTCAATTATCATAATCATAATTATTCTAGCCGAATTTCGGCCACGGACGCCGCGCCGGAAAGATGCGGAGACCAAAATATGAAGCTATTTGAACAATAAAATAACCAAAAGACCTATAGATACAATTTTAGAAAGCTTTCAAAAATCCGTCCCGCTACGCTATCCACCGAAAAGGCAACCTGAGCAGTTACTGAATTCACAGGCCCATCATTCACTCAATAGCCTAAATAAAATAAAAAGCTTCAAAGGCAAAGGAAAAAATATAAGCTACGTTAGTTAAACCAATCATAAACTTTGAGCAAAAACCTTTACGAAGGTACTACTTTGGTTTAAGATCAAGGCAATTTAGAACGAGACTTACTGGGTAAAGTAATTAACCTTTAGGTACCTACGTACTTGAGTAGATCTATGTGGTCTTTTTAACCGACTTCGATTAAAGGAAGAGGTTCTATTTTCGGCAGTATACATGTATGTTTTTTACATTGTGGTCACCTCAATAGGAAAAAGGAAGCCATATGGATCACTTTGTTGTCCGTCTGTCAACCCACTTTTCTAAGAAATGCGGTATCGAGTTGAAATTAACATTAAATACTCCTTATAAACTCCTTAATTTGGCGCTTTTATATATACCTTAATCAAACTTCAAAGTCTACGCAATCAAACGTTAAAGACGAATAAGTCCATTTTTTTTTTAATTCCAAATGGTCACATGCAGACAAAACCTATATGGTACTTCACGTTGACCTACAATCATGTTTGGGAAGAAGCAAGACACAAGTAAAGGGAAAAATCCAAAAACAATACATTTGTAGTTCATTCACTAAAAATATTTTAAATCTCACCAAAACCTTCCGTTGACCTAGAATCATGATACGTGGCAAAAACATCAAGAAATGACACACAATTATGTCTTTCTTATATGATAATGGTTTTATATCACGATTATTTTATATAATAATTCCTTTCTTCAAGGTCTAAAATAAAAATGATTATGGTTTTCCATTTCCATCGACGCTGTCGATAACTACTGCTTTGACCTGACGCATTCTTACATAAATTATGAGTCATATGTTCCTATTTCTAGTATAAAAAATAAGTTTCAATGTTATTTGATAAAGTTTTCTAAGTTCTGTTAAAGACCTAGACAGTAATGGTTCTTAGAAAAAATTATAAAGCTGAGAGCATACGCGATCTATTTATCTTGAAATGCTTCTTTATGAAGTATTTATGAAGAAAGAAAATTATAATTAAATAATAGAATTAAATTAAAACTAGTATTTACAATAGAAACAAGTGAGCTAACTGCAGACTGTTGCAAACAATCTACAGGTAGCTCAACTAATCCATATCAATACCAGTCGGAAGCATGCCCAAGACAATGGCTGCATTGCCCCGCTGTATGGCAATGCTGATGCGCTGTGCCAGATACTCACCAGCTCAGCTCGGGTCACACGTCGTCACTTCGACCAAACGCTCAGATATTTTTTTGGTTCTCCTCTTCTTTATTAAATTAAAAATTAAACGATCTGCAGAAATTTGTTCCGTTGGTCTGGGTGTTTTCTATGTATAATAAAAAATATCTATCTATGTAATGTATAATATTACGTATATCAGTTATCTAGTACCCATAACACAAGCTCTGCTTATCTTGGGACTAGTAATGCTGTGTGAATTGTCCAGCATTATTTATTTTATTTTATTTAATTTATAGATTTAACCTAATGAAACTATTATGAACCTTTTGATTCGTATATAACAGGTACCAAGCTGCTTCCATCCAGTCGACTACCTATAGCTACAAACACTTATTTTATCTGCCTACTTTATTATTTAGTGCGCCAGTGTTTGCGCACATTGGCTAGTTTCCGCTGATGAGACTGGATTTAGGTACCACTCACCTCAACAGCCTATATAATGGTCCACTGCCGGACGCAGGCTTCCCGCGATAATCGCCTTTTTGGCTTTTATCTAACGGGAGGTGATGGCCATAATCCCCAGTCTGGGCACGCGGGTTGGGTATCGCAGTTCAGTGGTAGATCTATTCTGCTAGAGGCGCTGCTGCCCGACCAGTGTATGTCCCTTAGTCGCCTCTTACGACACCTACGGGAAGAGTTGGGGAGGTGCAAATTCTAAACCGTACTACACGGCTGAAATTTCGCGCTAAACATTTGACTAGAAGGATAATACTTGTAAGTTAACTTGCATTATACAAACTTTTGACTTTTTTGATCTTGAACAAGACTGTTTGCATATCAAACCAGTGATGTAGGCATACACAGAGTTATTCAAATAACTCGATTGTTTACCATCACTCACAATGCACTAGCCGAGAACGGACAATGCAATGTCAAGATGTCAGAATGCATTGACACTCGCAATAGAGTGCTTTAAACTTACCCGTGTTGTTTTTGGGTGCTAATGTGGAGTTGTTCTAACAGGATAAAATCGAAAGTTTGTGCTTAGGTGGCCAAAGACAACGGTCAAAGTACTGAATATATATCTCTCTCTGGACTTTTATTAACATAATTATAGGACGCTTTGTAAATCATTAAATAAACAAATAATTCTGACCAACTCAAAGAATATAGACAGATATTTTATAACACAAACCTGCAGACCTTGAGAAAATTTGTCTCGAGGCGGGTATCGTACCCGCAACCTAGGAGGTAAACAGTGATCTGAGCAAATGTGTGACTTAATTATTTACTAAACTCGTACAACGAATTAAAGCTTGAAGGTTTTATATGGCTGAAAAATGAAACTTACATAAAATGCAGAACATTCAGTGTGGATCCACCATTTAGTGGCATTAATAAATAATATACTTTTTCAAACTCTGGCTCGGGGGATCTAATTATAATATCATGGTAGACCTGTCATAATCAGAGATCCATTTGAATAAAATATATTGAATTTTAAAACCCAGTAAGAAAATAATGTTATAGGTATAGTAAGGTTTCAGTGTTCAGTCGGAGACCGACCAACGCGGTTGCACGATAAAGGTTTTGACATCATAGTCAATTCGGTAAAAGTTATTCATAAAAACATTTTGAAAGTTCAGTGATAAGGTATCTACTTATTAAATTTGAATCGGTTATTTTAAAAAGGGCTTTAGTTAGTAGTGCAAATATAGGTTACCGATACCCTAACTAAGGCAACAAAAAATGTACCTCGTGGACATAAATAAAAGCAAGCAGTATATAGTTAAATTTTCGTGAAACATGCAATGGTTTTTTTCCGTTTCATTCCTAGATAACTACCAATTTAAGTTATTGGGTAGGAGAGGTTTTAGCGTAATCGCAAAAAACATTTCCTAGTCAGGCAATAAACAAATAGATTTACTATTCGAAAAAACGTAGTTGATGAAATTTCGTTTCCGAAAATTTCGAACGTCTATTTTTCCGGTAGAATATGTAGGTACTACTACAATATCGAAGTCTTCAAATCTCGAGTGAATGAGTTCCTTGTGAAAAAGTGTGCTATATCTTAATAAAAGGCCTAATTATCAGTCGAAACGTGATGGTGATCAAAACGTTTATTTAAAAGGTTAAAAACACGAATTGTCGTACATCTAATTGACTCATAATATAATATACGACCACAAAAAACAAGGAAACATTAGCGAACAATGTATGATTCGTAGAATGCAACCTCAATCTAGTTTTCCTCCTAAATGAATATGTATTTTATCTAATATTATGTATCAAAATTATTAGTTGGTGTGTTGATAGTAGCCTTACCTCGTAATCACTTTTCGCGCTTCCGTATTTTTTGCTCACTTCTTCAATACAAACTTTTTGTTAGAACTTCGGTCAATTGCAAATGACCCTTCATTTGCAATTAATTCAGAGCCATTAAGGTGAAGAATCACATAACATCTAGAAATAAAATCTTTTTTTTTATATTTTCATACATACAATAAATGTAAAGGTAATCCGGTAAAACTAATAGTTTTTTTTACAACAAAATTAATTACAATCAAAAAAATGAACAATTATTTACAATTGCAAAAATTGAGCTAACTGCAGACAAAAAACAAGGGTTGTTGTTTTGTGTATTGTTTTCTTGTGTTGTTTTCTTGTTTTTTCTGTTCCGTGAAGCAATCTACAGACAGCTAAACTGATCAATAAGTACAATAAAAGCGCAAGTGTGTCAAGTAAAATAAAATAATAAATAAATAATAATAATAAATAATGCCGAACAATTCACACAGCATTATCTAGCCCCAAGGTAAGCAGAGCTTGTGTTATGGGTACTAGATAACTGATATACGTAATATTATACATTACAAGTCAACGCATGTAACGTCCTACACAAATAGGCCTCCCCAACTCCCATGGGATTTGAGTCTTACCGGTAACGTAGAAGAAGAAGAATCAGAAAAAATACATTTATTTGCAACAACAATACAAACAATTAAAATCAAGACACTTATAGAATAGATAGATACATGTAGTTGTTATAAAAAATATTTTCCTTTTTATAATATTAGTGTAGATAATCCCATGGTGCTCCATTACTAACCGTTCTCAATCTTAATATATAAAGGAACCTATAAAGAAGCCTAACGATATTAAAGCAAAAAATATTTAAGATACTGATATCAAATATCAAAATCAAATATCAATAACGTTTATTTTTTTAAGCTTACAAAATAAGCACTTAGACAAGTCAAATTTTATACTATAAACAGGTTTATAAAATATAGTCTTATTATCAAATAAGAAATATGATGTTATTGATTTTATTCGCTTCAATTTTTTGTCCACTAGTGGAAGAAGCGAAAAAGAAACCACTAGTAAGTTTTATAAAACTTAAAAATAATACATAATCTCAGTCTAAATATAATCTAATTTGTATATACTATATATTCAATTATATATTCAAATGCTACTATCATATCAATTAATTTTTCACGGACTCTAACATTAAAATTTTATAAGTTGACATTTAATTTTAAAATTTGTCATTTGAATACTTACATAATTGAAATTTGTTTCTAATTATATTATCTATCTTTTTGGTATTTTGTATGAACCAATGTCGATGTTTGTTGTAATAATAATTAAAAGTGTGCGGTCGACAGTACTTTTGTGCCAACCTTTAAAAAGAGGGACGAATCAGGAACGTTTTCAGCATAAAATTTGAGTTTCTTGACTCGTCCCAATGGATTCGGACCAAAGTGGGACTAGTCAGGAATAACTCCGTTTGGATAGTAGGTATAAAGTATTTTAATTGATCTTTCGTAT
Organism: Eupithecia vulgata; assembly: GCA_946478455.1. Classification (NCBI taxonomy): domain Eukaryota; kingdom Metazoa; phylum Arthropoda; class Insecta; order Lepidoptera; family Geometridae; genus Eupithecia; species Eupithecia vulgata. Next base: position 13,420,825 of record OX297875.1, read on the forward strand.
ATGCATGTCTATTTGTTATTATTATAAAACTTTGCACACCAAGCTGGTAAGTCATCAAAAGGGACATTTTAAAATAAGCAAACCAACTTGTAACCCTTTGCCAACAAATCAATGATTTGATTTGATTTTTAAAAGGTGCCTATTTTAATAAGAAAAGGCTCATGTATTAGTTATTGCCTTATCTAGTAGCCATTTTGTTTTTATTTTAATGTTATAAGAAATAAAATCTTTGAAAAAATCCTCGGCTTATGACCGAGTCTAAGCTAAACTTCAAAATGGTCCTTACTTTTTGTTTCACCCTGTAAACTAATGTTTAATAGACAAATTAAATTAAGTAACGTAATTTTATTTTGATTGTCAATCTAAACAAAACGTTTTCAATTGATAAAGCCATCATTATGAATCATTAAGAGTAAGTACATTACCTGAATTGTGCTACCAATTAAAAAGGAATCAAGTGAGCATTTATAATGTGATTTTAGTTAATGATTACAGAGTTTATGTCATCGCCTACTACTATAGTAAGTATTCAATAGTTACACCCCGTGCCTCGAAAAGCACGTCAAACCATTGCTCCCGTGCCTGACTTCTCCCTGATCGTGTCGGTCTACGACCCAAAATCTTGAGCTATACTCAGGATTTTAAAATAGATCACGAGCGACGGGTGTTACTAGAATCCTGAGTGCGGTTTTAACACGCAACCTCCTACGTTCTGCGACGTAGGAGGGTTCGATTCCTGCCTTGGGACAAATATTTGTTCGATCTGCAGGTAGTTCCGGGTGTTCTGGTCGTTTTCTATGTAAAATAATGATATATATCTATGTAACATTATTGTATTATGTATATATATCAGTTATCTATAGTACCCATAACACAAGCTCTGGGGCTAGATAATACAGCATTATTTATTTATAATCGAGGATTTAAGCGACGTATAAAATGCATTTTACGTGTATAAAGTGTGATTTTTTAAATCTAATACTACGTTGTTTTACTGGGTATAGGCTTCTACATAAATACCAAAGCCAGATGTTATTGAACTTGTTTTCAAACGAGCTACATGATTCAAAATAAAAGGTAAAGAAGGGTTCTCAGCGGCCGGTTTTGTACCGAATCGGCCGGTTACTAAGCCACCTCTGTCTGTATGGCTGTCAGCGGGCTGTATCTCTGAAAAAAGACGATGAAATATTTATAGAGTTTCTGTAGCCGCTCGTCAATAAATAGCATATTTTTTAACTAGGGACACGCTTGATAGAGTAGATTGTGCTGACCTAAAACTAAATTTAAAACCAATTGTATATTACCACAATCAAAAGGAAATAAAAGATTTCAATGGTAAAAAAACACCCCATTACAGACAAGGGGTTATACGGGTATGTCAAGACCGACTTATAATGGGTGGTTTTAACCCGAGTTAAAAACGATACTTATCATTTCGAGTGTGAGAAAATTGAACAATCAAAACTTACCTTCAGTAAATATTGCACACCGATTTCATTTCTTTACTCCACGAATTTGTCGTCAGTCATTAAATACCATATTATTTCAAGTAATTTCGACCGCTACAGATAGAATCATATTGATTATTTCATTGCCATTCTGTCCTATTTGCATATTTTTAAATTAATTTTTGCTTGATGGCATTTTCAATTAAATAAGCCAAGTTCATCTTCAGTTAAAGTAAGGTTAAACTAGTAAACAAACAAATATTCCAGAGACAAGACACTATTAGTTCCATTTTCAAAAATAAATTAAAATGAAATGTTTTTATGTTCTTTGTAAATGGAACACCAAAAAGTCGAGTCTTTACACAAGAAGACGAATGTTTTGTACTAGCTGATGATTTCAGACAAAAATTTAAAAGAAAATATATAAATATCTCCTAGGCAAGTTTCATTAAAATCCGTTCTTCATCTTCTTCACCGTAGCGTTAAATGGTAACAGACAGACAGAGTTACTACAAAGATACAGAAGATTAGGTAGGTTTCTACTCTGTTGGCGGAGGAACCGAAGTAAGTCTCAGGTAACTATCGAAGTTATTTATTGAAATTTAATAATTACAATAAATATCAAGTGACTGTAAAGATTAAAAGATTTTTCTTTTATCTGCGTCTGTTTTCTCAACTATGAGCAGATTTTTGGGCTTTCTATTTTATGCCGGGAGAAGCACACTCCTGTACTCTCACTCCTGTTTCTTGTGGACCTTTCTTTTCAGCCTCCTCTGATATAGGGGCTCTGTGAGCTACCGAGCTAATTGGTTGGGGTGGTTTTCGAGTCTTTCCCTGGACACCTTTCGCTGTTGTTTGGATCAAAAGAAAAATATGAAAATGAAATCTTTTAGCACTCATAAATCGTGATGTTCAAATTTTATAACTTACAAGGTTAAATGGGTTATCAAAAAAAGGTAGCTATCATTTCAAAACAGTGTTAATTTTTTTCCTACGTTTCATACTTTTTGAAAAATTGACCGCTTCCCTAGCTCTGAAGTTCGCAGAGCAAAACATCTGAATTGTACCGTTTGTAGGTAATTCATGCGTCTACCAGAAAAATAAGATAAAAATAAAGTTTTAGAAAAATGCTCAAAATAAATGATGATCCTTTTTCAACAATTTTATTTGCACTTTATTGGTTATTGCATAAAAACACTTTTTTTTTATTTTAGAAGGTGCGGTACCTGTATGAAGTTTTTATAATTTTCTCGGTAGTTAAAGTTATAATTACTGGTTTTAAAATTGATGGATTGAATGGTCATAATTTGAATATCTACCATCGTTTATTTAATTCTAAGCAATTAACTTCCTATTGCAGTTTCATGAAATTTAAGCAGTAAACTAACATTTAAAATTTTAGGGTACCTACTCATTATTATCCGAGATATTACACAATCTACCTATAATTTGCCAACTTTTGGATGACCAGAAGTGGACAAACTAGATGCCTATGAAGGCCTCCCGTGATAAACGCTTTTTTGGCTCTTAATCATTTGGCGGTGATGCCCTAATCCCCACGCTGGGCATGCAGGATGAGGATCGCAGTGAAGGTGTTATAAATACACAATAGTATATGTATATATTCCCTTAGTTGCTTTTACGACGTCGACGGGCTGATATATGGGGTCGATTCTTTCGACACGACCACCACAGCTACTGTGATCAGTACTATTATACAATTAACGCCCGGAAGCTTAGCCACCGTGACGTTTCCTCGCCCATATGCACTTAGGTCTTACGTTAACGTCACAGCAGTCACGTATTCACGTACCGGAGCGTACAGGAAGTCTAGATACAATTCGAGAATCCAAAATATTTTGTCTAAACAAAGAGATAATCGATTATTAATTAAAACTTTACAAAAGCTAATAATAATAAAATAAAACTATGGAATAACTAAATACTTCAATGACACATAAGAAAGGCTCAAATTCGAAAAAGGATAAGAGTCGAAAGAAATAATTATCCAAGCTTTCAAAACCAAAACTTGTTTTGAACTTCTGAGTTTTGCTTCGGTGACACCTATGTCATAAAACCTCCAACATTTTTTTATTTTTTTTAATGACACGAGTTAACCTTTAAAATGAGAAGCCAAGTATCCGTAATTAATCCTAAAGTACAGCCTAGGCTAGTTTTGGACAGATTTAATGTTATACTGAGAATAAACTGTAGTTGTGTGCAATAACTAATCTTTACTGTTTTTGCTCGTAACCCCTTTGTTTACAAAAAATGTCTAGGATTCTAGAGTAGAGCTGAGTATCGGTCGGTGGTAGGTGGCAGGAAACCTCAGGTCTGGTTACGCAGGAAGGTGGTAAAAGCAAAGCAGTTACGTTGTTATGTCGTAATTAAAATCGTATCCGTTAGGTACTAGGTACAGGAGTCTACTGATTAAGTGGTAGGTGGCTCGTTCGAAGTTCCTAGGTTGTTCGGATCCAATAGTTTTGCATCCGAAAATTAATGTATTTTCGGTGGACAGAGGATAGGTTTGCGAATGCAAGATTTTTATAGTTTTCATTAAAAATGGGGTAATAAAGAGTGAAAGTGTAGGACGCCCTCCGACAAACGGAAAAACGGGGGTCGCTGCAAACTGTCTGTGTGTGTTATCTAAATTTCCATAGTTTTAAGGTCTGCTTATCAAACCTGGTTTATTTATGTAATGTGCGTTCTTGATCAACTAAATTTATCTTAAACCTAAAAAAGAAAAAAACTAATGACTATAATTTGATTGTAATTTTCTTTGATAATAAAAATCTATGTTTAAATTCCATTTCTGTTGTCGCTCCCGCTCATCACCGAAAACGCAATCTTATGAAGCACCCAAGCTGATTAATTTTAGTAACAAAAAACGTTTAAGGTATCCTTAATATCCTTATGCCCTCGAACCTTTACGTCCTACATTTTCAAATTTTGCCAAAAAAAACGCTTAACCACCTTAGAGCAAAAAACAAACGAGAAATGCAAAAATATTTGCGTTTTAAACACGTAATGTAGGTTATTTCGTGTTTAAAACGCAAACATTTTTGGGTAAATATTTATGAAAGTAGAAACAAAAACTAATTATTATTCAGTTCAAGTGCGCCGAGTTTGTCTTAAACACCAGAAAATATATCTACCTAACTAATTATGTAAATTCTTGTATGTAAAATCTCGTTGACTTTGTTCTTGTCCTTCAAAACCAGAAAAACTGATCTTGATTTTATTCTGATATTTATAGACCGTGGTAGTGTACATTTTAAATGCAAGGATAGGTACAGTCAACCACGAAAGGCATTGAACTGGGTAAAATCTTCTAAATCCGTTTGTCTTCATGTCTTTTCCATGATGCCAGAATCAAAATAGGAGAGGTTACAAACCTATTAGGGTAACCACTTTCTAACAACAAAGAATTATTGATATCGGAATCGGACAATTGGATTGGAATATTATGTAAATAACGCGACTCGGCAAACGTAGTGTAGGACGCCCTCCGACCAGGTGGGATGACGATTTGCGAAAGACTGCTGGCAGATGCTGGATGCGGCAAGCTGAAGGCGGCCTATGTCCAGCAGTGGACCAGTATAGGCCGATGATGATGATGATAATTATGTAAATATCAACATAGATCAAGTAGTTTGTCCATGGTATCACTAAACGTGATATAGATATGATATAGATAACAGAAAAAATCGACGAAAAAAGAACCTTTTTAGAGCTTTAATAATTTTATGCACTGGCAACTTTGTGAAGTAGGTCCCAAAACTCAGGTTTTGCCTAGACGGAAAATCAGTTTTAAGGCAAGAAAACACAATTTTTTAAAATCTTTTTTGAAGAGCATCGAAAGTTTAGGATTTTTGTTAGTAAGTTATGGGAGCCGAAACACGATTGACTCAACTTGACTCGATAGAAAAAAATCGCAAAGTTTCCTCTAAATTTTGCATTTTTACTACGGAAAACCAGTTTCATTTGCTAGTTACTTAACATATTTGCATGACATATCGTCTAAAAAATACTTAACTAAACACTTTAGAGGATTATGGTCTTAGTTTTTTGCGAAAGAGTATTATTTTAGAGCAATAACAAATTTATAAATAAAAAGCAGTGAAATTGCGCGCGGGCCGGCTCTTGCGTCCCTTTCTCGCTTTCACTGCGCGGTGTTCGCTCGTCCTTGTCTCGAAAATACGAACGTACTTCGCTTTAAGAAACAAACTACAATCAAATAATAGAATTAAATTAAAACTAGTATTTACTCTAGCTTACTGCAGACTGTTGCAAACAATCTACAGGTAGCTCAACTGATCCATATCAATACCAGTTGGAAGCGTGCCTAAGACACTGGCTGCATTGCCCCGCTGTATAGCAATGCTGATGCGCTGTGCCAGATACTCACCAGCTCTCGGGTTACGCGTCGCTTCGACCAGACGCTCAGATAATTTTTTGAAAACTCGGTGAGCATCGGTACTCACGGAATAACTAATTAATAATTAACTGGTTGATTTAGGTACTAATTTACAGAATCTTAAATTAATTGATCAGTCAGCCGATAAGACGCGTAAATTTAGGACTTCTATTCGATTTTAACCAAGTCATTAATTATAATATAGATTATATCAGCTGAGACAACTCAGTTTACTAGTGTTGTAGCATTACTATTTACAAACAAACTAAACATTGACCTTAACAACCCCGTGACTCAGTACTCGATACAGTATCGTATCTACACTAGTGCAGTTGAAATGTCCTCGCCAATCGGTCCACACGCGCGCGATAGTGAAGTTCACGTTATCGATATAGAGACAGATATCGATAACATAATAAACATCGTAGACGACGTGCAAGTTGTCGAGAAAGTGCCGGACAGCCCTGTTAGTGTTGCCATGAATGGAAATGGTGAGTGATTTATTTTTATTGAACTGCTACTATTTACTACTATTTGTAGTTTCTATGCATCAATAGGTTATTAACTCGTTACCATTACGTAAGGTTTAATTTGAATAAATAAATATTTGTCTAAGTTAACAACAGTTAACACAATTAGTTTTAAGTGTATAATTTTATGGAATTTAAAATATATCTGCGCTTTGAAATGAATCGGGTACCTTGTCAATAAGGAAATTTTAGTGGAAGAAATTGATTTAGTTTAAAATAATTACTATTTATAAACCTGTTTATAGTATAAAATTTGACTTGTCTAAGTGCTTACTTTGTAAGCCTAAAGAAATAAACGTTATTGATATTTGATTACCTAGGTAGGTGACGTAATTATTACCAAAACCCGAAAAGTTTAACTTAATTTCCTTGATTTAGGTATTGTTTTTTATATATGACTATAAAAAAAATACCTACCTCAAGGAAATTAAGTTGGACCTGTGTTTAACTACAATCTCGCCTGATGGAAAGTGAAGATGGTGTCCGACGACGTATCGCGGTGGTCCAGAAAAAAAAAGAATTGTTGAAATCGGACAACGTTATTTCTGTAAATAAATAAATAATGCTGGACAATTCACACAGCATTTTCTAGCCCCCAAGGTAAGCAGAGCTTGTGTTATGGGTACTAGATAACTGATATACGTAATATTATACATTACATAGATAGTTTTTTATATTTTTTATTATACATAGAAAACACCCAGACCAACGGAACAAATTTCTGCAGATCGTACACAAATTTGTTCCGAGGCGGGGATCGAACCCGCAACCTCTTGCGTCGCAGGCAGACTCTCGCCCGCTGCGCCACTGAGGTCGTCAACACAATGATATTATCTTGTTAAAATAAACAACATAATATCAACGCATTGCAGCGTGTCCATTTTTGTTAGTCGAGTAAATAATCATTTTGTTTATTACTTTACAAATAGAACGCATGTGGACATTCAAGTGTTCATTTAGTTATCTAGAGAAAACAAAAAACTTAAGAATCAGTAAATCAATTACTTATCTTATTATGTGGTTAACCTCAATACAGAATATATCAGTAGAAGAATTAAGCGAAGCTGTTACCACATCGCGATTTTTTTTATTTACTATCATATTAGTTACTCACCTGTATGTTATAAAAGCTATTTTATCTGTGTAGGACTGAAACAGACTGTTCTACGATTTGGTATCGAATAAAAGGTGATTTTAAAAATGTTGATTGCGAAGTCTTTTTACCGGTCGAATCGATTACTTCGCCCGATTTTACTAACCTTTTTCTTTTTATCTTTCGAGATATTCTAGTTATGTAAACGTGAATGTAGGTCGTTCACCTAGTGAGTCGATTGTACCTAGTTTCTTAAACTCCATAAACTCGATTTATGAATCTTAAATATTTTTTGGATTACCAAATCAAAGAAATTTATGGCGTATCACCATCGGAGCAACTGGCAGAAGTTCGAAACAAATTTCGGTATTTAAAGCTTTCAATCCAGTCGTCTGTCGCCTACAACCCAGCATATATTAAAAATTTAATACATTAGCAAAAATATTAATAATATTCACCGCAATAATAATGAGGTGAAGATAGTGCTATGTCATGGATACTGATTGAAGAATTCACTGATTATATACGCGCTTATTTGGTTGACATGATTTAGATTAGACTTCAATAATAATAATCCATCAGTTGAGCTACCTGTAGATTGTTTGCGACAGTCTGCAGTTAGCTCAATTGTTACTAGTTTGAAATAAAATTATATTATTTGATTACTATTTTGATGAGGCGGGTGAAACCGCGATGTGCCGCTAGTAAAGAATATTTCGGTTATACGTATGCATTCCAGAGGACCGGGCTGTGCGATAACGCTAAAAATCTCACATTGCTTATTGAATGGGCCATCCGAGGACACTGGGTAAAAACGATTTCGGTTGCCATTGTGGTACTTAAACAAACAAACATATTTCTGGAGGCGGTCGACATCAAAATCAAAATTAAGTCAAATATTTGTCAAACGACTCACACTCACGCCATTGTGATTCAAAGTTAAAAACAGTAAATACATTGCAGTCATGAAAAGTGTGATTTAACTATTTATTTAAGCTTTATAAATAGTTAAATCACACTTTTCATGACTGCAATGTATTTACTGCCTTTAACACTTTCATTAATTATATTATAAGGCATTTAATGCGATAGGTATGTAACATAAAAATAAAACGTATGACCTGATATCATGGAATTGTGTGATCGTGACAATACCATAAACTATTTATTTATTATTCAGGTAACCTAATTATTAGTGCAAATTAGAAATAATGGTTGTATTGACATTAAGATCAATAATCAGCAAATGTCCACACGCGCAAATGTCTTCTCGCGCAAATGTCCTTCGCGAAAGTGTCTTTCGAGCAAGTGTCCTGATACCTATTTGACTTACTATGTTTCTATTAGTCAATTTTGTGAAAGTGCCTTACTTAGCTTTAGCTTTTTAACAGTGAATCCTCTTGTAAAATAAATAAATGAAATTGAAATGATCACTTATTATTAATTGTGTAGTCTGGGGAAATTTCCTCGAAATAACAAAATTATTTCAGTGAAAGCGTCACTCGAAACTCTACGCTATAATTTTCTACTCAGAAACGAACAGCCCAAGGTAGGATGTTGAAGAGTCCATTAATAAACCTTAATAATTAATTTGTCTTCATTTTAAATACCTACCGTTTCGAATTGATTGTTTATTTGTGTATCTTGGTCCTACCAGAGTTTCAATAATTTATTATTCATAGGTACATTTTGACTGCAGCTACTTTTATAAATTAAATTGTAATAAAATAACAGATACATAGCATCAAAATAGTATCAATAGTATCAAGTATCAACAAGTCGCTGTAGACAGGGCGCTATGGCGCTCATTAGGGGAGGCCTATGACCAGCAGTGGACTGGTATAGGCTGATGATGATGACATAGTTTCAAGCCCTTATAACATGATGAGGATGACACACTTATATTTTATTATTAAAGAGGGCCTTATTAATTGGATCAAAATATAAAAAAAAATCTACTTAATATATATTTTTGGAAATATGTATCTCTAAAGACCATTTTCCTGTAACTGAACCGGTTAAAGTCTGGTATACAGCGTCATCCGTAAGTGCCAGCGAGCGCGCCTGCTAAGCCGCCGCGCTCGTGCATTTAGTGGTATTAAGAAAATCATTTTACCAAGTCAAACTCTGCAGTTTGACTTGGTAAAATGTCAATGGTCAATTTTCTAAATGATGATTCTAATGATTTTCTTGGTAAATTCGCAGGAATTTGCTTAGAAATATTTAGGGTCTTAAGTTAAGTACAAAAAGAAATGTGTAATATCACTATTTACATAGTATTGAAATAACATTACATATAGGGGTAACTTTGGGGTTTTTTTTTCTATCGAGTGAAGCCCATTAGATCTTGTTACTGAATACAACCTTGACTAGACTAGATCCCTTAAATAATATTTTTCTTTCAGATTTTAAACACTCTTTTCTTAGTCTCCGATGATTTTAAAAATCATAAAGCAACCTAGCCTATCTCCCTTTACTGCCCGTACAAAAAATCCACCTGTATACATAATATTTTAATAAGGCAGGTTCAAAGAAAAATTTTAAAAATAGGACGAGGTATTTTTAAACGATTATTTATTTTCAAGGCTAGAGTTATGTTTTTTTAAGTACGTAGGTATAATTTATTCGTATATTTTCCTTAACCACAAACTACTTCGCAGTTGTGGACACAACAAGTCGGGTTTATTATCTTTTATTGCATGTTTTATAACTGTAAAACTTTATTAAATGGATACGTAGTTATATGTAGTCAAATCTTTATAAAATTAAATTACTAAAAAAAACAAGTTTAGTATAGTAGTACTTCTATTTTACTAAATAATAGGTTATTTATTGTGTTCACAGTGTTGTCTTAATCCTGTTTAAATCGCAGCCGTGTGGTGCCGGCTTAGAATTTGCTCCACCCCAACTCTTCCCGTGGTTGTCGTAAGAGGCGACTAAGGGACATACACCGGGGGGCGGGCAGCAGCGCCTCTTGCAGAATAGATCAACCACCGAACTGCGATCCCCAACCCGCATGCCCAGCGTGGGGATTATTGGCACTACCCCCAAGAGATAAAAAAATCAGGGGGAGGACTGCGTCCGGCAGTGGACCATTATAGGCTGTTGAGGGGAACCTGTTAAAATAATGAAATTTTATACATATTTTTAATATAATATTTAGCCACGCATGACCCGAGAGCTGGTGAGTATCTGGCACAGCGCATCAGCATTGTCATACAGTGGGATAATGCAGCCAGCGTCATGGGCACGCTTCCGACTGGTATCGATATGGATCAGTAAAAACCTGTAGATTTTTTGCATCACTTAGCTAAATTTTTTCAACTATTTCAATTCAATACTGGTTTTTTATTTTATTTAATTCTATTATTTGATTGTAATTTTCTTTCTCCATGGTTATTTTATTCTAATTCTATTAAGAATAGAGAATAAGAATGTATTTATTTCAAAATGTACAGGGTTGCCTTAAAGTTAATTACCTATAGCTAATTTACACCACTAAATACATGTAATTCATTAACTTAACAGAAATACAATTACAAAGGTATGCATACTTAAGGTCTAGGTATAGGACCTTAGGCTAAAACTTAATGCATACTTTAAGGCTTCTAGGTGTTGCATGCCTCGTTCCTTCCGTGCTTGTTAAAAAACTGTGTTACGGCAAGGTAGGTAGGCATTTGTGATTGACTTGATATTATCATAAATTTAATTATAAATTTCATTATAAATTTCAATAAAGCCGCCCTGTCCCCACGCAACGCACGGAGAGGCTAATCACAAGTTTCTTGCTTTGGTTGGCAAAAATGTATGTGCAACCCAACACACGCACTCGTGCTACACGCTTGGCTTGCTCGAACATAGCAGCCACGCAGCTTAACGCTGTCAAAGTTATGCACGCGGTACATGCTATGCAGTGGCCATGCAAAGCGTGCGTCTGCAGTGGAAACGTAGACCCACGTTGTCAAACAAACGACCCACGCAGCTAAAATGCGCCGCGTGGCCGTGCATAGCGTGCGCAGCGCTGGGACAGTGGCTCAAGTGTTGTCATCATCATCATCATCAGCCCACATCAGTCCACTACTGGACATATGCCGCCCCTAATGAGCGCCATAGCGCCTTGTCAGCTTGCCGCATCCAGCATCTGCCAGCAGTCTTCCAAGTGTTGTACACAAGTACAAATTACTTACAATAACTTGCGATTCTCAAGGCTGTGAAACTTGAACCAGGAAATATCTACTTAAATACAATTGTACTACCAGCTAACTACTTAAATACGTACTTGTAAATAGTGTTTACTGTGTTGAATAGACTAGGATATTTTAAGTTAAGGTTATATTTAAATTATGACGGTTTATATCCGTGATAGTTTATAGGAAAGGTCAAAGATAGTTTCTGAAGTCAATTAATTATTAATGAAGTTACAAAAACTAAGGTGATTTAGGTTTAATGAAGTTCTGATTTATTTATTGCAAATTAATAACAATCAAAAACAAATTTAAATTAAAACTAGTATTTACAATAGAAATAATTAAGCTATCTGCAAACTGTTGCAAACAATCTACAGGTAGCTCAACTGAACGGTAGTTCTGATTATAATTTGATACTTTCAGTCTACTTTAGACTGATTTTTAGAGTTTAATATTATATATTAACGTGTGGTGCCGGCTTAGAATTTGCACCACCCCAACTCTTTCTGTGGGTGTCGTAGGAGGCGACTAAGGGACATACACCGGGTGGCAGGCAGCATCGCTCTTGCAGATTGATCTACCACCGAACTGCGATTCCCAACCTTCATGCCCAGCGTGGGGGTTTTGGGCATGACCCCCATGAGATAAAAACCAATAAGGCTACTATGAGGGCGAGGCCTGCGTCCAGCAGTGGACCGATATAGGCTGTTGAGAGAGTGAGACAAATTGTTTTGCGTAGCAGTTTAAAACTGACCAAAGTTGTGGCGTTTGCTGTTTTTTTTTTCGGTTGAGATACGTAAGGTACCTACCTAGTAGACCTACTTATGTACCATGTACTCTGTCGTGGTGACTCACCACTTGCATACAATAGTGAGCCCTCATGAGTCTCATATTTATTTATTTATTTATTTGCTCACATGTACATGTATACAGCTTGGATAGTAAAGTAAGCTTAGGTCAATAGTACATGCACCCTGTAGGGCACTGCAAAAGAATTTATATAAAATGGCAAATTTATTAATATCTAAATAGTTATTTCAATGTCAGGTAAAACATGCATGTCAATCATGATTAAAATTAGAATTAAATTATTTCAAAAGCAAAGATTCTATTCTAAGGCGTCTAGGGTAGTCAATATCACAAAAATGGTAAGTAAGGTGTTGTGGTCATTGATCCGAGTTTATGTCACGCAGAGATAAATCGGATAGGAATTCGCTTACAGAGTAATAGCATTTTACTGCTAGCAAGTTTTTGAGCTTTTTAAAGAAAGTGATGTCATTTTTTTCATCTTTGATTGTGCTGGGAATTTTGTTGTAGATTTTTACTAGCCTATTATTTGGGCTTTTACTGGCTAAACACAAATTGGTTTTAGGTAATATAAGCTTATCTTTGTTTCGTCTATTATAGTTTGAATTATCTTCGATTTTGGATTTAAAAGTATGTCTATTTTTCCTAACAAATACAGCCATTTGGTATATGTATATACAAGGTAATGTCAATATTTTCTTATCTCTAAAATGCGGTCTACAACTTTGTCTTTGCCCTATATTTACTAAGATACGCAGTAGTTTCTTTTGTTTAATAAACAGGTCGCTAAACTCCACGTTATCTCCGTAGATTTCAATGGCATACATAAACCAGGCGTAGGCGTTTGCATAGTATGCTGACAGTCAGCGCTAGTTTTCCGATTCAACGCATAATTTATGGATATTATCTATCTTTGTGATATTCAAATTTTTATTTACCCACCTACCAATGATATAAAAAATTACAATTCATACTTCACTACATAGTATAAAACAAAGTTGCAAGCTGAAGACAGATGGCGCTTATTACGGGAGGCATTATGTCCAGTAGTTGACTAATATCGTCTGATGATGATGATTGAAGCCTTTCAAACCCATTTTCACTATTTAAGAATATGAAGTCAGTTTGTAGTTTTTTTAAGACGCGCCAAATTATTACTCGCTAAATACAATTATGGGCGCTATGGCGCTCATTAGGGGAGGCCTATGTTCAGCAGTGGACTAATGTAGGCTGATGATGAAGATGATGATGACATACAATTAAGTTTGGACATAGAGACAATATAGGTTAATTTATCAAGTGACTAATGAGTAAAGTATTCGTGGCATGACAGGTTGGGCAGTTAATGCGTTAAGCTAATGACATTTATCATTTGTGAACTGTTTCATATTGTTAGTTGTTATGTCACCGAGAACGCATAATGAATGACTGCAGAGTAAAATATCATTTTCACTCCTCATGCTCAAAAAGTATGGTCACGTGGCTCATTATGTGAAAAAAATCTTACGTCTGACTTGCGGTAACCTGTTTTTTATTATTGGACTCCACTACCCTGGACTTGGTTATACTGGCGCTGAGCTGAGTCATTGCAGCGCAGATCTCCCTGTTGTTTGGTTCAAGCTTCAGAGCCTTCTTGTACTGTTCGAGGGCCGATGTTTAGAAACAATGGCGGTAATAGAACAATAATAATTCTTAGATCCTAGAGTCCACTTTTTTCGGTGACTGTACTTGAGGTATAAATTCAATGAAAACAAAGGGTGGTGTGAGTTGCCGAACGAAAATAATATTTTTTTTACGATTCGTCAACTCATACAACATTGGACAAGTTGGATGGTGTGAGTTGACGAATGACTCAGAATGAATGCTGGACAATTCACACTACATTATCTAGCCCCAAGCTAAGCAGAGCTTGTGTTATGGGTACTAGATAACTATAGATATTTTTTTATTATACATAGAAAACAACCAGAACACCCTGAACAAGTGTCTGCAGATCGTACACACATTTATTCCGAGGCGGGAGTCGAACCCGCAACCACCTGTGTCGCAGGAAGACCTTCGCCCACCGCGCCACAGAGGTCGTCTTCTTATCTTTGACTAAATCGTCAGCTAGTACAAGACATTCATCCTCTTGCAGACTCGACTTTTTGGTATTCCAGTAGAAAAGAACATACATTTCATTTGAAAATGGAACTGATAGCGCCTTTTTGGTCATTATTGGATGTTTTGTACGGCGATTCTTCCTCCTTCATGGTAGAATGCGTAGGTAGCACGTGAAAAAATTCTATGTCTATGGGTAGCACAAACTTTGCGTTGCGCGGTTGCGCGTGACGAAGACACAAAAAAGTTGGTATCAATCGTAGTATTTATATTGTCTTTGGTATCAATCAACGCGAAATCTGACGAATCTTTGTTTACTACAAATAAATGTGAAGATAATCTTGGCTTTAGTACTATACTTATAAATCTGTGATCTTGGCATAAACTATAGTAGTTGAAAATGACATGAAACAATTTTTTTTTCAATGCAATTGGTCCCACCTGACCCGAGAGCGTCCTACACTACGTTTGTTTGTGCAAACCAATGTTCCCAATGTCCACATCCAAACAGGATTATCCGATTTTAAGATTGTTTTTTTAAATTTATTCTCTTCTTTGGTTCACTCAACATCATCATTATCGAACTTCCGTCCACGGCTGCATATACCTAGCCCTGTCCCATACGACCCCACTAAGTCCTAAGCTATCGACTCCCTGCGACCACAATAATTGCTTGTGCTGCGCCAGATGGGTCTCACTCTCCTCTACTCACCAGCTCGTATTGCGTCGTATCAACAGAGACTGTCAAATTTTGACAACCCAGAGAACCTCGGTACTCCACGGACCTAGCGTCTCCAAGTAAATGCGAATCTTACCTAATCTCTAACTAGACCTGCATGGAAATTTGCAGGTCTCGTTTTTGCCGTAATCAAAGGGGTACCCGCTTTGCGAACTAGGTGCTTTTTCGTTAACATAAACAAAGAAAAATTTTAAAAAATAATAATTTTACAATCAAATTAGATTCAGGATTTTATTGGTAAAATTAAACATTTACAAGTCAATAAGAATAAACATTTCCAAATTTTTCACATTTGACGAGTATTTACAATTAAAACAATTGAGCTAACTGCAGACTGTTGCAAACAATCCACAGGCACCTCAACTGATCCATATCAATACCAGTCGGTAGCGTGCCCTAGACGCTGACTGCATTGCCTCGCTGCGCTGTATGCCAATGCTGATTAAAAAAAAACATGGTCAGACTCGCTAATATACTTATTATTCATCGATTTTCTGGCCCGGAAAGATTTTGTTTCCTGTATTAACAAAACGGTCTTGAATCTTGCTAAACTGCAACCTTAGAGGTCAATGTAATATTACCACAATAATTCTAAGGCTAGGTTGCACATTCGCTGAATTTTTTGTCATGTTTTAGCTACACCGGTGCACCGGTCATGTTGGTCTGCCATCCCATCGATTATGAGAGTGAGGGAATAGAATCTATATTATGTCCTGCGCACAATAACATGGCTAGTCTCTGTAGAGACTGGTCGCCGTGGAAAAATCAGGAAGGAGAACATCATTATTAGCTTAAATAATATATTATAATGACAAACAACGATAAATAAAAGAAATTTAAAAGCCCCAAAAGCCTTAAAAGTCACAATTTTCGGGGTTCCGTACCCAAAGGGTAAAACGGAACCCTATTACTAAGACTCTGCTGTCCGTCCGTTTACGCGTCTGTCTGTCTGTCCATCTGTCACCAGGCTGTATCTTATGAACCGTGATAGTTAGACAATTGAAATTTTCACAGATGATGTATTTCTTTTTGCCGCTATAACGACAAATACTTCCTAAAAACAGAATAACATAAATATTTAAGGGGGCTTCCATACAACAAACGTGATGTTTGCCGTTTTGTATGATACCTACGGAACCCTTCGTGCGCGAGTCCGACTCGCACTTGACCGGTTTTTGTTATTAGTTAAAGAAATAAAAAATCTTAATTATATTAGTCAACAGCGCAGTAGTGTACAAAGCACACAAGCGTTGTTGTCTTTTGGCTAGACACACGCCATAAGGCGTAGAGCGTCTACGAAACTCGCTACGAAATCATAATTTGATACCTACAGTACAGATTAAGACCTTGCTCTCCTTGACATCGCTAAGGGCTGACCTACAAAATACAAATAACAAAACATATAATAAACAGGTAAAGTAAGAGACGCAGGTAAATTCAATGGGCTGGCTTATTGCTAAGAAACGATATCTTCGAGGTTACATCAACGTAGGTAATATTCCTCTCGTATAGGTACAACACACACACTCAAGCAAACACAATCACTCTCACTCACACATACCTATACATATTAGTCTCCTGTTTCCCGTCATCTTAAGGGGGCGATATATGACGCCATTTTGTGAATAGGATAGGCATAGGGTTTCGCGTTTAAAGGAGCGGGACAGAGTAGAGCGGCGTTAGCTCAAAAATTAACTTTTTGCTGATTATCTATTAATTAAGCCATTTGTTTGCAAAAATCAGCCAAAGATGCCCTGGTTATTCTTCTATTTAATAAGGTGATGAAAATAAAAAAATCTTGTGATTGATAGTTTAGGAGAAAAATTGTAAAAACTAAGAAAACAGATAATACTTTGCACTATTATTTCTGGTATTTTATATATCTTTTTTCATTTTCGAAAAAAGGGGATCTGCGTTGTAAGTATCCTATAGATTATTATGTATTTTTGTCAAAGCTTTATCGATAAAGATGACGGAGAAAAATTGTTTTAATGTAAGCCAAATTTGCTTCATGGCTGAAAATACAGAGAGCGATCTGCAAGTCCGTGTACCGATGGCGCCCCCTGCGGGTCGCACCGTCGACGCTAGCAGTGATCGTGTTAAGAGACCAGTGTCCTCAGGAGCTAGGAAGAGGGGAGCTATCTACATTATCGACCAGTGACGTGCGAGTTTGTTATTCAGATAAACAATGAAACTTTATCAATTAAATTACATTACAATCAAACATTAAATTGATAAATAATAATGTACTTATGCAAATAAAAGTCGCAAATAACATTAACGCATCATACGGCGAAAAAGCAAGTGACCAGTTCCGTTTTTTTTCGGTAATGTTGTCATGAAGAAAACAAATATTCATCATTCTGTAGCACAGTATGGATGGATGTATATATGCAGGGTGTCATAACACATGTGTACTAGGCCGAAAGAGGGTGATTCTGGACCCCGTGTATCAACTTGCGATTTGTTTTTAATTTCTAAGGTTTTTAACTTTTTTTTTAGATCAAGTTTTTTCTTCCCATGCATGTTCTTTTACACGCACTCTTGCATTTTTTAACGTTTTAAAATAATTCACAAATGTTTTTTTGCCTGTTTTTCAGCAAAACTAATGTTTTATCACGAAATTATTACAAAACATTATGTAAATCATTTAAAATTTCAAACTAATAGTACCTACTAATGTAAGAATATACGTAAAAGAATACGAATGTAAAGAAAAAGTCTCAATTAAAAAAAGTAAATATGTTCAAAATTCTATTTGTCACGATTATTTGAAATCGAATATTATTCATTATTGTGGTTTTGCCTACCCTAAACGCTGAAATTGAATCTTTGCTTTTGACATTGTATTGAATTTTAACTAAATAGGATTACTTATTTAATTTTAATTATGATTGACATGCATGAGTAACCTTGAAATAACTTTATAATTTAAACACAGTAATTGTCAATTTATATAAAAATTTTGCAGTGCCCTACAGCGTGCATGTACTATTAACCTCAGCTAACATTAATAATTATCTAAGCTGTGTACATGTACACGTGAGCAAAATAAACAAATAATCGGAGTACAAAAGTTGTCGCCTCGGGGTCCAAAATCACCCCTTTTCGGCTTAGTACACCTGTTTCGTGGCACCTTGTATAGTCGACTCCTTAGGTTCCAAGAAGCTAATAAGCAGTCGATTTGCATATTGTAGTGTGTTCGCTACCTTATTTTATGTAACCAAGTCATTGATCTGATCCAAGGGTATCGTTTTGATCAGTCAATCATTCGCAATGAGTCCACCGGCGTTACAGCACGAGCGGTCCGCGTTTAGTGACGTGCGTGTCGATATCGATGGTGTCGATAGTGTTGTGCTGAATATCGATCAATCGGAGGATATGAATAAAGGTAGGGTTCATTTAGATTTGGGAAATATATTGAACAATATAAAGATGAAAATATTAAATAATTACTCGGAGCTCCAAGCAAGCTCGGAGTGGCAACATCTCTGGTGGGACTCTGCCGGTGTTGCTTGTCGCTCTCAGTGTCAAGGTCGAGTATTGTGGTGTCCTGATGATGTCTCGTGGAGAGACGAAACTAGTTGACGTCTTGTTTTGATAGATTTCTTTTTATTTTGTAGTTGGTGTGGTTTTTTTCTTCTACAACGCTGACTACATTTTGTTAGAGCTAACGGAAGAAGGTTTTCGCGGAATTGTTACTAAATATTTTCATATTTATATTTTGCAATAGATTTCCGCAAAGTAACGCCTGAATATGTTTTTTTAATATATTGAACATCAACTTACTATGGGTAGGTATTGAAGCAGGTTAATAACCAACATAAAAAGTTACCTAATCAAGTTTTTCTCTTCCTCTATACCCAACTTCATTTAATTCACCGGTATTATAAAGAAATAATTGTTTTATTGATAATAAGATTACCTATTGAGAGGGAGAATTTTAATGTGAATATTTTTTATTATCCTTACATAATATTTTTATATAAAAATAAAAGTAATTTATGTGAGTGTAAGGGGCAATAAAATAGGATATTTAAGTAGTTAGAAATGTAGCCTTTTATTCAATAAATATTTTTTAAACTATCACTGAGAGCCATAATTATTAAAACACCGGTGTTTGCCTAAAATATAAGAAAATGTAAATAATTAATTAGCCGTAAGATAAAGTAGGAACTATAGAGTCTACACACCAAAGTCAACGGACCGCCGGTAAAATAGTGTTTGTGTGTATGTGTGGTGTGGGGGACACCGAATCTGCATTATCTCAAACTCGCTGAAATGTCGCACCGTTTTAAAATAACCCACCGACGCCGCGGCTGAATTGTGTCGCCGACTTTGGGTATAGGCTAATTGTAAATTATATTTGTAAATAATGGGTATAATTACTTCTATATTTAATTATTAATAATTGATATAGTAACTTAAAATTAACATTAAGCTTGGTAATCAGATATTTTTACTATTGTTTCATTATGTATTATTTAAGATTTGATTTTCTTTAAGCCTATTTTTGTCATTTGTATGTACCTAACTCCTGGACGATTTGGTTTTAACTGTAAGTCCATTTGTAAATAAATAAATAAATAGCCAGAGGATATAATTTACTAAATACTAACGGTTCAGGTAGGTATAAAGACGTAAGAATCCCGACGGTATGTCTCTAGTCCCATGGGAGTTGGGGAAGCTTATTGTCCAAACTTGCGCCTTCCCATCTTCCGAGGACATCCGTGAGGGGTAGTGCGGCGGCAGATTAGGCCGAAGATCTCAAGAGGCGCAAATATGCAGGCCTCGACCGAGCCTACGCATTTGCTCCCCTTGGAGTCGAGACCCATAGGTTCGTGTGGTACTGAGGCTCTCCGGTTTTTTTGTTAATTTTCAGAGTATCTGCGACAAAATAAACGCACCTTTGTGGCATCATTATTATCATCAATAACTATGGCACAAATTATGGAAAATTAATAGGTATACTCATCATGTTTTGAATAATTTGCCGTGTGGTACGGTCTAGAATGAATATTTTATTTACATGCCACCGTCTATACTTCTTCATTCACTTCTTGTCCATCCTAAGGTTGCCTGGAAGAAATCGCTCTTAGCGATAAGGCCGCCCATTGTACATTATCTGTAATTGTTTTTGTTTTCTGTATATATGTTTTTTTTGTAATTATTTGGTGAGCAATAAAGTATATTTGTATTTGTACGGTCTAGAATGTGCATTAGCCCAACTCTTCCCAGACGTAAAATTCGTTTTCAAGGTCGAGGGCAGGTCTGGGGTAAAAAATATTTTTTCTTTTAATTTTTGTTTGAAATTATCAGCCAGTATAAGACATTCGTCCTCTTGCATAAAGACTCGTCTTTTTGGTGTTCCAATTTACAAAGAAAATACATTCCATTTGAATTTATTTTTGAAAATGGAACTGAAAGCTTTCGGTCATTGTTGGATGTTTTGTATGGTGATTCTTCCTCCATGGTAGAATAGGTACAAAAGGTAGTAAAAGTAGTTATTGTATACTCATTGGGTAGTAATAGTAACTTTGCATTGCGCCTAACGCAAACACAAAAAGTTGGTATCAATCAGCGCGAAACTTCTGGAATATTTGTTTACTACAAATTTATCTGAAGATGAATTTGGCTTATTTAATTAAAGATGCCATCAAGCGAAAATTAATACAATAATATGCAAATGGGACAGAATGGCAAGGAAAAAACCAATATGGTTCTCTGTTGCGGTCGAAATCACTTGAAATATGGTATTTTAATACTAAAGATAAATTCGTGAAGTAGATGAAATCGTGTGAAACATTTACTAAAGGTAAGTTTTGATTGTTCTATTTTGTCATACTCGAAGTGAAATGAAAAGTATAATTTTCACGCGGTCCAAAACGACCCATTATAACCATAGATTTTTATATCTTTGTTTATAACTCGGTCTTGTCATCCTCGCTAAAACAACCTTGTAGAGTACCTATATAGTAAAGTGTAGTTGAAAAACATACTATAAATAACGATTTTGTATTTTGAACTTAAAACAGCTAATAAGCAGCGTTATGTTATTTCTCACTCTGAATAATGTGTCAACAAAAAGAAGACAGAGTGAGAAATAACAATGCTCTAAGTTAGCACGATTAGCAGACTATTAGAATAGAGTGGTTTGTAAGTAACATAATTTATAATAGTAAGTAGGTAGGTACCTATTATAATAAGTCATAAATGTTTTTAAAATGGTAGAATATTTTATTCAGAAAGAAAATAACAATCAAATAACGAATTTAAATTAAAACTAGTATTTACAATAGAAACAATTAAGCTATTTGCAAACTGTTGCAAACAATCTACAGGTAGCTCGTTTAAAATTATTATATTATTATCGGACCGTTTTAAAATTAACTACAAACTTTGTACTGGCCAGTACGGGATACCGGTAGCATACGGTCTCGGTAAGAGCTTTGTCTGATATTTTGCCATTTTTCTTGAAAAATAATGTTTTTTATATCCAAGACTCAAAGACACTTCCAAATGTCCTCCAACCACCTCATGGTAAAGTTACTTGGTACCTCACATGAACTCCGTCAGATCTCCATATCTTCCTTTAGAAGATATGGAGATAAATAAATTTCAAAGTTAAATATTTAGTAGTTTTACTAAATATTTAACTTTGAAATTTATTTATGGTAAAGTTCAGGACTTACTCTATCGATCATGTTTCGAAAATACGATTCCATAAAATTTTCTAGATAGAAAAAAAATCGCAGTTAAGTTCCACCTCTAAATTCTTACTAAAAACCTTAATTTCTCAATAAATACATACAGAAGCTAAGATCTTGAGAATAAGCATGATAAAAGAACAAAGTATAAAGAACATTTCAGATATATCGTTTTTTTTTTCAAAGTCCCTAATAATAGATAGATAATAAGCTGATTTTTGGGCTTCCGTCGCGTTGCCTTGGCATGCACTGTCCCGCTCCTATGAACGCAAAATCCTATGTCTATCCTTTTCATAAAAACTTGACGTTGTAAAGGCTCTTAAGGTAGGTACGTTACTCGTAATGAAAAGACCTCCAACACCTCCAATGTTAATACCCATAGTAAAGTAAATAGACGCTAGGTAAAGGTAAACAGGGTTTTCAATGTCTTTAAGTCGCACCGCGGTCAAACAACGTGTTAAATAATACGCTGTAACATTGTGTCTAAAATAGTCAACGATGAAAATATCTGGAGCGTTTTCATAAACTATAATAAGCCTTGTACCAACCATAAGAATATATATTAACTTATTTATTCTTATCTCATATTTGTACCTTCCTAGTAGGTACGTTAGATATGTAGTTCTTCTGACATCATTATCATCAGCCGATATTAGTCCACAGCTGGACATCGGCCTCCCCTAATGAGCGCCATAGCGCCCTGTCTTCAGCTTGCCGCATCCAGCATCTGCCGGCAGTCTTTCGCAAATCGTCATCCCACCTGGTCGAAGGGCGTCCTACACTACGTTTGCCGAGTCCCGGTCTCCACTCAAGAACACGTTTACCCTAGCGGTTGTCGGTTCTTCTCGAGATATGGCCAGCCCACTGCCACTTCAGCTTGCTAATCCTTTGAGCTATGTCGACAACCTTAGTACTCTGTCGGATGTATTCGTTACGAATCCTATCCTTCAGAGAAACTCCGAGCATAGCTCTCTCCAGCTCGCTGGGCGACTTTAAACTGGTGGACCAGCCCTACCGTGAGTGTCCACGTCTCAGTTTTTCATTGCGGTAGGTATAGATCGAGTTCTTCTGTGCTTGTAGTGAATTATTACTACTATCACAATAAAATTAAATTCAACTTGAATTAGATTGCTCAACATTGAATAAAATATCACATCGCATTAGGTACATCACACAATCGCACTTATTGTTATTATTATTACTAAATGTGTTATTATTACTAAAGAATCTTAAAATACCTACCTGTAGTTTACTTTTCTAAATTTTATAATCTGTAGCTATTAACCTCCTGTGTGTAGGTGTCTTCTACATGAGCTTCTACACAATGCGTTGCGACCTCACTATATCACAGTGGATATAAGCTTCTTGATCACAGTATACATCTATAACTCTATGGTTGCGACAACTCGACAAACCACATAGAGAGTTGATAAATATCCTTGCTTCAGACATTTTAGGAACTAGTCAGGCTGAAACTTGTGAGTTACAGAAAAAACCCAGATTTACTTTCATAAATCCCACAGCGACACCTGTATAGTCTACTGAGAAACATTTACAATACAAAACATATTTTTCAAAACTGCCATCTATGCTGTTCAATGAGAAATAACAGAAAACAATGAAGTTAGGCAGAACTCAGCACAATGACCTCTTATTCATTCATTCTTGTATTGTTTCAATCAAGCTTTCATTCGAACGTCAAACTCTTTCATTCATTCAATGAATCATTCATTCATGTCAATACGACACAGCTGATTAGACGTGTTTTTCAACAATTTCCGAATAAAAATAAATAAAAATCAAACTTATGTTACGTTTTCCTGCTAGTTTATTTATAGATAAGTGATAAAATTTACCGCTAAAAGTATACACTCTTTATAAAGAACTCTCAAGTCACTATCAATAATCATTACTTAAGATTCAAAGTCCAATCAGGACCTGTTTTTTAAGTTTTTGCGTAATCCTGTGTTCGTTGGAAGCTTAAATCACGATGTCTCTAGGTGAGTTCCTTGCTATTCATTAAATATCTACTGATCTCTTGTAATGCGACTTAAAACCTATCAAAGAGTTAATAATATACCTACTCTCATCTTCCCGGCGTCTTGTCGGCTCTCGCCGCTCAGTATTTCAATAGTAAGTGTACGAATACTTTATGATATTTAAAGTTATACCATTTACCACGCACACACTTACCACGAAACTTATGCTTATGCAGTGGTAAAATTGAATAATGAGCTCCACCCAAACTCAAGTAACTGTTATACAAGACCAGCAAGCATAACAAAAGTAACAGGTTTACAAACAAACTTTGTGTTTATGTATATAATATAAGGAATGAAAGCAGATAATACACTATAATCCTAAATTTTGTAATTGTGTCATAATTTCATCATCAGCCTGTATATACCTATTGCTGGATGTAGACCTCCTCAAATTTGGCAGACTCTACCTTACTGTCATTATATCATGGTTTAGTTGACAGTTGATCTTTATAATATATTCTGCCAAGGCCGCCCTTTATACTTCTAAGCATTTCTGTCTGTATTGTTTCCTGTCTTTGTGTGGTATAACAAAGTGTCTATCGATCTGTCAATCTAGTAGGTGGTAGTCTGCCAGCCAGCATCTTCTTGTAATTGTGTAGGTACTTAAAAACTAAAATTGTAAAAGAAATTAAATAAGATTAATTACCCAGAGTGCGAGGGCTAATGATGCACTATAACACAAAATCCTTAAAATTGTATACCCATAGTGTAGTATAGTTAAATTTCGAATTTGGGTACAGTACAGTAACATCAGGTGGAATATTTGTGGCTGGATTCTGGAAGCCCAGAAGGAATTATTAAAGAAATTATGGAACTGCACCACAACATGTTACAGAGAAGGCCAGATGGAAAAGAGTTTAAAATAATCTTATAGAGGCATCAAACCCGTCCACATCCACAGAAAGGTTAAACGAAGCTATCAATAGCCAAAAGTCCTACTCCGGTACTTCAAAAAGCTGGTTAAGCTTGTTTAGGAGGACAATATACACAACACACCCATGCCAGATGTTAGTTTAGATCAGTTCCCTCACTTAGTATTAGGTAATTTGGGGATATTATCCAGCATCTGGTAAAACCCTGCTTTCTCTACTTCTGGTGGTCTAAACATAGCATTGGTTATATTCCAGTTGAGAATTAATTATGGTGATGTGTTTTTTTTTTAGTTTTAATAATGTCCGGAACGTAACTGGTCTGATTGAAAAATATCTGCTTATTTAAACAACATTTTTTGATGTATTGTATCTTTGTAATTCCTACAGATAACACTAATTAAGTAGATTAGATACAGTTGAAAATTAATCTCTGATTTTAGTTTGAAAATTTTCTTTTTATGTAAACCTAATAATCCTAAGTTTAAAATTGTAATGTATATTTAATGTGTGTCTGTAGTAACAAATAAATTTTTTATCTATCTATCTATCTAGTTGTCAACAATAAAATTCTATTGTTAAATGTGGAAGCCTAATAAATATGACCTTGAACTTTGCGACTGTTAAATGACGATTCAATACTATATTTTATTCTATTGTGCATTGTACCTTAAAAGTCTAGTGTAGTAATATGAGGTCTAAATAGACCCACCTGAGAACACACAACTATCACTATGATTTTGAGAAAGGTAATACTTTAACAGAGATTACAAGCTGTTCGCTGGGGTAAACGTGTTCTTTAGTGGGGATAACGACTCGGTAAACGTAGTGTAGGACGTGCTCCGGCCAGGTGGAATGACGACCTTCGAAAGACTGCATGCAGATGCTGGATGCGTCAAGCTGAAGACAGGGCGCTATGGAGCTCATTAGGAAAGACCTATGTCCTGCTGTGGACTAACATAGGCTGATGATGGTGATGACAAGCTGTTCTAACTTAATATTTTTCTTGTTACAGGAACTGCCTTGAAACCCAAGCCTACAAATGTAGGAGAGGTAAGTAAATGCAATTGTTACGTGCTCAGTGGCGTAGTGCGCGAAAGTAAGGAGGTTGTGGGTTTGAATCCCGCCGCGGGAATGTTTGTTACGATCTGTAGATATTTGATCCCGGTGTTTTATGCATAGTAAAAAATCTTTCTACTGTATTACGTCAGTTATCTAGTACGTACCTATACGCATAAAACAAGCTCTTCTTACATCGGGGCTTGATGTTGCTGTGTGGTTGTCCAGCATTATTTATTGATGATGATGGTGATTTGTTTAATTTATTTTTAATTTACACATGTGGTAATAGGTTATTGTTAATTAAACGTGCACATTTAGTGACGGTTCGTTTGTTCAGTTTTAACATTGGACAATTAAAATGTTGTTTATATGCTTTAAATTAAATAATAATTCCTTAGAAGTTCCAAATAGGTAAAGATACCTAAATATATAATACTAGCGGTGCGCCCCAGCTTCGGACAGGTATTTTCTATAGCCTATGTTACTCAGTGATAAATGTGATAATGTAGCTTTCAAACGGCAAAACTATTTGTGAAATTGGTCCTTTAGTTTTTAAGTTTATTCGTTACGTACAAAAATACAAATATTTCTCTTCGTCTTTTTAATTAAATTAATTGCACCATCAAAATTTTACCTCTACAAGTCTACACCCATTTGAACCCTTTAGGGGTCACTATTACGACTATGATAGACCCTGATCAGGCTCCAAATGAGTGTTGGAGTAAATTTAGTAAAAACAAGAACAATATAAAAATAACGACGTGTGACAGAAGATAAGATCCTTCCTTACTCAAGGCCACGGTTACGAGGATGGCTTAGATGGTAGCTGAGAAAACAGGAGTTTGAAAATGTCCGACCGGCGGACTCGAAGCAACTGAACTACCATCGAAGCAACCCTCCAAATAGCCACCCACCACTATCTTGC
Source organism: Eupithecia vulgata (assembly GCA_946478455.1). Classification (NCBI taxonomy): domain Eukaryota; kingdom Metazoa; phylum Arthropoda; class Insecta; order Lepidoptera; family Geometridae; genus Eupithecia; species Eupithecia vulgata. Next base: position 13,447,751 of record OX297875.1, read on the forward strand.
AGTGCGGCCGGTTACTAGGAAGTGTGCTAAGAAATCTCGTATTCAGTGGACTAAATCCTAAAAGGCATGTGCCGGCGACCCAAGGTCTAAAGACGTTTTATTTTGAGTCGTCATACCATCATGTGCTAACCGATTTGGTATTTATAAGTAATTCATACACAATTGCTAAGTTGTTTTTTGTCATATACGAGTATCAGATTTATTTAAGGTGCATACCTGAGCCGATGACCTTGAGCAAATAGGCGTTGCTATCGTTTCGGCCCCGCACCTTCCGCGCAGCCCCGCCGAGAAAAAGTTTTCACGCGGAAACCGCAAAATAAGGAAAATCTACATGGCGGCACGGCGCGGCACCGCGCGGCGCGGCGTTATAAACGAATAGCTGTCTGATACATGAGAAATGCGGATTCGATTCCCACTACGAGAGATTTTTTACAATATCAGCAAATATTTTTTCCTGGTCTGGGTTTTGTGGAACCATAACCTAATCTGAGAACAGAACTCGGTACTTAGGGAGTAGTGTTGGGTAGTTGTTATAACTAGCTGCTACCCGCGGCTTCGCTCGCGTTGTAGGTAACTATCCCCTTCAAAAGTAGCCTATATATAGGTACATAGGTATCCCAATCATTCGAAAGTTTCATCCAAATCGGTTTAGTATTTACGGAGACAGGTAACAAACATTCACACAAACTTCTCTCATTTATAATGTTAGTAGGATATCAACGAATAGGTAGGTAATACGGTTGGAATGATTTGAAACAAAAAATATCTGAGCTAGAGGAGAAGGGGCTTAATGAACCAATATAAAAAATGACGGTTACGTGGTACTTAGGTTTTTTACACCATTAAGAAGAAATACCGATGCAATGGACGGAATGATAGGTTTCGATAGCCGGTTCGGATAGAAAGATTTTCCTCGAGTTTAAAGAAAAAAAATACAACCCCCCTAGAACCATTTTTACGACCTCTTTTGGAACTCCCAAGGGGAGCTACTTGGAAAATATTTTTTTTGCGTTAAGTGGGGAGGAAAATACATTTTAAACGCAAAAAAAATCTATTAAAAAAGTTTCCACACGCTTAAAGTTTTCACCTTTCAAAACTCGGCAACCGTCATTCAGGCCAAATTTTCCGAATTAAACAACTTAATGTATGTACATATTATGTTATAGGCTTCATAATTTCGGTTGGTAATAAATTTTATAGCATAAATTTTTTCGTTAAACTTATGCAATATTTAATAAAATTTAATTTTTTAATTTTTTATTAATATAGTCTGACCAGGAATTTTTAAGACAACCTACTCTATATTTTACTACTATTTTACTACGACATATTTTTTATATATAGAAATTGATATAGGTTTAATACTTATCTGTCATCCATTAAGCATATTATGGCAGCTGAAGGTCGTCCCTTTACGGATCTTAGACTATTATGATATTGTGCTGTACTTCGGAATTTTAATATAATAATAATAAATCATTTATTGTTCTTCTTGCACAATGAGCTTACATTTAAAACTAAAGTAGCAAGTATAGTATAAAATTAGATTAGAGCAACATTGCACAAGACTGATGCCTGCGTAAGGTTTGTAAAAAAACCTGTATTACAGTCACCAGGCTCCCACTCCGCGGTATAAGTGCCGTTACTTATAACATATAGGTCGGTTAACGACATTAAGCTAAGTGTACAAACAATAACTTAAAATAAAAACAATGATTACAGAAAAAGCAAAATTTCAAGTTATACAGAGGAAAAAAACTAAAAACTTTATTAAGTTATGATTTTGGAATCATAATTATTAAGGCATTATGGTTTGCCAGGCAGGTTGCGGAGGTAACTAGGTAGGTAACCTACTCCTTTTAGATTTTCAACAATTTATTTTGTAGCACATAATATAGGTAACCGTTATTTTATGTCTAGCTGATAAAATCAATCTAGTTTAGTTCCTTCCTTTAATGTTTGGTAACTCTAATGTGTCGTGTCAAATAAATAATTTTCATTTCATTTCATTTCATTTCATTAAGGCAGCATTTCCTTGTGATCTAAGGCAATGTGTGTGTGCGGGTGTTTTGTGTGAGGGTGTGTGTGTGCACTGTGCGTGCTTGAGTGCGTGGATTTGATGTGTGTTTCGGTAAGATCTTCTGAGGACACAAGTCTCAAAAAAGTATGGGCAACAAGATAACTAAAATAATATGAGGTATATATATAATATACTTTCGCGTAGTATTTGCGAGACCTCTAAACGTGTTTCCTTTTCACTGTCATAGCTTTCAATGTTTCTGTTTTTGATTTATAGTTCTTCTGTTTCACTTTTACAGTCTATCCACGTCATTTCTTTTTCTATCTTTTCCTATTCTAATATTTGTTCATCTATGTTTTAGTTGTCACTGTTAATTCTTCTTCCTGTTTTTCGTCTTCTATCTTTTTGATTTTTTTCTGCTAATTATTTTTGTCTTCAATAGCTCTTAAAATATAATTTGGGTCTCATAATGACATTGATCTAGAATGTCTTGGACTCACCAATTCTGGCAGATTGCAATCTATGTAAAATGTGTTCCCTTTTAATTATTTCGGTAATTGTACGATAAGATTTTCCATACCAAAAAGACATTTGAAATATTTTGTTACCTGCAGTTATGCATCGAATGTTAGAGATCATTCTGTGAAAAAGTCGCCTCAATTTTATTTAGATTTTTAGTATTACCAACTTTACTCATTGTTTTTAAGCTATAGGTGAGATAGATGAGTCGTGTATGGATATAATTTTCATTTATGATGGCCAGTTTAATAAATATTGTAAAATCCAAACGGGGTAATGATGCGATAATAATTGGCAGCTGTGTTTTGACAGCTGTCGTCGAAAATGTAGGTTTCCGTCCCACCTTTCATTTGAGCTATTAGTTGAAAGTCTAGCGCGTGTAGTTTCGGAGATAGCTCTATTTCAATTTTGACAGCTGTCATCGAAAATGTAGGTTTCCGTCCCACCTTTCATTTGAGCTATTAGTTGAAAGTCTAGCGCGTGTAGTTTCGGAGATAGCTCTATTTCAATTTTGACAGCTGTCATCGAAAATGTAGGTTTCCGTCCCACCTTTCATTTGAGCCATTAGTTGAAAGTCTAACGTGTGTACTTTCGGAGATAGGTCCAGTTCAATTTTGACAGCTGTCATCGAAAATGTAGGTTTCCGTCCCACCTTTCATTTGAGCTATTAGTTGAAAGTCTAGCGCGTGTAGTTTCGGAGATAGCTCTATTTCAATTTTGACAGCTGTCATCGAAAATGTAGGTTTCCGTCCCACCTTTCATTTGAGCTATTAGTTGAAAGTCTAGCGCGTGTAGTTTCGGAGATAGCTCTATTTCAATTTTGACAGCTGTCATCGTAAATGTAGGTTTCCGTCCCACCTTTCATTTGAGCCATTAGTTGAAAGTCTAACGTGTGTACTTTCGGAGATAGGTCCAGTTCAATTTTGACAGCTGTCATCGAAAATGTAGGTTTCCGTCCCACCTTTCATTTGAGCTATTAGTTGAAAGTCTAGCGCGTGTAGTTTCGGAGATAGATCTATTTCAATTTTGACAGCTGTCATCGAAAATGTAGGTTTCCGTCCCACCTTTCATTTGAGCCATTAGTTGAAAGTCTAACGTGTGTACTTTCAGAGATAGGTCCAGTTCAATTTTGACAGCTGTCATTGAAAATGTAGGTTTCCGTCCCACCTTTCATTTGAGCTATTAGTTGAAAGTCTAACGTGTGTAGTTTTGGAGATAGGTCTGTTTCAATTTTGACAGCTACTGTCATTATTATAAGTTAGATGGCTTTGCTGTTTTGACAGTGACGTTTGCTGTTATTTTGACATTTACCTTTTCTAAATTGATTTATTTAAGGATGGGGTACAAGGGAGACTCCAAGATCTTGTCTCCCAAGCCAACCTAACCTGCACGTGGTGTACCCTAGCAGGGATAACGAACTAGGCTCTGGTGAAAATATCAACATTTCCATTACTTGACACTGGCATAAAAGAGTCCAACCAGACTTATATTGCCATTAACTAAGAATCATCATTATTTAAGGATTGTGGATTAGATAAAACAAATAAATATAATTAATATTATTTCATTTCTTATTCAGATCTCAATTTATATATTTCCTAATTTTTTCATCATTGTGTTGTGAATATTTTGTTATTATTTTTTTTATATTCTCTTGTGCAAAAATATTGATTAAATTTGTTTACTTAATTATCTTTTCACAAGATTAAATAAAAGGAATAAACCTATTACATTAATTATTCACACATTAGCCAATGCTAGGCAGTGAATGCGTTCATCATTAGAGTACCTATATTTTATAAAACCAACATAAGTAATGGAATTTTATCAGTCTTACAAAGTTTTTTATATACTTAAGGGCTCTAGGCTCTAGGTAGTAATGGAAAATTCCATTACTTATGTTGGTTTTATAAAATATACTCTAATGATTAATTCCCGATGTCGCTGCCGACTGTACCATCGAAAAAAAATGGAGTCGACGTGAAGGGAATTGAGGCGCGGTCGACTTTACGAAAGTCGACGTTGCGGGAACCGACGCTGCGGGAATCGGCGTGACGGATACCACTCCTCTACTTTTAATACATCTTCAATTATAAGAATTGATTCTGGTCTAGAATCCTAGTAAGTTATTTGAATCGATGTTGGTTTCATTGGTTTTAGCTGTAACATACAAAATAATAGGATTTTTGTTTGTTATGTTCATGCAAAAGACTTTGATCGTTTTCAGTTGACTAATTTGACAAAATCCATGTCAAAACTTATCAAAACTGTTTTACAAATCTCGAACTCTACAAGATGAAAAAAGTCTATGTACCGTTTTAACCCAGTCTCCTTTACAGTTCGAATCCCATTTCCATTTCATGTCAAAGTAAGTATTACAGAATTCACTCTCAATCTATGTGTCTCTTAGCTGCAGGCAGCAGCGTAGTTCCTATTCTTGGATCGGATTGGAGTCAAGTGAGAGGTTGGGGGTGTACCTAGTGCCTCACTTCGGAGAGGCATAGGATGGTTTTGACTTTGGTAATTACTTATTAGATTTTAGTCTGATCAGCTGCGTATTCACGAAGAGTGTGATATTAGAAATCTGATGATGATCATGAACCGGGTTAGAACACATGTCATACCTACTTATTGTACCTACCTAAGCACTATGAATGTTTTACCTCTAACACAGGCATTTTTACTCCAGTTTTAACTTATCCAGTCACTGTACATCTGTAAATGAATAATAAATAAATGAATAATGATAAATAAATCAATAATTGCATGGTTTGTAGGTACTACAAAAACTCTATGGTTGATACTTACTGGACATGATTTTCATTAGGCATTGTAAGATTTTTTTTTCTTGTGTATTTGCCTGTTCCTCGATCTCCTACAATAAATACCTAATACAAACATGAGTAATTTGGATAATATCGCTAATAGCAAAAATAGCGAAAAATTGCTAAAATAAAATGAACCTTCTACCTACCTGATAGTATAGTTATACTTACATTACTTCTATCATCCTTTGAGCTTTCAGAGCTTTCTCCAGCTTACTGATCTTTTTGGCATTTTCCATATAAGCTATACGAAGGTACACACAACAACAATGGGTAGTCAATAAGTATACCTACGGTATATTAAAAGTACTACTTTAGGTCTAAAATCGTCCTTGCTCGACAGATATAATTATGTACTTATATCTACTTAATTACAAACTATTTTATCATACACGAAATAAAGTTTCCGGGTCGTGTGCGGATGACTGAGAATAATAAATAAATCGTAATAATGAAGTGTCATCGCGAGCCAGACGAACACAACCTCCCCGTACAACAGCCAGAGTGGCACTGCCGCCCGTCGCCCGCGCGACCACCTTCAAAGGTTAACGCCCTATAATAATACGGAAAAACTTAAAATGATTATTTGCCATATGAAAAACCGTCGCATCACAAAATCATACTTCCAACTTGTAGATAAAGTCTTTGCCGACATTATGGTGTAGAAAAAAGTACAAAATTCCAAGTCGTTTAGAAGGAGATACAATTTTTCAGTCCAAAACAGCTTCACTTTGTTAATTTTTTTCACATGGTTAATGAACTCGTAGAACATTTTTGTACTTCCAGTTTACAGATAAAAGGTCAATAAATGATATATATTTTTTTCAGCACATAGCATTAACTCCTCTAAGAGGAGATAGCCTCCAAAAAAGACCGATCAGCTCCTGTATGCGCCTTAAGTACTAAATGTCCGCAGCTTCGCACGCGCTTTTCAAGTAGCCTATTTACCTACATGCCAAATTTCATTAAGACCCTTTCAGCCGTTCTGGCATCATTGAGCAACAAACATCCATCTATCCATCCATCCATATAAACTTTCGCATTTATAATATCATAGCGTGATTAAGCCAGTTCGTATTAAAAGTTGTAATTGATATTGGAGTTAATAAATGTACTGACAAATTGTTGATTTACACATATTATTTATTTATTTTGTATTATTCTTAAATCGACAAACAAAATCGGAAATTCGAATTCGAATTGAAAAATCCAAGAACCGGGAATTCCTGGTACCAAACCCTACTGTGACACTGCGTGAGATTTCTATGCCGATCCGGTGGACGCACAGCTTTATTGTTAGAAAATGCTGCGCTTAGCCAATCCTTCGGAAAGTGAGTTTCCCTCTCGTTCTATTGAATTACGCTAAACATAGGTTTGACGTCCGTCCTTTACTTTCTATTTCTACTTCAATGTAGCTGAATCAATGAATAATAAGTATGTACCTAGGTGTAGGTACCCATGGCAAAATCTAGCTTTGTTTAGAGGTAGATCAAGGCGGATTTCATTGGAAATGCAATCCAAAATGTACTTAGATTTTGGGTTGCATTTCCAGGGAACGCGAGAACGAAGGCCAGTAATAGAGATAGTCAGCCTGTACCTATGAGAGGCCAGTGTAATCTCTATTACACTGGCCTCTTATAGGTACAGATATTATAACTTTTGAAGAAACAAAAACCAACGAAATCTAAGGCCTACTAGTTCATGCTAGCGGCTTCGCGAGCGTTGTTTCTATGGAAACGTTTAAAGGTTATTTATATTAATTTTTTATACTCATTTATATTCACTTTTTATATTCATATCCCATGGGAACTGATTCATGGGATGAAAAGTGTTTGTTTCATTCCAAGCCTAGAACTAACTCTATGCAAGATTTCAGCCCGATCCGTTCAGTAGTTTTGACGTGAAGAGGTAACAAACATCCATACTTTCGCATTTATAATTTTATTGTGTAATTGTAACTACACTAAGAGCACACAATAATCTTAATAATATATTTTTTAGTCGCAAATAAGTATAAAACAATCCAAAAACATGAATAAAAACAAAAAAGCATAGCTTCTAGGACAGTTTACAACAACGTGCAATTTCTGCAAGCAATGTGGAAAAGCCTGTTTATAAAACAGAAATAAACTCACACTAAAAATAAACGATTGGTTCTGGGCTTACAAGAAATCAAAGTGGTACTGGGCTAAGGATGATTTCATCCTCTAGATTATATGCTATTCTTAGAAAGATGATGCAATCTTCTTTAAAGCTCGATGGAAACAGATTTAAAACTTCTCGAACATTTTATGATGCAGTTCAGTTATTAACAGCGTTCGTGGAGTTTTGAATCACACGCACGGACGAGGCACGGCTCGCGCCAGCAACTGTCTGGTATAATTCTTGCCTAGATTCTAGCTAAGGTAAAAACATAATAGCAGAAACGTTAGGTACTCGATAAAAATAATGTTTCAAAATAATGCATTTTAGTATTTCAAATCGAAATATTTTGATAACTACTATGAATATCAATTTGGGATTTATGTTGATCTAGTTTCTTGACAAGGTAGTTTTTTAATGAAGATTCGTATTTCATTGAAATCATTACTTTATTCGCTACAGGCATTTTCATGTAGCATTTTCAATCTTATTGACCTGATTAACGAGGTAGCCGAATTAGCCGATGGCAGCATTATAAACAAAATTTACACATTTTTAAACGAGAAGCTGACTGACATTTTGATACAGGCAGTTCTACATCCAAACAAATCGAATACCTTTCTACACTTATAATAATATTATAAAGAGAAAAGAATAATATTTTTGTATGTAACAAATTAACTTAAAAACTACTGAACCGATTTCAAAAATTCTTTTGCCGTTAGACAGCTACATTATCAATTTATCACTGAGTAGCATAGGCTATAGAATATACCCATGCGAAGCCGGGGCGGACCGCTAGTCGCTGATAAAATCGTTTCGTGTAATTACCTGCATGACAGACACAATTCGATTGGACTTCGCTCGGACTCTGTTTTGTTATTAAGGCGCATACAGCACCTAAACTAGCGCCACCACCTACTATATGTTATTATTCTGTTTCACAAAGGAATTTTCAAAAATCCTTCTTCCAGTTTGTGATACCTATCATAAGCTTTTTTTTAATGCCTCTGTAATAGTTTTATTCTATTTAGTTTAGGAAGAGATACGAAGTTGCACTTGGTGGCCACCAAAATCTATTTTCGTATCTCTTCCTAAACTAAATAGAATAAAACTATTACAGAGGCATTAAAAAAAAGCTTATGATAGGTATCAAAAAATTACAAAGTTACCTCTAAATCAAACTTTGAATGATCAGTGTGAATAGAAAAATGAATAAAATGACACAAAATGTATACCAAAACATTGCAAACGTTATTACGCAGTGCATCACTAGAAAATATTTTAATATGCCATACAAATATTTTTCAAAACACCTAAATACCTACAAAATCGTGCTCGGCTGCCTGCGCATCGTCTTGCTCAGTAGTACTCGCCGCGCTATAGCATCGGCCGCTCGGGAATCCTCGCCTTAAGTCCCAAAACTTTTCGATTTCGGCGGGAATCGAACCTGGGTAATCTCTGACTTAGAGTGTGAGGGCTCTCTCTCTCACAGCATTGTCTAGCCCGAAGCTAAACAGAGCTTATTGCGTTATGGGTACTAGATAAATACCCATACATAATACAAGTTCTGCTTAGCTTGGGTCTAGACAATGCTGTGTGAATTGTCTAACATTATTTATTTATTATTATTTCCACACACTTGCTCATAAAATGGCTCTTATATCACCGCAATTAGGCACATAATGACATCTGTAATCAAACTGTGACTTTTTCATTACTATATTATTCACAAGTGAGTTATAGGTTTTTTTTATTTTATTTGGTTGAGTTGCTTTGTTCTTTAAAAAGTTTCGATACAAAAAAGATCTTGTTCAATAGTACAAATAAACTTTTTATCTACTAAATAAAATGATTATTTTATTCACAAGTGTGTTGAAAAACGTCGTATGATACACGTGTGTATTGGTGATTACCGTCCTCGGCTCTCTTAAGACCCTCGCCTAATGGCTCTGGTCTCAATAGCGCCTCAGCGGTAATCACCAACATTACACACTTGTACCAAAATGTACTATTATTGGCACCTTCTTGATAAATATTTTAAAACTCTTCTCACCCTAGGTCGTAGAACGCGCCCGCGAGACCTTCAACCGAGGCACCACCAAGCCTATAGAATGGCGCCGCAAGCAGCTGCAGAGTCTCATGCGGATGTACGAAGAGAACCAGGGAGCCATGATCGAGGCTCTGAACAAGGATCTGAGGAGAAGCAAAATGGAAGCGGTTCTCTTGGAGACTGATTACCTTATCAATGATTTGAAGAGCGCGCTGCATAGTCTGGATGACTGGGTGAAACCTGAGAGGGTGAGTTCTTTGAGTTTCAATAGGTAACAAATAGTCGTAAATACAGGGTGTCCCATGATGAGTAGAAAACCTTGGAAGGTGCGCGTTTGATTACGTCAATTTTTTTTAATCTTTTAGGAATTCGTACCTTTGTTCACATTTTTGGGCATTATACACACATCATCAGCCTATATCAGTCCACTGCTGAACATAGGCCTCCCCTAATGAGCGCCATAGCGCCCTGTATTCAGCTTGCCGCATCCATTTTACACAGAATTTAAACAATTTCAAATGTTTTATTTTTGGAATGTATTGAGGAAAAGCAGGTTTTATAATCACCTTTTAAAATATTTTGGTACCTACCAGTAACTTTCACCACATGTTTAAAATAAACATTTGATTGTATAGGCTCTTAACGTCTGGCTGACTGAAAGAAGTATCATTTGCAAGAATTTACAGCAACACGGAAACAATTGTATCATTAAGTATTGACGCAGTAACTTGAACGAGATGACTTGACCTTCCTAACGAGCAATTATGTTTAACCACTTTACCTATTAGATACTGCGGTTGTTATAGGCACTTTGTTAAGTGTAATTTGTTGTGTGACTAAAAAAAATCTTATCTCTTTGTGAGTTGTTCCGTGTTCGTCTCACTCGCTATGGACCAAAGTAATCGGAACGCGGAAATTTAAATTATATGCTAAAAAAAATCCTGTTTCGTCCCACTTTATTCTATATTAAAGGCAGGATTTAGTACCTTACCTAGAAGTTGACTTTCATCTCATTGGATGAAAGATGTATATGCATTAAATATAAAGGCTTACTTAAATAAAAAATTAGTCTGGCCATCTAATTCGTAAAAAATAATGTGGTGTTGTTGCTGATCAACTGATCATATAGAGCATTTCAATTAAAAGTTTTTTAATGTCATTTTCTTTATTTTATTTTATTTTCATAAATTATTTTGGATTACTCGACTTTTACAGGTTTTTGCCTAGGTATCGTATTTTTATTTACGTTCGTTACCATAATCATAAGTGTTAAAAAAAAAACACATTGCTATTTTTACTATTTTTGCATTAGGCTTCTTACGTCCTTCTCAAGGCGTCGAGTCCCACATCATTCTGGTCCCCCCCAGACCAGTCTATTCGTAAACGAATTAATTTTTTTTAATAACACGCCGCATTAAAAAAAAGTGTAACGGTATAGGCTGACAAAAAATTATTTAAAAAGACAGCAGATTATTTATAAAACTTATTATATCTTGACTCCACAGCCAGCCAAAGGCTTCGTAAACATGCTCGACGACGTTGTAATCTACAACGATCCTTTCGGCGTAGTCCTCATCATCGGCGCATGGAACTACCCACTGCAACTGCTCCTGCTGCCAATGGCAGGCGCCATAGCTGCCGGCAACGCTGTCATTGTCAAACCCAGCGAGCTGTCAGTGGCCTGCGCTAAATTCATCGTTGACACACTGCCTAAATACGTGGACAATGTAAGTAGACACTTTATGTCTTTGCCTTAGGACTCAAAATCGTAAGTCTCCGACTGCTACTGCTGTCAATGGCAGGCGCCATAGCTTCCGGCAATGCTGTCACTGTCAAACACAGCTGTCAGTGGCCAGCGTTAAATTAATTGTCTTACTAGCTTCTGCCCTTTTATTCATTTAAAAGATATATAACATGTGTAATCTTGTCAGAAAGATTTCACTTGTTTTAAGCCCATATATATGAATCATTTTTCTTCGTAGGACGCAATCATAGTGGTAGAAGGTGGACCACAGGAGACCACAGAACTTCTCAAGCAGAAGTTCGACTATATCTTCTACACTGGCGGGACCAACGTCGGCAGGATTGTGTACGAGGCGGCGACTAAGAATCTGACACCTGTCACTTTGGAACTTGGAGGAAAGAGGTTAGTTAGCCTAGCATGACACTTATCATTGTGGCGATTGACTACTCCGATGGGTAGAGGGCGCCACGTCGACGACATCAATACATAAAATTGTTGGCACGAGTTTATTTTAGTGGTTTTAATTTTTTTAAACACCATGAAATAGTATGTGCAATTGTTTTATATCATACGGCTGGGCAAACTAAAAAGTAACAACTGCCATCAGCTACATCAGCGCATTTGTTCAGGTCTCACATCCAACTGACGTTATGACCACAGAGTAATATGGCGTCCACTGCGTCCAGCGTTTTTAGGGTTTCAAACATCGGTTTTGAAACCCTTATGGTCTCGCTCTGTCCGTCCCCGCTCTTTCTTGAATATCTCAGTAACTACTGCAGCTATTAACTTGAAATTTGAAATAATGATACATTTCGTGCGCCATTACTGATTTAAAGAAAAAAATATATAAATAAATGAAAAATGAAAATGAATATTTTCAGTACAAATTTTGATGTTGAAATTTCAAAAGAGACCTAGGAAGACAAATGGGGTATCAAATGAAAGGTATCGTTTTGTACATTTCAAAACACTTTTTGAAATTTCTGTAAATTTCATACTTTTTGAAATATTTCAAAAAAAGACGAAAAATTGACCATTCCCCCCCCCCCTAGCTCCGAAGATTGCAGACCGATCCATGTACAATGTACTAGGCGTTTGTAGATATCAATCTATATTTTACAGGAAAAATATAGAGAAGTCTGTAATAATAATAGTTTTTGAAAAATGGTCAAAAAGGGGGGGATTTTTTTTTCAAAAGGAGGGGTACCTGCCTATGTGGGGTATCAAATGAAAGGTATCGTTTTGACCATTTCAAAACACTTTCTGAAATTTCTGTAAGTTTCATACTTTTTGAAATATTTCAAAAATAGTCGAAAAATTTACCTTTCCCCCCCCCTATCTCCGAAGATTGCAGACCGATCCACGTACAATGTACTAAGCGTTTGTAGATATCGATCTATATTTTACAGGAAAAATATAGAGAAGTCTGTAATAATAATAGTTTTTGAAAAATGGTCAAAAAGGGGGGGAATTTTTTTTCAAAAGGGGGTTACCTACCTATGTGGGGTATCAAATGAAAGGTATCGTTTTGACCATTTCAAAACACTTTTTGAAATTTCTGTGAGTTTCATACTTTTTGAAATATTTCAGAAAATTGATTGTCCAAATAATTGGCAAATGTTTGAAACCCTCGGCGCGCGAGTTACACTCGCACTTGGCGAATCTTGTTTTGTCAAGTTACGCTCGCATCTTGAAAATGTAAATTTCAAATGCATTTTTAGGGGACTTATCGAATGTATATTTTTTTTTTAGTGGTGCATTGGCACTATAGATCCTAATTAAGATACTTACTTCAAAAATAGGTGTAATACCTTAATTTTGGGGGAAAGGGTGATCCAATACTGTAGTGGAGCATTGACGACCCTGACAGATTAAATATAAAATCTTCAGAGGCATTAAGTTTTTCCCAAAATTCTTTAAATTTAATAATGCCCATCTATGAATACATCATCATCATCGGCCTATAGTCGCCCACTGCTGGACATAGGCCTCCTAATGAGCGTCATAGCGCCCTGTCTTCAGCTTGCCGCATTATATGAATACACTTAAACTTAAAAACTTTACTTTAACAATACAAAACTCAATGCATCCCGTGTTATTAATATTAAATTTATATCTTACATTTATCACTGTCGTACTAAAGTCGCTTATCGAATAAATACCATATATACATAACACGTACGGTCATAATTACTTGATAACGTGTTGTGGTGTAAGATTCATTATGCATCGTAATAAACAGGATTCTACATTACACTCGATGCGTGGAAAATTTGCTCTTGTTTTGAGGAATTTTTATATTTCCTCACCTCATCTCACCAGCCTATATTCATCCACTGCTGGACGTGACGCAGGCCTTCCCCTAAAAGCGCCTTATTGGCTTTTATCTCGCAGTGAATCGAAGTTGCCCTTGGTGGCCAGGGCCACCAATATCTGATTGATTGATGATTTGACGACCTCTGTGGCGCGGTGGGCGAAGGTCCGCCTGCGACGCAAGAGATTGCGGGTTCGATTCCCAACTTGGAACAAATATTTGTACGATCTGCAGGTATTTGTTCCAGGTGTTCTGGTCGTTTTCTATCATCATCATCATCATCAGCCTTTTTCAGTCCACTGCTGGACATAGGCCTCCCCTAATGAGCGCCATAGCGCCCTGTCTTCAGCTTGCCGCATCCAGCATCTGCCAGCAGTCTTTCGCAAATCGTCATCCCACCTGGTCGGAGGGCGTCCTACACTACGTTTGCCGAGTCGCGGTCTCCACTCAAGAACACGTTTACCCCAGCGGTTGTCGGTTCTTCTCGAGATATGGCCAGCCCACTGCCACTTCAGCTTGCTAATCCTTTAATCGTTTTAAATCGTTTTCTACATGTATAATAAAAAAAATCTATTTATGTTATGTATTGTATTATGTATATCAGTTATCTAGTACCCATAACACAAGCTCTGCTTAGCTTGGGGCTAGATTAGATAATGCTGTGTGAATTGTCCAGCATTATTTATTTTATTTATATCTATTTTCGATTCACTGCCTAAACTAAATAGAATAAAAATATTACAGAGGCATTAAACAAAAGCTTATAATAGGTATTAGGTATCACAAACTGTGCGATGGATTTTTGAAATTTCCTTTGTAAAACGGAATAATAAGATAAAGTGTTTTGCTCTTGTTTTGTGGATTTTTTTATTTCCTCACCTCACCTCAACAGCCTATATTGATCCACTGATGGACGCAGGCCTCCCACCTGAAAAGCGCCTCATTGGCTTTTATCTCCTGGGGGGAAATGCCCATAATCCCCTCACTGCGATCCCCAAACTGGACGTGCGTGTTGGGTATCGCAGTTCAGTGATTTTATATTTACTAGACGTGTTTATTTATTTTACCTTATTTTATAAATCCATCATAAAAAACCTGTATGGTAACTTTTACGAACTGGTTTGTCCTTCCTTATTATTATAGTCCATGTTATAGACCATACTGCATTTTTTTGCAACAGGATATATCTAACTTTACCTTATGTTCTACCAGCTTCTGCCCGCGGCTCCGCTCGTGTTTCCGTGATAAAAAATAGCCTATGTCCGTTCCCGGGATATTGTCTACCTCTCTGCCAAATTTGGTTAAGGTCTGTCCAGCCGCTTAGACGTGATAAAGTCGGAATAACAGACGGAGTTACTTGTCGAATTTTTAATTAATATTATAAATGTGTAAGTTTTAATAATAATAATTGTTTATTTCAGGCAACACAAGACAAGTACTTACAACGTAACTTAACTAGGGCCCATATGATAAATACCTTAGAGACTAACTACATAGTGTCACTGGCACTAGGTCAATGACGTGCGCGTTTAATGTTTGGATGGATGTTTGTTACCTCTTCATTTTAAAACTACTGAACGGAGCGGGCTGAAATTTTGCATACAGGTAGTTCTAGGTCTGGAATAAACAATAAGCTAGGGCATACATCCTTGCTTTTTATCCCATAAATCAGTTCCCATGGGATAGAATTAACCCTGAACAACGCGTGAAATGAGTCCCAAAACCGACGTTTTGTAAACCTATTTTAAGGCAATAAAAAATTGTAGAGAAAACGTTTACGATTTTACTTGAGAAGTTATGGGAGTCGAAACAAGATTGTCACAACTTGACTCGATACAAAAAAACGCAGTGTCCTCTATTATATATCTTATACATTATAATAAAATTTCATCTAAAAAATACTTAACTGAACACTTTAGACGATTATGGTTTATGTCTCAAAATAATGCTGGACGATTCACACAGCATGATCTAGTCCCAAGCTAAGCAGAGCTTGTGTTATGGGTACTTGATAACTGAGATACATACCTAATAGAATACATTGCATAAATAGATATTTTTATCATAAATAGAAAACGACCAGAACACCCTAAACAAATATTTGCAGATCGTACAAACATTTGCCCCGAGGCGGGAATCGAACCCGTAACCGCACCGCGCCACAGAGGTCGTCTAAGTTTATTGAAAAAGCTAACCTATTTCGCCCTAAAATGTAATCTTTATCCTTCCAGCCCAGTGTACATCGACAATACAGCCAACCTGGAAGTAACAGCCAAGCGCATCCTTTGGGGCAAGTACATCAACGCCGGGCAGACGTGCATTGCACCCGACTATGTGCTCTGTACTAAGGAGGTACAGCAAAAATTCCTGGAGGTCGCCAAGAAGGTCCTTAAAGAGTGGTATGGAGTTGACACGCAGAAGTCACCCGATCTGTGCAGGATTGTTAACAGCAGGCATTTTGGGTGAGTGTATAAAAAGGCATTTTGGGTGAGTGTATAAAAAGACATTTTAGGTGTGTGTTTCAATTTATTCTGGTTTTTAGTATTTGTTGTTATAGCGACAACAGAAATATAATCATCTATGAAAATTTCAACTGTCTAACTATCACGGTTCATGAGATACAGCCTGGTGACAGACGGACCCTTTGGGTAAAACGGAACCCTAAAAACGTTGCCATTAACGATAGATATGAACCTATATGCCCCTGAAAATAAATATGAACACATTTTATCTATTTTAATATTTACGGGAAATAACTCTTATTATATAACTACGTTTGATGTAAAAAAAAAACAGTATGCACTGGTTTTGTTAAGACATAGGAAAACTAATTATTGTGTTGATAATGAAAACAGTTTTTTTTATACCTCCCTACAAAAGGGAATCCCCCATTTTGAGATTTCGCTAGACAAAATGTATTTTCATTGCTTTCTTTAAAAAATCAAGAAGCTGATTGATTCGATGCAACTAGATGGCGCTACGAGTAACGTCTATTTACAGGGAATCGATTCTATGACCGCTTTTTATACAGGGTGTAACAAAGATATTATCCCGTGATCTCTGATCAAAGCTAAACCCCATCCCTGAAAGCTCATTAAATAAATAAATAATGCTGGACAATTCACACGGCATTATCTAGTCCCAAACTAAGCAGAGCTTGTGTTATGGGTACTAGATAACTGATATACTTAATACAATACATTACATAGATAGATATTTTTTATTATACATAGAAAACGACCAGAACAAATATCTGTAGATCGTACAAACATTTGTCCCGAGACGAAAATCGAACCCGCACCCTCCTTCACAGATGAATCTTCGCCCACCGCGCCACTGTGTTCGTCGTTTTGTTTGATCCTTAATTTCTGTCACAACCTATATTTTCTTTAATTTAACCCTTTCAGCCGCCTCCAAGCCCTAATAGACGCAAGCAAGGACAAGATCGCCGTCGGCGGTCGATACGAAGCATCAGAAAAGTTCATCGAGCCGACTATACTGGCCAATGTCACTGCCAACGACAAAATAATGGAGGATGAAATATTTGGACCGATTCTACCGATTGTACCGATCGAGAACGCTTATGAAGCGATCAAGTTTATTAATGCTAGGTGAGTTTAGTGTAAGACCAGCAGGGTAGTACAGTTATTACTCTAAAAGGAGCTATAAATCGAAATTTGTCAGAACATAATTATGTTTATAGTAAATGTTAAACTTTTCGTGGAAAACTTTTAGGATTACAGAAGCATTAAAAACTTATAATAGGTTTCACAAATTGTCTAATGAAATTTTTGTAATTTCCTTTGTACCTTAATAAGATAATGATGGCGGCGCTAGTTTGGGTTGGGATAACGCCTCAATCACCATAAATTATCATTTGTTTTCTTTAGTTGCCAAAGTTAGAAAAAAGATAAAACATTCCTGAGAGAGATTTATAATTTAGTATTGTGAAAGTTTGGTGTTGGAGCGATTATTTCCATAAATACCTACTTCAAAACTGTGTTCTGTGAATCTGACCCTTAGATTATGTGTGTTTTGAACTGTGAACTTTATTGTGTGTTGATTATGTCCGTTTGCGTTTGAATTGGGTGTGAAATGTCTGGTCATTCCGCGTCCATGATTGATGGTGAAATCTCGACTGCACACATTGCATTACATTGCCATTTTGCACAAAACCATAATCTGGTTCTTTAAGGTTATTTTTATGATGGACATTCCATAATGTCTGTTCCCATTTTGCACTAAAACATTATCTGGAAAATACAAAGGTCATTTATGATACAGATCCCACTTTTAACAATACGTTAGGTTTTTAAATAAAATCTTAATATTTTAGACACCGTATAATGGTATTTTGAAAGTATACATTTGTACCACAACAAAGGTATTCAAACTCCTACATCTGGGAAGGAGAAACCGTTGACAAAGTCCATCTAGGACACAGTAAATTCCCGCCCTGGGTAATTTTTTTGTAATTGGCATAATTTTGTCTAATTCTTTGAAAATATAACCGGGGTATGCTAAATTCACGCGATTCAGCGTTACCGATCCGAGCGTGATGGTTATAAGACGCCTTGTTAGACGCTAAACATAGATGATGACGGCTGTATTCGAGTAAACGCAATTCAGCGTAACCGAACCGAGCGTGACGGCTCAGCTTTGTTCACATATCAGAAGTGTGTTTTTATATAAAATCCGGGGTACACATCATAGTCCGTGCATTTCAGGGAGCCTCCGTTAGTGCTGTACTTGTTCAGCCGACAGAGCAACATTCACGACTTGTTCGTGGAGCAGACTCGCTCCGGCAGTCTGTGCATCAACGATACCATCATGTTCTATGCCGGTAAGGCGTATGCCTGGGAGGCTGGATGCAAAAACATTATTATCTTGAAAATTTTGATCCGCGTTCATGTTAAGTCGATGCTTACAAAAATAAATAAAATATTGATTTCTTCTAAAGTTTGGAAGATTTCGAGCAGTGAAGAAAAACAGAATGAATCTCTCTTCCATGTTTAAATTGTTTTAAATTTTTAACATTTAATATCTCCAGGTATATAATACTTTCGCAAATAAATTATTTTGATTCATCGATTGAATGTGATTCTATCAATTGTGATGACCATCAGAATTATTGCTTCAAAATGGTTTCTGCTACAGCAAGTTTTCTTTAAGAATGGTTAACAAAAACATGAACGATATTAGTTCTGTTTTACTTAACAGAGCAAAATCTCAGAACATATATGGGGGCTCTGTTCTATACAGATGGAAGCCGAATACCTGCCTTAATTCGTTAAATTCTAATAGATCTTGGTATCTTTATAAATTGAATCTAAGTAATTAGACACAAGGTCCAACTTTAATAACTACATACTCTAATATACCTAGTAAAATCTTTTAGGAAAGGAACGAAAGATAATTTTGTTTTTGCAAACGGCTATATCCAACTGGTGGTGGTTGTCTCTTCATAATGCACTGAAACATCTATTCTATAAGGTTGAATATCGCGTGTGTTTCTGGTTGTTTTTGTTCTAGAATGGTCTCGCTTTGGTTTGTGATGGACAACTCTGGCTAAAGAGTTTTCGATCAATCTCTTTCGGTGGTGGTTTTCGTTTCGGTGATGGAAATCTGAATGTATCTTTGTAAAGATGAATGTATGATATAACTGAAGCATGTGCCTACAGTCAACGAGAATTCAAACGCTTCGAGGGGTTTTTTGTAGAAAATTTACAATGTTTAGCAATTTTTTTACTAAATTTGTAAAATCTCGTTGACTGTACCAATTCGTTGTTGGGTGGTGGTATCAAGATGCGTTGTTTATGTAATAGGAACTACTCTACAAAGAATAAGAAAAACCTTAACCAAGTCTTATGGAATAACTACTAGCTAAAACAGTATTTAGTAGTAGTCATAGCTGCTGGGCCGGCCATATCTCGCGAAGAACCGTCAACCGCTGGGATAAACGTGTTCTTGAGACGATCACGATTCGGTAAACTTAGAGCAGGACGCCCTCCGGCCAGATGGGATGACGCGAAAGCAAAAGACTGCGGGCTGATTCTGGATGCGTCAAGCTAAAGACTGGGCACAATGGCGCTCATTAGGGGGAGGCTTATGTCCAGCAGTGGATTAATATAATAGGCTGATGATGATGATGATGACTAGCTAGAGCAAAGGGTTTTGAAGATTTTGTCGCTAACATCGGCTACCACACTGATTGTTTTATTGTCAAAATCGAGTATCTCCATAATGTTACATAATTGAATTGAGGACACTTGTTACCCGTAAAATAATGTCTTAAAGTGTCAGGCTTCTAAGATACGAGTACTTATATGAAAAGAGCCAAAGAAGAAAGTGCCCTAAAAATGCATTTAAAATTTTTATTTTCAAGTTGCGCGGGTAATATGACGGAAACGCTGGACTCAGTGAACGCCATTTTTCTCTGTAGTCATGACGATGTTGCTGATGATAGTGGATACTTTTTAGTTTGCCTACACAGCCGTATGACATAATAATAATGCGCTTACTATTTCATTGTGATTAAAAAAGGATTTAAATAAAACAAAAAAAAAATGTTGAAACTAATAAAAATATTCCGACTGCTTGTTGCCTAAGCTATCTATATTTTAGTTTTTTTTTCCTTTAAGGAGTAAAATACCCTATTTTTTGAATATCTCAGAAACCTGATGCTTTAGGACATTTTTACTTGTATAGGTAAGTGTCCTCTATCCAAATATATAACTTTCATTGTGCGCCGCGATTTTGAAAAAAGAACAGTATGGTAGACGATGTTAGGACCCCCCTCCATACAGAAATCCTTAAACCCTTTTGTTGTCGAAACCAGAAATTAATATACCTACTCCTGGTTTATGACCATTCATTTACCTAGTAATTACATACACATTAAACCTTAAAATATTGGAAATAAGTATTGAGTCACAAGGGTTCAGCGCTTCAGTCATATTGATTTCTGTATTCGTGCCTGTGAATAATGCATTTTAATAATGTTTTGTTTTAGTAAATAATAATGACAGTATGTTGTTATTAATACAAAGCGTTTCTTAACCTTGAGCATGAAATTCCTTAGTCTCCTTACATAGCTGCCAAAAAACCTTACCAGCCGGTAACACAGCTGAGTGCATACTTGCATTTTCTTTACCATTCTGGCGTTCTCGGCCAACCGAATCCCTAAATTAGTCCTTTTACGTCTCTTAATATTTTCCTTAAAATAACTTTCGTATTAGCCTCTAAATCATTTCATTTATTTGCATCTTCCCTATCAAATCTTTCGATTCTTCTTTTGGTTCTTTCTCAATTTCCAATCGTAGGTATACCCTATCACTATCAATCTTTATAATTTGTTCATTAGGTTATTAATTATCTCAATCTTTTTAATCTCGCTGGTTCTATAATCTATTTCGGAACGAATAACTACTCTCTTCTATGTAACAAGCCTTTCGAATCTTCTTTTGATTCTTTCTTAATGTCAATCCTATACCCCCATTTTAAATCTTTATAATAGTAGTTCATAAAATAGTTGTAAATTATTTCAATCTCTCTAATCTCACTGATTCTGGAATCATAATCAGACTAAATCTATTTCGAAACTAATAAATATTATCTATTTTTATTACTCTTCATAAAATCCATTCAAGTCTTGAATTTTGTCTCGTCTCCCTCCCCCATATCTCTATCTCCTTCTCGAGAAAGGTTAAGTAACGCTCGGTGGTGGCTCACCCTATATTCCACTGTAGAGAGAAGCCGCTAACAATGTACCTCTTCACAACCGACAATGGCGTCGTGTCAAGTTTCGTGGACAACACCAGCAGTGGATCGATATGCGTCAACGACACGATGATGCAGATGGGAGGTACGTTCTCGAATAAAAATGATGCGGGCGCCATTTTGTCGAAGGAGCTTACAACAAAATGGCGGGCACTAATAGGTTATGACGCCGACGCCATGATGTTGAAGGTTATAATTTTACAAAATGGTGGTTCAGTCAGAATTGAACCACTAAAACTGTAATATGTGAGTAAAATAAGCTTTAAAATGTTTCTTGAGTATAATTATTAAGTGATAAATAACGCATGACGATAGGAACCTACTAATGCTTGCATGAACGCCTTTAATGTAATGTACCTATATAGATTTGTAGAAGACAAGTAAGGCCTAATTGGGAACAACAGCGGAGGCCGAGGTATCGACAAAGTGAATATGCTTCTTGGTACATGGTCTCTATAAAGATAACTTTTTCCTGTTCTTAGGTTCTACTGCCCACGTGATTGACATGTAAAAGCCATTCATGAGATGATAATGTTTACCCGCAAAGTAGCCTAATGTCAAAGTAGCCTATACCACAAAGTAGCCTATTTTAAACTTATCTTAATTAGTAGTATATAACCGGTTTACTTACAAATATTATATCTAGATTATTTTAGATTTTAGCATACAAAATTACTAACAAATTATAGATCATTGTAGTCAGATTTTTTTTTTTATAATGGCTCGAGTGTGGACACATTGCTTAGTAGAAATGTCTACTAGAACTTTAATGTCTAATTTGAACTTTTATTACATAGTTCAAATTAGACATTAAAATTCTTTAAATTTAAAATCACCATAGACAGTGCAGACACTGCTAAAATTGCATACCTAGATGTTCGAATTCTGTTATTGTCTTATCCTATTATGGCGGTATATAACATTTCATTAAAATTCAAGTTCATTAAAGTACATTTGTATGGAGGCTTAAAGGTTCGCAAACGTACAATTTTCAATTTCGGCGTGACTCGAACCCCAGGACGGGGCGCGGAATCGAGTCCCGCCGAATTCAAAATTTTTGGGAACTTATTATAGAGATATCCAGAGAGCGCTATAACAAAAATCCTTAGACATTTCTATATTCTAATCTATTTTCATTTGATAGTTGAGACGCTCCCATTCGGCGGCGTCGGACACAGCGGTATGGGCGCGTACCACGGGAAAGCTTCCTTCGACACGTTCACACATAAAAAGAGCTGCTTGAAGAAAAACTTCGCGGCTATCGGAGAAAAACTGGCTTCGTAAGTAGTATCATCACTGTGAAGCAGTGCGATTGTGTTTTTTATAACGTAGTGTTTTTGGATTTTCTCCTTACTTAAGGCTTAAGACCTTGCTTCTTGCCAAATTTCATGATGAGGTCACCGGAAAGTACCCTATAGGTTTTGTGTGCATGTGATTTACTTTGAGAATTTCAATAAATTTGATACTTTTGATTACGTACACTTAGAGGTTTGATTTTTATATCAGCTCCAAGAGGTTGATTTGAGTATTCGATGTTAGTTTTAACTCGATACCCGCGCGCGTTCCTGAGAAAAGGGAGTTGATTGTGGTCACCCACCTCGTAAATTACAATAATATAAATTACAATAAAATTATAGTTACAAATTAAAACTAGTATTCATTACAATTGAAACAATTGAGCTAACTGCAGACTGCTGCAAACAATCCACTGGTATCTCAGATGAACCATATCAATACCAGTTGTGACGTCGTCGCGTCGTCCCCAAGAATAACAAGAGCTTACTGTTATTCTTGGGGACGACGTCGTCGCCCCAACTGGTATTGATATGGTTCAGCTGAGATACCTTCGGATTGTTTGCAGCAGACCCTTAACTTCCGCAACTCTTAATTTTAATTGGACTCAAAAATAACACTTGCGGAAGTTAAGGGTTGAAGGTTCTTTTTATAAGTTAGACGTTTTCCTCATGTTTCGTTTCATAATTTAATGTAGACAGCGCTATTAGACGACCGATTACATAAGTACATATTATTTATTTGTCACACAATTAAATTACACAATAGATCTTGGCATTATTTGAATAGAACATAAAAACGAGTTCACGAGTGTGAGCTGTAATTGGTATAATAAGTAACTCATGAATTATTTAATTTCGTCTGTTTCCGATACAAAGGGCGTTAAGACCATTTAGGGTAAAATGAATTTTTGATTCAACCTTACATAATTTTTCAATCTCTTTCGATCTGTTTATCTAAATTCCCCTACACCTAATCTAACACCAATTTTTTTTTCGAGCTAATCATTTATTTTTCTACAAAATCGGGTCGCAAAACTTTTTTTATGCCACAAACATTTTAAATTTCATTTATAAAATTTAGCGTAAACACCAATTGTTTTATATGAAATTTATCAATATCAAAACAATATAAGAATTACAATTTAATTTAAGTATATATTATTCTCTTCCCCGCAGAGGCCGCTACCCGCCTTACACAGACAAGAATCTGTCTTTCATCAGAACCCTGATGAGGAAGCGCACCGGACCCTCGCTGAAGTTCCTGCCTTATCTGCTGGCTTTTGCGCTCGGCGCCGGCGTTTCTTACGGGATATTCGCTTGGCAAAAGGTAAAGAAGTAAAGAAACAGCAGTCATCAGCTCACAAAAAAAAAATCAAGTTACAAGAAGCTGTATAAACAGATAAAACAATAAATAAATAAAACCACATACAACTTAGGTAACAATAATGTAAATATTTTGATTCTACCAGGCAGGCTGGCTAAATCTTTAGACACGAAAATAAATATTTGGGGTTAGTTTAGGTATGGCGGAATTCATACATAGCATATATAGTAATACTAACTTCCGCCCGCGGCTTCGCACGCGCTTTTCCGGGATAAAAAGTAGCCTATGTCCGTCCCCGGAATTTTCCAAATTTTTCAAAATTCGATTTTTTCCCAATTTATAACATTACTAGCGTTCCGCCCCGGCTTCGCACGGGTACTAGATTATGCATGTATTATACATATAAACCTTCTTCTTGAATAACTCTATTTATAAATAAAACCGCATCAAAATCCGTTGCGTAGTTTTAAAGATACAAGAAGCATACATAGGGACAGACAGTGGGAAGCTACTTTGATTTTATACTAAGAAAATATTGATTAGGGATAACATAGCGGGTAGTTACCTATAAGTGTTAGGTTTTTACTAAACCTAAAAACAGACTTCAAATTCTTGAATATTAACCATTTTTTCTATGTTTTACGAGATAAATAGTACTCAATCCTTCAAAAGTAAACATTGCTGAATTCAGAACCTCTCCTTTTTTGAAGTTGGTTGATATTAACAACTGTGTAAGGTACATATTTGTATTGAGATGCTAACAGATTAGATGTTTATATTATACTATAATCTATCACTGTGTCAAATTTCATCCACAAAGGTTCAGCCGTTTTTGCGTGATTGAGTAACCATCAATCCAAACTTTCACATTTATAATTTTAGTGGGATTCATAGACAAAGGCCCGTATTGTTAAAGTTTGCTCAGTCTTAAATCTGTGTTTGAGTAACATTTGTATGACATTACCGTTACTAAAGCATAGATTCCGCCGTGCTTGGGGTAGTTCTACAACCAGACGAATAATATTTCTTCACATTATTTTCCTAAAACCATGATAAATAATAAATTGTTGTTTCTTTATTTTTTCTAAATCTTAAAAATTAGTAAGTAGAGTAATATGAAAATATTATGTATTTTTGCCTTTGTTAGTAGTTGAAGCTCAAATGTAACCAATAAGTATTCAATAATTATGATTTCTAAGTAAAATTGTCTTTTATTTAAAACCACTCTTATTTAAATGAATTATATAAGAATCCAGCGCTTATTCCCTCAGAAATAAGGTATATTTTCAATATCGAACAGCAGCCGATTGCAACCTATATATTTCATTTGAAAATCAACTCACTAGCTAAGGCACAAGTAACCTTAATTCGCAGAGACTCTTTCCTGTCTTGGTTTTCTGAAAAGACGAGATTAAATATTCCACTGCGTGCTAGCTAAATTTACCTCAACAGACCATAATGGTCCACTACTGGACGCAGGCCTCCCCTTAATTTTTTTATCTTATGAGGGGTAATGCCTATAATCCCCACGCTGGGCATGCGGTTTGGGAATCGCAGTTGCTGCCCGCCCCCGGTGTATATCCCTTAGTCGCCTCTTCCGACACCCACGGGAAGAGTTGGGGTGGTGCAAGTTCTAAGCCGGCACCACACGGCTGCTTATAAACACTAGCTACATTTGGTAGGTAGGTACTAATGTGAATTGCCTTTCTATCATCAAACTGTGCAGTCCTTTTTCCGTTGTGTATACAGTTCTGATCTTATATCATGCCTTTCGGGGCCGCAACGAAAGTGGCTATTTTAATCTCCTTTTCACTTCTTCCGCTGGTACTTATACAAAAAAATTGAGTACCTAAAGAGAATCATTTAACACCATATTTCTTATAAGATATTATTTGTTTTAAATTGCAATTATCGATGAGCTTACGAATCCTAGCTAGAAATAAATGAATAAATAATTCTGGACAATCCACACATCATCATCTAGCTACAAGCAAAGCAAAGCTTAGGGCTGATGAAATGTTATTGCTTTCCGATTTTCAAAGGCGCTCCATAACGGGCTATACTTTTCGGGCTAAATTGAGTCGCTACATATTTCCCGGCAATCCCAGAATATTTTTCTTGTGGACTTTTTTAAGTCAGTAGACCTTCTTATACTATTATAATACGGGCCACTATAATCTCAGCAATATGTCCTAGCCAATCTTTGTATTTTTTGGTACCTAACCAATATACCAAAAATATAACTGGACCACACCGAAAATATTTGCAATGCTGCCGAGCAATGCTTTGCAAATTGCAACTATAGTTTTCCGAAAAGGGTGAAAATAATAGTCAAAAAGTATGTAACGTTTTCAAGAATAGCGCTATCTGTTGAGAAAATAATGTACCGAAACTGATAGTGTAGTGTGGACCTATGGGTTAGTTACCTCGTTGGTATGGACTGCGGACTCAAGAAAACGGAAAATTTTTAAACTTTGAGCGTTTACTTAGTTCTCTATAATGCACGACAATTTATTGTACGGCCGAATAATGTACACCTTGATAATCCGTGTCAAACCCTAATTTAATTAAAATTGGAAGCCATGACACGGATTATCAGGGTGTGCATTATTTGGCCGTACAATAAATTGTCGTGCATTATAGTGACCTAAGTAAACGCTCAAAGTTTAAAAAGAAAATATTTCGGCGGGAAGCCAGTACCGAGGCTAGGTCACGGGTTCAAGTCCCACCGAAATTGCAAATTTAGGGCATAATATTAATTTAAAAAAAAAACACCGTATGCGAGGGCTTACGCACTTTAATAACAAAAACCTTATAATAAATTATGTTATTTTTTCTTTCTTTTCAGACAATGTCCGAAAGCGATTAGATATGAGAGATCAACCACCGTGTTTTTTAAAATCTTCGGTTAAAAATAGCATGCTGAGTCACATCATACGGCTCAACCATTATATTTGCAAGACGTTAATAATGTAATACATACTTTTTTAATAATAATAAAATAATATTAATGACTTTACTTAACATTGGTCAACCCAAAGGTAAAATAGTGAAATGTTAAAAATGGTTTGCATATAGGACATAATTTTAAATATTGTGTGCCTCTGCAATACAACAATACATAAAACATGGATTTTAGAAACAAAAACAAATTATTTTAGGTCAGTTATAAGTCTTTTTATGTTATTGTGATATAAATAAGTCTCTGTAAGCTTTGTTATTCTTTACTTTCTTACTATAACTTATTATTATCGTCAAAAATTGCATATTTATTCTATGATAAGTAATTGTGACAATATAATGTCAATGTGGGTTCACAAACTACTTATAAACATTATGCATGTTTAAAAGGGTGGGGAAACATGGCGGGTTTTAATGGAAATGCCTGGGGCGATCTTTCCTTTAGGAGTTGTCAAAAAAGGCTGCCCTTTTAGGTGTTCCATTTATTTTTAAAATATATATTAATCAATTTCACTTATTTTAAGTGCACTGATAAATACTTATAAAATATAACCATTGACCACGATTTATACGTATTTGTTTTACCAAAGGCAATAAATATTTTTTTATTTCTATGAGTGTCAGCTCTAAGAGCTACCTATGTATTTACTACAAATAGTATTTATGTTAAAACTTCACAGAAGCTACCGTTTAGCCACACCCTGTAAATCACATGCCGCACAAGCCTTTTTCCTTTTATGTTCTGCATTTACTTATTTTTAATTTTGTCGAGGTGTTTAACTGTACTTGTAGACGAATGTCTTTTGTCTTATTATGTTTTAAGGATGCATAAGTTCGGAATTATAGATTACCAATAAAGTTATTGTGATTAGCTTGTGATAAGGTTGAACAGGACTGGAATGGAATATTTAATATTGTTTTATAAAAAATATTGGGATAATAAAACCTATAACCTAATGTCTACTGTCGTTTTTTTTTCTAATATTATATACCCTGTCACGTCGAGTTCCTGGAAGGAAGCCGCGGTCAAAAATAGTACCTCTACAGCAGCTAGACTGCCAAGAGGGCGATGAGAACGCGTTGGCGAGTATATTGTATATAGTAGATCTCAGATCTAAAGTTATTAATAGGATTTTGGAAAACTACATTAAAGTCATTTATTTCATTTTTAAACTTTTACTAAGCACTGATACATGTCGAAAGATTTACATAAAATATTGTGTTGTCACACTTATTAAACAACAGAATTATTTTCACAAAATAAGGATGTATTTACTATAGAGGTAGGTAGTTTCGTCAATTGTATTGTAACATTTATTCATCAATAATTGGTTTTTAACATATTGTAGTAAATCAATGTCAGGTTCTTGTCTTAGGTCGATTGGTATTTTATTTAAAAAAATTACAGATAGGTATACAATACATTTGAAGCTTTCCAAAATTCTACTTAAGTCGAGTTCGAGGTTACCACTACTAATAATCTATTTTAAACTCCAAGGTTATGTTATGACACTGAACCTCTGCATTTGTCACCACATCTTCAATATTTTCTTGCATATTATACTATATTTTGATACGTGAACTCACTAGCCATGGTCATAATATTAAGTTCATTGAATTTACCTCGACCTACAAGAGTATCTATATTTTAGGCCTAGTATGTATCAAATACACCAATACTTTTGTAGTACAAAGGAATGCAATTTGCTGCAGTACCCCAAAACAATAATGCATAACTCATTAGAGAATGAAAATAAGCAAAGTAGACATCCCCGCCTATTTCTTAAATTTTTTGATCCTATATGTTGCGGAGCTCAGATTTTTGATAGCTCGTCTAGTTTCCCACCTTAACATTGCATCAATCCATACACCGAAAAAAATATTTTTGTCACTTCTAGGCACATCCATTACCTCTAGCGCTCTCTCAACCATAGCGCAAGAATTTCTCCCCTTGCTCCTAAGCCAAATTTACAACATATATCCTGATAAATAGGATCTAAGCTTCCTAAAACAAACGATACCTTATTGGGTTGTACCTAGGACATTGGAAAGAATGAGCATAGTGTAGTTTAGCTAGTTTGATCGTATATTATTATTTTATTGACTAATGGAATACGGAAATAAATATGGTTAATTTAAATAAAACTCAGAAATGAGCCACTGTGTACCATGGAGTCGACACAGTAGCTAGGCACAGTGGATCGGGGGGTAGTAACCATTGTAGTACATAGAGATTTCTTTCCTTGAATACCTGTTTTTTTTTGTTGCGAAAACGAATCCTCCTTCCGCACAAAAACCTCGCGCCGCCGCCGCGCGCCGAATCAACCCTGCTTGCTACTGTAGTTCAGACTTAGAGTTGATAGTGGGTTTGGTAACTGTGTTTGTTTTTTATTGACGATGTTATTGAACATACCTGGAACAAATACAAATGCCATATAACGCTTAATGTCAACGTCAATGACGAAAAAATGAATTTGTCATGTCATGTGTCACGGAGATTTATTTTTTAGATGGCAATTTTTTGTTCTTCAAACCTTTTTGTTTCTACTTCTAAAATAACTTTTCCATTTTTAAAATTAAATTAGTTGTTAGAAAAACTAAAACAATTCTGTAAAGATGCTATTTCCTTGAATTTATCTCTAAATTCGTTGGAAAAAAGGGTTGTGAATATTTTGTATAGTGGCAACATTACTTACTTACGAACGAAAGTGCTTGTGATGAGCAAAGACGATTGAATTTATTGAAAAGTGTCGATAGGCCAATAAAACTGCTGAAATTAGCCAGAATCTTCAGGTATCTACAAAATCTAATAAATAACACCCTCGCATGTGAGGGTACTATGTGGTGGTGCTGTTCTTCTTCCGCTAGTTCAGGTGCTTATTCACATTTGAGGGCTTGTCTGACTACTCCCAACCCATAATCCTATATGGCGGCCATATTTTTATGTCATGAAAGGCGTTGACGCTCTATCCCATCGTAATCATTTGCGTTGTTTGTTCCTCAGGACCGATGGCTGCGATACGCAAAAAATTAGTGATCGTCGGTGACGGCGCTTGTGGTAAAACATGCCTCCTAATCGTGTTCAGCAAGGATCAGTTTCCGGAAGTGTACGTGCCGACTGTGTTTGAGAATTACGTCGCCGACATAGAGGTTGATGGCAAACAGGTGGAACTGGCGCTGTGGGATACAGCAGGCCAGGAGGACTACGACCGTCTGCGGCCGCTGTCCTACCCTGACACGGACGTGATCCTGATGTGTTTCTCGGTGGACTCGCCAGACTCGCTCGAAAACATCCCCGAGAAGTGGACGCCTGAAGTGAAGCACTTCTGTCCCAATGTGCCCATCATCCTAGTAGGCAATAAGAAGGACCTGCGCAACGACCCGGCGACAATCAATGAGCTCCGCAAGATGAAGCAGGAGCCGGTGAAGCCCCAAGAAGGGCGCGCCATGGCGGAGAAGATAAACGCGTTTGCGTACCTGGAGTGCTCAGCCAAGAGCAAGGAGGGCGTGCGTGAGGTGTTCGAGACGGCGACACGCGCCGCGCTGCAGGTCAAGAAGAAGAAGAAGACGAGGTGTTCTCTGCTCTAAGTGCCGTGAAGGGGACTCTGAATCATTCGCATACTGCCTGTAACTTACGTTGGATTGACTCTGAGCAGGCGCGGCGCCTCCACAGTGCTTCCTTCTGATACTGACAGCTGCCCGGAGGCCGATCCTGCGCCTCGCGGACCACGCACACTACAGTATTTGTGTGGCTACACTTTCACCATTGGTACTTGTATATTTTATAGTATATCTATTACGAGTAAGCGTAAATGCCTTATCATTATATTATTGTTGGGGGAGAGTGGGCCTCCTCATGAGGCTCATATTTTTGTGCTATCATGTTTATACTTATAGCATTTCTTCAACTTTAGTTATAATATCCTCAACCGGTGTCATCTCACCGAGACTCGTTTAGTTCGGTATTTTGTATTTTAATTTTTTCAATAAAATAGTGATGTTTATATTGAGTAGGATGTGTTATTTGACATACTCAGCCAAGTGCCTGTCAGCAGCGCCTCTGAGGCGTCCATCTGATTCTGTAGGCGGTTTATTGTAATCTATTGTTTGTGTGAAACTTAACTTCCTAATATAATTTATTAGTAATAAAGGAACCCCATGTTTTATCAATTCTTTTCTAGACTCTTTTTGACTTTTATAAAATGCAGCATTTATGATACACAATTGTATAGGACAGGGGTTTATGTTAGATCACATATTGCATGTTATGTTTTATTAGTATTGTAAGTACAAAATTATCTTTCAAATATAAATGAAATAACATTATGATTAGATTCCTTTTTATATTTTAAGATTTATTATTTTGGATCTACTCCAATTACAAGTTTATAACTAATAATTGACAGTTTCACTTTAGGTATTCCTGGACATTTTCACTAGTTGTAGCGGGTTGAACCTCCTCCGTGGTGCGAACATGAACTTGCGCTGATGTAATTCTGTGCTCGAAGTCCGGTATGGGATGGAAGTTCCATTGGGCAGTGGGGATTTTTCTAACCCTCGCAGTTCTGGCATCCAATCTGAATAGACCAATGTATTCACAAAGCTAAGATCCCTATTAGGGACTGGAGTAAGAATGTAGAGTACCTCTTTTTCATAGTCTATGTTTCGAATAAGCCCTGCAACAATATACAAACAGTCTTAAGGCACAGTTTTAAGTTATCAGACTAATCAGCTGTTTATTACACTAGATACTTCACAGATAACATTTCTGATATTATTTTCCTTCATTTGTGTTGAGAATTTTTTACTCAAGACTGATGTCATCAGTGAGTCACAGTGTAGCCATAAATAATTTGTTTATAAGGTTCAAGCTTAGTTCAAAAGTGCATTCTTGTTAGTCAACAGGTCTGTGACAAGCTGAGCAGGCAGATTTCTTTGTATCCTCATTATCATCATCATCCATAGCCTGACTTCACCCCATCTCTGTATAGGCCTCTTTATCTCATTGACTGACGCCTAAGGTCCTACTTTACCCTCACTCTGGTTCTTTTTCCTAAGTTTGCTGTATCAATTCCAAGCTGAATGCAATGTTTGTAAATATGGCCCGCATACTTGACCTAAAAATCACTTGTTGATTTTCTGACAGAATTGCACTAGTCGATTTGAACTTTCGTACAATGATCTTAGTGCTATCAATTATTATGTATGTATACTTGACGCCAATACGAGCTATATTTTTGTGTTGCAAGTTGTTAACAAACATTATTTCCTGAGTATAGCTAATCTACAAGTAGAAGTATAATTACCGTGTCCATAGCATTTCAGAGCCCTATCTCCCAATGTAAACAGCCACTTAACTGGGTGGTTCTGTTGACACAGAGCCACCACCTTTCCGTTGACCACCTGTGCAAGTGTGTTTTCTGGTATTTTCACGTTCAGTCCGAAGTTCACGTCTTTCATGTAGACTCTGGGAAAGAAAAATATAATTAATATCTCGGTAAAATACCACACTGACTTTATTCGAAGTTCTTAAGTAGGTAAACATAGATGTTGTAACTGAGTCGTCTAGTAGATAGTAGGGCAACGTGAAAGAAGGCCATCGAGCTTGCAAAGTATCTAGTTATTGATCTATGGGTACGACAATTTATATCCCTCACAAACGTAGTCTACTATAATCCGTCCACGCATTTATTTTCTTTGAATTAGAGAAAGAGCTATATACCCGATTAAATGCTTCTAAACTCAGCTCAAGTGTTAAACGGACATCCTATCATCATCAGCCTATCCTATATTTGTCCACAGCTGGACAAAGGCCTCCCCTAATGAGCGCCATAGCGCCCTGTCTTCAGCTTGCCGCATCCAGCATCTGCCAGCAGTCTTTCGCAAATCGTCATTACACCTGGTCGAAGGGCGTCCTATACTACGTTTGCCGAGTCGCGGTCTGCACTCAAGAACACTTTTACCCCAGCGGTTGTCGGTTCTTCTTTCAGATGCTGGATGCGGCAAGCTGAAGACAGGGCGCTATGGCGCTTATTAGGGGAGGCCTATGTCCAGCTGTGGACTGGTATAGGCTGATGATGACTGGCTTTTTCATCATTTTAAGTATACCTATTGTTGTTCATGATTGTAACATTTATGTTCATTGTTGCCTTTAATGATTCATTCGTGATGATTCGAACTATTATCTATTACTCAGTGTAACAATTATGTCAGTTGAGTTATTTAAAAGGGCGAATCATCACGTCACTTATTCATTGAGCGAAGAGAACCTAGCGTGTTTGCTTGTTAAACTAGGCCTAGATCTCGGTACTCACGAGAATGAGAATAGAGTGGTTTAAAATTCGAATAACATAAAATTCTACATTTTTTCTTTAGTTCCTTCCACGTGAAAACACAATTATGAGAAAAAACGAAATTGCACTGTTTTGCATATAATTTGGTCGAGATCTCAGGAACCCTGTGGTCTATCGAAATGACTTAAGTTGTAATTCCTAGGTTAAAGCGAATTACTCTACTCTGGTTCTGACAGTTTTTTCTTAAATTGTATAGTTTTCTTCTAAATAAGCAAAAAATTGATTTTTGCGCTTGCGCCTCCCGTTCCACAAACGTATGCTCTGTCCCACTCCTATAAACGCGAAATCCTTTGCCTATCCTTTTCACAAAATGGCGCGCATTGCGCCCTCTTAATCCTAAATATCAAAGCCTGCATAGCGACACCTACACAGTCATATTTATCTTGTAGGTCCGATCTACCTAGGTAGATAGTTCTTAGTGGTTTCGACAAAACGTCCAAGCTAATTATTCCAGCGTCTCATCATACCATGGGTTAACAATTTTACTGAAGTTTAAAATCTACGATCTTCCAATGTAGGTAGTGTTATCCGACAGTAACAATACGTCTAAACAAACAGAAGTTTGATTACAGTTCTGTGGTCTACAAGCTTTGTTTATGTGTAGCGATGCATAGCAAGTTTCTATTTATATCCCAATGCGCTAGCCTCCCTTGATTAGCACGAGGGTGAGAGTTGATGGCTTTGTGTAGGGTAGACGGAGGTCACTTGCAGCATTGCAGGTAAATGTTCCATCACCATCATCAGATACAACTAGTTCAGAGGCCTAAATTTCCACTGCAGGGTGGTCTCCAAATTTTTCAATTTTAAATAATGCTGGACAATTTACACAGCATTATCTAGCCCCAAGCTAAGCAGAGCTTGTGTTATGGGTACTAGATAACTGATATACATAATACAATACATTACATAGATAGATAATTATATTTTTTTATTAATAGCAAACGACCAGAGCACCCTGAACAAATGTCTGCAGATCGTACACACATTTGTCCCGAGGCGGGTTTTTCCATCCCGCATCCTCCTGCGTCGCAGGCAGACCTTCGCCCATCGCGCCATAGAGGTGTATTGGCCCCCAAACCATTTGTAACCTACTTTGTACAGTTCTGTATTAAATCGTTCGTAAGTTTCTTTCTTTGTAGCGGGTATTCTCGGAATCTACAGGTTCGCTTCTGAAAAACGTTTCCGTATTATGCAGTTTGTTAGAAACAGGAGTTCTGCGAATTCGACGCTGCCAGCTAGCGAGAAAGACAGCTTAGAACCGAATTGCCTGAAAATCAGGCTCTGCAGCCTACAACTCATTTGCGCTAGTAAGCCGCAGGCGCTGCATGCAGGCCTATACAGGGTTTACCTAGGAGCTAACAATTTTAAAGTGGTTCGATGGTTGTTGTTTTGAATTTTTCTGAGTTCTACAAGCATTAAAACTAGGTACCGATGCTAGGTACCGAAAAAGTATTTAGCCGCAAATTGTGAACCATTTTTTATGAACTCGTCAAAAAACCTTCGGTTTACTGGTACTTTTGGAGTATTTGGGAAAATATGAGATTATAGCTCATAGCTCGAAGGATTAGCAAGCTGAAGTGGCAGTGCGCTGGCCATATCTCGAGAAGAACCGACCACCGCTGGGGTTAACGTGTTCTTGAGTGGAGACCGCGACTCGGCAAACGTAGTTTAGGACGCCCTCCGACCAGGTGGGATGACGATTTGCGAAAGACTGCTGGCAAGCTGAAGACAGGGCGCTATGTCGCTTATTAGGGGAGGCCTATGTCCAGCAGTGGACAACTATAGGATAGGCTGATGATGATGAGATTATGTGCTGAAAATCAATCTTTTTCCAAATGCTCCCAAAATACAAATGAATCAAAGTTGGCTATATCATGCATGACGTGTGGAACGCAGAAAAAAATTAATCTCGCGTCAACCCGCGTTGTACCACCATGCAAATAAATAGATTGAATACAACTCATCGATTCTTAAAACAAAGTGACGTCATTTCAACGTTTGTACGTCATCTGTGTACCTACACTGTACAAGTGACACTATCACAAAAACACGCGTCAACTTTTTTGCAGCCGGCAAAGGGTCAACAGTTATTTGTGTCATTGATGACATCATATCATGGAAGAAGCTTTTCGCTCCTTGATTCACTACACATACACACAGAACCTAATAATCTTAAAGGCGATAATGGATGTATCTAGCTAGGCACATATTATGGAACTTTAGTAAATAATGAAGTGCAAATGTATGAACTTCCTTTTTACGATGGAAATATTTTATATTTTAATGTTGCAATATTTAACATATTTGTATATAATTCCTTCATTTTGAAGATATAATATATAATATAATGCTGGACAATTCACACAGCATTATCTAGCCCCAAGGTAAGCAGAGCTTGTGTTATGGGTACTAGATAACTGATATACGTAATATTATACATTACATAGATAGATATTTTTAATTATACATAGAAAACACCCAGACCAACGGAACAAATTTCTGCAGATCGTACACAAATTTGTTCCGAGGCGGGGATCGAACCCGCAACCTCTTGCGTCGCAGGCAGACTCTCGCCCGCTGCGCCACTGAGGTCGTCAAAGATAAAAATTATGAAAAAAATTGACAATACGTATTGTTTTTCTTGATTTTTTGGTGCAATAAAAAAAAATCACGCAAGTGGACTTGCGTCTTTGTTCCAGGAAGGGTGCGATATACAGGGTTATTGGTAAATTAGTAACATTACGTAAACTGCAGTTTCTGCCCATCATCACAAACACGTTTGTGAAGACGCCAGGTCTTAATTCTCAATCTAAGTATTGGTAATAGGTACTCCTCTCAATTCAATAATCGTTTGTTAAAGAGGTTTTATTTGAAACTTAACTTAAAATCGGCTCTGCCCTGAATCAACAGTAGGTATGGGATTGGAAAATCGGTCTTTTGTAACTCGTGGGGTCCCAGGCCAAGGTGTTTTTTCATATAATATCAGAGGTGATTTTGAGCTCATAATACTTATTCGACCTCTGTGGCGCGGTGGGCGAAGGTCCGCCTGCGACGCAGGAGGTTGCGGGTTCGATTCCCACCTTGGGACAAATATTTGTACGTTCTGCAGGTATTTGTTCCGGGTGTTCTAGTCGTTTTCTATGGTATAATAAAAAATATCTATCTATATAATGTATTGTATTATGTTTATGTATATCAGTTATCTAGTAGGTACCCATAACACAAGCTCTGCTTAGCTTGGGGCTAGATAATGCTGTGTGAATTGTCCAGCATTATTTTTTTATTTCTATCTATCTATTAATAATTATTTTAAAAGTATGCACCATCTTAGTCTTGTGTAATTAATAAGGTGTATTAGATTATTTTATTACTTTTCAGCACTTTTTTTTGCCTGAGAAACAGGTTTTCACCTAGTTCAGGCACACACATTGTTTATTAGATTTTAAGATTATGTAGGTACTTCTTTGTTATCCTTTTAGTCTTAAGATTATGAAATAAATTATTATTATTATTATTAATTCATGCAAAATAGCACATTATCTCAAAGCGGATATATTCCCAACCACCCCATTGACTTCCCCATCAATGGGGTGGTTGGGAAAAAAATCCCATCCACCCCATAGCGGAGAGATGTCTAGAAAGTCAGATATCGAGTAACTTTGAGCACTTTATAAACTACAATATATTATAGTTACCTTCTTGGTAACTAGATAGGTACTTACTAAGGATTTTTGTTATAGTGCTTACCCGCACTCTGGGTATCTTTAAGAAATGGAATAATGTCCCAAAAAGTTTTGACTTCTGCGGGACTCGAACCCGCACCCCACCATCGTGGCTTAGTTGGTTTGAGCAGAGCACACCCGTACCTACTGAGGGTGGGGTGCGGGTTCGAGTCCCGCCGAAATCGAAAATTTTTGGGACTTTATTTCATTTCTTAGATAGGTACTGTCTAAACTAATAAATAAATAATTATAATGTGGAAAGATTTGTATTTTTGTATGTAACGAATACACTTAAAACCTACTGGACCGATTTCAAAAATTCTTTTGCCGTTAGAAAGCTACATAATCACGACTAACATAGGCTATAGAATATATTCATGCGAAGCTGGGGCGGACCGCTAGTAGTGTATAAAGTGCTCAAAGTTACTCGATTTCTGGCATTGAGTTATAAGTACAGACAGTAATTTCTGGCCTTCTAGACCTTCGTGATACATTGTCGGCCATATCGTCACTTAGGTACCATCAATCAGGTGCGATTGTGGTCAAAAGAAAGTTTAAATAAATCCATTTTTTCGATATTATTTAATTTGATAGAGATTACTCCATGTGCGAGGGCTTACGCACTAATGACATGTTTTCGTCCTATTTATTTTGTATTAAAAACAACAATATCTAACGTTTTGATTAATAAGGGACATAGCTTACATGGTCTAGTTACAGAATAACAACACTATGTCGAAAATACAGAAAGTTTTCAGTCATCATTTTTGGTATTACGGAACACAATAATTTACGAATTGAAGTTGCGAGCAGCTGTCGCCGAATAAGAACCATGTCGGGTAGGTAAGGCACACATCAGGTAGGTACCTATGTATGGGACATG
Organism: Eupithecia vulgata; assembly: GCA_946478455.1. Taxonomy (NCBI): domain Eukaryota; kingdom Metazoa; phylum Arthropoda; class Insecta; order Lepidoptera; family Geometridae; genus Eupithecia; species Eupithecia vulgata. The sequence goes on from OX297875.1 coordinate 13,485,685, forward strand.
ACATGGAACTATAAACTATAACCGGTCAGGCTGCACTCACGGCCGAGTCAACAGTGACTCATCGACGCGTCATCACTGAACCATCGGAGATTTACTCTAGTCATGTCATAGTAAATTATTAACAACCAGTCTATTACATATTATTATACGTTAGACAATAGATTCAGGCATTACTATGCGCAAATCCATTGCAAAATGTAAGGATAAATAAATAAATAATGCTGGACAATTCACACATAATTATCTAGCCCCAAGCTAAGCAGAGCTTGTGTTATGGGTACTAGATAACTGATATACATAATACAATACACATACTTAGATAGATATTTTTTCTTAAACATAGTAAAATGATCAGATCACCCGGAACAAATACTTGCAGATCGTACACATATTTGACCTAAGGCGGGAATCGAACCCGCAACCTCTTGCGTCGCAGGCGGACATTCGTCCACCGCGCCACAGGGGTCGTCAAATGGATGAAAATAATTAAGTAACGATTCCGCGCAAAACCTTCTCCGATATGTAGAAACTGACAGCGTTGTAGAACAAAACCTAGCGTAGTAAAACGTCTTGATTTGATCGATTTTGAGTGACATAATGTATGTTTTATCCCGGAATCCCCACGGGAACGGGAACTACGCAGGTGAAATCGCGAGGCGATGCTAGTGTTCTATAATTGTTGTCGACACTACCTTAGGGTTAGCCGGTAGACAATACTATCTAGCATTATGCTCGCCTATGTCCAACTTTTGTGGAACGATAAAAATATACCATTCCCATGGAATGGGTCATTCGGGGAGAATCGTCATAAATGATTTTTATTGCCAATATGGTACTAAAAATGCATACAATTTTCTGGCCGGATTAGAGTCGATCGACTAGTATATTTCTAAGTCTTACAGCCACTGATAGAAATCTAAATATAAATAAATAAATAAATAATGCTGGACAATTCACACAGCATTATCTAGCCCCAAGCTAAGCAGAGCTTGTGTTATGGGTACTAGATAACTGATATACATAATATAATACAATACATAGATAGATATTTTTTTTATTATATATAGAAAACGACCAGAACACCCTGAACAAATGTGTGCAGATCGTACACACATTTGTCCCGAGGCGGGAATCGAACCCGCAACCTTCTGCGTCGCAGGCAGACCTTCGCCCACCGCGCCACATCGGTCGTCAAATCTACACTAAGGAACGCCTTAAGTAGCCATTAACCGACTCTGAGTGTGGCTGTTAGTCCAAGAACGAGTGATTGATGTTATTACTGGACTGTCTACTTGCCAGCCCGCACTGGTGCTTGCTCAGTGTAGACCGGCCTTAAAAGCCCCATACATAGTGTCCGGAAATAGAGCGCTACAATTGATTCTAATGAAATGATAAACAGTTGTAAACGCTTGGTTGTGGTGATAGGGGACCGCGACACACAATAAAATATTTAAATTGTAACGCCTTAGTTTATTGAGTCTCCTTTCAAACGATATTTAGGTAGATAACGGGTGTTCGATTTAATAACATAAAACGTCAAGTGCTAGTTGGACTCTCGCATCAAGGGTTCCGTACAAACTTGTACTCGTAAGCAAAGAAATGGACTCACAGTTCAAAAAAAACTCCAAGTGAGTTGCAAAAATTATCATTAATAAAATTCAAACAAATTATAAAATTTGTAAAAAGGCTTACTATAAAATATCTGGTTATCTGGCTAGACGATCAAAAAGCTTGGGACGAGTTTTGCTCCAACTCGAAAACTAACATTCTAAAAAGGTAAAGGTTTCTTGTTCGCTGGCAGAAAAGAGTCCAACCAGACACATTAACAAAGAATCATCAAATAGCTACATCAAAATGTTCAAAACTCAAGGTGCTTTCTTTCTTTTAGACCTTACAGGTCTCCTGAACACGTCACAAAACTCAAATTACGGGAGTAAAACCAACAAATAAAGTGATCACTTTGATTTTTTGTCCACTTTAATATTTTTAGGGTAAAGTATCTTTACTTTACCCTTTAAAAGAAAGAAAGCACCTTGAGTTTTGAACATTTATATGTAGCTATTTGATGATTCTTTGTTAATGTGTCTGGTTGGACTCTTTTCTGCCATTGTCATAAATCTAAAAAAGGCTGTTGACTCGTCCGGTGATTTCGCAGTGTCATTAACAAGTTCTCTAGGTTTCTTAACCGTACGGCGCGCTAGCCATTGTTCAAGGTTTCGTGGTGGAACGTTAAAAATCTAAATATTAGGTTTTCTCTATTGTTATGGCTATAACTGGGCTATAATTCCACTATATAGCGTTTGGTTAGCTGGATGGCCTGCTGTGGAATTACGCTAAAACCACCCATCCTCTAATTATCATTTTAAAACCATTTCAATTACATTGAAAGCCTTTTAAATAGTTAATTACAAATTAGGAAAGCCATTCAAATGAATTTCAAATGTCAATATAGGTGGATGGTTTTACTTTAATTCCACATGATCCTGTCTCAAAAACACCATTCCCAGCCGCTTAGCATCGCAGTTTAGCTCTAGTAGTAAAGCGCCTGCAATCTCAGGCATAATAAAGCCCTGTAAATTCAATAAAAAAAATACTGGACAATTCACACAGCATTATCTAGCCCCAAGCTAAGCAGAGCTTGTGTTATGGGTACTAGATAACTGATATACATAACATAGATAGTTTTTTTTTATTATTCATAGAAAACGACCAGAACACCCGGAACAAATACCTGTAGATCGTACAAATATTTGTCCCAATGCTGGAATCGAACCCGCAACCTTTTGCGTAGCAGGCGGACTTTGCCCACCGCGCCACAGAGGTCATCTAATTGACTTCCATCAAATGAACACATCATCATCAGCCTATATTAGTACACTGCTGAACATAGGCCTCCTCTAATGAGCGCCATAGCGTCCTGTCTTCAGCTTGCCGCATTCAGCATCTGCCAGCAGTCTTTCGCACATCGTCATCCCACCTGGTCGGAGGGCGTCCTACACTATGTTTGCCGAGTCGCGGTCTCCATCCAAGAACACGTTTACCCCAGGCGGTTGTCGGTTCTTCTCGAGATATGGCCAGCCCACTGCCACTTCAGCTTGCTAATCCTTTGAGCAATGTCGATAATCTTGGTGAAATGAACACTTACTCAAACGGTATAATATCCAACAGGCTATCCACAGCGTACTGCTGGAACAGCTCCCCGAAGTACGCCAGGATGTTCAGGTATCTCTCATCTCTGGGCAGCAAGTTCGTCGCCGACGCGTTGCCCACTTGTGTGGTGTTATCCGGCCGGGAGATTATGAAGGAGTAGTGTAGGCAGTACGGGTTCCGGATCTCCCTGAAAATCGTTGTACTATAAGTTAAAGTGTTTTAAGTGTTGTCTCCCTCAGTCCCACATACTTTCAGTAGGTAAACCAACTTATCTACTTAGCAATATGCTGAGTTGACACCTTTTTGGTTCGACACATGGTGGCGAAGCAGCTTGCGGAAGTACTAAAGCTAGGTTTTTTTTTTAACTTAAGACGCGGTCAAAGGAAATAAGCCATTTAATTAATTTTGTACCTATACTTGCTATTATTATAATATTTTTTTTATGATTTTTTTTGTGTCGAGCTAAATAAACTTTTTTCATTAATTTCATTTCCATTAAGATTTTTTGGAAGTTTTTAAGGTAAAGCTCTACGCCTCACAGCACAGCAAAATGTGCATTCAAATATAGCCTATCTTTGAATGCGCATTTCCCATTCCACTCATCAAATACAGCCTATATTTGAATGCGCATTTTTCTGTGCTGTGTAAACACGATATCTTAAGTTATTAACAAATAAAATGACAACTAAATAATTTAAAAATCAGCACTAGTATTTACTCTTGAAACAATTGTGCTAAGTGCAGACTGTTGCAAACAATCTACATGTAGTTCAACTTATCCCTTCATCTCAAACAAGAGAAAAACAGCAAAAAAAAAACAATAAAAAATATTATGAATCTATCATAGGTATCACAAACTGCCCAATGGTTTTTCAAATTCCTTTGATTTTTGAGGTATTCATTATTACGGCACAGTTTCATACGTTATGACCAGGAATAACTGAAGTCACTGCTAGTTGGATCATCATCAGCCTATACCAGTCCACTGCTGGACGTAGGCCTCCCCTAATGAGCGCCATAGCGCCCTGTCTTCAGCTTGCCGCATCCAGCATCTTCCAGCAGTCTTTCGCAAATCGTCATCCCACCTGGTCGGAGGGCGTCCTACACTACGTTTGCCGAGTCGCGGTCTCCACTCAAGAACACGTTTACCCCAGCGGTTGTCGGTTCTTCTCGAGATATGACCGGCCCATTGTCACTTCAGCTTGCTAATCCTTTGAGCTATGTCGATAACCTTGGTTCTCTGTAGGATGTATTCGTTGCGAATCCTTCAGAGAAACTCCGAGCATAGCTCTCTCCATAGCTCGCTGGGCTCCATAGCTAGTTGGATAACATCATGGTAAATAAATATCCCAATGTCGGAATGGATTCATAAAGGTAATTCTAAGACTGGAATAAAACAGGTTACTTTTTACCTAATAAATCAGTTAACATTGAATAATGAACCTTAAACAACGCGCGCGAAGTCGCGGACAGAAACTAGTAATTCAAACTTACTCAAACAAAGCATTATTAGCATTCTTCTCGTACAGCTGCGTCACTGTGATAGGATCGAGTTCCAAGCCAAACGACTTCTTCAGCATCTTCGAGTCGATTTGGAACAGAAAGGTCGGTTGCACCAGCAGGATGATGTACGTCATGAATTTCAGGCCCATGTTGTTGCAGAGCCCCATGGTGTTGATGATCCAGGGCAGGTCGCCGAGGCTTGGGTTGGCTCTGCAGTATGCGATGAGATCTGTTACGGCCGATAGGTAGCGTTTTGCGTTATCCATTGTATTTATAATACCGATGTTCAGCAATCTGAAAGAATCCATTGTATGCTTTTTAAACTCGCTTTTTCATGGTTTTTTTGTTATTATAATATGGGTAGTATAACGTGGTGGATGGCACAAACTGAGGGAGGCCTATACCCAGCAGTGGGTTAAATCCGGCTGTGGATGATGATGATGATAATATGGGTATATGTGGGTAATCTAAGAAGCTAATAAGTTCCCAAAATTGTTCGTTTTCTATGTTCATAACTCGATATTTAGGGTGGCGCACGGGTTTTAGTCCCGCCGAAATCGAATTACATATTTGGAAACATTTAGTTGTTATTTTATCTTTTCTGTAACTAGATAAATTTAACTTGTTTTCAACTATAGGAACGCAAGCACTTGTGTCTGCGCCGAACCTTAGGCGCACACGGGCCACCGCCCACAGCCACCGGTGGCTGTCGCGCGCTACCTTCGATAGTTGATCGAAGCGCGCTACCGCCACATTTGTGGTAGAAATGAGCGACAGCCTGATGTTCGGAAGCTGGTAAATTTTATAACCCGCTCTCCGCTGCGTTGTCTCGCTAGACGCGGGGGTTGCAGTAGCGCGACAGTGGCGGGTGTCGGCGCATGTCGGCATTTTGTGTGGCCAAGCACGAGGACTGTTCTCTAGGGTAGACTAGACAATAATGACACCGCATCGTCATACATTGCGTACATTGTTAAAGTTGAAGCCGCCACCAGCTACACGTGTAATACAAAGTATATAAAAAATGTGTTAAGTCGCCGTCGCTGGCCACCAGTGGTTCGGTGACCCGATAGCGCCGAACCTTAGTCTAACTAATATTAAATTTACATAAAATAGATAAGTGAAATAGATTATCGTGGATGCTTATGGAAGGAAATTAACCAACGACGTAAAATAAGACTTTCGTCGACTTTAGAGCTCAACAAAAATCGAGATAAGTTTTAGTCATGCGTAGTATCACTTAGGTTTTAGGCTAGTTTATTGTCGTTAAAATGCACGTCCAAATATGTGCTGAAACCCGGGCAAAAGCAGTATGGAAACTCGTGTAAAAAACTAAAATTAGAATTGAGTCTCATAGAAATACATTTTAATCTCATCAAATGTAAGCGGGTCAACTACAAACCTAATTTGTGTTGGAAGGATAAAAAAAAAAGTTTTTATAGTAAAACATCTTAATGTAGGCTCCATATCAACCTATTCGTGAGCTTTAAAACATTTACTTACAAATTGGGAGTCCTTAAATGCGTGAAACTGGGTCCAATCAGTGGTTTGTCCACCAAGGTGGCAGACACATTTCCAGGCATCGAGAACTCGGCCTGGCCTGGGTCCAGATCTAGAACCAGAATGGGCCCATCAGCCAGCAGGGTGTTCACGTAGTGACGGAGGAATGTGGACTTGCCCATGTTCTTACCGCCGCAGACGATGCCACGGCTGTGCTCCTCTGGAAATACAGAAAGTTTTCACAATCACTAATATTATGAATGGAAAAGTTTACATGGATGTATGGATACGTACGTATCTATGTACGTTGTACATCCATCCAATTTTCGCATTTGTTATTATTAGATCTACACGAAACAAAACTTACAATATGTCCGAAAATTTCGATAAAAATTATTTTATCCACGGACAACATGTGGTAAGTGGAGCCGCGGTAAGAAGCTGGTCAAACTATCAAATCACACTAATATATGTTATAACTGCGACTGCACTGTTATAATTGCGAAAGTTTGGAAGGATGTCCGGATGTTTGTTACTTCTTCGATCGGATCGGGCTGAAATTTTACATACATGTAGTTAGTTCTAGACCTGGAATAAAACATACTACTTTTGTCCCATAGATCAGTTCACATGGGATAAGAATAACCATAGAAACAACGGCAGAAAGTAGTTTCTAATAAAATAAAACAAGAAGATATGAAGAGTCACAGCCATTCCGGTAGATGACGGTTGCCACAATATGTAGGCCGCCTCGCCAATAATGTTTGACAACTCACATCCAAAGTCGGATTTCAGTATGAATGTTGTGGGCAACCGACAATGATTTGTTAACTTGTCTAAAGCTTGCTGACTATTGTGTTTATAATAAATAAAAAAGCCTTTATTATTCCTTAACAGATTAATTACAATTGAAAAAATAAAAGGTATATAAATTTTAGTTTTTGCTAAGGATCCCTCTGGTATAGACCTCCTCCAACTTTAACCATCCTTTTCTATCTTCCGCTTTCTTTGTCCATGCTTTTCCCTCTATTTCTATAATCTCACCTTGCCATCTTTGTTGTAGTCTGTTTATAATACATCACTAGAAAAAAACGTCGACAGGCCAGCTTCTAGGTATGTGTTATGGGTAGACCCCATGCTACTGGATTGAATGTCTCAAATAATCAAGACTTTTTAGAACCCAATTTCTCAGGCAATACCTACCTAAGCAAACATCTCAACCTAGTGTTATATGCGAAAGTTTATGTTGATTGGAGATTTTAATGGATGCCTTGGGAAAAATATTCGTAGGTTCCAGGTGTTCTGGTCGTTTTCTATGTATAATAAAAAATATCTATCTATGTAATGTACATATAGTACTATTATGAATATCAGTCTAATACCCATAACACAAGCTCTGCTTAGCTTAGGGCTAGATAATGCTGTGTGAATTGTCCATCATTATTAATTTAAATGGATGTTTGTAACCTCTTCACTCATGCCAGAGCTACTAAACAGTTTGGGCTGTAACTTCGCATATTTCTAGTTCTAGACCTGAATATCATCTTTCAGAAAAATGAGATCATTTTTCAGAAAAATTAGACCTAAAGCTAGTAAATAAATAAGATCTGTAGTATTAAATTGAAATAGCTTTAAATAGAAAAAACTTTACTAACATAGTCACCATGAAGAAAAACATTTGACTTACTTCTGCAAATAATGCTGGAATAGACTTCTCCCCATATTATTTTCTCCTCAAATCTCTTCTTTGGAGGTGTCAAGTACAATGAACACCCTAGAGTGCCAGCTGCCTTCTTCAAAAACTGAGGCATATATTCACCCCTCCTTGAGAACAAGTCCATAGGACTAAAGTTAGAGGCAACAAAGTCCAGTACAGGGCTGTTAAGTTTACTGAACTGAACAACAGCTGTGTCCTCATCAACATACTGGGAGATTATCTCAGTAACCTCTCCTTCAGTTAATCCTGCTGCCGTCAGCATGTGGCAAAGATCAGAGTTAACGGGATGGTGGTAGTTATTAGTCTTAAGGCATTGTGCATGGTTGGTGTAAGGTGCGTACACCTCAACGGGATCGCAGTTCAGTTTGTATCCTAATATTTCAGATGAGCTGTTCAAATCAGAAATCTGAACTTTTCCATGAATGAATAACTCTGTAGGATGTCTCATGATCAGAATAACATTGTCATTGCCATTGTACCACTTCATTTGTACATATTCAGATGCAGCAGGTGTTTCGTTAGACTGATCTATTTCAGTACTTACAGTATCATTGAAGACAATGGTTTGGCTGTTTTCTGTCAGCTCATGTGAGTCTTCCTCAATATTCAAGTCATCTAAAGTTAAATCTTCGTCTACTTCTGGTTGTAAGCTGTCCATCTCTTCATCAGAGTCCGCTTCAACAGTGACTGTCACATTATCAAGATCTTTATCGCGCATGTTTGCAGGGAAGACATCTGACAGTGATGTGTTAGAAACCAGATTTAAATCCTCTGAGTATGTGTTCTTAGTGGTAGGGTGAATGTATTTACCGACAATCTCATTCAGTTGAGTATTGACAGTGGGTGTCTCGTCTACACAAACTGAGAAAAATAGAGGTGAATTTTTTTCATAACTTTTTAGTTGTTCTGAAGTACTGTTGCCATCACTGACGTCTGATGGAACTTTATTTTTGTAGGATTTTTTCTTACACTTATTTGAATTGGTCTTCTTTGATTCATTCAGACCTTTTATAACTTCTTTCCAGCAGCCATCATCACCGTAATATTCGTCTGAAAGAAAATAATCCTTTTCTTCTTCCTTTGGTTTGCCAATGTCTTGAATGTATACTGTATCTTGCAGTTCTTCTTCAGAGAAATTGACAAGATTCTTGCCAATGTCTTGAATGTATACTGTATCTTGCAGTTCTTCTTCAGAGAAATTGACAAGATTCAAACTCAACTTTTCCTTAATTTTGGAAGCTAGAATTCCTTCGGCATCAAATTGCTCATAATCCGAATCATTTTCAACAGATTCCTCACAACTACTTTCCGATAAGAGTTTACTGCTACTAAAGTCAGATTCTTCTAACTCGGTGGATAGGTTACTGAGGAAGTTTGAAGGTGTCGTAATATCTGTTGATGATGATGATCCTGATGGTAAACATACCAAGGAAGCGTCTTCATAGATATCTTCCCAATTTTCTGCAACAGACTTCGATTCATTTTCAGCTTCCTCGGTTTCTGCTGTTATGTTGAGTTCGGGGCTATCGCTGGTTACAGAAGAGTTAAACGTTTCCTCGATATCCCAAACGGGTTTTATTTCAGAACTGGAAAGGATTGCTTCATTATCACCCTCTTTGAAAGCATGAAGCATTTGCTTGTATTGCGCTTTCATAGTTTTGGTTTTATTTTGCAATTTATCTGTTTTTCGTAGTACATGGGCCCGTTCAAAGGAATCCATTTTTACGGAGACTAGAATAAATACTATTGATAAAAACGATAGTTTATGATATTAACATGCTTTATTCTTCAGTAGGTACAGAAGAGAACAGAACTTAAATTTCAATTTAGATCTCCCTGCATTGAAATTACAAATTTGTAGCACATTACAATCACAAAACCCCGGAAAACCACGCTATTTTTTCATGCTTGCTTTGTTGTTATTTTTCATGTCAAAATTTTGACAGATTTGCCGGCATTCAATCAATCAATGTTTAAAAACATCAAATGTCATCAAACAAAAAAATTGGCCTTTTCAGGGCGCGCGCTGCCTCCGCCAGTGTAGTCTGTGCCTTTTCCACGGAGCAAATCTGAAAATTAAATGAGGAATGAATTTCCGTGGCCTTTTCTGTACCTATATACTTAATATTTTGTAATATTTTTTTTATTTAATATAGAAAGGTTTACGATACATAGAATGGACATTGGCAGAATGTGTCGACAGGACGACGCAGAGCCATTAGCGAAAAGAATGAATCAATCCATAAACTAAGAAGTATACTCAGAGCTTGGAATATCTACTCAGGGTAGATATTCTAAGACTCAGAGCAATAACTATTGCTCTGAGGAAGTATACTACAATCAATCAATCAAGTGCGTGCCAAAGAATGCGGATCATGATCTTGGTGGATGTGGACTACTTTCTTTGCCAGAGAGAAAATAGTGGCTATAATGACAGGTCACATTACCGTGCCCCTGGCCGAGGGGCACGGTAATGTTATCTATTTAAAGACGAGGCGTGTATTTTAGGTAGCAGCGGTGAGTGGTTTTATTCTCATACTTAGGGGAAACTTTGGTAAGGGTCGTAGAGATCTAAATCCACCCTCTGTTCGTGATTTTGTTTGTCCAAGAGATGACATTGTCAGTCTTTGGAAAACTGACACTGACAGTGTTGTCTTTCCCGGTCAGTAACTCAGACAAAGGAAGTAAAAAGGGAGAAGCTCAGAGGGGAGAAGCAACAGGCGGCGACGACGGGGCGGCGCGCGGGCATCGGTCTCTTGGTACCATAAACTAAGAAGTATAGCTTGGTACCGGCGGCCATGGGAGGATTCACGATTTTATCAGTTGTTGGATGGAGTTTTCGGTGGCTCCTCTGTTTGCCTGAACCTTTATTATACATACAATATTGTGTTTGTGACTCACATGCGATAGGCAGCCCTATCGCATTTTAATTTCATCTACCTACTAGCTTTTTAGTTGTGATAGGGTATAATTTTTTTTAATAGAAAGTGTTCACTAAATTATTTTCGATTACTTGACACTGGCAAAACACCGGCGCGGCCGTGCAATAAATTTTCGTGCAATAAAGTGACCCTAAACGGTTATAAAAAAGGATAATAAAATAAAAACCAGATAGTTTGTTAACATTTTACTGTACAGAACCTGACTCACGACAGAGATAAATACATTCCATGATTGTATCAACATCCAATACAGTCCATACAAGTGATACAGACGCTACAAAGCCATTGCTGTAACTGTTATTCCTAGAAACAACCCTTACAACAATGGGTGACCTAAAATCGAGATTAAGTCGCTTGATTACCTTGATAAGTCAATGCGACTCAATCCCGTGATTGATTGATTGATTTATATGCTACTCCTATTCCTTTACTTGGCCATAAAGGCGGCAAGGAAATCGGTGACGAGTTTCTTGAGGGACTCATCAGACTCCTTGGAGATTTGACCGTCCTTAGCGATGGTAGCGAGGAGGCCCTGGTGACTGGTCTTGATGTGCTGGGTGAAGTCCTTCTCGAACGCTGTGATCTTAGCGGGGTCCAGCTTGTCGAGGTGACCGCGGACACCGCAGTAAATGATGGCGACCTAGGGAATAGAGTCAGCTATGAACGGATTTCAGAGTTATTGTTTATTCTTTGAGAGAGATTCCAAAATAAAGTAGTAAATACAATATCATTTGCCTTGCTTCGATTATCGACAGATTAATTATTCTCGAACAAGTGTTACTCTACATAAAGTAAGCATGGTGGAATTACTTCACCACTAACGCCTTCTATCAGCTCTGTGAGAAGCTAGCCGCGGTTCATGCTGGGCGACGACGACGTAAATCACTATAATAATAACCAACCTAGCTATACTCAATGTGAATTGTTTGTTAAGAAATCATTACAAAACAAACCGAATCTCACTTGATTAGCGTTCAGTTTCAGATATCTGTAATTGTTAGCAATGTATAAAGAAGAGATCTCTATAGATCAAAGGACGTAAATTGCGTATTAAAAACGGCTCAGATTGAATTTAAGGTTTATGGACGGTTTTTTAACAAACATTTCACATATTTAAAAAAAAAGCTCACCTGCTCCTCAATAGCCATGGGCACGTATTGGCCCTGCTTCAGCAGCTCCGTGAGACGCATGCCGCGGTTCAGCAGCTGCTGGGTTGCGGCGTCCAAGTCGGAACCGAACTGGGCGAAAGCGGCGACCTCACGGTACTGGGCTAACTCCAGCTTCATGGAGCCGGCCACCTACAGGTAAAATAAAAGTAAAATTTAAATTCGTCGTATCAGAAATACTGTCTTGCAACTGTGCATGAATGAAAAATTCTGATAAAAACGTCAATGACCGACCAAGGGTCCATATTAAGTAGCTCTCAAGGAAACTACCTGAATTATAACTCTTCTATTATTCGTCGCAATCGCAAGATGTCATGTGATTCAAATTTCTTGTTTGTGTTGCGAAAATGACAACAAATAACTTTTTCGCTAATTTTATAGCTTATGGAACGAAGATTTTATTGTACGACACTCTCACACGCTAACACTAATGAGCATCGTAACATAACGTAATGGAACTTCAAGTATTTTGTTTTTTGATTTCAACTCCTAAATAGCGAGACGATGTCGGTTCGGTGCAAAGTTAATTTATGTACTACAACGCTAATAAATGAAATAAGTTCCCAAAAATTTTCGACTTCGGCGATTTGGGAACTTATTTCATTACTTAGAGATGCCCAGAGTGGGGGTAAGCACTGTAACAAAAATCCTTACAACGCTAATGTTGTCCAAAAACCATAAGAACTACCAGTTACCTGCTTCATGGCCTTGGTCTGGGCAGCAGACCCTACACGGGACACAGACAGACCGACGTTGATGGCTGGTCGGATACCCTTGTAGAAGAGCTCAGTCTCCAAGAAGATTTGTCCGTCCGTGATGGAGATCACGTTGGTGGGAATGTAGGCAGACACGTCACCGGCCTGGGTTTCAATGACGGGCAGAGCGGTTAGGGAGCCACCGCCCATTTTGTCGGACCTGGAGGTGAAAAAGGTTGAATTTGATGACTGAGAACTGCAGATATAAATATGCCATCACATTCTAATAGATTAGCTAGGGTCGACGTTAGTCGCCTCGACGGCAAATCGGCGATTGCTATTAAAAAGATATAAACTACTTTCGTTTCTAACTGCGTTCGTTTTCTGTGGTTGGTTTTATAACAAACTAGCGGTTCGGCCCGGCTTCGCCCGTGTAGTTATTTTTTCGTTAATTTTCCAATGTTTTTAATACTTATTATTATTCATTCGTCTAATATTAGTTGCAGACGGTCTTCTTCACCCCATCCGATCTAACAATCTTTAATCTTTTGGAATTAAAATATGGAACATAATTCTGAGCCGCTCTGATTCTTTTTACCTAGTTTTAAAAACTGTGATACACCAGGATACACCGAAGATAGCGTTTTGTAAAGTGCAGGGTTCTAAAGTAGTAAAATAATAATAATAATCCATTGTCTGGTACAGTCCATAACATAAGCTATTTATAATATTATTTACTTTGTTTTTACTCGATACAATTCATCAGTACACGTAAGTCCACTGCTGAATAAGCAGACAAAGCTGAGTGAAATACCCGGGTTTTAAAATATATCATAAAGGCCTGGAACTTTTTTGGGGTTCCGTACCTCAAAGGAAAAAAGGAACCCTTATAGGATCAGTTTGTTGTCCGTCTGATATGATAAATAATATAAAACTGAAATATAATAATAATGTTTTTAATATGTACTTCAATTAACGAACAATCTTTATTCAGAAAGAAAATAACAATCAAATAACAAATTTAAATTAAAACTAGTATTTACAATAGAAACAATTAAGCTATCTGCAAACTGTTGCAAACAATCTACAGGTAGCTCAACTGATCCATAATACTTCATAATCATAACCTATTCTGGACTAAGAGAAATAAACAACCATGAATATCGGTCCCGTTGTTCTTCGAGTTATAAATGGTGTATCAAACACTACTTTTTTATATTTATAGATATGAATATGACACAGACATCCAAGTTTGGAAGAGAAACGGGTGGTATTTTTTTCGAGCTACTTCTCACTAGACTTAATAACCTAGCAATAAAGAGGTATTTATTATTTATTTAGGTATTTCTGGTCTACTAAGCTTTGCACTAGTAGACCAGAAATATAAATAATTCATTTGTTTTTATTTACGCGACCACGCCAGCAAAGCAATTTAACAAGATTAGATTTTTGACGTTTTCAACAAAAAATAAAATTAATTTAAGGCGCATACACCACCTAAACTAGCGCCACCACCTACTTTATGTTATTATTCTGTTTAACAAAGGAATTTTCAAAAATCCAACTTCCAATAATTTGTGATACCTATCATAAGCTTTTTTTAATGCCTCTGTAACAGTTTTATTCTATTTAGTTTAGGAAGAGATACGAAAATAGATTTTGGTTGCCACCAAGGGCAACTTCGTATCTCTGTCTGTTACACGGTCTTGTTAAACGGAATAATAAGATAAATTAGGTGGCGGCGCCACTTTGGGTGGGGTATGGGCCTTAAGAAATGAAATAAGTTGCCAAAAAAATTTGACTTCGATACCCAGAATGCGGGTAAGCACTATAACAAAAATCCTTAGATTTCAACAATCATTGTCATATTTCAGCCAATTTGACACAAACCCTGAAGGAATCCTACAATAAAATCTTCCACTATCACTCCATCCATTAGTGAAAGAAAAGACGTAAAATCTTAGTATTTGTGTTTGTGGCGCATGCAAGCAAGCTTCACCGCCGCGCTGCCGCCGCGGGCTAACTCCAGCCGGGGGCAGACAAGAGGTGCGGAGGCGGAGGCAAGACAGGAGCGCAGTCGCATCGGTCGCGCCAGTGCCCGCTATCGCTTACTCCGCGCCGGTCCTATATCGCTCTGCCATTCGTTCTGAATACAACGTCTGTTTAAGTCTGCGGTTTTATTTATATCCAACGCTAGTAGTTACCCAGCTAGGATAGGCCGTAGCCCTACATAAATTGGTGACCCCGACGTGATCGACGAGACGAAGACGTAAGAACACGGCTATGGAAGATGCAAGAAACTCCGAGTCGGCAGGGGACCAACGCGCGGCGCCCGGGATGTCGGTTGAACGCGTCACCGTGCGTTTGCCGCCATTTTGGGCCGAAGACCCAGAAATTTGGTTTGCCCAGATCGAAGCCCAGTTTGCGGTGTCGGGTACGGCCGCGGATTCTACCAAATTTTACATGGTTGTTCAGCAATTGGATCACAAGATCGCGCGCGAAGTACGGGATGTAATCACCAACCCGCCGAAGACAGAAAAATACGAGAAGTTGAAAAAGGAGCTTATTAGACGCTTGTCGACATCCCGCGATCAGCAGATACGCCAGCTTTTGACCCACGAGGAATTAGGGGACAGAAAGCCCTCCCAATTTCTACGGCACTTGCGAACCTTGGCAAGCGACGGCGTGCCCGATGATTTTTTACAAAGCCTGTGGGCGAATCGTTTGCCCGCGCACGTGCAAGCCATAATAGCGTCGCAGAAAAATACATCGTTGGACGAAGTCGCCGAGCTAGCGGATAAAATTTGCGAAGTTACGCCGGTGCACACGGCTCAGGTAGCTAGTACGTCGAGCGGCCATTTTGACGAAATGTTGAAGCGGTTGGAAAACGTCATCACGACGAAAATACAAAGTGAAATAACGGCTCAACTGGCGCAACTAGATTTCAACGGGCGGCGTGGACGTTCCCGCCAACGTAGTTACTCAGGGCGATCAAGGAGTAGAGGTCAGAGTGCAAGCCGGACTCCAGGTATGTGCTGGTATCATGATATTTATAAAGAAAAGGCGCGTAAATGCAGAGAACCGTGTAATTACCATGAGAATAAAAATAAGGAGAAGGCTAATAGTCAGGGAAACTCTCGCGGCAATCAATAGATGCGACGAGTGATTGCTACGCTATAAATAGTCGCTTATTTTTGACAGATAAGAAAACTAAAATTCAGTACCTAATTGATACCGGTTCCGACCTCTGCGTACTACCACGACGTTTTCTCCGCCAGTATCGTGAACCCACCGGATATGACCTCACGGCTGCGAATGGCACGATCATCAAAACTTTTGGCACGCAGAACATGCATCTGGATTTTGGACTAAGAAGAGATTTTTCTTGGAATTTTGTCGTAGCTGCAGTGGATAAACCTATCATCGGCGCTGATTTCTTGTCTCATTATTGTCTTCTTGTCGATTGCAGGAACCAGCGACTACTAGACAGCGTCACAAATCTTTCTGCCCAGGGATCGCTCAAGTGTTGCCAGCTTTTCAGTATCAAAGCTGTATCCGGTAACAGTGAGTACCACCAATTATTAGCTCAGTACCCGAACCTCGTAAAACCTTCGGGTGTCTTCCGCAAGGCCAAGCACTCAACAGTCCACTACATACGAACAACACCAGGACCGCCTGTATACAGTAAGCCTAGACGTTTAGCTCCAGATCGGCTGAAGATCGCGAGGGAGGAGTTCGAAAACATGCTGCGAGATGGCACGATTCGTCCGTCGGATTCTCCTTGGGCTTCCGCTTTGCACCTGGTGCCAAAGAAAGACAATGGATGGAGGCCTTGTGGCGACTACCGCGCCCTTAATGCACGAACGATTCCTGACAGATACCCGATTCGCCACTTAGAAGATTACAGTAATCGGCTGGCAGGTGCTAAAATATTTAGTAAATTAGATTTAGTCAAGGCATATAACCAAATCCCAATTTTCGAAGATGACATACCCAAGTCAGCCATAACGACGCCGTTCGGTTTATATGAGCAAAGATACATGGGATTTGGCTTACGTAACGCCGCACAGACCTTCCAGCGTTTTGTAGACGAGGTACTGCGAGGGCTAGACTTTACTTACGCCTATATCGACGATATTTTAGTCTATTCCAGAAGCCGAGATGAGCACATAAGCCACCTACGCCAAGTTTTTCAGAGGCTCGAAGATTATGGTCTACTTCTCAACGAGTCCAAGTGCATCCTGGGGGCAGCAGAGGTAGACTTCCTTGGATACACCTTAACAGAGCAGGGAACACGTCCTATAGACACCAAGATCAAGGTGATACAGGATTTCCCGCCTCCGACGACAGTGAACGGACTGAGACGATTCCTTGGTATGTTAAACTTTTATAGACGTTTCATACCTAACGCAGCTGATGACCAAGCACCACTGCACGGCATGATATCTGGACCCAAGGTGAAGGGAACACAACCTCTTACTTGGACGCCGGAACTTCTGGCAGCCTTTGACAAATGTAAGAATAGCATAGCTCGCGCAACACTGCTAATGCATCCTCAGCACGAAGCACCTATTGCACTCGTTACCGACGCATCGAACACTGCCGTGGGCTCGGTGTTACAACAGCTGGTGAACGACGAATGGCAGCCGCTCGCATTCTTTTCAAAGAAACTAAACAAAGCACAAACAAAATACAGTGCTTACGATAAGGAGCTTCTCGCTATGTACGAAAGCGTCAAGCATTTTCGCTTTATGGTTGAGGGAAGGCATTTTGTAATTTATACAGATCACAAGCCGCTGACTTTTGCCTTTAACCACACGGACCGGCAGTGCTCGCCAAGGCAGTTTAATCATTTAGATTTGATTTCACAATTTACCACAGATATAAGGTTTATAGAAGGAAAAAATAATGTTTCAGCTGATTTCATGTCACGGCTGGAAAGCGTAACGAAGCCACCTGAGTTCGAGAGCCTCGCACAAGCCCAGCAGACCGACGCGGAGCTGCAAGAAGTGCTTCAGAATGCTACGACATCGCTAAAGCTAAGCAAAGTCCCGATCCCAGGTACAAATTTGATTTTATACTGCGATACCACGCTGCCGACGCCTCGTCCTTTTGTACCACTGGAGATGCGCCAGCAGATATTCAAATCGCTGCATGGTTTGAGCCACCCCGGAGCAGCTGCATCGACCAAGCTCGTCACCGAGAGATTTGTATGGCCCTCGGTTCGTAAGGACTGTCGACTGTGGACTAAGACATGCGAAGCCTGTCAGCGAAGCAAAGTACACAGACATACCTCTGCACCGCTCAGTAATTTCAAGTTACCAGCTGCCCGATTTTGTTTCGTACACATCGACCTGATTGGCCCGCTACCACCATCTTTAGAGTTCCGGTACTGTTTGACAGCTATAGACAGATTTACTCGCTGGCCGGAAGTAACGCCCTTACAAGATATCACAGCAGAAACGGTTGCCCGAGCATTCTTCGAGACCTGGATAGCAAGATTTGGTTGCCCGCAGTCGGTTACGACAGACCAAGGCCGTCAATTTAATTCTCGCCTTTTTAAATCTTTGACAGATTTGTGTGGAGTGCAGTTGCGTCACACTACCGCCTACCATCCGGCATCCAACGGGATGATCGAGCGTCTGCACAGGACGTTGAAGGCAGCGATTATGGCGCATGAAGGCGAAAGATGGACGGACGCCCTACCATTGGTACTTCTTGGTATGCGGGCGGCATGGAAACCGGACATACAGAGTTCGGCGGCCGAAATGGTGTACGGTGAGACGGTCAAGATGCCTGGTGAGTTTTTTAATACTCATGCAAACACACACACCACGGAAGCCAATTTTGTCACACTGCTCAAAGAACATATGACACGATTAAAGCCCAGTCCAATTTCAAGACACGGAAATAAGTCAGTGTTTGTGCACGAAGATCTCAATACATGCACACACATATTTTTACGCAAAGATGCATTACGAGGAACGCTAGAACCTCCGTATACGGGCCCACACAAAGTTTTAAGCAGAACAAACAAAACAATAACTATAGACCTACCTAAGCGAGGACCTGTTACTGTTTCAATAGACAGAGCTAAGCCAGCCTATACGTTGGCAGAAAATTTTAAGGAGGCGACATCTAGTCGCATTCAGAAAGTCGGTCCGCGCACTACACGTTCGGGCCGTCAAGTTAAATTCCCTGATTTCTTTCAGATCTCCTGACATTGTTTCTCCAAAGGGGGTGATGTGGCGCATGCAAGCAAGCTTCACCGCCGCGCTGCCGCCGCGGGCTAACTCCAGCCGGGGGCAGACAAGAGGTGCGGAGGCGGAGGCAAGACAGGAGCGCAGTCGCATCGGTCGCGCCAGTGCCCGCTATCGCTTACTCCGCGCCGGTCCTATATCGCTCTGCCATTCGTTCTGAATACAACGTCTGTTTAAGTCTGCGGTTTTATTTATATCCAACGCTAGTAGTTACCCAGCTAGGATAGGCCGTAGCCCTACATGTTCATCGCAGATTTTTATACAGGTAACTATTTAATATTATGTTATGTAGTGATGTAATACTTACATCTTAGCGGCACGCTCGAGCAGACGTGAGTGGAGGTAGAACACGTCTCCGGGGTAGGCCTCGCGACCCGGGGGACGGCGCAGCAGTAGGGACATCTGCATAATAAATTCATTACAATGATCTCATGACATGAGTGGAGTTGACGTCCCGCGACGATATTACGGTTAACCACTATAATGATACGATCGTCAATGGATGCGGCAAACGCAGGATCAAGACATATAGGCAGGCTAGTATAACTCCACTGGTGGACCATTTTTGTAGTTAGTTTAGGGTGCTCTAATAGCCGTATTTGGAAACAATATTGGTCCATTAGGCGTATAATACGACTCGGCGGACAAGTTTCTTTTTTTATTGCGAGTCTAATATCTTTTAAGGTTAAACTTATCGAGTAGGTGTTTTAAGCGCCTCGGATTCTGCATTCACGATGCAAAACTCAGAACACGCACAAACCTTGACATAATATCTTCTTAGCACTAATAACAAGAAATATATTTATTTAGGCAATTGGCTAGTGAAACTCATGGCGTAGTTAGGTCCCCACCTGGCGGTAAGCCACGGCCTGCTTGGACAAATCGTCGTAGATGATGAGCGCGTGCTTGCCGTTGTCGCGGAAGAACTCTCCCATGGCGCAGCCGGAGTAGGGCGCCAGGTACTGCAGCGGAGCCGCATCGGACGCCGTGGCCGATACGATGATGGTGTAGTTGATGGCACCTGGAACAATCATGTCCTAGTTTGCAACTGAAGATAACATCTTCATCTACCCCACGTCTATTGCTATGAAGTTTGTCGTAATAAGGGTCTCCCAGATAGACGCGGTCTGCCGGTGGTGGCACAAACCTCTGTCCTATAGTTAACGCCATGAAGCCGTGCCTGGCACGTGCCTGGAAGAGATCGCTTCTAAGCGATAAGGCCGCCCATTGTACTTGTCTCATGTAAATGTTTTTTGTAATGTTCTTTTCTGGTGTACAATAAAGCATTTTTGTATTGTATTGTAACGCATTACAGGTATATAGCATGTTATGTCTAGTTTTTAATTGAATTTACAAGATTAGAGGTCGGTGGGTGGCGGCTAGTAGGTATAATACGCAAAGGTGAGACATGGGAGGCATGTGGGAAGTATAGGCTCATAACAATATTTCAACAGCGGCATTAAAATATTATATTTTTTATAAATAAGGGCTTTTTGTCGTCCTATTTTGTCACACTTTCGTAGTGCGCGCATTAGGAAGTACCTAAACCAAGTTTTCATCAAATTTTACGAAATTAATTATCGTATTTGCTTATTTATTAATTTATTTATTTTGTCACATAATTATTATTTGCCTATGATTTCTAGAAAAGAAGTAGTGCTTAGTTTTATTTCTGTTAATCCATACTATTCAAAAGTAACTTTGTCTGTCTGTTACCTATTTACGCCTAAACAGCTGAATGGATCACAATGAAATTTGGCAGTGAGGTAGATGGTATCCCGGAAAAGCGCTCACGAAGCCGCGGGTAGAAGCTAGTTGTCTATAATCTTACCGGCATCAGTCAGCCTCTTTACAATCTGTGCCACGGTGGATCTCTTCTGTCCGATGGCAACGTAGATGCAGTACAGCTTCTTCTTCTCATCTTGTCCCTTGTTGAACCGCTGCTGGTTGATGATGGTGTCGATGGCCAGGGCAGTCTTGCCGGTCTGACGGTCTCCAATGATCAGCTCGCGCTGGCCACGACCGATGGGTACTAGGGAGTCTACAGCCTTGATGCCTGAAAGGTGGAATTTCAATTATTCTACCGCCGACAAATAAAGACATGACAATTCAATTACGTTTATTTCTTCAAGCTTACAAAACTTATAACATATACTATAAACAGGTTTATAAATAGTATTTATTATCACAAAACCTCAAATTTTTGTGAAATCCATAGACATAGAATTTCGCGTTCATAGGAGCGGGTACAAGGCAACGCAAGCCCAAAAAACAAGTTTTAGCTATTAGGTACCAATTAATTAGGACATTATTTGAAAAAAAAAAAAAAAACGAACATATAAAATGTTCTTTACAATTAGTTCTATTACCATGTTTATTCTGAAGATCTTAGCTTCAGTATTTATTGAGAAATTAAGGTTTTAGTAAAAAAATTGAGGTAACTGCGATTTTATCTATAGAGAAAATTTTAAGGATTCGTGTTTTCGAAACATATGATCGATAGAGTAAGTCATGAACTTTACCATGTATAAATTTAAAACATAAATATTTAGTTTTTGGAAGATATGGAAATCAACTCCGTCAGCGAGTTGATTTGAGGTATATATAGGCCCTTAAGTTAAAAGAAAGATGAGAATGTGCTGTCGCGGTGGTCGCGTCAAAGACGTCACGATATTTTGGATAAGAGTTGAGATTAAGATTCAGTTTCATTTTAAGATCATATCAGAAGAAAATTGATTTGTAGATCATAGTTATATTATATTAGTATTGTATTGAGGCCTTCGAGACTAGCGTTTATTCCGCCATACTGTTGTCATTTCTTTCAGGACTATCATGTTAAACTTAGTTTGCTTTACAAAATTTGAAATTTTAAAATTATGTAACAGATTACAGTTCCTGAAAATTACAATTGTTTTAAGTTAAAAAAATTCATTGTAGTTTTCCTTCAATCCATAAGACATCCATCCAGACTTAAGACCATATTGGAGACTAATTTATGCACTCGTATGGTTGCATCCAGCTAGATGCAGCCAGTTGAAGACATGGCACTATAGCGCTCATTAGGAGAGGTCTATGTTCAGCAGTGGACTAACATAGGCTGATGATGATGATGGTTGCAATAAAACATTTGATTTTACTTGATGACTTCAGACTTAATAGACAAATTAAGGAGAAAGTTCTGAAGCCAATAGGGTAGACGATCGATTAAAATTATAAAAAAAAACTATGCATATACCCTATTTCTAATTGTTACATACCAGTCTGCATAGGCTCGCGCACGGACACGCGGGGGATGATGCCCGGCGCCTTGATACCCACACGCATACGGGTCTTGGTGCCCAGGTCTCCCTTGCCGTCGATGGCGTTACCTGGACAAAACAAACATAAAAATGTTTTTCACTTGTTATTTTGTATGTGACGATTAGTTGGTCGTGTAAGAATCGACCATTACAATTCAGCCCATGGATGTAGAGGGAGCTTCGTCCAGTGATTTTTAACAGCTTCACTGCAATCACCAATCCTTGTGCCAAACGTGGTGATCCCAAACACCCCCTTTTTTGGGAAAGGCATGTTTATAGATGTGTTTGGGTTTATATTAGGTATAAGAGACCAAGTAAATATAAATAAATAATTCTGAACAATTCACACAGCGTTATCTAGCCCTAAGCTAAGCAGAACTTGTGTTATGGGTTCTAGATAACCGATATACATAATAATACAATACATAGATATTTTTTATTATGCATAGTAAACGACCAGAACACCCTGAACAAATGTCTGCAGATCGTACAAACATTTGTCCCGAGGCGGGAATCGAACCCGAAACCTCCTGCGTCGCAGTCAGAACTTCGACCACCGCGCCACAGAGGTCGTAGGAAATGCGCCTAATGATATCTGTAAATATTAACACTGATATTTCGTCACCAGTTTCTTTCCGATTTTCTGAAACTATCGCGTGTCTCTATAAAATGACACTACTTCCTTGGTCACAACCCTTTTGACATGTCAGAAACTTTACTCGGCAAACGTAGTATAGGACGACCTGCGGTTAAGTGAGGAATAACGGTGATTAAATACTGCAGCCTACGGCAAACTGAAAACAAGACACTATCAGCGCTCAGGGACGCTACGAGAGGCATGCCTATGTCGAGAAATAAACTAGGGCTTTTTGGCTGATAGTGACGATATTAATTATACTACAGGTAAAAATAATGCTTTAAATAATATGAACTTTTGTCTAACTAATAGTGAGATGGAAATAACAAATATTGGTTCAGATTCTTACCCAGAGCGTCGACGACACGGCCGAGCAGTTGTTCACCCACTGGGACATCCACGATGGCTCCGGTACGCTTGACGATGTCTCCCTCCTTGATGAGCTTATCGTTACCGAACACTACCACACCGACGTTGTCGGGCTCCAAGTTAAGGGCCATTCCCTGGAGAGATTTAAGTGTTAGAGGTGAAGGTTATGGTATGGTATGTGTACACTTATTTCCGCACTGAGACTCGGATCGGTCCATTGTGCGTGGTTGTTCTACTAGCTTAGCCAGCCTAACTTCGTCCTGAAGCGCAGAATCTTCCTGGGATCTTCACAGGGTTCGCGGAGGGACCTCAGGTGTCGAGGATTTCGTGTCGTTGCGCCGTTACTCCCTCGCATTCCAGGACTACGTGGGCTGCTGACTCTTTGTTACTGAGACACCCCCTGCAGAGGGGACTGTCTGTTGCTCTGATTAGGTTAAGGTTATTTTTTTTTGGGAGCATTTTTTTTATGTTAAGGTTAATTTTGTAAGCATTTTATTATAAAAAAATCTATTATTCTCCTAGGAGCCCATGACAGCCAGCCCTTCATATTTTATAAAAGCTGAAATTTCTTATGTACAACACAGGTAAGAACAATCAGCAAGTATAGATTTTGTATGTAAAATGATTCTGCATACCTACCTAACTTTAGGTCAAAAATAACATGTTTTCGTCCTATTTGTTTTGTATTAAAAACGACAATATTTTATGTTCTGTTTGTTATGGGACATAGCTTACATTGTCTAGTTCCAGAATAACAACACAATGTCGAAAATGCAAAAAGTTTTCAGTCATCATTTTAGGTATTACGGAATATAATTATTTACGAATTGAAGTTGCGAGCAGCTGTCGCCGAATTCTTAAACGAACTTTAAGTACTATTTTATACACCTTAACTACCTGTTACCTGCCCAAGTAACCCCAATCCAAATGCCATACATGCTGATCATTCTTACCTGTATTGGGGACATGGACAGAGGAACTTTCAGCTTTTATAGAATAATGGTCTGGCTCTGTGAGTTCTTGGTATTTAGTTTTTTTAAAGTTATTCCTTATCTTAATGCGGTAGGTAGATAAGAAACTTTCATGATTACAGGTAAAAGAATTGGGAGCCAATTTTTATAACCAGAACATTGACTGGCAACTGTGCCCAAGCACACATTGCACACAATAATAATACAAATTCAATCGTCCATGGTCTGTGTATGTGAGTGGTATCATTTTGATGGCATAATTAGTAACTTCGGAGCAGGCCTGTGCCCAGATGTGGGACAGTAAAGGCAGTTAAAAAAACTGTATTCAAGGTGGTTTTTCGAGATGGGAGTGGATGGCGAAATCCAAAACTTATAGAATTTACAAAAACTACATAGATGTTTAGGTATCAAGTTTTTTTTTATTTTTGCAAAAGACAATCACTGAATTTTTTCATGAGAGGTTTAGTTCGGTTGATTTTAAATTTTTGTAAAGCAATGCATTATTGCAAATGGAGGGAAAATGAATTTTTACAATATTGGTTTGAATTCTGCCTACTAAGGATCAATGCAAAAATTTGAAATGATCTTTACAAATAACTGGTGTACTTGCCACTAGCCAGCAGCTTAGCCATAGTCTCTAGTCCATTAGTCTGTTTGATATAGCAAAAATAAAAATCATAAAATTTTGACATCTGTAGTCAAAGCAAAGATAAGTTTGACACCGGACAGATAATTAATTTACATATTTAAAGAAATTCTCATCATTTTATCTAGGATTTTTTCTATACTCTAGACACAATCTCCACTAAGCAAGTACAGTAATCTATATATATAAAAATCAATTGCTGTTCGTTAGTCTCGCTAAAACTCGACAACGGCTGAACGGATTTATCTTATCTTGGTCTTGAATTATTCGTGGAGGTCTAGGGAAGGTTTAAAAGGTGAGAAAAATTCGAATAGGTACCCGTGCGAAGCCGGGGCGGACCACTAGTGTATTATAATTATAAAGTATTGGAGTACAAACTTTGAGTCCAGATGAGAATTCCACCATCTCCTCGGCCTGGATGTTCTTGAGACCGTACACACGTGCAATACCATCTCCAATGCTCAAAACACGGCCAGTCTCTTCCAAATCAGCCTGTGGAAAAAATTTAAGAATTTTATCTCAGGGCTTTTATATGAAATTTGTTCTGGTAGGATTTACGAGGACCTGCAATTCCAGACTCTAGTTTCTGCTAGAATATACATAAGATTAGCTGTTGGCTATGTAACATTTGCTCCAATAGGCAAATATCACTTGTTCAAAATAAGTAAGCAAGTTTTAGCAATAAACATTCAGTGATGGATGTATCAGCTAAATGTCTACTTAGAGTAGGTACTGCAACACTGCTAGAAGGGCAATGAACTTAACTCTAAATGGGTCACAAGTACTCTGCCCTATTTACCATGAAATGCCCTATTTATGGTGGAACCATTTCACCCAATTATCTAGTTCTCATTCTCTTCTAAATAACCTCTACATGTTTGAATAGTTTATGTAACATGACAGTAACAATGGTTACCTTGGGTGCAGCTCCCAGGATCCTCTCCTCCAAGATAGTGGAGATTTCGGCGGCCCTATGGGTGGTGGAGACATGGAGCTTGCGGGCGGCTACCGATACGGCGGGCACAGCGACCTTGGCGACCTGCCGACATAACATAACCAACTCAACTTCACATCACCATACTTATCAGTTAAACTCACCACAATGTCCAATACTTGAAGCACTTGAAGATTGTACGAGAAATTAGCACTAATTGTCACAAAACTGTGATGATAACCGATAATATCCACGACCGCCCATTATTACATAACACCGATCATGAAATTTGACAACCTGAGTAAATCGAATGATATGCTTATAAAGAGGTAGTTTTCCAATAAGATACCACTAATCCTGTTTTAATGGGAAAAATACCTTTGTATTCCTATGGATTACTGTAAATCGTGGTCATTGATCATTTCATGAACAACATGTCACCGGGGTATTATCCAATTTACAGCTCATTGGACACTTATTTCTGTGTTTGCAACAATGTATACCTGATTGGCGGCGTTTGGTAGGCGCCTGGCCACCGAGCCGGCAATACGGGCGGAGATCAGCGACATTTTTCACAAACTAATTTTATCAATGGCAGACTGGCCCGTGGTATTCTATTCTCCGCTCGCAACTCGTTGCGGAAGAACCGGATATGACAAAATACACTAGACTGCGACAATTTGCTTTTCCGTCTACGTTCGGAATCTAGGTTTGGTTCAGCTAGGTTTAATTCTAATCGTTATTGACTACACTTTTTTCAACTTTTGAGCTTTTAATTAGTAAGATAAAATTTCAAAACTTGTGTTTCCTAAAATAATTGAAACAAATAAAACGATTTTGAGATAAAAGTCCTAATATAAAAAAAAACTAACTCTTCGAAAGATGGTGGGAGGACATTAAAGAAATGGTTACTGAACGTATCTGATCAATAACGACTGGTGAAAACAACTTCTTATTTTGCCCATCACAAGATTAAATCTTAACTTATTTCAAAAATACTTCAATTATTTATAATCGAATTCTTAACAAAAAACGTTTAAAATTTTTGTACCCTAAATTCTAAAAGGAAATATGCACTTATTTGATTTAATTTTTTACGTTCCATTCCATTTACTGTTTGATATAAACTACGTCATACTAAAGGTGATTTCTACGAGTCCAAACTATTATGAATAATATATCTTACATTAACTTAGACAATTTAACCCGCATTAATAATATATCTTGACAGCGCATCAGCATTGCTATACAGCGGGGCAATGCAGCCAGTGTCTTAGGCACGCTTCCAACTGGTATTGATATGGATTAGTTGAGCTACCTGTAGATTGTTTGCCACAGTTTGCAGATAGCTTGATTGTTTCTATTGTAAATACTAGTTTTAATTTAAATTTGTTATTTGATTGTTATTTTCTTTCTGAATAAAGATTGAACCTTTTTGAAAAAAAAAATGAATAATAGAATTCCGTGCGTAAAATGAAACGCACTTGTCAGCTGTTTCATTTGATAGACAATCAGCTGACATGGCTGACATTAGTCGATATGTCAAGTTTGTCAAAGTCAGTCAACAAATATTTCGGATTTCGGGGGAGGAATACTGTTTTTGCGCTTTTTGATTCCTTCCTGTGTGTATAAAATTATACTGTGAGTGAATCAGACAAACGAAACGATCAATGTACCAAGTGTTCTTAGTGCCATGGCTCTGTTCAATTCGACATCCCAAACAAAAGCGAGTATCGACGACACCGCCAAATTAATTTGCTCCATAGAAAATGCACTAAACATCAACAAACACACTGTGAGTTTTTATTTCTGAGAACTTTTCTAGTAAACAAAATGCTTCAATGAATAACATGGTCCTTGAATGGACACTCGTTTAATGAACATCGAGGTATTTCCAGTTATATTTATTACTTAGAAATAGCAGGAACACAATTAAAACCCAATCGCAATAATCCAATAAATCCCATAATAACTGTTCTTATCAGGAGTACACATTACGGGTTCAAAGAGGCCCTGGGAAAGAGAACAACTGGAATGTTTCTAGAAGGTACCGAGACTTCTCCATGCTCCACTCAGTTCTCCAGCAGTCAAACATAGAACTATCAATGCCACCAAAGAAGCTGATCGGAAACATGCATCCATCATTCATAGCGGAGAGGCAGATTGCTTTACAGGTCAGTAGCATGCTTTTATCAGTTAATAAAAAGTGTGTGTGTGTAAGTTGCTTACAAAAATGTTTTTTTAACTGATAATGTTTATTGTAAAAGGGGAATACCCTGAGATAATAATTTCACACTAGAAAGTACTGTTTGTTCTCTTTAAAAATATCAATAACAAACTGATTAGATGAGATTGAAAAGTGAATAATTTAGAATCATTAATTTGGTTGTTTCATGGTATTACAAAGTATGTCCAAAACCTAAGTATTGTAACCAAATTCTAGAGGCGCGCCCTGGCTTCGCACAGATGGTTTAATATATAATGTATAGTCTATGACACTCACAAATAACGTGGCTTTCTATTGTAAAAGAATTAAAACTTTTTAAACTTTCGCGATTTGATAACATATATAAGATTATTTATGTTTTGTTTTGTTTTGTTGGGGAAAAGAAAGCAAAAGGTACGTGATAAATACCCGATAAATAATCTTAAATATGTAAAAGAATTTTCAAAATCGTTTCTGTAGATCCAGAGATTATCCTCTACAACCTCACAAACTTTACCTCTTTATTATATTAGTATAGATGAACCTGTTGGGGTGCTACAACTTATCTAATCTGCATTCAACTTTAACAAGATATACTTATCTAATTCTATTCAAAAATTAGCATTAGAGAGAATTTATAAATATCACATAATAAAAGGGTTAAGACTTTGCCCTGTAGTCATTTAAAATAAAATTATAACCCTCGACAATCCACAAAGCAACCTCTAGCAAAAGAGCCATCTAAAAAAAATTGTTTATTTATCTTATAGTCTGTAGACTTTTGTTTGACCACAATACCACCTGATGGAAAGTGAAGATGTGGCCGACGATAAATCACGAAGGTCTAGCTAGAAGATACCTGTAGTAGAAGTTAGTTTACCTTTTTGAAACTTTGTGTGCAAACAAAATCAATGTAAAATTATTAATCATTTTCAGAACTACATCAATGAAGTACTGAAGCATCAAATTCTAGCCCTGTCCTTGCAAGTTAGGACCTTCTTGGATCCCACCAACTACTCAACATCATTTTCAGGTATGTTGGTTATTAAGAAAGAAAATTAAATTTATTTATTTTGCTATCATGTATACAGTTTATGATCTTAATGTGAGCTTAGGTTAATAGTATATGTACCCCACAAAATGTTTAAATAATATAAATATACATATTTGAACTAGTATTTACAATTGACTTGGAGGGAGCTGGCCAGTCAGTGTTGCCTAGAGAGAGTGGGGGGAGGCCTTAGCCTAGCTGTGGGATTATTAAGGCTAACAACAATGATTTACAATTGAAACAGTCGGCTAACTGCAGACTGTTGCGAACAAACTTTAGGTAGCTCACTGATACATATCAGTAGAGCTACCTCAAGTTAAACTATAATAATGTTAGTAAATATGTTAGTTACATACATTTTATTTAACATATTGAATATTCATTGTAGATACATGTGTTATCTATCTTGTTTGTCTTTCGTCTTTTGTATCTGTGCTATGTGAATAAAGGATTGTTTGAATCTTATCTGAAGGAATTGAGATATTTTAAAAGAATTTAGATATACTATAAATACTTAAAAACTGTTGTAAGAATGGTATCTAAGATTTTGTTTAAACTGCAAACATAAGTACTACCTAAATAAATAGGCAAGTACCTGTTTCCAACCAACTGTGACCAGACCATGAGAATTACGAAATGATTGGCATTGCAACAAATA
This sequence comes from Eupithecia vulgata, assembly GCA_946478455.1. NCBI lineage: Eukaryota > Metazoa > Arthropoda > Insecta > Lepidoptera > Geometridae > Eupithecia > Eupithecia vulgata. The sequence goes on from OX297875.1 coordinate 13,515,386, forward strand.
AATAATACTGAATAATTCACATAGCATTATCTTACCCCAAGCTAAGCTGAGCTTGCGTTATGGGTACTAGATACTTAATATAATACAATACATAGATAGGTTTTTTAACATACATAAAAAACGAACAGAACACCCTGAAATGACTGCAGTTCGTATAAACATTTGTCCCGAGGCGGGAATCAATCCCGCAACCTGCATTGCAGGCAGGCCTTCGCCCACCGCGCCACAGAGGTTGTCAAATCAAAATTTAGTGTCAGCTTTATTTATTAAATATCGCTGACTCGAAACTCAACGGATGTTATTATGTTACTGATTAAACTGTTTATATTATTATGAATCTACGATGTCTGTAGACACAATACAATTCCGAGTCGAAATGCAAATTCATTTGCGGCTTGATTCGTGAAATGGACCCTAACACATTGATTCCAAGGTTACAATCTTAAGTGGAGCAGAGACAATGACTCCAACCAATCTCATGCAATTTGATATCCTACCTACCTAGGTAGATTATATAGGTTACATTCATTACACTCCGCGAATCTGAACGACCTGCTGCGGTAAATCTTTGTTCAAATACTTTTATCTCAAGACTGTGCTCAAGACATATAATATTATTGATGGGAAAGTAACTTTTGTTATAGTGCTTACCCGCACTCTGAGTATCTCTAAGAAATTAAAAAAAAAACAAAAATATAATTTTTTGGGAATCTGCACGTCGGTTTAGTTAGTATTTTTTCAGGAATAAACTGCTGCTCGAATGAAAATTAAACAAAAGGAGGTTTTTTTTTCTTAATTTTTTTGACAATTTACATAAGCTCTTTTACCTAATGAAAGGTAAGGAGTTTTTTCTATCTTATTGACGCCCTTTATTATTTATTTTATTTTTATTTTAGGATTAAAAATTACTATATTTTTATCTACGCAAGTTTTGATTTTTGCACACGCCGCGCCGTTTCGCTCTATCCCGCTCCCATGAATCCAAATCTTATGTCTATCCTTTTCATAAAATGGCGTCGTATGGTACCCCCTTAATCGGTATGCCTCGTCTTACCCTATTTTACTGCGCAGGCACAGGGAAGGGTGGGGAAGGCCTGTAGAGACTTTATGACGTGATCTGTATGATGTTGGTTTCCAGATCAAGCTCTGCAGACGGTGTCGATAGCACTCCGCGGGGAGGGGCGGTACGAGCTGCGGGGGCCGCTGCCCGCAATCGGCTGGCGGATACGGAAACACTACTTCTTAGTAAGTTAATTGTATCATGCCTCTTGTCAAGTGCCTATTGGATTGCTTGATGTTTCAACAAGTTTACACCAGCAGGCCTTCTTACAAATGCTTCGTGTTCTTCTTCCTTGCCGCAGACTAGGCAGAGATACTTCCTTGCTTCCAAAGCGTTTAGATAGGGCTCCGAGGTTTTCTTCTCTACCATTTGGTGGAAGAAGTGGTGTGTCGCCTTTTGATGAAGTAGGGTTTTGTTCGTTCTTCCTTGGACGTCTTTTGATCTTTTCATATATTTTTTTGTTAATACGCCCATATATTACATACTATATACATGAGTCAACTCTTCCTCTTTTCCTCTAACAGATTGCTTTTAACGACAGACGTTTCAACAAGCTTACACGCTGTCGTGGTCACGGGATGACATGACAGTGTGGAAAACTGTTGAAACGTGTCGTCGGGAGCAATTGGTAAATAAACGCGATAAATACCTAGTAAGTAGGTTAGGTAGGTAGGTACTAATAATTCACATTTTTTTGTTTAAAATCAACACAATAATAATATTACGTACTTTACTCAACAAGATTTTATACCATTAATTCGTTTGATCTTCCTTAACGACTTGACTCAGCCACGCAAAGATCTACCTAGCCTCGGCATTAAAAGGGCCGTGCCCAGCTGTTGATAGTGCTGCCGAGCGATTACGGTAAAATAATCCCATTCAATGGATAGCCATCCGGGGAGACTGGCTGTAAGCTATTTTGGTTTAATACTAAATTAATTACATGCAATTTTCGACGAATATTGTCAAATATCAATAACGTTTATTTCTTTAAGCTTACAAAATAAGCACTTAGACAAGTCAAATTTTATACTATAAACAGGTTTATAAATAGTCATTATTATCAAATAAGAAATATGATGTTATTGATTTTATTCTCTTCAATTTTTGTCCACTAGTGGAAGAAGCGAAAAAGAAACCACTAGTAAGTTTTATAAATCTTAAAATTAATACATTACTTATCTCAGTCTAAATATAATCTAATTTGTATATAACTCAATATTTATATGAAACTAACTAAGGTTAACATTATATCCCTTATATACCATTGTCGGTGTGGAACTGAGCGACATCTGGCCAAGCATTTACATCATTGATGTAATCATCAATGGAGTAATAGGCTTTCTTTATTAGATTTCGTTTTATGTACTGTTTACATTTACAAATAGGGAGCTCAGTTGCTTCAGATGGAAGCTTGTTATAGAAGCGTACGCAATTTCCCATAAATGATTTCCCTACCTTTCGTAATCTATATGATGGGATGTGCAGTTTGTTCTTGTTTCTTGTATTTACTTTGTGAACATCACATTTTTTTAAAAACTGTCAACGGCAAAACACACAAATATCAAACTCTATTGTAATGTTTTTATTTTTACTTTTAAGTGACCGAACGGTAAACCTCATAAGTACTAATGTTACTCACACTTGACTTTGTTTTGCTCGTCTACGTATCATAACTGCAATGTACATTTATCTGTTTGTAATTTGAATCAGAAATCAGAATCAAAGAAAAAAAAATGCAAGTGTGAGTAATTTAACAATTGACTTTTACTTAGGTTATATCTTAATGTTGACGTTAAAAATTCCGTCGTCGATCGACTCTATCCCGCCAGAAATTTGTATGCATTTTTAGTACCTTATTGGCAACCAAAATCGTTTGACGATTCTCCCCGGATGGCCCATTCAATGGGAATGGATATTTTACCGTAATCGCTGGACAGGGCCCTTATTCTTTCCGGTCAATGGCGTCAGTGGAATTGTCCAAAATCTACTTTCTGTAGAGGTATTGTTCGTCAAAGATGTCGATGAACAATGTAGGTTATAGGTAAGTACAGTAACCGCGTAGCTAGAAACTTCTACCAAGTGTTGTAATGGTACAATACTAAAATACTAAACGATGCACTACCCAGTTGTGGGTAAAATCCAACCGCAAAATTATATATTATGTAGTGAATCGCATGCAGCTACCGTAGTTCACCTTAGTATATCGGATAGGAATTGTTATGTATGAGTCATCGAACCACAGGACATTGTACCTGTACAATTTTATCAAGAAGATAAAATATAAATACTTAGCTATATAAATCTGCTATTAAACTGCGCATTTTATAAATACTTATCAAGGTCAAATCTAATTATAAATAATTAATTAATAATGCTGGACAATTCACACAGCATTATCTAGCCCCAAGCTAAGCAGAGCTTGTGTTATGGGTATTACTAGATAACTAATATACATAATACAATACATTAGATAGATATTTTTTATTATATATAGAAAACGACCAGAATACCCGGGACAAATACCTCCAGATCGTACAAATATTTGTCCCAAGGCGGGAATCGAACCCGCAAACTCTTGCGTTGCAGGCGGACCCTCGCCCACCGCACCACCGAGGTCGAATTGGGCTCCAATAAGAAAAAAAATATATCTACCCAATATTATTACATATTATATTATAAAGGGGAAAGATTTGTATTTTATTATGTAACGAATAAACGATAAAACTGCTGGACCGATTGTGACATAGGCTATGTTTTATCCCGAAATTCCCACGGGAACGGGAACTACGCGAGTGAAACCGCGAGGCGATGCTAGTGCGTTTATAAAGTGGAACTACTTTAAAAATACAATTCATGGAAACTTCAAGTGCCTATCACACCATTCAGCGATAACCAGGAATCGAAACTTAAATAGACCGTCTGTGATGTGACTCATCATAATGTATACTGGTAGGTACTAATAAGCATAAATGAATTATAAAATCAGAAAAATATTGGTGGAAAATATATTAAGACGGTACCCCGAGCCAAACTAGCGCCGCCACTTATTTTATCTTAATATTTCGTTGAAAAAAGGTAATTTCTGAATTTTCAATGGGCAGTTTGTGATACCTATTATAAGCTTTTTTTAATGCCCCTATCATAGTTTTATTTTGTGTAGTTTAGGAGGAGATACCTACGATGTTGCACTTTGTGGCCACCAAACTCAATTGTTGCATCTCTTCCTAAACAATACAAAAAAAACTGATAGAGGCATTAAAAAAAGCTTATAATAGGTATCACAAATTGTCCAGTGAAAATTTTAAAATTACCTTTGTTCAACGAAATACCTAATAAGATAAAATAGGTGGCGGCGCTAGTTTGGCTCGGGGTACCGTCTTAATAGGAAGGACTAGATTCTAGTTCTATCCATAGCCACGAACTTATAAAGGATTATCATATTTCGCATTTTAAAAAAGGTAGGTGAACCTAAGCTCCCATACAAACGTACAGTCGACTCTCGTTAATTCGAAACTCGAGGGACTCTTAAAATATTACGAATTATTGAGTGTTTGAAATATGAAATGGTTCGAAATTTGTGAGAGACAATAAATAAAACTTCGAATTATAAAGTGTTGATCAATTATTATTTATTTAATGCTATTCTATAACAATGACAAAAGTTTTAGAGGTACATTCGTGTACATACATGTACATATTCATAATGTGAATTAATTAATATTTCGAAAGAACTCTGTTATACTGGTTTGCTTCAAAGCACATTGCTGCTGCTCAGACTGTTCAATAACTTTTTTCATCCAACATCACTTTTCTTCTCACCTTCCTCTACTTTTTCGATTAACTTCTTCTTTTCAGCAATCGTCAAACATTTATACTTTCTAGGGCTCATAACTAACACAAACTTTTCCAACGAAAGAGTAACAAACAACAAACAGTAACTGAAACACAACTAAACAAACCAATTCGTGCGGAAGTGTCAAATAGTCAAACTAATCATAACAAAAACAAAGGCTCGTGTTCGTTGATACAAGTTTGAACTTGTCGCAAAATGTACTTCCGCCTCTTTCTCTCTGCAACTTTGAATTGTCGAGTGTTGGACGCCGATGAGTTCGAATTAACGCGTCGTTTTGTTTCATAGCAATGATTTTTTCGTTCGAATAACCAAGTGCATAAAAATGTATTGATTTAGTTCGAAATATAAAGAGATTTTGTAGGGAACTCGTGATAACTTTGAATAATAGAGAGGTTCGAATTATCGCAGGTTTGAATTAACGAGAGTCGACTACTTTCCTATTCATTTGGAACTTCGACCACGGCTTTGAACGCGTATTTTCAAAATTAAATAAGGACAAAAGTGGTGTGGAGTCTTTTTATGAGGTTACCATAACATTTTCTTATATGACTTCGAAGTTTTTTGTCGTTTTATCAGAAAAAAGAACGCGTTCGAAGCCGCGGACAGTATCTAGTTAGTATAATTATCTCAAATCACCATAGTTACTCGACAAAAGCTATTGAAAAACAATCTCTTAAAAAACCATAGACATAGAATTTTTTCACTACGGAAAAAACCCACCTTCACGTTAGTTGTACTGTACTCTGTCAGAAACTAGATGTCGCTGCTAAAAGTGAACGAGCGCTAGATCGCGCTAACGAAGCGTTTGCACAAAATGGTGACTTCGGAACCATTTCTTTAGGCAAGTTAATTAAGAATTTACTTTATTTCAAAAATTTTGTAAGTTTTCGTCACCACTGTAAGCGGCCGAAAACTAGAAATAGCCAGCTAGCTTCTATGTACCTAAGTCATATTGGTTGGTTCGAAGAAGATGGCAAATATCTATCAATTTCTTTTTAATATATTTTCGTTTTTTTTTATAAAACATTATGCAACTAATCACTATTTTGGCGCTTTTGTACAGAATTAAATTAAATGAACTATTAGGTGTAGACATGCGCAAACCATGTCCGGCTGTGGATTGAACATGACATAGTTCCTTTGAACGATGGACATAGTTCCAGGAAACATATCCGGACATGTTAGCAATGAGTCACCATGTTCGAAGTATGCATGTCCTCTTAGGTTCGGAAATTTTAACAACTAAACATATCCGCGGAACTAGATAGCTGTGTGTGCGGTCGGACATGATTACATACATGGGAACTATAGGTATATTTTGGGGAACTATATTGCATAAACTAAATAAAGTGTTTCTTTCTGTCTATGTTTTTTTTATGTAGGTAGGTACCTAACCTAGTCTAGTAGGTATAGTATTATTATATCTGTGTTCGGTACAAACAAGTTCTAGTAGCATATTTCTTTATGTAAGTAGGTCCTACTTACTCTTATACATGATCATAGGTTTTAATTATTATACCTACATATTCGTTATTTACTTACTTCTCGGAATAGATCTACTTGTTCCATTTCATTTTTAGGAAAGTACCTTCCAATCTACCTATTCGCTCGTTAGTACTAGGTATAGATAAACTTACTTAGGCGGGGACCTACCTAGGTATGATGTCTAGAGACTTAAAACCTTTTAATAAGATAAAGACAAAAATAGGTTACTTATTCCATACCTAATTTATAACTACTTTACACTAAACAGATCTCATAAAAACTAGGAAATTCCTGACGCCTATACATTATGTAGGTACATTTATTTCTTACTTACTTTTATCAAACTCGCGCCTGCTAAATACTGAAGAGCAAAAAGTAGGAGGGAAAGGAACTATTATAGGAACTGGAACGACCAACGTCGCGCGCGACGCGAGACGCGTCCGCGATCACTGGATTGGTTGGATTGAAGGAACGACGGAACTACTTCAACCGACGCATCGGAGCGGAACGATCTCGTTCCGAGTGAGGACATAGTTCCAGGAACTATTACGGTCCGGAACGACACATGTCTAATTAGGTGTAGGAGTATAAGAATCCTAGATTTTAAAACAGCAGTTATAGATAGATAAACTTTGGTATCATCATCATTAGCATGAGCCTATTAGTCCACTGCTAGATTTGGTGTAAACGAAACAAATTCCTTTTTTCCACTTTGGTTACTAACATACAGTCGTGGTCAACTAATTAGGGACAATCTCTAGTTAGGCCAAATTGTGTTTTTTTTTTATTTTTTTCAACGAGTCTTAAAAATATTCCATATCTTTTACATGTAAGTATAATTAGTCATTGATGTGCCCGATTATACAAACAATAACAACTTCTTAAACATTAAACCTCTTTACAGTATAGCTGATAGATTATCATAGTGCTATTTGTTCAAATATTGCTGGCTGGCCATTTAATTAGGGACACTGAGATATTGCGTTCTATTTTCAAAGTTTGAATCTCAATACTTTTTTACTTCTTCTCTTATTGTTTCGTGGTAGTTTTGGCGGCAATCCCGATTTTTATTTTAAGTTTTGAAAAATATTTTGAAGAAAAATGGGCAAAAATAAAAGTTGCGATCCAACACTACGAAAAATTATCATGAAGTTTGTTGTCGAGCATGGTTGGCCATACCGAAGGATAGCAGAACATTTAAATTGTTCAAAAACTATGGTATATAATGCAGTGCAACATGTCAGACGCAATAACACAACTTTAAATGTGCCCAAAACAAAAAGATCGAGAAAAACAACTCCGCAAGAAGATAGAATGATAACCAGGTTAGCTAAGAAAGATCCGTTTCTAGGCTCTTTTGTAATTAAACACGAAGTATTTGGTACAGACGAAAGAGCTGGTGTCTCAGCGAGGACCGTTCGACGACGTCTGGTAGAAGCAGGGTTGTTCGGAAGAGTGGCTCGCAAAGTACCGTTGTTGAAGAAAGAACATAGAAATGCTCGTTTGGCGTTTGCACGTAAATATGGACATTGGACCTACGCCCAATGGCAACATGTATTATTCTCTGACGAGACCAAGGTTAATTTGATTTCTTCAGATGGAAGGCAATACGTACGGCGTCCAGTAAAAGCGGAAATGAATCCAAGATTCACAAAAAAGCAGGTGAAACATGGCGGTGGAAACATTAAAATGTGGGGTTCATTTTCTGGACGTGGAGTGGGACCTGTGAGGAAAGTTCAGGGTAACTTAGACCAACATCAATACAAGGCAATATTGGAGGAAACGATGCTTCCCTATGCTGAGGAGCATCTCCCTATTATATGGACGTTTCAGCATGATAACGACCCGAAACATACCGCCCGTTCAGTCAAGTCGTTTCTTACCAGTCAGTCAGTATCGGTGCTAGATTGGCCAGCAAATAGCCCGGACCTTAACCCAATCGAGCACCTTTGGCACGAAATCAAGAAAAAAGTTGCCACTTATCGTACCACAACTTTAGATAAACTTAATGAAGCTTTTTGTGAGGCATGGGCAAACATTCCTGTCGAAACATGCCAGAAACTGATAATGTCTATGCCACATCGGTGTCAAGCGGTAATTACTAACAAAGGTTTTGCTACTGGGTACTGATTTTACACGCAATAAAATGGAGCTGTTAAAGATATTATAATACTGCAGATTATTAGTTTTGTTTAACTCTATTTTTCATTATAGTTTACTGTCCTTAATTAAATGTCCAGCTACAGAATAATACCTTAAAATTGAATACATGTTCAACCTTTGATATTAAATACTTTTTTCTATTTATTTATTCTTTTATTTACAGCCATTTATAGCATAATAATCGGACCAAGTTATGCAAATAATAGGTGCTGAGAAATCAATATGGTTTTATATTTATATGTACATAACCGGTTATTGCTCTTCACTATCTTGAAAGTCCCTAATTAGTTGACCACGACTGTATGTGAGTGTTACCAATTGAGCAAATAGCGAAATAAGAATAAAGAATAAGAATAAAATATATTTATTTTCTAAAAATGACTAGGTACACAATATAACAACTTGATTTAAGAGAACAAAAAAACGCCTTTTGTACTTAGTGCCGCTTACAAAATTGGCTCTAACTCAGCATGTGTCGGATGACGAGCAAGCTAACATCCAACGCTGATCTTCCGCCAGAGCCACTTGTTGGCGTTACGAAAATCGAAAATCTTATAGGCAATTCAATTCAAATCAAATGCTTTATTGATAGCATGTTGTTTGTAGGTCTTGTAATAGAAAACAGTTCCAAACATGGACCCGGCTAGGGCACTTCAATAACAATACTTACAAAAGTAGAGGTAAGTACGAGACAAAAGTACTTATTCAAAACTTATATCTAACTCGGTACAAAATAAAAACAAATCTATACAAAAGAAAAAGCTAATAAGAATTATTAGAATTTGACAAAAATAATAGGCTGTACTTTAACTTTAAACAACCAAACTGAAAGAAAATAACAATCAAATAACAAATTTAAATTAAAACTAGTATTTACAATAGAAACAATTAAGCTATCTGCAAACTGTTGCAAACAATCTACAGGTAGCTCAACTGATCCATATCAATACCAGTTGGAAGCGTTCCTAAGACACTGCACTGGCTGCATTGCCCCGCTGTATAGCAATGCTGATGCGCTGTGCCAGATACTCACCAGCTCTCGGTCACGCGTCGCTTCGACCAGACGCTCAGAACAAACTTGATCAAAGATTGAACAAAGATCCAAACTTGTGTCTTAACTAACAAAATGTAACGTAAAATTGGTTACGTCACGTAGGCTTCACAAGTACATCTAAAATAACAAAACAAAAAGTATATTCTGGCTTGCCGCAGCTCGCAGCGGTTGACATGCCAACGTACATTCTACGAATTGGCGCTCCGCGGTTTACTTACCGGTTCCGGTGACCGGGTCCGGTAAGAATGACCCCGGTGGGTGCCTAAAAGGGCATCGGGCCCGGGCGGTTTGCAATCTCTAGCTCCCATACAAACGTACGTACTTTCCTATTCATTTAAAAACTACGTCCCCGATTTTAATGAAATTTTACATGCATACCTAATGGGATAAATAAAATAAATAAATAATGCTGGTCAATTCACACAGCATTATCTAGCCCCAAGCTAAGCAGAGCTTGTGTTATGGGTACTAGCTACTAGATAACGGATATACCTAATATGCAATACATAGATAGATATTTTTTATTATATATAGAAAACGACCAGAACACACTGAACAAATGTCTGCAGATAGTACACACGTTTGTCCCGAGGCGGGAACCGAAGCCGCAACCTCCTGCGTTGCAGCCTGCAGACAGCCCTTCGCCCACCGCGAAGACATAGCTATGTTTTTCAAAACATATGATCATCATGAAATAAGAGCGAAAGTAATAAAATCGCTTGAGAACTTGATTTGACATAATAAGTAAAAGTTTTCTTCCAGGTCTAACCTACATTTGTGCCTAATTTCAGTTTTTGGCGTGAAGTAGATACAAACATACATCCATCTAAACTTTCGCATCTATATTAGAGGTACCGAACCGTACGTGTGCATGCAGGCCGCTAATGTATATGACGGATGATACCAGATTGTCGGAGCAAATCGTATCTGGTCGAGTTTTTGATTATAAAAGCTTTCGTGCATCATTTCACTATCGGAGGAACCGGACGACAGTCGTGTTAGAACTCGAAACTCGCGTTTTTGATGTGAAATGGGCATATTTGGGTTACATCAAAACAATTTTTCTCGTTCATCTTTATCGATAAAGCTTTGAAAAAATAATAATCTATGGGATATAAGGCAGATCCCCTTTGTTTCGAAAATGGAAAAAAAAACAATTGTGCACAGTACCATCTGTTTTCTTAGTTTCTACAACATTTTTTGTAACTAAACTATCAATAAAACATTTTATTCATAAATAGAAGAATACCCAGGGCACCTTCGGTTTATTATTGCAAACAAATGTTTAATTAAAAAATAATCAGCAAACTTGATTTTTGAGCTTACGCCGCTCTTCTCTGTCCCGCTCCTTTTAACTCGAAATCCTATGCCTATCCTATTCACAAAATGGCGTCATATATCGCCCCCTTAAAATATCTTGCATTCCGGAACCAGTCCAACTCTCGCCAGATGACACTGATGTCTGTTGAATAAGCTTGTTGATATATCGTTTCAGGTGACAGACACAGAGAGCAAAACCGACTGTATCCTCTCCTGGCAGAGCTACGGACCGGACCGCTGTTTGAGCGACAAGGATCTGCAGACCGCCTTCAAGAGCTTACGTCATTTATCTGTGAGTTAACACATTGAGTGTCAGTAACGCTATCCGCACTGCGGAAAACCGACCCCGATGGAGACACATCGTGCATTCCAAGGTCCTACATAAAGGTCCTGACCCTCAGCATTGAGGTTATCGACGCAAGGAGGAAGAACGCACCAACGGTCTAGGACAGCCCGAGTAGCATAGCAACAAAGGACCAGGACGCGCCGCGCCCAGCGACTCGAAAACCCATCTAAACACCTCGGCGCCTCGGTAAACATGTCGGAGGTGCTGCAGAACCGCGGCAGCCCCAGCAACATCCTGAATGCATTGTTGTAGTGGAAGCGAGGAGTATTGACGGATTTCTGAGTGGATGTGAATTGTGAACCACAGGCTGCTCGTGTAGAATGTCTGACAAAATGATTTGAACAGAAGTTTTTTACCACTTCTGAAAAACGAGTAAACCTGTGGACATCATATTATCTCTCCTCATTAACGCTATTCGCTCACTTTCTGTACATATTACAGAGCTATCATTATTAATGCCTCTGTAACAGTTTTATTTTTTCTAGTTTAGTCAGAGATGCAAAATTGCTCTTGGTGACCCCGAATTTCTGATTGTGATTACACATCTCTACCGTAATCACAATCAGATATTTGAAACTATTTAAAATGAAAATAATACAGATGTATTAAATAAAAGCTTATGATTAGGTATAACAAACGGCCTAATAGTTTGTTGAAAAATCCGTAGGCTTATACGATAGACAACGTAGGCTTAACGTAGGTAATAATAGAATAAAACGTAGATTAATTAAAGTAAATAAATATTTAAAAAAATAGGTGGCGGCCTCTTTACCCGCACATGATTAAAGAAGTACCTACTTACGAATTTAGGTATGTATGACACTAATGGTGTTTTTTTTTGTTCCAGCACCCATACATAGACCAAATATTAGCCATAAACAATCTAGAGACCGGTACCTACGTAGTTAGAAGAATACACGAGCACGGCTCTCTCAGAGATACATTGTACGGGACTGAGTATGCTAAGAGCTATCTGTCCAAGTACGGGAACCCTAAAGTTAGGAAACCGTTCACAACAGGCCAGTTGTCGCATTATGGATACCAGATATTGCAGGCAATGAAGTTTTTGGAAGATAAAGGAATCCCTCATGGTATGTTATTGTTTTACCCCCAAATACTCAAACGCATCTCAGGTTTAAGCACGTCTCAAGTGACGATTTTTTGACACATTTTCATTAAATTATGTCACAAAACCGCGACTTAAGAAGAAGAAGAAGATTTATTTGAAACCAAAACATAACACACGCATTACCAAGGCGCATTACATCAATAACATTATAACTATATATGTATATACACATACACGAAAAATGAAGAAACAAAAAACAGATTCAAAAAAGTGTTACGTAAGGGTCCAAAAAGGTTCCTTCACAGCATTATGCCGCTACAAAGCCGAAGCTAGTAGCGGCGCTGATTTATTTTAAGACGAGCTTAAATGTAAGCTCCGTTTGAGTATTCGGGGGTTAGTCTATTAGAGAACTTAGTTTGGCCACAATCTGATCTGATGGAAAGTGAAGATGTGGCCGACGATGTATCATGAAGGTCTAGAAGATACCTATTCATTCTTGTCTTGAACAGACCCAGGTTGGTAATTGACGGGAAAAACAGCAGCAGGAAGAATTTTCCAAACCGCAGCGGTACGAATGATGAAGGTGGAGGAAAACCGCTTAGTGCGAGTGGACGGTATATATTCACCAAATAGTGTCTAATAAGTAATTGTATTTCTTTTATTCTTTAAAAAAGATATCCCGCTAAAAGCTTCATGACAAGACTGTGAACAGTGACGTCACGTTTAGAAATGTTGCGAATTGGTAGTACCTACTTTTCAAGGCATAAATTTCACAATAAACATCAAAAAATACAAAAATAAATATGCAGATAATTATTATTATATAACTAAAAATAATCAGCTTTTTTGAAGTCACACTCTATTATCTACTGTTATTTTCAGGGCACATCCACCCCGGCAACATAGCAATAGTGAACTCCACCGTCCAACTCCTGGACATCGAGAACGCTCTCCTCGGAGGCTCCGCCCTGTACCGTCCGTTCCTGGCGCTGCGCAGGCGCTCCTTCCCGGAGAACGTGGACGCCTACTGCTTCGGACGGACGCTGTACGAGATGGCGTTCGCGGCGCCGCTCGAAGACACCTACTATGAATATCCAGAGGGGCTTCATGCGGGGCTAGGTAAGGTTTTATGTACATGTTTTTTTATTGCAAACTTAAATAAGACCCGTCGCTTGTTCGGTGGCGCTGGCGTCGCCCTCCGAACAAAGCACGGAAGCAACGCACCAACTGTTCGGGCACTCCAAGTGCTGAACGAGTTCGTACACCAGTTCCAGCATGTCGAGTTGTCTACATATTTCACGACAAGCTATGTGTTATAGTTAAATGTCTTCTAATATATTTAAGTTTTAACATTGATGTAAATATAGATGCTATTGCATAGGATAGTGAGTGTTTTAGTTCCTACTGTAAACTTCTATTTTTAAATAAATAAATAAGAGGCAATTTATAAGCAATGATAGAGAATAAATGACAATGCCGTGTGGTGCCGGCAAATTTGCACAATCCGAACTCTTCCCTTGGGTGTCGTAGAAGGCAACTATGGGACTTGTAAATGGATAATTTTACCAATAAAATCTTGTAGCTTGTATCTTGTAAGCGTGGGTATTATGGGCACTATACCCCATGAGATAAAAACCAGTAAGGCGCATATCAAGCAGTGGACCAATGTAGGCTGTTGCGAGAGAGAGAAATGACAATGGGCGGTCTTATTGAGGCTATGGGCAGGCCCCTTACAAGGTGAACCGACGACGTTAAAGGTCGTGGGAAATCGCTGCTAGAATATTTGTTTTGAATTTTTGTTTTGAAAACTATGCGTCTGGATCGATTTCTTTGTTTACTAGTACAAGTTTGTACGGAACCCTAGATGCGAGAGTCCAACTCACACTTTACGTTTTTATTTTTCTTAATGTTTTATTTCTGCTTCCAGAATCAGTCTTCCGTGTCTGCCTCTCAATATCATCAAAGCTCGGCACCACAACACTAGACGACCTGCTGTACCATCCGTTCTTCTCTGTCGCACCTAGGAACGGGCTCATGAGTATGAGCGAGGCGAGATGCTCGCTCAAGTTCCCTCTCGCGTTGAAGAGCGAATTAAAACGTGCGGTGGACTGTATCGAGAGTAGACTAAGGACTGATCAAAAGATGGTATGTGGAGAAAGAATCTTGTTGGCATATCAGTTAGGACTTACCCCCCTTAAGAGCATATACAACCTAAATTTTTTGTGACAAGGACAGACATAGGATTTCGCGTTCATAGGAGCGAGACAGGGCATAGAAACGCAAGCCCAAAAATCAAGTTTTAGCTTATTTAATTAGGACTTTATTATAAAAATCCGAAACATACAGTTATATACAGTCGTGGTCAACTAATTAGGGACTTTCAAGATAGTGAAGAGCAATAACCGGTTATGTACATATAAATATAAAACCATATTGATTTCTCAGCACCTATTATTTGCATAATTTGGTCCGATTATTATGCTATAAATGGCTGTAAATAAAAGAATAAATAAATAGAAAAAAGTATTTAATATCAAAGGTTGAACATGTATTCAATTTTAAGGTATAATTCTGTAGCTGGACATTTAATTAAGGACAGTAAACTATAATGAAAAATAGAGTTAAACAAAACTAATAATCTGCAGTATTATAATATCTTTAACAGCTCCATTTTATTGCGTGTAAAATCAGTACCCAGTAGCAAAACCTTTGTTAGTAATTACCGCTTGACACCGATGTGGCATAGACATTATCAGTTTCTGGCATGTTTCGACAGGAATGTTTGCCCATGCCTCACAAAAAGCTTCATTAAGTTCATCTAAAGTTGTGGTACGATAAGTGGCAACTTTTTTCTTGATTTCGTGCCAAAGGTGCTCGATTGGGTTAAGGTCCGGGCTATTTGCTGGCCAATCTAGCACCGATACTGACTGACTGGTAAGAAACGACTTGACTGAACGGGCGGTATGTTTCGGGTCGTTATCATGCTGAAACGTCCATATAATAGGGAGATGCTCCTCAGCATAGGGAAGCATCGTTTCCTCCAATATTGCCTTGTATTGATGTTAGTCTAAGTTACCCTGAACTTTCCTCACAGGTCCCACTCCACGTCCAGAAAATGAACCCCACATTTTAATGTTTCCACCGCCATGTTTCACCTGCTTTTTTGTGAATCTTGGATTCATTTCCGCTTTTACTGGACGCCGTACGTATTGCCTTCCATCTGAAGAAATCAAATTAACCTTGGTCTCGTCAGAGAATAATACATGTTGCCATTGGGCGTAGGTCCAATGTCCATATTTACGTGCAAACGCCAAACGAGCATTTCTATGTTCTTTCTTCAACAACGGTACTTTGCGAGCCACTCTTCCGAACAACCCTGCTTCTACCAGACGTCGTCGAACGGTCCTCGCTGAGACACCAGCTCTTTCGTCTGTCCCAAATACTTCGTGTTTAATTACAATAGAGCCTAGAAACGGATCTTTCTTAGCTAACCTGGTTATCATTCTATCTTCTTGCGGAGTTGTTTTTCTCGATCTTTTTGTTTTGGGCACATTTAAAGTTGTGTTATTGCGTCTGACATGTTGCACTGCATTGTATACCATAGTTTTTGAACAATTTAAATGTTCTGCTATCCTTCGGTATGGCCAACCATGCTCGACAACAAACTTCATGATAATTTTTCGTGGTGTTGGATCGCAACTTTTATTTTTGCCCATTTTTCTTCAAAATATTTTCAAAACTTAAAATAAAAATCGGGATTGCCGCCAAAACTACCACGAAACAATAAGAGAAGAAGTAAAAAAGTATTGAGATTCAAACTTTGAAAATAGAACGCAATATCTCAGTGTCCCTAATTAAATGGCCAGCCAGCAATATTTGAACAAATAGCACTATGATAATCTATCAGCTATACTGTAAAGAGGTTTAATGTTTAAGAAGTTGTTATTGTTTGTATAATCGGGCACATCAATGACTAATTATACTTACATGTATAAGATATGGAATATTTTTAAGACTCGTTGAAAAAAATAAAAAAAAATCACAATTTGGCCTAACTAGAGATTGTCCCTAATTAGTTGACCACGACTGTATATGCTAATTTTCAAGATCTTAACTTCATTATTATTATTTTTTTTTAAATATTATTTATCGCGTACCTTTTGCTTTCTTTTCCCCAACGTTTCAACCGCGTTTCAGCGATCGTGGTCACGGGGCGACATTCGGTATTTTTTTGAGAAATTAAGGTTTTAGTAAAAATTTTGAGGTAAATTTGCGATTTTTTTCTGCCGAGAAAATTATATGGAATCGTGTTTGGGAAACAAATGATCGATAGAAAAAGTTCTGAACTGTACCATGTATACATTTTAAAGTTAAATATTTAGTCGTTTGGAAGATATTTGGGTCTGACGGAGTTATTTGAGGTAGTATAGAATCTAAAGCCGCTGACCCACCACTGTGCACGGACGGGCTACGCACGTGTGAGCTTCGCTTTGCAAGAAAACGTATGAAAATTCAAAAATTCAAAATTCAAAGTGCTTTATTTCCTTTAGACCTTACAGGACTCTTGGACACGTCACAAAAATTCAGATTACATAAGTAAAACTAGGAAATAAAGTGATCACTTTGATTTTTTGTCCACTTCAATCTTTTTAAGGTAAAGTAAAGAAGCGAACAAGAAACCTTTACCTTGTTAGAATGTTAGTTTTCGAGTTGGAGCAAAACTCGTCCCAAGCTTTTTTATCGTCTAGATAATCTGATATTTTATAGTAAGCCTTTTTACAAAGGATATGTTTGACAATTTGTTTGAATTTATTTATTGATAATTTTTGCAACTCACTTGGAGTTTTGTTGTAGAAGCGTATACATTGTCCTTTAAAAGATACATTAATCTTGTGTAGCCTAGTTGTGGGCACAGCGAGTTTATTCTTATTTCTAGTATTTAAATTATGTATATCGCTATTTTTGGGGAACCGATTGATATTCTTATGAGTGTACAACAAGTTTTCATAAATATATTGACACGGTACTGTCATTATGTTTATTTCTTTAAATTTATCACGTAGGGACGATGAGATAACGTCCACTGCAACCCACGAACGAGACACACGAATACGAGATTAATGCCGTCATTACTACACGCGTGGCTTGCTCGAATTAGGTACCCACGCAGCTCAACGCTTCACTGCGGAAAGTGGGACGTCAAAACTGTGCACACCACAGTTGTACATCGTCGTGGGTTAATTTTCATGTATAGCGTGTGCTGCAGCTGAAACGTAGACCCACGCTGTCAAACAAACGAACCCACGCAGCTAACATGCGTTGCGTGGCCGTGCACGCGTGCTGTTTTTTTTTTAGGATTAAGAAGTTACCTATGTTCGACCAGGTTGGTTTGCAAAATTTCAGCCAAATCCGTTCAGTTATGGCATAAAAAGGTGACAAACATTTTCTTTCATAATATTGTATGTACGAGTTTATCTGTTAACTTGAAACAGTTCAGTATATAGCTACGAGTAAGCAGTGTTTTCTCTCATTCGACGACCGATGTGGCGCGGTGGGCGAAGGTCTGCCTGCGACGCAGAAGTTTGCGGGTTCGATTCCCGCCTCGGGACAAATGTGTGTACGATCTGCAGACATTTGTTCAGGGTGTTCTGGTCGTTTTCTTTATATAATAAAAAATATCTATCTATGTATTGTATTAAATTATGTATATCAGTTATCTAGTACCCATAACACAAGCTCTGCTTAGCTTGGGGCTAGATAATGCTGTGTGAATTGTCCAGCATTATTTATTTATATTGATTTATTCATTCCGAGTTATGTCTATAGAAAAAAACAAACTTCTTTAACTATTGCGTAGGTAAATACAGGAGAAGAAGAGTTTTGTGAATAAGGCCTCATTTACGGAGATGCGTGGCGTCTCTTTCACACTCTACATCGCCATATGTTTGAATTGAGTAAGGGCCGCGCCGCCCAATGAAACGCAATGCGTGGCGCTCCGCGTCTCCGTATATGAGGCCTAAGATGGTAAGAGTTTTTATTGTGTGTGCTAATGCCGATACCTAATGCCACGCCAATGGCTCGGCGTTTTGCGGAGTTTATTTACTAAAATTATCTCAAGTAATACTTCCGGGTTTTCAAAAAATTATCTGAGCGTCTTGTCGAAGCGACGCATGACCCGAGAGCTGGTGAGTATCTGGCACAGCGCATCAGCATTGCTATACAGCGGGGCAATGCAGCCAGTGTCTTAGGCACGCTTCCAACTGGTATTGATATGGATCAGCTGAGCTACCTGTAGATTGTTTGCAACAGTTTGCAGATAGCTTAATTGTTTATATTGTAAATACTAGTTTAATTTGTTATTTGATTGTTATTTTCTTTCTGAATAAAACCTGTCAAAAAGTAATACTTATATAATAATTATATTATTTTGCAGGAGCGTATTGCGAGGCGTGAAGTCAGGATACAGGAAATATTGGGCTCTGAAGAAGAAATGAAGAAGCAGCGGCGAAGAGCGGTATGCAAAATAGAAATCATCAGTTTTATCTTGATACCTATGGCCGCGCCGCCGGGTTAGAATTTGCACCACCCCAACTCTTCCCGTGGGTGTCGTAAGAGGCGGCTAAGGGACATACACCGGGGGGCGGGCAGCAGCGCCCCCTGCAGAACAATACTACTACCGCACTGCGATCCCCAACCGACATGCCCGGCGTGGGGATTATGGGATTTTTTACCTCCATACGATAAAAGCCCTTAAGACGCGGCCTGCGTCCAGCAGTGGACCAGTATAGACTAGTGTAGATGAACCTATGTCAAGTCTGCGTCCAGCAGTGGACAGTATGGCAGTATAGCCTGTAGTGTAGATGAACCTATGTCTATGACCTACAGGCTATACTTGTCCACTGCTGGACGCAGGCCTCCTGATAAGCGTCTTATGAGCTCTTCTTATTCTTAGTGACGAGTTTTTGACAGATGTTCATTGAAAACTGTGCTTAAACATGAGACTCAAAACAAAAAAAGTAGTCGCATGCGAAGCCGCAGGTAGGTTTGCTATATTCTTGACTAGCGGTCCGCCCCGACTTCGCACGGGTATATGCTATAGCATATGTTTATCAGGGATATTGTAGCATTGGAATGGTGAAAGAATTTTTCGAATCAGTCAACAAACACAAATCTTTCCTCTTTATAATAGATAGTATAGGTTAAGGTACTGTGGATATTGATTAGTTTTCTTTTTGCAGAAGAAACGTGACAGCGTATGGAAGTCATCGTCCTCATTAGCGGAGACAGTCCGATCGCAGAGCGTCAGCACCGCTTCCTCGCCCACGCCGCCCGCCATGCGTAAGTGTTTCGGACAAAACTTACGTTCAAGCTATTTTCAACCTTGGGTGTTTATGAATAGATTTGCATTTTCCCAATAAAGGCTCAGTTATACTAGACTAGCACTTTCATGGCTGAAAACACAGAGTGCGATATGCGCCCCTGCGGGTCGCACCGCCGACGCTAGCAGTGATCGTGTTATAGAATAGAAACAAATTAGAACTAGTATATACAAATGAAACAACTGCGACGCTGGAGGTTGTGGGATCGATTCCCGCCTTGGGACAAATATTTGCAGAACGTGCAAATATTTGTTCTGTGTATTCAGTGTATAATAAAAAATAACTCATCGTCAGCCTATTTTAGTCCTCCGGGCCAATGTCTTAGTCCAGTCTCCCCTAATGAGCGCCATAGTGCCCTGTCTTCAGCTTGCCGTATCAAGCATCTGCCTGCAGTCTGTCGCAGATTGTCATCCCACCTGGCTGGCGTCCTACACTACGTTAACCGAGTCGTGGTCTCCACTCAAGAACATGTTTACCCCAGCGATTGTCGGTTCGTCGAGAGATATGGCCAGCCCAATGCCACTTCAGATAGCTTATTAAATAAATCGACATCTAGTACCCATATCACAAGCTCTGCTTAGCTTTGACCTAGCTGACGCTGTGTGGATTCTCCAGCATTATTTATGTTCATTTTCCTTCACCTCTTCCACAGCTACAGAAACCAGTGCTCTGGCCAGCTCCTCGCCAATCAGCGCGTGCGCCAACGGCGACGGCCGCTCAGCGCTGCTTGGGGCGATATGCTCCTTCGACAAATCCAAGCTTTCACGAGTCTCGCGGTGAGGAACAACCACCAAATTTCCGGATAACGTTTAAATTTGAATACGATTCAGACACCACTGCTGAACGTCCAATGAATATTGTCTTTGGGGCCGTCCATTAATAACGTGAAGTTTTTAAACTTAGCTTTTTGCTTTATAGTGCGTTACTCGCACTGCGTAATGCGACATCTCTCGTCAATCTTACTAAACGTATATTTCGTCATTGAGCAGGTTTGGCAAACTTTCGACGTGTCTCCTGTAGATGGCACTAACGGCGCTATAGCCGTAAAAGGTCCCAAATATTTTCGGTTGGACCGACTAGGGTTTCGTGGCTTAGTTAGAGCACACCCGTACTTCTCAGTACGGGTATGGGGCGCGGATTCGAATCCCGCCAAAACCGAAATTTTTTGGGACATTATTAAATTTTCGTGATGTTTTTACTTATTCACATCCCCTCCCCCTGGTGATACATGGTGAGGGGCTTAGACACCCCCCCCCCCCCTCCCTTCACGTGTATTTTTTGTAGTTAGTTACAGCAAAGTATCAACTGAATCCAGAATATTGTCTCTAAATACACCTGTAATCTAACTTCCTTCTGGATACTTAAGCACCGTTAAAAATGGCTCCTGTTTGGATCGCGCGTTATAACGAAAAAAACTATATATCACACTATACACCCCCCTTCCCCTTTTGATGTTTCGTGATTTTCCGAACCCCTCTCCCGTTTCGAATTCCGATTAATGGACGGCCCCTTTTGTAGGATTACTAAAAGGTCTAAAGAACGCCAGTATTAAAGCTGCTTCAATGGGTAAATTCCTTGTAAGATATTTTACGCATTTTCGTATGAAAGGCATGATTAAACTAAACGGATATTGATTTTTCAAACAATAGATTTTATTATTTGTAAATTGTTAGTTAAAATGGTGTTTATTAACATTATTGACTGTTACATGGTGCATCCCAGTGCTTTGATCTCTGAATAGGTATGATGACTGATATTGAGATACTACTCCGATGTTTGTTTTCGAGACATTTATCGAATAAATAATAACTCGTATTACTAAAAAAATTAGCTGTTAAAGCTGTTAGTTATTTTTATTTTAAAAAAGTTCAAGTTCAATTTCGTTCTAAAACGCTACAATACTTGTAGCGTCTGTCTATGACGTCATCGATGCACGAACGATGGTAGGTACAAAATGACCATAATATTTTTCAATAGAATCTAATCTATATTAACAAATTAGAACTAGTGTTCCCAATATTGTCAAGAAACAAATAAAGCTATTGATTAAAGAAAGTCAGACCTTTACCTTTGTGGTTATTCTGTGCTTAAAACAGTACCTACATATTGTAAATTCGTAACGAAATGACGTCACACCTCAGTTTCTCGTTGTCATTCTCTGATTGGTGTTCGACGTGTCATAGTGGATTGCTATATTTTGCAGTTTTATTTTACATAAAAACTCATAAAATAAAATAAAAATAGTACGTGTTAGTAATTTATGGCTCAGGTATAATTCGATAAATACATAATGTTTGTGATTTTTAGTTACTGTCATCATCCCTATTTAATTGTATTTGAGTTACACCGCAAGTGCTAACGAACTAAATAAAAACATTGGAAAATGTACAATACGTATATATTAGTTTAGGTGTGTTAGTAACTATAATACTACTTCTTTTTGTTAGTGTTCTTCGAATAATAATCGTAATTACATTTTAAATAACATAAACATCCAACTTAGCAGACGAATCTGCTAGAACAATTTTCGGTTATCTTTCAAAGAACACCACCTTTAGAAGGCCTATACCATATATTTAATGATAAGAAACCAATGCAATTGATTATAAACTGAATCCGAACAAAATATTTTAAGACTTTGTGCTAATTTACTTTCATAGACATAAGAGATCTAAAATATATTTATTTAAGTTAGAAAGTGATAAAACTGGTCAGGCATATTTATTTGATGAAGAAATTATTTATAATATTATTTTATTGTATAATCAGCTTTAATTATGGAGGATATAATACAAACGTAGGTTAAATATCTAATATATTTTATTGTTAGTGTAAGTTCAGAAAAATATAATGATATATTTGAAAATAACATGTTTTTAATTTTTTGAAACTAGGTTACGATGGTTTTTAGGTGTCGTTCAATAAAAAGGGTATGTGTGTAAGTGACATAGCAGAAACTTTATTTGGAAACTTAAAACTACACATACAAACTTTAAACATAAACAATCACTATATTATTTCGACCGTGAGTGAGTCTCGAATTGAAATTAAACATTCTCTAAAATACACATTGTCATTATAGGTACATAAATCTTACGAATAATTAATTTGCCTTATTTGTGAATATTTTCCTAAACCTACATTGGATAATCGCACAATATGAACCCTATACTTTGAAATTTTACGAGAATTCTTAAAGTTAAGCATTTTTTAAATCTAAACAACAAAACGAATGACTGTGCAGTTACCTTAACATATTTCTATATAATATGTTTAATTCAGATATTTTACTAAAATAACGAAATAATATAGTATACTTTTAAAATAAATGGTTTTATCACAAGGCTGTACTCACCATCTTGCAAGACAGATAACATATAAAATGAAAGAAATCATATAATTTTAATCGGTAATAGATGCTAATGGATTGTCAACCAAGCAGGACACGAATAAAGTATAATTACACCGACTACTAAATATTATATATAAAGTATCGTAAGGTATAAGACAAAAAATATCTTTACGAGAGAAAACTGTAAGATAAACATTTTCACCAAAGACTATTCTTACCTTATCCTAGTGACCATTAGGTGGCCACACATAAGTTACTATCGCGTGAGCGATTGTGGCTAAAGTGAAATATGCAGGAAAAATCATTTTAGTTTCTTGTCATTTGTATTTTTCTGCTTTCTTCAAGTAATATAGCTTGCAGATGATTAGTTGTGCATATGTTTAAGCCACTATTATAAGAAAAGGGACTTATAAGAGTCGAATCAAATCTAAACAGGATGTCGTTACACTTTAAAAATAAATAATAAGCCGACATTTGGTGCACGGGTTCGTATCAAATGGTTTATTTATACGCAAAACTACTCATTTGCCAGATATATTACTTCAGAAAATAGAATAGACCAGAAATATAAATAATTCCGCGTTGTTCACGCACGTTCCACCGTAACTTACAGTTCTGTAACGTGGCTGCCGAGGGTGTAAAGTACCGCTCAAAATGTCAATTTGCTACTAAGTGGTAGCTTAATCATCTGTTCTGTTACGCCAAAACTACCATACCACTACCATGCTCAAGATACAGTTTAGCCAACATGAAGTCAGCCAATAAGATAATACAATTATGCTATTACAGAAAACTTTGCGTTGAAGTTATATTTCTCAATATGACTCGACACAAGTAAGTCGGTTCCTGCTTGTATAATCGCTCTAAGATAATTTTTAGCGTGTCATTTAGTCCAATTCTATGATGTCGTCAATGTCATCGATATCGAAGTCCTTCAGCGTCATAACTGAAACAAAAGAACAAAACAACATGTAGCTAATACGCTAAGTAATATTTTGATCAAAAGATAACTTTTTATCAAGAAATACGTATATTTAGCAGAGCGAGCGGTGAGTCCTAAAATGTTGTAATATACATTTTTTTTATGTATGCCATTCATACAGTGATCAGATCTCAGCGATTAAGTTTCAGGTTTATTGACTATGACAATAAACTTCTCAATTTTTTTTTGGCGTTTTCCCCGCTAAATTTTAAAGATTGGTTGGTGGGGATTATAAAACTAAAAATAGGTTTATTTTATATTATCAATCCACACTCGGTGCCTTCTGAAATAAAACGAATAAACTTTCCTTAACTTAAATCAAATTTTAATAACATTTTGAACCATGAAATCGACAAGCAATTTCACGTTTGTTATTTTGACAAAAATAATTAATAATCAACTAGATTAAATTAAACTATTTTACATATTATAACAAATTAAAAATCGACTAGATTACATTGTGCACCCCTCGACGATGTACCCATTAATGTTGTTGCAATAGAACTGGCCAGGTGTCATGCCTAAACACTTAAATATATCTATTAAGTTACCTATGACTAAAATTACAAGTCGCTAAAAGAATCGTTGAAAAAGTCGTCAAGTTCATCATACTAACATCCGCCTCTGTTGTTTCTTACATGTCCAGTCCATCCCAAGGTTGCCTGGAAGAGATCACTCATAGCGATAAGGCCGCTTTTGTACTTCGTCTACTCGTAGTATTTATTTCTGTACTGCTTTCTGTATTTGTGTGGTACAATAAACTATTATCTATCTATATAACTTTTTTATGAGCAACACTAACTTTAGTTTCGTAAATGTATTTTTTTCAAGGCAGTACGGCAGTTTTCTTGGATTTTATTATACATTTTTACCGCCATCGAGTTGGGGGAGGATTGGTGAATTTTTAATTTTGATGCGGGAATAACAAGGTTATGTTTGTATCTAGTTTGGTATCGGCGAGGCCGATCATTTATTATTTGGAAAAAATAAATAAAGGACCAGCCCTTACGAAACGGACCGAACCTAAAAATTAAAAATCTTAATCTAATCAAATCTGCCCAAAAATAATAAAATCTCTTTAATTATAGTAAGGACGCATTTTTTCTGAAAGATGAACAATTGATTTGCGTCTACGCTGTTTCCCCATAGTATAATTCTGTAGCGGAGCCACGAATAAGCGTATGCGTAGTACGCGTTAATCCTAAATGAGTTCGTGTTTTCATCAAACGGCTCAACAACTGCCGTGCTCTATCGCTCTTAAGGTTGTCGCACGCATAACTTGGAAACGTATTGGCATGGCACTTAACCCGCACCAAAGAATCATCCTACTTATATAATAAAGTTTGTTAGGTTGTGCTGTTGTGAAGGTGTTTGGCCGTAGACTACGCCAAAACTACTGAATGGATCGGGCTGAAATTTTGCATACATAAAGATCTGGACCTTTTTGTTATGTTGCAGTTATTATTATATTAACCACGTTTTAAATTAAAGATGCGCAGAGGCAAAATTGGTGGGCACTTTCTGGACAGTCGACGATTATTCTCTGTGAGTTTATTGTTTCAAAGTCAACTTTATTTCTTTGAGCTTACAAAATAAGCACTTAGACACTTTCAAACAATGAGAGAGCTATACGAAGCTGTACCTCTCTTTCGCCTGCTGCGTTGTCGGAGGCGTATGGTTAATGAGTCTAGCAGACTGACGCGGCCTGCGGTGGCGGAATACAATTTGATAACACCTTCCCGTCAATTTGACCTGACAGCCACCGCAGACCGTGTCTGTCTGCGAGACCCATTATGCGTGAGTGCACCTGCGCAAATTTCCCACTTTCTCTGCCCGTCATGGGACAAGATGTTTAGCGGCAACTATAACCAGTTTATGATACAATTTTGTGGACGCTCACCTTTAGACTTCTTCTGAGGCGCTCCCACGGACGTTGAGGGCGCAGGACGCTTGTCCGCTTGCTTCTTAACGCTGGTCATTGGCAGGCTGCTGTAAGTATTAACTACATGTAAACACTGCATAGCACACACTACTGAATAAAGAAGCTCCGGGATTGAGCTACGAGAAAAAATTAAGAGGATGAAGTTGAGTTTGAGTATCGTTTATAATGGGTCTTCTTAATCTATGCAATTAGACAAAAATTCAAGAAAAAATCACAAATGATAACCGAAGTCAGGAAGTCTGCGTTGTTGCACCCTGTGCCTTGGCAGGTCCTGCGCCTGACCTCTCCCCAGTCGTTTTGGCCGCCATCAATCATCGAATTATGAGTGTGGGAATAGAGAGTACTTGGCAATTGTTTTCGTTGAGACTGGTCGACGTGACCGAAATTCGGATAGGAGGACATCTAATGGTCCCGTTCAATAAATTGTGTTCTGTATCTAGGTAACTATTAGTTTAAGCTACGGGTAGAAGCTGATAAAGTAAGTGATAATCTGACTAAACTTAGTAAAATTTACATACCTGCTCTTGGATTCCACTTTCAACGACTTCGATTTACCATCCAGTATAATACTCTTCGATGTTCCGACCAGTTTTAATGGAGTTGACTTAGACGAACTCAGCTTAGATGAGCTATTATTCAAACTATTCTTAGACGAACTCGGCATAGACAAAGTCAGCTTAGACGAATTTGCAGAGTTCGTACTCGTGCTTGGCTTCTTACTGAGTTTTAAAACGTCTAGTTTGAAGGGATCCGTTTTAGAAGCATCTTTTCGCACGTCATTGGATCGCGAAGTACTGGGCTTAGAGGTGTCTATGGGCTTTTTATTGCTCGGAATCCTCGAGTAACCAGGCCCAACGAAGACATTTGTGAGATCAACTGTGTTTTTATTCTTTTTGGGATCCGATCGAGGAGATTCAGTCTTCTGATTCCCGAATTTTACTTTAAACGAGCTACTGTTAGAAGATTTCGATGTCCCATCAACCTTCTTCTTTTCGGGTTGGGCAGGTTTGTCCGGCGCTTGTATGTGGACGACGTCTTTGAGGATGGCAAGCGGATCTTCGAGGCTCGAGGAGCGAGATCGGCCGCTGCTGCTGCTGCTTGATGACCAAATTCGGGATTTCCTCTTGGCAGATTTTTCAGCGGGTTTAGGTGGCGGGGTCGCAACCTTTGGCGGTTCGGGAGGCATCGGGGCTGCTTTAGGTGTCGGCCGCTGCATAGGTTTCGGCGCGATGTTAAGCGGGACCTGCGACGTAGGTTTCGGCGCGAGCTGTGGCGCAGGTTTTGGCAGCGCTTTTGCAGCGACCGGCGCCGGCTCCTCATCATCGATTATAGTCGTCGTCAGATCCGTAGTAAACTGGTTCAGTGGTTCCCTCTTCCTCTCTAGTATCTCAACGAGACCTGATTGTGTGATGCGGAGTAGATCACCCGGTTTGATTGTTGCCGGTTGTTGTTGCATCGGCGCGCGAACGGTGGTCGGCGTCTGTGCAGGCGGCGACGGCTGGTGGCTCGAGAACACCCTTGCTTGTCCGCTTGCGAACATAGGCATGCCCGCGAGTCCGACCGGCCGACCGCTCGCATCGACCAGAGACATAGGGACGGGCGCGGGCTGTAACGTAACCGGTTGAGAATCAGGACCGACTAGTGAAAACTGGACGGGCTGTGAACCGGGGCCTGATAGCGAGATGGGAACGGGCGGCGCGGCGCGGCCCGGCTGTGTACTAGAGTCAGTAAAATAGCCAGGCATGGGGCGTCCGCGCAAAGGCATGGCCTGAGATGTGGGCTGAGAAGCTGGACCGAGAAGCGACACGGGGATAGGTGCACTGGAACTCGACATAGGCAGAGCGATAGGCGTCGGCACTTGCAGTGGGATCGCGCGCGTTCCGCACGGAGACAACTGGAAGTAGGTCGTCTTGTTCTGGGCTTGCGGCGCGGTCAGCGTTATGGGCTGAGCATTAGGTCCGGTCAGAGCGATAGGGACGGGCGCGGGTCCCGTGCCGATTTTCGTGAGTCTTCGCCGCAGCAGGGTGGGCGCGAGCGCCGGAGGTCGCTCTTCATCATCGCTGTCGAGGCAAATTGTTCCTCCAGAGGGCTGGGCTTGCTGGGGCAGATCCTGAAGGGTGGTGGCCGGTGGGGCTGGCCCCCGCCCCATCGCTACCGGCGTAGCGGAGGGCACGCTAGGTGCGCCCAGCTTGATCTTCCTGAGTATGACCGGCTTCCTATCCATGTGAGGATCTGCGGGCAGGGAGATGACGACCTCATCGTCTGGAAGGATGCTTTCCTCGCGTGCAGAGGTCGTGGTCAGCTTAGTCTTGCATTTGGATGGGGCGAACAGCGTGGCGTTTGAACTGTGGAAAAGAATTCATTGTTATAGTCACACACTAGTACGAAGATTACTTACATTTAGTCTATTAGTCGCTGTAATTCTTCACGTATAATAGATCCTGGATGAAGACCTCCCCACTGGGCGATTTTTTCCCACAAAGTTAATCTGATAATTGCCAATTATTTTTTGCCAAGATGATAATTGTCCAATTGTCTTTTGTAGTATACCACCCTAAAACAATTCCATAGAATAATGCGTCAGCAGTGTAGGTTCGGCTCGGCTAAGGAAAAACCGCTCATTACCATCACTCATAGAATAGTGCTATGTTCTATTTTATGGTATTATTATGGTACTCAATCATTTTACTTCTAGAACTTATAATGAAAACTATTTAAACTTACACTGCCTTTATCACGGGTTTTCTATCAACAAGCTGCGTCGGCGTATCTACAGCCTTCGTTGGCGTATCTACAGCCTTCGTTGGCGTATCTACGACCCTCGTCGGCGTATCAATCATCTCCGGTTTGACCTCCTTCATTACTTTAGACTTGGGTCCTATCCTCGGCTTCTTGGTAACGGGCGGTGGCGTAGGCTCCGGGTTATCTCCCAGTAGTAAACGTAATTTGTTAGACGTGTCAGTGGATTCCTTGTCCGATTTTGAATTCGTTTTGTGTAGCTTTCTGAGGACATCTTTACCTAGGGCCTGTTAAAAAATATCATCTAATTATTGTGATTTACAACATGTCTCTATGCCTTTACCTAAAATTGTCCACTGCTGGCCTCTTTGATAAACGCCATATTGGCTTTTATCATTAGGGTTTCGATAAAATCTCATAGAAAGCTACATTTATTCGTAGATAGAAAGTAGTAGTAATCTAGCTAAAGTAAGTTTCATTTCATTTATTTATTGCTTGCATCTACATACATTCTTAGGTCTAGGTGTTTTTATCTAAGTTAAGTTGTTGACCCTGTGTGGTTGGCAGGCAGAAAATGCCATCGGCATTATGCCCACCAATTGTGTACTTTTTATAATTGTGTGCAATAAAGTGTTAAATAAATAAATAAATAAAATAAGTTGTACATGCACCCTGGAAGGGCACTGCAAAAATGAGTTCGTCTTTATTTACGTAATAAATAGAATTTAAAAACAAAAATAAAAATCACTAACATAATACCAGCGTTGATCCGCACCAGTGCGATTCAACACATAGCTGAGTTTGACCCTTTATGACCCATGCTTGGGCAGCACCGATGATCACGAGTAGGTAGGTTAAGTGAACAATGCATGATGCATCTCTTATTGTGTTGCGACTTAATGTTATGTAGGTACCAAAAGTGTAAGCTATATTCTAATAATTAGTAAAATCATCTATCCACATAAGTATGTACCTAACATATCCTCAAATTTTGTATTCTACCTTGTGTATGTCTGTCTGTGCTGTTCTTGTTGAGTCAAATAAATGTTTCTTTATCTTTATAATAACAATCCCACATAAATTTCATGCTAAATCAAATACATATAAATTAATTAAAATAGAAGCCAGTTCTCCTATACAACAATTCAATTTCAACATACCTGAACAGCGATATCATAGACGGGTCCACTAGTAATGGGCTTCCCTTCACTCTCAGATTCCCGCAGCGTCTTCAGCGTACTATACTGTGCCGCTAACCGAGCGGCCGCTTTGTCCATCATAGGGTTATTTTTAGCATAAGCGCACGCGACTATCTTTATAAAGTGAGCGTTGGTAAGCAATGACGGTAGAAGTTCAATGACCTCGTCTTGATGTGCTGAGCTTTGTCGTTGAGCAGGCGCGGGGGTATTGACCTCCATTTCAACTTCATCGTCGCTGAGTAAGATACTAGAAAAAATATCATCGACAGGTTCCTTATTTTTTGCAATCGTTTTCCGTTTTGAGACCTTTGTAGTTATTTCTTGAGCTGGAGTTTCTTTTCGTGCAGGTTCGACTTGGTTCGGTTCGTCGTTCGTCTCGCAGTCAGTGAGCCAGTCGTCGACTGCGACAGCTTCGTCCTCTAGGTCGGCTTGCCACTCGTCGGCGTCATCGTCAAGGTCGATCACATCTTGCTGCGAGTCGAATTGTTTTTCTGCTGCGATGGCCGCTTTTCTCCGCCGCCTACCGTCCGTTTCCGGCTCCGGTACCGCTTCCGGAGTTGGAGTTGGTGGTTTTTCAGGTATTATTTGTTTCTTTTTCCTGCCGCGTTTAGTTTTAACTTCTGGAACTGTCGGTGGGGGTGGTGGTGTTTCCTTAATCGTAGGCGGCGGGGTAGGAGTATCTTGGTGTAGGAGTACGTTAGCTATGCTGGTCGATAACTCATCATAGCCAGGGCCGAGCGCCATGGGCTGTCCGGTCTCAACCATGCGTCTTACTTTGGAGATTAGCTTGGTTACTTCAGCGTGTTCAGTTTTTTCTTTGACGAACTTGTGTTTGATGAGTAGGGAGGTGATTTTCTGGACCATCTGCTGTTGGTGCTTCTCGGACTCCTCTGGGTTACTGGGGCCAGGTTGCGGACCAGAGGCGATGGGTATCCGACATTGTACGACCTTTTTGTACTTCCTCCCCCACCTTTGTTTGACCCCGGGTTCCTCTTTAGGTTCAATGAGGAGGTTTCCGGGTTCGTTCTTCGATTTTATCTGGACGAGCGGTGGCGGGTTGGTCTGAGCCGCTTCTTGTAGCTTCTGTTGCCTGAGATGATCCATTTCAAGTCGCTTCATGGCTACCCGAGCGGCTTGTTTCACGTGGAGTTCGTTTTGTTTTTCTGCAACAAGACAATTTATTTATTATACATAGAGAATAAAGTGCAAGAAACTCTTGGAGTGGAGACCATGGGGGAAAGAAAGACCAATGGGACGGCCGCAAATGAGATCGAAAGACGACATCAAAAAGATAGCAGGTACCAACTGGACATTAACTGCCCAAAGTAGAAAGAAATGGAAGAGTTTGAAGGAGGACACCAATCTACTGGTAGACAAAGGCTAGAAAGAAGAGAAAAGAAGAGAGTAAGCAGAACACCCGCAATCAATATTTGGAGATCGTACAAATATTTATCGCAGGGCGGGAATCGAACCGGCAACCTTACACGTCTCAAGCGGACCTACGCCCGCCGCGCCACATCGGTCGTCCAATAGTGTGACATGCAACCAGGCGGTATACATACGCTTGTTCTCGTGCTCCAGCTGGAACTGGCTCCAGGCGGCAGCGCGCTCGTGCTCGGGCAGTCCCTGCTCGTGCTCGCCGCGCAGCAGGGAGTCGTGCTCGTGCACGGCGTGCACGGCCGCGTCGCGCGCCACACGGAGTAAAGCTACGTCGGACACGCCAACCGCTACGCCACCCGCTACTGACATGCCCATCTCGTCCACACTGTAAGATAAATGTTAGTTAACAAGAATGCGTGTAAGGGGCCGCGCTATAAAGGCTAAGTCAGGGGAAAGGATATGGAGAACAGAGCCCCCAACTCTGTACTGTACACTAAACTCAGCCCACAATTACGTGTACCCTATTTAGGGTCTAGAACAGACATGGCTGATGCTAAATTACTAAAACACTGCTGAAGACAAGACAATAATAAATAAAGAATGCTGGACAATCCACACTGTATCAGCTAGCCCAAAACTAAGCAGAGCTTAACAATATAATGTAATAAAATAATGTTGTGTGAATTGTCCAGCATTATTATTATTATTTATTATGCTTGGGGTCAGATTTCTGGTGAAATGGGCAACAAATTAATCGAAGACCTAAGAAAAGGTTGCTGCTGCCACGGCAACAGGGATGATCATAGTAAATAAAACTCATCAAAATTATGTATTAAGACTTATTATACCTAAACCATAGATAAGTATAAAAAACGTATTAAATTTTTTATTTTGATCGAGAATTATTTATGATTTTATAAAATAAAACTACAAAATACAGCAATCGGCTTTGAGACATTCAACACCAATTAGAGCATAACACAACTGTGATGTCTTGGCATCACATTAAGTAATGTAAACGCACGGTAAAAGTCTGACTTTTTTCTCACTTATTATATATTTTATATTGTAGTTATTCTGTATCATCAAATGTTCGTGAGTCGGTGACTTCATAGACAGACGCTACTAGTATCGTAAGCGTTTTAGATCGACATTTGAAAGCTTAATTTTCCTTCATACTCCTTTTTTTTTATGGTTTATTTTTTATTCTGATGTCTAAAAATATATCGCAGTATTGTCATAAAATAAGTCAGGAGGCCTGTCGACGCAGCTGATATACGTGTGACTCCAATTACCAACAAGAGTTCTGAGGATTGCCTATGGATATCTTGCAGCTTAGTTCAGGATCATAATTTTCAACCAACTGGATCCGCCTTACGATCCACGCATCACGATTCTGATCCGATTCCCTATAATATCAATTTATAAAGCTGTTTATGGTATAAAGTTTCACTTGACTAAGTGCTTATTTGCTAAGCTGAAGTCAGGGCGCTATGGCGCTTATTAGGGGAAGCCTATGTCCAACAGTGGGCTACTATACTTATTAGGGGAAGTCTATGTCCAACAATGGGCTACTATAGGCTGATGATGATGAAGTGCTTATTTTGTAAGCCATAAGGAGGAACACAGAAGACAGTTCAGACTCACCTGTACAACTCCGTTAACTCCGCGAGGTTGTAATGCCGATCTATCTGCTGCTCGTCGACGACGCGGCACGCCACCGCCTGCTTCGTCACAGAACGCTCGTAGATCTTCTGTTCCATTGTACCCTGACAAAATATTACAAGCATAACGGAGTGTTGGGGACCCTTCACTCGATGGACCGATGACTTCGTAGCGGTCGCAGAATGTCGATGGATGGAGGCAGACCGCTCTTTGTGACGTCGTATGGGGGAGGCCTATGTCCTGCAGTAGGCAGTGTATGGGCTGATATGATGATTAGAGATTATTTATCGGGTATTTATCGCGCTTTTTTGCTGAATATATACAAATAAATTATATTTAATTGACAACTAAATAAAATTTAAAAAGTTTTCTATTACAGGCATTCATGTCAGTCTTTTTCATATCCTACAGTTTTTTAAGGTAGGTACCATCTTGTCCTAGTTCACCCCTTGTCTTATCAGAGTGAATTTATGCATGTTGACGGACAAGTCAATTGCGTGTCGGGCCGCGCAGTTTGTTTTTGAATGGTTCAATATCTATAAACTATGGCCCGTATTGTGATAGCTTGCTTATTCATAGATCTATGCTTGAAAACACTTTTCTATGGAATAAACGTCACTCAAGCATAGATTGATTGAGCAAGGTTACAACGTGGGCTTAGTTTCCTGGGCACAGGTGTACGATTTAAGCTAAAATCCACAACGAGCATAATATAAGAAGTATAATCAGCTGGAAACATTATTTTGAAATTTATGACAATAGCATTCTTATAAAAGCAGCGCATTCGATGTATCTGGTTCACTTTTTCTGGATCAGTTATCATACATTATGCTGGAGCCTTCGTATGATCAACACCTTGGTAAAGTACACTGTTCCTAAGCCCGAATTTGCTTAGAATTATTATTTGGTCGTATCCATTTAAAGTTATTAAATTTTATTTACTGTAAGGATTTTTTTAATGTTAGATTTAGAATAACTGCTTGAATCAAAATAGGTTTATCTGTTTGGGAGCTATACTACGAAGCCAAAAATAGATACAATCAGATACACTTTAAGACTCTTCTGGAAGATGCGGCCAGACAGAGCGAGAGGGTGTATGTAAACAAATTAGATATAAACGAATACCAACGACCTACTGACATGTCATCTGACAAAGCTGGATGCGGATCGCGCAGGACTGGTCAAGCTGGCGACCTTCGACAGAAGTCTACGTCCAGATGTAGTCCACGGCTGGACATAGACCCCCCCTAATGAGAGTCTCCTGCCAGTGGATGTCTTGTCTAGACGAAATGCTTACCAAAGCGACCAGCCGGTAGATATAACAGTCCTTTTTCTGTCCGAAGCGATAAACGCGGAAAATGCTCTGTATATCGTGTGCTGGGTTCCACGACGTGTCGAGGATTATGACGCGGTTCGCTGCTGTCATGTTGAGACCGAGGCAGCCAGCTCGAGTCGATATCAGGAATAGTCTGGGAAATAAAAATAAAACTATAAATAAAAAGCTTCACCTCTCACACGACGTAATGTAAGAAATTATAAAGATTGTAATGCTTTAATGAGATCTAAAATAATTGATATAGATCTATGAATTAGCAAGCTGAAGTGGCAGTCCGAACCGCTGGGGTAAGTGTACTTGAGTGGAGACCACGACTCGGTAAACGTAGTGTAAGACGCCGTACGGTCAGGTGGGATGACTACCTGCGAAAGACTGCTGGCAGATGCTGCTTGCGTCAAGTTGAAGACAGGGCGCTATGGCGCTCATAGGGGAGGTCTATTTCCAGCAGTTACCTAACATGGGCTGATGATGATGATGATGAATTCTTTAATTGCATTGATTTTCGGTCTTGTCATCTACACTAATATTATTTGAGAAAAGATTTTTAAATTTCTATGTAAATAAAAAAATAAACATGCTCAGTTTTGTGTTATGGGGCAGCGGGGTCGGACGTGTGAGCGACAACCTTTAGTTTGACGTACTCACTTGGTCTTGACATTGTTCTCCGCGTTGAACTCACGCACCCACTTCTGGCGCACCTCGGCCGGCACGGACCCGTCCAGTCGGTAGTACTCCTGCCCTAGACTCCAATTCTTTATTTTCTTTAGGAAATACTCAAGCGCGTCGAGGCAGAACAGCGATGTTGAGAATATTAGGCTGGAAGCAAAATGGAAGGTTAACGCGTTACCCCGATCCAAACTAGCGCCGTCAACTATTTTATCTTATTTTCACGTTGTTCAAAGGAAATTTAAAAAATGTCATTAGGTAGCTTGTTATACCTTTAATAAGCTTTTTTTAAAGCCTCTGTTATATTTATATTTTTTATAGTTTAGGCAGAGATACGAAATTGCCCTTTGTGGCCACCAAATTCTATTTCGCGTCTCTGCCTAAACTATACCAAATAAAACAATTACAGATGCACTCAAAATAGCATATAATAGGTATCTTATAATAGCAATATGATCACTAAACTAGGGAATAGCTCATGCATGTACTGTATTGTCAAAAAACCGAGAATGCATTTGGGTCCGTTTAGAACAGCACGAACCCTGATGTCCACCACAAAGGTGTTATTCCACTACAAACAACGTTCAAAATGAACTGTAAGACTCACACTTTATCTCCCAAAGCGACGCACTCATGCAGTATCCGGAACACCGCCACGAACTTGTTGGAGCTGTCGAGTGATTCCAGCATGTCCCCCTCGCTGAGGTACTCCAGCCACCAAAGCTCTGTCTCCGCTGGCTTGATGTCCGCTTCCTGGTCCGCTATGGCCAGGTCGTCTTCGAGCTTTTCTGCTGAAAGAGAACAGCATTCAATTTTTTGTAATGATAGATAGACAAATCGCTGATGTTAGCCAACAAGCGGGCAAACTAAGGTCGTGTCACGTTTGCCGCATGTCGGATAAGTCGTGAGCGAAATCCGCTACAGAATGGATCTGAGGGGGTCGACCTCGCGGCAGACCAAAGTGTCGATGGAGGGACGAACTAGACGCGCGTTAAATAATTGGACCTCAGTGGCGCAAAATAGAGAAGTTTGGAAGGAGGTATGGGAAGCCTTTGGGGCTAGATAATGCTGTGCGAATTTTTCAGTCATTCATTCATCATCAGCCTATAATATTCCACTGCTGGACATAGGCCTCCCTAATGAGGAATGTGAATTATCCAGTATTATTTGTCAAAAAAATGATTTACTACATTTATCATTATACACTTCATTTATTTCAAATCTGTAGCACTACAGAAAATAAAATATAATAAAACTATTGCTAACTACAACTTAATTACAATAAAAAATATATCAAAACGGTAGATCACCGACTGCGATGCGAGGCTCAATTATTATCTACAATAATATAAAGAGGAAAGATTTGTATTTTTGTATGTAACGAATAAACTTGAAACTAATGGACTGAAATCAAAAAAATATTTTGTCTTCGTTATCACTACATTATTATCACTGAGTAACATAGGCTATAGAATATAGTATAGTGCGAAGCTGGGGCGGACCCGCGGACCGCTAGTTATTTAGAATTAGAGTAACCAAGAAATAGGATAACCCAGGACAAGAGACACAAGAGGATAACCACTGAAAAACACACAAACAAATAATCCACAAAAACATCATACCTTTAATTTTGTCCCTCTTATCCCTCGCTTTTAAGTGAAAGTTATGCAGTACTTGGGGATGCGACCAGATCTTCTGCAGGATGTGGAAGTCCTTCAAGATCTGCTTCTGTTTCTGCGTTTTAGCATAGAAATCTATGTAATGATTGTACAACTGCCATTGGCATTTCGTTAGTGGTATGAATACTGTGTATTCATGTTTCTTTGGTAGGTAGGGGTATAGGACGGAAGCCTCTTGTCTCTGCAGGCACCCTTCCAAGACTTTGTGGAGGATGTGTGTCCGAGCTTTCATTAGTTTGATGTCTTCTTCCCGCGAGTCTCTGTGCTGGCCGTTCATTATTGGATTCTCAAATCTGGAATGTTCAATGGATATTATTAAAATTTCTTCAAATATCAAATCAAAATAACGAAAACGTTTATTTCTTTAGGCTTACAAAATAATCACTTAGAAAAGTCAAAATTTATACTATAAACAGGTTTTTAGATAGTAATTATTATCAAATAAGAAACAAGGTGTTATTGATTTTGTCCACTTCAATTTTTTGTCCACTAGTGGAAGTGGAAAATAATGACTTAGCCAAACTACGTGTAAAATAAAACTTTTAAAACTATCATGGTTATTAACATTAAAGTCATTTAAAACGGGATATTTACCATGATTCGATTTTTGAGTTTTGCCATGATCACGGCGCATGAAACTGTGCCGAAATATTGGAAAACTCAAAAATCGAATTACGTGTAAAATTTTAGTAAACAAACCACGACACAAGTAAAAAAACTCACTTGCATGGTGTCGAGTTTAAGATATAATTTATAATATTTATTGAAGAATGGATCTCAATTTGACAAGTAATGAAAATTGCGTAAAAAAAGACGCGGCAACAATTAAGATTTTAAGTTAACACTTTCATGGCCCAAGAAGACTCCTGCAGTCGTGCTCCGGCTTTGTGTAGAGGCGACACACCCCTGCGGGTCGCACCGCCAAGGCTAGGCAGTGAATGCGTTAAGTATTGGCAGTTTGTTTACAAACTTTCTACAACGAGTTTGGCCAAGGTATAGGTCATAATTAATTCTTTTATTTACACGTGGACTTATAGTTAACCATGACGTCCCATAAGTCAAGTACATAAGAATAATCAATACAAATAAATGAAATAAAATCATAAACAATGAATAATGTAACTAAAAAGAATAATGTAAAATAATAAAATAATGTAACTCTACTACATGTATTTGTAGCGCGATTAAAATGTTTAACATATGTTTATCAAAAAGTATAACAGTTGATTGTTTCCTGGTAATCTCTTATTTGTAAAGATTTAAGAATTTACGTTCTAACAATAAAATGCATTAACTTATTAATACGTTTTAAAGTGAAAAATAGCTAGTACGTTTTAGTACACACCATCTTAAAAAATAAGACATCTGATAAACTTACCGATTGGAATACTCCGAGTAAGTTCCCAGCAGATTAGGCTTGATAAAGTTCACCATACAGAAATACTCTCTCAAATTATTCTGCATGGGCGTCCCGGTGAGCACGATCCGCCTCTTGGTCACCACTCGACTCATCGCCACGGCCAGCACGGAGCAGTCATTCTTCAGTAAATGTCCTTCGTCACAAATAACGATATCCGGACCCGGGTCTATTAACGCTGTGCGGATTTTGTTGATGATGGTCGGTCGGATCTCGTCTATCTCCGGGTCCAGGGTGGTGAGAGATCGGAACAGCTCGTATCCGATTATGAAGATCCCGCCGCCGTTGTACCAGTCCTCTAGTTGGTACGCGCGCTCGTAGGTTTTGCGGAGTTTCGAGAGCTCGAATACCTTTGGAAAACAGAGTTTCGGATTAATTAAATAAAAAAAAAATGTCATTTGTTTCATTAAAAGTACATGACGCTTACTTAGGGTTTATTTCTCGTTACCAATATAAGTTATTTTGTAAATAACTTGTGATTTGGTGGTGAATGCTTCTCCTTACAATAATTAGGTACATCTGGTTATTGTACAAGACAAGATGGGACAGTATTAACCTGTCCGAACCCGAGCTTCGGAACGGAAAAAACCTCTAGAACCCGCGTGTTTTTCAGCTCGCGGCAGCCGGCGCCTTGGGGAGCCAGTGGGTTTGTGCGATTCTTAGTTACAGGAGGTTCATTTTTTGATTGTGGTAGTGGTTCTGAAAATTCGATCTATTTTATAGAATTAGGCAGGTAGGTAGGTAGATTAAATAAAAACGTTTTTTGTATCAAAGTTTTATTTATAATTTGTGTGGCATAGGTTAGGCAATTTTACAAACAAGTAACAGTGTGATATTCATGCCAGCAGTTTCCAATACATAGGCCAAAATTAATCAATGGATCAATAAGGGGTCCCCTTCGATATGGATGGAGCCACCTGGTGTCCTTACCATTGGGTAGGCGAAGGAAAAAGGGGTTGGATCCATGTTATGTTATGTCCATATCTGAAATAAAAACATCCAACCATAAATACTTACAAAACAAACGACGACGGCACTGGCTCCCCAAAGAGCCAGCGGGCCTTTTAATAATAATAATCAAAGTTGAAAATGAACACCCTATGTTTGACAATATGGCGTCATCACTGAGTCCGACGTTTAGTTATTTGCTAAAATAAACTAAAAATAATGAAAATCCATGAAACTAGTTATAAAATAAGATTCCTGGTGAAATTTACAATAAATAAAATCTGCCATCGTATCAAAAGTCTTTACTGGAAACACGTAAACATCTCACAACAATACCACTCACTAACCCATACTTTCTTTACTCATTTTCTACAATCTCAACTCACTTTTCCCTTATTTTCTTAGTTATTTAGAAGGTAGTCTGCATTACGAATAAAATAATATCAAATACTTACGTTTTTAACAAAATTATCCATAGGTTTTCACAGAAAAACGCTGCCACAACTTCTCACTTAGATAAACGACCGTTTTGCTAAGAATTCGAATGAAAACCAACGACTTTTTGGTATCATTACATTGACAACTTCAGGCACTTGACAGTTGACCACAATGCAAGCCAATCTAAGCTTATTTGTGATAGAAATAACGGATTAATTAGAGCGCGGAAGCGATGGCGCTCTGGGGAGCCGGCGGTTACTAGAGGTTTTTTCTCTATGGCTCCTCAGGGAGCCAGCGGGTTTCGAAAGGTTAATCCAGGAGCCAAATAAACATTCTTTAAGTATAATAACCGTCATAAGACGGCCTCTGTGGCGCGGTGAGCGATGGTCTGCCTGTGACGCAGGAGATTGCGGGTTCGATTCCCGCCTCGGGACAAATGTGTGTACGATCTGCAGACATTTGTTTAGGGTGTTCTGGTCATTTTCTATGTATAGGTAATAAAAAATATCTATCTGTGTATATCAGTTTTCTAGTACCCATAACACAAGCTCTGCTTAGCTTGGGGCTTGATAATGCTGTGTGAATTGTCCAGCATTTTTTTTTTCTTCTTGTCGCCTGGCGAACCGAAGATGCGCAGAACGCTATTTTAATGACAAATTGGTGCGCGGCTACCTTCTGAACAGATGTGCCGGTTATTCATAAGTTTTTTTTTCAAACCACGAAAGAACGTGACAGAGCTATACGAAGTTGTACCTATATCTTTTGCCTGCTGCGTTGTCGGTGGCTATTAATTATACGCGTGAATGTTAAGTTCGCATAAATCTTTATGAATTCTGCCAATTTATAAAGATTTGCGCGTACTATATATACAAACTTCCTATTCTTGCTATTCTTCGTCACAGCACAAGAAATTTCCCGTCAACTATACTAAGCCGGAAGGGGAAGCCGGATCCTAGCTTATTTTACGTTTAAATAGCAGTGGGTATATATACCCATGACGAGGAAGGGTACATAAGGAACAAGGACAAAAATAATGTAATGTTACCTGCAGTTTTCTTCTAATCTTGCGAGGCTTGAAAAAGGACATAAAAGCTTTTAGTAAACAAGTGTATTTAGTTTAAAACTAAGATTACTGTTAGCTTTTTGCTTTAATAGTGCGTTACTCACATTGAGGAAATTTAATAATGTCCCAAAAAAATTCGTAGGGTGGGGCGCAGGTTCGAATCCTGCCCAAATTGAAATTTATTGTGACATTATTTAATTTTCGTAGTATTAGTGTTGTTGTACAATATAATTAAGCCAATCATTTTAAAATCGAGATAGTGCCAACCATCACTATAAGTTTCAAAGCTTCATTAGATTGCTACACATTTCTCAACAGGCTAACGCCGCACTACAAAGAGCTTCGCATACTGCTAACAGCATTTATTTTTCGCTTCTTTCACTAGTGGACAAAAAATTTAAGCGAATAAAATCAATAACCTTTTATTTGTTACTTGATAATAATTACTATTATTAAATTTGACTTGTCTAAGTGCTTATTTTGTAAGAATATAGAAATAAAGTTATTGAGTTTGAGCCAAGCGACTTGCTTAGCGACTGATCATCCTACACGCACCTAGCTAGGCACGTCGCTCGCGGTGACCTCTGCTACAGTATGCAATACGTCTGTTCGCTAGGATTAGTCACTAAGCGAGTCACTTAGCTCTTAGCAGTAAGCGAAGATTGTAGTGTGGCATTAACCTTGCCTTTTTGGTAGAAACCGGTCCCCAGACGGAGACTGGTCTTCTGTCTAATGTTATGGTCTCTCTACACATACAAATGCCTAACCTCAAACTTGGCCTTCTCTGGCTTCACATACCTTGATCTCATCAGTGACGGGTCCGATCCACTTGTGTATCTCGTCAACCCAGTTGAGCACCGTCGATAGAGGGCAGCACACCAGCACGCGCTGCATGTTCGCGCGAGGGTGGGTCAGGACCTGTGTGATAATAATAAATAATTAATTCGAGTGTGGAAGCGATGGCGTTCTGGGGAGTCGGCGGTTACTAGAGGTTTTTTCTGTGGCTCTCCTAGGAGCCAGCGGGTTCGAAAGGTTAACCTTTCGAACCCGCTGGCCTATACAACCTCAAGTTTTTGTGATAAGGATAGAGATAGGATTTTGCGTTCACAGGAGCGGGACAGGGCATAGCAAAACAACGCAACACAAGCTCAAAAATCAAGTTTTAGCTTCATCATCAATCATTCATCATCATCATCAGCCTATACCAGTCCACTGCTAGATTTAGGCCTCCTGTAATGAGCGTTATAGCATAGTTTTATCTATAAATTAGGACTTCATTTGAAAAAAAAAAAACATGTAGTTTATACTTAGTTCTGTTACCATGCTTATCTCTCTTAACTTCTGTATTTATTGAGAAGTTAAGGTTTAAGAAAGAATTGAGAGGTAACTTTGCGATTTTTTTCTATCAAGTTAAATGTGATGGAATCGTGTTTCCGAAACATATGAGCGATAGTGTAAGTCCTGAACTTTGTTATATAAATTTCGAAGTTAAATATTTAGTAGTTTGGAAGATAACTCCATCAGATCTCCATCTGATGGAGTTACTATTTTATGGGAACCGATTGATATTTCTATAAGTGTACAACAAGTTTTCATAAGTCTGTCTCTGTCATTGAATTCCTTTATATACAGTGAATTGTTATACATACCGTGTGTAAGAGGGCCAGCACTTGCAGCGTCTTGCCGAGCCCCATGCAGTGCGCGAGGATGCAGCCGCCGCCTGGCTTGCCCATGGAGATGTTCTGCAGGCTCTCGAAACACGCGTCCCACATGAACTTTACGCCTTCGTACTGTCGAAATAAGGGAAACGTTATTTATTTATTTTATTTTACGAATTTTCGGAAAACTTACAGCTATGATTTGACAATAAGGTCTTTACTTAAGATAACATGCATGATACTGAGGGCTAATTACAAGTTCCCACATATAGTACTTAATAAAAACATAAATAAAAATCAAAGGACGACGACAGTACATGATGGTAAGTTCGATACTTACCTACACACAAAAAATTATTTAAAATTAGAGAAAAAATATTAAAAGGTACAAATAGTTACAACAATCGGCTAGTTAGAATAAACGATCTTGATTTAGTGAAGCACTGTTGGAAGGAAGTAGACATGTCAGTGTCAAGCTTTCCGTGTGTCAACGTTACACGAGCAAGTGACGTCTTGTTATATATACCTCTCTCTCGCTCCACGACCGCTTACACAAGTTCATGTTGTATTTGATAATTTATTTTAATCCACTTGAATCTTTAATTAAACCACTAGTTTTAGTTTATCGGGGTTTTATTTACAATAAGCACAAATATATTAGGGTCAGACCAAGGGATACAAATTTTTTATGTTGCAAGTCGCGTAAAATGCGTGCTTTTCAACAGAAATGACAACTTATTGTATGACATAACATAAACATTTATTTATTCCATCATCATCAATAAATATAAATAAATAATGCTGGACAATTCACACAGCATTATTTAGCCCCAAACTAAGTAGTATCAATGGTCTTCTACATTTCAAATATGCGAAATGCGGGTAAGAATCGAACTTAGGTTCCTTCTTCTGGCTTCAACATCGAGCGAGACGTCACTCGAGTCTTGTGTTATCGCTTTGAGAGTCCTGCCGGCCTCTCAATAGCTGTTCGGTAGCCGATTGGCTGTGATGGTCTTCTTGAGTTATTTATCCCTTCAAAGATAAATTATGGGCGTCATAATCGCGTGTGCGACAAAGCCCTTATAATAAGAATTTAAAAAAAAAGATAAATTATGTATCCTGGAGTACTAGTAATTATTTATGGTAAACATTATGCTATAGTAGGTAGATTTTTTGTAAACCAATCTAAAATATAACTAAGTAAAAATTAATAATATGTAATAACTAGATATTCTATTCTATATAAAATCTACGCAGGTAGTATAATAAATATCATTATTACTAAAATCATCTATCTACAAAGTATGTAAAATATCCTTGCTTTTGTATTCTACCTTGTGTGTGTATGTCTGTCTGTGCTGTTCTTGTTGTGTCAAATAAATGTATCTTTCTTTCTATGCCTATGCTATTTAGCACGGGATCATTTAATGCGGCCCATATCTCAAAAAATAACGCTTTTTAGCCTAGAGTATTGTTTATTAGTTACGAAGTTTGCTTGGTGAACAACGGAAGACATAAGAACAGTCTTCTGTGCGTG
This sequence comes from Eupithecia vulgata, assembly GCA_946478455.1. Lineage (NCBI taxonomy): Eukaryota > Metazoa > Arthropoda > Insecta > Lepidoptera > Geometridae > Eupithecia > Eupithecia vulgata. Next base: position 13,559,119 of record OX297875.1, read on the forward strand.
GCGAGTGTACAATACAATTTTTTTATTGAAAGTGAAGTTGGATAGATTCAATAATGTCAGAAATAAATGGATATATTTATTCATGCATTTCTTAACATCCAACATCGTTGTCTCAGTCTTAAGTATAATGTATTTTTTTAATCAACTTTAAAATTTTGCTGACTAACCTGATGCGCCTTCATGACCTTGGTGAAGAAAGGATGAACAGAAACCACCGGCCGCTGCTCCTCAAAGTCGTACTCCAAACAGACTTCATCGTTTATCACTAACACGTTCACGCCTTCTTCACAACCGAGGACTTCCCTCTGAAAACACCAATAGGCTATAGAAGGTCAAGGCGGCGTAAGAATCGACCCCTCCAAACCAACCCGTGGATTTCTGATTGCACACTTAAAATTAAAAAATAATAATTTACACATAAAACATTAATTATATCATAAGTGACAATTGGCGGTCTTATACACAGGAAATAAATAATGCTGGACAATTCACACAGCATTATCTAGCCCCAAGCTAAGCAGAGCTTGTGTTATGGGTACTAGATAACTGATATACATAATACAATACATTACATAGACAGATATTTTTATTAAACATAGATAACGACCAGAACACCCGAATGAATAGGCATGTAGAAATATAAGTAAACAAGAATTAAATATAGTGTTTAACAAAAAGTAAGGACCGAACTTACGGACGGTTCAGACTCGGTCAAGGAACTATATAAAAAATATCTTGAATTTCAGTTTTCGAAACAAATAATAAAAACTAAATGAACAGACAAGGCTCTTTGCATGCTAATGCATGAGCATATTGCGATTAAAAATAAAATAACCTTCGAACTTGTTTACATCTACTATAAAATACAACACACCGTCGTCCTTCCGATGATGATGATGAAGATGATGATATAGCGGGTCATTGACCGCGCAGGGCGTCGCGCACTCCGCGGCGGTCAACGACCTGCGAAGTGCGCGACGTGCCACGGGCATCGAGTTAGAATACTATAGAGTAACAATCACAGAAATAAAATGTCCGCGCCAAAACTCTGCACAACCTACGCTACGTGCAGAGTTTTTGTTTAGTTGTACGGCGACCGCAGTCCTCGTACAACGTTCGCGATGCCAAAGTGTTCGGTGATTTCCTGCCCAAATAACAGCAACTACGTGCAAAAAAAGTATGGTGTTTCGTATTTTAGGTAAGTATCATAACAATTTTATGAATTTATGTATCCACAGTACGTATTTTCATGTTAATTTCAATAATTTTAAATATTTTCTGCAAAATAAAATGCTCACAGCTTGACCTTGGCACTTCGTAGGCGTATCTCTTTCACGCGTTAAACAAATATGTAAGAGTAAAAGAGAAACAAAGTCTCGCGTGAGCTTGTGACGAGCACACTGTGTTCCAACGACAAAACTGTGGAGTTCATTGATACTTAATATTTTTACGAATTTTAAATTAATTATTATACTTACAAATATTACCATGTTGATAAATGCTATACGATAGCGTTCTATAATGTTATAGTGTAAATTACAATATTTTGTATGCCTTGTTTTTAGTTTTCCTCGAAACCCCGTAAGGTGCTCTGAATGGACAGTCATCAAAGTAAAAGGCAACGTTACAATAAATTAACATTGTTTCAAGGTAATTAAGTTATTCGTCAGTAGGTTAAAACTAGTACTTAATAAAACTCGTAATACATACAGATTAATTTGTTTTATTTAAAATTATTTGCACCCCCGTGTTTTCCGGGATAAAAAGTAGGTACCTAGCATAAGTGTTAGTCCAGAGTATAAGCTATCTTCATATTATAAGTGTGACTAGCTGCCCCGCCCCGGCTCCTCCTGGCTAAATAATACAACGTGTATCATAATATGTGTACTATGCGAAGGGGGGGGAATTCCCACCCCCCCGGGGAACAACTTTTGTTCAACGACTTTTCGAATTTCGATTGGTATCCCTGAAAAAAACTGCAACAAAGTTTCAACATTGACCGCTGATTTTTTACGAAGTGACAACCCTAAAGTCAGCTGTTTCTTCAACAAGGGACAATAACCTCAGTATGGTCACAGATGAGACAGAGTGACAGATTCATCATTCTTAAAAGGGAAAAACGCCTTCAGTATCACAAAGACAAATTGTCGTAAATTATGTCACATAATTATGGCTAGGATCACATTTCAATTTAAAGGTAGAAGTTACGTGAAGTTAAACATACGTAATAAACTTTACGCTGTTTGTTTATGTCTTTTTCCAACTGTTTATTATTTCACATCCGTGGGCTGAGTTGCAGGGGTCGATTCTTAAGCCGCGACCACTACAGCTAACATACCTAAAAAATTTACCAAAGTCTTTCCGTTATTAATAATGTAGTTAGTCTGTCCGGTCTGTCCACAAATCTTTGACACTTGCATTTCCTCAAAGGCAGGCGCCCAAATTTGATTGGCGGGCGGACTTTGCCAAACGGTTGTCAATCGCCAATCATAGAACAAATTGTACTTTTGGGAACCACCCCCTTTCGCTAATTGGGTCGGCATCTATCAAACTTACACGCACACACACTACACCACCACGGGGCGGTCTCTTTGTCGTCAAAATGCGCCGAAATAATTTCCACGGGTTCCGTAATTTTATTAACTACCTACCAAAATTTTTTGAAATTCCTGCGTTCCAAATTTCTACTTTTTGAACAGATGCTAAATTAAGAGAATTCGTGAAGTGTCGTGGGACACCCCACTGAAGCGAATCTTATTATTATTACACCTACCATCCAATCCTACTAAACTTACAAGGTACCTACCTACCTGCTAGGAAATCATTTTTTAATGAAACATGAGTTACCGTCGAAGATGCAGGATTTTGTAGTAGGTACACCAACTATCTGAATTCACGCAAAGTGTACCTATGTAAAATAAAACCAAGTAGGTAGGTACCTACTTATTCATACAATTTTCTACCAGCTTCTTAGGTAGGTACCTACCTACCTATTATTTTACGACTGTAATCCTAATACCTACCTACTTATGTTGCCATCTTGTGGTTATTGAAATTGATAACGAACTCTAAAACTTTTCCATCTTTTCGGCGACATCAAAAGAATGAACTAGTGATGTACTTACATCACTACATGTCGCCCTACTTTTGTTCGTATTATCGATTAATAGTATTAACAAGCACAAAATAAAAAAGTGATTATGAGATACGCGATTTAATTTAGCAAGTTTGTGGTGAGTAGGTAAGTAGTTAGGTACTTAGTGTAGGCGAATGCACCGTTCGCAGATGTGGACGTGCTGCGCGCCCGAAAGCAAGACGCCCGAAGAGGGTTTACTGAAGGTAGGTAGGTAGGTAAGTACCTAAGGACCTTAATATGTAGATGAGATAGGTACCTAAGTACCTACCTAGGTAACCTACACACTCATTAGGTACCTGCACACATTACCTACTAGGTATACCTACCTACCTACTAGGTATACCTACCTACCTAGGTACCTACTAGGTATACCTACCTACCTAGGTACCTACACATACCTGCCTACCTACCCGCGTAGGCTCCTGCTTAGGTAGGTATTTGAATTATGAATAAGTAGTACATATGAAGTAGTAGGTAGTACCTACCTACTTGTATTGTAGTAAAATTTACATTTTGTTTCACAAAATTTCTTCGAATAATTGTATGGCTGCCTCAGATATCACGCCTAAACTAGTCGGTAGCTGTGGCCACAACGTTCATGTCATGTTCGCGCGCAGCACACCCGTCCACATCTGCGAACCGTGCACACTGCTCGCCGCGCTTCACTTGAATGCACGTAGCGTGCGCGTGAGAAGCGCGGTTCGTGCGCGTAAGACGTACACACGTACGAATTGCCTTGTATGGCATATTACATTGCAAATTGCAGGCGCGGTTCGTAGATGTGTACGCGGCATAAAGTCCCTGTAAAATAGTAAGTTTGTTAGGCACAAGAAAGAAAAAAACAGAAATCACGACTTTTTCCCCTTCGAGGATTCAGCACAGATCATTACAGAGCGCGGATCATTTACTAGTAGTCAGAGCCACGTCCTAAACAGGCAGTATTTAAACTTAACTTATCGATGATAATCTAAGTATCTACACATCACTAGCTACTAGCTACATACGTACCTACCAATTTTATTTAGATTTTAGTTTCACTTTCTTCGTTGTGCGGTGTAGTCACGGTGTAGTGCTTTACCTACTTGTTTTTATTTTCGTGCCTAAATTTAAAAACAATGGCGACTTACAGCAATGCTGACTATTACAACATGATACTGTGTGTGGGTGCAGCTCCGAATCACGACCTGATGGCTGCAATGCTGTAAATGATACCTAAAAAGATACCTACCTAGTGCTGAAGTGAGTGAATTACTTGTCTGTGATTGTGTAGGTACCTACGAAAACATACGGTTAAATCCCTTCGTACGAAGGCGTCTAGACAGCTGTCAAGCGAGAAAATTGAGGTAGGTATGTTCACTTACAACTTTCCTAACTCTACTTAGCATTTTAAAATTTGCTACTTAGGTCCCTTCTAGCATCTTATCATTATTACGCATTTACTAAATCGTCTAGGAATCTCCCGCCGTAACTGAAATCTACGAAGATATTACCTACCTACCTACAGAGGTAGTAGGTATAGGTTACACGGATAGGGTTGTCACTTTATTTCGGCACTAGAAAATTAATACTTTATGTATGGGAAACTGAAAATAGGAATTTTTAATTATCTCCCCCCCACAACTGATCACCATTGGGGTCTGAAACCCCCCCCTTCGGCGTAGTACACATATTATGATACACGTTGTATAATTATAGCCTATGTCCATCCTGAAACCTAGATTCATTCTAAATATTGGTTAACATATTTTTTTAATCAGATGTTTAGTTTTGGAGTCCTCTTAGGTACATTATAAACTCACATACACATATAATGATATCACAAATACGACCTATAATATTATTTAGTACAAATAGCGTCTCCACTCGCCCTGTTCCCTGTTCGTACGCGCATGGCCGTCGGTCATCTTCGGAAATCTTCGGTGTGTCTTCGGTGCTTATTATGACATTGCGTACAAGCGATATTGATCATTATTCAACCAAGATAACGTCTTAATTCGCGTAAATGTCATTGTGAGCTATATAACAACAAATGTATAGGTATGTAGAACGGCGCTCGGACATTTTTTGAGTGCTGTCAGTTAGAGATTGGGACTCTTATATTATTCTAACTCGATGGCCACGGGCGATAGTTATTAGGTACCCACAAATGCATTTTCGGACATTCATTGTAGATGACAATTAGCGCATTCATGGTTATCATTGCTTAGTCTAGTTTTTTTTCTTATTTGTCGTAAATGAAGTCGGGTTATTTTTCTTTATTTTTCGACGACCTCTGTAGCGCGGTGGGCGAAGGTCTGCCTGCGACGCAGGAGGTTGCGGATTCGATTCCCGCCTTGAGACAAATATTTGTACGTTCTGCAGGTATTTTGTTCCGAGTGTTCTGGTCGTTTTCTATGTATAATAAAAAATATTTATCTATGTATAGTTATATTATGTATATCAGTTACCTAGTACCCATAACACAAGCTCTGCTTAGCTTGGGGTTTAGATAATGCTATGTGAATTGTCCATCATTATTTATTTATTTCCTGTGTATTGTCATCAAAGCTGAAGTTTATGAAGTGTCTCGTCTGCGCCAGTCACTTTAATTTATCCTATATGTATGCTTTTAAAATGAATTTTATGCTATCTCAAGTACGGAAAGAGAAACTCATGTAAATAGAGAGAGAGAGAGAGACTAGTCTCTTTCCGTACTTGAAAACTACCCTTGTTTTTAGCGGCAGCATTGACTGGAGCGTTTTTGTTGAAGACTGTTTTAAGTTATATCAATATAAAAACGACTCGTTAACTAAGACTTACCAATCTATTCTGTCTCATGTTGAGTCTCCTCTTCCTCTCAAACTCCTCCATATTCGCCACGACAGTGCTACGCGCCAGCGATTTCTTATCTATAACCTGCAAATAATTGATTATGTTAAGTTTTAGTTTAAATCCAATAACCATCCGAGTTTCTCCTCGAACATAAAGTAATTGTTTACTCTCAAAACACATAAGTACAAACGTTGATTATTTGGAAAATCTGGCCTCTGTGTGCTTGTCCGAGCTATAATATGTGCATATGTGTTTACCTCACCGTTAGAAAAACTGGGGGGTGCTGGGCGCAATATTTGTATACAAAAACTACTCCGAAGATAAAAAATCCAACGAGTTTCTACACTTTCTGCCGACATAGTGCGTGTTTTGTATGACAGTGACCATATGAAAGCGTGGTGGGCTGGACTCAGTGCGTATGACCGCTCTCAAAAGGTATTTGTAGGTACACCATCATCATTGGCATATATTAAGTCCACTGCTAAGCCGTGTGATGCTGGCTTAAAAATTGCACCCCAACTTTTCCCGTGGGTGTCGTAAGAGGCGATTTAAGGTTCGTTTATATCTACAGACATTGATCGTGTCAGACACTTGCCGTGGCAGAAAAAGTCCGCGCGGGTCTGACACGCACTTGGTCGGTAGATATAAACGGACCTCAAGGGGCATACACCGGGGGGCGGGCAGCAGCGCCTTTTGTATTTTTATTATTATTTATTTATTAACACCGAACTACGATCACCAACCCGTATGCCCAGAGTGGGGATTATGGGTACTACGTACTACCACCTATGAGATAAAAGCCAATAAGGCGATTATCAGGCCTGCGTCCAGCAGTTGACCATTATAGGTAGGTGAGATCAGTCCAGTTGCAGAACATAGGTTTCCCCTAATGCTGATGCTATATGCGGCAAGCTGAAGACGGGGGCTTTCGCGCTCATTAGGGGTTACCACCCCATTTGTCGTGCGCGACAGATTCCGCCGTCACTGAGTCAGGGAACAAACTTAAAGTTTATTTCTGGAATAAATACCGACCAAGTACAAGCACCGTGGTCATTATAGAACTATTGGCTATTGTAGAACTTACCTTTCTGATATTACGTCGTCCTTTGAAGAGGCCGGCGGCCGCGCCCCGTTTGCCCGTGACGACTCCATCCACGCCCTCGTTGTAAAGCTCGTTTGATAGGAATCTAAAAACAAAACACATAAACACTTTTGAAACTATCGTGGTTATTAACATAAAATTCATTTATAACGGAATATTTACCATGATTTATTTTCGAGGTTTGTAATATTTTGGCACAGTTTCATGCACCATGATCACGAGACACGTTTTCATGTAGTTATCTCAGTTGTTTTTGCTGTTCAAGCCGCTTCTTTCTGTTGTTATGTAGTTGCCATACTTGAACATGTGATGGTGATAATTAATCATGCAGTTACCTCAGTTGCCGTTCGAGCCGCTTCTTTTGGTCATGTAGTTACCATACTTGAACATATGATGATGATATTGAATCATGTAGTTACCTCAGTTGTTTTTGACGTTCGAGTCGCTTCTTCCTGTTCCGCCTGTTCCGACCCTGGCTATTTTCTCGTTTGTTCTTCCGTTCAGCTTCATTCCGTCTCTCTATGAATTCGTTGACTAGCTTAGCACGTTTCGCGTCATCCGCACTGAAAACAAAATGATGGATCATGGATTAGACAGGTTAAAGGGGTAGAAGTTACAGATCCTCGGAGGGATTTCGTGGGAGGCCGTCGCGTGCGCCCCTCGCGCTAGGTAAACTATTGGTGATTGTCTTCTGTAAAATAGAAGACAATCACCAATCATACTGTACGTAATGCTTATCCTAACTAATATTCATCCAAAGGTTGACTGGAAGAGATCGCTTCTAAGCGATAAGGCCGCCCATTGTACTTATCTGATGTGATGTCTATGTTATGTTATTTTCTGGTGTACAATAAAGAACTTTTGTATTGTATTGTAATATTATAAGTGTGTTTGTCCTTCCTTCACGCCCTAACTAAGCTACCAATCGACTTGATTTTTTGCATAATTGAAAGGATGGAGAGTAACATAGGCAACTTTTTGTCCTGGTCAAACATCAAATTATCATGGGAGATTTATGGGAATAATCCTGTGAAATTCAAATTTAAGGCGGGTGAACCCGCGGGGAACAGCTAGTGTTATTGTAAACAAACTGCTACCCGCGGCTTCGCACTCCTTGTTTAAGGTTACTTCTATCCCATGGGAACATGATTTATGGGATAAAAAGCTTTTGTTACTCTCCATGTTTTCAACTAACTCTATGCCAAAAATAAAGTCGATTGGTTGCTTAATTAGGGGAGGACAAACAAACAAACACACTTTCGCATATTCATTTATTTCATTGCAATCATTTTGTACATATTCAGGTCTTATTATTATTAAGGTAATGTTCAAGAGACACAATGGTACCCAAATAGGTAAATAGGTATAGGCATTTATAATATTAGTATAGATTTAAAAGTAACTCTGTCTGTCTGTAACGTTTTCATGCCTAAACGACTGAACGGATCTTAATGAATTTAGCAGGGAGTTATAGGCTACTTGAAAACTTCGCGCGAAACCGCGGACAGCAGCGAGTTGTAAATAGAGTTACATCTTGTAACTTAAAGTTGATGACCTCTGTGGCGCGGTGGGCGAAGGTCCGCCTGCGACACAAGAGGTTGCAGGTTCGATTCCCGCCTTGGAACAAATATTTGTACGATCTGCAGGTATTGGTTCCGGATGTTCTGGTCGTTTTCTATGTATAATAAAAATATCTATCTATGTAATGTATTGTATTACGTATATAAGTTATCTAGTACCCATAACACAAGCTCTGCTTAGCTTGGGGCTAGATGATGATGTGTGAAATTGTGAATTGTCGAGCATTATTTATGTATCTCGAATCAAAATGCGCGCGTCACGTCGCGTCCCAGTGAGAGCAACATTTTTACAGGAATTTGTCTTGCTTAGGGTCAAAGCAGAACAGATTCCTGTAAAAATGTTTTCTGTAGTTTATGGTTATGTATTTAAAATATACGCACACAACATCTTCTTTCTTCCCCATCCGTTTAAGAAGTTTCTCTTTCGTAGAAACCCATTGCTTCTCTTCCTCTGAAGAGGAATCATCGTCATTTTTGACGCGGTCCTTGGTTTGTCTTTTTGAGCTTCTCTGTAAGGAATAGAAACAGTATTCACAAACGCATCATTAACCCAGCAGTACCATAGTAAATGCGGATCAAAGGGGACAGATCAGGGTGACAAATGGGAATAAGCCATTTTTAACACATATTGGATTTTGATGATGATGATGACATATATCTCTCAATTTATCTGACGACATGGCGCGGCTGCGACGTAGGTTCTGTAAATATTTGTTCCGGGTGTTCTGGGTATATTCTATGTGTAATAAAAATATCGATTTGATGCATCATATTAAATATATCAGTCCTCTACCCATAACATAAGCTCTGCTAAGCTTGGAGTTAGCTAGACGACTAGAGATGCTCTGTGGATTGACTAGCATTATTTATTTATAATTATTTCATGTAATTAATAGTGTTAAGGCGCATACCCCACACAAACTAGCGCCGCCACCTACTTTATCTTATTATTCCGTTGAACAAAGGAAATTTCAAAAATCCATCGCACAGTTTGTGATACTTATAAGCTTTTTTTATGCCACTTTAATAGTTTTATTCTATTTAGTTTAGGCAGAGAATCGAAGTTGCCGGTGGCCACCAAAAGCTATTTTCGATTCACTGCCTAAACTTAATAGAATAAAACTATTACAGATGCATAAAAAAGCTTACTTAGGTATCACATTTTTGAAATTTCTTTTGTTAAACGGAATAATAAGATAAGTAGGTGGCGGCGCTAGTTTGGGTGGGGTATGCGCCATAATTCAAAAAAATAAATACCTTGCTATGTTTGGCTTCATCTTTCGGAATTGTTTCCTTCACCTCAGTTTTAACATTGTCATGCAACAGTATGGGTGCATGAAGCAAGTTCAACTCTTTATTCATCATTTTGTCAGCTGTCAGCATAAGAGACTCAGAATCTTGGTTGTTTACTTTGGTCTTCGATTTGGGTCCGCTTTTCTTGGTTTTCGGCGCGTCAGGGTCTTTCAGCTCTTCCTTTATTTTCTTTACACCTCCGTCTGAATCGCTATCTTGATCGTTCATTAGAAGATTCTTTGCAAGGTTGTTTTCAGACGAACGTACTGCCACCTAAAATATAAGGACACTTTATGAAACAATATGCAAGTTTCCAAAAATAAAAAAATAGTGCATCAGTTACAATCATCATCAGCCTATATTAGTCCACAGCTGGACATAGGCCTCCACTTACGAGCGTCATAGCGCCCTGTCTTCAGCTTAACGCATCCAGCATCTGCCTGCAGTCTTTCACTTAGCACCCATTGCCCCGCCGTTACCATGGCCGCTGCCATGGCCAGGAATAGCGTGGCGGCCGAGAACTCGGGACCATTTTTTTATTCGTTTGATCATTGGGGGGTAATGCCCATAATGCCCACGCTGGCCAGTCGCATCTTACTACACCCACGGGAAGAGTTGGTGGTGCAATTCTAGGCCTACACCAAACGGCCATAGGGCATCGGTTTTGATTATCAGAACATATTGGACACGAAGTTTTACTTTATCAATTTAACAAAAATTGTCAGTTAAGTCCCGCCCGCTTGACCTCACGTCGCGCGACACATTTTAGCGCGGCGTGGCGTCACCAGACCCCACTCTCAAACTTTGACGCGCTTATCTTTGTAATTTTTTGTTAGATCAACAAAATAAAAAAAATACGAGCCAATATAATTTTTATTATTATTATAAGCCTATAGGATCACACAGCAGGGCAAAGGCTTCCCTTTCCTCCTTCCAGTTTTCTCTATCAATAGATAGACTTGGCCACTCTTTTTGGTATGCGTCTAACTCATTCTTCCATCTACGCCTAGGCCTTCCACGCGGCCAGCGACCATTTGGAGACCATTCCATGATGGTTTTGCCCTGAACTCCTACGGCATTAGGAACACGTGTCCGACCCAGTCCCATTTTAATTTAGTACACTTTTGAGCTACGTCCGCTATCTAGGTAGAGCGTGGAATGCCGGAACTCTACGCTGCGATATATTGTGGTATGCGGTCTGAGTCTGTCATTATTAGTTAGCGAAACTAAAACACCAGGATCATAAAAATACGAAATACTTACGGGAGGTGGAGTCTCATCGTCTGGATTGGCGCCTTCGTCATCATCCGAAGGCACAAGTTCATCGAAATGGTCTGAGTAAGTGGGGCTCGAAGCCCTTGAAATATTCCCAAAAGTCAGTTCACTCGAACCTTCTTTATTTGTTTTTGATTTACTCTTCGTTTTCACATCTCTGATATCCTTGAAATCTTTTCCGCTTCTGTTCAGAGACTGCAAGTTGATGAGTCTGAAAGGTAAGCATTATTATTAATTTAATTTTTTCAATGAGTTATTAGAGTAAGTTATTTTCATTTTTATTTACCTGTCAACTTCATGGTCATTTAAATCTTTATCCATAACATCTTGATATTCTTTGTATATCTCAACAAATGATTCCGGAAGTTTTTCTAATATTATCTGAGCATTTGCATAGAGTTTGTGGTCATTCGGATTAACATTATAACAGTGCCAGCCATGACGCTCTAAGAAATCTTTAGGTTTATCTTTAACTTGGTCCATTTCTATGTTCTTTTTATTCTTATGTTTTTTAGGTCCTGGACGTTTAATCGGTTCATCATCAAACATTGGTATGGTGGGTTCACATTCTAAGAGTTCCACAGGTTCATTCGGGTTTATAATTGGATCAGTACCAGCTTCGGAAATCGCATCAGTGGTAGCGTCTTCAGCAGGATTGTGTTCTTTATTTTTGCCATGATCATCTTTGACATCAGGCATAATTCTATTATAAACAAATCGCAATAACTTTTGATAGTTTGTTGTTTCATTTTGATCAATAACACTGAACCCAGAAAACTTTTCTATATCTGTTACTTCTGTGCCACCTAATGTTTCAGTAGAATCCACATTATTGCATTGAACTAAGTCTTGTTTTTTCTTAGTTTTAGTAATGTCTGCACTAGATTGTTTATTTTTCGTGGTCTTTGTTTTATCTTTGATTTCCTCGACTTTTTTCGTTATATCTTTGACATCTTCATCTATTTTATTGAACATATACAGGGTATCGGAATCTGTATCTGATTCTTTTTCTACCACTTTATCTTTTTCTACGACTTTATCTTTTTTGCTTTTATCTTTTCTTGAGGCTAATGAGTAATAAGAGTCAGAATCGGAATCAGATGATTGAATCTTCTTCTCTTCTTGTCTTATTTTATCCCTCATCCTCCTTGTCAACACAGCAACTTCATTTTCGGGTATTATCTTGTTATTTAAAGAAGGCACTTCTTTTGGTACCACTGGGGTGGTTTCTTTATTAATGGTTTTAACATCTTTTTTATTTTTTTTCTTCCTTTTATCTTTTTTTTTACTAGCTTTCTTAGAGCTAGTTCCATCATCGGAACTGGATTCCATGAGGCTGCCTTTAGCTTCCACAAGATGTAATGGCTCAAAAGTGTGTGGCACTAACAAGCTCATATTGGGATCATGTCCTGGGTCTAAGTCTGGTTCATGTTGCCTGCGTATTCTTAAACCACTCTGGCTAAATATCTCATGATCGTCATAAGGGTCATTCATTGATTCATCCATTGATTGTATCATCTTGTTTTTATTAACAAATTGCTCAAATGACTCAACATTATAGCTAGAACTATTATGAATCAGGGGAGATCCATCTGCTCTTATTGATGGATCCATTAGTTCCCTTTTCGTGATTATTTCATCAGGTATATGAGTCATTTCGTTTAATGCACGTAATCCTTGATCAGGATCAGTTACTGCCATCGGTTGAATTGGTTCAGATTTAACAATCGATGTATCAACTATATTCTCTTCAGCAAAATCGTCTATAGGTTCTCTTTTAATGTGTGGTGTATTTTCATCAGGTTCATGAACTGTTGCATGAGTTTCTTCCATACTCTCAGTAGTATCGACATGTGGAGTAAAGCAGGAACGAAACTCATGCACCTGTAGTTGAGATGCCCATCCATTATCATCTGCCTCATTAACCGTATTGTAATCAATTTCATCATCATGATCAACATAGTCATTATTATCAAATCCATCTGAGAAATTTGAACTATTTTGTGATTGCTTTCTTATTCTTACAGGTTCTTGAAGACAATCAAAAGCTTCTTCTGACAATGTGTTTATACAGTTAATTGTGAAATTTTCGTTTGCTTCATTTTCATCGTTTGGTATTGTATCAAAAGCAGAATCAGTAATTTCCTCAAGGTTGCTTGGATAAAGGTTATGTTTGATAATTTCAAAAGCAAGACTCTTTAATGATTTGATGTTACTTACATCAGCATGTGATGTAATGGCAAGATCATGGCGGTTTTTTGGAATTCCTTGCAGGTTTTGTATAAGTTCTACACATTGCCCGAATAATGATTTTGGATTATTGGGAATAACATCTTTATCAGATAAATAGAATCCTTCTTTGCTTGTATGAATATCATCTAGATGAATACCATCATCAATATTGTTATAGCTATCCATTGAATTGCCATTGTCAAAAGAAACATCATTTAGTTTCAATGTCATATGGTTTTTTTGGTAAATTTCTGATGTGAAAAATGTTTTCATTATTTTTTTGTAACATATCTTAGTGAGAGGTGAAACTGCCCTGTATATTGGATGATCTTCTAGTTCTTGTTTATTGTTTGCATTGTTATCGTCAACAATGTCATAATCTTCAATCCAATAATCAGCTTCTTCTGTACTATTAGTGTTATTTTCAACACATATATTTTTTTCTTCAGTTGTTTCCTCTTTAACATTAGCATTATGTACATTATCTGAACTATGTTTATTATGGAGATTACTTCTTAAAACATCCAGGCACAGCCGAAATAAAGTTACAGCCCCTTTTGTGTCACCCCCATCTGTAACATTATTACATGTATATTTCTCAATTTCCATGTTCTTGTTATGCAAGCATTTCAGTATAGCTTTAGCGCACAGGCTGAAGAGTGTTTTCGGACTTTCATAGAAATTTGTTTCATTAATGACACCATTTTCTTCAGGTATTTCAACATTGTTATCAGTTGCAATCATAGTGTTAGCAGTATCCAACTCATTTACAAAGTAATGACATGCATAATGTCTTTGGATACAGGCCCAATCATTGCTTATGAATGGTGCACATGTAACTAGGGCTTTCTTACGATTGTAGCTTTCGAAAAAGTCACTTACCATTTTCTTGGTTATCACATCAGGTGGTTTCTTATTTCGGCTGTCCTGGGCTAAAAAAGACTGAGTAGGTTTGACTTTTTTAACCATGACGTTTTTGTTTATCCAAACTGCGTGTCTTCCTTTGATTTCCAGTTTCTTTTTTCCTGGGACAGCCTTCTCTGGAGTGCTTGGCTTTTTGGTAATTTTTATAGAAAGTTCTTTGTTGAGGAAAACAGTCTTTGGATTCACTTTAGGTGTATCTTTCTTCGATTTTGACCCTGCACCATTATTGCCAATTACTTCAATAATTTCACAGTCACTATCATTATCATCTTTTGGTTTTGGAACAATTTTTTTAGGAACTTCTCTACACAATGATAGTTTGTGCTCATCTAGGAAGGCTTCATATTGATTAGACAAGTCTTCTTCCATTTGTAACAAATTGTGCTTTGCGAGCTTGAACAGCAAGAATGATTTCCTCACACAATAGTCCATCTTGAGTGTATCTGTCACATTTGCAGGGTTAATTTTTTTCTTCATAAAATCCTGAGATTTTTGTGACATCAGTTGTCCCAATTCAACAGTAGTTCTGACCACACTAGATAAAAATTCACATGCTTTTTCTGCTTGTCCAGGAGTCAAATCAACATTCATTTTCATTGGAATATCATAAGGAGCACTTGTTTGTACACCCATGGTTGAGGTACTGGGTTTATGTGTTTGAGTCGATATTTCAATAGTTTTTTTAGATTTTGTTTGATTAATGACAGGTATTTCTAGAGGAACAACAGTTTCAATACTACTTTCTTTGGTTGAAACCTTTTTTATTTGTAAGCCACTATTTTTATTTGACGCTATAAAGTTTTGGAATTCATTAGATTTAGCCCATGCTTCAGCTGGTGGTCTTAATGTCTCATCTATTTTAATCACTGTACTTTCAAGACATCCTTCTATATCAGCATCATCACCTTTTGGTTTTATGACACTCACAAGAGATGTATCCAAAGATTTGGGTGCAGCAGTACTTATTGATGCACTTTCTGCAGTGATTAGGGAGTTGTTTGATTTTCTTCCCCTTTTTAATGGTGATATACCCAATGGTGTCTTTTTCTTTTTTCCAAATTCATCATCAATATCATCATCTTCGCTTTCTTCTGATGAGGATGATTTAATTTTTCCACCACCTTTCTTTTTACTGTCATTTCGTGGTACATATTCATCATCAGAATAATATTTAGTTCCCTTTTTCCTTCGTCTTGGTTCATCATCAGATGATGCCACATCAGCAAAAGGGTCTTCTTCCTCAGAACATTCATCATAAACAAAGCTTTTCTTAGCTACCCTTCTCCTTTTAGATGTGTCTTCAACTAACAAGCACTCACTATCAAGCGTTTCATCAGTTTTATTATAGATGGAAGCGTCTTTTACTACTTTATCTACATTATACTCAAAATCTGGCAAAGATGGCATTTTCGAGTTTCTTCGTGTTGAGCTGGTACTAGCAACTTCGGATTTACTGTTATTGATAATGTTAGGCTCACCTACTATTAAGCCTAGATTCGTTTCTATGTCATCAACTGGCATTGACCCCATGGAATCATCTAAAATTGGCTTGTTTTCCACAGGATTTGGGGCTAATGTATTCTCACTTGCTGGTGCTGATGTGATCTCATCTTGCTCACACACTGGTGCTGATGCAATCTCACTATGATCTAGGTCTTTTTTCAATTTACTCAAACAAACATCATCAACATCAGAACTTTCCTCTTCATTGGATATTTTAATAGTTTTTTTAGCCTTTTTTCCTTTAGTTGTTTTTCTTTTCGAAGTGTTTGGTGTCACTTTTTTTTCATTGTCACTAGGTAATGTTGAATCCAGTTCCATTTGACATTCGTCTTCAGTTTTAGTAGAATCCACAATGGTGTTTTCACTATGTTCAAAACTTTTTTGATGTGCTAAAGGTGGTAGGTTGGCTTCGTGTTTTCGCGCTCTTGTTCGTCTGCCTCGCTTACCTTGTTGTTGAACAGAAGTTAACTCATTGGTTCTATTGCCTCGAGTACTAAGTACCGATTCACTGGTACTTTCTGTACCATGAAGCAAACTCGAGTCTGTATTTGTGGAGTCGGGTTCCGATAAAGTCTGAACTGGAGGATTTTTTCTTGGTCGACCTGGGCGGCGTTTTGCAGGTGTTACTGTTTCAGCTTCAGAATTAGATGCTGCAGTCGTGGGATATTTGGCGGTATTTGGTATTCTTCCACGTTTAGTTCTTCGAGGAAAGACAGGTTTAGGATCTTGAGCGGATGTTTTCGATACATCATCATTTTGATCTAAGGTGGTGCTAAGAAAAGAGTCCTGAATCATAGAAGTACTATCTTCGACTACATAGTTTTGTTCTCCTAGACCATCACAAGATCGATTGATTTGTTGTTGATCTGAATTACCAATAATATTGGACTTATTGTCAGTTGTAACTGGAGGGTTTTCAAAAACATTAACATTCTCTGAAATGTCTAAGAGTTGCAGGTCGGTACCATTATGATTGTTTACTTGGGCTTGATCGTCATTATGAATCGTATCCAATACCACTTCATTATCGTATGGAATTTCATTTAGCTCATCGCTAAGCTCAGGAACACTGTTTTGTAGAGGTGCAGTTGCAATATCAGAGAGTGTAATAAAATCCTCTTCTTCATACAAGGATTCGGCTTGAAATTTGTCAAAAGCATCCTCACTTGCAGTCAAATGGTTCGCGTCCAAGTTATTTTCCGACATGATGGTTGTTTTGCTTTGCCACTGTCGCACAAATAGAACTAAACATTATTGTATTACCGTAAACACTTATTATCTTTCACACTTATTTAAGGAAAAACATTGAAAGTACTATCAAAATCTCAATAATTTTTGCAATTTTAGCGTCACACGCGACGAAACTCGACTCGAAATGAATGAAAAGAAAAAAAAGCCACCGAAAACGAAAAGTCAGTTTGCTCGCTTACTTTTCTTGCCGCTAGCCCCAAGTGGCGCTATGCATCAAGTACGGTGGTATTGAACTAGAGTTGCACTATCATGTACACTGTCATTTTCGTATTCGAACTAGTAAAAATAAAACGATTGATCCACGGCATATCCAGTGATTTAGGCTTCACGGTTTTATTCAACCTTTCAGTATGAGTAACACCAATATAAGGTTCCCAAGTCCGGGTTCCTTATTCAAGCTTCATTAAAATATTATCTATCTATCACACACAGCAGCCTCAAAGTGTGAAGAAAAAAGATCGACTGGCCCTTCGATGAGGGAGAAAATGGATAAGCGATAAAGAAATACTTTTAGTAACTTTAAAAACGTTTAAAAGCAGTGTCTGACCCATAGACATAGAATTTTTTCACTACGTTCAATTCTAAGCCTACCTATGGTCTGACCAACATTTTTCATCGATATCGAAAGGTATCAATCAAGTTAGTCAAAAAATATAATTTTGCAAAATCAAAACACCGAACGAGATAATTGAGTACCTACATGTACAATACATTATTATTATTATAGTAGCTGAATGCGCGCCCGCATGGTCAATGAAAAAGTTATTCAATTTATAATTATTTTTATCTGAAGTGTCACGAGATAACAACTTGGTTTAGTTACTTACAGATAATATTTTTTGGTACACCTATTTTACCTGCAATTAATTCATAGTCCTTTTGCTGGGTGGGGTGGTTAATTGTTAAATAAAAACTACCTATTCTATTCTATTCATAAATATTGCAAAAATATATACCAAATTATTATTACAAATATTAGTTACTTACTACGTAGTATACTTCTTAGTTTATGCTTACTACTAATAGCCTTGCCACACGCTCCTTTTTACTTGCAAGCATTCTTGCACAAGCCTGAAAGCATAGCTTGTGTAATCGTGATTGATCCTGTAGCCAGTTATTCAAGCCGTGCTTCAGTCCGGCAAAGTATTTTCGACGTGTAGCTTGTTTCTATTCTATGTGGCGACCTCTGCGGCGCGGCGGGCGAATGTTTGCCTGCATAAACTAAGAAGTATACTACGTTTGCCTGCGACGCTGCTGCCTTGGAAGAGTTGCGGACGGCGACAATTAAGTTATTATTCAGAGACTAAAAACATACAGTTGTAATATTAATATTATACTAATAAAAAATAAAAATGTACAAATACGATACGTATTAGTGACGAAACTGAACAGAAAAAACAAGGAATCTTAGCAAAATATAGAAAATTGGTAAATAGACGGGTTTAACGGAATAAGGATAATATCATTTAAAAAGCGAGCTCTACCTGCTCAAGCCGAAACGCGCGATAAGTTTTTCAGATAACGTCTCCTGCACCACTAAGCCTGCAGTGCGAGTGTGCATACGGTGAGTGTTTGTGTGAATGAGTGCATCAGTGTCTAGTGTATGTGAGTGAAGCAAAGTGTATAAATGTGAAGTGTGTGTTAGTGTATCAGTGTGTTTGAGTGTACCAGAGTGAAGCATGTGTTCTACTATAGACCAGTTTCTAAAAAAATCAGCAAAAGCAGACACTTTAAGTGCTTGCTCCCCTCACTGCACACTACTTTAAAGTTCCAGTAGCTGATTTTTTAACTTCAGCCTAAAGTTGAACTTATTTTGAAGTTTGCGTAGAGGCGGAGGCAGAGAGTTCCAGCACTTAGTGGCGCAGAATCGAAAGCTACCGCGGAAGGCAGCTGTACCGTGTCGCGGAGTTCGCAGCACAAAGGAGCACGCGAGAGGTGGGTTTCTGTTATGGTCTCTAGCCCATTCGAATTTGTCATAGAGATACTTTGGCTTACATGATTTAACTACTCCGAACATTAATGTGGCCAGATGAAGATCCCGCCTATGCTTCATGTTCAAGATACGGTGCTGATTTAAAAATGGCTGCTGCCATGGCCAGGAATAGCGAGGCGGCCGGGAACTGGGGGCCATTTTTTGTTGCGTCGTACCATTGGGGGGTAATGCCCATAATCCCCAGGCTGGGCATGCGGGTTGGGGATCGCAGTTTAGTGGTGGATTTGTTCTTCAGGGGCGCTGCTGCCCACCCTCCAGTTTGTGTCCCTTAGTCGCCTCCTACGACACCCACGGGAAGAGTTGGGGTGGTTGCTATTCTATAGGTCGGCACCACACGGCACCATGCATGGGTTAGGAACAATTTTTAACTATTATTGTTGAAACTTTTTGGATATAATGCAATGTTTTGTAAAAAAGTGATATCTGGAAGAACTGAACAGGCTCTGACTAGTCGCTTGAGGCTGTAAAGTCGGTATTTTTGTCATCGTTCTTTAGGCTAGTTTGTTTGCGAGTATAAACATTGAGTAGTGATGTGTCATGCCGAATGTCTAATAACGAATCAATTGCGTGGTTGGTGTTATTGCTTCAATCTATGTAATAAATAACCATGAATTAAGGACTAACTTTTGAAACAAAAGTAAGTAGGTAGGTACATAACTATAGTCAAAAAAATGTGGGACTGAAAATATATGCCCTCGATAACGACCGACGATGAAGTTGCTTCCTCTGCTGAATGCACTTCAGCCAACACAACCCCCTGTCTAAGAATAATATTCATTATGTAATGTTCATTCTTTAAAATAATGTATTGAGAGACTTGGCCGGTTTGTACTGTACATAGATTATCGAGTTACTCTTTTTCAAAACTAAAAATAATTTAAATTACTAAAAGGAAAAGGAATTTGACAAAGAAGCCTCATTGATTTGGGTCAGTTGCGCCATCTGTAAATTGTTTGCCACAGTCTGCAGGATAATTTTAAATAATCTGATTTGTTTCTATTTATTAATTGGAATTCACTTTTTTAATAGGTAATTTGGAGTTAAAAACATTATAAAACTTGATTGATTTTGTGTTGTATTTTTCTGCAAGCATAACTGTCGAGGCACATTAGGGCACTATGTCCAGCTGTGGACTAATATAGACTAATGATAATGAATGATAACTGTAGAAATAAGTGTGTGAATAGAAATAAGCTTTTAACTTTTCCATAGGAAATCCAAACCAATTTTTATATAATTTAACTTTCAAAACCATTCCAAACATACAAAAACTTAACCACTTCCAAGACAACAAGCTATAGGTTTCACGTCTTCATTCTAGCAATATTTTTAATCAAATAAAGTCAAAATAAAAAGAAACAACAATAACAACTTCAAGGAAGTATTCGTTTTTAATAATAATACATTAAAATAAAACAAATTCCAAACAGTCGTAATTTATTATTTAATTAAGTATTCAAAAATATTTTAACATAAAGACGATGTTCTTCTTTTATCGATGATTCACGCAAGTCGATAAAAACGGCCCATCACTGGTAAAGCCACCAAGTTAAGAAGTCAATTTTTTTATGATAATCAGTTTCATAGATAGGGCCCATCTATAGACTTATAAAGTTATAAATCAATGGGACAAAGCGATCCGTGAAGCGATCCGTCTGACAGGTCTGAGGTGCCCAATCCACTCATCCAATTTCTTTGTTTTTACTTTTCGTATTACATTTAATTTTGATCAAAGAACTTTGATGACTTCATCCAATTTACTAGCAACACCGATATTTGATCAATGATTTGGATTAAATCATAAACTGATTTGGATACTAGTTTCTGCCCGCGGCTTCGCATGCGTTGTTTTTACGAAAACGTAAGCAGGTTAATTATTTCCCATGGAAACTGAAATTTTATGGGTTAAATTGTAGCTATGGTTTATTTCAGCATATAGCATGAAATGAATAATTACTTACTTGTTATTCTAATACATTGACAACAATTGTTATAAAAACTTCAGTTATCTAAAGTGCCAGTGAATTGATATCAAAAGAGGTGATATATCAATGCACATGGCATGCTTATCAGTTATATGCGAGGAAATGTTAAGTACTCCTTTGTAATTATTTGATATTTTCCTGAGTTGATACTGGGTATCAGAAAAGTAAAAAATCGTCTTCATTGGACACCGGTATCCTATGACGATCATTTTTTCTTCGTATGATACTGGTTACCAAACTCTGGTATCATACGCGGCCGAAGGCAGAGCTACACCAGCTATGCGAATCAGCCCGATTTGTTAAGAAGTTTAAAGAAGTAACTAATAATCATCCATCTATATAGCCCAACTTTCACATTTTAAATAGGTATTAGTGTGATGTGATGCAATTTCATTTGAAATCAAACTACGTAAATTACCTCTAAATTACAGATTCCATTGAATCTTGGATGAATGAGTGGAATGGGCCTTCCAATGAGTAGGTAGGTATACAATAACTAGGGCCTTCATCCAAGAACTTTGATCATTTTAATATACAAATAACTTGGACAAACATATTGGATGAGTGGAATGGGCACCTTACACACCGCGGGACGTTTTTTTAGTAACACGTTGAAATAACTTCAGCCTTTCTATCTATGGTACGGTACGTACGAGTACGAAGAAATTGCACATACAATACAAAACCAAACCAATATACAAAACCTTAGTACAAAACACATACAATCACTAAGTACTTTTTGTACAATACAAAGTTTTTCTGCTTGTTTTCTGTTTTGTGTATTCTACAAATTAGTTATTTTGGAGTACAGCACGTTACGTTGGAAAATAATCATACACTTGGCAGAAACATCAAATGCCACCATGTATTTTCCCATAGGATGGCCAAAAGTTCTAAAACCTGTTGGTGCTGATAATCAAATTATAATGCAAATAGTGTCTAATCGGGATAAAATATTATTTGCATCCCTCACTGACGATTCTCTTACGGTCTGGTTTTGTAAGGTAAGTGCATGGTAAGATACAATTTGATGCATTGTGCCTCTGACTGACAACATATTGGTACCTATTACCTTCCTCTTACGTAGTCTACACACCAAAGTCGGCGAGTCGTCGACAATTTGATAACACTGTTAGCTGCCTACAATAATTCTTATCAGACTGTTTTGCTGACTTGGTAGTACACTCCACTAAGATAACTTTTTACTTCAATAATGCTTACCTGTAAATTTATCTACATAGGTACATTAATGTTTTGTGTTTTCAGCCAACTGTACCTATAGTATATCATAGACGCAATGAAGAATCTTTGCAGAGACTCGGTCTCAATGTTGGAGTGGAATGGAAGCCAGATTCATCTATGTTATGCATTTCAGTAAGTTATTTTTCTACTATTTATCATACATCTAAATGTTTGCTATTTTAGATATATTTTTATCTATATTTCGATTGTGTCTGCATTTCAGACCACAGAAGGACATCTCATACTGTACAATGTGGAGTCTCACAGTGAGAATACAGCGTATCAACAGTACGATCCGCCAACAGCCAGCCTGCGGCGAGACTCAGCCGAGCTGTTTGTGAAGGAAGTCATTCCATCCTTGAAAATCACTCTGGTAATAAAACAAGATTAATTAACCTGCCACCTGGGTGCTGCAACAAAATTTGTGTTTTACCAACTTTTTGTCTCATTCGTCTTTGTGTGATTATGAAACAAATGCCCGACAAAACGGAATGCAAAATTTAATGTGCCCATCTATTGCCAAGCTCAGGAATTTTTATCTGATATAGAATAGGCAAAAAATATATCAAATCATTATTGAATGTGTGATTTATTTCAATTTAATTCTGTTAACTTCAATAGTTTACTTATGCCATGTAGGTATGTAATTTAATCTAATATTTGAGGTCGCCGAGGCTAGACCTCTTGGAGATTACCTATCTTACCTAATGGTGCCCATGTCCCTACTAACTATGATCTTAGCTGTGTCTACCTCACGCGCGGGGTGCCCTGCTCCTTTCCTGCGACGTTGCCGGCTGGCACGATGATGCCGGTTGGCGCGGCGTTGCCGGCTGGCGCGATGACGCGCGCGCTGTTGTTAGTACGCTATTTGAACCGAGTGTGTGCACATGTTCTTACGAATTTTGAGTAAAGAAATAGTAGTTTATTTAACACTGTTGTAGTGTTCGTTGTGATTTTGTGCTACGTTTATAATATTCGGTAAGTGTTTATTATTTTATGTTTATAGCTAGTCTACCTGTCATATTTCTTCGTAGAAAGTTATGTTGAGGGCCAGTTAGTTCGTTTGCAACTGCTATTTGGTTTTTTTTTTTTTTTTCGCTTTTAGATAAAGCGATAGGGAACAGTATATCTATCCCACACCTCAACTAGGTATCCAGATTCAGATCTTAATAAGACCGTAGCTCGCGAGCGTCAGCGTCCTCCGGACCTGGGGCTCGCGAGCGGCAGCGTCAGCGTCCATCGGACCTGGGGCTCGCGAGCGGCAGCGTCAGCGTCCATCGGACCTGGGGCTCGCGAGCGGCAGCGTCAGCGTCCATCGGACCTGGGGCTCGCGAGCGGCAGCGTCAGCGTCCCCCGGACCTGGGGCTCGCGAGCGGCAGCGTCAGCGTCCGCTTACTTTTAATAATTAAACGGGTGCTCTTGTACATTGGTTGCCATTTTGTTTTGTCATAGATGGCGTTGAAAGGGAACTTCATATCCTTGGGCGAATTACTGGAGGAGGAAGTGGAGTCCGACGAGGATAATACTGTCTTGGGGCGTCTGAAACTCATAGCACAGGAACACCTGCCAGAGGGTTGGACGGATTGGCGGGTGCTTCGCCTGTCAAAAGATGAGGTGATTGGCGAGAGCGTGGACCCTCAAATGCTCAACAAACTGCGTTTCGCTCTGCCGACAGTTGAGCTGGTGCAGGCCTTTCGCCCTAATGCCGACCACGCCTCGCAGAAGATGCTGCGTGATATCAAAGTGAAACTCCTGGACTGGGAGTTCACCAGAGCTCTAATCATCGGCCCCCCGGCCTTTGCCAACAGGGTCAGAGGTTCAGCTGCCCAGACCGAAATATTTAAAAAGGCGGTTGCATCGATGAAGCAAGGTTTCCTGTCGCAGAAGGAGGCGTCAAGAGCCCTTTCCCGGTCGTGCTCCGAGTCATCGTTGAGGCGGAGTCGTCGGCGACGCAGCACGTCTTTGGACTCCGAGGGACCCAGTCGGCCAAAACGATCTAAAGTGGATATACTGGAAGAAAAAATGGGAACGATGTTCGACGCTCTGATGAAGAGGATGGACGCGCTGGGGAATGAGACGCGGACGCGACGACTCAGGAACCGATCGTCAGGGGCATCGTCTGAAGTGGAAAACGAAAGTCTGCTCTCCTATTCAGTAGGATCTTCCGGGTCACCTGAACCCAGTTCGTGGAGACGACAGGATTTTGAAATCGGGGAGCAGTCGACTTCGTCTTGGAGACCCCCGAAGTTAGTCATGGACCTGGAACTCTCACCGGAAAGACCGAAGCCAGTAGACTTTAGTTTTGAGTTTCGTCCTTCAGTAAAGGAAGCCGCTCCAATCGTTCCTGAACCGGATCCTTCGATCAAAGCAGAGGGCATTGAGTGCCATAGGTTTGGCCAGTCGTCCTGGAACAGAGTCCGCTACAAGGAAGCAGAGAAGAACCTGCTGGTCTCACCTGTGTTTAGCGCTCTGAAGGTTAATACAGAGCTTGCCTCAGCCCAACCTTCAGCAAAACATCTGATGAGGTGGGACGGAGTGCTCGGTGCGCTGGAGCACGGAATCTTAAAGGAAAGAAGAGCCCTGGCCGAACACCTCAAACGCATAGCCGAAAAACATCCGGAGGCGGCTCAGGACTTGGCGGAGGTACTGGCAGATGGCTCCCAATTCCGTGTGGAGTCGGATGGGGTGCTGCAGTTTGCATGCGGACACCGAACGGAAATCTTTGAGATGCGTCGAAAGGCCCTCCGGACGAAAAACGACGCCCTGGGAGCAGCATTGCAGGCCATACCCCCGTCTCCTACACATCTCTTCGATGAGAAGCTGTTCTCGAGTTTTGTTAAAGACAATGGGGGTATCTCGGCGATTCTTGCTAGGCAAGATTTTCCTGGGAGAGGGAGATCAGGTGAGTCGTCCTTTCGAAAACCTGCTGCGGTCAAACCTAAGCATCAAGCATGGCGAGCACGCCCGGGGCCTTCAAGACCTGCTGATTCCTCGCAAGCGGCACGCAAGCGCCCGGCCAGATCGCCGCAAGCAAAAAAGCAGGGCAAATCGGGAAAGCCAGAAGGTTTTAACGAACAAAGACGCCAAGCTAGAAGATACTGACGGTTTCAGGGGGGGACAGTTGAGCGACTATCTGCCAGTGTGGCGAAAGCTGGGCGCACCAGAAGCAATTTTAAAGATTATATCGGGATACTCAATTCCCTTCGTGGTAAAGCCCCCTTCAGTCCCCCTACGGAATTTACGCTTGATAAAAAGATTCGCGACAGAAGCTTCGTCAAGCATGGCAACAGAGATAAAGTCTCTTTTAGAAATGCAGGTTGTGGAAAGATGCCGTGCCAGGACGGGGCTTCTGTCGCGGATGTTTTTAATACCAAAAGCCAACGGGAAAGTAAGGCAGATTTTCGATTTGCGCCGTCTAAATCTTTTCTTAAAGCCTCAAAAATTTCGTCTAATAAGTCAAGGCCAGGTACCCAGTTTTCTTCACGAAAACGACTACATGGGAAAACTAGACATCAGCCAAGCCTATTTTCATGTACCTATAAAAATGAGTCACCGGCGGTATCTAGCGTTTGTCTTCAAAGACAAACTCTATCAGATGACGTCGCTCCCATTCGGGCTTTCCAGCGCTCCATTGGCTTTCTCTCGAATCAGCAACTGGGTCGCAAGTATCCTTCGTCAGAGAGGTCTCCGAGTACTGGTGTATTTAGACGACTATCTGTTCGCTCATCACGATCCCGTGGTTCTCGAGAAACAGATTCAAGAGGCTATAGGATTGTTTCAAAGTTTAGGTTGGAGAGTCAACGTGGCGAAGTCGGTTCTAAAAGTTGTGAGACAGATAGAGTTCTTAGGCATAATTTGGGACACAGCTCGAAATCAGACGAGGTTACCTGTCCAAAAGATAGATCGTATACATTCGGAATTGAACCTGTTGTTGGAGACAGGTCAATGGACATGGCGGTCAGGAATGTCTCTTTTGGGAAGGCTCAGTTTTGCGTCATTAGTGGTCCCACAAGGTCGCTTATTCACAAGGAATATTCAAAGAATGAGCCGAAAGCTTCGCGAAGAGTGTCCTCTCCAGAAGGTCGAAGTCCCTTCACCAGCGTTAGCAGACGGTGCATGGTGGAAGGCGAATATCGGGAACCCCGGTGTATTGTTTCCACAGAGCTGCACCATGTTCCTGACCACGGACGCATCCGACACAGGCTGGGGAGTCAATTTGGGCGATCTTTTCCTATCAGGTGTCTGGTCTGCTCAGCAGAAAGAATGGCATATAAATCGGAAGGAGCTTTATGCAGTTTTCATAGCTCTTACGAATTTCAAAGATGTGGTATCAGGAAAGGCTATCATGATCCAGTCGGACAACAGAACTGTAGTGTCATACATTCGGAACCAGGGCGGCACAAGATCCGTCAACCTGTTGGAAGCTACAAAAGAGCTGTTGTTGTTAGCCAAGAGCCTGAAAGTGTCTCTTCATTCATTCTACATCCCAGGTCGTTACAACACTATCGCAGACAGTCTTTCCCGAGGAATGGCCCTCCCGGATTGGCATCTGAAGGAGAGCGTAACCAGCAAGGTCTTCCAGAAGTGGGGTGTACCCCAGATCGATCTCTTTGCCACTGTCCGATCAAGAGTTGTTCCAGTGTACGCGTCGTTAGAGACAGAAGATTGTCAAGCTCAGTTCTTCAACGCCTTCAGCCGTCCCTGGAGTTACCAACTAGCCTGGATTTTCCCTCCACCTCCGCTGATCCCCAGGGTTCTTCAGCATCTCAACAATGCCACGGGCGTCTTCCTGTTCGTGGTTCCTCGTTGGGAGAAGGTTTTTTGGAGAGTCGACCTCAGACGCAGAGCCCTGGCGCCACCCTTCCAGATATGGAATCTGTGCCAACATCTAGTCGACTTGACAACGAACCTCCCCCCACCGAAGGTTCAAGATCTTTCTTTAGAGGTTTGGAAAGTACGGGGTGGAACAAGTTGGTAGAGGGTTTAGGTCCTGATGATATCAGGCTCTTGCAGGCTGCTTGGCGAGATTCAACATGGCGCACCTATAGCTCAGCCTGGAAGCAGTGGGTGGCGTGGTCTAAACAAAATGGGGTAAATCCGAGTAGGCCGCACCCACAGCATTTGGCTACTTATCTAGGCTTCTTATCAAGAATCAAAAACCTAGCTTATCCCACGATTTTGGTCCATAAATCAGTTATTGCTTCTTTGGCAGATCCATTACAAGAGCTCCGTCTCTCAGCTCATCCGCTAGTCTCCACCATTCTTAAGGCCATCAGCATCAGGCGAAGTTCGAATTTGTTGAACAAGAAGTCGATTTGGTGTATAGAGGATATGTTAGTCTGGGTGCGAGCGAATATACCCTCTCGCCAGAGTATTTTCCAAGTCTCTCGTCACGTGGCCTTGCTCTTGTTATTAGCTTCAGGAAGGCGGGTCCATGATCTGACTCTTTTAAGCATTGACGATCAACACTGTGAAATATCAGAGTCATCTATTACGCTTTGGCCAAGATTTGGTTCAAAAACAGACAACGCCAGGTTTCGTCAATCAGGGTGGCACTTAATTTGTTCAGGAGATCCTGCTTTGAGTCTGGTTGTGTGGCTGAAGTGCTTAATTGAAGTATCGATGCACAGAAGGGCGGCGCAGCAGGGCTTGCATAGCTTATTCATAACCACGCGTGGCGTAGTAAGGGCGGCTTCGCGCACCGTTATTGCTGGCTGGTTAAAGTCACCATTTAAAGATCTAGGCATAGAGTGTGGCCCGGGCTCGATTCGGTCAGCTGTAGCTTCTTATGATTTTCAAAACAATATTCCTCTAGATCAGATTCTTAAACGAGGGAACTGGAGGGGGTCGGACAATTTTTTTCAAACATTATTGTAAGTTGGTAGATAAACCAAGGGCCTCAAGTTCAAATGTTACTGTCAATATGGGCTTTGAATCTGTGTGATAATTCATTTAGTTGTTTTATGTTTATAAGATTATCCTGGACCTGTCCCGGCAATGTCTATTGATTAATAATTGTAAGTTAACATTTCGTCTTACTTTAAATAAACGTTTCTTTTGATTACTTACATGTTTTACTCAAACCGGTTTGCCCTACTTATGGTAGGACTTTTATTACTTTTGTTATTTCTTATAGTCACAGTACGCTTTAGATGCCGGCAGAAAACAGACACTTCTCCAAGAGGTCTAGCCTCGGCGACCTCAAATACAAACCGTTTTCCACCCCGAAGGGAAGAAAACGTTTATTTTAGGTCTAGCCGAGGCTAGACCTCGGTAAGGCCTTGCCGTCAATTTTGGAGTAGGTACTAACAACAGCGCGCGCGTCATCGCGCCAGCCGGCAACGCCGCGCCAACCGGCATCATCGTGCCAGCCGGCAACGTCGCAGGAAAGGAGCAGGGCACCCCGCGCGTGAGGTAGACACAGCTAAGATCATAGTTAGTAGGGACATGGGCACCATTAGGTAAGATAGGTAATCTCCAAGAGGTCTAGCCTCGGCTAGACCTAAAATAAACGTTTTCTTCCCTTCGGGGTGGAAAACGGTTTGTATATCCTAGACAAAAACTAGCTGTGCAATGACCTTGTCTATATTTCACTCTGATTTATATGTTTTGCTTTCGTACATATTGTGGTAATTGATGATATTTTCAAAGTGACTTTTGAGTAACCAATAGACATATTAAATTTGCCCCTTTGAATCTGCTTCAAAGAGCAGAAAAGCTCTCTGCAGTTGTACCTCCTACCACGTCTACCCCTTTATTCGCAGTTCCTATTTGGTAGCAAATGGAATTCCAAAGAATATGGTAGCAAAACTCCGTTACTCCAAGTATAGGCAGCCATACTTAACCTAACGGAGTTTGGCTCAGATATAAAACTATAGCTGAAAACCAACCTTATTTCAGTTCAAGGAAGTCCTAATATGGGACGGTCAGATAACCCGTATGTGCTGTATATCCGGCACGGAAATCTTGGTGTGCACCACTCGTTCCCATCTCCTGAGGTACCGCTGGGATGGCACACAGAATAGGGATTACTGCCTTGATCTGGGCCGGATACCATTCTCTATAAATCAACAGGTTTCTAAAGGTAAGTTCCTCAGGGTTATGAACAGGTTAAGTTTCTATAAGCTGTATACAACTGGGAGGTCATTTCTGTCGCATATCAGTAGGGGCAATGCGATTACACCAAATAGAAGCCAAGATACAAGAAAGTAGCTCGTAGCGAAAACGTCGTCGGTGGAGAGCCAAACTAGACGCGCATCTGAAACTTACTTTAATGATGTTAAAGATCGTTAAACTTATGCGATTAGAACACTTTATTATAATTGACAACAGGTATTTAAAGTTAAACTAGCTGCTACCCGTGGCTAAGCTATTTTTCATGGGAAAAAAATAGCTTATGTGACCATCCTTTCAACCAACCCTATACCAAAAATCAAGTTGGATGGTTGCTTAGTTAGGGCGTGAAGGAAGGATAAACGAACAAACACACATTTTCGCATTTACAGTATTAGTATAGTATAGATAAACGCGATAAACCCTTGAATCTTTATTTCATAGTGATGCTAAACAGAGGGGGAAGGCCTTTCTTTTTTCCATCAGTGATAGATTTCATTACCTATAATTATCATAAACTTTTGTAAGATCTACTTAATAATGACTGCGTTAGACAACCGATGTGTCGTGGCGAGCGAAGGTCCGCTTGTGACGCAGGAGGTTGATGCGGTTTCGTTTCCTGCCTTGGGACAAATGTTTGTACGATCTGTACCTACATATTTGTTCCGGATGTTTAGGATATTATTTGTTATACTATAATATTTTTTTTATAATACGTAGGTATTATAAAAAAATATCAATCTGTGTAATGTATTAAATTGTGTACATATCAGTCATCTAGTATCCATAATACAAGCTCCGTTTTGCTTGGGATTAAATGATGCTGTGTGTTTTGTCTAATACTATTTATTTATTTTTATAGTAAAAGCTGAATTCTTCCAATCATCCATACATGTTCTGTTTCAGCTGAGCCAATACAAGAAGAGAATGTGCATGTAAACGACATTGAATATTCTCCTCTGGTGTGCGGTTTTGGTATAACCCTTAACGACGGCCGGGCTGCCTACCTCACGGCTCCAAATCTCAAGTTTGATCCTAATGTAAGTGGTAATATAGCAAAAAATGTGTTGTCAAATCATAGTTGATTGCATAAACTGCCGAAAAATAGACAGATATAATATGTACAGTACGCGCAAATCTTTATGAATTCTCGGATGTAGGCGCGAGTGGATGCGCAGTAGCGTATTTTAATTAAGGGCCTATACTACCTCAAATCAACTCGTCAGACCTATTCCAAATGGCTAAATATTTAACTTTAAAATTTTTACATGGTACAGTTCAGGACTTATTCTATCGATCATATGTTTCGAAAACACGATTTCATAAAATTATCTCGATAGAAAAAATCACGAAATTACCTCTAAAATTTTACTAAAACCTTAATTTCCCAATAAATACGAGTACAGAAGTTAAGATCTTGAGAATAAACATGGTAATAGAACTAAATATAAAGAACATTTTATATGTTTCGGATTTTTATAATAAAGTCGTAATTAATAGATAATGAGCTAAAACTTGATTTTTGGGCTTGCGTTGCTATGCCTTATCTCGCTCCTATGAACGCAAAATCCTATGTCCTTTTCACAAAAATTTGAGGTTGTATAGGCTCTTAAGGTGTCAGAGGGACGGAGAAGGGCGCGGGGAGCACAAAGCACAATACTATTAACATAAAAAAATACCAATGCGCGCCCTACGAACGTCGCGAGTGCTACGTTCTTACACGAAACACATTCGCGTTGCTGTTCGGAAGTACAGTCGAGTCAAGTGTCATATCACTGCAGTATTTTATATTTGTGTCATTATTGTTATCTCTTTCTTAATCGTGCCTCGCGGTTGTTAAACACGTAAAATGGTGTTTCATAATTCAAATCAGTAAAAAAGAATCGACACAGGGTGAAATTTGCGATAGGTGCCTACTGCCTAGTGAATCTAGTGATGTAATAAATATTTCTTCTTCATCTGATGTAGATGTCCCTTCATCCAATTAGTGGAATAATATGCTTATGGTGGTTAGTTTTATGTTAACGCCTTTTTTTACTTTTGGTAGGTAGGTACCTTCCTACCTGATTTCTTTGATATTTGCACATGTAGGTTTATACATCAAGGTTTATGTTTGTATTCTTTCTAAATGCCTGCCATTTAGAAAGAATACAAACATAAACCTACTCAACGACCGACTGCCTGGGAAAGGTACGGTAAGGTCCTTTAAAAATTTTTATCTCTTAGAGTAATAACTGTGTATTTAACTGTAACATGCGCAGTTTTGCATTCGGGGCTATGTTAACAGAATTCATAAAGATTTGCGCGAACTATACCTTTGAAAGAGTATTTTATCCAATATGTTTAATTAAGCCATTTGCGAAACCACTCAAAAATAATATAATGAAATTTTTTCATGACCAGATTGGTTTGGACACAGAATTGGGGGTAAGAGGGTTGCGTTTGCTAGAACGGCGTTTCCCTACCTTGTTGCTAGAACTAAGTACGAAATGAATTGAAATTACTGCTAGTTAGACCACCAAATAACCCTGTATTGAAATTCCTATCTTAACACAATAAGCCTTTCATGGCCGCAGTGACAGCAACATTAAGCCAATAAAAATCTATGTTTTGTAATTCCTGAAAAACTTTAATGAGTGGCATTAAAAAGTGTGTAGGTACAATGCGCGCAGTCAAAGATGAGACCTGTCAGATGCTAGTAGAGGAGACTTTGTTATAGTCGCGCTTAAAATCCTTATCTACATATCTAATATACTAGCTGACCCGCCTGCGATTTCATTTACGTGGACTCTAGAAATAAGTACCGAATGTAATGTTGGTTTCCACGAAAACTATGCCGCCAAATATATATAACTAATTTTGAAGTTATTATAAAAAATCCTATTAAATAATCCTCTTTATTCGATTACGACCCTATTTAAACTACTTTTAAATACGAATTTCCAAAAATCTTACCTACGACTACGTCTTAAAAGAAACCTCCGTGCAAAACTTCAGCTTCGTAGTTCTTCTAGTTCCTGAGATTTCATGATTATGTCAGTGAATCGCGTAACTTTGACTCCAAATCCAAAACCTTAAGTGAATTTCAAAAAACACTGTAACACGTGTCTGTTTATTTTAAGTCATCCTTCTACGTTACAAATTTTGACGGGCCAACAGATACAGTTCTGAAGTTATTATAAAAATGACCTTTGACCCCATTTTAACCACCTTAGAATACAAATTTTCAAAAATCCGTTCTTAGCCTACGGTGCCTACGTCCTAAAAGGAATCTCCATGCGAAATTTCAGATTTGTAGCTCTTGGTAGTTTCAGAGATCTCCTGTTATGTCACCCAGTTTTCTCTTCTTCTTTATATCACTACATAGTATAAAACAAAGTCGCTTTCTCTGTCCCTATATCCCTTTGTATGCTTAAATCTTTATAACTACGCAACGGATTTTGATGCGGTTTTTTTAATAGATAGAGTGATTGAAAAGGAAGGTTTATATGTATAATGCATGCAAAATATAGTACCCGCGCGAAGCCGGGACGGGTCGTATATAGATATAAAAGGGTCCCGTCCCTCCCCGCTCGCCTCGCATACCGCTAAAATGGCCTGCGAATAATCTACCACGCAGGTAACTACGTCATCCGTCAAGTCTCATCTTTGTCTGCGCGCATTATACCTAAAGTTGCACAAAATCAGACCTTGAAACAAGTAGCGTAAAGTAATAATTTGTTTGTATTTCAGGCGGTACAAGGTATATGGGCGACTGGTATTGACGACGCGACTTGTGCGAGAGTCAACCATAAGTTTAGGCTGATAGCTATAGGGAGGAAAAAGTAAGTACATACATCTTATTTGCTAGATGATGCTCTGTGGATTGTCCAGCATTATTTATTTATAATACGACCTCTGTGGCGCGGTGGGCGAAGGTCTGCCTGCGACGCAGGAGGTTGCGGGTTCGATTCCTGCCTCGGGACAAATGTTTGTACGATCTGCAGGCATTTGTTCAGGGTGTTTTGGTCGTTTTCTATGGAAAATTAAAAATATCTATCTATGTATTGTATTATATTATGTATATCAGATATATAGTACCCATACCTAGCTATCTAGCTCCATCATTATCTAGCCCCAAGCTAAGCGGAGCTTGTGTAGCTCTGCTTAGCTTGGGGCTAGATAATGCTGTGTGAATTGTTCAGAATTATTTATTTATTTTTTAATATACACACAGGGAGTGTATGTGTATGATAAATAAACAATGCTGGATAGTGGATAGATACCAGGTTGTCTGGCAGAGATCGCTCTTGACCGATAAGACCGCCAATTGGTACTATGTTAGAATTGCCTCATGTGTAAATTGTTTTTTAATTTTAAGTGTGCAATAAAAGTATTTTCTATCTCATCATCACCCTATATTAATCCACTGTTGGACATAGGCCTCCCCTAATGAGCGCTATAGCGCCCTGTCTTCAGCTTGCCGCATCCAGCATCTGCCAGCAGTCTTTCGCAAATCGTCATCCCACTGGTCGGAGGGCGTCCTATACTACGTTTGCCGATTTTCTAACTATCTATTCTAAGAGAAATCGACGAAAATAAATAAAAACAAAACAGAATCTTTTGTTTTTTTTTAATATTTTTAATTATTCTACTCCATACAATTTTTTCGCGATTTTCAGGTTAAATGTTGACGCATAATTTTTTTGCACTGTTTCCAGTTCACAAGTGGATGTGTTCACGATAGACGAAGCGACGGGCGGTCTGGAACTGTCGCACACGATGGCTCTCAGCTCCAAGGACTTCCCGGGCGATCCGGGGCCTATCAAATGTATGCGGTAAGTTTATTTTGGAGAGATTTTGTTCTCTTTTTGTTTTATGCGTTAACTTGCCGTCATAGTTCAGTATAAGCACATAATTTAATTTAAAAAATCTTTTACATTGGGTTGGTGCGAGTTTTTTTTTGTGGTTTAAAACCACAAAAAAATCTCGCACCTTTTCTTCACTCGCAATATTTTTTTGCGTTCCACAAGCAATACAACTAATGGAAAAGTAATTTGCTCTGAATCGTAAACCATTTTCTGTGAACTTGTGAAAACCAACTTAGATTTTTGGAGCATTTCGGAAAAAAAAAGTTGTGCTAAGTAACGCTAGTAATCATTTTTTTTTCAATGCTCCCAAAATACCAGTGAATCTTAGTTGGTTTTATCATGAGTTCATAGAAAAAAACCACAAAAAATTGGACTCTCACGCCAGCCCGCGTCGAACTCCCGACGACTCGTTCTATAACGCTTCAGTTAGTTACTTAGTATAACCGTACCATCCCGTACTTATAAATAAATAATGCTGGACAATTCACACAGCATTATCTAGCCCCAAGCTAAGCAGAGCTTGTGTTATGGGTACTAGATAACTGATATACATAATATAATACAATACTCGTACATAGATAGATATTTTTTATTATATAGAAAACATGAAAAACGACCAGAACACCCTGAACAAATGTCTGCAGATCGTACACACATTTGTCCCGAGGCGGGAATCGAACCCGCAACCTTCTGCGTCGCAGGCAGACCTTCGCCCACCGCGCCACATCGGTCGTCAAAACCGCTTCTGACGTTCCCACAGCCACAGTAGTATTAAATACGCACATGTTCTAGATAATCATTATTTCCAGATGGACAGCCGACGGTCGCTGTGTAGCTGTGAGCTGGGAGCGCGGCGGGGTTTCCGTTTGGAGCACGTTCGGAGCCCTGCTCATGTGCTCGCTGGCTTGGGACTACGGACTCAGCCAGGACCTGCTCAATCATAACCCGCTTGTTGTTTCTAGTCTGGTATGTAAGCACATTATAATATAGTGATACTTTAATACTTCAAAAGGGAATTTATCATCTGGGTATGGAATCAGGGGAGGACTGCGTCCAGCAGTAGACCATTAAAGGCTGTAGAGATGAGATGATATGTCGGAACGACAGAAATATCATTATATTTCCATGACTTATTTAAGATTATTTATCGGGTATTTATCGCGTACCTTTTGCTCTCTTTTCCCCAACGTTTCAACCGCGTTACAGCGATCGTGGTCACGGGGCGAAAAGGTACGCGATAAATACCCGATAAATAATCTTAAATAAGTCATGGAAATCTAAGGATATTTCTGTCGTTCCGATATATCATCTCATCTCTACAGCCTTTAATGGTCCAAATCGCGAAAGTTTAAAATGTTTTATTTCCATGTCTATTCTAATTTTAAGATACCTTTTCTTATTTTATTACCAGAAATCGAGAACTTTTGATTCTTGATTAGATTACACAATTTCCTTATGTCTATAGGAACATGGTCCAAATTCAACCGTTTATATTCCACGATTGGTTCCAGGAATGGGCGACCGAGGGCTACCAGCTATGGATGGTGAAAGTCGAAGGCGACACTAACACCAATCTTATTCAGCTAGATTTTATGAAGAGTCCACTGAGCGTCAATCCATGTATGGTACGTGATTTTATTAAATTTTATCTAACAAATACATTATATTTCTTTAGATATAAGAAATTTCTTTGATGCAGGTTAATTAATTTTCTTGCTACGTTTTTGGGGTTCCGTACCCAAAAGGTAAAACGCGGCCCTATTACTAAGACTGCTGTCCGTCTGTCACCTGGCTGTATCTCATGAACCGTGATAGTTGGACAGTTGAAATTTTCGCAGATGATATAATAACTGTTACCGCCACAACAACAAATACTAAAAAACATAATATAATAAATATTTAAGTGGGCTCCTATAAAATACAGTGATTTTTTTGCCGTTTTTATATATGCTACGGAACCCTTCATGCATGAGTCCGACTCGCACTTGACCGGTTTTGTTAAGAAACGTCTCTTATTAACACTAAACCGTAGATCAAAGAATTCCCCAGAGAATGAAACGCCAAATAATAAAGATCGTAAATAAACTAAATGGAAATTTGAAAATGTCCCAAAAAATTTCGATTTCCGCAGGAATTTTTGGGACATTATTAAATTTTCGTGTTAAATTTGCCCAGTGCGAGTAACGCAAAACACTAAGTTTAAATTAATGGAATTTTGAACATTAAAATGATCAACCTAAAGTCCATTTACCTTTGCAGAGCAACCAAAGGCACCTCTACCTACAAGCAGATGACAAGCTCTACATTAACCTAGAAGACAACCTCACAAAACGTACCAAAATCTCAATAATAGACTCGTCCGGCGACGGCTACGATAATGGAATGGACCAGCCCAACTTGGAGTACGAGAGCAGTACTAACTACAGGGAGTTTGTTGATGACAACGAGTGCAGGAAACAGTGGATCGTGTTGCCACTGCCGGCTACTTATATCGCTACTAATTGGCCTTTAAGGGTAAATAAATAAATAAATAATACTGGACAATTCACACAGCATTATAGCCCCAAGCTAAGCATAGCTTGTGTTATGGTTACTAGATAACTGATATACATAATATAATTCAATACATTGATAGATATTTTTTTATTATACATTGAAAAGTACCAGAACACCCTGAACAAATGTCTGCAGATCGTACACACATTTGTCCTAAGGCGGGAATCGAACCCGCAACCTCCTACGACGCAAGCAGACTTTCGGTCACCGCGCCACAGAGGTCGTCAAAGTAGGTCAATTATAAACAGAACACCCTATAGACATAATAATACTCACCGTATTGTTATATCTATAGCCAGGGTCTGTAGGGTGTTCTGGCATAGCACTTGGATGGTCTCGTATTCCTGGAGCTGTCGTAGAGTATGTCTTTTCATAATCACATCGCAAAATACAATACACTTTATTGCACAACAAGAAAATACAGGAAAAGATAGATAACAGTTTTGCACAAATTGAGGTCTTATCGCTAAGAGCGATCTCTTCCAGATAAACCTTGGGATGGACACGAAACAGTTGTACATGTAAAGACGGTAGCAGATACCTAGATCATAGAAATATTGTGTCTGTCTGTGTAGGTATTTTATATTTCGTATTATAGTGCGTAAAGATATTTGTTCTTCGGAGGAATTGAACCCGTGACATTTTGCCGCATTTTGCATATTTTTAAGTGCGTGGCATCACTGTTTCTACTTTGTTTTAGATTTATTGTTTAGGTATGCGGTATAAAGACACAATATCACATGAACAAACAAATTCCCCACAATACAGTACAATAGAGTATTTGCTCTTCGAAGGAATTGAACCGGTGACTTTTTGCCTTTTTCCCTCAGCAGATTTTAAGGTCACGGCAGCACACTTTCGGCTATTTTCCGTTTTATTTGTTCAAGTTTGCGGTATAAAGGTACCGGTAAAAAGACACAATTTGACATGAACATATTCCCCACAGTACAGTGCAATAGATGAGGACGGTGTGAACGTATGCGTTGCGGGTCGCACCGGGCTCGCTCACTACAACTGCATGTCCAGACGGTGGAAGCTCTTCGGCAACGAGGCTCAGGAGAAGGACTTTGTCGTCACTGGTGGGATGCTGTGGTGGCGAGAGTATATTGTAATTGGTAAGTAAATTTCATTTATTGACCATTACAATAATGTAATATAAATAATGTGAAATCGTTATCAATCTTTCGGTAAAGAAAAGAAATGAAGAAGAAACTGTATAGCTTTCGCAAATATGTGATCTCTGTGACGCGGTGGGCGAAGGTCCGCCTGCGACGCAGGAGGTTGCGGGTTTGATTCCCACCTTGGGACAAATATTTGTACGATCTGCAGATATTCATCTATATTTTGTAAATCTAATATTAGCACGCCAACCATCTGTATAAAACATGTATTATTGGTCAGCAGGTAGAAAATGCCTCGTCATTTGTATCTATAGCCCACCCTTTGTATCTTATTGCAATAAAGTTTTAAATAAATAAATATTCGTTCCGTGTGTTCTGGGTTTTTTCTATGTGTAATAAAAATATCTATCTATGTATTGTGTTATATTATGTACATATATCAGTTATCTAGTATCCATAACACAAGCTCTGCTTAGCTTGGGGCTAGGTAATGCTGTGTGAATTGTCCAGCATTATTTATTCACAAACATAATAATAATAAAAAAACGTTACTTCATCCAACAGGTTGCTACAGCATTCTCGACGGTCACGACGAGATTCGCTTCTACCCGCGCGACGCGAAACTAGACAACAAGTTTGCGAAGATCGTCCGCGTGCAGTCGCAAGTGTTCGTGTTGGATATCTTGGACGATCAACTGGTGGTGTTCGGAGCGGACGCGCTCGTCACCATTTATGAGCTGAGTGTGGACAATAGTAAGTTTTATTGTGATGTTCTTAAGGCTGATTTTGTATTTAATGTTTCTCTCTGGTTGGGTAAGTTCTTGGTACGGTACTGAGTTTTGCATCTCGAGTAAGTGAGCGATAGGCGCGCGGTGGAGCGGGCAGGGGGAGACGGGGGTAGGCCAGTATACATTCTATGTAAAGACGCGCTTATGCTCTCGATAAAATATTTGTACCGAAACGACTCCGTGTGAAAGTTGTCATTTAATTAAATGCGCACGCTCATAAGTCTCATTTAGAATAGAATAGAATATTAATTTATTTAAGACTTACAATTTTGATTCCGATTCTGATTTAATTAACCTACATACATGTGTAAGGTAAAAAAATTGTACCGAAATCAAAATTAACGTACCGGCCTGGTGAGTTAGTGGCCTACGCCTATGAGAAATTAATAAGAGAGAAGAAAGCCGACGATTAGAGAAAGATACCGCCCCTTTTTTATGTACTGAATTAAGAAGGACACATTTTAGCGCTATTTTCA
This sequence comes from Eupithecia vulgata, assembly GCA_946478455.1. NCBI lineage: Eukaryota > Metazoa > Arthropoda > Insecta > Lepidoptera > Geometridae > Eupithecia > Eupithecia vulgata. Next base: position 13,598,350 of record OX297875.1, read on the forward strand.
TCAGTTATTACCAAAAACCACTTCTTTTCCCTTCTAACAGACTGATATGACAAAGACAGAGATATTTTAACGCGGCTACTTGGAGTTTGCTGACATTTAGTCCGCTTACAATTCAACCAAAGCCTTCGTATACAGGGAAGCTAAATAATAATATATTGTGAAGTTTCGCAGTTCCTTGAACTAATAATGGCTCCTGTTCCAGCTGGCATGATAGAGATGAGATGTGTGCAAGCCGTCGACATATCTGCACTATCTCACCCCGCGTGTGTCGTCTCGGCCGCGCTATGTCGTCTACAGGATCCGCCGCACAGACACCGCGCCTCGCAGCCGCTCATACACACACAACGACAGCCGGACTCATTGGTGAGATGTAGTTTAACATTGGTGAGATATACAGTGGATATATCAGCGCTGTCTCAAACTCGCGTGCGACATAAGCTTTAGCCAAACCAGCTGTGCGATTACGGTAAAATATCACATTCAATGGATCGCCATCCGGGGAGACTGGCTACAAGCGATTTCGGTTTCCATTAAATGTTACAATAATAAATTCATCCAACTTTCTGGCAGGATGGAGCCGACCCACGACGAAGCTGTGAATGTCTAAATTTCGTAAATATTAAAGCAATTGTATTTTTTTATTAAATTTGAATCAGAATTGCTTAAACCGAGCAAAAAAGGTCGTGTGAGAACTCGGACAATTGAATTTGATTTGGATTATTCTTGACATGACGTGAAAAAATCCGTCGTTGATCGGCTCCATCCCGCTAGAAAGTTGTATGTATTTTTAAGGACCATATTGGCAACCGAAATCGTTTACGATTAGTCTCCCCTTATGGCCCATTGAATGGGAATAGGAGATTCTAGCGTAATCGCACAGCTACGTGTCAAACAAGCAGGACGCGAAGTGGGAGGTCAGTCGCGCGGTGAACGCTGCAATGGGACCTCAATGGCGCCTTGCACACCTATGCGACCGAGACGCGAGAACTTTTTAGTGGAAAAGTTTTGTGTAGTAGTTGCTTAGTTGGACGAAGCTTTATGTCGCCTCTGAGAACCGGTATGCATCAATGAGGGCGTAGAGAAATCTTTTTCTCTTGGAAACAATAGTTTCCATTCACTTAAATTTTTTGTATACTAGTGGAAGAAGAGAAAAAGATTTCTCTACGCCCTCATTTTGAATGGAAACTATTGTTTCCATTCACACCCTATTTATTTTCTGGTAATAATTTATAATTACAAAGTTGATCATAGTATAAAATTTAACTTATCTGAATGCTTATTTTGTAAACCTAAAGAAATAAAGTTATGGACTAAGACTTTAGAAAAGTTGGTGATAGAATTTGACAACATGTGTCATGAGCAAATGAGCCTCCAGATGGGATGACGACCTGTGAAAGACAGCTGGTAGATGCTGGTGCGGCAAGCTGAAGACAGGGCGCTATGGCGTTCATTATGGGAGATTATGTCCAGCTGTGGACTATTAAGATGATGATGATGACCGCCACGGGCGTTATAAACAAGCCTATTTTCTGGAGTGGCTGATTCGATAGAGATATAAATTCTTTCACGCTGATTATGATGCGGTAACAAGCTACTTATTTTCAGGTGATCAACGCAAGCGGCAGGCTGATGATGGTCCAAAGAGAAGAGTACGACGTTGACGAAGACAATAATCCGGTAAGTAATTTTATTATTAAATAATAATATAGTAAATTTGTAGTTTATTAACTGAAAAAATATTTTTTGAATCTCGCCATGAACCTAACCTATAGGATACTTTCCGTTGCCCTAGAACCATGAAATTTAGCAAGAAGCTAGGTCTTATAGCACAACTAAAGGGAAAAATCCGATCCAAAACTGTAATATTGTAGTCTAAGCACAAAAAAAAACATTTTTTGATACTCACCGTGGACCAAAATCTAATAGGATACCTACTTGTACTTCCCGTTGAGCTAGAATCATGGCATTGAACAAGAAACAAGGTCTTTTAGCTATAAAATTACTATAATGTTTAGTTACGGAACCCTCGTTGTGCGAGTTCTACTCGCACTTGACGTTTTATTTAAGAATAGGTTTATTATAACATGTTTTGTTAAATTGTCTATGAACGAGCAGCAATTTTAGCCGCTGACAGTACCTATTATTTCCTAATTTTTGCAATATTAATGATAGTAGTTTGCTGCCACCTGATTACATTTATGTAATAGAGTTTAGTGATTGTTACGTGTCAGCGAATATCAGTCGAGCAAAACTAATTGTACTGATTTATATGCGTCAATTGTTGCGGAAAATGTAACGAATCAAACATATTCAAGAACCAATAGAATTACAAGTACATGTCGTGATAGTCAAATGATGCTGTTTTTAACCGAATTCAAAAACATTCTCATTGAATTACTATGTTCGGCTTGTATGTATGTATTAATTATAAATACAATTTAACGGGTATTTATCGCGTTTATTTACCTATTTTTTCCCGACGTTTCGACAGGTTTACACACTGCCATCCCGTGACCACGGCAGTGTGTAAACCATTATGTGTTCAGATCGCTTAAGTTTAAAAACATTTATGTATGTATTGTTTATGTATTTTCTGATGAGTATCTGGCACAGCGCATCAGCATTGCAATACAGCGGGGCAATGCAGCCAGTGTCTTGGGCACGCGCGCGACTGGTATTGATATGGATCAGTTGAGCTACCTGTATATTGTTTGCAACAGTTTGCAGTTAGCTCATTTGTTTCTGTTTCTGGTTCTAGATAACTGATATACAATACATAACATAAATAGATATTTTTTAATATACATAGAAATAGACCAGAACACCCTGAACAAATATTTGCAGATCGTACAAACATTTGTCCCGAGGCGGGAATCGAACCCGCAACCTCCTGTATCGATATGATATGATTGTAGATAGTTTAAAACACAAGTACATTTTTTGAAATATTTATTTCGCTCAGGTACACTTCGTCGCTTTGGATACCGTACTTAACTTCTAAACAGACCTATGTGTATTTTTGCACGCGAATAACGTGCAAGAAGACACTAGCGCCGCGAGTAACTAAAGAGGTTACCTATACACGGAGAAGTTAAATATAACTTATACTACTATTGCCAGAATGATATAGATCGGTGGCAGGCTAGCCACTGCAATAAGGTGTCCTTTTAGAAAGGGTTCACACATATCAACACGGAAATATCGTTCAATGGGGCCTCTAAAAAAGAAAACACTGTTTACCTTATATCTCAATAGATGGCGCAAATCTTTTGCGGAAGAACAGAGGTTGTTAAAACGCTTCATTCGAATTTCTAAGTTTCTATGTATGAACTCACTCTTACAACGCACACTGGTCGACGTAACAGCATCACCGCGCCTCTTTTGTTTTTCACTCTTTGCTTTGCCGGTGAAGTGATGAGGCAAGACAAAACCGGTCCGTTTCAACGTATTCAAGACTATGAAACGTGTAGTTTTTATAAGGACAAGTTATTCAGCACTGTCTACGACCTTTCTAGATCATCGGGCAATCTAAACTACATCAGTGCTTGGTTCTAATAGTGACAGTTTTATCAGCAAGATTAATGGGCCCGGTTGCCCAGCGGCGGACTTTTCCCTTCCCGCCCCAGGATGACCCTGAGAGATGCACCCACGGCCCGGATTGCGGCAGAGCCAGCCAGGGTAGGAGGTCCAACTGCGGGATGATATGTTGGTCAATAATTGGGGCGTGTTCCAAAAATGGAACATGGTCTATGATTGGTCCGTGGTCTATGATTGGTCCGTGGTCTATGATTGGTCCGTGGTCTGAGATTGGTCCGTGGTCAAGAATTGGTGCAAATGGGACGGCCTCATGAGCTACTTCCACGATTGGAGCCGGTTCCGCAACAGCCACCGGTGTTATAGAGTGAACGCTCGGGCCAGTCCGTTTGACGACAGCGTTGAACCCTCTGATTGGATCCGCGGTGTATTCGACCAATCGGATGTTGCCGTCCGGTTCGACCAGCGAGTAGGCGCCTCGGACGACGTCGCCTTGGCGGGATTCCCATTGAGCTTTGTTATCACCTGTTGATGGGTCGTTTACTGCGTAGTTGAATCCGTAGTCGGAATTCGGCTGAAAAATATGTTTTATGTTAAGCTTAAAAGTTATTTCTAGCGTAATTTTAAAGTTACAAGGAATTATGCTTATTACCTACTTATTTATTAACGGAAAAGTATGTCTATACTAATATTATAAAGAGGAATGATTTGTTTGTTTGTTTGAATAGGCTCCGATTTGAAAAATTCACTATAAATCCTACATTATACTTGATGAAGTGATGAACTGAACATAGGCTATAGAATATACCCGTGCGAAGCTGGGGCTAGTTAAATAAATAATGATGGACAATTTACACAGCATCTTTGTATGATCTATGTTACAATATGTATGCAATAAAAATATGTTATTTTTGGTTAAATAATAAAGAAAATTCAATGAGCTTACTTACAATACTATCGACGGCGTAAAGGGGTCCCCCGATGGGGTTCGCCGATGCGACTGCGACGGTTGCCAAAAGGCATGACAGCTGAAAGTAAAACAATTTATTTTATTACGTCAAAATTTATAATTGTTATTTATTTATTTTTATTCGGATTGCCATCAGCTTAACTATTAACAATAGAACTTAAAATAGATACAGAAAGCTAATAATAGGCACTCGCTAATAGAAACATCATAAAATACCTAAGTGTGAACACAAAAAAAAACTGTCGACAATTTCGTACTTAATAAAGTAATAAAAGAACAAGTACAATAAGTAGAATTTAAAAATATAGCTACATCATATGATGACATAACACTTCACGTCATCATAAAATTTTACCTATCTAAGTGCTTATAGAAATAAAGTTATTGAAATCTGAATCTGAAAATCGTCGTGAAAAACCTTGCAGATATAAACAGTTGGTAGTTTTTTGCAGCGCCATCTAGTTCCAAAGTAATGAAAGCTAAAATAGAAACAAATAATGAGAAGGGAACCAACCAAGGCTGAACAATCCACACAACATCATCTAGCCCCAAGCTAAGCAGAGCTTGTGTTATGGGTACTAAATCTGTGACTGCTAAATATTTTCACTGGCAGGATTCGAACCCGCACCTTGGGGTCATCACAACTCACTGCGCCACGAATGTCGCGACTTCTTCCCTTTTAACTCTGGACTTGGAAGGTATTTGAAATACCTCTTTTCGGAAGCCCAGGAGAATTCAACTGGGAAATAAAACAAGGAAAAGCTGTTACCGCAAAATATGTATTCATATTTCCTGACGAAGGTACTCCAGTGAGCTGACAAAGTGTACTGATGCTTTATCACTACCTACTTGCTTATTTATACTACACTAATTATTCGACCTGGCCCGCCCTGGTTTTATCGGACATCTTCGCTCCGATTTGTGTCAGCGAATTTTTTGTATTTTAATTTTTGCATACAACCAGTTCCGTTGTGTGAGTAATCAGGTATGCGGACAATTATGAACTAATACAGTAATTTGTAGGTGATTATGTTTGACTGTTCTATTGGTTTCTTGTGCAGTGGCTTATATTATGGGAACTGCCTTCGGAGTTATCGTGTAGCAGTAAGTGTATATATCAACTCATGCTAAAATCGGGGATGAGGGTGGCCGATTATTAAGGTCTAGCGGTCCGCCCCGGTTTCGCACGGGTATATTCTAAAATCAGGGATAATGTAGGATTTTAATAGTGAAAGAATTTTTCAAATCGGTCAAGTTGTTTTGGAGCCTATTTAATTTAAACAAACAAATCTTTCCTTTTTATAATCATCATCATCATCACTCTACATTTGCCTCTGCTAGGCATTAGGCCTCCCTTTAATTAGTTTTCAGCTCCTCTTTATAATATTCGTATAGATTTAATAACACTGCGTGAACTGCAGGTTCTGCTCATCATCACAAATACGGTTGTGAAGACGCCATGTTCTTAATTCTTTTTTTGTAAATCATCTCTGGGGGTCATCAGCTAAAGGGTTGAAAAAACACAAACGGAAATGACAGAAGCGTAATGGAGACGACTCCTATACCCAACATGCGGGTTCTCATGTGAGGATTTCGTAGATATTTTTTTATAACTGACACAACGCTCGGCTCAATTCTCATTAATTGTTTTTCTCGATCTTACGAAAAATTGTAAAGAACTTCGATCGTTAATCATAGAGACCAATTCAGATTAAAATTGGCTCTCTGGTCTCGTTGGTCCCCCAAGAATTTACGACCTTACGACAAACGGGAATGGAACCTGCAACCTTCCTTCAGTTTTAACTATGCATCCTTATGAAAAATTATGTTAATATAGTATATGCCTTCAATGTTTAACCTTTACATATCACCTGTCGTGGTCTAGAAATATTGTCTTGCTTAATAACGTAACGGTCAAAATTGTACCTTTTGCATAGTATATAAAGTTATATTTTGTGTGAGCTGACTCTAAAGCGCTGCGCAAACGTAGACACTTTTGTGTCTTGTGTCAGATACAAGCTACAGATGAATATTTGATTTCTAAAGAACCAGTATGAAATCATCACTCCCTGTGCATACGTGTGTCCAGTTCATCCCACTTAACACTTACTCATTGACGATCAAAATGTGTTCCGTGTCGGCAACACGTTTGCGTAGCGCCTAATGCGTTTTCATAACACACCGGGGGGACTCTGTCGTTGTGGGTTGAAACTTTATCTAAGTGCTTAAGTCCAGCATTATTATTGATATACAATTATGACGTCATTGATGATGAAGTCTTCTTTGAACATTGGAAACTTTAATGTTTTCTCTGTAGGTGGAGCCACCGGCGGTGCTACAGTCCGTAAGAGGTCCCAAAGATTTTCGACGAAAACCGACTGAGACTTCGTGGCTTAGTTGGTTAGAGCACACCCGAACTAAGGGTGGGGCGCGGGTTCGAGTCCCGCCGAAGTCGAAAATTTTTGAGAACTTATTTCATTTCTTATGAAGTCTTCAGTCCTTCAAGTGCTGGAAACTGCATTTATTTAATGCTAGCAAGAGCTTTCTTACTCCTCAGATATTGTCATACACTAAGTGCAAGCTAGAATGTACAAGCTAGCCTGCTAGTAACCTAGTATTCAGACGATCTTTGGCCTGACGCAGGAGGTTGCCGGTTCAATTCTCGCCTTGAGACAAATGTGTGTACGATCTGCAGATGTTTGTTACGGATGTTCTGGATATTTTCTATGTAGGTATAATAAAAAATATCTATCTTTGTAATTTATTGTATTATGTATATCAGTTATCTAATACCCATAACAGCTCTGCTTAGCTTGGGGCTAGACGATGCTGGATGGATTGTATAGAATTATTTATTTCTTAATTCTACATGCTATTTGCTATCTATTACACACCAAGTATTATACTACATTTCACCTAGTTTTATCCGTGATGAGGATAGATTAGTGAGAATTTTAGTTAAAAGATTCTTCTTTAACTTTATCAATAGAGATAACTTTTTTTTTTCAATCTTTCACGCCAATGGATCTTCAAGCAAGACCAGACTCAAACAGTCTGATCCCCAAAATCAAAATCAAAAATTCTTTATTTCCATAAATACAAAAATGTACACTTAGAAAAAGTCAAATTCTTAAAATAAAACACTGACACGGAAATAAAGTGATGTTTCTGATTTCTGTCCCCAGACGGCTGTCTGTCTGGTTTTTAGTCTTTGCTTGGTTAATTGGTCTTTCCATAACACATAATATGTATGTTATTTGAAATATATAAACGTAGGTATTCTTCTAGACTGTTTAATTAACTAGATATCCTACAGGTAATTGAAATGATTCACCGATATCGTTAAAATACTTTATTGTTCCGTTATTAAACGGCTCATGAAAACGGACTAGTGTTCAATGCCCCGAGGTTGCATCATATATGTCTATTTACATTGCACAACCGACACACTATACAGTACAAGAACTATTATTTACTTCTACACATACAGGAGTCTAAATCTAAACCCCGTTTAATGTTTCTTTTTTCTAATAACCAGAGTCTGTCCGTGTAGCGAAATAGGTCCCGTCTTCCATTTAAGTACTTTTCCGTTGACTATTTTCTTGCTGTAGATTGTTGCGTACGGTCCTGAAGGCAACAGCCCCCCTAAAGGTACCCAGCCTCCATAAGAGTGCGTTAAGGGATCCCAGGGTAGACTCCATTTGCCTAGGGCTGCGGAAGGTAAGATGGGTGTTATAGGTCCTAGTTGCGTCAGTAATGGGACAGTAGGTGCGTGTAAAGGCAGGATTGGCGCTAAAGGCAAATGTGCTTTGATTCCTTTTAGTCCTCCGAAGCCATAGTTCAAAGGACCTACTATCGGAGCCAGCGGCGCGATAGTCTTCGCTATCAATGGCGTCGGGTGCAAGTTAGGTCCGATCTTCTTGACAACAGCGTTGAAGCCAGTCAAGTCGTTGGCGGTGTAGTCGACTGTGCGGACGCTTCCGTCCGGTTCTAGGAGCGAGTAGGAGCCCTTGACGTTGCCGCCGTCGCGCAACTCCCATTGGGACTTCTGGTCGGCGGTTTTTGGGTCGTTCACTGAGTATTTGAAGGCGTATCGAGGATGGTCCTGAAAAAAGTTTGATTTAAGATATCAGTTTTGATTTTGAAGTAATCGATTACCTAACAATGATAGAAATTTTACAATGGAAAAGTTACGAGCCGAATTTGTAGTGATCATCACTAATTGGTTAAATAACTGTCGGATGTAAGCAGGGGTGCGGGTTTTAGTCCCGTCGGAAGCGAAATTTTTGATGAGCCAGTTAAAACCTCATTAGTTCCACTCCATTTAAATTTCTAGCAATTTAGTTAACAAACTTTCATGAAATTCAGCAAATTTTTGGGTCTCGATTGTTTCAAATAACTTACAATGATCTCAGTGGCGGCTGGTTTTGCATCAGACGCGGGAGCACCACTAACAGCTGTAGCTGTCATAACCAGACAACAAATACTCTGAAACCATTAAAATTTTGAGCAGTCAGTTCAATACTAAAATCTTAACTATCCATTAGACTGTGATACGGTAGTCTCAGCTGGCGACCCATAATGCAGTTGAGACGATTTCAATTATTAAAAATAATCTACGTAGTTTCACAGCCGGGTTCATGTTGACCTCATTAAAAACATATCGCCGCTGATCGATCGTAGAATCAGTCCGTTTGTAGAATGGGTCGGCCGTTTGCATAACGGCAATTAAATTTAATGCCTATGCCGATTGTTAAACGTAAAACGTTCAACAGTATGGCTAAACTAACCGTTACACGTAGTCATGTCGTTAAGTGAAATTATTGAGGTTTTCCCAAAAAAATTCAGTGTTCGTTTTGCCATCGGCCTAGCCTTTCTACAAAACGGACTGATTCTACGATCCGGCGCGATATACACATGAATAACTTAATAAATGATAACAGAATCACTTTGATAACCAAAATAAGTTATAAAAGATAATGATGTTAATGACATAAAATAAATTGCTATCATTACCAGTAAAATTAATTTCATTATGTCGGTTGTTGAGCCGTTGAAAATTCGAATGATTGCCAATCACTAAAGCATCCTTTTATAAGCGTTTTACATGAAGTATTGACAGACCTGCGTAACCCGTTGGAGCAGTTTTTCATGCGACCCGGTACACGGGTCTTGTATATGCATAGACCAAATATGCTTCAAAATATTAGGCGATGTATTGGAACTGAAGCCTCAATCCATTCAAGCACATGCAACGTGTGATGCACGATTGTGTCAACAGGTTTCGTCCGTCGATAGTACAGTCGTGAATGTTTCACGCTTGGTTTCCTCTGCAAGAAGCAGATTAAGTTTGCAAAACTGTTGACAGGTCGAAATTAAACGACAGAAAATATACCACACAGTGGCGTAATGCTTTATTAAGTGCTCGTAAACTATTAGTCTGACTTATTGTTAGCAATATAAATATCTAGTTAACTAGTCAACAATCACATTTTCGGGGGTAATTAACACTTTAAGAAAGTCATGGCAGGTCAATGAGAGTAATTCTGTCACTTAGTGTTTCCATCCATCAAGGAGAGAGCCATCCCACGGCGCGCCAAGGCCAACTGGTCCCTTCAAACCCCCGAGTCCAATCGGTCCAAGTGGTAGTCCAATAGGTCCCTTCCAACCTTCGAGACCAATCGGTCCAAGGGGTAATCCAATATTGCCCTTCAAACCTCCGAGTCCGATTGATCCAAGAGGTAGTCCAATAGGACCCTTCAAACTTCCAAGCCCATAGTTGCTAACAACCGGAATCGGTGCCAGTGACGGCCCAATCGGGCCCTTCCATCCGAGACCACCACCAATCACGTCAGGGTAGCCGTAAGGTCCGACGATTGGGCTTTTGATGACTGGCAGGATTGGTGATTTGATCAGAGGAAGGGAATAAGCTGGGGCTATTGGCAGCACAGGCTTTATGATCGGTGTTGCTATCGGAGCTGATTTGATGAGCGATGCTGTTGAGACGGCAGGGCCGTAACCGTGGCCGAGTCCTACTGGGCCAGACAAGAGTGGAGCTCCAGCTAATGCTCCGTACTTAGCCACAGATCCGACGGATATCGGGCCTAATCCGTGTCCGCCTAGGAGTGGGATTGGGGCTTTGTAGATAGGAACAGGTCCTGGCGGGTGCAGGGACGGACCGAGCTTCTTGACCACAGCGTTGAACCCTGATTTGTCATCAGCCCAGTACTCGACTATCCGTAGACTGCCGTCTGGCTCCACAAGCGAATAGGCTCCTGAAACGATATTTTCGTATCATCACTAGCGTCACAAATCAAAACAACAGTCAGCCAGTGAAACAACTATTTATTCATACAGGGATTTTTCCACCCTTTTGAAGCTGGGGCCCGGGGCATGAGAGCCAATTAGGCCCCCTAGATCCGGCACTGCAACAGAGAGTAGATACAAATTGTCGGGTGTAATTTTTATTACCTTTTACAACATCACCATCGCGTTTTTCCCATTGAGCTTTATTATCTCCTGTGTGAGGGTCTTTCACTGAATATTCAAAAGCATATCTTGGGTAAGCCTGTAAACAACAAAAAACTTGTTAGACTTTCATGCCTATAACATTGATGCAAAATAAATATTTGAGGAAACTCACATAATAGTCTACTGAGGCGTGTTTCGGCGCATATACCAGGGGTTCTAGGCCCAAGCCATCTGCTAGGATAGACGGCGCCAGTGCCAAAATGCAGCATATCTGCAACAGTCAAAACACGTCACTTTGTTATAATTTCGTACAGTAAATACTCGTAAGAGCTAGATTGCCACTGACCGCCACGTAGGTATTCATCGTAAGACACTAGCTAGATGTGCACTGGATATGCTGGAGTGGTTACGTGTATTTTATAGGCAATCTGAGCAGACCTTCGGTTCCTGACGTCTGCCGGATGTGGAACGTTACACACATGCACGGCGTTACTCGTGGGGAGTTGCATCAGCTATCCTCGTTTCATAGAACAGCCTTCGGAAGGTGAAAACGCTGCATCTAAGACGATTACGCGTTTACGTTATTTGTTTAGAATTTAGATGATTTAAGAAAGAGAACAATTAAAATTACGGTTTTACAACTAATTACAAACAACGTAAAGATTTTTAAAATATAGGCTAAACAAGGTTGTTTGTGCAACATTAGGCTCAGAATTTCAAAGTTTTACATCTTTTGGGAAATGTGTAAATCTCTATGTTGTCACGTTTCGCCCTTGAGTGACTATCGGTGATACGTGAACGATATTAGCAGTGCCAAGAATGGTCTCCCATGCGTGTCGCGCCTTGACGCAATCTAGGCGAATAACTTAAGCGACGTTTCGCTCCAGTTGCACAGCTCGCGGGTGCAAACACGCTTGATAATGCACCTCTATGCTCATTGAGTCAGCAAAAGTTGTATAATCCAATTTCTGATACGATCAACACGAACTTGAATCGGCGTGAACTTGGAATCGAACGGCCTATGTTTTGCTGCGTTGTTTAACTAGCATAATCCGTCCTAGTTCGCATATAAATTACATCCTTCCTAAATATTGAACCCAATCAACTTAGCTTAGAAATCCGATTTTGGCGTAATTGTCTTATTAGCCATCGATTATATGAATTTGCTTATTAACTGCATTGAAACTGCGTTGTTTAAATCGATTTATGGAAAAATACAGGAAATTCTTTGTCTTGTTGGAAATCCTTTTAAAATATCAAATTGCGAGGAAACTTTGACACTTGAAGCGATATGTTAACGCACCTTCGATAACTGAAACGATCATTTGGTGTTTCCTGTTCTTCATAGCTGGAGAATTGTGCAACGAATTGGTGATGCGTTTGTTGCTCTATAGGCCTTATTAACATTTCCCAGTGAGATCCTTTTTCGGTTTTTACGAAAGCGAAGCTGGGCAGAGATGTTCATATCATCCCGTATTAAGGTTTTTGTATTATAGTGCGTAAAATCTTCTAAAGTCCCAAAAGTCGATTTCGGCAGGTTTTTCGACGAAACCGAAAATGATTTCGTAGCTAAGTTGGTTAGAGCGTATTGCTCATGTGACACTATTTTGACACCGTTGCGCGTTGGTTATTTTTACGTTCTGCTCGGTTAGAGTTAGTGTCCATCACAAAATCTGGTGGCTCAGTCGAGAAAGGATTCATAAAAAATCTTAAATTCTCAAATTAAAGCACAAGACTAAACGAAGAATAGAATGACTACACTTTGCAACGCCCTACAGGATACATGTACCTTTATTATTGTCAGCTTTATATTTACATAGGTACAAGATAAAAATTAAATGTGAACTAATGTAGGCTGTTGATGATGAGGATAAAATAATATAAATGAAATATTGTTTCACAGGCCTACAGCTGCCTACCAGCAACAGTCCTAGCGTCATGCGTGGAAAGCGTATGGGCGTGCGGCGGGGCGTCGCAGACCCAACTCTCCCGGGCGTTATGGCTCTGGTGCGGATCTCTCGGTGCCAGGGTGTGGCTGCCTTTACTACCGCGTGACGCGACCAGGCATCCGGATTCGGGGCGGCATACGTTCATGGCGAAACGTATCATGCTGCCGTTCCATCTCAATATCTACCCTTTGAGTACGTAATTAAGTTTCATTCTTTTTGCTATTTCATTATTTTGATTTTGGCTAGCGTGCATATACTATATTTATAACCCAGCTATCCCGGGCCTTAGGGGGGGTGATATATGGTGCCATTTTGTGAATAGGATCGGCGTAGGATTTCACGTTTACAAGAGCGTGACAGAGCAGAGCGGCGTAAGCTCAAAAATCAAGTTTTTGCTGATTATCTATTAGTTATGAAATTTTATTCATCTATTTAAAATGGTGATGAAAATAAAAAATCTTGTGATTGATAGTTTAGGAGAAAAATTTTAAAAACTAAGAAAACAACCATCTGTTTTCTTTGCACAATTATTTCTGGTATTTAAAATACTTTTTTTTTCCAAAAAAGAAGGGAATCTGCCTTGTATCCCATATTATTTGGTATTTTTCAACGCTTTAGCCGCCTTAATGCTGAAGCGACGTAGATGTTTCGACTACAGATCATGCTGCCGTTGCATCTCAATGTCCCTTTGAGTACGTTATTGAGTCTTATTTTTGTGTGTTGTATTTCCTATCAATAGCTTTCTATGACAATAAAAAGAAAAGTTTTTATTTAACCTTGTAACCTTGCTTTTTAGTTGTTTTGTTTTTGTTATCAGTTTTGATTAATTTTCAATTTATTTATTTAATTAGAACGGTCCTGAACCACTTACACTAACTAATTAAGTTTTCATATGTAATTGACTGTTTACAAACAATTATATTAAATTCTCTAGAATATAGTTTTCATATACAGTGTGGAAATTAAACTCAGGCCCTGGAGGGAAACTACTTAAAATCCTTAAGCTAGCTCATTTTACTTAAAGGAGACATTCCTTTATTTTTAAAAAGAAACAAATCTGCATTAAAATATTTTTTTAAACTCGCTTGCTTCGCCCGGGACTCGAACCAACTAAAATTTAAAAAAATAAACACTCTTTATTTTATTATACTAATCGGTAGTATTAATATTCAGGATAAAGTTTCTCTAAAAAATATTTGGTTACTGTTCACTTTTAACAAGTAAAAGACACGTAACAGTTCTGTTATCTCTCCAACACAACACGATTAGATGGCCTGCAAGAAGTCCAGACCTGACGCCCATGGACTTCTTTTTATGGGGTCATGTAAAAAATGTTGTTTATGAAACTTGCTATGAAACCGTTCAAGAGCTAAGGATTGCGGTAGAAAATGTTATCAGGGGCATACACCACAACACTTTGCTGAAGGCTACAAGAAATGAATTTCAACGGCGACTAATGTTGTGTAGCCGGAACGACGGGGCTCATTTCGAACAATTTATCAGTTAAATAATTTAAGTGTTACAAAATTGATAGTAAAATAAAGTTGATGTTAGATTTAACGATTATTTTTATTTTTAAGACCAAATGTTTGTTACAGAAACTTTATCCTGAATATTAATACTACCGATTAGTATAATAAAATAAAGAGTGTTTATTTTTTTAAATTTTAGTTGGTTCGAGTCCCGGGCGAAGCAAGCGAGTTTAAAAAAATATTTTAATGCAGATTTGTTTCTTTTTAAAAATAAAGGAATGTCTCCTTTAAGTAAAATGAGCTAGCTTAAGGATTTTAAGTAGTTTCCCTCCAGGGCCTGAGTTTAATTTCCACACTGTATATAAGAATATAGTTTTCAAATTTTAACATTTATTAAGAAAGAAGATTACAATCAAATTATAGAATAAAACAAAACTAGTATTTGCAATTAAAACAATTGAGCTAACTGCAGTCGGTTGCAAACAATCTACAGGTAGCTCAACTGTTTTCATAGATATGAGTATTGTATAATTGCTATGTTGTTATTGTTTACAGCTATCCTGTTCGACGACGCCATCCTATTGGGCGCTGAGAACGACACAACACTGTATGCTTCTGATTCAAACTCCGTGTTCTCGCTACCATTCTGCGTGGTTAATAGAACCGTACGTACCTTACCAATTAATACTTATAACTTAGATACTTTAAAATAAATAATGCTACTGACAAATCCACGCAGCCATCTAGCCCCAAGCTAAGTAGATCTTGTGTTCTGGTACTTTCCACTCCAGGAGCAGTCGTACGGCGCATTACCACTCTTACCTTGTACCTATATTGTAAGCTGTATTCTGAACTAGTATTTAGTTTATCGGACTCTGATATGCCTCTGATTCCTTGGAAGATGGGTCAGCCTTTAGTTTGGGATGCTACGAGTGTAGATACCCTAGCACCTTCTCATCTTGCAGAGACATCAGTAAGGGCCGGCTCCGCAGCAATCAGCGGAGTTCCTCAAACGGCGAAAATACACTAAACTGACAGAAGTTACCTATTTGAGCCGTTTAGGGTGGAAACCCTAGGTCCTTGGGGTCCTGGAGCACATGTTATCTACAAGATCTTACAAAACTACTAATAGGGTCCACAGGTGATCGGAATGCTGGTTTTTATTTCGGTCAACCAATTAGCATTGCCATTCAACGTGGCAATGCTGTTGGGATGGAAGCGACAGAAATCAAAAACATTTGACGAATTTGACGTTTTCTAATTGTACATTTTTGTATTTTGGAAAGATTAATAATTTAAGTTTAAAATATGGTATACATTTTTAAATTAAAAAAAGGAATCGGTTTATTTATTGTTTTGATTTGTTACAGAGTCAAGTATACCTCCACCAAATCCTGCGGCAACTCCTCCGCCGCAACCTCGGCTACCACGCGTGGGAGATCGCACGCTCCTGCTCCCAGCTCGCTTACTTCCCGCATTCTTTAGAGTTGCTGTTACACGAGGTGAATAACATTTGGCTTCTAATGACAAAGTGGCCACGTACAATCTCTCATGTTCGATACGGAACCAGAGCTAAACGCAAACCATTCATAATTAAGAAAAGTAAAAATAACATTTCCCAAAAAAAAATTATATCTATGTGCACATTCCTTAAAGAATATACAGGGTGTCCCGAAACTCAACGTCAACGTCAATGCAGGACAGGTGGGTTCATGACGACACAGAAAAACCATAAAATTATGGGTCTATCTCCAATGGTTCCTGAGTTTTAGGCTTTTTCCTGAAAAATCAAAAATTCTCTGGCTGGCTTCAAACTTTTCTATGCTGTGACTACATAATGTCAATATCTTGTGTTTTTTTAATGTATTACATTCATTTATTGATGTGTAAAGTTACAACATAATGAACCCATTTTTCGAAAAAAAAAATATAGTTCAGTTTTTTTTTTGCATAAATGGTTTTCAAATAGCTGTGAAAAAAACTGCTGCAAAATCCAATACGATTGGCCGGCATGTTATGTTTAAAAATGGCGCAGTTATCTTAGATTACAAAATGGTATCATATGTCACATTTTTCTAATTAGAATAATTTGAAAAAAATGATTGTCTGAAACAAGACCTCGAATCCAAACATTTCTGCACACTTTAACCGAATAATTGTTTTACTAAAGGTGCTCGAGGAAGAAGCCACCAGCAAAGAGCCAATACCTGATGCACAGCTTCCGAGCATCATAGAGTTTGTGCACGAGTTCCCGGTTTATCTGCAGGTGGGGAAAACACACTGAAACACTCCTACACACGCAAAACAACTGCTCATTCACAAACATTCCTACATTCCTTCCTTACACACAAACGCCTACATGAATAAAAAACACAGCTGAATTGAGATACAATGAATCCTTTTTTGTAGTCGATTAAAAGTAAGGTTAGCGCTCTATCAGCTTAAGGCGGTGGTATGCGTCAAACTAGTGCCGCCACATATTTTATTATATTACTACGTTGATCAAAGGAAATTTCAAAAATCCAACGTACAGTTTGTGATACCTATTATAAGCTTTTGTTAACGCTTCTGTAATAGTTTTATTCTATTAGGTTTAGGCAGAATGTCGAAGTTGCCCTTGGTGGCCACCAATATCTATTTTCGATATACTGGCTAAACTAAATAGAATAAAACTATTAGAGAGGCTTTCAAAAAAGCTTATAATAGGTATCACAAACTGTACGATGGATTTTTGAAAGTTCCTTTGTTCAACGAAGTAAAAAAATAAAAGAGGTGGCGGCGCTAGTTTGACGCATACCACCGCCTTGACAAAACACTATGCTGCCTACAATACAAAAAAATAAATGACGCACAGTGTCGCCTCGAATACAATAAATTCTTACCTTTTTTGTGGTAACAAGTAGTCGATCATCATTATCATCACGCAGCCGGATGTTACCCACTGCTGAGTATAGGCCTTCCGAAGAATGTGCCATCCACCACGGTGCTGTGCTAGCTAACCGCCTCCATCATGTAGTCGATCATCATAAAATACACAATCTATGTAAATAAGTTACAGATTATTTATTTATTTATTAGCAATAATAAATTTAGAAATTAAATAAGTTCCCAAAAATTTTCGATTTCGGCGGGACTCGAACCCGCGCCCCACCCGCAGGTGTGCTCTAACCAATTAAGCCACGAAACCTTAGTCGGTTCCACCGAATATATTTGGGTCCTCTTACGTCCCGACGAAATAGAAAATATTTCGGAACTTATTTCATTTCAACAACCCTAAAATCTGCCTTTGCGCAAAAATTTTACCTATTTCTTGGTCCGTTCCTGTACAACAGACTAAATTCAATTTCTAATTTTTACGCGCTTAACTATAATAATTGTAAAAAATCTATTAGATTTACACTTCAAAGTCTATCCTACGACGATACAGAGAAGCTTTTAGATATTATCAAGTAAATACATTAAGTTAACCTAGTTAGAATAGTGATTAATCTAGTTTTATTCAATGTAAAAGTTAAGAGACTATCATTTATACACAAACTGTTCTCTACCATAAACAACATTGTTACACTAAATGCCTACATCGTACTTAAGTGACTATTTTTATGTAATAATTAGCACTCTAGTCGCCTGAAACACAGGATTACCTAGTTCAGGCTATATTGTTAAACTTGCTATTTTTATTTTTAGTGCACTTCTGTCGTCTTTTTACCTAAGTTTATTTGAATAATTTTTTTTTTTTTTATTTCTTAGTGATACCCAGAGTGATGGTAAGCACTATAATAAAAAAGCCTTAATCAATTTAGGTCTGCTTATACATTGAAACTATCACGAAATGATGCACATTCGTAGAAATAAGTTACAGGCGTGGTTATTGCAAATCTGTTGCATATCTCTTGCATTTTAATGGCACAAAAACTAACTGAATAAAACATTGCTACTGTAATTGTATGAATCAAGTATTGGTTTTTGTTCGTTATTTGATTAGTTAAGTAAAACTAGACAACTGGAACAGAATGCATTGAGGTGTAGGCATTTTATATTTAAACCACTTAACAAAGTAGGATTAAAATACCAAATGTAGAATACGGTCCTATTTGGCTTATAACTGCCATTGCTAAAACATTTGTTACATAAGAAGAAACATTCTGTTGATTTCTGTCATAAATAATAATGAAACTTTGGCATATGACAATGTGGTGCCGTGCCGTGTGGTGCCGGCTTAGAATTTGCACCACCCCAAATCTTCAAGTGGGTGCCGTAGGAGGCGACTAAGGGACATACACCGGGGGCGGGTAGTAGCGCATCTTGCAGAACAGATCTACCACTGAACTGCGATCCCATGCCCAGCGTGGGGTTTATGGGCATTACCTCTTATGAGATAAAAGAAAATAAGGCTCTTATCAGGGGGAGGCCTGCGTCCAGCAGCGGACAAATATAGGCTGTTGAAATTGAGATAGAGATATGACAATGCAGACGAGACGCAACATAAGAATATCTCGTGTGAGCCTAGCCCTAAAGACCCTAGCCTAGGGTATATAGTTAGCCTAGGGTATATAGTGATCATATATGATCTAGATTATAAACAAACACCTCTAACATTACATAAAGTATACAATACAATCAAAAAAATATTTGACTATTGACTATACCAATATCAATTTCAATGCAACTAGGCTTTCTCTTACAGACAGTAGTCCAATGCGCGAGAAAGACAGAGATAGCGCTATGGGCGTATCTCTTCTCGGCCGCAGGAAAACCAAAGGAGTTGTTCCAAGAATGCCTGCAGAGGAAAATGCTGGACACAGCCGCATCGTATCTTATTATATTACAGGTACTTTTTATATTTTTTACTTTTTTATATTTCTTGTATGTTTGATCTTTTTTTATTCATCCATAATAGACATCCCATCATTGGACTGCCATTTCATCTGATGGTAAGTGACCTTGTGGCCGCCTATGTTGATAAATTGGCTTTGAATTTAAATTTTAAATTGGCGTTTGATAATTTGGCCACAAGGTCACAGGTAGGGTATTCTAGACCTTCCTGATGAAGGTCTAGAATTCACCCACTAACTCTTGTCTGGAAGAGAATCAGGCTGTAATATTTTGTTACTTAAGGTTCAAATGCAAACAACTAAATCTCGTAATATAACTCTTGTTTCTTATTGACGGTCATCTCCACCGCATCAAGCCACTCAAGAGTTAGAATAAATAAATGAACAACTCTGGACAGTTCATACGTCATCTTCTAGCCCCAAGCTAAGCATAGCTTGTGTTATGACCTAAACGAAACTTTTAATACACAAACATCTCGTTGGGACATTTATCATTGTTTTTTGTGCTAACCAATGTGTGATTTTTGCAGCTCACAAAGGTACATTGTGTTTCTTATTATGTGTTTTTTACGCTTTTTGGCAAGGAATTATTATGTACGGTTTTTGTGAATGTAACTTTGCAGTTGTTTTGTGTACAATTCGATACTAACCAACTTCATCCTTATTCAATACAGAATCTAGAAAGTTCCGCAGTAAGTCGACAACTAGCCACGCAGCTACTAGACACGGCGCTGCAACAAGAGAGGTGGGACCTAGCCAGAGATCTGGTCAGATTTCTCAGGGCTATAGGTGAGTGACATAGCTAATACAAATTGTCTAAGAATCTAGAAAATTGTAGTAGGATAGTGATCGCCAGACAGCTTGTCCTCTGGCAAACCACGTAAAAAAGTTGCATAAAATCCAATTCTAAACTAAAATTGGTTGGCGGTTACCTTCTGGACAGTCGCGTCAATTATTCACCGAGTTGTTTTTTTTCTTTCAAACAATGAAAAATCGATTCAGAGTTATACGAAGCTGTGCGTACATCTCTTTTGCCTGCGTTATCGGCAGCATATGAATTATGTACGTGAGTGTCCCCGCGCAAATTTCCCATTCCCGCTGCCTATCACCGGACAGGATATTACACGGTAGCTTACTTACAAAACAAATACTATCCACGACGTCACAACAAGAAATATGAGATCTAGCCAGAGATCTAGTCAGATTCGTATTTATATTGCGATCATCATGTATAATATGCCTACATAAAACTAATTACCACCCGTCATTTACTACCCGTCATGACCTACGGAGCTGAGCGGACACCCACGGTAGGGCTGAACCACCAGTTTAAAGTCGCCCAGCGAGCTATGGAGAGAGCTATGCTCGGAGTTTCTCTGAAGGATAGGATTCGCAACGAACTCATCCGACAGAGAACTAAGGTTATCGACATAGCTTAAAGGATTAGCAAGCTGATGTGGCAGTGGGCTGGCCGTATCTCGAGAAGAACCGACAACCGCTGGGGTAAACGTGTTCTTGAGTTAAGACCGCGACTCGGCAAGACGCCCTCCGACCAGGTGGGATGACGATTTGCGAAAGATTGCTGGCAGATGCTGAATGCGGCATCTGCCGCTATGGTGCTCATTAGGGGAGGCCTATGTCCAGCAGTGGACTGATATAGGCTGATCATGATGATGATAACCCTTATTATATAATTCTTAAAGTTTAGATGTTTGGATTTATGTTTGTTACCTCTTCACGCTAAAAGTACTGAAGGGATCCGGCAAAAAAATTGCATACTAGCTAATTAAAGGCCTGGATGTAATCAAACATTTTAGGTATCCCTTAAATCAGTTTCCATGGGCTAGGAATCACAATTCCATAAAAACAACGCGTGTGAAGCCGCGGGCAAAAACTAGTTCGATATAAATATTTAGTCATTTATTGTGTTTTGCTACTTAGTTGACTCGCATAGACTGTAGAGGTGTTTCAATCAATCTTAAGTAATGTGAGTTTATTTGTGAATAATTCCAGATCCAAACGACGTGGACTCACCTAGAAACTCTGTGAACGTGCAAGCTAAATACGGACAAATTGTACAGCAAACTGTTAGTCCGAACGCTGAAGACTTGTCCGTTATTCTTGGGAGTATGCAGGTTTGTACTCTTCTACCACCTATAAAACGCTATCTTGCATTTCGTGTATCGAGTTTTCAAAGATGACTTCTAATGTTATACCGACCCTCCCAGCTAGCTGGCGGTCGCGGTCGCAGCTTCAGCACCACGGTCTCCCCCCGCGAGCCGTCCCCTCCGCACGGGGCGCCCCCGCCCGCACCCCCCGCGCCCGCCCCCGCACGCGCCACCGCCGCTGTTAAGAGGAAGAAGTCTGTGCCCGCTAGAGCTGACAGGTACAGTATACTTAGACCAAATGCACGGTCACGCAATTTCTGCTATGCTGAGGTGTTATGCTTCAGTAACTGTCACTATCCGAACACGTAGGTACGGCTCTGTTAAGGCGCTGGTATTCGTCAAACTAGCGCCGCACTGCCACCCATTTTATTTTATTACTACGTTGAACAAAGTAAACTTCAATAATCCAACGTACAGTTTGTGATGCCGATAATAAGCTTTTTTTAAGGCCTCTGTAATAGTGTTATTCTATTAGGTTTAGGCAGAATATCGAAGTTGCCCTTGGTGGCCAATAATATCTATTTTCGGTATACTGGCTAAACTAAATAGAATAAAACTATAGGAGAGGCCTTAAAAAAAGCTTTTAATAGGTATCACAAACTGTACGATGGATTATTGAAAGTTGCGTTGTTCAACGTAGTTATAAAATAGGTGGCGGCGATAGTTTGACGCACACCACCGCCTTAAGAACGTTCAACAGAAATAGCTTTCAAGCGACAAGATACATCTCGGTAGCTTACGCGACGGAATGTTAGCTTGAAGAACGAAACGGTAGCTTCGTTATCATCATCGGCCTTTGTTAGTTCACTGCTGTACTTAGGCCTCCCCACACTAATAATAAATGCGAAAGTTTAGATGAATGGATGGATAGATGGATGTTTGTTGCTCAATCACACCAGAACAGATCTGGATGAAATTTGGCACAGGTATAGATTATAGTCTGGAATAGTACATGATCTATATTTTATCTCGGAATTCCCTCGGGAACGGAAACGCGGTTTGATTTGTGAGGCTGAGAAAAACCCTCACAATTATTTTACAACTTACAAGAAAGGTTTGTCCTGAAAACTCTTCTGAAACTAAAATAGCAAATGACTGTCCACAGAGAAACCACCTACGGCACCGACGAAGAATTCTTCATAGACGTAATGATACACCGATACGCGCGACTTCTGCTCTCCTCCGCGCGTTTACTAGCGCTAGGCAAGATGGCCGCCGCGTTAGACCTCCACTTGGTCGCGTGGCTGGCGAGAGAGAGAGACTCATCCGCTAAAGTGGATAGTGCTGTGTTGTGTTTGAGGAGACTGCACGAGGACTTCGCGTGGCCGTATCCCGTGCTCAACCAGGATGCAGATTATTATATGCAGAGGAAGACTAGCACAGTTACTAGTGAGTATTTTTAGTCTTTTGGATTCATGATGGCGGGACCACGTCCCTTTCCAAGACGGCGGGACTATGCATTTTTTCAAGATGGCGGAACCATGCCTCTTTCCAAGATGGCGGAACCATGGCTCAATGATTTCTAAAATGGCGTCTAAAGCAGATAGGTCATGAAATGAGTGAGTGATACGATGTTCGAGTGTTATGGACTTCTCTCATTTTGTTCCATATTGCTCAACTCAATAATTAACTGTCAATTGAGCATTGTTTAGTTTTTGTTTGGATTTGTTGATAAGTCCATCCCAAGGTTGCCTGGAAGAGATCGCACATATCGATAAGGCCGTCTTTGCACTTCGTCTACTCAGCATTTATTTCTGTACTGCTTTCTGTGTTTGTGAGGTCCACAATAAAGTATTATCTATCTAACTTTTTACGAATGTATTTGATAGGAAAAAATTACAGTAATCTTATTATATTCCAATGCCCCAATGATTTCTAAAAGGGCATCCAATGCAGGTAAAGCGTTATCGTAAAAGAAAAAAAAAATTGTGAGTAGTCAATCTAATAGCTATGCTCGGAGTTTCTCTGAAGGTCGTCTGAAGTGTCGGATGTAGGTATTCGAAACGAATACCTACATCCGACAGAGAACTAAGGTTATCGACATAGCTCAAAGGATTAGCAAGCTGAAGTGGCAGTGGGCTGGCCATAGCTCGGGAAGAACCGACAACCGCTGGGGTAAACGTGTTCTTGATTGGAGACCGCGACTCGGCAAACGTAGTTTAGGACGCCCTCCGACCAGATGGGATGACGATTTGCGAAAGACTGCTGGCAGATGCTGGATGCGGCAAGCTGAAGACAGGCGCTCATTAGGGGAGGCCTATGTCCAGCAGTGGACTACTATAGGTTGATAATGATGACCGCCACGGGCGTTATAAACAAGAGGCCTATTTTCTGGAGTGGCTGATATGTATGTATACGGCGTATGTACAAGGTAATATAGCAAATTTATTTTATTTCGCAGGTTCATACACCCCCTCTGCTGAGTCGGACAGTCTATGCGGAGATAGCGGGTACATGAGTCTGCCACTACGCGCCGCATTACCACTGTCCGGGGTCCCCATGTCGCCCGGACCTGTCAGGTAACTAACACCAAAGAACCATTTTTTTTTTCTAAGTTTGGTAATATCTTGCTGGCCTATTATACCCTGCAGTGCTAGCGTTCTGATCAGATAAAACTTTATTAAGAAAGAAAAGAAAATAAAAAAAAATAATACAATTAAATTAAAACTAGTATTTACAACAGAAACTATTGAGGTATCTGCAGACTGTTGCAAACAATCTACAGGTAGCTCAACTGATCTATATAGTCTATATCAGATAAAACTTATAACCACAGATCCATATTGGGTTAGTAAGCATACACAAATATACAGGTGAGTTTTTTTTCAGGGCCACTGAGGGGAATTCTGAAACCGTCGAAAAGGTCGAAAATTCATGTTAGGAGTTACGTCCTCGATTTTGAAAATAATTTCAACAACTTTGGTTATTTATTTTTTATTTATTTATTTGATGGAAAACCAGAAGCTTTTATACACAGAGTTAAAAATTTATAGATACCAGTAAGCTTATCGAAGGTTTTCACGGGTAGTTACATAGTCGTCGTAAATGTATTTATTTATTATCAACTAAAGAACAGAAAAATGAAAAAGAAACTCACTTATCCATAAAACTTAAAATTTCTTCGTCTTCTTTTAATGCTAAACTTATAATTTTTTAATCGAGCTCGTAACTCCAAAAATGAGTTTCGATAACTCTTACGGTTTCAGAATTCCCCACAGTGGCCCTGAAAAAAAAAGTCCTGCCTTCATGATGTTTATGAAAACATCCTTTCTTGTTTCTAACAATGTTAATAAATGAAGCCGTGCCCTGCGCATACGCTTGAAATTTAGTCGCTAAAGAAGTCCGAAAAGTTCGTCCTGATAGACTTGTGTTTTGTTTCTTCAGTTCTGTAGGCGAAGGCAGCGTAGCGGAAGGCGGAGTCGCCTGGGTGGGAGAGTCAGGGGAAGAGAGGCGGTACGCGGCGCTCATGGAGAGACTGCACCATCACCAGGCGGAGAGAGGAGACAACACGGCACATGTCAGACTGAGGTAAATTAAAACCGGACGTTTAAGTCATTTTTACATACAGAATAACTCTTTGTTGATTCATTTACTATTGGCCAAGTTTAAATTAAATGAAATTAAATTCATTTATTAAATCAGACAACATAATTAAGTCCATTTTATTGTTAGTGAGCTGTCTTAAAAACTCAAACACAGTTTTTTTTTTAGATAAGTTTTCTTGGCAAATCTTACACGAGGCTTAATTTGGAACATTCTTAAAAAAACTGACAGAAATTCGCTTCTTTTGTCCACTATACCAACTTGAGGACACTTTAGTGCGTGTGCGATATAAATTCTCGCAAAATCCGCGTCGGCGCGACTTTTCTTTGCCGTCACTCAAAACATGGCCTTCAGTTAGCTGTTTTGACTGCGCTGGCTAAAACTCCTTACATTCTACTAATCAGACCCCTTACACAGATACTTCCTGCAACTAATGACTGAAGCCAGCTGCGTGGAATGGGCGGCCATCATCGCCATTGTCCTTCGCGACGCGCTCGCCGTCCTCAGAACCACGAACGCGGCGCGCGGCGCTGACGTCAGCCTGGACGCAGTGCGGCGATTGCGCAGAGTGCTGCAGGATGTGTGCGCCTGGACTGATGCGGAGTGGTATGTACAGTACAGACAGACAGACACTGGGGAATGTACTTAGTCCTTAGAACCACGGTGCGCGGCGCTGACGTCAGCCTGGACGCAGTGCGGCTATAAATAAAAAAACCTATAAACGATATTTTCTATTGAGCGTAAAATAGCATTCTAATTGTTGTGGTTTTTCCGAAATATTCAATAGGGTAGTTTCTTGGGTAAAAACATATTTTTCTATCAGTCCGTCAGTTAAATTATCAGAAGATAATGGACACGCACTTTTTCTTTTATCAATAAAACAAAAAATGGATGGCCGTGCGACACTTTTTAGCACGGTGTGACGTCACGCGGAACTTTAACTTGCTATATTTATATCATTTATTCTTTAATTGACAAAAGAAATTACGTGTTTGGACACGTAATTTCTTATTTTTGATAATCTAACTGAAGGACTAATCACATATTTTTTAGGATTCTAGCCTATTCGTTTCGTGAGTCACATGCTATTCGACCACAACTACTTTTGGCAATGAACCTAAGCCATATATATATAACACAAATCAAAGAGTTCTTCTGTGAAGTTCCATAATATCGGAAAACCCGATAAAGTACCTGTTTCTAATTTCAATACTAGCCCCAATAAAAAGACAGCGGAATGTTTTACAACCAGCTTCACATCAGCCACCATTCACTAATGAATGGAAACGCAAACGATCTGCAAGATATATAGCCTAGCAAAAGTGTCAATAATCCTAACCCTACCATAACAGGCTTAATGGTCCACTGCTGGACGCAGGCCTCCCCTAATAATCACTTTATTGGCTGTTATCTCAAGGGGGTAACGCCCATAATCCCCACGCTGGGCTTGCGGGTTGAGGATCGCAATTCGGTGGTAGATCTATTCAGCAAGAGGCGCTGCTGCCGCCCCCCGGTGTCTGTCCCTTAGTCGCCTCTTACGACACCCACGGGAAGAGTTGAGGTGATGCAAATTCCGAGCCGGTTCCACACGGCTCCATAAACCACGCTTAAAATTCAATTCCATACATAGTGATCCCGTTTGGAAATCAAAAATGTTTCTTCTCTTTCCAGCTACGGCTACAAACCCTTCATGCTTGCAATCAGCAACCAAATACCATTCCTAACATCAGTTATCAACACGCGCGAGCGGCGAATATCCATGGTCACGAAAACGCGCATCCGAACATCGAGCACCGGTTCCCTCAACCAAGAACCGAAGCCCCAAATGATGCACATGCACAGTCTGGACTCTAAGCTACCGCAAGCTGAGGTTCAGAAGAAGGTGGTGAGGAAGGAGTCGCCTAATGTGATGCCTGAACCGTTGCCGATTGTGGAGCAGAGAGTGGCGGCGCCCGTGAAGGAAGATGCCTCATCGGGCTGCGCTGTTATGTAAAGATATGTAAAATTATCATGAACCCACTGTTACTCAAAGACATCGGAAGGAGTAAGCATATATCAGAGGCTTATAGCTACCACCTAGCATTAAAATGTGCATTCAAATATGGGCTTGAAGTCTTTATCTTTAAACACATTTTACAGTGACAAAATTTCCTCAAACACCTGCGTTTGAGGAAATTTTGTCACTGTAAAATGCCTTTCGCCTGCCTTTTGATGCCGTTAATTAAAATACGTCTAAATATAACGAGTTAAAACTCGTTTTTGAATGGACATTTTTGTGCAGCGCTGGAGGTATGCGATAGGCTTTAATTCCAAGCTAAACAGCTTGGTAGCAAAACTAAATGCGTCCTCTGCTAAGCCTCGATGCGAGCCGGAGGGCCTCAAGACTGTCCAAGACTGTTCAGTGGTCGGGTTTACTTAGTTTCGGGGGCGAACCCCCGCCTTTTGGTAGTTTTTAGTACACCTTATACGTGACACTTTGTTCAACAGATTCTAAATCAATCAATTCAGATCTTAATTATGCGCCAGCGCAGATTCTACAATATAGAATGTAGTATTGAAAATTAATTAGTTTTGGAACTAATTAATTTACCATCAGCTATACTTTTACTCTATTAAGTAAGCTGTTATTCAAAAGCATGATGTTAGGTCTACAGGTTGATTTATGACTAAAATCATTGGCGTTCGTCGACACTACCTATTCAATCTAACGTTCGTCAAGTTTATTTGAGGTTTGATGTTTTTAGATTAGATAGTTTTTAGAAATTCAGGTAGTTCAATTATTGATGCGGTGTATTTAGGTGTTATTATGTCAAGTTAGTATTTTACACTGTATTCTAGTGTACGTGTGAGGAACAGATCGAAATTGCGACTTCTATCAGAGTCCACGTCGCAGAGACAGCGGTGTAAGTGAGTTTGTAGGGAGGTCTGTACCCTTTGGGTAACCCTACTAACCCAACAGAGCTCTTATTTCAATTTTACATCGTGGTGCATCATTTTTGTATGGTATTTATGTAGTTCCATGTCCGCACAGCGAGGACAGCGCCTCTAGTGTGGGGACATGACACTACGAATCCTTTATACGCTTCCTAGACGATTATTAAGTATGATATACATTTGTTAACTAAATGATAAATATGATCATGCTGCATGAGGGACCCGGAGGGCCATCATGCAGCATGATGGATCATTCTTTATATTTTGATCATTCTAAGTCTTGCAAAGATATTATACTCAGTCAGGTCATAAATTCTGTAATTTTTTTATATGATAAACTTTTTGATACATTCCGGATGTAAGCGAGTTAACTACGAACCTTATTTGTGTTGGAAGAACACTAACGTTCCAACACTAATAAGGTTCTTAGTTAACCCGCTTACATCCATAATGAATTCGTCAAACTACGATAGTTTTTATAATAAAACTTTTGGATAATTATTTATAAAATATAAAATTATAAATAGAACACACCGCTAGACGGTCATTCATATGTGACAGCACATAGCGCATGTCACGCTCAATGATCGTCTAGAAAGCGCTGTAGAAAAATTAGATGTCACGCGGACCGGACGTCTCGATGATATCGTCGAACCGAACTCAAAAACTCCATAAAAAAGAAGTTGAAGTTGAACTGAAAAGCGCAGGATCTTATTACTTAACTTGAGCTACACCGACTGTACTGTTTGGTCGGATGTAGGTATGTATGTATGTTCGTTGATTTATCTTTTAGATAAGGTCCAATTTCGATGATTGTTTTGCTATTGTTTAGAAAATGATCCCGAGATTGTCCCAAGAAAATATATTCTGGGATATTTGTATTTTTACCGCAAAGTTAAAAAAAAGTTTAAAAAAGTATTAAGGAATTTTAATTCTTTACAGTTTATTCAAACAATCAAATTGTTTATTTTAAAAATTATCTTGTAAATTAAATATAAAACTTTTATCAGGAACATTGCTCTACAAGTTTTTAATAAGTACTAGAAATATTTTTATGTATTATGGAGTTCGGTTCACCGAATCTCAACGATAATGATGTAGGTGCTCCTAGCCGAATATCGACCACATCGGCCAGTCTCAACGGAGACCAGCCAGGTGCACAGGACATATTATAGTGTACAAGTGTGCGCAAACACAGTTGCACTCTATTCCCTCATTCACATAATTCGATGGGACGGCGGCAGACCGAAATCAAATCTCAAATTAAATCTCAACCATAATATCGAGTATTCACTTACATGTTATTATATAAGGTACTTAAACATGTTATAAATTTATCTTATGAATTTACGTAATTTATAAATTAATCTATAATGTAGATAATAAAATTAAATTGAAGGTAGCAAAGAATTTAGTATTATAGTGATTTTTGGTAAAGGACTAGGACTTGAATGATGATAACTAATAATTATGAATTTATATTATATTTTTAACTGTTGCGAACTATAAATGTTAAATAAAAAAATTGTTAGGTACATATTTAAAATTCGGATCCGCATTGTGTCGTTAACATATTTTTCAAATTATTTGTCTTATTACCAGTAGGTACAATAATGTGGGATTTTGGTAGTTTTAAT
This sequence comes from Eupithecia vulgata, assembly GCA_946478455.1. Classification (NCBI taxonomy): domain Eukaryota; kingdom Metazoa; phylum Arthropoda; class Insecta; order Lepidoptera; family Geometridae; genus Eupithecia; species Eupithecia vulgata. Next base: position 13,627,863 of record OX297875.1, read on the forward strand.
TAATTGAATAACAACTTCTGAAATAATGAGGGTGCAATTTTCGTTTTATTATAAATACTTTAAAGTTTTAACAAAGCTCAATCTCATTATTAGGTCAAGAAATTACAATACCATAAGGTTGCTTTTCCACCAGAGAGCCGACCAATAGGATTCTATTATCGCTTCATCTTCATAGCTTACAAAAATTACGCGATAATGAAGCAATCCTATTGGTTGGCTGGAAAAATATATTCAAATAATGAATACGCAAAACGGTACAAATTTTATTGACAGACACGTAAACTCCCCGCGCTGCGCTGCGCTTGCGTCAATTTGTTTTTTTTTTTCGTAGTAAATAAAGTTAAAGTTATGTTTTTCATCAAAATGCACTTAGCATCACGTCTCGATATCAGCTGATCTTAGAGTCGGCTGTCTACAATAATCATACACTGAAATGTCGCTCCAACCCGACTGTGTTGGCGACTTTTTTGTGTAGACTTTATTTTACTGACAAATACTAATTGTTATGTAGTTTATATGTATAAGAGCTTCAATAAGTGAATAACATATCGAAAGTTTTAATTTACATAACAAAAGTTACTGCATAAATATATAAATAAACACCACAATCTGCTCAGCATCATCTAGCCCCAAGCTAAATAGAGCTAGATGAAAGTATACTATAATGTAAATGTCTTTCTACATTGACACATTTCCTATTTTATTGTAAGCCATCTTAGTGCCACTTTTCAATAGAAAATAGTCAAATTACCACCAATTCAATTATTCTAAAAATTAGGAAAAATATTGAATTGTTTAACATTTTAATGTAGCCAATCAGTACAAATTAAATTATTATATTTTTGTGAGCATCCCATAATAGTCGCTAATTAAGTATTATTATTTAATCTTAAAAATATTTATGTTTCAAATTATGATATTATTTTGATATTTTAAATGGTAACTTGTTAAATTTTATTATTAATGTACCTACCTAGGTAAATCGTTTTCAGAGTTATTCTAATTGTAGGAAATTTAGGAAAATTCGTAGCATTCCAAACTGGGTGAATGATATAGTGAATTTAAATTGCAATAACAGGCATTCTTTAAAATGTCACATTTTTTTAGGTCAATTAATCAGTGTTGGTATAGATTTAAGTACTTTTAACGTAAATTTGTAAATAGTTATATAACTTTTGAGTCTCGAAATGTTAAAGCAGGTGCTAATAAAATTAGTAATTTCTAGAAAATAATAATTCTAATTCTAACTCCATTGAATAGGGTGCGTATTCGCTACCTCACTCGGTTTCTACTAAATCCTATAAACTTCTTAAGCTCTGTATTATTAATAACTTGGTGTTTTAGTGTGTATTACATGGTATTACATTTTGTCAGATTGAAAGATTGACTCGGGCATATCAACTCGAAAACAAACGGTTCTTTCCCGCCTCAATTCGAACAGTTCATTATTCTATGTATAAAATTATACTGTTTAACGACCTCAGAGGCGCTGGAGGTAACGGGTTCGATTCCCGCCGCGGGACAATTTATTTATAATAAAGTCAAGTACACCACCATAGAAGTGCATCTATTTTTTTTAAATGTTTTGATAGCGCCTCGAGGTTCCTAATTAGTTCCCGATATTGTGTTCTACAACTTTATTTACATAATTACGTTCTAAGTTGTCATGTTTATCACTTTTTATCTGTCACCATGGTTGGTTTGTTGTTTCTATAAATATTAAAATATAAATTATTTGCATGTTATAATGTTTGACTACCTAATGAAATCTATTTTGTAATTTTTGTAAGTTAGATATTTGGTCAATTTGTTGTCAAATAAAAATCCTAATAAATTAAATCGAATGAAAATGTGTTTTTATTAATTGGCTTAGGTACCTACATACCTAGAAAGCTTGTTCAGTCATACACCTATGTTTGAGGGACGTCTAGTTTCTGCCCTAGAAAATCGTTACTCAAGCATAGATCAAATGACTGGGCAATCTGGGCATGCTTTCTTAGGGGTTATGAGTAAAGGAAAGATAATAAAGGTAATAATAATGCTGAGACAATTCACACGGCATTATCTAGCCAATTAGCCCAAGCTAAGCAGAGCTTGTGTACTAGATAACTGATATACCTACAAATAAAATCCAATACATAGTTTTTTTAAATTATACATAGAATACGACCAGAACAAATATCTGCAGTTGAAAATGAGTAGTGTATGTATTGATAAATTATAAATACCAACGAATGTTTGGAGAGATGTTACTCTTTCTCATCAAAAGTCTCTACTCTGCGTGTTTAGTTACCTACACAGAAAGATGGATTAGGGCCTAGGATACTCTTATCCCAGAAAATAGCTTGCAGAAGCAAGTACCTAACCTAGTATATAAATGATTCGAACGGATCGAATCTCTTAGTTCACCAATCTAAATTTTACTTCTGAATTTTTACTACCTAGCCGTTTTATACCAATTTAATACGGGAAGCTATGTTTGTTATTCCCATTTAAAAAATATTGTAAAGATCGACGAGCGCAGCGTCACAAGCGTGCTGGCATGCGAGTTGCATGCGGGCGACAAGCCATCTGACTCATCAGCATCTAGCATTTTTCGGGACTATAAAACACTGCGTTTTTTTTACTGACTTTATCGATATACTTACCTAGTTCTGTGAGTAGGAAGCTTGTGTTGTGACAATCAATCAAGTAGGCTCGTAGATCTTTGGTAGGCATCTTAGAGCAATAACTAACTGCTTTAGTTAATGCTCTGACTGAGTCTGAGGTAGGCATCTAGGCATGGTCCAGGTCCACGCTACCATACCATCACGGACAGTCTCGTCGCTTCAAATTGGACAGAAGCGACATCTAGGTAGTGCATTTTGCAACGTAACGTAAACGGGCAATGTGAACTATTTTCGCCACTAGCCACAAGACGGCAGCACTGCGAATTTTTTTTTAATTGGACCTCTTTTCAAAGCTTCCAACTCTATTAACTTTACTTAGAAAAAGGGAGATTTTATTAGTATCTCCAATGAAAGGTAAAAAAGTAATTGATTGTCTTACAAAAGCAGGGCAATAAACTATGATTTTTCATCCCATTTTTATATTTTATGAAAAAATCAAATAAATTGACTAGAAATTTTCAGTGCCTCGAGATTTTCATCAAGCTTTCATCAAAGTTTAATTAGCAGTGAAGCAGTTTTTGACACATTAGAAGTTGAGGGGAACGTGTTTGGCGAGTTGGAATCTGGAAACTTTGATGATGTTGAGGTAGCTGTCAGTCCAGTGAAGTGTCATGCCAAGACGTTCCTCGAGAGAATGTAGAAACAATTGATTTTACACGTTTTTACAGTTGTTTTTCTGAGATTATTTACTTTGTTTATGAGAATTAACTGGGACGCCGTTTAACTGTCACACGATGGCAGCCACGGCTCAGCACGAGCTGTCGGTGGTGGAGTTACGAGCGGAGATCGAGAGGCTCGGTCGAGAGCTTGATCAGGCCAGCAGCGAGAAGATACAGTCAGCCCAGCTGGGTCTGGTGCTTCTCGAGGAAAAGTCCACCCTCCAGCAAAGATGCGACGAACTAGAAGCCCTCTACGAGAACACAAGGCACGATCTAGAAATCACACAAGAGGTTAGTGGCCTACATTTTATTATAATTATTTTCGTTCTTCATGCACGGCTACTTTACACCGCTGAAACATTCATAGATTTCATGCACATGTTTTTGTGAGCTTCTTTCAAAAATTGCAGCAAGAAATGTCCTAGATGCTTATTCATTCATTCATTTATTTATTCAGTTATAAGCTTAGCCATACAAATATCTGTTGAATAGCATACTTACTGCTCCAACTCTTTCAGTATGCCAAGCACAGGGATTGTTGGCTAGGGTGGAAGAGGAAATTGCATCATCGATATGCTGGGTACATTATTGAAGTTGAAGGAATTAATCCATACTAATATTATGATTCAAAAGTGACTGTCAGTTCGTTACTTTTTCACGCCTAAACGACTGAAAGGATCTCAATGAAATTTGGCAGGGAGGTCTATGATATGCCAGGGACAGACATAGGCTACTTTAAAAGCGTGTGCAAAGACACGGGCAGCAGCTTGTTTGTAATGTGACCAGTATTTTCTGAATTTTATGCTTGATTACAATCCCTGTGATTGCTCATAATAGTTGGGTTGTCCGATTTAAGTTTGACAATAATAAAATGTTAAAAATGCAAAGAAATACTAACTAATATATACTAAATTATACTATTTTGGATACAAAATAATAATATCATTGGTACAATTCTCTGGGCAATACTTCTTACACTTTCTATCATTATCATAAATTACTAAGTTACCTCATATTTTAATGGATGTTACATATTCTATGACACACCAAGTGGGTTCCTTTCACCATTTTATACCTGCATTTGAATACAAACAAAGAATAATTTCCAGTAATTCACTCATAACTTTATTGCTATATGAATTAAAGTTTAAATTGTTAAACAAAAATGTTCATCTTGAAGATAAATTATTAACACTGACTAAGTATTCCCCAAACAGTGGAAGACAAAAAGCTCTGTATATTTTTAACACCTTCAAATCCACTGCGAGCATTAATCCCTCGCTAAGGAACCACCCTTGACAAGGGAGCACCCGTTTGATAATCACCAAATGGCAAAACTCCCCTTGTTTCGAGGAGGCATGGTCAGCGATGAATGTGTGCTGATGATAAAAGAAAAGAGAATTTATTCCCTGGTCTCTGACAGTTGAAAATTCTCGCATGCTAAGCTAAAATATCATTTTACTCCATTCTGCTGTAACATAATAATTTTGTGATCCAGAGGCAAAACAAACAGCTGATCAATCAACTTTTAAAAACAGCTGTGTTAACATTGACAAATAGGTACTTCTGAAAACTGCAGACATAGAAATCACATTTATAAATTCCATAAACATGTGTCTAAAACGTTACAATTGTAGAATTGGGTTTTTTTGCTGATAACACGGAGTATTTTGCCATTGTTAACTTTTTTGCTTCAAGCTGTTGTTGAAGACTTTGTAATTGTATTGTAATAGAACCTGGCTTGAAAGTTTAAAAAGTATGTGACAAAACCAAGAAACGCATAACTAAATTATTATTTATTTATTATTATTATGTATTACATAATTATTATTAGTTTCGGAGCCTATTCAATTCAAACAAACAAATCATTCCTCTTTATAATTTTATTAGATAAAGCATCGATCGAAGATCGAGCAGAACCGACAACCGCTGGCGTAAACGTGTTTTTGAGTGAAGACCGCGACTCGGCAAACGTAGGACGCCCTCCGACCAGGTGGGATGACGATTTGCGAACGACAGCTGGCAGATGCTGGATGCGGCAAGCTGAAGACAAGGCGCTATGGCGCTCATTAGGGGAGGCCTATGTCCAGCTGCAGTGGACTACTATAGGCTGGTGATGATGAGATAAATATTAGTAAAGATTTGTAAGTGATGAAAATGTATCCTGGCGTGATCACTTTAAATATCACATTAAATAAAAGGAAGTTACGAGCTAGATTGCTCTATGTCACTGATGTCACAATATGTCCTTATTCAACAATCCCTTGCAGGCCCTGATGAAACTGGACACCAGTCAGAAAGTGACGACGCGGAGCGGAATCGAGCAGGAGAATGCTCTCCTCAATGAGTCGGCGGCCATGGAGAGCTCGCTCACGCTGCAGATCATAGAACTGGAGAGCGAAACTAAACAGGTGAGAGATATAATTAAGGATGAAGGTATTCCAGAAGTAAAGTTAAATGTTACAGCATCTCATTCTTAGGGCGATTTGGTCGATGAGCGACAAAGTTCCTTAGTCTCTTGTTGTAAATAAATCTCATCCTTAGGCATACGCTGAGGCCATTGTAAAGTAAGTAATAAAATGTATTTATAATGTAATGTGTCACAAAATTACACATGAACTTATATTGTGGCAATCTTTTTATGACTCCGCTGTATTGACAGCAATCTTAATCGCGGTAAAATAGGATGAAAAAGTAAATAATGTAGAACAAGTCACACAGCATCATCTAGCCCCAAGCTAAGCAGAGCTTGTGTTATGGGTACTAGATAACTGATATACACAATACAATACATACATTATACACATATAATTTAAAGAAATTACCTAGAACTCCCGGAACAAATATTTACAGATCGTTCAAACATTTGTCCCGATGCGAGAATCGAACCCTCAACCTCCTGCGTCGCAGGTGGACCTTCGCCCGCCACGCCACATCTATATGGCGAGACGAGTCATGCTACCTGCCATGATGAAGTAGGTAGTATATAATTATCTTATAACAAAACAATGCCGTGTTAGTTACACCATTTATAACTCAAGAAAGACGAGACAGATTTTCATGGTTTTTGATTTGTTCGATTTTTCTTAGTCCGGAATAGGATAAGAAGTATTAAAAACATTGGAAAATTGACGAAAAAATAACTACCCGAGCGAAGCCGGGGCGCACCGCTAGCAGTTTAAATTAAATACCTTTCTCTTGGTTATAGGCAGCATAGTCAACCTTATTAATTTACGTATTATATACAATAAGAGCTATTAGACAGATTAATTAAATTGTTTTTATAATACAAAACATATTTAAACAAAACTAAGTCCGTCGTCGTGGAAACGAAATATTCAATATTAGAATCGAGTCATCAACATACTTACCTCCCACTCTCTTCGTCAAACCAAGACGAGTTAGAAAGGAAGTGTTTTAAATATTTGCAACGCCGATTTGGCGATGCAATTTTGATTTCGCTTTACGTAAATAACGATCAAAAGTAGCTGGTCTCTCGGGTGTGAAAATTATTCAAATGTCATTCTGTCGAGATGAAACTCGGTAAATAATTAACAGAGTTTCATCTCGTCGGTAGCGGTTTGTGAAACAGATTGGAGGCGAATCTAGACTGTTTGCTTGTCAACTAGGACTAGATCTCAATACTCACGGGATTCCTTAATTAAAAACTCTAATTACATAAAATTCTACAAGTTTTCTTTGGTTCCTTCAACGTGAAACACGATTAAGAAAGAAAAAAATGCGATAGAAAAATTCATTATATTGCACTTAATTTGATTGAGATTTTATCAACCCTGCGGTCAATTGAAATGACCTGTGGTTTGATTCGTAGGTTATAAATAATTACATGGTTCCTTCAGATAGTTTTTTCATCAAGTTATATAGTTTTCTTGTAAATAAGCATAAATTCCATTTTTGTACTTGCACCGTTCCAAAAACGCATGCTCTGTCCCGCTCCTATGAACGCGAAATCCTATACCTCTCCATTTCAGAAAATGGCGCGCATTGCGCCCTCTTATGTTTTATTTACTAAAAGTCTTTGCTTCATAACGCTAGACAATTCACACAGCATTACCTAGCCCCAAGCTAAGCAGAGCTTGTGTTATGAATACTATATTAGGATGTTGTCTATATTAGATGTATCATCAACCAATTAACTGCAATCATTATAGCCTGCTCTGATAAAGCAAAACGGACCTTAAATCCTTTTGATCTCTTTCACTTCTCATTTAAACTTGAGTAGGTATGAGTGCCGTCGCATTATCTGATTAACAACCCAGACGCACTGACGAATCGTGCCTACGCGCTTAATGAAATGGGAGCAATTGACGTACAGTTGACTCACTCCAGGACCCTCCGAGCAGTGCGCCAGAGTCGCCTCTGAATAACACACTGCAGCACTGATATTATCACATTTTAAACCACAGATTTTTTTGAAATTGTGCGCGAAATGTGTATTTACGCGTAATACTTCTTTGTCCATCATCTTTCTATCAATCAGAAGCGCGAATCAAAAAGACCTTACAGCGCGTGATGTAATCCGTATGGCGTAAGCGCCGGGATCCATAACACTGATCCAGAAATACTCATTTATTTCGCCGGCCTTGATTCACTACAGACTTTACTCAATGGTGTGTAGTTTTCGAAGTGCACGTTTTTTGTGTGCAGCGAGATTCCGCGTGTGATAGTGCGATATAGTGCCAAGTGTTAAATAATGTGTTGAGATTTCGCGACAAAAATGAATGGAGGGGAGGAGGTACGAATATTTCATCTACGAATTTTCTAAAGGCGAAAGATTGTGAAGTATGTTTGTGCGCTATCAATGCCAAAGACTAGGATGAATTGGATGTATTTTATTAGATCTGGAATAATTTTGATTCCTTTTCAATCGAATTTTGCTTGGATGTATTTTATTATATCTGGACTAATGTTGATTCCTCTTCTATCGAATTTTGAATGGATGTACATATTTTATTAGATCTGGACTAATGTTGATTCCTTTTCTATCGAATTTTGCATGGATGTATTTTATTAGTTCTGGAATAATTTTAATTCCTTTTCTATCGAAAGAATGAAGAAACGAGAATCGAATGTCGTGGGAAAGAACTAGTTTGTTTAGAATTATTTCTACCTTAATATTTCAACACTTGACATAACACCAATATTAATGTAATGTTACACCTAGTTTACACCAATAAATCATTTATCAACACGAATAAATAAGAGATAAGTCGTTTAAATGTTGGTAACATTCATACGAAGCACTCTCCCGATCTACTAAAGAGGTTCAAGATTTTTTTTAAACGAAATGGGCTCGCTTATTGAGGCAAAGACGAGCGTTCGCCTCGCGCGGGGAAGTCGAGAAACGAAGGCAAGAGCCTCGTCCAGTGATATATCACTGGTTTTTATCCATAAATTTGTTATTGCTCGAATTAATACTCTTTCTTTTTTAATATTATACACTGGAGGGCGAGCAGCAGCGCCTCTTGCAGAATAGATCTACCACCGAACTGCGATCCCCAACCTGCATGCCCAGCGTGGGAATTATGGGCATTACCCCCCATGAGATAAAAAAGGGGGAGGCCTGCGTCCAGCAGGTGGATCATTATAGGCTGTTGAGTCGGTTTTATTTTATTATTATATATTCTAAAGTATTTATTAGAAAATACTTAGACGAAATCTCATCAAAATATGTTAAATAACTAGCAAATGAAAATGTCTTTTCCGTAGATGTATGTATATCTGAGTAAAAGTGAGATTTAGAGGAAACTGCGATTTTAATATATAGGCCTATAGGGTCAATCGTTTTTCAACTCCCATAACTTACTAACAAGAATCCTAAACTTTTGATGTTCACCAAAAATATTAAGAATTTTCCGTGCAGTCAAAACGTGGGTTTTTGGGACTCATTTCGCCTTAAAAACAAGATGTTTATATAGAATAAATGGGTGCGTTCATCTAAGGTACCGAGTGAGCGAACCGTAAGCTTTTATTTTGTATGTCTAGTTTAGGCAGAGAGATACAAAATTGCCTACTATAATAAGCTAATAAGCTACTCCAGACGTATTAAAAAAAGCTATAGTAGGTATCACAAACTGCCCTTTATTTTCGAAATTTCCTTTATTTATAGTATATTATTTAATAATAAGATAAAATAGGTGGCGGCGCTATTTAGGTATTTGGTAGCGCCTAATTAAAAGATAGCGAACTACATTAACTGTAAAAGAAACCACGTTGCGTGCTCTCCACTGTGCAGTTCCGAGCAATACCAGTCAAATATTCCTTGCGTTTCCTCCGAGGTCTGGTCTTGCGGTGCTCCTCAGTCCGCTTCGTTTGACGTATTTTAATATTAATCGCGTATGTTTATTCATCACGGGGCGGGGGGAGTTGCTCGTATTTCATGTGGTGTGTTTACCCCGGTAATGGGGCATTGTTGACACTTGTTAGTCCCTGGCAGCTTGCCAAGGGAGTACGGCTCGAGTATGTATCACTAGCTTCTGCATGGGACTTCACACGACCTGTTCGACTCCCTGATCTGTTCAATCGTCCTTTTAATTTGTACCTATTGGTGTCTGTTGCGCTGGCGTGTTTGGGAGTGATTTTGTTGTTGAAAACACAGAGTTTAATTTGATTTCAATTTTTATTTCTCCAGAGCACATGTTTACAAATTCGAGTAGCAATGGGAAGTGCCTTTCATCTCAATCAAGGAAACGGAATCTACTCATTTCCATAGAGAAGTAACATAGAGTGTGGCATAGATATAAAACATTCATAGACAAGAAATCGTCGATATGATGGACAAGTTTGTTGGATGCCAACAGTGTCTATTCGGCTATCGCAAAAACTAAACTAATTTGATACCACTAAAAACCTAATGTACCTCTCTTATCGATGTACATACGAGAAGGAGGGCGCAATGCGTGCCATTTTGTGAAAAGGATAGGCATAAGATTTCGCGTTCGTTAGAGCGGGATAGAGCATGCGTTTTATTGATTATGACATATATTTTAAGTGCTGTCAAGTTAATTGAGTGCAAGTTTACTTTAATTGCTGTGCCCTTTTAAAGCCTTTGACTACCTTGGTAATGACAATATGTGTCACTTTACTGACAGTGACCAGTTTCTGGAAATATTCAACTCTGATCCACTTGAATTGGTGTCAAGTGGATCAGAGTTGACTATTTTTGATATTCATTTACTTAAATTCTCATTCTCAAAATTTATTAAGATCTGTAGGTACTGCCGATTGGTCGTTCAAAGCAAGAGACAAGAGATATGTTTGAATTAATTACGCTGCGCTGCTACAGCAGCTTCGCAGGCGTTTTTCTATAGAAATATTTTATTATTTGTTGTAAAAAAGTAACCATGTCCCTCCCCGGTATAGGTACAATTTTTTCTCCATAGATATAGGATAGATAGATTAGGATCCTTTTAATTGTAAAACGTTACAGACAGACTGAGCTTCTTTCGCAGGAATATGAAATTTTATGGATGTAACAGACATACAGAGTTACTTTAGCATGAATATTATATCTATGGATGTAATGTTCAATGGAGTTCGAATAACTTGTTATCTTTTAAGGTGCTTCTGAGCTTTTTGTCCAGATTTGGAGATTGCCCAAAAGTGATACGAAGTTAATGATATCGGAAAGCGATTTATCAGAATTTATTATGGGCGGTTTTGCAGAAATATGGACTTGGCCAAATCTTTTGCAAAATAAAGTATCATTTTACCTTTCCCTTCAGTTTTCTTTCGTTTCAAATTATTTAGTCCTATCTTGTCCAACTTAACCTACCTTTTTATAAATGCGATATTTTGGATCACAGTAAATATTATTAAAGTATACATCAGTCTTGATCTTTTATTCATCATCATCAGCATTAAGTTATCACCCACTGAATCGACCGTCAGAATTCCGGTAGTATAAGCACCTCCTTAAATAATGTTTACCGCAGACATTCCATGTAGCCTTAGTAATATGGAAAAAAGTCTAAAGCTATTTCCACTTCGTGAAAAGACAGATTTAGAGCACAATAGGTAATATTAGTCACGGCATAACGAACTTTACTCACGAAAGATTCTAAATTCTTCCTATCGTCAATCAAAACTGAACCTTGCTTAGATAGATTGCTGAATGTTTTTTGCTTGAGAGTATGTTACCGTTGGTTTTAGCTGGTTTAAGCCACGGTTAGGTTATGTTCCGTGTTCCGTGCGTGTTTGAGCTGCTAGGCAGGTCGTTTCTCTTATCAGTGTGCCTAATTAGTGTTTATTGACTCAATCTGAACGCGCTATCGGCATCCTTGGCGTTCTCTCCTACACAGGTGTTAGTTGGTGATTTTTAGTAAAAATCACCAACTAGACTAGTCTCTAGACTAGACTTCTCTAGACGAACTTATTTTTGTTTTGAAGATCTGTAAAAAAATTACAGATCTTCAAAACAAAAATAAGTTCACTACTTTGACGGTTTTCCGTGTTGATGTATTTTCAGCGATTACTTCCTCTCCATGGTTTCCGATTTTAATATTCTTTCTTGATTAGAAAAGGGTGTACCTCAGGGCTGGTCAGTCCTATATTTTGTCAGGATCTCGTATTGGGATCCATGTTAAAACCGTGAAGCCTGTTAACTATTATCAATTTCGTGCCTGTTATTTTCTAGTCGACTTGTCCATACATTAATGATTCTCACGCCCAGCAACTGAACAACAAAAGCTGCTGTTACTGATCATACCTGCATTAGACTGAACACATTCGCTGCCCAGTCGACTTACGCAAGTGGTCTAATTGGACATTTGCGTCGTGGACAATAAAAGTGTTAACTTGCTTTATATCCATAGAAATATCAGGCCAAGAAAATGTTATATGTAACTAGTCGTAAAATTAATTATTTGTGCCACTGTCACCATTGCATGCTAGGAAAATTAGAAATTCTGTTTTTTTAGTATTTCAGTATGATTGCATGTTATTTAAATTCTGTTACAATTGTTAAAATATCTTTATTTATAAAGTAGGTACTACAGAACTCGCGGAATAAAGTCTCTCGTTTTTACGACTTTCAAAGCAACTAACAAAGGAAATATATTAATTTAACTCGAGCTCGACGTTGTAGATAAAAACTCTAACTGAAATTCCGAGTTTTACTTTCCATTGGCATGATATTCCGAAATGAAAAGAGAATTTGCTCGCAATTTTCTGTGTAAAGAGCCTCAAAATCTGCATGTTGAGCTGGCTTTATGCTTTTGCCTCTTCAAATAATTAGGACTCCTTATGTGCATGTGCGTGCAGGCTTGTCTGAGACAGTAATACGAGTACCACCACGTGGTGCGTTCAATTTTATAAAGCGATTTTATAAATTCTTTCGCTATTCTATTATATAGAATGATGTTTTTATTACTGAGTATTTGTTTCGCTTAACACTGTTTTTAAAATAGTGTAAAATTCTGACAGGACAGACGGACTACATTTCATTAAACTGCTCGCTGACTGCAAATTTGCAGTGTAAATGCAGTTACTACAACTGCAATAAAACTACAAACCAACCGTGCAGTCCGATTGCAGTTCCAACGTGCAGTCGTTGAACTGCACGCCAACTGCACCTCCCATAAAGATGAAATGAAAATAATATAGACAATTCACACATCATTGTCTAGAAAGAGACTAAACACAAAGAATCATTAGAGTCACAAGAGTCATTTGAATCCTCAGATCATTAGAATGTTATGTTTCAAAAAAATCTTGGAAATAGAGGGCTAAACAAAACTCAAACATTCGAAAGTCGTATTTTTCCACATACAACTCCATTTAGGTAAAAGTTTTATCGACCCAGCACATGTCCTTGATAACACCTGGCGTACCTATAGTACAAATAGGTACCTTTAGTATAGGTCACTGCCACTTATAAAACAACAAAAGGTCAGTGTTTTAATTAAAAACCCATACTTCCATACCTATCTATCTATACAGATCTATGCTAAAGTAAAATACTAAGTGTAAGTAAACTGCCTTTTTGTGACCAAAACAAAATACTAATTACTAATGATTTTTTTAGTTGTTATGTTAACTAATTCTTGCCGCAATCAACTCCACGATCACTCCATAGCCATACAGATACATGAAAAATACTACTATGTAGGTACCTACTACAAATGTAGCTATGTAAGTATTACAAATGTAGCTACAAACAACAAATGTAGCTTTGTCCTAGAGACAGCTACATTTTTGTAGTGAAGTCGCGGTTAACAGCTAGTAAAACATTAGCGATTGATTTAAATTGCCCGAGAGATTTTGATTATTGGGCTTTTTAGTTTTCGTACATTTTACAAGGAATTTAACTGACGAAAAAGTAGTTTACCGTAAATTTTCATTTATTATCTATCAGTTGAAAAGATAAAAAAATAAAATCCGCAAAAAAAAAAACCGCGCAATGCATATCAATTCACCTTAACCCGAGTAGAACCTACTGATGCTGATAAAATAATAAAAAAGCATCTTGTCAAATAAATACTTATTATTTATATTGAGGGTAGTTGGTGCTCTCGGCAGTTCAGTGTTCTTCAAATATATAGCCACATCTGTGATGATCACGTACGTTGGTTTTTTCTCCTCGTGACGGTGTCAATCACAAAAATCAATTTATTTTTGAACGTTTGACACAATGGATATCTGGAAAAAGGTATTATATATATTCTTTTACTAACGCACAGGTACTAGAAGATTCAACTTTTCAGATTTTATCTAACCGACGACGTTGAATCTTCTTAGTTTTTAACTAACCGAAGAATCGAAAAACAAAACGGGGTTCTATGTTCGGATTTATGTTTGTTGATATTTTCCACATGTTCCACTAGTGGACAAAATCAATAACACCTTATTTCTTATTTGATAATAATTACTATTTATAAACCTATTTATAGTATAAAATTTGACTTGTCTAAGTGCTTATTTTGTCAGCCTAAAGAAATAAACGTTATTGAATTGATTTCACTGTGAATTATGGATTGAATTGGAAAATTCATTTGTGGAAAATCAATTCGCTTTTGTAATGATCCCGAAGAGGTCCCATATAAATTTTATTCTTGAGGGATAAGTATTTGTCTCGAAAAACTACTGTGTAAATGCTAATGATTTTGAAATCGTTTTTCTAGTTCAAAACAATCAAAGTAGTAATTACGAATTGTTTCTGCCCACGGCATCGCATGTCGGGCACAGACCAAACGAGAGGGAACGAAGGCTAACGAGCGAACGCGAAAGAACCAGTGTGGACGTCATTGCGAACGCAAGCGAGCCCAAACGAGGGTCTTCGTAACGTAAAAAAGCAGCTTTTTAGACATAGACCTACATTTCTATGTATTTTAGCTCATATTTTTATTAATATCATTTAAAAAATTCCCAAAAATTTTCCATTTCGACAGGACTCGAACCTGCGCCCCACCCTCAGTACGGGTGTGCTCTAACCAACAAAGCCACGAAATCTTAGTCGGCCATTTACAGGGGAAACATTATAGATATTCAAACCTGTTCAAAGACTATAGTTACATTTAGTTAGCTTGATTTATCATTTATACAAGGTATAAAGACACAGAAATAACTGTTTCAAAGTAACCTACGTTTCAAACATCATTACTCTGTAGGTATTATGTCAGTCCACAGCTCGGTCATAGGCCACTCCCAGTGCATAATAACACCATATCCTGCATTCCTCTTAGGCCGGGACTTCCATCGTTACTCATAGCCGTCATTTATAGACGTCCTACACATTGAGTTTACGTTGTACAAAATACACAAAAGAAATGTATTTTATTTTAAGCTCGAATATCGCACCTAGCACCTGCCAATTTCCATATTCGTGGTCAGCGTAAAACAGTCGTTGACCCTAGGCACCGACTCTGAGGCGACTATTTCCATAAACGACATCCGATTGCAATTATCTTTAGATAGAAAGCTATCGAATCTGCATTTTTCTTCAGCGTGATCTCAAAAGTAACGTCTGCCGATATCCATATTCATGTACATATAGTTAGGACTTTGTGATAGCGGTTAATATTCTTAAAATAAAATACTCTTGGGAGTTTTTCCTGCGAACTTATGAGAATTTTCTAATACAATATACTTTTACTCCATCCATGATTACATCAATGATGTAAATGCTTAACCAGATGTCGCACAGTTCCGTTTTACATTTTCAAAAAGCAAAAACTTGAACTTACGCCGCTCTGCTCTGTCCCGCTCTTATAAACGCGAAATCATATGCCTTTTCTTTTTACAAAATGGCGTCATCAGTACTCCATCCATACGCCCATATCTTATAACATGATTTAAAAATTCAACTCCTAATGCGTAAATATTCCAAACAATCAATGATAAAAAAATATAGAAACTGGACCATAATGGAATGTAATTATATACCTAGTATTAACACCTCTATGTACAACAGTTGTAAAGTTCATATTTCTGTATTTCTCAATGAAAATATTGTAGCAGATTCTCGCAGTATTGTACTGAAATGGTTTCCGCATTGTCTGCCCCCGGTTTGCGGACGCTAAACCAACAGGCGCTTGGCAGTTATGGCGACCGCGCCTCTAAAACTCAAATAGGTAGGGCGCAATCAGCAAAGTGCTGTGTCGTGAATTATATTATTAGCGGACGATCGATACAGCTACGACGACGGTAATTGTCTTCTATGGCTTCATTCAGGCCTTCATGGACGATTACGTTGGGCTACCGTCGAAGATATGTTAAATGTTAAGTTTTGACGACCTCTATGGCGTGGTGTGAGTAGGTCCGCCTGCGACGCATAAGTTTGCGGGTTCTATTCCCGCCTTGGGAAATATGTTTGTGCGATCTGCAGATATTGGATCCGGGTGTTCTGGCCGATTTCTGCATAATAAAAAGAACTGTCTAGGTATGTATTGTATAATGTATATCAGTTATCTAGTATCCATAACACAAGCTCTGCTTTGCTTGGGGCTAGATAATGCTGTGTGAATTGTTCTGCATTATTTATTGATTTATGTTCAAGCAACCTATTGAATCCCGAATTCATGACGTGACGGAAATGTGAAAAGTGAACCAAATAGCATGCCATTGAAATAGCGTATTTTAATGTCGTGCTGTTGACGCGATATATGACAATAACCATAGCTACCGGCTGCTATATCAGAAATTAAATAAAATGCTAGAAATGGATTTCGATATACACTTTTCTCTCCCGATAAACGTGTGAGAAACGAAATTTCATAGAGGTTTCCGTCCCGCTTTTAATCAACTTTCTGAATATGTGTAGTATAAAATAACTTGATAAACATCTGTTTTCTTGATGAACTCAAAGCTGCAGGCAGGTGCTAATCCCTATGGTTGAAATGGTCTACTGTCACGCAGACTTGTTATGTCCGTAGGTGTTTGAGTGTGTTCAATGTCTTTTAAGCGACGTAACGAAAAAACTAGAGGAGTGGTTCTATGTTCGATTGTAAGGTTTTATATGTTAGTAGATTTATCAGTCGATTAAGGGCTGATTTCGAAAATTCTTTCGATTATGTATGCAGAAGTATGTAATTCCGAGGTGGTACATACCATAACATCCCCTAAGATCCTCAGACGCTGGCTGCATTGCCCGCTGTATGGCAATGCTGATGCGCTGCGCCATATACTCACCAGCTCTCAGGTCATGCGTCGCTTCGACCAGACGCTCAAATATATTTTTTATATTCAAATAGTTTTTTGCCTAGGTCCCTGGTTGCTTTTTTTTCTCTATAGGACTCACCTATAATCAAATATAAGCAAATTAAACATTTTTCATATTTTTACGTCGAAAATGACTGTTTTAACCCTATTTGTTTTGTATTAAAATCGACAATACCTTACGTTTTCTTTGTTAACTTAGGTATATTGTCTAGTTACAGAATAATAACAATGTGGATAATACAAAAAGTTTTTAGTGACTATTTTTAGTATTACAGAATATATTACGAATTGACGTTGCGAGCAGCTGTCGCGGAAACCTTAAAATAACGCATTGTTCGCTCCAGCATTGGTCTGGTGGTTTTAGCTATGCAGCGTTACACCTGAAATCGCCTCTCGATGTGACCCCTCTGACTATATCAAGCCAGAAGGTTCCATTCCATCCAATCCAATCAAGACTGAGTTCAACGTGAAATAAGAATCACCAATATTGATGCGACGTGTCCATTCAATGTCTTACACTAGGGACAAAGATTATGGAGATTGCTATCGTTGAAAAAGTTTACTGCAATGCGCGTATCTTATAAATCTATCTCTTTAACAAACGAGCTGTAGGGAAAACTGAGTCCTGAGTGTGTAGGTATACGTGGATTCAGCTTATAATAAAATTGTAGTGATATTTTTCGATTCTGCAGTGATAAGAACACATCATTGAAAAATAGATTATTTGTATAAAACACCATGTTAGTCTACAAGCTAAACACTTGTTAGGACGTCCTTGAAGTATGAGAATATACTTGTACAGGATGTCCTGCTCTTCCATACAAATACACAGATTTAACAAATCATCATCATCAGTCTGTATTAGTCCACTGCTGGACATGAGCCTCCCCTAATGAGCGCCATAGCGCCCCGTCTTCAGCTTGCCGCATCCAGCATCTGTCAGCAGTCTTTCGCAAATCGTCCCACCTGGTCGCTAAATGCAAAAATCGCTATCTAGCTCTTGACTAGCCCGTAACCACCGATTGCTAGGTCAGGCACAAAGCTTAACCACATTATATACATTACAACTATGAATGATAATCGCTTTACTGGTTTTTATCTCATGGGGGGAAACCCCCATAATCCCCACGTTGGGCATGCGGGTTGAGGATCGCAGTTCGGTGGTAGATATATTCTGCAAGAGGCGCTGCTGCCCATCCCCCTTTGTATGTCCCTTAGTTCCCTCTTACGACAAGCACGCCACGGGAATAGTGTGCAAATTCCAAGTTGGCACCATCCGGCTGGCACAGGCACAGGGTTCTTCTATAACGTCTTCTGTCCAATCATGTGCCCCTTTCTTTCATCAGCAACTTCCCAGCCATTGTTTAAAAGTCGTTTGACCATCGGGCGCGTGGTCTTGTAGCCGTCGTTGAGCGTTTCGTCAAAAATCATAGTATATAAATAAGTTAGGCACCCCTTGGCGAGGTATTCTTCAAAACATCTCCATTCCGTGGAACAACCAGAATTTCCCCGTGGATTAACTAGAATTTTCCGCGAATTTTCATTCGAAATTACAGTCATAAAGTGCCCATAACCCTGTAGATACAAATTGTTTTTTTCGACTTCCGTGACTCGGTATAATGAGAGTGATTCCGCCCTTTATTGACATGACAACGTCCCTTAACCTTGGCCTGAACATGTCGATACGCTGACATCATTAAGGATAAAATGCTTACTTTCCGATAGCATCCATGTTTGTGAATATGTGTACGTAGGTACGTGTTATATGACAAAACCGGAATATACAAGAGGAATATTGTGTACGTACGTGTTTTACGTCTATGTATGTTATATGTCAAACCTAAATATTTTATATTTTAACACAAGCAGCAGTCAGCACCCAATTTATTCATGATTTTCTCGATTTATTAGACTAAGAAGACGACGCAGAAGCGGAAATTATTTTTAATATTAAACTGTTTAACGGTCAGTTGTGTTTTTTGTTGTCGCCATTATTAATACAGCCGTTAACGGTAGCAATGAATCGTATGAAATCGGTCTTATTAATCCGACTTGTCCCACAGCTGGCGAATTGATTCCCCCTGAATCCTCCATCGTCTTAATCCTTGGACATACGCCCTAAAAGTATCAATTTCGTTACTTATGAAGAAAATTAATTTATAATAAATGCTCGACAATCCACACAGCATCATCTAGCCTCAAGCTGAGCAGAGCTTGTGTTGTGGGTAACTAAATTGGACTTTCTAAAATCCCAACGGAACGTAGGATCCTTGCTAAAATCATATAATTCAAAAAGATAACTAATAACATTTTGTCATTTCAGTTACGCCACGAGCTAGATCGCGTGGTGAGTGAGCGAGACAGACTGCTTGCCGAGAGCTCCGAACTCGGAGCGCACAAGCAGACGAGAGAATCGGAACGCGCTGCTCTAAGAGCAGAGCTCAGAGAAGCTAGACAGAGGGAACAGAGGCAGTTGGTGGACATTAGTGATTTGGAGGACGAGAATATCTCGCTTCAGAAGCAAGTTTCAGCGCTTAGATCTTCACAGGTAAGATCTTGGCTTTTTCAGCTGAAAATTTGAAATACTAACTAATTTAGGAAAAATAAAAGTGTTTTCAATTCTTTGTCTTATACAGGGCTATTTTTAAAACACCAGCAACCTTCAGTGACCTGTTTCCTGGCATCATCAGCAACAACGTTTGTTCTGCGACTTTTGAAATAACTTCATATTCATAGTAAATTAATTAGAAATTATTAGAAGTAAAAAAAAGATTAAGTTTTAATTACCGCGTCGTCCTTGACGACTGGGCGGCGCAGCGAAATTATGAAAAGTCATAGAACAATCTTTTTTTTTTATCCCAAAAGTTATTAAGATGACTTGCATACTAGGAACTATTTATTACTAGGTAAAGATAAAACTATACAAACAAAAAAAAACAAATGAAACAAAAACAAAACATAAAAATGGGAAAAAAGGGTCCCCACCTCAGCATGTGTAGCATTTGGCTGCGCCCAATGCTACGCTGGTTTTCAGGTGGAGCTCGAGTGAGGAGTAATAAGTAATAACATAATAAAAAGTGATACCTGACGTTGTTGCTGATGATGCTAGGAACATGGTCTCCGAAGGTTGCTGGTCTTTTAAAAATAACCCTATATAAGTCGTCTTGGATGCGTGAAGCGCAAAAGTGATGTGACTTGAGAAATCCAAAGGATGTCTTTATTTTGGCGTTGGTTAATCTGAGACTGATGATGATAAAAAATTGTGTTATTTTTAGAAATCTTGCATTTGGTGATCCATTAGAGACTTTTGAACCTTATGTCTATAACAGATTATCGTCCTACTCTGTCCCACAGCTGGACAAACGCCCACAAAATATAAATAATCAACTCTCTCTCCCTTTAGGTTGAATTCGAAGGTCTAAAACATGAGGTCCGTCAATTACGCGAAGAGGCAGAAAATGCGCGCGCCACAGCGGAAGAAACCGCTGCATTGCGGCGGATCGCTGAACGACAGCTCGCGGAGGCGCTTGAAGCGCTACAAGCGGAGAGGGAAGCCAAGTTTGCAGCGAAGAAAGAGCTGGATGCGCATCTGAGTAGAGAAGCAGCTTATAATATTACTAACTTGGCGTATAGTATACGAGGTAAGGGGATATCACACAGGTCTTACAGGTCAATATATTTAAAAGCTCACACAATCAGCGGAGCCCGGCAGCACCGAAAACTCCATCTAACAACTGATAAAATCGTGAAACCCTTCTATGGCCTGGTACAAAGAGTGGGATGCCTGTCGCCGCCATCTTGGTTCCCGCATCCCCACTCGTAACCTGGAAAGATAACACTATCAGTTGTCAGTTTTCCAAAGTTTGTCAATGTCATCTTTTGGAGAAACAAAACCATGAACGATTTTTATTCAATGGTAAGATCTCATATTTCATATTTTACCGGTCATATTATTATATTAACCCCGCCTTCCTTCCATGACTGTGATATTTCCTTGAACTGTACACTGGCAGCAAAGTGACAAACCAGAAACATATTGCCAAAAACAAAGAAGTCAAGTCAAGAGGGTTGATTTACATATCTACGACCCTTACCAAAGCTACCCATAAGATAATAAAACCACTCACCGCTACCTAAAATACACGCTTCGTCTATATTATATTTATGAAAACTTGTTGTGCACTCATAAAAATATCAAATGGAACTAAAAAAAAAGATATACATACTAGAAATAAGAATAAACTTGCTGTGCCCACAACTAGGCTACACAAGATTACTGTATCTTTTAAAGGACAATGTATACGCTTCTATAACAAAACTCCAAGTGAATTGCAAAAATCCTACTAATATTATAAACGCGAAAGTTTGTAAGTATGAATGGATGGATATTTGTTACTCTTTCACGTAAAAACTACTGAACGGATCTGGATAAAATTTGGCACAGATTATAGTCTGGAATAACACATAGGCTATTTTTTATCCTGGAATTCCCGCGGGAACGGGAATTACGCGAGTGAAACTGCGAGGCGCTGCTAGTTATCAATAAATATGTAAATTCAAACAAAACGGAATTAAATCGACAAAATATGATTTTAATCTAATAAATCAAATTGAAATCAAATTAATTGAAATTAGATTAATTAATTTATATTAACCCTTCATCTGGTCCAGTTTAAAGTCGCCCAGCGAGCTATGGAGAGAGCTATGCTCGGAGTTTCTCTGTAGGATAGGATTCGTAACGAATACATCCGACAGAGAACTAAGGTTATCGACATAGCTCAAAGGATTAGCAAGCTGAAATGGCAGTGGGCTGGCCATATCTCGAGAAGAACCGACAACCGCTGGGGTAAACGTGTTCTTGAGTGGAGACCGCGACCTGGCAAACGTAGTGTAGGACGCCCTCCGACCAGGTGGGATGACGATTTGCGAAAGACTGCTGGCAGATGCTGATGCGGCAAGCTGAAGACAGGGCGCTATGGCGCTCATTAGGGGAGGCCTATGTCCAGCAGAGGACTGATTTAGGCTGATGATGATGATGAACCCTTCATCTGTGGCGTATTCAATGACCAGTTGAGAGCTTGTGTTAAGTTTTTTCACCGGCTTAATCTATTAAGTTTGAATTACGGTACAGTGTAAAAATACGTTCTTTCCATCTACAGGTATGCCAGAAGACGGTACGGAAGAAGACGGCGAGCCAGGCGGCTCCTCGTCAGCAGAGCTGGCCACCGCCATGGGAGACCACCATGCGGACCTGTTCTCGGAAGTACATCTGCACGAGATATCCCGTCTCGAGAAACAGCTGGAGCAAGCGCATAATGAAAACGTGAGTCGAAACACAACCTTATTGCTATGTAGATAGGAGCTAGGGAGACCCCCATGCAGACCTGTTCTCGGAAGTACATCTGCACGAGTTTCTGTCTCGTGAAACAACTGGAGCAAGCTCATAATGAAAACGTGAGTCGAAACACAACCTTATTGCTATGTAGATAGGAGCTAGGGAGACCCCCATGCAGACCTGTTCTCGGAAGTACATCTGCACGAGATATCCCGTCTCGAGAAACAACTGGAGCAAGCTCATGATGAAAACGTGAGTCGAAACACAACCTTATTGCTATGTAGATAGGAGCTAGGGAGACCCCCATGCAGACCTGTTCTCGGAAGTACATCTGCACGGGATTCTGTCTCGTAAAACAACTGGAGCAAGCTCATAATTAGCGTAGCATTGGGCGCAGCCAAATGCTACACATGCTGAGGTGGGGACCCTTTTTTCCCATTTTTATGTTTTGCTTTTGTTTCATTTGTTTGTTTAGTTTTATCTGTACCTTGTAATAGTTCCTAGTATGCAAGTCATTTTTTAATAACTTTGGGTTTAAATAAATATCTTTCTTCTTCTTCATAATGACTGAAACTCAGGAGGTTCGTTTCCCGCCACGTGACATAAGCTTGTATTATATAATTATTGTTTTATCCATTGCAACTTCCTAAATGGGTACATACTGTGAATGTTGGGGTCATAAATGAAAAGAGTTTATTTTACACTTAAACACGATCTATTACACAATTAATACTTATACAATGTTTATAAAATATATATCAGTAACGTTTATTTCTTTAATCTTACAAACTAAGCACTTAGACAAGTCAAATTTTATACTATAAACAAGTTCATAAATAGTAATTATTATCAAATAAGAAACAAGGTGTTATTGATTTTGTCCACTAGTGGAAGAAGTGGAAAATAAACCACTAGTAAGTGTATATAAGACTTACAAACAAATACAATATTTGCATATCTAAGTCTAAATATAATCTGATTTAGATACAAGTCAATAATAGTTTGATGGGAAAGACGTTGTTATGAACCGCGATGTTTATGTGGAGCGGCGCGGGTGAGCGCATGTCGAACGGTCCCACGGTACGTGAACGCTGAGTTGCATTTACTTAGGTACTTATTGTACGAAGTACGAACCTAATCACTAAGACCTGATGACTGTTTGAATGCAGTAAATAAAAATACTGAATACAGTCCTTCATAATGCCGATTGAAAATGTCCAGTATTAGTGTAAAAGTATTTATGTATTGATTGATATATTCCAGAGTCAGTTATCGGCGTCCATGCGCAGTGCGCAGAGCGCTATGGAGAGCGAGAGCGCGTGCGCGGCGTTGCTGCGCGCCGGCCTCACGCGCGCGCACTCGCGGGTCAACGCGCTGCACTCACTGCACACGGAGTGCAAGCCACTGGTACGTATTTGTAAAGAACAGTGAACAATATCAACGAAAATCTGCATCAGTTGTCAACCGATAGACGGTCTGTCTGACTGCTACATATAAGTTAGAACAAGAATTTCACTATGTACTTAACTTATTTTAAAATGCGATGGTGGTGCACACAGAGTGTATCCGGCCATGGAAGTATTAAAAGCTTGCTATTATATCTAAAAACGGCGGAAACTGGCCGAGTTTTGTCGAGTCAAAGAAGTCTGTAATCATCTTTAGCCTTTTGACAACTGTGAAATATTATTGAGGTGGCATCAATTCGACTGTCATTGCGTGTCAATTCAGGAATATTGCGAGAATCTCATAAAATAAAATTGTATGTCTTTGTTAACAGGAGGACGAAAAGGTTGAAAACGGTTCCATATCCTCCCGCGCCGCGAAATGGTTGACCTGGTGGCGCGTATCCGGCGGGGAACTGTCGGCGCTCGCCGCCGCCCTCGCCGAGATACAGTCGGCGGCGGCCGGCGACGGCGCGCAAGCGGTTAACAGGAGTCAGCTGGCGGAGCTTAGCGACCGCGTGGCTGAGAGCGAGGTGAGCCTTATCCTCGTGCACTGAAGGTTCACTATACAACTACATCTGTCGCTTAGATACAGTCTGCAATGGGTACAGAATGCGCTCTAAAAGATTTACAAGGCATCTGACAGTTATCTGTTTTAAGACAGGATAAAGAAGAAGTAAGGTCAGCGTCAGGTTATAATATTCGCACAAAAAAGAACGAGACTAACAGTCAACAAACAACTTTAGTCACGGCGCGGTTTCATTGTAATATAATGTTTGTACGTCTGTTCTAACCACCTATTTCCCCCAGGTCCGCTGCGCAGCCCTAGAAGCGGAGGCGGAGCTGCTCCGAACTCTCGCTGGTGGCGCCGGACGCGCGCTGTGGGCCGCCGCCCCCGCGCTCTCCTCATGCGCAGACACGCTCGCGCAGATCTACCACCACGTGTGTGCCGTCAACGGGACCACGCCGGAGCGCCTGCTCTTGGAGCATGCAGGTACCGTGTGGATTACATCCCACCGCTGCCACCATGACCAAAGAGAAGCAAACTAAAAATTATCAACTGTCATCAGCAACATCAGAGCATTTGTTCTAGTGTCACTTCCTGACGTCATGACCACAGAACAATATAGCGTCAACTGCGCCCAGCGTTTTCGTTAAGTATCAAAATTAATTGAGCTGTTTATCCTGTTTACAGGTGGCGCGGCGGGCGCTGCGAGCGCGGCCGGTGGCATCGCGGAGGCCGATGCGGAGGCGCTAGCCCTCGCTGCGGGAGAATTAGAAGGTAACCTGGCTTAACAAAGTCACTCCAATTAAAAACTTCCTTCAATCAATCCATTGGTTTGGTTATCCTCAGTTGGATTTTGTCAAAGGAATTTCAATAACCGGCAAGCTGACGACAGGGCGCTATGGCGCTCATTAGGGGAGGCCTATGTCCAGCAGTGGACAAATATAGGCTGATGGTGATGATGACGCTATTAGGGAAGTTGGTGTTAATCAATCTCTCGCCTACAAATTCAGCCCCAAACACAAATTATGGTAAACATCAAACTTAGAGTTTCACCCACCTTAAAGGTTTATTTGTCGCTTTACTTGAGTCTACATATCGAAGCGACTGAAATCCTACTAATATTATAAACGCGAATGTTTGTAAGTATGGATGAATGGATGGATGTTTGTTACTCTTTTGTCTATAGCGATAAGGCCACCTTTATACTTCGTCTACTCGTATATTTTCTGTACTGTTTTCTGTGTTTATGCGGTACAATAAAGTATGTATCGATGTAATTTTTTTCTAATGTATTTGTCAGGGCTCCGCGCGGCGGGCGGCGTGGCGCGTTCCGCTGACACGCTGCTAGACCAGCTGACGCATCTCCGCGCCGCGCTCGACACCGCACTCGACTCCAGAAACCGGCACCAACCTGGTGAGAACACATCTTGTATATCAATACTTCGCATAAATTCAGCGACTCAAACTAACCGCTGGTTTTACCCCAGTTCTTCATCATTATATCAGCCGATCGACGTCCACTGCTAGACATAGGCCTCCTCTAAAGACACACAATGACCGATTTTGCGCCTGCATCAAGCGATTTCCCGCGACCTTCACTAGGTCGCCCGTCCATCGCGTGAGAGGCCTACCTACACTGCGCCTTCCGCTACCTAGTGGTCGCTCCTTACAGTTTTAATTTTTTATTTATCACAATTTTAAGATGAAAAAGAGGGGTATTAATTTATAGTTTTGTTTTGTTTAAAGTGTGATCTATGGGTCAGTCTTCATAGACATTATTGATGACCTGTATGTTTTTGTTTTTTTTTATTCATGCAATGATGATTTTAGATTAACTTTCATTAAGGCCCTCTGTTCGGTTGAATCGACCTCGTCTCGAGACGCCGAGGTTTAATAAAAAATATCTATCTGTGTAATGTATTCTATTAAGTATCAATCATCTAGCACCAGTAAGACAAGTGCTGCTTAGCTTGGGGCTAGATGATGCTGTGTTAATTGTTCATTATCCAAAGTGAACCCTTAATCCCTGTCCAATGTTAATCGCAGCTACATACACATTAATTTCCTTTTTTATTTTATTTTGTATATTATTTAACCAGGTCCCTTCCTTCCCTTGAAAACCAAATACCACACCAACACCATGAAGAGAATGAAAGACCAAGCCAATACAAAGGCCAAAATGGCCGATGCAAGAAAAAAATTATACAATTTCATCGCCCAAATACAAGCATTCAATAACATTGCCACAGAGAAACACAACTCTTCCGTCGGAAAAACTGTCAAAGAGATGACAGATTACTTCGAAAATATGTCGAAACCCATGAAGAACATAGACAACCTAGAACCTAGAAACATGAAAACGCTCCCAATTAACCAGAACCTTATTCCTATCATCCGAAACTCTAACATCCTTACCAACACGCCCATTATGAAGAACCGAACTGATTTGAACCTTCACTCGGTGTGGAAAGACTCAAAGTTGTATACCCAGGGGGTTTACAAGACCGAGATTTCAAGACCTAACATTATGGATAGCATTAAGCATTCCCTGAAGAGTAGCCTCTGGAACTGTGTACTCATGATGCAGTACATTGTATGATACCAGAAGCTCGAGAAACGAATTTAAAGGTTATTTTTTAAGTTAAAATTCAGTAGTTATTTCTATGAGAGTAAGTAAAATTTGTGATAGTGTAGAGTAGCTAGTATTTATTTTAGTTAGTCCTTAGATTAGATTCCTGTAGAAAACATTAAATTTCCTGTAATGTGAGAATAGTAAATAAATATTTCGTTTATTAATCTTACTCAAGAGCAAATACATTGCTAATCATAAAAATTTACTCATTTTCATTTGAATTAGATTTTTCTGATGAGCAATATATTTTCTAGTTTTGAAATGTTTCTTTTAGATTATGGTAACAAGACTTTCTATCTCAACAAACAAGCTAACCTAGTTTATTGTTGCGTTTTTTTTTGTTCGATGTAAAAAAGTGAATTTTATTGATCGATAAAAAAGTACATATCTTAAAAAGAACAATCGCCCTTAATAATTTAAATATTATGAGTGTCTCACTGTGATCTCCACCCACTGTGGGTGGAGATCAGTGATCAGTGACCTTTTTCCTAGTGTGGGTGACCCACACTAGGAAAAAGGAAGTTCCAAAAAAATAATATTAGTCCGTCAGTTAGATTATCAGAAGTTATTCGACATGTTTTTTTTCTTTTATCAATCAAACAAAATATGGCAAAGATAAAGCGCGTCAAAGTTGGGAGTGGGGGCTCGTGACGTCACGCCGTGTTAAAAAGTGTCGCACGGCGTGACGTTATTCGGAACTTTAACTGGCTGTATCTCAATCATTTTTTTAATTGACAAAATAATTCGTTTTCGAAACCTTTTAATACTGACGCACTAATTAGATTTTTTAGTAAACTAGCCTTTTCCTTGTGGTGAAGAGACCAAAAAGCAGTGACGCATGGAGTTCTTTTTTTATTATTGTCAATGGATCACCGTTTGACCACAACCTCCCGTGATGGAAAGTGGCGAAGTGGTTGACGGTGTGTCACGAAGGTTTAGAAGACACTTCCAATGTAAATGACTTAAAGTAATGTCCAGTCCTGAACGTCTTTTAACAACTTAGGAATATTGAATGTAGTTCACATATAAACGCAACTTTAACACAAAAGGAATAAAGCTCAGTTTGTAACAATCCTGTCCAGTGTTTTTATTAAATTTAAATTCCCACAGTGATGGAAACAGAAGACCGCGGCGCAGAAATGGCGGAGCTCCAAGAGCAAGTGATAAAACTCAAGTCTCTTCTGTCCACGAAGCGCGAACAGATCGCGACGCTGCGAACTGTGCTCAAGTCCAATAAGAATACGGCTGAAGTTGCGCTGGCTAACCTCAAGTCCAAGTACGAGACTGAGAAGACCATTGTGACAGAGACGATGCTCAAGTTGAGAAATGAGCTGAGATTGCTGAAGGAAGATGCCGCTACCTTCTCAAGTAAGTCATATTACATTACTGATGGTAACTAAACTGATTAACAAAAAATACTACTTAACTAGCTGTTAGGGACATAGATAGATAGATGACTTTATTTGCAACTTCAGACACACACATACAAAATACATCAATTATACAGTACACTAGTAAAAATAACAATAATAAAATAAAACATAAAATAATTAAAATCTAGGTAAAGACATAGACATTTATTTATTTGCTGCTGCAGTACAAACATATATAAAAATATAATTTGAAAGAAAAAGAAAAAAAGACTGTTGTGTTACAGCAGCAAAAAGGTCTCGACTCAGCATGATTGCCTTACTACTCTGAAGTAGATAGGCGCTGATATTTTGCCGAAACCATTATGATCACAAGACCCGGTCATCAAACAAAAGACACAAAGAAAAGAGTTTGTTTTACTCTTAGACACGATTTATTACACAAATAATACTTATAAAAAGTTTGTTGGGAAAGACGTTATTATGAGCCGTGATGTTTATGTGGAGTGGCGCGGGTGAGCGCATGTCGAACGGTGAATGCTGAGTTGCATTTACTTAAGTACTTATACTTAAGTACTTATACTTAAGTACTTATTGTACGAACCTAATCACTAGATGACGCGCGCGTTTTTAAGTACCTTAAGTCTGTCAGCGGGATACTATATATCACCCTGCCAAATTTCTTTAAGATGCGTTCAGCCGCTTAGGCTTAAAAAGGTAACAGACTGACAGAATTACTTTCGAATTTTGAATATAAGTATGGATTGAATTGAGTAACGATTAGAATTATGGTTGTGGACAGAAAATCGCTACCTACGGCGTTCGTTAACGAAGATTCGCGTTTGATTTATGTTAAGAATGTAATATATCTAGTTAACAAGAAAACTTATGGGTGTATTTCTTGCTTTCTGCATTGAAAAATAGCAGTAGAAAACAACCAGAACCAGCATATTTTTGAACATGTAGTGTTAGGGTATAAAGTACAAAAAAATGTTTCCAAATGATTTTCCATCTCCTATAAATCCCGTTTATGTATCTACCGTGCTGAAATAACCCGTGTTTGTTCGTAGGTCTTCGCGCAATGTTCGCGGCTCGCTGCGAGGAGTACGTGACACAAGTAGACGAGCTAACAGCCGCGCTGAGCTCCGCGGACGACGAGAAGAAGACCCTCAACCAGCTGCTGCGGCTGGCTGTGCAGCAGAAGCTGGCGCTCACGCAGAGGCTGGAGGAGCTGGAGGTATGTAACACCGCTGTTAGCTGTCAACTGTGGAGCATTTAACCGCTGCCACTTTCTTTGCTGAGATTCACCTATGACTGAGTCAGACGGTCATTTTTTTACAGTCAGAGACATAAGTTGTTACGGAATAGTTGACACCAAAACGTCAAACGAAAATTTTCCGCTTGTCGGCTTACCCGTGTTTGAAGGGCGTTTTCCCACGAGGCACGGCACGACACGACAAAATTCGGTGACGACTCCGGGCGTCGTACATTTCTATGAATCTCGTGGTCACGGAGTTACAGCTGAAACAATTTTCGGCTGTAACTCACAGTATCCACGACTACCCTCAATTCCTCTTCAGAATCAGGAATGTCCAAATTCACAGTTTTATAGAAATAAATAATAAACAATGCTTACAACTCACACAGCATTATCTAGCCCCAAGCTAAGCAGAGCTTGTGTTATTGCGTACTAGATAATTGATATACATAATATAATACATATTTTTTATTAAAGGTAAATAGAAAACGACCAGAACACCCTGTTCAAATGTCTGCAGATCGTACAAACATTTGTTCCGAGGCGGGAATCGAACCCACAACCTCCTGCGTCACAGGCGGACCTTCGCCCATCGCACCACAGGGGTCGTCGCATAGGCATTAATTTAACAATATTGAACTCCACAGGTGGACCGCGAGATGCGGACCCGCCGCGTGCCGAAGGCGGCGAGCGGCGCGCGCGGGCGGCCGCGGGACTTCTAGCGACTGGTGTCGGCGCTCAAGCAGGCCGCCAACGCGCTGAGGGCCTTGCTGCGGGCTCCGCACTGAACCCACTCTCACTGCTGCACAGGACTGCTCTATACACACAGGGACTGGTCGTACAGAGCTTATGAAGGGTTAACGAAGCACCTTGAAGTGTTCCCTTGATCAGACTGGACACTGTGCATGCGTGTAGAACGCGCGAAGTCTTGATCTATAATACTAGAGTGAAACATCATGGCTGGAAGGGTGGTTTTACAATATCTTCTTGGGTCTGAATTCTCGCTCAGTTTGGATAATGTAGAAAGACATAACATCTATTTCAACGCCCCGTTAGCCAGTAAGCTCTAACGGAGAAGTACAAGCTGAAATGAACTTTATCACGTTGTTTTTAGAATACTAAATGTTTTTTTTCCAGACTCAAAAAGAACACAAGCAAAGTTGAGGTATGGTTGTAAAATTACATACCCATGATTTACATATGGCTGTGAGACAGTACCGTTAACGTCCAATTGATCTATTGACGGGTATTAGAAACTTTTTGAGTTGACTTTCTTTACTTTTTAAATCCACCTTTGTCACCTGACTCTACACTATAACTCTTACCCATGATGTTAGTCCATATATAAAAAGGGAATACTTCAAAGCGTTCAGTATAACACTTCAATATACTCGTACGATCGTCCCGTATTCCTCGTGTGGTGAAACTTCCTAGTGACGAGTTACGGCGAGACATTTCAAGCAGCGCGAAGTTTCGTTGACTACGCTAGTGCTGTTAAAACTGCTGTTATAACGTTAACGTGAACAGTGATTTGTGAACTGTGACTTGCGTGAACTGTCCGGCGTCCGGGCTCGTTCCGGAGCCGCCACGAATTTATAGTGTTTAGTGAGT
Organism: Eupithecia vulgata; assembly: GCA_946478455.1. NCBI lineage: Eukaryota > Metazoa > Arthropoda > Insecta > Lepidoptera > Geometridae > Eupithecia > Eupithecia vulgata. Next base: position 13,659,024 of record OX297875.1, read on the forward strand.
CTGTACGTCCCGTGGGTTCTTATTGTTGTTTGGAACGTGAATGGCGTACCGACCGACGTCTATTTAAATTTTTATATTCGTGCGATCTCTCGGGATTGATTATTTATACATTTTATAAAATGTAATGTTATTACGAGTAGCGGGAGGGGCCCGCACCGGCCCCAGTGAAGGGGGTTGGGCCCCTGACGGCTGGTGGTTGGTCGAGTGTCGGGCCCCTACGTTAGTTCCCTGTAGCGTGTCCGTTATCCCCGACCGCGTTTCTAATGAAAGTTCGAATTTCCTCGTACCTTTAGTATCTCCTGCACGTTTCGGATTAACGTTTAACGAGTATTTTTGTATTAGCATCTGTGTATTTTATTACGCGAGTGGTTTATCGTTGCGTCTCGTAGTTCCAGCCGAGGCACATTTTACTATTGTATTTAGCGGTGGAGAAGCCGACACCGCGACCCGTTATTTTTTACGATATACATAATTATATTTTAACGTTCGATCGCGTATTACGATAGAATCCTCTAATCGATGCGAACGTTCAGTACGTCGTCCATTTGAAAAATTTCTAAAAATATTCGTCGATTTCCATCCATTGTGCGCAAAAAGACTATGTAATCTGTCGTAGTGAGATACGTTTGCGTTGCGGCCCTCTGCCGTACTTTCGTCCATCTTGTTGTAGTTGTTACGTATCGTAGTGTTTCAGTGTTTGTCGCGGCCGCGGCCGCGCCCTGCCGTCCTCTTGTGTCTGTGTGTGTGTGCGCCTCACGTCCGCGCCGGCCGGCCCTCCTCTCCGCTCCAGTATATCTAGTTGACAACCTCTCGCTCCTGGAACCGTTCCCTCCTCCCTGACTCACGAAGCCTCTCGCAGCATCAGCATTGCTCAATCGTTGCTCAGCGGCGCCGGCCGGCGAACCTATGAATAAGACAAATTTTAAGATTTATTGAAAGTGTTTCACTGTTATTGTTTACGTTGTTGGGTGTGATATTGGCAGCTCCCGTTTCGGCCGCGTTCGGCCGCGCGATGACGTAGTCGTTCGTATTTTCTATTTCACGTACTTAGGCTAGTTCGACCGTTCCATGTAGGGGGCGCTCGCTCCGGTAGGTATTTTTACTGGTTTAGGTGTAGACCTAGATATTTATTAACCTCCTAGCGTATTTAATAGATTACCTTTCGCACGGGGGCGCACTAGCGCCCTCGCAGGCGAGTAGTGATCCTAGCATAATGTTGATTTGCATCGCTCAAAGCGGCGGAGGCGACTCCGCCCTAGGACCATAGCCTTGCATTTATTGTTTTAGATAATAATATATTTGACTAGCTTTTATATTAGATCATTTATGTACTTAAACGATGGACTTACCAATTTTAGCTGTAGTTTATTCATTTCTTTACTAAGTATTATTTTTAGCTTAGCAGCAGACATCGTTTATGTATTATAGTCTAGTCAGGGCCCTCGAGGGGCTGTGTTCCGCGACGCCGGCTGTGGGGGGGGGGGCAGCCAGTCCTAGAAGACTGCTGCCTGAAATTCTGTCCAAATGTCCATTGTATTTGTATCGACTTATCAAATCTTGTTACGTTGTATTTTGACATGTTTTTGAGAAATAAAACATTTCAGTTATTTATTTCAGATTTATAGTTATTGTTAGATTTATTATGATGAGTGGATATTCCGCGAATTGGTTCTATTCTACTCGCAATGATCAGCAATGTTTGTTTATTATTTATACAGTATGTATACAGCTGTTTTCGAGTATTATAAATTTAGTATTTACGTTATGAATTGAGTATATGATATTTAGTTAGTGATCGCTCGATGTCTGCTGCCGCGGTGGCGGTCTTGGGAGCGATTAACCAAATATTTTCTTTACATGAAATAACAAATTATTTAGATCACTTATTTTTTTGCTTAGGCATATTAAAAAAATATATTATTTAGATCAGTATTGATTATGAGTTTATTATTTGATTGTTATAAATTGCTAGCTACACATGATTAGGTGTTCAAAGCATGTATGTTCCCATTTTCATCGTAAATAGTAACTCGAGCTTGTAAGCACTTTCTGAGACCAAGTGCACGGGCTACTATCTCACCTATGTAGCACAGTTGCGTTATTTATTGTTTAAAACAAGATGGTTTTTATTTTATTTGTAATCACCAGATTACACTGTCTTTGCAACTTAATTATTGAGCTTCGAGTAAACGAATGTATACATTTATTCGGATGGAATGTAATTTGGCACCATCACCGGGAACATATCATGGCAAGGGTTTATTTTGGAACTGTATGTCACACCGTGTGGTCTTATGACTGAGAGCAATCATGTATGAGAATAATAAATTATATATTTAAAATATCTGTTTTTGTTTATGACTCCTATGAAGTGGCTTTTAGGATGGGAAAGTGTACGGCCAAATCCGAAACTAGAAGAAAGTTTATGGATTTATGAGAAAACAAAAACTGCATACTTTTTGTGGTATCCAAGCTGGGTATGGGTAGATAATTAACAAATATAAACATTTACTTATGCAGGAAATCGAACGGATTGATTTTTTAGTACAATTGATTGTTTTGAATAAACTAAAAATACTGGTTTGGCAATACACTCTGTAAAGTGCTTGCCCCACTAACAGGATTGTGTACACAAATTAGGTCATTTATCAAATATTTCCTAGTTGATATTTTTATAACAGTGTAGGTAGGTCAATTTAAAAATATTTTACACAAACTATCAGCTAAAATTTTTCGTCACTAATTGTATTTTTGCTTTTTTTTATTTCAACTGTGTAAGTCAATTTAAAAATATTTTACACTTAACTATAGCAGTTAAAATTTGTCTTAATTTATTGTATTTTTTTTAATTCAAACAAAATGTACTTTTTTTCTACTGTGCAAGTGAGATTTCTAAGAGTAGCGCCATCTACCGCGGAGCGGAGGTAACACATAACAAGCTAGGGGGCGTGGTGTCCAAACAGGTTCAATCAATCAAAGATCTAGGATCCTACGTTCCGTATAATCTTTGCAATCAATTCATTCATTGGGGTTGTAAATCGGCATCTCCTGGTGAGCGGAACAAAAGGATTAAGGGGTCGACGCCCGATTGTTGAACCGAAGAAGTGGAATCGGTGGACGAGCGTCACTGACAAAAGACCTTTCCAGCAGGGAGCACCCAGCCAACCCGAGGCTTGGCGGAGGCATTGTCTACGCATTTGCTCCCTTTGGAGTCGAGATCCTACGTCCGTAGGGTAACGAGGCGTTTGGTAGAAACGCTACGTGACTCGAGAGCTGGTGAGTATTAGACGCAGCGCATTAGCATTGCCATACAGCGAGGCAATGCAGCCAGCGTCATGGGGATGCTTCCGACTGGTATTGATATGGATCAGTTGAGTTACCTGAACATTGTTTGCAACATTCAGCATTGTCATAGGCCACCTCTAAAGAGCGCCATAGCGCTCTGTCAATTGTAAATACTAGTTTTAATTTTGGATTGTAATTCTCCTTGTTCTATTCGAAGCGACTTACAACGCTGCCACTTTAAATCAATAAATAATGGTAGACAATTCCCACAGCGTCATCTAGCCCCAAGCGAAACAGAGCAGTGTATCTATAATAAATTACTCGTCAGATGATCTTTCATAGAACACAACCCTTAGTCGTTTATTCATGAAGCCTTGGGTGAAACATAAACACAACTATTATATCAAAGTTTTTATTTAATTTTGGTATTTAAATACAGACCGATATAATCAGAATAACACAAACAATAATTTAATCTTACATAGAAATGCAAAATACTTACAAAATCTAAATTATACGTAAATAGGAAAAACGTATATGTAGTGCTTATATATTTACACGAGTATTTGAATTAAATCCTGCTAAAGATAAATAAAACTAAACACTTTGGTTATGAACTTCTTATTTTCTATAATACAAAATTACCAATTTTGGCATAACTTCTTCACCAGTGTGTCACAAATAAAAGAAAGTAGACTGTACGTTATCAATTTACGTAATAACTGAAAGAAATAAAATAAATACTATTGACTACAAGCAATCATATCACCGACTGTATTTATATTTTATACAAGTCAAAAGTCACTAGTCTAATTTACTTAAATACTTAACCAAAACAATAAAACTAAGAATTACAATTTTAATAAAACAAATATAAAATCAACAAACACCAATACTTTAACTTATAAAACGTCTAACATTTTAATATGTGATAATGTCGCGATCTATTCAAAATCCAAAGTTTATTGAAAAACAAAACCAATACGTAGCCATAATTCAATGTTAGAACAAAATAATAATGAAACGTCAAGTGCGAGTTGGACTTGCGCTTTAAGGGTTCCGTACAAACTTGTACTCGTAGGCAAAGAAATCAATCCTGACGCACAAAATTCAATTCAAAATTCAAAGTGCTTTATTTCCTTTAGACCTTACACGACTCTTGGACACAGGAGATAAAAGCCAATGCTTGGCACTTTTCAGGGGGAGGCCTGCGTCCAGCAGTGCATCAATATAGACTGTTGAAATAAGGTGAGGCGCAGTACATAAACATTTTCTGATTTGGTCACAATTACATAAAGGATACATAAAAACGGTTTCTAGAATTTTTCCTTTACTTGTGTTAGAAGACCTTGTTTCTTGATTCTTGATTCTAGGTCAACGGGAACCCTTTAGGTTATATATAAAGTTTTCTGTGCACGTGATTCCTTTGGAAAATTCAAAAACATTGTGCTGTAACTTTTGATTGCGTTGACTTAAAAGTTGGATTTATCGCAGCTCCAAGAGGTAACGAACCTGAGTATAGAATGTGAATTTGACCTCGATGCCTCCACGCGTTAATGAGAAAAGAGGGTTGATAGACGGCAGACGACGGACAGACGGACAACAAAGTGAGGATCACTTTGTTGTCCGACACATAAGGGTTCCTTTTTTTCTTTTGAGGTACGGAGCCCTAAAACGCAAACAAATCGAGCAATGCAAATAACACATTCATATTGAACTGTTACGTATTGAGAAACAACAGTATGTGCATTAGAAAGTTTAAAATTGTACTTAGAAGTTCAGGTTTAGAAAATAACCGTGGTAAAAATTATAACGAGTCAATTCTTAACAAGTAGAAAATTAAATGAAATCTACGGAGCAAATACCGACTACAGCGGTACAGCACCACGTAGAAGAATAATTTGTCATTTGTTAAACTTATAATCATCTCTAATCCAAGCGCATAATAGCCCGGCCCCACGCTCCGTCTTGCTTGCGCAGTTCAGTTTGTGAAGTTATGATTGTGCAAAAAGACTGAATACGATACAGTGGCCACACCTGCAAGTATGGTCGTGCTGGACTACGCAGAACTGAACTCTATTTTCGGTGTTACGATGTCGCCAACAGAAGATATGTATGTTTTATTAGGAGTTTTCTTTTATTATTTGCTGATAAAAAAACGCAACATACAAACAAGCAACGCGTCGATACCAGTTTGCCGGACTAAGTGCGGCTTGAATGACCGGCCACACGCCTAAATTTGCGTAGTCAAATCTTCAGCAAGTCAACGATTGCATTGCACAAGCCACGCTTCCGGGCTTGCGCGAGCTACGTTCTTACCTTCCACATGTGCCGTCTTACCTGCGAAAACTGGATAGTGCAAGCATGCTTGCAAATAATGGATCGTGTGACTGGGCTATAACGCTAAGTGGTGCCAGTAGAATTTGCACCACCCCAACTCTTCCCGCGGGTGTCGTTAGAGGCGATTAAGGGATTTCCACCGGGGGGGTGGGCAGCAGCGCTTCCACCAAAAATAGTCTACCACCGAACTGGACTCCCTAACCCTCATGCCCAGTTTGGAGATTATGACTCTATCATCATCATTATATTAGTCCACGGCTGGACATAGGCCTCTTCTAATTACCGCCATAGCACTGTCTTCAGCTTGCTGCAACCAGCATCTGCCTGCAGTCTTTCGCAAGTCACTTGGTCGGAGGGCATCCTAAACTACGTTTTGAAGAGTCGCGATCAGGCGAGGTTGTCAGTATAACAGACATGGCCGGGCCATTGCCACTTCAGTTTGTTAATTCTTAGAGCTATGTCGCTTTTTTTGCTTTATAGTCAGATATTATGTTTCTTACGAATCCTATCCTCCAGAGAAACTCCGAGCATAGCTCTTTTCATAACTAGCTGAGCGACTTTGAACTGGTGGACCAGCCCCACCGTGAGTCGTCTCAGCTCCGTAGATCATGATGGTTAGAACGCACTTATTGTATTTCCTATGGACCGTGACAGGCTAAAAGCCAATAAGGCGCTTATCAGCGGGAGACCATACTCTCTTAACATAAATAGTACATTGTAAAAAGCTGCTTGTTGTCATTTGACAGCCAGAAAAATTGTGTGACGTCAATTTACAACCTGACAAATCCCACGACTAGTCTGGGAAGTTGGGCGAGGTCATTCTATTGCTTGACAAGTTGTGTACCTTGTCATGACCCTAGCTTTATAAGTTGTGACATCACTCATTTTGAGAAGTCACTTTTCACAAGTTGTGTGACGTCACTTTAAAATGCGTATACAAAGCTGCTTGACGTCATACAAGACAAGTTGTGTGACGACACTTCACAACCTGACAAGTTCCGCGACCAGTAGGCCAAGCGGCGATTGTTATCTTGGGTAGAAAAGACAATAATGACTTCACATCGTCTTACATTGCGTCAATAATTGAAGTTAAAGGAATAAGTTTCAAATAATATACGCATTGGATGACAAAGTGATGGAATTTTTCTTTATTCTACCTTAGAATACAATGCCCGTGCTTGCCCTGCTGTCTGACTAGCTGGGCGACGTCATTCTATTGCTAGACAAGTTGTGCATCTTGTCATGTCACTAGCTCGACAAGTTCTGTGACATCACTTATTTTGAGTCGTCACTTTTTAACAAGTTGTGTCGTCACTCTACTTCAGAGATGACACAGTAAGACGTATTGTGTGTCACTTTATAGCTTTACAAGTTGCGTAACGTCACTCTCAGGCGGGACCGTGGAGGGTCGGAAGTAGGTACACAGTTCGTCATAAAGCGCTATACGCTCGTTGCGCGCGCTCCACTCCTCGGGACAGGAAGCTTCCTCGTCATGTCCTACGTCCCAGGATTCCGGTTCCGGTGTGGGGGTTTCTTCGAACGGACGGAACGGTTCGAAGATGGTTTCGTCTGCGCCACCTAGGACCTGGAATTAATTATTTATTTTAGGTTTATATGTGTATTTAGTTAAGGTTAAAGATGCCAGCATTTGTTCCGGGTGTTCTGGTCGTTTTCTATGTATGTACAGTAAAAATAGCTATCTATGTAATGTATTGTAATAAGTACATATATCACTTATCTAGTACCCATAACACAATCTCTGCTTAGCTTGGGGCTAGATAATGCTGTGTGAATTGTCCAACTATTATTCATATTATTTGTTTGACGGAACAAATGGCCTTCCGACTAAAGTTATAGAATTACCTACGATGCGCATATATACTTTTGACGAGAAAAGTTTCTCACATTGGCTACAAAGCCTGGCGAGCGAAGCGAACTACAATTAATGACACAGCCCTGCGAGCGAAGCGAACTGCACTGTGGTATAGAATGCTGCGTCAGTGCCGCACACTCCCTCTAGTAGGTACTCGTAGCTGCAGCAGTGGTCACTTACTCCACTGCGGCTGCATCTGTGATATAATATAACCTACCCAAAATCAATCTGAGAGCCGTATTAAAAAAGCTTGCTCAGTCATCAATCTATGCTTGAGTATCGCTTTCCTATGGCATAAAAGTCAGTCAAGCATAGATGTATCTCATGCTCCTCGACATCTTCACGAAGCAGCGAACCCCCCACCACCCCCGCCCCCGGCGCTCACGGCTCGTGCAAAGCAAGCGGAGGCGCGCAGTGCTCGAAGGGATGCGGAACGCGCGTCTAGAACTGCACTCACCCTGAACAAGTCCCTCGTTAAGGGATGAAATGTTGGTGTTCTTCCAACAAAAATAAGGTTCGTAGTTAACCCGCTTACATCCGTAATGAATTCGTCAAACTACGATAGTTTTATAAAAACAAGCATAGATCTATATGACTGAGCAAACTTTCATAATTCACAATTAGATATTTCAGACAGACACATCACATCACCTGTTTGATATGATGCGAGTAGTCAGTGTGCGCGTGCATGTCCGCGCGCCGCCTCGCCAGCGCGCGCGCGCGGCGCGGAGTCAGCGCGCACGACGCACGCGCGCCGCCCGCCAGAGAGAACAGAGATGATGGCAGCAGGTGGAAATTGCTCACCTAAAAGAAAAGATCAAAGTTCAAAATCCTCATATTTCTTACTAAATAGAGCAACACATGTTTTCCAACGCTAGTAGATCTTTGCACGACGAATTCTTTCTTTAAATTTTTTCATATAGCAAGCCTCTCATTGTAGCACACCTTTTACCTACCTATGTACCTTACTCTAATTGTTAAGCCTCACAGGGTCTTGTGATCATAATGGTTTCGGTAAAATATCAGCGCCTATCGACTTCAGAGTAGTAAGGCAATCATGCTGAGTCGAGACCTTTTTGCTGCTGTAACACAGCAGTCAGTCTTTTTTTTTTCAAATTATATTTTTATGTATGTTTCGTACTGCAGCAGCAAATAAATAAATGTCTATGTAGTGTAAAATTCAACTATCTATATATCTGGCTTGTGCATGATCCGTAGTAGAAGTTTATATTGGGTATGATCGACCGCCTCAGTGATTCCGCAGGTACAGCGCCTTGGGATCTGTAGCACACATTTCCTTGTAGCACACCTGTCTGTAACTTACTTGTGTCTGGTCTGTATGATCGACCGCCTCGTTGATCCTAGTCCGCAGGTACAGCAGAGCTGCCTTGGGATCTGTAGCACACATTTCCTTGTAGCATACCTGTCTGTAACTTACTTGTGTCTGGTCTGTATGATCGACCGCCTCGTTGATCCTAGTCCGCAGGTACAGCAGAGCTGCCTTGGGATCTGTAGCACACATTTCCTTGTAGCACACCTGTCTGTAACTTACTTGTGTCTGGTCTGTATGATCGACCGCCTCGTTGATCCTAGTCCGCAGGTACAGCAGAGCTGCCTTGGGATCTGTAGCACACATTTCCTTGTAGCATACCTGTCTGTAACTTACTTGTGTCTGGTCTGTATGATCGACCGCCTCGTTGATCCTAGTCCGCAGGTACAGCAGAGCTGCCTTGGGATCTGTAGCACACATTTCCTTGTAGCACACCTGTCTGTAACTTACTTGTGTCTGGTCTGTATGATCGACCGCTTCGTTGATCCTAGTCCGCAGGTACAGCAGAGCTGCCTTGGGATCTGTAGCACACATTTCCTTGTAGCACACCTGTCTGTAACTTACTTGTGTCTGGTCTGTATGATCGACCGCCTCGTTGATCCTAGTCCGCAGGTACAGCAGAGCTGCCTTGGGATCTGTAGCACACATTTCCTTGTAGCACACCTGTCTGTAACTTACTTGTGTCTGGTCTGTATGATCGACCGCCTCGTTGATCCTAGTCCGCAGGTACAGCAGAGCTGCCTTGGGATCTGTAGCACACATTTCCTTGTAGCACGTCTCGCGGATGGCGACGGTAGCTCGCTTCAACACGTCGTCTGCCGAGGGGCGGAGGAGGCGCAGTGACCAGAGGTCATCCAGGCGGACGCGCGGGTGGGCTTGTGTGCCGGGGTTACCGCCGAACAGGTAATGGATCTGGAAGAAATAATAAGATAAATAAATACCATAAAAATGTAACGATGGAGTTTATAGATCGATAGGGAATCCTAGAGATTTATATGATATAAGTAAATCATAGTGTTTTAGAGTCCAGACAGACGGAGTGCATTATAACTGCATTCAAACTGCTTTCAGAGTGCAGTTGATATGCAGTTCCGTCTGTCTAGAGCCTTATTCACAGGAATAAGGCCCTAGACGTTACTGACTCACCTTGTTATTGCTGTCATAGACCAGCTGGTGCGCGAAGCGGGGCCGGGGGGCGGCGCCCACACCTGGCCCACCCGGCACGCCCGCGCTGTTCACACTGCTCCACACACAGCTCCAGGCACGGCCGCGGAGTGAGAACACCCATAGAGTGTTGTAGACTCGACGCTCTTTCTCTTTGCTCATACCCTGTCGGTAATAAATATTAATGAGTTAGAGGTCGATGGGAGAATCACCTCATGAGAGAGGGGCTGAGTCACGCAGAGGGGGGCTAGAATTGGAGAGAGAGGGACTCAAATAGTCAATGGAAGGCTCAAATTGGAGAGAGGATATCTTAAACAGTCGGTAGGAGTAAAATATAGGTAATAGGTTTTATTTACCAAAAACAAAATTATTTACCAATTTTTCAAATTTAGTCAACTAGCCTATTACTTTCATATCAGTGACAAGCTTAAATTGGAGATAAAATATCTTGAAATAGTCGATGGGAGGCTCAAATTGGGGAGGGAGGCTCATAATAGTCATTTGGGGGCCTACTAGGGCAACAAGAGCCTATATTGGAGATGAAGAGGGCTCATAGGGAGGCCGCACGTGTAGCTCGTCGAGCGTGAGGTCGAGCGTGGCGCGCTGCGTGAAGCCGGCGGAACCACACATTTCGAACGGGGGGGGGGTCCATACAGTTAGTGTGGGGGGGGGGGGCACTCGTATTTATTAGACAGCGACAGTATTACCGCCAGCACGTGTATCTCGTCGAGCGAGGGGTCGAGCGTGGCGCGCTGCGTGAAGCCGGCGGGCGGGTGGTGCGCCGGCGCGGCACACAGCGCGCGCGCCGCGCCGGAGCCCGCGTCCCACGCCCACAGCTCGGCTAGGTGCTGCTTGTGACGCTGCCCGGCTAGAATGTAAAGACGACGCTGAACCTGAAACAGATAAATAAACAACTTGTATACCCCCCAATTTCTTTGTTTGAGTGGTAAGGGGGCTAAGTGTCGGTAGAGGGGCTCATAGTCGGAAAGGGGGCTCGGATCGAATAAAGGGTGGGCTGAACGTAACGGATTATTGCTCAGAATGTATAAAGCAGGCTTAAAGTAAGACTGGGAAGCTCAGATTCAAAGTAAGAGGGACTTTTTGTGTGTTTTTTACCGGATGGAACAGCATAGAATGCGAGACGCGCGACTGCGGCGCCGGCAGCGAGTGTTTGTCCGGCAGTAGGAGCTGCCACGTGCCGCTGGCTATGTAGTACGCGTAGAGACCTGAGTATTGAGGGTTGGCTGCTTCTTCCCTGAAAGAATACATAGGGTGGTTTTTATATCAGGAGATAGACAAAGGAGTGAGACAGAGTGATAAGTGGTCATATGTCGCCCAGTTCCGCACCGACAATAGTATATAAGGAAAATAATGTTAAGCTTAGTTAGTCTTATAACTATATCTAAATCACTTTATATTTAGACTTAGTTATATAATAATGTATTACTTTATAAGTCACTCACTATATACACTTGCTAGTGGTTTATTTTCCACTACTTCCACTAGCGGACAAAAAATTTAAGTGGACGAAATCAATAACACCTTTCTTATTTGATAATAATTACTATTTACAACAAGAACTAAAGTCACCGACAGCTCTCAGAATTAGCCAGCTGAAGAGGCAGTGGGCAGGTCATGTTGCTTGCACAACTGATAACCGCTGGGGAGTAAAGGTTCTCGAGTGGCGGCCGCGATGCAAAGCGAAACGGAGTGTTGGGAGACCATCAACTCTATGGACCGACGACATCGTAGCGGTCGCAGGGAGTCGATGGATGGAGGCGGCTCAGGACCGCTCTTTGTGGCGTCGTATGGGGGAGGCCTATGTCCAGTAGTGGACGTGTATGGGCTGATATGATGACTATTTACAAACCTGTTTATAGTATTAAATTGGATTTGTCTCAGTGCTTATTTTGAAAGCTGGAAGAAATTAAAGTGAATAAATTGAATTGAAATAATGCCTACTGACGTGCTAGCAGGCAAGATCCTCCCTCCAAAGACATAGACGGTCTGCGTGTCCGCGTCGATGCACATCTGGTGGTCGAACACGAGCCGCGGCCCGCCCACGGCGGCCGTGTCGGGGCAGATCTGAGACCACTCGTTGTTAGTCACGTCGTATGTAAACAGTGCGCTCTGTAAACGAATAAGAGACATTCAAAACTTAAAACTAGCATAAGTAACGCTTTAAAGCGACGAAAACGTATGGTTTTCTCTAGTGTAATGAGTTACTTTGTAGAGAGGTTTTCGGGACCGCCTTCCGCTTCGCTGTGCGGACAGTCTCTCACCTCAATGCTAGATATAACAGACTATATAGCTACCCTCATAAGGTTAGTTATTCTTTGTTCAATGTCCAAGCACCATCCTATTACGAATTGATGCTGATTCATAGGATCGAACACCATCTTATGAGACTAGCGTCGAGCGACGCCTGCCGCTTCGCTGTAAGGAAACCTTATTGTTAATATACAATATGACAGACTCTATAGCTACCTTCATAAGTTCAGGTATCCTCTGCGCGTTGTCCAAGTACCGTCCCAGCACGAATAGCCGCCGATTTATAGGATCGAATACCATCTTATGGCATGAGCGAGGGCCGGGGCCGCCTACCGCTTCGCTGTGCGGACAGAGCAGCCGCCATTGTTCCTCGGCGGTGCTGAATGACCAGAGATCGTCTAGGTCTTCGCTGCCGTTCCAGCCGCCGAATAGATAGAGAGTACCTGGGACATTGAGATATAGGTAGGTATAGGTAGGTAGTTAGTTATTACAGGTAAAGGTATTTAGGATTACTTACTGTCTTTCGTTTTTGATGCCTTGTTGTATTGCGATCTTTGGGGGGACGCCTATGTTTATTCATTAGTTTCCCCTGCTAATGAACAAACCTAGGCCTCCCCCTAAAGGGGGGATGTTCGGCAGTCGTTACGAACAAGTTCATTATTTTAATTGTTTTAAGGCGAAGTACGTTCGTATTTTCGAGACAAGGACGAGCGAACACCGCGCAGTGAAAGCGAGAAAGGGACGCAAGAGCCGGCCCGCGCGCAATTTCACTGCTTTTTATTTATAAATTTGTTATTGCTCTAAAATAATACTCTTTCGCAAAAAACTAAGACCATAATCCTCTAAAGTGTTTAGTTAAGTATTTTTTAGACGATATGTCATGCAAATATGTTAAGTAACTAGCAAATGAAACTGGTTTTCCGTAGTAAAAATGCAAAATTTAGAGGAAACTTTGCGATTTTTTTCTATCGAGTCAAGTTGAGTCAATCGTGTTTCGGCTCCCATAACTTACTAACAAAAATCCTAAACTTTCGATGCTCATCAAAAAAGATTTTAAAAAATTGTGTTTTCTTGCCTTAAAACTGATTTTCAGGTGCTAAGTGCTAGTATAATAACTATTTAATATAATGTAAAACCACGACAACTGAAAACCTCGTTTGCTTAACTTAACAGGTGATATGACTCAAATGCATTATTAGAACTTTTTCAAGAGCCTCCTTACCAGTGGTACCGTCTAGCACCAGCTGGTGGCCGCCGCGCGGGCCCGGCCTTCCGCAACACCCGTCGGGTCCACATTCAGACATTTCTACATCTCCGCTGCAGTTTTCTACTGGGCCTTCCTGAAATAACGTTAAGAATTATTATCAATTATTCTTCAAATCTATGCGTGCTACGCATTCTGTGATAAAAATTTACTCGTTAAGTCCGGTTATAAACACCCCCTCGCCACCCCTTGGTAAAGACGGTTTCTTTGTGTTATAATACTTCACAGAGCTATGTTTTTAGGTCATTCTCATTTGCATTGTCTGTCACATGTCTGGCATGAGCGGCAGCATTTTCTGAAATTGCTGCGGCTCCTGTCGCCAATCCTTATTTTTTGTTTTATATCAGTTTTCTTAGCCGCCGCAAACTGTCAGGTTTTCGTCGCAAATTTTCAGGGCTCGATAATACTTTTTCCTCTTAATTTTAACTTGATAGTGATAAATTTAAAAAATATACAAAAAATTACATCATTGAAATTTAGAAAAACATCAAAACCCTATTTTACTTCATAGGATCATTAAATTTCTACAGTAAATTGACCAGAGGAAACCGGAGCCGGAGATTAGAGAAAGATGACCAAAAATGTTAGCCTCCTTCATGGAGTACTTCCACAGGATAGGATCCAGTCTAGTTCACAATAGATACTTACAGCCGGCACGTCTCTGTCCACAGAGTGCAGGTCATGCGGGGCCAGCCTCGCGCCCGCCGGGGGCCGCATCGTGGGGGTCGACAGCTTGGCCTCCACTTGCGAGGAGCACGGGGTTATCTGTCGCCAGACGGGCGTGTACGGCTGCCAGGATAGATACCAATCTAGTTCACCGTCTGTAGGATATAGGATGAATGAGTATGAAGACTTGTAGAGGATGAGAATATCAGCTACCTTCTATCTTCTTCATGAAGAAAGTTAGGGTGTATTGTTATTGGTAGTAAAATAAAGGTTGTAGAGTTTTCATAGAAAATTAGTTTCTGCCCGCGACTTTTAACGCTTTTTAGCCTTTGTGTGACATGATTATACTAATTTATGTATTTTCTTAACAAATTTAATTAATATTTAGTTCGAATATTTATAAAAACCGCTAGGCGTAATAATGACTCTGCAGACTGAGACAGGAGATGGTGGACGAATTGGACAAACTCCTGGCCAGTTGGACGGAGGTGGCTCAAGATCGTAATGTTTCGAGGGAATGGGCTCAGCAGTGGAATGCCCAGGGCTGATAATAATAACAATATGCAGAATAGGCAGACCGAATAACTTTCGCATTTATAACGAATAAGAAAATAAATGTATAAATGGATGATTTGACTGAATTTAATCAGAAACATAAGAGTGACAACTTCCAACAAACAGGTGAATTAAAACTAAACCATTTGATTTACAACATAACAGTTAGAACCACCACACACAAACAACAACTTTTATTTTAAGACCGCGATCACACTGAGCGATTTGCAAGTAAGTCCAAAGCGCGACAAGTTCTCAACGAGCGCGTGGCTAACACGCCGCGAATATCACGCCGCAAAGTTCGCACGCGCTCGTTGAGAACTGTTTGTGCACTCGCAGCTCGCTTGCTGCCCAATCGCCTCGGGTTAAACTCACTCGCAAAGCTCCCAGAATTGCCTTAAGGCGCATACTAAGGCAAAAACAAGAAAATTTGGTGTTTTCGAACCCGTTTTCCGACGAAAATATTGATTGTGGAGCTCTGAAATTTATATATCCTGTAACACACATCCTGAAAGGTCCCTTGGAGGTTCCAAATATTTGCTGTTAATCATAGTGTAGTTGTTATACTGTTAGTTATAGTGTATGTGTAGCGGCTTCGAACCCAGTCAAATTAATGAAATCAAACGTAAAAACGTATTTGCACCAACAAAATCTGTGATTCAAACCTGACCAGTTACACGTCGCCCAACCGCAGAGGATCCTATTATTTGGTTGATTATTATGGCACTACATAGTATGCTGAACCGAAAACAAGCACTCTTTGCTGCATAAAGGCGCGCGGAAAGGTCCAAGGTCATTTGCCTTACTCATCATCATCATCATCATCATCAGCCTTTTTCAGTCCACTGCTGGACATAGGCCTCCCCTAATGAGCGCCATAGCGCCCTGTCTTCAGCTTGCCGCATCCAGCATCTGCCAGCAGTCTTTCGCAAATCGTCATCCCACCTGGTCGGAGGGCGTCCTACACTACGTTTGCCGAGTCGCGGTCTCCACTCAAGAACACGTTTACCCCAGCGGTTGTCGGTTCTTCTCGAGATATGGCCAGCCCACTGCCACTTCAGCTTGCTAATCCTTTGAGCTATGTCAATAACCTTGGTTCTCTGTCGGATGTATTCGTTGCGAATCCTATCCTTCAAAGAAACTCCGAGCATAGCTCTCTCCATAGCTCGCTGAGCGACTTTAAACTGGTGGACCAGCCCTACCGTGAGTGTCCACGTCTCAGCTCCGTAGGTCATGACGGGTAGGACGCACTGATTGAAAACTTTAGTTTTCAAGCATTGCGGTATGGATGACGAGAAGACTCGACGTAGTTTCCCAAACGCTGCCCAACCTAGCTGGATCCTCCTCTTGGCCTCCTTCTCGAAATTGTTTTTACCCAACTGCAGAATCTGCCCAAGGTAAGTGTATTCGGAAACAATTTCGAGAAGGTGGCCATGTACGACGATCGGTCCCGGATCAATGTGGCCATTGATCATGACCTTGGTTTTATCCAAGTTCATGCCAAGACCGATGCGTCGTGAGGCTGAAGCCTATACTTGCCTATTACTTGATTTGCCTTACTATTCGTCTTAAATCGTTTTAGGCATTTGGGGTAAATCCCCAGGCATTGATTATAGGGAATATACAAATACTAACCAGCAGCAGCCTCCGTAAATATCTGCTCTGTAAGTACAAAGTCCCCCTTCTCCACCAGTGCATTCCACAGTCGTGATTGCACGGGTCCTTCCAGTTGTATACCGCTTTCTCTCGAGAGTGCCTCAAACGCATCCTTGTAGCGTCGCCGCCGTAGGTGCTTTAGCAGTATACGGACAGCCTCTTCTTCTTTACGCTGGGGAATAAAGTTGTGTTAAAAAGTAGTTTATTAGAGTCTTAGAGGTCTATGTCCAGCAATGCTCTAATATAGGCTGATGGATGATGATGATGTCCAGCACCTGAGAGATAAAAGTTGCAGTTTCTATTCTCACAGGACAAATATTTATATAACCTGCAAATATTTGCTCCAGGTTTGGGTGTTTCTGGCTGGAAGCACAAGATGTAGTATGTTTGTTTATATACATCATATTTAACATTTATGGGAATAAAACATCAGCCATGTTCAGCAGATGTTTGTGGGCTCTCATAATGTTGATTGTGATTTATTTTATTTAAATTTGTTTTACGTTGGTAAAGATATCTTACTAAATTAATGGTCTCCAAGGCTTGATCGATCAAATTCTCCTGGTTCTTTCCCATAAGTTCCACGAACCAGATGGAATAGTTGAAGGCTGGACCCCAAGATTGCAGGGGCACTATCTTTAAGAAGGTAACAGGAAGGTACAGGCCATCTTGTGTTTTGTGACGAAGCTTGAATGTTTCAGCTTCAGCATCATTTTTAAGTCCTCTGTAATTAAATTTAATCTTATAGCCCCTTTTCTCATTTCTGTTATGATAATAATTTATAAAAATTGTTCTGAATTAGTGCTTATTTTTTAAGACTAAAAAATAAAAGTTAATCTTTTCCCAGGAAGATTCTGTGATCAAAATTGATGGGCCATGAATTCAGAGTCAATATACAGAGACAGGAGTACTCTTACTTAACCATATTATATAGTCTTTAAGCTCTTAAGGCTAGTTCGTACTACCAGAGGGGTAATGCAAGAAGTTCTGGCAAGAAGCTAATGGTTCAGTATCAAGATTTAAGATTGCCCGTTGTACAGATGTTTGTATGAAGTATGAAGTTACAGGGTCAGCTCTGTGCAAATTATTTCTTATACCTATGTCACAGGCACAAATTATCTTTGTGGGGGGTTTGTGAAGAGGTAACATGACATTCTTCATACTTAACCTCAAAACTTATAGGATTCTTTCTTCATCTTCTGGGAGGTAGTGAGTAACTTTTTATACAAACCGTATTCGTAAATTTAATTTGAAACTCACCCTTGCAAAATAGCTGACAAGTTTCCTTCTTCTGTCCCGCCAAGTACTTGGAACTTCCTGAGATTACTGACATGAGATTTGATGTACTTTCCGAACTTTATAGTTTCCACAATAGCTGGTGATTTCAGCTTCAAGATAAGGTACTGATTAGGCGTCGGATTGTCGGTAAACCACCGCGAAAAACCATCGGCCGGGGAGTTTTTTAGAATGCATCTGAAATATTATAATATCATTTCTGATATTTTCATCAGTACTATATTGGAAAGAAGATAATGAAAAACGATAATAAAAATTCAGTAAACTATTGCTCATGTAGAATCTTCTATTTTTCGTATAACGTTACGAATCAAAATGTGCGGTTTTCGATCTGCGTGTTATACGTACTGTGGCATGTAATTCATTGAATAACTTGAAAATTTATGTATTGTGTAATCAAGTCTAACAGTTTCATAATTATCATCCATTTTTGAGGCGATATTTAGTAAAAACAACAGTAATTTGAAGAATCTTGCTTGTTTATTTTTCTGTTCTATCTACTTTTATTTTTTTCTGGCTAGAAAAGAACTATTTTCCCGTCTTCGCCCGGGCAGCCGTTTACCGGTTTTTGTTGTTTTGAGCTATTTCACCGTGTGATTGTTCGAAGCGAGTATTAAGTTGAAATCAAAAAACTTTAAAAGTAAAAGTATCCTGTTTTACAGGTTAGGCTTCTTGGTTGAAATACCTACCCACCGCAACTTGACTTTTTCAAGGGGAACGAAATAAAACAGCCGCCTCACGGAATACAAGAATTGGACTATAAGGCCTACCTTTAAGCATTTATAACGGGAGTTGGCGAGCGCTACTTTTAGTAATAAAATCTTTCTGCCGTTTTTCGCGGGAGGCGAGGTAATACGGTACAGCACACATTTATATAACATGCATAAGAAAAATTAAGTGTTCTTACAAACGTACACGCAAGTAAAAGCTGTGACACAAACACAAAACAAGCACACAATTAAACAATGACTGTTGTTACCACGGAACACAAAAAACAAGTGGAAGTGCTATGCAACAAAATTACTATGGGCACCGCTGTCGCCAAACTCACACAAATAAACCCTTAATCTTATAATGCATTACAAAGAAACAATTCGTTTTATTGGTAGTTATAAGTTTAGACAAAAATAGCCAACGTCACAAATTAAAAAATAAACCTTGGTTTCTACAACTTAAGATTTATTTTACTTTAGCAGCAGAACGTATTTACGAGCTTTACTCACCAAACAGCAACTTGACGAGTCAATTCCGCTATTTGACCATAGATGGCGGGTATTCTCAGTGCTCGCAATTATAAACTTAATTTCGTTAGTCATACGATTGACATTAGAGTGATAGGTCGCGGATTCGCGGATCTACTCACCAAACATTTCACTTTCGAGTCAATTCCGCTACTTGACCATAGATGGCGGTATTTCAGTGCTCGCAATTATAAACTTTATTTCGTTGAACACACGATTGACATTCGCGTGATAGGTCGCGGATCTACTCACCAAACATTAGACTGACTAGTCAATTCCGACCATGACCATAGATGGCGGTATTCTTAGTGCTCGTAATTGTAAACTTAATTTCGTTATCCGTATGATTGACATTCGCGTGATAGGTCGCTACTCGACTAAGGATGCACCAGGTAGCACAATGAACTACTTTATCGATATCGATAGATATATTCTGTACAGATTGCCGGCGCCAGAAACCTAGTATGTATATGGATATTTAGATCTAATTAGACTCTTAATATTGGTAGGTAGGTAAATTTATCTGGTACTTAGAAGGAAAAATGTCTCTAGTGAAGTTTTGTAAGGTTTTAGTTGTAGGAACTTTTTTATTACTTATAAATGTCTAGATATTGTAATTAATTATTGATAAGGTATGTTTTAGGCACAAATTAAATAATTTGTAAACATTAGGTGCACATGCTTAACTAAGTATTTATACAACAAGATAGGTATCTTAGGAATTAGGAAGAAAACATTTAACACATACAAAAAATATTTATTGCCCCTGAAACAAAACATACTTGTTGAGAAACTGGCGTTTGGAAAGCTTTACTTTTAATTTAAGTAAATGGTGTATGCGAACATTTATATACTTTTCAACGATTGCCTTCATCAAATCAGTGACGTGATTGGACGTAGGAAATTCCCCAATTTGATGAGAGGCAATATCATTAAATAAAAAAGTTCCTATGAACTTTCGCATTATTTGTGTTATCGCCACTTCCTTTCGAAAAACCCCTATGTCAACGTTTTTTAAAAAGGTTTCCGCTGTTTGACATATTTTTACGACATCTGGCGAAGGATACAACAACCCACCTTGATCTTTTGCTATTATGAATTTGTGGAAGGGTTGAAAATGATGTGTCACTAATGCGTCAACACAGACATCGCAGTTTATTTTTTTCATTAATATTCGGGCAATGTAACCAGCAATATGGCCAATTGCTTGATTACTGAAATCAGAAAAGTGTCCTCCTAGTTCTTCAATTTCTGAATCGTCCTCAACTTGTTCGTATTGTGACATATCTTGAGCTATACTACTTCTGTTTATCCTTTCAACAGCTGACGAGCAGTTAAGGATTGATATATGTTCTAACGCAACACAGTTACCTTTGTTAGTGTCTTTTAATTGAACATGGATTAATATTTTTTTATATGCAGATATAAATTGTCTGGCAGTGGGGTTATTGTTAGTCCCACCCTGTGCCCGAATATTGCAAAAAAAAAGCTCTAAATGATCCTGACTTAGTTTATAAAATGGTAAATATACCAGAATGTTAGTTTTTATTAAGGTTGAATATAAATGTTCTAAGGCTTTTATGCACCCCAAAAAACCTAAGAACCCCGTTTTTCTCCTACTATGGATTAAAAAAGTACCATTCTCCATTCTCAAATTCCTAATATAGTCCGCTGCTTCACCTAAAAACTGAAAAATGTTTTTCGCGTTCTGCTCATTTAAAGCTTTTTTAAAGCCGTATAAATGTAAATTTTTTGAATTAAATACATCAAAAAGATTATTGCAAGTTATTAAAAACATTTCCGTGGGCTTACTGTCATGAAATGAATCTATTCCTGATTGTCTACAAAATTTAACAGCTTCCGCTACACTTGTACTAAAAAGTTGAGTAGCTAACTTTACTTTCATTCTTTCGTTATGGAAGTTAATATGGCGATCTCGTAGCTTATTTGACAAATGAAAGGTTTCGTTGTATTGTAGTTTGTTCAGTTCAACAAGATGTTGCCATTGAATTTTTTTTCCATCCTTGTCTACTAGAATTTTGTACATTTCTAACGTGTTTCTTAATAATTTGATCATATGACAGGGATCTAGGACTGCAACTATTGGATCTTTGGTAACAGGATGTTCAAATTTAGTATTTTGTTCTTCAAAAGAGCAACCTAAATGTTTTGCCATTGACATATTTGCTGCACAACCATCAAAAGTGAGAGCAACTACCCTAACGTCAGCCTTGTGAATTAATTCCAAGCAAAGTTTCACAAGGTCAGCGCGCTGTTCTCCACTTACACCATCTACTAAAAAAAAAACAACAGGAACTTTAAAGTTACTGTTTATAGCAGTAACTAAAAATACCAATGCTTCTTTTGCCTCCGCCAAGTGATCACCTTCTACTTCAGTGCCCATATTAACATATCCATGAAATTTGCGTCCATCCCATTCCACACGGCGACGAATACTCATTTCATCCAATACCAAGGTGGCTAATAATGGGTGATTAGTCAACTCAGCTTTTTGTTTTAGAGCAGCTAATGACTCCTTGGTAAATCCAGGCTCTCCTCCGACTTTCGCGTACCAATTTTTTAGTGTACGTGTATGTGGTAGGCTTGTATGAAAAGTCTTGCGCACGTAATCATATGCCTTAGGCGAGTAATAATGTAATGTCAGGGCAAAGCTGCGCAGTGCTGGCGAATACTTTCTCCTTGATATTACTCCTGATTCCGTGTTTCCAATTTCTCTAGTGACCAATTCTTTAACCTATAAAACACATAATAATATATATGTATGTACACTTGATTCTTGAGTAAAATACTCATTAGTAAAATGAATTGATTTTAAATTTTTAAGTTTTAAATGTTTATTGATTTTGACTTGTAACGTGCCTATGAGAAATAAATAAATGAATATGTAAACATACCTCTAAATTCGTATTTTTGAGGCAATCCAGATTTTCTTTCGCCATGGCAAATTTTTCTTCTAATCTCAATAATACTTCATCAATACTATTTAATTTCTTTTTAAGCCTTCGATTTTTCGATTGCAATCGTTTTATTTTTAGACCTTGTTTTAAAATTTTGTCTTTGCAAAATCTTAGTTGGCCTTTTAATTTCTTTTTCCTCGGCGTTGAAGAATTGGAACCACCTGTAGCGTCTATATTTTTAACCGTTTCTTCGTCGTGTGCGGAATGAAACTTCACGGGAATCACTTCATCAGCATCACCTTTCTGTATAAAATTTTGTTCAACATCGAAACCTTCATGAAGTCGAATCTTTTTTTTAGGGTGTGTGCTCTCCGAATCACTTTGTCTTTTTGAAGAACCTGCAGTGACGACATTTATATTTTGCAACTGAAAACATAATGTACCTACAGTTTAAAAAAAAAACAAATAACAAGAGAACATTTATAAGTGTGTTTATAGATTTGAAAATAGACAGTGAATGCTGTTTTTTGTGGTAATAGTATCCTCCTACAAGTATAATAACATGTTCATTAGTTGTGTTGTTAAGTATCGTAACATAGGTACTAACATATTATCATAGTGATAAAAATTAAACATCTACCATGTGTACTCACTTGATTACAAAACTTGACGATTTTCATTGATGGAAGCGCTGTAGGTTTCGTATATCTATATCCTTTATTTGTAATTATAAAATCGACTTCTAAAAAATGTTCAGAGCATATCGTGCTTGATATGGTTGGCATCCAATTAACTCTACCCGTTGCATTTATCCATTTCTCTTTGAAGTTTGTATCTTTGGGAAACCTATAAATATTTAAAATGAAGGTTAGAGGAACTAATGGTGTTTATTTGGTTACTTGTATTGTAATGCGGAGAATAAAATAGGCTACTTTTTATCCCGGTAAAGTGCGTGCGAAGCTGCGGGCAGAAGATAGTACTAAATAAACCAATAATTTTCTCTGATGATAAAGAATATTTTTTGTTAAATAAATAAATGATTTAACCCCGGAACAAAAAAAAACAACAACAACTTGTTTTAATGTTCCATGGATTTAACACTAAAATATTTATTTTCATGTATTGATATCAATCGATAAAATCTACAGCTATCTTGAGTACATCACTAAACGAGTAGCGAAGAATATTCGAGAACGTAATAGTAAATAGAAACAATCCAAAATCAACTCTATCTTAATCGGATAAGGTTGATTTTGACTAACCGTTCTAATTAATGATTTGTAAATTTTAATAAAATAAGATTTTATGAAAAAACAAAGAAAATGCTACTTACCGATGGTATGAAACACCTCCGTTTTTGAGATTCTTTCGCCTACTATCATTTTTACATTCTAAAATGCAACAATACGGCATAGCTTCGAAAAAATTTATTTGTAGCGAGACTATCAACTCGACGCGATGTAAGAACACGACTGAGGACAGTTAAGCGTAACTACGCATAATTGTGACACGCGTGCCACGCCCACTTAACATTTCCACTTGTTTTTTGTGTTCCGTGGTTGTTACACACAAACACGCACTTTGCCTTCTACCAAGAAATCAATACTCACCTACACCTCCTACCAAGGTGCTTGAAACTGTCGCAACTAGTATTCCATTTAAATCTAAATTATACAATATTACAAAAACAATTGACAAAAATATCACTTACTTGTGATAGGAAATACCGTGTTCCCATATGTTTGATGTCTCTGATCGCCTTTTACCCCAAAATACTGCACAATTCACCGTTTTCACTAAGCATTACTTTGCGACACAAAACGACAGCTAATGGCCGCGCGGTAACGAGTGAAGTAGTTTTGTATAACGCGTATGACCAAGAGCGCCTTAAGGCCTTCAGAGGGGTACGCCTTGCGATGACATCTCCAGTTAAGAGGCCTACAAATAAACTAATAAGTATACTGACTATCATAAACTAAGAAGTATATTACGGACTATACTTACTAGTCTATGAATGATACTGACTGATCCTACTTTTGCTATAAGAGCTTACCCGAGGAGCTTACTCTACTCCAAACTTAGAGAATTTATAACCGGAGATGTCATCGCATCGCACGGCGTACCCCTCTGCCGGCCATAAGGCGCTCTTGGTCGTACGCGTTATTCAAAACTACTTCACTCGTTACCGCGCGGCCATTAGCTGTCGTTTTGTGTAGCGAAGTAGTGCTTAGTGAAAACGGTGAATTGTGCGGTATTTTGGGGTAAAAGGCGATCAGAGACATCAAACTTAAGGGAACACGGTATTTCCTATCACAAGTAAGTGAAATTTTTGTCAATTGTTTTTGTAATATTGTATAAATTAGATTTAAATGGAATACTAGTTGCGACAGTTTCAAGCGTCTTGGTAGGAGGTGTAGGTAAGTATTGTTTTCTTGGTAGAAGGTGAAGTGCGTGTTAGTGTGTAACTCATTAATGGTGTAACAACAGTCATTGTATAATTGTGTGCTTGTTTTGTGTTTGTGTCACAGCTTTTACTTGCGTGTGCGTTTGTATGTGTGCTGTACCGTATTACCTCGCCTCCCGCGTAAAACGGCAGAAAGATTTTAATACTAAAAGTTACGCTTGCCAACTCCCGTTATAAATTCTCTAAGACTCCAAAGATCCTAGGATCTTACGTTCCATCTCTACTCACCATAGTTAGAGTAAGAATAGTCTATGGTTACTTTAACCTACTCACCTGGCTACTCACCAAGAGCTTGGCTGTCTGTCTGTGTTGTGTGGAATCTTTCCTACCTATCTTACCAGTAATTTTAAATTCATGATCTTACAATCATGCGTTAGCATCCCTAGAACATCTGTGTTACAAATCAATCCTTGTATTTTGTGAGGTGATGGTGAGGCCAATGTGATTCGTTTTATATACAAAAAACTCACTAATCATTGACTTAGTTCTGAATAAAGAGCTGCATTAATTTTTCGTGTGTTTGAAAAGTTTGCAAGTAACTTTAATAATTTATGTAATGGGTCCCACTCGTTTTGCTTTAGCACTATTAATTTATTGCATAGGAGCTATGTCAGATGTTGAGCAGTGTCCTGAAAATCTTGTTGATGAATCAAAATTAAGACTCAATAAAATAGTTCCTGCTTTAGATGATAAAACTAAAACAAAAGGAGATGCTGGCAAAATATGTGTCATAGGAGGATCCATTGAATATACAGGGGCTCCATTCTTTGCGGCAATATCTGCCCTCAAGGTAAGTAACTATCAAATCTAAGTAGGTAGGTTCATAAATATCTTTACAATAAATAATTGCACCTAAGTATAATAACTACATAGATAACATAAAATTAATTGTATAAGATGTTGATGTCTTTTCCATAACGTTAGCACTTCAATCAATTTAAGGTCAATCAATAATATCAAATCTCAATCAATAATAAGTAATAATAATAATAATAAGGAGGTATATAATATGTACGAGACTCGTACTACTTAAGTTCCTACCTTCATTGTTTTGTTTTTGTGTAGTAGATTAGATAGGTGTGGTTAAAGGTCAACAAAGCGCGTCTTCTGTAACAAATAAATAAATATAGGTAATGTACCTACACAGCATCATAAACATCATCCAAATCATAAACAAAGAACCTTGATAAGTGAGTAAGTAGACACCTATATTTATAATTGACCTTTGAACGGCCTGTACCCCGCGGTAGCGGCAGCGGCTATTAGCTATTCGATATTTTTATTAAACAGATCTTGACCTTCATAATTAGTAGGTAGGAAATAATAAGCTATAGTTATCTCTAAAATAGATGATTTCGCATTTATACTCTATCTGTGTACCTACCTACTTTTAAAAACAAAACTTTGTGAAATTCTTTTTCATTACCTACCTATTAGCTCTCACCGTTTAAAAAATAAAATATAAACGTTTCATGGCGAGATCACACATTTGTCACGCAACATAAACTAAGAAGTATTGTCTTTGTCACGCAACCACGAGACAGGCCGAGCACGAGTGTATAATTTAAATGGTGCTTCGGCTCCCGTTCGGTCGACAAAACTAGCGAAACGATTTTATTGTTTTTGAACCGAGACGTCGCGGTCGTCGACATATTTTTCTTGTAAATTGCACTATATTTAGCTTAGTAGTTTTTTAGCACACACGTGGACGAAAACTTTAAAACAGATTTAGACCAGGCAGTCCGTGTAACCATGTTGTAACATTTAATGTTGACTGAGTTTAATTTATTACAGACTGGAGCAGACCTCGCATATGTCATCACCACTGAAAGTGCAGCACCAGTAATCAAGAGCTATAGTCCGGACCTTATTGTTTATCCTTATCTTAAAATGGCATTGTTACCAAAAATAAATGAACTTATCAAAAAGATGGATGTCATAGTCATAGGACCGGGACTAGGAAGGGAAGATGAAACCCTGGATTTAATTAGTAATATAATCAAAGCATGTAGAGAACTGACAAAGCCCTTAGTTATAGATGCAGATGGACTATATTTCATATCAAAAAATCCGTTACTTATTAAAGATTATCCAAGCCCTGGATTAATTTTAACGCCAAATCATCATGAGGCTTGTAAGCTAACGGAATCTGTTCCTAAAGACATGAGAAGCACCTGGCAAAATTTTTGGGGTGAATTTGTATCTATCATAATAAAGGGTGAAACAGACAAATTTTACTCAAGCAAACCAGATTACAATTGGTCTGATTCACGAGCGGGATCTGGACGCCGTGTAGCTGGACAAGGAGATATTTTGTCTGGCTCTCTAGGCACTTTTTATAACTGGGCTTTAAAACAAAAATTATGTGGACCTGACCACCAGATACAACTATCCCAAAGTTTGGCAGCTTTTGCAGCTGCCAAACTAACAAGAACGTGCAATTCCTTTAGTTTTGCAATACATGGACGTAGCATGTTGGCTTCTGATATGATTCATCAAATTCATAGTTCATTTGATGAAATTTTTGCTCATTAGTAACTAAGTATACTGTATACTTATAGGTCACCCAATTATTTGTAGCCATGCTTCGGTATCTACTTCTTATGTAACTACCTATATACATACCTACCTAAGATATATAATTATTATTAGTACAATAAACATTATAGTTGCTTTGCTTCATCTTATTATTCACATGTACACTGTATCTGTGTTCTTTACAATTAACAGGTACAAAAAAGTAGCTTCTGTGGTGGTCCGAATAAACACCATCCTTAGGTTGATAGACTACCACTACGGTAGTGCATCAACCAGGTCTATTTCTGTTTCATATGTATTGTCGGAATTCCCATTTTTCTTCCCATCCAGTTCCCTGCTCTTTTTATGGTTGAAAAAATTAAAAATGGAAAATTTGTGAAGTCTGTATAAATTACCAGTTTAAAAGAGAATTTTTTTTTTTTAGAAATGGAGGCTCCCTTCTCTTGGTGGATATCAAATGAAAGGTATCGTTTTGTAAATTTCTAAAAAGTTTTTGTCTGTTGGTTTTACATATTTTTTAAAATTTTTACATGTTTGAAAAATGGTCAAAAAGAAAAGATTTTTTTTAAAAGATGGGCTACCTACCAAAGTGGGATATACATTTTACTTTATTTACTTACTTTTCAAAATATTTCGAAAAAAAAACTGATACCCTCGGCGCGCGAGTTACACTCGCACTTTGTCGTCTATACCTGTCTATACTCTTCGGGTACGACCACAGACTACTCAGAGATACTAACGTATCGGACGACTACGAGCGACGTCTGGCAGAGTCGCAGTCGCGGCAAAAATCAGGCAGTAACATTATTAGAAGAAGTTGAAATACAAATACGTACGACGACGGCTGCTCAAAGCGATAAAGCAGTGTTTCTACGAGCTATGCGTGCACGAGGGTGCGTTCCATTTCGTCTGAGTGCCCTGTTGCGCACGATGCGATTGTTGAAACGGAACGCTCTGCTCGTTGATTATCGGCGCTTGTTCGAGGTTATATTTATGTTTTTGATCAAGTCTTATAATGTCAGAGATTACTCCAGTTTTAGCCGCGCAACGATCGGCGCATTTGACTGGGAAATATCAAGCTCGCCGTCCAGTTCAAGTGCATCTACGTTATTATCAACGAAAGGCATCAAACGTAATCCGTGAATTTTCGCGGGAAAACAATGGCGTTCTAGTTATGTAAAATTCAAATTTCAAACAAATTAGTCTTTAAAATTTTCCCGCCCAAATGATGTCACTCTTACGCACGTGCAAGATACCTATTGTAATTTATTTAATGATATATACAGTCGTGGTCAACTAATTAGGGACAATCTCTAGTTAGGCCAAATTGTGATTTTTTTTTATTTTTTTCAACGAGTCTTAAAAATATTCCATATCTTTTACATGTAAGTATAATTAGTCATTGATGTGCCCGATTATACAAACAATAACAACTTCTTAAACATTAAACCTCTTTACAGTATAGCTGATAGATTATCATAGTGCTATTTGTTCAAATATTGCTGGCTGGCCATTTAATTAGGGACACTGAGATATTGCGTTCTATTTTCAAAGTTTGAATCTCAATACTTTTTTACTTCTTCTCTTATTGTTTCGTGGTAGTTTTGGCGGCAATCCCGATTTTTATTTTAAGTTTTGAAAAATATTTTGAAGAAAAATGGGCAAAAATAAAAGTTGCGATCCAACACTACGAAAAATTATCATGAAGTTTGTTGTCGAGCATGGTTGGCCATACCGAAGGATAGCAGAACATTTAAATTGTTCAAAAACTATGGTATACAATGCAGTGCAACATGTCAGACGCAATAACACAACTTTAAATGTGCCCAAAACAAAAAGATCGAGAAAAACAACTCCGCAAGAAGATAGAATGATAACCAGGTTCGCTAAGAAAGATCCGTTTCTAGGCTCTATTGTAATTAAACACGAAGTATTTGGGACAGACGAAAGAGCTGGTGTCTCAGCGAGGACCGTTCGACGACGTCTGGTAGAAGCAGGGTTGTTCGGAAGAGTGGCTCGCAAAGTACCGTTGTTGAAGAAAGAACATAGAAATGCTCGTTTGGCGTTTGCACGTAAATATGGACATTGGACCTACGCCCAATGGCAACATGTATTATTCTCTGACGAGACCAAGGTTAATTTGATTTCTTCAGATGGAAGGCAATACGTACGGCGTCCAGTAAAAGCGGAAATGAATCCAAGATTCACAAAAAAGCAGGTGAAACATGGCGGTGGAAACATTAAAATGTGGGGTTCATTTTCTGGACGTGGAGTGGGACCTGTGAGGAAAGTTCAGGGTAACTTAGACCAACATCAATAGAAGGCAATATTGGAGGAAACGATGCTTCCCTATGCTGAGGAGCATCTCCCTATTATATGGACGTTTCAGCATGATAACGACCCGAAACATACCGCCCGTTCAGTCAAGTCGTTTCTTACCAGTCAGTCAGTATTGGTGCTAGATTGGCCAGCAAATAGCCCGGACCTTAACCCAATCGAGCACCTTTGGCACGAAATCAAGAAAAAAGTTGCCACTTATCGTACCACAACTTTAGATGAACTTAATGAAGCTTTTTGTGAGGCATGGGCAAACATTCCTGTCGAAACATGCCAGAAACTGATAATGTCTATGCCACATCGGTGTCAAGCGGTAATTACTAACAAAGGTTTTGCTACTGGGTACTGATTTTACACGCAATAATATGGAGGTGTTAAAGATATTATAATACTGCAGATTATTAGTTTTGTTTAACTCTATTTTTCATTATAGTTTACTGTCCTTAATTAAATGTCCAGCTACAGAATTATACCTTAAAATTGAATACATGTTCAACCTTTGATATTAAATACTTTTTTCTATTTATTTATTCTTTTATTTACAGCCATTTATAGCATAATAATCGGACCAAATTATGCAAATAATAGGTGCTGAGAAATCAATATGGTTTTATATTTATATGTACATAACCGGTTATTGCTCTTCACTATCTTGAAAGTCCCTAATTAGTTGACCACGACTGTATATATTACATAACAAGTGTATGTTATGATAAACAATAAGGCTATAGACGATATTCAATAATTAAATGTAACAAGCCTGGTTTCTTCTTATTTCCCACTTCAATTCAAATATTAGGACAAATCAGTTTCTTTATATGACTAAGCTATGTGTAATGTATTTAATCGTCGTAATTTGTTGAATCATATTTTATCATAATGTAACAGGTGTGTGTATTTTTGGTTAAAAGTAAAGTTTCAAAGATACTTAGTAAGTATGTATCTTAATTGTTAATCTAATATTTAAGAACATTTACTTAGATGTTTTATTATTATTACAATGAACTTAGTTTTGAAACGGTAGGATAAAAGGGACAGTGGCGCCGCCGCCACCCGAGCAGTGGCGCCGCCACTCGAAACGACGAATTGTTATGATTTGTCCGTTGAACCAGTGACATACATAATACTGATATAATAATACAGACTGTTGGCTGGCTCGCTCACTAGTATTTGATCCTGTAAGCTGAAAACACCTCAATGGTAGGAGTACACTCAAGTACAAAAGTTATAGATAACTCTTGCCAACTAAGTATTTCAGGTTATTAAGAACTCAAGTCAGTTGGTATCCTACCTACCAATCTTTTTAAACCTCTGAAGGTGGATTATATTTTTCGAGAATTATATACCCTCCTAAATAATTTCTAACGGTATGACGGTAGACTTTCTCGAATAAGGCTAGCCAAAATTTTTCATGACTTATTTATTTAGCTCACTTCATTCTTGAAGATACTTTTCTGCTGGGGTAACGCACACAGCTGCCTTGTCTCGAAAGGTGAGGCAGTTCATGCGCTCCCGTAACCGCCTGGAGTGAGGCTAAACGGGCGTTCCAGTGCTGTCTTTCGGCGCGCTGAATGTAGAAACGGAACGACTTAATGCGTGCTTGAGCGCTTGAAGCGGGAAACGGAACGCAGCCTTAGTTTGTAATACAAACTAAGGCTGCGTTGTAAGTATGTATGTATGAAAAATACAAACTTTGTATTTTTCATACTCCTCTTTGACGTAGTTACTGGTTATTACGTTAGTTCTCGTTAGTTACTGTCGTTGGTTATTGTATATACTCATTGTAGTGTGTGTGTGTGTTCATAGACTAGTAACCTCTAGTAACAATAATAAGTATGAGTGGTTATGTTAGCGTTAGCATCCCTAGTACACTAGTACATCTGTGGAGTGGTTGGTTGACTGACGTACGACTGTCACTGAGACGAGTCGATGTATTTCAATATTTTTATTTATTAAATCCAGGCGACAAGTAGGTATTAGTTCCTATCAAGGCCATAAATTAGGTACAATGAAATCATACATGTAATATTGTTTATCTATAAAAAGTCTAGTCCATCACCATGGAGGATGAAATCGAAGAATGCATCAGGAAAAAGATACAATGGGTTCAGCTGCCCAGCACTGTGAAAAAGGTAAACAAAATGATAATGATTTCGTTCTTTAGAATGTAATGAATGTAATGAAACATCTACGAATGAAACGTACTAACTTATATTATTTCTCTACAGTTGCTAGGTGACTCGCCTAAGGAATATGAGAGATACATATTTGAGTTCAGCATCAAAAACCAGCTTAGGTACAGAGGCAGCCTAGGTAAGTGTACCTTCAATGTTTGGGTATCCTATCAGCAATCCTATAATCATATCAGCTCCCTCTGTGCTGCAGCTTCAAAAACAGACTTGACCACTGGTTACGAACGCACAAACTGACCACTATATGAGACAAACAAGTGTAGTGAAAAACTAAAAGCACTGTGATATAGACTCATCAGCTCTCTGCTGCTCATCTATAATCCAATAATAATAATAATCCTTTTGCATCTCACCTCCTTGCAATTTATGTAAAGTATCCTACTAAAATCTCATTTTATTATTATTATAAACCCCCTGAATACCTTGCATGTATTAACTTAGGTCTTATGATTTAGTAGGGTAGGGCACTGCATTAATATATTAATAACCTGGTCCACATCCTAAATAATCAAGTATTCTAATTACTGACAATAACATAGGCACAGGCAGTTGCAGTTGCTAGCCATGTGGTGCTGGCAGAACTTGCACCATCCCAACTCTTCCCGTGGGTGTCGTAAGAGGCGGCTAAGTGACACACACCGGGACGGTGGGGATTATGGACATCACCCCCTTGAGATAAAAAAATCAGGGGGAGGCCTGCATCCAGCAGTGGACTATTGCAGGCTGTTGAGGTTGATGCAGTTGCAAAAATAGTTAGGGACTTCATCCTACTAATAATGCAAATGTGAAAGTTTTTATGAATGTTTGTTACTGTAGTGTCACAGATCAATAAATAATAAGTAGGTGTTCTAAAAGTGAATTTGCTATTCAGCATTTTTACTGTCTAAGCCAAGACCAAGCAGTCACTCCATAAAGCTCCCTTTGAACACACCTGTCCTAATAAAGAAGTTTATACATTATTGTAAATGTAATTTCTTGTTCCCGTATCTTTGTTTATTGAATAGATTATGAGTAAAGCTAATAAAACTCTGTTATTTCAACTAACGCACATGTATCTCTTTAGATGAAATTTGTTATGTAGATAGTTTAGGTTCTAGAATAACACAATTGCTCTAATTTTCAAAAATTAACCTGAGTGGGGTAAAAAATTTGGCTATCAAAAATTATTATTCCATGGTTCCATTCACTCAAAACTTGGTATAAATAAACTCTAAAGTAAATAATGAATCACATATGATTTGTTTTCATAAAACTACCTACTGAGCAGTAGTGCATTCCCTAATTTGCACATTCATTCAGATCATGGGAGAATAAACCTTTGAAGAAAAAAATTAAACATGGTCTATAACTCGATAAAACAGACAAAATAACCAAGCACAAATATATCTCAGAGAGAGTGTCCGCTCCCTGGGCTCTAAAATGCAAAACCCGGACTGTACTGTTTCAATCGAAAATCTCTTAAGAATCTTCAGATCATACAGATATTTGTTGAGGCAGGAATCAAAACCCACTCAACAAACTCCCGTCTCAGACACCTGAATATTATTGTGCATACATAATTCAGCTTATGCATTTCAAGATAGTGTATCACCTATCTAGCATTTGCTACTCCTCATTATTTTCTATTATATTCAGCGGAATCTATTGTTTGTTGTATTATTGTCTGACTACTGAAATTTTTTAGTTAATACATTGACCCCAATGATCCCATTATGCTCTTGGTGATTCAATCAAGAAAAAAATTGTGTTATTAAAATATGTTTTGTTTTATTAAAAATAAAACACTACAGCTATTGGTTTACAAGGTTATATGTAGGCAGTTTGTTTACCAACATTCCACATCGAGTTTGGCCATTCTATATCAGAATCAGAAATTGTTGTACAAAAAAGATCTTATGTACATAAAACGTGTACAGTTTCAACAGCTTATCTATAATAGACATACAATACAGTTTTATTTAAGTAGGTACCTAAGTCTAGTTATGGAGTATGTTTTTAGGTATCAATATATTTACTTATACAATAGACTTACTATAAATAAGACACTTTTACAATAAGAATTTCTAGGGTTGTAATCAGTTGTCAAAGAATTCTTTGAGCGAATTTTCTATTTGCTCAATGAATTCTTTAACATTTGATACCAACCATGTTTTTTATTTATTACTATTTATTTTTAAATATGTTACCATCTAAGGTTTTAAGTTCTATGGGATATATCTACATCTTATAATTGAATGAAATATATTTATAATGTCAAATCCAAAAATCTGGATGAACCTTTTTCATACAAAACTTAAACAAAAACCGCTTTTCAAAGAATATGTACTACTGGCTGTTGGCCGCGGCTTCGCACGCGTTTCTATCCCATGGGATCTGATTTATGGGATCAAAAGTACTATGTTACTCTCCATCCTTTCAATTATTCAAAAAATCAAGTCGATTGGTTGCATAGTTGCCTGAAGGAAGGACAAACAAACAAACACACTTTCGCATTTATAATTTTAATATAGATATTATTACGTAACAATATCTGATTTTACTGTAATATTTTTCTATTTTTATTTAGATGGAAAACAAACAACTTTTAATACTGAATTGAGTACAAAGTACACACAATGGAGGTATAACTAAAGCTGAAAAGTTTCCACTATTCACTTATATATTATTATATGGTGTTGAAACTCTTACAGTGAGGACGGTGCGTAAAGATGAGCGCAAATACTACGAGGCTCTCATCCAGACCAGCATACAGCGCCTGATGCTGTATCCGTACCACTTGGCCGACATGATAGTCAAAGGTAAATTTATTGATCCACTTCGCATTTAGGGCTCTTTTCATGTCACACGGAGTTCCTTCCGCATGCAGGCCACCCAACTTATAATTTCATGTTTTTCCTATCACACGGGCCATACGCACGCGGAACACGGATAGCACGAATGGCTGCAATGGTTATGGTATTGGTGGAGGTACTCTTGTATCCGCATTTGGAGTCCATTTGGTCCATAATGCGTTATGTATGCTAGCACACCCAGCCTAACTCCGGTCCAGAAGCGCAGAATCTTCCTGGGGTCTAGGCTTCGCGGAGTGACCTCAGCAAGTTGAGGATTTCTGTTCGTTGTTATGTTATTCCCTCGCATTCCAGGATTACGTCCGTCGCTCCGATGGTGAATAAGTGTTAGGGCTGGAGTAGTGGGTAGTAGTTTCCTGAGTAAAATACGTTTCCAATATATCAGAATATATTGGAAACGTATTTTTCCTTAGTCAATCAAACAAAAAATGACAAAGATGTAGCGCTTCAAAGTTTGGGACCCCTCACGCAAACTTTGAAGCGCTTTATCTTTGTCATTTTTTCCTCGTGCTAAAACGTGTCGCACGGCGTGACGTCACTCGGAACTTTAACAGGCTATTATCATCACCATTTTTAGGGTTTCAAAGATCGGTTTTGAAACCCTTATGGTCTCGCTCTGTCCGTCCCCGCTCTTTCTTGAATATCTCAGTAACTACTGCAGCTATTAGCTTGAAATTTGAAATAATGGTACATTTCGTGCGCCATTACTGATTTCAGGAAAAAATATATAAATAAATAAAAAATGAAAATGAATATTTTCAGTACAAATTTTGATGTTGAAATTTCAAAAGAGACCTAGGAAGGCAAATGGGGTATCAAATGAAAGGTATCGTTTTGTACATTTCAAAACACTTTTTGAAATTTCTGTAAAATTCATACTTTTTAAAATATTTCAAAAAAAGTTGAAAAATTTACCATTCTCCCCCCTCCTATCTCCGAAGATTGATGACCGATCCATGTACAATGTATTAGGCGTTTGTATATAGGGATCTATATTTTACAGGAAAATATAGAGAAGTCTGTAAAAATGACCATTTAAAAAAAAAAAAACCTTGAGAATGGTCGAAAATATTTTTTATCGAAAGGGGGCTATCTACCTATTGGTTTATCAAATGAAAGGCATTGTTTTGTAAATTTTAAAATAGTTTTCGAAATTGCTGTAGGTTTCGTACTTTTCAAAATATTGCCATTCGAAAAAAGACGAAAAATTGATTGTCCAAATAATTGGCAAATGTTTGAAACCCTCGGCGCGCGAGTTACACTCGCACTTGGCGGATCTTGTTTGTTTATTGACAACATAAATAGAATACAAATACGTGTCCATTACCTTCTGAAGTTCTGATAGTCTATCTGACGGACTAATTAGAATTTTTGGCTCGTGGGCGGAAGTCCACATGACAAGAAAAGGCTTATAGCATAGGTAAAAAAAATGCAATATTTTTGTAAATAAATAAATAATGCTGGACAATTCACACTACATTATCTAGCCCCAAGCTAAGCAGAGCTTGTGTTATGGGTAGGTACTAGATAACTGATATACATACATAAATATAATACAATACATAGATATTTTTGATTATACATAGCAAACGACCAGAACACCCTGAACAAATGTGTGCATATGCATATCGTACACACATTTATGTCCCGAGGCGGAAATCGAAACCGCAACCTCTTGCGTCGAAGGCAGACCTTCGCCCACCGCGCCACAGAGGTCGTCAATATATTAACTAACAGCCCAAGAAGCTGGAGATGGGCACGTGCGTCATGGGCAATGAAAGTGTTAAGATAAATTTAAGATCTACCGCACCGGGCAATCAACGCCATAATCGGCTACGTCGCAGTCGGACCATCATCCACTGCGCCACAGAGATTCTCTCTTCGACGACCTGATTGGCACAATGGACGAAGGTCCGTCTGCGACGCAACAGGTTGCGGGTCCGATCCCCGCCGCGTGACAAATGATTGATGATTTTTGTTCCGGGCCTGGGTGTTTGTTTTCTATACTATGTGTAGTGTAAAAAAATATCTATCACTTAATATATAAATAAATAAATAAATAATGCTGGACAATTCACACAGCATTATCTAGCCCCAAGGTAAGCAGAGCTTGTGTTATGGGTACTAAATAACTGATATACGTAATATTATACATTATACATAGATAGATATTTTTTATTATACATAGAAAACACCCAGACCAACGGAACAAATTTCTGCAGATCGTACACAAATTTGTTCCGAGGCGGGGATCGAACCCGCAACCTCTTGCGTCGCAGGCAGACTCTCGCCCGCTGCGCCACTGAGGTCGTCATATTGATGAGAATATCAGTTATCTAGTACACATAACAAAAACTCTACTAACTTTGGGACCAGATTATCCTGAGTGCATTATCCAGCTTTATTATTATTTATTAAATCATCACCATCAGCTTACATTAGACCACTGCTGGACATTGGCCTTTTTTAATAAGCGCCATAGCGCCCTGTCTTCAGCTTACCGCATCTAGCTTCTTCCTGCAGTCTTTCTCAGATCGTCTTCCTGGTCTGGGGCGTCCTACGTTTACCGCGTCATGATCGAGTTATTAATTAATTAATCAGAATAATTGATGACTTCCAGACATCCTCTTACAAGGCTCTCATCATTGCATAAGCTGAATCTTATTAATAATTTATATTATTAAGAGACTAGTCTAGTAATTCAATTCTTGTCCTTGATGCGTATACAGTTTCATAGTTTGAGGTAAACCACAAACATGTCATTTATTGCACAATAGCTTGGTTTTAAGCTATTCAGAACGATTAACGCATTTATTATTATTATTTAATGGGGCGATTTATGATTTATTTTTTTCATAGGCTTTAAGGTACTTCTAACCAGATATGTAACGATTTTTTATGATTAAATTATACTATCTATCTATTTATCTACGACGCCATTTTGTGAATAGCATAGGTAGGCATAGAATTTCGCGTTTAAATAAAAATATATTGTTATTGATAGTTTAGCAGAACAATTGTATAAAAACTAAGAAAACTGATGGCACTTTGCATAGTTACCTATTTCTGGTATTTAAAATAGTTCTTTTTTCATTTTCTAAAAGAAGGGGATCTGCATTGTATCCCATAAATTATAAGGTATTTTTTCAAAGCTTTATCGATAAAGATAACGGAGAAAATTTGTTTAATGTACAACCCAAATTTGCTTATTTTACATATATCGCCGCTTTAACGCATTGAAGCCCTATCGTATTAGTAATCCATTACGCGCCACCGGTCGCACCACAATTAAAATGTGTAGGTACAGTTTGTATGGAGAATACTTCACCTGCCCCCCTAGCACGGTGATTGTTGTCTATGGTAGAATAGACAATAATGACATCGCATCGCAATGTCCACTAATGATCTTTCGTTCCATAAATATTTCTAACAATTACATCTGAAACTCGATCGCAGAATGTGAATTGAAGGTTTTCCGTTGTTGTTTGTCTACAAGCATTTCACATCAATTTGTGTGCTGTGTAGGTACGCAACAGAGCGGAAGCTCGCATCGAAACGGAAGCTTAAAACGCGATAGCAGCTAATGTACGGTATTAGATTATTGTCTTAAGCTACCGTTAGCTTAGTACAATAATCTAATAAGACTCTAACAACATCACGTGAAAAAATAGGCATAGGATTTCGCGTTCATAGTTTTTGGAACGGCGCAAGTGCAATACACTATTTATGAAAATACTTCCAGAAGAAACCAAGTAATTAGTAATATAACCTATGAATGAATCAAAACAAGTCAAGCCCTTGACAGTTTGACAAGCAAACGCACTAGGTTCGCCTCTTAAGGCGCATACAGCACCTAAACTAGCGCCACCACCTACTTTATGTTATTATTCTGTTTAACAAAGGAATTTTCAAAAATCCTTCTTCCAGTTTGTGATACCTATCATAAGCTTATTTTTAATGCCTCTGTAATAGTTTTATTCTATTTAGTTTAGGAAGAGATACGAAAATAGATTTTGGTGGCCACCAAGTGCAACTTCGTATCTCTTCCTAAACTAAATAGAATAAAACTATTACAGAGGCATTAAAAGAAAGCTTATGATAGGTATCACAAACTGGAAGAAGGATTTTTGAAAATTCTTTTGTTAAACGGAATAATAACATAAATTAGGTGGCGGCGCCACTTTGGGTCCGGTATGGGCCTTAATTGAAACATGAGTGAAACTTACATTAATATTGCAGGTTTAAGAATCACTCCGTTCATCTACTACGTGGAAGTGGTGGCACTTCTGATTGAGCTGGAGAAAAGCTACGACACGATGCCCAACTTCACTGCTGCTGACTGTAAGTAAGGGATTTAACGTAATGCTCTCAGGCCCGTATTATGACAGCTTGCTCAGTCTGTAATGCTTGTCTATGGCATTACGTCACTCAAGCATAGATCTACGTCCGAGCAAGCTTTCATAATACGGGCCTTAGAGGATTGTAAGCGATATAATAAATCCCCAACTTCAGTGCTGCTGACTGTAAGTAAGGGATTTAACATAATGCTCTCAGGCCCGTATTATGACAGCTTGCTCAGTCTGTAATGCTTGTCTATGGCATTACGTCACTCAAGCATAGATCTACGTCTGAGCAAGCTTTCAAAATACAGGCCTTAGAGGATTGTAAGCGATATAATAAACCGTTTCACGAGCCTTTATTAATAATTCTTATTAATACATTTTTACACAAGAAAGAAAGCTACGTTTTAGTCAGATACCACGTAAACGAAGCTGCGGGCAGTGCTTATACTTAGGTTTATTTTAAGGTTTTTTTGGTTCCGTATCCGTTGTTTTAAAGATCTCAGCATACCTACATAGGGACAGACGGACAGCGGGAAGTTCAACCTATATTCTATTTATAATTAAGCAAAAGGCTTCTAACTAAAGCTGCAAAATCTTTCTCAGGTCTCCGTCTCCTGGGCATAGGTAGAAACGAGTACTTGGAACTTGTAGCCAAGTCTCGCTCGCTCGGCCGACGCGGCCGGTACAAGGCGATTCGATTGCTGTTGCCGCGGGTACCTCTCAATATTCCGATGCAGCCGTGGTGGAGAGTGGAACTTGGATATGTGCTGGAGGAAGATGTTAAGGTGATCTGAACCTTTCTGTAAACTAGAGCTTAAAATAAAATTGCACTTTGAGAACTAAACTGATTAGTTAGAATGTTAAAGCGACTGATTCATTTTATTGGACAACAGATAACCATCTAAGTACATCAAACTGTATAAAAAAACTTCTTAAAAAATATCAAATTCTGATATAATTTAGAAGGTTTGTTTCTCGTGGAGCAAAATGTCGATGCTTTCAAAATGTGTAATATAATTATGGGAAATTGCTAAGGTAATATGAACGTTCTCGAATGGGAGATATAGCTCATAATCATAAATATTGCTTATCATTAAAGATTTCGCCTTAAAAACTTAAATCATAAAGTTTTTGTGAATTGAGCGGTGCATCACAATTTTACTAACTTACGTGCGCTCCAGCATTCCCTTGTTGTTTGGTACATATGCTGTTTTTGTTCAAGCCAATTTATCATTCAAATAGAGATGCGCTGGACCTCGCTGAACATCTTCCATGTTACGATAATTTGTACCCATTCGTGTTTTGATAGGGTTCATAATAAATAATATCGATGCTATCATCAAAACTAGAAACACGACACCTAAAATCCGAAACATAACTGATAACAACAACAGCTGCTAAAGTCAAACTTCCAATCATTTTACGTTCTTTGTGTTGAAGTTGAAGTGTTGAACTAACGCATGTCTCGCTCCCTCCCACTGCAGCCGTTGAGTGAGAGCGAGAGGGCACTAATTGACCTTCTCATCGACCGTGGTTCTCAAACTGCCGGCACGCTTGACTATAATACCGTGAAGACTTTGTACAGGTGAGTTTTGCTAATGCGTTTCTTGAATAATAGACTTTAGTTGCTTACAAATAAGACCTTATTTTTACTATAACTAATAGCTAGACTATCCATTTGAATAACTAAAAAATGAGCAATTGGAATGACAAAGTTTGATAAAAAAAAACAGGCCAAATTTAGCCTGAGTTGAGCATGACATGTATTTGAATCACGTATGAACAAACCCTTAAAAAGAGGAAGCTTGTTAATAGGAGTAAGGATGCTTTCACAGCGGGATAAAAGAGTAGATCAGTAAAAAATTGACCCAGTGTGAGTTACGCACCTTGAAACAATAATTTTGGATTACGAGATGTTTATTTCAATCAATGCGATTGATCGATAACGCTCCTTTCGGACGCGTCTATAGGAACGCGCCCTAGTGAAACAGTGCAAGCCAAATTAAGCCTTACTAACAGTACATTTCAAATTCCAGGCGTGGCCTCATCTACCTAGACGTTCCAATCACAGCGGCTGACAAAGTGTCCGTGCCACCGCTGAAA
The DNA here is from genome assembly GCA_946478455.1 of Eupithecia vulgata. NCBI lineage: Eukaryota > Metazoa > Arthropoda > Insecta > Lepidoptera > Geometridae > Eupithecia > Eupithecia vulgata. The sequence goes on from OX297875.1 coordinate 13,699,709, forward strand.
GGATTCGTCATGAACAGGATAGCTGGCGATTACTTCGAGACGCTTCTGTACAAAGTGTTTGTTTCTATAGACGAACACACCAGTGTCAGTGACCTGGCTGCTGTTTTACAGGTATGTAGCTTAATGCCTTTGAAATAAAGCTTAAATTTCAGGCTGACAATGTGTCCATACCACCATCAAACGGTCACGGACAGGTCAGCTATAGATCCTACTCCGAGACGTTTCTATACAGGGTTTGTGTCAGTGACTTAGCTGCGGTTTTACAGGTAAGTAATTTCACACAGCGTGGAGAGCATCTAGCCGCGCGAGCAAAGCAAGCCGCCTTCCCATATATCATTTCCTAGTTTTACTTTTGTAACGTTTCCAAAAGTCCTGTAAGGTCTAAAGTACCTAACAGGATAAAGCACTTTGATGTTCATGACGTACCGCGCTGTGTACTGGCTGCTCTCTAGCACGCACAAGACTGTTCACACATTCTCCTGTTGCAGCGTCCTTGTTACAGCCCACCTGAATTTTCTTACACTCTTTTCTACAAAAGTTTACAGGTTATTAATAACAATGTTGTCCCCAGGTGGAATGCGAGCTAGTGAAACAAGCAGTGTCGTTGTACTGCCGGCTCGGGTTCGCCAACAATCTACAACCGCCGCCGGTGGCGCCGCAGCACGCGTCGTGGCGGGAGGCTGTCACTACGCACACACACCAACCGTTAGTATCAAGTAATGAGAGCTAGGTTCTATAATGCGAGACAATGGAACAAGCAGTGTCTAGTGTCTACTTGGCGTGTGGTTGACGAATTCAGATGTATTTTGATGTGTTTTTATTAAATAAATAACAATGTATAAAATGTAATAATAAAATAAACAATGCTAGACTATCCACACTGTATTATCTAGCCCCAAGCTAAGTCGAGCTTGTGTTATGGGTACTATAATAGATCACTGATAAACTTGATAGTTACGATTCTATTAATGCTATACATGCCAGAAGAGACTTAGTATTTCAAATTAGTATAAAATATTTGAGGAGGCGTACAGGACTGATAAGTTTTCCGATAAATTATGTTACCTTCTAACTTCGAGAATAAATTGGAAAAACTCGTTTTTAGGGTTCCGTACCTCAAAAGGAAAAAAGGAACCCTTATAGGATCACTTTGTTGTCCGTCTGTCCGTCTGTCCGTCTGTCAACCCACTTTTCTCAGAAACGCGTAGGGTTATCGAGTTGATATTCACATCATATACGCAGGCTTGTACCCTCTTGAAGCCTCGACATAAATCAAACTTCTAAGTCAACGCAATCAAAAGTTACAGCTGTTTATGTCTATTTTTTTTCAATTTTCCAAGGGAATCACATGCACACAAAACCTATAGGGTACTTCCCGTTGACCTAGAACCATGAAATTTGGTGAGAAGCAAGGTCTTATAGTACAAGTAAAGGAAAAAATCCGAAAACCGTAAATTTGTAGTTTATTCACAGAAAAAATATTTTTTTAATCTTGCCATGGACCAAAAACCTATAGGGTACTTCCCGTTCACCTAGAACCATGAAATTTGGCACGAAGCAAGGTCATATAGCAAAAATAAAGGGAAAAATCTGAAAACCGTAAATTTGTAGTTTATTCACGGAAAAAATATTTTTTTAATCTTGCCATGGACCAAAAACCTTATGGGTACTTCCCGTTGACCTAGAACCATGAAAATTGGTGAGAAGCTAGGTCTTATAACACAAGTAAAGGGAAAAATCCGAAAACCGTAAATTTTTAGTATTTTCACAAAAAAAATTTCGAATCTTGCCATGGACCAAAAACCTGTAGGGTACTTTCCGTTGACCTAGAACCATGAAATTTGGCAAGAAGCAATGACTTATAGCACGAATAAAGGGAAAAATCAGAAAACCGTAAATTTGTGGTTTATTCATACAAAATAGTACATTGTTACACTAGGGTTGGACGTAACTTATTTAGCCTCGAGACGCCAATAGTTAGAGGGACTAAATAAGTTACGTCATAATCGTTATCAAATCAGAAAATTATTGTGCCTTATTCGTCTGGATTTGACTGATTTCTTTGCTAAAGAGTAGGAGTTTGTATGGAACCCTTGATGCGCGAGTCTAACTCGCACTTGACGTTTTATTTATTTATATCGACGACCGACGTGACAAACTAACGTTTATAAAATCACGTCATATCTTCTCTTGGTTTTATCTAATATATTCATAATTCAATAACGTTTATTTCTTTAAGCTTACAAAATGAGCACTTAAACAAGTAAATTTTAATACTAAACTGGTTTATAAATAGTAATTATTACCAAATAAGAAATAAAGGTGTTATTGATTTTGTCCACTTAAATTTTTTGTCCACTAGTGAAAGAAGATTCTATAGTTTTCTTAATGTCGTTTTCAATCTATTCGAAGTCATTCTCAGTAGCTTTGCTAAAACCGAAGCAAACTAAATTATACCTTATATCTTACTAGCTTTCAGTTTGTTTATGTAAATTTCAGTTACAGTCAAATATCACCACTAACGCCTACATTCGAGCAGAGTTTAGACGAGGACGCGATACAAATGGAGCCTGTCCTTCTCACGCAAACACCGTCAACGTCCAGACAGGTGAGAGAATATCAACCTTATTTCGTTAGCTTCAAAGTTCTATTAAATCGGTAAAAAAAAAAAAAAAAATATAGCTTAACACAGACTTTATATTAACGGAACTAATCTTTCTTACATTAAGAAATTAAAAAATACGATTTCTCGAACCTGCGCTCCACCCTCAGTATAGGTGTGCTCTAACCAACTAAGCCACGTCTATCGGTAAATCAAGTCGGTTTCGTCCAAATACTACATAATTTGGAAGAACATCTGAAAAATTCCAGTTCAAATGTAACTGACTTTTTTAAAGCTAGATTTTTTTAAACTTCTCTGTTTTTAAATGTTATTCGAAAGAACAGAAAAAACTGTATACCTACTCAACTCCTTTTCGGTATTTTGTCAGTTACCCCAATTAAACATGCAGCCGACGATATGTAGTCAAAATAAAATTGTATCTTCCTTGCAGAGCCACCATGAACCGCCGGAAAATACATCAAACAATGGTGGACAAAGAGTGGCTGTTCTATTCGACTCAACGCTGGCTGCCTATTTGATGATGGGAAATCTTTCACCAGTAAGTTTTCTTATTAATCATTCAATAAATAATTAAAACTAGTGGATCTGCGAATAGCAGAACTGGCGAGCACAAACTCACTGAGGTTTTTTTTTTCTTTTATTCTGCTCCACAAGCCAAAGACCCTCATTGGATCTTGACAAAAGACTTATGAGACAAACTTAAAGTTACTTTATTAACAATGCAAATTACTATCAAATAATAGAAACAAATTAGAACTATTATTTACAAGAAAATCTATAAAGTCGAATAACCAGTATGTCTACCAATTTTTGTCCTGATCGGCTGTAAAAAAGGACTTGTAGAGGAGAATCAACAAAAATATTTAGAGGAGCTATTCTGGCCTAGCACCCTATTGCCCCCTTTTATTGGAGGTATCCATCAAAAATTCTCGACGACAAAAAAAAAAACTATAAAATCACCAAGTTTCATCCAGATAGGTTGTTAAATATGATCTGTAGAGGTAAACCAACTAATTGACAGAGGAAAGCTAATTTTGCCAGACTGTTAGCGTCTCGCTTCGCTCACTCGGTCAAAAAAAACTAAGCTGACAATGTTATCTTTCAGGATCTCAAAAGCCACGCAGTGACTTTGTTCGAAGTTGGAAAGCTGTGTGATGAAAGCTTGGACAGCTTACTTATGGAGCTAGATAAGGTAACATCATAAAACGTATAGATAAATAAATAAATATAATAATAGATTACAAACATTTTATATAAAACTTGAGTTCGGGCGTTTTGAGTAAGCCCATATAGTTTATGTGGTTTGATTTTTTTTGGGGCCTGCGAATGATGATTTGTCCATACAAACGTTCTACCAAAATGATTTGTAATTCGAGCATATTTCCACCTTATCATATTGTTGTTTTTGTATTCGAATAGTATCTATACATTTTTTTCAATAATGCACACGTATAATGAAATGTAAACAAAAATATGCAATTTTTTTTTGCTTTAACTTTACGTCGAAAATGACATGTTTTTGTCCTATTTGTTTTGTATTAGAAACAACAATACCTTACGTTTTGATTGATAAGGAACATAGCTTATACTGTAGTTACAGAATAAGAACACAATGTCTAAAATATAAAAAGTTTTCAGTCATCATTTTTGTTATTACGGAACACAATAATTTACGAATTGAAGTTGCGAAAAGCTGTCGCCGAATCCTTATAACCTCTAATCTTTAAAACATCGACGCTTATCTTTTAGATATAAATAATAAATAATGCTGGACAATACACACAGCATTATCTAGCCCTAACACAAGCTAAGCAGAGCTTGTGTTATGGGTACTAGATAACTGATATACATAATATAATACAATACATAGATAGATATTTTTTATTATACATAGAAACGACCAGAACACCCGAAACAAATACCTGCAGATCGTACAAATATTTGTCCCACGGCGGGAATCGAACCCGCAACCTCTTACGTCACAGGCGGACCTTCACCCATCGCGCCACAGAGGTCATCAAAAGTTAAATATTAAAATTAAATAAACAATACCTTAGGGTCACAATATGAATATTTTTCATAACATTTTAAAATGCGAGAAGTATTGATCTAAGATTATTTTAGGTTGTAGCTGACCCAGAAATAGAAGGCGAAGCGAGACGGTATCTAGCAGCAGCCGCCTGCCTGCGAATAGCGCTACGGTCTCTCAGACCCAAACTAAGGCCGCTTGATCTACTGCGATGTGAGGCGTTACATGCCTTGGGAGCGCCTGCCAGGACCAGGCTACTCACTACTAAGTACAGGTGAGATTATACTAGAATGTAGTCGTATAGTGCTCCGGTCTCCGAGACCCAAACTAAGACCGCTAGATGTACTACGATGTCAGGCCTTAACTGCATTGAGACCCAGACTAAGGCCTCTATCTCAGGCCTTAGTTTAATAAATAATAATAAATAAATAAATAATGCTGCACAATTCAAACAGCATTATCTAGCCCCAAGCTAAGCAGAGCTTGTGTTATGGGCACTAGATAACTGATATACATAATTTAATACAATACATAGATAGGTATTTTTATTATATATAGAACACGACCAGAACACCCTAAACAAACGTCTGCAGATCGTACATACATTTGTCCCGAGGCGGGAATCGAACCCGCAACCTTCTGCGTCGCAGTTATTAAGTAGTTTATTAATTAGGTCTTCTGTGATGTGTCCATAGACACCTGGCCGATCTTCTTTATTTGTCTGTTACAGACTAGCGATATCAACAGCCCCGCTGTGCCGCGAGGCGCGCGCCGGACTCGCGGCCGCCGCCCTGCCGCACATAGGCCCGGCGCCCGGCGAGGCCTCCACGCCCTGGATGCGGCTCTATCTGTACCACGTGGCGGGCTACGGACCACCCACCCTCCTACTCACTAAAGGTATCATCATCATCATCAGCCTATATTTGTCCACTGCTGGACATAGGCCTCTCCTAATGAGCGCCATAGCGCAGTCTTCAGCTTGCCGCATCCAGCATCTGCCAGCAGTCTTTCGCAAATCGTCATCCCACCTGGTCGGAGGACGTCCTACACTACGTTTGCCGAGTCGTGGTCTCCACTCAAGAACACTTTTACCCCTTCGGTTGTCGGTCCTCCGTAACTTTAGATACCTCAGATAGCTTAGGTTCTAGAATAACACATTTGCTAATCTAATTTTCAAAAATTAACCTCTTACGCCCGAATACTCAAACGCATCATATATTTAAGCACGTTTCAAGTCGCGATTTTTTGACATTTTTCAATGAAAAAAAAAAAACGTCTCTTGATGTGTGCTTAAATCTGAGTTGCGTTTGAGTATTTAGGGCGTTAGGGGCTTAAAAAGGGTGGAAAAGTTATTAAGGATGAGTTTACCTCGGTTGATTCAATCAAAATTGATGATAAATGTACTATATAAAGAAAATAACGAATTACGTAATTTTTATTTTTTCGTAACTTCCTCTATCGCAATTAATTTCTGAAGTTTGTATGAAAAACATTTACAGCAATTTCAATACCAAAACTATGTATTTTCATGGTCAAATTATACAATATTATTGTACAATGTGCATTCCCAGGTAGCTACCTCCGCGGCGTGCCGCGCCTACTCCTCGGCTACTCGCGCCTCTCGGTCTGGTGGTGGGGGGCGGAGGCGAGCGGCGAGGGGGGCGGAGCGCTGCCCGCCGCCGCAGCCCTGTCGGCCGCCAACACGGCGCTGCGGCGCGGGCCCGTGCTGGTGCAGGCGGCCGGCGTGAGGCAGCCGCTCGACGTCAGACACGTGCCTTTCCCTCCGCAAGCTGCCGATACAGGTCAGATAAACCATCAAAGTATAGCGATCACAACGATATTTTGTGTTCCAAATTAGATAGCACGATATTGACAGTTGCTATCGTTCGAGTGCTATCATTAAGGCGCATACCGCACCCAAAGTGGCGCCGCCACCTAATTTATCTTATTATTACGTTTAACAAAGGAATTTTCAAAAATTCATCTTCCAGTTTGTGATACCTATCATAAGCTTTTTTTAATGCCTCTATAATAGTTTTATTCTATTTTAGTTTAGGAAGAGATACGAAGTTGCCCTTGGTAAACATGAATTCGTTATCCAAACTTGTTTTGCAAGACGTTTTAAATGATGTTTACAGAGAACCAGGTGTTCTGGACGCGGCACGCTGGCTTACGGAGGCTCCTCAAGCGGCTCCGTCTGTCGCGTAGTGCTGGCTACGTCACGCTCGCGGACATCGGCGTGCCGGACCTCGGCTGTGCTAAGCCGCCCGCAAACGTACAGTTAGGTATGTTACATTTCAATAGACTCCGCGGTTGCGCACGCGCTGTTCTGGAATCAAAAGTAGTGTATGATCGTCCTAGGAAGTACGGAATACCATCTATCTCCCTGCCAAATTTCATTGAGATTCGTTCACCCGTTTTAGTGTGAAAAGTTAACAGATAGAGTGGAGTTTATAATATTACTAGCGTCTGCCCGGGGCTTCGCACGAACTTTTCAAGAAGCCTAAGTCCGCTCCGGCCGAGTCATTTCGGTAAAATAACCCATTCAATTGATCACCACCAGGGGAGACTGGGTGTAAGCTATTTCGGTTGACTGAACGTTACCTCATAGGTACTAATGTTACTCACACTTGACTTTGTTTTGCTCGACTTCGTTGCGCACTACTGCAATGTATTAACTGTTTGTTAACTTGGATCAGATTACAGAAATCGAGCAAAAATAAAGGGCAAGTATGAATGTTGACTTTTACTTAGGTTAAATCTTGACGTTGACGTTAAAATCTACGACGTCGATCGACTCCATCCCGCCAAAAATATTATGCATTTTCAGTACCATATTGGCAACCGAACTCGTTTATGGCATTTCTTCCCGGATGGCCCATTCAATGGGAATCGGATATTTTACCGTAATCACTCGGCGGAATACCATTTACCTCCATGCCAAATTTCATTCACATCTGTTCAGCTATTTAGGCGTGAAAAGGTAACAGAAATACAGAAAGAGATAGTTCGAATTTATAATAAAGTATGGACTAAGACGAGTACCTAACTTAGTGAACCTTAAGGATCCGGCGACAGCTGCTCGCAACTACAATTCGTAAATTATTGTGTTCCGTAATACCAAAAATTATGACTGAAAACTTTTTGTATTTTCGACATTGTGTTGTTATTCTGTAACTAGACAATGTAAGGTATGTTCCTTATCAAAGAAAACGTAAGATATTATTGTTTTTAATACAAAACAAATAGGACAAAAATATATCTATTTCGACGTAAAAATATGCTAAATCACATTTTGCATATTTTTGTTTACATTTCATTAAAAGTGTCATACGAAAATAAACAACCAGGTCTCTAGATAAATTTATTCGATAATCGATAATCTATTCGAATACAAAAATAAAACATGATATGGTGAATATGCATGAAGAAAGTAGTAAAATAATCGATCAACTTCTTTCCAGTGGCACCTAGAAAGAGAAAAGAAACATGCGGCATCGCAAAACCCGTGGAACCAGAAGACAAAGCTCGTCTCCAATCACCCATAGAGTCGCACTTCGCAGTCACCCCCACCACGGACAGCAAGAACAGCTCCCCAGCGAACGGGTTCACCAGCGTCGAGTCAACGCAACTCATGTGCGAAGAACTAGACAACCTAGCACTAAACGAAACCAACTCTATTGTACACAGCAAAGAGTCCATAATCGACGAGCTAGTCCCTATCCACTCATCTTCAAACAGCATCGACGATAAAAGCGACGAAAAATCTCGCATTTCATTCGACGAACTCCTACCTATCTCTAATACAAGCTTGAACGAAATCACTCCTGTACATAGTAATAAAGACTTCGGAGATAAGTCTCAGAACCAGTTGAGCGACTTGTTGAGTCCGGCGGATGAATCTATCTCGATGTTCACTCAGTTGTCGGATAAGTTGGCGGAGATGTCGACTGAAGATAGCGGGGTGGATACGGCGCATAACGCCTCGGATGACGAGGCTTGTCGACCGGAGGTGGGTGTTTTGAACTTTATGTCTGGTTAGTTTAAGGCTTAGATTTAAGTGCGTGAAAATTCCATAAAAAGAAATAGGATTCTATTACTGAGGCATAAAGCCAGCTCTAAGATAATAAATAATATAATAATAAATAATGCCAGACATTTCACACAGCATTATCTAGCCCTATGCTAAGCAGAGCTTGTGTTATAGGTACTAGAGAACCGATATACATAATATAATGCAATACACAGATAGATATTTTTATTATACAACTAGCGGTCCGCCCCGGCTTCGCACGGGTAGTTATTTTAGCAATAAAGCTCAAATTGACTACGTTTTAGTTACAAATCATTTGTATGGGAAAAAGAAGGGCTATTTTTAGGGTTTTTCCAGCAATAATTCTATTTTTCTCGCCGTAAAAACCATCCTTGAACTTCAACGAACATTTTAAAAAAAGATTTGGCCAAATTGGTCCAGGCGTTGTTGAGTTATGCGCTTACCAACACATTTTGCGATTCATTTTTATATTATAGATAGAAAACGACCAGAACACCCCCTACAAATGTCTGCCGATCGTATACACATTTGTCCCGAGGCGGAAATCGAACCCGCAACCTCCTGCGTCGCAGGCAGACCTTCGCCCACTGCACCACCGAGGTCGTCAAGTAAGAGTCGTAAGAGTCAAATTGCAGTGAATACGAATCTAAGCTATTTTTGTAGATTTTAATAGTATTTTGACTCTTTTTCCCACAGCCTAAGGCACAAAATATGTTTCTTATCATAGAAATGTGTGTTGTTGGCCCTTATGGTTTGTTGGTAGAAATTATTGTGAAGCCAACCAAATGGTAATTTCAATTATTCTATTTTAAAAATAAGATTCATTTTTCCTTGTGTTTGTTTCAGAAATGGACAGTACTAGACCTTCAATTCGGAATACCTCTGTTTGACGAGGCGATGTGCGAAAGTATTTGCAACTGCATCGTTGAAAGGATGGCTAAGCCTGATTTGTAAGTATTAGAATAAATAAGAATAAAATAACTTTATTTGTTCAATTAGACATACATATTTCTTAAAATTAAAAAGCATAAAAAAATTAACGGGATGCCCAAAAGTAACAAAATGGCGTCTGCCGCAACCAACCCATGCTGAGGCAGACGCCGGTCTTCCGTCAGAGCCTTTTAACATTATAAAATATCATTTTGAACATGACACAATTTAAATATTAAAAGAAAACATAAAACTAAAGTCCGTATAATTTAATAGGTACTTAAGTTAAGTTATTACAAGTTTAAGTCGAAGTAGGTTCACACAAGGACGAGCGAACACCGCGCGGTGAAGGCGAGAAAGAGAGGCAAGAACCGACCCGCGCGCAATTACACTGCTTTTATTTATAAATTTGATATTGCTCTAAAATAATACTCTTTCGCAAAAAAAATAAACTACCTATGTCTCTCTTAAGTGTTTAGTTAAGTATTTTTTAGACGACATTTCATTAAAATATGTTAAAAAAAACTAGCAAATGAATGGTTTTCCGTAGTAAAAATGAAAACTTAGAGAAAACTTAGCGATTTTTTTTCTATTGAGTCAAGTTGAGACAATCGTGTTTCGACTTCTATAACGCACTAACTAAAATCCTAAACTTTCGAAGATCATCAAAAAAGATTTAAAAAAATAGCATTTTCTTGCCTTAAAATGATTTTTCGTACAGACAAAACCTTGGTTTTAGGTCCTACTTCATCTTAATTAAGTTTTGAAAACTAAGGATGATAATCAAAGAGTGTCAATTGCAAGTTATTCTGCAGTTATTATGAAATCAACCTTATTACCTTACACTACGGCGCATTTAGCCGGCAACGCCGTGCGTTTGCTGTGACAGTGGTTGCGTAAGGTGCCCATTCCACTCATCCAATTTCTTTGTCCAATGTACATTTGATCAAAGGTTTGGATACTAGTTTTTGCCCTTTAATGAAAACGTATAACAGCTTAATTATTTCCCATGGAAACTGAAATTTTATGAGTTAAATTGTAGCCTATGGTTTATATCAAAATGACATGAAATGAAAGTAATTTTATTTATCCTAAATCTTCGACACAAAAACACATATTATTATCTTAGGATGCAACATTATACCTAGGTTTTGCTGCTTATTTTGTGCGCAGCAGGGTTTAGGACAAATATGGCCTACACTTAGCATTGAGCTGGATAGACACTGTCACACATATCAGCCTATGGAGCTCATCTATGCAATTTTTTTGCCCGATCTGTTGAGAAGTTTTGGCGTAAAGAAGTAACAATCATCCATCTATACATCCCAACATTCGCATTTTTAATATTAGTGTAATGTGATGTAATTTCATTTGAAATCAACTACACAAATTACTAAGGAATCTTGGACAAAGATATTGGATGAGTGGAATGGACCTTCATCCAAGAACTTTGATCAAATATTGGACAAAGATATTGGATAGGCACCTAAGAAAAGAATCGACTGTTCCATCTCAGCCTGTGTAAGTCGTAAGATTCGACCTCCAGGAGAATGGTGCAGTTTCTTTTGTATTTTAAAACTTCCTCTGTGAGAAAAAAATAATGTTTCGATGACCTCTCCATACTATTGTTAAACCGAGCTGAGGGCTCAGTTCAGATTTATCATGTTTGATTGAAAATCAACCTTAGCGTCTCGAATTTACAATGGTATTTATGTTGCCTTGTTTCAGATTGGACAAAGTGAAAGATGACAATGAATTTGTATGCGCTGATGTATTGAAGTTTGTTTCACAATGTCAAGTAAGTATTTAGATATTTATGTATTTATCCTCGCATTGATAATCCATTTTTTTTCTGTAATTTATCTACACAATAGAGAGACGCTGACGCAAACATTACTGGCAAAGTACTAAAACAGGCTCACATACCCTGGCAACAAACCCCATGTGTGTTACCAGGATATTAGAGCCGGTTTTAGGGTTCCGTAGTAAATAAAGAACCCTTGCGGATTCGCCATGCCCATCAGTCCATATTATGTCCGTCGGCGGCGGCTTACTTAGCTTAAAACTATTAGTACTAGAAATCTGTTATTTGACATGAGATGGTATACATATTAATTACGTTAACAAGGGAGAAATAAAACCCTGAAAAAAATATCGTACCTACCTCCCCTTTGCCTAAATAGGAAATGTTTTTTTTCTCTTCTACTCCATGGTTCGGACTAACGTTGGATATATTGTTTAAGAATAACGTGGGTGTAGGGAAATCATTTTTCGACCCAGGGTCCCGTTTGCGAATTATTATTGTTTAAAATGCTAACTCTTGTTGGAGTTTTACCTCACTTATTATTTAAATGTAGATATGTATAGATTCAAGGGTTTATAAAGACGTCCATTCTAATAATGTATTACATATTTCTTTGTTATTTATTTATTTGTAATTTTTCAGTACTACCCTGGTGAAGATATGGGCATAGTAAAACGTGGCACTCTAGTTCCCCTGCCAAGGAAAAACCTAGCGTTCGAAAATGGAAGGATAACAGAGTGGATTGGCAAGTAGTGCCGTCCTACTCCAACCCGCCTTTAGCACGTAGCGATAGAAAGAGAAAGGTGTATGTTGAGAGCTTCGTTAAAAAATGCTAGTACGCGTTGAGTTATTTTAATTTAATTTGGACTTTATATCACTGTTTATAAAGTTCTTTTGTTGAATCGGTGATAAATACCCGCCATATTGAATTAGCGAAAGCCAATCACTGGATGTCAAAGGAAATGCCATTTCAGTTAACCTATCGGAAGCTTTTTGAACCCATGTCCCTGTGGTGATGGCTCATTACTAGCAATTTTTGGTTTCTAATTTGTCTTTTAATATCTGCTAAAACCCAAAGAACTAAAGATTTTTACACTTACCTACGTCGATATTAAGTAACATATTTGCATTGTTACTTCTATTCTGAATAAGGTTTAAAAAACCTTGTTTGTAGAATTTTCTAGTATGTTGCGTTCATGTACTATAAAAAACTGTATATACTTAAAAATTTCTCTTCCATCCCACTTGCCTATGTATCAAACCTGTATTAATATAAAAAAAATGAAAAATATTAAAAAACCAAAATAATTTACTTAAAAATGTTTAATCAAAAAATGGAAACCCAGTAAATGTGTAAAAGCAAGAGTGAAGTGAAGTGAGTCCTAGCATGAAAGTCTTCTTCATTCGGTTTCAATTTGCTTCTACGCCGCTTCATTGCACACGCGCCGAAATTAGCCCATACAATCGTTTGGACCCAAATCAGGGGTTAGTTTTACGACTATGGTAGAACCCTGATCAGGGCGTAAGCGAGTCTACCGTAGTTTTAAAACCGAACCCTGATCTGACTCCAAACGAGTGTAGGAGTAAAAACGAAAATATGAAAATCGTGCAGATCCGAAAACATAAGGCAGACGAATTAAGTTACGAAAGCTGTTAAAAACCAGTGTCGTAAAATATTTTCAAACTATATTTTTCTAGATGTGTTAATAAACTCAATTCAATTAGGTACTGTAAATTTGTATAAAGAAGTCGCGCATTTTATGTAAAGGAATATGCCTACTGATCAGCCACGTGCACGTATGTGAACGTAAAACGTGCAACGCTGACTTAAGGTTGGATTGAAAGGAAGGAAGGATTTTTTTATCGTTAATAGACCTTCGTTCGACCACAATCTCACCTGGTGGTAACTGAAGTTGTGGCCAAAGATGTATCACGAGGGTCTGAAGACACCTATTCAAAGGATTTTTGATATAATGTTTACCACACCGGCTTGCCCGCACTCTGGGTATCTCTAAGAAATGAAATAAGTTCCCAAAAATTTTTGATTTCGGCGGGACTCGAACTCGCGCCCCACCCTCACGTACGGGTGTGCCGCCTAAAATAAGAAAAAAATAAAAATAAGCCTTGAAATCTTAGTCGGTTTCATCGAAAATCTTTGGGACCTCTTACGGACTGTAGCGTCGGTAGCTCCACCTACAGAGAAAAAAATTAAAGTTTATTCATACCTGTTAAAAGACAAGTTATATTTAGTTCGTATGACGAGAGGTGTTGCCGTTGCTAAATTCAAAGGATTTTTGTTATAGTGCTAACCTGCACTCTGGGTATCTCTAAGAAAGTTTATTTCATTTCTTAGACACCTGTTCACTCTCGCATATACCTAGAAACATTTCTATGAAAGTTTTAGTACCTAACCTACCTATGACGGATTTTTATTTACTTTGTTGTATGAAAACAAAATTAACTATGTCAGTATTCAATTATACCAATTTTGTTGTTAGTTTGTCCTGGTATAGCGTTTTGCATAGGAAAATGTTTATCTGGGCATATCTTAAATTTTTTATTATTTGTTATTGATTATAGTTTTTAATTTTTTGATAAATTTAGTCAAGTAAACTTTGTGTCATAGACTATAAAATATGATTCCAGTGATCTGTGTTAATTACTTATGAAAATTGTACTTCTATATTATATTTGACTCTTGTCGAAAAAGACAAGCTCGATTTTATATTCTTGACAGCCACATAATTAATTTAATTCGAAAAAAAATCCGAATCCCATAAAAGTACCTACATAAATCATTCACTGCCTAGTATGCGGTGGTACCCTAAGAGGCGCACCGCAGCTACTCGTGTGCTACTATTTAGATTTCTAGGGTGTGACCAATGAAACTGTTAAAGTAGGTACCTACTACAAAAGCGATGTGTTTCAAAAATCTCGGGCTTCCCTATACATAAATCTTTCAGCATAATTTCCTGCTTCCTACGTTCCGCTTTGATGTACTTTGTCCTTAACCTTTGTCGCCAGGCTGAACGCGAGGTGATAAACACATGCTTTTAACTGTAGTTCTGTCCGTCCCCAATTGTAATACTTACTATAATTCAGATAAGGGGTTCCTACAATGATTGAGATTATTTTCCATTCCTTTTATTTAAAATAGTACCTATTGATAAATATTGTAATATAAGATATGAATATATTTGTAAATAAAATAAATAAATGATGAACCGGTGTTTTTTGTGGTCACTGAATTTAGAAGCTAGTAGTTGATAGGTACCAATACTAATTGAAGAATGAATTCGTTGATAGTTTCGCCCGAACTATTTATCTTGAGAAGGACTGCAACTGTGTACGTGTACCTAACTTCATTATTGGGTGGCTACAGAACCATTGAACTTAGCCCGGTGAACCCTAAAAATTCAGGAGCATTGAAAGTGTTGCCATTGAAAACTCCAATTCAAAAACTGCAAAGTTTAACTTCAACTTCTTTTTCAACTGTTTTTGCGAAAACTCTACTTTTCCCTTATTGTCAAAGTCAGATGGAAAAATGCCAACGTCAGTCAATCATTTCATTCTTCATTGCAGTCAATTTTGTTTTGATTGATAGTTCGATTCTCTCGATTTTATTTTGTCACCGTATTCGGCGTGATTTATTTATTGAAAAGTTACTGCAAGTGTGTATAAAATAGCTTTCTACGGTGGCTTTGAGGAAAGGAAACGATACACAGATGGATGTGGATCCATTCGCGCTGGAGGTGGCGTACAGCGGCGAAATCTCCAGGCTGCCGCTGATCGACGAGTCCTCCGCACTCGGGCTGCAAGCCCCCAAGGATAAGTAAGCACCCTTTAGTAACCCTCTGAATACATTATTTCGCCGCTTCTGGCTCAGTTCTACATTGTTACACGCTTTCTTCACGTCCGTCTTCCGAATTTGGTCGCGACCGGTTTTCTAAAAAGTTCTATGTAATCACCCACGCAACCGCTCCGGAACAGAACTAATGGTTTTCGTAAGTTTTTTGACTGCCAATTCTTGTCTATTAGTCATGCTTGAACTGAACTTTTATGGCAGAGAGATAAAAAATATAAATTAGGGACCAATGTGTTCTTAGCTTGTTATTTACTAGTGGTTATCATGATTGGCACTTAGCAAATTTATTGTAATTGCTTGCTAAAAGGCAAAGTTGCATGCAATATGTTTTTTAGTCATTCAATTATTTATTTTCCCGCTGATGTTTTGTACTCTACCATTGTATTACCTACCTACAGAAACGATGGATAAGTAACAGCCAGTATCATTATCAGAGTGAATTAAATTAGTAACTACTTATGTCTTCTACACAACTTATTGTATTGTATTATTCATTCACACTCAATTTATATTTAATATGCAAACAGTACATAAATAATTCAAAATCACAATTCCGTGGAAACCAATATAAGGGCATGGGCCTCACAAGGACATGTGCGCTTCCTATTAATGCTGCTGAACACTGTACAAACAAGCATAAAATGTTGTCCAAAGTTTTATTACTTTTGTAATAATATTTTATTCATGAACTGCACTTACATCTATTTTACACATACCCAAATGCAATATTATTTCATGTGTTATTTTTTGATCGGGTTTGTAGGCATGTTTGGCAGCTAACTCTAAGGCCCGAATCATGAAAACTTGCATAGCCATTGATGATCAGCTTAAGTAACAATTTTCCAGGTCTCTTGGATCTATACGTATACATCAGAATCAGTGGCATGTGGGTAACTCCAACATTATATATAATATCGATGACTGAGTAGGCTTATGTAGCCTTACATTAACCATAGATAAGATTAAGCCACTATTCGTTCAAACTATTCTTTATTGGATAGGTGGAAACTAGTCGTAGCTTATAAGCTATGACTGTCTGTATTATAATATCGCAGAAACTACCGATTGCTCTAGCAATCAAACTCAATAACTTTATTTCTTTATTCTCACAAAATAAACACTTAGACAAGTCAAATTTAATACATAAAAAGCCATATAAATAGTCATTACTATCATAATATGAAATAAGATGTTATTGATTTTATTCGCTTAATTTTTTTTACCACTAGTGGAAAAAGCAAAAATTAACCACTAGTAAGTTTATATAAAACTTAACATTAATACATTATCTCAGTCTAAATATAATCTGATTTAGATACAAGTCAATATTTATATAAAACTAACAAGGCTTAACATTATTTTCCTTAAACACTATTGTCGGTGCAAAACTGGGCGACATCTAGCCAAGCATTAACATTATTGATGTAATCATCTGTAAATCAAATCATGTAGTAAATCATGGAGTTAAAGACTTCAAAGGATTTCGTTTTATGTACTGTTTAAATTTACGAATAGGTAGCTCAGTTGCTTGAGTTGGGAGCTTGTTATGAAAGCATAAGCAATTGCCCTTATATGATTTCCCTACCTTTTGTAATCTATATGATGGGATGTGCAGTTTGTTCTTATTTCTTGTACGTATGTTGTGAACATCACAATTTTTCAAAAAGCTATCTCTATTTTTTGCGTATACATAAGATTTTCATAGATGTATTGCAATATTACTGTCATAATATTTAAGTATGTCTTTAAATAAATCCCTCAAGGAGTGGCGTGGCTTTTATTTATAATTTGCGCGTACATACAGCCCTTTTTTGGAGAACAAAGATAATCTGAATGTCGGCTGCCCGACCCCAAAGCAGAATACCATAAGACTACTATGGAAGGAACTGAAATAAACTAACCTAGCTGTATCTTCATCAGTAATATATCTAATAGTAGCCAATGTGTCTTATCGTCGACGCGAAGTGCGGATGCGGAAAAATAACTGTAATTTTGTCTCCAGATTGATATCAGTGCTCGACCAAGTTGAGATGCGGGTGGAACGGCTTCGACGAGACACGGTCAGGATTGTGGAGGAGCGGGACTCTTTGCTGTCCACTTTGGACAGCGTGAAGCATTCCGAGCTGTTGTCCGATATTTCTGAATGTGAGTTCAACCCTCTACTCTAGTAACTTAGACTGAGTATTTCTAATTACTCAGCGATCCAAAATGTGTACACGCGCCTCTTAAATCCATTGAAAATATGCACCGTCGCGAGAATCGTTTTAAATACCGGTATTTTAGAGCAAAGTATCGATACCTTTAAAAGACATATTTAATAGAAAAGAAAATACCGGTATTACAGCTATTATTGGTACCGGTGTCAAGCCACTAACTAGGTCTGCTCCAAAGATAGATAAACATCTGTTTGCCAATTGCAAAATGTAAATTTTAGGTTTTTAACTGTATGGTAGTGTGATGCCTGATGATTCTGTATGTATTAATGCCATTTTATCCAAAATAACAATACGATTCTCTGATCTTCGAGTCTCTACTTAACCTATATCCAGTAAACACGAAAAAAACAGCTCTACTTAGCTTAGGGCTAGATGATGCTGTGTGAATTGTCGAGCTTTATTTATTTGGCTCCACCTGAAAACCAGCGTAGCAGGCTCCACCTGAAAACCAGCGTAGCATTGGGCGCAGCCAAATGCTACACATGCTGTGGGGACCCTTTTTTTCCCATTTTTATGTTTTGTTTTTGTTTAATTTGTTTTTTTTTGCTTGTTTAGTTTTATATGTACCTAGTTATAGTTCCTAGTATGTAAGTCATTTTTTATAACTTTAGGAATAAATAAATATCTATCTATCTATCTATTTAAATATTGTTGCAGGTGATAAGGATGACATTCAACGATACGCGGACCGCATCCTCGCGCGCGCCATGACGGTCGAGGTCGCCGTCAGAACGGACCGGGATTCATCCCAGGAAGAGGCTCTGCATCAGGTACGGTTTAACCACTTTAATAAGTCGCATCGGCAAAATTCGTCTGCACAGAAGAGAACATTTCAACCCGATTGAATACGAATGCCAACGTCTTTTAAGTCAACAAAAACAGAGGTTCATGCTATCTCACTCATATGATATGTACACGGGAAGACAAAAAAGGACCAACGTATTTTCATATGTCATCTGCCTATACCAGTCCACTGCTGGACATAGGCCTCCCCTAATGAGCGCCATAGCGCCCTGTCTTCAGCTTGCCGCATCCAGCATCTGCCAGCAGTCTTTCACAAATCGTCATCCCACCTGGTAGGAGGGCGTCCTACACTACGTTTTCCGAGTCGCGGTCTCCACTCAAGAACACGTTTACCCCAGCGGTTGTCGGTTCTTCTCGAAATATGGCCAGCCCACTGCCATTTCAGCTTGCTAATCCTTTGAGCTATGTCGATAACCTTGGTTCTCTGTCGGATGTATTCCGAAGTGCGCGCTAAGCCTAACTAAAGATTACAGTGAACGTTTTATTCCAGGTGAACATGTACATCGACCAGCTGGTGGTGTCGGTGCAAGAGGACGGCTACACGGCGCACGCTCGCTGCCTCACCTATATGAACGCTTGCACCAGCCAGCCGGATCCTAACACTGGTAAATATATTCTAAAACAATACAATACACTTTATTGCACACCAAGAAAATACAGAAAATAATACAGGAAAAGATAGAAAATCAGTGTTGCACAATGGGTGAATTATATACGACACTAGGTTTATTTTATTACTATAAAAAGTTTAAAAACTTAATATAAAATGAAAAAAATATATATTTTAAATACCAGAAATAATTGTGCAGTTGTGCAAAGTGCCATCTGTTTTCTTAGCTTTTACAATTATACTATAATGTAATATATACAATTATATTTATATATACAATCATAGTACAATATACATTAGTCCACTGCTGGACATAGGCCTCCCCTAATGAGCGCCATAGCAAAAAACAAATGTCTTAATAGATAATCAGCAAAAACATGATTTTTGAGCTTACGCCGCTGCTCTCCGTCCCGTCCAGCTCCTTTATACGCGAAATCCTATTCACAAAATGGCGTATTTTTTTTATTAATTAATTACAACAATACAATATACAATACATTATATATCATATCTCGGCCGCTGTAAAAAAAACTTCCATTTCAGGCACCGACAAGAACTTCGAGACCGCAATCCTCGGCTGCACCCTCGACGACCAGAAGCGAGTCAAGAAGCGCCTCCAAGGCCTGCTCGACTACTTCGCCAAACTCAACGTCACCACCTGCACGTGATCTAACACCCACGCAGTTTTAGTATAGATAGGTTATCTATTGTAACTGGCTGCGGTTTCGACGGCAGCGGGGCGTTAAACCTTTGTGATACGCACAAGTTGGCCTTTTCAGGCCGCGTAGGTTACACAGTGTGAGCAAAAGCCGAGGGGTTAAACAGTACATACAAAATGGCCGACAGGGTTACGCGCGAAACTGAGCGAAATTTTACGGTTTTGGTGAAAATATAAATGAACATCGCAGACAGGTTTTGTGCAAGCTTTTTTGCTTTTGAAAGAACTGACCCTTTAAAGACTTATATCTGGGCAGCTCCGCTAACGCTCTCGCTGTTGTCTTGAAAGGCACCTTACAAACGAATGAGTTTTATAAAATCGCCTACCGCTGTCGTCTAGGCCGCAGCCTTTAGAGGCGTCACTCCTACCAACGTTACAGCGAACTCGCTCGCAAGTTATAAATAACATATATTTTCTAACGCTGAGCGTACTTTTCAGAAAGTTTTTTTTATATTTCGTACATTTAATTACATATGATTTTAAAATAGCTGTCAATGATAATGTTTTTGTAGTAAAAACTATTGATGACATTTTTTTTTCTATTTTTTATAACGTTTTTTAAAGTACACTCAGGCATATAATTTTTATAAAACGTTAGAATATTCGAGTGCGGTCAACGCCATCTTACACATTGCATTTCATAATTGTTGTATTCTCGTGCTGATTCATAATTATCTATAATTTTAGTATAAGAAATGATGTTGCTGTGTTGGCTTGAAAAGTTCTCGAAGTGAAAACTAAGTTTATCACATAAATTTTAATATGTCAGGTTCTAAGATTCTGTGAAACTTGAAGCGTATGGCGTATTTAGTTCTATTTTATTTTTCGTAATTTTATGGGTCAACACACTTGCTACAATAGTCTTACATTACTTAGAAGGAACATTTTTTAGTAAATTGTGATCTCTCCTTACTCCATGTCACCCGCCAGTCTCAATCGAAACATAACTGTCAGATTGAAATTCCATGTAAGTTAAGGTCAGTAAGTATATTTCCAAGATATTTAATAAAAAATTAATAAAACCTGTGCTTACCTTTTGTCTTATTAAAACTTTAGCTGACTGATTCAGGCTCGTAGGGAGTGAACAATTCGAAGTGAAGTTCCTTGAGTATCGCTATAGCTCTGAATATAGCGATAGCTTCTTTGTGATATCACTTTGTTACGGCTAGTATACTTATAATAAACATATCGAATGATTTTTTTACTTTTTTATTACGTTCTGCTCAATTTAGCAGTTTAGAAAGAGGCTAAATACTTTGGTATCCGAAATACCTCAAACAGCCCACACAATTTACTTCATGTATCAAATAAACTTAAGTTAACACGATCACTGCTAGCGTCGGCGGTGCGACCCGCAGGGGCGCGCCGTCGCGTCGTCGGTACAAGGAGTTGCAGATCGCACATCAGATTTGAATAATTTTTAGAAAACACTGGTTTTCACCCCCTAATACTTAATGTACTTGTGAAAACAATGATTATGTATCAAAGGATTTGACTCTGCTAGAAATTCTTTAAAATGATGATAGAGAGTACCTATATGTGAAAACCAGCATTCTCAAAATGATGAAAAACTTACCACTAGTCGTAGGTACCTTAGAATTTATTATTTTGCGTAAATCTTAGTTCATATGATACCTTTAAACCTTTAACTATATTTTTTTACTTTTAATTTATTTTCGGAAACACCAAGGCGAAAGACATTATTGTAAATGAAGTATTTAGATTTTTATAACGATATTTCTAGTTTCATTTAAAGTTTTGTCAGATTAGTAAAATAAAATTACCTTGAAAGACGTGGTGCCTTTTAACAACATACAAGGGCGTTATATTGTAGTCAACATCAATAATTCAAGCTTATTAAAAGTATTGTATTGTAAGTAAGCTCTGCTTAGTTTGGGGCTAGATAATGCTGTGTGAGTTGATTATTATTATTGATTTATACAAGTTAATGTTACAGAAAAAGTTACTGCCTCGCTTATTTCCAAACATTACCGTTATGGCCAACGAAGACGGGATGGCAAGGGATTTAAATTGTTAGCAATAGGCATTCAAACATATGCGTAAAAACGTGGCGGCATCGAAACAGATTTTTCGCTGCCACGGCATAATTTTATGGCATAGCAATTTATGTCGTATTTCTATATCGATACGTTTGAATGTCCATTGGTAAAATTTTAATCCCTTGCCATCCCGTCCCGGCTACCTCCCGGTTTGCGGTGTCAGTTATGTATGATGTAACTATAGTCCACACATCGAAATCTGTTCAGAATTTTAAAAGTTACGGTGAAAAAAAAGCTGGACACATGATCGCTGAAAAGATTACACTCCGTCTTTAGACAGTCGTGTAAAACATCACTAGTTGCTACATAATTGTAATACTTTATCATTTTATTAGTGCACACACACTTGTGTCTATAATACTCCTGCGCACCGACTAGTTTCCGTTGAAAAGGCCGCCGTGGTCGAAATTCGGCTAGGAGGTCTAAGGATTTTTGTTATAGTGCTTACTCGCACTCTGGGCATCTCTAAGAAATTAAATAAGTTCCCAAAAAAATTTGACTTCGGCGGGACTCGAACCCTCGCCCCACCCTTAGTACGGGTGTGCTCTTACCAACTAAGCCACTAACCCCCGAATACTCAAACGCATCTCAAATTTAAGCGCGTCTCAAGTGACGAATTTTTGACACATTTTCATTGAAAACTGTCAAAAAATCACGACTTGAGACGTGCTTAAATCTGAGTCGCGTTTGAGTATTCGGGCGGAAGTCTCAGTCGGTTTTCGTCGAAAATCCTTGGGACGTCTTACGGACTGTAGCGCCAGTGGCTCCATCTACAGGGTTCGAGTCCCGCTGAAGTCGAAAATTTTTGGGAACTTATTTCATTTCTTAGGAGGTATCATCGTCATCATCTTGGTACTTACACTATCTACGTCATTTAGGTAGGTACTGTAAAAACTCATTGTTCGATTTTAAACATTTTCAGTGTTTTGTTAAATGTTTAGCTCATAGTTTGTAGTTCTTATGAGCTTTCCATTGAAAGGATGCATGTGATTGATTAGGTTCTAAATTGTAACTTATCATTATTCTTTAAATATAACTGCCTAATATTATAGATTTGTTTAATTTTAAATAGAGTTTTTTAAGTTGTTTTAATTTTACTATGCTTATAAACTTCTGTGTTAAGGAATGCCCTACAAATTATAACGTGAGGTTATTTTGGCGATTTTAGTCCCCTCTGCCTTCGGTGAGATTCTGTTCGAACCCTTCTAATCTCACGTGAGATTTTTCATAACGTGTATTTTTGAATGTAGGTAAATAAGTAATCTGTTGTATTTCATGTAATACCTACTTCTGAGAACGTATTCTAGAATCACAGTGACAAAATCAACAATGAAAAATTTAAGATTGTTCATTGTTCTACAAGGAATAAAAGTTACCGGAAAGTTATATGCAGCAAATCGAAAAAAAATCTATTACAAATTTAACCCTCTCACCAACATGAAACCAAATGATAGAAACATGATTCCAAACACAGATTCGAAATTCCGCATGGTAGCCTGTGCGTGAAAAATAAAAATAAACGTGTGTGAATATTAATATTACGGAATTCAGAATCGAAATCCCGAAACGGAATTTCGACTGTGTGTGGCCGCTCTAAGAGGTGAACCTAACGAGTTTTGTGATCAAACTAAGCTTAAATCTCAGTATTCACGGGATGGTAAAAAACTCTAATTGCATAAAATACAACATTTTTTTCTTGGTTCCTCGAATTTGGCAACACGATAAAGAAAAAAACGTAAAAATAAAAAAACAAACATGAAAGTGCACAGTTTTGTACATAATTTGGTCGAGATTTCAGGAATCATACGGTCTATTGAAATGACTTATTGTTATTAAGAAATCCTATGCCTATCCTTTTCACATAATGGCGGACATTGCGCTCTCTTAGACGAAGTAGGAACTGCTAAAATTCTTGAAAAACGAATTACGTGATTAAATATCACGTAATTCGTTTTTCAAGAATTTTAGAGACCCCCCACCTCCCCACGTGAGATTGGGTGAGATTTGGCTCTACCTCCTCCCCCTAAAAGCCTAACGTATGTATGTGATAAACGCTCCCTAAGTGTAAGAATTTTGAAGTAGGTGTAATGGCTAAAATTGAAATTAAACGGCTCAATTTTAAACGGCTCAATTTTAAACAATAATTTATTTAATGAAATACATATTTACATGTTTGAAGTTAGGTAGGTACTTAAAATTTTATCAGAATTTGTTAAATAATATTTAAAAAGCCATATATTTCTCAGATTGGCATTTGTTCATTATCCTAAGTTACTATTAAATTAAATTCAAAAATTGCACATAGCAAATACAAAACTACGAAAACTTATTATTATTTACATTAATGTATTTCTACGATACAACACGTTGATAAAACTCACTGAAACCGATTTTCTCTCCTTGACGATTCGAAGTCCTTCGGCCGGCTCCACACTGGGGCCCCATGACCCTACGGCCAACCGCCAACGTAAGCGCCAATGGCATTTTATCAATCCATTTTTCCTTTAAATTTGAATTGAATTTGAACGTGGTTGAGCTACATAGAAGTCTAATATGCGCTGCAGACACAGAAAACAATTCAATAGAATAAGCAAGAATTCCGTTTGGGCATAAGTTCTTCGATAAAACATTTCGGTTGTTAGTTTTATATCGAAAGTTCATTCACCCTGTTTCAAATACACCTTGGAGATGCAGTTTCAGGTAAACTATATTTTTAATACGTTCTCATAAGTTTCATATTCTGCAAGCATTTCTGAAGATATTCTTCTTCTTGCCTCCAGGTCGGTGCTTTGTCGGCCGCAGCAGAATCGTCCCGTTGCTGTTGTGGTTCGTGAATGATCCTGGAAAAAGATATGCATCCTTTAAGCATAAAGATTGGATCTCTTGTGTACCTAGACAAGACACAATCTTTAGGTACCTACGATTATGTACTCAAGTGCTTTTTGGGTAGACGACAACGAAGAAAGATGAGCTATAATGGAGCATTCCACTCCACTTCCTTGCCAGATATTTATAGGTACCTATAGAAAAAGATCCCTGCAAACGCGAAAATTAAGATAAGACCACAACGTTAAAACTGCAATAGGTAAGTAGGTACCTAATTTTTATTTCTCCTCTGCGCACCGCACGTGGTAAAAACGCAACGCTCGGAATAAGCAGACTCCGGCGCCTATATTGACGTATTCTATTAGAGGTAGTTCGAGCGACCAAGTAATCAGTGATAGTAAAATTCGCCCGTTTCAAGCTGATTATTCTAAACACTTCCATTTAAACCCTAATTTCACTAATCACTTAGCTTATACACTTCACTCACAATTGATATTTACTAAACAAAGTGTAAATCGCTTTCTCGACGAACATGTCCCTCGTGACCCCCGTGGGGCGGCTGCGGCAGTTGATGCGTTAACTGAAGCCCTGCATATAACTGAAATATGAAGTAAATCTACCTATGACGGGTGTAGCGGGCGGCGCGCGTCCGTTCTCCGCACTCTCCTCGCGCCGCATGTCGGAGAGACACCTGGCGGCGAGCGCGCGGAACACTGCGCCCACGTTGACGTCTTCCTTCACTGACGCCCGCATCAGCCGGCAGCCTAGCGCTCGCGCCACCAGCTCCGCTTCATCACTGAAGTAACATAATTATGAATATAGTATAAACAGTTTGACACTTGCTTCAAGCTACAAATTGTTCTTGATTTCATGCGCGTGGACTCGACTGATATGTATCTACTGACTTTGAAAGCAATCCCATAGAAAATGTCAACCACACAGAGATCCGCGAGTCGATTGACTTATTTTTTTGCCTGTCCCCATAGATTTATGTAAACTTAATATAGTTATACCTACCTAATCATATACTTAAGACGGTACCCCGAGCCAAACTAGCGCCACCACCTATTTTATCTTACTATTTCGATGAACAAAGCTAATTTCATAATTTCCAATTGGCAATTCTTGATATCTAATAAAAGCTTTTTTAATGCCTCTATCATAGTTTTATTTTGTATAGTTTTGGAGGAGATGCAATAATTGAGTTTGGTGGCTACAATGTGCAACATCATATCTCCTCCTAAATCCCTTTTGAAATTACCTTTGATCAACAAAATAATATGATAAAATAGGTAGAACTAGCGCCGCCTAGTTTGGCTTGGGGTACTGTCCTAAGTTAACTTGAAATTATGCACGTCGTCTAACCACAACTTCGAAAAACTTATGAAGCTCAAGATTTGACATTGTTGCCATGTTTTGGTAAATGGGATACCCGAATAAATAAAAATAACAAGTACCTACCAAATACAGGTTAGGTACCTATACCTACTATGATAATACAAGTCCAAAACATGACCGAAAAGTTAAATAAAACAACAACGTTATAATACATGTCATATACTCACGGCCCAACGACGCACTGGTCCATCAAGTCTATTTTATTTTGAACTATGATTGTCGGGATCTCACCGCACTCATTTTCAACCTGGAAATTATAAAAAAAATATTTTACAATATTTTCGGAATATTCATGAGTTCAAACACAGGTGGTCATTTACATTACCTTTAGAACACGCATTAACTAAATGCATCGAATTTAAATTACCGTCGATATGTAGGTGCGTCTCCAAATAATATACTCTTTTAATTCCTTTTATTATAAATATAAAAAAATGACAAAATTTCCACTCTTAGTAATACATTTTATATATTATTGATATAAAAATAATTAAAGGCACTATGGACAATCAGGTCCGCCGGTACGTCCGTTCATAATGTCTATAGTATCTACAACATCTTTCACTTCCTTTTTCGAAGGCTTGAACCTCGCCAAGAGAACCCCTCTACCGCCCGCCGAGCAGTTAATCCCAAGAACAAAGTTCTTCTCAACCTGCACAAACACGTAGTTAGACAGCTCTCTATCACAGGATCTGAACATGGTCTTCGTAACTCCATTTCCCATGTATATCACGCTTACTCTCTTTCCTGCGTTGTTTTTATACGTTGCCTTTACTGCTGTCTCAATTGTTGAGATGTTCTTGCCTATACATTCTGATGTGATGTTCTGCAAGCCTTTTGTCGTTAACTCTTCGAACGTGATCACCTCGCAGCTATCACGGAGGCGTGATGGTATCGGCCAGAAGTATACGGCGTTCATTTCTCCACGTAGAGTGGTTAGATCGAAAGCTTCACCTCTCTGGTAGTACCACAGACACTGCTCCTCGCGTTGCTTCGCCGCATTCGCATTTTTACTTGCAAAAACTGTACCAATGCAGAGGAAACTTATCAGCACGCAAATTCGGGTATGCATCTTCGCGGATGAGTTGTGACTAAGTAGAGTCGTGTACGCGGGCTGATATTTGTTTCACTGCTGGGTTGTTTAGATAATCATGCCATCCTGTTATGTTTCGTTGTTAAAATACCTACATGCATATCGGTATGAACTGAGAGAGTCGCGACCCTTCTTATCTCACGATGCTAATTTAAACAACTCATGCAAGTGCGTTTGCTGGTCAGTTGAGTTCGATCGCCCAGATACACTAATTGCGTATTTTTTTTGGGTACCTATTTTTAGGTACTCTTTCGCATCTTATCTTGTGTGTCCTATTTGTAGTTATTGGGGGTTTAATGCAGCTTCAGACTAGAGACTAGTTCTTGTACTTCGGACATTAGAGTGGAGGTAGCCGTACAAAGGAGACGGTTCAAATTTACTTTTATGATGTCATAAAAAAAAACAGATATATTAGTCCCTAGAGTGCGAAGAAATCTCATAACAAATCGTCCACCTAAGTTTCAATAGTCTTCAGAACATCAAACTCAATAACGAAAGAAAGGACGTAGACGACTAAGCATCTTTGCCATTTCAAAATGGCATAGAGCTTTATGTAACGCATCATAGAGTTACATGTTACCTTAAGTTTCCAGGAATGCAGCGCAAGAAATGAATCTCTGTCCGTGGTAGAGAAGGCCAGTACACACGCGTGTGCTCCTCTGTAGTACGCCTTCGTGATGGCATCGAACTCTTCCTGCCCTGCCGTGTCCCACAGCATTAGACGGACCTCTTCTCCGTCGATCCTGGAATCGAGGCATTCAAGGTTAGCTTTGTATCTGATTTTGGAGTGATTTGAAATTTTCATTATTATATTATCACTGTTGCGTATATAGGTATACATATTATAGAGCCGGACGTGACTGTAATGTGAGGATACCTTGAGAGGCACGGCTAAAGCTTGGGCTTAGGCTCGAGCCACTGTTTGGTGCATCAAACGCGTTGCGATCCAGCTAGCTCTTTAAAAATCATGTAAATCTTCGCATTGAGCATCTCTACGAGGCCTTCTGCGGTAGTGCTGGTCACCTACAGCTCAACTCAACTCCTATTTTAATAATACTTGCTCATTTGTGTCTACACTAATCATCTTCTTATAATACCTGGTGAATGTCCCCCGGCAGGAACACTGTAGCATGTTGGACTTGCCGAGGATCACTATCTTAAGGTCTTGTACTTTATAAAATACTCACTCTATCTGTCGTTCCAAGAAGTCTACCCCTATCGTCTTCTTATAATCCCTAGTAAAGGTCCCCCGGCAGTACCGCTGTATCATGCTGGATTTGCCGACGCCGCCGTCGCCGACGATCACCACCTTGAGCGCCACCTCCAGCTCCTCCTCGCGCATCCTCGCATCTGTGTCCGGTACATCAGGGATTTAGGGTTAATTCCTGGAAAGAAGGAATACTTTGGTAAGTTTTTGTTTAGACGTGTAAAGTGTAAAACGTTCAAATAGTGGTGTTTCGTGATTAGAACATTAAACAATACTTAGATAAATTTAATATACTCGAGTATTTCTCGTGTTATTAAAATAATTATTTCATTTTTAACATTTGACATTTATGTATAGTTGCAAGCTGTACTTTGTATTAATGAACCATTAAACAAAATATGATGTTCTTTCTTTTTCTTCTCTCTTGCTAACACATCAAGCTCTGTTTAGGTACCTTGGGGATAGATGATGCGTGGATTGTGTACCAAAATTTTGTTTATTAAAACTATCCCGAAAAATACCCATATTTCGTCAAATGTGAGATGAGATGAGAAATAAATGACGACCAACGACCCGGAAAATCATACCTTCCTTAGGTATGATTTTCCGGGTCGTTGGCCTAGATTTCCTTGGTGCTACTGCCAACCACAAGATTTATAATAGCATTGAGCCATCCCAGTTTACGTAGTTATCATAACCATTGAGTTATGATACTTCAAGCGTGGACATTAATAAGATCGATCAGATATCTCTAGTTCATCAAGAGTAATGAATGATGGAAGCCAACAAGAAACATCTCACAGCTTGATGAATGATTTTGCTTTCGACGTTTTCTCTTTGTGCCGCGCAGGTATTTGTGCTTCAAATAACGCGATGTCATGCAGTGCCAGTGTAGGTAGGTAGGTGTAGGTGGAAGGTACCTATAATAAAGATCCACCATGATGTCTGTGAAAATTGTGAAATTGACATAAATAGCCTTACTTTTTTTAACCTTCTGACTCCCGCGTCGAACGTGGCCAAGAATGCCTTGAAAACATACTGATTCTAGTTGGTGCTGAATTATTCAATAGTTTTGGTGGAGGAATCAATCTTAGATTAAAGAATAGTGTAGAGCAGAACTTATTGTACTCCAACAGGGTATGACACTGACACCCATTTTTGAAGTGTCTCAATTAGGTAAAATAGTGTTAATGAATCACTAAACATTATTCGTGTGGTGCCGGCTTAGAATTTGCACCACCCCAACTCTTCCCGTGAATGTCGTAAGAGGGGACTAAGGGACCAAGGGGCGGGCAACAGCACCTCTTGCAGAATAGATCTACCACCGAACTGCTATCCCCAACCCACCTGCCCAGAGTGGGGATTATAGGCATTACCCCCCATGAGATGAAAGCCAATATAGCGATTATCAGGGGGAGGCCTGCGTCCAGCAGTGGACTGTTAAAGGCTGTTAAGGTTGAGGAATCACTGAAAAATATAAATTTTCATTCAATTGATAAGTGCTCTAAAAACGCATCTAAAATTTTAATTTTTAAGTTGCGCGCGTAACTTGATGAAAGCGCTCAATGCAGTGGACGCCATATTCTGGACATGACGTCAGTTGGATGTGAGACCAGGAACAAATGCGCTGATGTTGTTGATGACACTTGATACTTTTTAGTTTGCCTACACAGCCGTATGACATAACAAAACAAGGCCTACTATTTCATGGCGGTTAAAACAGATTAAAAAAACTTAAAATTATGAACTAATACGAACATTTTCCGACTAGGTACTTGTTGCCTAAGTTATCCCAATATTATATTTTTAGATTTTTTCTCTTATAGAGTATAAAACCCTATTCACAAAATCTTGTTGGAACGATACCAAACAACATGTAGCGGTCGTTAAATAAAACATTTCGACGTATTATGTAGGTAGGTACACTTAGCATTTCAGCTAAACAGAAAAGGGCAAGAAAACCGGTTACACTATACTCTTATGTTTTTGTAGAATCCTAAATGACATTAGATTTTGTAGCTAGTTTATTATCTTGGTCGAGTTAGCATCGGGCTTATATTAACGCTTTCATGGCCCAAGGCGCAGAAGTCGATCTCCTTGATTTGTCATCATAAAAATGTTCTGCTATAGAGATCATCTGGTAGTTGGACGTTTTACTACACTGATATTCTGCTGATTAGTAGAACCACTGCTTATTAGACGTTTCGCGCTGTTGGTCCTTTAGCTACTTAGACCTTCTGATCAGGAGGGAACACCAAGGGTTAGAACACTAAAAAGTACGCACCTAGTTTATGTGAAAAGCACAGGAGATAAATTGATGAACGTCCTTCGTCGATTTGTAATGAAATCGGCTTAAGGTTTTTGTTATAGTGCTTACCCGCACTCTGGGTATCTCTAAGAAATTAAATAAGTTCCCAAAAAGAAATTGGCTTATTCATGATTTTGCCAAAACTCATTGTCAATAGGATCCAGCGGTAGGTAGGTATAGGTAGGTATTTAATTTACTAACACGTCCATTGCGCACATCGACGACTTCCACCAGCTGCAGCGTGCTTCTGCGGGTCGCACCGCAGAGGCATGGCAGTGAATGCGTTATTGGGCTCATTTTCTGTCATGCGGATTTTCGCCCAAGCAGAGCTGCGTGCGGGCCACCCAAAACCTACATAGGTACTGCATACCACATGCGGATCTGGCCTGCATGCGGACCACCCGAAACCTATAGAGGTTTTTATTTGCTCCAGCCAATCCAGTGCTCGCGTGATAGGAAATCATATCTAAATGAAATTACCCGGAGACCAGATCCGCGCGCGGGTGGAACACCACATACCTAACAGGAAAAGGCCAGAAAAGACGGAATTTACACTTGTCTTGTTTAACAAGCTAACGTAGGAAGCTAGCTACAACAATGATCTTTACAATGATGTTGTATAGTTACAGTACAAACCCTGGTCCTGACGGCAACCGGGTTCTTGGAAGCGGCAGGTGGCGACCACCTGCGACACGCCTTCCGCACGTCACTAGCTCACAACCTGTTCCTACTACTTATTTAGTCTACGCATTTTGAGCCTTGTTATAGGTTCTTAAGTCACTTCGTGGAAAGGCCCTAAAGGCAAAAGGAGAATTGGTAGACCCCTAGCGAGATAGTCAGACGAAATCAAAAATTGGACTAGCGTTACAGAAGATCGCAAAACTGGACAGGACTGCAGGAGGCCTTTACATGCCTTTACCCGAGAGAGATATTAATACCTAAATTAAATAAATAAGTAATGCTGGACAACTCACACAGCATTATCTAGCCCCAAGCTAAGCAGAGCTTGTGTTATGGGTACTTACTAGATAACTGATATACGTAATATAATACATTACATAGATAGATATTTTTTATTATACATAGAAAACGATAATATTTAATTCAATCGAACAAACAAATTCAAATTCATTACATTTGTTCAGAGTGTTCTGGTCGTTTTCTATGTATAATAAAAAGTATCTACCAACCCTATGTAGTAGGTAACGTGTTGGCAATAAATGTGTGGGACTTCTTCAGCGTGAGCTCGCGTTACGCATCTCTTCGAGCACGGAGGGATGCGCAACGCGCGCGTCTAGTAGGTACCGCACTCGCCCTAAAGAACTCCCTCGTTAAGGGATGAAACATTGGTGTTCTTCCAACACAAATAAGGTTCGTAGTTAACCCGCTTACATCCGTAATGAGTCCTTCACAGTATCATCTATCTGTAATGTGAAGGAGATAGTCTGCCTTTATCTCGGTAAAACGCGAGCGAGTTCGTGGGCCCAAGCTAGCAAAGCCTCGGGTAGCTAGTGAAGCGATACGACTAGACTTTCTAAAACATTTACAAGGAATTTAATTAAGTCGTGTCATGTGATCTAAGGAAATAAAGATATTTAGATTTGATTTGATTTTGCATAAATATAACACCTAGCTTTCTCTTTTACGACTGTCATGTCGGCTCAACATTGACCACAAAAAGTTAATTTTCTTGATCAATATCACCAATATGAACTCACTAGCAGCGCCTCGCGGTTTCACCCGCGTAGTTTCCGTTCCTGTGAGAATTCCGAGATAAAATATAACGTATGTGCTATTCCAGACTATAATCTATCCAGATTATAATCTATCTCTGTGTCAAATTTCATCGAGATCCGTTCAGCCGTTCTGGCGTGATTGAGCAACAAACATCCATCCATCCACATAAACTTTCGCATTTATACTATAAGTGTGATTATTACCTACAATATTAGACCAGAGTAGGTACTACCAAAACCTCTAGCAGGCAGCGATGGCGACATGTCGTGAAGCGCATCACATCTGCCCCTTCCAATACTGCTACGAGTAACGATCACCACCGCTCTGTCAAGAGCGTACCGGATAAGAAGAAGAAGAAGAACTACAAACCTAGTACCTACCTACGAGCATGCGAATCAATCAGAATAATATTATAAATGCGAAAGTTTAAATGTTTGTTACCGCCAAAACAAAAACTACCAAATATGTAAAATTTCATGCCAATTAGCATTAAATTTTGCATAGATAGATAAAACTATATTGTACCACATAAACACAGAAAACAGTAGAGAAATAAATGATAATGTAGACCAAGTACAAAGGCGGCCTTGTCGTTATGAGCGATCTCTGCCAAGCAACCTTTGGATGGACTGGACTATATGTCCAGTCCATCCAAAGGTTGCTTGGCACTCCTGACCAACAAAGACGGTGGCACTCGTAAAGATAATAAAATAAATACTTAAATAATACTTACATACTACATAATTATAATACATACCTAGTACATAAATTACAAAATTAAGTAGAATAAAATTACATGAACATAAAGATAGGTAAGTCGTCTAACTTTATAAGGATGCATAGATGTAGTTTTATAAGGATGCATAGATGTAGTTTTATAAGGATGCATAGATGTAGTTTTATAAGGATGCATAGATGTAGTTTTATAAGGATGCATAGATGTAGTTTTATAAGGATGCATAGATGTAGTTTTATAAGGATGCATAGATGTAGTTTTATAAGGATGCATAGATGTAGTTTTAGCTCAAATAACATATCGTCAGTTTTTTTTTATCCCGGAAAACGTATGCGAAGCCGCGGGAAGAAACAGTTATTGACATGCAATAATAGATTCCGCCCGCAACCTCGCACACTTTTTACCGGGATAAATCCCAAAATGGATGTGAAATGGGCAAATTTGGGTTACAGTAAAACAATTTTTTTCCGTCATTATTAGCTTTATCATTATTTATTGATAAAGCTTTGAAAAAAAACCTAATAATCTATGGGTTACAAGAAAATGACAAAAAAAGCTGAGTCCCATCTTAGTTTTTTAAAAAAATCTCCTTAACTATCAATGACAAGATTTTTTAATTTTCATCACCATATTGAATAGAAGAATACCTACCCAGGGCACCTTCGGCTTTTTTTTTGATATATAGATATAATCAGCAAAAACTTGATTTTTGAGCTTACGCCGCTCTGCTCTGTCCCGTTCTTCTATCCTATTCACAAAAAGGCGTCATATATCGTCCAAGGTATAGAACTACATCTGTGCAAATTTTCAGTCTGATCCATTCAGCAGTTGATTCTACTGAATGGATCAGACTGAAAATTTGCGTCATGAGGTAGGTAACATACATTCAAAGATCTTAAGTTTCTTTGTAATATTAGGGTGCCTATGTAAAAACGATGAAATAAAAAACTGAAGCAAGATTATACCTACCTAGGTTATCGCTACTGGGCTATATTTTAACCAGCACAAAGTAATAAATTAATAATGACTTACAAAAGAGAACAGCAATCCATCATCCAATCAAAACTAATTAAAAACCAACCAATCAAATCAAGAGAAGCCATTAAAAAGAACATGTTATTAGAACCTATACGATGAACTTAAATTTTATTCGGTATAATGCTCTACTTTTACTTAATCTTATTATAGACAAGTGTTCGCGATTTCTCGCCACTTCCGCGGATTCATTAAGTAAAGGCTCTGCCTTTTCAAAAGCGGAGCGTTGAGCAAAGCGATTAAGGTCACCCCGGGTCCCATATCTTATATCTTATAAATCCAAATGCTATGTAATCTAACCATAAGTTCAATACGAGTGTGAGCACCAATACAAACCAACGTTGGTTTAATGGTGCAATATTATATAAACTTTGTATACCTACCTTTTTAAATAAAATAAATATTCTAAATGTTATATTCCATCTCAGCCTACCTTGGGGATGTAGGTACCTAGTTATATAAACTGTAGTTATTTGACTTCCATACCATACCATCTTTGTCGGAATAAATATTATGTTTCAATATTGAGCTTCCTATTTTGTTTCGTTACATGCGTCGACACACTCGCGCCTTCCCATCTTCCTAGGACTTCCATGAGGGCTGGTGCGGCGGCAGATTTGGCCGAAGATCTCAAGAGGCGCAAATATGTAGGTCTCGACAGAGCATATGCATTTGCTCCCCATGGAGTGGAGACCCTAGGTCCGTGGGGTACCGAGGCTCTCCGGGTTTTTTATAAGTTATCTGAGAGTTTGGTCGAAGCGACGCGTGAAGCGAGAGCTGGTGAGTATCTGGC
The DNA here is from genome assembly GCA_946478455.1 of Eupithecia vulgata. Taxonomy (NCBI): domain Eukaryota; kingdom Metazoa; phylum Arthropoda; class Insecta; order Lepidoptera; family Geometridae; genus Eupithecia; species Eupithecia vulgata. The sequence continues at coordinate 13,734,555 of OX297875.1, forward strand.
ACAGCGCATCAGCATTGCCATACAGCGGGGCAATGCTGTCAGCGTCTTGGGGACACTTCCGACTGGTATTGATATAGATAAGTTGACCTTCCTGTAGATTGTTTGCAGTTACCTAAATTATTTCAATTTATGCAAATACTAGTTTCAATTTGTTTCTATTCTTTTATTGCAAATTTCATTTTAAAAAATTAAGAAAATTAAATTAGTATTTTATAAATTATCTAGCCGTCTCACATATACATAATAAGTTCCTAAAACTATGATAGTTTTTATAGTAAAATACAAAATACGTAGTACAGGTTAGATAAAATTTATCACAACTTTCAATAAATTGTGATAAATTTTATGTAACGTAATATGATGCAATAAATAAATAATAAATTTAATGAGGTACGTAAGTCTAAACAAAACCTCTAACGCCTAGCCTGTGAACAAAACCGTGTTATTGTATATTATGTCTATGTCATATTTCCGTATTTACATAATAAAGCTATAACAACGTGCCCTGGGACTGTGAAACTGTTAATCATACATTATTCTTCATTTTAATTGCAAATTATGCAACGAATTAGTTCATGTCCGATGTCGCTAAATTTTAAATAAATTTAATTTGTAGATTTGTTTGTTATTTATGGAAGCAATTAACTGAGGTCAATGAATCAATAATACTTAGACGATGGTAATAATGTTATTTACATGTTAACCAAAAACACAGATAATATTAAATTATATTTACAAAAAAGCTAATATTAAAAAAAACTGTCTCCGTAATGTAAGTAAGTACCTACCTACATAGTAAGTTCACATATCAGTCATCCACGTAACCCATTACAGAAGCTCTGCTTAGCTTGGGGCTAGATGATGCTGTGTGAATTTAGAGGTACATAGATCCTAGGATAGGTAGACCTACCTACGTTAGGTTAGGTTTTCAGTACAAAAGACTTCAACGCGCGCCTTGTCGATGTCGTTGCATATTCTGTAGCCCTTTCTGCTCCAAATTTTCCATCGGTATTATAATGTAATATACGTGTTACAAATTAAATAGATAGGCAAGTATGAAACTAGTTAGTTATACCTAGGCAAAATTATTTTATTACTTGTTTATCAAGTTACAAAAATGTTTGCTTCGTCAAAGAGCGTGTCAAAGAGCCATAACAAGGTATTCGGTGCAAAGAGCTCAAATATTTCCGGTTCCCTCCCCTCTGTTTTATCATTTTCAAATAAATTATGAAGAAGAGAAATGCTTTTTCAGTGGTCTTATTACTTTATTAAGAATGTCTGCTAAGAACCTTGTATGTTTTGGAAAAAAAAAACCTAACGTTTCATCCCTTATCGGAATTCTTCAGGGTGAGTGCGGAATATTAACGGAGAAACAATAAATTTGTAAAATTACGATGGTTTTATGGCGTGTGTGCCCAGACTGCTGGCAGCATTTACACGTTGAATATTCATATTATTTAACTATAATAAGTTAACTATACTTAATATTTCTTTGGTTATAAGTAGTATGAAGAACTAAAAGCTCAGCTTAGAACGTGGGTGCCACAGACATCGCCGTAATGAGCGGCGAAGGTCGTTCACCCTCAAGGACGGCGCCATTCCATTCATGGATTGTTTCCTTTTGCGCCGAGCCCTATTTTTACATTTCTGTGTTACTTGGTAAATAGGATGCTGGGTAAAGAAATACGTATCCTTATAGGTGATTACCAATCTGAATTTATAAATGTTTTCTTGTATTTAAATTAGTTTTAGGGCTCCGTACCCAAAGGATGAAAACGGGACCCTGTTGCTAAGCCTCCGCGGTCTGTGTTGCTGTATTAAAACGTGAACCGTAAAAGGTTGAAATTTTCACCGAAGATGTATTTTCTTGCGCTTTAACAATGAATACTAAAAAAAATATAATTAATAAATGGTCCAATGTCCATACCAAGTTGAGTACCGTACCGATCACTGACGTTAAGCTACTTCGCATAAAAAAAAATTTTTTTTGGCACATTTTGTTCTACATTTGGCAAGGCTGTATTTCTTGAACCGTTATAGGTAGACAGTGAAAATAAAAAATTTATATAATTAAAGGGTCCAATGTCCATACCAAGTTGAGTACCGATCTAACCGAGTTAAGCTACTTCGGGTGCAATCAGTACTTGGATAGGGATCGATCATGATGGTTTTTAGCTAAAATGATTTTTTTAAATCAATTTTAGGTTTCCTTTTGCGAACTAGTTATGTAAATGTACGATGGTACGGAACCCTGCGTATGTGAGTCGAGTCACACACTTTGCCGGTTTTGTTGTAAAACTAAAGTACATACTAAACTCCTGCTACTTCTTCTATGGATCTCGGACAGCAGTGAGTTTTTACTGCATGGAAGTGTGTATTCTATTCTAATACAGGGTTCTAATTTGTTTTTATTCTAGGATTTCTAGTATTTTCTTGATAATAAAGTAATGGATATTTTATCAATTGGGATCGATAATTCAATATCCATGTACAAAGGTGAGTAGATACCTACCTCCAACTGATCTAACGAAGTTTTAAAGCGTAGGTAGGCTTAATCTGCCAGAGGGGTTTTTAAGAAACTTTCTCTAGACCTGATCCGATTTCGGCACTATTAAAATAAATTCTTTAGAGTTATTTTGATGGAGCCAAAATGAAAGCTTGTCGCTTTTGTATTATAAAATAGTTGGTAGAAAACTTGAGCGACACAGTTATGTCTATTACCTATCTATACTATCTATAATTTCACCCGTGGAATTACGCTTAAACCTATAGGTAATAGACATTTGAAAACCTTGAAAGCCCCTATTTTTAGACGCCATTCTAAAAGCTTAAAACTGTCAATATAGGATAAGTAAGTAGTTTTGAGAGCGGGGCAATAAAATACAACAACAAATACAGCCAGCGTCTTGGGGACGCTTCCTGACATGGATCAGTTGAGCTAACTGTAGATTATTTGCAATAGTCTACAATTAGCTCAATTGTTTCAATTTTAAATATTAGTTCTTATTTGTTTCTATTCTTTGTAATTAAATACAAACTGTTGTATACACTACTGAAGTTAGGGTCATTCATGATCTGGCTGTGCGTGAGTTGTCGTTGTCACCACCAAAATATATATACCTAATATAAACTCAAAATATATACTCGGAGCTGGGGTGGATAAGCCAGGCTTAATTAATAAATCGGGTTCAAATTAGTAAGTTTTACACTGGCACTTTCTTTTTGGCAATGTTGCTTCGTCAGCTAAAGGCAACCGGTGATTGATCGTCAATTACAATAAAACACAAACTAATGAAGTAAATGAGCTATGTCCGGGAGCAATCATGCTTTTGTATTTGTATAACCGAGATCGTTGATACCGTTGAACTCTTCAAAACCAGCTACCTATGGCCGACGGTCGAGGTTTTGTAAGAAAAACACAATCCTAACTTAGGTAGGTACCTACACACTTTTTCTGCGGTAGTACAAACAAAGAAAATTACAATTGACGACCTCTGGCGCGGTGGCGAAGGTCTGCTGAGGTTGCGGGTTCAATTCCTTGGGACAAATATTTTTACGATCTGTATGTATTTGTTCCAGGTGTTCTGGTCGTTTTCTACCGGTATGTGGTATGGTGTATGTTACATGGCACAGAATGTCTTAAAATAACATAATTTAATAATAATGGGCAATCCAGAGCAATCATTCACAACAGTAAACAGAACAATAAATTGCTTGTGATCTATCATCATATCTCGGTATGGAGATGAAAGAAAATGTTTTACATTCACGATTCACGTAGAACAGAAATTTTCTAATTAGCTGCTTATAGCAACAGATTTGGACCCAAAATGTCTCCTGAAATACTTACATAACAAGGTAAATTGTGACATTATAGTTTAGATCGATTCTGGCTATGGTGTGCTTTTGAAATCAGTTGATCTGCATTTTTAAAACAAGATAAATATCGCTGGTACTCTCTAAGCATGTAAAAAAGAAACTATGCAGCTCTTGTCTAGATTGTTAGCAACCGTCTAAAGTTGCCCGACTGTAAAATTTCTATAGTTAGTACTTGTTAAAAATCTATCTTTGTTTATAAATAAATAATGCTGGACAATTCCCACAGCATTTTACCACAGTATATTACCTAGCCCCAAGCTAAGCAGAGCTTGTGTTATGTTATGGGTACTAGATAACTGATATACATAATACAATACATAGATATTTTTTAAATGGAACTTGATTTCATGTTTCATTTACATAGAAGCTAATGAGAGTAGGTGAAGTAGTAGGTAGGTACTCTACATTATTCTAAAAAGCTTTCCGAAAACGGAGTGTATTACGGTTTTACTAAAAAAGTTGGAAAAACCCAACCAGCTTCAAGTTCCAAGGATTTTGCAAGTCACATTTTATTCTCCCATGAAATTCTCAAACGATGTGATATAATGATACGAGTTTGACGTGGTCAGCACAGCAACAGCAAGATACAAAGATGACAACAAGATCAAGTGGAACAATCGTCGCATTCCTGAAGACAATAAAATAAATTTGAACACAATATCGACGTGTTGCAGGTTCAATTGGGGTAACCGAAAAAAACACGTAAAAAAGTACAGTAGGTGTAGGTACAGCTTTTCTTAGTAGGTATTTTATGCACTTTTCGATAGGGTTACATAATCACTAAGACCTGATGACTATAAGAATGCAATAAATAAAATAGGTAGGTACTGGGTTTTAAAAAAAATACCAGTTTAAAAAAGTCAGTTACGCATGTAGGTTACGCTATACTTTAGCATTTCGCAGATTTTATTAGAAATTTTGCTGTAACTGCAATATATCTAAAAATCTTGACGGCAAAATAGAGTAACGGCCACATGCATTAAACATATTGATACAAATGTACCTATTTTATATTGAAAACAAAGATCCTAGGCTCCTATTGAAAAATAATGCTACTAGGTACAAACTTCATAATTTACCTGAATAATAAATGAATTAAGTTTTTTTTATAAAAAAGCAAAATTAATTGAAAAAAATCACACATTTCATAAAAAAAATTATAATTATCATTTAAATTAAATCTTATTCTAGGATATGAAGGTGCTTAGTAAAATGGGTATCTTCTGCTTACTTATTTATCATGCTTTTCAATAAACTCTACCGTATCACAAAGAAAATAATCGTATGCAAAGTTATATAAGCTTAAACTCTCTTTTTAGGGAGTTTTCGTATCGCTATTCCTAGATGCGCCTACGCAACCACATCGACACAGTGTAGGTAGGTTGTTAACCGCTCGACCACCGCTTAGCAGTAACTTTAACGATTACTATCCAAGATGGATTCGAGATCCTGAGCTTATTGCCAGTTATTGCCTCTGTGTTGCCAGCTTTCAGCGCTTCAATGCTATTTTATGTGGATGAAATAGCATTCAAAAACACCCGGTATTGGAGTCGTGTTAGAAGTCATTTCAAGGACTAGTAAGCTTCGCATTTCGATCTGTGTCAGTTCGCATCGTCGCTCACGGACCTCCTTAGTTATGAAGGAATTTAATTTCTTATTTTAAGAATTCTTATTCTTTTTATTCTTAATTCTTAAAATAAAACACTGACACGGAAATAAAGTGATATTTCTTACTTCTGTCGCTTCGGTATGTAGACTATAGTAAAGAAGCGACCAAGAAACCTTTTAGCCCGTTAGTTGTTATTTTTTGAAACTCGAAAAATAACAACAGCTTTTTTATCTTCATGATAACAAAGCTTGGGATAAGTATTATTTCAGTCATGCATAAAAAACTAATTAATACTCTCGAAAAATCACGACTAGCTACAACAATTTTGGTGATACCTTCGCCATTATTCGAAATAGATTTTGATTATTCTTTCCATAATGTATAGAGATTAATTTTGAGGTGGTCTCATAAACATTTAACACGCGAGGAATTTATATGTGAGTTGTAGAACGTATCTAAAACATCATCACATGATAATTTTACAATCACTAACAATTTTTTCCATGGAAACGGGCGTAAAATAAACTAAACTAGACTCGAATTTTGAAAAATTTGATCGCGCTGTCTAACTGTTCCGGATTTAAAACTACTTCCAAGCCCATTTTCTTATTGATAAACTTTAAAACTATTTGTATTATTAGATATTTTTTTTTCAGTTTTCAGAATGTTTAACGAAACTATATTTAAGGTACAAGGTATGGTAAGTAGGTACGTAGTTATTGATGGCCTGAAAGTAGGCAACATTCTCAGTAAATCTTATCACAAAACCAGAACATGTTTAATTTAAATTCCTAAATTTTTCGTATTTCGAGATTCTCTGCAAGGACGCAAACATCACAGATTCTTGAACCCAGAGTCGTAAAATAAATGCTTTAATAAAATGCTAATTCGTTGGTCCCGTCTGTTTATACGGTGTCGGTCGGTACCGGACTGGACCTTGAATTTCAATTACTAAGCTCATAAGTATCGATATGTAAGTGGTTAGTCTTTTATTCAATGCGAAGTAAGAATATATTAAACGGAAGTTTGTTGGTGTCGATGCCGAGAGGTATTGTCTTGTAATGTCGTCTTAAATTTGATATCATTATGCCTTTATTTATTGAAAGTTTTGACCAAATTTGCCGGTGGGTATGTAAACAGAGTGCTAACAAATCGATCTGCTTTCGCTACAGCGAAAATGAGACAAGTTAGTAGTAAGATTATCATTATATTAGAATATATAAATAAAAAAATAATGATGGACAATTCACCCAGCATTATCTAGCCCCAAGCTAAGCAGAATTAAAAATATCAAACTATTGGTACAAAACCGCACAAGAACGAGAAAAATGGGCATCCTTGGCCTTGGGCAACCTTCACCCAACTTGGGGTTCTCACAGAAGAAATAAATCTAATCAATAATTAAACTAATCAATAATTTTAGTAACCATACAAGAAACTATATTTTTTTAGAAAAAGTAACCATTAAAGTTAAGAAAACATTTGTTTTACATCTTGTAAGAAATATAATATTTATATGTACATAAATTATTAAATTAAATATTAGTAATAGATACAGTCACTTATTATGAAAATAAGAAGATGGCGTGACAAGTCGGCCATATTATTAACTCATGCATAATTAATTTTGGATTTGTTATTCGGCCGAGCCGACAACGGACATCGAATCAGCACGACTATACCTAACTATAAAATAAAAGTACGTGTTTTTATTTACCGCGAACTCTACTAGTTCGCGCAAATCTTTATGAATTCTGTGAACTTAGCCTCGAATGCGAAACTGCGCAGTAAGCTCACTGCGCCTGTTTGGAAAATTAAAATCGTACCTACTTGAGAGAAATCATAAAGAGTTACTACTGTTATTTACTAACTTAGTAAACTAATAACTAGCTTCTGCCAGTGGCCCCAAGCATTTTTCTACACTTCACTTTACTAGGTTTGCCTCTACTGCCTATAAAAAGTCAGTTGTGATATTTTGACGTTGTCTCGAGATAAATATCTTCATAGACAGGTGTTCTTCCAACACCTGGAGAAGAAAAAATCTCTTAGGTACATCGGTAATGAGTCTTCACAGACTTATGAATACAAACTTCCGCCCGAGGCTGAGCATTTATTCTTTTGGGATGGAAAGCTATTTGTTAATCTAGACCTACAACTACCTCTAAGCAAAATATCAGCCTGATTGGATTAGTAGTTTTGGCGTAAATAGGTACCTAATCTTAACATCCCTTAAGCATTTGTTATAGTGTGAATTTATTTCTGTCCGATACGTTTAGTAGTTATAGCTCTGTCTTTATTTATTTATTAATGACAATAATATTAAAACATTATAGATTATACAATCCAATTAGTTTTTTACACACAATTCACACATAAAAAATCTAAATTAAATTATACTTAGTTACTTAATAACGAAAAGAAATATAATAAAATGTAATAAAAGTCAAAGACCCAAGGACTAAACAAAAACAATGTGGGGGAATCTGGAATTAAAAAAACATGCCATTCCAGGGGGATTTGTCACGGGGGAAAACTGAAATAAGCCAAAATATTTACAAACTTTTCCTCTAAGTTCCTATTGAAATGTAGGTTTTACGTGGATTTACATGACCATAATTTTCATTGTTTGCCATGAGGCGTTAAAATAGTCCCATTCAATACTGCACAATACCCATTATCATGACGTGTAATGAGGATGGAGGACTTCCTAGTAGAAGACAATACGGTCGTGGCTCACCAATGCATTATTCCATTATGCAAACAGATCAATAATGCATTTGGAAAGTCGAATGCAGTTTCTTTGTAGACCGAACGACCACTTCTATTCTACTCCTCTAAACGAATTTGTATTTGATGTTGTTGAATGTGGTTTCTGTGTAACTGGAGTTTTTATTTCTCTTTTATTATTATCCGAAAGTTATCCTTAACTATATTTTTGGATTCCTATTGTTATTGTGATTGAAAAAGTGCAATTACAATTATAAGTATATTTTTATAATAATTATTAACTCATTTATTTCAGATCAATCGCAATCCATATTATTCACACACACAAATTAATAAAATGTCACATTAAACACGCAATGAAACTAAATAGATTTAAATTTATCTAAAAATAAGTTTAAATAATTAAAATTGAAAAAATAATATATTTATTACCTACCTACTTTATTCAGAAAGAAAATAACAATCAAATAACAAATTTAAATTAAAACTAGTATTTACAATAGAAACAGTTAAGCTATCTGCAAACTGTTGCAAACAATCTACAGGTAGCTCAACTGATCCATATCAATACCAGTTGGTAGCGTGCCTAAGACACGCTGTGCCAGATACTCACCAGCTCTCGGGTCACGCGTCGCTTCGACCAGACGCTCAGAAAATTTTTTGAAAACCCGGAGAGCCTCGGTACTCCACGAACCTAGTAATACTAACCTAATGATCACTTATAATGAGATAGATCCCATCAATATCTTCATCCATTTATTTTTAATTATTGTATGTCCGCAAGCAAGGACAAACTGTAGAAGAATGTATAAGAGTTCATAAGACCAACTATGTACCTATGTTATACAGTTCACAATAAAGATTCTCTTATTTAACACGTTCGGAAAGCTGGCTTTTATTTCGGACTACGAATTAGCATTGCCATTCAACGTGGCAATGCTGCCAGCATTCTGGGCACTCTGCCTTCTGGTGACGGCTTAGATTTTTAGAAAATAGATGTAAGTTTTAATTATTTTATTCTGTTTTTTCCTTAATAATAAATGGTAATTCAGACTTGGCTCTTCTCGTGATCTCAATACTTTTTACGACGCAAGTATTACGAGACGAGACTTTGAGGAATATTTAAAACTTAATGTTTTTGTTCGGATCGTTGTGTTTCCAAAACGAATTCAGTACTTTTTAGACCGTGTGGCTAGATAGCTACAGTCGAAAAAGTATTACCTAAGTCCATTACTGATTAAATCTTATTTGTGTTGGAAGAACACCAACGTTTCATCCCATAACGAGGGACTTCTTCTAGGTAAGTGCAGTTCTAGAAGCGCGTTCCGCATTCCTCCGAGCACATAGGTCATATTTTATAGTTTATTTTTACCTCTGTGTTAGTTTTGATGCAAAGTCTTTATAGCTCGGAATTATTTTTCGTTTATTCGTTATGTATGACCTAGAGGATCGTGAAACACACAGGATAGAGATTTAAGGCGCATACCCCACCCAAACTAGCGCCGCCACCTACTTTATGTTATTATTCCTTTTAACAAAGGAATTTCCTAAAATCTATGTATATACTAGTTGTAATTGTTATATTTTGTTATAGTAATAGTGTAGTAGTAAACATTTCGATTTACTTAGCAATAACATTTCAATTTATGTCTATACGTCACTACGTAAAAAATTACAACTATAATGCGATGATTTCAAACCATGTTATATTTATAAAAATAGACGTATGGTAGGTATTTTTCTATGAAAAAAAGAACAAATTTTTATTGCAAGTTCATTTGTTATTTCAATTGATAAACATCGATCCCTGCTATTCAACGTAGTTTACATACATGTGGGTAGGTTAACGATAATTGTTGTCATGTGCTTTTTGCGTTAACTGTACCTGCTGAAAACTCGTGACATTCACTGGGAAGAAAATAATTTTTATATTGGTCGATTTAAAATGTCGTGGCATTTCTTGGGACTCAATGTATGAAGTTTAAAATTCAGAGAATAATAGATTTCGCATGTGGGACTAACCTACCACCTTCCCCGCTCCGTTTATCCATTAAAAGCAACCTAGTGGTTAACCATTACTTCACCTTTTCAAAGTGGTTAGCCAGGAACTTGCAATTACAGTTCAGCAGGTGTCAGAATGCTTACAACCGGTCTGCACTAGAAAGTTATCGAAGCTGTCTATTGAAGAGCAAATTATACCTATGCCGCGATTTATTATATAGTTGCAGAGCAAGGAGCTATAAAATATATACCTACTTAACTTTGTATAGGTACCTAGTGTGTTGGTTTATTGCACAAGTGTGGGTTAAATGCAAGCGACTGAGCTCGTTAAACAAAATACGGATATAAAAAAAAATACTTGAGATCAGGAAGAACAGAAATTGCCAACAACAGATTTCACCAACTACAGGACCAATTAATTGTGACACAGAAACAATCCAATTCAGTTGAGCTACCTGTAGATTGTTTACAACAGTCTGCAGTAAGGTCAATTGTTTCTATTGTAAATACTAGTTTTAATTTAATTCTATTATTTGATTGTAATTTTCTTTGTTAATAAAGAATAATATATCCTATTATATGACAATAAAAATATGTATTCCATGATCTAAGGATTTTTATTATAGTGCTTACCCGCACTCTGGGCATCTCTATGAAATGAGATAAGTTCCCAAAAAGGGTGGGCGCGGGTTCGAGTCCCGCCGAAGTCGAAAATTTTTGGGAACTTATTTCATTCCATGATCTACCAGAGGACCTAAAGTAGACTAGGTGGAAACTTATTCACTTATTGTTAAAAAATGGTTTCTAAGTAAATGATATTATTTCATCAATATTTTTTTTATAATGGGGACTTATGCGACTTTGAATATATTTATTGTTTATTATTATGTTATTAATTTGATTTATTTTTTTATATTTGTTTCTTAGAATTGGAAATATCATTATTGTGTAATTAAAAAAAAAACAAAATTCAAAGTGCTTTATTTCCTTTAGACCTTACAGGACTCTTGGACACTCCTGGACTCTTGGACACTTCTTGGACAATTGAGAAATTAATCTTTGTATGTCTACCTATGTTAAGTTGAATTTAACTGGACGTATTATTATTTAAAGACTTACACATGTAACATATTATTCTGGATAAATAAACAAATGACATGTTTAATTTTTAATGTGAACATGCGCCTGACCTACTTATGTACCATAATTTAAATCAAGCGGCGTAGGTACATGGAGTGAAAGAGGACACTGCATTTTGGACCGCTTATTAAAACCAGTTGGGCAGGAAGATCATACCAATGCTTAGAATAATATATAGTGTATTTGTATTTTTAACCGTGAATTACTCCTCACTACACATACTTACAATAAAAAAACAGGGGGAGGCCTGCGTCCAGCAGTGGACTATTATAGGCTGTTGAGATGATGAAGATGAGATGACACATACAATACAGGGTGGAGCAAAAGTGAATGTGCAGAATGTGCCTGAATTGGTTACGGAAAAAAATAAGTGTGGGCCTGTACCCGACCATTATAGGCTGTTGAGGTGGAGGAGCAGAAGTGAGCCCGACTGACTGGACATGAGAGCTAGGAGTTGGAAAGTACAGACTTGCAGTGCCTAGGAACCTTGTCTGGGGGTTCTAGGACCTGGACCATTTCTGCCATTTCTTTATGGCAACAGTGAAGTTATAGCTGTAGCTACCTTTCTAAAGTACAAACTAAACGCATATAATGGTCCACTGCTGGACGCCTGCCTCCCCGTGATAATCGCCTTATTGGCTTTTATGTAATGGGAGGCCTATAATTCCCACACTGGGCATGTGAGTTGGGGATCGCGTTCGTTGGTAGATCTATTCTGCAAGAGGCGCTGCTGCCGCCCCCCGGTGTATGTCCCTTAGTCGCCAACGACAACCACGGGAAAAGTTGGGATGGTGCAAATTCTAAGCTTGCTAAGTTCCGTTCCGTACACTTTATTTTGAAAGTAAATTCGCAAGTAAAAGCCAGTCGAATCTAGACACATAAAAGTTTTCGCACCACTAAACCTAGACGGCACGACATCTCTGGTTCAGACATTCAATCCGTAACTGTAACTGTATAAGCGATGCCGATCGAATTACATGCAACCGCTAGACACGGCTTATATAACACTGCTTGGTGATTTCAGTAAACCACACAGTGCTTACACCAGTTTCCGGATCTAAAATAACTGTACCTTTCATTATTTTTATGGGAAAAAAGCGTCCGATATCTGTTTTTAATCCACTGGCATTTGACGTTAAAAGAATAACACAAAGTCACAAACTAGTTTTATAGAATCGAACCGTAGAACAGTACATTCCGTAGACCGTGCAAACTTAAACTTTTGAAATTCAAACTATCTACCTACTTGTTCATCGTCACCTTTACTTAGTCCACAGCTGGGCATAGGACTACATGTTAATTACAAATAATACCTACAACTAAAATACTCTTATATTTTATCAAACAACGAAAATGAATCTCACCTGTGCAAATTATTTAAGCAGTCTCAAAACGACACCGCAAATAAAGTCCGTTAGTAAATAAATACGAGTACATTTAGTCCGTTCTCAGTTTGTCATCTATTGACACACTTTCTTCGTAAACACAAGGCTTGAGTTGAGATGGAAAGCACAGCTATTATATGTATTTGAGGAGGCGGTACTGCCTGGAGGAAATTAGAAATTATTGCTTTAACGAGCGCAGAAAGCAAGAATCAGCTCGGATGTAGAACTCTGACCTTGACTCTCGTTGAAGTAAAGTCTTACGAAATCTTTACTTCCACATTGGAGACGCTTTACCAGCTGTACATCATCAGCCATGTTAGCCTGTCATTGTTCTTTGGTGTAATATTTGGGTTATTTATTATTATATTATTCATTATCATCATAGTGATGTTTTCATCATACTTAAAGGGGTTAGTAAATGTACTTTTGGTTTGATTGTGGTAAGTACTAAGTACCTTAGCTTATTGGCATTAAAATTAAAAAAATTGATAGAATTGGCTTGTTAATCAATTACTTGTAGTTTCTACCGACGCGATGGCGGCTTCGTAGCCTCTTTCAAGGATAAAAATAGTATATATCCTTCCCTGGGTTACCATCTATACTATACTATATCATTGTCAAATATCACTAAGTTTCGCTCAGCCGAGTGGGCTTGAAAAGGTAACATACAGAACAACTTTGGCGTTTATAATAATAGTAAGGATGATACGGCATTCTTAAAGATATCTCAAAATTGGATGACACAGTATTTAATCGAAATCGTTACCATTTTCGAATTAGAAATCACTTTCGCTTTTATAGAACTCGTAAAATCTGCGGAGCGGCACGCGCTTCGTAAGAAACTAGTGTTAAAGTTGTTTGACAAAATGTCCACAGGAAAGTAGAGTGTTTTAGTATCCATCGTTTTATAAATAGGTACAAAAATGTTTATTTAGAACGGAACATTGATTAAGGTACAAATGTGGGCTGACTACCGCAAAAGTTATAAACTGTGGAGTCAGCGCCCTCCTCCGCGAACATAGCAATTAGTATGTTTCGTATCTTTCTAAACTAATAATCAAAAGGATATCAAAAGAATATGTATTTTTGTATGTAACGAATAAACTTAAAAACTACTGGACCGATTTCAAAAATTTTTTTGCCGTTAGAAAGCTACATGTTCATTGGGTAATGGGTAACATAAGCTATAGAACCGGGTATACGGGGTTCTATTATATCATATTCTATTCTATTATATTGAAATATACATTATATTATACCTAGTACGAAGCGTGGGCGTACTGCTAGTCGTCTATAAAAAGCTTTTGTCCTTTGTAACCACGTGGAACGTAGTACCATAGATTAAAGAATGAAACTGTAGATAACCTACCATCAGCTATACCAAGTACCAACAATCTTTTCTATCTAAACACTGGACGTGAAAAACTTAAAAAATATTTGAGAACTGCCTCTTCGAAATACACAAGGTATAGAAAAATTATAATTGCACAAAAAAATTGTACAAATCAAATTGCATCGGAAGCCTTGAATGCGTGGTCTAACGCTCCCCATTAAGGCGCATACCCCACCCAAACTAGCGCCTTGGTGGCCACAAAGATAGATTTTGGTGGCCACCAAGGGCAACTTCATTCTCTGCCTAAACTAAATAGAATAAAACTATTACAAAGGCATTAAAAAAAGCTTATGATAGGTATCACAAACTGGAAGATAGATTTTTGAAAATTCCTTTGTTAAACGGAATAATAAGATAAATTAGGTGGCGACAGCGCCACTTGAGTGGGGTATGCGCTTTAATGTTTGTGGATGGGGATTCAACGCGATATCGTTAAATAATAATCATTATAGATCGTTTCTTGTTATTTACAAAATTGTACACCCTCTGTTATCAAGGTTATCGACATAGCTCAAAGGATTAGCAAGCTGAAGTGGCAGTGAGCTGGCCGTATCTCGAGAAGAACCGACAACCGCTGGGGTAAACGTGTTCTTGAGTGGAGACAGCGACTCGGCAAACGTAGTGTAGGACGCCATCCGACCAGGTGGGATGACGATTTGCGAAAGACTGCACGGCAGATGCTGGATGCGGCAAGCTGAAGACAGGGCGCTATGGCGCTCATTAGGGGAGGCCTATGTCCAGCAGTGGACTGGTGTAGGCTGATGATGATGATGATGACACCCTCTGTTTAATTGTAAATATATACTTTCGAATAAATTTATTAATTTACGTCTCCATGAATGCGACTGTTCCAATTTTTATATCGACAGATGTTATTCAAGAAACTGTGTTTTAAATAAAAACTAAAAATAAGTCGGTAAAAAGCTTCCTATGATGAGTATATATGAACCGCATCTACCCAGTTACCCCAATATTAGCACGCAAATGAAGCAAAAGTGTTTCTAGAAACCGAGCGAACTACATTTCTAAAGATATCTATCTTTAGAATCGAGGTAGGTACCTAGATCTGCTGAAGTTTTTCAAATTACGTCACTGTAGCAATATTACCTACCACTTGACTAGATTTTAGATTATCTCAGGAATGCACAACAGAACCAATTACATAAATACCACAGGCTGTGTAAATACGTCGGATAGGAACCACCTCTACAAACGAGTGCGTCGGCGGCGCGACGATAGTTTTGTCAAAGAGTGCGTTAAAAAAATTGACAGAATAGCAGTAGTCAAAAATTGTCCAGTAAGTACTACTTGTCTTACTATTTTAAAAGGGAGTCCTGAACTTCCATCCTCTATCCTTTTTTGCAAATTAGACGAAGGTAAGTCTATAGGTAGTCTATAGTAGTAAGTCTATAGTCGAAGGTAGTTGATTTTTAAGCTACTTATCCAATATTTCGGCACAGTTTCATGCACCATGATCACGGAATATCATGGTAAATATCGCGTAATATATGACTTTTGTATTAATTAACCATAAAATTTGCAAAAATATAAATACCGATTTTTTCTACCATGCTAAGTCAATAAATTTAGATACTTATTTAGTAAGTTAAACAATTTTATTATAGTATTAACAAATATTTGTGCAGTTACTAAAGCCAAAACATATACTAGGAAATTGAATTAAATTAAATTCTTCTCAAGATTTAATGTGATTTTTCACCTTCAAAGGAATATGCTCTCCGTATTAATCAAGATGTAAAATAATCCAGAATTAATGGTGAGAAGGATGAGAAGAATAATAATTTAAGATACTAAATGATTATGACCTGAAGATATATATTCTTAAAGTATTTAAGGAATTATCGGGTTATTCTATGTCTTACATTATAACGTCAGTGCATATTTTACTAGCGATATCTAATGATTTTTACCACTAGTGTGACTGCTTATAATTTACACTGTACAAAGCGATCTGAGTGAAAATTAGTTTTTCTTTGCGACTAAGTTGTCAAGCAGGTCTCTTATGTGGTTAGGTTAGTTAGGTACAGGCGTTTTTCCACGTGCGAAACTCATTATAGACGATCGTTAGATGGACCCACCCGTCCGCGCCATGCGCCATGCGCCATCGCGCCGCATTCTCTCGCCATCAAATCATCATTCAGTGCCGTCGATCGTCAAAACGTACGACTTTATGGGGGCTTTGAATTCCTTTGGAACTTTTTTCCTTATTGCAAAGAGTATGATCAAGAAGCTTAGGTATATCTTGTAACATAACATATGATTTGTTTTATTTTATCTATTCCAGCAAAAATTCGAGAACGATGATTTTTCAAAAAAACCCAATACCTACTCTACAGTTAATTAATAATGTCGGCAAATTGGAATAATAAATGGGTTCTGTTTTACACTATTTCAATAAAATAATGTGTAAGTCATAGAACAAAACATGTTTTGATGATCGCATCACTCTTTTTTTAAAAAAAATAGAAAATTTTCAAAGATTTTCAAAAGTCATTACTTGCTGGTATTTTCAAATAAAGGGAGGAAGCTCCTTTTGTGCTTTTGAAAACAGCTTAGTTATTATTCTTTCTTTTGAGGTATCATTTACATGGATTTTCTTACAAATTATTGAAATTAGGACCCCCAAACCAAATAGAAAGGTAATTTTTTTTTGTCAGACAATTTATATAAATAATAAATAAATAATGCTGGACAATTCACACATCATTATCTAGCCCCAAGGTAAGCAGAGCTTGTGTTATAGGTACTATTATATAGATAACTACTATACATAATATAATACAATACATAGATAGTTTTTTTTTATTATACATAGAAAACAACCAGAACACCCTGAGCAAATGTCTGCCGATCGTACACACATTTGTCCCGAGGCGGGAATCGAACCCGCAACCTCCTTCGTCGCAGGCAATTGCCTGACAATTGCCTCCTTTATGAAATGAAAACGTAAGAAAAACAATATTGACGTTATTGCCGTTTGCTCTGCCATACCTACATTAAAAACGGTATCCGCATATTCGCTATTGGAAAAATTGTCTAAACTTATACAAAATCGGTTGCTTTAGTAGTCTACACTAATATTATCTTAGGAAAGATGTCATAATAAATTAGGAAAGATTTGTATTTTTGTATATAACGAGTGACATAAGCCATGTTTTATCCCGGAATTCCCACGGGAACGGGAATTTCGCAGGTGAGACCGCGAGGCGCTGCTAGTATACTTACAATAAATACTATTCACATAGGTAAAATAGAATAATAAGCTTCAATCTGCGTCTTCGCATGCGCGTCTAAATCACTCGGTCATCTGAGGTCCAAATATAACAAATACAATACAAATCTAAAACGTAACTGGAAATGTATTGTACCTACATTGTAGCTGTATTGTATGTGGCTACAAGTATAAGTAGGTAGGTTAATCAGGCCGGTTCAGGACTTTACATGTACATAATTTCAGCTCAATCTCTTCAGTAGTTTTGGCGTTTTCTTCGCACAACGATCTTCACAACGCACGATAACTTTCGCATTTATAAATTACTAGCTGATCCCCGAGCTTTCTACATCGTTAAATTGGAATTTCACATTTCTAGGGGGATATTCCCGTAAATCTCCCAACATGAATTTTATGTTTTACCAGGACAAAAAGTAACCTATGTATGTTAAACTAACCCCAACTCTATACCAAAGAAAAAACAAGTCAATTGGTCAAAACTACTAATAGAGTCCACAGGTGATCGGAATGCTGGTTTTTATTTCGGTCAACGAATTAGCATTGCCATTCAACGTGGCAAGGCTACCAGCATTCTGGGCACTCTGCCTTCTGATGACGGCTTAGATTTTTAGAAAAAAGATGTAAGTATAAATATTAGTTGTAGGTAATTATTTTTTGCTGTTAAATAAATGTGCAACTATCCTGTATAGTCAATTGGTTGCTTAGTTAGGCCGTTAAGGAAGGACAAACAAGAAACACACTTACGTATTTGTACCTAATTTTAGTTAGGATTAGGATGATAAAAGAACTTCGTGGTTTAATATAAAACGGAAAAAACTACCCACTCTATTACGTAATTCCAGAAGTCTACATAAAAACACAAACAAGAATTTGCAAGTTTAATTACTTTCACAGTAAATCCTTAATGTCCAATGTCCATGTCCATACACCTACATTACATAGTAATTGTACGAAGTAGCCACACAAGAAACAGCGCCGATGAATAAATATTATATTGGCCAAGCGCGAGACGGGGCCTTGCACTACGCGGTTCCGATTCCAACATTATGGCGGCAAGTCGCGAATGTTTGATGATTTTTGAATGAAATATTTAACGATGATTATGAAATAACGCCTTTGCCATATTTTTAAAATTTAATGTTTTATGTATGTATTTTGTTTTTTTCTTTTGCAATAAAGAATAAATAAATATTTTCATTCAAAATCATCTTCCTCATCATTGGCCTTCTTCCGGTATATTCCTTAAAGCGGTAAAGCCTATGTTCATCAGGGATAATGTAGGATTGGTGAAAGAATTTTCAAATCCCTGTCCTGTCCTGTGTGTTTACCCTGTCCAGTAGTTTCGGAGCCTATTCAATTCAAACAAACAATCCAACAAATCTTTCCAGGCGATGTGGTCGCTCAGCGACAAAGCCTTTTGTTGTGTGGAGAAAAAAAAACTTTCCTCTTTAATATTAGTATAGATTTAGTAGTTAATGGCTGGTGGTTTGGTTGATTTTACATTTCTCTGTTTGGCTACGCAGCACTTTAGGTACACTAGAATTACTGCTGATGAAAGAGCAAGACGGCATGCAAAGAACTAAGATCCGTTGAGCACTACTACGTACACCTGCACAATTTGACGTCATTTGGTGCATCCAAAAATTTATAAGCTCTCTCATATAAAAATATGTAAATTCGGGTCTAGAACTAAAATCGCTTACGTTGTTTTGGGTGAAAGAGTGACAAGGTTGCCTGGGATAAATCAATCTAAGCCTAATAAGGCCGTTTTTTGTACTGTTTTTTTTAATTCATATATTATTTTTATTAGGTAATGTAAATTTTTATTATAACACTTTATTTAACAGCTAAAAATAATTACAACGAATATTTACACTTAGGTACACCTATTTTCTAAAAATCTAAGCCGTCGTCACTAGAAGGCAGAGTGCCCAGAATGCTGGCAGCATTGCCACGTTGAATGGCAATGCTAATTCGTTGACCGAAATAAAAACCAGCATTCCGATCACCTGTGGACTCTATTAGTAGTTTTGTAAGATCTTTATCGATAACACATTTTTTATACCTATATTATTTTATTAAAATATATTGTTCATTAATTTAAAACTTATTTTGATTTAAAACTTATTTTGAGCCTAGATGAATCTTTCCTATTTGTGATTGCTAATACCTATACCACCCTTTTAAGTGAGAAGTTCTAACATAAGAACCAAGGAACCCCAACCAATCTGAGATGTCGGAACCGGAGCGTGAACCGTGACGCACTGGACAACGACCCACTGGGAAATAAAATAGCCGAATTTATTCTACCAGTAGGTACGCGCCATGAAACTTTGTAACTACATTATGTACTAGGTCAAAAAATAGTTATCGAACCCCAAAAACCCTTCTTTTTGCGTTAACTCTCTGCCACGGTGACTCGTCAATAGATACATTTTTGAGTAGTGTCTCAATTAGATTAAAAATATAATAACACTAAAAGACAAAAAATATTCTTAATTATTTATTGCACTGATAAAACCTAATTTCAAACCTTATTACTAGAGAGATATCACAAAGGCGAGTTTAACCCTAAAAAGAGTTCTCTTCCAGCAAACCTTAATGAGAGAGGGAGACAAGTTTGTAGAAGTGGGTAAGTGTGCAAAAGATATAGAAAGATAGAAAATACCTACACTAATTGCATAAACTAATACATAAAATAATATAAAATATACATAAAATACAAATTCAATCGATAAGCGCCATAAAAAAACATTTAAAATTTACATTTTAAAGTTACGCGCGTAACTTGACGATAGCGCTGGACGCAGTGGACGCCATATTGTTCAGAAACTTACAAGTTACAACACAAAACATAAGACAACAAAATATATGCAATGTATAACAATTTAGCCTGAACTAGGTAATCCTGTTTTTCAGGCGACAATAGTAATTCCAAATGATTAATGAAATCTCTGTGCACTTTTACAGGTCTGTGATGTGATATCTGATGATGATGATACACCTATAAGAAACAAACAGTAAGATTTTCTGTAATTAATTAGAGGAATATTTCTTCGTAAACGAACAATACACTGCAATAAGGGTATTATATCTAATGACAGTGCATCAAGGGAACTGTATAATCTTGGATTTACAACTGAATAACTATTCATACCAAAACTTTGAATGTTTGTGGTACGTTTACACGAGTCTTTACTGGACTAGCGCGTTTAAATCTTTTCTATGAACGCTACAGTTTGACAAAATGCGTCATAGATGTCGCGAGTGAAAAAATGAATTCGCATCGTGGTTTATGTTACCACGATGCGAATTCATTTTTTCACTAAACAGTTTTTCAGAAACATAGCAGTCTATAGAATAGAAACCTCTTTACGGGGCTAAACCTTCGTAGTCTATTTATTTGAATTGAACAAGTAATAAAGTATTTTAGAACAATGAAAATTACTTGTTTAATTGTTAAGGACGAAAAGCCTGCAGCATAAGTATCACACAATGTTGAATTTAGTCATTGCGTAATTTTTTTAGTTTGTTATTGTTGTCTCGTAGCCAGTTGTCTATTTTATCTTCGGAGGTGTTTTTGATGTCACCATCCCCCGCGTCCGATCATACCTTGACATATCTTAAACAAGATCCGCCAAGTGCGAGTGTAACTCGCGCGCCGAGGGTTTCAAACATTTGCCAATTATTTGGACAATCAATTTTCCGTCTTTTTTCGAATGGCAATATTTTGAAAAGTACGAAACCTACAGCAATTTCGAAAACTGTTTTAAAATTTACAAAACAATGCCTTTCATTTGATAAACCAATAGGTAGATAGCCCCCTTTCGATAAAAAACATCCCCCTTTTCGTCCATTGTCAATGTTTTTTTTTTTTAAATGGTAATTTTTACAGACTTCTCTATATTTTCCTGTAAAATATAGATCCCTATACGCCTAATACATTGTACATGGATCGGTCATCAATCTTTGGAGATAGGAGGGGGGAGAATGGTAAATTTTTCAACTTTTTTTGAAATATATGAAAAAGTATGAAACTTACAGAAATTTCAAAAAGTGTTTTAAAAAGGCCAAAACGATACCTTTCATTTGATATGCCACTTGAGTAGGTACCCCCTTTTGAAAAAAAATTCCCCCTTTTTGACCATTTTCAAAAACTATTATTATTACAGACTTCTCTATATTTTTACTGTAAAATATAAATCGATATCTACAAATGCCTAATACATTGTACATGGATCGGTCTGCAATCTTCGGAGATAGGGGGGGGGGAAGGTCAATTTTTCGACTTTTTTGAAATATCTCAAAAAGTATGAAACTTACAGAAATTTCAAAAAGTGTTTAGAAATGGTCAAAACGATACCTTTCATTTGATACCCCATTTGCCTTCCTAGGTCTCTTTTGAAATTTCAACATCAAAATTTGTACTGAAATTATTCATTTTCATTTTTCATTTATTTATATATTTTTTTCTTGAAATCAGTAATGGCGCACTAAATGTATCATAATTTCAAATTTCAAGTTAGTAGCTGCAGTAGTTACTGAGATATTCAAGAAAGAGCGGGGACGGACAGAGCGAGACCATAAGGGTTTCAAAACCGATCTTTGAAACCCTAAAAATTACAGGTCCACTTTGTAATTCTTGAAGACCACACAAATCAATGTCGCCTTGATAAATTTAATGTAGAACTTGTTATTAACTTACTAGTTCTAATTTGTTTATATTTTCCTGTCTCCGGTCCTCGAGTCCGATGATACCCCGTCGTACCTTACCTGCATATTTGTATATTCATTCCCGATTCTGATATATTTTCTATATTTATTTTGTTGAAGGAGTAATCACCACCATCATGATCTTTATCCAGCTTCTTGAAACTTTATTGCTTTGTTTATTGCGCGCTAGCCCGACTTGCCTATTGTCAGCGAATCATGGATCATAAAAACCACAATACACCGACGAAGACGTCTCGGTTTAATAAGTGAGAAAGTATAACGTATCTACAGCAATTACCGCTTTATGACGGTTTCAAACATGCTACAGAACGGAAGGAAACCTGACGGTGATAATGACGTTGTAAACAAGACCTTAATCAGTTCACGATATGGCACAAATTGATTCGAAATGATTATTTATCCGTTAAGCTATACCGTTGAGCATGGGCCGAACAAAAATTATTGTCAAGGCAAATTAATACTTCGGCGTGAAGAGAATATGACCCAGTTTGTTCTGCGGTTATTTTATGCACCTGCTGTGACCTGCTCAAGGTGAAGTCAACAGTTTTTTTATTTTATTTTTATATGAAATGTCAAGATTCTTTATAAAACACAACAAAAACGTTTTGAAAAAAAAAATTGAATTTTATTTTTAGTACAGCTTCTCTTGGAAAATACTAAAGTTTACTTAATGATCTATAGATAAAAAAAACAAAAGCACTCGATTGACAAGTCACGGAAAAAATCGAAAATGAAAACGAAATTGAAATTAATTTAGATAATTCAATAATCCATATCACACATAAGCCTTACAGGTGGCGCAATATTGTCCATGGTAAGATGATGGGGATTCACGACCCTCAGACATGAGGAAATACGATGCAAGGAGGAGGAATCAAAACACGACATCATCGGTTCATTCAATAAGTGGCTGGACTCTGATAATAATGAAGAGAAGACGCGTCGCGCTGACACCTTATAACTTTTTACTGCTATTAATCACAAAAATATTTCCCTTGATGCGGCGATAAAGACAAATACACAATAGAGAACAGTAATTGGAAACTAAGTGAAAGTATCCAAGCAATAATCTGAGACGATTTCTTATGCCATATTTGATGCTCGATTACTTCATGTGGAAAGTTCAAGTGACCTTTCCATTTCGTAACTTGATGATTGTGCTTTTTTATCCATAGATGACCACTTGTTATGTTGACATAAGGGAGTGGTGGGTACTTACCTAAATAGCTATTCAGTGAAGTGACAATGGACTTGTCTTGTCTCGCCTTGACTTACACCACATAAGAACCATCTAGCTTCAAACGAAGCAAAGCTTGTGCTATAAGTAGGTTCTTACTATTAGATGACTGATACATGGCCCACCTCTGTGGCGCGACGGGCGAAGGTCTGCCTGCGACACAGGAGGTTGCGGGTTCGATTCCCACCTCGGGACAAATATTTGTACGTTCAGATCGTACACACATCCGACCAGGTGGGATGACGATTTGCGAAAGACTGCTGGCAGATGCTGGATGCGGCAATCTGAAGACAGGGCGCTAGGCGCTCATTAGAGGAGGCCTATGTCCAGCACTGGACAAATATAGGCTGATGATGATGAATTTTTAGAGATCCTCAGTGTTATTTTAGTTCCGAGAAGGGCTGATTGGTCTGATCCTGATCTAAGCCCTGAGTCTATTTGACTATTATAATATCGAAACATGATAGTGACGTATCATTTTGTATGGGATTTGCGTAGTTCTCTGTCCGCACGATAATACTAAAATCGCAGGAATATGAATAGTTTATTGTAAAATTGTGTGAATCATAGTTACATGAAGGTCTTATAACGAAATTATAGTAAGTAGGTATCAACAACTTTACTATCCTATTCGGACAAACAATTTTTTTTTTAATTAATTACATAGGTTCAATTCAATGCTAGACCTACATCTTATTTTCTAGATAAAAGTATCGATAACTATTAATCAATTTATCTATGCTATACTAGGTAAGCAGACAGAGACTTAATTGTCAAAAAACTCCTTTAAATTGTAGTAAACATCATCAATAATAAGCCATTTCCTTAACTTAAATTTAATTTAAAATATTTCCATCAAGTTGTTTTATTTCTACGGGTAAATTATTAAATACTTTAATAGCTGTAATATATCAAGTCCTTGGACAAAGACATTAAGCATCAGCGCCACCACAAAATAACCAAGGCACAGATATTATAATACTATAGGTACTCAAGGTATTTTAAAATTGGACTGTATTCCGTGTGTGTATCGAAAATGTATCGAAATCGTCGTCGATGAATGGGCCAGTTAGCGAATTAAAGTGACCATTTGTCTACAACATGCAGGTAGTAGATGAGCTTCGTCCTACCTAGGTATTACAAATTCCTCACGCTGCGAGCACTGCGAGGCAAAAACCTCTCATCATCTTCGCAAACATTCAAGGTTTTTTTAATTCTAGTGTGTTCGGAATTTTAATAGGCTTTGGCGCGAGTAAATCTAAATTGAATTTTTTCGCGTATGACTTAGGAACCTACCTATCCACTACAATGGCCGTGAGAAAATGTTTATTTCTGTTACCTAACTTAACTTATGTAAAACGGTTACAGACATTGGTAGGTAATGTTTTATTTATGGCGCCATACGTACCTACAACTAAGTATTTAAATCAATTGAAAACAAAAAGGCTTAGTTTTATCTTTTATCGCACCTTCTCTAATCTACTAACAATGAGAAATAAATTGGAAAAGCAAGCTTTCTCGCAATAAGGTGTAAGTTAATGATGACATTAACGACTCTTCAAAGCTCTTCCGTGTAGTCGATGGTAATTGAAGACTCGAATCCGGCATTCTACCAAACAAACCAAACTTTTATCAATTTGAATTCGTGGACGGACCTAGAGGTACCTACATACATACACCACCACCGTTCCGATAGACCGTTCGATAAAAGTTATAAATTCTTGGAGAAAATTACATTAGGTACAGGTGTTGAATAGGTACAACAAAGCTTGCAAACTTACTATAAGCTGCCGTAGGAACAATCAGGAAGCTTGGTTTATTTCCATTCCTCAAGAAAAGCGGTACAAAAACGTACGAATTAGCACAATCACTGTCAAAAATACACGCACCACTACACTATTTTACTAGGATATTAATTGTTTAATTCACTAGTCGGCATCCACAACGATTCGCGTACAGACATGCGTCTCGAGTAGAGTTGATGTAGAGACTGGCGCGGCGCTGCCGTAGGTTTTGTGGTGTACGTGTACGAGAAAGACTACAAGGTGTCTTGCGTCCGCGCAGCCTTTGAGGAAAGTTCATCGAACGAACGGCTTAGACTAGACGTGTGGCTGTAGTGTAAGGTAAGAGTGAGAACCCTCGAGATGGAAAACTTGGATGGAAACGGCTGATTTACTCCAACAAAAAATATACAATATTAAGTCCTTACCTAATAAAATAATAGGAACTTATACAATCGGTTCACCCAGCCATAAATTCACGCTAAAAGTAGGTAATAGCTACCTACTATATTGATTAATAGGTAAGAAGTACCTACATAACCCAAAGGTTGTGCTTGTAGGTAGTTAGCGTTGATTGATACATGAAGTAGATACATTAATTAGATACCACCCAGCCTTAAATTTACGAAAGAAGT
Source organism: Eupithecia vulgata (assembly GCA_946478455.1). NCBI lineage: Eukaryota > Metazoa > Arthropoda > Insecta > Lepidoptera > Geometridae > Eupithecia > Eupithecia vulgata. The sequence goes on from OX297875.1 coordinate 13,760,329, forward strand.
ACCTATATTAGCTACGTAAATTGCCACCTACTTTATGTTATTATTCTGTTTTAACAAAGGAATTTTCAAAAATCCGTCTTCCAGTTTGTGATACCTATCATAAGCTTTTTTTTAATGCCAGCAATGAGGCATTAAAAAAAGCGATAGGTATCACAAACTGGAAAATGGATTTTTGAATATTCCTTTGTTAAACGGAATAATAACATAAAGTAGGTGGCGGCGGCGCTAGTTTGGGTGCTGTATGCGCCTTAAGTAAGAAGTACCGGAAGTACCTACATATCCCTAAATGTTGCTGCGTGAAGTGTTGATTGATAGGTACATGTAGGTGTGTAGTGTATCTTACCTACTATAAAATTTATTACTTATATTTACTATTTTAAAATCTGCATTTTTGGTTCTGGGTTTCTACCAAGGTTCGTAGGAAGCCATTACCTTGCTTATCCAGCAACACCTAAATACAAAATTACCTAAAACAATTTATTAAAAGCTTCTCAGAAATATTTTTTTCCCCATAGAGCCCCATCACATGCCCCTGATTAATCTATCATGCATGCATGACAATGACTTTAAAGGTATATAAGTATCAATCGATCGTCAGTAGGAACCTCTATACCTAATAGAGGTTCCTAATGTTCCTATACTGACGAATCTCTCATTCATCATCATCACGCCTTCAATCTTTTTTGTGATCTGAAGCCATCTTAACTTTTAGGGTGTAAATATTCAAGTATTTACAGACTTACAGCTGGGTATCTCGAATTCCGAGGTGAACTTACTGACTGGACTATCAGCAGCTTTGATGTGGTTGTTATAATAAACAAAATATCCGAGCGGAATATTTATTACCTGTGGCAAACATATGACAAGCCAATTCATACAAATGTCAACTGTCAAACAAACATCTGCCTGTCATCGAACTTTACGAAAGTAGACCGTGACTTTCAGTTTCTTACGAGTTTAATGTGAATTTCTGTTAATATTCAGTGCACAATTCTTCAGGTCTCACTGTTTAATCATGCCGAAAGTTTCTGGTAAGTTTTATACCCAAAAAATGTATAAAACACAAGTTACCGCTTTGTTGTAAATTGAGGTTAGTAGGGAGGAACGAACAAAATATTTCTGAAAACAAGTTCCTATTTGTATTTCTTGTAATATTACAGCAAATACGATCTTGAAAAGCAAGCCGTAATGTTGAACCAGCTCAGAGAACATTGACATCGCATAATTATTATTGGTGTTATTAAATTTTCGGTTTCTTTCGTACTGGATTGACATCGTCTTTCGGTCGAGCTTGTTTTCTCATAAACATCTAAAACAGCAACAGTTAAATTCCAACTTTATTATCATAATGTGCTTCGTACTCTCAAAGTGCGTTGACCTCTCTGCAAAGTCAGCTTCGTCCATTTCAAGGCAAACTGCATGCGTACGTACTAGCAACTCTATCATTGCTTGTTTTAACATATAACGCGGCTTAAAAAGGTAACATACGCCATCTGGACATCTAAACATGGTTTACTTTTGCAGTAAAAGTAAAATGGGGCAAGGAGACATTCTCAGGGGTGGAGGTGAACACAGATGAAGAGCCTGTGTTGTTCAAAGCACAAATATTTGCACTGACCGGGGTGCAGCCTGAGCGACAGAAGGTAGTGTGCAAGGGAGTCACCCTCAAGGATGATGATTGGGCTAACTTCAAGTTAACTAATGTAAGTACCTACAACTCACTGTATTATTGTAAGACTTCAGGACCAAATGTAAAAACAAACTAAATTGTTGTTAGGATGATGCTTATATTGTATACTAGAATGCACCATGCACATGCTTTACAAATAGCAATAATATTTTTGTGCGTTGCAAAAAATCATCAAACAAATTAAAGAAGAAAGGCACCAAAACCAACACATTCATCAAATTAAGCAATGAGATCTATCATGATGTGTTTTCTCTCCTGAGTTTGATAGAAAGAACCATTCTTTTTTATTCTATTATTGTCACAAAGAAACAAACAAGCGTAGGTCAAAAGAGACGTTGTCTTATGATTAACACCTACACACATAGTTAGGTCAATGAAAGACAAAATATTTACCTAGAAATTTAACTTCTAATAGTTCCTGTGTTATAAAGAATCCTAGCCCTTGGTGATTACATAAGGTGCCACAAAATATTATGCACTAGCAGCGCCTCGCGGTTTCACCTGCGTAGTTCCCGTGGGAATTCCGCGATAAAATATAGCCTATGTGCTATAATCTATCTCTTTGCCAAATTTCATCCAGATCCGTTCAGCTGTTCTGGCATGATTGAGCAACAAACATCCATCCATCCATCTAAACTTTCGCATTTATAATGTTAGTGTGTTTACCAAATTAAGCCAAAAAGTGTAAATTACTAATTAAACCTAAACTGAACTCTATTATTTTCTTCTTTCTCTTTTATATATTCAGTTTCTTTTCAACTCTATTAAAAACTTGTCTTGATGTTGTAAAAGATTTTACAACATCATGACAAGTTTAAAAGAAGTATTATATAATTATTTTACAATTTAATTATTGTTTCAGAATGCCTTAGTCCTGGTGATGGGCAGCAAGGAGGAGGATGTACCCGCAGCTCCGGTGGAACCTGTGCGATTTGTCGAGGACATGAATGAGTCGGAGCTTGCAAGTGCTGTAAGTTTCACATTAATATTTAATATATATTTTCTGCTTCTGCCCACAACTTCTAGGTTGTTTTATAACAGGCCTGTGGTTTCCCACTGCAAGGCTGGCCTTTTCTCTACAACTTTAATTAGTAATAGATGGATATAATTTTTTTTGTGACGGAGACAAAAGGCAAGCCTTAGCCTAATCATATAATATGTATATTAGAGATGTAACGAATATTCGCATTCGCATTCGCATTCGCGAATATTCGCAGGATTTTCAATATTCGCATTCGCATCCGCATTCGCCAAAATCTATGCGAATATTTGGCGAATGTTGATGGGGCAAAAACGTACCTAATATATTTAAAAAAAAACTGCTCTCTTTTACATGCGGAATTATAAAAAAAAAAACTGCACATCTCGTAAAAAGGGATGATGACAGTAACAAAAAAGCAACATTATTTTGTATTTACCAAATTTTATCAGAGCCATACATGACAAAACGCATATTATAATTTGTATTTTGATCAAGATAAATTATTGTTTTCATAAATAACATCTACAAAATACAATAATCTGCCGTGACACGTTGAACACCAATTAGAGAATACAGAACCATGACGTCATGTCGTCACAAAGTAAAATGGAAGGCACAGAATAACCACAGAAATAAGTAATGGTAAACGTATGACTTTCTTCAATCAATAGCTTGCTTCTTTGTTTCTTGACAATATTGTTAATACTTGTTTCTATCATTTGATTGTATTTCTTATTTGTAAAAATAAAAAATAAAAAAAATAAAATGAATAATAAATATTATGGTAATTCTGTATCATAAAAATTTGTGCATCGGTGACGTCATAGACAGTCGCCACGAGTATTGTAGCGTTTTAGAGCGAAATTGAAATTATATTTTCAAAAACTTAATTTCACCTTCAAAATCCATGTTTTTTTTCTCAGAAATATGTTTTTTTTTCTTTTCAGTAGATGTTTAAAAATATCAAGGAGTAGTCTCAAAATCAATCATCATGGCTATTACTATATTTTATTACGGCACTCTTATTGCTTACTTTAATAGGAACTTTGTAAGAAACTCTGACAAAGGTTTAAAAACTTAACTGAAAAAAAAATGTTGAACTGACTTTGATTGGGTGACTAGTGTCTGTCCGTGGCTTTGCACGCGTTTCTACGAAATTAAAGAAACTAAACGTTTAATGTTTATTTTTTTCCCCATGGGAACTAATTTGTAGGATCGAAAAATAGCCTAGCCTTTGCTTTGAATGACAATGTATTGATTATTCTAACCCAGGGGTTAAGGTAACCTTTTAATGGCGTGAACCACTTGACAAATTTATGGTTTGTTTTTGGCGGACCTAGGACAAGGCCGTCTTTTATTTTTCATTATTATGTTATACTGGTTAATAAATAAATATAAATATAAGAAATATTAAAAAAAACAGTTATTTTATAGTTACACCAAACCCAAAACTCATAAGCTAAAAATCTTAAATTTTAAGCATAGGAGTTTTGGAAATTACACCCCCAAAGGAAAAGAGAATTGAAGTTTTTTAAGTGTCTTTTAACTTTACGAAGTGGCCATTTTTTTTTTTTCAAAATATTAATGAAATGGTTAGGTATATGAAAGGTTGAGATTTGTAGTTGGGCTCTGACTTAGAAGGGCTGTAACTTTCTTTCTAACGCATAACGTGTGACTTTTAAACCAGTACCCCTATTTATTAATATATTTATAACTTTACATTTTGCATGTTCCGCATCTACTAAGTAAAATAAGTCTAAACGTGGTCTAAATTTTACTCATTGTTTTAATGGAGGCACTCATTTTTCCCAAAATAACATATAAAAAGACAAACAAATCCAACTCCAACCGACAAATGTGTGGATAAAAATATTATCATAGGTATATAATTATAGTAACGCGATTTGTAGACGAAGATAGCAATTATCAAGCGATTCATTTCCTTTTATTTTTTGCTCTGCATCTGTTTTGATACAATTATGCCAATATCAGTTTCAAATTTTGTATTTATCAAGGTTGTGAATTGTCAATGTCAAGAATGAATGAAATAAACATTATTACTCGTACGTAGTTGAAGATAGCTATTAGCAAGCGTTGGTAATTGGACAACGCGCGCGCCAATAAACAGTGCGTGAAGTTGGCGGCAAGTTCGAAATACCAACATTCGCATCCGCATTCGCATTCGCGAATGTGAGCATCGAATACTCGCATTCGCATTCGCATTCGCGAATGTCGAAAATTTGACATTCGTTACATCCCTAATGTATATATATCTGGCTATTGCCAGTTAAATAAATATATATAAATTTAATGCAGGACAATTTACACAGCATCAATATCTAGCCCCATACTAAGCACAGCCTTTGTTATGGCCACTACTAACACACATTAATATAATACAATATTAGGTATTTTTATTATACATAGAAAACGACCAGATCACCCTGAACAAATGTCTGCAGCTTGTACAAACACTTGTCCCGAGGCGGGAATAGAAACCGCAACATCCTGCGTCGCAGGCAAACCTTCGCCCACTGCGCCACATGTCAATACTTTGGTTTTTATGAATTCAAAAAAAAAAACATGAACATTTTTTTTCTCTTAGATTGGTAATATACATATTTTTGTTGTTGTAGCTGGATATTCCGGAAGGCCTCATCAACCTGGGAAATACTTGCTACATGAATGCAACTGTCCAGTGCCTCAAAACTGTGCCGGAACTCAAAAATGCACTCATCAGCTATGATAAGAGTGAGTTCATTAATTAATGACTTTTCGGGCATTTATCGCGTACGGCGTATCTAAAGTTTAATAACTTTTAAGTTCATCTGTATGGTAATAGCTTCGTCTCCCAGCTTAGCTAAGTCTAAGTCAAGTCTAAGTCAATAACTTTATTTCTTTAGGCTTACAAACTAAGCACTTAGACACGTCAAATGTAATACTATATAGCACGAACTTTAGAAAAGTACCCTATGCCTGTCACCGGGATACCATCAATCACATTGTCAAATTTCGTTAAGATTCGCTCAGCCATTTAGACGTAAAAAGGAAACTGACAGAGTTACTTTTGAATTTATAATATTTATTTTCAAAATATTTTTCGTTTTTTTTTGCCAATTCAAGATTTTAGAAGGAGTCAATGGGCTCTCGAAGCACTTTCTTTCTCGGCACGGAATTCTTTCTGACCAAGTGTTGTGTGTGTTGGTATTGGTTGTGTGTGTCTGAGATATACCTTGTTGTCATAGTCTTATGATTCATTTTTTCCATGTCAAATCATCAGTGCACATTTTAAGTTTGGACATCTATTTCTTTATAATTAGTATGGATGGAACTATTTTATATTTTTTAATTTATTCTGTGGGTATGTGAAACGCTCCAACGTCACGGAAGTGATACGCGCGCGCACGTATTTTAAATAAAGTGGAGTGTTTAATTTTGCGTCGCGTATTTCAATTGTCATAAGCGCTGACATTCATGGCATGCATTAAAAGTTAAATTGTTGATCATGAAACCATAAGGATTGAATACCTGTTCACACACTATCATTAATGTTGCTCTTCTTCGATTTATTCTATAGGATCAGGAGGTGGCACATCCGGCGAGCTGACATCAGCATTAAGCGATACGATGTCAGCACTAGACGGCGGCGGCGCCGGCGCCTGCGCGGGCGCGGCGGCGCGTCTGCTGAGCGCGCTGCACACTGCCGCGCCGCGCTTTGCGGAGCGGGGACCCGGTAACTACTGCACATACTGTGTATAGGACAAGCAGAACAACTGGCATCAGCACTAAGCGATACGATGTCAGCACTAGACGGCGGCGGCGCGTCTGCTGAGCGCGCTGCACACCGCCCCACCCCGCCGCGCCGCGCTTCGGGGAGCATCAACCCGATAACAACTGCACATACTGCGTATGACAGCCGATGTCAGCACTGAGCGATACGACGTCAGCGCAGTGCCATTAATCTTATGTTTATTCAACTAATCAGTCATAATCTTTCTTCAGGCGGTGGTCTAGCGCAGCAGGACGCGTCAGAATGCTGGTCGGAGATCGTGCGCTCGCTGCAAGCTCGTTTGAGGCTGCCTACACCCGTCGCCTCTGACAGGTAATCAATCACCTATATAGTTTGTTACACTTACATAAAAACTTGACTTTTGCGCTTGCGCCGTTCAAAAAACGCATGCTCTGTCCCGCTCCTATGAACGCGAAATCTTATGCCTATCCTTTTCACAAAATGGCGCGCATTATGCCTTCTTAATACAATTCTCTAGTTGTATGACGGTTATGCTCGGAGTTTCTCTGAAGGATAGGATTCGCAACGAATACATCCGACAGAGAACCAAGTTTATCGACATAGCTCAAAGGATTAGCAAGCTGAAGTGGCAGTGGGCTGGCTATATCTCGAGAAGAACCGACAACAGCTGGGGTAAACGTGTTCTTGAGTGGAGACCGCGACGTGTTGGCAGATGCTGGATGCGGCAAGCTGAAGACGGGGCGCTATGGCGCTCATTTGGGGAGGCCTATCTCCAGCAGTGGACTGATGTGGGCTGATGATGATGACGGTTTAATATTTATTCCAGAGGCTCAGTAATAGAACAATACTTCGGCGGCACACTGGACGTGTCTCTCGTGTGCGACGAAGCGGAGGAGCCGCCCTCCAAGAGCACCGAGACATTCCTGCAGCTGTCCTGCTTCATCTCGCAGGACGTCAAGTATCTGCAGTCCGGGCTCAAGTCGGTGAGTAGATGGCAAAATATTTCTGTCCTTTTCTCTTCAATCTATCGGAAAGAGACGTCATATTTCTGCGACTAGCGGCTGAAATCGGTAAGACGACGCTAAAAAAACTGTCTTTCTTTTCTGTGTATCGGAAAGTTTGGTCGAAAGAGCTCTTAGCTACGTTGATGATATCATTAAAGCTGTTTGAAAGTTAAGCTAGTTTGAAGCCAAACTTTGGATGTTAGATGTTTTTTTTAATTTGCTTGTTATCTGTACAGTGTAGATTTATTTAGTTATTGCCACTACAGTGCAGCAATAAATCGAAAAGAAATAAAAAAGCTACAAATACACAAACTAAACATTTACTCCTTAACATTAACAAAATTACACTAACAGCTCCTAACTCTAACATAATACTATAGCATAATAAACTTCTTTACTAAACGTTACATTTTTCTTTGTGTTCTCTTCAAAAAATTTAAAACCGCATCCATAAATTTTGGCAAAGACAGATAATAAATAACAAGATTCATCTTTGTTGCAGAAAATGTCAGAACATATCACAAAGATGTCACCAACGCTGGGACGAGACGCGATTTACACGAAAACGGTAAGAGATAATTTAATTTCAGATTTTCTTTTTAACAATCATAAGTTTTTTAGGGTTCCATACCTCAAAAGGAACAAGGAACACTTTGTTGCTCGTATGTCCGTCTGTCAACCCTCTTTTCTCAGAAACGCGTGAATCCAAATCATATACGCAGGCTCGTAACCTCTTGGAGCCGCGATATAAATCAAATTTCTAAGTCAACGCAATCAAAAGTTACATGCCCAATATTTTTGAATTTTTTTAGGGAATCACATGGACACAAAACTTATAGGTTGACACGTTGACGTTATAGAAATAGAAAATAAATTAATCATGAAATTTGACAAAAAGCTAGGTATGCACAAGTATAGGAAGAAATCTAAAAACCGTATTTTTTATATCCTGTATGTAATTATGACCAAAACAAAAAATGTTTGTGTACTGTGCGTCTGGATCGATTTCATTGCTTACGAGTACAATTTTCTACGAAACCCTTGATGCGCGAGTCCAACTCGCACTTCACGTTTTTTTACTAATCTGTACGTCATGTACTTAAGGTTAATTTCTTTGACAGAGCAAAATCAGCCGTCTGCCCGGGTACCTAACAGTGCAATTCGTGCGTTTCTACTTCAAAGAAAAGGAATCAATCAACGCGAAGATTCTGAAAGACGTGAAATTTCCTCTGGAGCTCGATGTCTACGAACTCTGCTCACCGGAACTGCAAGAGCGGCTCGCGCCAATGAGGAGCAAATTCAAGGTAAAATATACCTTAAACAATTAACAATGAGACACAATTCAACTTCTCATAGTTCTTTTTCCATTGATTCTTTCGGCGTCAAGTGAACGCACTTTACTGTAACATAGTACGAAAATGGTAGTGGTGGCCGCGACGTAAAAATTGACCCCTTGAACTCAGCCCGTGAATATCGCAGCTGCTTCCTACGGAATTTTTTTAAGGCGCATACAGCACCTAAACTAGCGCCACCACCTACTTTATCTTATTATTCTGTTTAACAAAGGAATTTTCAAAAATCCTTCTTCCAGTTTGTGGTACCTATCATAAGCTTTTTTTTAATGCCTCTGTAATAGTTTTATTCTATTTAGTTTAGGAAGAGATACGAAGTTGCACTTGGTGGCCACCAAAATCTATTTTCGTATCTCTTCCTAAACTAAATAGAATAAAACTATTACAGAGGCATTAAAAAAAAGCTTATGATAGGTATCACAAACTGGAAGAAGGATTTTTGAAAATTCCTTTGTTTAACGGAATAATAAGACAAATTAGGTGGCGGCGCCACTTTGGGTGGGGTATGGGCCTTAACCAACGAAATTAAAAACAAGAGGAGTTTCTATTGAAATGTACGTGTACTTGACACAATAAATCGGAATTTAGACGAGCTAACATCTTTTTCATCTTCGTCTCCGCGCGCCGCGCCGTGTCCACCAACCCCTATAGGTATGGTGATCCTGCCAGGCGCACCCGATCGCGCCTGGCAGGATCGCCATATAGGGTTTGGTGGACGACGCGATCGGGTTCACGCTGCTTACCGTACCGAATATGAAATAAAAACAAAATATATATAATATTACCACCAAAATTATGTTATGTTCCGCTGTATGTATTTTTTATGTATGTTCGTCGATTTCTCCGTCAATTATGGTCCGAAATGACTGGACCTTTTTGAAAAATTCTTTCGTTATTATATGGGAAAAAATTCCGTCCCGAGATGGTTCCATAAAAATTTTATTCGCGAGGGTATTTGTCCCAAAAAACTTAAAAAAACCGTGCAATAATGTAGGAATTTAAAGGTTTTTTTTAAAACATTTAAATCTATAGATTATTTGATTGTTGACTGATCTTAGTTGGCCTATCAATCAACCGTCGCTTGACAAGCGGGGCCTGTTAAGCTTCGTAATTATGACAAAATCATATCATTTATGACAGAACTCCTTCACCAGTTGATGTGTGCTGATTCTCCCATCAGTTCATGGTCAATTGAACTATATTTGGTTATAAACAAGGTGCAATATTGCAGGAATTAGATGACGCCGCGGCAGAGAACCCTCTGAACTCAAAGAACAAGAACCACGGAGACAGTAAAAAGGTCAAGGAAGCTGCCGGCAAGAAGACGGTCGTGCCATACTGGTTTGAAAATGGTGAGATACGATGATAACTAATACAGGGTTCTCGACCGACATTTTTAAGAGGGGTGGGATAGCACTGCCTACAGAGCCTTCAGATTCATTGACGAGCAGTACCTTGTAGTCATTTTCGTTATCACCCTATAGTAATTTCGTCTTACTATAGGGTGATAACGAAAATGAAACTCATGTTATAAAAAAATTCAAAATATATCGGCCATCTTGGATTTAACATGCGATCTATTTACAGACTTCGGCAGCAATAACAGCGGTTTCTACCGGCTGCAGGCGGTCCTCACGCACCGCGGGCGCTCCTCCTCCTCCGGGCACTACGTGGCGTGGGTGTCGCGTGGCGACGGCTGGCTGCGGTGCGACGACGACACCGTCACTCCGGTGTCCGAGGAGGACGTGCTCAAACTGAGCGGCGGAGGTGAGGTTCAGCAGAGAGCAATAACAAGTAGCCTGTGCCATTCTACTCATCCAATACCGTTGTTCAATTTACATTTGATTACAGAAATTTGATGACTGTTTAGCAACGCCAATATTTGATCAAACACACAAGTTTCTGCCCGATGGTTTGCACGCGTTGTTACTATAAAAACGTTAAAAGGCAGTTCCCTCGGAAACTTAAATTCCCATGGAAACTGAAATATTATAGATTTAAAGTAGCCTATGTTGTATTCCAGGTCAAGAGCTACACCTATGCAAAATTTCAGCCCGATCTGTGGAAAATTTTGGCGCGAAAAAGTAACAATCGTCCTATCCATTAAAACTTTTGCATTTATCATATTAGTGTGCTATGATGTGATTTCATTTGAACTCAACTACGCAAATTACTAAGGAATCTGGATGAGACGATGACGAGTCTCGTTAAAAAGATATTTGACTCGTCAAAGTCCTTTGACGGATACCCATTCTACTGTGGAATGAGTATCAAAGAACTTTGATCTAATCTTGGACAAAGATATTGGATAAGTGGAATGGGAGCCTGAAACCTAAGATAATCGTGATTCTCGCTCTTTCGTCGAAATCAGAGACTTCCGCTGCTCACAACAGTGATTAAAATTGACTTTTGCTCTCATGTGCGAAAAAGATATTGTCAAACATGTTGACAATAGCATTAATAATATTAAATCACGAGCTGCAAAGCGTCCAAAGCATAAAAGATAGAGAAACCCTGAGCGAATGCACCTGCATTTAAATTTGTTGTATGGTTGAAAACTTATGGTTCCCTTCTCATCCCCCAGGCGACTGGCACTGCGCATATCTGCTGCTGTACGGACCCAAACTGCTGGAGCTGCCGGAACCGCAGCTCGAGCCCATGGAGACCGAGCTGTCTCTGGACGGACCGGGGGGAGCGCCCCCCACCGCGCAGGCGTAGGCCGCTTGCTACCGCGTGGTAGTGATACCAAGTATGGATGAATTGATTTACTGATTTTAATTATAAACATACATTATAAATATTGAAACGTTTTTTTGTAACTTGGACACAACACAAAATACAAATAAATGAACATAAAATATAGCTGGGCTATTCGCACAGCAACATCTAGCTCCAAGCTAAACTGAGCTTGTGTTATCGACTCTATATGACTGAACATAATACATTACATAGTTTTTTTATAATACATTGAAAATAGAAAAGAAAACAGTTGTCTTGAGTCACAATACGGCACAATGTCTCAGCGTTAGTTTTAATCTAACGTAAAATTTACACTTACATCTATTTTCTAAAAATCTTAGCCGTACCAAGAATTATTTTTTGCTGTTAAATAAAAAAAAAAGTACACAAGAAAAAAAAACTAACGTAACATACGATAGTTGTCTATCTCCATAAATATAATGTGCTTTGAGTCCTGTATTCGGTTCTTGGATCGATTCATCCATACTTGAATGTCTGCTGGGCTTATAAACGTGACAGTGAATCGGCGTTTCATAGAAAACCGTCAGCTGAGTGCAAGTTGTAATATTACTAGTAAACCTGGGAGAGACTGCCGCGTCCCGCTTTCAACCCTTAACAAGATCTTTTTATTTCAATAACTATGAGAATTAAGACTATGTATTTGTATTTCAAAATTTGTACAATTAAGTAATTGATTTGCATAAAGGTTCCTTATTTATTAAATCTGATTGTTTAATAATGTTATTTTATTGAGCTTCAGTTTAACCAATTTAAGCTTATTCGGTTTGTTAAAGACTTGTCGTGTACTGGATTTAGAACCTTGTTGTGAGCGAGCTAGAAGCGGGATTCGTAATTTATTGTTTGAAGCATTTTGAATGCAGTTGATTTGCTAAAGGCACATTTGTTTGACGTCTCGTAACTATTCACTAAGTTCTTTATACAAGTTGTACTTATTGAATTTTGTAAGACTAAAAATACTTTTACTATGATCGTGAATAAATGTCGCAAATATTTACATGTTTTTATTTATGTGTTTATAATAGCGGAGTGAATTATCATTGTTTTGAACTGCTGGGAAACTGCTTGGAATTGTATCATTATTTCAGGAATAAAAAAGAAACTCTAATTTCGTGGCTTAAAATACATCCGACAGAGAACCAAGGTTATCGACATAGCTCAGAGGATTAGCAAGCTGAAGTGGCAGTGGGCTTGCCATATTTCGAGAAGAACCGACAACCGCTGGGGTAAACGTGTTCTTGAGTGGAGACCGCGACTCGGCAAACGTAGTGTAGGACGCCACCGACTAGGTGAGATGACGATATGCGAAAGACTGCTGGCAGATGCCGGGGGGAGGCCTATGTCCAGCAGTGGACTCGTATAGGCTGATAATGATGATGAATTTCGTGGCTTGGTTGGTGAGAGCACACGCGGACTGAGGGCGGGGGTTCGAGTCCCGCCGAAATAAAAAAAAAATTAGGAATTTATTTCATTTAGCTTTTTGTTTAAAGTGCATTACTCGCACTGGGTAAATTTTCTACTAAAATTTAATAATGACCCAAAAATTTTCGTAGAAATCTTATTTCATTTTCTTAAAAAAGAAACTATTTCAACCTCAATAGCACCATAAATTTCACTATTTTGTTACAAACTAGGTACTCAATACGTGGGGATTATGGGCATTACCACCCATGAGATAAAAGCCAGTAAGGCGATTATCAGGCGGAGACGTTTGTCCATCAGTGGACTATAAAAGGCTGTTGAGGTTGAGGTAGGTACTATAAAATTTGCAATTGGCTTCGGCGACAGCTGTTCGCAACTTCAATTCGTAAATTATTGTGTTCCGTAATACCAAAAATGATGACTGAAAACTTTTTGTATTTTCGACATGGTGTTGTTTTTCTGTAATTACAAATCATTTTGGTATGTTTGTATGGGCAAATCATCACCTCAGGCGTTTTAACCTGTTTTTCCATACTTCTCCCAAAGCCCCTATTATTTTACTTTTAATTTTTATTCCACCATAGTACGGAGTCCAAGAGGGGATTTACTCGAGACCCTCAGATTAACATATATGGGGGGGGGGGCAACCTTGCACCTTGTGAAGTACTCCCACCATACCCGAGTCCTTTACATAAAGGCAAACGTCTAGGGTAGACAATCAGATTTAAAAAAAAAATGATCGTTAGAAAAACTCGAGCGCGGTTAATTTTTCCGAAGTAGCTATCATTAAGGCACATTCCCACCCAAAGTGGCGTCGCCACCTAGTTTGTCTTATTATTTCGTATAACAAAGGAATTTTTAAAAATCGAAGTGTTGGTGGCCACCAAAATCTATTTTTGTATCTCTGCCTACACTAGAATAAAAATATTAGAGGCATTAAAAAAAGCCTATGATGGGTATCACAAACTGGAAGATGGTTTTTTGAAAATTCCTTTGTTAAACGGAATAATAACATAAAGTGGGTGGCGGCGCTAGTTTGGGTGGGGTATGTGCCTTTACTTTTTTTTGACTTCGGCAGTTTCAGATGTTTTTAAATTAAAATTTTTACGTGATCCTTTGTTTTAGATACCATATAATTTTGTGTCCATTCTTTCGATTGACATGAAAAAATACGGGGTGTATTTTTAACTTTTGAGTCTGTTCGATTCCCAGGCAAGGCAAATAGTTTTTAGAAAATCTTTAAATGCAGTATTACTATTTTTTTAAATAAAATAAAGTTTCCTTTCAGCAAAATATTTAAGGCACGTTCATGTCGCATAGTCTTGGGGCGTCGTCCTGTATACTACCGGGAATGTGACACGGAGGACACGGACTTAAAATTTTGATTTTCCAATCCAAACCTCTTGAGAGAACTTGAATGAACTGTCAATCACGACTTTTGACCTTGTCATGAAAATGTCAAATCAACACAATAATAAACATCTCATAAATTTATACATATTTTGTATGAAAACTATCAAAGTTGAGCACAATTTTATCGAAAACCACCAACATGGCTCGCTGTAACTACAAACTTCGTAAGCTCTTGAAAAAGATGGTAGCGTTCGCAGGCGGCGTCGCCTTGGGGCAAACGTATTACTTCTTTATGATCAAGCAGATTCCGTTCCCGGGGAATATAGGGAGTACGCTATCTATACTTATAAGTGCAATTTTAGGTGAGTTTGTTAGTTATTAGTAACTTTTAGATGTAAAACAGTAGATTAGATACGTAATAGTCTACCACAGTTACTGTTGAAACATAAACGAAGAAACAATTTATACGAAAGACTAACAAAGACATACCAGACATAACAGACTAACAAAATAGGTAGGTGGCATCTGGCAGTATAATCATTGTCACTGATGAGCAATTTCTACCTTAAATTAGTAATGCTGCTCGTAAGTTGTCTAACTTACGAGCAGCATTACTAATTTATTTAAAACTTAATTGCACTAAGGTACAAAAAAAATAAGCCTTTATTGCTGGTTAAGAGTTTCTATTTTTTCTAAAAACAAATAACTTAAAAAAACTTAAACTTGGTACTATTGATGCTCTCGGCGCTTACTTTCCTTTCTTCTCTCCAGCTTGTCTTTCGACAAAGGCCTCCTCTAAAGCTTTCCACTTGTCTCTGTACTTTGCTATGCGTAACCATTCTGGTCCAGCTATTTTCTTAAAATCGTCTTCCCATCGCTTAATCTGTCTTCCCCTACTTTTTATGTTACCCCTTGGATGCCACTCGTAATTATTCTAGTCCTTTTCTCTCAACATATGCCCTGTCCAACGCAATTTAAGTTTTCTGCATTTTGGTTGCACTTTTTCGAACTTAGTCTTTCCTTGTATTCTTTTTAGCTGTATTTTAGGTACCTTTCTCTTATTCTTACCCCAAGTACGTACGTTTCTTTCTATCCCGTTCTGACATTTATTTATTTTGTTTTGTTGCTTTTCTGTTAAGTACTAAGATACAAAGTGTATGTAGTAAGGTACAAAGGGTGGGCTTAATGCTGAGACATTTTCTACCTGCCGCACTACTCTAGCAATAGAAGTAGAGCTAATAAGGAAAAAAGGGCTGTAAGAGCAGTGTTTTCTTCAGATTTAGAGCTCCAGAGTCATCTTCATATCAGCCGATCGACGTTCTCGGCTAGACATAGGCCTCCTCTAATGTTCTCCAGAAAGACTGATTTTGCGCTGCCCGCATCAAGCGATTTGCCGCGAGGTCGTCAGTTTATCCCCCTCGCGTTGGACCGACGACCTACCTATAAATAAATAGATAAACAAATAAGATAAAATAATCATACCTAAGATATTAATATTTAGCTGTGTATGTTGCTGTATTGTTCAGTGGTAGCGTAAGAATCGACCAAGAATCAACTAGACCCGTCGATGCCAAAGGGGCCGACTGAGGGAAGAGAATCTACTAGAGTTAGGACAGCGCAGCTGGCTTCTGAATCCTATGTATTTTTTATAGTTTAGCCATAAAAATTCCTACCAACAAAGAGGTGGCAAAAGGAGCAAGGGTCACCTACTTACTGTAGCTCTCAGAATTAATAAGCTGACGTGACAGTGGGCAGGTCATATAGCTCGCAAAACTGATGACCGCTGGGGAGTAAAGTAAAGGTTCTGGAGTGGCGGCCGCGATACAACGCGAAACGGAATTGTTGGTAGATCATCCATTAGATGGTCCAACGACATGGTTACTGTCGCAGGGATTCGATGGATGGTGGAAGCTCAGAAGATTCGGGGAGGCATATGTCCAGCTGTGGACGTGTATGAGCTGATATGATGAAAAAGTTGGCCTGAAAATCTCAGAATAAGATCTTCCTTAGATAAAAGTAAAAAGTAGAGATTCGCTTCTAGCTTCTCGAAAGTGGAAGCCTTAAATTAGATGCAATTAGGTTTATCCACCTCAGTGAATATCAGATCAGCGCGTCGCCGGCGTTCGTGTTTCGCGGCATTTGCAGACAGGGATAAAAATATACGAAACATTCGTGCGTAAAAAGAGAGCAACATACGAGTACGCCTTATTGCGAGTCGCAGTGCATGGGTAGCGGATTGTTGTCTCCGTCGCAGTTGGGTCTAGATAAGTCTTTCCATCTTTGTTGTTCTTTAGCTATTTAAAGAGCTCTAAGAATCTTTGCGTTCAGTTAAATATAACACAACACAGTTCATTGTTGAGTTAGCGCTGGGAGAACGTGGCATATCCTCAGAATTTTACTTAGATCTATACTACATATTGATTTGCAGGTATAGGTTGCTGTATGTCGATTCGGTTGCGGTGCATTTGCGTGCTGGTTCTGCCGATGTACTGTGGCAAGCCAGGCCGTGGAGTCCTGAAGGCGGTGCTCCTGACATACATCGTTGCAGGTGGGTAAATAAATAATTGTTGCTGCACATCATAACACAGCATCAGCCCTGCCAGCCTGAACCTAACGGGCTTGGGGGGTCCCCGTGGTAAAAAACTCGAATTGATTCCTTGAATGTGAAAACACAATGGAGAAAAAAAAATACGATAAAAAATCATGAAAGTGCACTATTTTGCACATTTTTGGTCGAGATGTCAGTAACCCTGCGGCCTATTGCAATGACTTATGGTTTGATTGCATTAATCCCGAAGTGAGAATTGAATCCCCAACCAAAAGTTATCGACGGACATAATTTGTGATTCGTGCAGTATCTAAAAAATTTGATTTACATCAGGCCCGAGAATGAAATTCTACGCTCTGGTAACTCTAGGCACTCACCGAAGCTGTAGAACATCGTTTTCTCCGCCTAATCCATTGCTGTCATCTAAATTATTTTAATTTATCTATGTATTATGCATCTTCATTCTTCAGTAGCCATGTTTTAAGTCCTTGAATATGTTTGTTAGCTATCATATCACTATTTCTACAGGTATCAAAAGTGACTGACTTTGCCTCGTATAGAAGCTTTTATTAGTCCGGCTCTGTATTTAAGGTCCAATATCCAACATGTGTTCTAACGCTGGTGAGGTAGTGCGCGTGTTCGCGTGTACCACCCAGCTGGCCCAGAACCTGTCGAGGGAGAAGCACGCTCTCATGATGGCTCCCTTGAAGGAGGCGGCTCTGGGCGTGAACGATGAGGTGGAGGAGGTTAAGAAGCTATTCAGGCAAGTTCTTCTTTCGATTTTTAGTTCTTTCTTCAATGTCTTAGAGCGACCTTGTGGATCATGCTTTGATTAACACTTTGACTGACACCGACGCACTCGCATCTTACGGCTACTTTGGGTTTAGAGTTTAGGCATATAATAATAATAATATTTTTTATTAAGGAACAAATTGTACATGGATATACATGAAAACGATGAGGAGAACAGATGGCATCATCTGCAGAAGTTTTAAAACTGTGTCGCAGATGGCAACGCCCTCCTCCGAAATGAAATTGGAAACTGTTCCAAAAAACAAAATAAAAATTTACAATATATTAAATTTTATTATAATTATAATATAATATATATATAATTATAATAAATTTCTAAAAACCGTATATATAGGAAAGTGAGTTACATGCGACTGAAGGGGCGCATTAAAGCTTGACAGAACTTATGAACATTTTATGCTAGTTAGAAACAACAGTTTGTCCATCGATTATGGCCGGACAATATTAAAAAATATATTATTACTGTGCGTTTTAATAAAAACCCCAAAAAATGGAACCCTATAAGGTTCCTTAGAAACAATACTGAACAGATAGTGTTTTGCTATATCCCTTTCCCAAAAGACAATCTTCCACCCCTATTTTCAGGTCCTATGAGGAAATTTTAGAAGCGCTTGAATTGGAGTTGGTCAATGCTGACGAAGTTGAGATATGTAGACATGAGAATGACTTTGTAGATGACTTGCTGTATCACACACGCAGATCATTGACTATTGATAAGAAGTTTAGGTAACTATGGTTTCATCTTTGTAATATTTGCGCTTTTAGAGCTGCTGCGAGTTGCTATGTATATGCCCAACCCACATACCCAGCGTGGGGATTATAGGCATATTGTCCCCCATGAGATAAAAGACAATACGGGGAGGCCTGCGTCTAGTAGTGGACCAATATAGGATGTTGAGATTGAGACTTTGCTGTATCCTCGACGTTGTCTTCTGAAGCTTGGCATATCATATCTTTGAACAGTACCTACCTCGTACCACCGCTTGGGGATGGAAAGATTCTAGAACTTACGTAATGGATCAATTGCCTGGGTTTCTCGCAACACATGCCATCTCGCACAATAGCCAACATATCTGTAACGCTCTTCCACTCTCCAGTCAGGGATATTGACCAGATCTCACTCTTCTCCAGCATAGGGCCGAAGCCCACTATATCGGACATAGTTAACTTCTACAAAAAGAAGCTAAGCTACATCTGTGAGAACCAGATCTCCCGCGCAGTCTCCCTCTGCATCGTGGAGTACTCCAAGGCGTACGTGCGCTGCTCAGAGACTGTCCCGCGCAGTGTGCAATTCTCGCTCTGCTGGCCTTTGAAACTAACGGAAATGTGCGATTTGGGAAGTTCGCTGGAAGGGCACGGTATGTGTGATAGTGGAAGTCAGGTAAGGCGGGTTTTGAATATTCAATCATAATTAATTAGGGTATTTATTAGAGACCGCGACTCGGTAAACGTAGTGTGGGACGCTCTGCGATTAGGTCTGCGGAAGACTGCTGAAGGAAGATGCTGGATGCGGCAAGCTGAAGTTAGGGCGCTACGCTCTGTAGGAGTGCCTAATAAGCGCTTCGTAGCGCTTTCTACCTATGCCCAGCTGTGGACTAATATAGGCTGATGATAATTTATTTGATGTCACACGCACACTAGTGCCATCTTAGAGCTGGGGTCAGCTCGCACCGAGACGCGCCGCCTATGTAGATTTACTAGGTACCCGGTAAATCATACCTATATAAAAAGACAAGATCTTTTTGTGACTCTCTTGTAAGTCTCTTAAAGAACTTTAAATTCCAAATACGCTGTTATATTGATGTTGACGACACTTAATTGCTGCTTGGGATATCTTGCTCTACAGATTTCTCATTGTTCATCATTGGCCTTAACAGAACTGTTCGATATAGTTCTATACTGTAACGACAGCTGGATGCAGTCCCTGATGAGTAGGTGTAGGTACCAAGACGCCCTGTCTTCATCTTGACGCAGCCAGCCTCACTGTTAAGCTAAGCCACAGTTTTAGCATTCATGCCATAGGTCTGCCAAGGGCTTTAAAGAATACCTACTCTTTCCGGCCCATTGTCGATAAATTTCGCCATTTAATTGACTTATACTATTCCTTGTAGCTAGACTAAAAGCACCCTGTAAATGGTGGTTTGGTTTTGATGTAGACATCTATAGATTTAGGTTAGTATAGTAGGTGCACACTTTTCAGGTACCGTCATGTTTAGAAAAAGTTCACTTAGCCCTGCAACGAATACGGAAAGAGTTCGTTGAGGAAATTAACGATATATATTTACAATACAAAATAGATCAAGAGGATGAACCACAGAACATTCAGGTAAGCTTGTACATACAATCAAACATCAATAACGTTTATTTATTTAAGCTTACAAAATAAGCACTTAGACAAGTCAAAACCTAATTTTAGCTGTTGTTTGTGCACCTTTAGCAAATGTTGTGCATGCCTGTTAGAAGCACACATTCTATACAAAAAAAAATATGATGGTTATGGTAATGTTTTATTATGTGTATTGTTGGTATTGCCTTATAAATAAATAAAAAAAAAAAAAAAAAAAACCTTACCTACTATACTATACTCGTAGAGATTCCTTATCATTTGGACATGGTCAAAATCATGAGTAAGCTTGTACGTACTATGTACCTACCTATAAAGAACTACATATGTTCCGTTTTATTTTGACAATCAGCTCAATACTCAATACCTACCTACACAATGTTTTATTGCTTGCATGTGTCAGGTTAGGTCTTGAGATAAAATGACAAATCGACGATGAAGTATCAATATCTCCTATCTCAAAATCAGCAACTTTACAGGAAGCGAAAAAAACATAATAATTTTTATTTTGTTTACAATTATCAGATTTTTTTAATGCAAAAAGAAGCTTATTTTGGAGGCAATTATATTACTATTAGTGAATTATGAGTAGGATATCTAATTAAGAAGATAATCAGACATAGGAGGTATTGATTCTATTTAGGATGAATTAATGATTTTGATAGGAGGAATTACAAAGAGTATTTTTTTAAAAAAGTAGTTTTATTTCAAAATAACAAGTTAAACATCTTTTAGTTATTGTAATCATTTATACAGCGACTCATAAACAGCAAACACACAAAATATTTGCCTTGGTAGGCAGGTGTCAGCAGTAAAGTAATAAAAAAGTCACATGAAAAAACTATCAAAAATAAGAAATTAACAATTGGCGGTACCTCCTTCCTAAAAACATTTAGCATATTCGCATGAAAAATAAATACTTTGCAAGTTAAAACAATAGATAAACTATACCAAAAACAAAGTAATATGTGCTCGAAAAGACAAACATAATAATAGAAATATTTTGACGCTTTCCCATAAAGCTACTTATTGTAAATATGGCAAAGTGTCGTAAAAATGGTGGCAGTCTCTTGGCAGAACAGTTTTTAGCTGTTGTAGATGGTTAAATTTTGTGCCTTTGATCGGGAGAGGATTAGCATTAAGGGTTACATAGTATAATAAGTAAACATAATCCAACTATTTTTGAAATAACTACGGTCAAAAGACCTACTGTTTAATATACTTACAGATCGTTTCATAGAATTTTGCTAAAACCAATGAACGATATCTATAAAGGAGAATTCACCTACGGTTTATTCATCTACGGTTTGAACAACTACAATTAAGTAACCTAAGGTTGATTGAAATAATGGACGACTCACCTACTGATATTTGGTCAATATTTATAGACAAAATAAGAGTAAAAAAAACACAAACTTCTCTTATCTAAGTTTATCCTCAGGAAAAAGAACTACCCGATACAGAGCATTCCTATAAGAGTTGATTAGCTTCAATTTGAGTGGCGGATCCGACACAGAGTACCCCGACCCCACGTGGTCTTGTGCGTAGAGTGTATTTAATAAGCCGGAGGCGCGCAGGGAGTGCAGCCTCCGCCTGTCCCTTGTTACGCAATGGCGGCGAGGCTGCACTTCCCGCAGTGCCGGAGCTATCGCGATGCTAGATGCAACCAAAAAAAAACAACGTAAAACCGACGTTTTCACAAAAAAGGCACCCTCATTTAAGAAAAAATCCAGCGCGGTGCGCTGCATTGATAAACTATAGGCGAGTTGTCCATTAGATATTTCATACATAGTGCAAACGTCCAATATTTTTAAAAATCATTAGATTGATCGTCCATTAGTGCGATTAATTTTAGTTTAATAAAAACTATGTTATTTAAACAGTACTTGAGTCGGCCAATATGCTGGACGTAGTTACGCTGAAAGGACTCAATCCACACTTTGGTCAAAAATGAGTTAAATATACCAAAATGGTCCTAAAGGTCGGTTCTATCACCTCGCAAAAAAGATCCGTAATCTGATAACGTTAAGGTGGTTTTTCGAAATACGAGACCCAAGCCACATGTATGGCGGGTATTTTTTTCTAAAACACTGTAATAACTCAAGCTACATGGATCCTTTTTAAGAAATCCAATTTCAAAGAAGTGTGTATTTAAGTAATTTAACAGAAATGTCTCATAGCACCTGAATCATTTCAGTTAAATTTACTTTCATAGAAACTAGTAAAATTTTTATTTAGCTGAAACGACTCAAACTGTATAGGTCATTTCAGATAAATTACTTTACTAAAAAACAAGACGATTTTGCATTTAGCTAAAAGGACTCAAACCACATGGGTTATTTCTAATAAACTGATTTACTATGAAACAAACCCATTTATCATTTAGCTAAAACGACTCAATCGGTGTGCGTCATTTCAGATAAATTCATTATAAAAGAAACTAATCGATTTTGCTTTTATAGAATAGGAATAGTTTATTGTAAAATTGTGTGAATCATATTACATGAAGGTCTTATATCGAAATTATAGTAAATAAGTATCAACAACTTTATCCTATTCGGTCGGACATACAATATTTTATATCGTATTTTATATATAGTCTGTCAAATGAAAGTAGAGACTGAAATTAAAAAAATATTAGAATGGCAACATCAAAACGACTGACAAAATTGTAATAACATATTTTGATACTTGGTAATTAATTATTTAATTTATAAATTGTGTATTTAAGTGGCAATTAATTTATCAGTAGGCGGTACCAATATTGTAAATAGTTAATAGTTTGTTTGTTTAGATGTTTGTAATTCTGAACGATTTTTAATGAAACTTGCACTTTGTTTTCAATCTTGCTTTGCATTTTCTGCACGTAAAATACAATTGATGTGAATTTCACTAATCCTAACGCATTGCGGTATGGATGACGAGAAGACTCGATGTAGTTTCCCGAACGCTGCCAACCTAGCTGGATCCTCCTCTTGGTCTCCTTCTTGAAATTGTTTCTACCCAACTGCAGAATCTGCCCAAGGTAAGTGTATTCGGAAACAATTTCGAGGAGGTGGCCATGTACGACGACCGGTCCCGGATCAATGTGGCCATTGATCTTGACCTTGGTTTTATCCAAGTTCATGCCAAGACCGATGCGACGTGAGGCTGAAGCTAGGCCGTCCAGCATCCGGTTAAGCTCCTCCAGCGACTCCGCCATCAAGACTATCTCATCCGCGAACCGCAGGTGTGAGCTCAGTCCAGCGTCTTAAACACATCTTCCAACGCACTTGTGAACAGTTTCGGGATATAACATCCCCCTGTCTCACCCCTCTGCGCAGTTGGATTGGTTTAGACTGGCTGGCCCTGTACTTGGACACTCATGCTGGCGGCATCATAGAGACATCTCACCACTTCGATGTAACGATAGTCTACTTGGCATCGCTGTAAGGATTCCAGAACAAACCCGGCCTGTTCCGGTGGCTGGAACTCGTAGAGTCTCCTGGCGAGAAGATTCGTGACTACTCGTGAAAAAAGCTTATAGACGTGGCTCAAGAGTGTGATGGGTCTAGTTTTTAAGAAGGGTTTTATGTCCCTTCTTAAAAAAAAGGCACTACCAAACTCCCGCTCCACGACTTTGGAGTTCTCCCACTGTGAAGGACGGCATTGAACAGGTTCTGCAGTTCTTGTATAACAGAAGCTCCTCCTGTCCTCCTGTCTTCAGAAACTCTGAAGTAATGCCGTCTTCATCGGGGACTTTTCCATTTTTAAGATGCCGCAGTGCCATCACGATCTCGTCTTGACTGATGTCTCGCAGTTCGTCGGTGTAGTGGCGTGTAAGGGTGGCTCTGGAATCATGGTCGTCCCTTTGGACATGAGGGGCATGTGCAGCGTATAAACGGCCATAGAAATCCTTTATCTCGGCAGAGGTCTCCGGCTTCGACAATGCGGTCCTCACATCGTGCGTTTTAAGCTTCGTCAGGTGGCTCCTACCGAGCTGCTGAGTGAATACGTTGGACCCTCGGTTTCGCTCTATCCCCTCTTCATTGAGGCGTGTGTTGGAGCCCCGAAGGTCGCGCCGTACCATTTTCGCAATTCGCTTGTTCAGGTCTGACCTCTAAGACGAAGTGGCTTGGGTGGTTTCGTTTGGATAGACGAAGGATCAGGTGCGCTACCCTGGTCGACACACTGGCGATTTCTTGGACGTTGTTAGAGAGGGCCTTATTGACGAGGAAACCTACGCAACCCTGGAATGTTTTATCACCCTCACGAAAGTAGAGAAGATGGCCAGAGTTTAGGGTTACGGTGTCCTCCCCCTCTCTGCGGACTTCACATAACCCCAGAACATACCATTTGACGTTCTCTAACTCCACTTCCAACTGCGCTAGATGTTGGTCAAGCCTCAGAGTGCGTCCGTTATACGTTGCCAGGGTCAGTTGTTGGTGGCAGTCTGATGTAGCCTGGTGATTCCTAGCACCCCCTGCCCCACCGTTACCAAGGCCGCTGCCATGGCCAGGAATAGCGAGGCGGCCGGGAACTGGAGGCCAATTTTTGTTGCGTCGTACCATTGGGGGTAATGCCCACGCTGGGCATTTTGATTTCTTCTGCAGGGGGCGCTGCTGCCCACCCCCCGGTTTGTGTCCCTTAGTCGCCTCCTACGACACCCACGGGGAGAGTTGGGTTGGTACTATTCTAGGGCCGACACCACACAGCCATACCGCAATGCTTGAAAACGAAAGTTTTCAATCAGTGCGTCCTACCCGTCATGACCTACGGAGCTGAAACGTGGACAGGACACTCACGGTAGGGCTGGTCCACCAGTTTAAAGTCGCCCAGCGAGCTATGGAGAAAGCTATGATCGGAGTTTCTCTGAAGGATAGGATTCGCAACGAATACATCCGACAGAGAACCAAGGTTATCGACATAGCTCAAAGGATTAGCAAGCTGAAGTGGCAGTGGGCCGGTCATGTCTCGAGAAGAACCGACAACCGCTGGGGTAAACGTGTTCTTGAGTGGAGACCGCGACTCGGCAAACGTAGTGTAAGACGCCCTCCGACCAGGTGGGATGACGATTTGCGAAAGACTGCTGGCAGATGCTGGATGCGGCAAGCTGAAGACAGGGCGCTCATTAGGGGTGGCCTGTGTCCAACAGTGGACTAATATAGGCTGATGATGATGAATACTCTTTTATTTATATAAATATCACTTTTATTAATTTTTTTCGTAGTTTAGGTTCTTTCAGATAAATTAAAAAAATACTCCGTACTGTCAAAACCGATTTAGCAGAAACGACTCAACCCCATATTTTCCTCAATTACTGAAAAAATACGGCAGTCTGTGTAATAAAATTAGACTCATAAAAATAACAGTATTTTTGGTCATCTGACACAATAATTTCAATTTTTTTCGAATGCATTAACATTGTTGAATCATCGTCTAAACTTTAAAATGCCATATCTCCGAAGTAAGATTTTGTGGATTGAGTCCTTTCAGCGTAACTACGTCCCATTATGAACATTGGTGAATCGACCGTAGCTATCTCGAAAGTAGTTAAAATAGCTTTAGTTATTATGATATGTAACCGCATTAAGCTGCGAATAACTTACTTGTCTAAGTGGTCTGGGTCTTTGTGGAAGCTCCATCCAATTGTCATCAAAGTTTAACTTGATCAATAATGTTAAATCTGGATTGTACTGAATTGCTCTTTATGTCGACCACTTAAGGATCACCTGATCACCTGCACGTCCTGGACGAATGCTTTTGTTTGTACACCCAAGTGTCAGGATCAGCATAAATTTTGACAAAATCAAAATTAACGTGTTCGACATCATAAGGTGGCGTCACAGTGCATCTGGGGAGCGGGGGAAGGTGCGCGCGGGGCAAACACCCCCCTCCCTGATATCTAGTACAGAAACATCGAACAGGTTCGCACGCGCCTCTAGGAGATAGGAGGTATTCACAGCATAAGTCACGCAATATGAGATAGGAGGTATTTCTTCAATACAGATAGTAGGTATTTCCAGCATGATTTGAAACTAACGGAGTTAGTATTATTTTCATTTGATCCGTATTTACGTTGTTTTTAAGTCGAAATTCGTGTGTTTTTATCAGGAGATAGAGAATGAAAAAATACATCGATTGGTGAAATAAAAAAAAAATCGAAAAAATTGAGATAGAAGATATTGATACTTCATCGTCGAAATGTTCAATATGAACTCTACGAGGGCACGGTAATATAAATCCTAAGGGGCTATAGGTAGACCTTTTTTAGGGTTCCGTACCTCAAAAGGAAAAAAGGAACCCTTACAAAGTGATCCTACTTTGTTGTCCGTCTGTGAACCCTCTTTTCTCAGAAACGTGTGGAGGTATCTTCGTAACTTCTTGGAGCCACGATGTAAATCAAACATCTAAGTCAACGCAATCAAAAGTTACAGACGTTTATGCGCAAATATTTTTAAATTTCCTAGGAAATCACATGCACATAAAACCTGTAGGGTACTTCCCATTGACCTAGAGTCATGAAAAATCCGAAAATCGGAAATTTTTGCTTAAATTAAAGATTTTTTTTATCTTGCTAGTGGCCAAAATTTGTAAGGCACTACTTTCCGTTGAACTAGAATCATGCTATTTGGCAAGAAACAAGAACACACACATAACAAACTCTTAATTTTACGGAACCCTCGGTGCGCGAGTCCAACTCGCACTTGACGTTTTATTTATTATCCTGAGGGAAATGCGCACGCATATCGCACTGCCACGGGGAGACAGTACGCTCATGTGGGACTCCAACCCACTAAAACCCTCAGAGTGTTTCCGCCTCTGCCGCTTGTGGTGGGGACATGGGAACGATTTTCTCTTCCACGAACCCACCACGGCTACCCGATATTGGGCCCCTTACGAAAGGGGGTGTGAAGCACCCCCCTTCGCGACGCGCGGAAACACGTGACGCGCCCCGAACACCTCGGAGACCTTACCCGCCAAATGGACGCCGAACGACCCCGTGTCCAGACGCCCTAGATCCAGGGAGCTATAGAGCTACAGTTATTCATAGACTTCATTTACTTATGATTTGACGACCTCTGTGGCGCGGTGGGCGAAGGTGTGCCTGCGAAGCAGAAGGTTGCGGGTTCGATTCCCGCCTCGGGACAAATGTGTATACGATCTGCAGACATTTGTTCAGGGTGTTCTGGTCGTTTTCTATATATAATAAAAAATATCTATCTATGTATTGTGTTATACTTATTATGTACCTATATCAGTTATCTAGTACCCATAACACAAGCTCTGCTTAGCTTGGGGCTAGATAATGCTGTGTGAATTGTCCAGCATTATTTATTTATTTTATTGATATTATGTTAAATTTGGAACTAATTCTATTCACTTCTATAAGAATTTATATCATAAAGCTCTTCACCATCATCATCATCCTACATTAGCCTACATTAGTCCAGTGCTGGACATAGGCCTCCCCTAATGAGCGCCATAGCGCCCTGTCTTCAGCTTGCCGCATCCAGCATGGGGCTCCAGCTGGAAAGCTCTTACCTACATAGAAATCTCTATTTACATTTGTGCGATCGATATATTTTTGCGCCAGGATGCAAAAGAAACTTCCGAGCGCGTTCTCCACGCGTTCTCGGAGAAGGCCGCCATCCTGCAGGCCGTCAACACGGTCCTCAACGTCTGCACAGCTCTCTTCATGCTGCGCATCTTCAACGCTGCGACCACGTACCACGACCTGTATCTACAGGACATAGACTTTGATAACGTGTATCTGACGAGCTATTTTAGAATGCTGGATGGCAGACGGAACCCGGACAGTCAGTGTGTGCTGTTGCCTTTGAAGAAGTTAAGTATACTTAGATATTTTTTATCGATACCTACAGTTTCATCGTATATTTTTTTGCGGAATACATAAAAGTTAACCGTAGTCAGTGGGCGGATTTCTAGAAAGTTGTTTGCAGGAAAATTGCGTGTCCTATAACTTCTAACATGTTTATCATAACGCATTGGTTCAAAACCCTTATTTTATTTATAGAAAACGGAAATTTTATACAATAAACTAATTAAAATATATCTAAACTTAAATAGGATTAAAAAAAATATTAAATGAAGAATAAAAACATGATTTATCTCACGTGTCCACCATCCCATACGCAGTATTCAAAGTGATATTTTATAATGTTGTCCTACTCTTTTGTATTGATACGATTGATAATTAAAATTATGATAATGTCCAAAACATGAATTCATCCTAATTATAAGGTGCTTAGTTTTAAAAAATTATATAAAAAATTACAAGTATTTCTATAATATAATTAGTAGTCTGAAAATTCGTACACGCGGAAATTCCGCAATACGTCTACGGTTTTATCATGAGTTCATAGAAAATATTTTTTTTTTGTTTTCGATTTGAGGCATATTACATTTCCGCTAGCTTAATTGCTCGTGGAACGCTGAAATAATTAAAAACTACAAAAAAATTGAGTTCGCCAACCCGCGTCTAAAAACCTTGACCCATTTTGTACCACTAAATCGCGGGCGGGTGCCCGCGATTTCATTCGCGTGGACTTTAGTAAATACCCTTGCTTCCATGTAAACTATCAACGCCAAAGTTTTACAACCAATCCTTTACAATTTAAAAGTTATTAACTTATTATGAAAAACCTATACCTAATCATAAATCCCTGCATGTGAATTTCCGATAATCCGTTCTTAGCGGGTGCCTACGACGGCTACGTCCTAAAAGGAAACTCCATGCAAAATTTTAGCTTCGCAGCTCTTGTAGTAGTATCTCTTGATGAGTCACACACTTTTGCTCTTTTATAAATATAGACATTTGAATGATAGGCTTTTTGGAGTGTCTGGTGTTCAATGGTTTTATGTCACTGTGTATAATATAACCTACTCTAGCGTTCCAAGACTACGGAGCAGCTGACACTTCGTCACTCAGACAAGTCTTACAGCTTTTGTATCCCTGTTTTAGATGGAAAGGAGCAAATACGTGGATATCCAATCCCTAGCGTACCAGGAAGCCACTAAGCGCAAGCTGGTCTCACAGATTCTGAAGGTTTTGCTGGAGGTGGTCACTACCACTACTTTCGTCATGCTTGACCGGTAAGGTGGGAAGTCTTTCATCAGCTTTTTGCTGAAAACATAGATGTATTTTCGGGGTACCAAGGCCGAAGGCGAGATCAGATTTTTTAGTGTCGATTGGAACTTTTGCCAGTTCAGCGCGGTATTTCTTGAAAATTTCTTCGCTTTAGCTCCCATAGTTAACCGAAAATGTACCCTATGTGTCAGAAGAATACCTACTTCAATGATTAGTTTAGTGTTTAGTAAAATATCTTTGGTAGGTATTGTATTGTATCAGGTAAGGGTAATTATTAAATGCTAAAAGCACAGATTTGTTCAGTGACGCACGTCTACTCGATAAGCCGCAACTTCTGCGAATGCATACTACCGCGTGCTCTGCGCGTAGTATGCACCCTTGGTCTACCCAGATCAGTTCATCCGATGGCCGTGTACATTTAATATAAGTCAGAATGCTACAGGTATGGTGCCCATTCCACTCATCCAATTTCTTAGTCCAATGTACATTTGATCAAAGAACTTGGATGACTTCATCCAATTTACTAGCAACACCGATATTGATCAAAGATTTGGATACTAGTTTCTGCCCGCGGCTTCGCACGCGTTGTTTTTTATGAAAATGTTTATAGTTCTTTCCCATAGAAACTGAAATTCTATGGGTTAAATTGTAGCCTATAGTTCATTTCAGGTCAAGAGCTACATCTATGCAAATTTTTAGTCTGATCTGTTGAGAAGTTTTGGCGTAAAGAAGTAACAATCATCCATCTATACATCACAACATTCGTATTTTTAATATTAGTGTGATGTGATGTTATTTCATTTGAAATCAACTACACAAATTACTAAGGAATCTTGGACAAAGATATTGGATGAGTGGAATGGGCCACTAAGATGACTTATTAAAGGTATAGTTTTCACCTGCTCTCTACTTCATCTCTTCTCTCTTACCAGTCTGTTTTACGAGGCGTTGGACGTGGTGCGCCAACACGCAGAGAAGAGTGTCGAGTCGAATCCCACCAGGGACTTGGAGATAAAGGTTCATTCCTCGATTTGCATTATTCATTCATAATGTACGATGGCAGATGTTCGTAAAGATGCCAAAATCATCTTTAACATAACAGCAGTCTACCTACAACATACAAACACAGTAAAATCTATCGTGTTGTTAGAGTATAAAAAATAAATAAAAAACAATGCTGGACAATTCACACTGCATTATCTAGCCCCAAGCTAAGCAGAGCTTGTGTTATGGGTACTAGATAACTGATATACATAGGTAATGTACCTAATACATATTAATTATAAATATTTTTTTATTACACATAGAAAACGACCAGAACACCCTGAACAAATATCTGCAGATCGTACACATATTTGTCCCGAGGCGGGAATCGAACCCGCAACCTCCTGCGTCGCAGGCAGACCTTCGCCCACCGCGCCACATCGGTCGTCAAAGAATATTAAAAATCAATTTAAGACCTAAGTTAGTACATACACCATGTTGGGCACTGCAATTTACATTGTTACTCGTTTGCATTTAAGATTTAAGTTATGGAAATTTGATCCTGCTCTGCAAATACCTACTTATAAACAAATAGGTTCTAGGGTTAATAATTTCCAGGTGGAAGGCACAGGTCTCCTAGCGACTGCCTACCGAATCCTCCTACACAACCTCGACTCTAGAAAGCACACGCTCGCGGTCTCCAACGCGCGCTGCCTGCCGCAGCCCCAGCTCATGCCCTACAAGCACTTCTTCAACATCTACGGCGGCTACCTCTGGATACTGCTGCTGCTGTTCGTGAGCCCCTACACTGCGAGGTTGAGGAGGTTATTTCTTTGCTACTGTTCCATATCTTCCTAACGAGTACGCGCACGTCGGCTGCCTAAAGTCGCTTGATTCAATTAGTTGCCTAGGGCTCTTGTACACTTAGGGTAAACCCAGGATAGGTGTCCCACTTTTTAAATAATAATAATGTATTTATTTTCATGGCTGTGTGGTGCCGGCCTAGAATAGTACCAACCCAACTCTTCCCGTGGGTGTCGTAGGAGGCGACTAAGGGACATAAACCGGGGGGCGGGCAGCAGCGTCCCCTGCAGAACGATTCCAACACGAAACTGCGATCCCCAACCCGCATGCCCAGCGTGGGCATTACCCCCCAATGAAGATGCGAGCGCTCATTAGGGGAGGCCTATTTCCAGCAGTGGAACTGCACTGGCACTGGTATTGGCTGATGATGATGATGATGATTTATTTTCAGCTAACATAGATCCATATATGTTAGTAGGTACAAATAATCTTAGCCTATGTTTGTTTTAATTTAAATAAATAAAGGTGATGGTGTGTTTGTACATGACTCCATCTAATTTGTCGGTTATTGCTGTCAGTTGTTAAAGGGCCTTAAAGTTTTAAAATTATTAATTTGTCGTGAAGAAATTCTATGATTATTGATTATAGATAGTTTCATATTTTATCTCACATATTACCAACTGTTTTTATTGAACTACCGACCTCTGACGCGGTGGGCGAAGGTCCGCCTGCGACGCAGGAGGTTGCGGGTTCGATTCCCGCCTTGGGACAAATATTTGTACGATCTGCAGGTATTTGTTCCGGGTGTTCTGGTCGTTTTCTATGTATGGTAAAAATATCTATCTATGTATTGTGCTGTATTATGTATATCAGTTATCTAGTACCCATAACACAAGCTCTGCTTAGCTTGCTGTGTGAATTGTCCAGCATTATTTATTTATTATTTATTTATTTATTTACTAACAATTACTGATTGATTAGGCACAAATTAAGTTTAACAAATCCTTTTTTTGGGTAATAGATGTTTGCCTACGTATATGGATAGATGCTCCAATATAAAAACGCTTAGGAGGATATATGCCTATCGCTATAAAAAGCTACATTAATTAAAGTTCTGAAGAGATAGGTATTAATATTTGACGACCTCTGTGGGCGAAGGTCTGCCTGCGACGCAGGAGGTTGCGGGTTCGATTCCCGCCTCGGGACAAATGTATGTACAATCTGCAGACATTTGTTCAGGGTGTTCTGGTCGTTTTCTGTGAACGTGTGTAAACAATTTTAAATTTTATCTTTTAGGCTATAAATAAATGATGCTGGACAATTCACACAGCATTATCTAGCCCCAAGCTAAGCAGAGCTTGTGTTATGGGTACTAGATAACTGATATACATAATAAAATACGTAGATATTTTTTATTATACATAGAAAACGACCAAAACACCCGGAACAAATACCTGCAGATCGTACAAATATTTGAGAATCGAACCCGCAACCTCCTGCGTCGCACCGCGCTAGCGCTACAGAGGTCGACAACATAAGTAATAAGTGTAAGCTATAAGTAATATTTTCCCTGTATTTAGTAACATTTCAGTGTGCTTGATACAGGACCGTATGCAGTTGCTTCTACCCGCGTCGAGAGAAGCACAGAATACTGCATCTCTACAACGACATTCTCAAGAGACGTATGAAAATGAACAAAACTTTACGCAGGTAACGAAAGAGCAAAGTTAGAACCACACTATTGTGTAATGCTACAATATAAATATTATATCAAACATGAAATGTTTCCTTTTATTTCATTTATTTCCATAAAACAAAATACATTGTGTGCGGAAAACGGAATACACTAATTGGAATAATCAAGTCACACATATATATAAACAATTCAATATAGTAAACACAAACAACACTATAGTAAAAAAAATCTAACTACCTAATGAAACGTATTTAAGATAAAATAAATAATTGAAGACATGCTGCAAATGATATCATTATTTGGATACAATGTCAATTTGGATATTAAAATTAAAACTTTTAAAACTATCATGGTTATTAACATTAAAGTCATTTAAAACGGGATATTTACCATGATTCGATTTAATATAATTTAATTCGAATATTGGAAAACTCAAAAATCGAATCATTTCCGGAATTCCCACGGAAACGGGAACTTGGGTAAAACCGCGAGGCGCTGTTCTTATAGCATTTAGTCTCTTGTGAATTCTTATATGGTTAGAAATACATTAGGTACTAAATTTGTACTTATGTTGTGTTACTGTAATACTAAATTTCACATACTAAGTATCAAATCACTTTCAAATAGGGGGGTATTATTATTATTAATTGTAGGTATTACTTTCATTGTATTACCTATTAAGTTTCTTGGTATTTTCTATGTATAAAAAATATTTATCTACATATGTAATGCTCAGCTACGAAATTACGCATTTGAAAGCCCTTCCAAGTTTGAATGGCCTTCGTAATTAACAATTAACAAATTGTATGGCGAAGTCCATTACAGGGCTTTCAAATTTCAATTAAAGTATGCGTGGTTTTAACGTAATAACTCCACAGCTGCTTAGCTTGGAGTCAAATGATGCTGTGTATTGTCCAGTAATAAACATTTATTTATTAACGCATTCACTGCCCAGTCTCAAGCGGTGCGACCCGGGGGCGCGCCGCCGCCACACAAAGCTCCGAATCAACGAGTGCGTCGTCGTGGGCTATGAAAGTTTTAAACGCGTTTCAGGAAATTCGAACACAAAAATTTCGCGGCTGACTCTGCTCGCTGATATTTGTTACGTATAGATGTGGTCCAGGCCTCGTCCCAGTTGTCACTTCACTTAGCTCTCAGTATCCAAAAATATAACTAAACCGCGCGAGTGGTCGCCAGTAGACAGGTTATATTCTAACGTAAACATATAAACTTTTCGCGGCTCGCTCCACTTGCCGATAAAGTTTCTGCTTCCAGATAGAGCTTGAACACCCACTGTATAATGTCACTACGCTCTCCGTCGCAAAGAACGAATGGTCAAAAATCTAACAAAAACACTAATATTTATTGGCTTGCTCCGCTCGCCTTGACGCATTCGCTGTCCAGTCTCACCGCTACACGGACCTCCGGTTGAACGAGTGCGTCGAGGGCCATGAAAGTGCTGACCGTTTATTGCTTTTGATTGTGGTTTAAACTTTCACCAAGTCTCAGGTCTATTAGGGATGTAAACGGGTTAACTACGACCCTTGTTTGTGTTGTACCTCGTTAAGGGATAAAACTTTGGTGTTCTACCAACACAGATAAGGTTCGTAGTGAACCCGCTTACATCTGAAATGAATTCGTCAAACAATGATAATTTTTATAAGTAGTAAAATGTATAAGGTCATTTTACTTTTACCGCAAGAGATTCACAAAAACTTAAATTTACGCGGCTCACTCCGCTCGCCAATAACATTTCTTGTGCCGATCAGGAAAGCAGT
The DNA here is from genome assembly GCA_946478455.1 of Eupithecia vulgata. Lineage (NCBI taxonomy): Eukaryota > Metazoa > Arthropoda > Insecta > Lepidoptera > Geometridae > Eupithecia > Eupithecia vulgata. The sequence continues at coordinate 13,794,698 of OX297875.1, forward strand.
ACAAACAGTCCGCACTCACTACTTGACCACCGGTGAAAGCCTGCTGAGTTTGAGGATGAAGTTCCCCCACATCCTCGGCTGGCTGCGGATCCTGCCGGCTGCCAGGATGTCCTGCCTCATCTGTGATGAGGTGGAGCCGAGGACTCAATCTAGTAACTCATTCGTTTATTTTTAGGATTGTCTTAAAAGGAAAGGAAAAGGAACTTTTATAAAATCACTTTGTTGTCTGTCCTGTGAACACTTTTCTCAAGCACGCGTGCAGTCGAGTTGAAACTACCATCGAATAGTCATACCATAGCCTTAACCTACTATGCACAAAAAATAGGTAGGTAGGTAGAGTTTCATTATATTGTGATACAATGGCCTGTTAAACTGATAGAGGTTATTGCTGAGGGTTTGGAGACAATGTTTTTACTTATAGATCTCACACTAGGCGGAGCCTGTATCGTGAGATCCAAGCTGGTGGTTCTTACAGACACAAGCAGGTACTTTAAACTTGTCCTTTATTTCCTTCAGACCTTACAGGGCTTTTGGACACGTGTCTCACGTGCCTGTAATTTCCCCTTCAAAATCAAATTAATACCTACCGAGACATAACATCAGTTTGTAAAGTTAACTTCTAAAATCTCACCTCAACAGCCTATATTGGTCCACTGCTGAACGGAGCCCCCCCCCCCCCTCTAATAACCGCCTTATTGGTTTTTATCTCTTGGGAGGTAATGCCCATAATCACCACGCTGGGCTTGCGGGTTGGGGGTCGCAGTTTGGTGGTAGATCTATTCAGCAAGAGGCGCTGCTGCCCACCCCTCGGTGCATGTCCATTAGTCGCCTCCACGGAAAAAATTGGGGTGGTGCAAATTCTAAGCCGGCACCACACGGCTTAAATCTCTACCTAGTATTTCTGAAATACTAACCGTAGCCCTACTATGTCCAACAGTGGACTACTATAGATCGCTTCTAAGCGATAAGGCCGCCCATTGTACTTGTCTCATGTTCGTATTCTGGTGTACAATAAAGTGTTTTTTCCAGGAAATAAAGATAACTCGTGGTACACATGCCTTGTGTCGAAATGTCCATTTATCTACTGTGCGGAGTGTTGGCTAGAGGCGGGGAGGAACTGCCTTGCCTGTGACCCCACGCTCAAGGAGATGAGTGATATAGATTCGCTCACTGAAGATGAACGACCGGCGTATTGAGAGAGTGAACCCTAGCTAGTTCCCGACTCCTGGCTGAGACAAATGTGCCCTCGAACAATACGAGTGGAACTACCATTATGAAACGCCGCCGCTGCGCTAGTCGATGGCAGCCGAGCAGAGGCAACTTCTCATTGGTACGATACCATTTGTCTTTCAACGGCCACTAATCCACGTGTATGGAAATAAGCGCGCACTTTTACTATTCGTTAAATAAACGAGTGTTTATGTTAATAGTTCACTCTTTCATTTGATTTTTTTCTTCTCTAATTCTCTAATTGTTGAACAAATTGAAACAATTGAGCTAACTGCAATCTACAGGTAGCTCAACTGATCCATATCAATACCAGTCGCGCGCGTGCTCAAGACGCTGGCTGCATTGCCCCGCTGTATGGCAATGCTGATGCCCTGTGCCAGATACTCACCAGCTTTCGGTCATGCGTCGCTTCGACCAGACGTTCAGATATTTTTTTAAACCCTACTCCACGGACCTAGGGTCTCGACTCGACTCGACAGGCTCTGTCGAGCTTAATAATAATTTGACTCTGAAGGCCTAATTAACATTTAACACTCATGGCCCATGATCTACATGTGGCTTATGCAGACTAGCTGCAGGCCGCTCCTGCGGGCCGCACCGCCGCCGCAGTACTTGGGCAGTGAATGCCTTTAGTCCCGAAAGCAGCATCCAGTTAAAACAAAGACAAGTATTGAAGCTTAAATCCCGTTTATTACTAGAACAGTCCATATTCCAGCTGCTCGCCCACGGTGAGGTTGCTCACGAACTGGATATTCTCTGCGACCTCGTTGCACAGGTACGCAAGCCCGTTCAGCTTCCCAGACTCTTGCGCATCGAAGTTGTATATCAACTGAATAAAGAGAACGATATATAACTATTTTCCTGATTATAAACACCGTGCACGGTAAAATAACATGTAGGGGTTTGTGCTACAACGTAGATTTACGTAACTATGTACGCTTCTGCTACGACGTAGCTGACAGGTAGCTACGACATAAATACGAAGCTACGAGAATGCTACGGCTTTGCTACGACGTAGCTATAACGCAGCTAAGACAAATCTACGAAGCTACGGCATAGCTTTTAGATTGCTACGATTCTACTACGATGTAGCTTTAACGCAGCTAGGACATATCTTCGAGATTGCTATGGTTCTGCTATGTTGTAGTTACTCGTATAACGCAGCTACGACATAACTGCGAAGCTACGGCGTAGCTACGACTATGTGTAACCTATATTGTGTTCAAGCAAATAAACTATCTTTACCGTTATCTTAATGCTACTGCTTTACTACAAGCTCGTAGCTATAACGCAGCTACGAGGCTATGGCATAGCTTAGATTTACTATGGTTCTGCTGCGTCGTAGCTATAACGCAGCTACGACAGCTTCGAACTGCTGTTCTGGTATGTAGCTATAATGCAGCTACGGCATAGCTACGAGATTGCTACGGTTCTGCTACGACGTTTATAGCTACGTCGTGGCTTCGACATAGCCACAAGGCTACGGTGTAGCTTTGAGATAGCTTAGATGAAGGATTGCGTATGTTTTACGATTCTCTTATACCTTGTGTAGGTTATACGTATCGTTAGTTTTCTGCATGTGAGTATTAAAGCAAGTACCGATAAGAACTCATCATATGTGATCCACCCGTCGTGGTCTGCATCAGCGTCCGTGAACTTATCCTTGCGAAGGTCCATTGACGTGTCATCACCCAGGCTCTCCAGCACAGCCGTACTGCGGTGGAATACAGTTCCAAGTATTATGGGTCAAGAAGACACACCGGAAGCGAATCGCAATCCGTCAAATCAGTGAGTTATTAAAGATCTTTTAACAGAAATGTGTGCTTTATATAAATTCACTTCGAATCGCTCCACGTGTGCTTTGATCTTCTCGTCGACTTGCTCGTCGACGAGGCAGCTCCGGAGCAGCGCGGAGTTTTCAGCTAGTTTTCATATTACGAGTATATCAATGAAATTTGTATCTTTTTATGTAGTAAATAAAGTTACATATAGTCCCGTTTCAACTCTCAATGCCTACCATCATAATATATACCTACTTAAGTATACCTTTTAATTAGAAAAAAACACGACTTAAGACCACTCTTTTCTGTGATTTCGTATGCTATGTGGTTTTTTCTTGGGAGTCCGAGGGCAAGGTTCCATGGCTAACAATACAAGGGCCTATCTAATCTTCAAAAGCTGGTGTAACTAACAAATCATCAAATCCCAGCATCCCGTTAGACTGGTTATCGAAGAGTAGAAACAGACTGTGAAGGTTTGCAATGGTAACCTCCGTCCAGCCCGGGAACCGGTCGACCACCTTCTGCATGCTCCAGCGGCGGTCCTTCTCCTTCATATCCTGAGGGAGTCGGAGAATACCGCAACAACAATATTATATTATCTGTTTCGAAAATGTTATTTACCTAGCTACTGTAATTTTATGTGGGTTAGGTCTGTTTTGTGAACTTGTTAAATCTATACTAATGTAATAAGGAGAAAAGATTTGTTTGCTAGAATGGAATAGTCCCCGAAACTTCAGGACCGATTTGAAAAATTATTTCACCAATAGAATCCTAGATTATTCCTGATGAACATAGGCTATAGAATATACCCGTGCGAAGCCGATGCGGACCGCTAGTTAATTATAAATTGTTTACTAATTCACAAAATAGACATTTTAAAATATAAGTCGTATGTTACAGAGATGAAGCAAGCCCCACAGTTTGGATGTTTGTTACTTCTCTAGGTCAATACTAACGCATGAATAGGACTGAAACGTTGGATAGATGTCGTCAGTACAAGAATAACATTGATATCAGTAGATAAATCCTGGAAAAACAGTAGCGAAGCTACTGAGATGCTGTACTGGAAGACTCGCTTAAACCATAAAAATATTTCCTTGCAGGTAAAAGGAGTGGATGAGATACTCGATTTAATGTAGGAACACTGGTTCCTATATTTAGTGGAATAGGTAAAGATATTCTATGCAATAGATACACAGTTAAATCTCGACTTTAGGTAGACGTGAATAATATCTATCACACTTAATATTAATATTATAAATGCGCAAGTTTAGAAGTTGGTTACCGCTTCACGCCAAAACTACAAAACGTTGTAAAAATTCAACCCGATCCGATTGGATCGGGTTGAATTTTTACATAGATGCTACTCAGTACCTTCTATCCCCAAACTACTCAACAAATCGGGCTGAAACTTTGCAAGGTTCAAGTCTAGAATTACGTAGTTACATGTAGCTAATTCTAGACCTGGAATTACATGTTAGGCTACTTTTTATGCCATAAGGCAGGACGCGTAAAAGCCTCAGAGACGTAGTTTCTTTATACTTTTTGACCAAAGCCTGGGGCCCTGTCTCTAGTTTAAAGGATAGCATCGTGCCGGTCCGTGACGATGTTCTCACTTGATTGTACTGCCGCTGCTCCGCCAGTCGTTTGTAGAACATATTCACCAACTTGTCGTAGTCAGTCATGCCGGTGAGTGTTGTGACATCGGAGGTTCTTCGCCGGGATTCCCCTGTTATAACACACTTATCAGTTTAGCTTCCAGTTCGTTGGTATGCATGCACTTAAGGTTTAGACTTGTAAAACGTGAATCGCGTAACAGGTTGGTAGGTACCAACCTGTTCCGCGATTGATGGTAGTAGGAGTGTTGGGGCTGCCGCGTTGGTCGAGCGGTCAGCTCGTTCAACCGCTGATAATGTGGTCCCGGGTCGAGAATTTGTTATTGGGGTTTTTCTTGAAAAAAAAATTCATAGGAAAGTCAGTCAGGAAGTTGGCAGTGTTACACCCCCGCCCGTGCCTCGAAAAGTACGCTAAATGAACTAATAAATTTCAAAGTTAAATATTCAGTAGGTAGTTTAAAAGATATGGACATCCGCATATCTTCGGTACCGATCCTTAAGAGTAGAGAAACGATCATAGCTATTCTGTAGCTATGATCGTGTCTGTACTCTTAAGTTAGGAGTAGTTAGGTGCCTATATGCTATCGTCGACGATACACTCGCTCTAGAGGCGATGCTTAACAAAAAATTACCCACAGATTTATAAGTATAGTACTAAAAAATTACCAGTGGCGGTAAAATCCTCTTGCCTATGGAAGCATATGGGTTTCCTCTTCACTGGATATTCGAAGAACCTTCCAAGTCCGGAGAAGAAAGTGCTGAGCTGAACTCCCATCTTACAGAACTTCAAGAGCAGTTTTTATAATCCTGTTATGATGAAACAATTCCAAAGATCTCTATTTTTGAACCTTTTTCTCGAGTACATAGAAGTATGAAGAAACCAACAAACAACGCAGCTCGCTTTGCTATGATTCAAGCACAGATTTATAAGTATAGTGATTCAAGTGACAGTCAAAAATTCAATTGGGTAAAAATGACAATGGCACTATTAGTTCTTCAAAAAGGTCAGCACCTTTTTCCTGTCATGATCAGCCTAAACCAACTAGCATTGTCTATGGCCTAAACAAATGAAATATTACAAAGCTATTACAAGAAGTTATTACCTGTAATACCAGGAAGGACATAAGCTTCTCGTGTATTACAGAGGGGTCGCTATAATGCACGCACACAATAATGTACATCTAGATAATCCGTGTCAAAACCTGTTAAAATTGGAAGCCATGACACGAATTATCAAGGTGTACATTATTCGGCCGTACAATTAATTGTCGTGCATTATAGTGACCAGGAATATATGCTTCCTATAAATTACTAAACCAATCTTACGAAAAATACAACCGGAATACTGACCATTCTAGAGAAGTGCTCATTAAAAGTTTTGCTGCCGACGGGACTTGTGCCCGTGCCCTTGCAATATTTAGAGCTCTAGTTTATCCCTATTCTTAAAGCTGTAGGTACATATTGTAGGTAATTAAATGATTTCCTACCTAAATACCGTTCGTGGTGGTAGGGGGACTTGTGAAATAAAAATACCCATTTTACTATCAATCACTTGATTATTTTCATACAAAATTCCATTAAAAATTTCAAAAATTTGACATTATATAGCGTCATACACAAATTGATAAGATTACAAGAATCAAAGTAATTATTTGATTACCGAGGGGGTAAATAATAATGTAAACGAAAAATATGGTGACAGTAAATTAGTCTAAATTAAAATATAGGAACATTTTTATAAAACAATCAGTCTTCCGAAATTTTACAGAAAAATAAGCAAATACTAATCAATTTGAAGTAAATTAATGAGACTGTTGTCACCGAGATGTATCTACAGAGTACAGAATGTAGAAGCTAAGAATACGAGTATGTTACAAATCGCGAAATGTGAATTCTATGGAGAAAACTTCATATACATTAAGTAGAAGGCTATTGGTTGAGTACAATAACTATATTACGAAGCATACACACGTTAAATGTATGTCTAATCATTAACTGACTTAGCGGTGATCATACCACCTTTTCAGTCTCTTAAAAATAAATTAAATTACAAATACCTACTACGGCCACACATACAGATTTGAGGTAGATTCTGCCACACTGCCCGCCGTCAAGTTTTACCTCCACGGTAAACAATGTAGCATACTTCAGTTACTTATTATCAAATTGATATTTAACTTTTGTTTACCTCTTACTTTCAACGAGAGCAACGAAGGGCCATCTGTAATGCTAGGTATACGTAATTTAATTTTAATATGTAATAATTACATTAACTTACGTAATACTCTAACATCGGAAGGGGCATCCACATTTGGTTTCAATGCTTCCAAACTGCATTAACTCTATGTTGAAGAAATACAGTCAGGTCCGGAGGAAATTTTTACATCACATGGAAAATAGGCAGACTCGCCCAAAGTTAATTATACATAGTTTTTGGTTGAAGTTGCACTGAGAAAATTTATCCAATAGATACTTGCGTTCATTATCATACGAAATTGATAGTTAGGCATCAGCCAAACGAGCGAAATATCTTGAGTTAGCGTGTATTCACGCCAACTCAAAAAAGTTAATCACACGCTATAAACGATGGAAAGCAACTGAATAAATAGCGCCCGTATGGCAGCCCAACAGATTTTCTACTGGGCTGTATTTACGCGACCGAAAATACGCGACTGATAACTAAAAAATTTACGCTCGTTTGGCATTATAGTTATGGAAATACGGCATATTTTTCCCAGAGCAGCCTCTCGCCTTCTCACAAGTGAAGTAAGTAGTAAACAAATGCACAATCATTACTCTAACACTAACACGATAAAATACTCAAGAGATACAATAGAGATCGGAGCTGTGGGCCAAATACACTCAAAACTATTGCATTACACTTAGCCATTGTTTTATGTTTCTATAATAAACGATTTATTTATGTATTCAATAACATGGATCAAAACTAGAAATTAGATTTCATTCGTAAATATTAGTTCGATCGAATGAAATTGTTATGATTTCCTTGGGGCGTTGCGTTTGTATTGGATGCTGTGTACACTTAGGCTTCATCTACATTGCTAACATCGACACACAATTCCTAGGTGTATGCACTGCAGATGCACACCCTGAGGTATTGTGTTTGTTGAAGCCCACAGCTGCGACTCGGCGAGCTCACGTCTCTAACACTACAAGCATTACATTTACAAAAATAGCACAAAAATGGCTCAATACATTTAACTAGAATCTCATATTTGCATATGTATTATATTATGCAGTTGTCGTGTTTGCGTCTTACTACTGGTACAACCTTGTAACTGTGAAATCCGAACATTAGGTGATTTTCAATCGACGTTTTACTGAATTTTGTAAACATTAAAAACTTGTACAAAAATTATGATTTTTCTCGAATATTATTTAGTTACCAATTTTATTGTACCTATCACAAAACCTCAATTTTACTGCTAGCAGCTAGCAGCTCTCACACGTTACAATTCACGATTACATAAATCTTTGATATTCATGATTATATCAAAAGTGTAGTAATACCTTTACAAAGTGCGTATTTGCGTCAATACAAAAGCGTCTACACTCTGGACATATTCACAAAATCACAGAACATAACAAAAATAATTAAATAAACATAAACTATACGCAAATTAAATGCAGCAATATTAAGTAAGTAATGTTTCAGCAGCTTTCAGCTAATTATTAAAAAAAAAACAATGACTGACATTCGGCAGGCGCACCAGCCTTGACTCGATTCAATAAAGTGGACAAAGATTTGTGGCAGTGGTCGAACGCACGAACACGTTCTGGATCGTTCCTAAACTCAAAGAAACTCATCAAAGCCGATCTAACCGCCCGACGCCGATGACGACTTTACAAAAATATTTGGATACGATAAACAATAAGAAAAACCGATAAAATTCTTAGAACAAATCGGTAAGTTCATAGCCACAGTCATGGCATCTGGACATTGCTTTGCAAATCCGCTACGTGTCAAAAAAAAAACATAAGAGTCACCGAATTCATTACATACGAGATTCGTTGTCAGCTATAAAAATTGTACGTTCAATTTGATTATCAGAAAAATAAATTCTGTTAATTTATAAAAAAAAATGCATTTAATGCAACACATTATTTTAAAAATAACGTAATACTTCAATAATGGCACTGAACAAAAAGTAAAGGTTGCTCCGTTACTTAGTAAATGGAAATAAAAGAATTAAAGAGCTACTGGAAATGAACAAAAAATGGGAATTCGTCGATTAACCGCCTAGACGCACCACACTGCCCATTCACAATATAGGCGCTCGGGACGCCGCGCTGCCGCCCCCATGCTCGCAAACATTGTTAAATGTACTATAATGCTGCTACGATAACAACTACCAATACATGATATATGTTTTCTTAAAGTGAAATAATATGTAGTGATTGATAATGTAGTAAATATTGTCTAGGAGATATATTAAGTTGAAGCGATATGAGAGTGCCAGCGAGTTTGAGCGACGCGCGCAGCCCCCACGAGCTTCTCACCACAGAATACAACCGCAGTGAACGATTCACAGGATTCCAATCATTCAGCTAAAACTTCAAACAAATTTCCACACTTAATTAATTTCAGACTCATTTACCAGTCAATTTTTATAGCTAATCTATCACTATTTACGACTAAGATTTCCATAAGTTTACATGCTATAGAAGTTTTGTTTGAAGCAGGGCAAGTGTAATTATGATCAATTAAATATTATGAAACCTATACTAGTGTAACCCTAAGTACAAAGGTGAAAAATATTATTTCTAGACGTAACGTAACTTACATTAAAGCATTATGCATTTTTTCCTTGAGACATTGTGAGATAAATTGCTTTTCGTTATTAAACTAGATTATTTAATAGTCGATAACTTGGTGTGATTATTAGTTACACTATTTAAGCTAGGAGAGTATGATATTATTCCAAGGCATATTGTTGTCTAACAAGCAATATTGTTATGTATGAGATCAGAGCCGATGAAATAGTTTTTTATACAATATTGTAATATTAAATACCAAACGTTTAAAATGATGTAGGTGAAGAGGCTACAATGATACAAAGTGATGAATTGAAAAAGTATATCGTCTGCTCTGTTCTTCACCTTATAAGTTGGCTATGCATCGTCCCGTTTTAACTCATGGTTTTCATTACCATTATAACTAATACTAAAGGGAAAACATGCAATTTTGAATTAGTACATGAAAACCACGACGGGAAGAGACTACACTACTACATCTACGACCAAACTTTATCTAAATACACCAGAAGGTATCTAACTTTATAAATTACAGCTAAATGAACACATAAAAAAAACCTACATACCTTATCTTATATTAAATGAACACATACAGGGTGTATCATCCAAGCCGCTACAAATCAAAGGGTTCATTATACAATGTTCAAAATTATTTGGAACATTAGCGTCACCGACCAAGCTACTTGGCAGACGTAGGGTGGGACCACCAGAATTATCTGGAACAGGAAATTACTTCTTTGGGAATTACAAACTCTAAAAGTGATGACGATCCTTTCATTTTAGGAAACATCAGGAATTTCACTACAAAAATTTTGCTAATAAACTCGTTAAAGCGGCTAAAATAATAATGCAAAATTTATAAATAACTTTAAAAAGCTACAACACAAGAATGAATGCATACTCTCACAACTCACGCAATACTACTACACTATGGACAGCAGCGACAACTTAAAATAAATGCAAATCAAATTTAAATATTTTTGATTAAAGTGAGAGCAAACAATACCACTGAGGATAAAGCATCAAGAATAAAAACAAATATAATATCACGTACAAAAAATACAACTTGTTTTTTTTTTAAATTCGACAGAATTTTGTCTGAATTCGAAGTTTCATTAAATCTAAATTTGGTAATAAAATCGCATCAATTCGCGTCAGTCCAGCGGCGCGGGCGCCGATGCCGCCGCCCGCGCGCCCGCGCCGCCCGCGCCTGCCACCTCCGTCCGCTGCCTCGCACGCCCTCCAACAATAACTTTAAGAAAGTCTTCAGAAGTCAGTCTTAAAGTTGTATTGCATTGATTTCTTTGCTCAATTACAATAACATCCCTCGCCCAACTTAGTGAATTAAACATAAATAATAATGAAAAAGCAGTCTAGCGAAATAAGTCGAATTCATCACTGTTACATTCAGCCAATCAACAGCGTCAATTGTGCCAAAACTCTAAATAAAATATAATATAATGCATGCACAGGATACTCGTGCCACATAACTAATGTAATGATTAACTAGCATGACCACCGTGTCTTCCAATCAAGTAAAAAAATAACATTTTGAACGTTAGTTACCATTAATTTTTATCTCACATAAAAAGTTATTTTACATCACATTGTGATTTACTAAAATAGTATATTTTTATGACCTTTGCTAGTTTTAATTAACTGTTAGAGTAAGTATCGGACAGAGTCGTCATATTCTACGGTAATATTTTGGTGTTCATCTCAAGCTGTAGCTCAATTATTATTAAAGCTAGAGTAATTTATTACTGGCTGCTTTTATTTAATCGAGGTTACTAAATATTGCTGTAACACACAGAAAATAAAAGTTTGGTCCTTACAGACTAGGCTATACGGGAACGAAACTCCAAATACTATGGTAACGAAAACTCTTCCAGTGGAGTCGAGGCGCGCGCGGCGTCGCCCGCAGCCGCCGCCGCGCGCGCCTCGCAAGCTATGCTCGATTTGGATCTTTCCAAATGTTAATAATAAAATTGGCACGTCGTCAAACAAATCACAACTTAAACGAAATTAAATAAAAATACGACAGGCCTCGGGCCCACGAACCGACTGTTCTAATGATATTAAATAAAGGCTCGAAATTAGTAGACTTTGATGTATTGCTTGCCGTGCGAGGAGATGTCTCGAGCGGTGTCGGGCAGAGTCTCGAAGAGAACCACGAGGTAGCCGTCGGTGGACAGCGCCACGTCGCTGGGCCGGTCCTTGTCGTCCAGCCCTGGGCTCTTGAGGTCCACGGCCCAGAGGATGCGGAGCTCGCAAGTAAACACCAACACGCGGTGGTTCTTAGAATCCGCAACTATGATACGCCCGTCGTCATCCGTCACTATTCCAGACGGTCTATTCAATTCGCCGATCCCCGAACCTTCGCGCCCCACGACGTGCAAGACTTTAGACAGAGTCGGGTCCACCATTAGGAGACGATGGTTCTCAAAGTCAGATACGATGATGTTGCCCGATGTAGTGAAGCAAACGCCTCGAGGTGTCGTCGGTCCTTTCAACAGCTTCGCGGGGTTAGCGCCCTCGAACACGAACTTGGTGATGTAAGTTCCGTCACTGGTGAACAGTTGAATGCGGTGGTTACGAGTGTCGGTGACCACGATGTTGCCGAGAGAGTTGACGGCCACGTCCCACGGGTACTGGAACTGACCGCATTCTTTGCCGAACGAACCGAATTTGAGAATAAAGTTTCCGGACGAGGTAAATATCTGCACTCGGTGGTTGTCCTTGTCGATAACTATGATCCGTCCGTAAGTGTCCGTTGTGATTCCAGCGGGTAAGTCGAACTCTCCCGGACCAGTTCCTTTCGAACCGAACATGGTCTTGAACTCTCCGCGGCAGGTGAATATCTGAATTCTGTTGTTTCGTCTGTCGGCTATGATGATGTTGCCTTCTCTGTCGACGCAGAGCCCCCAGGGTCTCGAAACGTGTCCCTCTTCCTGTCCCTCTCTGCCGAATGAGAACATCGGCACTCCGGGCACGGGGCTTCGTGTCGGTCTTACGGACACTGCTTGCCAGTATCCAGGGATCGCCTGGCCGATTCCGCGCGACGGATTAGGCGGAGAACCTGATGGCCCGCCGTGGTCGTAGTAGTTAGATCGGGAACTGCCCGGGTACTCGGAAATGCTTCTGCCGCTGGGCATATTGTACCCCATGTTGGGGAAGGATGGCATCCCCGATTGCATGGTCATCATGGACTGGCGCGAAGGCAGCGCGGTAGCAGCGGCAGCCATCATGGCGCCCGGCGGTGCTGGGGACACGTCACATTGTCGCTTCAGCTGATCCACAAGGTCGTAGTTAGGCGGAATGAACATTATTCTTTCTTCAGCCATGTACATATTCTTGAACATGCAGGAGAAGTAGTCGACTTGCGCTCTGCATTTCTCTTTGGCAGTAAAAAGCTCGATTCCCTCGGAGTCCATACACCGGACGAGCGTCTCGTTGGTATGCGCCAGTCCCGCGAGGATTCCTCTAAGTGTGTTCATGTGATCGGAGAGCTCGTTCATCTTGGACTGACGCATTTTCTCTACCTTCTCCAGGAGATACTTCTCCCGGTCTTCGACGGCTTGCGCGTAGCAGCGCATCGCCTTCCTTATCTTCATATTAGCCTCTGCAGTCTCCTTCTCGTACGCTTTGGATATAGCGACAGCGCGATCAATCGCTGTCTTGATCGCTTTAGTGCCGGTTTTGGTGTCCTCTATGGCCTTGAAGACGCCGATGCGACAGACGTCCAGAGCTCCCTTCATGGGGGTGTAGTGGTGATCCTTATGGATCCAGAGCGTGCACTCCTGGCAAATGAACATGATGCAGGCCTCGCAGTAGAACCTGACGGGGTCGCCGTGGATATCGCAGTACATAGAGGATACCTTCTCGGTGCTGTGGACCGAGTTGGGTCGCGCGCCGATGGGAGAGATCTGGTTGATGGGTAGGAGGGTGTGGTCGTTCATCTGGCAGTCGGAGGTGACCTTGTGGCAGCACTCATGACAGAAGATGTCATTGCACTCCAGGCAGCGCGTGGTGGGAGTGCGCTCCTCGCAGCGGAAGCAGAAGATCGTTACGGAGGAGGGAGTTCCGGGCGAGCCGCTGGAGTTGTCCTCTTTGTGCTGGTGATTGTTATTGGAGATGCCATACTCACGGCTGGTTCCGATAGGGTTGGGCATGGCCGGGGGAGCATTCGACCAGATATCGTAGGGCATAGCCGAAGACGAAGCAAGCGAGGGCGCGGGGGGCGCCGGCTTGTTCATGGTCTCCAGGAGGTTGCATATGAGGCTGTTAAACCCGAGAGGGTCCTCGGCCTCGGTCGAGCTGTGGCTAGAGGAGCCGCTGGCGGTCACCGTCGACGTGGATGGCAGACTCGACGCCAGCGACTGGGTTAGATTCGCGAACGACGTCATTTTCCTAGTCGCAGTCTAACTCATCAGAACTGGAACAACGGAAAAGTAAACATCAAGCATTTGTATAGAGCATATTGGCACAAAACATTAAGCTAACCAGTTTGACCATTGTGTCAATTTGTGTCCGTAAAGTCAGGTAAAGTTTTTTTCTGTCCTAATCCCTTCGTCGGTAATAATACGTTATCAGTGGACTTCGTTCGATCAAGCCACACAATGCAAATCAGTTCTTTCATTTTGTATGACGACAATCAAGCACCGCTCACTGTGTCCCGGCCTGCATTATAGCCAGTGCGCCGCTGCCGGGTGAACGAACGGTGGACAATTACGCATTGAGCATAACATGTCCTAGGTGTTGTTGTATTTTTGAAAAGGGTGCCCTATGAGCATCTGTCATGCTTACCTAGCAATAAAACTTATAAAACTGTCATGGTTATTAACATTAAAGTCATTTATAACGGGATATTTACCATGATTCGATTAATAGATTAGTAGTTCGATTAGTTCTTCCGTGATCATGGCGCATGAAACTGTGCCGAAATATTGGAAATCTCAAAAATCGAATGATGGTAAATATCCCGTATAAATGAATTTAATCTTACCTAGCAAGTATTTGCTTTCTCTCTCAATATTAAATACGGTATTGATGTACCTACTGTGGTGGTAAAAGCTTAGGGCCTTACTAGCAAGAATCAAGAGAATGAATCATCACGAAGAGAATACACAAATGCATCACTTACATACAGATAAAGATTCTTTATAGGAACACTTGTTACAAGTCATTTATGTGCAATAATATAAAATAATTCATCGGCAAAATGTACACTAATATTATAAAGAGGAAAGATTTGTTTGTTTGAATTTAATAGGCTCCGAAACTACGCGACAGGAAATTGAAAAATTCTTTCAGCATTAGAATCATTATTATATTATCCCTGATGAACATATGCGATAGAACGTGCGAAGTTGGGACGGGCCGCTAGTATGATCAATGAATTTAATTATAAAAATAATTATTATTGTTCGTTGATTGGTTGGTGTATATGGTACATATGGTCTATATGTACCTATCTAGTGACATTTAATTTTATCGATTGTTACTAGATATATTTTAATTTCAGTCTTGATTTAACCCAAGAAATGCGAAAAAAATATATCATTTCAATTTAATAACCCAACCAAAGCCTTTGTTTTTGGTCGATACGTAATTATTGTCAATACAACTTCCCTCCCATCCATAGTAATTATAATTGTATCATCATCATCAGCCTATACCAGTACTATAATTGTATACGATTAGGCAAATGATTACAATTTTTTTGTCAGTCTATTAATGTATTATTTTGTATTATGCACAAATGACCGCAGTGCATAATCTTTAACCTTTATGTAGTACGTAATTAAATTGTTATTGCAATTTGTATTTAATTATAATTTGATAATTAAATAAATTTATACAATACCGAGTTCAATAGTGCAATTAATTATTTGAATCATACGCTTCAATTCAATTTATAAAATTAACAGCGTTGATCGCAGTCACTTACATCAAACACACCTAACCAAACAACATCACCGGTCACTTATCAACAAACTTTTCACTACTAAACATATGGTAATAATAAAACTAATAACTAGATATGGCGTTGAAGCGTCCACAGTTCCAGAGGGTACGGTTGCACTGAATCTACTCTACTCAAACGGTGCAGTTTGCGAAAAAAAATCATCCCAAAATCTTTTGTAACGCTCCCTACCACAACCCCATAGAATGTAGGTAGCTAGATAGAAAAGGACAGAATATAACAAATAGACAAGGGTGCGACTAGGTAAGATATCTCTGTCGCATTCCAAAAAATTCCATAATTTAGATAAGAAGGTTTGCTATGATCAGGGATGCCCGAGATATAATAGTTAGACAGTTAGGTAAGTACTTAATACGTTGAGTTTTAGAAGGACTAGGTAACTAAATAATTAAAACGAGTTGATGGGTAAACATACTAAATCCAAGAATTGCCAATATTTCAATCACTTACGCAGTCATTAAAGTTAATAAAAAACTTGATTTAAGTTTCTGATAACGAAATAACAGCGATAACTCAGAATTAAATGATCGAATACAAAATCAACGAAAGGTGGAGAAAGCCCAAAATGATTCCAACTTTCTATCGATCGACGCTCAGTGGTAGAAAGGGGATGATATCCCCATCAGCGAATTGAACCCTCACAGCAAGGTCGACAACCCTAGCCGCTTCCAACATTACCGTCGAGTAGCATAATTCAACATTTCACGGGCGGATGTGTGACGGAGACGGTGAATGTTGTAGCAACATTAGAGAGAGAGGAAGTGTTACCGAGATTTTGTATTTTGGGAGGCGCAGTGGCCACATGCGGAGCGCGACCTTGGCTCGACGGCAGCGCTTGAGGCAGGTCCGGGAGACGCCATCTTGCTTAGCCAGTTCGCCCCCGCTGCCTATATCCCGAGGGTGCCAAAAATCGATGCCTTTCCCTTCGGTTACCGTAAAACCCCTCCGTGGACAACGAACAACCGACATAATAAATACATATAACTAGCGATTTTTGAAGTTAAACTCGGAAAAGGAGCTTTGTTCGCCCGCAAAATAACAAAAAAATAAAACAACATAAGACGACCAAGACTAAATTACTTTTCTTAATGGAAAACCACACGTCAGGCTTGAAAACTTTTATTAAATGGGAAGGCTAAATTTAAGCCATATCTATCTTTTAGGCATCTTCTTGGAACTACATACAAAATTCTACGCTTCTACCAGGGCTATATCTAGCCCACCAGTTACACCAGTTTTTCACGATAACAAGAGAGCGATTCCCTTGTCCTATAGAAAGAAACAACCACCGATGACAGTAAACCTGTATTGTCGTATACTACATGCCAGCTAAGTTGGACTGATAAGTGAATTCCGTATTCTAGCTGACTCAACAGTCATAGAATAACCATAATCAGCGGAGCGAATACTGCCGGAAAAAAATCAGCAGAAGATAATGAAGGCTTTGAGCTCTGCGCTTTAATTTTAGGTGGGATTTTATTCAATTATTCAAAATATAGGCATTATTGAAAAACTAAACGATTAGGTACTCAAATAAAACATTAGTCTGGCTATGTAGTTCTTAAAAAAGTATCTGGTGTTGTCGCTGATTATTTAGTAAGAGCGCATTAATTAAAACCGGTTTTTTTTCTTTAATAAAAAAATACTAATTTCGTTTACTTAACATTTTTGCTACGCGAAATTTGTAAGTATTTTTTATTAAAGAAACCAGTTTACTTTTATAAATTCCATTCGATTACTCGGCTTCTTCAGGTTTTTTCCCTACCTATCGTATTTTTTTAATCTAAACATTTACTTTCGTTACCATAAGTGTTTAAAAATAAACATTTTGCTTGATTTTTGCATTAATCGCTCTCTTAACCAGAACCCAGAGTTTAGATATTATTCCAAAAGATATTACAGACTTGTAAAACTGATTCTTCAATAGGAATATTCTGTCAAGTGCAGAATATTCATTTTACTGTCTTTTCTAGGCACAGATCAATAACGGTGAAGAATATAGTAGGAATTTTATGTACTTATGTCAACTATTAAAACTTCAAGTCAAACCATTAACGTGTAAAGGGGAAAAAGGCTTCCGTTTACCAGTAAAAAAAACGTCGAACAAATGCTATAACAAAATCAAACATTTCATTCCAATCATCATAACTACAAACAAAGTAACATCTTTTAAACAAGAAAGTAGTTCTTATTTAGTGACAAAAAAAATTAACTACACAAAGAAAAAAAATAGACAAAGAAAAATTATTGTATTCATCATCCCCAATAGTAACTTTAGGTACCTACTTACATTACTTTACATAAAATACCTTCTACACTCGTTTTGACTTAGTTTTCGAGTTGACTGCATAAGCCCAGGGCCATCACCAGGGTCTACCATAGTCGTAAAACTGGCCCCTGATTTGGAACGAGTCTAGGGGTTAAAAATATACAATTAAAAGTTTCACAAATAAACATTTAAATGTAGTAAAATTTCTCAAAGTAAGCAAGTTAATCTAACAATAGTGTGCACTATGATCACGGCAGGTAATAGCAATGGAAATTGTAAAGATCAGATGAAAAGGTACTTTTTCTATGGAAATAGGAAACAATGGGTTCGCGCAGGTCGGTCGTGTATTGACAGCACGCTTGCCCCCTCAGCCCCTTGGAATAAACTAGAGATGCTCAACCTTTGCAGCACTCGGTAAATTTACAAGATTTTACTACCCCACTGCAGACGATAATTATTGCCTCGGTAATGTATTGTATTAAGTTTATCAGTCATCTAGTCTGAATAACACAAGGTATGCTCAGCTTGGGGCTAGATGATGCTGTGTGAATTTTCGAGCATTATTTATTTATCCGATCCATTATGAAGTAGAAAAACTACAAATTTGTTTCTTAAAAGTTTAGGTGAGTACGACCCAACTAATTCAAACTTCCATACCATACGACGCCATTTTGTGAAAAGGATAGGCATAGGATTCCGCGTTCATAAGAGCGGGACAGAGCACAGTGGTGTAAATGCAAAAATCAAGTTTAAATTTTTTTAATAGGTATTTTGAAAGCTAAAATTAAACAACACACCGTCTGTTTGATATTCTGTTTGTTTACTGTTATTAGGATCAAGGCTTATTTATAAGTATTTAATGAAAAGCGACGATTTATTGTACAGTTTAGAGCGAACTTTGGTAATTTTTAGGGTTCCGTACCTCAAAAGGAAAAAAGGAACCCTTATAGGATCACTTTGTTGTCCGTCTGTCCGTCTGTCCGTCTGTCAACCCACTTTTCTCAGAAACGCGTAGGGTTATCGAGTTGATATTCACATCATATACGCAGGCTCGTAACCTCTTGAAGCCTCGACATAAATCAAACTTCTAAGTCAACGCAATCAAAAGTTACAGCTGTTTATGTTTATTTTTTTCAATTTTCCAAGGGAATCACATGCACACAAAACCTATAGGGTACTTCCCGTTGACCTAGAACCATGAAATTTGGTGAGAAGCAAGGTCTTATAGTACAAGTAAAGGAAAAAATCCGAAAACCGTAAATTTGTAGTTTATTCACAGAAAAAATATTTTTTTAATCTTGCCATGGACCAAAAACCTATAGGGTACTTCCCGTTCACCTAGAACCATGAAATTTGGCACGAAGCAAGGTCATATAGCAAAAATAAAGGGAAAAATCTGAAAACCGTAAATTTGTAGTTTATTCACAGAAAAAATATTTTTTTAATCTTGCCATGGACCAAAAACCTTTAGGGTACTTCCTGTTGACCTAGAACCATGAAAATTGGTGAGAAGCTAGGTCTTATAACACAAGTAAAGGGAAAAATCCGAAAACCGTAAATTTTTAGTATATTCACAGAAAAAATAATTTTCGAATCTCGCCATGGACCAAAAACCTGTAGGGTACTTTCCGTTGACCTAGAACCATGAAATTTGGCAAGAAGCAATGACTTATAGCACAAGTAAAGGGAAAAATCAGAAAACCGTAAATTTGTGGTTTATTCATACAAAATAGTACATTGTTACACTAGGGTTGGACGTAACTTATTTAGTCTCGAGACGCCAATAGTTAGAGGGACTAAATAAGTTACGTCATAATCGTTATCAAAATCAGAAAATTATTGTGCCTTATTCGTCTGGATTTGACTGATTTCTTTGCTAAAGAGTTTGTACGGAACCCTTGATGCGCGAGTCTAACTCGCACTTGACGTTTTATTTTGTATAGAGAAAAGTTTATGCAGTCGTGTTTTCGAAACATCATTCCTGAACTATGACATGTATTAATCTCAAAGTAAATGCTTCAGTATTATAGAAGATTCTAATGGTGGTCCTTATCCAACTCATCCTAGTTCATCAATAACAAGGAAATACTATACCTGGAGGTCCCTACGGTTGAAGAAGAAATCAAATCAGTAAGCAGTCGCTACTGTGATTTAATTTTTTTTTCACCATTAGAAAGATTACTTTTCAGGGAGTGTCATAGATGTTGTATGTTTTATCCCGAAATCCCTACGGGAACGGGAACTACGCGGGTGAAACCGCGAAGGGTCCGCTAGTACAATAAAAGAGCATTTTATTGTGAACGCCTAAAGCACCACTCCAATCCTCTAGCAAGAGCTCTTGTAGATAACCCGATAAAAACAAAGTGGTTGAAAAGAAGCCAAGTTCTGGACAACCTATTACTTGAAGGAAGAAGGACTGCTGAACCCCAATCCTAAATGACAGAAGCACACGCAACAAATAGGCTTATAGTCAATGACTGATCGCGGATGAAGAAAACAACAAAAAAAAAATTATGGAAGATATAATCGCTGACGCTAAGCGATTTGAGGTATCATCGGCTCATAAGAACAGATCCGTGACATACCAGTTTACGAATTAGTAAGTCGTCCAATCAATAACACAGGGGTGTTACCCACCCCTATCCGAACCCTCGCTCATTTCACAAAGAGGTTTACTATCACGACAGCAAAGCATAGTACAAAATTGTAGTACTTTTATATTCTGTTAGCTACGAATACCTTCGATAAGCTTACTGGTATCTATCAATTTGTTACTCTGTGTATAAAAGCTTCTGGTTTTCCATCAAATAAATAAATACTTGTAGTACAAAATTATTAGTACAAGAAGGCAAATGTTGAGCATCCCTGACAAGCGAAAGAAACATCTACCTGAATGGGCATATCGGCAACACCGCTCAATGAGAGTTAACATCGATTTAGTTTTCTTTGTCTTTAAGCTTGTCATCGGACTAAGAAAACAATGGAGAACAGAATTTTTTTATAGAAGGACTAGTCCTAGGTACAGGGACAATTTTAACACGATCACTGCTAGCGTCGGCGGTGCGACCCGCAGGGGCGGCGCGCCGTCGCTACACGGAGTTGCAGATCGCACTCTGTGTTTTCAGCTATGAAAGTGCTAGTCTAGTTTAAAGGGACCTTTCACACTACACTACAAACAGAATTAAAATGTTGTCTTTTTGTTTTTACACATCTCGGTGTATGTCCCTTAGTCGCCTCTTACGACACCCACGCGCCACGGGAAGAGTTGAGGTGGTACAAATTCTACCCGGCTCCACACGGCTATAACAACAAATACTAAAAAAACAGAATTAAATAAATATTTAGAGAGGCTTCCATAATATAAACGCGTTTTTTTTGCTCGTTTTAACTCGATATTGATAACGGCAACAGGTAGACGCTTGAAATATTTTAATTATATTTTCACTTTAAAATTAAATTAAAATAAAAAAAATATTTAACTAAATGGCTCCCATACAACAAACATGTTTTTTCCCGTTTTTATATATAATCGTACGGAACGTTTCGTGCGCGAGTCCGACTCGCACTTGGCTGGTTTTTTAAAACACGCGTGCGATTCCGCGGGCTAAGTATTCTTACCGATATCACCTACTTGAAAATCAATTTTTATTTCGTGTTCTTTCTTTTGGGTTATCTGTTTGTATACAGAATAAATCATGTCAAGGTAGCAGCTACCGGTGCCCGCAGCTAACAGGTAGGTAATCCTAATCACTATACCCAAATTTCAATAACTTATAATTCATATGCGCAGGGGTAAAGGCGCATATTCGGTTTCGAAAACAGACAAATGAAGCATTACAATTTTATCCCTGAGGGATAATTACTTATCCCACTTAACTTAAAAACAATATAAAGATATAATGTATATTATCTGAGCGTCTGGTCGAAGCGACGCGTGACCCGAGAGCTGGTGTTGATTGTAATTTTCTTTATTAGTCAAAGTTAAGAGATTCAAAGATGGTTTTTAGTCGAAACAATCAAATTAAGTCTGAATAAAATATGTGTTGCTGGAATTTCATATCGATATCCTTGGATTTAACAGTCTTTATTCCTAATTTCTCGTCGTTTCTTGCCCTTCATTGGTATAAGGAAGCGTCGACCAAAAAAATGAGGATATACGCCGGATATAACATTATGGCCAAAGCGTTTTTATGATGCAGCTCAACCGAGTTCCGACACCGGGAGGAACGGATCATCTGCTCATTAGAAGATTCTGTGGCATAGTGGGTAAACTATGAATGATGCTGGAAGTTGCGAGTTCGAAAAGCAAAGTAAAGATATTAAAGAAATCACGTACATGTCATCAAAATCGCTAAATTGAGAATGAGAATGAGAAGGAAAAAGTAGAAAAAAGCGAATAAAATTATTTTTTTATCTATTGCAGTATTAAAATTCGATATGGCATTGTTAAATAAATCTAAACTAATATTATAAAGCGGAAAGATTGGTTTGTTTGAATTGAATAGGCTCCGAAACTATAGACCGATTTCAAAAATTCACCATTAGAATCCTAAATTATCCCAGATGAACATAGGTTAAGATTCAAGATACTTTATTGCGGAAGGTAGGATAGGTTATAGAATATAACCGTGCGAAGTCAGGGCAGACCGCTAGTTAATAAATAATGCTGGACAATTCACACAGCATCATCTAGCTAGCCCTAACTAGAGCTTATGTTTTTGGTACTTGATGACAGATACTTAAGAGGACCCTTCCCGGTCCTACTATCGACAACGCGAGCGTGATTGAAAAGCTTGTTGTTTCATCCAGCGCAATGTTAGAAAAAGAGGCAAAGCGAAAAGAGAGAGAAAACGACTGAGCGCTCGGTTGGCATTCGGTTACTTTCGGTTTTTTTGAGAACGCAATAACATTGAACGAAAAATAGTGTGCGGAAATTTCATAAAACATGTTCCAGGAAATACGTGATTTTCAGTAAGCCTTACAAGTTTGTTAAATAGAAGTTTGTCGTTTAGAATCTCCATTACATTTGCAAGGTTTCTATCGAAATATTTTCTTTATTTTTACAATTTAAGAGTACATTCTGAACGCCCAAAGTTCAGGTATTTTTTTTGCAAAAAAGCAAATTTTTGGAGTCTTATACTGAATTTGTTTCTTCAAATTTTGGTTTTTTGTTACAATAGAAACCTAGATAATAGTGCACAAGATACCTATTAGTTAAAAGTTTCAAAGAAAGATCTGTTACAACGACATAATCACGTACGTGCGTTTGTATGAAAAGTAAGACGGGTTGGCCGCCCTTAATAAAATAAAACGTCAAGTGCGAGTTAGACTCGCGCATCAAGGGTTCCGTACAAACTCCTACTCTTTAGCAAAGAAATCAGTCAAATCCAGACGAATAAGGCACAGTAATTTTCTAATTTGATAACGATTATGTATGACGTAACTTATTTAGTCCCTCGAACTATTGGCGTCTCGAGACTAAATAAGTTACGTCCAACCCTAGTGTAACAATGTACTATTTTGTATGAATAAACCACAAATTTACGGTTTTCTGATATTTACCTTTACTTGTGCTATAAGTCATTGCTTCTTGCCAAATTTCATGGTTCTAGGTCAACGGAAAGTACCCTACAGGTTTTTGGTCCATGGCGAGATTCGAAAATTATTTTTTCTGTGAATATACTAAAAATTTACGGTTTTCGGATTTTTCCCTTTACTTGTGCTATAAGTCATTGCTTCTTGCCAAATTTCATGGTTCTAGGTCAACGGAAAGTACCCTACAGGTTTTTGGTACATGGCGAGATTCGAAAATTATTTGTTCTGTGAATAAACTACAAATTTACGGTTTTCAGATTTTTTCCTTTATTTTTGCTATAAGACCTTGCTTCGTGCCAAATTTCATGGTTCTAGGTGAACGGGAAGTACCCTATAGGTTTTTGGTCCATGGCGAGATTCGAAAATTATTTTTTCTGCGAATAAACTACAAATTTACCGTTTTCGGATTTTTCCCTTTAATTGTGTTATAAGACCTTGCTTCTCACCAAATTTCATGGTTCTAGGTCAACGGGAAGTACCCTATAGGTTTTTGGTCCATGGCAAGATTAAAAAAATATTTTTTCTGTGAATAAATTACAAATTTACGGTTTTCGGATTTTTTCCTTTACTTGTACTATAAGACCTTGCTTCTCACCAAATTTCATGGTTCTTGGTCAACGGGAAGTACCCTATAGGTTTTGTGTGCATGTGATTCCCTTGGAAAATTGAAAAAAAATAGACATAAACAGCTGGGTCATTCCATAGTAAACGTTACCAAGGGCTCAGAAAAAAAAAGTGGCTCAAGAAGTCAACTCTAACCTTATTTCATAGAAAACATTCCTAACTTTCATATGGTAAAAAAAATATAAATCAAAAATCATTATTTTTCCCGTTTTACCGTACTTGATACCAACATTATAGGGATAGGCCATGATGGGCAATTTATACACCAATATTTGGCACCACTAGAAGTACAAAAATAACTGTTAACTTTCACATTTTTGCTGTTTTATTTGAGGTTCGATTAATGTTATTCTTGTTTACTTGTTAAAATATTGAAAAATTCTAGTTTTTGCGGTTTTAGAGGAGTAATTCTAAACTGTGGTATCAAAGTAACGCCCGAAACGAAAAAAGAGGTAATTGTTTGTTTATTTATTTGCCTAATTATGTTTTACGTCTCATGTTTTTCCAAAGTGAGGATATGGTGTCAATCTTATCAAACGAATATCAATTATTGCTTTGATGTGTGTTTTAAAAGTTTATTTAACGTTTCAAGTTGTGTAACACCCGAATCGTTTCCGGTGTTGCGTTGTTGTAAAGACAAACAAACTGATTTTTCATACTTACCAGCGCTGCAGCGTCTTATTCATAATAGGTGTGTTTTATTATGGTGCTGGTATTTTTAGGTACTAATGAAATGCCATCATCAACTAAAAGAACTGTTAGCTAAGTTGAGAAGAAACAGAAAGAATAACCCTGAGAAATAAGCAGAACATTTGCGCCAAAAGAAGGAAAGGGACGCTATAAGAAGGAAAAAGAAGAAAGGAGTGTACAGAAGATGTTCATCATCATCCGCAGCCGGGTTTTACCCACTGCTGGGTATAGGCCTCCCTCAGCCACCAATCACTTGCTGCTTGGCTTCACCTATCTTCACCTTGCCCTGCAATGTGTCCAGCCCAACTCCATTTGAGCTCCATGGATCGAGTACCAACATCATGGACTTTCGTCCTTCGTCAGATCTCGGTGTTTGGAACTCTGTCTGTTACGTGGATGCCGAGCATGGCGCGCTCCATGGCCCTCTGTGCAACCCTCAGTCGGCACACAGTCTCTGCGTGAGCGTCCACGTCTCGGCACCGTACGCCATGGTGGGCAGCACACATTGATTAAATAAGCGGGTCTTCAGACATTTTGGAAGCTTCTCCGATTTAAAGATGACATCTAGCTTGCTAAATGCAGCCCAGCTCGATTCTTTTTGAGATCTCTTTAGGCTGATGTTCTTTGCCGAAGGATAGAACATGTCCAAGATAGACATATTGATCGACCTTCTCCAGCACCTCATTTCCCACCGTGATAATGGAATTTGAGGGGCTGGAGAGGCTGGATGGAAGACAGAAGATCTTAAATTGGACTATTTCGGACCGAATTATCAAAGGAAATCGATATCTTCGAGAAATTGGTGTTTTCGCATTATAATGATAGGATTTTCAATAATTCTACATTGTCCGTGCATTTTTCTTATAGTAAAGTTTTTAAAACGTAATATTTTCATTACCATGACCCTTTTTTTCGTAAAAATGGGTCGTAATTTCGTACTCGTAACGCCCGAAACGAACTAATAGTAACGCCCGAAACGAGTTATTTTGACGATTAAAATTAATGGAAAAGCGTTTTTAAGTTTTTAGTTTCGTCTTTAGGTAACCTACTTATCCTTATTTTGCTAGTTATAAAATAATCTGGTGGTTACTTAAGAAAATTCGCTGAATTATGCATTTAAAGACCGACTGTCAGAAGGTATAGGCAAATTCATGTAACACCCGAACCAGCTACTAATTTGTAATTTTCTCACTATTGCTTCCATGTTTTAATAATGGGAGTTGACAAAAGGGAAGTATGGCCCGATAAGTAGATGATTCAATAGTTATATTAGCCTAATGACTTTAAACAATATCCGAAAAACCTTATTTTATGAGTTCAAATGTAACACCCAAAACGGTGGAATGACCCAGCTGTAACTTTTGATTGCGTTGACTTAGAAGTTTGATTTATATCGAGGC
The DNA here is from genome assembly GCA_946478455.1 of Eupithecia vulgata. Lineage (NCBI taxonomy): Eukaryota > Metazoa > Arthropoda > Insecta > Lepidoptera > Geometridae > Eupithecia > Eupithecia vulgata. The sequence continues at coordinate 13,820,665 of OX297875.1, forward strand.
TTCAAGAGGTTACGAGCCTGCGTATATGATGTGAATATCAACTTGATAACTCTACGCGTTTCTGAGAAAAGTGGGTTGACAGACGGACAGACGGACAGACGGACAACAAAGTGATCCTATAAGTAAGGGTTCCTTTTTTCCTTTTGAGGTACGGAACCCTAAAAACATAACAATAGGTTTCTATTAGTAGGTATTTCATTATAACTACATAGACAATGCCTAAAGCAAATGAAACAAAAGATCGTGAAGATTGCAGATCGTACAAACACTTGTCTCAAGGCGAGAAACGAACCCGCAACCTCCTGCCCAATTGACGAAGAACAGCAATACCTCCTTGAATAACTTAATGATACGTTTTATATCGAATGCCAACATGAAAGTGGTTGAAAGAGAGAAAGTTCCTCTTAGTTCCAAAGTGGCAAATTGTTGCTCGGCACAAACTTCACAGCAACAATCGGGCCAACAGAGGGGCAGAGCTTTTAGGGAATTTGGGAATTCAGAAGTCGAAAGTGAGATTAATCTTTATTAAATTAAAACGGTTTCAGATGTTCTGGGTGTTGCGGTGTCGTAGACTTAAGAACGGATAGATAAATTGTGTTATGAACTTAGTAAGAAGAGAGTGCTTAAGACGAAATGGGCTCGCTTTTTCGTGACAAGGACGAGCGGCGTTGCGAGGTGAAGGCGAGGAAAGGAAGGCAAGTTTTAAAGTTATTTTAAAAACATTGAAGTGATGTACCTATTGCTATAATAATAATAATAATCATTTATTTCAGACCATAGCAAAGTTACAGATCTTATTTAACTTATGCTACAGTCCATAGTAATATATACCTTAAACTAACATACATATAACATTAAAAACTTAACTAATGACACGTTTTTGTTATAAGTCAGGCCCACTAAGATTCATGTTATCAACTGTCAAAATTGTGTCATTAGAGACTTTCCGAGGTGATTACATGTTTTTGACAAGATGGATTTATAAGTAAGTAAATTTGTTATTGCTCTAAAATAAATTATTATTATACTTAGAAATACTCTGTAATAAGATAATCCATTTCGTCTAAACTATTTATTAGGGAACACGCCGACGAACTTTCATTAAAATGGATAGATGGACTGGACATAAGAGAACAATATAGACGGTGGCGTTTCATTTCAGTAATAGGAAAATAAAAAAATAACATGCCTTATATTTTTAATCCATCCTAGCGTTGATTGTGGAGTGAGTTTGAACAGATTTTGATAATTATTTCACTATTGTTTAGAAAGTTATCCCGAGGTGGTCCCACAAAAATGATATTCCTTGGGGATGAGTATTGTCCCGCAAAACTGTGTAAAATCAAGGGATTCGAGGACGGCTTTAGTTTTTAAAGTTCCGTGTACCCAAAGGGTAAAACGGGACCCTATTACTAAGACTCCGTCCGTCCGTCTGTCTATCTGTCCGTCTGTCACCAGGCTGTATCTCATAAACTCTGATAGTTAGACAGTTGAAATTTTCACAGATTTCTGTTGCCGCTTTAATAACAAATACTATTAAACAGGATAAAACAAATATTTAAGGGTCCCTTACAGCAAACGTATTTTTTTTTACCTTTGTTATAGATAATAAATAGTACGGAACCCTTCGTGCGCGAGTCCAACTCGCACTTGGAACAATCAAATGTTAATGTCTCTACTGCAATTCACATGCCCAGCGTGGACATTATGACATTAATAATATCCAATAAGACTCTTATCAGAGAAAGCCTATGTCCAGTAGTGGACAAATATAGTTGATAAACGGAGTTAGTAAGTCAGACATTATGTTACCCACTTAGCGTGGAATAAGGGCATTGTTGTTTTGTTCGAAAACAAAACAACAAATAATGATTTTGCGTCACAATTTACAATTGCGCAGTTTGATAAACAAAGAGGTAGGTTAGGTATGACTTAGAATATTGGTAATCCTAGTGGTCAGCATTGCCATACAGCGGGGCAACGCAGCCAGTGTCTTGGGCACGCGCGCGACTGGTATTGATATGGATCAGTTGAGCTACCTGTAGATTGTTTGCAACAGTCTGCAGTTAGCTCAATTGTTTCTATTGTAAATACTAGTTTTAATTTAATTCTATTATTTGATTGTAATTTTCTTTTCTAATAAAGTAGGTATCCTAGCGATTATTAGTATTCATCATCAGCCTATATTTGTCCACTGCTGGACATAGGCCTCCCCTAATGAGCGACATAGCGCCCTGTCTTCAGCTTGCCGCATCCAGCATCTGCCAGCAGTCTTTCGTAAATCGTCATCCCACCTGGTCGGAGGGCGTCCTACACTACGTTTGCCGAGTCGCGGTCTCCACTAAAGAACACGTTTACCCCAGCGGTTGTCGGTTCTTCACCCAGTGCCAGCCCACTGCCACTTCAAGCGAATTCTAGTATTAGGCGAATATTAGGATTAGTTTTAGCGATTATTAGTATTAGGTAAGTATTATTAAATCTGTGGTATTAGTATTGCACAACAGACAAACATCCTAGCATTGATTGCTGAAATTGTGGAAGGGGATGTTTGTTGCCTGAAACTAGTAAACGGATGTAAACATAATGGCGACAGACAATTCGTAAATATGTAGACGCCTGGAAAAACAACGCATAACATCATTCCACACAATTTTCTACGTGTTTCTAACACGTATTTTAAATTTATCATCATTTTAAATTTATCCGGAAATAACGCAATGACTTTTCTTCAGAAGTGTGGAGGAACTGACCTTGGAAATATATTTATTTATTTTAACAATTAGGTTAGCCGTAGTAGGTACACCAAAACTTACAAGGTATTTAAAATAGGTTATAAATTAGTGATGGTAAGTGTAACAACCTCTTACAGGCCGATACAGCATGCAAATTTCAAGCAAATCGAGTAATCTTTAAAGAGTGAAATTTCTGTACAAGTATTTCTTTTCTTTCGTAAGACCATAAGGATTTCGTGTTATTCAGTTATTGATATATAAATAATGCTGGACAATCCACACAGCATCCTCTAGCTTTAAGCTAAGCCGAGCTTGTGTTCTGGGTACTAGATGAATTTTAGGTTAAAACAAGCTATCAATACGAGCTACAAACATCGGTCTCTTTAAGAGCAAAATCTTATAAACAAATGATTTTCCTGAAGTTATTTTAAGTAATGAGGCATAGCCGCGTTGACCCGAACACGTTGCAGTGCCAAATCGGGCAGAAGCGAAGGTTACGAACTTACAAACAAAGAAAAGGGCGTATGTCTGTTGAATTTTAATGTAGAACATGTTAATTTTGTTTTGCGACGTGTTTTATGATTGGACAGTTAAATAAATTGAGCAGCTACTGCGTTTCGGACATGCTTGTGATAGGGTTCCTAAGGGCTGGTTTAATTTCCAGCCGTCTTTTTGCCTAAGTATAAATTTTGTGCTGTTTTATGATATAAAATGATTAAGGCGCTGCGCAAACGTGTTGCCGACAGGGCACATCATCACAGGGAACCGTAGTTGCTGTGTCCGGTGGCGGTTTCATATTGGTTCTATAGAAATCAAATATTCATCGGTAGCTTGTATCTGACACAAGACACAAAAGTTTCTACGTTTGCGCAGCGCCTAAAGCTAAGCGGAGCGGAGACGGAAATGTGTAGAACAACATAGTGTTGGTTGGAATAGCGTCACATGGGCATCTGTAAATTTCGAGACTATCGGTTGTTTTTACCAAATTCTCGTCTGCTATGGTTTTCACCAAGCGGCAGTTATTCGTTTCCGGCACGTTGATGTTTACAGTCAGTGAGCTACATCATTGGGATTAAAATGGATGGATTAAAATCTTATCTATAAAACAAAGTCGGTTAGTTACACCGTTTATAACTCAAGAACGACGGGACCGATTTTCATGGATTTTGATTTGTTCGATTTTTCTTAGTCCGGGATAGGATAAGAAGTATTAAAAACATTGGAAAATTGACGAAAAAATAACCACCCGTGCGAAGCCGCCGGGCCGGACCCCTGGTTAAATATAAGAAGCATAGGCACGCATACAATTGAATACAGAATCCTACATAAAATTTTTTTGTCAATTAATATTAGCTCAGACAATCTGGCGACTTTGTAGTGCCAGACAAGTTATCTAGGAGCTTAATTCCAAGAAACTGCCTGTAAAATAATATCCTTCTTAGGTGGTCTAGTGTTTCATGTGAAAAATGGACTAATGCAATCAACAGCAATCAGTATGATTGCGTTGCTTTGATAGTATGGTAATAACGACTGATGTGAAGGCTTTTCAAGACGAAATCAATGATGATTTATTCACGCGAATCATTAGCCACGGAGATTAAAATACAATTCAAGTTGCAGGCGCGTACAGATACTCGACAGACTAGTGTATTAGAAAAGCAGAAACATTCCCTCGTACGTATAAAACATACATTCTCTATCGATCGAAGCAAACCCTTTAGCGAAAACCAAGTTAGGGGAAATATTAATGAGAATATACAAACGGAAGATCTCGAATAAAATTTTGTGTGTGAAACAAGGCGAGGATTGAACTAGGAGAGCAATATTTCGTAAAGTTAATTCTCTAGCCAAAGCAAGATAGATTTAACAAGGATTGCTGCGATGTTCGTAATATAGGGGAAGCATACGAAAGCGTCCTAGCATCGGACGCTAAACGTTGCTTTTACCTCATATTTATATGTATACATACATCTATCGGAATAAATTCGAAGGGGAACCGGGACCTTCTTGGCGCATGCGATCTCGAGCCGAGGGCAGCCGAGGGTAAGCAAACCTTATCAAGCTTTACCCATTTACAACAATATACATTGAAGAAATCAATAGTTTTCCTGTGAGGACTTATGAACTCAATGGACTCGGTTATTGAAACCTGTTTCGAAAGATGATAGCTTTAAGAATGTAATCTACCTGGCTGGAGCAGTGGGTTAGTAACCTGCCGCTTAAGGTCGCGATGAAAAACTCCGCAGCGCAGATGCGCTTTTAGGTGTTCTTTTTAATCGCATTTTCTTTGTTATAGTTTTATGTATCGAGGTTGGCTTTGATTTAAATATCAGCACAAAAAGCTTTGTTTGTGATGAGACTATCTATGAGACTATCTATGAGACTATCTATGAGACTATCTATGAGACTATCTATGAGACTATCTATGAGACTATCTATGAGACTATCTATGAGACTATCTATGAGACTATCTATGAGACTATCTATGAGACTATCTATGAGACTATCTATGAGACTATCTATGAGACTATCTATGAGACTATCTATGAGACTATCTATGAGACTATCTATGCTTAAGATCCTTTACTCCCTCAAATAACTCCGTCAGACCGAAATATCTTCCAAACGACTAAATATTTGACTTTGAAATTTATACATGGTAAAGTTCAGGACTTATTCTATCGATCATAATGTATCGAAGACAGGATTCCATAAAAAAATTCAATAGAAAAACATCGCAAATTAGGTACCTCCCTCTAAATTTCTCAATAAATACAGAAGTTAAGATCTTGAGAATAAACATGGTAATAGAACTAAGTTTACACAACATTTTATATGTTTCGGATTTTTATAATAAACTCCTAATTAATAGATAATGAGCTAAATTGATTTTTGGGCTTGCATTGCTATGCCTCGTCTCGCTCCTTTGAACGCGAAATCCTATGTCTGTCCTTTTCACAAAAACTTCAGGTTGTATAGGCTCTTAAGCGTGGTGTTGCGTGCAAAATAATAAGATAGTGTTCTAGATTGGAACATTATCTTTTTTTTTGTTAGGATCAGTAAACGGACCTAGCAGACACGCATTCAGTATGTATGTTTGTGGCATTGACTTTGAGGGGTTACACCTAAAATATGCTCAAGGTTTTTTATAATAACTAGATCGACTCTTATAATATTTTTCTTATTTTCGGCAATCGTCATATCACAATGACAATACAGCAATATTTACAGTTTCGTGACTGAGACCGTGCAATTTACTGAATCACTTTTACATTTCTGCACAGTCAGAATTATGCGACATTGATAATTTTATGACTAAAATTAGAGTTCTATTAATTTTGTGAAGGCAGCAAAACGTTTCTAATTCGGTATGTCAAACAAAGCAGACTTTACCTACAGACTGGTCCATAACATCAACGGCCAGTTTGCCTCTAAAGGCAACACTATACAATGCAATGACACTAAAGACGAAAAATAATGTAATAATGGTAATGGTAATGGAATATATATCTGCGACAATCAAATAGGCAAGCTATAATGTATAGGCAATAATTCAGTTTAGTAAGTTAATGTGTTAACACGTCGAGTGTTCTCGTCATCCATAGCGCAATGCTTGAAAACGAAAGTTTTCATCAGTGCGTCCTACCCATCATGAACTCATGACCTACGGAGCTGAGACGTGGACACCCACGGTAGGGCTGGTCCACCAGTTTAAAGTCGCCCAGCGAGCTATGGAGAGAGCTATACTCGGAGTTTCTCTGAAGGATAGGATTCGCAACGAGTACATCCGACAGATACCCAGGTTATCGACATAGCTCAAAGGATTAGCAAGCTAAAGTGGCAGTGGGCTGGCCATATCTCGAGAAGAACCGACAACCGCTGGGGTAAACGTGTTCTTGAGTGGAGACCGCGACTTGGCAAACGTAGTGTAGGACGTCCTCCGACCAGGTGGGATGACGATTTGCGAAAGACTGCTGGCAGATGCGGCAAGCTGAACACGAAGAGATAAAATCTACCAAAAATAGGGGTTCTCAGCTGGCTGGGTAGCCCACTCAAACATCCAAGTGCTTTTTTTCCTTTAGACCTTACGGGACTCTTGGACACGTCACAAAAATTCAAATTGCTTATGCAAAACTAGGAAACAAAATGATCACTTTGATTTCTTGTTCGCTTCAATCTTTTTAAGGTAAAGTAAAGAAGCGAAAAAGAAACTTTTACCTTGTTTAGTTTTCGAGTTGTACTGGGTGTACCTGTTTATTCTGCATCTGTAGTGATAGTGACACTATAACATTTCTTAAGAACAGATCAGATACAAAATAGTACTCACGCAAAACAGGAGATATTAATTGTCGTTGGTTTGATTCTTGATTCTGTGACAACAACTCTGGGAGCCGATGATTCTACTTGACGTAAAGCACTGGTCCATAGGGTGGTCGAAAACGTAATAAGAAATATAAGGGTTGCAAGCTAAATTTCGTCACTGTTTTCTAACGTCGTCGTTTGAAACAAACAAGTTTTTCTTAAGAAATAAATTTCTTATTGTAACAAAGAACTTACCTTGAATTTCTTAAAACTCCTTGCAAGGTTTCAACAAAGTTTCAACGTTTCGAAATTGTTTTTTAAAAAATTAATTTTTGGTTGTTAAAATTTTTCTTTTATAGGGTTTCAGTTTCATCAACATTTACGTAAGTAGATGGTCATATAACGTTGCTAAGTTGTAGCAATGTTTATAATCTACAGTACATACAGAGTCAATAAGCAGGCTCTACTATAAAGTTTGATGCCAATTTCTATTCGTCGAAACTTACTAAGAATGGGTCTTTGAATTAAGGGGCAATCAATAATTTCTTTATGGTAAATACCCACACACATAAGCACATACACACTCTTCTCCCGTTGCCCAGACTTTCATGAGATTGGTGCTTCGGAGAGCAAGCACACACACACACACACACACACACACACACACACACACGGGCAGATACGCACACTATTTTCCTGTTACTCAGAGTCTCAAGAGATTGGTGCCTCCTGAGAGTAGCACTAATGCTGGACGTTATCAGATAAGTACCTAATGTTTTATTTTAGGCTCTCCTTTATTTTAAATAATTTAAGATACATAGGTTATTACTATTTTTAACCAACTTCATATTTACTTTTACCGATTATGGTAAAAGACCGGCCCAAAATTTACCACTTTTGCGCCCTCATCAGGGGAGGAGGTAGAAGCCTACGCGGTCATCAAGGTTGCCGAGGATACTATTGCTGGCGTTGGATGGTCCACCGCTGGACCCAAGGCCAAAAAACAAAAAAAAGAGGCCAGGGAAAGAGTCGAAGCCAGAGGCTTTACCGCAGTTCGAACATCCGGGATGGATAACACCCCTTAGGCAAGAACGCCTGACGAAAACAGCAGAGGCTACAACTGAATTATAACATCCCCATGTCTCACTCCTTTGCGCAGTTAGATAGGTTTAGACTGCTGGCCCTGTACTTGGACACTCATGGTGGCGGCATCATAAAGACATCTCAGCACCTCGATATAACGATAGTCTACTTGGCATCGCTGTAAGGATTGCAGAACAGCCGTCAGTACTACAGGCCCTGAATGAGAGGGAACACAACTCGGGACTGACCATACAGTGCCACCACCTGCTAGAACAAGTAAGCAAGTCCAATAGAGTCACTCTACAATGGATCAAGGGACACAGCGGGTCTAGAGGTACAGGGCCCGAACCAATAATTATCCTACCATTCAGTGAAGTCCGTTCATGGATCCGTCAACCTACAGTGAAAGAACACCAAGACTACTGGGAAAGTAGTTCAGATTGTAGGCGGTCGAAGGAGGTCTTCCCGGCTTTAAGCCTGAGATTCTCCCGAAAGCTCCTAAATCTGAAACGTGACAAATTCCGGCAAATCATCGGTATTGTCACATTACATGCACAAAAAACACCTATTTAATATGGGTATCACGGACCCCCTTTGTAGAGGGTGCATGAATGCAGAGAAAACGGCCGCGCATGTGCTTGTAGACTGCGATAGCGTGTAGTTTCTCAATGACTGCAACATCTTGGGAAACCGAGGAAGCCTTCAGGGAGGCATGCACCTGCGTCAGCGAGCTGCTGGTCTTCTTGGAGGACAACGGGTGGTTAGAATAGCAGCCCTCCGCAAGACACGCAAAAAGGGCCCACCTGCGGCCTAGTTGCGGAAATCAGAGACAAGTAACAAGTGCATAAGAGACTGGTGCCTCGGAAGAGCAGCACTAATACGGGACGTTATCATATAAGTACCGAATGTATTATTTTAGGCTTTCCCTTATGTTAAACTAGCGACCCGCCCCGGCTTAGCACGGGTAGATTAATATATAATGTAGCTTTCTATTGGTAAAAGAATTTTCAAAATCGGTTCAGTAGATCCAGAGATTACCCCTACAACCTCACAAACTCTGAATTCACAGTTTACTTCTTTTATTATTATTACCTAGTATAGATAATTTTGATCTTTAATTTAAGATACATAGGTGTTATAGGTTCATCATCATCATCAGCCTATATTAGTCCACTACTGCTGGACATATCCCTCCCCTAATGAGCGCCATAGCACCATGTACTCAGCTTGCCGCATCCAGCATCTGCCAGCAGTCTTCCGCAAATCATCATCCCACCTGGTCTGAGGGTGTCCTAAACTACGTTTGCCGTATAATATAATAATAATTAATGCTGGACAATTCACACAGCATTATCTAGCCCCAAGCTAAGCAGAAAGCTCTGCTTAGCTTGGGGCTATATATTCGACCGATGTGGCGCGGTGGGCTGCCTGCGACGCAGAAGGTTGCGGGTTCGATTCCCGCCTCGGGACAAATGTGTGTACGATCTGCAGACATTTGTTCAGGGTGTTCTGGTCGTTTTCTATATATAATAAAAAATGTCTATCTATGTATTGTATTATATAATGTATATCAGTTATCTAGTACCCATAACACAAGCTCTGCTTAGCTTGGGGCTAGATAATGCTGTGTGAATTGTCCAGCATTATTTATTTATTATTATTTATTTATATAGAAAACGACCAGAACACCCTGAACAAATGCCTGCAGATCGTACACACATTTGTCCCGAGGCGGGAATCGAACCCGCAACCTTCTGCGTCGCAGGCAGACCTTCGCCCACCGCGCCACATCGGTCGTATCGCGGTCTCCACTCAAGAACACGTTTACCCCAGCGGTTGTCGGTTCTTCTCGAGATATAGCCAGCCAACTCCCACTTCAGCTTGCTAATCCTTTAAGCTGATTTCAATTACCTTGGTTCTGTGTCGGATGTATTGCTTGTAATCATATCCTTCAGAAACACCGAGCATAGCTCGCTAGATGACAGAAACATAGGTTAGTACTATTTTAAATCTACTTTGTAACTCACCTTGCTACTTTATATACATACTTTATACACATAAGCATACAGAAGCTGTCTGTAGCCTTTAAATCATCTACATATTATTATTTTTTTGCTGTTTTGTTTTTCTCATGTTCTAGATAAGTTACTAAGATTTTTCCTTAATATTTCCACAATTAGGCACTATATGTATGTAATTAAGCAAACACTGTTGAGGGGGGCACTGGTGACTAGTAACACAGGTTTTCAACCTATCACTGGCACCAGTCTCTTACAAACGGGTATGTATAGTCTAGTATTATATTATCTGTGGTATAGTATATACATTTGCTTTAATAACTTACGATAAAAACCTTTGTAAAGAGAAAATAAATGTTTTATTATTATTATATTTTGAGTACTTTTACCTATGTGTGCCTCCCATGGAATAAGTACATAGTGACCTGTGCTACAGGTTTTTTCTAAACCTATATAAGGCACCAGTCTCTCAGAACACAGGTAGATAAGCATATCTAAGTACCTACCTTTGTATTTACTCTCCCACAAACACCTTTTACACAATCTACACCTACTTTCACCTACCATGTAAGCTACCTTTGTGACAGAAAATAAACTTTTTATTTATTAAAAACTAGCAGTCCACCTTGGCTTCGCACAGGTATATCCTATGGCTTATGTTCATCAGAGATAGTGTATGATTATAATCATGAAAGAATTTTTGAAAAAGATCCAGTAAGTAGTTTCAAAGCTTATTCGATTCAAACAAACAAATTCCTCTTTATAGTATTAGTATAGAAAAAGGTGGTAGAAAACTCTAATTTCAAAATTATTGTCACTTATGAAATAAATTGTTGGTAGATTATCTTCGCTGCAATCTTTTTCAACTTTGTTTGATAACAGACTAACATTAAATTGACTTAGGTACATAAAATTATGATAACCTGACTACAGTAAACAGTAGCATTGGTGAAAACAACAATGGAATTCACACATATCAAACATAGGGTTTTCAATGGTTGCGAAATTAACACATGGCTGTATAGAACAGCCCGGCCAAGCAAGGCCCAGGAGTCCGTGGACTAATGATAAGTAGACAGATCAGAAATACAGATTTACATCAGGATCAGCAATATTAGAGCCATTACTTACATTATGGACATAAAACACAACTGATAGAACAAAGTAACCAATAAGTACAAAAGTTTAATTACATGTTGTGCTGCAAATAAATAGTTATATAATAATATAAATTCTCTGAATGTGTGACAGATCTTTGAAATTTTATTCCTTTTGAGGGTATCTCAAATATATGGAAGCAGTATAGACTGAGAGATGAGCAAGTATTAGACAAACCAACAAATCAATATTCTTAAGTAAGTTGATGCTCCTGTCTCTAATATGATGGATGGGCTGGTAATAATGAAATCTTGTTGAAAAATCAGTCTGAGAACTATGTGGGCAAATAAAATTGAGGCGAACTTCTAATGATGCCGATTTATGATCATTTTGTTTGTAACGTTTCTCTCGCTCGTGGGATTATTTACTTGTCGTCAAGAATTGCCGAACATGCGCCGAATGCTATATTGTGTACTAACATCGTTATTTTTGTTTGTGCGGTCAAGATAACGCAAGAGAACTCGTTCGAGAAGACAATCACCTAGTGATTCATCATTTTTACACTGTACAGACAGACAGGCCGACACTTACCAAAATATCTCCAAGCTTTGCGCGAGATCGGCGATATCACATCCGAGCATACGTACTACGCATCAAAGCGTTAACACTTTCCTTTTGTCCATTCAACGTATAAACTAAAAAGTCCAGTCACCGATAATTATTCACGAAAATAAATATTTTTTTGACCTTTTGCAGGTAGATTGCACTGAGATGCTTTATTAGTCTTTTATGTTTTTTCGCTTTGAGCGACGTTTTAAATTATTGTATTGCACTATTTCATAATGACTCTGGTGTTTCGATTGCTTTTTATCCCACAATTGTCGTCTATTTTCATTTATTTACCACAAAATACACCATAAAAACACAGCGGTGAATGAACGAGGCAATTGATTGGAGGAATTAGGAAAGGAAGGGAGGAAAATTGTTTTCTTGTCTATAGTTGGATGAAAAGTCGATGACACTTTAGTGATGTCCATAAACCGGATCTTTCCGAACTGGTCGATTGAGCAAGAAAAAAAATAAAAATCCGGGTATTCTTGAAGTGCCTTCTCTGTGCTCAAAAAACGAATGATCCATTTGCCATAGACAAATGAATTAAAACTAAAAATGTCAATGTCATATTCTCGCGCCCAAAATTGCTGATAGTTTTCTCTGTTTGTATTTTGTAAATCGTTGAGCGTTGCGTGTTGCATGTTGTTTATTTTCGTTGTGAGTGTAAACAAGTGTAAAAGAAATCAAATACTCAAGGAAAAAGTTATCAGAAATGTCTACTCCATCGAAGCGGCCGTCATCTCAAGCTTCATCTGATGCACCGACACCTTCGCGGCCGACTCGATCATCACAACAAGTTGTAGTCCCGGAAACTCCGCAACGGTCAACAGGGACTCCTTCAAAAAGTACGTCCTACTTATTTATCTTCTTACATTTTACCCCTACCTAGAATAACACAAGTTTAAGTACTTGTAACAGCAGTAGGTACACCTGCAGCATAACCTTTAAGGAGCTAGATTAACTATCTGAATTTGTAAGTTATGTAGGTACTAGTCTACGTAACTACCAATAAAATGTATGTCTACCCTTGGTCACAGCACTATGAACTGATTACATGTTTTTCAAATCAAGTTTCAGTCTTCTCAGTTTAAATGTATTATTTTCAGATGGAACTCCTCAAACGCCGGGCACTCCGCGCGGAACTCCGCGCACCCCGCGCGGCACCCCCCGCACCCCTAGGGAGCCGGGCACATCACCAGCCAGAGCATTGGCCTCCAGTCCTCTTGGTAATCCTCGAATCCTGATTAACTTAGCTGCAGTTAAATGTCCCTAAGCTTTCTTAGGTCTTAACTATGAATAATAATTGTTGGTCTATTGTAGACAAACACCTGCTGATACGCCTGTCCATATAACTAAATAAAAACTCTGTAATAAAAATTGATATTGGTTGGCTGTATACATATACTTACGTACAATCCTAAAGGCTTTGTTTATTATGGAGACAAAAATTCTATCAATAAGCATCATTTATTTTACCTTTGATCACAACCACAATTATTAAAAAACAAGACAAATATGACATTGGAATCAATAGTGCTGATATGTATTTTATTCTGCTGAGTATTCTTCCATTAAATTATTGTGCAAACATTGATACAGAACACAATTTCAGCTTACACTGCATTTACAGTTTATTGACTTAATTTGCAAGAAAATCATAAATTGCTGTACATATTATTGTTCAGTTGTTCTGTTGCGCTAACATGAACAGGATCCAATCAATCATGTCCTCTTCCTTATTGGGTGCGTTAATGTTGATATCTTTACTTTTTAGTTATTTTGTATTATTATTTACTTGTAATACTTCTTCGTCTTACGTCTCTGCTGTTGTTGTTGTTCAAGCTTTATTTAACTTTTTGTTAATGTCATATCATAACCTATATCACCACTCTAAATTACATGATCCTTTCTACAGAACAATATAAGATCCATTGTATCACCATAAATCTTTTCTCTCAAGTTCACGTAAAACAGGTCATTAGTTGAGATAACAAATTATGTGGAAGTACTTAAAGAGAAAATATTAAGCATAATTACAACTTCGTATAACATTTATTTTCAGGAACTGACATAGACATGAGTTCTCCGCTAAACTATGGCACTCCAAGTTCTCTCAGCACTCCTCGGTCGCTGCTCCGAGGGGCCATGACTCCAGCGAGGCAGCGAGCTGATCTGAGATCGCATCATGTGGCCCCCAGCGTACCGGCCCCCACTCCTACCAGGCATGTAAGTTATTGTTTTTTATTTTCACCACAGTTGGGTATCAAAGAACTATTTAACACTATAATTTTTTTAGAAATCATGATATTTTGTTTTTTGGGATAGTTTTGGACTCTTGAAATAATTGACGACCTCAGTGGCGCAGCGGGCGAGAGTCTGCCTGCGACGCAAGAGGTTGCGGGTTCGATCCCCGCCTCGCAACAAATTTGTGTACGATCTGCAGAAATTTGTTCCGTTGGTCTGGGTGTTTTCTATGTATAATAAAAAATATCTATCTATGTAATGTATAATATTACGTATATCAGTTATCTAGTACCCATAACACAAGCTCTGCTTACCTTGGGGCTAGATAATGCTGTGTGAATTGTCCAGCATTATTTATTTTTTATCTACTATTTATTCGTAGTTTTTTACGTATTATTTCGTAATGATTTATCGCGTTCACTATCAAGCTTCAGCGATGCGACCAGAAGGAGCGCGTCGAGTGCATCGGTGGGTACTAGATAACTGATATACATAATGTAATACAATACATAGATAGATATCTTTTATTATACATAGAAAACGACCAGAACACCCTGAACAAATGTCTGGAGATCGTACACACATTTGTCCCGAGGCGGGAATCGAACCCGCAACCTCCTGCGTCGCAGACAGACCTTCGCCCACCGCGCCACAGAGGTCGTAAATCTAACAAATCATCATCATCTGCCTATATTACTCCTCAACCAAATCAAACAAATATTATAATAATTTTTTCTGTTTTTATTGCCACGAAATAATAAAGATCATTGAAACATTACACAACTTGTTACATTCTCCTCAACCTACGGTGTAGGAACGCGAATATATCTGTCAAAGGTATTTTCAGCCATTTCAGCGCGTAGTAGACCGCCGGCATCAGAAGGCTCACCTTCAGACATTGCAGGGAAGTTCTGTTCTCTTCTGTTTCTGGAATGTTCGCTAACACCTTGAAAGTTCTACGGAAGTCTTCTGTTGCTGGTAGCGCGTCTTTCTGCTAGACAAATATACAGATTATAATAGACAAAATCCATATAAACTGAATACGAGAATGTCGAAGGAAAAACGCTAAAAAAAGTCCGTTTTGTGACTCAAGTAGGGGCTAGATGATGCTGTGTGAATTGTCCAGCATTTTGATAATAAAGTTTTGTGTACATGTGTTGTCTTGGAAATATGAAAACATGGGCACAAGCGGCTGTAGTTTTTGATTGCGTTAACTTAGAAGTTTGATTTATATCGCGGCTCCAAGAGGTCACAAACCTGAGTAATGTGTAAATTTCTTCTTGATACCTCCCACGCGTTTCTGAGAAAAGAGGGTTGACACATAGACAACGAAGTGATCCTAAAGGTTCCTTATGAGGTATATAATCCTAAAAACCGCGTACTAAACCATAGCACGTAAAAGCTTGTTCTTCACATCTTAACTCTACACGGCGACACGCGGCGACTGACTATTCTCATACCACGTAATATAAATTTAAATAAATATAATAAAATTAATAATACCTCACCTCAATAATGGTCCACTGCTGGACGCAGGCCTCCCCATGATAATAGCCTTATTGGCTTTTATCAATTCAGGGGAATACCCATAATGCCTACGTTGGGCATGCGGGTTGAGATCGCAGTTTGTTGGTAGATGTTCTGCAAGAGGCGCTGCTGCCCGCCCCCGGTGTATGTCCCTTATTCACCTCTTACGACACCTACGGGAAGAGTTGGGGTGGTGCAAATTCTAAGCCCGCAGCTTTTTTCATTAATTAGGTAATAAGTTTACCTCTATGAAGTCAACGTTAAAAGCCTGTGCCCTACAGAGCGGACACACTATGAAATCCGGTCGATCTTTTACATCCCAGTACTTCTCTAGGCATCCTTCGCAGAATCTGTAAACAAAATAGTAACAATAATTCTACAAAAAATTCGAAAACCTTGACGATTTATCATTGGAGGTAAGTACAGAAATAAATTCCATCACATCGCTGGTACGATGGCACCTACTTACATTCTTCAGACTTAGGACAAAACTCTTTAGACTTATTTCTTTAGACTTACAAAATAAGCACTTAAACTACAACAACTTACGTCAAATTTAATACATAAAAAGCTGTAGTCATTATTAAGAAATAAGATGTTATTGATTTTATTCGCTTTAATTTTTTGTCTACTAGTGGAAGAAGCGAAAAATAAATCACTAGTAACAGGCCACAAGCTATGAAAGTTGCTAGTGATCTATATTTCATCATCACCCGCAACCGGAGAACCCCACTGCTGAGTATAGTCCTCAAAACTCTTCTGCCACTTCACACGGTCCCACTCCGATCTTATCCAAGTTCTCCTCGCTACATTAGTAATATCATACATGAGAGAATACCTACTTATGCCCACAGCAGACCAACGACGCCGGGTCGTGAATAGAGGACAAACAAATCCTGCAGCTGCTCCGAATCGAGGAGTTCCGACTGTGCATGCTGGTTCTCGAAAACTCGCGGCTGTGCATACTGGTTCTCGAGAACTCTCGGCTGTGCGTACTGGTTCTCGCGATTTCTGGTCGAGAGGTGTCTAACGCCAATTCATACTGAGACTCATCCATGTCAGTGTATTTCTGAACATGTGGTACTATTTTAGGTTGAACCACATCGTTTTATTGTGAGCAGTTGAGAAAATTTTGTGATCTAGACGATGATTTTACGGAAAATAAAATAATGACTCCGTGGTCTAAGCAGAGTTTGAATGAATTCTTTATTAAGAATTCATTCAAGCGGGTTTTTTGTTGTTTGTTTTATGGCTTTACATGACGTATGATGGTATTGGCATTGGCAGAATTAACAGCCTTTTAGCATGTCAAAAGCGTTCTAGCAAGTAGGTGGTATTATCAACACTTGAGTCTATGGCCGGTCTCGGAGCACAACTAAAGGCTCTTTCACATGCTTACGGTAATGACACACATTTGTCCGAATAAGTCGTTAGTGCAGACATTAGTTCAGGGTGTTCTGGTCGTTTCCTCTATATAATAAAAAATCTCTATCTGTATATTGTATTTTATTATGTATATCAGTTATCTAGTATCCATAACACAAGCTCTGCTTAGCTTGGGGCTAGATAATGCTGTGTGAATTGCCCAGCATTATTATTATTATTATTCCATAGTTATATATGTATGAGATTGCGGGTTCGACTCCTGTCTTGGGACAAATGTTTGTGCGATCTGAAATTATTTGTTTTGTATTTAGAATATCAGTGATCTAGTACCAAATAAAATAACACAAGCTATTAAGCTAAGATTCTAGCCCAAGAGCCCACGACGGCCAGACCTTCGTTATACACCCCGCCAGACATCCCTAACTTCAATAAATTATAATTATACTAGCGTCGTAGTATTAAAGCTAAATTTTAAAAATGTTTCTTGAGAGCCTATATATAAAAACGTAACCTCAGTATAACCTCAGTAGCCGGAAAGTTTTAATAGTTTGTACATCTTGCCAGATACAAGTGTTAAACTAGACTAGCACTTTCATGGCTCACACAGAGTGCGATCTGCAACTCCGTGTTCCGACGGCGCGCCCCTGCGGGTCGCACCGCCGTCGCTAGCAGTGATCGTGTTAAAAGTCTGCTGTAGGATACCAGTACGGAATACAATGAAAAAATATATAGTTTTATTACGTTCATAGCACCTAGGCTTGTTGAAAAGCACTCATCCAAGTTCTTTGTCAAAGATTCCTAATTAATTTGCGTAGTTGATTTCAAATGAAATTACATCACATCACACTAATATTAAAAATGCGAAAGTTTGGATGTATAGATGGATGATTGTTACTTCTTTACGCCAAAACTTCTTAACAGATCAGACTAAAAATTTGCATAGGTGTAGCTCCATATGCTGAAATAAACCGTAGGCTACAATTTAACCCATAAAATTTCAGTTTCCATGGGAAGAATTACCTGTAAACGTTTTCATAGAAACAACGCGTGCGAAGCCGCGGGCAGAAACTAGTATCCAAATCTTTGATCAAATATTGGTGTTGCTAGTAAATTGGATGAAGTCATCCAAGTTCTTTAATCAAATGTAGGTAAAAGAAATTGGATGAAAGAAATGGGCACATATCATAAATTTGCGAACATTTAGATAAATAATGATTGATATTATTAATATTGCTTTGGAAACGTGTTCTTTTTTTGTTTTTAATGTATTACTGTAATACCTAACTACAAAATAAAACACAAACTGTACATGAAAATAGTTTTATTTATAAAATAAACCTTGTTTTACAAACCTCCACCACAATTTTACCTTACATGAACATAATTTACGCATTTCTAAACTATTCCAGAATATTTACATGATAATTGTAGGAAATTACGTGGCTAATCCAAATATATATACATTTAAGTAGGTTAGCATACAACATCATCGTGAAATCAGCGAAATAATGCAATACCACCCACTCACGCGCACCCGTTCGCCGGAACGCGCCGCGAACCGTGCCAGCCGACAGCGGTGTGCGCTATAGGGGCCCGCCAGTCTAGGAGCTGAGTAATAAAGTTGACTTTAATTCCAGGTGGAAGAAGCAGAAGCCCCCTCAAGTGAGCCGCAGCTGGTGGTCTGGGGAACGGACGTGGCCATCGCGGAATGCAGGGAGAAGTTCATCAAGTTCATACAGCGGTTCGTGGAGAGCAACGCGCTGACTAACGAGCCGCTTTATGAACAAAAGTTAGATGAGGTAAGATCTTAGCTTTTTTGCTTTAAAGTGCGTTACTCGCACTGGGTAAATTTTCCACGAAAGTTTAATAATGTTTCAAAAAAAAAACTACCGAAATTGAAAATTTTTGGGACATTATTAAAATTTCGATCTATGTATAAATAAATATAATACTTCATAGGTAAGAAATGAAATAAGTTCCCTAAAAATTTCGACTTCAGCGGGACTCGAACCCGCGCCCTTATTTCATACCCAGTGCGGGTAAGCACTATAACAAAAATGAAATTAATTAATGGGGGGGGGGGGCTAAAATTATAAAAAAATATACCCAGGAATATTTAGCGTTATTGTCAGTGTGACATGTTCTGGTGGTGTTCATATGTGAGACGACCGGACTAAAATCTATACTAATACTATAAATGCGAAGGTGTGTATGTTTGGTGGTGGTGTAAGGTGTTTATGTTTTTACTTTATTTTGACATTTGTTATAGAATATTAGATATTGTCCCTATTTTTTTATGTGTGTTTTTTGTGTGTTTTATTGTTTGTATATAAATTGTAATTAATTAGTGTAATTGGCAATCGCCGCCGTTCTAATTAATAATAAATAAATAAATTAAATTAAATAGTTTGTTTGTCCTTTCTTCACGCCCAAACTAAGCAACCAATCGACTTGATTTTTGGCATAGAGTTAAAAGAACGGAGCCTAACATATTAAGTATTTATTAAGAAAGAAATGACAATCAAATAATACAATTAAATTAAAACTAGTATTTATAATTGAAACAATTGAGCTAACTGCAGACTGTTGCAATCAATCTACAGGTAGCTCAACTGATCCATATCAATACCAGTCGGAAGCGTGCCCAAGACACTGGCTGCATTGCCCCGCTGTATGGCAATGCTGATGCGCTTTGCCAGACACTGACCAGCTCTTGGGTCAACATAACTTTTTATCCCATGATTCAGTTCCCATGGGATAGAAATAACCTTAGACGACGCGTGCGAAGCCGTTAACAGCAGTTAGTAATACTAATAAGTAATGTTGTGAATTCCTTTCAGATAAACACTCTTGAAGAACCATTTCTAGACGTGGACTGTGACCACGTGATGATCTTCGATCCCAAACTACATCGGCAGCTGGTCTGCTATCCACAAGAGGTGACTAAATAATAATAATTGTTTATTTCAGGCAACACAAGACAAGAACTTACAAAGTAACTTAACTAGGGCCCATATGATAAATACCTTAGAGACAAACATACATAATAAGTAATAAAAACAAAGAGTACAATCGTGTCACTGGCACTAGGTCGATGACGTGCGCGCGGTGTCGCGTATCAGCCTTCCACAGAACTTCCTGAACACGACACCCTTCGCCCAAAATCCGCTATCCATAAAAGTTGAGAGACGATCCGTCGGCACTCTCACCATAAATGACGTAAAGCTATGACTCCTAATCCTAACTCTTACTACATAAGGTTGATAGTTTTTAGTTTTTTTTTTTTATTATTATTATTATTGTAGTTCAACGAATCGATGTTTAAATTGAATCCGACCACGTGAAGATCTTCGATCCTAAACTACTTATTTTTTATTGGCGATGGTCAAGCGATTGGCCACCACAATAAATAATGATGAAGCCTCAGTTGGATCATGGTTTCCCAGAAGGAACTTACCTCACTTTTACTCACCCTGGATTTGAAGACTCCAATATTCTACTCTAAAGGGAAAACAGACTCTGGAAGGTCATTCCACTCCTTAGCCTCTTAGTGCTTACTATAAATAGATCAAAAAGCGGTTATTAATATTTTCTGAGTTCTGCAAGGAGTTAAACTACCAGAAAAGAAGTTTGCCATGGATATTTTTACTTCTGTAATCTATCTCAAAGAAACTCTCTCTCTCTTGTATTATGTATATCAGTTATCAAGTACCCATAACACAAGTTCTGTTTAGTTTGGGGCTAGATGATACTGTGTTTATTTGCATTATCTGTAGAATCTAATTTTGAAAAACTTAGAAAAATAACCATATTACCAAAATTATGTTTTTCGTGGTAATTCCTATTACCACGAAAAACATAACACAATTATGTTTTTCGTGGTAATTCCTATTACCACGAAAAACATAATCTGAATAGCTGACTACGTCACCAGGGAAAAGCTACCGTCTTTGACACGGTAGATTCGCTGCCTGGCTGATTAAGAGGGCGTAATACGCGCCGTTTTGTGAATAGAATAGGCTTAGGATTTCACTTTCATAGGAGCAGGTTAGAACATACGTTTTTCGAACTGCTTAAGCACAAATATCAAGTTTTTGCTTATTCACAAGAAAACTACACACGACGATTATGAAGAAACTGGTTCAAGGAATCAAACAATTAGTGTACTACAAATCATAACAAATAATTTCACGACCAAATAGTTAGCAAATCACTTTCATTATATTTTAATGTATTTTGTTTGCACGTTCAAGGAACCAAAGAAAATATATTGAATTTTTTGTATCTAACACGAGTTTATTACCACGGGTACTAGTATAGTATTATATTATCTGTGCCACGGGGATCCCGTGAGTACTGAGATCTAGGCCTAGTTTGACAAGCAAACCCGTTAGGTTCGCCTCTACAATCAAACTTTACACCAATACTCAAATCACTTATTGCATTTAGGTGTACAGAGGTGCCTAAAATCTAGATATTTAGTGTCACTATAGACCCTGCTGGGCTCACAATATGTTATGGAGAGAGAGGAAGACGTCATTGTTGCTAAGTTAGATACATTATTTTTCGTTTAAATATTCGTCGCTTGTGTAGTATGCTTTTGTGATTAGTAAAAGTTTTAATTATTTTATAAAGATTTTGTCGTTATTCTCATTTTTCAACACATCGGGTTGTTTATTATTATAATGACACTACATAGGGGCTCGATGAGTTTTAGAGTTTAAGTTTCGAATCTGGTCCTATAAGTTTGTATTACCATAAACTTACCAGATAAAAACTACTAGTTTTGAATGGAGCACATATCGTATTCGCAGGTGGTCCCAGCGTTCGACGCGGCGGTGAACGAGCTGTTCTTCGAGAAGTACCCGGCGGCGGTCCTCGAGCACCAGATACAAGTTCGACCTTTCAACGCGCCGCAGCGCCACATGAGAGATCTCAACCCTGAAGGTATTTATTATCTTAATATTCTTACCAGATGCTGAACACGTTCACTGCCTTCATTCAGCCATACGATCCGCTCACTGCTATACAGAAACGTTATTATTCCCTCTACCTATTACCCCCTCTAGTCTTCACTGAAAATCAGCGCTGGGTGTACATCATGTCGCACCCTGCACAATGCTGAGTGAAGGCCATATTTGCCATTGACACCGCTACGCACAAAGCAAAGCAATCTAATTTAGTTACCTAAGTAGTATTAACATAGTGTGTTTTAGCAGAAAAGGGAAACCAGCCAGCTAGAACAGAACATTTCGTTTAATTCTTCTTTTGGTTTATGACAATCGTGTGATGCAGAAAAAGAGCCAACAGCCCTCGCCTTCGCTTCATAAATAGAAAAGCAAGACGCCCCCATCGGCGTGAATGCGAACTACATAAGAAGCCTAAGTAATAAAATGGGATCGAATATATGATGGGTAGTAGTGCAGCCGACGAGCCACAGATGGCGCTGTGTGCAACACATAGCTTTAAGGTTTTTGTGTATAGTAGTTACACGGTAAATAAAAATATCTTCTATTATGAGTCGACTCTTACGACATCCACGGGTTGAGAGTTGGAGTGGTCGATTCTCACGCCGCAAACGCCACGCCTAGATTGGCACGATATTAGACAAGCCAAAACTACTGGCCAGTTGGTCAGTAGTTTTGACTTGTCTAAATGATTATTTTAAAAGTGCGTATAAATATGCTAACTGAAATCTGCTTATATCACTTAATTTTGTAAACATTTCTCTGTCCACAGACATCGACCAACTGGTAACCTTATCTGGCATGGTAACCCGCACCTCAACAATAGTCCCCGAGATGCGCGAGGCGTACTTCAAGTGTGCGGTCTGCGGAGCGCCCGCCGTGGCGGAGCTGGAGCGCGGGCGGGTGCCCGAGCCAGCGCATTGCTCGCACTGCAGCACGGCGCATTGCTTCCAGCTGATACACAACAGGTCGCATTTCAGCGATAAACAGCTGGTGAAGCTGCAGGAATCTCCTGGTGAGTGAAATTAGACCTTCAATGTCCTTTCAGTAAGGACGAAGTTACTATTAACGACACTACATCTTGCTTTGATAGATTTCTTTTCATTTTGTAGTTGGTGTGGTTTCTTCTACAACGCTGATTACATTTTGTTAGAGCTTATCAGAGAAGGTTTTGCGCGGAATTGTTACTAAATATTTTCATCTTTATATTTTGACACTACATCGTCAATTCATAGAGCTCAAATTAACTTCATACAATAGACTGCACATTCCATCCGTTTTCGGCCTCTTAAAGAACTACATACAATATTTCATCCCTTAGCGAGGGACATCATCAGAGTGGGTGTTTTAAACCCGCGTGGTTAAACACAAACAGGGTTCGTTACAAACATAGCTATTTCTTTTCCGACTATGTATGCAAAATTTCATTAAAATCGGGGACGTAGTTTCCAAATGAACCGAAAAGTACATTTGTATGGGAGCTTAGAAGTTCCGTCCCCCTTAAGGTTATTTATATTCCAAGAGAACTGATTTGTGGGATAAAAAGTAGCCTATGTTACTCTCCATCCTTTCAACTTACTCGTAAGCCAAAAATCAAGTTGATTGGTTGCTTAGTTAGGGCGTCAAGGACAAACAAACCAACACACTTTCGCATTTATAATATTAGCATAGACTTGTATAGATAACATTTCCTCTGTTCTACAGACGACATGCCTGCCGGTCGAACCCCCGCCACAGTAAACATAATGGCGCACGGCGCGTTGGTGGAAGCGGTGGGCGCGGGGGAAAGAGTCAGCGTTACCGGCGTGTTCCGGGCGGCGCCCGCGACGGTGCACCCGCGGAAAGCGACCCTCCGCGCGCTGCACAAGACGCACATCGACGCGCTGCATTATAGGAAGGTGCATAGCGATCGTTTGTTGGAGACGGAAGAAGGGTAAGATAAGAACTTACCCCATACCTAAGAGTAGAATATAGAATCAAAGGCGGAAATTTGACAAAAATGTCAAAAGTGACGTATGTTATGGCCGTTTCGGGAAATTAAAATGACGTTTTATAATTTCTCAATCTATCAAATGCGGGAAAATGGCGTTCAAAATTGACTTAAAAAATCAGCATTAGTTTCAAATGCTATCTTTGGTAAAATCAAACCGGGCCAACTGGCACCGTCAACTAATCACAGGCGTTCGAGCGGCCGCATGGTCTGGCGAAGTTTCCCTTTGTCGAATAAATCTTTGCTCTATCTATCATCTTTGATTATAAATGACACTTATGTCTAAATAAGACAGGCTGTAATAAAGAGGATATTAAATCTTCATTTAATCTCTTGTGGCTGTGTCTTCACCTTAGACAATTTAACCTTATTTTGTCAAAGGTCTTCACACACTAGCCAGTACGTACGTACGTTAGTTTACGTGAAACCTTCACTCGCCATGCTCTATAAAGGTTGGGTAACGTGTTGCCAAATCGAATTTGAAAAAAACTAGAAAGTTGAGTTGTAAATCAGTAGAAATAAATATACTTTTAGCCCTTATCGTGAAAAACGCGTGTTAAAGCCTATAGTCTGTTTACTGTAGAGATATCATGAATATTTCATTTACACAGCGCGCGAAATGGTGTATTTGTCGTGATTGTGTCCTAGACTGGGTCCCCACTTTCTTGATTTACAGCCAAGGTCCTACAAAATGTAGCTAAAATCACTCCTGAATCAGGCAAGTGTTACCTCACTCATCAAAATCGTGTTAGCTATTTTGTTGCTTTGAGGTAAAAAAGAGATACAGACAACCACATACGAAGTTATAAATAAATATTTGTTTATTATTTATTTTATTTAGATCCCATTTAAAACACAAAACATCTTCGTCTCGGGTTGTTGACCGCGGCGGTCAACGAACCGCGACGTCATCGGAGTGGGTGACACGCTTTAGATGCGGTAGGTGGTACAGTCAGAGGCAATCATATCTACAAAGTACCTTGTCACTTTAACACTGACGGTCTAGCGTGAGTCATCCTTAAGTCAGCGTTAAAGTGACAAGGTACAAAAGTGTATACATATTATTGCCTCTGACTGTACCACAAATGCGTTATATTTATTATATTTGCAATATATGTTGTAACACCATGTATAGAAATACCCAGAAAACCGTCACAGATAAAAAATCCTATTGCTTACAGCAAAGAGCACCGCTTCCCCCCCGAGCGCGTGGAGCTGTTTAAAGCTCTGTCCCAACAGCCGGACTCGTACGAACGTCTCGCGCGCGCCATCGCGCCCTCCATCTACGAGAACTTGGATATCAAGAAGGGAGTGCTGCTGCAGTTGTTGGGGGGGACTAAGAAGAACTTTAACGCAGCTGGGAGGACCCATTTCAGGTGAGTAATTAAACACACGATCTTTTGCGA
Organism: Eupithecia vulgata; assembly: GCA_946478455.1. Lineage (NCBI taxonomy): Eukaryota > Metazoa > Arthropoda > Insecta > Lepidoptera > Geometridae > Eupithecia > Eupithecia vulgata. The sequence continues at coordinate 13,846,030 of OX297875.1, forward strand.
TGTTTAAAAAGCTTAATTATCCTTATCGACGACCTCGCTAAATACACAATAGCATTTTACATGTTATTTTGATATTCGATACCATTTTTTTTAATACCTTTTTTGCAAAATTTCAGTCAGTATCATCAGGTCAGTAGATTTGGCGTGAATAAGTAACAAACATCCATTCATCTATTCATGCAGGTTTTTGTTCAGGGTGTTCTGGTCTTTTTCTATGTATAATAAAATATAATTATTTATGTAATGTACAATACATTACACCCTAAACAAAAACCTGCATTAAGTATATCAGTTATCTAGTACCTATAAAACAAGCTCTGCTTAGCTTGGGGCTAGATAGTGCTGTGTGAATTGTCCAGCATTATTTATTTAATGCGGCAAGCTGAAGACAGGGCGCTATGGCGCTCATTAGTGGAGGCCTATGTCCAGCTGTGGACAAATATAGGCTGATGATGATGATTTATCTAAACTTTCGCGTTTATAATATCTGTATGATTGTTTATTCACAAGAACTGCTATCTGACTTTTAATCGGTAGTTTGTTGCTAGATTCATGTTACAGGCCTATTTATAAAAATACTAGTCCCAGTTTCATCGCTACCCAGATAAGCAATCATACAATACAATTTACAAGCGTTTATTTTTTAATTATTTTTCCATCTATTTCCAGATCCGAGATAAACATCCTCCTCTGCGGTGACCCCGGAACCAGCAAGTCCCAGCTGCTCCGCTGGGTTCACGGCCTCGTCCCACGCGCGCAGTACACCTCGGGCCGAGGCTCCTCAGCTGTGGGACTCACGGCTTACGTCACCAAGGACCCTGATACTAGGCAGCTGGTGCTACAGACGTAAGAACTTGTCATCACACACTAAAAAATAAAAAATATAAACCTCGGACGAAACTATCATACAGAAAGTTGTCGACATAACTCAAAATATTAGCCAACTGAACCGAAAGCTGTCTGGAGTAAATATGTTCTTGAGTGGAGACCCCGACTCGGCAGTACTTAAAAACGTAGGTACAAAATAGTAGGGTTAAGTACGTAAAAAGTAGGGTAAGACCTTATTCGTAGGGTAGGATCCTCCCTTCCCCGACGTGGTCCAAGCCTATCCTACCCTATGGACCCTAGGTGCGATGATAATGTATATTCTTAACTTAGTCTTCATAAGTATAAAGCTTACATCAATTTGTACTTTTATTACAGAGGAGCGTTGGTTCTCGCAGACAACGGTATTTGCTGCATCGATGAGTTCGACAAGATGAACGATTCAACTCGCAGCGTGCTACATGAGGTAACCAGACATGTAACAAATTAGCAAGGGTTTACACTACCCAGAATGCTCACTACGAACAAATAGCGACTTAGCTGAATCAAAGCTACATAATTCGAATAAGCTCCCTGAAATCGTGCTGAAAAAAATATACTTAATATAGCCCCGAAGGATGAAGTACCAGCGGGCAAACAGTTTAAACCCAGCTTCAAAAAACCTCTATTTAACAGGTAATGGAACAGCAGACCCTGTCAATCGCGAAGGCAGGTATAATCTGTCAGCTGAACGCGCGCACATCCATCCTCGCGGCTGCCAACCCCGCGGAGTCACAGTGGAACAAGAACAAGACTATCGTCGAGAACGTGCAGCTGCCGCATACGCTAATGTCCAGGTAAAGTAGAAAGCCGGCTAAGCGCGAGTCTCACTTGAGCACTGAAGGTTCCTTACCCGGTCCTTCCATAAATAAATAAATAATACCACCCTGAACAAATGTCTGCAGATCGTACACACATTTGTTCCGAGGCGGGAATCGAACCCGCAACCTCCTGAATCGCAGGCAGACCTTCGCCCACCGCGCCACAGTGGTCGTCATTCTTAAGGTTATTGAGTTACGGTTATTTTGTACGAGACCGTTTTTTGTCTCTGAAAAAAAGCGCGCTTAGCCTCAGTCAGAAACTTGTAAACCTACGTCTTGTAATTTTACTTTGACAATAATTAGATACTTTTACCAAGTTATTTTGTCAACTCGCGAGTAGTGAGCACAATTTAAGCAATTGTTGAATTCCAGGTTCGACCTAATATTCCTCATACTGGATCCTCAAGACGAGGTTTTCGACAGGAGACTGGCGACGCATCTAGTCTCGCTGTACTATAAGGATCCCGCGGACGTACAGGATGACCAGGATATAGTGGTGAGCACAGTTTAATTGCAAGTTGCATGTCAATAAATACCTATACTACGATTTAGAACATATTTTATGTCAACAAAGACATATATGAATAAAAACTTAATAATATGTAACTGAGAATAATAAAATAACAATACATCAAGGTCGGATTAATATTAAACCTGAGTAATAAATATTCTATTTCACTGTAGGCTTAGACTTATAGTTCAAGAAGTAGGCATGTTTAGTTCTCGTTCGGGTTTTGATCTTATGTTTCGTAGTTTGACGAATGCATGATGACTGTAAGCGGGTTAACTACAAACCTAAGTTGTTCATCAATCAAAATGTGTGTTTCATCAGGCCTCTCCTCATTTTTGTAGAAATCTTCCAATACCTACTACAACTTGTAATAACATTTTCCCAGGACATGAGTCTCATGCGTGACTACATCGTGTTCGCCAAGGAGCACGTGCAACCGACGCTCAGCGAGGCCGCGCAACAGAGGCTGATCGACGCATATGTCGATATGAGGTTAGTGTTATATCAGTGTACAGATAGACCACTTTAATAAGTCGCATCGGGAAAATTCGTCTGCACAGAAGAGAACATTTAAACCCTATTAAATACGAATGCCAACTCCGTCGAAATAATAGACTTTATTGCGTTGCGTTGAGCTTTTAAATCAACAAAAAAAAGATGTTCTGTACAAAACTGTACTAGATACTACAGGACTAGATAGGCTTCAAAAACCCATCCAAATGTAACACCCCCGTTATTATTTTCTACAGTGTTGTAAAACATGTTTTCAGACGCGTTGGCAGCGGCCGCGGGCAAATCTCCGCGTACCCGCGTCAGCTCGAGTCTCTGATCCGGCTGGCCGAGGCGCATGCGAGAGTGCGGCTGTCGTCCGTCGTCGAGGTACTGGACGTGGACGAGGCTGCCAGGTAACATACTGTTGACTACAGAACCATTACTTCTGATGGTATACAAATCTCCGCGTACCCGCGTCAGCTCGAGTCTCTGATCCGGCTGGCCGAGGCGCATGCGAGAGTGCGGCTCGATTTAACTGATACCTGTTTCGTTCCTCTCCAGGTTACACCGCGAAGCCCTCAAACAATCCGCGACAGACCCGGCGTCGGGCCGCATCGACGTCGGCATCTTAACCACCGGGCTAGGCGCCGCGGCCCGTCGGCGGCGCGCTGACCTGGTCACAGCCCTCAAGGACCTCATACAGCCGTATAGCAAGCCACATACCATCACGCATTCCAAACTGCTGCAGGAAGTCAATGCTAACTCGCAGATTGTAAGTAACATCGTCAACTTTTCTTTAATTTTAACTATCGAGACTGCGAGCGGCAAACGTAGTGTGGGATGGTCAGAGTCAGAATGGTGGGTGTTGTGTAATATTCTAGTATTTATACCTTGTAAGAGTGGCAACACAGGTGGTTTCGAAAATAAATAAATTATCTATGGATCAACAAACATGGTGACAGCGTGGTATTTTTTCTCCTAGTTGGAAAATTGTTAAAAACTAAGCAACAAAATGGACGAATTACCCGAACTACGACGCCAACTGGAGGCACAAATGACGCTAATCCAACAATTGCAGTCTCAATTATGTCAGTCGCAACCCACTCAAGCGATCGAAAGTGCAAACTTCCTACCCGGCATGAGCACGCCACCGCCACAACAGTTTTCATTCAAAGCTGCAGATTGGCAAGGATGGATTACACGTTTCGAGCAGTACCGTGAAACAACTCGCCTCAAGTTACTGCCCAGCGAAACCCAAGTAAATTCATTACTGTACCTGATGGGTGGTCAAGCCAACAACATCCTCGCATCAATGAAACTGAGCGACGCCGACATGAAGTCCTACGATGTAGTTAAACAAAAATTTGATAATTACTACACTGCTCGAAAGACTAAAATGTACGCACGAGCGAGATTTAATCAACGTGTTCAAAATGATGAAGAAAGCATTGACGACTTTATTACAGACCTCCATAGTCTGGCTAAAAAGTGTGAATTTGGAACTCTTGAAGATGAACTCATTCGTGATAGAATCGTCGCAGGAATGAAGAATATCGAACTGTCAAAGGCAATACAAAACTTAGAAGAGGAACCAAAATTGGAAGCGGTAATCAATAGAGTACGCCATGCAGAAGTGGTTGATGCTAATATGGCCTCACTCAAACCAAATCCAGCCCCAGAGATAAACTTTGTCAACAGAAAGAGAAAGTCAGACATTATAAAACATAATAGTTCAGACAGTTGCAGAAAATGTGGGCGAACCCCCAAACACAAATTTTCTGAGTGTGAAGCAACCAAATCTACGTGTAAAGAATGTGGACTAAAAGGTCATTGGATAGCTGTCTGTAGAAAGAAAAAAGAGAAGCAAGAACCTAAAAATATAAATGAGGTGGAAGAAGATAAATATTTTCTTGGGAGTATAGAGAGCTCACCAAAGATTTTTGAAGCTGTAGACAAAGCACCCCGAGTAGCTCGCTCCAAAGCAAAGTATGCCACCATCATAGTCAACGGACAAAAGATCAAATTCAAATTAGACACAGGATCGTCTGACACGGTAATAAGCCCTGAGCTAAGAGCAAAACTAAAACTACCTGACCCCATTGAAGTAGATGAAGAACTACTGGGACCATGCAGAATACCATTACCTGCAAAAGGTAAATGCTCAAATATAAGACTTACCTGGCAAAACAAGACTATAACAACTAATATTTATGTATTAGAAAACCAGAAAACTCCACTCCTAGGACTTACTGAGTGTGAAGCTTTTAATATGGTGAAATGGCATGAAAGGACAGAAATACTACAAATATCCAACAAGACTCGACCTGAAGAAGAATATCCAAATTTATTTCAAGGACTCGGAGTCATGAAAGGACAGTACAACATTAAACTCAAGGATAATGCAAAACCATATGCAGTGACAACACCAAGGCACATCTCGATACCAATAAGACCTAAAGTTGAACATGCATTAAAAAACTTGCAAGATATGGGAGTGATAGAAGCTGTCACACACCCAACAGAATGGTGCGCTCCAATGGTACCAGTACCAGACAAAAACAACACTGAGAGTGTACGCATCACAGTAGATTACACAGAATTAAATAAAAGTGTTATGAGAGAATATCATCCATTACCAACTGTAGAAGAGTGTCTTGCACAGCTCACAGGATCCAAATACTTCTCCAAAATTGATGCCAACAAAAGCTACTTTCAAGTTTTGCTTTCAGAAAACTCAAAGGACTTAACAACCTTCATATCCCCCTTCGGGAGGTATAGATTTAAGAGGATGCCAATGGGCATGAACTCATCAAGTGAAGTTTTCCAACGAAAGATGGCAACAATTCTATCAGGAATCAAAGGATGTATAAATCATGTAGATGATACCTTAGTGCATGGAAGAACCCCTCAGGAACATGATGCTAACCTGAGACAGGTATTAAAAGCTCTACACCAAGGAGGTATTACATTGAATCCAAAAAAATGCATTTTCAGGACAACCGAATGTATATTCCTGGGATACAAAATAACAGGCAGTGGAATACAACCCCTCCATGATAAAATTAAAGCAATTATTGACTTACCTGTACCAAAGGATTTAACAGCTTTGAGGAGTTTCATGGGAGCTGTTAATCAACACTTAAGGTTTCTCCAAAACACAGCAGATGTGACAAAGCCTCTTCGTGATCTACTTCGAAAAGATTCCACTAGAGAATGGAAAGAAGAACACACCAGAGCATTCAATAATATCAAAAAATTACTAACTACAGCCCCTCAGTTAGCACACTATGACCCAAAGTTAAAGACAAGAGTATCTGCAGATGCATCTCAATATGGAATAGGAGCCGTACTTGAACAAAAGCATGGAGATGAATGGAAAGCAGTTCATTTCTGGTCATCTACATTTACCCCCACTCAACAGAGGTATGCAATGATCGAAAAGGAAGCATGTGCAACAACCATGGCATGTGAACGATTTAGACTGTATCTCCAAGGCTTACCAACCTTCACCATTCGTACGGACCATCGACCCCTACTTTCCATACTAGGATCAAAGCCCATTGCAGACTTATCTATCAGACTCCAAAGATTTAGAATGAGAATGACCCCATTCAACTACAAAATCGAACATGTACCTGGAAAATACATGTACACAGCTGACATGTTGTCAAGAGCCCCACTTCCAACTCAGGAAGAAGACAAGGATATTCTTGAGAAAAGCAACAAACTCGATGAGTCAACATTTCTAAACATTACCAAAGAAATATCTATCTCTGATGAACGCTTAACCAAGGTAAAGGAAGCTCAAGAAGAAGACAACATAAGTAGAAAGTTACGCGAATATATCATGAATGGATGGCCCTGTTTCAAAGATATAGAAGAAGAACTAAAACCATTTTTGAAAAACAAGATAGAATTAACCCTAACATATGATATGATAACATATGGAAACAGATTATTTATCCCATCATCACTCAGAAAAGAAATCTTAGAGAAGCTTCATACTGGACATGTGACAAGCACAAAGAGCCAACAACGTGCTAAACAAACAGTATGGTGGCCAACATTGGAAGGTGATATTCACCAATGGTCAAATAAATGTGAATTCTGCACTAAACTTATGGCACAGAGACCTGAACCTCTTATAAGTGGGGAAGTGCCAGAATATCCCTTTGAAATCATAGCTGCGGATCTATGTACATACAAAGGAAGAGAATACCTTATAGTGAGAGATGTGCTATCTAACTACCCGGAAGTAACATCACTGACATCCACTACTTCCACAGCTATCATCAAACACTTAAAATGTATAATGGCAAGACATGGTATTCCAAGAATCCTGAGAAGTGACAATGGACCACAATTTTCATCAAGCCAATTCAAGGAATTTGCTAAGAAATGGGAGTTCACTCACACCACATCGAGCCCCCACTTCCCACAAAGCAATGGAGCAGCTGAAATTGGAGTGAAAATTATCAAAAATATATTTAATAGGAACCCAGGAGATCCATTACTAGGTTTACTCCACTATAGAACGACACCTTCACAACTAGGACCAGCTCCATCTGAAATAGCTATGTCAAGACTTCTAAATACAAACATACCAACTAACTCCACAACTCTGAAACCCAAACTGCAAAATCTAGAAGAGTACAGAGAAAAGCTAAACAAAAGAAGACAAAAAGCTAAGGAAATACATGACAAGAGACACAGAGTCAAAGAACTACCTGAACTGGAAACTGGAAGAAGAGTATTCCTACCAAATGAGCAAATACATGGACAAGTCACTGGAAAGAGAATAGAGCCTCGGAGCTACAATATTCTAACTGAAAAAGGAAGAGAGATTAGAAAGAACAGAAGAGCAGTCATAGAGTTACCTGACCAAACTATCAACTCGAAGACACAGATCTCACCTGTCCCTATCTCTACATTACCTCCTGCCCCAAACCCTCTACCTTCACCAAGTCTGGAACCCCCAATATGTATCGTTCAAGAAGAAGAAAACCAGCTACATGAAAATCTGACAACACCAACATTGCCAGACCCAGACCCAACACGGCAACAACTAGAAGCCCCTGAACAATCTGTTGAAAATCAAGACTGTGCCTTGATATTGCTTCCAGAGATGAAATTAGGCATGCCTGCAGAGATCATAATGGAAATTCCTTCACAGGATTCCATCACCGAGACACAAGAGAGATCACCACCAACTACTCCATTTGCTACTCCTGACTCATCTACACCTACTAGCCTTGAAACTTCACCAGAAAAGGATAGAGAAGTTTTCACTACTCGATCTGGAAGGCAAGTGAAACCTAAAAAAAAGTGTTTGTGCAAAGAGTGTTAGATGTATGTACTTATTACAAAAATTTTACAAAGACTATTATCCTAACTTTAAAAAGACATTGCAGTGATAGTGTTGTGTACCTACTGTAATTTTATTGTGCAAAAACCTATAAGATGTGTGTGATTTATAAGGACAATCTTAGGATAAGCTAGCAAATAAGAAACACCTAATTTAGTTTATAATCTTTATTGTCAATAGCATATATGAACCTCTAACATTATTACCACTATTTGCAAACATAAACCTATTGCACTGAAACCATAATAATGTTCATAAAAACTTAGAAGTTCTCCTTTTGTTTAAAGTTCTTTATGTAACTGTTTTGTTGAATTTCATTCAAACATTTGAACTTGCTGTTTTCAAACCATTTCATAATCGTGTTTGAATATTCAGAACTTCATTTTCACGTGTTATAACTGATGTAAAAAACTGTATTCATCACAATCACAATATTGCTAAAAATATCTTGAATTTGTAAAACTTTATAATATTCATTTGTCTAAAACTAGAAATGTGTCAATGTCAACTAGTGATGTTACATTAATTAAGTGATGCGAAATCTACTTTTGTAAAAAAGGGAGATGTGTAATATTCTAGTATTTATACCTTGTAAGAGTGGCAACACAGGTGGTTTCGAAAATAAATAAATTATCTATGGATCAACAAACAGGTGTAACCCTCACTCACACTTTAATTTCCTTTTGACAGTTTTACAGTGAAGAGTCCCATAGCATAAATTTTTAATGGGCAGTTTTTGATACCTATTATAAGCTTTTTTTTAATGCCTCTATCATAGTTTTATTTTGTATAGTTTAGGAGGAGATGCAATAATTGTGGCGGCGCTAGTTTGGCTCGCGGTACCGTCTATATACGTATATATATTGTATTATGTATATCAGATATCTAGTACTCATAACACAAGCTCTGCTTAGCTTGGGGCTAGATAATGCTGTATGAATTGTCCTGGTTTATTTATTTATAACGTTTGTTTCAGACGGTGTCTCGTGAGCACTTGGACGAGGCTCTCCGTGACTTGCAAGACGAAGGCAAAGTCGTCATCGTCAGTCACACCCACCTCAGATTATGCTGATCTATCTAAAATAGAATCTAACGAATCCAATTGATTACGTTGGCACCAAAACTAATTAGCCTAGCATCAGTCTTTTTAGGGTTTCGAGATCGATTTCGAAACCCTTATACAGGTAATTCCTTTCCATGGAAACTGTTTTTTTTAAAAGCGGGTTAAATTGTAGCTTATGGAGCTACACCTATGCAAATTTTTAGGCCGATCTATTGAGAAGTTTTGGCGTAAAGAATTAACAATCATCTATCTATCCATGCAAACTTTCGCATTGTATTTGTCCATGATATTAATGTTATGTGATTTTATTTAATTTGAAATCAACTACGAAAATGACTTAGGAATCTTGGACAAAGATATTGGATTATTGGAATGGGCACTTTACATTAAAGCTCGAGTTATTGATGCGCCATAAACAAAAAACCATACATTTTATTTGAATTTAATTTTACATTGGAATTGTAAGCGTCTTCCTCGTGATTCGCGGATGTTTATAAAAAGGGTGATTCTTTCTCCATGATAGAATGCGAAGACATTGAAAAAAGTTGGTATAAGCGCGAATTCTTTTTTTGTTCACTACAAATTTAATTGTATGTGATCTGATGAGATGGTTTAGAAACAATCTTCTATTGTTTGCTTGTTGAAAAAGGAACAGAAACATTTTTACTAGCATATGTTTTGTCTCTGAATAATTTTCCAACTCCGGTACCTGAACCAGAAGTTGTTCTTAACCCCGAGCCACTTCCGGTCAAATCTTATGTATATCTGTATCGAAAATCTCTGACCAAGTGCCAACAGGATCACTATGTAACTATGATTGTATCCATGTGCCTATTAAAATTAAGTTATAGTTTGTAAGCTTGTAAGATCATGTTCGTTATGTATGTTGAATAATATTTTTTTTACGTAACAAACTAGTTTTATTTCGTGGTATATATATGTAGTGGTCCGCTAACAGAAAACAGTTGCTAAACAACATTATTTCTCTCTGATTTATGTTAATAGAAGAAGAGTGTATTGACGAGTGTGCGTGCAGTAGAATAATTCTAACGAATATGCAGTAAAATATAAATTAATAATGCATTACAAGCGGTTCTTACCCACCGTTCACCTCCCGAGACCATGATGCAGTTTTAACCAGTATGTCCTGAATCGACAAATTAGAACAAATCATTAAAAAAAGCCCACGCAGTTCCACTAATGCGTAGTGTAGTGCGTTCCATCTCATAAGATTTCATATAAAGAATAATTGGTCGTGCAGTTACGCTCAGCGGGTGTGCACCTCAAGGAAGTAAACCTTGTATGGAATTCATCAGCCTATGCTAGTCCACTGCTGGACATAGGCCGCCCCTAATGAGCGACATAGTCACTGTCCGTATAGAATTATGGATTAGAATTTGAAAATCCATCTTTACGTATTTTTAAGTAAGGCTCTGAGAAGTTTGGGTCGCTGAGCCACAAGAAAGTAAAAATACTTGGTTTATAAATGAAAGACAGATTTATAAATAACCTTTATTTACAAAATATTTTTCATTTCATTTATCAAAAAGCCTGTAATAAATAACAACCTTAAACTTTGCATTCTATACAGTCAAACAAGTACGTACCTATAGGCGATATTATTTTACAGACAAGTTGAAAAGGTTTAGGATAGGAAAGTTTATTATTTGAACACTGAAAAGTTTTTTGAAGTACATATACCTACATAGGTCAGATCAGGCACTATTTAAAAACCCTCGACAAGAAGAAACACTTGAATAAGTTTACTGCGTTTCGCATTTTATTATATTTAGAAAATAATCTTTCCATATCGCGAGTTTCGAGGTAAATTGTAAATCTTTTAGCATTTTAGGCAGTTCAAAACTAGCTTTGTCGGTGGTCACTAAAATGAACAGAAATAGTTGAAAAATATTTTTAATCTATTTTAGTAAATTTCGGTACCTAGTGAATTTCAATTTACAATCGATATTGTCAAACAGATGATCAAAATTCGAAGTTTAGAAGCCATGACCGAAAAATCTAGCTATTCTAATCACACTTTATTTTAGCAGAGAAAGATCAAACATGTCCTTATCCTAAGTAGAGAAAAACGTGAAACAGAACTTAGTTTAAATAACAATATTCAAGAAGTCAATCGCAGGTACAGAGTATTGGCTAGCTATATTTATCCAGTTAATACTGTAAAATGTCTTCGACGAAACTATAAGTGGTTCCAATCAGGTACCACTCTCGTACTACTTATTAGATATTGCGTATGTCAATTCTCAAACTTCTCCAATTTAAATTCAGTCAGACGAACTAGATCACGGTTAAATTTACTTACCGACCTGTGGTTCAACATAAAACCAGACAGACCACAGGTAATTTTACTCGTGGTCAGTTGTACATATGTTAGATAAATCTTGGGTCGGTCTCGGAATAAACAGAGGGTTAAATTCAGTTCAGTTATTGTTGTAAATGACATGATTTCTATGTAAAGGTTGATCAAAACAAAATAACCTGTCCCATAAATTTGTTCAAGATATTAGTGAAACAAAATATTTAATACTTTGCTCTGAGACCGAGGAACGTAAAGTTATAATAAAAACTATTCTACGTATTATATCTAGTTTTGTTAAAATGAAGTGCAAGTCAATAAATTATAAAGCAACTCTGTTATAAATAGATAAATCAACGGAATGGATAATCCCAATAACTGTACATTTGTATAATACGTGTGATTGGTTTCTGTGTATTTAAAATGGGAGGCGCCACTCTTCACCTTGTGCCTTTATTTTTATGTATTTTATACTCGGAGAAATAACTCAAATAATCAATATAATGTTTGCCTTCCGAAAAAAATTGGCGTCTTCTTTTATTTAAATTCGAAACAAAACATACAACAGAATCTATAGAAGTAAAGAAGTACAAAAATTCTTTACAGTACATCGGTGTAACTTATATACACCGATGTAACTAGGCAGATGTCTTAATTTTGGCAGGCGCAAAAAAATCCTGGGCAATCATAACGCTCTGCCTATGCGCGCAAAACATTGGGACGAGTTTTGATGCGACTTATTAAAGTGGTCAAACTGTACATGAAAATTGCTAAGGTGTCAAAGACCTTCACGGCGGCGTACGTGCATGTTTGAGATGCCATTTGTAAAGTTACTATTTGCTACGCTGCTACCTGTATTAAGAGTCTGGTATATTATGGTGCAAGATCTCAAAGCGATAAGAGTGACTGGCTTTTGGCCTTGATGACGCTGGGTGAACTATCCAGCATCATAAAGACTAGCTGTGCAATTACGCTAAAATATCCCATTCCAATTGAATGGGCCATTCCAGAACAAGAGGCAAAAACTGTTCCGGTTACCAAAGGTACTAAATTGTTTTTTGTCAGGATGGTATCGCTCTACGACGGATTTTTTTTAAGGCGTAATATATAGCCTAAGTCAAAGTTACAAACTGTGGCATTGCAGTAATGAAACGTAGCAAAACATGGTCAAGACGAGGTAACGGTTTGTAGCCTAATTAAAAAAAACATTACAGTTGAGTTTGATATTTGAGATACTTTGATGACGTTGAAATCCCATCCTTCAATTTTTTTTGTTTTTGTATCATGTGATGTAATCCGAAATCGCAAAGTACCCAGTCTACCGGCATGGTGATTGAATGAGATATTTTACTGTAATCGCACGGCTGAGGGGTGAGTCCGGTTGACGATAGTATCGTGACATGACCGAGACGTCTTATTTCTCCATAGGTTTTGGTACAGCTGCAGCGCCTCTTTCGACAGGGAACTACGCAAATACCAAACAAAAACGAGACGTCTCGATAAAACGACGTCTCGATCGTAAACCGAACTCTAGGCTGAGTTTAGACAAGGTTTAAAATAGTACTTTCTATTTTTCACTTCAGCTTGTGTAAGTCTTTCCCATTTTAAATACAAGAAACATAGATTAGACCCCAAAAGGCAGTGGCGTGAATTGTGCTTTGCACTGACAGTTTGTGTAATACAAGGACGTTATAAATAAAGTTAAAGTTTCTACATTTCTTTTCACTGATCAAAAGTTACCTGACTGGTTTTTTGAACTAGGAAAAGAACAAGAATGTTAAATTTAATTCTTACAAAAAATATTGTACAAACTTCAACTTTGATTTAATTATTCTTGCACTAAGCTAGACGATTGCGTAACTTTGCAACTATCATCTTAATTTTTCTTTAAACAGTGCCTATTTCACAGGTAAAATAGGCACTAAACCCGTTTTCACCAAACTCTTTAAACGCGATCAAGAATTCGGTTTCAAAGCTTCATGTCTGCTCTGGTGCTAACCTCCACAGCTAAGTTAGAACTTGTAACAGACGGCTGCAAGCGTGTTCTGGTACTTTAAGCTCCATCAACTTTGTTTTGGTGAATTCGGGCTTAAAAATGATAGCTTTAAGTTGCGTTATCGGTATGAAAATGGGAACGGAGATCGGTGTGAAGTTAGGCGCAGAAACATGGTCCCATTTTAACAACAGGGTGGGGAAAGAATTAACCGCTCAGGTAGCCTCTTCTTTTGTCAGGGCAGGTACCTTTTCTTTTGAAGATAAAAGGTTCCGTTGTGAAAAAAAAAGGTGATCTCAATCGACTCTAGTTCTCAATAGAAACACTTTTCCTTACTAATCCAAATGATAAGGTTTGGAACAAAAAAAAAATGTTATTATAGTGCGTAAGCCCCCGTATTCTAGATAAATCTCTAAGAAATAAAATAAGTTCCCAAAAATTTTCAAAATTTTCGACTCAGCGAGTACTTGAATTTGTAGCTTAGTTAATTACAGCCGTACTGAGGGTAGAGCGTGGGTTCAAGTCCCGCCGAAATCGATTTTTTTTGGAACTTATAAAATTTCCTAAAAAATTAATTATTTTGATGAAATCTGAAAACGGTATTAATCGATATTATTTACCTCTACCCCGACGTTTCAGCAGGTACACTTGCTCACAAAAATTTCTCCCTTCACATCGACCTCTTTTCTCTTTCTAACTAATCTCAAAGAGACAGTCCTATCACGACAGAGGCGCTGCATCCTTCGTCCCCTCAGGAGCGTCCATAGCCATACTCTCCGAAGAGTCTTTGACCACGTCGCTGCGTTTGTGCTCATCCGCTTTGGCGCAAGCCTCTAGGACGAACTTGTTGAAGAGTTCTGGCTTGTCGAGGTACACGTGATGACCGGCTCCGTTGATCACCTGCAAGGATGAAACGTTGATTGATATTTCACACAGATATTGGTACAGATTCTTTATGTAAACATTAAAATAAGTTAAAATTAAAATAATGCAGTTGTCTACCCAGGAGCGCGAGCCGTACAGCACGGTCACAGGTAGAGTCGAGTCCAGCTGGTCCAGTACAACTAACCTGTACATAAGTGGTGGAGTGCGGGCGTCGCTCGGCCAGCACCTGCCCCGTGCAGTTGTCTACCCAGGAGCGCGAGCCGTACAGCACGGTCACAGGTAGAGTCGAGTCCAGCTGGTCCAGACGTTTCACCATGGGGTTCTTGGACCAGCCGTAGCCTGTCATTAGGGAGTGGAAAGCTGCTTCGCCGCTGGAACAATATTGATAGATAGTTGTGAAATTGAAAGGGATAGGATATTCCGCATGATAGAGTAGGACCAAAATGCGTGGAAATTGGAGAGAGACCAACCACTTAGGCCTAGAACAGGTCTCTCAGACCAGTCGGTCAGGTTTCAAAACTGCTTGTTATTATTTGTGAACTAGGAAGGCAAATATAAATTGTTTGCCTTACCAAGCCAAAGGGGTGAAGAGAAATCTGTCAGTGAATAAATTCCGGTATAACTGCGTCCGAGATGTATTTGACGTATTTTCGCGAGATGTCGGGCCGGGTCTTGGAGACCAGCCTCTTACGAGACCGGTCTCAGACCAACTAAAGTATAACTCACCTAGGAGACTGCGAGTTGCACTGGTAGATATACTCAGGTATGACGGTCTCTGCGTCCGAGATGTATTTGACGTATTTTCGCGAGATGTCGGGCCGGGTCTTGGAGACCAGCCTCTTACGAGACCGGTCTCAGACCAACCAAAGTATAACTCACCTAGGAGACTGCGAGTTGCACTGGTAGATATACTCAGGTATGACGGTCTCTGCGTCCGAGATGTACTTGACGTATTTCCGCGAGATGTCGGGCCGGGTCTTGGAGACCAGCCTCTTACGAGACCGGTCTCAGACCAACCAAAGTATAACTCACCTAGGAGACTGCGAGTTGCACTGGTAGATATACTCAGGTATGACGGTCTCTGCGTCCGAGATGTACTTGACGTATTTCCGCGAGATGTCGGGCCGGGTCTTGGAGACCAGCCACTTGCCCGCGGGCCCGGCTGCTCGGACCGCCCACAGAGGGTTCAGTGGCTGGACTGCGGTAGCCACTGCGCGGACCCAGAGTGGCATCTGTGAATCGTAATAAAATTAACACTAACAATCACACTAATATTTTCAAACGTAAGTTTAGATGGATAGATGGATGTTTGTTGCTCAATCACGCCAGAACGGCTGAAAGGATCTAGATGAAATTTGGCACAGAGATAGATTATAGTCTGAAATAGTACATAGGCTATATTTTATCCCGAAATTCCCACGGGAACGGGAATTACGCGGGTAAAAACGCGAGGCGCTGCTAGTAACAGTAATAAATAAAGTCGGATGAACCACACAACATCGTATCCACAACAGCCTATAATGGTCCACTGCTGGATGCATGCCTCCCTGATTTTTTATCTCGTGGGGGATAATGCCCGTAATCCCCATGCTGGGCATGAGGGTTAGGGATCGCAGTTCAGTGGTAGATCTATTCTGCAAGAGGCGCTGCTGCCCGCCCCCTGGTGTATGTCCCTTAGTCGCCTCATACGACACCCATGGGAAGTGTTGGGGTGGTGCAAATTCTAACCGGCACCACACGGCTTAATAGTTCTTATACCTACTGCAAAAGCAATATTATTCTTTAATTCACAGTATCAGACCGGAGTCAGGAAGTTGGTAACAAGTATCATTGGGCAGAATATTTACCTGGTACTTTTCGTAAGCGTTGCTAGGGCGTTCCGGGAAGCCCCATGGATCTGCTAAGACTAGATGACGGACCCTGCATGTAAAAAAGTTTATATTAATTAGTCGAACAGCGAAAGTTGTAAATCTCATGGACATTTCTCTTGAATTCAAGGTACTATTAATGAGCCATGCTTGACACAAGACACTTTTCAAATCCGGTAAAAAAACTACACAGAAATCTACACGAAACCACGTTATCGTGGCTCGCTCCGCTCGCCGTTAAAGTTTATTTTAGGGCAGTATTAAGACTTTAGATTGCAACTTGTTGACTCTACTTTGAACCTTGCACTGACCTCTCAGGGTATCTGATCGCGTACGCAGTAGCTATGTACCCTCCCAGACTGTGTCCCAACAGTATGAACTGGGAGAGGTTCACTTCGCGCCGCCATTCTTCCACCGACTCCACCCATTGTGCCTCCGCCTTGAGTGCGTCTGATGAGAACTTTGGACGGGAGCTGCGGCCGAAACCTGTAACAACAATCACGATTATACTCTACCAATAGGACTATTAGTGAATTGGACCATTCAATTCAATTTCCGAATGGCCCCATCATCCGGATGTTGGACCAACAAAAAAGTTACTATTTTAACCATAATATTGACATTGATGCAGTAAGCCAGTAATATGTCACACGTTTATAAATTATTTAATGAAAAACGCGTACGTTTCTTAAAAGATAACACAAGCTCTGTTTAGCAGAAGGCTAGATGATGCTGTGTGGTCCAGCTTTATATATATAAAAAATATCAATTTCGTTGTAAAAGTTCACTAATTCAGACGATTGTCAAGTCAAAATGCTTGGACAGGATGCAATATGCGAACTAAGAGACACTGATCTAAAAAAAATCCAGAAACATGGTATGAGTTTCATTGTAAGTTTAAAAAAATCGGTGTCTACACGTAGCTTATATCTTCGGCAAAGGCAAATATGTATCAAAATTGATTATATTTTAGATAAAAAAAATCATCAAACATAATTATGCAACTAATCTAAAAACTATTTTGGCGCTTTTGTACAGAATGGAATATTAGGTGTAGGAGTATAAGAAATATAGATATATTTGAACAGCAGTAGGATCTCAAAGATCATGGAACTGCTGTTTTTTTTCAAAATACCAGCCATTCACTGCCCATGCAGTCTCGGCGTGACACGGACTGCAGATCGACTTCTCTTGGGCCATAAAAGTGTTAGTTAAATAAATTTAATTGAATAATTGATACTAATTTGCAACTCACCTAACAAATCTATCGCATACACGGGCCTGGTCGCCGCGAAGGCGTCAAGATTGGGACACCAGAGCGCCAGCCCAGCGCCCATGCCGTGTAGCAGTACTATAGGAGTCTTCGACGACTCGTCGTTGAGCGATATTGTCCATATCTTGTCGCATTGTCCAACCACTGAGCCTATGTCCACGTAGAAACGCTTGTACGCTGTTTTTAAACCTGGAAAAAACTATGTCTAGTTATTAATAGCAAATAAGGTGAGGTCGTTTTTGAGCGCAGCTTCGCATATGTTTTTCAGGGATAAAAAATAGGGTACCCATATGTTATTATATTAAAGATCAAGAGCTACTACATCTATGCAAAATTTCGATCTGTTCGGTAGTTTTGGAGTGAAGAGATAACAAACTTGTAAACATAGGTACAAGCTTTCGCATTTGTATAGTGTAATTTTTAACCATGATTAGAGGATTATTATCCAAAAATAATTAGTGAGAAGTCGAGTGAAGAAGTCAGTAAACAATATATTTGGTTTATACATAGGTTTATAGCAACTTGACAATGTATTGTTGAAGGTCTAACTAAAGTTTAGACTGTCAACGTTCCACGAGTGTAACTACGCATTTATGAATCTTTATTTTATTACGGACACGTTAACCGCGACAGGAAACCCGCGACCGGTAGTCGAAGACAACAAGGCGGTCGCCACCCGTACAAAATTAAATGACAACTATGGGCCGCGGTCTCCTGTCGCGGTCGCAGCACGAACTGCCCTTACTACTTCACTGTGGCCGCATCGCATCCGATCTGTGGTTGGTGGTTTTATCATCGACCTCAATTTTGACGTGATTCATAAAATGTGTCACAGAATTTTTCTTTTTTTTACGAAATGGGGAAGAATAATTAGGTGGAACTAATTAATTAGTGGATTCTGCTTTTTCAGGTTATCTTAAAAGCAGATTAGGAGTTTTAAGACCATTTTTATTAAGCTATGAGCCTAGGTATAGCACATTGTAACCACCCTCCCCCTCTTTGTTCAGATTTTATATTTGACGACCTCTGTGGCGCGGTGGGCGAAGGTCTGCCTGCGACGCAGGAGGTTACGGGTTCGATTTCCGCCTCGGGACAAATGTGTGTACGATCTGCAGACATTTGTTCAGGGTGTTCTGGTCGTTTTCTATATATAAAAAAAAATATCTGTCTGTGTAATGTATTGTCTATGTATATCAGTTATGTAGTACCCATAACACAAGCTCTGAATGTATTCAGTAGTTTTAGAGTTTACTTTGACCAAACATCTTTACAACGGCACAACTTTCGCATTTATTATAATATTAGTAGGTAAGGAAGTACCTACTTCAAAGTAGTAAAGAAAGTGCTAAAACCCCCCAAATGTTAATTTCACGAGTAACTTGGCAAATATCCGTCAATGGTTGTACGATCACTAAATAAATTACTCTAATGGGTTTTTGGATTTCTGCCGAATGTGAACTAAATAGAGTTTTCAAGGTTGTTTGCTGAGTCGTCTATCAACGCCCACGTGCCAAATCTCTACGCTGGGCTTTAATAATAATGACGATACTGCGATTTTTATCTATTATGAACATTAAACTGTAATTAAACGTTAGGTCATCATCATCATCAGTGTATAGTAGTTCGCTGAAACCTTAGGTCGATCAATCAATCAAAAATGCTTTATGACCATAAAAACAAAAATTTACACTCAGAAAACATCAGATTGACGGTAAATAAATCGTCACTTTTTTTTAATGTTGCGCCGCGAATAATAATAATAATAAAGCCTTTTTATTTGCTAACTAATTATTACAATAATATACTTAATTATACAAATAAAATAAACACTAATTAGTTAGGCCCAAAATTAACATTGTTTTTAGTTTTTCAAGGTTATTACAAAAGACACCCGAGATAACTACCTCTTTTTATGTACGTGTTACACAGATGGTAAGTTTATCTAAATAATGATACCAAAAGCTCGATTCTATGACAATAGGTTTATGAGATATTGTTGCGTGAACGCAGCCCTTCCGTGCTTGCGGCTTGGTACTGAATTACTGATACTGGAAGCAAGAATCATAAAAAAGTATAAAACCGAAGAAAATTTGGTCCCTGAAGGGCAAGCCGAGCCGGTATCATAACCTGTTAGTTTACTTATCTCTTATTAGTCAACTTGCAAATTCACAAAAGATAACCCTTATCTACTGGTTTTGTTATTATTATACCTGACTAACTTTTACCCCCGACTTGGCTTAAGTGGGGTACCTGTAGGCTTAGCACGGGATTATTCTTTATGGTAGAATAGACTATAATACAAAATCTCCTAATTTTACACAACATAGAGAAAAACACAGAAACAGCTGCACAAACAGGCCGTATCGCTAAGAACGATTTCTTCCAGGCAACCTTTGGATTGACACAACTGAGACGACCTCTGTGGCGCGGTGGTTGAAGGTCCCCCTGCGGCGCAGGAGGTTACGGGTTCGATTTCCGCCTTATTTGTACGATCTGCAGGTATTTGTTCCGGGTGTTCTGCTCGTATTCTATGTATAATAAAAAAATATCAATGTAATGTATTGTATTATGTATATTAGCTATCTAGTACTCATAACACAAGCTCTGCTTAGCTTGGGGCTAGATAACCCTGTGTGAATTGTCCAGCATTATTTATTTATTCACTTATTGTACAGGTAAAGACCGTCACTATCATAGACTTGTATGTACAATGATGATGACCACGATGATGACATTAATGTCATCGCATCGTCATAGATTGCGTTGAAGGAATGTACAATGAGGAAATGAAGTTACAAATAATTTACGCTTCCGATGACAAAGTCACGTTATTTTTCTCAATTCTACCCTAGAAAACAATCCCTAAGTTTGCCCTGCATTACAAAGCGTAGCTCTCAGGGATAATGTATCTACAGCACACCTTTGTCCCGTCCGCGGTTGAACGTGGCTTCCCAAACGAGGTGGGTTTGCCATGACCAGCGCGCTTGGCAGGTTTATTGGTGATCAGTGTGATCATAGTGGAGGCGTTAAAAATACACAGAAGGTAGCTGTTACTCTTCCTCTGTTAGTTTCCCTTAGTCGACACCTATAACATCCCCGGACTGGGTTGGAGAGGTCGATTCTTACGAGTGCACCACAGCAGCGGCGGTAGCTAAATTTGAAAGTATGTCTGTCTATCTCTGTCTGTCTGTCTGTTACCTTTTCAAGCCTAAACGGCTGAACGGATTTTAATTCTTAAGGGGCTATGACGCCATTTCGTGAATAGGATAGACTTGTATCCCATAGATTATAAGGTATTTTTTTAAAGCTTTATCGATAAAGATGACGGAGAAAAATTGAATGTAACCCATATTTGCCCATTTCACATCTATCGCCAACCTTAATGAAATTTGGCAGGGTGGTAACTGGAATCCCGGGGACAGACATAATACTTGACAAGCGCGCGCGAAGCCGCAGGCAGCTAGTTATAATATATTTTCAGAATCGGACCAGGTCGTTCTGGAGGTGAGTACTCTGGAGGTTACTCATTCATTAGACACAAAGAAGACTTACAAAACAAAGAAATTTCTATATCATTGAGATACGTACACCACACAACACTAAGATAAGACAACAGCTGTAATTGTCCAGATAACATTGCAATCGTTGCTTCAATCATTTTGTCGGGTTGCATCCCGGATACGGAAGAACGGATGACATCATACGATATGGATTCGGCGACAGCTGCTCGCAACTTCAATTCGTAAATTAATATGTTCACATGTTCACTAATACCAAAAATGTTGAGTGATATTTTTTGTATTTTCGATATTATATTGATAGTGTGTGTCTGTAACTAGACAATGTAAGCTATGTTCCTTATCAAAGAAAACGTAATATATTGTTGTTTTTGATACAAAACAAATAGAACGAAAACATGTCATCATCGACATAAAAATAAGCAAAATAGCAATTTTTATATTTTTGCATGCCTTCATTTTTTTATAGGTGTGCCTATATTATTAGGACAAAAAACAACAAGGGACCTAGATAAATACTATTCGAACACTATAAGCAACATGATATGGTGGAAATATGCTCGAATTACAAATCATTTTGGTTGTACGTTTGTATATAGGCAAATCATTATCCGCAGGCCGCTTCTTAATGGACTTTATTTACACCTATCTAGTACTTAAATGTAATAAAAAACCTTGTTTTTAAAGTCGCTTCTAGCCGCGGCTTTACATGCGTTTTTCCGAGATAAAAAGAAGTCCAGTACACTGTTGATGATGTCTCCCAGTCGATTTCGGCTACGGTGCCTGAGTTACTGGGCGTCTCGCACTATTTACAGGGTGTTGATCGACTTTGGTGCGCTCTTTGGTGGTTCTACGTACACTATCCTAATTATTATAAATACAAAAGTTTCGTTGTGAAAATGTTAGGCTACAACGACAAACTGCTGAATGGATCAGCTTGAAATTTTGCATAATTATATAAAGATCTGGACCTGGAAGGCCTAGGCTTTTTTCCAATAAAACCAGTTCGAAGCTGAGGGCAGCAATTAGTAATATTCTTCGAATTTTAACAGGTTCTTTCAGAGCTTCATGCAAGTAGAAGACTGGGTTGAAATTGTGTGAATTTCAACCCAATACACTGTCTTCTACTTAGATTACCATTGCATGCCCCTGGTTTTCCTGCTAATTTAAACGTCTGCAGTATAGGAAGTTAGCAGTTTATCCCAGAAGGGGGAATAGACAAGGGCACTTAGCACGCACGGTCTCGCTAATAAATGCTAATAGGTACTGTCAGCATAAAACGAGAAAGCCACTGGTAAGGTAATTTTTTTAACCGGTGGTTTTTAAAAGTAATTTAATAAGGTTTTGTTTGATTGGATAATGGGCCTCCAACTGGCGGCAAATCATATGCTTCTAGACAAAAATATCAAAAGCCGAACTCCCAGATGCAGCTGGTCTTCAAATCATATAGCGCAGAACTAATAAACGCACTCATAAGATCAGAAACAAGAACTAAATCAATTGTATAATGTCACAACGCTCTACAATTCTTTCTGAACACATTAAAGTCAGCATAAAGTGGACAGAGAGTCGATCCTGTCCAGGCAACATAAATGCAGACAGACTAGCAAAGGAGGAGCGAGACTGACCCCAACAAAACAGGACAATTCTCTCAAACCCGCCCACAGCAGAAGTCAAAAATAGACTTAAGAACTAAACTCGGAAAAAGAACACCTAAACCTTAAAATGGGAGCGTCCAGACTGAAAACACACTAAACCAATATTCCCTTCTAAAGATAGAAAAATAACACACACTATGTTCAAAATAAGCCGCGAGGACCTAAGAACAATGGTGGGCGATGTGGGTATCATATCATCACAGGCCACTGTGAGCTGAACCGTCATCTATTTAAGACGGGAGCCACAGACAGCTGCCTGTGTCGTGGCTGCTTCCAGGAAAAGAAAAGACTGTGGAACATGTTGTGGTACACTGCACGGCCACAGAGGAGGCCAGACAGAAAACGAGATTGAATAGTATCACTATCCACAGAAAAGCTGAAAGGAAGCTGTCAATCACCAAAAGTCCTGCTCCGGTAGTTTAAGGAGCTGATGGGCTGGTAAGGGCCTGGTTAGAGGCAAAGGGACAATGCACATACACTCCTATGCGAGATGCAAGTGCAGATCTCCCTTAGAATTAGAAGGTTTTGTTTTGTGTCTCAATTACAAATAAATAAATAATGCTGGACAATTCACACAGCATCTATCCCCAAGTTAAGTTAAATAGGGACAACTATTTTGATTTACGTATTTCCGTCTTAGATGTCTAATTTTGTAAGAAATAACCAAATAAACCATGTTTTAGTATACAGTTAGTCAGTTTTTTTTTATAATTAACAAATAATAGACAAAACATGTCCAGCAGTGGACGTGTATGGGCTGATATGATGATCATGATGATGAGACAAAACATTGACAACAAAATGGGGTATCGATTATTTTTGGACAACCTTGAATACCTTGACCTCGAATTGCATCAACATGATTCCTATATAGATTAATTATAATAGCTATAGGCCGAATTTTACTTCAATCTATAGCTATAGGTAGCTAATGACGGTATACACAAATTACAATGGGAAGGTAATTTGTGATACCAATGTGGAGCCCGCCATGAAATTGACTAGAATAATAGACTACACACACAAAAAACCTTGGCTAAACTGCTGTAAGTTTTATAAATCATCATGACTAGACGTATTTTTGTGGCTTCGAATAAATAGGTACCTAACCTACGTTAAGTTCTCGATTCTTGTATCGGATCGAAGTTATGTGAGGTAAGGACTAGTGAAGCAGGTAGGTAGGTATTGAAATTATAGCTGATTTGTTTCTGCCCGCGGCTTCTCACACGTTTTTTCCTATGGTCACACACAACGCTGGATGGATTGATGGTTTGTAACTATGTACTTCACGACAGAACTAGTGACTAAACGGATTGAGCTGAAATTTTACATAATGTAGGTAGGGCTTGATCTAGAATAACATAATATAAGCTATCTTTTATCCCACAGACCAGTACCATGGGATATAAATCACCTTAGAGGTTGATCGTTTCGTGTTGGCGCGAGATTGTAGTTTTTGTTTTTTACTTTTTTCTGCGACCTACAAGGAATAAAACCAACGGAAACGTTATTTGCCGCAATCGTTAAACAATTCTATGAACCCTTAATAATCGAATTTCGATTCAATTGGAGCGCATTTCTCAGATTTTCCCTAATGCTCCAAAAACACAGTGCAACATTATTTCGTTTTCTATTGTTAGGATGTAGGTACCAACGAAGGGACTAAGTTCTTTCAGTAAATGGATCTTTTCAGAAAAAGGTTCTCGCCACAACACAAATGTTTTTAAAATCTTTAAACGTTTTCTTAGAAACAACCAGTATGTAGTTTATTAGGCACTGCCTTAACAAAAGTCTATTCATCATGACTTGCCGTTCTCTAATTGAGTACACTAAGTCTTATAGAGATATGCACTCACATGATAATATCCTCTTCTCGACATTTCGTAACATTTCATCAGACTGACGGGTCCAGCTGAGCCAACCACCAGTCCAACTGAAATGAGAATCACAATTAGTTAAGTTTATTATAAACGCGAAGGTTTGTGTGTTTGTTTGTTGCTCCTTCGCGCTTAAATGATTCGAATGAAATGGACGTTCATGTGCAAATAAGTCTCGCTTTTGACCGGTTTTTTGACTCTGAAAGATTTGTAGGACATATTGAGTTTAGTAGGTAACTATAATTATAATACATAGGTCCTACACGGCAAATGCGATATTTCCATTATGTACCTGTTGAGGCTTAAACCTGTTGGGTGATCCATTAAATTTTAAGGGTGCCGTAGTCAACAAGGATTTTGGATTCATCTAAGGTATTTTGGATTGTGAAAGAGGAGACAGAATAGGCTGAAAGAGTAGAAGAAAAATACATGCCGATAATAGTGAAGAACCCATCTAGCGTGGGATAAGGTCCAGAAGAAAAAGAAGAGTGAGAGAGAAAAAGGAACCCTTATACAGGTGTTCTCCTTCATGATTGGAAAAGGTTTAACTATGCCAATCTCACTATCGACTGGCCTTGTTAAACATTATCAAAAAGGTCATAATATAACAGTTCTAGCATAATATTTGTGTACAGACCGTTCCCGTCGATTTTGTCAGAGTACATCACCGTAAATAAGTGTAAAATAAGTGTAAATAGTGCCGTGATGTACCCACTCGACTTTCGCTACTGGTCAGGGTACCGAATAGAATACCCCGTAGGTCTGAACAAATAATTATGCTGGCCAATCCACATAGCGTCATCTAGGCCCAAGCTAAGCAGTGCTTGTGTTATGGATACCTTGGGAATTGGCAACATCACGGCGGGGGGACATCATACGATGAACGTTCTGTAGTTTCAAAATGTACGTCGAGTACGTACATTTTGAAACTACATAATGTAGACCGAGAATGATAGCGCCGATGTAAAATGAATGAAGCGACGAATAAGAATGTAAAGAACCAAAACAGTAACACAAAAACCAAACGTAAAACATCAAAAGCAACAAAACAAAACCAAGAATAATTGATGTGATGAGTCATATTATTGATGAGTCATATTATTGATGAGTCATATTATTAGATAACTAGTTTTCTGTGATTCTATTTTTGTTGATATTATACACAATGGTACTGAATCAGTTTTATCTAAAAATACCACATTTTGACTGGCGACCTGCAAAAGACTGAAGGCAGATGCTGGATGCTTCAAGCTGAAGACAAAGTGCTATAGCGCTCATCGGAGGCCTATGTCCAGCAGTGAACAAGAATACGCTAGGGCTAGTATGACATAATATGATGATGATAAAAAACCGGGTTTGAATTCCGGTACAGTTGGATTAACAAAGAGACAGTCTTAAACAATTTTACATTACAGACAAAAAATCGGTTACAATTTTGTTGTTGAATCTGCCGGCACGTAAATAATAATAGTACCTACAAAACCGAGTTTATTTTTGGTTGGCTGCTCTGCTAGGTATTGAGAATTGTATAACATTGTGCAATAATGTTTCAGGACAAAAAAAAACATAAAACATCCATCCAGTCATAGACTTTCATTGCGACATTTTTTGCAGTCCACTGCAATCATCAGTGCTCCTGATGGATTGATGACATGCGACTGTCTGGGCGGGAAGACGCACGCGCCTAGTGCAATCCGCCGCTGCAGTCCCGAGACAACCGCCGAAGTGGTTGACGGCTAGCCGCAAGTCAAGTGCATCGATATCATGCGGTTTCATATGAAAAAGGAGAGAAGTTGCGAAAGTGCGGCCTGCCGCGCCTGCCGCAACGGCACGCCGCCGCCCGCCGCATCACGGCCAGACGCTAGTGCGTTTCAGGCCTAACATCCACCCACAGTCACAAGATAAGCTAAATGATGGAACATATAATTATATATTATTTGCTTTTTTAAAATATGTAAATAATGCTGGACATTTTACACAACATCATCTAGCCCCAAACTAAGCAGAGTTTGTGTTAAGGGTACTAGATAACAGATAGATATTTACCGAGTATACAAAACATAGGCATATAGAAAGATTATTTAAGATTATTTATCGGGTATTTATCGCGTACCTTCTCCTTTTCCTTTTTTTTTTAGGGGAAAAGAAAGCAAAAGGTACGCGATAAATACCCGATAAATAATCTTAAATATGTTATCAAATCTCGAAAATTTAAAAAGTTTTAAAAAGTTATATTTGATTATGATATATATACATAATTGTAAATAAAATACTGAATAAAATAATGACAGAAGCTTGTATGATAGCTATTTGATATAGTATTTATTCTTACTTCCACAAATAAGACAGTATATATCCAACCCATGTCCCGCTTAATAAGCTGCTGCAAGTTAAAACAACCACAAAATATCAATACACAAATTAATATCAATTCTTTCCAAATAAATACTAAATCTTAAAAGACAAAGGACTTTATTAACATGCAGAAATTAATTTTTCTTGTACATGTAGACGAGGCACCCAGGAGCCCAATTCTGCTAACAAATGCCTTTCCTATCATAATGGTATTGTCGCTGAATCATCACTTTTCGTCACATAAAATTCTTAATAACATGAAAGAAAATCTTGATATTGTGTACGGTGCCAATGGAGGAATAGTTAAAATGGATTTAACCTTGACACTTTTGCAACCTCTATCCGTAGTTTCTTTTATTTAAGGTACTAATTGATTACTAAATAAAATACATTCTTTGACAATAACATAATCATAGTTAACTGATTAGTTTATTAGGAAAGGGGCCCAGATCTGCCATTTTGTGATTCTGTAGTATTTTGTTATAATAATAATAATAATACTTTATTTCAGGTAACAAAGAAAGTGTACAAAAGTAACTTAATTAGGGCCCATATAATAAATACCTTAGAGACTAACATAGATAAAAACATTAAAAATTAACCGAGTCATCGACGCTCCGATGACGCACCTGATGAGGGACAATGATAAGGGAGAAAGATAGTTTAGAACTGAGCTAAAAATTTCTTAGAAATAAACAAACAAAATAATGTACTTAAAACCAATTTAAGTACATTATTTTGATATGGATGATATTAAAACAAAACTAAAATATAATACTACATTAAACCGAAGATGTGGATTAGGTATTAATAAAATTGGTGAGGTTTATGAATTTTCATTTTCATGCATACTGATGCAAAATTAAAAATAAACTGTTAAAAAAATCAGTAAAATAAACAACATAACATCATGCCAGTAAACAAGAACTTGCTTATTGAAAACCATTGAAGATTGTTTTTGTTGAATTATCTGAAAGAATTACAGAGACCTAATAAAAATCTGAACAGTTTATGATAGAACACTATCAGGATAAATATTAGTTAGGTAAGCAAATTTATGTATGTAACTATGTCCAGCTGGTATAGGCTGATGATGACGATGATGAAGCAAAATTGCTGAGCAAAATTCATAAACATAAGGAACAAGGAAGTAGATGATGATCACGATCAGGCAGTAGGGAATGGAACTATGAACATTAGTAGGAAAGAAAAGTACACAAAATGATAAAGTCCATTTCAAGTAAGAAAAGAAAAGTTACAGAAATGTTCACCTTTACTTCATGCATTAGAAACTGACAAGGATATCATTCTTACATCCAATAAATGTTTTCTTTTATTTTTTCATGAACAATTCCAGTTCTTAGTTAATTCACTGCAGGAGAATCAAAGAAAAAGTGAACCTTTTGTTTTTTTGTGAAAGGGCTATGTATAGGTACCTATTACAAAATAAGTAGGCTGTATTTACCTCAAACAGGATAAAATGATATGATATATGAATGGCATAAGATACTGCTTCCAAATGAAACACGGTGGATGCAACTTGGGCATAACAATAATGACCTGCTTTTTCTAGCTGATGAACCTACAAACAAGAAAATCTATGATAGAAATGCCTCAGTACTTTCATAGGGTTTATAACAGTTTCAGAAAACAGCCGCATAGAATAATTGCCAGAAAATTGCGCAATAGGCTGCAGAGAAATGCGTAAAATATAAAAAGATTCGAATAGCTACCTGGTTTCAGATTTTGCCAAATTTAGTTCACTTTCCATTTGGCCACTTGTATCAATTTATACACATATCACGCACACGTCTTTCATCTATCTGAGTAAATTTTTTTTGAGTTTTATTTCGAGTGTTTTCCCAATGTGGAAAATAAAAATGCCAATGATGAATGAAAAATACAACCAGGAACTCAAAATCTAACTAATCCTAACTTGTCAATTTTGACGTCTTCTTTTGATGATCCACAGCTGACATCTGTCATAATCCAAGTTATTAATCAATCTACAGTCCGACCAAAAAGAGTAGAAAATAAATGAGGGCGCCACTAATTATTACATGTTTTACATGGTATCACCATATACTACGGCAAAACGTATTGATACTTGATATTGTTAAAACATGCAGTTTTTGTTTTACTATTATGCTCATCACATAAATGTTGATAAATGTATCACATAATGTTTGTCCTGGATATGAATCAAACCCACTATATTATATACAAACATTATAGTAATTAAATCTTTTGTAGACCAAAAGCGTTTGTCCATTGCGCCAATACCGAGACGTTAAACGATCGATACCAATTTTATTTTATAGTATCGTAGGTACCTAGGTACTTCGGCAACGTCAACTAGTTGGACGAACGCTCTAAGCTGTGAGGTGTGTGAATGGGAATTTATGAATTATTTTGGGTTTCTAGTCTTGCGCCATAAACAAAAACATTTTATAAGAGCAATGATGTCCAAACTAGTCCTATGACACTACCTACCTAGAAAGAAAGCAAGAATATTTTGTATACTCAGAGGGGGATAAACAAAGTAAAAGACAATTTTGTTGAATAATAATATTCTAAATCATACATCAATCTAGTGATTCAAAGTATAGATATTCAACACCAGACATCGATTCTTCATCAGAATGTTGTGGTAGAACACAATTAGAAGTCCCTGCCATATCATCATTTTCATCTTCACTCTCCGATTCCTCGCTTGAGCTTTCAGATTTTCCTGCAATAAAACAAGTATCAAAAATAATTGGTTGCACTACAAAATAAAATACTATTCAATGAGACAAAGATAAACAATGATTAATTAGTATGAATTACATGGATTTTGGATGGATTTACAAGATTCTTTTAATAAATTATAACAGTTTACTTCCAGTGCTATTCTTTTTAACCAGCTACTTACCGGTCAAATCTGCTGTTCATTTATAAACGTCTTCTAAATCAGTCAGCAGCTTCCCGGCTTGGTACTCGGTCAAACATCTCCTAAACACTTTGTAAATAATGTCCACTGCGTATAGTTTTATTCATTTTGCTAATATTTGGCGATTTATGCGATTAATTTGCTTTCATGGAAGTAACAACCAACAAAACAAACAAACATAAACAAAGAACTCGACTCGACCGAAAATGACATTGTTTGGAGTGTTGCCGCTAGCGGAAAATTATTCTGGTTAGTCCAACAAATAAAACAGCAAGATTTCAAAAAAAAAAATTACATCTGTTTTTTAAATTTTGTATAAGTAAATACTTATTACTAACGGGCTGATGATGATGATGATGAAATACTTATTCTATTGATATGAAAATAAAATTTCATAGGTACATAAATACCTACCTATTATATTTTTTTTGTTTTATCATTGGGTGGTTGAAAATTGTATATTATTATCTCAACAAAACGTTTTGAATGTTTCAATTTTGTAATTAAAAGTTAGATTTTTTAGGTATCTTAGCTAAAGACGTGCATATAATTTTGCAAAGAAAAGCTAAGTCAGGCGACAAATTCACTATGGCGGAAACACTGGCCTTTCATAAAGAGTTGCCAGCTTACACTAAATTTTAGTTCCTCGATAATTAATTTCTACTCTTTGTGGTCGGACTGTACGTGCTGCCATAAATGAGTATTAGCTGCCTTCCATCATTTTGGACTGAGTTTTGGACTTTGAGCTGGCGGAGCTGGCAACCCATAGGTTCGGTTTATTTCGTCTATGGTTCGGCTGTCACCTCGGACGGAAGAAATCTCTCCACACAACGGTTTAATTTGGGACATCTATTATAGGTGCTCAGCGTCAAAGAAATCGAACGGAAAGGCTGATTAACATATATAAGAAATCAAATTAAAAACGCGCGAACTAATGCCCGCGTTTTCTATGTTGCAGAACTTAAAAATGTAAAAAGTACAGCGTAAGTATTATAGCGACTGAAATTTCCCTCGTCCCTGATAGCGACTACCTATAGGTATTGAAAACAGGTACCTAAGTAGGTACCAACTAAAAGTATTACTCTTGTGTTTTTAACGTCAAGTCTACTGCGGTCTGCGATGGATCATCAATCCGCATGCCAAGCGTGGTGATTAAAAAGGAAGTCCCTATCCCTACCTAACCAGTACCTTAATAATTTGATTGTTATAAAAAAAGAATAAACCGACCTCTAAACAATCAGACACAGGACCTTCGTTCGCAGCCACCGTGCCTCACTCAGAGGTCGTTAAACATTCTAAATTAGTATTAGGCGAATTTTAAGCTGCAGTAGCAAGCGGAAGTGGCAGTGGGCTGGCCATATCTCGAGAAGAACCGACAACCGTTGTTGGGGTAAACGTGTTCTTGAGAAGAGACCGCGACTCGGCAAACATAGTGTAGGACGCCCTCCGACCAGGTGGGATGACGATTTGCGAAAGACTGCTGGCAGATGCTGGATGCGGCAAGCTGAAGACAAGGCGCTATGGCGCTCATTAGGGGAGGTCTATGTACAGCAGTGGACCAGTATAGGCCGATGATGATGATGATGAATTTTAAGAGTAAATCTGGAGTAAATAGATATACTTCAATTTCGTATTAATTGAATTTATATTTATTTAATACCAACCCATAACATAATCTCCTTACACGGAGTAGATTTTTTATTGATACATTTTAATAGTAAATAAATAAATAAAATTACAATAACAGAATAAAACAATCAAACATTTTAATTAACAAAGTTTTTGAGTAGCAAAGAAATCCTTTTCGATCGAGAGTGGTGAAAAAATATGTTTATCTTTTTAATTTGAATTCCTAATGCCAACGTAGCCGCAGCTTATGTATAGATTTCGAAAAAAAGAATAAAAATGTTACGATACGATAATTTATTTAATGTAGAAAATGGCAAGAGGATGAAAATGAGAAAGTATACGCATATTCAAAATTTGCTTTATTTTATCAGCAGTCTTGGTTGTCTTGAGGCTATCGGCTTTACAGGCGACTCTATAAAAAAGACAAAAAAATAATATTAGAAACTAGCTACATAAAATTTATCACATCGTGGATGGTAGTTAATTAAATAGAGTATTTTTTAACAAGGACTAGACCACTTCATTATAGACGAGGTTGGTTATACTCCCGACTCCCGAGCGTAGTGAGGAAGGATGACAAGACTGAGTTACTATGGGTGATTTTGTACCGAGTTAAAAACAATACTTTGACCCAAAGAGTAAGAGTGTTACCAAAAATAGAACATTTAAAACTTACCTTCAGTAAATATACCCACGGAATATACCTCATCGATTAGTCTTAAAATACTATATTTCATGTGATTTCGACCGCAATAGACAGAATCATATTGATTATTTTTTTGCCCTTCTGTTAAAGTAGTAAACAAAATATTTCAGAGATTTCGCGCTGAGATAAGTACCAACTTTTTTGTGTCTTTGTTACGCACAACGCAAATTGTACTATTGTACTGTTAGTTTTAATTTTAGAAATAAGGTTTATTTTTGTTATTTATTTAAGTGCAATAAAGTGTTATTATTATTATTATTATTATAACGCAAAGTTACTAGTTACCTACCACAGATGTACTAGGGATGCTAACGCATCTACCTACCTACACATTCTACCATCGAGGAGGAATCACCATACAAAACACAGATTTTTAAGTACAGTACTATACAAAACATCCAACAATGACCAAAAAGGCACTCTCAGTTCCTTTTTTAAAAAAAAATTTTTGTAAATGGAAAAACAAAAAGTTGAGTCTTACTTAATACAAGAGGACGAATGTTTTGTACTGGCTGAAGATTTCAAACAAAAATTAAAGAAAAAAAAAATTGATTTTTGATTTTGATAATCCCTAGGGTTAAAAAGATTTTTTTTAAACAAATTTTACGTCCGCTAAATCCGCTGTAATGAATGACACACTTTTTGAGCAAGACAAGTAAAAAAGCTAACTTTCACTTCGCAGAGAAAATAATCAATCTGATTTTATCTGTTGCGTGCGTGCGGTCGAAATCACTTGAAATAATAATATGTATTTTAAGACTAACGACAAATTCGTGAAGTAGAGAAGTAAAATCGGTGTGGAATATTTACTGATGGTAAGTTTTGACTTTTTTTTTTCTTACACTCGAAGGTTCTAAATGCTCTAAGACTCGCAGTGAAAAGTATCGTGTTTCACGCGGGTCAAAACCACCCATTATAACTCTTGTCATCCTCAGTGTAAAACAACCTCATCCATAATGAAGTGGTTTAGTACCCCTTGTTCAAAATTATACTATTACTTTACGTAGTAGGTACCTACTAGGTACAGAACCTCTCCCAACATTCGGTTTTTTGAGGCGAATTTGCTTTTTGAAGTTTATTTTCGTACTACAGTATTTCGCCCAGTCTTCGTCTTGTCTTGTGTCACAGAATACCTTATTATTCTTGTCTTCATGGCTCTACTAACTGGAGTGGTTAATATTGGCAGTTCCTAGTTACCTCAGGGCCGACATGTATGGCCAGCATCACGTCAAACTCGTTTGCTCCGACGTAGATCTGTGCTTGTCCATTGCCGTCCACTGTCACGGACTTGCCTTGGCAGCTGTTGCCTACTTTGAGGCCAGAGATCACGTCGCAATAAGTACCAGCGGGCAGGCACGTCTATAATAGAAAACCAAAGTACGCTAATAAATTATATAAAGCATTTGTATATCTAGGTAATGAAATGAGGTCAGAGAGTAGATCTGACCTCATTTCACTGATCAAGCTATGTGTAGAGAACAAGATAATAACGAACTGGCAACACTTAAAACCACAGCAATGAAAAATAGAATGGAATAAGCGATGATCATCGAACCACTTAGATTTACCTGCAAGTTTTGGTTGAGATCCCAGAGGTCAATGTTAAATGCTATGAAAGCGCGGTTGCCTCGACAGAAGGCAATCTGGTTGCTGCCGTTGTCCCACCAGTTGCTGAGTGGAGTGTTGTTGGCGGCGTTCCTGAAGCCAACCATTCCGTAGATCTGCCTCCAGCGGTGTTGGCAAACCCAACCGTTGCCGCATGTGTCATCCTACACAGTTTAAAACAATTATGTGTACTCACCTATTTCAATAAAATGCAAATTTCAATTTCATCATTATCACCTAATCGTCGACTATTCAAATGGTTCTTTTGAACCGCGGTGAGCCACGATCACAGATGGGTGATCCTAGTCATCAATACTTCGAGAAATGCCTACTCCTCTGAGATGCCTATATCAGCTTTTTCGACGTCCACATCAAAATGGAATATAAAGAAATAGAACTTACAGAATTAATTGAAGGCGAAACAATATTTCCATCTCTATCCATCGGTGGTCCTACTTCAGAATCCCAAAAGTCAAAACTGCTCATGACCTGTGGTTCCCCGTACGGATGGGCTAATAGGAACGCTATGGCCCCCTTGTACGGCCGTGGTTCTTTATAAGTGAGGATGCCACCGCCGCCGCCGTGGCCTCGTTCGTTATCGTGGTTGTCGATGAAGGTGAGAGCATCGCTGTGGGCGAGGAGGCCCCAGCCGGGACCCCAACTGGATAACCATCTGGTAAAGGAAAAGAAGCGTCAGCAACCTCCACTCCTAGAAGTTTTTAGCTTATTAGAATCACATAGAGACTGATTCCTTGTACTGGGCCAACTTACTTACCTAAGTTGGTTATTCCCTCTAAAAGCATTGCTTAATTCCATGCCCGCTTTAAACTCAGTGACGGCTCCTATAGGCGTGTACTCGTCTCGACTTATAGCCTCGGTTCCGTAGTCGATGACCTCCTGGTATATGTAAGGACGAGCATTGGAAGGGAACCCATGCTCTGTATTCAGATTATGGAGACGATCGTAGATGATGCGAAGGTCTTCTGGCCACATGTGCTTTGCTGCGTCGATTCTGTGGAGATTTATTTTGATAAAGACGACGGGGATCACGAAGGGTGAAAATTATGTGGTTCAGCTCATAGAGTCTTCTAAAAATGCTTGCCTGAATCCAGCCACGCCATGGTCTATTAGTACATTCATGAAGTCAACGATCATGTCTCTGACGTGCTCAATGCTTTGGTCCAAGTCCTTTAATCCCACTAGTTCGCAGTTACGGACCTAAAAATAAATTATGTCATAATCACAAGGCCCTTAACAACAATTACAACAATGCTTTTTTTGTTTAAAATTTAGGCAGCAAGCCGTTAGAACGAGCTCAGTTTCCGAACAATCAGCATAATGCATATAGGTAAAAAAAAAACATTTATTTCCTTATACACTACAGAATAATACAAATCAGACTTTCAATTAAACGTACTTATAACAATACTATAAATAAATAATACTGGACAATTCACAAAGCATTATCTGGCCCCAAGCTAAGCAGAGCTTGTGGTATGGGTACTAGATAACTGATAAACATAATATAATATAATACAATACATAGATAGATATTTTTTATTATATATATTTAGTATGAGTAGATAATTAGTTTGTGTTTTACCCTCCATGCATCGTTAGCGTAATCGATGCCGTTAATAACGCAGTGTGGCCAGTTGAAGTGGTCCCTTGTGAAGGGCACTGCAGGGTAGTCCCAGTTTTGGAATATGCCTGTGTTACCAGCTGTCCCTACGTTCTCTGGAGGCTCGCCAGTCATGTGGTTTATAACGGCGTCTACGTAGATCCTAGGATTAAAAAGTACCTAATCAGTGACAAGAAGTACTACTTGTAGAAGCTCAAGTACAACCTAGCTACTGATTACGCTACTGTATTTGATTGTTTGGGTTACTAGGGATATTCTGCCATAATCACCACGATTCCGTAAGATTTCCGTAAGAGTTTTTTCTAAGAAAGAGAAGTAAATTGATTGGACACCGCTGCGAAGCGTGGTGCTTACGGCAAAAAGATTGGTGATCGCAATAGAGGTGTTAGAAATAAACAAAGGGACCTTTTTGTGCCCTGCCCTTCATCTAAACATCAACTGTTACGAAATTCACAAATTGAGTTGAGTAGGCTAGGTAGGTGCCCTATCAACATAGATAAATTAAACTTATTGTCCATGCTATCAATTAAGTCTGTCTTTCAGTGGTGAAAAATAAATGACATTTACCTGACTCCTGCTGCATTACACCTTCTCACCATTTCAGCAAACTGGCGCTCGTCTCCAGACCTTGTATGTAGTACGTATGACATCGGTTGGTATCGCTCCCACCATGGCCGGTTGTATGACCAAAGCACTACATTCTCGTTCGGAGGAGAAATCTAAAAATAATTTAATGTTTGCCTATTACTTGAATTTCTACTGAGAAGTGGATAAGATGTGTGGCCTTGAGGCTCATTAACATAGAAGACACAATGTGTAAGCTTTTATTTTATGTAAAATAATTCTAACCTGAATACCGCCAAATCCTTTTGGTCCAAGGAAGCGTTCGCATTCGTCAGCAATATCATCCCATTTCCATTCAAAAAGGTGGACATTAACAGACCTGCCTTCGGCATAGTAAGGATTTTTATACGCCCTGACTACTGAAGTGACACTAAGAACCACTATACAAAACAGCAATAATTTAGGATTTATCTGAAACAAAATCAAACTTTAAGCATATCATTATCATCATCATCAGCCTATTTTGGTCCACAGCTGGACATAGTATTAAATTAAACTTTAGAGCATTTATTACGCTCTAAGAATTGAATACATATTTATCATTTACTAGCGGTCCGCCCCGGCTTCGCACGGGTAGTTATTTTAGCAATAAAGCTCAAATTGACTACGCTTTAGTTACAAATCAAAAAAGAAGGGCTATTTTTAGGGTTTTTCCAGCAATAATTCTAATTTTTCTCGCCGTAAAAACCATCCTTGAACTTCAACGAACATTTTAAAAAAAGATTTGGCCAAATTGGTCCAGGCGTTGTTGAGTTATGCGCTTACCAACACATTTTGCGATTCATTTTTATATTTTAAAAAAAGATTTGGCCAAATTGGTCCAGGCGTTGTTGAGTTATGCGCTTACCAACACATTTTGCGATTCATTTTTATATTATAAGATAGATGTATTCTTTTGAAAATATTTATAATTTTAAAAACTTACACACCTAATAAAATATAGATTTAGGTACCTATTATTTGATTTTCAAATCAAAGTAAGTGGTACTCACCATTTTGAAAATAACATTACCAGTGGGAGGTCCTATACTGTTGATTGTTTTAAATAATCTGTTGGCCGATAATTATTAAGTCCTGATATAGAAAGATCTACCAAGATACTATCTTGTTGTTTTGGGTAGATAATTATAATTTCATATCTTATAACATTCTTGATAAAATTTAAGTCGGTAGGTAGGTTAGGTAACTAACTGGTAACTATCATTAATTGATTTGGACATTATTCTAAATTTTTTCATGTATTTTTCCTTGAATAATTTAATTTGACCGTCCGTCGCGTTGTCGGTTGCGGTCATGGCGTCGATGTACGAGTTTAATTTGTAAAATTTTGCGTTGTTTGTTTGTATGAAATCACGTAACAACTTTTACTCCCGAAGAAATGTCGGTCGATACATTTTTTAAATACTTCCATGGCCGGTTCATCTTCATTAGCTGGCAGCATTTGCACAATAAACTTCGGTTCCGATTTGTGTTATCTGTGACAAATGTCAACGCAATTCATTCATTTTGTACCATGAATGAATTCATTTCAGTCTTTCACTCAAAACGAAGGGAAAACAATCAATGTCAAACAAAATCAAAAAGTTGAACGTACAACTTGTTGTAGTGCGCACGTAATTTTGGAATAATTTATTTTCTAGTAAACTTGTTTAATTTACAATTCAGCACTATAAAGAAACCTGACGCATAACGATTTGCAACAAAAACATATTCCAATCCCTTCTTTTGTAACGTACCCTGTGATCAATCAAATTTGTTTATATACTTACGTAAATACCTATATACACAGTACTCTGTGGTAAATACCTCTGTTTACAAGTTTCGACGATGGCTGGCAGAATGTATTTCGTCCTAGCGTTAATATGCGTAGTGCCTATTATTTACGCGTGTAACGAAGCCATCTGCGCGAGTGTCGTGTCTAAATGCATGTTGACCCAGTCGTGTAAATGCGACCTGAAAGATTGTTCCTGTTGTAAAGATTGCTTCAACTGCCTCAGCTTCCTGTACAGTGAATGTTGCAGCTGTGTTGGTAAGCCATAAACCAGTATATTCAATACACACCTCGTTATGCTTGGAATAGTTAGATTTACAAATCACCTTGAGTCATGGTTACATTAGAAACTTGTTTTGTAGCTTAATTGGTATTGTAATATTCTTTACTACAAGATACTTTACTATATCAAAGGGTTTGTGGAACCAATTTATCACACAAATTTTATAAAAAGATATCCAACTTTCTTAGGACACAACAAGACAGAATTCTCAATTTACATTGCCCTCCTTCACAGATATGTGTCCAAAGCCTAACGACACTCAGACTGAGCTTTCCAAGTCTTCCTACGTGGAGGAACTAGCAGACGGTGTCCCTGGACTGTTCGCAGCTCTGACCAGCGATGTTGATCCTCAACAGAGATGGCTGTCCATAACCTACCCAGTGGATATTGACTTGTCTGCATTCAGGCCTCTTCCGGAGAACCAACTGATTTATCGTTTACGTGAGTGCTCTGTTATACAAATAAAAATCAACCATGCAGCCAGCCGAAACACACATTTAAAAAATATATTTTATTATCATTTGTAATACACAAGCACCTCTTAAGCTGATACTTGTACATAATATCTTAGTCCTTGTCAATTCGATTTAAATATTTGTCCAGTTTTTATTATAATGATGGCCTTTGCCTCTTATCTGGCAACATCCAGTACCTAAAGTAATCTCAGCATGTAGACTAGAATATCATGTACACAATTTTTTTTAACATTACATGTTTCAGAAGCTTTGTAGTTATCTATTCAGTAACGCCTGAACTGTACAAAATGAAAACATTTAGAAACAATTTCCCGCAAAACCTTCAATAAGATCTAACAAAATACAGTCCAAGTGCACCACCCCATTCTCTCATGTCGCAAACACACTACCTTTTTGTAGAAGACCTGACCAACTACCAAAGGAAAAATCGATCAAAATAACAGACATCACCAGTACACCACAATAGACGACCCTGACGCTGAGAGTAATAACATGTCCCACCAGAGATGTTGCCGCCAAGCTTGGAGAGAACATGTGGAAAATAATTTTGAGCAAATATCAGAATGTTTTGTTCATTCAAAAACATACTGCGATACATTTGTTGAAATTGGGGATTCTAAAATTAGGTTACCTAATTTAATGTAGGCTATCCTTATTTCAGATAAACAGTACACAACATAGTTTTGTTTCTGGAAATAAACATACAGTTTATTCCTAGAAACTCACTTGGGTGAATGTGTACAGAGGTTATTTTGATAAAACCCAAGTTGTGGTAAATATCCCGTTCTATTAAGTAATGACTTGCTGTAAACTTGATGGACTTTATTCATGGTAGTTTTAAAAGTTAAAAACTATCTGAAGTATAATATAATATTATAATTAGCCTCAGCTGTGCAATAGGTGTCAAATTTCATTACTCAGACACAGCTGCCTAAAATAAAATCAATGTAAATTATTAGTACTAGTTAGCAAGATTATGTTATATAGTGGTTCACCCCGGCTTCGCATGGGTATATTCTATCGCCTATGTTCATTGAGGATAATGTAGGATTCTAATGGTGAAAGTATTTTTCAAATTGGTCTAGTGTTTTTAGTCCCTATTCAATTCAAACAAACAAGCAATTTTTTTCTGTTTATAACGGCGACCCGACGGCTACACACGGGAATATTCTATAGCCTATGTTCATCAATGGTAATGTAAGACTGGGATTCTATGGTAAAAGAATTTTTCAAATCAGTCCAGTAGTGTCGAAGCCTATTCAGTTCAAAACAAATCTTTCCTCATTATAATATTAGTAGAGATAAAATCAGTAATAAATTATTACTATATCTCGTAGTTTGTATAGTTAAGTACTAAAAGTTTGTTAGCATACCTAGTAATTAAGTATACTAACAGAGATTACTTTATGCGGGTTGAATGCTATGTTGTATAATATGCTTTTGTGATATTTAGCTAGATATCACATAAGCGCTTAATGCCACAGGAAAAATCAAGTTAACCTAAAGATCTTCAAATTATTTCAGCAAGCATAGTTTACTCGTCTAATTAAAATTCTATTTAAATCTTTCATCATTTATCTCTTTTTAATCCTGTTTTGACGACTCTTTTACGGCACTATTACTCGATTCCCAGACCCCACTCACACCAGTACAGTCGTAAGACTCGTAGGGTTACACCACACTTAAAGAAGAGATATGAGATATAGGCTAAACGTGAACAAAAAAAATTATTGATCCATTCTGGGCTATCCATACATAGTCTAGAAATACATGCTCAGAGTAGAGTGCCTATGATGCACGTGCTAAAATTGAAGGGCTCATAAAATAGCAACAGGGCGGGCGGCAGCGGAGTATCAAATATCTAGGAGTCATAAATAATAGACGAGTATATGTCATGGAAAAACCATATCGCGGCAATGTGCGCCAGACTGAGAAAGCTACTTTATATCTTTAGGCAACTTAGATCATTCGCAATCAAAGAAACAATAAAATGTGTCTATTTGGCGCTATGTCAGTCAGTTGTGACCTACTGCATCGCTGCATGGGGTTCGGCCTGCCAAACGAGCGCAGCGTGCCATCTTAAAAGTTGCACATTTTAAACCACGTAGATACCCAACAGAAACATTATATCAAGATGTTAAACTCCTCTCTGTTAGGCAGCTTTTTATATTGATGACTACACTAAAATTCCACAAAAATGTCTTGCAATGTACAGTACCCCAAAACGGTCGACGATTATTTTGGAAAACACCAAAAACTCGCACTCGTTTTGGAGACACAGCTACAGATACTTTGGACCGCGTTTATACTCAAGGCTAACTCTTACCAGAAAAATATGTAGGAAGAAAATAACTGATTGGCTGATACCTTAAATTACAGAGATACTGAGGATTTGCTTAAAACTTGATCTTAACAACTGATTCCCTCCCTCCCCCCCGCCATCCTTCTCCCTTCCCTCCCTCCTTGTGGTCTATTCAGTTGCCTAGACTCGTACGAGACTAGTGACCTCAGGAGAGACCACAAATCAATCATTCCATACCTACCTATCATGTCCCCATAACACAAATTGTCTCTAGCATAGGTACTTGTTACACCATATTTTAGTGTATGTTTCAACCTTCTCATTTCTTGCACGAAAGAGGCTAGCTACCCACAACACAGGGTATCCTAGGGTGGGAGCTAGCGCTATTTACAAATTGATGTACCTATTATAAAGTAAAATTAAGAAACAATGTTAATATTTACTTAGTTATAAATACTTAATAACTTCTTGGTTTAAGCTTAACTACTAACAAACGAAATCGTAAAATGATAGATTTAATACTATTTCTTGTTTCACAAAATGAACGATTTCATTATTTATTATTTTATTATAAATTGTCGTGCATTATTGTGACCCGATACACGATACACCGTCGCGTCGTGTCGCTGCCCGCCGCCGCATTTGGTGTGAATTGGGCTTTTTCTACGATAAGCTGATTAAGCATCGATAAATGCGTTAAGATCCCAACTGGTGTGAGGTTTTGGGAATGGAGTTCCAAGATTCCGTCCGAGTTGGTAAATGCGGTGAGACCCTAAAAAGTAAAAGGCCTCCCACTGTGATCAGTGAGTCATTATCGAGGAATGCGAGTACCTGCCGTCACTGTTACATCTCACGGAGATCTCACGCCGGTGCCGCTAAAAACAATGGACGCTTAATATTGTCTATTAGATACCTTAATCTCTACAGTTTTTTCAGTACAGAATTGGACCAATCGTTCCGGAAATTTCACCTTACATAAACTATGGGAGGAATATTTCCTTAAAACATCGTTTTCGTTTAGTTAAGTCTATTGGATTACGCGGCGCAGGCGAACTAAGCTCAGAATTCAGCTAATTTACAAATACACTGTAAATTAGGTATATGCCTACATAAATCTTCCTCATGAATCACTCCGTTTTGCCGTGTAGTGCCTATAACTTAGCCAAAATCGATGCAGAATGTATCAACAAATCAAACAACAATGTATCAAAAAATATAAACAAATCAAATAAACCTAAAATTCACTCTGTTGCTTCGTCTTTTTGTACGTAATTTACATAACTTGTCGATTCGAGATTTTTCTTCAATATATTTGTTTACAAAAATATCTGAAACTCGCGGTTGTCGGTTCTCATCGAGATATGGCCAGCTCACTGCCACTTCAGCTTGCTAATCCTTCGAGCTTAGTCGATAACCTTGGTTCTCTGTCGGATGTATTTGTTGCGAATCCTATCCTTCAGAGAAACTCCGAGCATAGCTCTCTCCATAGCTCGCTGGGCGACTTTAAACTGGTGGTGAGATGATGAGGATGTTGTTTTCCAGAGAGCGTGGAACAAGACTCGGAGCCGGCGGTGAGCCGCGATGTCGTGACCCTCAACTGCACCGTCGCCTACATGTCGCAGTGCATGTCGTGCGACAAATGCCGCGCTTCCTGTCGCAGCATGGGCGCCAACAGCTTAAGGTCAGATTTACTCTTTATATTCTTAGCTAGGATCCGAGCATTTTTATTTCTATTTTACACTGGCTGTTCCCCGCGTTGAATTCGAAATTATAGAAAGGATTTTCCCGTTCGGTACTTTTATCTCCCATGGGAATTTGATGTTTTACCAGGACGAAAAGTATGTTACACTCCATCGTTTAAACTAACTCTATGACAAAAATCAAGTCGA
Organism: Eupithecia vulgata; assembly: GCA_946478455.1. Taxonomy (NCBI): domain Eukaryota; kingdom Metazoa; phylum Arthropoda; class Insecta; order Lepidoptera; family Geometridae; genus Eupithecia; species Eupithecia vulgata. The sequence continues at coordinate 13,888,749 of OX297875.1, forward strand.
TTCGTTGCTTTTTTAGGGCGTGAAGGAAGAACAAACAAACAAACTTTCGCATTATATTAGTTAGGACTAGCGGCCCGCCCCGGCTTCACACGTGTATATTCTATCGCCTATGTTCTTGAGGGATAATGTAGGATTCTAATGGTGAAAGAATTTTCAAATCGGTCCAGTAGTTTCGGAGTCTATTCAATTTTAACATAGAAATCTTTCTTCTTTATAATATTGGTGTAGATTTGACATGTCTAGTAGGTAGGTACGAGATTCTTAACATGCATATAAGGTTAATATGACTTTTGAATGTACGTATACAATATTCCGCTGGAATATTCCGATAGTTCAATAATAAAGTAATTCAAAAGAAGTAAAGGTAGGCCATAACTGGTACATACAACATAGGTACATAGATAGTTACATAACTTGAAAAATGGGAAAGCTTACTTATAAAAGCTGTTGTTCTCCTATAACAGTTTAGTTTATAAATCCGGAATATTGTCATTTCAGATGGTTCCACGACGGATGCTGCGAGTGTGTCGGAGACAAGTGCCTGTACTACGGCATCAACGAGAGCAGGTAACTACCATTCCCACCTATAATGCAGCCAAGTTAGATGTTAAGTGTCTGTAAACAAACCAATACAAAAAACTAAAACTCCTGACTGCGATGAGGACGCCACCGTTCACTGTATTGTCATGAAACTTTAGCGGGATATCTTTTTCGAATGAAATAAAATTATTTATATACACAAATAACAAACTTATAACAAAAGGTTTTTACCAGTATTTACCCTTTATTTGTTTCTAATTTTATCTTGATTGAAAATTCAACGAAGGAACAGAAGCACTGAGTTGACAATCTGAACGGTGACGTCACTGAAAAAGGTCAGTATCTTTATCACCTGCAATGAGCACCAGAATGCAGTTATATTTTTCATTTCATTTAAAAACTTGTAAGTGTTCTATTTTTTTCGGTGATGTAATAACATTAATAATCTGTTAAAAATAAAGAAAATCTATGTCAAATATAAACTGTACAGTATAGAAAAATATAAAACAAGCTATAAGGATCGGTTCACATCTTACCTTATAGTGAAACGACCCTTAATCACGTCAGTTTTAAAAGTTATCGTAAAATAGTTTCAAGTGGTAAATCCGTAAGCAATAAAAGAATTGATGACTAATCGATAGAGAACTAATCAAAATGTCATGTCGCATTATTAATATACAATAAAATATTAATTTGTACTATAATGGATGGGGCACAGGTGTGTGTAATACGATATCGGTGCCAGATGCGCAAATCAATATGGTAATTTATGAGCTCGGCTCAAATGCGATGTGATTCCTATAACAATATTGATTCTAGGAATGTAGGTAGTATAGATCTACCCGCGACTTCGCATACGTTTTGCTCCGGTTGGTTTAGCTTCGATTCATGACATATATTTATTTATAATACCTGTCAAACCTAGGCTTCTTTATTTATTTATTTAAAGACCAACAGTTTCAATATTTTTACTTTAGTGTACATAATCGAAGCGTAAAAAAAGTCAATATCTATATTTTTTCTTTAATGGTGATAAATAAAGTATTCTCTATCTCTAAGTACGGAAATAAAGAATTTTTGATTTTTCCGATTTGGACAAATTCAATTGCGAATTAGCCGTCTTTATAAAAGCTGGGTCAGTCATCGTAGATCGATGACATAAATAGATCATAAAAAACTACGAAAGAAGAAAGAAACGTTACTCAAGCATAGATTGATGACTGATCATAGTCTTGACGACCTGTGAAAAACTGCTGGTAGATGCATGATGCGGAAAGCACCATATATTGTGAGCCCAGCAGGGTCTATAGTGACACTAAATACCTAGATTTTAAGCACCTATAGAATGCAAGAAATGATTGAGTATTTCATTTCATTTATTTTCAACTATAGGAACACAAAGGAGCTCTTAGTTATGTCAAAAAAAATATACATGATTGCCTTATGTCTAAATAATATAAAATTTAAATTAGAATTATTGAGCTCATTAGGAGAAACCTATGTCCAGCTGTGGACTAATCTAAGCTGATGATAATGATGCCTGATCTTGTAATGATAGTCTTAATTATTTTAGTTTTTTATATCTAGTATCTTCTAAAACAACATTAATTAATTCCAGATGCCTAGCCTGCCCGGGCAGCAAGGAGTCCGCAGTGAGCGTGTTAGAAGAGGACCTAAGTTACGACGACCTGGATTACGGAGAGGACGATGTGGATGCGCAGTCTGTGTAGAGGTTTGTTCTAACACAAGATATAAATAAGATTAAGTAAATTTTCATTCTATACCACCTTATAGTATACCTCCGCTAACCCGTTGTCACCGGTGGGCTCTTTTATCCGGCCGCTCCCAATAAGTTCTGTCCAGCTTCACGCTTTCGTTTGTGGCTGATTCTCTAGTGAACTGACGCCATCTACATCATCTTTCAGTGATGTTTACAGGCCAATGTAATACCACCTCATTGTAAATCTAAAATATAACTCTACAAGGTGGTTCGACGTGGGTTGGTGTGAGTTTTTTTTTATTTTGTGGTTTTAAATATTTTTGCGTTCCAAAAGCAATAGAAGCAAGCGGAAAAGTAACTGCCGCAAGTCGTAAACCATCTTCTATGCACACATGATAAAACCAACTTTGATTCATATGTATTTTGGGAGCATTTAGGCAAATGTTGATTTTTAGCTCAAAATCTCATATTTTCCCAAATGCTCCAAAAATACTTTTGGCCAAATGGTTTACGATTTTCGGCAAATTACTCTTCCGCTAGTTTTATTGCTCGTGGGACGTAGAAAAAATCTCCCACAAACCCGCGTTGAAACCTCTTACCCTATGTACTTATAATGAACGAAAACAGTTGCCTAAAATGTAAATGAGGAGAATTCTTAATAGTAATGTTGATACGCACTGGAGGGAATATTCTATACGCAATGTCAATTGTTTATTATGCCGATTGCAATCGACCGTTCCTGATATAAAAAAAAATTACATTTGTTGAGTCGTACCGAAATCACACGACAACCATAATATTAGTTCCATGGACGGTCACGCCGGATACGCAAACGCTCAGCGTGAAAAAGGTGAAAATCAAATGCCCTCAATCTGTCATCGAAATATGACCTCCAGCGTATAACTCAAGCGAATTAAGGCGCATACCCCACCCAAAGTGGCGCCGCCTTCTAATTAGTCTTATTATTCCGTTTAACAAAGGAATTTTCAAAAATCCATCTTCCAGATTTTGGAAATACCTTACCTATCATAAGCTTTTTTTTAATGCCTCTGTAATAGTTTTATTATATTTAGTTTAGGCAGAGATACGAAAATAGATTTTGGTGGCCACCAAGGGCAACTTCGTATCTCTGCCTAAACTAATTAGAATAAAACTATTACAGAGGCATTAAAAAAGCTTATGATAGGTAAGGTACCAAAAACTGGAAGATGGATTTTTGAAAACTCCTTTGTTAAACGGAATAACAACATAAAGTAGGTGGCGGCGCTAGTTTGGGTGCTGTATGCGTCTTAACATGACACCAACCCCCCTAGCACGGGGATTGTTATCTAGGGTAGAATAGACAATAGTGACATCGCATCGACATACATTGCGTACATTATTGAAGTGGAAGGAGTGCGTTTTAAATAACTTACGCATTCTATGACAAAGTGTCGTAATTCTTCTCTATTCTACCATAGACAACAGTCCCCGTGCCAGGGGGGCTGGCTGACTGCACATTGTATAAAACGTCATTCGAGCCAGGTATCATGTTTATTCGCCCGGATTGTACTTAAATAAATAAATAACGCCGGACAAATCACATAGCATTACTTGTATAATTTATCTTGATGGAGCAGGCTGTAAAGTTGGTGCAGAAGCGTGGCGCCCTCTATTAAGTTCTATAGTAAATAAGAGATGTATTATTTTTTAGAAAACGCCAATAAATTATGCTATCATCAGATTATTTTTTAGAAAAACACTGGTAAATGTAAAGTGGAAAAATGACTAAATAAATTTAATTTTTTACACTGGTAAATCTAAAGTTAAAAAATGACTAAATAAAATTTTTTTTTTTGGTGAGGTTATAGTCCATAGCTAAGCTTTACGTCATAATGTCGCCATACTGTAGCGCTCCGCTATGAGCTGCTAAAGTCATTATCAAGAAAACTGAAAACAATTACTTACAAAATATGTACTAAACACTTGTGTTAACTTTAATCTTCAAAAACAGACAACTCCATAAGCTCTTAGTAAATAATCATTAAAAGTCTTGAGTGTACAAAACATATTACACATTATACACCTACATATATAGGTTTAAGTACGATAGCACTAAGGTGGACACTTAGTACCTTGTCATACTAAAGAGCGTTTGTTGATAGAATTAATACAGATGTCGAATAAGTAAAATTTAAAGCGACAAGGTATTAGTGCTCACTTTAGTGCAATCAATCTGTGAACAAAGTCAATATTTATCTAGTTATTCTGAGATTAACTTATGAGCTGTATGCATGTAGGCTACATGTAGGTAATGATAATTCTGAATTTTTAAATCAAGTTGAAAGTAGGTAAATAAAAAAGAAAACAAAACGCTACGATGTAATAAGGCACCACCCCTTTTTTACCAGCTTTTTTTAATGCCTGAGTAATAGTTTTATTTTGTATAGTTTAGGTAGAGATACGAAGTTGCCCTCGCTGGCCACCAAACTCTATTTTCGCATCTCTGCTTGCGCAACTATTACAGAGGGATAAACTGTCCATTGAAATTTTCGAAATTTTCTTTGTTCAACGTAGTAATAAGGTAAAATAGGTGGCGGCTCTAGTTTGTGTCGGGGTAACGGGCGATGCCCTATTCTAATAAAGGAACAAACTGTGCATTGTCAGTCTAGCCATGATCGTCATAAGTTTCTCATTGATTTCTGTTCTCATCTGTAGATTTGCTGCCAGTTGCTGTTCACAGCAAGGCCGCCATTTTTGTTACAAAATACGTCTCAAATTTTGGAGACAGACCACATCCATAGTGTTCAGAATCTCAGGGCCCAGATCAACATTTAAATCAATAAGAAGTTAGGGTAAATCATTCGCTAGTCGGCAATAGATGGCGCTGTTCGTAATTTTATGATGTAAAAACATTTGATGTATTCTTCCAGTGACAAAAATTCTCAATGATTGGCTTTAAAACTATTTCTACTTTTTTAATTGTGTCCGTCCTTAAACTATTTTTTAATTATTTTTGAGATATTTTTACTCAGGATTTTGAGACCACTATTTGAAAATCTTGAATTTATGTAAGTACTTTTTAAAACATGTATGAAGCCAGATTTTTCAAACAGTGGTGGGAATGAATCTTATTTTCCATTTTATCGCTTTATCTTAGTTTTATTGCGTAGAAATAAGTTGGTATCTTAGTTATTATAGTATCAGGAATTGGAATCTCGATGTGTCAAATTACTTGTACAAATTAGATACCATTAGATTTAGTTTTAAGACTACTTGCTTAAGTTTATCACAAAACAACCTAAATGATGGTTACTAAAGAAACGAACTCAACCACAATATAAACGGGCACTTACTTACCACTTATTTATTTTTCGCTAGAGTTTTAATGAGCAATATATGTGCAGTAAAGTAGCGTTTATGGATGGGGAATCCGATCGATTTTTTTTATAAAGGTTTGTGCTACGTCTTAGATTCTAATGAAATTGTATACATAATCGGAAAAGAAATATCTATTTTTGTACCGTTCTAGTTTTTCATTAATCAAAATCAGAGGTTTTTTTTTACTATTATTTTTCAGAATAAAAACAAATCGTGTAACACAAATCGTGATATGAAATTATTGGTTTAAAATAGTGTAAGGTCCGTTTCCTGTAAAGGAATTTTTGCTTTTAGTCAGCAGCAGTAAGGAAAATCCAGTCTGTATCGAATCAATATGTTAATAGTATTAATGGTATAATAAATACTATAGTGATTGACAAAAGCGGCAAACTTGTTTAAATATGCAATTAGAATTGTATAAATTACTTTCCCTTGCCATATCGTAGGCCTATGTGCCTTAGAAATAATAAGAAAAGTGCCTTTTTAGAAGTATTTTATTTTTTTACTTTTACAGTTTTATTGTATTTGTCGTATTGTGAATTTAATAAATGTAATTTATATTGATATATCTTGTTTTATTGAATTGTCTTTTTTCTAGGAATTGATTTGTGACTGTAAAAAATATTCTAACTAGTTTCTGCCCGCGGCTTCGAACGCGTTGTTTAAGTTTATTTCCATCTTATGGGAACTGATTAAGGGATAAAAAGTAGTCTTTTTTACCTTTTTTTGTTTGTATAGAGAAGTATACATAGTTGAGCCACAGGTTAAATAATACTATACGTTTAGCCAATATTATAATAACGTTGGTTTGTATTGGTGCTCATTATTTCAGGCCTAGAACTAACTACCAGTATGCAAAATTGATCCATTGATCCTGATCCGTTCAGTAGTTTTAGCGTGAACAACAAATATCCAAAATTGAGTATTTCTAATATTAGTATATTGTGATAATGCTAAGACGTCTATAGAGTGTCTTGTCTATGGTATCGTAGCCTCTTAATGATATGAATAAAATAACTTTAAAAAACTTTTTTCCAATAGGATCTTTGATTTGTTCAATCAGACATACATATTTTCTTAAGAGAATGTTACTAAATACGTTGTTTGATGGAAACTGGTGCAGCCGTTGTTATGTTCTCGAGTTTTAGAGTAATGCATCGGGTTTTTTATTTTTTGTATATAAATTGTAAATTGTAATGTGTGTCGTTTAACATTACTTGTCACTACATATTTATAAAAACATTTGTTTAAACATTTGATAGAACGCAACGGATGTACGATTTCAATATTTAAATGTGTTTAATTTTAAAGTTCAAACATGTTCAGGTAGAGTTCAAGGTATTACTTACCTACCCATTATTATCATCGGCCTATACTTGTCCACTGCTGGACATAGACCTCCGCTAAAGAGCACCAGTCTTCGGCTAGCCGCATCCAGCATCTGCCTGCTTCATTTAATTACCCATATCGCTACCGAAATACCTATAATTATAGTACGGACATCGTTTGTGAAACTACGCCTAAACTTCTCGTCATCCATGCCCCAATGCTTGAAAACTAAAGTTTTCAATCAGTTCGTCCTACACGTCATAACCTACGGAGCTGAGACGTGGACACTCACGGTAGGGCTGGTCCACCAGTTTAATGCGAGCTATAGGGAGAGCTATTATACTCGGAGTTTCTCTGAAGGATAGGATTCGCAATAAATACATGTGACAGAGAACCAAAGTTATCGACATAGCTAGAATTAGAAAACTGAAGTAGCAGTGGCCCGCCCGGCCATTTTTTTTTTTATAATCTAAAGACCTTAATTTGACCACAATCTCACCTGATGGAAAGTGAAGATGTGGCCGACGATGTACCTACCACAAAGGTCTAGAAGATACCTATTCACTCTTATCTTGAAGAGACCCAGGTTGTAATTGACGGGAAAAACAGCAGCAGGGAGCGTGTTTCAAACCGCAGCGGTACGAATGATAAAGGTGGAGGAAAAACGGTTAGTGTGAGTGGACGGTATATCCACTAAGTAGGGGTGGTAATGCGCTGTACGTTTGCCTGTACTGGAGTGGAAGGGTGATGGTGGAATCAGGTCATGTAGTTCCTGTGAGTACATATTCTCGAAGTGTATCCTAAAAGTAAAAGACCGAGAGACAAGCGACCTTGTGGCGGTGAACCGATAACCGCTGGGGTAAACGTGTTCTTGACTTCCCACGAAAGACTGCAGGCAGATTCCTGGGTGCGTCAAGTTGAAGACAGGGCGCTATGGAGCTCATTAGGGGAGGTTTATGTCTAGCTGTGGACTAACATAGGATGATGATAGTAAAAATATATATAGTACCAGTAAAATTGTTTAATTTAAAATTGATTTGTACAACAAGGAGCGAGTCCATGGGAACTGAGCTTAGTGATTTGTTATAATATTAACATTAACCTTATGGATACTGGTGTTATCCAAATTATTTTAGCCGCACCACTGGGTGATGCGAGAGTAAAATTAATAAGGCTAATTTTAAATGTTATTTAGTTAATTATTTGTTAAAATACGGGACTGAAATTGTCATACCAATGTTTCAAAGCACCAATAAAAATTAGAGCAAAAAAAAAGTAGATGTGTCCTTGACCTAATATGTAGAAAAAGATAAGTACTTACCATAGACTAATAAGTATACTCAGCATCATCATCATCAGCCTATACCAGTCCACTGCTGGACATGGCCTCCCCTAATGAGCGCCTTAGCAACGCCCTGTCTTCAGCTTGCCGTATCCAGCATCTGCCAGTAAGTATACTACTTACTGAAATTTCCCTCGTCCCTGCTACTTACATTAACCCGTTACAAGTGCAAAAGAGGTCAAAGTTGTCATGTCAAACTTTTTAACCCCTCGCCTCGTATCGTTCAAAAGAGTTATGTAGGTACCTTCTTTACTACAATGAAAATACAATATTCTACATAGTAGAATACAGCTGTATCCATGGACAAACTTATCTGTAGATACAGTTTTAGAACGAAATTGATAAATGTTTTAAATAGTAAATACCTTAATCCGTTTTCGCAATCTTCAGATAGAGAAGTGCCGCGAGTTAACATTTTAGTAGATTATTTTGTCGTATCTTTATGGTACGTATTTTGTTTTTCAAGGTCTAATGAAGAAGGTGACATTATTAATGTACTAAGTAAGTAATATTGTTTGCTACACTGAAAAAAAATCCAAACAAAATATATCTGTCCTCGGGGAAGAATTGTAACGGCAATCGTAACGGGTTAGCTCTGCCTTCCCTCACTTAGCTAAAGAGGTCGATTTTGTAACAACCGGTCATAAAGAGAGAAAAGTTTAATAATGTCCCAAAAAAATCCGATCTCGGCAGGAATTTTGTTTTGGAACATTATTAAATATTTTAGTAGAGTATTTCCCCAATGCGAGTAGGTAACGCACTATAAAGCAAAAAAAGCTGAGAGAAAAGTTATTTAACACCGAAATAAAACCGATAAACTAATCGCCTAACAAAGAAAGGATATCTTTGTTAGGCGATTAGTTTATCGGTTTTATTTTTTATTGTCTAAAACTTAGGCAAATAAACGTAGGTAGGTCTTTAATTTTAACCCGACGCGTTTGAAGTTTTTGTTTACATAAGTACAACCTTGAAGTAAAATCACAGATTTGAAGTTACTATGTTATTTATTAGGAAACAAACAAGTTTAACCCTTGATATTCAAAACTTATGAGTTACATAAATAAGTACCATTACCATGATTATTTTTATGTAACATTTCGCTCCCGTTAGCAATCGAAAAACTATAAATAGACAAGATTTTTTTTATTCTTAAATTAGGACAGTGCATCTATTCAGTTTGTTTAGATACAAAAGTATTAGATAATACTTATCTAAAATGCCGGCGCCTGAAATGCATAGCGATTCCATAATTATTTATAGTTGATCAGCTGAGAGCGCTTGCCAGTGCAAACGACGCGCGTCGCTCGTGTGGACACGCACGTAACATTGTAAAATAACCGGTTATCTGTGAATCTAGTTGAAATTAAACGCGGAAACCGGTTTTAAGTTGTTTACCGTCAACAACACTAAATAATTAAGTAAACTTACGCGATTGGTTAATACGTTTTGTATTGGTATTTTATACATTTATCTTGAGAACGTTAAAAAGGTAAAATTAAAAGGTGACCCTACGAATAAATTAAATAAAAAAACAACGAAAATACTTGCGTTACACGTTCACCAACCTACCAGCGCGTGCTAACTAATGTGAGAAAAAAAAACTCAATTTGAATTTTTAAATTCGGGTCTTCACGGTCTCTTGCGATTCTAAATTCAAATTTGAATTCTACTCTAAGTCATAGTGAAACGTAGTGACTAGTGATGGTTTTATAAAATAGACCGTATTCAGTGGTGGAAGGGTTCAGAATGAGAAGTGACGTGCTGGCACCCAGCGAGCTGGAGGGGACGGATTACCTCCTCTCCTCGACCATGAGACTCGAGGATAGCTTTCTGCAAATACTTGGTGAGTCTTATTTCCTACTTGTTAAGCCACAATTTCGTTTTAGCTCACCAAGAGGGAATACTAGCCCGTAAGTCACTGGTACCCCGAGCCAAACTAGCGCCACCAACGCAAAGCGCAACATCGTATCTCCTCCTAAACTATACATAATAAAACTATGATAGATGCATTAAAAAAGCTTATAATAGGTATCACAAACGGCCCATTGGGAATTTTGAGATTACCTTTGTTCAACGAAATAATAAGATAAAATAGGTGGCGGCGCTAGTTTGGCTCGGGGTACCGTCTTAATGTGATTTTGCCCTCTTTCTTAGGTTAAGGCATGTGAAGCGGCGGTCAAAAGCTAGTACAGAATATTTTCTTCTGACTAAACAGTGCCTAGTACACACAAGGCGAGTTCAAGGTATCATTCATTTTATTATCATTTCCATAAATAGGTACCTACTTACGTAATATATGCACAATGCAATGAACTACTGACGGGTGAAGGATATTGACAATGCAGTATTGGAGTGTCTTGTTATATACAAGACACTCCAATTCACTTTGTTGGATGACATAACCATACTTATTTATTATTTAATTCATCCAAGTACTGACCGTGGCCGACGTTGCTTTACTTCGGTGATCAGCAGGTTTACATTACCGCACTAGTGCGTAATGAGATACATTACAGTATTGAAATTGGTGTAATAAGAGACCTTTGACAACGAGCAAATTTGTTTTAATTTATAAAGGTACTTTACTTACTCAATATGGTAGGTCCTATGTAAGTTGGCCCCCGTAATTTTCTTTTTGTAGTTACTTTGTTGATATAGCGGCAAGAAAAATAGTGTACCTACTGTGAAAATTTCAACCGTCTACCTTTTACGGATCATGAGATACAGCCCGCTGACTGGTGAACGGACGGACAGAGCGTTGGCTTAGTAGGTCCCGTTGACACCCTTTGTGAACTGAATCCTAAAACACATCTAGTAATAGGGTCCCGTTGACACCCTTTGTGAACTGAATCCTAAAACACATCTAGTAATAGGGTCCCGTTGACACCCTTTGTGAACTGAATCCTAAAACACATCTAGTAATAGGGTCCCGTTGACACCCTTTGTGAACTGAATCCTAAAACACATCTAGTAATAGGGTCCCGTTGACACCCTTTGTGAACTGAATCCTAAAACACATCTAGTAATAGGGTCCCGTTGACACCCTTTGTGAACTGAATCCTAAAACACATCTAGTAATAGGGTCCCGTTGACACCCTTTGCGAACTGAATCCTAATAAACATCATGCAGCCGAACATAGAACCTCATCCTTTTGAAGTCGTTTAAAACTAGAGGTACCTAGGTAGTTACTTATTTAGTTTGACGTGCCATTGAATATAATATCTGAAGGTTTTTGCGCGAACTTGCCGTTGCTAGCCGGCAAAGAGTCATTTATTTACAATCTGCTTAATATTCCGGCTTGCTAGAAATTGTTGAGTATTCACATAGGTCATTTGACTAACACAGCGACGGGTTATTCTTGAACCTTGAATAAATCATTTGTCTTTCGTTAATTTTCAAAAAATGTTTACGAAGAGTAAGACTTATTTTATTTCTCTTTTCATTGCTTTATTTCCTTTACACTAAGAGGACTCTTGGTCTTGGTTAAATTAGGTACCTACCTAACAGATTCATTCATTTATTTTCATTCATTCATTTGTATCTGAAAATTTGACAGTTACTTTTAAAAGGCTGCATATCACGTTTAGAATTTTTTTTAAAGCGTTCTCTCGGTCTACTGAGGTCTTTTGGCGTCTGCTACCTACCCCAGTAGAGTTTGACGGGGCTTACGAGACGGCGGCGGCGGTATACGCACCCGCCCAAGACAACGTAAGTAGCGCTTTTTCAACGAACTGGAAATCCTGGACAGTTTTATAGTTACAAGCACCTCAGTCTCTCCTCCGTAGACCGAGACACGTTCTGAGTGACCCCGTTGACCCAATCACCTCGGATGCGGGGTCGGAGAATTGAAATCTATTGAGAATTGAAAGCCCCGCTTTCGCCCATAGGTGCATTCGAGAACCAAGGCGAAACCGCCATTTCCCTCTTGAAGCATCTGGAAACAGCTCAAGCCGAGGTTCGTACAAGTGGTGACCCTTGTCCCAACCTAACTATACCGCCGAGGCTCTCTCTGCACCCGCCAAAAGCCCGGTAACGCTGTCATGGCCATCTGCGGTCAAAAGCTTAAAGCCCCATTCGAGAAAAAAAAGAATTCCTATCTTCTTTTTGTTTTGTGATCTTGTCCTTCCACGTGATCTGCATGAACGTCCCGAAGGAAACGCATGTGAAAATTAAGTTATTGAGTTTTCTCTCCTGTTTAGCATACGATATCCAGTACCGCAGGCCTAGCAAGACGATTTCATTTCTACTGACCCTAGATTAGAGAAGACACTTTCTTGTCTTCGCAATCTTTCGATTCCCCAAAAATAGTTTCTTCGTAGACAGACAGACAAGCTCATTCAACACGACAAGCAACGGGAACGAAACCACAGATAAATTTTAAAAGTTGTTAAAAGCTCGTTCTTTGCGTTTCATTTATAGCATTTTACCAATCACAGTCCATACCGTACCTACTGTGAACTGTCTCAGCCCCGTACCTTGGTGCCGAAAAATTAACACTGCAGTGGATGTAATAGTCGTTTGTCACACTAGGGAGGGACGTAAGCAACCTATTACAGAACAAGATCCAATTTGGCGCCCGTGCGAGCCGCGCTCGCACGGGCGGGCGCTAATGGATCGAGTGCACCCGAGATATTTAGACGAATATACTATAGTTTGAGGGTGTAATAGCTACTTACAACCGAGGTAAGCATTCTACTTACATCATTGATGCAAGGTAATTTTTTCAGTAAAAAGTTTCGTCATTTTATAAGAAAAGAGATTGGTTTACTAACGAGTTTTACATAGCTTGAATGGTAAAGTGTACTTTACAATTAAAGCATTCACCTCACGAGTGAATTAAAGTGATTTGAAAATGGAACGTTCTATCTATCTAAACAATGCACTGTGTTGCACATGCCAACTTACACAGCCTCTTACCATACAAGTAAATCCTAGTTACCGAGCAGTATGATGTAAAGGTCATTGAAGATGATGAATCTATTTATATTTATTCCGGGTTTGGATGTTTTCTATGTTAAAAAAAAAACAAAACTATTGTTTTCGTCACGAAGCGCGACGTTACGTAGTGAATTTTATTCAAGTATGGAATAAATGCGAATTATTCCCGTTGCGTAGCGAACTGCTGTAACGAAATGAATCCATGTATCAATCATTGACATTATAAAGTAACATAAGTAACGTTCTTCTTACTTTGACTTTGGCTGACTGCCTAAATCAAGCTGTGTCAAATTATAAAACATTATTCAACTTTATTTTGAGCGTAATTTAGTGCAATATTGGTGCAATTGTACTGAAGATGCTATGGATAATTTTTTAAAAGCTGGCACGATAACTTTTTGTTCTTTATATATCTATAGGTAGGTACTAGAGATGTAACGAATATTCGCATCCGCGTTCGCATTCGCGAATATTCGCAGGATTTTCAATATTCGCATTCGCATTCGCATTCGCCAAAATCTATGCGAATATTTGGCGAATGTTGATGGGGCAAAAACTTACCTAATATATTTAAAAAACTGTTCTCTTTTACATGCGGAATTATAAAAAAACTCTGCACATCTCGTAAATAGGGATGATGGCAGTAACAAAAAGCATCATTATTATGTATTTACTAAATTAAATCAGAGCCATACATGACAAAACGCGTATTATAATTTTTATTTTGATCAAGATCAATTATTATTTTCATAAATAACATCTACAAAATACAATAATCCACCATGACACGTTGGACACCAATTAGAGAACACAGATCCATGACGTCATGTCGTCACAAAGTAAAATGGAAGACACAGAATAACCACAGAAATAAGTACTAACTAATAGTAAACGTATGACTTTCTTCAATCAATAGCTAGCTTCTTTGTTTCTTGACAATATTGTTAATACTTGTTTTATTATTTGATTGTATTTCTTATTTGTAAAGACATACTAATGAATATAAATATTATGGTAATTCTGTATCATAAAAATTTGTGCATCGGTGACGTCATAGACAGTCGCCACGAGTATTGTAGCGTTTTAGAGCGAAATTTAAATTACATTTTTAAAAACTCAATTTTACCTTCAAAATCCATGTTTTTTGTAGAATTATGTTTTATTTTCTATTCAGTAGATGTTTAAAAATATCAAAGAGTAGTCTCAAAATCAATCATCATGCCTATTACTATATTTTTATTATGGCACTCTTATTGCTAATTCTTTAATAAGAACTTTGTAAGAAACTTTGACAAAACTTAACTGAAAAAAATTTTTTGACTTTGATTGGGTGACTAGTGTCTGTCCGTGGCTTTGCACGCGTTTCTACGAAATTAAAGAAACTAAACGTTTAATGTTTATTTTTTCCCCATGGGAACTAATTTGTGAGATCGAAAAATAGCCTAGCCTTTGCTTTGAATGACAATGTATTGATTATTCTAACCCAGGGGTTAAGGTAACCTTTTAATGGCGGGAACCACTTGACAAATTTATGATTTGTTTTTGGCGTGCACAGACCTTGATCGAAGGACCTAGGACAAGGCCGTCTTTTATTTTTTATTATTATGTTATACTGGTTAATAAATAAATATGAATATTTTAAATATTAAAAAAACAAGTTCATTTCTAGTTACACCCAACCCAAACCTCATAAGCTAGAAATCTTAAATTTTAAGCATAGGAGTTTTGGAAATTACCTCAAAAGAAAAGAGGATTGAAGTTTTTTACGTGTTTCTTTTAACTCTACGAAGTGGCCAAATTTGCTTGAAATTTACCAAAAATACAAAGCCGTTGAAAACGTATTTCAGGATTTTTCAAAATATTAATGAAATGGTTAGGTATATGAAAGTTTGAGATTTATAGTTGGGCTCCGACTTAAAAGGGCTGTAATGTAACTTTCTAACGCATAACGCTATTGTACTGAAATTTTCTGAGTATATAAAAAACGACTATGAGAAATTTTCAAGAAAACTCTTAATATGATATGCGTTTTTCAATCGATTCTTTTTTATATACTCAGAAATTTTCAGTACAATAGCGTATTGTATTATATCGATAGCGTTATGCTTATGTAACTTTTATACCAGTATTATTTATTATTTTACATTTTGCATGTTCCGCATCCACTAAGTAAAATAAGTCTAAACGTGGTCTAAATTTTACTCATTGTTTTCATGGAGGCACTCATTTTTCCCAAAATAACATATAAAAGACAAACAAATCCAACTCCAACCGACAAATGTGTGGATAAAAATATTATCAAACAAACAACGCGATTGGTAGACGAAGATAGCAATTATCAAGCGATTCATCTTCTTTAATTTTTGCTCTGCATCTGTTTTGATACAATTATGCCAATATCAGTTTCAAATTCTGTGGTTATCAAGGTTGTGAATTGTCGATGTCATGAATGAATGAAATAAACATTATTACTTGTACGTAATTGGTAGTTGAAGATAGCTAATAGCAAACGTTGGTAATTGGAAAACAGTACGTGAAGTTGGCGGCAAGTTCAAAATACCAACATTCGCATTCGCATTCGCATTCGCGAATGTGAGCATCGAATACTCGCATTCGCATTCGCATTCGCGAATGTCGAAAATTTGACATTCGTTACATCCCTAGTAGGTACTAGAGGGCTGGAATTGTTAGGCCAGTAACCGTAGCCCCAAAAACCGCGTTAGGTCGCAAAAATTGCACGAATGCGAATGCAGAATGTTTTAGATGACTGGCCTAAGTAACGTTAACAAACTTAGATAAACTGTAAGAAAAAACAAAAGAAAAACGCGCAAGATTTCAAAAATAACATTTTAAATTGCATTTTTACTAATACTTACTATAAGTTGATAAGATTATGGCATATCTTTTACTATGTTCAAAGAGCATTGCAAACAGAATCTATAATATATCTATACTTAGTATATTATACCAATAATCAGTAATTTATAGAATTGTTTTTAGCACTCAACTGTTAGCAAATTAAGTTGAAAAAATAACCAGCCAATTGTCTAGAATACCTACCTACCTACCTAGGTACCTTTTAAATAACAAACTCATAGTAAAACAGTAAAGTATTTTAGTTTAGTAGGCATAGGCACTACCTAATTCTAAATAAATTACAAAAAGTCTAACTGCAGCAGTTGCAAGGCCACATGGCTGTGATCTGGCTGTGATTATCAATTATATTTTGTACACAATCAAGTACACTATTAAATTATCAATGATGAAGGGTAACACGGACTTTATAATGTATTTCCTTAATTATGCATGCCTAATCTTTATCGAAACAACACTTTGCTCCGTTGCTAGTACGATGAACTGCAAGCCAAACTTTTTTATTTTTTCCTCTTTAGCGTTTTGAGGAACTTTTGCCAACTTCACGTTGAATACAGCTCTAATCTCACTCAATACAGGCTGGGAAGACAGAGTAGTTCCAATTTTGAAAGAGCAAAACCTTCTTCGTTTGATAAAATTTTACATTGTCCGCTAGCAATGGTGTGCCAAAAATATTATACATACAAGTTTTGTAAGGATTAAAATAATAGAATAGAATAACAAAAGCACCAAAATATTTATAATTATTAAATAATTCGATCTTTAAACTAATTAAAGATATACAAGTAGGTAGTTAGGTTCTCGTAATTAAAGCAACGTTTGTGTACCGTGTAGTGTATTTAAAAGAACTATTATCAAATAGGAAACAACTTGTGCGCATGGAGGTCGTCACAACTTCACAAGACACTAATGAATGCTGTCAATATTTTGTAATTTAAAAACTACTTCGAAATGTAGAGGAGGCGCTTTACGAAATGTAGAGGAGGCGCTTTACGAAATGTAGAGGAGGCGCTTTACGAAATGTAGAGGAGGCGCTTTACGAAATGTAGAGGAGGCGCTTTACGAAATGTAGAGGAGGCGCTTTACGAAATGTAGAGGAGGCGCTTTACGAAATCTTATTTAAAAATTAGACATCATAGGCTCTAAACTAAATCCTTGATTGGTCCGACACATTCGTTGCCTAGTGGCTTATCTCAGCTTAGCTCGTCGGGTGGACGGAGCTAAGCAATACAAGCTAACAATATTATCTTGAGCTGATGACATTTACCTATATTATGAATTTATACAAATAAAAGTAATAACAAGACAACAACACTACAAGCCGCTGTAGTGTTTGTTTTTATGTTTTTATTGTTATAATTGTTACGTAGGATCTGAAAAAACCTTGAAAATGTATAATATTGTTTTTCTGCGTGATAACAGTACTCAGTTGGAGCGAAATACGAGAATAATGGACGTAATTTGTCTATTCAAGGCACTTTATGTAGGGTAGGTACCTACCTACTTGTAAGTATCGCGCACCGTTTTCAACCGGTTTCCTTCCTTCCTCAATCATAGTTCCTATTCCTAGGTTCCTAGTAGTTATATTGCTTGGACACCATAAAACAAACTGTTTTCCTACACAAAAGAACCTACCTACTTAATTATTTCTAACATGGGGAATTATAAACATTACAAGGATTATTAATTTCTTGATCAGTGTGTAACTAAGCCGCAAATATAATAAGTACCTAAGTCAAATAACAGATGTGTCTAAGTTACTTTACTTCGGCCATATCCATTACATGTGAAAAGGCTGGTTGATCGGAAAAGGACAACCATCATTATCTTCATCTGCCGCTAAACAGCAACCGTAGGACCCTGCATTTATATTAAAATATCTATCTGTGTATTGTATTGCATTATGTACCTATATCAGTTATCTAGTACCTACCCATAACACAAGCTCTGCTTAGCTTGGGGCTAGGTAATGCTGTGTGAATTGTCCAGCATTATTTATTATTATTATTATTTATTATTAAATGGGTAAAATAATGATGAAGGGTATGAAAATGATCAAGTGGGTGAATGATCAAGATGGTTGAATGATCAAATGGGTAAACTAGGATTTATTGGAATTCAAGCGTTTCCGTAATTACTACTGGTTCTTAAGTTTATACAAAAACGCGCCATGTCGAGATAATTCTTTTTAATTTTCGCTAGCATATGCGGTCACCGACATTAAGTTTACATCGGTATGTACATTATTTTACGAGTACTTACCTATGTAAAGCAAATCAAATGTGAATGAACTTACACTATTTAATACAGACTGCTGCGCTACGATGTCTACGATGCATGACTCTGAAAATGTTATCAGGTTTTACCAAAACTTTAAAAAATACTTAATTATAAGAAATTAAAATACAAACGATAAAAATTATTTATTTTATTAATCTGTTAAGTGCCATAGTTGAATATATATTGATCCTATATCTAAACTAGATTAAAAAAATTACAACTACAGAATAAAATAAATATGTAAATATTAGTTGTATTTATTTTATCACTTACATCTATTTTCTATAGATCTAAGCCGTCACCAGAAGGCAGAGTGCCACGTGCCAGTGTGTCTCGTGATATGTATCTATTTATTAATTTATAAAGGTAATAATTTACAAAAAATATTATTTCAATTCGACTTTATATAAACGGTTTGTACAAATACAATATAATTCATATAACATTTAGATTTCTTAGCCGCGGATACTGCATTACTGTGCAATACACAAATAAAGATTTCAAAGGCCCTTTGCAAGCATAATGTTTTGAGAAACCTAAAAAAAATATGTTACGATCGCCTACAGATTTTATAGCTATTTTTGAAATAGCTTTTAGTTCTAGGGCCTTACCTATGATAATAAAATTGGTAAGTTATTATGAGAGAGGTGTTGGTTGAACAGCATAGGGGAACCTAATTCGACGGAAATGAATAGTTTAATTTCAATTCGTTTAGAACGCGTAGGTAGGTATAGGTAGGTAGGTAGGTACGTATTCTGGTTAGGATAATTATACTACGTATGAATATTCGTGAAGCTATAGTGTACATAACCCAGCATAATCTAACAAAAATTCCGCAATGTTTGATTAATAATAATTATTATGCGTTCTAGTTCTAGGTTGTATTAAAATTTTAAAAACAACCTAGAACGCATAATTATATATGTGTTTTTTGAATTAAAAACAAACAGTACTTCTTTGCATAAAAGGACGGAGATTCTGGTAAGGTAAGGACCTATAACCACGTTCGCCCACCGCGCCACAGAGGTCGTCATAATAATAACAGAAGTAAAATAAAATGAAAATTATGCGTGTGTTTCTTCTAAATAACAATAATGTACCTAGGTATATAGCGACACACCCAATAACATAGGTAAAATGTAATTTATATTGATAACCTCACGTGGCAAATATTTTGAATCCACAGTTTTTATCAAAAGCCGAATTGTCAGTAACAGCTACAAGTGGCCCCACGTATAAAAGTTATCTTATCCTATAGGTAGATAGATACACACCTACTTAAAATACCTAAATTATTTTGATAAGTACATACTTTTTATCTAATCAGTTAGAATTCAGGAGTGTAAGTAAAAGATAAAGAGCTCTCGAAAATAAGAATCAGTTATGCAACGTTAAAAAGAATATTAATGTGATATATTTACTTAAATTTATTTTCATTAAACATTCTCGTAACGATGACAGACAAATTAAAGAAAGTTTATTAGTTAGTTGTAACTACTGTTAATCGCTACCCCACTGAGTTACAATAGAGTTCAATGTTAATTCCCCGGAGATCATTGGCTATAATTATAAATACTATTTAAAGGGTATTTATCGCGTTTACTTACCTATTTTTCCAGACGTTTCGACAGGTTTACACACTTCCGTAGATGATCCAGTACGCTAGTCATCCCGTGACCACGGCAGTGTATAAACCTGTCGAAACATCGGGAAAAATAGGTAAATAAACGCGATAAATAGTATTTATAATTATGTGTTCAGATCGCGTAAGTTTAAAAACATTTATCATTGGGTAGGTAAAGTTAGGGAAGACGGCCAATTTCAGTAAATTTTGTAATTTGTTTTCATTCACAAGAATAAAACGATGTGATTGATTGAGTCAAAGATCCTAGAATCCTGCGTTTAGTTCGATTTAGTGATGTGACAATGATTATGACAATGACGACCTCTGTGGCGCGGTGGGCGAAGGCCTGCGACGCAGGAGGTTGCGGGTTCGATTCCCGCCTCGGAACAAATGTATGTACGATCTGCAGACATTTGTTCGGGTTGTTCTGGTCGTTTTCTATGTATAATAAAAAATATCTATCTATGTAATGTATTGTATTTTGTATATCAATCGAATAGCCATAACACAAGCTCTGCTTAGCTTGGGGCTAGATAATGCTGTGTGAATTTTCCAGCATTATTTATTATTATATTTTATTATTATTATAATAATGAAATATATGATTGTTCACGCCGTAAGGCGTGACAACTTCACGTCGCTGCGGACTTCGCGGAGCGCCCATCCAATCCACCTGAGCTCCGACATTCCCCGACACGACGCGGCGAGAGACGCACGCGCATCGCACTTATAACCGCGACCTCGCCAACCATAATTTAATAAGTACATTAAAAGCTGTTCTGTAAATACCACAATAAACCCAAATCGAAAACTACTGAGTCTTTCAATACAAGACATCTTGGCGACCGTGACTGGACAAGGAACTTGGACGCCGTCGTTGGAAACTAAACCGGAGTGCAGGAGTCGTGTATAAATTGGTATGGTACCTACCTACCCGTGAACGACAAGGCGCCGGCCGAACATAGAAAGTAAGCCTATTCCTTTTACTTTCCCTATCCCAATTCCAACTTCTATTTGCTGTGTGAATGCCTAGCTACTTCGAAGCACTTTAAGGTGGTATCTTGCTTTATGCGTACCATCCTTGCCTATTTTATTTGCACAGACAAAGTCAATCTCAATGTCCATCTTTCTTGTCCGCCATTTTATCTAGCTAACTTCTTATTCACTTTGCTTTGTGAGCCATTCTTTCTATGCTGTTCAAGCCTATTTAGGCAACATTAATATTATTTTGCATTAAGATTGTGATATTTTCCAAGCTATTAGTGCAGCCTTTCTTATCTTTGCGCCGATCTTGAACTCGCATGACCTTTCGTGAAGAATTTGCCCACGTTGCAAAGTACGTTAGCCTTTCTTTTAATAGATAATAACTTTACGAACAATAATAATACATTATTTTGTTCTTTTTAATAAACTATAAATACCTAATAAATATATTAATTAATAATAAATTGTTAAAATGTAATTGTAAAACTAAAATGTAAGTTTTTTTTTTTCGTTACTCGCAGAACTTGTTTGTTTCTGCTTCTTATCTTATTTAACTCTTTTATTGGTTAGGTACATTCAAAGAAAAAAACCCGCTTCGTGCACTCGTCATTCATAGCATTTTACTTCAACGCTTTTGCCGACTATTCCAGGCTTGATATCCTGAACCCTCGTCGCGTCCTGTTCGACGTAGCTGGTCTTGCTGGCGGCGTGCTGTGCTGTGCCGTGCGGCAGCATTCTGCCGCGCCGTACTGTGCTGTTCGTCTGGCCGCGGGCTCTGCGGCGGCTGTGGTTTGAACTGGTGGTTGCTGGATTGTATACGGTCAGAGTGCACAATTTACTTACAATAACGTACCTAACTCATTGTTCTCGGTATTTGTTTTATATATTAGATAAAAACATAGATATAAATATTTAAAATGGCTGAAAATGAATGTAATATATCGAGATCAAAAAGTCCAATTCCTATCACAAATATTGAATCAATAAATAAGAATGATCCCAAAGAACAATTAAAGACTTTATCCCGCAAACGCGGCGGGATTAGAAGTAGACTTTCAATAATTAAAAACTATATACAAAATTACAAAATAAAATCTATTGATCTCACCAGTTTAGAAATAAAGGAACTATCTTTGCGTTTGAATAATTTACAGGAATTATTATCTACTTTTGATACTGTACAAAGTGAGATTGAAGAAATGTCTGAAAATCTAGATGACCAGATTTTACAAAGAGATTTAACTGAAAGTGAATTTTATTCTCAAATAGCTTTAGTGCAAGAGATTATTGATGCATTTTCAGCCAAAAATAAAGATTCTGATCATGGTTCGGCAAAGTCAAGTTGTTGTCATGCTGCTAACAATTCTATAACACTGCCAACTATAAATTTGCCCACTTTTGATGGCAACTACACAAAATGGCTCGAGTTTCGAGACACTTTCGACTCGATTATCAATGACAACAGCTCGATCGCACCGATCAATAAGTTTCATTACTTGAGAAATGCGTTGGTGGAAAGTGCTAGTGTCGTAATAAAGTCCATAGACTTTTCCGCTAAAAATTATGAATATGCATGGAAGGCTTTATGCGATCGCTACAACAACAAAAACATCTTAATAAACAACCACTTAAACGCATTGGTGAGCCTCAAATGTATTCAAAAGGAATCTTATAAATCATTACGTTATATAAATGATCTCGTGTTCAAAAATCTCAACGCTCTTAATACTCTAGAAGTACCTACGACAGGCTGGGATCCTTTAGTTATATATTTGGTCTCAGCGAAATTAGATCCCAGAACTGCCAGCAAATGGGAGGAATATAAAGGGCGCTTATCGCATTTACCTACTCTGGTGCAATTTAAAGAATTTCTTGATACTCGCGCTAATATTTTAGAAACCGCTTACTGTAGCCGCGGTTCTTTTGAATCAAAAAACACACATAATAACCAAAAGGAAAGTAAATCGAATACAAAAACATTTACAGCGTTGGAAGGTTCCAACAAAAAATCATGTCTTATATGTAAAAAGAACAATCACCAAGTGCATCAATGCAACAAGTTCAAGGCCATGAGTATAGACGAAAGAATTGCTGAGGTTTCCAAACACAAATTATGCTCAAACTGCCTTCGCAGCGGACATAGTGCTGAGGAGTGCACGTTAAAAGGTTTATGCCGCGTCTGCCGAGACAAACACAACACGTTTTTGCACAAAACCACGGTCAGTAACGTAGCTACCGAAAGTACCGAGTCGTCGGCCTGTGACGTACCGGTTAGTTTGTCAGCTGTCTCCTCAGGCCAAGTGCTCCTGTGCACCGCTCAAGTCGAGGTCGTAAATATTCATACCAACCGTACTTTCAGAGCCCGTGCGTTGTTGGATACTGGAAGCCAATCTTCGTTCATCACCGATGATCTGAAACATAAAATGGGATTAAAAACAAAAGAAATAAATTCATTCAATGTGACAGGAATAAACAATGTTCGTTGTAAAGTGTCAGAAAGATGTAATATTTTGTTAAAATCTCGAGTTAGTTCATTCAGCGCTAATGTTAACTGTTTAGTTATACCTAAAATTAGTAGCTCAATACCTACAGTACAAGTTGATGTGCAGCGATTAGGCTTACCTGATAACATTGTTCTTGCCGATCCTTTGTTCTATGAACCTTCCAATGTCGACATTCTGCTTGGTGCAGATCATTTTTTCAACATAATAAATCCCAAACAAATAAAGTTGGGTTCTAATAAACCTATTTTGCAAGATAGCTTGTTAGGTTGGTTAGTAGCGGGTCAAACCGGGGAATCCTACTATAAGCCTAATATCCAATGCAACTTTATGCAAACCAATAATAATTCTAAGATATCACTTCAAGATATCTATGATTCTATCCAAAAATTCTGGGAGGTCGAAGAATTGCCCTCAAATAAAAATACCTACTCAATAGATGAACAGTTTTGTGAATCTCATTTTGTAAAAAATACACGTCGCTTACCCGACGGCCGATTTTCCGTCATGATGCCGCTGCAGGAAGACCCTGAGCAGGCGCTTGGCAACTCATTCCACACTGCAATGAGACGTTTTATCAATCTAGAAAATAAATTAAATAAAAATAAAAATATTAAAAAAGAATACTTCCAATTTATAAAAGAATATGGTGATTTAGGACATTTGACAGAAAGTGATAGGCCCGAATTTGGATATTACTTACCCCACCACTGTGTTATTCGCGAGCAGCGCGAAACCACTAAACTAAGGGTAGTTTTTGACGGTTCGGCAAAAACCAGTTCAGGAAAATCCCTCAATGATTTGCAAGCGGTTGGCCCCGTTGTTCAGAGCGACTTGTTATCGATTCTTCTTCGATTCCGAATCCACGCCTTTGTTCTCACAGCTGATATAAATAAATTTTATAGGCAGGTATCCTTAGATGAATCGCAAAGACACTTGCAGCTGATACTTTGGAGAAATGAAGTCGACGAATCAGTAGGCGTTAAGCAGCTTCAAGTTCTTACTTACGGCATGGCTTGCGCTGCCTTCCTGAGCACGAGGTGCCTTGTTCAGCTAGCGGATGAATGCCAGGATCCAATCATTGCAAACGTAATAAAAAATGACTTCTACGTCGATGACTTAAATACAGGGTGTTCCACTGAAAACGAACTAAAACATATCTATCTAAATGTCACAAAAGTATTGGACTCGGCGTGTTTTCCATTGAGGAAATACCGCACCAATTGCCCCCAAATACTTTCTGATCCATCCGAAACATCTAGCCTTGATTTTCATGATGAAACCAACGTCCTAGGTCTAAAATGGTCACCTAACGCAGATCAACTACATTTTCCCAGTGATATCGAAATCACGGGAAAAATTACAAAAAGAACAATAATTTCTACAACTTCTAAGCTCTTTGACCCTTTGGGGCTAGTTAGCTGTTGTATAATAAAACCAAAAATTATACTCCAAAATTTATGGAGTACCAAGTTAGGCTGGGATGACCCAGTACCAGAACATTTTGTAAAACGATGGCTAATATTTACAAATAACCTTCATCATCTGTCGAACATTGTTTTACCGCGTTGTGTTATAGGTGACAGTATAGAAGGTCAGTCCATTGAGCTGCACTGCTTCGTCGATGCTTCTCAAGAAGCATATGGGGCGTGCATCTATATGCGATCATACAACAAGGAGCAGGGCACGATGGTACGGCTACTGTGTGCTAAGACAAGAGTCGCACCCATCAAATCTCTCACGATTCCACGTTTAGAACTTACCGCATCTTTACTAGGAGCTCAACTGTCTAATAAGGTAATACACGCCATACCATGCAAGGTAACGCAAGTACACATGTGGTCCGATTCCATGGTTGTACTATGCTGGCTAAAAACACAAAATAAAGCACTACAAACTTTTGTTCGTAACAGAGTAAATAAAATAAAAGAACTTTCTCAAAACAATAATTATCAAAGGCAATATGTTCCAACCAAATTGAATCCTGCAGACTTAGCTTCTAGGGGCATCGATCCGCAGCACCTGCAGGCTTCTTCTTTGTGGTGGGAGGGTCCTTCATTCCTGAAGGAAAACCGAGCTGAATGGCCTAGTCAACCTCACGCTACCCTTAGTAACTTACCAGAAACTAAAACGTTATTAGTTAACGAAACTTCTAATGGAAAGTCCGAAACAACAATCGAATTTAAAAAATATTCTAGTTATATTAAATTAAAAAGAATTTATGCCTACGTTTTAAGATTTCTTCATAATTCTAAAAGGTCGAACATTAAATGGACCGGTCCATTAAAGATTGAGGAACTTAAAAACTCTGAAACTATTATAATAAAACATTGTCAAGCCAAGTCTTTCAATTTAGACATTAAAAACATTAAAACCAGCACTCCTTTGCACTATAAAAGCAAATTATTACCACTTAGTCCATTTTTGGACCAAAGTGGCCTATTAAGAGTAGGAGGCAGATTATGTCAGTCTGACTTTCAATATGATAAAAAGCATCCTATTCTACTCGATGCTAAACATCACCTTACTAAACTAATAATGAACCATGAGCACTTACGTTTATTTCATGCAGGTCCTCAGCTTCTTCTGTCGTCTGTACGCGAGAAGTTCTGGCCACTAGGCGGCAGAAATCTGGCCCGCGTCATAACAAAAAAATGCGTTGTCTGCATACGTATGCGTGGTCAAACTATACAGCCTAAAATGAGCGACCTGCCTGACGTAAGATTAAATTTAAGCTATCCATTCAACTCATGTGGAACTGATTTTGCAGGTCCCTTCATGATTTCATCCAAAAAGGGCCGAGGCAATCGTATCACAAAGGCTTACCTATGCGTTTTTGTTTGCCTCGCCACCAAGGCTCTTCACCTAGAAGTTGTAAGTGATCTATCCACAGAAGCCTTCCTCGCATGCCTGCGCAGGTTTGTGTCACGACGTGGCAAACCCTATGTAATTTATTGCGACAACGGCACGAATTTTGTAGGCGCTAACAATGAGTTAGGTAGAGTTTTAAAATCCAGTCGTCATGCAGTATCAGACTACGCTGCCAAAGAGGACATAAAATTCATGTTTTCACCCGCATATTCACCTCACTTCGGAGGGATATGGGAGGCAGGCGTTAAATCCGCTAAATACCATTTGAAACGCGTAGCTAGTAATACCTCCTTTACGTTCGAGGAGTTAGCGACGCTTTTCACACAAATAGAGGCAATCCTCAATTCCCGTCCTATTTCTCCCCTCTCTTCTGACCCTACTGATCTCAATCCCCTGACTCCCGGGCACTTCTTAATTGGCCGCCCGCTGATGTCAGTACCATCACGACCTGTCAACTCAGCGAATCCAAGCCGATACCAGCGCATCGAGCTAGTCCGGCAACAATTTTGGGAGAGATGGCGAAGAGATTTCATGGCAGAACTACAAAACCGTACCAAATGGAGAAAGGACCAAAGCCCACTACAAATTGGAGACCTCGTGCTACTGAAAGAGGACCACTTACCCCCACTCCACTGGAAAATGGGTCGTGTAAGCAAATTGTACGAAGGCAAGGACGGAGTATGCAGAGTCGCCGATGTAGAGACGAATCGAGGAACAGTGAGACGAGCTGTCAATCGCATGTGCCTGATACCGTCATCATCAGAAGACCAATCAATAATAACCAATACCTAAAGTTGGAAACGAGGTTCCAACCCCCCGGAGGATGTTCACGCCGTAAGGCGTGACAACTTCACGTCGCTGCGGACTTCGCGGAGCGCCCATCCAATCCACCTGAGCTCCGACATTCCCCGACACGACGCGGCGAGAGACGCACGCGCATCGCACTTATAACCGCGACCTCGCCAACCATAATTTAATAAGTACATTAAAGCTATTCTGTAAAAATCACAATAAACCCAAATCTAAAACAACTGAGTCTTTCAATACAAGACATCTTGGCGACCGTGACAGGACAATGATATTGATTTAATTCATTCATCAATGACGACCTCAGTGGCGCAGCGGGCGAGAGTCTGCCTGCGACGCAAGAGGTTGCGGGTTCGATTCCCGCCTCGGAACAAATGTATGTACGATCTGCAGAAATTTGTTCCGTTGGTCTGGGTGTTTTCTATGTATAATAAAAAATATCTATCTATGTAATGTATAATTACGTATATCAGTTATCTAGTACCCATTACACAAGCTCTGCTTACCTTGGGGCTAGATAATGCTGTGTGAATTGTCCAGCATTATTTATTCAATTGTTTAGTGATATTAATATCAAATTTCAGCGCGACTAACTTTAGTAGGTAGACTAGCATATCCTGCTCGCGGCTCCATTCTCGCGGTAGCTGGATAAAACAGTAACAACAAGCTTTCTAATACCTAATGAATGATTGATCCCTTCTCTCTGCAGTCCAGCAAGGACCTGGGTAGGTGCTACCTCTCCAGACCAGAACACTTATCAAATATCTTGTACAAGTACAAACAACAATGAACAATTACTTACATCATGTTTAAGTTTGTTGTGGTTATAGCAGATAAGAGGGACAGCGACCCGGATTCGTACAGAGAAATACAATAAACTAATACTACATTCAGTTTGCAATGTTTTAGTATCCATCTACACCGCTGAGTCGCGTTAGGGCCGATCGGCCCACATGTATCATATCACAGACACATACATGAGTGTATACATGAAAAGGCTAAGTATTTTTTTATGAACCTTGTTACCTGGGTCATTATACTCTCTCACGCACGGGGCCGCCGTTAGGGTCGGGCAGAAGCGCCCCTGCAGAAAAGATCCACTACTGACTGAACTGCGACCAGACCACAGCTCCATGATCATGGGTATCGTGACATTTGATAAGAGCCAAAAAAGCGCTTTTCACGGGAGGCTTATGTCAGTTGATATAGCTTTTTCAAGTTGTTTTTTTTTTTTTAAGTAGGTAGGTATCGACTTTATTAGGTAGGTTTAAGTTATGTTATAATGTTATACATTTAAAGACGGGATGGTTAAATTCGTCCCTGGCAGAAAGTGTCATATTTAATATTTTATATTTTATGGTAATTATAAATAATCATAAATACGCCTTAAAATTGACACTGCCCTACCTTTATGTTTGGAAAATGGATCAAGATTTCCATATTTTGTCCCTCATGTTCGTCCCACGGCGCGGCGGCATTAAAAATTCTGCTGGTCCCGCACGATAATATTTTGTCCAGGTGTCTTGTCATACAAAAAATATTGTACTTAAGTACAGTAAACGTCAAAAATATAATTTATCACGACAAAAAAACTGGTCATCAATAAATAAATAGGTAATGGTGGACAACTCACACAGCATTATCTAGCCCCAAGCTAAGCAGAGCTTGTGTTATGGGTACCTACCTACTAGATAACTGATATACATAATACAATACATAACATAGATATATTTTTTGTATAAATAGAAAACGACCAGACCACCCGGAACAAATACGGCAGATCGTACAAGCATTTGTCCCAAGGCGGGAATCGAATTCGCAACCTCCTGCGTCGCAGGCGGACCTTCGCCCACCGCGCCACAGAGGTCGTCAATCATTATAGGCTGAAGACTGCTTAGTGGTAGATCACACACTCCTTGTGTGTTATCTACCACTAAGCATCGTGTCGTGGTGGTGCTTGCTTAGTGTAGCTGATGATTCTAGTCTTAGAGCATTTATAATGCTCTAAGATACTAGTACTTACATTATTAACTTTACGATGTTATCAAATTAAAAGCTCTCAGTAACTAATTTTACAGATTTGGTTATGATGTATAGTTCTGGCGTCCTCAGGAACAGGATGGAATGATAAGAGTGTAAATCCTGGGAAAGTGTACTTCAACTAAGATATTATTAAGTACGTCCTAAAACCCGTAGATAGGTACCCAGAATTACCCGATCATTTACGATGTTTGTCAAAGCTAGTAATTGAATGCAGTTGGTACTAAAACTGTGTTACGGCAAGGTAGAGCTCAATACCTCACAATGGCTAGAAGTTATTAAATGAATTTATAGGACGTGTCAGTACAAATAAAATAAATTTAGAAAAAAAAACAATGGGTTAAGAGAAAAAAAATTAAATAAAATATAAGCAGAAGACAGTATAAACGGATGGTAACTTATTATACAGTGGTGTCATCTTTTTAGAATGCTGAAGGCCACTTGGAAAAGCACACCATAGCCCTACAAAATCAATTGAGATTGACGTGGTATTTTTTGATTGATGCAAAATTACAGTGCACAACGCCATGACATGACTTGGCACAACTATTAGGTTAATGAATAATTTGCTCGCAAGTGTTCATGATTAGATTATATACCTACTGGTTATGTGATCCAGTTTTTTAATTTGGTTTTTTTAATTTGGTTTGATTTGACATGTGGATAAAACAACGAATGGGGTCATTAAAATGCACGTCCGTGGTATTATTTTACGGCCGAATAATGTACACACTACGGAAATAGGACCCTAGGATCTTTGTGTACCTACACATAATTCATCTAAGATGTACACCCTGATGTACACCTTGATAGTCCGTGTCATGGGTTCCAATTATCAAGGTGTACATTATTCGGCCGTACAATAAATGGTCGTGCATTATACTTTACCTACGCCCGTTGCCTTGCCATTCTTCCTGTAAGGTTGCCATGGTACCAATTTGTGTCCAAATTACGGTGCTTACACAGAGATTTGGGGCGCAGCCGCCAGTATATAGTCTGTGGGTGCTCATTAGCCTTCGCGGCTTCCGCGAGGATCAAACTTTTATTGGCCTACCTCAAAATCAACCTATAAACCTACAACCACTAAAGAATCTAAAGAATAAATGGGTAAATAAATAATTCTGGAAAATTTACACAGCGTTATCTAGCCCCAAGCCAGGCCCCAAGCTATGCAGAGCTTGTTATGGGTAGTGTGGGTACTAGATAATAGATAACTGATATACTCGTACCCAGGGACGAGGGAAATTTCCCTCGTCCCTGCGTACGACTACATTGAGACTTACCTATCTAATACAATACAAAAATAACTGTTGTTTTCACGAAGATATCAGCACAATTTGCTGTAGCTAGTCTTGAATTATGTTATTTTTTAAGCTTGGCGGGTTAAATATTAATCCGGAATCATATTTTTTGAATCGTTTACACTTCGTAAATCTGCCATCTGTGGGTGGAAGTTCGTAATAACAGCCACAGATGACTTTAATTTTTAATTTTAACAAGGAATGATAAACAACGAAAACAAACAAATAAAACAGGCGGCGCCGGAGGAAAACAATATATTTATAGAAATGTGTGTCAAGTACACCTCGGAATTGATTTGTTGGTCTGATTGG
This sequence comes from Eupithecia vulgata, assembly GCA_946478455.1. Classification (NCBI taxonomy): domain Eukaryota; kingdom Metazoa; phylum Arthropoda; class Insecta; order Lepidoptera; family Geometridae; genus Eupithecia; species Eupithecia vulgata. The sequence continues at coordinate 13,919,573 of OX297875.1, forward strand.
CGGGAAAAATGAGGGATGGACTCGATTGTTCTGTGGGTAGGTAGGTAGGTGTATCTACTATGGAAACTACTGGAACAATAGCTTCTGAAATGTGATATTGTATTAAGAGGTATCCTACAATTCAACTCAACTTAACTTCTGAAAAAACGAGAGTCACAGATGACAGACGAGAATGTAGTGTAGGTACTAAGTAGGTACATACTTAGTACCTACACTACATTTTTGTCCTCTCCGCTTTCAATTCTCCAAGTAAAGATTCTTTTGTTCAGTAAATTCAGTGTTTCGTCTCGCGTGACCATTGCGATAACGGAACGTAGGATCCTAGGATCTCTGTTGCGATATATTTCGTCCACGTCCAGTGTCTACCTAGGTATGTCGGCCTGGGCTGGCAATCTCATCATCCTTCTTCACATCATCATCCAGCTGTTGATTGCCGCAGCCTGAGTATAGGTCTCTTTTACACGTCAGCTTACACAGTCCAAGCCTCATCCAGTCTTTCTTCCGGCCTTCGCAACGATCTGACAATCAATACTTGCTAAGTGTGGGTACCTTTGGGGTCCCTGACCTAATACCTACTTAACTTAGAGTTTTTATACCTAAGGACCTGACCTTTTTAATAGCTGAAGGCATGGAAAGAACACTTAGTACTACGCCTCAAGAGATGGCATGTAATGTAGGTGGGCTGAACTTGAACTCAATCAAAGGAACATAAATTTTGTTACTATTCACTGGAATGGCTACTGAATATTCCAAACAAGGATACTCTAGGTATTTACTTACTTAACTATGGCTAAACAGCCGGTGGTGTAGCAAAAGAAAGGAGTTTTTACGCTACAAATCGTCTAGAAGATAAGATGTAAAAGGCCTTATGCAACTGTGTATGCAATCGTCTAATTACGGATGCACTGGTGTGCAGCGTGACCGCTTGGCATCGCGCCGCCCTCCGCGCCCGCGCCGGCGCGGCGGCGCGGGCGCGGCGGCGTGGTGGCTTGGCACCGGCGTCGATCAATGACATGACTCCATTCATACCTGTGACGTTATAAAGGCCACCAGGTTGTTGTCACATGTACATACGATTACAATTAATTAGCTACGTATCACCACGTATCACCAAGACAAGAACTATCAGTCCCTACCGTGTGATAGTTAGTGTGGTGTGGACCACCTGTGGACCTACCTAGGTACCTACGGTGTGGACTGAATGAGTGAGGAATGAGGTCGGCCCCCCTGAATTCAGATCGCTTACGAGTGGATAGCTTTAGCTCCTGTAGCATCAAATAATTCATTCATAATAACAAAATATCATAATAAAATAATTTAATCATTAACTTTTGTGAACATCGCTTTATTTCTTAGAGGAAGAAGGGTAATTTAGTGGAAGTAGCGCCACCTACAATTTACGTAAGTAAACACGACATTTTGGTTTCTGCTCCTCGTCCCTAGATGTCGTATTCTATAAACTAAATAATGTTTTTATAATGGCAAGGTTTTCTAAGAAAATTATTCATTTCATTCGTCGTTCTTTATTACTTCCGGATTGTCTTTTTTGTGCTGTCAATTGACTAAGGCAGCTGTCAAAACTTAGAAATATGCTGGAGTGTCTGTCATGCATGATGCATGTAAATAGTTTTTCGTAAAAATAAATGTTTTTTATTCTCTACTAAACGATAAAACTAGTAAAACCATAAAAATACCTGTGTAGGAATAGTTGTGGATCGAGTATGGGGCTCTGTGACGATGGTAAGTGCTCTAAAATCTGGTTTTAAAGTTTGTGGTAAACAAGTTAATTAGCGACCCACCAGAGACTGGTAGAAGTTATACCCGATTAAAATTCCATTCTAGATCGCATCTTGCACCATCTATACATACTAATAAGTGTCAACTAGCGTCTACTCACGCATATCTTACAATCTCAGTAAGGTTGTAAATCAAGTCAAAGTTTTCACATAGAGGTACTTCTGATTTACATTCTAGCTGCCCAATGTTTGTTCAGTCACTTAGTCGCTAAAAGCAAATCTCAATTGCGGAACTAGACAACAGGTTTGACCTCTAAACACATTACTCAATGTTTATGTGAAGGGTTATCTACATAGTTATGTGGGTCATACTTATCATAAACACTATTGTTTATTTGGACTAACTATTTTATTATTACGAAGACTTGGTGAGCTTCATTTTTCTCCTGGCATGTGCCTGCAGCTCCACAATATTTTTTCTGGGACAAAAAATAGTCATATAAGACCCGTGTTCGCCAACACATGGTTAAATTATAAACAGTTCTTTTGAAGTTTTTGACACACATTTTCATACATTAAACGTCAAAGTTAACCGATAAAGCTGCCTAATTGTCCGATTATATTTTGGTGAACACCGACCTAAGTAGTACTCTAGTATCTAAACTGTTTCGTTTTAAATTTTAGTTCATGTTTTGTTATATCCATACTAATATTATAAATTCGAAAGTAAGTGTCTGTCAGTGGCCTGTAAACTTTTCATGCCCAAATGTATATAATATTCCAGGCCTAGAACATAATGTCTGCAAATTATCAGCCTGATAAATTCAGTAGTTTTGGTGTTATCATTGCTTATTACATACACTTTCGCCTTTCTAATAGTAGGATGCATATTTAAAATTTTAATTAAATAAGGATCGGTGAATTGATTTTGTATATGATTTACAAGCAAAGCATTCTTTTTATTGTAAAGGATCTAACATCCTTAAAGTGCTAGTGTAAATACAGCTTCGCTACACAACTAGGCCTGCGTCTCTGCAAGTTATAGATCACAATAGTGCATTCATTGTGCTAGTGCTCGGAGACACAAATTAGTTTCAATTGCACACTATTGAGGACTGTTGGCTTCAAAAGTTTATTTAAAGTATTGTAAAACGAAACAGATTCAATATTTTTAGTAACAAAACCATTTATGAATTTTTTCTCATTTTTATTTTATTGAATGCATTTACTGAGTATCCCTAATAATTTATAAATGAGAAAGAAACGTTATTTCATAAGTAATCCACTAAACAGATCCTAATAAATATGCCAAGGCGATAGTTATTATTATTAAACTGGAAAAAGACATGCTACTTTTATCCAAGAAAATATGTCCCTGGGAAGGTTATGGTAAAAAGCTAGTTGTAGACAAATGGAATGATAAAATTCTGAAAGCGCCTGTACATCAATTGGTTGTTAACGCACAAATAATGCATTTGCCTGGAGTTCCAAGTGCAATAGGTATACAATTTCCTTTGTATCAGAGTGAGTAACAAATGTTCTTTAAGGTGATGTATTAGTTGCCTTGCCTATTGATTGATACCTACTATTAATGTTTTCATTTGAAAATTATAACTAAGAGGTAGCCAGTTCGACTCCCGCCCTTTGGACAAATGACTTTGTTAAAAAATTTAATGTCATTATTTGTGTTTTTTTTTATTTGATAATCAAGTGAGTTTAAAGTTCTGACTGTTCTGAGAGTAAAATACTTCTGCAGATAGTTCGGTTGAAGTTCTCTGGTTGTTTTCTAAGTGTAGTAAATATAACAACAACAACCCTCTTATTTTGGGGAGGCACGAAAGTGAGAAAATTTGTGTATTAAAAAATAGTTTCAGTATATATATAGTATACATCAGCATACGCGGCGGGCGAAGATCTGCCTGCGACGTAGAAGATTGTGGGTTTGATTCCCGCCATGTATATGTATAAAATTATGGTATTAATTTACTATATCAGTTTTCTTGTATCCATAACACAAGCTCTCTTTTGGGCTAGATGATCCTGTTTAGATTGACCAGATAAAAATTCTGGTCAATCTAAATAGGATCATCATCATCAGCCTATACCAGTCCACTGCTGGACATAGGCCTCCCCTAATGAGCGCTCGCATCTTCATTAGGGGGTAATGCCCATAATCCCCACGCTGGGCATGCGGGTTGGGGATCGCAGTTTCGTGTTGGAATCGTTCTGCAGGGGACGCTGCTGCCCGCCCCCCGGTTTATGTCCCTTAGTCGCCTCCTACGACACCCACGGGAAGAGTTGGGTTGGTACTATTCTAGGCCGGCACCACACAGCCTAAAAAAGGATCATCGAGCCGCATATTGTCGAAAAAAATGAAATGACTTTTAATTCCTTTAATTTAATTTAATTTTATTTTCAAATGTCATTTTTATTATCCGCCTCCAACGAATCCTCTGCTGGACATGGGCCTCCCATAGTGAACACCAAAACGCCCTGTCTTCAGCTTGCCTCATACAGTATCGGATTTATGATAAATAATCTAAAATTATTACTTAGAAACATCTGCTGCAGTCAACTCTAATCCCCAAATACTCAAAGATAACCCAGGTTTAAGTATGTCTTCGGGGTCGAGGCCAGTCTAAAGCCTTACCATGCTATCACCAGAAGCGTTAAAAAATTCGTAAAAAAGACCACTAGATTAATGGACGATAGCCAAGAGATGCGTGATCGCTGCGTCGTCGTCGTCGCGTCGTGATCGCTGCGTCGGTCGTCGTCGTCGCGTCGTGATCGCTGCGTCGTCGTCGTCGCGTCGTGATCGCTGCGTCGTCGTCGTCGCGTCGTGATCGCTGCGTCGTCGTCGTCGCGTCGTGATCGCTGCGTCGTCGTCGTCGCGTCGTGATCGCTGCGTCGTCGTCGTCGCGTCGTGATCGCTGCGTCGTCGTCGTGGCGTGCTCACTGTGTAAGCTTCGCTCTGAAAACGCTAGCATATCGCCAGTGTTATAAGGAAGTGACAGTTTTCTTGATTGAAAAATTACAAAAAATCTCAAAATTAATCGTACATAATTAATCTAAGTTGAGTTTGAATTCGGGGTTAATACTGGTAAATTTACAGCTTTAAATCGAGTATTTTAGGATGCACAACTAACTAAGTTTTAACGCCTTTCCCTTGACTACGAAACCACTTCAACCTGGCGAAACGTCGTCGGATAAATTTAAAGATTAGTAAACGCGAGAAATTCTTCTAAAAACGTTTTTGGGTGGAATTTCCCCGATATAATGACCTTCCGAAATAATGCTCAACATCCCACACGTGAGCAACAAACATAATATGTATATGTAATAATAATAATAAGTCTTTTATTTCCAAACAATCTACATGTATATTTATCATACATTCTTAATTAATATTTTGATAATCTATTAGATAAACACACTTCACTAATTTCATGCATTGTTATTGTATATTGATTTGGGCACCCATATTTTTGGGTGAAGGCCTCCTCCATCCATCTCCACATAGTCCTGTCCATCCTGTCTGCGGCGCGCCGTGTCTAAGTGACCACGGCCACGTCCTCTATGTCATCTCTCCAGCGCTGGCGGGGGCGGGGATATGTATCAACATCAAAATGCTTACATTCAAACAGGAGATAGAGAACTTCAGCAAAAAAGTTGGTTTCTAAGTCCATCAAATCTTAGTTGGTAACTAAGATTTGATGGACTTAGAAACCAACTCGAATACACTCTTTCTATGACGGAATAATAACAGAAAATATGAAAAGATCGGACATGCAACCTGGATTGTTAATTATATAAAATCAGAAAGCAAAGCAAAATGAAAAAACAAAAGTTATCATAAAGGCAATGGAATTAGCAGCGATTTCTTCCAGGCAATCAAAAACACCCGGAACATATTTTTACAGATCGTACAAAAATTTATCCCGCGGCGGGAATCGACCCTGCTACCTTTTTCTTCGCGGACCTTCGCCCGCCTCGCCATGCGTCACAGAGGTCGTCGTGTACAATTCAACTTTAAAAATAACAGGAAAATTCCTAGAAATCGCTTTGCAAGTTTGCAAGATTATAAATTACCTAGCCGCTTGTTAGGCGTCTTCTATACAAACATACTATTTATTATCTGTCAACTCATCATGACTCGATGAAACTACACAACTAACTCTATGCCAAAAATCAAGTCCTTTAGGTAATGCACCTGCATTACCTACCTTTCATATAGTATAAATAGCTATTTATACCTACATGAAGATAAGCAGAACTATATATCTAAATCATTAACTTTCTGTATTCTGAAGTTTCAGAGGTTTAAAAAAACAGTACCAAATATATCAGCAAATGTACATTTCCACATGTAGATCACACTAATATTATAAATAAGAAAGTTTAGATAGATACATAGATGGATGTTTCTTGCTCTATCACTCCAGAACGGCTGAACGGATCTGGATGAAATTTGTCACAGAGATAGATTATAGTCTGGAATAGCACATCGGCTAGATTTTATGTCAGAATTCCCACGGGAACGAGAACTACGCGGGTGGAGGCGCGAGCCGCTGCTAGTTTATCATATTTCTGAAAAATCTTATAAGAAACATAATGTCAAAAGGAGTGGGTTACAAAATAAATAGTCCACATAATAACACTCCTTGAGTCGCAAAAAAGTAGAAGAACAAGTTTCACGCTCTTACGTCAACGGTTTTACCATTCTGCAAGCTGTGTTTATCTCGAATGATTTCGCACTTTGGACCCGAAGCTGTTTCTCGGGTCCAAAGTGCGAATAACGCAACTTTTTTTTAATTAACTTTTGCTAGTCATCGTGATCATGCAGTTTTTATGCAAGGTTTTATTCATTACGTAATTTTTTTCATCGTAACTGGCAATTTATGGTTGCGCACTTTGTATTTTATAATGCCAGGGTTCAAAGTACAAATTTAACGCTTGAAGGTACCTGCGTTAAAATAAAAAAGTGAACTTGTTGAATTCGACTGTTTCGTCGTCGAGATATTGTAACTAATGTCAACGTTAGCAATGTTCGCGTAACACATACAATGACCTACGCACGATTGAGTGTAATATACTAACAATATGTAGTTCAATGATCAAGACTAAATTGGACTTTGGACTGAAGCGAGAACTGCGTCCGCTTAGGAGCGTACAGTCGCTACACAATTTGTCAACACATTTTACTTTATCAATAGGGTATCTATGTATGCATGTGCAGAAGAAAATCCGTTTATTTTTCTTTTGATATAGAAATATATCTGCATATATATTTTTGTATCTTTGATGTTCTTATTGTGAAATTTGATAATTGAAAGTACAGTTTTATGAATAATCTCTAAATTTCGGATATCTTTTTTGAAGGACAGAAAATTATTTAATAACAAGAAACATTATGGTTTTTATCATTTATTTGTTTTGTTTTTATTTTGATTTATAGGAACGGAAGCGCTTTGAGCTGAGAAACTGAACAGTAAAATGGCAGCGTTATTATCACCCAATATTATTATAGTTTTTTTTTGTTGTTTTCCTTTATAATTGAAAAATTTGGAGGTGTTATGTCAACAACATTAAAGCGCGTCACACACGGTAAAGATAATATAAAATATATATTATCTTAGAGCATATTTTAGAATATCGCTCTCCATAGAAATCCTATAAACCATCACACACGACGAAGTAAATTTATATTTTATCTTCAGTATCTTAAGATACCGAGCGAATAAGCAAATATGGAAATATATATTTCGTATCTTAATATGTTATCTTAAGATACGAACTCTAACAAGGAATACGTGTGGCACCAACGCAGACTCGTAAGGAAATGAACAGGTTTTTTAATATTATCGTATCTTAGCCTTGTGTGATAAGATAACCTAAGATACTATAATATTTTATATTAGGGCATCTTAAGATGAAATATTATAGGATCTTCGTCGTCTAATCGATAAAAAACTGTGCATATACCCTACTAGCTTCTGTCCGTGGGTTCGTACGCGTATCCCATTGGAACTGATTTTTGGGGTGAAAAGTAACCTGTGTTACTCTACAACTAATTGCAACTAACTCTATGCCAAAAATCAAGTAGATAGGTTGCTTAGTTAGGGCGTGAAGGAAGGACAAGCAAACAAACAAACACACTTTCGCATTTATATTATTAGTATAGATTACGTTACGGAATAATGGTCGCTGAAAATATTCTCACAAAATGTAGAGTCCACACTAACGAATAATGTAAAGTTTAGCTAGTAGGCGTACTAGCCTCGACGACCTTTGTGGCGCGGTGGGCGAAAGTCCACCTGCGACGCAGGAGGTTGCGGGTTCGATTCCCGCCTTAGGATAAATATTTGTACGATCTGCAGGTGTTTCGGGTGTTCTGGTCGTTTTCTATGTAAGTATCATAAAAAAAAACTATCTATGTATTGTATACCTATCAGTATATCTAGTACCCATAACACAAGCTCTGCTTAGCTTGGGGCTAGATAATGCTGTGTAAATTGTCCAGCATTGTTTATTCTTGCGGGTTTCTTGCGAACTTCACCAGGTCTTCACTGGCGCTTCTATTGTGTATATATGTAAAAAAATATGTAGACTTTTCTATTATTTTAAAAACATAATATTAAGATAAAGATTCATTGATCGTTGTTTACGTCTAAAAAGGGCCTTGAATTTGATGTGTTACTGTTACCTATAGCGGAAAGGTTCATATGCAGTGTCGGGCCCAATATCTGTGCTTATACTCTTCCCCTATCACGACTCCACCCACACCACAATACAGTGCAGTATGATAGTATCCATTGGAACTGGATACCGAACTTACGAATCTGTGGCACTAAGTCCTTACGAATCTGTGGCACTAAGTCCTTGCGAATCTGTGGCACTACGTCCAAAGTCCATTTTATAGTAAATTGCATTGCCTATTCAACTAATAGGCTGCGTTATGATAGTGTTCAGATGTTTGTGTCAATACAGCAAGGTCTTAAGGCGGCGATATATGTGATATGGGCAAATTTGAGTTACATTAAAATATTTTTTCTGAAAAAAAAAAATAACCTAATAATCTATCGGATACAAGGCAGATCCCCTTCATTTCGAAAATGCAAAAAAAAGCTACTTTAAATACCAGACATAATTGTGTAAAGTACCCTCTGTTTTCTTAGTTTTTAAAATTTTTCTCCTAAACTATCAATCACGATTTTTTTTTCATCACCAAATTAAATAGAAGAATACCCAGGGCACCTTCGATATATTTTTGCAAACAAATGTCTTAATTAATAGATAATCAGCAAAGACTTGTTTGAGCTTCTTTGGTCTGTCCCGCTTCTTTAAACGCAAACTCCTATGCCTATCTATCCTATACACAACGGCGTCATATATCGCCCCCTTAAGGGGCTACAATACGACGCTATTGTGTGAATAGGATAGACATAGGATTTCGCCTTGTTAGGAAAGAGACAGACCGAGCGGGGCCGCAGGGGCCGAGCGGCGGCGGCGTGTTTTTAGATAATAAGCAAAAATCATGTTTTTGCTTATAATATAAAAAAATAATAGTAAGTAATTTTAAAAATCTAAAACACACTGTCTGCTTTATATTCTGTTTGTTTACTGTACAAAGTATCAAGGCTTATTTAAAAGTAAGTACCTATTTATTGAATAGCGACGATTTATTGTACTGTACCTAGTACCTACCTACAATAAATCGTCGCTTTATATAGAAAAAAAACCAAGTCCGCTCTGGACTTGGTTTTTTTTCTATAGAGAAAATTTTATGTTATCTTGTTTTCGTTCTAGCATCAAGCCTCAGCTATAACAAAACAAATTAATCTCAAAGTAAATGTTTCTGCATTATGGAAGATAATTATGATGATCATTGACTGACGCTAAGCGCTTAGATCCTTATGGTATGTAGGGATCTTCTACCTTAAACCTGCGGTTCTACTTTTGATTGAACGAAGTAAAACAATAGAGATAATTTTATTGTAATAAAAAAACTACCACCCACTTTAAATAAATTTTTGCGCGGAATTGTTATGTTGTTACTAAATATTTTCATCTTTATATTTTGCAATGTATTTCCGCAAAGTAACGCCTGAACCTATTTTTTATCTACTTTAAATACTTTAATTTATACGGTTAAAAATATATAACTAATAATTCACTCTATCCTAAAACATTATTTAACCGTACGTACGCACGCCGACTGGTAAATAAAGTTGGACGTCATACGAGCGTCTTCGTCAGGAATTTGCACACAAAATCTTGCTTCTAGACTAGACTGATATTTACACGAGGCGGGTTTGGCCGTAATAGACAAAAGCCAGGCGGATTGACGATAGCAGTAGAGACGTTAAAAACTGTCCGTCCACTCCAACCAACTAACCGACCAACTGGTTGTGCAGAATGGAACTCGATGAAGAGTTTTCTTACACAATCGAACTTACTGGTTGATCATATATTTTATTTTGGGTAAACATGTTCAAGTCGGACCAACCAAAGAAGCGGATTAACAATTTTTTTAGTTGGTTCGATAGGAATGTTTTGTTAATTTAGATTGTGCCCATCTACACAACTTAAACTGGTATTTAACCTTTTCAATGCGTCTAGTGTTGTTTCGCCCCTTATTTCCGCCCCGTAAGGGTCTCAAGGACACTAATAAAAATGACTAGTGTCGTTTTGCAAATTGAAAGCTAAGGAACCTGCTGGCCTTTTTCTGGTAGATTCCTGTTTCTGCTCCTACGACATCCACCGGCTGGGTTGGAGGTCAATTCTTACGACTCGACCACCACGGCTTACAAGCTGTATAAAATTCACCAGTTGCTTAGCGACTACCGATTACAAATGCTGCACGAAATGTCACTCATAGTGTTGATTTTTATACGATTTAATGGACTGTTAATTTTCTATTACCACTAGATTACCACAAGTGAATTTAAGTTACATCCATTAAGGTTTGTGTTATCATGAAATAATCTCGCATTAAATATAAGCCTGTGTTAACTTGACCGAATCTTATGTAGGTACCTAAAACTTTTTATGCAAAAAGGCTTACGATAAAATTTCTGATTATCTGGAGGATAAAAAAGCTTGGGACGGGTTTAGCTCCAACTCGAAAAATAACAACTAATAGGCTAAAGGTTTTTTCTTTGCCGCTTCTTTACTTAAGTCTACATACCGAAGCGACAGAAATAAAAATTACTACTTTATTTTCATAAAAAAAATTACATTTCTAAGTGTAAATTTTTGATATGAACGTGAACCTATTTTATGTTATTGACACTGAACTTTTGTCAACTAGAATAGCTGATCTTTTGTCTAACTAGTCATCAAATTGTGTCCTTGATGCACAACATGATAAGTTCTGAATGTTCCACTAAGTTACTATTACTACGTACGCTAGAAATAATAGTTCAATGGAATGTTCAGATGTTTTGGTGTGAACCGTGAATCGGTAGCAAACTTCATTCAAATATTTATTAATATATATTATTTTCATTTATAATGTGTGTGGTTTTGATGCGGTCATTTTACCTACTACCTACAGTAAGTGCAGGCTGAAAACTCCGATGAACAATTAGGTTTTGTTAATCGGAGTTTACAGCGTGCATAATGTGGTATGGGTAGTTGGTGAACTTCACCCTTTACATGTTATTTGCCTACCTTTATGCGCAATTAATTGGATTGGTCAAAACTCATAAGTGAATTGTGAATAAGTGCGTGCGCGTAATAAGTTAATAACCTACCACACAATAAAAGACAAATTATCACTTACCCTATAGGACGTTTGGTTCTCGCAAGTTAAATTATCAAACCTTTCGAGCTTGTGGTTAATTGAAAAGTATGAAAATAATATAAATTAATATTAGTACATTACTGACAAGGTCAGTAACTGATGGTTGCTGGCCGCGGCTGATGATGACCGAAAGCGCAGCGTAGAGGAGGTCCAGGCTATCACAGCGCGGTCAGCATTGCAGCCCTTCATGGATAAGCTAAAATGAAGCCTTTATAGCGCGGCCAGCAAGGGCTATAATGAAGAGCAAGCTTGAAGGCAGAAACCATAGCAAACTTAGCTTGACGCAATCATAGTGTGGCCAACAGGTCAATCATGATGGCGGACTATCGAGCACAATAACTAATAAATAGGGTAGGTGCTTTATATTGCGGACAAAGTCTTGTATAGTGCTTTACTTAAACAATGCAAAAATGAGAATAAAAATTAAAATAAAAAAAACCTAAATGAAAATTATGTCATAGGTTAACAATTTCCATTGCTTGCGAAAAACACGACAGTAATGAAATTGCTGGCGCCTTTTCGGGTAAGCCCGAAAGGTTGACTGCTCAAAGAAGGTTGTCAAATTAATCACTAGATTAAATACAATGTTTGAGTAAATAATTTAATCAAAATCACTTACGATAAGTACGACTAAAAAGATAAAAATACTTAGTTATTAATATCTTATATTCTAAAGGTAAAAAATTCTACAAAAAAAAACTCAATTCGGTGCCTTTTTACTTTTTTTCGCAAAGTAGTATAGGGACAAAACCAGCTAAATGTACTTAAGTACAGTACAGAACATAGGAGTCCAGCCGGGCTACGATATGCACCGCGACGACTTTTTGTCGTCTTATCGTTTGTTTTATATACGGACCAAAAAGAGCGACACAAAACAGTCTGCAAATTTAGTCGTGGCGCACATCATAAGCCAGCAGACGAGTATTTGGTTATCTCATTTATCACAATTTTGTACTTGACCTTAGTTACACTGGTCTGGTTCTACCATGAAAAACTCAACCCACACTGTGGTACCTCGTGTTTTTTCTCGCAATCACAAAATGTGTGCACGTTCGTACTCATAAGGGTCCGCTCACACCGAGACGCGACGCTGCGCAAACTGATATTAATTCAATTAACTTACTAACTACGATCCAAATTTTACCAAAAGATACAAAATTTTATTAATATACTACGAAAACTCTCCGCGGCGACGACGACGCCTCGCTGCGCAGCGACGCTGCGTGACGCAGCACGCACTTTTTGACGCAGCACGCACTTTTTGACAGTGATTAAAAATATAACTTTATTTACTTCACAAAAAAATACAAAATCTACTGACCTAATAACGAAAACTCCCGCGCGCTGCGTCTCGAGATGTCTCGTCGTCGTCGCGTCTCGTCTGTGTGGGCTGACCCTAAGGTTGGTATTGCCTTGAGTCGTGGTTGTGCACCTCAATTATTGCTAATTCCGGGTTGATGGTTGCCGCTGCATCTCTATAATTACCTATCTGTCTCAGCCTCGGGTCAGGTTATCAATAGGAATTACAAACAGGATTATCATATTTTTTGTCACTAGTTTTTGCAAGTGGTTTTGCTCAAGCTTAGCGATACTTTAGCTACCTCATCATCATTATCTCAGCTGATGGATGTCCACTGCTGGACATAGGTCTCCGGTCTCCCCATCGCCACACTGACTGGTCCGGAGCTACCAGCATCGATTACTTACGACCTTCACAAGGGGCTTACGACATTCGGTCCACTGTGTTGGGGGTCTGTAGCTATTTATTTATTTATAAGGCAATACCAACAATACACATAATGAAACATTTACCATAGCAACCATAATTTTTTTAGTATAGAATGTGTGCTTCTAACAGGCATGCACAACATTTGCTAAAGGTGCACAAACAACAGCTAAAATTAATACCCTATCTATAGCTATAAAAGATTTTTTTTAAAGCTCGGTCAGGTTTAAAAAAAAATCAATCAAATCTTCTGGAGTTTATAAACTATTATTAGATAAATCAGTTTGAACACGAAATGTCAAGTAATACATGTACCTTTAATGTACCTACACACTTACACAACATCGCCTTGTTTTACATTTTATTTTCCTGTATACTTAATCTAGTTTTTTACTTAATTTCCATCATGGAGCCTAGCTGTTTGTAATTTGTATGTTTGAGTCTATTTCGTCGTCCTCTGTCGACAGTGACATTTAATTTTAACAGCTCAAGTGTCATTCACAAAACTATTTCACTGGAAATTATTTACATATTTTGCAACACTGTACTAAAAAGCGGTGTGTTTTTACTAATGTTAATTAATACTATAAAATTTTATCTTTTTAAACTTATAACGTGTAGTATGTAGATGAGGAATTTTCAGGGTCAGCCTGCATACGGTAAACATATGAAATAAAAAAATAAACAAGATACTTAATAAAAAAAATCCACAAATAAGCCATCATGATGAAGTATAATGTTCCCTACCTAGCTAAATCGTTTACTTAGATTAAATTTAATAGGTATATTTTCTGGGCACGTGTGTGTGTGACTAATTTCATCATAAAAACTGCACACAGCAAATTATTTACATGAGTAACCGATTAAAATGTAATGATTCAATAAAATAGTGCTCAATTGTACAAAAATATCTATATAGGCTGAATAGATTTTGATTACAAAAAAATATACTTTTGACGTACTTCACGAAAAAAAAAGACTTCATTCATAAACTTTTACTTTTAAAAATTCAAAGAGGGATCTCTTTTGAATTTTTAAAGGAGGCTCTGTGTTTGTCTGTATATATATTTATTTATTTTTATGTATTTTTATCGATTTCTCCATCAGTTATGTACCGATTATGAAAAATCTTCGCTGTATAGAGAACTTTCCCCAGATGGTCCCTGAGGGATTAGTTTTTAAATTATCCTGAGGGATTAGTTTTTATCCCAAAACTTAAAAAAAACCATCAAAATACACTTGAAAAATTACGACATAATTTCACAATTTTGGTGATATCTTTCAAGCCTTACTTAATAGATTTCTAGGTTTCCTTTATTGTTGTCTTATAGGTTGGTTTCGAGTTCGTCCCATAAAAGATTGGTTCTCGACGAATTTCTATGTGCAGCGTAAAACGTATCATCACGTGATAATTTTCACAATCACTTGAAACCGGGGGGGTTTCAAGTGATTGTGAAAATTATCACCCCCTCCCCACCCTCCTACGCTCCTGTGCGCCAGGAACGGCGCGTAGCCTCTAGCCAATAGCTGACGCCTGTTGGCGCATGGCGTCGTGATCGCGTTTACATGGGAAAACTGATTAGACTGTACGTCAGTTGGACCGCTAGTTTTTTTATATAGAATACCCAGGACAATAAATCTTTGTAATATCCGCTGATTGTACAAACACTTATCCCGAGGCGGGAATCGAACCTGCAACTTACTGCGTTCGCTCGCTGCGCCAAAGGTCGATGTAACCGAGTAGATGTAAAGTATTTTACTGAGATAAAGTTGTATGGAAAGCATATCGTCCAGCATGGAACGGCGACGCACCAGCGAGATAGAGCACCCGGCCTGACCTCACTGATAACGCAGTAAACAAACAAGCTATGTGAACCCACATGCAGTCTGCAATTTGTACTCTGCTGCATGGTGCTATTGATACGGTAAAACGATTCCATGATCGATTCAAAACACAAACAAATGTTTGTACGATCTGCAGATATTTGTTTCGGGTGTTCTAAGTAAAATAAAAAGGTATATTTCTATGGAGTGTATTTTCTAGTTCCCATACCACAAGCTCTGATTAGCTTGTGGCTAGATTATGCTGTGTGAATTGTCCAGCGTTATTTATTTAATGTCTTTCAAATCATAAATAATAATTTATTCAAATTAACCTATATACGAAAAAACTGTCACAATAGAGTAAAACAATGTCCGTATAAGTATTCCATTTCTTATTTTTTTTATTTTTTGTTGCATAAGGTGATTCCTTTTTCTTTTCTCTGTTTTTCTTTCTGCGTACGATCCCTTAATTATGGTGCTCCTTTTTTCTTTTGTAAATATACCTTGTGTAATATATTCATCATGATCATCAAATCTGCCCATACACGTCCACTGTTGGACATAAGCCTCCCCCATACGACGCCACAAAGAGCTGTCCTGAGCCGCCTCCATCCATCGACTCCCTGCGACCGCTACGATGTCTTCGGTCCACCGAGTTGATGGTCTCCCAACACTCCGTTTCGCGTTGCATCGCGGCCCCCACTCGAGAACCTTTACTCCCCAGCGGTTATCAGATCTGCGAGCTATATGACCTGCCAAAATTAAAATTATATAAAAATAATATTCATTTATTACCTGGTTTAATTTAGAAAATAATGGCATCTAAATGCATGTTCAATACCTACGGTGGAAAGCAATGAAATGAAATAATATCTTATATTCTAAATTCGTTGCTTAGCTAGCTGCAAGTTTCTAATATTATTTTCCGCGGACTAATTTGTGTTTCATCTTTGTTAGTTTAGTTTTAGGACTTACTCACCTTAAGGGAGAAAGTGACAAAACATATAATTTTACAGAAAGCAAAACAACAAACAATGATTGATTGTAGTATAAATAAAGTGTATTATTTCTTTATTTCTAAGAAGGTTCACGCAGAGGGCACTAAAATCAAATCAATAAGTACCTACTTACTAATTAGCTAATCATGCCAAAAAGCTACCATCATTATCTGGCTTTGTTTACTTATCGATAGATAAAACGATCTAGGTACATAATATTCTGTCAAGCCCACATTCTGATAATGTAGCGAGCGCGGTATCTGAATCCTGGTCGATAGTACTATCACATCACATGGCAACAAAGGAACAAAGCGAATGTGCCACAAAACGACCACAAACAAATTAGTCACCATGTTTACTTACTATGGTAAAAGGCCTGAATATCAGCTGTGGTCACATCCGTTGCATTTCCGATAAGAGTGAGTCAGCGGTAGGCGCTTCGCTGATCCAACCATTCATATCCATGCAAAAACCGCAGATGTGTGTCCACACCTATGACGGCACGGCACATCTATCAGTATAGTCTATTCCGCGGACGAGGAAGGTCGTGTCACGCGCTACCCTCGTGATATAATAGGCAACGTACCCATCGGCGCGATAAAAACAACAACACACCGATAATATTGACCGAATATTAAATTAGTCTGTTGACAAAATAGTGACAATATTTAATTGGACCAAATCACCTGTTGTCTGAGTTTATCGGCTGTTATCTGTTAACGTCGGGGTCGATAAACAGTTGGTGTTGGGTAGTGTTGGAAGATGCCGGTGTTGGGATACGAGGGGATGGCTCAAGACTATTGTGTGGGGTACGGAGCGCCGCTGCAGCCGTATATGGCGCCTCCTGCGCTCTGGCAGAAGAACCCCGCGAGCCCTTATGGGTACACTCAGAGGAGCCCTGCTGAGTCCTCGAGGAGTGCTGCTTATAATGAAGGTGTGTTGAATTTCCGAAATATTCTACAATACAGCTTCGATTTCGATAAGTATAGGTACTGAGATAAAAAAACAACCTCTATCATGCGCGATAGGCGGCAAATAGGTAAATGATGTCATTTTGGATAGGTGTTTGTATGTGATTGGTTTTAAGTTTTTGCCTAGAGTTATGTTAATACGTATCGGTTTTTTGCGTGAGATTGGATGGTAACGAACGGATTATCACGCGAATAACATGTGATTAGTTATAAACAAGAGAAGTTAAACCGGCTATAGCTGACAATGGTTAGGGACGTAGAACGCGCGCACCTTGAACCGCACTCACCCTGAAGAAGTCGCTGGTAAGGGATGGAACATGGAACGTTGATGTTCTTCCAACACAAACCAGTATCATGGTTCGCTTACATTCATCATGAATTCATCAAACTACAATAGGTACCTAGTATTTATAGTAAAATTTTCAGTTTCTTCAAATATCTGGTACGAGCACGGTATGGTTTTGTATGCTGAAGAGTCCACTGGCGTATATCGTTCTTACCTCAAGGTTCAGCGCTTCTACACTTCAGTCAGCCAGCGTCTAAAATGTGTTGTATTGCATCAGTTAGTTTATTCATGTCACAAAAACTTAACTAATTTGAAAGCTTTAATAATGTTATCCTCTCTATCGGCTGAAATAAAAGGGATGGCAGTTTTTTTAGTTAGTGCTATTAAATTATCTTTTGTACCATTTTATCTAATTTATCATTATCTACACAGCACAAGTCATTAATATACCAAGCTAGTCTGTAATTGGAATTTCTTTATTTTACTTTTAATTTATCTCTACAATGATTATGTTTGTTTTTTAGCCAATAAAGTTATTATTATTATTTAAATTGACACCATTGACATTAAATCAGATATAAATTCTCTTGTTGATTTTTTGACTAACTCTGGAAAAGATTGTGAAAAGCCCACATTCAATATTTTCAATATTGGCCGTTTTCCTCTATGCGAAAACCAACATCTGCGTCATTATGTTTTTCAGGACAATACAGGGAATTTTATGTTCGTTTTTGCTTCAGTATTTGTTGCCGCAACTTCAGAAGGTATTATTTTTCCGGTTTCGCTGACGTCTGCGGAAAAACTTGAACGTATAAATTTGTTTAGGTATTCTTGTAGAGTGCTGACTCAATTTTGCATGTTATTTTTAAAAACATTATAGATTTTGTGGTCATTGCCCGTTTGACCTTATAATGTAACCTCCTTACATGTTTTAGTTACGACAAATGTGTATTTTTAGATCAGTATTCTTAGAAACTGGTCACTGTCGTCAACAATTGGTACTAAACTGGAAATTAAATACTTAGTTCGATTCTAATCTTCTGAGAAAAAAAATTCCTCCCCTCATTCACTTTTCCCTCAAGAAAATGTTAAAACCTAGGCACTAGAAAGAACCTGAAACTTCTGCTACAAATCTTAACTATCACCATGGCAACTGACGACAGAAACCTTTCCTCCTTTCTTCCACAAAACGTAGTAGCTTTGTCTAGCCCAACTAGCGAGTCGAATATTAGGCAATATGAGCACCTGACCATGTTGCCTAATACCTGCCTCTCACCAACCACTGCCAACCAAACAATAAATGTACTTATGAGAATTAGGGTTTCTATATTTTCTTTTTCTCGGCTGAAATCATTTCAGCGAGGCCATTTGAATGTGATACTAACTTTTATTGGTCTGAAAGTCTCAACGGAATAAGCAGTCTTTATTGTTTTTCCTATAGAATATGACGGTAGAATGAAAAATAGGATGAAAAAGTCCAATCTTTCCATTTCCTATTGAAGATAAATTTTCAATTTGTTGCGAAGTAAAGCGAGCGAACCTTACCTACATTGAAAACTGTCATAAAATGGGTGCACGCGCGCGTCCTAAAAGTCTTAAAGGTTTTAGAATAACATTCCTAATTTTATCTTAATATATAAAACTTTGCTTACCACTCTGAACCAGAACCTCTTTTTGTTCCAGACAGTGATATGCAACTGGAGACCAGCAGCAGTGAAGCAAGTGCCGCCAGTTCCACCTCTGTGTCCACTCAGTGTGCCATCTGCGGTGACCGCGCCACCGGCAAGCACTACGGGGCTTCCTCCTGCGACGGCTGCAAGGGATTCTTCAGGAGGAGTGTGCGGAAGAACCATCTCTACACTTGCAGGTACGGTTTCACTCCAGCAAGCATCATCTTTCATCAAGCAAGCACCAAGTTCCACGGATCCATCAGTCTCCACTCAGCTGCAAGGGATTCTTTAGGAGTTTTAGGGAGAACCACCTCAACACTTGCAGGATAGTTCTAACTCCAACCAGCAGCCTAAAGACCATCTTTCTTCAAGCACATATTGTATTGTATATTTAAAATAAATGAATGACAAAGAGAAACTTAGCATAGTCATATAGAAGAATCTTCAGGATGCAAAAGGTAATACCATAATCCCCACGCTGAATATGAGGGTTTGGGATCGCAGGGTGGTAGATGTATTCTAAGGGCGTTGGTGTACTCACCCCCTGGTGGATATACCTTAGTCGCATCTAACTACACCCGCAGGAAGATTTGGGGTATTGCATTGCATGCAACAGTCTCACTGTGGCCAAGGCCGAAATAAGTTAATGTTCGGTTCGGATAGGTCAGAAAGTCTGCCTAGTAACATGGTTTTTAACGGGACCAATTTAACTCCGTTTCATTACAAACGTGTGTAGTCAATAGGCTTGTGTTTTTTATTAAGTCTAGGTATGTTATATATAACCTTTGTTTGACCACAATCTTACTTGATGGAAAGTGAAGATGTGGCTGACGGCGTATCACAAAGGTCTAGAAGATACCTATTCACTCTTGTCTTAAAGAGAGGTTGTAATTGAAATTGGGAAAAACAGCAGCAGGGAGCGTGTTCCAAACCCCAGCGGTACGAATGATGAAGGAAAGAGTGGAGGAAAACCGCTTAGTGCGAGTGGACGGTATATCCATCAAGTAGGGGTGGTTATGCGCTGTGTTATGCTTGTCCTGGAGTGGAAGGGGATAGTGGAATCAGGTCATATAGTTCCTTTGAGCATTCTCCGAAATGTATCCTATAAATGATCGAGAGACAAGCGACCTTGCGGCGGCCTATAAAAGAAGTAAACAACACGATATTACGATGTCTAGAGAATTGTTGACAACGTGAGATGTCGGGTCGTGAGAGGTCGAGTCGCCATAACCTGAAAATGTGAAAACCTAGGCATAAGAAAGAAACTTCCTAAAACCTGAAACTTAAGTAAGTTCACCATAATTAGAAAGACATGATACCTGGCCAGTCTTCCATTGCACCATCCTAAATGGGTACATACTGTGAACATTTTATTAACATAACACTCACATAATCACTAAGATCTGATGACTGTATCATCATCATCATCCACAGCCGGATTTTACCCACTGCTGGGTATAGGCCTCCCTCAGTTTGTGCCATCCACCACGGTCCTGTGCTAACCGCCTCCATTGCCGCCCCCCGACGCGGACTATGTCGTCCACCCACCTTGCAAGATGACTGTATAAATGCAATAAATTAATAATAATAATACTTCTGGTACAAGTCTTAATACTAGTTTTTCGAAAAAAAAAACAACATTTCCATTATCTTTGAAGTCCATTATCTGCTCTTCAAATATGAAATCTAGGATCCTTATACTCCTACACCTATATTATTCCATTTAATTCTGTACAAAAGCGCCAAGACAGATTTTTGATTAGTTGCACATGTTTGATAAAAAAAAAAAAACAATTTTGATACATATTTGCCTTCTTATCCGAAACAATATGACTTACTGACTTGATTTTTATAATTAAATATAAAGCAAAGGCAGAGTAACAGTTTCGCCAAATTAAATATTTGATTACTTTAACAGTACTCTTTTAATTAGAAGAAATCTTGATTTTGGCACACGCGGTCTGCTCTCTCCCGTTCCTATGAATAAGAAATCCTATGCCTATCCTTTTCTTAAAATGGCGTCGTTAGTAGCCCTTTAACGACTGAAACCTTTCCTCCTTTCTCCCTCAAAACGGAGCGAGCAGCTTTGTCTAGCCCAACTAGCGTTACCATGTTGCCTAATACCAGCCTCTCACCAACCACACAATAAATGTGAGTTTGGGTTCTGACAGAATATAGAACTACTTCTGAACCTTCAGCGGTAACCGCATCGCATAACACACACTCCTGTATTCTGTATTCCATCCATAGTAATATAATAAATTCGAAAGTGATCTGTCTGTTATATTTTCACGCATTTCTAAATGGCGGAATGGTGAAGTTTGTTAGATAGTTATATGATATCCCGGGACGGACATAGTCTACTTGAAAAGCGCTAGCGAAGCTGCGGCCAGCAGGTATTCATCATCAGCCTATACTAGTCCACTGCTGGACATAGGCCTCCCCTAATGAGCACCATAGCGCCCTGTCGTCAGCTTGCCGCATCCAGCATCTGCCAGCAGTTTTTCGCAAATCGCCATCCCACCTGGTCGGAGGGCGTCCTACACTACGTTTGTCGAGTCGCGGTCTCCACTCGAGATCACGTTTTCCTCAGCGGTTGTCGGTTCTTCTCGAGATATGGCCTGCCCACTGCCACTTCAGCTTGCTAATCCTTTGAGCTATGTCGATAACCTTGGTTTGGATTGTTCTTGTCGGATGTATTCGTTGCGAATCCAATCCTTCAGAGAAACTCCGAGCATAGCTCTCTCCATAGCCTCGCTGGGTTACTTTAGACTATTGGACCAGCCCTACCGTGAGCAGCAGCTATTATGTAGTACAAATATAAAGTAACCAATACTATATGAATAGATAATCTATTCTTCTGGCAATACTAAGCGGATGCGCTATGGGAAGAAGGATCTGCTGCCTTAGCGCTGGTCTTCCGTGCAAGCCAGAATGAAGCAATAGCATCTGCCCGCGGATTCGCACCAAGTAAAGTAAGAAAAAGTAACCTATTATGTTAATCAAAGTTAAAAAAATAAAAGTTTAAAATTACATCCATGCAAAAGTTCCTAACATTCACATTATGTAATATTACTGTGATGTGATTCGAACGGTCTATACACCTTTACACAGCGGCACGGATTTGAATGATGCTAAAATGCCAAGGATGTATCCCGGGAAGGACCAGATAAAAAACATAAAAAAAATATTTCACCTTGTGTAACACATCAACTTTTCTAGATATTAGTACCTACATATTTAGTCTAAACGTTATTTGGACATGGTGTGTTAAAAGGACCCGTTTTAAGGCTTCGCTAATGTGTTCCTCCTCCGACAAGGTGTGATGACGATTTGCGAAAGACTGCTGGCAGATGCTGGATGCGGCAAGCTGAAGACAAAGCGCTATGGCGCTCATTAGGGGAGGCCTATGTCCAGCAGTGGACTTATATAGGCTGATGATGATGAATGCGTTCCTCAGTCTTATTAAGTCGAAATTTGTGTAAGAAGCTAGGGCTCCTACTCAGGCTAAACATAAGCTTCTTTTTATGGAGGAAACAAAATTCAGAAAAAAGCGTGCCACGCTGCGAGCAGACGTTAGTCAAGCTATATTTTGATCGCGACCGTGGAATAACATTGTACCACTATCGTCATTATCAGCACGTGCTTCAGTCGACGATGGAGCCCTCTTGGCAGCCGCTTGGCGAGTGCCCATTGGCCGAGAGGCGCTGACTATTGCCCAACCTCCGCAATCTTCGACAGTGCTGTGCTGGCGAGGCGCCAATATAGGCCTAATGCAGACAGCTATTTGATTTATTGTTGCTTGACGTCACATTGGAATATTTTCTTTTTAAATTTGACGAAGACAAGGTAATCTAAAACGATAATTACATCTGCCTCCCTAGCATGGCGATTGTTGTCTAGGGTAGAATAGACATTAATGACATCGCATCGTCATACATTGCGTACATTATTGGAGTTGAAGGAATGCATTTCAAACAATTTACGCATTCGATGACGAAGTGACGTAATTTTTCTCTATTCTACCCTAGACAACAATCCCCGAGCTAGGAAAGAAAAAAAAAAGAAAACATAAATTACCTTAAACACTACATATTATTACAAAACAGATTACAATTAAACATAAGATAAACTAAATATTAAGGGGTAGCTGGGCTGGTAGGCACGACAGGGGGCATCTAGTTATTAGCTTGGAAAAGGCAGTTAGGTAGTTGGCTAACAACACCTGGAGCCCTATGTACGTACAGGTTCAGGCTCTCTGTGCACCAGATTTGGAACCGGTCACATACAGGTCGCGTCACGATTTAAGGCTAGTCTTTCGAAAAAACCAAGATTTCCATGACCTATGAGATCGTACTTCTGTTCAAATTTGAAATCTAGGATTTTTATTCTGTTCAAAAGCGCCAAGATAGTTTTTTGATTAGTTGCATATGTTCGATGAAAAAAAAAATTATACTATTCACTAGACTAAAATTATTGCTGTAGTTCTCTGTCTCTCTCTATCAGTAAAAGATTTTCATAATTGGTTTAGTAGTTCTATTCGATGATTACCCGGTTCTTCTAATTATAGGCTTATTCAAGTTCAAGAAACATTATCTCAGTTCGCATTTGAAACGGCCTGTCTTTAGAAAATTTAAAGTAACTAAGTTTTTTAAGTCATTTAAAGCTTTAACGCTCTAACAACAATAACAAATTGATTATAACAAACAACACCATTAATAGCTACGGACAGATAATTACTAAATAACTTAAAGGAATTCAATCAGACAGGAAAAGAGATATCCGATTCATTGAATAGGTAGACATGACGTCACCAGCTGTAACACCCATTAAGTTATTATTGCTTATACTAATTCAGCTTATTGTAAACACTAACGACTTCATTTAATATGATTTTTTATTCCTGTTTTTAGGGTTCCGAACCTCAAAAGGAAAAAAGGAACCCATAAAGGATCACTTTGTTTTAATCCCTGCATCCCTTTCAACAAAACATTGTGTACCTTTTAAAGAGGAAGAAACTTTCTTCCCCTTTATAAGTTGATTGAATTCCTTTAAGCTATTTAGTATAGAATTAAATTCGTAATCAAATATGAATAACGTTTCTTTAGAATTACAAAATAAGCACTTAGACAATTCAAATTTTATACTATATAAAAAGGTTTATAAAGAATAGAATAACGTTTTTCTTTGACTTACAAAAATAAGCACTTAGAAAAGTTAAATTTTATACTATAAACAGGTTTATGAAAAAGTGGAGAAAAAACCACTAGTAAGTGTATATATGACTTATAATTCCGCACGTACCTACGCTACGCATACATACATGTCCAAAATTTGCGCGGTGTTAAGGTGCCCAGAACGAAAGAATTGATCGGTGCAGCGGTGGTACAAAAAAACTGACCTACAATTATACTCTAAACGTTTAGTTAGCTAAGCTATATTTATCAAAATAATAGCCAAATACCAAAGTCATCATGACTGGTTAGTTCTCAAAATGACCACATCGCCATGACTGCCCAACTTTTTATCAAATAAAAAATATCGCGCACCTGTTGAAACCTCAACAGCCTATAATGGTCCACAGCTGGACGCAGGCCTCCCCCTGATTGTTTTAATCTCATGAGGGGTAGTGCCCATAATCCGCACGCTGGGCATGCGTTGGGATCGCAGTTCGGTGGTAGATTTATTCTGCAAGAGGCGCTGCTGCCCGCCCCCCGGTTTATGTCCCTTAGTCGCCTCGCCGTGGTGCAAATTCTAAGCCGGTACTACACGGCTTGTTGAAAGCTGTCCAGATATTAAATCAAAAGAACGTTGATTCCTTTCAACATATTTTTTTCTGTTCTTGCATTGTTTTATCATAATCTTTACTTAATTCTACTAAGTCGGTTTAACAATTTATTGATAAGCAATCCGCCAATCGGACAACTCAATCATTTTATGAAGACCTCTGACTTACTGCTCGAAGGTGCGCCAAAGACGCTAAATGTGCGGGTTTGATTCCCGCCTCGTGACAAATCTGTGTACGATCTGCAGACATTTGTTCAGGGTGTTTTGGTCGTTTTCGTTGTCGTTTGGATGTATAATAAAAAATATCTGTCTATTTATTGTATTGTATTATCAGTTATCTATTAGGTACCCATAACACAAGCTCTGCTTTGCTAGGGGCTAGATAACGCTGTGTTTGTCATTTTTTTACACAATTGTCCAGCAATATTTATTTATTTATTAGTTGCATTTTATAATAGAGAGGTTACTTTTAAACATACTTATCATCATAATTATATATAGATGAATCCGCCAATCGGATGACATTACGTATCGGTGCATCGTCAGGTCTGAACGTTTGATAGCAGGTGGATGATTGCAACACGGCCAGAACTAGTGCGGTTTCTCGGATCATTACATCCACGTCAATGAAGATAATACACCTACGGGGTTATCTGATTGATGGTCTAACCTTGCCAACTAACCTGAATATGCCAGTTCTACGAGTAGTTTCGTGACTTAGCGCGTGATATCGATTCCGGCGGAACTCGAACCCGCGCCTCCGCCTCACCCTAGCCCTTATGTACGACCCTCAGTACTATGTGGTACTATGTATGTTTGAATTTTACGTACGTTCCGATCCGAGCTCCGACGTAGTAGGGCTAAATGACTCACGCTGTATTTTAATAGTTGAGGTGTCAATCGATTCCTCACACGATCCAATCCCTACTTCTATACTAGATTTGGAATCTATTTTTTAACAACAATGACTGAAAACTGAATGAAAACTGATTACAATGACAGAAAACAACCAGGAAACAGCAAACTACAACTTCAGCAACTCATGATTGCATCAAACAGCGATAAGATGCAAATCATAGTTTATAAGGACGAACGATAAATGAAATATGTCGACACCAGAAATTTTTTCGAACTTTTGCTAGTTGCTACAATGATGCCAGTGCATTATGGTGAAATAATAATATGTAATGAATAATGTTGGACTAATCACGTAATCACCAAGCTAGTATCTAGCTCCCAATCTAAGCAGGGTTTGTGTGTTATTGGTACTAGATAATTGATGATACACAATACATAGATAGATATTTGTTAATACCGCTGTAGTACCGTACCGGTATAAAAGCCCTGCCTGCGCATATCATAATATGTTGAGAGCAGTGTGCGCTAGGTTCGTAGTTAACCCGCTTGCATTAAAAATAAAATAAATAAAAATTAAAATAATAATTATGCTGGACAATTCACACATCATTATCTAGCCCCAAGCTAAGCAGAGCTTGTGTTATGGGTACTAGATAACTGATATACATAATATAACACAATACATAAATAGATATTTTTTATTATACATAGAAAACGATCAGAACACCCTGAACTAATTTTAATGTCTGCAGATCGTACACACATTTGTTCCGAGGCGGGAATCGAACCCGCAACCTCCTGCGTCGCAGGCAGGCCTTCGCCCACCGCGCCACGGAGGTCGCCAAACTACGAACATTTTTATAGCAAAACAGGGTAGAAGCCTATATCTAATGCTTATACTAGACTAGCACTTCCATGGCTGAAACACAGAGTGCGATATACAAGTACGTGCACCGACGGCGCGCCCCTGCGGGTCGCACCGCCGCCGCCGACGCTAGCAGTGATCGTGTTAAGGTAAACAAAACACACGACGTACAAAACCATGTGAGCCAGCGTGTTGAGCAGCGGTGAATGAGTCTAGGCAGTGAATGCGATAACAATGTACAGGTTTATTGATATATTTGTTGTTGCTCACAGGTTCAGCAGAAACTGCGTGGTGGACAAGGACAAGCGGAATCAATGCAGATACTGCAGACTGAGGAAATGCTTCAAGGCGGGCATGAAGAAAGAAGGTAAAAGAAACTTGTTACTTAATTAGTTTTGACGATCTTTGTGGCGCGGTGGGAGGTCTGCCTGCGACGCAGGAGGTTCTGGTCGGGGTTCGATTCCCGCTTCCAGTAACAACAAACATCACACACATTTATCCCGTGACGAGATTACGATCAGCAGATATTTGTTCCGGGTGATTAGATCTATTTTCAATATTTCAATATATATTAATAATTCAATATTTATTATTTATTTATCTATTCTATTGTATTATGTATATCAGTTATCCAGTACCCATAAACTTTATTCACTGAAATATCCCTCGGGAATAAGGGAAATACAGTGGTAGAAAAAACACTCTATAACTTGATTTCTTAGGTTTACAACATAACTTAGACAAGTAATATTTTATACATAAACAGCTAGGTATATAAATAGTAATTATTATCAAATAAGAAATAAAATGTTATTGATTTTATTTACTTAATTTTTTTGTCCACTTGTGGAAGAAGTGAAAAATAAACTACCATTAAGAAAAAAATCACTTATAACTAATACATAATTATTTGCCTACCTATCTAAGTCTAATGTAATGTGATTTAGGTACAGGTCAATACACAAGCTCTGCTTAGCTTGGGGCTAGATGATGCTGTGTGGATTGTCCAGCATAAATGATTATTTTTTTATTAAATGTGGGATTAGATATAAGTCGGATAGCATTATATTAGTGGGGTTGGGGAACGGTCTCAAGATACCATGCAGTAAAGTCTTTAGTCTGCACTAATATTATAAACAGGAAAGATTTGTATTTTTGCATGTAACTAATAAACTTAAAATAATTTTACCGATTTCAAAAATTCTTTTGCCATTAGAAAGGTATTTTATTAGATTATCACTGAGTAACATATGCTAAAGAATATACCTACCCCTGCGAAGCTGGGTAAAATATAAAATAAAAATTTCTCACCTAAGGTTTTTTTAAAAATATTTTATGGACCTTAGACCTTTGACAACAACGACGCTCCCTCCAGCGTAGTTCTTAGATCATCGCCGACAGAACAGGAATTATTTTTAATAAGTACATCCTCCTTGGTAAATTACCTATTTTGTTTTTCTTTAAATACCAACAAAATTATTTAATAACCCATACACTGTAGCCGTGCAACTACAAGATAGTCTATTGTGTACATAATCGCTGTGACCTTAGATGAGTTTTATGTTGTTTAGAATTAAGCATTGTCTCAAATTTATGGTGGATAATGTTTGTCAGGGTCTTATGGCAACGATCTTTATTTTAGCTTATTATATAAAAACAGGGAAAGAAGAATTTTCAATATAATTTCACGGCTAACATCAAGTGAAAATCGGCAAAAACCAAGGTCATTTCAGTTTTATGCTGTTCATTTGGATAGAATTATATGAATGATTAAGCTGGGGTGCGAAACAATGGTCATGGACAGATTTAGTCTGTATCTTTGTTGAAACTTTGTTGATCTATGGTTTAACGCATTCACTGCCCAGATTTGGCAGTGCGACTTGCATTGGCGCGCCACCCCGTAGCGAGGACCTGTAGATGGACATGTGCGTCGGAATGGCGATGTTCTCCTAGCCGAATTTCGGTTCGGCCACATCGGCCAGTCTCAATCTCAATGGAGGCTAGCCGCATGCGCATGACACCATTATAATGGCGAACGCAGGCGATACGCAGGAGGAGATGGCAAAGGATTAAAACTTAAAAAAAAACCCCCGCGGTCTGCGTCGGCCCAGACGATACCTGTAATGGTGAAGCGATTGGTTTTTGCAATTCGACCTCTGATGCAGTTAGTTGGTTGTTAAGCTGAAATGAGTCCCAAAACCCACGTTTTGACTGTAGGTATGTAAAATGAATTTTAAGGCAACGAAACACAGTTTTTTTAAAATATTTTTGATGAGCATCAAAAGTTAAGGGTTTTTGTGTATATGTTATTTCGTGTTATTTTGGAGTCGAATCACGATTGCCTCAACTTGACTCTTCACAAAGAAATCGAGATAAAGTTTCCTCTAAATTTTTGTTTTTTCTACAAAAAACCAGTTATTTGACATATTTTAATGAAATGTCGTCTAAAAAATACTTACCTGACATGAAACGGTCATGTCGCTCTGGATAAGTTGCACCATGCGTCATGGAACGAAACAAAGAAGTGTCAAATGCATAATAGAATGTTAGTTGGTGTTACGATTATCGTCAATACAGGATGTAAACACTATGACTAACCTGGAGTTACTATCACACTTATTATAGACTAGCAGCGCCTCGCGGTTTTACCCGCGTAGTTCCCGTTTTCGTGGGAATTCTGGGATAAAATAGTGCCAAATTTCATCCAGATCCGTTCAGCCGTTCTGGCGTGATTGAGCCACAAACATCCATCTGAACTTTCGCATTTTTGCTTACATTTCATGATACGTGTATTATTAAGAAAAAAAAAGAGGACCAGTGACCTAGATAAATACTATTTGAATATAAAAAACAATATCATATTGCGGAAATATGATCGAATTAGAAATCATTTTGGTAGTACGTTTGTATTGGCAAATCATCATCCGAAGGCTCTTTAAGACGTGATCGAAAATGATGTAACATACTGTAATGTATCCGAAGGCCTTGCTTTAGATAAAGAGAAGTTATTGCTAGAAGAAGAGAGAGAAAGAGAGACGCATAAAAAGCTCGTTGTTAGTCTGGAAATCTGAGTAACGAGCGAATGTATCGCGTTCTAAAGCCCGTATTATGAAAGCTTGCTCAGTCATTGATCGATACTTGAGTAACGTTTATGTCATAATCATAACAAAGGTTTACTGAAGTATTGATCGATGATTGAGCAAGGATACATGATACAGGGTAGTTACGTTCTTCCTAGCAAAGACCAGTATCTGATCTATTTGGCGAGAGGTCAATAGGTTAACAATTACTCGAATATTTCACATCTCGCAGTCAAAACATAGTCTAGACTACATTCCAATAAATCTTCTTTATCATCTAAATCTTCCACTACCTTCCTCGAAACATTTACTTAAGTTATAATGAGGTTGTAAATAAACAATACTTGGTAATTACGTCCAGATATAACAAGTAAACAGTCGCCCAAGGAACGATAGGGTGATTCATTTGGAATAATTAGAAGACATAGCTTGAAGTGATTAAAATATATCCATGCTTCTGTCACGTGTAAATAATTTATTTTCCTGTGGAATTAGAGCGATCTAATTTTTTGTTTTGTTTTGGAGCTTAACTAGAAAGAGAGCTTTTAATTGATGATGTAATTGCTTGGCCAGACATCGCCCAGCTCCGCACCGACAATAGTAAATAAGGAAAATGTTGTTAAGCTTAGTTAGTCTTACATAAATATTGGCCTGTATCTAAATCACATTATATTTAGACTTAGTTATGCAAATATTATATTAGTTTATAATATAAGTCATATATACACTTACTAGTGGTTTATTTTCCACTTCTTCCACTAGTGGACAAAAAATTGAAGTAGACAAAATTAATAACCCATTTCTTATTTGATAATAATTACTATTTATAAACCTGTTTATAGTATTAAATTTGACTTGTCTAAGTGCTTGTTTTGTAAGCTTAAAGAAATAGATGTTATTGAATTATGAATTCCTACAGTCGTTTGGAGCCTGAACAGGGCTAGGTTTTACGACTAACGTAGACTCGCATAATCCCTGTTCAGGGCCTACCATATTTGTCAAACTGCCCCTTGATGTGGGTCCTAATGGTGGTATAGAATTAACCTTAAACAACGGGTGCGTAGCCGCGGTTAGAAACTTGTATAATACAAAGACTTATAATATGCACATTCACACAGCATCCGTTTTTTTCTTGATGGCGTATGTATGTAGTTGAGCAGGGAGTTTACACACCCGACAGTAATCCGGGTACGGTACTTAAACGACTGTTTCCAGTAGCGAAGGATCCGTAAAAATGGTTCTGTAAAAACGGATCCGCTATGTGAATGCATCCTGACATTACAGTCCCAAAATCCACGTTTCGTAAATCAATGTTATGGCAATAAAACACAATTTTCTAAAATATATTTTGATGAGTATCAAAAGTATAGGATTTCAGTAAGTAAGTTATATGGGAGTGGAAACACGATGATAGAAAAAAAAAACGCAAAAGTTTCTACTAAATTTTCTTTTTTATTACTGAAAACCAGTTTCAAATACTAGCTATTCAACATATTTTAATGAAATGTCTAAAAATACTTAACTTAACACTTTAACACGATTATGGTTTTATTTTTTTGCGAAAGAGTATTATTTTAGAGCAATAACAAATTGAAATTGCGCGCGGGCCGGCTCTTGCCTCCCTTTTTTGCCTTCACCGCGCGGTGTTCGCTCATCCTTGTCTCGAAAAAACATAAAAACCATTTATTAGACACAATTACAATGTTAAAGTATAATATTGAATCCGTAGGGTCCAAAACTAGCCTAGGCTGTATTTCAGTATCCAGGGTTTCTCCTTTTAAATTACAATTGTGCCTCTATTACTAAGCGTAACTTAAAAAGCGAACCTATTTCGTCTTAATCTACCATCTTTAGAGTTTAATAATAAGGTGTATATTCCGTTGTGCTCAGCCGTCCAAAACGAGCGGGACCGCATCAACTGCCGCCGGCCGTCGTACGAGGAGCCGGCGCAGGCCAACGGACTGTCCGTCGTGTCGCTGCTGAACGCAGAGCTGCTCAGCAGGAAGGTTATTGATGAGGTTCGTACTGTCAGAGAATATTACCACCTGACTACTCAAAGAATGCTGAAGACAGGGCGCTATGGCGCTCATTAGGGGACGCCTATGTCCAGCAGTGGACTGGTATAGGCTGATGATGCTGACTCACAAAATGGGATTGACAGTGATGGTATCTCTCATATCCCGCTCAGCAGTGGAATTACGATAAAACCACCCATCCTTTAATTTACATTTGAAAGCCATTTCAAGATATAACCTAAGTCAATGTTAATTGTTAAATTACTCACACTTCGCCTTTTTATATTATAGCAATTTTGATTCAAAATTACAAATCATTAAATACATTACAGTAATGAAACATTGTCGAGCAAAACAAGGTCAAGAGTGAGCAACAGTGTGTGTAACATAATATAAATACAAATAAAACAACAATAGAGTTAAAATAATAAAAAAAATCATTTATTGCCCAAAAACTTCTTAACCTAAACAGAATACACAAAGATATACAAAAAAAATAGGCAAAGGGAGTAGATTCAGCTTTGTGTAGGCAGATTATACATATTAACATAGACTTTTCGCTCTCCCATACTCAAGCCATTTCTAAGGTACAGAAATTGCAACAGAGTGAATTTTAGGTTGATTATGGCGGTTTGTTTACAAACATCTACATCGAGTTTGATTAGTGTAAAACTTTTATATTAATCATCATAGTGGAATTTGGAAGTATATGTTTGTTTGTTCACAGACAAACAACATAACCGACGCGGAACTGAACAGCCGCAAGCTAGCCAAGATCAACGACGTGTGCGACTCCATCAAGCAGCAGCTGCTGATCCTGGTGGAGTGGGCCAAGTACATCCCTGCCTTCACCGAGCTGCATCTCGACGATCAGGTACTAACACTACTTACCAACTTGGACCCGTATTATGAAAACTTGTCCTAAAAAATTAATGAGATTAAAAAAAAAAACTTACTCATAGATCTATGTTTGAGTAACGTTTATGCCATAGAAAAGCATTACTCAATTAGGGATTGATGACTGAGACTGATTACGAAAGGTAGGGAAATCATTTATGGGAAAATGCGTACGTTTCTATAACAAGCTTCCATCTGAAGCAACTGAGCTCCCTATTCGTAAATTTAAACAGTATATAAAACGAAAACTTATAAAGAAAGCCTTTTACTCCATAGATGATTACATCAATGATGTAAATGCTTGGCCAGATGTCGCTCAGGTCCACACCGACAATAGTATATAGGGAAAATAATGTTAAGCTTAGTCAGTCTTATATAAATATTGACTTGTATCTAAATCACATTATATTTAGACTGAGTTATGCAAATATTGTATTAGTTTGTAAGTCTTATATACACTTACTAGTGGTTTATTTTCCACTTCTTCCACAAGTCGACAAAAAATTGAAGTGGACAAAATCAATAACACCTTGTTTCTTATTTGATACCTAATAATTACTATTTATAAACGTGTTTATAGTATAAAATTTGACTTGTCTAAGTGCTTATTTTGTAAGCGTCTAGAGAAATAAACAGTTATTGATATTTGAGCAAGCTTTCATAGTAAGCCTTAGAGTTTAATTAGGCGTGAAAATGTTACAGACAGACAGAGTTACTTTCAAATTTATAATATAAGTAATTATTAAGTATTGTCCCATATTCCCTTGTGTGTAAAGTAGTAATTCGGTCAGGTGGCGCTGCTCCGCGCGCACGCGGGCGAGCACCTGCTGCTGGGCTGCGCGCGCCGCTCGCTGCAGCTCACCGACATACTGCTGCTCGGGAACAACTGTATCATCACTAAACATAACATTGGTAAGTCATAAACACAAAAACACGTCTATTACCGACAGCCGCAGGTACGCGACACGTCATGTGCGTGCTGGAAAGCAGCACAAAGGCAGTATCCATTAATTACGTAAGGCTTTTAGGAGGGGGAGGGGGTCGAGCAAAATCTCGCCTAATCTCACGTGGGGGAGAGGGGGATCTAGGCAAATATCACGAATTTAATGTTAGAATTTTAAAGTTCCTACTAAAGGTTGCTGGTTTCGTTTTGGCGATTTACTTTTGGAAATGAAAATCGGTAACCATTTGCGGTGAATTTGCTTTTCCCCAACTTTTAGTTAAGGGCCTATACAAACTCAATTTTTTTTTGTGAAAAGGACAGACATAAGATTTCGCGTTCATAGGGGCGAGACAGGGCAGAGCAACAAAAGGCCAAAAATCAAATTTTAGCTTCATCATCATCATCAGCCTATACCAGTCCACTGCTGGACAATAATAATAATAATAATACAATTTTAGCTTCATCATCATAATCATCAGCCTACATCAGTCCACTGCTGGACATAGGCCTCCCCTAATGAGCGCCATAGCGCCCTGTCTTCAGCTTGCCGCATCCAGCAGACTTTCGCATATCGTCATCCCACCTGCAGAGTGATTACGCTATTCTCAATGGATCAATGGATGGGCGACTGGGTTCGATTCCATCGATGGGACAAATAGAATTGCACTAAATTTTATGGCTGGATGGTCAATGTGAATGAACACGGAGTGAACGAAGTGGATTCCCCATTTTACGTTTCGTTTTCGATTTTGCCTAAATATTGTCCTAAAACTGATGATTTAACAAATTTTAGAAAACGTCTCTTTTCTTCTCCAAGTACGTTAGGGGCTTCATAGTCTGTGTTGAAATAATAAATATTAAGGCTGAAACATTTAATAGTTGGGTTTCCTAAGAAAATATAAGGGTACATTAAATAAAAATATCATGAAGGTTATGTTACTGTATTTGGAGTCAGAATTGCGGCAATGAAACGTTATCAAGAACATGCATCGGAACTGTCATTGTCATGGTAGAAGTTTTCAGTGAAATGTTGCCAGTTTAGCATATTGGGCCATTTTCTTGCCCTTTTTCTTTTTGTTGATTTATTTATCTATTTTTTACGACTACCTACCTACCTACATTGCATTTTAAAAAGAAAAAAAATAGTTCCAAATAAATCGATAGGTGGCAGGGGGCGTCAACTGGAAATTAGGGTATGTCAATGTCAAATGAAAAGAAAACTACCTTACGTCAAAATCGTTCTATTTACTGTCAAAAGCATTCATCACATTCATTCATGGGCTTCAATTTCGGCTGGGACTGGCAATCGTCTCAGTGACGGCTATTTTATTTACAATTGGATGGATGGGAGGCTCGAAGGCCATCCTACGGGCTTTCAAATGTCAAATTTGGATGGGGTATTTTACCGTAATCGATCTGCTGGTCGGAGGGCGTCCTACATTACGTTTGCCGAGTCGCGGTCTCCACTCAAGAACACGTTTACCCCAGCGGTTGTTGAATTTTAGCTTATTATCTATTAATAAGGACAATTGAAAAAACCGAAACATATGAAATGGTTTTATACTTATCTCTATTACCATGCTTCCAAAAAATGTTCGAAATAAAGATCCCAAAAAAATACGAATTCGGCGGGACTTGAACCTGCGTCCCACCCTCAGTAGGTACGGGTGTGCTCTAACCAACTAAGCCGCGAAATCACATCGCACCGAACTCGAAAATCTGTGCAACTGACCCCCTCCCCACTGACCGATATGAAAGACGCGGCCAAATTTAAAACTCTCACACTATCTTGCACTCTATCAATCAAAGCATAGTTCTCATTTTACCTTATTTTCAGACGGCCGTATGGACATAGACATCAGCATGATCGGAATGCGAGTGATGGACGAGATAGTAAAGCCGCTGAGAGAGATAGAGATAGACGACACTGAGTTCGCCTGTCTCAAGGCGATCGTCTTTTTTGACCCTAGTGAGTATTACTTACACTAGAGGCCTGTAGAGGCCTACTGACAACATCCAACAGAGGTCTACTTATTTACATAGTGCAGAGGCCTACAGTCTTCCAAAGGCCTGCAGATTTACCGAAGAATACAATCTGGACAGGTTTTTGGAATTTTCCAAACAAAGGTTCATATTTTCTTACGTGAAAAATCTAAATTCCGCCACCTCTGTAAAATCTTAAAATCTAGTCGCTTTAAAATGTATTTAAGCGTGAAGCATGTCCATAGCTCCATATCCTTATTAATTCAATAGTAACCTCCATTAAATTAAATTAAAACTAACATAGTGTAAGATTTTTTGGACCTACTAACATATAGATCTATGTTATCTGAAAATAAATACGTTTTTATTATTATTAAATTGTTAACTTCTCTTTCAGATGCAAAAGGGCTCTCCCAACCACAAAAGATCAAGCAGCTCCGCTACCAGATCCAGATCAACCTGGAGGACTACATCAGCGACCGGCAGTACGACGGGCGCGGCCGCTTCGGGGAGCTGCTGCTCTGTCTGCCGCCGCTGCAGAGCATCACGTGGCAGATGATCGAGCAGATACAGTTCGCGAAGCTGTTCGGAGTCGCGCATGTGGATAGCTTGCTGCAGGAGATGCTGCTCGGAGGTAAGCCTTAGGTCTATGGAGGAAGGTTCAATATAGGACCGACAGTACGACGGGCTCAGAGCTACTGCTGTGTCTGCCGCCGCTGTAGCTTAATGAAATGAGATAAGGCTCAAAATATACGACTTGTTTTTAAGCGGCTCGCTTCCCTCGCCAGGTTGTGCGAGGGAGTCGCATCGTGGTAGCATGTCAATACACAGAGACGTTCGCTGCGCTCGCCAAGTAAAAGCCTAAGTCAAAATTCAAATTATTATTTTTCTCTATCCTCAGGCGCATCAGCGGAAGCCGCCATAGAAGCCCCGGCCGAGGGCGCCAACGACACGTCATCTCCGATGTCCACCGCCTCGTCCCCGCCTCTCGTCCCGCAACTACCTATCACGGACGCCTTTCTAGAGCCAATGCCGTTCAAACAGGAGCCTAATATGTAAGCTCTATTCTGTACAGTATAAGATTGAAATTGTGGTGAAGGGAAGGTCATAAATCAACATTAAATGTTCATCAAAAGTTTTTCAAGTGATAGATACAGTTTATATGCCTTACAAACATGAGCCTAATATGTTCTCTATTTTGTTGAGCTTTAGGTTGAAATTGTGGTGACTGTTGTAAAGACACTGTTTTCATAGAGAAGCTTACTATGGTATCTAATTGTAAGCTCCATTCTATGCAGCATAAAGTGTGACGCTGTCTTCCAAATTATGATATACAAAAGTATTTTATACTAAACTCTATTACAAATGGTCTAGTACAAATATGGTTGAAAATCATGGTGAAGGAACTAACTGAACATACCTTATTTCATCTTTTTGTACAATATATTAACCACGTATGGTGCTTTTTACAAATCATTACCCGATTAGAAAACTGTGCCTTATATCAAATTGAATTCCTCATAAATTAAAGAATTACGATAGTCTTTGTCCACTACCACTTGCTAAGGTACCATGGCCGCCGTTGATTTGATTTGAAACAAGTTAAATAATATGATGCAAAATCAACGTCGAATATTTATTAATGAATATTATTTTTATATTTTATCGTCCAGTAACTTCAAGCGTTCATGTATCAAAATGCAGTGCTTTATATCTTTTTGGACACGTTCGATAGTCAAATATAATACTTATGTAAGTCAAATTAAAGTAAAATGTAATAGTCGAAATGGAACTAAAAATATATTTACACTAATATTAAAAAGAGGAAATATTTGTATTTTGGTATGTAACAAATAAACTAAAAACTACTGGACCGATTTCAAAAATTATTTTGCCATTAGAAAGCTATTTTATCACTGAGTGACATAATAGAATATACCCGTGCGAAGCCGCTAGTAGGTAAATAAAGTGCTGACTTTGATTTTCTGTGAACTTAAATCTGTTTTAAGGTAAAGTAAAGAAGTTGCTCGTTTTCGAGTTGTAACAAAATCGTCCCAGTATTTTTTATCCTCATGGTTCATGGTAGTGGACAAAGACATTAAATCCAATTTATGATGGATGGTTGATTGTATATTTTTATCATAATCCTTTAGTGGTTAGCTCTGGGTACGGACATCGATAAGATAATATAAACGCACGTAAATCGACCGCTTATCAGGTGTTATTTTCGGGCATTATTATGTTTGCTTTACTGCGCGCTTTTGTTTCTTTATTAGTCACGTAAAAGGAATACCAAAGATAAATTAAAAAAGCTGGAAAAGGTCTTCAGCCGCGTTTTTTACAGTTTGCAATGAAAATGTAAAACAAACTATGTTTTCGTATCTCTACCTAAGTCAGACAATACAAAATGAAACTATTACAGAGGCATTAAAAAGCTTATCATGGGTATCACAAAATGCCCTTTAAAATTATTTTGTGAGACAAAATATATATTTTTTGTTTTTCGAGATTACTCTCGTATTGATTTTATTATTCTTTTATTTGTTTGCTATTAGTAGCAGAATAAGTAATTAAAAATATAAAAACATACGAGGGGAAAATATTTAAAAAAATCGCTTTCATATACATTTTTCGTATGTAACGCCATCTCTGATTCTAAGGCGAAACGACGACTGTCGGACCAGCTAGTAATAAGATGAAATAGGTGGCGCTATTGTGAGTACGGCTACAAGGATATAACTATATTTGTGTCTACTATATTCATTTTCAGTCTTATACGTGTTTTGGAAATTTATTTTCGTGACTATTAAGGAAACAGAGGTATCCAATTGGTTATCTATGGTATTATATATTTCGCAGCTGAGATTTGTGTATTAAATGCATTGCTAAAGACATCCTTAAAATAAGCAGTTGATTTTCGTCATGAAAATAATAAATAAAGTAAATAAGAGTGAATTTGTATGTTTGTTCGTAGGAGTCCAGACCGCAACCCTATATTGGCGAAGACTGCTGACATTATTTTGTTATAATTATTATAAGAAAGATTATAAATTACTTTTAATACTGTTACTTCGGTTGGTACTAAATTTATAAATATACACTTACATTTATAAATATTTACATCTATTTATTTGCATTGTTGTAATCGATATTTTATAAGATCATGTATTTTGTGAAAATTGTTGGATTTATAATTTTTATAAACCTATGAAGAATAAATGTAAAATGTATGAGTAGTTGTATTATAATAAATAAGTGAAGGTTTCGACTTGTTGCATATTATTGAACATGTTTTACCAAATAGTGCCTGTTATTGGAGAAATATATTAATATTTCCTAGGTGTAGGTATTTTGCCAATTTATCATTTATTTATAAAAGTTATTTATTAGTGTTAAGTAAACGTTAAGTTAGTTTATAAAAGGCTGTGGCTTTTGAAGTAGCTTGTTGATGACATATCGGGAATCAGACAAATTGTTATAATAACTAAGAAAATGTTATTTATAAATATCATATTTTTTTATGAATTGGTGGTTAGTGATTGGACTAAGTCTTTGAATTGAGTTACCTAAAAGAAGTTGGTGAAGGTTTTTTTAATTCTGATGTAGTAGGAATAGCATTTTACTCCATTTTCTTTCCTAAGTAAGAATATTACAGCCTTGGCATCGGCGTAGATGTTGATACTTGATTGCCTTTCGCACAAGTGAATTTACTCCTTCTATCCATTAGTATAAAGTCGAAGTGCCGATGGGTTAATATTCAAGCAGAAAATGTTTATATTTCTGATGTATTTTTAGTATTTTGTGTTTATGAAAGCGTGTCAAATATTGTAGTTGGACAGAACAAAAAGTTAGGCGTGACGCTTTTTGAAAACTTATTTTATAACAGTTTTCAAAAAGCTTGCAGTTGAATATCTAACTAAACACCTCAGTGGTTTCTACGCCTACAAAAAGTTCTAAAATATTATTAATAAGTAAAGACTCATTCACACTGCACCCGTTTTAAAGTATCCTTTTTTTCCGGTTATAGGAGCGAGTCCACACATCCGACATTTTTCATAACTCCGGAAGCAGTAAATGATTGTTTCCAGTAGCAAAGGATCCGTAAAAAACGGTCCTGTTAAAACGGATCCGCTTTGTGAATGCGCCCTAATGCAGGCTGTTCATGTCACTCAGCCATATTTAATCTCCAAAGTTGGCAGAGCTTGTTTTTTGGGAACTGATATATTTTGTATTTACTACTTTGCAAAACTTCTATGATACATTTTGAAACTAACGGCGCTACAGTACGCAAGAAGTCGAGAGATAATTAAGATATTCGACTCGGCGCGTATTGATTTCGTGGGTTAGTTCGTTAGCGCACACCCGGTGGGGTGCGGGTTCATGTCCTGCCGAAATCGGAAATTTTTGGAAACTTATTTCATTTCTTACATTTTGAAAGTGTCATGCCAAACTTTTTGAAGACTGTCTGTTGAATATGCTCAATGTATATAAATTGTTATATTATTTACTGGTGTTAGGTTATCGGTGAAAGCTATTTACATAGTGCACATGGATGGATCCTAAATAGGTGTCTTATGTCTTGTTGAGGTGTGCTGTTCGAAATGTACATACTATGTTATGATTTTTTGTAGAATATATTTTAATAAATAATGTTACCTAAATATTATCGTTGTTTTATTTACATACTAGCATCTGCCCTCGGCGCCGCATGCGCTTTCCCGGGTTGAAAAGTAGTCGACGTTCGTCCCCGGGGTATCATCTACCTCCGTGACAAAATTCATTGAGATCCGTTCAGCCGTTAAAAGGTAGACAGACAGTTTTTTTCGAATTTATATTAGTAGGAAAGGTATAGTAGCAGCGCCTCGCGGATTAACCCGCGTAGTGCCCGTTCCCGTGGAAATTCTGGGATAAAATATGGCCTATGTGCTATTCCAGAATATAATCTATATCTGTACCAAATTTCATCTAGATCCGTTCAGCCGTTCTGGAGTGATTGAGCAACAAACGTCCTTCTAAACTTTCGCATAAATAATATTACTGTTATGGATTCTCCCAACCTAGAAGATATCATTACAAGAAACGCTTATTATTTTATGACACCTACCTACTGTTTCACTGAAAATATGCTGGGTTATCAGTAAATATACAAAATGAACGCTGATTTCGTAGGAATACAATTATTTTCATTCGAAGAGATGGGTGAAGTTTATAGCCATATTGTTGATCGTTCATAGGCAATTAATTTTTTTAGACGAGCGAATGTCTGCCTGCGACGCAGGAGGTTGCGGGTTCGATTCCCGCTTCGAGACAATTGTTTGTACTATCTGCAGACATTTGTTCGGTGTGTTCTGGTCGTTTTCTATGCATAATAAAAAAATATCTATCTATGTATTGTATTATATTATGTAGGTACCTATCAATTTTCTAGTACATATAACACAAGCTCTGCTTAGCTTGGGGCTAGATAATGCTGTGTGAATTGTCTAGCATTATTTAATGAATGTTTGGCAATCGGGCTAGCCATCCTTCAAACGGACTAGCCATCCTTCAAACGGCAAGTATCTACGATTCGGCGGCGATTTACGTAAGTGGCAGTGCACAAGCTAACAGAACCGATAGCCGTTGGGGCCTTGAGGTTCTCGAGAGACGAAGACGTGGACAGACTCCCCACAAGGTGGACCCGGGGACCGGTGCCCTGTTGAAGATCGAGGAAGCGCCAGATAGAATAGAGTAGAATATATTTTTATTTCTTACGAAACTTACACAGTTTGTGATTCTTAATGTAAGCTTTTTTTAATGCCTCTATCATAGTTTTATTTTGTATAGTTTAGGAAGAGATGCAACAATGGACTGTGGTGGCCACAAACCACAAAGTGCAACATTGTATCTCCTAAACTATGATAAGGGCAATACAAAAAGCTTATAATAGGTATCACAAACTGCCCATTGAACATTTTGAAATTACCTTTGTTCAACGTAATAATAAGATAAAATAGGTGGCGGCGCTAGTTTGGCTCGGGCTATGTTCACCATCGGCCTATACTGGTCCACAGCTGGACATAGGCCTCCCCTAAAATATGTTCATTAACTAGCAAAAGAAACTGGTTTTCCGT
The DNA here is from genome assembly GCA_946478455.1 of Eupithecia vulgata. NCBI lineage: Eukaryota > Metazoa > Arthropoda > Insecta > Lepidoptera > Geometridae > Eupithecia > Eupithecia vulgata. Next base: position 13,961,130 of record OX297875.1, read on the forward strand.
AGTAAACATGAAAATTTAGAGGAAACTTAAAAAAAAAAAACGCGCGTAACTTGAAAATGTAAATTTAAAAAGCAATTTATAGCACTTATCTATTGAATATTTATTCAGAAAGAAAATAACAAATTTAAATTAAACTAGTATTTACAATAGAAACAATTGTGCTATCTGCAAACTGTTACAAACAATCTACAGGTAGCTCAACTGATCCATATCAATACCAGTTGGAAGCGTGCCTAAGACACTGGCTGCATTGCCCCGCTGTATAGCAATGCTGATGCGCTGTGCCAGATACTCACCAGCTCTCGGGTCACTAATTGAATAATTTTGTGATTTGAAACTATTTAAATATACTATTAACACTATATTCTAATCTAATTGAGACACTTTCCAAAAATAGGTGTAATACTCTACTAAACCTACTTTTAGACTCTTTGAATCATTCCTCGATGTCAAAGTGACCGTAATTTTGCCACTGCACTTTATATTCTCTTTGACTGCACTATCACAAACTCTGCGCAATAACACCAAAGCAACTTTAGAATATTTTTTACGATTTGTAAATGAAATCGCTTAATTTAATACTGTACGTGCCGCTGTGTGTAATGGTGTCTGTTTCGGCTCTTTCGGTCATATTCCTTTACTGCAAGAGCCAAGTTAATAGGAAGAAAGGATACATGGATGTAAATGAGAAACCGTCGAGTGTTGAAGAACCATAGCTTCCCTAAGTATCATATCATCAGCCTATGCTAGCCCACAGCTGGACATAGGCCTCCCCTAATGAGATACACAATATGAAAGAATCAAAGTGAATCTAACGTGATTGCAACGGCGATGGTTGAAGGCACGAGAAGTTATATTTTGTCTGTAATTTGTAGATAAGTTTTGAACTGTTATACGTTTTAATGTTATTATGTATTACTGTCTTTCATTAAAACTTTTTAAACTTTCGCGATTTGATAACATATTTAAGATTATTTATCGGTATCGCGTACCTTTTGCTTTCTTTTCCCCAACGTTTCAACCGCGTTACAGCGATCGTGGTCACGGGGCGACAACGTTGGGGAAAAGAAAGCAAAAGGTACGCGATACCGATTTATCGCGTACCTTTACGCGATAAATAATCTTAAATGTCTTTCACTATTTTCCAACATAATAATAATGCTGGACAATTCACACATCATCTAGCCCCAAGCTAAAAAGAGTTTGTGTTTTCTCGGAGTGGCGGGTACCGACATCCATCGGGTTCTAGGTGCCAAAATGGCACCCCTCAGTAGGTTCGGTTCCCGGGCCGGCCCGCCACTCCGCCCCCCCTAATACGCCGCTAGTGGTACTATGGGTCCTAGAAAAAAATTAAACAAGCCGTTAATATTTCTACAACATATTTTATCGCAAAATGTTTTCAAATCATGGTCTGATTGCACCCCCCATTTTTCAGTAGTAGTCTTTACACACCATGTATAGCTGGCTACAGCTATGTATAGCTTACACACCAATAATGCTGGATATGACGACCTCGGTGGCGCGGCGGGTTATGGTCAGTCTGCGACGCAAGAAGTTGCGGGTTCGATACCCGCCTTGGGACAACAAATGTTCCGGGTGTTCTGTGTCTTCTATGATTCGTAAATTGTTTTTATCTGTGTAATAACTAATAATATATTATTATATGCAGTAGTCATAATATATACAGTATGACTATACAGTCATCTAGTATCCATAACAGCTCTGCTTAGCTTGGGGCTAGATGAAGCTGTGTGGAATGTCCAGCATTTTTTTTAATTTCTTTATAGCTACCTACCTATGTTATCAACACGGCTGGTGGTGTCATTGTCAATAAATGATATACCAACATGATTAAATGAAAAATAATTAAAATAAAATAATATTTATTTATACTTAAAACTACACAACTAGCACCCACACAATCGTCAGTAAAATAAACTTAATTACCTAATTGTTTAAATCCTTAATTAACGTACAATTATTTATGTAACTTGAATAATAGAATCGAAATATGAGCTTCATGATAAAAATATTGTCATGTTCTAATTTCACAAAAAAGCGATTAATTGAGCCCATGTCATACAGAAGGGGGAATCCATATGTTACGTGAGGTGATTTTGGCAATTTTTCGAACCCACCTCTCCCCTTGGTGAGATGCGGTGAGATGTCATGAGATTTTGCTCGACCCCTTCAAGAGTCTTTTAAGTAAGATTTTTCAAACGTTTAACGTTGGTAACACTGTGTTGCATGCAAATCTTCTGAGAAGTGTAGAATCATAGTGAAAAAAATAGAACAATAAAATACTTAAGATTGTTCATTTCGTGTTAGTGCGAGATTCGACAACGGGATCTACAAGGAATAAACCAACGGAAAAATAATTTGCCGCAAATCGTAAACGATTTTCTATTAAAAACACATTTGAAATTCGCGCCAACACGAAGCGAGCAAAACTTAAAAGGATCTGCTAAAATTCGTGGAGAAAAATTTGTGTCATATTTGCCGAGACCCCCTAAAAGATACTCCACGTGATATTGGGTGATTTGGCTCGACCCCCTAAAAGCCTCACGTAATTGGGACGCCCCCGAAGAGTCACTCAGTACCCTGTACCACAGTACTCACTAAATACTTGATTTCGCAGCCAGGAGCAACATAATCTGTCGTCTGTCTGGATTAATGTGCGCGGACCTTTAGCCTACAGGCTACAGCCCACCTAGCATTATTTGTAAGCGCTAAATCTTAGGTAAGAATAGAGAAAATGTTTTACATTCCAAGAATTACTGAAGTTGAAGGAATTAATTTCAAAGATTTTACGCATTTGATGACGATTCCATGTAATTTGTGTCTGTTCCACCCTAGACAACAATAGCTGTACTATCTATGATGTAAACAAAAACAACACGTAACCTGAACATCAAATTCGTAATGTATTTTGAACACTATGCTATTGTTCAAACGATCAATTAGTTCAAACGATCATTAACATAGTTCAAACAATCAATAACATAGTTCAAACGTTCAATAACGTAGTTCAAACGATCAATAACATAGATAGCTTATTCGATAAGGTTTAAACTATTCGAAATCTAAGTATAACGTAGAGTAGAGAAAACACGACAATTTCGATTGATTACAATTTAAATACCTGATAATCTTTCAGAAAAATATAATTCTTTAATAGTACCTACTACAAAATACGAAAAATCTTACGAAGCCAGATATTTTTGCCAAAAAATTAATAATATCACAGATTTTTCTACGTTAACAATTACGTACGTTAAAATTACAACTCACTTATTTTAGATTTTTGTCACTTTGGATAACTCGTGCATTTCACTAGAGTTCACTAGAAACATATTTAGTACGTAAATAAAATCACTTGACTGCTATAGCTTTAATGCTCAAAAACTTTAATGTATAGTCTTACAAATACAAAATGCCTCAAAATTGCGTTTAAATCGATACAGGTTTAAATAAATTAATCTCATAAAAAAACAGCTACATCGGTCTTACATAGCGCCCATTTACAGTTAAAAAACGGACGTCGACCGGGTAAATAGTGCGCGTCTAAAAATAAAGTTAGACATGCATTTCCACAGTTTTCCACAGCAAAAGCCTGTATCGACGTGCTGTGTTACTGCATCTGTTTCTACTTTTGATTGAGGCGGTGGTATGCGTAAAAGTGGCGCCGCCACCTATTGTATTTTATTACTACGTTGAGCAAAGGAACTTTCAAAAATCCATCGTACAGTTTGTGATACCTATTATTAGCTATTTTTAAGGCCTCTCTAATAGTTTTATTCTATTTAGTTTAGCCAGTATATCGAAAATAGATATCGGTGGCCACTAAGGGCAACTTCGATATTCTGCCTAAACCTAATAGAATAAAACTATTACAGAGGCATTAAAAAAAGCTTATAATTAGTATCACAAACTGTACGTTTGATTTTTGAAATTGCTTTTGATCAACGTAGCTTTAAAATAAAATAGGTGGCGGGGCTAGTTTGACGCATACCACCGCCTTAATTTGCTCTCTATGGTGTGAACATTGTGCTATACCATCGGAGAAGTCTGGAACTCTATAGTCACATACTCTTAGCCGGCTCTGTCTAACTCTGACGTAGCAGAAGCCTGTATTGACAACATGCTCCGTGTTACTGCATCCATTGCACTATACAACCAATTTATACTTTTGCCCGATGTGCTCCCGTGTGTGAGAACACTGTACTATTCATCCGGAGAAGCCTCGAACACAATAGAGTCCCTGATACTCTTAGCCGGCTCAGCCCTGGCCCTGTTCCGCGAGGTGTTCACTCCGACGTAGCAGAAGCCTGTATCGACGCCGTGCTCTGTGAGGTATTGCATCCATTGAAGCTGCTTCATCGAGGGCTTGTCTGTATCCGTTTTCACTTCTATGAACTTTATCTGCAAAGGAACGGAAAGGAAGTGTAGGAAAATAAGCATTGATAGATATATTTCTAAAAATGTGACTGCCCGCAACTTCGCAAGTGCATAACATAATGTTTTAAAGTGATGGCTACAGACATATCAATTCAAAAGATTATGGTGTTTTTAAGTTATAATATAATTTAAGTAATTTGGTTAAGTTTAAATTGTGTAAGAAGCTAATGCCACAAAACATCATCATCAGCCTATGGTACTCCACAGCTGGACAAAGGCCTCCCCTAATGAGCGACATAGCGCCCTGTCTTCAGCTTGACGCATCCAGCATCTGCCTGCAGTCTTTAAGGTCTTGATCCCACCTGGCCAGAGGATGGTACAAATAAAGATCTCTTATTCATTTTTTTTTATAAAAATTTTAGTCTGTTTTTACTTGTAGTTTGAGTGAGACGAGTTGGAAGAGTAGTTAAATGAATAGTTTGTGTCGCGTTTGAGTCGCACCATCGAACAGAGATTTGAATGTTCTCACAATTTAGTAGTTTTATGTCAACAACGAGTGCTATAAAAAGGGGCAATAAAATATAATAATAACTGAGTAAATATATAATATTAAGTGAGTTTATATACCTTCTTAGTAGCGGCGTTCCACAGTGTAAGGTCTGGGAAGCCGCTATGCGTGCGTGCGTAGTTCCGCGCGAGGCGCCGGCAGATGGCGCTGGTGCTGGCGGCGCCGAGGCAGCTCGCCACCATGCGCACGTTGTCCCAGCCTATGTGCCGGGAGATCCCGGACAGCTCGTCTGCAAAATATCAACATTTTATTCGACACAAGTTGAGATACAAAATTTGTCTAGAACAGGAGAAGTAGGTACCCGGTTTATCGTATAGAAGCTCTCCGTATACTTAAATAAATAAATAGTGCTGGACAATTCACACAGCATTATCTAGCCCCAAGCTAAGCAGAGCTTGTGTTATGGGTACTAGATAACTGATATACATACAATACAATACACAAATAGGTAGATATTTTTTATTATACATAGAAAACGACCAGAACACCCTGATCAAATGTCTGCAGATCGTACACGCATTTGTCCCGAGGCGGGAATCGAACCCGCAACCTCCTGCATCGCAGGCAGACCTTCACCCACCGCGCCACATAGGTCGTCATTATTACTTACGTTCCGGTCGTTCCTCCCACGTGACGCGCATAGTCTCCACCAGCGTGTCGACCGCCATGCTCTCGATCCGCCTCAGCCGGTCGTCTATGACCGTCTGTCTGTTCGTATAGAAGCTCTCCGTGTACAAGTCTAACGGGTGTAGCTGGTAGTGGGATAGGAAGATGCCAGTGACTCCGACAGGCTTGCTATAGATGATGTCCCAGAAGAGAAGGTAGAATATGGTCACTACGATCCGGCCTTCCCAGTGCTCGCCTGAGGAAAGAACCAATGTTTAGTTCTTTATAGCAAAACCCTTCCTTCATATAACATTATTTTGATATGTTTTGTTATTACTTTAGCCCTTTCTACAAGACTTTAATAATACATTATGTGAAATGACTGACCGTGTGTAAAAGGTCCGTTGGTGGTGTAATGTATAATACAATACTCCTCGCAGTCCAGAAACTTCTTGTCATCTTCTGTGTGCACCTCGAACTTCTTTTTACCTCTCTGCTTGTAGTTTCTACAACAAAAAACGTTCTTACTATCGTCGCAAATAGTCGCAATGCCTACTGTCGCACGGAGAGGTGCGTGCAACCATTCTTTGGTCCTCTTCACGGTTGTGCTCAAAACCTAACATTTAAATCCAGGCAACCCTTGGTCGTGCCACGCTTTTGCAAAGGCAACCTAATACTGTTAGATAGAAAAAAGATTACATTTGTTTTTAAATTCAATGAAATAACAGATGAATAAATAATGCTGGACAATTCACACAGCATTATTTAGAATCAAGCTAAGCAGAGCGTGTGTTATGGGATAACTGATATATACATAATACAATACACTACCTAAATAGATATTTTTTATTATACATAGAAAACTACTAGTAAGTAGGTATTGTATTATATTGTGTATATCAGATATCTAGTAACCATAACACAAGCTCTGCTGAGCTTGGAGCAAGATAATGCTGTGTCAACAGTTATTCAGCATTATTTGTTTATTTATGGCATTGTAGTTCCCAAACGTATGAACCGGTGATGAAATTCGGTACTAGCTTGTATGATAAGATAAGCTATTTTATTCCAAGATAATCCAAAAAACGCGTGCGAAGCCGCGGGAAGCAAGTGAACTTACTCCATGGGCTGCTTGCTGACATGATCCGCCGAGAACTGGTTCTCTAATATCATATTCTTGCTAGCGGTCTCCACTAACGTCTGTCGGACCGCTGCGTCCAGCTTAATGTTCTGTTGTTTGGACAGCTTTATGGCTCGCGGTCGCATCACGTCCTTCTGCTCTTCAGGGATTGAGGAATTTAGGCCTTCGAGGAGGACTTGGGCTGCCTGAAAATTACAATATCTATTAATCGAAGCCCCACGATGGATTTGGGGGCAAAGCTCATTATAATTCCCCACGCATACAGAGTTAGCTGTAATTCACGAACCCTGCTTGAATTCCAGGTTCTGTCCATCATCACAAACACGCTCGAAAAGACGACAGGTTTTATTATTATTTTTGTATGTAAATCACCTCCCATACAAAAATAATTAATTTATGTACAAACAATTATAATTAAATTAAAACTAGTATTTACAATTAAACTTACTGCAGACTGTCGACATCACAACAATCAAAATAAATAATACACCCTTGTCCTGAACCTAATGAATTACTATACCCATTCCCATTTCAATTCACATACTCATTGTTAATTCAGGGCAGAGCCTTTTTTAAGTTTAGAATTTAATCTTTATATTAAGGGGCTACCATAAGACGCCATTTTGTGAATAGGATAGGCATAGGATTTTGCGTTCTCAGAAGCGGGACGGAGGAGAACGCGTGTGCAAAAAATCAACATTTCTTCTTATTAAAAGAGTAACTACTGTTCAACTAATGAAATATTTATTTTGTCGAATCTGTTACTCTGCCTCTGCTTTATTTTTCTATATAAAAACTAAGTGACTTAGTACCTAAGTCATATTGGTTCAAGAAGAAGGCAAATATGTATCAAAATTGAGTTTTTTTTTTCATCAAACTTGCAGATCACTTCTTGTCCATTCTAAGGTTGATCTTGGATCGCTCTTAGCGATAAGGCCGGACACTGTACATTATCTGTTATTGTTTTTGTGTTCTGTGATATATATTTTTTTATTATTTGATGTGCAATAAAGTAAATATATTTGTATTGTATTGTACCTCGTCATGCCTAAACAGCAGCTTGTGCAGTATCAGCGCCTTCTCCGCGAGCCACTCGCCCGCCTTGTGCTGGCGGAAGGTGATCTGGTCGGCCAGTCGCGACAGGATGTCCAGCGCGAGCTGGTAGTACACGCCCGACTTCACTTTCTTCAGCTCTTGGATCCCCGATTCTAGGATCTTGACGTACAGGTACGGGGGGGTGAATCGCCGCAGCCATATCGGGAGGGTTTTGTATCTGCAACAAGAAGTAAATCTAGGTTGTGGATTAAGGCATTCCTCTTATAAAAAATATAGTAAGACATAGCCTATAAAATTAGAGGCCTATGTCCTGCAGTGAACTGGTACTAAAGAAAAATAAAAAAGGTAAAAAAAATAAAATAGGGTGCGGCGCGGGTAAATTTTCAAAAATTCGATTTCGTAGGGACTTGAACCCGCGCTCCACGCGATTTTTAATTTCTTACCACTATTTCAATTTTTCCACCCCGTATTTAATTTCTGATTAACCGTTACCCAGGCTTATGCACTTAATCCGTGTCAATGTTTTATTTTAAAAATTTAACCTTTTCTAAGAAATAAAAACTTGACTTTGACTTTGAATCGTCCTCACCTCATCATATCATCCTCGTTGATGTCCTTGTATATTTTGTAGACGCTCTCGACCGTCTTGCATTTCTTGATCGTCTCCGTCTCCGCCAGGAAGGTCTCGTAGATAGTGTGAGCATTCAGATATCTGGAGTAACGTACATAGTACATAAGTTAGTCTCGGCATTATTATTTTTAAACTGACGAACGAATTTGAAGAACTCTGTGGCGCGGTGGGCGAACGTCCGCCTGCGACGCAAGAGGTTGCGGGGTCGATCCGGGTTCGGTCCGCCTTGGGTTTGACCCAATATTTGTACGATCTGCATGTATTTGTTCAGGGTGTTCTGGTCGTTTTCTATGTATACTAAAAATATCAATCTATGTAATGTATTGTTTTATGTAGGTACATCAGTTATCTAGTCTAGTACCCATAACACAAGTTTTGCTTAGTTTGTGGCTAGATAATGCTGTGTGAATTGTCCAGCATTATTTATTTATTTTTAAAACTAGAATCTGTCCGCGACTAAATTGACGTTTTCACGATATTAAAAGTAGCCTATAGTTATCCAGATCTAAAACAACTACATCTAAGAGAATTATTCAATCAACAAAATGCAGTGGTCACAAAATTACCTTACTGCTAGATAAATTGCTTGTAGAACTAAAAATAAAGAAATTACGGGCGTGACGCCCTATTATTTATGATACTTACTTATTAAATTCATCTCGGGTCCGGAACACCACGGAGGCACTATCCACCTCCAGCCCCTTGTCGACCGGATACGTCTCTCTGCAGATCTTGTCGTTGATCAGCACCAGCTCCAGCTGCTTCTCTCGGATGGTGGAGTAGTTTATACCCAGGAACATGAGGAGGTAGAGGCGGAGGAAGGTGTTGCGAGCGATGTCTGAGAGCTTGTAGCATGTACCAGCTTTGGATTTCATGCTGAAAGGTGGTATAATTATATTACATGATACTGGATGCTTTTAATAGACTGAGGCACATGCTACGTGACCTTCTCTACGTACCTTTATGTTATTTTATTTTATGTTGAGTTAACATTAAAATTTATATGTTTGTGTAAAAACACACTACCACAGATTACGGTCGTGACGTGACCTGCTTTTTGGCCTACACTGAAAACCAGCGATGGGTAGACACACCTGGTCTACCCAGCACAATGCTGAGTGTTCATATTTGCACTAGAAACTGCTACGCACAAAAAAGATTCAGACTAAGTATAGGATTAATTTCGTTTAGTTATTGTGTTGTGTAGTTTTAAGGCAAATAAAAATATTTTCTTCTTCTTTCTTCTTCTTCTATAGAACCCGAAATATGGAAATCCGTAGAAGAACTAAAGTCACCAGCTCTCAGAATTATTAAGCTGACGTATAAATAAATAAAAAAAGGCTTACTACAAAATATGAAATTAAAAGATAAAAAAGCTTGGGAAGTTTTTGCTCCAACTCGAAAAATAACTAACAGGATTCTTCGTCGCTTCTTTGCAGTCTATATAACAAAGCGGCAGAAAAAAAAAATATTTTATTTTATTTGATTTGCAGTGGGCAGGTCATGTAGCTCGCAGAACTGATAACCGCTGGGAAGTCTCGAGTGGTGGCCGCGATGCAACGCGAAACGGAGTGTTGGGAGACCATCAACTCGATGGACCGACGACATCGTAGCGGTCGCAGGGAGTCGATGGATGGAGGCGGCTCAGGACCGCTCTGTGTGACCGTCGTATGGGGGAGGCCTATGTCACTGCGCCTTTTCAACAAAGAACATCATCATCATCACAGCAGCTCATACACGTCCACTGCTGACATAGGCCTCCCAGCTACCCTCCCAGACATGTTTCCATGGTGCCCGTGCCCACCAATATCTATTTTCGATATACTGGCTAAATAGAATAAAACTATAACAGAGGCCTTTAAAAAAGCTTACAATAGGTATCACAAACTGTACATTGGATTTTTAAAATGTTCTTTGTTGATCGTAGTAAAATAGTCCAATGTTTCTAGGATATTTTAAATACTTTGCGAGACTCTAAGCTTTCATAATATTAATAAAAAAGTGCTACTTAATACGCTATATCGGTTTTTAATTGTACCTACTAAGGTGAAAATTCCGAAAAATAGTAATTTGATCCATGCAACATAATATTACTTATTTTTTAATTCTTTCAAAAATGAAAATGATTATTCATTTATTCATAACAGAATAAAATAGGTGGCGGTGCTAGTTTGACGCATACCACCGCCTTAACACTCACATATCAATAACCCTCTTAGCGTTATTAACGGGCGCTCCGCCCGTAAAGTACTGACTGATCGAGGTCCTCCGACGGAAGGCGCTCAGGGCCTCGATGGCGTCCTGCTTCGACTGCATCTTGAGCTTGAGGTCCTTGCAGATCTGCTTGAGTTCATCCGCACGGAGGATCTTCGCGTATTCCTCGAAGCACAGGCTGTTTATACCTGGAGGCGGGAGCATTCATTAGACCTGATTTCTTGCGACATCGGGAGGCGCAGCGTGCGGAGATGCGGCGCTATGCAGGTAACTAAGTACTTTTTTATAAATTTTCGGATGCAACGGTTAAAACTGTTTTATATTTTTTTGTGGAGTTTTCGGATGTTTGTTGTTGTAGTATGACCCTTATGAATAGTACTTACTTGTGTAAAATTATCAGCTTTCTAACAATGCAAGTTAACATTTTTGATCGAAAGTGAAGAATTTACGTTTGAGCGACACAAAGGTGAATTTTCAACATTAAATTAAATATAAAATAGTCCAATGTTTCTAGGATATTTTAAATACTTTGCGAGACTCTAAGCTTTCATAATATTAATAAAAAAGTGCTACTTAATACGCTATATCGGTTTTTAATTGTACCTACTAAGGTGAAAATTCCGAAAAATAGTAATTTGATTCATGCAACATAATATTACTTATTTTTTAATTCTTTCAAAAATGAAAATGATTATTCCTTGGTTTGTTTCACTTAAAACTTGGTAATAAACTACAAAGTAAATAATTAATATCGATTTTTTTTACAAAACAACCCGAGGGGTTATTTTGTAAGAAATGGCAAAATGGGCTTTGTAATAAATTTCTGAAATTGGTATGAAAATAAAAATGTGCCCACACGTATCTCTATAACTTCTTATTATAACATATTGACAACCTCTGTGGCGCCGTGGGCGAAGGTCTGCCTGCGACGCAGGACGTTGCGGGTTCGATTTCCGCCTCGGGACAAATGTGTGTACGATCTGCAGACATATGTTTAGAGCCGGACAGGGCAGAGCAGCATCAAAAATCAAGTTAATTTTTTTATTAAACAAGTTTATTAATTAGGACATTATTTGAAGAAAAAAAACAGCATATAAATGTGTTCTTTACACTTAGTTCAATTACCATGCTCATTTTTATGATCTTAACTTCTGTATTTATTGAGAAAATAAGATTTTAGTAAAACTTTCAAGGTAAATTTGCGTTATAAATTTCAAAGTTAAATATTACAGGAGTATGGACGATATTGACACCCGGCGGAGTTGAAAATAAGCAATTTGAGGTTGCATAGAAATCTGAACAGTGTGTTCAAATTTTGCAGGCTAATGTTATGGAAACCTCACCTGACACTGCAGAAGGTGTAACAAAACTGTTCAAAATCAAAGAGTTCATCATCTCCTGAAAAGCTGGATCACTGATAGCCTCCTTCTTATCTGCACAGATCTGGATCACCTGGTCCCTTCGGTACCAGCCCGGCTGCCTCCAGTACAGCCGGCAGACCAGTCTCATGCCAGGCTTTTTGACCTGGAAGCAGCGCCCAAGCATCTCCTGGGAGGATTCCATGAGGAGATGGGTCAGGGTGGGGTCTTTGAGGTACTTGTTTATTGTTGTTAAGAGGAATATGCCTGGAACAAGTGGGTTTATTTTATCTTAATTCTTTATTGCACAAGATAAAACATACATTCTGTAAATCAAGTAATTCCAGTAAATCAAGGGGATAAGTAAAGCAAGTGGGTTGTTGTCTAGGGTAGATGAGAGAAAAATTATGTGACTTTGTCTTTGAATGTGTTAATTATATGAAATTAATTCCTTTAACTTTATTATTGTATGCCATGTATGAGGATGCAATGTCTATTCTACTCAGAGAACAATGCCTAATTTATATAGAAACTACCCAGAACACATGTTTATACAATACAACGCACAAACATTTGTCTCAAGCAAGGCGAGAATTGAACTCACAACCTCCTGTGTCTCAGGCAGTAGTTTACTCTTATATCTCTACAGTACGTAGTATATACAGTGTGCCCCAAAACTGACTGTCAAGCCAAAAGCAAAAGGCCACCTGCCTTTCGATTTGGGCTTGATGGTTCATGATGATTGATGACCCAGGAAAACATATATATACAAATTCATTGGTCTATCTCCAATAGTTCCTGAGTCTGAGGCTTTTTACTAAAAATCAATTGATCGCGGTGTAAGCTAAAATAATATAATTTATTATTTGTGTTGTATGTATCAAATCAATCCAACTTAATTTGGTCAAACATCTAGTATCTCTACCTGTCTCACTCTAACACATCAAATAGTGTCATTCAATATCTATTTATTTGAAAAAAAATATTATCTGCTTTATTTGCACTTATTGAATTCAATATTTTTATAAGTACAAGTACAGACATAAGTATTAAAAGCAGTAGTGTTTATAAACAAAAAGTATTTTATTGTATAAATGCATAATCTGGCTTATGTATGATACTCCTAGCTTTGATACCCTAGGCCCTAGACACATCTAGAGAGGCTTGTCCTGCAACTATCAGCGGCGCCAGCCTCTCAGCTCAGTCCATTAAAAAAAAGATAATGAAAAAGACAAAATTAAACAGTAGATGCTTACTCTTATCATCCATGCCCTCACATGCCTCCTTGAACATCTCATCATCAGAATAGACGCGCGGCTGGATGAACGACTCCCGAGCCAAGTTCCTTTTCACTGGCGTTCTTTTAGCCACACTGCGCTTCTTGGCCGGTGAGTAAAATTTCTTTGAATTTGGACTTTGGAAACTGTCACCGGAACCCTGTGGAGTCTTAGAAGTCTTTCGCGGCGTTTTAACCGGCGTTTTTGGTGTCAAAGTGTAGATTATAGTGGCTTGAGAGGAATTTGGTTCTTCTTCAGATTTGATGTTGTTTTGGCCTAAGTTCGGCCCTTGAGTAGGCGAAGGTGAATTTTCGTCATCGCTGCTCAAACATATCACTTCGGGCTCTTTTTTGGGTTGGCTGTTCTCAGGAATGGCATACTTGGGAGATTTCAGTATCGTTGGTGTCTTCACCAAACTCAGGCTGCGACGTTTTTTAGAACCATTGCCGATTTCGTTCATGACTTTCGTGCTTGAACGAGGTGGGTTAGATTTAGTCTTGAAATATGTATCGATTGAGATTTGCCGGCTCATTTTGAGTTGGTTTTCCTGGATTCATTCCTAGCAGCGGTAAGAACAGGATTTCTGTATATTTATTATTATTACACATAAACTTCACGAATACTGCTCCTCTTATATACATGCAAGAGGAATAGAGGATGCAATAACTGTTATTGCTTAGTTATTGAATAACACAAATATGAGCAATACTAATGTTTTTTAGTATTTTCGTTCACTATTTTTAACTAAAACCTATCGGAAAATGCATTTCATTTTCCCTCCCTCGCTTCCATTCGATCAACACACAACATCAACCCAGCATCAACCCACAGGGACGAGTGAAATTTCCTTAGATGAATTATACCTAGATGGTTGGCATGCGTGGCCGTGAAGAGAGACAGAGTATACGAAGTGGTGTTGCCATGCAATTTTTTTACCCTGACTAGGTTCGTAATTTCATGTCTGGTAGAGCCGTATGGTGCAGGCTTAGAATATGCACTAACCGAACTCTTCTCGTGGGTGTCGTATGAGGCGACTAAGGGGCATACACCGGGGGGCGGGCAGCAGCGCCTCTTGCAGAATAGATCTACCACCGAGCCGAACTGCGATTCACAACCCGCATGCCCAGCGTGAGGACTATAAGCATTACCCCTCATCATCATCATCAGCCTATACCTGTCCACTGCTGACTACGGATTCCTAAAATTTATTTAATTAAGTACCTACCTTAGTATGCGGGAATAGGTAAACTGAGCATTGAAATAAAACTACGTTTAGGTATCAATTTTATTTTCTTAAATTTATTACCACCGCTACTTATACTACTAGCTACGTGAAGAAATAATTTCAAACTCTTTAAAATATTATACTTTATTAACTATTAACTTATACAAATAATTTTGAAAAAAATATTATTGCTAGGGAATCCATTCAAACACGATAAACAGGCACAGACTTACAATAAAAATTGCACTTTGGAAATCACATTTCTGCTAAGTATTTAATATTACACAGGAATTGCCAAGATAAGACAACCAGAACAAGAAATTCAAAAGCATTTTTACATTATAGGCCTACCTACTTCAGATAAAAGTGCAGAGAAAACCAATTAAATGACACTATTTATACCTCAAACACAGTATTACCTACGTCCTTGCTTATTTTATACAAATATTATTATGTAATAATGACTTTTTTATTCTTAAGATAGTTATATCAATATTTATTCTCCACAAATCATAGGATCACAAATCAACTGCATACCCAACTTATCAAAATGTAGGTTTATCAGTCTTATATTCAATTATATTTATTTTATTTATTAAACACACAAAACACATTACAATGCCATCTAAAATAATTATACAAAAAGTACTTATAATCTACATTGTACCGTAAAAATATGTGTGTACAGAGAAATATTTAATATCGTACTAAACGGACTAATGAAAAAGAGAAATTTAATTAAATTATCTATGTAATAAAAAGAGACACTGGTGATAGAATCAAACAACACAACCAATTCCAGATGTGGCCAGACAAGATCTACCTTGTGCACAAACTTCAGTGATTATTTAATTCCATCACCAGGTTGAGTGGTCCGGCTTGGAGGACCAGCGATATGAGGATCATTGAAATGGAGGATACGTTTCAGTTCTCTAATGAAATGGTTAATTCTAGGAATAAAAATGTCAAGTTCATTATGTTTTATGGATAGCTCATTGTACTGACGGGCCATATATTAATATTATTAGTACTTATATACATTAGTATTAACAAGTAATTTATAATATTAGTACTAAATAGGTACTATTTTTTGAAAATAATATAATATGCACATAATTTCTAATATTGTACGAACACTTTATTAAACTGTACTTATTAATTTACACTGTGTGGTTGTATGTGTGTACTGGATTGTATTTCTCTTACAAACACAAAGTTTTCAAGATTTCCTTCACGTACCTTTCCCGTAGTATTTATCTTACATGCCTGAAATAAAATGTTAAAGGAAATATGAATATTATATACATAATATAGTACCTAGTTTAAATATGGCAAGTATTAGTTACACCAAATCCCAACACCATTGAAATATTTTTGAATTTGATTTCAATGGAAGGTAGGTAGACTAAAACACAAAGTAGGTAAGAATATTGTTTAATCCAAGTCTCAAAAAAACTTTCATTTATTTATTTTACTTACCAGTCTTGTAACAGCACGAGAGAACAGGTATGTTCGCTGTTTCTTTTTATGAAAACATTTTCATGAATGGTTTGATACAAATTCTTGTTTTTTTTGGGTTCCCAAATTTTTGCGACCCGTGGGGCTTCTATCTATCCAAAGCAGACGTTTTCATTACTACGAGACGGTTCATTGTTTTTGGGAAATCTGTAAAAATAAAAACATATTTTAAGTTAATGTGGATGTAGTTAAGTATTTATGAGAATATTTTGCGCCATGTTTGGGGAATTTTATTGTCGAGTGCAGGCAACCCTAAATTTTCGTAATTTTAGGTTATGTTCATTAGAATTAGCACAAAACATAATTTTTGAGCCTTTTCTCAATGGAAATCTATGAATCTATAAGTTTCGAACCTTTTTTAAGTCAAACGAACTTGTACTTACAAGTGGAATGATAAATTGGGCACTTTTCGTTCAACTTCACTTTAACATCAAATAACATTGCATCACATCATCTTTGCTTCAGGTATATATTGTTGTGAGATGCAGGAATGTCCACAGAGTCACTTTACCACATTTAATTAGCAAAAAACATTATAGAGGTCGAATAAACAAATACTGTGTTGAAGTCCATCGATGTGCCCGGCACATTTGTTTAGCTCATAGATGAGCTAAACAATGAAAAAACTGGCACGCAGGATGAAATAGGAATAGGACTCATTCTATCTCATTTTTTCTCAGGCTAGCAGCATATTTTGATCTCTTTCTTGTGTGAATGAGATGGGCATATACAAGAGCTCTATACCTTCCTTTGTCTGTGGAAATTTCCCTCGTCCCTGTTCCTAGTTTTGTTTGTCCAAAAGATGACATTGACAATCTTTGGAAAACTGACACTGACAACTGATCGTGTTGACTTTCCCCGTCGGTGAAATGGCGCATGGCGGCGGCGCGGCGGGCATCGATCTCTTCTGGGTACTGGCCATGGGAAGAACTCACGATTTTATCAGTTGATTGATGGAGTTTTCGGTGCCGCAGGGCTCCGCTGATTGTCTGAGCCTTTTTTATAATCTTTTCCACTTTTTGACACTGTCAGAATTGTCCACGGAACAGAAAAAACAAGTGGAAGTGCTATGCAACAAAATTACTATGGGCACCGCTGTCGCCAAACTCACACAAATAAACCCTAAATCTTATAATGCATTACAAAAACACAATTCGTTTCATTGGTAGTTATAAGTTTAGTCAAAATTAGCCAACGTCACGATTAGAAAATAAACCTTGAGTTTTACTCTATAAGATTTATTTTACTTTAGCAGCAGAACGTATTTACGAGCTACACTCACCAAACAGCAACTTGACGAGTCAATTCTGCTATTTGACCATAGATGGCGGTATTCTCAGTGCTCGCAATTATAAACTTAATTTCCTTAGTCATATGATTGACATTCGCGTGATAGGTCGCGGACCTACTCACCAAACATTTGTCTATCGAGTCAATTCCGCTACTTCACCATAGATGGCGGTATTCTCAGTGCTCGCAATTATAAACTTAATTTCGTTACCCATATGATTTACATTCGCGTGATAGGTCGCGACTCGACTAAGGCTGCACCAGGTAGCACAATGAACTACTTTATCGATATCGATAGATATTTTGCCACAGATTTTCGGCGACGACGGAACCCTAGTATAAGGATATTTAGATCTAATTACACTCTTATTGGTTAGGTTATCTTAGTTTGTATCTATTTTGAGCATAGAAACACTTTTTATATGAATTTGGTAAGATCGTATTATTACGTAAGTTGAAAATGTACTATATTGTTTATGGTCGTTTTGTAGTAAAACAGCACAAAAAGAAATGTTTAGGCCTAAAACTAGTTTTACCGCTTGTATTAGGTAAATAGGATAATTGGTTTTAGAGTTATTTACCTTTTTTTATAAGGTAAAATGTCTCTTGAGTTTTGTTAGGTTTTAGTTTTAGGCACTTTTTTATTACTTATAAATGTCTAGATATTGTATTTATTTATTGACAAGGTATGTTTTAGGCAGGCACCAAGTAAACATGATTTGTAGTATCGATCAAATCAACAGCCGACTTGACTACATCACTAAACGAGTAGCGAAGAACATTCGAGAATAGAAACAATCCAAATACAACTTTATGCTAATCGTATAAGGTTGACTTTGACTAACCGTTCTAATAAATTATTTGTAAATTTTAATAAAATAAGATTTTATGACAATGTAATGAAAATGCTACCTATCGATGGTATAAAACACCCCCGTTTTCGAGATTTTTTCGGCTACTATCATTTTTACACTCTAAAATGGAACAATACGGCATAGCTTCGGAAAAATGAATTCGCCGCGAGACTAGCAACTCGACGTGATGTAAGAACACGACTGAGATTAGTTAAGCGTAACTACGCATAATTGTGGCACGCGTGATACGCCCACTTAACACTTCCACTTATTTTTTACTTATTTTTTATGTTCCGTGGAATTGTCTAACCTGACCAGACACGTTGCCATTAATACAGAATTCATTCAAACATCTAAAAGCTTGTTCTACTCGACAATAGATGACGCTCTTAACAAATATTTAAAAAAAATGCTCCAATTTTCTGAAACCTGTGTGAATCTAGATGGTCAATAAAATATTTTCTAAAATACTCAGACAAATAGAGTAGCTAGAATTGTTGAAGTTAATTTGATTTCTAGACCATGTCTGAATCTCTTTTAAAAATCCCCGGTTTGGCGTCTCGGCGTCAGTCTCGTCTGTCCCGTCAGTCCCGTCAGTCCCGAACATCTAGAACTCAGTCTCATAACACTCAATTCAGAAGGAAACCAAGTAACAAAGGTTTTTCTGTTCAGAGACTTAGTTTTGGTAGGGCGAGATATCAAGCGAAGCTGGTAAATATTTTAACACTGCCCGGGTGTATCTAACGATTTCGGTTGTCAAACTAAGCTAGATCTCCATACCTTGTGGTGAAAACTCGGAAATTTTCTGTTTTTGGCTTAGGTACCTACCTACTTACAACTTTTAATTTTATGATATTCGAGTTTTTTACCACCAGATATACCAGAGATCTAGCTTAGTTTGACAACCAAAACCGTGGTTCGCCCGGACAGTATTGTGACTAGGATTTTTGAGCACCACGAAGTTAGCACAGGTCTTTCAAAGATGCAATCTTGGTACCTAGCTTATCCTCTGATAAGATAAGATATATTGCGTCCTCTGAACGTAGGTAGGTACTTAAAGTATTTAGACCTTCAGCCATGTAGGAAAGTAAAGGGTAATGACGATCTGTGAAAGACTTCAAACGGATGCTGTATACCTACAGCAAGCTGAATGTGACAGGGCTATAAGGGACTCATTAGGTCCATGTTCAGCAAAGGACTAGCATAGGCTGATGATGATGGTTACTGTAGCACGTTAATCGTTATTTATTAAAGTTTTGATTAACTTGTCCAGTGAATACCCAAACTAAGTCCTGAATTGTATATTTGTATCCAGTTGTAACCTGAGCACCGACGTTGTCTTGCTATAAGTAGTTAGTTATGCTCAAATCACCAGCACCCTGGCAGGATGCTTGGCTACCAACTATTGATCAAACTACCCGCACGTAATGACGGAGCCTAAACCCAAACAGGTGCGGACTTTCCAACCGACTTACCAGCTGAACTCTAGGAAGCCGTTCAATGTGGAGAAGGTGGAGAAACTGCTCAAGAGAATCGTGAACCCTGAGCTTGAAGAGATTGAGTACAGTGACAAGGTTGTCCCCGAGCTATGCTTGACACTGGCCGAAATGGTTCGCACTGCAGTGAAAGAAGAAAAATATGACAGGTCAGTTTTTAAGAATAGCAGATTCTACGTCTACGCTCCAAGGTTCAGGTTAAAGTAATAGTACCTACATTGTGATACAAGTGCGGTAAGTTGAAAATTACAGCCGAGGCGATATTGCTAGCCTGAGCCGTAGGCGAGGGCTATAAAAAAGCAGAGGCTGTAATTATCAAACCGCAAGTATGTCATACAACGTTTTATAACATATTTGCGAGGAAATAAATAAAACTCGGACTTTCAAATAAATTTTGATACGCTTGTAAGTATCTATCGGTCGATTTTTTGGGCAAGAGGCTTAGAATAGCCTTTTTCGCTGCCTCTGAGACTTCTAGCGGTGTTGAATTAATAAATTTATCACAGACATTTTCAAGTAAAAACAATACAGCGAAAAGAAAAAGCGTGCGGAATAATTTTTACTTCTTCACAGCGCGCAGCGATTCGCGCGCATCACTTAGAGCATTTATGCTCTAAGGCGCATCAGCGCTTTTTTTAAGGCAGACACAAAAACAGCCAGTATTACTAATAAAGTAAATTAATATTTTTGTGTTTTGTAACAGATAAATGGTTGTAATTTATGGTCAATATTAATTAAATTAAAGAATTAAATGTTAATTTATTATAGGTATTTTATCTCCTAAAGGTAATTTTATTCATAAAATGTTGACCACTTTTCTGACTAGGTATAAAACTCTTTGCTAAGATTTTAAAAACTACCATTCGTTTTAGACGGATCATCATGATAAACCGTGAATTTTACCATACATTACCGCACTAGTACGTTATGGAGATACATTACGTTATTGAAATTGGAGAAATAAGAGACCCTTTACGAGCAAATGTGTTATTTAAATAATATAATTACCTACCTGGTTCCAAGCCCCTCCCTAGCGGTCTAAGAATAATGTACATAAGTAGGTACCTACCTACAAACTCGTACCTACTTTCACCCATTAGTTTGAATTAGAGTAGAATACACATAAATGGTGTAGGGACTCAAACTCAACAACTTATCCTGATGTCATCGGTAGCTATCACAATCTCCTATGATTATTAAATCTTGTTTATAGATGCCCAAGGAAGTGCTTAGAATGGAGTTTTTAGTAGATTTATCTGTATGTATGCTTTTATAAATGTTATTTATTTTATATTCGTTTGTTGTATAATTTAGGTTTAAGTTATTAAGATAGATCTCGAGGAAAATCTCCCCTAGCACAATATAAAGTCTAATTTTGATTAACTTTGACGTATTTATTTGTATGGTTTGACCAAAGAGTATATTATAGTAAATATCCATAGGGTTTTACCGTAGGATCCTAGGATCTTTGGGTTTTACAACTCACTCCAATGTTACGATATACTATCAACTCTATCAAGGTTAAAAATAAAACACAATCCGTAGATCGAAAGCGTATTTTTTTAAACTAAACTTACATGCACCTCATTTAAATATTTTTCTAAAACTGCAGTGTATTTGCATGTTAATTTGTTGGAAATTTTGTGGAGAATCCAAATATAATATATTTGGATTTTGATATAATATATTTGGATTTTGTAGGTACAAAATAATCAAGGAATCTGGAATCTGAAAGAATCATAACACCTCTCACGCGCGGGGCGGAAAATGCTTCGCCACACGAGGTGTCCGTGATGGTAGCGTACACATAACCGAATTCACGTTTGTTGTGATGCCTAATAAATAGCGTATAAATAGAGTATAATTAGTGCAAAAGTAAAATAAATAGCGCCTCCTTGGTTTAAGAACACATAGGTAAATTAACTATAGAAATTATATGTTGAGTATGTATGAGTTTAAATTAAATATAGATAAAAATACTCGTGACAGCTAATTTATAGTAACAAAACGACTAATTAATCTACTACATTGTTCGGTGTATTGATTCACTAATAACTTATTTTTTGTATGCGACAGTAACTATCACAACAAATTTGTTCCTAGAACTTTACATCAACTTTTTATAGTGTTTGATTACGAATTTGCATAAAGTATGACTACTGGGAGAGGAAGTATTTCACGCACTATTTATACATATAGCATTTACATTAAGAAAACCTCGTTTTCGATAGGAACTATTTCTGTTTTTAATGGGTACGCTGGCATAACGCCAGCTCAGGTGTTATTTTATAGTCTTGTTCCATATCTCTGTTTCTATGAGAGCAATCATTATGAAATTTTGCATAGCTAAGACGATATTTAAACTCAATTTCTATGTATAAATTTTGTTGCTATAGTATAAGCCGTTTTTGAGAACCGTCGTGTGTACGCTAGCTTGATCGTTATGCTGGCGTACCCACAAACAATGGTCATTATTTCATTACCAAGGAGGCGCTATTTATTTTACTTTAGCACTAATTATACTCTATTTATACGCTATTTATTAGGCATAACAACAAACGTGAATTCGGTTATGTGTACGCTACCATCACGGACACCCACACGACCTGACAGCCGCAGCCGTCGGAAAGTTCCGAATCGCGGCGACGACGACGACGGCGCTGCCAGCTGAGAGCCAGCTATTTATGGTTGTGAACAGGGACGAGGGCTGGTTGTGAAAGCGATTCTAAGATTCCGTTACACAGCCGTTACGTTTATTTTGTTTAGTTACCTACATTATGTTTTCTATGCATTTAAATAAGCACTATTGTAAAAGTTGAAAACCTGCCGCTATGACATTGGAAAGATTGAAGGGGTGGCCGCTGCTGGCATTGAAGTGGTGGACAAGGTGAGCTGATGATGATGATGATTGCCACGAAGTCGTTTGACACTGGCCGCAAAGCATGCCATCGACCTAAAGACCGACAAAGTTTTGTTTATGATTGTTTAGGGTGACAGTATTTTGACAAGAATTAACAGAAATGTAAAGATTTTGAAGTTGTTTACGGAGAAATAGGGTTAAACGCAAAAAATTAGATGATGTATATAATACCTACACTAGTGGGAGCAGCGGCCTTTTCCGTTTGCTATTGTTTTTGCTGCAGGAGATAGATGTGAAACACTACCTACTTATTTACAAAAGTGAGTACCTATCTAGCACTCCACCACAAATAAAATGCCTTAGCCAGTTGGCCCTAGCATTGTTCATGTTTTTAACCTACTAATACCTATTTGGCCAACAAAACACCGCCTATACCTGCCAGCTGGACCTAGACCTCCCTTAATAAGACGATGGTAAGATGGCTCATTAATTTATGGGGTACGTACCTAATGGTGTCCGTGATGGTAGCGTACCTACACATTTTTGTATCCACGTTGTTATCTATGCTAATAAATAATAATATAAAGAGGAAAGGTTTCTTTCTTTGAATTGAATAGGCTCCGAGACTACTGGACCGATTGAAAAATTCATTCACTATTAGGATTCTACATCATCCCTGATGAACATAGGCAATAGAATATATCCGTGCGAAGCCGGGGCGGACCGCTAGTGCCTTATAAATAGAGTATAATATTCAGTGCAATAATTAAAATAAATAGTGATCACCATTCTTGCTGTGTGTAGGGGAGACGAGGGGTTTTGAAACAGAGGTGAGTTGAAACAGCACTGATTTCGCGGAACCTAGAGCCGTTAGCGAGCTGGCAAAATCGCAAATAAACCTCAATTGGCGTCTGTGACCCTTGGAGCGCGGTTACGTAGTTCTGGTTCCCACATCGCAAAAATAACGAAAAGTAGGTAAGTTTTAAACGTTTTTTTAAGACTTCCATAATTATAGCAATGCGTTTGGATTTTGATTCAGGTTATATAAAATTTTAAAGCTTATCAATTAATCATTCAAATGACAGCACTGGTACAGCTTATTTCTTTAGTATTTCTTACTTAGTTTATAATTTTGCAAAAATGGGAGGATTTCTGCAGCTGAGGGGATTTGAAACAGACTGTTTCAACTCACCTCGTTTATGTTTTGAATAGTTGATAACGCGCTGAGGTGTTTTTTGCTTATTATTTTCAGGATGCCTACTGATTATAAAAGAAAGACCGATAGATGTTTGACAAGTGCTGATATAAATCGCTGCAGAAGAAGTCACATTGAGACATAAAGAGTGTGAGTGATGCGGCTTCAAGTTACAATATTAATCATACTTCTCTCTACAGAGATATATTAGAAAAAAACAAGTGTAGATAGTTTTATATTCGGAAAAAAGATATTTTCGTCAGAAGAGGGGATATTCACAACTGGACAACGACAATTGGATGCGATCTAATTAAGAAAAAATTACGATTATGAAATGACGATTTAAGATATTCATGGGATAGATAGATTATTTGAAATCGCAGTCACACCACGCAATGTTTTTTCAGGATTCAGCACGACCGAACTTTTTCCTGTTAACACATAAATATTCTAGGATGCTGATTACTGTTTAGTTGCGAATTCAACCAGTGAAATGCCTTCTCCCACTAAGCACTTCAGACTACAAGATTTGCGCAGTTAAGCACAAATTTTATTGTAATAAAACATTACCAGGTGTGTTTTTATATCTTATTTGTTATAAATACCTTTATTCTTTTGATCTTTGATCTTTTGATAAATAAACTTATTATTATTATTATCTGGTTATTTTATTTCACTCAAATAATTAAATGTTTCAACTCACCTCGACCCCTGTTTCAACTGACCTTAGTATGAGGGGAGTTGAAACAAAAGTTCTTTTTACATTCAAATTGAGTTTATGTTACAGAGTTTACAATATATACACTTTTGTTGTGCAAATCATTTAAAAGTGTATGAAATATAGTGTCGATTGTTACTAAACTCATGCGGTTAATGTTGATAGAATTTGGTACACGAAGCAAAATATCAAAATTGTTTCAACTGCCCTCGGTCTCCCCTACCTACGCTAGCATAACGATGAAGCTAGCGTACCTACACAGGACTGGCTTATACTGGGCAATGCATTTAAATCTTTGACTATAGCAACAAAATGTACACACAGAAATAATATACAAACAGCGCTCGAGCTATACAAAATTCCAGTATCATTGCTCTTATAGGAACAGAGAATGAATAAGACCATAAATAAAATAACATCCGAGCTGGCGGCGGCGCTATGTTTAGCGTTACCATGCTATTCTCAAGATCTTAACTTCTGTATTTATTGAGAAATTAAGGTTTTTGTAAGAAATTAGAGTTAACTTTGCGATTTTTTTCTATAGAGAAAATTTTATGGAATCTTCGAAACAAATGACCGATAGATTAGGTAAGTCATGAAATTTACCATATATAGGTAAATTTGGAACGTTAAAGTTCGAAGGTAGACTTAGGTACCTACCTACAACTGTTATTGTATGTCTAATAAAGATAAGCTGTTGAAACTGTACACATTCATTATACATAAGATCTTTTTTGTACAACAGTTAACAATAAAATTATTTCTGATTCTGATTCTCGAAGTTAAATATTTAGTACTTACCTAGTTTGGAAGTTATGGAGATCTGGCAGGAGCAGGAGCCCTCGCTTCTTAACACAAGTTTCGACTTAGCAAGAGCGAGGAACTCATTAGTGAAGCCTTAAATCGGGTCTTTTTAACACGTGCCCAAATTATTATAAATCAACTATCCGCTCTTATGTCTAGAAACATTGATGTGTTACACAAGACGAAATAAATATTTTTATCTTTTATCTTATCTTTTTATCTTATCTGACCATCAGATGAAGTTAATTTGAGCTAGTATAGGCCCTTAAAACATACGTCTTTTTCGTTATATTGACGATTTTATCACACAATATTGTTGTTATCCTACATTTTATCACACAATATTGTTATTATCCTACATTTTATCACACAATATTGTTATTATCCTACATTTTATCACACAATATTGTTGTTATCCTACATTTTATCACACAATATTGTTATTATCCTACATTTTATCACACAATATTGTTGTTATCCTACATTTTATCACACAATAGTGTTGTTATCCTACATTTTATCACACAATATTGTTATTATCCTACATTTTATCACACAATATTGTTGTTATCCTACATTTTATCACACAATATTGTTGTTATCCTACATTTTATCACACAATATTGTTGTTATCCTACATTTTATCACACAATATTGTTGTTATCCTACATTTTATCACACAATATTGTTGTTATCCTACATTTTATCACACAATATTGTTGTAATCCTACATTTTATCACACAATATTGTTGTAATCCTACATTTTATCACACAATATTGTTGTTATCCTACATTTTATCACACAATATTGTTGTTATCCTACATTTTATCACACAATATTGTTGTTATCCTACATTTTATCACAATATTGTTGTTATCCTACATTTTATCACACAATATTGTTGTTATCCTACATTTTATCACACAATATTGTTGTTATCCTACATTTTATCACACAATATTGTTGTTATCCTACATTTTATCACACAATATTGTTGTTATCCTACATTTTATCACACAATATTGTTGTTATCCTACATTTTATCACAATATTGTTGTTATCCTACATTTTATCACACAATATTGTTGTTATCCTACATTTTATCACACAATATTGTTGTTATCCTACATTTTATCACACAATATTGTTGTAATCCTACATTTTATCACACAATATTGTTGTTATCCTACATTTTATCACACAATATTGTTGTTATCCTACATTTTATCACACAATATTGTTGTTATCCTACATTTTATCACACAATATTGTTGTTATCCTACATTTTATCACACAATATTGTTGTTATCCTACATTTTATCACACAATATTGTTGTAATCCTACATTTTATCACACAATATTGTTGTTATCCTACATTTTATCACACAATATTGTTGTAATCCTACATTTTATCACACAATATTGTTGTTATCCTACATTTTATCACACAATATTGTTGTTATCCTACATTTTATCACACAATATTGTTGTTATCCTACATTTTATCACACAATATTGTTGTAATCCTACATTTTATCACACAATATTGTTGTTATCCTACATTTTATCACACAATATTGTTGTAATCCTACATTTTATCACACAATATTGTTGTTATCCTACATTTCCTACAAGTTCCTACACAACGCAAACGCAATTAAAATCCAACCTAGTTGAGTTAGAGCTTTTTTCAAAAGAAGTTATTCACTACGGCCCCGTTCCCCTACCCTACCGCGAGTCTTTTAGACATCTTAGCGCCCACCAGAAATAATTAAAGACCTCTCCCGTTGTAATTAAAAGCCATTCCTATTTAGTAGTTCACATAATGGACCTAAAATTACTTTCAAAGATTCTGCCATCTTAGCTGTTTCGGTATGACATGCAAATATATTAGCTTCATCATTTTCTCGTTAAATCTCCAGACCACCTCCTGTGCATTGATTTTCCTCACGCATGCGCGCCGGGACGCGCTGGCCACGTTGCGTGCATGCTGTCATGTCTGCGAACCTGAGTGAATCATCATGGGGGAAATCAACCATAAGTACTCAAATCTTTTAGGTATTAATGTTATTATCAATTTAATGTTTTAAAGTGCCTGGCTTGTCGCAAGGGCCGATTCCAGATATACCTAATTTCCTATCTAATGCCAAATATTTAAATCGATGTTAAAACGATTTAAGCTTTTGATTGATACGTACATACAGGGGATTTTGACTTTAATTATTTTTACATGAATATAAATTTGAAAAAAACCACTAAGTACCAGTAGGTAGGTAGGTAGTGTTCGTGTTATGTAGGTGGTCTAGAGTAGATTAAGTACCTACCTAATAAATATGGATATCAGTAGGTTATTTAACTGTTATGAGAAAAACATATAAAAATATAATGTATTATTGAGATAATTTAAGTTTACCAGTCGTCTAGTACTCAGTAGTACCCACATGCTACACAAGCTCTGCTTGGCGTGGGGCTAGATGATGTTGCGTGGATTGTCATTACTTATTCAGTCAGCATTACTTATTTAATTATTAAGAAGATAGGTAAAAGTTAGTTTTATTAAAAAACCTCCACTACTTTTACTACAAAAACTTTATAATAGTAGTATTTGTTCATAAATTATCAAAATTTAAATTAAATACTAACATAGGTACTTAAAAATATTAAATTTCAATTGGAAGTTTTCCGTTTTATTAGCGTCCAGTGATAGATGTGAAATGGGCAAATTTGGGTTAGTAACTACTTACTATTATATTAAATACTATTATATTATATTAAAACAACTTTTCTCCGTCATCTTTATCAATAAAGCTTTGAAAAAAAACACCTAATAATATATCTATGGGATACAAGGCAGATCCCCTTCGTTTCGAAAATGAAAAAAACTATTTTTTATGCCTGCAAATAAGCAAAGTACCATCTGTTTTCTTAGTTTTTTAAATTTATCAAACACAAGATTTTTTTATTTTCATCACCATATTAAATAGAAGAATACCCAGGACACCTTCGGCTTTTTTTTTCCAAACAAATGTCTTAGGTAACTACCTAAAAGATAAGCAAAAACTTGATTTTTTGCTTACGCCGCTCTGCTCTGTCCCGCTCCTTTAAACGCGAAATCCTCTGCCTATCCTATTCACAAAATAGCGTCATATAATAACGTCCCGTCACGTTTATTATACGTAGAAAATACCCAGAACACCCGATTTTTTTTTGCAGATCGTACAAACATTAATTTGTCCTAGGGCGGGAATCGAACCCTCAACCTCCTGCGTCGCAGACAATATTAAGATCTACATATTTTATTTGTAACTGAAAGCTATATCCTTAATATATATTATTTAAACTCTTTCTTTGTATTTTTTTAATTAAGTTTTTGCCTTTATACTACACAACACTAGTTATAAATAACTAACTTAACAAAATTATTC
The DNA here is from genome assembly GCA_946478455.1 of Eupithecia vulgata. Classification (NCBI taxonomy): domain Eukaryota; kingdom Metazoa; phylum Arthropoda; class Insecta; order Lepidoptera; family Geometridae; genus Eupithecia; species Eupithecia vulgata. Next base: position 13,989,767 of record OX297875.1, read on the forward strand.
CTAGACTTAATTTTTCGTGCGTAGTAGTGTTTAGGGCAAATATGGCCCACACAGCATTGTGCTGGGTAGACTAAGCGTGTCTACCCAGCGCTGGTTTTCAGTGTAGGCCACAAACACGGAACTTCGGTCACGTGATAACAAAAACATGTGACCGAAGTTACGTTGCGGGCATTGTTGTCCGTGCCGTGGGCAGTAAGTACTCCTAAATAAAGTTGTTTCTCTTATTTTCTTTCAGATACAGGATCCTTGTAGCAGTCAGCATCGGCCAGAAGCGAAACCAGGGTGTCCACATGTCTCATTCCTTTCTCTGGGACCACGAGCGAGATTCCTACGCCTCACATTACTATGAGAACCCCCATCTTTTTGCCAGCGTCGTCGTCTATGGAATTTATCTAGACTAGACTGTATCTAGACACCCATGATCTGAACAATGAATTATAATCAAAGAATGGCTTTTCTGCATAAGTACATTAATTTCCTTCTAATTAATAGACCCAATATTCTTATACCTAACACAATTCCAGGTTTCAAAGTAACGCAGGGTATTAAATTTATAGAGAAACTTTGAAGACTACATCTGATTTTTATTATTAAAGACAAGTTTTTTACAATCAATAACAATGGACGCAATGATAGGTACGAAGGATCGACAAAATGGACAGAGAATATCTAAGTTATTTAAATTCTCAGCTGGAAGGGACACCTCAACATCAACGACACCATTTATCTCTGAACTTACCAGCAAACTGCAGACAATATCGAGAGAAATAAGAAATGGACTGAAGAGTACAATAGACCGCACGGGAATAAAAAATGGATTGAAGAGTACAATAGACCGAACGGGAATCAAAAATGGACTAAAGAGTACAATAGACCGAACGGGAATCAAAAATGGACTGAAGAGTACAATAGATCGCACGGGAATAATAAATGGGCTGAAGAGTACAATAAGCCGCACGGTAGTAAAACATGGGCAGAATAGTACAATAGACCGCACGAGAATCAAAAATGGGCTAAAGAGCATAAGCCACACGTTAATCAAAAATAGAGTGAAGAGTGCAAAATACCGCACAGGAATCAAAGATCGTCTTAAAAGAACTAAACGCCGTCGCATGAGAGTCAAAAAGGGACTGGGAAAGTCTATGAAGCACACTAGAGAGGGGCTAGAAAGTACAATGAGCATCGCATTGACACCTTGGCATAAGCTAAGAACAAAATGTCGTGATTTTATAGACATGGTGAAAGAAACCTCCTTCAATTTGAATTTTAACGTCTGCGTAAACAGATAGTGTTTGATCCCGTCAAGTGACACATTTTATCAATAAAACGTACCTACTTCTGTTTCTTGGTAGGCAATTTTGGCTACCTAGGTTCTATTAAAAATTCCGTAAAATGCTATTGATATGTTTAGTTAGGTGCATTTTTCTTATCATCCTTTCATTTTTGTGGGATTCTGAAGATAATTCCCCCGTGGACATATGTCTTGTCAACCATGCTGAAAATTAATGGAAATAAACTAAAATACAAAAATATAACATTTTTTTCAATTTAAACCAATTCTTAAATTGGTAACAATTTTTTTGTTTTAATTCATCAATTGGTTTTTAACACCCGCTAATTAGATTTTCTGGTACTACCACTGAAACATAACATTTTCGCTTCTTTTTGTAGGCCATGTCTGAATAACGCACTAACGCTAAACCAACTCCCACCTTGATAGTTCCTAGCTTTTGCCAGCGCCTTCGTACGCGTTTTTACAGTACCTACATAACGACGATCAATCAATGGCAATGATAGATCAATGGCCACATTGATCCGGGACCGGTCGTCGTACATGGCCACCTTCTCGAAATTGTTTCCGAATACACTTACCTTGGGCAGATTTTGCAGTTAGGTAAAAACAGTTTCGAGAAGGAGGCCAAAAGGAGGATCCAGCTAGGTTGGGCAGCGTTCGGAAAACTACGTCGAGTCTTTTCGTCATCCATTCCGCAATGTTTGAAAACGAAAGTGTTCAATCAGTGCGTCCTACCCGTCATGACCTCCGGAGCTGGGACGTGGACACTCACGGTAGGGCTGGTCCACCAGTTTAAAGTCGCCCAGCGAGCTATGGAGAGAGCTATGGTCGGAGTTCTGAAGGATAGGATTAGCAACGAATACATCCGACAGAACCAAGGTTATCGACATAGCTCAAAGGATTAGCAAGCTGAAGTGGCAGTGGGCTGGCCATATCTCGAGAAGAACCGACAACCGTTGGGGTAAACGTGTTCTTGAGTGGAGACCGCGACTCGGCAAACGTAGTATAGGACGCCCTCCGACCAGGTGGGATGACGATTTGCGAAAGACTGCTGGCAGATGCTGGATGCGGCAAACTGAAGACAGGGCGCTATGGCGCTCATTAGGGGAGGCCTATGTCCAGCAGTGGACCAGTATAGGCCGATGATGATGATGGCATAAAGACGCGATCATTTCACTATTCAAGAACTACGTCTGCGAAATTTTATTCCAATCCAAGTAGTTTTGGTGTTAAAGTCGCCTGAATAAAATTGAAGAGTTCTTCACACTTCGCTTTTAAAATATTTCCCGCAAAACAGCGTAAGGACCTCGTAGGTACATATACCGTTATACCATATTACCACAACACTCAATCGTCAACAATCGTCTCTCCCCTTCTTACCTCCGTGAACGTTTTGAGTTTCTTTTCCCTCGTGATAGGCGCCATGTAGATCATCTCTGTCCCTTCTGCGTCCCGTAACCTATCTAAGATCTGGGAGATGTATGGGAGAGGGTAGGCGTCATGTTTGGACACCGCATTTAGTTTCCGGCTATCCAAACAGAAACGCATTTCCTGCTCACTCTTCCAGCCGCCGCGCCGCTACGGTGGCTCCTTCACTATTGAATCGGTTAGGATGTGGAATTCTCTCCCACACGATATTCGTGCTAGCCCCTCACTCTTCATTTTCAAGCGCAAAGTCAAAGAACATTTTCTATCATCATAACTCTGCTATATTATGTAATTTATTAAGTTTATATGCGTAAGTATGTATTTATAGTATTTGTTATTTTATTATCAACATAGATTATAGTATTTTATAAATATATTTTAATGTATTATATGTAGTAGTTACAACTAATATTTACACTTACATCTATTTTCTTAAAATCTAAGCCGTCACCAGAAGGCAGAGTGCCCAGAATGCTGGCAGCATTGCCACGTTGAATGGCAATGCTAATTCGTTGACCGAAATAAAAACCAGCATTCCGATCACCTGTGGACTCTATTAGTAGTTTTGTAAGATCTCTATAGATAACGTGTGCCCCAGGACCCCAAGGACCTAGGGTTTCCACCCCAAACGGCTCAAATAGGTAACCTCTGTCAAGACTAGCGTATTTTCGCCGTTTGAGGAACTCCGCTGATGTTGCTGCGGAGCCTGCCCTTACTGATGTCCCTGCAAGATGAGAAGGTGCTAGGGTATCTACACACGTAGCATCCCAAACTAAAGGCTGGAATCTTCCAAGGAATCAGAGTCATACCGTCAGGCCTTTTACCATCATCTCGCATTAGGCCACGTGGTTCGAGAGTAGCTGGCACACTGACGCTGGTAAAAGCCCGACGAATGATGTCATTAATTGAACCATGGCGGGACACACGTCCTGCACTAGAGACACATGCCAGTGCATGGTGACCGAACTTATCAACGGTTTCACCGCACTGGCAACGGTGTGGCACTAGGCAAGGAGAACCTAAACGCAAAGAGGTAGCCACCCGAAATGAGTTATTGTCTAAAAGGGTACCTACATTTTTGGAAGGCAAAACATATAACCAAAGTCCTGATTCCCACTCGGAAACAGCGAGTAGACGAGCGCGTTCTGATGAGCTGATAGACGTATTAATAAGATTTTTCCGTACCAATTCACATAGCGGCTCATCCCACAGTCTCTGAGAAGAGAGGACTTTGGGCAGATTAGTGTCATGTCAGGACAGGATATTTTCCAAGACGCTAATGCTTGCTCGAAACATGTTATTTGACAATTTTGTGAACATTTGGCCAAAATTTTACATATAAGATCCTTTGTACCGTGAATTGAAGACATAAAAGCTGGGAGTGAAACACTAGAAATTTCGCGGACACCTAGACCCCCCAATCTAATAGGAAGAGTGGCCTGGTGCCACGCTCTATCATCTAAAGGTATATTAAAAATTTTGATTAATGTGTCGCGCATGATGCTGTCCAACTGCTGTGTAAGTTGAGGATATTTCCAGAGTTGGGAGCATCGTAAATAGTAAGTGAATTTGGGAACAAAAAGACAGAAACGTAAAATAACAAAAGCCACGTGAACATTGATGTTTTGCAATTTGTCTGAAAACGAAAGAAAATTTTGAATTTTTTCATTTATGAAATTAGGCAAACACTCATCCATTATCGGAGATCCCAATAGGCAAAGTGAAGACTTATCTATCAACTTCAGGTTTGGGGCTAAACTTTCAAAGCTACTTTTTATATTTAAAAATTAGGTAAAGCAGTAACTAGTTTATTAAATATTGGTTAAAATATCCTCTATTTACCCACTTTTATAACTTGGTCTCTCTCTCTCCCAATAAGGTTTGCTGGAAGAGAACTCTTTTTAGGGTTAAGCTCGCCTTTGCCATATTTTTCAAATTTAATGTTTTATGTATGTATTTTGTTTTTTTCTTGTGAAATAAAGAATAAATTAAATTAAATTAATGCTTGAAAGCAGGGTTTTGTTCGCTTCGTCCACTTTCATAATTTTTGTGGTCCGTAGCGTAGGCATAACCTAACCTAACCTATGCGGGAGGGGATGAGTAGGTACTGTGGTAGGTACTGTGGTAGGAAATAAAAGGCAATCAGTAAGCATTTTTACAGATCATACATATTTTATTAATCCATTTCATAGTATAGATATCACACTGGCCCGCCCTTACAAAAATAACTGTGTAATACATCAACGACCCAGCTACCTGGCGCTGGCGTGACGGCGACGCCGCCGCCGTCCGGTACCGCACCAGCCGCTGCAAGGAGCAATCCTTCTCAATAAATATTGGCATCAATTTGTTCGACTCTAACCTACAACAATTCGGACACGTTCGACGGCGCGGTCACCCCAGCCCTCGATACTATTGATTTCTATCATATTCTTACAGGAGAAATTCCAGAGATAATTCTAAACCATTATACAGGTTGTTAAACAATTAATTAAATATGTTTACATAAAAATTCGCACATATTTGACACACAAAGCGAAGATTAAGGATAAGAAGACTAAAATTAGCTAAGATATTGGTCCGAGACACTGAAGCGAGATAATCCGCGTATGGTACGGATACGGAACTAGCACCAAGCCACCGTACGATAACCAAAGCCGAGTGTTGCCACTCTCACTAGTAATACAAAAGCTTCTACGATCTGTGGTACCTCACAACCAACGGCTTACGGTAGGTACTGTCGCTAAACCAGCTTCTATGCGCTCACGCACACTAGGCCAATGCAAAATAGTTCAAAAAGGGTAAAACTTTTATAAAAATTTGAGTCTGTCTATGAGTCAGTGCAGATGGCGTTTCCAGCTAACGTTCGTGAGCGCCGTGGTCCTTTCGGTCACTTGAGCACTGGAGCACTTGAGCAGCGTGAAGTGAGATTTACTCCGGCGGACCTAACTACGTTCAGCCTCTCAGAGTTACATTTTACATCCGCATGATATGTGTTACACAGATTCATTTAATAGTACTGGGTACATACACTTAATAACCATAAAGTACAATATATGGCGGTAAATCGTCGCTTACAACCTTAGAAAAGTAAATATTAGCTACATATCAAAACAAATGCCGTGAATATTGGTATCAAAATATTAGTCCTTAATAGTGAGAGTATTTGTTATTAGATATGTGATATTTGTGTAAAGATACAAAAGCTTCCAACATGAGAGCACAGTCATTGGAATATAAGAATATTACTTACGACAGATTGTATGAACTTACATTACATTGAAGCCACAAAAATACTCAACAATTTGGATCATAAGCTCGTCCATCGTCCTCGAGCCAGCAGCGCCCGCGGACGATTCCCGCAACGTGCGATCACCTTGCCTTCTGACAAAATATTTCTTATAAAATAATCTACAAAACTTCAAGTATAATCATCATCATGGACAAGTATAAAAATATAAAATAATATTATTCAATGACGAGGAAAACATAAGTTCATGAAAATGCAGCATCAAAATACCGCTGATCTAGCATTTCTAATACAAAATATCACACTGTCTTTTCCATCCATATCCATATTCGTTGGGAGTAGAGTGAGAGAGAGAGAGATGAAGTGTGTGAGATAGTGATGCGGCGACGAGTAGTGAACCAAGGCCAGAGGGCGGGTGTTGCTCTCTTCTTGGGCCAAATTTTTAAACATTTACTAATAAAATATTAAAGCTTAACATACATAAAGATTAAGCATCTCTGCACCTTAGATAATATAATAGCCATTCAAAATAACTGCAGATTAAAATATCTCATCTTACAAAATAAAGTCTTAAACATTAAACTATAATAAAAGACTTGTATGTATTGAAACAATTCCTAACTTAGACCAAATAAAAAATCAAAAAATAATAGATTTCATTGTTAATTTCGCTGTTAAAGGACTTTGTTTTACCACTAACGAAAACTAAAAGAAAGTAATTTTTAAAACTAAGTTACGAGTTGGGACATTGTTCTATCGATTGTTCGGATGGTGATGACGCTATATCGATATCGATGTTTTGTGACGGAACAATAAGCTATCATACATTAAAACATAAACATCAGGCAACAAAGTAATAGTTGGATGCGCCGGTTGAAGAAAGCGCTAGCAGGCCCCGGCGCGGTATGTCGGTAAAGGAGCAGCAACAACTTCTAAAATAAATCAATTGGCGGTGGTTTGTCTGTTCAGTCCTCAGGGGAAACAATTCAGCTTGATTCTTTCTCTTTCTCCTTCGACTCTGAAAAGTTAAAGTGAAAATAAATAAAAACAACCAAAAAATGATTTTTCTTCTATTATGTCACATGATCATCAACTATTAAATAAACTCTGTTACTAAACAGGCTGAGATTAAAAAAATATTATCGATTCTATATAACTTTATGTAAAACTTGTTTTAAAACATGCTGGTATAATCAGTGCTTTTCAGCTCTCTTAAACGCAAACTATTGTAAGATAATGTGCTCATGGTAGACCTATATACCTACAGCATGATTAAAATGCGTCAAGGCCGTCGGATATTTATCGATGTCGATAGGATTTCATACGTTTGATGCACTAGGTACCCTCGACGATGTCTCCTCGACTTCGCATGACCAAGCCGTCTTGGCTAAACGCCGTACAGCCTCTAGACTAGACATTATTGTAAATTCTATCGTGTAAAAATAACCCGAAAAAATAACGGGATAAAACACCTTGATTTAATTTATAAAATAAGCGTGGTGAATTTTAAAATGTGAACTAAAGTTGATTTCTAGCTAAGTGATTTTAACATGTACTACCTATGCTTATTTGTTACTCATTCGGTTACCTCCGAAATGGTAATCTGGATGAGTTTCTTTTTAACTGTCAGCAAAGCAAGTGAATCAAGTGATGGTTTTACCATTTGTTAATGGCATCTTTGCAGACCTAAGGAAACACGTTTTAAAGGCAGATAAAGCATAAAACCTGAAAGATGCAAGTCTAAAGGCTGTAATTCGTTTGTGAAGCCGCAACGAATGCGTTTAGCCAATCGATGCGTGCGTAGTTATTGAAAAATAAGCAAAATAAATAAATACTTATGAGTATAATGTGAAGCCTCTACGCTTACGCATGCCTGGTCATGGTCCGAGACCTACCTTCGTCGCTGTTACCGTTAGTGAGCGGGTCTTCACCGTTCTGCTCACCATTCTGCTCACCGTTCTTTTCACCATTCTTTTCGCCGTTCTCAGCGGGCTTCTTTTCCTCTTCTTTGGCCTCTTTATCCTTCTTTTCCTCTGAGCTCTCTTTGGAGGGTTTCTTTTCCTTGCCGGACTTGCCCTTGGCTGGAGTGGCGGGTTTGGGCTTAGGCTCCAGAGATGGGTCGAGGACCAGCTTGCCAATGTTCTTGCGGTCGTGCATCTTCTGCATAGCCTCGCCGACCTAAAGAATAAAATAAAATTAAGATAGTGTACTTATTATATTATGTACTTATTCCAGACCATCTTAATGGCTCCACCTCCAAAGTAAACAGAGCTTGTGCTCACGCAAGACATATACATAATTTACTTGTACACCTACACCCAGATCATACAAAAACATTCCATCAACGGGTATCGAACCCGCAACTTTCTGTGTCGCAGGCGGACTGCGCCACTCGTCGTCAATACAGATTGCAAAGTGTGAACGCATCCTCAATTGTTATTCTATTGAACAAAAAGGGGAACGGAACTGCATTTGCATGATTGCAATGTTGAACGAGTGAACGAGGTCTTCGTTATCACTTCGTTATACATACAAGTCACTCAAAAACATCAACGCACCACATTTTTGAAGGACTGCCGATTTCATTTCAAATCAAATCAAAAAGTCTTTATTTCCATAAATACAAAAATGTACACTTAGAAAAGGTCAAATTCTTAAAATAAAACATTGACACGGAAATAAAGAGATATTTTTGATTTCGGTCACTTCGGTATGTATGTAAAGAACCGACGAAGAAACCTTTAGCCTGTTAGTTGTTATTTTTCGAGTTGGAGCAAAACCCGTCCCAAGCTTTTTTATCTTCTAGATAATCTGATATTTTGTAGTAAGCCCTTTTGCACAGAAAGGTTTTTTTGGTATGGTCTTATCTCGTGTCTAAAGATTTTGGAGTAAACAACTAGTTTACTCCCGTCTCGTGTCTAATTTCAAATGACGAAAAAAATACCTACTCATACGCTCCCATCTCGTGTCCACAATACAATAGATTCGGAAACAAATGAATTGCTATTGTTCTCAAACGTCGAACGATAGAGTTACAAACCTTTCAGGCAAGTCACTTCTACATTTTATCCAAAGGGTTTTATGTAGAAGGTAAAATAGATTAAGACAAGAACTACAAAGTGAGCATAACACTGATTTATTAAGTATTTTTATCGCTTAGCAGAGCAATAAGAAAACTAATAATCATTATACATAAATTGACCACTCACTCATTCCAATAGAGGTTAAATAAATATGTAGGACTTTGCGGGTAGTTATAAAATTTTTGGAAAGTCTTTTAAGAATTAGGGAACTTTCTAAGCATTTGAAAGCTTCTATTATTATTTAACTTATTATTAGGTAATTGTACTTGTAAATGTTTTGTATTATATAAAAAGATTAGCTAACTGTAAACTTAAGTAGTTAGGTTGTTTATCATTAATTGTTTGGCTTCTCGAAGTTTTAATTAAGTACTAAATTTAAGATTTTTTCTCGAATAAGTGAAATGTAATTTCTTTTGAGAAATAAATATTCTTTAAACCTAATCTAATATCCATCTATAGGTTTGAACAATTGTAAAAAGACTTAAAAAACACAAATATTAACAACAAACATATTTCAGTCACTACATAATAGTTGCGCTGGTGAACACAATATTATGCACATTTTTGTTTATAAATTTAAAATTATTAAAATATATACCCGCTTAGTTCTATACTGAATATAAATCGCTGATAGATACTTTTTAAGATTTGTTCACTGTATTACAGTTACTCTAACATCACGACAAAAATTAATCAACAAAATAGTTAAAAAAAGTTATAAGATAAAATAGTCAACATTTATCTGTATTTATTAGAAAAAGAAGAAAAAATCTATGTGGCTTTGGCGTAAAAACGCCAGCGATGTCATCATCTTTATCAGTGTCAATGACACTCACTATACTACATGACATGAGAAAGAAATGCAAATCTTTGAACATGAACAACAGTTCATGTTTGAAGATTTGCATTTCTTTCTCACCGGCAGAAATGAAAAGAAAATCCACTTAATGTTATTAAAGTAAAGGCGCAGGTTTGTTGATTGTATTATTTATTAATTATAAATAATTACATGATAATCTCAGGCAGCTCGTGCCGGAGTCATCGGCAGGAAAGAGAAAGAGGTAGCTCTATCACATACACACGTCATGTGTGTGATCTTGTTATAGGACTGTCTACATGACTGACAGGTGACACTAGTGACAGTGTCGTTCGTAATACTAATTACCAACACTTAAGGTTCCGGCGACAGCTGCACGCAACTTTAATTCGTGAATTATTGTGTTCCGTAATAACAAAAATGATGACTGAAAACTTTTTGTATTTTCGACAATGTGTTGTTATTCTGTAACTAGACAATGTAAGCTATGTTCCTTCTCAAACGAAACGTAAGATATTTTTGTTTTTAATACAAAACAAACAGAACGAAAACATGTCGTTTTCGACGTAAAGTTATGAAAAATTGCATTTTGCATAATTTAGCTTATATTTCATTACAGGTGTTTATTATGACGAAAAAAAAACATCAAGTGACCTAGATAAATACTATTCTTATACGAAAAACAACATGATATGGTGGAAATATGCTTGAATTGCAAATCATTTTGGTAGTACGTTTGTATGGGCAAATCATCATCCGCAGGCCTCTTAACTGCAGGAGCAGAAAACAAATAGGTAAATTTCTTTTCTATATAATATTCATACTGGCACTTTTGCTGCGTTTGCTTTAAGGAATTATATTTTAATACATAATATTCTATTATCAAATCTTTGCCAGTTTAGCAGCGTTCTTAGCTCTATGTCACTTCTCATAAATTTATTCAAAAGGGCACGAAATGCCACCTCTTGAGTAGGTATTTTTTTCGTCATTTGAAATAAGACACGAGATGGGAGTGATCTATTTGTTTACTCCAAAACCTTTAGACACGAGATAAGACCATACCGTTTTTTTATTTTGTTTGAATTTATTTATTGATAGATTTTGCAACTCACTAGGAATTTAGTAGTAGAAGAATATTGTGAAGCCTGGTTGTGGGCACAGCAAGTTTATGTTTATTTCTAATATTTATATTATGTATATCGCTATTTTTAGGAAAGGTTTTGATATTTTTATGAGTGTACAACAAGTTTTCATAAATATATTGACAGGGAACTGTCAATATGTTAATTTCTTTAAATTTATATTTGAAATAGTAAGTCGTTAAATAACTAGTTTTGAAATATTGAAGCCAAAAAAAGTCTGTTTTTTATCCATATATAAAGGACTGGTAAAGATTGGTTCTAGCTAGACATAATATATATAATACAGGGTTAAGATAAAAACAATATTATATTCTACTTACGTCTTCAAGAGCCCAAGTAGAGTCCACAAGAGGCTTTACTTTGCCCTCTCCCCAAAGCGAGAAGACACGCTCCACAGCGCGACGCACGTAGTCAGCACGGCCGTGTTGGAACAGCAAGTGTCGCAGGTTCAGGCCTGCCAGGCTCTTGTTCTCGTCGAACAATTTGATGGGGGAGACCTTGTCTACTTGCCACCACTGTTTGGGAGAAAATCAGATATATGTCAGTAAGACAAACTGTTGAACGAATTTTTGTATCCGGTAAAGCCGGTAATAAAACAACAGCAACAATATTTTATTGAAGTTTACGTACATTATAGGGCAACCAACACTATATTTTTTTTTAAACTTCAACCTACTTAAATAATGTCTAACTTCCTGCCATAAAAGGATCAAAAAGTATCAACATCATCGTTATCAAACAGCTTTTACCATATTAGATTAGCACCAACAACATGCATGGCCTGTCATTAAAATGAAATTAGGTCTTAGTTTGCTTGGACTATTCCAATATCCTACCCACAAACTGCCACAAGTAAAGGTCACGTCGTCGTCGGCTAAGTTTAGCTGATCAGATAATTAGCAACGCTGAGGTACTCACCGCACGCGCAGCGCTGAAGAAGCTCTTCGTCTCTCCGGTCACGATGTTAGATGATCCTGTGATAGGAACTATTGTTTAGTACAAATATTTATACAGGGCTGGTGGTAGGGACGTAATGGGGGCAAATGGGCTAAAACTCTATCTCTAAGTAAATTATATAAATACTAGATAGGTACAGGTTTTACTTTTAACTTGCACAAGGCTCGACGGCATTTTGGCCCTAAAAGCGTATGTTGAAAAAACATTTATAGGAAACTAAAATTAAAGAAATAAATAAAATTCAGAGTAGCAATTTCGATTTGATAGATTGTTAGAAACGACTGAAGCAGAGACGAGAAGAGTTTTACTTAAGATGCGTTTTTTTAGTAATTTCGGAGTTTAATTCGGATAATGGAAAAAAGCTGCCAAGTCACACGCAAATTAGAGTCGAGCCACATTGACAAAATGTTCAGTAACTACAGTAGGTAGGTATAATTGTTTATAGGTATGTAAGAAGACCTAATTAGCTCATGGTGTCTCCATTAGGCGACATCGTCACACACGCATCGTGGAATTGTTGTAAAAAGATTTGCCATCCCCAATCAAAAAAAATGTAGTCCTGATTACGTCCCTGGCCCGTCGTTGGTACTAGAAATGTACTTTTGTAAATGTTGGTATGTTCGGTGCAATGCACGAGCTCACGGAAGCACAGTCTAAACAACGCGAGTAAACTCATTGTAAAGACTATCAATGCATTTCACTTTGATGGAATAATTTATGCAGTCTTTCGCAGAATAGTTAGGTGTCAACACGTGAAATGACTTTGGTACGAGTCGGCGCAATGCGAAAAATTGGCACGAGTACACATCACATTTGAAGCCGAGAATAAAAAATGCTACTAGTGAACGAATTATTATGAATTAGGTTCGTACTCGACCCGACCGAATTATGTTTTTACACTATGAAAGTTTGTAAAGACTTATAGTTGGAAAGAATCTATGCGTCTTATCTTACTGAATGACGTGACGTCACGTAGGTTTTATATAAGTAGGTACTAAAATATGCCAACTTTTAGGTCAAAAAAGGAGGGGCGAGTATTTAATTTATTTCTATCGGTAGGTAGGTACCTAGTCCTTTTCATTCAAAGAACACCGCCTTTAAAACGATTAGGTACCTAAACCTATACAGACGACCGATGTGGCGCGGTGGGCGAAGGTCTGCCTGCGACACAGAAGGTTGCGGGTTCGATTCCCGCCTCGGGACAAATGTGTGTACGATCTGCAGACATGTGTTCAGGGTGTTCTGGTCGTTTTCTATGTATAATAAAAAATATCTAGGTATGTATTGTGTTATATTAAGTATATCAGTTATCTAGTACCCATAACACAAGCTCTGCTTAGCTTGGGGCTAGATAATGCTGTGTGAATTGTCCAGCATTGTTTATTTATTTATATATAGGTAGAAGCTGTATATATGCAGCTTCGTCGGTTATCTTTGACAAGTATTGCATGTAAACTTTTGTCAAAAACATCAAAATTCGAAAGTTTTCGGAGCGCAGAGCTTCATTTTTATAAGACCGTAGGAGACATTTAGACACGACAGATAACTAAAAATCCAACTCACCATAGAGGATGTAGCGGCCCATAGGCTTCAGCAGCTGGTACCCGCGGTTGCACTCCTCTCCGCAGAGACAGTCCAGCACAATGTCCACTCCATCAGCTGACACCCTGCAGGAGAATAGATCATGAGTAAACTCCATGACTTCGCGTCATGGCTCCACATCAGAACACATTCGTCGACTGCTCAACGTGCTTTTCAAACAAGAGAGTTTTTCCCATGATAGCCACGCTTGGGAGGCGGCTTCTCGGGTCGCAGTAGTGTTCAATTCAATTCAATTCATGTTAAAAATTTATAGAACAAAGCCACTCGTCTGTTAAATTTCCTTAGTCGCTTACGACTTAACAGTTATGTTAGGGGATCGAGTCATTCGCCGCCGCCACGACACATGGCTGAAACACGAGGGCTATCTCCCTAGGTACCTATGAATTTGAGTCCCGTTGGAATGAGAAGGTGCGTGTGGTGATCGTCCTGTATTTTTGAATGATCTCCGCACGATTGAGTCTCTGGACCAACCAACATTCTTTCAACAACACTAGGGGCACTTAAAGTTCATGCAATTTCTCTACGCGACTATACTTTCTGTCTGAACTATTATTTACCATCTCTTTACAAAAGACTAATATAAGGATAATTATTGTGCAACAAATTCTTAATTCTTTATTGCACTAATAAAACCTTATTTAAATCTTATTACAAGAGAGGTATCGAAAACAAACAGCATAAAGCTGAGACTGATCCGTTTTGGCTCACCTTGGGGCAGCACTGACATTTATACCATTATAACAGCAGATATATGTATCTGTGTAAGTATCTACACTACTTAGATGAGTACTCATCTAAGTAGTGTAGATACTTACAACCAACTAAATTTGTAAATACCTACTTACTTCTAGGTCAAATCTTAATTTTACCTTTTAGTAATATTTGTTTAATTTTTTTCTTCTTGTTTTTTTGTTATTAGCTAAGTTCCTTTTTAATTTTTATCGTTTGTTTGTGTAAGTACCTAAGTTTATAATGCTATTTTATCCCTAACTTCCTATTTGACTTAATATCTATGTTTGATTTATTTATTGTTATGTGCTGTCTGTGTTTGTGAACCAAATAAATTTCTATCTATCTATCTAAACTGACCTTCCATAAACAAGTTCTGAAAACTTCCGCACAAGCGACCACTAACTGTCAACAGTAACAACACAATCGCTAACTTAAACATAACAATGACAGCGGACCGTAACCGTCACCAACTTTGCCAGGAAATCTACTTACGGAAAGAAAACTTCATTTAGAAAGAATCAAATTAAAACTCGATCCATTTCCCGTTTCGGAACTCGCCCCACGAGGGTTTTTAAATGGGACGACATAGCGAACGTCTAAATTGCCAATTCGAGCCCAATCAAGGTATAATCTATATTCAACTTTCTGCCATAATAATTTCATTGGCATTACCGAGAAATCCCAATTGCCGATTCCACAGATAACACTTGGCTTTCTAATAAATATTCAATATCTAATTTGCATACCATTACAACCAATACTTTCGAACGACTACTAGCCATATATATACAGTAGGATTACAAATGGTGGCTTAACTGTTTACTCCATGAAGATCTCACCAGTTATAAAAATATCTTTGTCTATTTACAAGAATTAAATGACGCGCTTGTTAGAGGCAGCTGCTCTAAGCGGGTTATAAACGGAACAATTAACTTGAACGACCAGCTTTATCTGACCTCAGGCAGGACTATGGGACATGGGGCAGAAGGCCTGGTTACACAATGCGAGCCACTGTCTAGCAAGCTAGTTATGCTGCTAGAAATGCAGCACCCTTTTATTTATGCGTGCTTTTATTAAGATCCTTAATGGGGGATTGCAAGTAAGTACGTGGAACTCCTGCTATCAAGAACTCCTCGTCCAGCTCCAGGGATATTTGTTAAATCAGTCGTACCTAGACCTACAACAGAACCAGTAGGTAGCTACTAGGAAACCGCTGGTAGCAATACCTTTCCGTGATGCAGAGCATTTTAGCTGGATGGATGATAATATTCCGTATTTACTATTTGGGTACGGAAGCATTATACATACGTAAATCACATTTTGTACAGGATCCCTTTCTAATTTTAAAGCGGAAATCTGTCAAAATTTCCTTTTAGAACTACCTTTTAGCACTCCTATGTCGTTGCATGAGATGAGATAGTCTGCTGCTGACAGACAGACACACAGACGACGGAGGTTTAATAATAAAAACACATTTATTTCAGACAACATTAGAACAAGTACTTAAAGGTGTTATTTAACTTTTTCTACGGTCCATGTTAATATACACATACATGTATCCAACCTTATCTAACAGACAAAAATATACTTAAACCTTATTTTAAATTGTAAATAAAATAAATCACCCTATTTGTGACTGATGGTTAGTACCAAATAGGGTCCCGGGTACGGACGGAACCCCAAAAACTAAAACTAACTGGAGTTTTAGTGTTTGGGGTTCCGTCCGTACCCGGGGCCCTATTTGGTACTAACCATCAGTCACAAAAATAGGGTGATTTATGTTGTTATGTATTATACAAAGTGGCAACACAGGCATGGTTAACTAAACTTGCTAGCTTTAGCATGCTTGTCTTGTGGTCGTGTAATGTTACACTTTTGTGTAACACCAAGTTATTCGAGAAGCTTCCTACCTAATTTTCCTAGGCAGAAAGATCCTAACAAATTAAAGAATATTAGAAATTATGTACAATTTTAATTTTAATTTACAGACTTTTATAAAATTTTGATGCGAAGGTTTCGAGTTAAGCTGGAGACGTTACAGGTTTGAGGAGATGTTGAAGGTTTTGAGTGAAGCTGGAGACGTTGCAGGTTGAGGAGATGAGACGTTTTAAAGGTTTTGAGGTTAAATGGATGCTCTTCTGGGCGTAGAGGTCGACACCAGGTGGTGGAGCTCTACGCCAGGTCTGGAACTTTGCCGTTTAGGTTTTTGAAGGTTTGAAGGGCTTTCTTGAGTTTTACGCCAGGTCTGGAACTTTGCCGTTTAGGTTTTTTGAAGGTTTGAAGGGCTTTCTTGAGTTTCCCGGGCCAGCTGGGCCCGGGAAATGGCCTTTTAGAAGATATTCGTCGCGAAGTCAGAGGTAAACTGATCCCTTGGCCGTTCTGGCACTGTTTATATATATTCCGCCGTTCCAATGTAGTTCCAGAATTGAGAATTCAAAATAATGTACGTTTTTCAAAATTTGTACGATTTTCTTTATAATTTCGTACGAGGTTTCATCCAAAACCTATGTTACCTTTCCTCTTTGCTTCAAATCGGAGCAAATTTTGACATTTTCAAAATTGGCATTTATGTCACAACAATCTTTACCAAAACAAATATTTTCAAAGAATTTTAAGAAAAAAGTAGAAAAAGAGACCAAAATGGATACAATAATTACAGATGTTATAAAAAACTGGATATAGAAGGTAATATTTACATTGTTATACAAAATTAGAGCTAGAACAGAAATAAAATATTACATTTTCCCCCACAACCCCAGAAAATTTTCAACTACATTGAAAATTTTGAAGGTTAGGAATAACAAACTTGACCTTTCATACATCTTTCACAGCTTCTTCTTTCACGACTCCTATCATTCTTACTAACATGCTTAGGGGATATGGTTCACATTCAATGACGCATACTCCACAAGGAGTTATTCAAAAGATATAACGTAGGCTTCTTTTTTTTATTTAGGTGTCGTAACCCGCACCTTTTTGAAAACCCGATTAGAAAACCTTAAAATTAAAGTAGATATTTACAAAGTTAAATAAGTTAACAACACAAAGGCTTATTTAGTGAGTTGTGTACCGCTCATTGAGAAAACTAATCTCGGTCTCAAGGACATTAAGAGGAAATAACGAGGTTAAGATAGAGATACCTCGAAATAGTTTAAAAGTTAAGAATGACTAATGACTAAAAACTAAAAGTGTTAAAAATATGCCGAGAGAGTTTAGTTAAAATGAAGTAATAAACAGAATATAACCTAAAATAATTTACAGAATACACACAAAACATTTACAAAACTGACATAAATTACGTTTTTATATCTTTAATATGCCATTTGCCTCTCAATCCGTTAGGATCTTCCAGGATAAAAACAAGAGGTGAAAGCTTCTCAACAACTGTGGCTTTGACGTACTTCGGGGCCAATTTGGCGCTGAAGTAAGCACCAGCATTACTTTGAACGTAATTTTTACGCCAAACAGTGTCACCTACATTAAATTCTTTAAAACTGTGTCTCGTGTTGTAATGAGCAGCATTCCTTGCGTGTGCTGTATGTAATGCAACTTGTACTTTATCGAAGACGGCAGATAGTAATCCTAAATTAGCGGCATAGATATCTCGAGGAAGGAAAATGACGCTATCAAGGTTAGAGCAGTTAGTATAGAATGATCCACAAGATATTGTCTCTCGACCAAAGACAAGAAAAGATGGGGAGAAACCGGTTGTAGAGTTTACAGAACCATTTAGTGCAAATTGAATTTTATGCAAAAATTTATCCCATGATCGGTGATCATCTCCGACTAGCTGTGATAGAGCGGTGATAATTGTTTTATTATAACGTTCCGTGGGATTGACTTGAGGGCAATATCTAGGTGAATAAAAGATAAAAGGAACTTTATATTTATTCAGAAAGTTATGGAACTCATTAGACTGAAATTGAGAACCATTATCCATTATAATAGTTTGCGGAACGCCATGTATAAGAAATACAGAGTTTTCTAAATGCAGAATGATGTTAGAGGCTGTAGCGCGTTTGATAGGAAAAATAAGACAGTATTTAGAAAAGGAACAGGTAATCACGAGAATATATTGATTACGTTGTCTAGTCATAGGAAAGGGACCCATTAGATCCAATGAAATGTTTTGAAAAGGTCTTGAGCAAATTTTTGGTTTCCCCATAAGACCATAAGGTGAGTGATTCGAATATTTATAAGAAAGGCATGTCTCACAAGTGGAGCAGACTTTTGCTACATCTTTAAACATTCCCGACCAATAGTATCTTAAGCAAAGTTTCTTATACGTTTTAAAAATGCCAATATGAGGACTACTTACTGAGTCACCATGACAAGATTTAATAAGATTTAGTCTCTCAGAAGGAGGTGGAACTTCCTTCCATGCAAAGTCTTCGTTAAGGTAGTCAGTTGAGATGTTGTAACGATAAAGTTTAGAATCAAGAATTTTATAATTCGGAAATGCATCAGGGTTATCGCGACAATTAGTAAAAATTTTATTAAAATGTTCCAATTGAGACACATTGTCTCCAGATATAGGTCCAGCACCACCGATTACGTTAGTAGCAGGTATTTTATGACGTGAAAGAAGATCAGGAACAACATTTTCCTTACCTTTTTTATGTTTCAGATCAAGATTAAAACAAGATAGACGAAGAGTCCATCGTGCTAGTCTTCCAGAAGGGTTAGACAGATTTTGGAACCATTTTAATGCTGCATGATCAGTGTAAACTGTAAAACGTTTACCATTGTCAAGATAACAACGCCAATGTTCAAGTGCAGTAATAACCGCTAAAGTTTCTCGTTCAGTAGTTGAATAATTTTGCTCATGTTTATTAAGTGTTCTACTCATATATGCGATAACCAATTCTTTATTGTCTTGTTCTTGAGTCAACATTGCACCTATACCAAAGTTAGAAGCGTCACAGTGAACAGAAAATGGGAGGTCAAAGTCAGGGCAAGTTAGAATTGGGGTTGAAGTTAAACACTCCTTTAGTTTAGCAAAGGCAGAATCAGCATCATCATTCCAGATAAACTTTTTAGGGGAATTTTTCCCAGAAGAAGTTAATTTACAGAGAGGTGAAGCAATAGAACTAAAATTAGGTATAAAACGGCGAAACCAACTACATGTACCTAAAAATTTCCTTACTTCTTTTTTAGAGGTGGGAGCAGGATAAGCTAAAATTGCTTCAATTTTACTAGGATCAGCATGTAAACCTTGTTCATCTACAATGTAGCCAAGGTATTTAAGTTCCTTACGAAAGAATTGACTTTTTGTAAAGTTTATAGTCAGTCCTGCGAATGAAAGTTTTTGATGGACTTTCAGTAGGAGTGAAATATGTTCTTCAAACGTCATACTGATTATTATTATGTCATCTAAATAACAGAATACTTTATTATCAAAGTCTGGCGTAAATAAACTATCCATGAGTCTCTGTTGAGTCGCAGGCGCATTAGTTAAGCCAAAAGGCATTACTGTAAATCTATGCATTCCTCTACCGGGTACATAGAAACCAGTCTTGTCTCTGTCGTCAGGATGTAAGGGAATTTCCCAAAAAGCTTTAGCAATATCAATACTAGACAAATATTTAGCATTTTTAAGATTATCTAAAATTTCTGATATAAAAGGAAGGCTGTAAGCATCTTTACGAGTAATCGCATTTAATTTCCGACTGTCGACGCAGAAACGCCATTCTCCGTCTTTTTTAGGTGTAATAAGTACAGGAGATAGCCAAGGACTTTCACACTTTTCAATAACTTTTAATTGTAGCATTTTATCAACTTCGTTGATTAGAGCCTTTTGTTTTTCAGGAGAGAGACGATAACAGTGTTGTTTTATAGGTAATGCATCACCGGTATTAATTCGATGACAAACTAAATTAGTACGACCTAATTCACCCGTTTGTTCAAAAGAAATATCTTTGAAACGTTGAATTATGTCCTTAGAAATGTCTATTTGATCATTTGTAAGGTGATCAAAAGAAGTTATTTTATTTTCAATAGCACAAGTTGTAAAATCTTTACATTTAAGGTTGAGTTCTAGGGAAAGTATTTTAGGAGACAGTTTGAATTCTTTCCAAAAGTCCCATCCAAGAATCAAAGAAGGATAAATATCAGGAAAAATATAAGCTTTTATAAAACGTGTCTGATTATTAAATCTTATTGGTAAAATAAAATAACCAGAAGACATTGTCTTTTGTTTATTAGCAACCATAACTTGAGTTGATGACTTAAATAGTTTGAAGCCTAACTTTTTAATATCTTTATGAGAGTTATTACCTAAAATAGTTATGCAACTTCCACTATCCAACAAACCAGAAAAAGGTAAATTATTGATAGACACATTTATAAAAGGTCTATTATAATCCTTCTCGCTATCATAAAACACAGAAGTTGTTTTGTAGCAGAACATAAAATTTCGGATAGTATTTAACCACTTATTCCAATCAATAGGATCAAATTTATCATTTTTAGATTTAGTACTATTTAAGTCATCATTTAGTTTTTTTGTTGATAAGTTTGAGAACAATTTGGACAGTCATTGATCTTTACACCCTTGCGGCCACATTTAAAGCAAATTAGATATCTAGGTTTAGTACAATTCTGTAAAGAATGACCAGTTATACGACAGCGATAACAGTATAGATTGTTAGCGTTTTCATTGTTTTGAGAAAAAGAACGTGATTGTTTATATTCCTGTACTGTGTTAGTGTTTTTTAAGTTTGGAGAGAATCTAGAAGTCGAGGAGCGATAAGTAAATTCCGCAGCACAAGAAGTGTCTTCACATCTAGGCTCGTGAAAGTTTTTATCTCTTTCCGAGATTTGTTCGTAATTTTGACAAATTGAAATTAAAGAATCAATAGATTTGATATCTTTGAGGGCAACAAAGACTGAATAGCAAGGTCTTATATTGTGTAGCAAGATTTCCAATTGTTCGTTCTCGCTAAGTTTTTTTGAAAGGCGGGTAAACATTCCAAACATAATAGACACGTAAATAATAATAGTCTCAGTCACTCCTTGAGTTCTATTTCTTATGGCTTCTAGCATTTTGTAATCATAATCGTGGATTCCGAAATCCTTGATTAGTAAAATATGAATTTCGTTCCATTTTAAACTAGGGTTTCTATTATATTGGAAACGAAACCAATGAAGGGCATCTCCAGTGAAAATTTCAAAGGCATGTTTACAAAGCATTGCTTCTGGGATGTTTCTAGAAATCCGAAATTCTTCTATTTTTTGAAGAAATGATCTAGGACATGATTTTCCATTAAAAGAAAATGTTTTCAATTCTTTAGCGAAATTAGACGAAGTGTTAGCATTTTGAAGCATTTCGAAAGTGTGTGGCATAGAACAGCTAGGAGTAGTTGATGGTTCTAATGTTTGATTATTTTGAGAGGTAGGTAGCATTAATAACGACGGAGGGTTAGTTACAGCCTGAGGAATAGGGTTGTGAACTTCCACCATTTCCAGGACTTCGGATGGTTCAATTAAGTTTGAAGTTAAAGCGTCAAATCGTTTTTGGAGTAAGAAAAAGCGAGATCTTAAATTTGAACACAGTTCAATTAACGGAGGCGTTGCTGTTAAACGTTCAAGTCGATAATAAAGATGATTCATAAAAGCTTCAAGTTTCTTTATACCGCTTTTGTCATCATATGATTCAAGATGAGAGATTTTACTCTCAATGTAATTGAGTGTAGTCTCTGCTTGCGAAAGGTCATTTTTAAGAGGAATAGGGGAAGATTTTATATCCTCTGGGAGGACGTGACTAAGTTTTGTCAGTTGTTCTTTAAGAGTCGTCAAAGTTTCAGCTGGTTTTTCAGCCCTAATAGTCACTTCATATTCAAGTTCAAGTTTATTTAGTAACGCGTACTTGATTGGCCTAGCCATGATTAGTTATGAATCAAGGTAAGCTTTATTAAGATTAAGTTTAAGATTAAGTTTAAGATTAAGTTTAAGATTAATTTAAGTTAAGTAGTATTTAAGGAAATCGCGTATTCAAGTTAAGTTATAGTTTTAGACTAATACGCATTAAAATTTAAGAAACAATTAAGAAATAAACAATTGAATTAAAGTTTAGAGTTAAGTAGAGCTAATAAGCTTGAGCAAAGTTATTTTTTGTTTATATACAGTGTAAATATTTAGTGAGCAATGTGTTATCAAGTTTAGTTTACCAATGATAATAGTGTTTATGAATGTATAGACTTCAGTTCCAAGTACTTTGGGTGTACCCCGAGTCGACTTCGAAAGTCTAGGAGTACACTTTAATGTAGCTTGAGAACCTGCGTGGACGTATTACTAGCAGGATATTCTCCTGTAGCACGCCGTATAGTCTTCCAAACTCCAACTTATCAGTGACCACTAAGGGTTTTCAACACTTCAAAGAGAAGAAAGGATGTAGATCACACTAGGCAATCAGGTAAGTGGTGCATGTGTGTGGGGTGCAGTGCAGTATAATATAACGTAGTAAGTGTACTGTTAAGTGTCACGTTTAGAGTGATGTATGAAGTAGCGAAAGAGTAAAGTTAAGATATGTCGAAAGAGCATCCAAATTTAACCAGGTACGTGTATTAGTATTTTTTAGAATTTAGAAGAACAGAGGGTTCGATTTAATTGGGCGCCAAACTGTAATGTTACACTTTTGTGTAACACCAAGTTATTCGAGAAGCTTCCTACCTAATTTTCCTAGGCAGAAAGATCCTAACAAATTAAAGAATATTAGAAATTATGTACAATTTTAATTTTTATTTACAGACTTATAAAATTTTGATGCGAAGGTTTCGAGTTAAGCTGGAGACGTTACAGGTTTGAGGAGATGTTGAAGGTTTTGAGTGAAGCTGGAGACGTTGCAGGTTGAGGAGATGAGACGTTTTAAAGGTTTTGAGGTTAAATGGATGCTCTTCTGGGCGTAGAGGTCGACACCAGGTGGTGGAGCTCTACGCCAGGTCTGGAACTTTGCCGTTTAGGTTTTTGAAGGTTTGAAGGGCTTTCTTGAGTTTTACGCCAGGTCTGGAACTTTGCCGTTTAGGTTTTTTGAAGGTTTGAAGGGCTTTCTTGAGTTTCCCGGGCCAGCTGGGCCCGGGAAATGGCCTTTTAGAAGATATTCGTCGCGAAGTCAGAGGTAAACTGATCCCTTGGCCGTTCTGGCACTGTTTATATATATTCCGCCGTTCCAATGTAGTTCCAGAATTGAGAATTCAAAATAATGTACGTTTTTCAAAATTTGTACGATTTTCTTTATAATTTCGTACGAGGTTTCATCCAAAACCTATGTTACCTTTCCTCTTTGCTTCAGATCGGAGCAAATTTTGACATTTTCAAAATTGGCATTTATGTCACAACAATCTTTACCAAAACAAATATTTTCAAAGAATTTTAAGAAAAAAGTAGAAAAAGAGACCAAAATGGATACAATAATTACAGATGTTATAAAAAACTGGATATAGAAGGTAATATTTACATTGTTATACAAAATTAGAGCTAGAACAGAAATAAAATATTACAGTCGATGCGCTTACACGCTTGCACAGAGTGGCCGGGCCATTAGGACCGGGTGTCAGGTTCTCCTAGCCAGCTCATATCACGCGGTTCCATCCCAGCTAAAATATGTAACAGTAATGACCGACAATTAACCAAGCCTGGGATCGGGAGCGATTCGTTCATTAGCTAAGACATTTGAGGCACAAGACTGCTTGTGTGCGAGTACGTACCGACTGCATTTGTTTTAGTGCACGATACTGATAATCTAGGTAGGTATTAGGTACATGTTTCTATGGTCAAAGTCAAAGTCAATAACTTTATTTCTTTAGGCTTACAAAATAAGCACATAGACAAGTCAAATTTAATACTATAAACAGGTTTATAAATAGTCATAATTATCAAATAAGAAATATGATGTTATTGATTTTATTCGCTTCAATTTTTTGTCCACTAGTGGAAGAAGCGAAAAATAAACCACTTGTAAGTTTTATAAAACTTAAAATTAATACATTATCTCAGTCTAAATATAATCTTTAATTTTTATATAAACTCAATATTTATATAAAACTAACTAAGCTTAACATTAATACCATTGTCGGTGCGGAACTGAGCGACATCTGACCAAGCATTATGCAGCATTATGGACTTTTATTAATATTATATTATATACTTTATTTATATATCTTGTAAACTGATTTATGAGATAAAAACAACCTATGTTATTTATTAGCCCGTGTTACTCCAGTCTAGATCTTAATCTATGCTAAATTCAGCTCGATCCTTTCCGTACTTTTAACTTTAATTCTCTTTAAATTACTAAACACAATAGCATACATACTTATTAGTTTTAGGGTGTTGAAGTAACAAACATAGGTACATCCATCCATCCATCCATTCATTAATTAGTTGGAGTTAAGTGAAAAACTGAATGAAGACACGGCTAGGGACATAAAGTTTGTCTGTATGCATGCTTTATAATTAAGTATGTGTTTATTCACGTTCATTTCCTTTAAAACCCCATTTACCAGTTTTATGGGATGGTAAACAAAGTGCGCCATAAAAATCGTTCTTTCATTCGCGTAAAATGTGAAAGGTTATATTTATTACTAGCTAGCTACGGAAGCTACTGCAGTTTACGTAGGTATACAGGTTTAGTTTTCAAAAATCTTTTATTTATTTTCCTTAAAATAGAAGAAAATTGCGATTTAAAGAACAAGTACCTACATACAAATTTATAATAATTATTATAATTAATAAACTAAAAATATAAACTATATTTAAAAAAGTGTATATAAAATTAAAAGAGCTGAGCTAATTGCAGACAATTGCGATAAAAAATAGCTAAGTTTAAGTTGATCAAAAGGTAAAATGTAAAAAGTGTAAAATATTGACTAATTATTATTTTCTAATCAAAAATCTCTCAGAAATGATACTATATTATTTAATTTAAATGATGTTAGAATTTAGCATGTTTAGTAAACTATTCGCGTTAAAGAGAAATTGAAATCCCGTAGCAAAATTTATAGCGACAATAATGTGTAGAAACAGACGAAAAAATCCAGCGTTGTACGCATTTAACATGTTGAATATAAACAAAGGTATTATTAGTGGAATGAAGGGCCGAAGTTATTTTTGTCTTGCGTGATATCATGATTTAATCCAGCCCTTTTTAGAATTCCGACCGATTGCCCACTCAAATCGTTTCACCATTGCGTGTTTTGTCGAACATTATTAATTTACCACGTGATTATTATTTTCAACCGCCTCATCTTTTCTATATTTACATTGTTTTACTTTGCTGTTGCTAAGCTAGTTCTTTTGACGTTATGTGGTCGTCAGCGAACACAAAATATTTGCAAGTAAGAGACTCGTACATCTCTTCTTCGCGAATGTTTTGCGAGATCAAAAAACTTTATGTAGACCCAAGTTTTCATCTTAGGACCAACTTGGATACTTTTATTGTTTTCCCGGCACGAAGAATCAAACCCTGTCCCCTACCTATAAATCCACAGGGCAGAAGACGTCATTTATATTAGATTATAGCCTACTACAAAAAACAAGCAACCGTCTCACGGGTGGATGGTAATGTAATGTGTAGGTACAAGTTTTTTGTAACTTCGTAAGTATCAAAAGCAAACTTGAAATTGGTCCCTGTTCCCGCACCAAATATTTTGCGTGATCGAATTCACGTTACCAATTTGATGATCTCTTAAAATAGAGGAAGGGAATATTTTGATGAGATTCTCAACCATAATAATGGCATTCGTAAAATTGAAGACAAGACAGCCTATTTTCCGAATTTTGGAAACGATTCACCTTATTGTCGTTAATGTTGGAAACATTCAGTTACAAGCATCTCATAACTTGCAATATCTGACTCGGGTCTTTGAATTTTTTATTGCGAGTAGTTTCAACAATACCATTTTTAGCCATGATGTGTAAGTAGACTTACATATGTGGTTTATCCTGTAAAATTATTTGATTAATTATATAACGTCAAAAATTTTCGATTTCTGCAGGATTCGGCAATTTTTGGGACATTATTAAATTTTCGTGAAAAATTTCCCAGTGTGAGTAACGCACTATAAAGCAAAAAAAGTAAGTTATTTGATTAAATTAATATAAACTTGGTTCCTTATACTTACAATTTTAGTTTATTCAAAATTCAAAGTGCTTTATTTCCTTTAGACCTTACAGGACTCTTGGACACGATATTAAATGCATTAGGTACCTACTTATATTGTATGAAAAATTGATAATTAATTAAATAGTTAATTTTAGTTAGGTAGATATGTGATATGATAACCTTTTGATTAAATGCAAAGAAATAAAATCCCGGTTTAATATCTTGATTCAGGCCATCAGTGATTCACACTTTGCAAACTTGCAATTATTTTTTGTACAACAAACAGATGTTTCTAATTTATCACTGCAGTTGTCATCTGTCGTTTTTGTTTGCTTTTTAAAATCTCCATTTTGAATGCCCTTATTTATTTAAACTTGCTAATTAGGTAGGTATTATTATAGCAACGTTTTTATCACCGAAAGATTGCAACGTTTGTTACACCTGCAGGCAGGTGACTGAGCTACTAACAAGATTGTTTTTGGCATTCTTGTACCTACTAAAATCTCAGGAATTCACAAAAAAACTGTTTCTACGAATACAAGCACGATCGGTAGTTAGTCGCAAAATATTCGTCATGTGGCATCCATGTGTGTTATTTTATGGCCAATAGAATGAACCAAACTAAAATAATATTCTGCGCAAGTTGCAATAGAAACTCCTATAGATTGTTTGCAACAGTCTGCAGTTAGCTCAATTGTTTCTATTGTAAATACTAGTTTTAACTTAATTCTATTATTTGATTGTAATTTTCTTTCTTAATAAAGCGTTAAAAAAAATGGAAACTCCCTTGCTTTTTAAACTTTTCGATTCGCAACGGAGCAAGTTACCAAGTGGATCCAGTTAGATAAGCTAATTTCACCAAACTAAGGAACGATAAACCAATGCCAACGAAGACAATTTCGTGAAAATCACGAGACACGGGTACAGTAAAACCTAGAAGCATAGTAAAGCAAGGTGGCTGACCGACTCATCGAAATTTGGTAATTATCGATTGAACCTTTTCTGTATGTAGCCATAAACCGGAGATAAATAGCTGCTAGGAGGTACACACATTTGTTTTTCTGTATTGTGCTCTGAGGATTCAGAGATATTGTCCTGCCTAACAAATACCAAAAACTCGATTGTCAAATAATACAGCCTCGTGACAAACAGCGGTAGATTTCTTTTAGAAAATCAACCATTTGAGCATTACTCAAGTTATTTACGACTTTGGCAAAAATTATTTTGCCTAATTCTTGAAGCATCGGTGGCATGACCGATTCACTTTGAATATTGTTTATATATATTATTTACTAAACTAACTATAGAAGACACTTACTTCCTGACTTCGCTGGTGTAGTCGCTGCCTCTCTCGAGCAGATGGTCGATGTTGTTGTTATTGGCCTTCAGAGCCTCGTGCTTGGACTTGGAGCATACTCCGAATACTGTGACGTCATTCACCGTCTTCGCCAGCTGGGCTACGGCTTGACCCTGTTGGTAGAAAAACGACTACTTAGAGTCTATGCAACCTCAATTTTTTGTGAAAAGGACCGATATAGGATATCGCGTTCATAGGAGCGAGACAGTGCATAGGAACGCAAGCCCAAAAATCAATATTTAGCTTATTATCTATTTATTTAGGACTTCCAAACATATGATCGATAGAATACCTGAGTCCTGAACCGTACTATGTATAATCGGAGACAAAGTTAGAACATAGCGCGCACGCTATCAAATCCATTTGGCGTCATTTGATGATTCGCTATCCAAAAAGAATTAGAATGTATGAGAGCCAAAATCTTCCTCAAAATGTATTGTGTTCACGCGTAGTTAATTCCTGAGCAAAAGACTGTTATTTGAGAAATGAAGATGACAATGACTTTATCGCTCTCGACTCCCGTCTTACCTTGGTGTCAAGAGCAATATAACTCAAAGTGAGCGTTAATTTGATGGAATTCCAACAAAGATAATTGGTAATACGACTCCTGGCTTCGCAAGCGTTCCGATGGCAAAAGATGGCATTAAGATTAGAGATGAAGGCTGTAATGATGAGGCACTATGCTCTATAGGTAGATAATATACTACAACGATGGACCAAAACAGATTTTTTGCTGGACAATTCACACAGCATTATCTAGCCCCAAGCTAAGCAGAGCTTGTGTTATGGGTACTAGATAACTGATATACATAATATGATACAATACATAGATAGATATTTTTTTATTATAAATAGAAAACGACCAGAACACCCTGAACAAATGTCTGCAGATCGTACACACATTTGTCCCGAGGCGGGAATCGAACCCGCAACCTTCTGCGTCGCAGGCAGACCTTCGCCAACCGCGCCACATCGGTCGTCAATTTTATTTTTAGATTATTGACGTATCATACATATTCCATACAGAAGACAACAAGTTGCATTACTTGTCTGTCTACATACTAGGGTTTGGGAATTTCCGACAATTTCTAGGTCCCGGAACACGAGACAGTCTACAATCAAAGTCACGGAAATTCCCGGGATTTCAAGACTTGTGTTTTTTTGTTTTTTTAAAGGGAGGAAAGGTTGTTTTTCATAATTTTAATGGGGTTAATTTTTGAAACGTATTAAAAAAGCATTTTTTGTACAAAATTGACATTTATTAAACAGTAAATTAAATATTAATAACTACCTAACGTTAATTTCATTCCTAAAAATAATTGCTTTGTTTATTTCTTTTTACGTTACGTAATAGACCAAGTAATTATTAATTAAACAACAGATGCCGCTAGGCTTCTTCAATTATTTGAAAATATAAATGATTACTTATCAATTTCGACAATCTTGTCTCGCCTCGAGTCTCGACCCGAAAGTCCCGGGACTCGAGACAACTAAGATTATGAAAAGTCCCGGGACTTCGAGACACGAGACGTCACGGGACCGGGACCCAAAACCTACTACATACATAATATGTTATACGTACGGGACACCATCAATGACGATTCCATTGCGCAACAAAGGTTTTTAAAAATGATTTTCGTAATCTTCCCGTCATTAGTCCACGTCATACACACGTCAAACTGAGATATACGGGATAAACAAATTATAAGTAGGGTTGTGTAAATGGTTATTTAAATGTGGTTATTTTATGCATGGAATGTGGTAGGTACGTATTATTGTATTTATTACTCAAACTGTGAAGTGTCCTACGACGTCCTACGTGTTTTGTAAGTAGTTTTACTTATGTACCTAAAAAATGATTACGTCTTATCATTATCATCATACTGGAATGTTATGTTATGGTCATTATTTATGTAAATAAATAATTAGAATGATTTGATATTTGAATTGCTACATCCAACCAACAATGTCTGAAATGACGACTCCAGGTGGCTGCAACATGATTAAAAACTTCTTTGATTTTATGTAAGTAAGTAGGTAACTAGTGCATTAGATAGAATACCTAAATAACAATGGGTAGTTTTATTAGAATATTAACCTGCTATATTTTTTTGCAACTTCTAGTGATTGCTTTGTTTTATTTCATCAACTCGTACCACAAACGGATTTGGTGTGTTTTGACAAGTATCTCTGTATCGTATCAAATGGTTTATATAGACCCGCATAGACCCCTTTGTTTGTTTTACGGTTATACCTATTATAATTTATAACCCTTTGCGTGTCCTAAGCACTTAAAATTAAATATCAGTCACTATTTATTACTTGCCATCAATGCTACTAAATTGTAAGCGACCATTACTTCATTCGACAAACGGCATTAGGACTGCCAACCTATGGGTCATTTCCCTACAAATTGATTCCCCCTCGAAACGAATGTTGCTAATTAGAGTCCGAACCTCCGAACCCCACCCAATACTAAGGTCATTGACACCATAGGGCTCGATGACGTCATTGCTACGTGCCTAGAACTTCCCTGGAACTGTTACCCACCATAATTATATATAAGGGCATGATCAGGGCTGTATTTTATTATTAAGTAAATATTTTTTAAGTATTAATATGATCATAGAAACCATGTGATTTCTTTTGAAAATCGTATAAATTTATGAAAGAGCTGGCTAATAGTAGGTAGGGTACCAACATAGGTCAGGTTAAATAATGACTCTTAAATAAATTCATACAATATGAACCATTTGGCCGTTTAACTAACACCTAATATTAAGCGCATTGTTCGCTAATTATCATCAACATTAAGCTGAGCTCAACATCTGGGGTCAATGAAATTCAAATTATTTTCGGATTCGCTGATTTTGTCGTGCTCTTATTAGGCCATTCAAACACTGGAAATCTGTTTTACATTTCGTCTGTTTACAAACGGAATATGCAAACCAGTCGCCTGAATGCAAAGGGGAAGGATATTTGTGAATGTCTGAAAGTTGGTGTAATTATTATTTATTACATAAAAAGTAACTAAACTGACGCAACTAATACCAAAACCAACAAATAAGATCATAATATATAGATGTGAAGAAAAAGGGGTATTTATTAAATGTGTTTTAGGCAGCAGTGCAGAAATGTATGAAGTTACAGTTAAGTTTGAAATTAGTGGATGGTTTTAAATATTTTCATTTAATTATAATTTCAAAGCGTAAAGCTACTTAGGTAGCACAATCTCTAGTGGAAAGTCGCCTTCAGACATTCGTCCCATTTCAACCATATGCAGCGAGAAACAGTCAATTGAGAAAAACCGTAGACAGAGGCCAGTTATCAATGAATGCCTTTACAACATTAACTGTCCACAAATAGGAGCTTGACTTTAATGCTCCGTCTTATCACCAGACGCCATTAACAGTTTAATATCCTCCGGCACTTGACATGGACATAAGGGCTTCAAGTTCTTACTACCTCAAAATAGCTACAGCGTTAACTATCCACCTAATTGGTATGGAGAGGATTAACTCATAACTGGGTACCGCTATAAAGGCGAAGTAGCTTAAAGCTTACAATACGGGTTAATCTGTGCACCATCGGCTACTAGGTTCTTCTAATCCAGCCTTTATTTTACAGGGGACCCAGTTCTAGACAACATCTAAGCTCAAGTAGGTAGGTAAGTAGGTCTTTGTGCTATCATAACGAGATGACTGGTATACTAAGGCTGGTGTGCCAAAAGTTTATCGGACAGCAGCTTTGTCGGTTAACTTTGACGTTTAATGTGAGAAAACGTCTGTTAAAAACCTCAATTAAAATGTAACTTCCCGATTTTGGTACGAGTCTATTGCGGTGGTTATCAATTTATATGTTTTTAATAAAAATAAATAAAGGCACAAATTAACAGCTTGAAATTAACTTACCACACCACCTCCAGCGGAATGCACCAGTAGACTCTTCCCAGGAGTGAGATTGGCCATCTCGAACAGTAGAAGGTAGGCTACCACGTAGTTCGTGGTGACGGCCACCGCGTCCAAAGCTGTCATACCTTCGGGCAGTGCGTACACATACTGTGCAGGAACAGACACAAGTTCAGCCCAGGCTCTGTACTCTGGCAGTGCTACGACTTGGTCGCCGACCTGTGAAAGAAAGATTGCCTTTAGCAAGCAAAATCTGATGTTTAACCCAGGTATAACCAAGAATTGATTTTGAATAGTTAGAAAAACAACGAAAGTTAAAAATTTAATATAATATTTATAAAAAGGTTACCTACTATACGTTTGTTTCAAAGTGGGTTCGTAATAGTCCCTAGATAGTTCTAAAAATATTTCAATATCAGGGTCACAAAATTATCCTTGAAGATCCCGGCATTTGGCTACGTATTCATAAAGTACCGCATGAGCAAACTGGTGGGAATATGCAAGTCAGTAACCAATATAACCAACCAAGCTATAGGAGAGCCTGGGGTATGGTAAATTTTCGAAGAAATAGGCTTGCCTTGCCTAGCGTCCATTAGTATAGGATTGACTGACTTGTTAGACAGACGCGTAGACGGCTAGGTGCTAGGAAAATTCATTAGTGAGTCTCTTGCACAACGTGAAACTTGACTGAAGCCGCGAAGTGTGCCGGGAAAGCTTTGATCTACATTTTCACTTTCTAGAAAGCTTTTGAATCACATTTCCGCTAACAATTCTCGAATTATCCCAACATTGGTCAAATTGTAATAACAAATGCCAGTTTTAATTGCTTTTACGTGTTCTCGGTCGAGATCATTTATTCTTGCGAGATCGTAATCCATTATAACGTGGATAGTATCTACGATAAGCCCTCCATTTGTACAGTGCACCCACTGTTAAACTTGATTGGTTTTTAATGGTATTTGTTCATCAGGAATGAATGCCGGATGATATTTATACAAGATGATGATGATGCCGATATCGATACACGTAAAAACTTGGTTAATCCAGTTCTGCTAACTAATCAATCTCCGTACATGCGCATCTGGAGAGTTACCTACGATCAGGAGGTTCTTTAATCTAAGGATTCTATGTGGCGATACTGCGACGATACCATTGTCAAAATAGGTCTCCACCCCCAGTTAGATTCCCCGGTTAATTATTTACAAACTAGGTTTCATTTTTAAAACGAAACATAACATTTTGAAGCAGACCTAAGCGAAGACATATGGAATCAATACTTTTCTAAAGTTAATGAAATGTCTGGCGTGAGGGATTTATGAGAGCTTCACCTCTTGTTGAAAACGAGTACCTAGCTTAGCATTAATGGTTTTGAACCAAGAGGCTAAGTCAACTCTACGGGAACATAATTATATGGAATGTATTAGAAAACACATATTTTAAGAAATATGGGGAGGTAGTTATGTTTTCTATAAAAGGTTGTTCACTTAAATAATAAGTTTGCCGCCGAATTAATCGAGGGGTTGTTTATAAAATTTAATTATATATTAATAAAACTATCGACATTGAAGTTAGTTTAATGTAAAAGCAACGGTGAAATTGGATATAAAAGATTTTTCAGAACCAGTCGGGGTACATACATGGTTACTACTACTAGGTACTAGCACTTCCTTTTTTGTGCAATTATGGCAAATCTGCCATATGACAGATTAAAGGCTTCTCTAGAAGAAGCTAGGTAGGGAAACAGCTAAATAAAAACATATATGTATGTAAGGAACTCACTTTAAGATTGGTGACTCCCTCGCCGACCTGCTCGATCTCCCCAGCGCACTCGAAACCGAGGATGAAGGGTGTCTTAGGAGGCGAGTCGATGGCTCCCTGTCGCACTATCAGATCCTGGAAGTTCAGCCCACTGGAACAAGGAATAGGGTGTTAATCATTTGATCTTTTACACAATGATTAAGATAGAGAGGTGATCTGGATTCCCGCTTTATTGTGTGCCGTGCGTTGTGTGCAGCATTAAATCGAGATGAAGAAAAGAAGTGGACTTTACCCCGCTCGCTCCAGGATTTTAAATGTCTTATATTTATTGATGTATTTGTATGGTTTGTGAAAAGTGTGAAACACTAAATATCCGCAATATGGCACTTATCACAAATATTACATATGTGAAAGTTTGGATGTGTGGATGTTTGATAGTTCTTTACGCCGCCGCCTTAACTACTTACTGAACGGATCGTTTCGAAATGTTGCATAGATGTAGTTATAATTATATAGGCTACGTTTTATCCCATAAAACAATTTCCATATGAAAAAATAACTTTTCGACGTGTCCATATAAACAACGCGAGCCGCGGGCATAAACTAGTTAACAATAATTTTACAATTTAGTAAACTACACACATTTCATCAATTATCATTTTATCATGTTCTAATTCCCAGTCCGGGTATTTTGGGAAATATATTTTTTTGTCAAAGTTTAGGGACGAATTGACAAGTAATTAACTATGTAATTTGGTACGAGTTGACAAATTATTTTTGTATGTGAAATGGTATCGACAACTCTACTTGTCTACATCGTAGTTTGTATAAAGGTACATTACATACATACCTACTTCCCGAGGAATGCGATATGTATATATTTCAAGTACTTATCTAATTAACGTGGTGGTATTGGAATGCGGTAGCTATACATCATGTCGTGGTTAGCATACAGAACCCAGCATTTGAATGGTTAATCATAACATAACATAACCATG
This sequence comes from Eupithecia vulgata, assembly GCA_946478455.1. Lineage (NCBI taxonomy): Eukaryota > Metazoa > Arthropoda > Insecta > Lepidoptera > Geometridae > Eupithecia > Eupithecia vulgata. The sequence continues at coordinate 14,024,193 of OX297875.1, forward strand.
TAGGCAGGTACCGATCCGATCTACATCAATATGGAGGGCTGTGCTGTAATTGTGGTTGCGTCAAACCGGTACTTATAACTTTTAGGTACGACAATACAAAGGTATATCAGTGAGTGAGGTATCACCGTATCACCGACATGGGATAAGTTAAAGTTGAGTTACCTACCTACCCAAACAACGAGCCCTAAGCTAAGGGTATAGGTAAGTAAGGACCCACCGGCACCAACCAACGACATTTCTCTAAGAACCTACTTACTTACTAGGAAATCGAAGAAAAAATATAAAAATTGTGACTATTATTTAAACTAATGCTTGCCTATTTATGTACCTACCTATTTATCACTTAAAAGTAGGTACCTATACATAATATATCAAGCGAGTACCTACTTACCTATTATGCCCAGGAACAAATATTCTTATTATATTTGTAAATTCACAAAGGAATCGGGAATTGAGAATCGCATATTCGATAAGTAAGCCGCTCATACGATATTCAACATTATTAGCTTAGCAAGGTTCACAAAGTTCGATAATGGAACCTCACAAGGATCTTTGAACCTTTGATAACTAAGTCTCTGCCAAAAGGTCCTTAATAAAATAATCAAAGCGCAAAACGGGCACTATTTGACTCATTTCATTTCCCACTCTCCACTTACACCCACACGCCAGGCTTTTAGCATGGATGGAAAATCAATAGGATCCCCGTTCCCCGCTTCCCCGCGATCAATGTCCACAATATACCTAGTCTGCCTCCAATAGGTAATTTCATGTACTTGCCCGTGTTTACAGGCACGTTCGACAATCGTGTTCTAAAGTCTAGACTAGACCAATCGGTATGTTACGTACCTAAACGTGTCCAGAATTCATGAACATTAGGGAATTATTCATGCTTTTAATTGAAATTTTATCAGAAAAGTAAAAAGTTTATTTAGGGAATCGTGAAGAGTGATTTGATTCGTCTCTATAGCACTTTAGAGTTTTAGCTTGCAAGGTAGGTTATTTTGAAAGTTCGTCTCAGGTACAAAACCATAGTTCGCGGTAAACAATAAATCTTTCGCAGCACAATAAATTTTGGGATATTTTGTTTCCACTGATGCATTCCTTCCCTTTGTGCCTCCTAAATATCAGTTTACGGATCAATAAACGTCTGCATAGCTTCGACAAACGTAAGTTTAATGCGCTAAGCCTATTATACTTCGCCTAAACAAGGAAATACGTCGACTACGCGCCAAAAATACCCACATCACACGAGTGCAAGCAGAATAAACGGATGGAAACCCTAGTTGGCAAGGGACGAGGAACTACCTCACTCACTGTGGCTACTATAGGTAAGGTAGGTTAGGTTTTGTCGACGAAATAGACGGCAAGCAATTTGCCAGTTCTATTATCGAAGCTCATGTCACCGAATGATTTTGAAAAGGGTCCAGAGAAGTTAGGGAAATGTTTACGTTGCTGACGACATTGTTGAATTATATGTAACCTTAGATCTTGACCGATTTCCGAATTTAGGTAAGTAGGTACCAGTGTTTACCATCTAATCACGATCTCACGAAAATTCGATGTAACAAACATACTGCTGAAATTTTAGCAGTTGTTATTATTTACAACTGTAAGCAATCCACGCACAGTTTGATCTGCCAACACTTGAACTTTATAAATATTCATACAAACTCTACTCGCTAAATAGTATATCAACGTACAGCATATTATCACCATTAACATAGATACGGTAGTGGTGATTCACCATTGTTTGTAGTAGTAAATAGTTGGTAGACTACCTACGGTGAATCAGACTTCTGTAACTCATTTATTGATACCTACCAACCAACTTATTTGTGGTGGAAATGACGCACGATATCCGGACTGTCCTGCCTCGTCGTGCCCCTTCGATGACAACCCCTCGCCATGATGTGGATATAAATGTAATTCTGAATAATTACAGAACCGAGCGATTCACCACGGTGTCGGCTGTCGCGACGCTACCCGCATGCGTTTTATTGGCTAAATTGGTGTCGGGTACCACGGTTCCATTACAGAAAAAGCTTTGGCCTACTTCGCTGACGGTTGACGATCCTGGGAGCAGCACGCTGTGGGACCCGGAATCACCGGAATGTTAATCTGAGATAATCTCCGCCTGAGCCAGACCGTCTCGAATTTTACGCACGCTACCTGACCGCGTATTCAACGCAGACTTGAATGACTTCTTTCGACACAATGCTTTGTAACTACCATGACAAGGCAGGTAGACTGCCTTTGTTGTTTAATCCCTAAAATTGATGGTATCCGAATAAAGTTGTCCCAAATGGAGCACCTTGTTCATTATCGAAGAAAAAGTGGATCTCCAAAAACTCGAAAATTATTTAATATTAAAGCCTCGAGTGTTATTTTACCAGTTGCGTGTCACGAACTCCTTATGTCAAGGTCTTGAGGTTGATAGCACCGGTTTGTTCACCGAAATTCCCACAAGTGCCCGCATTTCTTTGATTACATCTGAATAATTTCCAAGTCTGATTGTAAGCCGAGCGTTGCGTAGGCTGATAATGTAGTCGAAGGGAGCTTGACAAAGCAGATTGCGCACAAGCCCGCACAAATTACAGCGTCGAGCTAATGCGATTAAATTTTTGTTGCGTCGTCGCACGAAATTTCTGTTCACGCAATTCAAATAACTTTACGCTTTATTGCACGGATGATAGGTTACTGTTACCCCACGTGCATATTTTAATGGAGGTTTTAAATGAAAGATTGAATGAGTGAACCCTTGTTCGGGGTAATTTTAAATTGCACTGGGGTGGTAATGGCGCGACACGCCGCCGTCGCGTCGGCTGGCGCGACTCTCTAGACGCGACATAGACGACGACGTTCACTGCGCAAATTGCTAGAAAACATTAACGTGGAAAATAGATGACTAACCAAGTTTGTTAATAAAATCTGACTTGCAGTTTATGCTACACTAGCGACCCGCCCCGACTCGCACGGGTATTGCATTATGCTAGTATCATATATATTATATAAACCTACCTCCTGAATCACTCTATCACTAATTAAAAACCGCATCTATCAAAATCCGTTGCGTAGTTTTAAAGATCTAAGCATACATAGGGACAGAAGGACAGACGACAGCGGGCGGGAAGCAACTTTGTTTTATTCTATGAAATGTTTCTAGTATTTCTACATTTCTCACACAAAAGATTTTAAATGCTAACTAACGGATATCGTGTTTGTTTGTGCGTGTCCTACCTAGATAGACGTTCTCTGAAATATCCAGCTTGACTGAGTAACAAAACAAAACTACAAACTTCAGAAACTACTATTTTAGTGGCACTTGCTTCCCAATGATTCTTTAGAAACGAAAACCTTGTCAAGTTGCCGATAATTTAGTTTCACATTTTGCCCGAGCAGGAGCGCGGTCGGATGTATGCCGTCACGAGCCGGTGCACTTCGACGAAATTCTCCCATTCCAACGCCAAACTTGTTCTTTGGAGTTTCGCTTTCAACGGTTTTTGTACGTCCCAAGTTTTACAACCACCCCGTCTTTACTTCCATAAACTTAAAGTTCCCGACGGAACTCTTCATGTAAAACCTACACACGTTTTCTCCCGCATTATTCATTCAGGCCCTTTGGGTTCACCGTAATAAGGAGCGTAAATTCTTAAATTCAAACACCAAACTTTAGATGTTCAGGCAATCATAATCACATCTATGAGATCTTCGCAGTCTTAATTTATGGTCTCATGAGAAACATAATTACGGAGGAATTAGTCTTCTAAATGAAACCAGTGCCCGCTATATACCAAATTGAAAATGATATAAAAACTGGAAGTGATGACGAATTCAACGCGCGGGGGCAACATCAATCAGCTTTAGTTTTATCTGTTTCCTAGACTGAGGAGGACGTAAACTGATTGTAATTCAACGCATGTCTTGGTACTTGAAACTCTCTTTCCGTTCTCGGCCCAGTCTATTTCATATTAATACTCGTACGTTACGTACGTGTTTATAGAAAGAGGGTAGTTTATCCATTTTGATATAAGTAAGCGGATTTCTCTTTTGTTATTGAAATTAAATTACAACTCAATCCTGTTTTAATACGATAGATTTGTCGTTGATCTTCAGCGATTGCATCACTGATAACTGCCTAGAGAAAAAGTAAAGACCACTTTTTTAATTTCCCTTGTGGTAAATGAAACAAATCAAACCTGGAGAAACTCATTTTATCAAAATGGCGCAATTCAGCTAATGCCCTGTCCGCACGACGCGACGCAGGCCGGCGGCGAAAGTTATCAGATCCGTAATCCATATTGATTGCGTCCAATTTGTTCGACGTGGACGTAAGTAAATAGGCTTAAAATATTGATGAAGCCACAATAGCCTCTGTAATTGAGATGAATAATTTACGAGCAAAGTTTTAGAAAAGCCAAACAAAAGAAGAGAATGAACTTTGATTGCGAAAACCCGTAGAAAATTACACAATTCAAGAAAACAAATAGCCAACTATATAAAAAATAAAGGTGGTTATGCTGTGATTCGCAATAACATAACATCTACAAAACTTAGGATGCTGGGCAGCACTCACTATCTCATAAGGGTTCTGGCTGATAGACATTGCAGTAACCTCCAAAGGCACTGGATCTCAAGCCTCATCAAACCCTTTTGCCAAACAAATTTATTGTATAAATTAATTCTGCTGTGTGTGTACGTACGTACCTATATTGTTTAATTAATTTTGTGACTGGCATACTTTGTAAAGTAAAAGTCCGTCAAGTGCGAGTTAGACTCGCGCATCAAGGGTTCCGTACAAACTCCTACTCTTTAGCAAAGAAATCAGTCAAATCCAGACGAATAAGGCACAACAATTTTCTGATTTGATAACGATTATGACGTAACTTATTTAGTCCCTCGAACTATTGGCGTCTCGAGACTAAATAAGTTACGTCCAACCCTAGTGTAACAATGTACTATTTTGTATGAATAAACCACAAATTTACGGTTTTCTGATTTTTCCCTTTACTTGTGCTATAAGTCATTGCTTCTTGCCAAATTTCATGGTTCTAGGTCAACGGAAAGTACCCTACAGGTTTTTGGTCCATGGCGAGATTCGAAAATTATTTTTTCTGTGAATATACTGAAAATTTACGGTTTTCGAATTTTTCCCTTTACTTGTGTTATAAGACCTTGCTTCTCACCAATTTTCATGGTTCTAGGTCAACGGGAAGTACCCTAAAGGTTTTTGGTCCATGGCAAGATTAAAAAATTATTTTTCTGTGAATAAACTACAAATTTACGGTTTTCAGATTTTTCCCTTTAATTGTGTTATAAGACCTTGCTTCTCACTAAATTTCATGGTTCTAGGTCAACGGGAAGTACCCTATAGGTTTTTGGTCCATGGCAAGATAAAAAAAATATTTTTTCTGTGAATAAATTACAAATTTACGGTTTTCGGATTTTTTCCATTACTTGTACTATAAGACCTTGCTTCTCACCAAATTTCATGGTTCTAGGTCAACGGGAAGTACCCTATAGGTTTTGTGTGCATGTGATTCCCTAGGAAAATTGAAAAAAAATAGACATAAACAGCTGTAACTTTTGATTGCGTTGACTTAGAAGTTTGATTTATATCGAGGCTTCAAGAGGTTACGAGCCTGCGTATATGATGTGAATATCAACTCGATAACTCTACGCGTTTCTGAGAAAAGTGGGTTGACAGACGGACAGACGGACAGACGGACAACAAAGTGATCCTATAAGGGTTCCTTTTTTCCTTTTGAGGTACGGAACCCTAAAAAACACTTTAAAAAAAAAATACTTTAGCTCTGCATTCCGATGTACTAATTTACCGCGTGTCGAAGGCATGTATGGCACGAGTGCATGACTCAGATCTTTGCTCGATGTGGATGTCCGGAGAATAGAAATACGACGTTTTCATTACAACAAAAGATGAAAAATTTTAAATGTTTGAGATTAGATTTGAAAAGACAGGAAAGCTAAGAAAGTTCCTTTGTAAAGTGTATTATTTTAACTAGATAACAGAGATAGATATATAGGTTTAAAAATAAGAGGTTTTTACTGTTTAAATAGGCCTAGGTACTTGTGCAATTTCTGCAATTTAAATATTGTATGTCCGAAATGGATAAAATTGTTGTTATCACATTTTGCTCTAGTCTAGTTTAAGACCTTTCCTATGAATGTTTTACACAATTTTACAATAAATATATTCTTATTCTTAAAATTAATTGTTTCAGACTTTCGGATATCAATTTATGATTGGATCAATAAATGAAAAGTAACAATTGTGCTGCCTATTAACAAAGATGAATAATCGTAACCACACTGAAAACCAGCGCTGAGTACACAGACCAGGGTCTACCCAGCACAATGCTGAGTGTGGGCCATATTTGCCCTAAACACTGCTACGCACAAAAAAGACTAAGGGCGGCTTGCGTAAGGATTGCATTTAAATTGTAATTAGTTAAATACGTTTACCGACTTAAATACAATTAGCTTCAGTTACAAGTGTTGTGTAGTGTTAAGGAAAATAAAATTGTGTTGTTGTCTTTCTTTCTTAACTATAGGAAAGTATGAACATGTTACAGAACATCTACATTAAAGAGGTGATTCCTCTAGATTTAGATTCTAGAGAAACATGTTAATTTCGGACTTTCGGATGTCAATTTATGATTGGATAAATAAATAGTAACTAAAAATGGTGCTGCCTTAAACAAGGATAAATAAATGTTTAAACAAACAAACCGTCTAGATCTAGTAGGTAGTTAGTTCTAGTAGGGTAGTAGGATTCATCTAGATTCTAGAGAAACATTTAAATAAATAACATAAAAACAGCCCGGAATCTATGAACACGTGAAATGCTAGTGTCAACATTACAACTGAATTATACCTCAAGTCAATAAAGAAAGTCAAGTCAACAGATATAATATTATCGCACATCAAAGTGTCTCAGGAATTTCTCATTTGCCGACTTTCAGAGTCGTTTGTATGCCGCAGTGATCGGTTTGCCGCCAATAGTTCTCTTATGATATTGTTATGACTTACTTGTTGTATTCACCGGAAGTTTAGCCGCTTGTATCGTTTACGGCTTATAAATAAGGCTTAATTTGTGACGCATTTCCATTCAACGTATATCTAATTGATAGATGCTTAATGGAATACTTTTATAATTTGTCAGTTGAGTCTACTTAGGAATTTCATACCCACCCTAACATTAAAAAATACTTGTATACATTATGTTTTCCTAGATTAACATAAAATACTATTATATAGCACAGAAATATTCTTATATAATTCTCATTTGGTTATACCTGGAATTTCATTCAAAATTTCATTTTTAGACGAAGCTCGATCTGCTTGGCATAGTGCTTGCCCCGATGCTGCTCCCCCAAAATCTCTTTTGTCCCAACGGCAATGGGACGGGCCTCTGTGTGAGTTGACACGGAATTGTTTGTTACAAACGTGCTCCAGCTCTGCAGATCGTGCCCGTCTTCTAGCCGTTTCTAAATGGGAGTCAGGACATTGGTTGCAAGCACTTCCTTCATATAACACTGGCACTTTATTGGATCCCGTAACTTTCCATGTCGCAACTTGTCTTCGGTTGGGTGCAAGGTGTTGCGCGCCTCATCAATGCCAGTGCGGTACTGCTGTCGAACAGCTCGGTCATCACGGATTATCGTGTACTAGGGCTGCCGGTCGGATATCTCGTCATGCCAGCCTGAACGACATCATCCGGCGGGCCTTTACCACCGCTAACGTACCAGCTATTCTCGAACCGAATGGTCTGTTGCGTGACGATGGTAAGAGGCCTGACGGCATGACTCTAGTCCCATGGGAGTTGGGGAGGCCTATTGTGTGGGACGCTACATGTGTCGACACACTCGCGCCTTCCCATCTTCCTAGGACTTCCGTGAGGGCTGGTGCGGCGGCAGATTTAGCCGAAGATCTCAAGAGGCGCAAATATGCAGGTCTCGACAGAGCCTACACATTTGCTCCCCTTGGAGTCGAGACCCTAGGTTCGTGGGGTACCGAGGCTCTCCGGGTTTTCACAAAATTATCTGAGCGTCTGGTCGAAGCGACGCGTGACCCGAGAGCTGGTGAGTATCTGGCACAGCGCATCAGCATTGCTATACAGCGGGGCAATGCAGCCAGTGTCTTAGGCACGCTTCCAACTGGTATTGATATGGATCAGTTGAGCTACCTGTAGATTGTTTGCAACAGTTTGCAGATAGCTTAATTGTTTCTATTGTAATTACTAGTTTTAATTTAAATTTGTTATTTGATTGTTATTTTCTTTCTGAATATAGCACAGATCTATTAATATTTCCTTTAGATAGATCTCTTTATTGTACCACAAAAACACAAAATACAATACAGAAGGAAATACATAGAATAAAGGAAGTACAAAGGGCGGCCTTATCGCTTTGAGCGATCTCTTCCAGGCAACCTTGGGATGGACTGGACATATAAGAACTAATCAAATGCCACCGTCTGGCATTTGATTAATATGAAAATAAAATTACCTTTAATTCAGTTTTTTTCGTTTATCCTAAGCATAAATGAAGATTCTCGTACGGTGCTGGGCTGCTGGCTGTTCAGAAATCTCAATGCATTTCTTTCAAAATATTTTGTTTTTCTTTGCATTGAAATTGTCTAAGTTGATAATTTTTGTAGGTAGTTTGTTGTACATTTGTAGTTCTGGGCAGTCTCCTTGGTAATCAAATGCCGTTTTCGTTTCAAGCTTATGAAGTAAGACATTTAAATTGTAACAATTTCAGCTTGTGGTTAACCTCCGCAGTAATTACCGATTTAACGTGCCGTATACTACCTACTCCATTAACGATTGCGATTAAAAGGCTAGCTTTTTTAGCAGCCAACATAATGTCACGTAAAGTGTGGTATTTGTGTCAATGTACCTATGGCGTGACAGGGAATGGCCTAGTATTTGTTCAGTAAACAACACTAGCACACCTTTTAATAATGTTAACTGACCAATAAACCTTCGTTGTGATCAAATATGCATAGGGTCTGGATAAACTTATGTTAACAATGAAGAATTTTGCTAATGATTTATATAAATACACAGGAATGATTTGAATGATATTTATTTTTACTAATTATATTCCTTATACAAATTATAACAATAATATTGTATTGGGTGCCTGTCATGGCAACAACACAAATCCTGGCTATTGCTTGTTAAGATGTTAGAAAGGGAATATTGAAATTCTCATCCATGGCTTGGCTTGGAGCCAAACGAAACATCTGCGAAAATGGAAGTATTTCTAGTAAACAGGTCCCCATCAAAATTCCCAGCACGACAATAATTAGATTTAGGATTTCAGTGAAGCTGGTTGGTATGGTAGGTAATCGAATGAAATTACAGGCTTTCGTTCACGATTCTACTAGATCAGAATTTGTAAATTGTATTTTTAAAGTGTAATTTTTTTTTTTTGTAAATATCATGGAATAATTTTTAAACTAAAAAAAGGAAATTAAACAAATAATGGCAATCGATAGTTATATGAGTCATGTAACTAATAGTGCAGCGAAAGCGCTTGGTAAACTAAACACTTCCCCCGCACACAACCCATCGTAGTAAAAACCGCAAGCTACCAGTACTACGTGTACAAACAAACAGACCGTTGGTTTTATAAATAGAAGATAGGAAGTATTAGGTAGCAACAATGCAGGTGCCTAAAGTGTAGATATCCGGTAAGCGGGGATTGGGGACAATGAATACACTCGACGTGACCGGTCCGTGACGACGGCTATCGGCTTCCGATCTAACTGATGACCAGTCGCCGTGACATCTAAATAGCACCCTGATACCACCAAACTAATTACCTAGTCAATGATAAAATACCATTTAGACCAAACGGCATACTGAGAAATACAACGATTCCCTTGAGAGTAATAAACGCAGTCATTTCATTGAGAGATAAAATACCTATATGTATATCATATTTCTATGAATACTGAAAGCGTTATTATATAACCAGTTGAAATAGGTTGTAGGGAGGTTACAGCGGAAGTAGAATAAATAGATACTCAAGTCAGCGACGCAGCGTGGGATAAATTTGCATTGGAGCTGTTGCGAGTTGAATTTAAATTTTGTAAGAATATCAGCTAGGCATGGCTAGTTGTGTAATTTGTGATTTCCAGCGCTATTTATTAAAATATTGTTTGTATTGTATCCATATACGCAAGTATTTAGCAGACATAATGCCTATTTATAGTGTTTGCACGCCTATAAAACAAGTATTACTATCGTTAAACGCCTGTTCAGAATACAAAATGTAGTCCGATCGGTGGCTAACTACAACCTTTGTATAAACACAATGGAATTTACGCATCATTTTGCACTATGCAAATAACGAGCCTTTACAGTACACGATTGTTACAACGCCATGGCGGCCTTCTTCGGTTCAACACTCAACAGAGGTATGGTATGTCTGCAGTCTACACCAACCAATGCTACCAACTTCTGGAGACATTCAGTTCAAGGACAACGTTGTAACGGACACCTTTAATTAAAAAACCACTGATCCTAAAATTAAACTTTCTGATAACTAAACAAATAAGTTGTAGCGAACCTTTTGCAAATAAAATGGAATTTGCAAATGAAGAGGACGTGCCATGCCATTACAAAAGCATTGTCCTAGCGATGTGGCTCATTAGTCACCCTAAACGAAGCTTGCTCGTCATGTTTCGGAGGCATCCGCTGTAATTGTCCAGCAGGAAGTGAGCTTGCATTCCTCAGATGGCTGCGCGTCCATCGAGTTAATAAGTGAGCTGTCATCAACAGCTGGAGCAGATATTATAATGTTGATAATGAATAAAGAAGTCTGTTCCAATTATGAACTGGAGCAGCGAAATTTAATTGAGTTGAAGGCAAATAGATTGTGTATCACCATGATTAAAATATAAATTTATACGAGAGGGCTTACGAGGATCCTAAAAGAAAACACTTGGAATAATAATAGATCTTTTGTACAACACAACAAAACACAACATTGTATAAAAATAAATACTTTGACTTTGATTATGACAGTCCGTTAGCCATTTTTATCTAACTATTCTATAAACTACAATAATAACCGAATAGAAGGTATAAAAGAGACTATTTATAACTATTATAATTTATAAATAAATTATCTAAACATAATAATATGCCTACTTAAATCGAAATAGTAAGGTTTATTTATAATTTTGCTACGAAAAGAGGATAAGAACCGGTTCGATTGCTGATTTGCGAACAAAACAACGAATTCCGACATTCCTACACATTTACGATAACTCCGTAGCACAAAGCTGCTATGAATGGAATCCTGAGATTACTCAACGCACATAAAAATTTGTAGCGTGCGTGTGGTCCTATTTTTATAACCGTTTAGGTATGTACGAATTTACGCATTGTTATCGAGTATCAATTTAATATGCTGTAGATATTCGTGTAACGTAGTAGCATGCTTCGATAATCTACTCTGTTCGGTAGCTGATTTTTCAAGTGGTACAGTGTTATCCTCTTTAAATAGTGTAGGCGTGCGTATTACCTACGCACGACGCGATACGGTTCTCAACACACAATAAGCTTGTTTGTATTAGAAAATTTGCGAATGATAACTTTATATTGGGTAAGAATGTTTGTATTACTTTTACCTAGAATATTATGTTTCAGAATCTATTTAACCCTTTTGCAGAGATCAAGGTGCATCCGTTGCTACACGTATTATAAAATTAATAAATAAATAATGCTGGACAATTCACACAGCATTATCTAGCCCCAAGCTAAGCAGAGCTTGTGTTATGGGCACTAGATAACTGATATACATCATCATCATCATCATCGGCCTATACTGATATACATAATACAATACATTTTATAGATAGATATTTTTTATTATACATAGAAAACGACCAGAACACCCTGAACAAATGTCTGCAGACCGTACAAACATTTGTCCCGAATCGAACTTGCAACCTCCTGCGCCGCAGGCGAACCTTCGCCCACTGCGCCACAGAGGTCGTCAGACAGTATAGTAAGCGTCTTTTCTGTAAGACTTTATTCCTTTCGTTTGATGATAATGATTATTTGCTTCTATTCTTTCCAGGCTACATCGATAAAATTGATTGCTAAGTTCTTAAGCGTTCGATATTTTCAATACCCTTAAAACTACGTTATAAATCTACAATAACTACTGCCTGCAATGCATAATCATTACAAAAGTGCAGCGAGCAGTCTTAGTACTGAATTGATGTGCATTTAATGTGCATTCATCCGAGCCAGGCGTAATGCGAAGAAGTAATGCGAAGCCGGTATACTTTAGACTATATTTACAAAACCAGACGAGAATTACGCGGTGGATTACGCTTCGAAAACAGTTGCACAAGCCACGGGCACAATTGATGATAGCCCTTCTTTAAGAACACCTCTGAAGGTAGAGGTCGGTCTTCTCATTTTCTATTTTGTGAACAAAAAGCTAATGGTCGTGACTTTGGTCGTATTTCTCATTTCAATTCCGAGCTCTTTGTATTGTAATCTTTTATGCGAGTAGTAGTATTGAGCGCAATCGTAGCACAATCTACGCCAACCGACATGAGTTATTTCGTAAGGTGCAATCATTATTAGTATTATGCCGATAAGTAACGGAAATGGAGGCAGGTACTTAGCTAGTTGTTCTTTTTTTAATCAGTTTTTTTAGATATATAAACTATCCCATTCGTTTGAAAAATAAAATAGAATAAATAATATAACACGAGCTTTTGGCTGGAATTTTACATGTGTTCGAGGCCAGTTTTTTTAATAGGCACTAACTAAGGTGAAATACAGATTAGCATCAAAGTTTGAAAGAAGCGCGTTGATGTCTTATCTATGAGGAATAGCGGCCAATTCACTAAGTTCCCCGAAAACGATAGCATACAGAGAGCACGGGTCTTATAAACTATCCTATTTTATCTTGCCACGTTCCTTTATCTAACTCCTGATAAAGAAAGCAAATAACTAAATAATCTCCCAAATATTTACTCCAGCCCATCTTTCGAACGTCTTAAAATAATCGAATTCCAAAGAAATCCGAATATTTCCAGACATGACAAACATTCTTTACGCTTTCTTGCAAAGTAAATTATTAACTGGTCTGTTTCACACACAGAAAAAATTATATAAGGACAATTTAAAATATATTAGCAGTTTCCACTTTCAATTAAATGATAAAGGTTCAAAACTAACAGCGGCGTAGCACAATAAAACTTTTAACAAAGAATTAATATGAAAATCAATGTTTCCGACATTATGGACGACCCTCGTAATATTAACAGATGCGGGCGGGAAAAAAACTCATATGGGAATGAAGTCATAATAAAAGAAATATTGTAACAGAATTTTGGGTGACTCGGGAGGCAAAAAAGGTGTCGGAACTATCCGTCGCTGTCGGAATAGGGCTTGTTTCTCTAGCCAGCTAAATATAGAAGCAACTACTTGCTTTGCTTACCAGAATTTGTACTTTACACGCATGACGTTTGTTTTGTACTTAGTTTGTATTCGTGGTCTAAGCAACTCCACGAGATTATCTAGCTTTAATTTTATACCCTAAGTAGGTACGTTTATGCTTTGCAAATATGTTCAAAAATACAATACAATTCCGAATGTAATAAATAATTCATAAACTATCAGGTATACAATGTCAGGTCTTATGGATAACCTGTATGATATTAGAAATTGTCTAATTAAATATGACACGTGTTTTTTTGTCGATGAGCTTTCTAAGATGCTATGGAGTTTCGGAAAATGGCATCAAGGACACGGAAAAGTGGAAGAAAACACAAAGGCTTATGAGACAAGGCCCAACACCACGTGCGATGAGTGGTCAAGAATAGAGAGAGAGACTTTAAAACAGGATTACTTAATCATTTTTAGAGCAGAGACGCGAACAAATGAAGACACTGATTCTTAAATTTACAGCGTGAGTGGTAAATTATCGCAGGGAGTACAATGCATCGTAAATCAACCTGCTAGTCTTGTCTTGATATTGTGAGAAGGCGGAAAACATACTACAGTGGTATTTGATGTAAAAAATATTCTAAAATATTCATTCGATCTGGCTAAACAAGGGTCTAAATAATTCATAACTCAATTGCAGACCCAGACAATCTTACTTGCAAAACTTTAGTCTCGTTCCTTTAACATTTCGAGTGTGTGGGAGCTGAACCGGTCAATGAAGGTATTATAGAAACCCAAAGCCCACAAAAAGTTAAATGTATCAAGAGATTTCGCTGGATTGCTAATAATAGCAACACACTGAACACTTTAACCACCTTTAACAGTGCTCAAATAACAGAAGCTTCAATCGAAACGGAAGTCAACGCTATCAGATATGAACATTTACATACCGATCATATTTCCAAGCTAAGCCCTCCAGATTGTAATACTGAGAGGAAAGAAATACCAACACATGCTTTTATTCATTTATCGGAGAGCATGGTTAACGGGGGCTATAAAAAAAACAAGCAATGGCGTCGAAAGACGTAGGGCTCGCGGAGCTTGCGGGTGGGTGCGGGCAGGGGACGCGCCGTATTGATCCGGTGCCTCCCGCCGCGCCCCGCAGACATTACACTCCAACCCTTACCCCTCGGGGCGCGACCCCCGCTCTCCGCGCCCCGTCCGACGACGCCAACCACACCCCTTCTAGAACGACTCACGGGATTTTCCAATTCAATTTATTCCGCAATCGTCGATACCTACCTACAGTATTTACAGTCACCTAACAACAGTAACAACTGCGGAATCTACAGCAATAATCAAAACCCCCTCCAAATGCTGCCGCAAATTCAACTGGTTGCCCAAAGCAGAATAACAAATGCCCTCGATTACAAAGATCTGTTTCCAAAAATGTAAATCATCATCCGGAGAAGTTTTATTACTTGTCATGAACATTTTATTTGTCAAAAAAGATTTAAGAGACCTGGACCATGTTTACTTCCATATACAGTAGCGGGTGATTCGATTATGGTCACAATAAGAGAAGGAGCATTTTCGTAAGTTCGTTGACTTTGAACAATGTGCCCTCGGGTGGCGGCGGCGCGCCCCGGCCCCGTCTGCTAAAGGACACAGGACTCTATAAAGACTGCCGAGCCGCTCCTGTCTGCCAGCCACTTCGTATCGTATCGAAACGCGACTCGAAACGAAAGTAATCTCCATAATTCGACAATAACCTGTTGCCAACACACTCCAATTCACAGAAGGCCGATAAGCCGAACAATATTTTCACACTTGCGGCACTTACGATCCGATAATGTGTAAGTAATGTGTTCATAACATGTTCATAAAGATTATCTTTGTTACAAATACAATAAACACTGTGTTGTTGATGCCAAAACTCCAGAGCTTGGAGAGATCATCGGTGAGAATTTCTTTAAAAACTTAAAACATGTGCATGCTAATGAGTAAAATAAACAGCAATGACATTGAGCGAGCGCACATCTGTCAAGGCTCCAGAAGTACCGACAAAGGTCAATATTTTCCCTAAACGAAGGGAGGCCACGTGCACGTTCCACATAAAAATGATGCGAATAATGAAGGACTCATTTCAACAATTTGTTCCAATGATTCACTGATAACCTAACTTGGTTGACTCACAGTGCAGAATTACGGGATTTGCGTCAAAAATAATGTTGTGACGCATTGCTAAAGCACATAGGTACAATACATTACATACTATGTTCTGGATATCATTAATTAGTTTGTTTATATTGATTATACAGAATGCTGGGAACATAACATAATTCACAATGTAATAAATAAACGATCAAAATTGTGTTGTGATGATGGCCTGGTTCAGAAGGTTCACATAAAATATTGTGTTGTGTATGTGGCTGCCGTCTGCTGCATGATTGATGGCCGTAGCCAGAGGTCATGCCAACGATAACATGTTATTACAAAAAATAATCTGGATACGGTATGCATAGCATTGTTATAAAGGAAAGTTTTCTTAAGAAAAAATATGTACCTACGGTTAATTTAACTATGTACAGCGGGATAAATGATAAAAACTGACGCATAGTTTTGGATCATAGGAAACTATGACGTCCACAGCAGTTATTATAATTATTATTATACCTACGTAAACGCTTTGAGGAAACTGGGAGTGTTAGACAATATTACCAGCAGCGGCAGCCAGCATCTCATGAAACACGGTGTTAATACAACAAACGATTATTGTAAAAGATGAAGAGCACCGTTAGTAAGCTCGAGGTCGGGTAATAAAGCTACCCCATGCAGCGAGCGAACTACACTTCAGCAATACCCGCCTTCGCCACCCACTCAGACCGACATATAAACAGCGAGTTATAGTTACCAATCGAGTTAACTCAAGAAAATAACTTTCTAGTGACTCATAGGAAGAGAGCTATCTCGCGCAGACGCTCTCAATAAGGAAGAGGGTAATAAACAAATTCATCTCTTCCATCTTATGCGGCTTCGGCCCATTAAAATGCACAATACTGCACTATACCATAGGCGGCCTCTGCAGAGGGGCAGCCGCTATTTTTAGGCATTAAATTGATACACCAACAAAGGAAAGGATGCGAGCAATTAACACGCACTTTCGATACAAAAAGCTCCACAATTGCGCTTGAGTTGAATCCTTGATACATCACATCACCCGTGACCCCGAGTACATCTGCCTAACGTGATGTGTATCACAGACCCCACAAACACATATACAACAACAAAAAAAAGTTCATCTTTCCCCGTCATCTCCGCATACAATTAAGTACTCGGAATGAAAAAGAAAGCCACTTATCCAAGGCGTGAGTATAACCATTGTTCTTGGAAGTCTTCTGGCTTGACCTAATTGAATATAATGGTGCGTTATTCAGTGGATTTCGTTCTCGAGTCTTACGAAAGCATATTAGTCGAATCGACTACAAGATGTTCTGTTCGGTATCAAGGTATCAACATAATGTGATGGGTACATGGATTTAACTAATTTGTAACAATGTAAGGTATCATTATTTTAATGGGGCTATCAAGTATGTTACAAAAAGATCGTTATTTCGTTTCGTCAATGCCCGATTGTTTTGTCGTTAATTTGTAATGTTTTTTTACTTTCATTGTTGCATGACAGGGTGCTTGCCTACACATCCTTTCATACCCATAAATTATCTTGTAACATTTTCTTTTTTGTGTATTATACATTTGTTTTTATCTTTACCCTTGGAAATTTCTTCAATGCGCCATAAATTATTGTCTACACTGGCATGAATCGTTCGAGTGTCTTGCTCAGATACCAGGGTATCATTTCCAACACCCAATAGGTAAGTCTCATAACAGGTACCAGCTACACGAGTTACATAATGACTATTTAATTGTAGGTCAACAGCCTCGTCGTGTCTGGCTCTAGTTCGAGTTCAGAGCGTTTTCACGGCTGTCTGTTGTTGGTTGAAGTTAGTAGCGTCGTTCACACCTAGTTAACTGCTTTCATCAATATTGTTTTAGCAAATAATGGTAGAAAGAACGTTTTTGGAATTTATGTTACAACTAAAGTCATTTAACGGGATATTTACCAAGATTCGATTTTTGATTTTCTTCCGTGATCATGGCGTATGAAACTGTGCCGAAATATTATTCATCAGCCTATACCAGTCCATTGCTGTACATAGGCTTCCCTTAATGAGCGCCATAGCGCCCTGTCTTCGGCTTGCCGCATCCAGCAGCCGAAATATTGGAAAACTCAAAAATCGAATCATGGTTAATAAATATCCCGTTGTAAATGACTTTAATGTTAATAACCATGATAGTTTTAAAAGTTTTATGTTACAATTTTGAAAGTGCAGCTTTTTCAAATCTTGAATAGGTGTTTTTTAGATCTCTGCCTATGAGAGTATATAGTATGTAGTAGAGATGTAACGAATATTCGCATCCGCATTCGCATTCGCGAATATTCGCAGGATTTTCAATATTCGCATTCGCATT
Organism: Eupithecia vulgata; assembly: GCA_946478455.1. NCBI lineage: Eukaryota > Metazoa > Arthropoda > Insecta > Lepidoptera > Geometridae > Eupithecia > Eupithecia vulgata. Next base: position 14,042,170 of record OX297875.1, read on the forward strand.
CGCATTCGCCAAAATCTATGCGAATATTTGGCGAATGTTGATGGGGCAAAAACTTACCTCATATATTTAAAAAACTGTTCTCTTACATGCGGACTTATAAAAAAAACTCTGCACATCTCGTAAATAGGGATGATGACAGTAACAAAAAGCATCATTATTATGTATTTCCTAAATTAAATCAGAGCCATACATGACAAAACGCGTATTATAATTTTTATTTTGATCAAGATCAATTATTATGTTGATAAATAACATCTACAAAATACAATAATCCGCCATGACACGTTGAACAACAATTAGAGAACACAGACCCATGACGTCATGTCGTCATAAAGTAAAATGGAAGACACAGAATAACCACAGAAATAAGTAATAGTAAACGTATGACTTTCTTCAATCAATAGCTAGCTTCTTTGTTTCTTGACAATATTGTTAATACTTGTTTTATTATTTGATTGTATTTCTTATTTGTAAAGACATACTAATGAATAATAAATATTATGGTAATTCTGTATCATAAAAATTTGTGCATCGGTGACGTCATAGACAGTCGCCACGAGTATTGTAGCGTTTTAGAGCGAAATTTAAATTACATTTTTTAAAACTCAATTTTACCTTAAAAATCCATGTTTTTTTGTAGAAATATGTTTTATTTTCTATTCAGTAGATGTTTAAAAATATCAAGGAGTAGTCTCAAAATCAATCATCATGCCTATGACTATATTTTATTATGGCATTCTTATTGCTAATTCTTTAATAGGAACTTTGTAAGAAACTTTGACAAAACTTAACTGAAAAAAAATTTTGAACTGACTTTGATTGGGTGACTAGTGTCTGTCCGTGGCTTTGCACGCGTTTCTACGAAATTAAAGAAACTAAACGTTTAATGTTTATTTTTTCCCCATGGGAACTAATTTGTGGGATCGAAAAATAGCCTAGCCTTTGCTTTAAACGATAATGAAAATGAAAATAAAAAATGGTTTATTCTGTACATAGGTGGGTTACAATAACATGGGTTGGGGATCTCTTTTAAGCATAATTATGCTTGTGTTAGAAAACCCCGCTCTTCCTTAACATTAGGTTCAGTACAACATACAGAAATTAATTTTTTTAAATACAAACTATAACTAAATTTAATTTTGTGCTTGGACGTGATGTATGTTAGATGTAGTATAGTAGTGTAGTCAGTTTGGTAGTCCCGAGGACACCGGTCTCTTAAGACAATGTATTGATTATTCTAACCCAGGGGTTAAGATAACCTTTTAATGGCGGGAACCACTTAAAAAATTTATGTTTTTTTTTTGGCGTGCACAGACCTTGATCGGAGGACCTAGGAAAAGGCCGTCTTTTATTTTTTATTTTTATGTTATACTGGTTAATAAATAAATATGAATATTTTAAAAATTAAAAAAACAAGTTAATTTCTAGTTACACCCAACCCAAACCTCATAAGCTAGAAATCTTAAATTTTAAGCATAGGAGTTTTGGAAATTATACCCCCAAAAGAAAAGAGGATTGAAGTTTTTTACGTGTTTCTTTTAACTCTACGAAGTGGCCAAATTTCCTTGAAATTTACCAAAAATACAAAGTCGTTGAACACGTATTTCAGGATTTTTCAAAATATTAATGAAATGGTTAGGTATATGAAAGATTGAGATTTATAGTTGGGCTCCGACTTAAAAGGGCTGTAACTTTTTAACGCATAACGCTATTGTATTATAATTTTCTGAGTATATAAAAAACAATAGATTGAAAAACGACTATCAGAAATTTTCAAGAAAACTCTTAATATGATATGCGTTTTTCAATCCATTCTTTTTTATATACTCAAAAATTTTCAGTACAATAGCGTATTGTATTATATCGATAGCGTTATGCTTATGTAACTTTTAAACCAGTACCCCTATTTATAATTTTACATTTTGCATGTTCCGCATCCACTAAGTAAAATAAGTCTAAACGTGGTCTAAATTTTACTCATTGTTTTCATGGAGGCACTCATTTTTCCCAAAATAACATAAAAAGATAAACAAATCCAACTCCAACCGAAAAATGTGTGGATAGCAATTATCAAGCGATTCATCTTCTTTAATTTTTGCTCTGCATCTGTTTTGATACAATTATGCCAATAACAGTTTCAAATTCTGTGGTTATCAAGGTTGTGAATTGTCGATGTCATGAATGAATGAAATAAACATTATTACTCGTACGTAATTGGTAGTTGAAGATAGCTTATAGCAAACGTTGGTAATTGGACAACGCGCGCGCCAATAAACAGTACGTGAAGTTGGCGGCAAGTTCAAAATACCAACATTCGCATTCGCATTCGCATTCGCGAATGTGAGCATCGAATACTCGCATTCGCATTCGCATTCGCGAATGTCGAAAATTTGACATTCGTTACATCCCTAGTATGTAGTATCCCTATATTAGTCCTACTGTTGTGTATAGTGTAAGTGAGTAGGTATATATGCTTATCTCTATGGGTGAAGTGATTTCAGATTTCAATAAATTTATTTCTGTTTTTATTACCTATTTCCTTATTTTTTATTTTTGGCAACATGTTTTCCCGTTTAGGTAAGTTTTACTAAATTTACATTTTATATTTGGATTATATGGATTTTACGTTCGAGCTTTGTCCATTTTTTGCATAAATACAAGGAATTCGTCCCTACGGCCCTTTGGCTTGGCTCACCACCATGCAGTAAGACTCGACTCGCTCTCGGGCCTGAGCAAGTGTGGGCGGAACTCACACGTTTTTGCGATGCTAGAGAGCAAACCCGTTGCTCCATACCGGTCCAGAGACCACTTCATATTTCGCAGCAGATGGCGTATGTCGCGGTCATTTACATAGTAAGTCGACGATAAGCGAGCTATATTTAGCGCGGTGCGCTTTGCCCTTCGCTTGCGGCTTGGACCTAGCATCCCTGTACGACCTACGACTTGATCACTGACGCTTAAGATCTCACAGTTCTAGATTAACATATTGAAGACCCGCCACGGCCGATCAAGCCAGTATGGGAGCGCCCGCGCCGCGACCCTACAGGATGTCTTCATTCAAAGCTTTTAACGATCCATTCATGGTCAAGAGTCAAGAGCAGCTTATAAAGTTAAGCCATTACCGGACAATAATGGAGCACTTTCCATCCCAGTAATGCAACGAAACAAATCTTAAACAAGCTAAGTGGGTGTTTTGTTAAACCTTAACAAAGTGCAGTTAACGTTAACAAGAAAAGTGGCGGATAAGTCATACGTATCCCGGCGAGCTGCATTATCTGAGGCAGTGGAGCGATAAAAACGAACAAAGAACAATGTCAGTAGGCTCAACTCCCTTTCGCACGAACTCGGCTCGCCGTCTTCATATGACAAAATATCATTAATCGAAGCAGCGCTGCGTCCGCGCCGGTCGGCTGCGCTTGCGTGCGCGAACGCATACTCCGCTCCACGATCGAAAACGTATTTACATACAAGTTTAGCTACTGTATAAGCAATCCTTTGGCGAAATCGCTGAAGAAACGCGACAATCGAACACGTTATAAGCGGCAAGAAATGACCGAACACGGTCGAAGAGATTCACGTCGGTCGTTGGGCGCTCGGGTGCGAATTTGCGTGTAGAATTAGCTTTCGACCTGCGGGTGGCAGATTGCACGGCTCACATCTCCAGCAGATGTTAATGAGGCGGACGACGCCCGCGCCGCCGGTGGTGGAGCCTTCCCTCCGTTAACGTGTGCATAAATACACCCCGCAGAAATATTACGCCGCATTGGGCGTGTTAATAAAAACCTGGACGAATCTCACATAGGTATACCTACTAAAACACTTTCAGTAGGTAATTCAGTAATGCTGAACACAGGTTCTGTAGATCTAACGTTGGCTGCAATCGATTAACTAAATTTTAACGTAAAAACACATTATCGATTTACAAGAAGGTAGTTCAAAATTGTACTCACCAGGCTTTCACGCGGATCAGAACCTCGCCCTCGCCGACGCTGGGCTCAGGTTTCTTCAAAATCTTTACAGTCTTGAGGCCTCCGAAGCCGGTCAGCACGACGGCGCGCATCTCCTTGGGCGGAGGGACCTCCTCTTTCTTCTCCTCAACGGCTTTCTCCGGGGCCTCTTCCTGAGGGGTCTCGGTGGTTCCATTCTCAGTCGGGGTCGGGGTCTTCTCGGGCGCTGCGGCCGCGGGGGTCTCGGTGCTCTCCGTCATGTCTGCTGAGTGTATAGTTGTACCGTGCGGTGCGGTGAACGGACGCGGTGCGAATGCGCGTGAGAAACCGGCCGGCAGTCGACGCGTCGCGGAACGAATGACTCGAGGGAAGCGAAACGCGCGCAGCGAGGGTGCCGCTCGGCCAGGGTGGGGCGCGGAGGAAGCGCGGGACGAGGGGCGCACACGCGCCGAACAGGTGGCTACCGCGCCGGCCGGTTTCCCCCCTCCACCCTCGGAGCCTGGATTAACTTTATTGCAACGTCGATAACGAATAACTTAGGTACCTACCACTAAGGCACTCTGGACACACTAAGGCTCCAGAAATTCACACCTCGAAACCTAAGCCGCGTGGCCTTCCGAGTTCCCTACGTGACTTGGCAACGGCGACGACGGCGGCGGCGGCGGCGCGGGGGCGATCGATATAGCCGGGCGCTGCTATTACGCGTTACACAGTCCTCTTTGAACCGACCTATACCACCTAGATATAGCTAGATACTGTCTGCATCCGAGGCGTAGTACCTCCTTCTAGAATGTTTGTAATTAATGTGGTGGTCCGGTTAAGTGGACGTCTCCAGCCAAAACGAATTAATGTTACCCTCCTTAAACACAACTTAGCTACCTAACCACAACCTGTTGATGCTGGGCAAAAAACGATGATTATTATCAGAGACCGAGACTATTCAGCGTCCGGGACTTGGTCACACTTGGTTCAAGACGGAACGTAGGTAGAACGTAGGATCCTAGGAGCTTTGGGCTCTGATTTTTACGAGTGAATAATTTCTTTATGATTCGATAAGCGAATATGACATACAGGGGTACAAGGGAGACTCCAAGATCTTGTCTCCCAAGCCAACCTAACCTGCACGTGGTAGATAACGAACTAGGCTCTGGTGAAAATATCAACATTCTTCATAACTTGATAACTCATATTTTACTATTATTTTCCATTACTTGACACTGGCAGAAAAGAGTCCAACCAGACTTATATTGCCATTAACAAAGAATCATCATTATTGACAAACAAGTGCCTGTCAAAGGCGTAGTCTGCAACAATTTCAGGAAATTGCATTGCATTTGCTATCAAATCAAAGACTATTTTAGCCTTTTTCCGTTCCTATGGACAAGCTAGACTAGATATCGGATTTCCGAATATTAGGAATAGTATAATTCGCTTTCCATATTCAAAGGCAACATGTTTCTGCACTTTTAAATTAACTACCCATTAAAATTGCACTTTTGCTTTGTTTTGTTCAGAACGTGGTGATAAAGGGAGCTGATTACGCGACCTTCATTCCAGATGAAAATACCTAAAAGCATTAATATGGCATTACTCTCTGCATTGTTGACAATATTAATGCAATTATTTATTTGTGACTAGTGCTTCAGCCAGTGGCTTCACTCGTGGTGCTGAGGATGTGTCGTAAGGAGCTAATTTTACAAAAATCTTCAACAATTAAAACAACACCCCTTTACTTGGCGACATTTGTATATTTTGTGAAAGCCTCGACCATATTACTTTGAAATATAAGTACAGTATAAAAAAAAACATACAATGATCTACCTTTTTATTTATTTATTACCTTACTTACATTTAAATATTATTATTTTTACACGATTTTTTTTTATTTTTCAATAACAATAAGTATGTCTCATACAACAATTTAAAACAGTAAATTTATACCTACACCGTTTTTTGGGTTGGAGGCTTTAAATAGATCGAACAGTTAATGAATAATGATGAATGACGTAGATAATTCAAAAATTAATTTAAGCTGTCAATTTTTGTATCTGGGTACAGAAGGGACGTGATCAGAAGCTGGTTTATTAATACATAGAAAGCCGATATAGGGGACAATTCTGCCAATCAACTCAATTGATATCTACCTACTGTTCATCGTCACGTAAACCAATTGGAAATCAGGGTTATCAATTGGATTACAAAGCGTGCTGGATTACAGAATCGATTGGAAAAGAAGCTGGTTCGGTCGTCGGTGTAATAAATCACGCGGGACGAGATCAGAACACAATATAATGTGAATGCCGCACACTCAGAAGACTAGGTGAATAATTTGGATAGATGGAGAAATTTATCTCCTACGTACAAAGAGAAGCGATAACTTATATTTCTCCATTTACAAATTAAGATACTTGTTTTTCAAATGACAACGCTTTGTTAAATGAAAGTAACTCTGCTGTCAGCCACAAGCTAGATTTCTAACGGATCTAAATTTAGATCCATGAATTCGGTTAAACGAATCTTAAATGACAATACGTTTCAAGTATCCTTGGGATGGATAAGCAAGAACTAGTTTTAATACAAATCTGAAGACACCATCGGCTGTCCCATTTCACTCATCCAATATCTTCCAAGATTCGTAAGTAACTTGGGTACCTGGTTGATTTCAAATGAAATCACATCACATCACACTAATATTAAAATGCGAAAGTTTGGATTGATAGATAAATAAATAAATAATGCTGGACAATTCACACACATACACACACACAAACACAGCATTATCTAGATGGATGATTGTTACTTCTTTGCGCCAAAACTTCTCAACAGATCGGACTGAAGATTTGTATATGTGTAACTGTAATAAACATACAACACCCGTAATAAACAATAGGTTACAATTTAACTCATAAAATTTCTTTCCATGGAAAATAATTAACCTGTAAGTATACGTTTTCATAGAAATAACGCGTGCGACGCCGCGGGGGAAACTACTATCCAAATCTTTTATCACATATTGGTGTTACTAGTAAATTGGATGAATTCATCCAAATTCTTTGATCAAATCAAGGTACATTAGACAAAGATATTGGATGAGCAGCCAGGTTGGGCCGCGTTTGGCAAACTACGTCAAGTCTTCTCGTCATCCATACCGCAATGCTTGAAAACGAAAGTTTTCAATCAGTGCGTCCTACCCGTCATGACCTACGGAGCTGAGACGTGGTCACTTACGGTAGGGCTGGTAGTCGCCCAGCGAGCTATGGAAAGAGCTATGCTCGGAGTTTCTCTGAAGGAGGATTCGCAACGAATACATTCAGGACATTCCTGACTCGGAACTTCTGACCCTAAGCTTTTTTATTCAGCAAGAAAAGAATACAATCGGTCCCATAACGATAGTTATTGACACAGGGGGTTTGAACATTTTGGCCCTCACATCGGCTAGTACACGCTGTACACGCTAATACGGCTGTTTCTTTTTCTTCAAATTCGCGGCACACCACTGATGTTATAGGTATATTTGGATAGAAGACGCACACTTACAAACAAATAATGTAAAAGTAATTTATAACGGGATTCCTATTTATCATGATTTGATTTTTCAGTTTAGTGGTAACGTTCGTAGTAAGAGACAATGAATGAGGGTAGATTACTTTAGTACTATACTTATAAATCTGTGGGGTAGATCTGTATGTCTTCTCTGCCAATAAAAACCGACTCGCAGTGACTTCATCCATGAAAAGTCAAAGTAATAGGTCAATATTTCGCGCATGGCACACGAAACTGTGCCGAAATATTGGAAAACTCAAAAATCAAAGCGTGGTAAATATCACGTCATTGCGTTATTTTTATTAAAACGCAAATTACTTTTAAATAAAACATGCCATTAGTATAATTTCCTAAAGCGTTAGGTTTTTGTGTTATTCACATATGAATAAAATATAATTTCATTGTTCAGGTGCGCCACGATTTTGAAAAAAAAAACAATGCCGATGATAGAGGAAAATCAAAAATTATTTATTACCTTAAATACAAAAATTTACCTACACTTAAAAAATTACAATTCGTAAACTAGATTATAATAAAACTGACACGGTAATAAAGTGATATTTTAGATTTCTGCCGCTTCGGTATGTAGACTAAAGAAAGAAGCGACGAAAAAATCTTAAGCCTGTTAGTTGTTATTTTTCGAGTTGGAGCAGAACCCGTCCCAAGCTTTTTTATCTTCTAGATAATCTGATATTTTGTAGTACCTAAGCCAAGGGACTTGTTCAACAATTTAATTTAATTTTAACCTTAAGATTGTTTTTGCCGTTGTTGTTGCCGTGTGGTACCGGCTTAGAATTTACACCACCCAAACTCTTCCCGCGGGTGTCGTAACTTCGTAAGAGGCGACTAAGGGACAGAAATCGGGGGCGGGTAGCAGCGCCTCCTAGAGAACAATATCTACCACCGAACTGCGATCCCACCCCGCATGCCCAGCGTGGGGATTATGGGCCTTTCCCCCAGGAGATAAAAGCCGATGAGACGCTTTTCAGGGGGAGGGCCTGCGTCCAGCAGCTCATCAATATAGACTGTTGAGGTGAGGATTGTTTTTGCAAATTACTAGGAAGATGCACTAATCTTGTGAAGCGTGTCCTAGGTCCACCCTCCATACAAAATAATTCAAACCATTTAACCCCTTTGTTTGTCCTACTTTTAATTAAATTTTTCATTGTATCATTTGTTTTAATACAATTAAGTTTTTTTATAGAAATAAGTTTATTGTTAGTTCTTAGCTATCGGTTAAATCCTTTTAAGGTTTAGTCATAAGGTCCTTTTTTTGTCGTCTGTAGTCCGTGTCCACACGCACTGAAGGTCCTGGCGGAAAACCAGCGCTGCTCAACTTTTTGTAGAGCGTTCTTCTTCTGTCCCGAGCGAGCCTTCTGTGTGGCGGCGTAAGGCATGGCTATGTTGTGGTCGTGCGTGTGGTATGGCTACTGCCTTCATGGCTTCTACTGAGCAGAATAAGTCGAATTTGAAACAGATTAACGATTTCTCACGGCATGTTAGTTTGGTTACCGTGTTATGGGAAGGATTCAAAGGAATGGGGCATGAGGTAAAATATGAAAGGTCTGATTGAAACAGTCATGTTGTAGATTAGCTTCCGAGTTCTGCTCCGACCAGGGTTTAGCAGAAATACGCTGTTTCTCGCAGTTACACTTGCGTGGAGCTCGCTGTATCTAAATCACACATGTATGTTATAAATACGAAAGTTTAGATGGATGTTTTTTTTTTTATTTTATTTATTGTATAGTTTTGTCAACATGACTATATCACTCCCGTAGATAAAAATTACTTATATAAACAAAACACAACAAAAACAATACCTACTACCCTAACCTACTAGGTAAGTACATCTTACTTTCTGGATAGATGGATGTTTATTGCTCAATCACGCCAGAACGGCTGAACGGATCTGGATGAAATTTGGCACAGAGATAGATTATAGTCTGGAATAGCACATAGGCTATTTATAAATTTATCCCGTAATTCCCACAGGAACTACGCGGGTGAAACAGCGAGGCGCTGCTAGTAAATATATACCTATATATGACTCTGAACTGAAAAATCCTATAAGATAGAATAATTTAGTGATTTCGTGTTAATGTAATCAATTTTTTTTTAGTTACTTATTCAGTATTTACACGGTTTTTTAGGCTTTCGGGACAAATACTATTTCCTCTGTAATGTTCCTCGAGAATATTCCTCGGTATCATTCCCTATAGAAAAGCGAAAAAAAAATCGAAATCAATCCAGTATTTAACAGAGAAATCGACAAACATATGTATAAAACGAAAAAATACAAACAAACAGCCAAACCTCCTGTTTTTCGTCGATTAAAAATGGTACCCGGTTTTTAGGTAGGTATGTAGAGCTGTAGAGCTACATATCTCTTTTATGTACATTCAAGCAAAAATATATGTAATATGTCTTGTAATTTATCTATACTAATACCTATTTTAAAGAGGAAAGATTTGTTTGCTTGTTTGTTTGAATTGAATGGGCTCCGAAATAAGGTACCTACTGATATTTTTTTTTTAAATCTTTCACCATTAGAATCCTACGCTATTCCTGATGAAACATAGGCTAAAGAAAATTCCCGTGCGAAGCCGGGGCGGACCACTAGAACTTTCTACTAATAATATATAACTACTATTATTAAATACCGTCACCTACGGAGCTGAGACGTGGACACTCACGGTAGGGCTGGTCCACCAGTTTAAAGTCGCCCAGCGAACTATGGAGAGAGCTATGCTCGGAGTTTCTCTGAAGGATAGGATTCGCAACGAATACATTCGACAGAGAACCAAGGTTATCGACTGTAGCTAAAAGGATTAGCAAGCTAACGTGGCGGTGGGCTGGCCATATCTCGAGAAGAACCGACAATCGCTGGGGTAAACTTGTTCTTGAGTGGAGACCGCGACTCGGCAAGCGTAGTGTAGAACGCCCTCCGACCAGGTGGGATGACGATTTGCGAAAGACTGCTGGCAGATGCTGGATGTGGCAAGCTGAAGACAGGGCGCTATGGCGCTCATTAGGGGAGGCCTATGTCCAGCAGTGGACTAATATAGGCTGATGATGATGATGATGATTAAATAAAAAGAATCGCGTAAGGGCAGGCCTAGGCACCTTGTCGTTTACACATTTGACAAGTGTGTGTCTTTAACAATTAAAGCGTTTCCGTGGGTTTTAAAGTCTTACTCAGTCTATGCTAGAGTCGACGTCACACTCGAAGCCCTATTGTACGACAAAACAATACAATCAAATCCTTAAAAGAGTAGGTACAGATTAACATTGTACCTGGAAATTTTTAACAATCGGCAAATCCGGTCTTCGTTCTTTTACAAATTTCGCAGAAAAAATCGATTTCGTTTAAGGATTTTTTTAAGGCTAGACCTACAATTTTAAGCATTTCTGTAAGGAAAGATATTTTATGTATTAGTAAGACACCTAGGAGAAGTATAAGATCTGTTAAGAGTGTGCCTAATGCCAGAAAAAAAATTGGTAGAAGATGATGGTCAAATCCATCATCTTCTACCAATTTTTTTTCTGGCTCTGGGCTATAAATTGAGGTGGGGTTTTATTTAATTATTCAAAATAGGGCCTTCACTCGATGAGAGGCCTCAATAATACCCATTATTATTTTCAATGTAAAATAAATAAAAAAACGCCTCTAAGCCACGAAATCCTTAGTCGGTCGGTTCACAGAAAATCTCTGGGAACTCGTACGTCTCTCTTCTTCGATTACACGGTTTCTACAAGTTTTTTCCCTACCTGTCGTATTTTTAAATCTGAACATTTACGTTCGTTATCATAAAACTAAGTTACACATTTTGCTTGACTTTGGCATTATTCGCCCCACATATCTTGCTTAGGTATTTATCCCGCCTCAAATCAACTCCGTCATATCTCCATATCTTCCAAACTACTTAAAATTTAACTATACTAATATAATGGTAAAGTTCAGGACTTACGGACTCTATCGATCATAATAATATGTTTCGAAAACAAGATAGCTTTAAATTTTCTCAACAGAAAAAAATAAAAACGCTAATTTAACCCCAAAATTTTCACTAAAACCATTATTTCTCAATAAATACAGAAGTTAAGATTTTGATAATAGGCATGGTAATAGAACTAGGTAAGTAAGTAAAAAGAACTTTTATATGATTCGGTTTTTTTAAAATATTGTCCTAATTAATAATGTTATATTTTATCTTCTTCACAAAAAATTTAAGTTGTATGGGCCGTTAAAATACAGTGTAAATACTAAGGAAATTGAAGCCTGTATTTTGTTTTGTTCAACACAATCAAACTATATTATTGAATATTCTATAACCTCCACATTTTTTTGAGAGATCGAAATAAAAACACTATTTAAAACATAAAAACTATTTATTTACACTATCTACAGCTACTCTAAATCTTTTTGTTCTGCACGTCTTTTTCTTCTAGCATATGTTCGAAGTAGTCATTGTCGAGATCATCATAGTCATCAATGTAGTCATCATCGTGTACATCATCAGCATCATCATCAGAGTACTTATTCAGTTCCAGTTGCCAGTTCTCGTCGACCTTCCGCATTTCTTTGTGGATTTTGTTTTGAAGAATCTGTCAAAGAAATAATTTTATGTTAAAGTTATTTATAAACTATATATCTGACTTGTATATACGAAAGTAACTCTGTCTGTCCTTTTTACGCTTAAACAGTTGACCTATGAGGCAATATGACGCCATTTTGTGAATAGGATAGGCATAGGATTTAGCGTTTAAAGGATCGGGACAGACCAGAGCGGCGTAAGCTCAAAAATCAAGTTTATACTGATTATCTTTTAATTAAAACATTGTTTTGCAAAAATAAAAAGAAAAGATAAATTTATTACCTTAAATACTACAAATTACAACACAGATTACAATTAAACATAAGATAAACAAAAAAAAATAAGGCAATGGGAGTACATAATTTCAGCTTTATGCTACATACATTATTATAAGTAATGCATGTAGCGCTGTTTTTCAAATTACTCCTCTCGGGTAGGTGGTCACCGAGAGGTGATAGCGAGAATTTTAAAGAACAATTAAATAAAATAAAAACGGAAACAACAGATCTAGAAAAATATAACTATGAGTAGATAAATATTTACATTTACAGTTAGGTATTATATAATATAAAAAGTGTAGAAATTACATAATATCATTAATAAGATGAAGGTGCCCTGGGTATTCTTCTGTTTAATATGGTGAAGAAAATAAAAAAAAACTGTGATTGATAGTTTAGGAGAAAAATTCTAAAAGCTAAGAAAACAGATGGTAAGTACCTACTGTCACATTTATTTCTGGTACCTATTTAAAATATATTTTTTTTTATTTTCGAGCCGAAGGGGATCCGCCTTGTATCCCACAGATTATTGTGTATATTTTTTTCAAAGTTTTTTCGATAAAGATGACGGAGAAAAATTGTTTTGGTGTAACCCAAATTCGCTCAAGTCACATCTACCTGGGCCGGCAGGGAGGTGGGCGGTATTCCTAGGACGGACATAGGCTAGTTTGTTGTTAGTAATTTGATGTGAAGTGGTAACAAACTACCAAACATTGGCATTTACCATATTAGTGTGATAAATAAATAATTAATTAAATAGTGATAGGGTTAGTTTTTAGAGTTCCGTACCCAAAGGGTAAAACGAGCCCCTATTACTAAGACGCTAATCCGCTCTCCGTCCGTCCGTCTGTCACCCACCAGGCTGTATCTCATGAACCCTGATAGTTAGTTGAAATTTTCACATTTTGATGATGTATTTTTGTTGCCGCGACCACAAATAGGTACAAATAGGTACTAAAAACAGAATAAAATCAATATTTAGCTCCCATAATACAAACGTGTTTTTTTTTGCTCGTTTTTGCTCGATCGTGACAACGGCGACAGGTATTATATTTATTTAGGTACCTATTTATTAATGACGGGGATGTTTATTCCTACTACAATAAACATTATTTTTTGCCGTTTATATAAATAAATAAAATAAAATAAATAAATAATGCTGGACAATTCACACAGCATCATCTAGCCCCAAGCTAAGCAGAGCTTGTGTTATGGGTACTAGATAACTGATATACATAATTTATAATACAATACATAGATAGATATTTTTTATTATATATAGAAAACGACCAGAACACCCTGAACAAATGTCTGCAGATCGTACACACATTTGTCACATCCATTATCTATAAAAAAAGGCAAAAAAAATCAGGTGCGGAACCCTTCGTGCCCGAGTCCGACTCGCACTTGGCCGGTTTTTTTATTCTTATGTTCGGCTGTGTGTAGGAATGTTTTTTATGTACCTATGTTTGTCAATTTATTCGTCTTTTATGGACCAAGTTTTCGCTATTTTATAGATTCGAAATGTCTTAATACTTATTTTGGAAGCCTAAAGTTATCGACATTGAATTTTAAGTTATTTCAATACAATCAATTATTTAGGCAGCATATTATTATCACTAAGGTATTTACATTAACAGATATTATTCACCAAGTATTCGGTACTACCTACTACGCATTGCAAAATGTCTGCCACAAAGACAAAGTAAAAAGGTCCGCGTAAACAATGAAAATATTTGCTTATTGTAACCATGAGTAATCCATTTCTATTCATAAAACCATTAAAATTCAATAGTCAGGTATTCGTCATGTAAATTCAGGTTTATCTGGGCTATTGTTCTGAATAACCACATTGTTGGGGTATTATTTTTGACAGACTTCGAAAAAATGAAGGAGGTTTAATGTAACTACATTTATTGGATATTAGCGGTCCGCCCCAGCTTCGCACGGGTATATTCTATAGCCTGTTACTCAGTGATAAGATAATGTAGCTTTCTAAAGGCAAAATAATTTTAGAAATCGGTTTAGTTTCTAAGTTTATTCGTTACATACAAAAATACAAAACTTCCAGTTTATAATGTTAGTGTAGAAAAAAAATGTCATCATGATCATATCAGCCCATACACGTCCACAGCTGGACATAGGCCTCCCCCATCCAACGCCACAAAGAGCGGTCCTGAGCCGCCTCCATCCATCGACTCCCTGCGACCGCTACGATGTCGTCGGTCCATCGAGTTGATGGTCTCCCAACACTCCGTTTCTCGTTGTATCGCGGCCGCCACTCGAGAACCTTTACTCCCCAGCGGTTATCAGTTCTACGAGCTATATGACCTGCCCACTGCCCACTGCTACCTCAGCTTGCTAATTCTGAGATCTATGTCGGTGACTTTAGTTTATATACGGATTATCAAAAAAAATTCAAAAATCCGTATCATCCATTATAAAATGTCTCGTGTATGTAAATAAATAGTGTCCGACCGAATCTGGCTTTTCAGCCGAAACCCTTCGACCTCGGTGTCAGTTTCGGCCGAAACAGAAATCGAAATTGAACCTTTTCTAAGCATGTCCGAAACCAAAACTGCGGCCGAACCTGGCCGAAACCGAACCTTCGGTCACAATGAAACAATGTCTTATTAGTGTATTATACCTATTTTAATTGAATTTAATATGTAATGTGTTAATTATTTTTATCCAACAGACATTCATCAAACCAAAACTCAGAGTCACCCAGAGAGCTATTGAAAGGAAAATGGTAGGTATTACACTGAGGGACCGCAAAAGAAACGTTTGGCTCAGGGAGCAAAGTTGAAATATCAATGGACTAACTGACCACGTCGCGCGTAAAAAAAGCTCGTGGTGTAAACGACTGGCAGAATGGAGACCATGGGGAGAAAAATGACCACAGTGAAGACCACATGCGTTAGTATGATGAAGTCAAAAGATTAGTTGGAGTCAAAAGGATGGACAATGCACAAGACCGCAGAAAATGGCAAATTATGAAGGAGTCCTATTCATATTCGTAGGCTCAAAAAGCGGATTATGGTGACATCCTGTATCTTTATGACCATCTGTATATTAATATTAATTTCCTACCCAATATTTAAGTTTCTTGACTCGTCCCACTTAGGGCCGAGTCCAGTGGGACGAGTCAGGAATAACTCATAAATACAATTCAATGTTTAAATTTGAAAATCTTTTCGAATCGATGAGGTTCGAATCATTCCAAAAAGATCTTACCTTCCGCTTGTGCAAAAAGTCCGCCAACTCCTTCTTTTGATCGCCAACGCTCACGTCAGATTTGACATCTGACGTCCGGTACGTGATGACAGAATCATCGGTGCTCTCCATTCTACTCCAGGCGTCCCGGCTCTTTTTCCTAGCCGCGAGTAATCTGTTCAAGATCTTCTCGTGCTCTAGCCCGTACACGTTGTGGGTCATCTCTGGTAATGGTTCTTCTACTAGAGGCGTTTGTTCTTCTAAATGCTTGATTTTTGCCTGAAAAAACGATTAGCTTTTAAAGACTAACAATTTGATAAACTAAAAACCGTCTTCCAATCCCTTAGTTAAAGGTGACCACCGTCGCGGGATGGCGCGAGATTCATTTTTTTTTGTTTTTAAACTTTTGCAGGAGAAATGCTGGTCCTTTGGGAATCATTTTTTTATGGGACTATCTCAGAATCATCCTCAATACAATTGAAAAAGAATCATCTAAATAATGCCTCCCTAGACATGGCATTTCAACTGGAACGCCCCATAGATTTAGATTCTCTTGTGACCGTGTTATCTTGGTTGCGTTGACTTGTATTTTTTACAGCTCACGAGATATTGAACCTCTAAGTATTTGATATTAATTTCAACTATAAACCTCCACGCGTCTGACAGACTGACGGATTAAATATGATTTGAATTATTGCATTTGTTTGAGTTGATTCTTACTTGACCGTATAATTTCTAACCTTCATTTCCGCAGAGATTTTGGTGTTCAAAGTAAACTCTGTCTTGAGCAAGTGTCCCATCTCAGTAGGAGTGTAGTCTTCACCATAATCAGCTAGTTGGAGTCTTCTGTCCAGATCCACTATTTTGGCTTCTTGATGATCTGGGGAATAATAATTTTGGATATTTTGATGCTAATAGATGGCGACAGAATATTTTTAAATAAAAAAATAATAATATGGAAATGTTTGTTCTTTTACAACAGCACAAGTAGCGCCATCTGTTGCTGAGTAGCAAACAAATGGTGGATTTAGCACAATACTAAGCAAATTCGACGCACAGCGCTATCTAGCGGGGAGTAGCATTAATGCGCTAGAACTTCTGGCTAGCTTCTTTTTTGACACATTGACATTGGTTTTCATTTACAGTTTCAGAATTTACCTTTGACAAAATCAATGTATGGAACCTCTCCCATCACCCTCAATGTAGACAGCTCGTGCCTTAGTGCTCCAGCTATACTCCCCAACATAGCTTCAGTCTCTTCATCAGAGGTATCACCTTTGCATACCCAGAACACTAAGACTTTCTGCAGATCTGAAGTTACTTTCACCTGAAAAATAATTTAGATCTTTAACTTAAGGTTCAAACTTAAGGGTTTCTTAGTTTCATTTTAAACAGACAAGTAATTTGCAGCAAACCGGAAATAATTTTCTATGAACTTTTGAAACAAAGATACTTTGATTCTCTGGTTTTTTTAGGCATTTGGGAATCTAAGAGATTTTGTGCTAAAAATCAACATAAATGTAATCTCAAATGCTCTGACAAATGCTTTGACAAACAACCATAATGGAATTTCCACAATAAAAATTGTATGAGCAAGCAGTTTTTATTTATGTACCAAACTAGACAAGTTTCTAATCATCTTTGATTATTGGTGGAGAATGGAAAGCTTTATACTACAAGAGAAGTTTAAAGAAAATATGGTGCCTATTTTTAATACCTTTGAGACTTCAATACCCCTGCCCACGACATCCATCGACACTGTGCCAGTTGACATCAAGTCAGTTATGTTTTTCATGAACATTTTGTTCAGCATTGATGATCTCCGGATGGCTCGTTTTCCTGGCTCATTCTTTGTTTTAGTTAGGCTTTTCACACTAGGCATTACGTCGCTTTCTATTTGAGTGGGATGCCATTGCCTGAGGACAAATGCAGAGATAAGTAGGGAAGATCAGGTAGCATTCATACAGTTTTTGTTTCAAGTGCCATAAAATAAAAACTTATAGCTATTTCAAAACTGTTTAAATGTCTCTTTATTAATAATTATAATAATAAGTTTCAAATCAAGCACTTCAAGAATTACATTACCTAAATACATGAACATACATCTAGATATTCTGGCCTGGCATCCAGTTTAGGGTTGCAGTACCGACACTAAGTGGTATGACTTGTGTCGTTTAAGATTAATAAAAACTAACATGGTAAAGCTATGCAATTTAATCCAAAAAAATTAAAACATAAATTATGTTGTAGGCATTTGGCTGTTGACATACTGGAAATAGTATCTTCGTGGCATATCCTGAATAACATCTTCTATAGTTTGGTTCTTTTAAAAGGGGGGGGGTCCACTGGGCATACTTCGAGTAGTGTTAGTATCTTTCGTATTTACAGCATACTGGCATCTGGCTGTTCTAGATTCTATCTCATGTCTTTTGTTTATTTTTTACTGTACATTTTGTACTGTAGGAATGTACCCCACTTAACACAATCACTGCTAGCGTCGGCGCGGTGCGACCCGCAGGAGCGCGCCGTCGTCGGTACAAGCAGTTGCAGATCGCACTCTGTGTTTTCAGTCATAAAAGTGTTAAACCTGTTTAAATATACCCAACAACATATTTTCATCAAATTAATTAAAAACTCATTGAGGTAAACCTAAAATCTATGTTTATATGACGAACTAGGGCATTGTTCAAACACTATAATAATAAACCATTCTTAAAATTTACATAAAAACTTCCTATAACTAAACTCATGACAATGTGAATCCAAAAATTATTTACTACTGGCTTGTCAGAAGGAAGCCAACGGTTGCATTGCCCCACCATCCCACAGACTTACGCATAGAAATACGAACTCTTCGACTTTCTTAGTTTAGTAGATATGGCTGCTGTATGAATGCTGCCTGCTCTCTCCTATGAGTGAGTACTGGCAATCCACCAATAAACATAACCTCAACACATTTATCTGAATGATTGTGTATTGTAGGACAGAAGAAACTTACCGTTTAGCCTTCGGGCTTATCATTTTGTTAAGTTTAATACCAAGCTTTTTCATGCTATAAACTATGGAAGAAACATGATAAAGGCGACGAAAAGATATCATTTTGAGTAAAGTAGTTTATTATGAATTCAAATAGAATGTTGAGTAATTCACATGATACTGAGGATCGTCTCGTTTTTTTTTCAAGTTAATATTGATTGTATGAGACCGTGAAATATTTCTTTTATAATCAATAACTTCGAAATAAAATCAAACAAAATAAAAATGGTTTTGTTTGCGTTTTTAATTAAGCTATATCATAGTGGGTGAAAGTGTCAGTCAGAATCAGAAATTATTGGATTTTGATCTATTTGTCTGTTCTATGAACATGCCTGAAGTTAGTTAGAAACCGGAAAGCGTCCAGAGTCCAAAGAGTCCGAGTGGCACAGGCAACCATAGACAAAAAGAAACAAGCGTGGGAGGAGCGCCGTCGTTCCCGCCAACAATTTGTCAAAGTTGTCAAAATCGAGAGGCAACTTTGGGCTGCGAAATTGTTTATTTTGTGTTTTACAATAATTATAAGAATCAAGTGGTCAAATTATCAATTATAAATATGTCTAGCACAGAGGAAAGTGAGGAGCGCTCGATGGCAGAGATGGATAGTATATGTTCAAACCTAAATATGGACCCTGCTGCTGCAGAGAAATCGAAGGAATCATTTTTAGAAATAAAACGAAATTTTACCCTTGATGTGAGTTCTGTGCCTCTGTAACTATTTCTATAAGTTTATAATCAATCTACTGTTATGCCATATTCATAAACACTTCGTAGAACCTGGTTCTATTTGTTATTCAGTCAGAAAGATAAAGTTTTGTTCTGATTGATGATTCCAGGGTGATGTGCTGCACTGGATGGCGTGTGCTCTTTACGTAGCTTGCAGGACCTCTGTCACCCCCACAGTCCAATCAGGAAAATCTGTTGAGGGCAACTGTGTCAGCCTTACCAAGCTTCTTAGATTATGCAACATCAGGTAAACAAACATTCTAACCAAAACAACAAAGTGTTGATAAGAAAAAATCTTCAATTTCCTTCATCAATATTAACTATCAGGATGTGACAATCATAACCTACGAGTTTTATTTCAGCCTCATACAATTTTTCACCAAAATAAAAAATTGGATAGACATGACATCAATGTCAACAGATTTCAAAGACAGGATATCACGGCTGGAGCACAAGTTTGCAGTATCAACAGTTCTGTACAGGAAGTTCCAACCGATCTTTCAGGAAATATTCCAGGGACTAAAATCTGATGAGCCTTTGAAAATGTCTACAACTAAGACAAGGAGACCAAAGTAAGTATATAAGAGAGATAAGATAAAGAAACATTTTATGTGACTTAACAAGAACAGCACAGACAGACATACACACACAAGGTAGAATACAAAATTTGAGGATATGTTACATACTTATGTAGATAGATGATTTTACTAAAATACACATGACATAATATACTATTGCCACTTGTTGTATTGAATAGGCAGCTTCTCACCTGAGTAACAGCCACAATTTAGCTGGAATGCCTTATTTATTATATTCAACCTACTTACCAAAGTCTAAGGTATATTCATGATTAATCAAAATTCAAAACTAGTTTATCATCATCATTATCCTCTATCAGTCCACTGCTGACAGTTTGCCTCCCTTGATAAGCACCTTAACTGTTGGTTACACATAATTGTTTTGTTGTGAAACAAACACACAGCCTGCAACAATAAACAGAAGAAGGAAGAAAGGAAAGCCTTTCACCTGCAAGGTCAAAGGTCTTCCTTTCTTTCCAGAGGTGGCTTAAGAAAATAACATAACTTTACAATTCAGCACAATAATCCACTTCTGAATGTGCCTTCCCCTGACTTGGGAGGTCTGTTATAATCACCACACTAAGCAGGCAGCTACAGGGGCTAAAATATGTAGAAGAAACATTATTTCATTTGTGCTTCCAAAATAACAAGTCAAATGTTATACTATAAATGGATTTCACGTTCCTTTGTTTATGCATATGTATTTTGATGTATGGGTCTGTGTCATTGACTTTCTGTTTTTGGTCTGTACAATCCGTTATTTATTTATCTATTTCATTCATGTCCAACATGTTACACTTACGGTAGAATCTACAGGAACCCTGTTAGATTGTTGCAACATTCTGAGTGAGAGTTCTTATTTATAAAAGTAAATGCTTTACATTGTTAATTTAGTTATCTTAAAGTTATCTATCATGCAGAAAAATACATAACTCGTCACCTAAGTATGTTTATTGTGCTGCCTTTATTATTTTGTTCAACCCACACAACTATATTGTGAAACCATTACTGTAAATCATGATTTAGACAACATCAAGTGTAAGATGTGTACCTATGGTGGAATAAATACTGAATAAGCATACTATAAGAATATTTTTCAGATACCAGTTATGCAGCACAAATGCCCTGTATGAGTTGACATGGTGCCTTTACATCTGTGTGAAGGGAGAGTTCCACAACGCAGCTGATGATCTGGTGGATATGTACCATGTGCTGCTGTCCTGCCTGGACTTTGTGTACCTGAACGCATTCATGTCCAGGCGGACGGATTTGATCAACCCTGAATTCAAAGGTGAGTTTTTTACAGGTTTTGGACACGTTTACAATATTACTATACAAAAAAAATTACACCAACATATTCCGTTGCTAATAAGGAGCAATCTCATAAGTTGCAAAGAAAGGCACTTATTACATATGAAGGGAAATGGCAAATTTTTACAATTTTAGTTAATTTCTATATAATCTTTTCGAACATCTGGTGTGCTGGCCATTAGCCATTATACTTAAACCTGTATTTTAATGAGGTTTATCCTCTGTAAAACATCTATTCGTAATGAATTTTAGAATATTTAATTAGAAACCAAAATATTAAGGTAATAAGTATGCTAAAGATATAAATAATAAAAGAACATCAAGAGCTTTTGGAATGTAGAATGGTTGCAATCACAGAAAATTTATCTTTCTACAAGATAAAAAACTGTGCTTTTTATTCTTCAGTTCAGGACAGGACTCAATGAAAAAGAAAAATATTTCAACAATTTCAAATTAACAAAATAAAGCTATGTTTAAGAAAATAAATTGGTCACTTTGTTTGTTTTGTTCACTTCAATCTTTTATGCAGTATTAAAGAAGTTTATAATATCAGCTATTATGTATTATCAAAAACTGATGTCTTTGACACTGATACCATGACAAGTTTAGTTGATAATATTTTGTCTTTGGCACTGATACCATGACAAGTTTAGTTGATAATATTTTTTTAAACTCAATATGTCTTCTCATTATCTCAATAATTTCATCTATTTCAGGACTGCCGAGTGACTGGCTTAAAGATGACTTTGTATTTCCCCTAAAACAGCCCTGCATAATTGCGACACTGTGTGAAATCAAGGACGGGCTGACTGTAGAAGCTGCTACAATGAAAGAGTACAGCTTCAAACCTGTTATTAAATCATTTTTTGAGAAAGAGGTAAGTAATAAGGTCCAGGATAGGAAATCTGGAATGGAATATAACATAACATAGAAGAAAAAAAAAAAACCACTAGTATATAAAATTATTAAAGAAATACACTTACATCCATTTTCTAAAAACTTAAATGAAATATCTGCCTGAATATTTACAGCTTATAAATAATGTTGGACAATTCAAACTTCATCATCTAGCAGCAATCTAAACAGGGTTTGTGGTATGGGTTGTAATGTTGCTTTATGAAAAATAAACTACATATTTAACTATGGGCAATATCTAATTGAAATTGATATATGTATAGGTAGTTAATAAAATTTGCAATAAAGCTTGTATTGTATACCTTATTACAGATCTTGAAAGGCGACAAGGAACAATTGGGTATACTGGACCTAAAGTATTTTGATGCGAATTTGAAATCATTGAACAATTTATACGAAACCTATGTGCTTAGTGTGGGCGAGTTTGACGAAAGAATATTTTTAGGTGAGAACCTTTTTGGTACCAAACTTTTCTTTCGCAACCAAACTTTTTGTTTTAAAATTATTGACGTGAGACATTTTTCTCGTCAAATCTGGTGTTGTCACAATTTGTTGTGAAAATGTCTGATAAAGAGCCGAATTTGTATTGTTTGAATCCAATCTTGTCCTGTATTGTAGAATTAGAGAGTATGTTGCATAAAAACAGGAATTTATTTAATAATATGTATTTTATCAAATAAAAATATTAATTCATAACTTTTTTTAGGGGAACATGCAAATGAAACCATTGGTACTAAAAACAAAGTGTCTGGAGATGAAATATCGCAAGTTATCGCGTCGTTTGGCCCGGTAAGTATCTCGTCAATAGAATATGATAATATTGATAATGCAGGGTTTACATGTCGGCAGATTCTTGTGGTTTTTCTCGTTGTTGATAATAGTGGAAAAAAGCTCCTTAATTATTCTGTGGCTCAGTGAACTAAAAGAATATCTTGTACTCCGAAGCAAAACCTTCACCAGCTAGCTTCAAATGCGCGCCACGACGAATAATGCCAACTGTTTTGTCTCGCTCTTTCTGGTGCGAATATTAAACAAATGTACGATAAACCCTACAAAAAACAATCGTCGCCGTGCGTTTCGTAACCTGACAGGTCTCGTTTTTGAGCAGTCTCTTACTTGCTAGTACATACTTTCACTCCGCCAATCCAGTGTTACCTGTGGCCTAGGACTATCTAGCCCCAATGAAAGTAGTAGATACTAGCGGTCCGCCCCGGCTTCGCACGGGTATATTCTATCACCTGTGTTTATCAAAGATTAAGTGGGATTCTAATGGTGAAACAAATTTTCAAATTCGTCCAATATTGACGGCATCGTTAACAGAGAGCTCGCGGGCCACGTGAAGCCATTTTATTTAAGCCCATATCTTATGCGACACAATAGGTTGTGGGTTCGATTCCCGCCTCGGGACAAATGTTTGTACAATCTGCAGGCATTTGTTCAGGATGTTCCGGTCATTTTCTATATATAATAAAAAAATATCTATTGTATTATATTATGTATATCAGTTATCTAGTACCCATAACACAAGCTTTGCTTAGCTTGGGGCTAGATAATGCTGTGTGGATTGTCCAGCATTATAATTATTTATTGCTTACATTAATTTTATGTGCCGTGTGGTAGCGGTCCTGGAAAGTTCTTTACCAATAAATTTGTAAATTCCAGAGTGGACGAGCCTGCCCCGATACGCCTCTGACCGGCAGACGGTACTTGGCACGGCGCGGCGAGGAGCTCACTCCGGTGTCGGAAGCCAAGAACAGCCTGTCGAGGCTAGCGGTGTACCTGCACCAGGCGAGACCGCAGCCGTCTGCGCATCTTATGAAGCTGTTCAGGTAGCTTTACTTTTACTACTAGCTTCTTAAGTAAGTTAGGTATGTACATACCTCCTAGCCGTTTCGGGAAAGTTTTTGGGAACTTTCATTTCTTAGAGATACCCAGATTGCGGGTAAGCACTATAAGAAAAATCCTTAATAATCGTATGGTTACAAAATAATTTATGATTTAAATTTCCACAGTGAATGCTGCGTAAGTGAAGAAACATTAAACACGTTCCTGATCGAACCCTGTAACACCTGGACGGAGCAGCTCGCGGCTGCACTCCGCTCCAGCGGTACCCCGGGCAGCGAGACCACAGCCTTCAGGTGCAACATGGTGGCGTGCCTGTACTACAGGGTGCTGGAGCATATCATTCGGGAGGAGCATCGGAAGAAGCCGCAGGTTTCTCTGCAAGTGAGTTGCTTTTATATCCCCAATCTCTTCCTGCAAATGTCGAACTAAGGGATATCCACCTAGGGGCAATCAGCAGTGCCTTCTACAAAACAGATTACCACAAAATAGAGTGGGGTATTAGGGTCGAGACATTACATGAGACAAGTAGGTACAATGGGCGGCTTTATCGCTTAGAAGCGATCTCTTCCAGGTAACCTTTAATGTGTACACTTATTCTATACCAAATATAATAAATAATTATATAAAAAAAAATAGCGAGGTAAAATCTTGTCTATTTCTTTAAGAAAAAGAAAGTGATCAAATTTCCGCTCCTAAATGCGAAAGTTTTGAACATTGGTTAATTCGTTACGGACAGTTTACTGTTAAAATAACAAAAATAAACAAATGAGGAAGTACTAAATATTACAACATTAATTTTATAGTAAGTACAGTAGTATATTAAATTGAAAAGAAAAAAAACAATTAATAATAATAAAATAAAAATAGTTAAGTATTCTAGTTAGAAGTTTGTAGAATCTCTTCTGTTTTATGATAGTTTAATGTACTAAGGCAATCTTTTATTGTATGTTTAGCCTCAGTTACACTTTTGCTCTTAATTTGACAGATTTTAGCTATATTGTTGTAAAGACGAATTTTCATGAAACTTCCTGTTCTTTGAGCGAATTTGGAATTTGTCGAGGGAGTTGCCAATCTATACACTCTATGGCGGGATATGACTTCAAAATCAGGTGAGGACAAGAATGATTTGTGTACCCATAGGGCAGTTTTGAGTATGTAGAGTTGGCGGACGGTGAGTAACATAATACTGTAGATTCATCATCCTCATATTAGCTGTGTGAATTGTCCAGCATTTTATGATTATTATTAGGCTCCCTGTCACATCTCTACCACAAAGCTGTAAACGCCAAACCGTCTGCCAAGCATGACTACCCCTTGTCAGCCAGAAAGGTATTTTTACTGCTTCAGATCTGGACTACACAAACTGCCGCAGAGGAAAAAAATGGCCATTCAAATATGGGTATTAACTCGTTATATTTAGATGTTATTTATATTAACCGCATCAGATAAAAGATGGCTACCGGGCCACTCGTTTGAAGCTTGCGGCAAGCTATTTTATCTTAGTAAAATATATCAAGATGTTGAACAGTTTACCACAAAGCTACTAGCGCCGCCTCCACCTATTTTACTTTATTACTACGTTTTATTCTATTTAGTTTATGGTGTCTTTTATTGGACTGGGGGAAGGTCTGAGTCTGATATGTTTTGGATCACAATCTAGTCTAAGAACTTTGTCTATATATTTTCTTTGATGTTATGGTTGTGTTCTGTTTTGCATATCAATAAATAAATAAATATGCAGTATACAGTCTTAGCATCGGATTCACGATGGGCATGGGGGAGAATGCTAAGCAACTCGTCGGGTCGATCGTCGGGTTGTCCGGTGCCACCCGCTTGCCAAGAATGGAAATTAGGACCAAGGAGTACCTGGCTGAAGCGTAAATAATAACACTGTTTTTAAATGAAGATAACAACTACGACACTCAGTATCTTGATACTAAAAAGTGACTCACAGAAGAAAATTATAAAAGCTCTTCTACTCACTATACCGCCTGCTTTTCCGACGGGTAACTAAAACCGAATACGTTTTAGTTACCCGTCGAAAGGTAGGTATCCCCGTTGGTACCCCCGAAACAAAATGCCGACCGACGCGACGGCTTCATAGTGTATGATATCCATGGAAGCTGAGCGGAGACGAGATAATATATGTCAATGAAGACGTTCTATTAGTTGTTTATAACACATATTTTCTCCCCTAGTCTCTATCCGCTTTGATGGAGTCCAGCCTTAGGGTCAGACACCAAAGGGAATCTTAACCATTTGCAATACTTTTCTGTTCCCCCACAGATGCTCCTAAGTCAGCAAACCTACCAGCTGGCCATCTTCGCATGCTGTACAGAAGTGGTCCTGCATGCCTACGTCATCCACTCGCTGAAGTTCCCTCGAGTGCTCAATATCTACGGACTGAGTGCGTTCCACTTCTACAAGGTTATTGAGCTGGTGGTGCAAGCGGTTGTGGAGAAGCTCAGCCGGGATGTTGTGAAGCATTTGAATGCGGTCAGTTTACTATAACTGCAGCTAATTTATAAGAAACTAGTTTCTGCCCGCGGCTTCGCACGCGTTGTTTAAGGTTATTTCTATCCCATGGGAACTGATTTATGGTATACACTGGGATATGTTTTATTCTAGGCAATGAATGAAAAATTTCAGCCCGTTCCGTTTAGTTGTTCTGGCGTGAAGAGGTTACAAACATCCATCATCTAAACTTTCGCATTTATGAATGTTGTATATTGTGTGATGTGATCAAAGATGTGATGGACATGCCAGACAGTCATGTGGTGTTCTTTAGGTATGCATATGTCCAGTGTTGGACATTACCTGCGATGATGATGATGATATACAGATGATATTAGTTTTTAACCGACGACGAAAGGAAAAACAACAGAAGGATGTATGTGTGGTTGTATGTATTTTTTAATATTTTCATCGATTGCTTGCGTCAATTACGGCCGATTTGAAAAAATCTGATTTATGAGCAAGATGATTTTACTAATCCTAATGGATTAATTTCCTAATTGTAAATCCTGTTGTTTCGTTCGACTAATTTACATAGATTTATGCACTCGCTACGTTCCTTAACACGATCACTGATAGCGTCGGTACACGTACTTGCAGATCGCTCTCTGTGTTTTCAGCATGTTTTCAGCCATGAAAGTGTTAGTCTAGAACTCTCTTTCGGAACAATCAAATTCTTAACATATAATCATATAATACATTGTCTGGTCTTGTTTCTGATATTATTATTTAGTTATAAATCTTATTTATTTATTTATTTGATGGAAAACCAGTAGGTTTTATACACAGAGTTACAAATTGATAGATACCAGTAAGCATATCGAAGGTTTTCACGGGTAGCTATCAAAATAGTAAAATTAAGACTATGAACTTAAGTGACTAAACCTACACGTATCACATTATGTGTTTTTGAGTTACAATATTTTTAATCAATACAATTTTCATCATCGTTATAATACTTGAATAACGACCTCTGTGGCATGGCGGGCGAACGTCTGTCTGTGTCATCAAATAAATGTGGAAAATTGTTTGGCTAGTGTATAATACCCATAACACGAGCTCAGCTTAGCTTGGGGTTAGAGAATGCTGTGTGCATTGTCCAGCATAGGTTATAACTTAGCCCAGTCAATTTCTTATTATTTCAATTAATTGCAGGTAGAAGAAGAAGTACTAGAATCTCTGGTATGGTCAACAGACAGTCCGCTCTGGGAGCAACTGAAAAAAACTCCCGTGCCCGCATCAGCTGATGTCTACGTCCACGAGTCGCCGATGAGAAAAACACCGTATCAGATATCTGCGGTCCACGGAGGTGTCGAGAGATTCGTTATGCCCGTGGATCAGGCGAAGAAACAGCTGTTCAAAGATCCGGCTATTAAGCCTGGGCAATCGTTGTTAGGTAAGTTACAAACGATATCAATATACGACATGACGACCTCTGTGGCGCGGTGGGCGAAGGTGTGCCTGCGACGCAGGAGATTGCGGGTTCGATTCCCGCCTCGGAACAAATGTGTGTACGATCTGCAGTCATTTTTTAAGAGTGGTTTCTGGTAATTTTCTATGTATAATAAAAAAATATCTCTATATATTTGAGATTAATATATTGATTTTGTAAATACATACCAATCAGGCGATGTGGTCGCTCAGCGACAAAGGCTTTTGTTGTATGGAGAAATAAAAACATTTATTTGTTTCTAATTTTATTTTGATTTGATAAACAGAAGCACTCCGAGTTGACAAACTGAATGTGACGTCACAAAAAATGGACAGCCTTTGTACACCTGAAAATGAGTGCAGTTTTATTTTCTTTTTTTACCTTATCAATTTGAAAATTTGTGGGGTGTTATATTTTTTTCTTTAAAAAAAATTATCTATGCATATACCATTATACTATTTTTAAGTGTAACAATGCCTCTTCCACAGTTACAACGCACGTGGTAAAACACGAGCCGTCGAACCTGGCGACCATCACGCCATGCTCTTCGAGCGGTGAGCTCGTCACCACCACTCCCAACACTACGCCGAAGAAGGCGAACAACTCGCTCTTTCTCTTCTTTAGAAAGGTCAGTGTACTTTTTTATACAACGCTAGTTTTTGCAGGCGGCATAGCACAATTTTTTTTTCGACATTAAATAAATAATGCTGGACAACTCACACAGCATCATCCAGATCCAAGCTAAATAGAGCTGGTGTTATAGAAAGAAAGATTTTTTTTTATTTATGTTGTGATTATTTATGTTGTATTGATGTATGTTGTAGATAATGATATACTTAATACAATTAAAATATATATATACATTTTTATTATACATAAAAAAAACCCCCAGAACGCCCAGAACAAATATCTGCAGATTGTGTGTTAACAGAAAATGCTTAACGATTTGCGGCAAATTTCTTTTTCGCTAGTTTTATTCGTTGAAGAATGCAGATAAAACTGAAAACTATTATATAATTTGAATCTCGTGACAACTCGAAACGATCAACATCTACTGACATCCAAAATATTTCAGTTCTACAGCCTAGCAGTAGTCCGTATGAACGACCTCTGCACCCGGCTGCGACTGACGGAAGACCAAGAACTAAAACGAAAGATCTGGACGTGTCTGGAACATTCCATCATGCACCAGACGCAGTTGCTACGCGACCGCCATCTCGACCAGATACTCATGTGCGCCGTCTATGTTATTTGTAAGGTGAGTTCATAGACCAGAATTCGAAGCGAAATATCTGGACGTGTTAAGTTATACAGGTTTCGTATTCGATTAATCAAAGCATCAAACGAAGTCGGGCTTCGGGTGCAAGTGTCATTGAAAATACCCGTGATTGTTCTTCGATTCAAAAGTTAGAAGTAGAAGAAAGACTAGATGAGGCTCACACCGAGTAAGGAGACATGTACCCAGCCGTTCGTTTAGACTGCCTCTTGGTATTTAAGAATTAGTAGGCTGATGATAATGATGACGAAAAATTAGAACAGATTTGGTGGTCATGATTTTGACCACTTTCAAAGGGAAACATGCTCTTCCAGTACATGCAAATTTCATTGTTTTACAACATTTTAGTTCACGTGTAAACCATTAGATAATCTGTTCCAGGTATCGCACAACCCAACCAATCAAGTAGAGAGGACGTTTGCCGAAATCATGAGATGCTACAGACAGCGCCCCCTGGCGGACAATCATGTTTACAGATCAGTTTTGATCAATTCCGAAGAAAGTGAGATCTTGTTTACTGAACAGCCTTAACTATTCAGCTTGACATGACGGTACAAAGCGGAGATGTGAACTGTGCCTCGCAAGTTGGCGTTACATTCCTTCATAAGTGTGTATTATTTAAAAAAAAACCAGGGACCTAGATATATACTATTCGAATACAAAAAACATGATATGGTGGAAATATGCTCGAATTACAACTCATTTTGGTAGTAAGTTTGTATGTCATATCATCATCCACAGGCCTCTTAAGACACATCTCTACTCTTATTGCGGACACGCAAGTATTACACGCAGTAGAGATCTGTCTTAAGAGGCTTGGTGGAGCCCGGCCCTTACGCCCATTCTTCTGCTTGCTTTACCCAGCATCCTGCAGTCTTTCGCAGTGTATTACCTCGCCACAGTACCGTCCTCCATAATAAAGTCCGTTCATAATCTTTATAAAGTGTGACATTGGTTTTTAATATGTTTTTAGATCCACCTGAAAGAGGCGATCTCATCAACTTCTACAATCAAGTGTATGTGCAGTGTATGCAGAGTTTTGCACTCAGATTCACTGGGAGGAATCGAGACGTAAGTACGAGATCTAGAGAGAATAAAAAGTAATCGCCTTCTTCATTACCAGTCTAGAGGTGCCTTGTAAGATCGACACCAAACATTTTAGATTACAACGATCAAGTCCTTTTTGTCGCTCTTTATGCGGTCGTAGGTCCTGTCAATATCGACGTTTCACGACCCATGTGACGCGGTGGGCGCTAAAGTCCGTCTGCGACGCAAGAGGTAGCAAGTTCGATTCCCGCCTTTGGACAAATCTTTGTACGATCTGAAAACATTTGTTCCGGGTGATTTGAGTATTTATATTATAAAACTAGTGGTCCGCTCCTACTTCGCACGGGTATTTTCTATAGCCTATGTTCATCAGGGATGTAGGATTCTTAAGGTGAAAGAGTTTTTTAAATTGGTTCAGTAGTTTCGGAGCCTAAGTAATTCAAACAAACAAACAAATGTTTTCTCTTTCTATAATATTAGTTTAGATAAAAATACGCCACCGCCATATAACTAGCTGGGAAGACAAAGATCCATAACGTCACTGTTACTGTTCAAAATATCTGTTAGTAGAAGCTTGGCTGTTTGTTTGTGCAGGAATGCGGTCTGTCCCCGTTACCGGCGGGGCGCGGCGACGCGGCCTACTCGCCGCTCGGCCAGCGCGTGTCGGAGCGCCACCAGCTGTACGTGAAGCCGCTGACAACGCCGCCGCCGGCGTCCCACCACCTCACATACCGGTTCAGTCGCAGTCCTGCTAAGGTAACCTGTCTTACTTGAGTTGGTAATACTGCTATCGGCATTGATGTCTCGGAAAGTGTATTGCGCAATATCCCTTGCCTAAGTTAACACTTTCATTGCCCATAACACACCTAGCAAGGGGTTTCTTGACTAGGGTAAGTTTTATTAAAAATGACATTTGGGTGTAGACTCAAATGTAATTTTTTATCTACATAAAACAACTGTTCCCGAGCGAAAGTCTTAGACTGTAAAGGGTTTCGCTGGGGAACGCGGCGTTCGGAACAATAAGCGGATATAAATGTTTTATATAAATCGTATTATCTTAGTTAATATTGTTGTATTTAAAAAACAGAGCTTTAAAAATTTTGTACAAAGATTTCGGATTTTCTTTCGTCTAAGATCAAAGACAATTTTCTATCTATTTAAGATAGAAAATTGTTTATTGCACACTTTAATAAAATATATAAACACTGAATACAAGAAGTAGAGGGAAGTGCTACAAAATGCGTAGCACTTTCCTCTTTATACTAGTCTAGTAAAACCACTGTCGCTAAACCCACGCTACAATGACATCTTTGTTTTCATTGGTTAATGATCTCCCCTAAAACTACCATAAAGGAAAGGAATGAATGAATATTGACATACATTCATTTATGATCATTTAAGGGAGATGAAGCTAATAGGAATAACAAGATACTGAAATATTTCTCAATCGAGCGACGCCGCCTTGTTTTCTTTGTTCATAAGCACGATTTGAGAAGGTTTGTGTTTAACCAGCAGCATTATTATTATTCGAAGAAAAATATTTAATTTAGTCCCAAAAATACATACGGACTTTTACATACTAGAGTTAAAACATGAGCTATATTATATCTGGTTTTTTGTGTCTTAGCCTGTATCCAATTATTTTGTTTATTAAAATTGTTCGTAAAAAAGTACTTATCCATGTAGTTTGGTTTCTGAGGAGGGTATTATGCATAATGGCATTCGGAACGACTTGCACTCATCTTATAATTTTCCCCTAGGACCTCCACGCAATAAACACACTGGTGTCGTGCGAGGTGACCGGCATAAAGCGGACCACCGACACCAACGACATCGTGGTGAAGCGCTCGCGCTACGGCGGCGTCGGCGTCGCCAGGAAACTGCAGGGGCTTATGAGCGATCGACAGGCTATTTAGCAGGTACAGTTAGAACTTAGGGTTGGTGTTCTTAGAAATATTATCGGCGAACTAGCAGTTTCGTCAAAAAAAAAAATGAAAAAAAATCGTGAAAACTTCTGTCAAAAACGTGAATTAATTGAGTTGCTCGGATTGAGATTGGCGCAGGGCTGTGTGTGACCCTGACGTTACCCAGCCGTGGGGAAACTCAGGTTACGGCTGATGATGTCCGATTTATTTTCCGAAGAATAGCATTGCATACTAGATATATGGTACTAGACATTTTCACCCAGCTTCATCTGGCCCTAATGGAGCACAGTTTGTTATAGGCACTGATATATATTATAATACACCCAGAAAAAAAAACTGGAGATTATACAAATATTTGTCCTACGGCAGGAATTGAACCCGCAACCTTCTGTGTCACAGGTGGGACATACGCCAACTACGCGACAGGGCGGCCATTCAAGTTCTTTTTTTTTTGTCTATTGGATAGGCGTATTGACTAATAATATCTATCTAACGTCTAATGTATAGAAATAATCTAATGTATGGAACGAATGCCTTGGGGTAGTCGAATACGCCTATCCATAGGCAAGCTGATCCGACCATCAGACCAAAAAATCCATCGTGACGCCCCAAATGGTGGCTTCGGGTGCCCACGGCCCAAAGCTGTAAAGGGGAGGGTATTTGTGGCCAAATGTTCAAGAAATCGCCTTGTCCAAATTAAATAAATGGATCCGTTTCGAGAACTACTACGGGGCAGACAGACACACAAACTGACTCGTGAAACTTAATAAAACACTCCTCTTGTTGTCTCTGGGGTAAACGATGCCTCTGAAATTTTTATTTGTTTTATTTATTCCAGATCTTGCAAGGGCTCACCATGCAAAATGTTTTTGGAATATTCCAGAGTTAACTCGAAGGCCGGCCCGTGAAGGTATTTTGGAATTCAAGTCAAACTGATTTACTTTAGTCAATCTATTGTCATTTCACTTTATACCAAAAATAGCTTATAGCTCTCTAGACAAATCAAATGAACACTTGACTAAAATTGTGTATTGTAATCATTATAAGTTCTGTCCTCAATCTGACATATTCCTACAATTGGTGCTATTGATTAGCGAGTGAATCTAACATGCTCAATTAAAGACTTGTAAGAGCAGACTATTCATAAAAGAAGCATATTGATCTCATTTCTTATTTATGTTGAATGTATAGTATTGATATGCCATAACTTGGGAGTTACATTGTTAGGGTTAAGGTCATTTGCGACTGGCACGTACAGCCAGTGTACAGAGACCCTTAGTTTATTTAGAAGGCTGTGTTGCAATTTGCAATGAAGTTTCAATTTAAGGGGCAATGTGTGTTCTTATGAACATATTTATTTATTCTTAAGCATACTTATTCTTTATTGTTGCGTTATTCTTTAGTTATAAGCTGAGTTAGCATTCATAACATAATTCAAAGATGACCTACATTAATATACAGGGTGTTATAAAATTAGTGCACAATATGAAGGTATTTTTGAAACTAGCGTCTCGGCTTCGCACGGGTAGATTAATACATAGTTAAAATATATTAATATATAGCCTATGATTCGCAAATAACGTAGCTTTCTATTGGTAAAAGAATTTTTAAAATTTGTTTCGGTGATCCAGAGATTACACTCCTACAACCTCACAAACTTTGCCTCTATAATATTAGTTAATATTGATTTGATGTATTAGTCATAGATCGCGTTGTGTCGCCGTCGGGTGGGGTGAGAAGGGGAAGTGCGCATCAAAGAGGTCGCCATGTATGGGATGGCTTAATACAAGAGATACAAGAGGCATTGCTTGTAAGAAAATTGAAAAAAGCTACAAAAAGTATCGTTTTCGGCGTAGATTGCTCTCTGAATATTAATCTGTGGCAGCGGATGACTAACCTTCAGTATTGGACACTAATTTGAAAACACCCTGTAGATAAAATTTGATGTGTGCCACGCTATCTAAGTAAAGAGACTACTCGGTTCTAGATTCCAATTTATTTTTGTTAACAAAGGCTTTTAGAAAGAAAACTTCAACAACACTTAATTGCACAATTACAGCGAAAAAGGTTCAAATTGTTCGAAAACTCACGAGACGAGCTTCAAAACTTTTTTGTTTTCTGCTAATAAACGATGTTACTATTGTCGTAAAATATTTACCACTAATATTTATTATGTATCTCTCCCTTTGTTTAGAAATAAATATAACTAGAATCGACTTTGTAAAGTGACTAGGTGTTTAGTCAAAATAATTAAATTCATTTAAGAGCAATGTCCTCATTTTAGTTACTCGTATTTTGTCTTATTTGCTTCCATTAATTGTATTTTATTCCTAGCGCGTAAGTGATCAGAAGTTATAAATCAATTTTGTTTTTATGTGTAAATCAAAATTGAATGATTGTATATTTCGGACTAAACCATTTTATCATGTATTGTAGTTTTTACACTAGGCTAATAAAAGATTGTACTCTATATTTTTGTTTATTTTCACCTTATTTCATACATACAATAGACGAGTACACGATCGAATGCTACAAACTTCCTAAAACTATAACTACAATATACTTCTAGGATGTCTTAAATATGCCGTATGCTAGTTTCGAATTCTAAGACGTCTAAATGTCAGAATTCGAAACATAAGTATAAGTATTACATATATTATACAATGTCCAGCAGTGGACAGATATAGGCTGATGATAAATCAATCGGGCGGGGCTCCCTTTGCAGACTATTGTCTATGGCCACTGTGTGCATATGCATTTCCCTACACATATAATAAACATAATAACCTTAGTTACTATGTATAGGTAATACTTGTTTACATAATAATATGAAAGCGGTAAATCTAAAGGATAGAGTCTGAAGACAAAGAGAGATCAGAGGCTGCTGACCGGCTGCGCTTCGGCAGCCGCGGGCCGTGTCAGGTGGCGCGCCCCTTGCCTTCCTTGATGGCGATCACGTAGCGCTGCGCCACGCGCTCCGGCGGGGAGTAGCCGTCCGCGTACGACGAGTCCTGGAACAAACGGACATCACCTTGGATACAGATAAGGCCTTAGCAGCTTAAATACAGGTGTTCACTGTTTGGTCCACCCAGTATGTACAGTAAGGAACATCGTCATCCGGCTGAAATTACGATTATGCTTTTCTACGACTAAGTTTTTGAACAGGCATTGTAGGCGACGCGTCTGTTGTTTGAGTAGATATACCTTGTTTACCTTGTACCATGTTTTGTTTTTACTTGTTTGATGATACAGGTACCTTTATTATTTTGATATTTAGTTTTGTATTTGTAATTTATTTACTTATACGCGAACCTCTGCGTAGGGCAAGCACCACGCGCTTTTCTAATCCAGTAAATTCCAGTCGCCTTTGACCGAGAGCGCACGCGAATGTTTGCCTCTCTCGGTTCATCACTCTTTTGCTTGTCCCTATTCCCTCCAGAAATTATTAAGCAAGTGGTATTCGTCCATCCCGTGATCCTGCTGCTTGAGCTAACTAAGCTCAGAAAAACTGTCATGTTGCATGGAAACCATCACTTCAGATGTAAAAGTGATGTCGCCAATTAACGTGTGACGAACCCGCCATGGGTTGAGGCAACATGGTAAGCAAGGTAGCTGAGCTGTGTTTTGTTAACTTGTCGTACTTTGCGACTTTGGTGTAGGTAGAGTAAATGTAGACTCTATCAATATTTTCCAAGGGTGTCGCCAGCCGCTGCCATTTTGGGAGCTGTTGATATATGGAGGATAGAAAAAACAAGATTCGCCAAGTGCGAGTGTAACTCGCGCGCCGAGGGTTTCAAACATTTGCCAATTATTTGGACAATCAATTTTCTGAAATATTTTAAAAAGTATGAAACTTACAGAAATTTCAAAAAGTGTTTTAAAAAGGCCAAAACGATACCTTTCATTTGATACCCCACATGGGTAGGTACCCCCTTTTGAAAAAAAATCCCCTTTTTTGACCATTTTTCAAAAACTATTATTATTACAGACTTCTCTATATTTTTCCTGTAAAATATAGATTGATATCTACAAACGCCTAATACATTGTACATGGATCGGTCTGCAATCTTCGGAGCTAGGGGGGGGGGAATGGTCAATTTTTCGTCTTTTTTTGAAATATTTCAAAAAGTATGAAACTCACAGAAATTTCAAAAAGTGTTTTGAAATGGTCAAAACGATACCTTTTATTTGATACCCCACATAGGTAGGTACCCCCCCTTTTGAAAAAAAATTCCACCCCTTTTTGACCATTTTTCAAAAACTATTATTATTACAGACTTCTCTATATTTTTCCTGTAAAATATAGATTGATATCTACAAACGCTTAATACATTGTACATGGATCGGTCTGCAATCTTCGGAGCTAGGGGGGGGGGAATGGTCAATTTTTCGTCTTTTTTTGAAATATTTCAAAAAGTATGAAACTTACAGAAATTCCAAAAAGTGTTTTGATATGGTCAAAACGATACCTTTCATTTGATACCCCACATAGGTAGGTACCCCCCCTTTTGAAAAAAAATTCCCCCCCTTTTTGACCATTTTTCAAAAACTATTATTATTACAGACTTCTCTATATTTTTCCTGTAAAATATAGATCGATATCTACAAACGCCTAGTACATTGTACGTAGATCGGTCTGCAATCTTCGGAGATAGGGGGGGGGGAAAGGTAAATTTTTCGACTATTTTTGAAATATTTCAAAAAGTATGAAACTTACAGAAATTTCAAAAAGTGTTTTGAAATGGTCAAAACGATACCTTTCATTTGATACCCCACATAGGCAGGTACCCCTCCTTTTGAAAAAAAATTCCCCCCCTTTTTGACCATTTTTCAAAAACTATTATTATTACAGACTTCTCTATATTTTTCCTGTAAAATATAGATTGATATCTACAAACGCCTCATACATTGTACGTGGATCGGTCTGCAATCTTCGGAGATAGGGGGGGGGGAAAGGTCAATTTTTCGTCTTTTTTTGAAATATTTCAAAAAGTATGAAACTTACAGAAATTTCAAAAAGTGTTTTGAAATGGTCAAAACGATACCTTTCATTTGATATCCCATTTGGGTAGGTACCCCTACTTTTGAAAAAAAAATCCCCTCCTTTTTGACCATTTTTTAAAAACTATTATTATTACCGACTTCTCTATATTTTTCCTGTAAAATATAGATCGATGTCTACAAACGCCTAGTACATTGTACATGGATCGGTCTGCAATCTTCGGAGCTAGGGGGGGGGGAATGGTCAATTTTTCGTCTTTTTTTGAAATATTTCAAAAAGTAGGAAACTTACAGAAATTTCAAAAAGTGTTTTGAAATGGTCAAAACAATACCTTTCATTTGATACCCCACATAGGTAGGTACCCCCCCTTTTGAAAAAAAATTCTCCCCCTTTTTGACCATTTTTCAAAAACTATTATTATTACAGACTTCTCTATATTTTTCCTGTAAAATATAGATTGATATCTACAAACGCCTAATACATTGTACGTGGATCGGTGTGCAATCTTCGGAGATAGGGGGGGGGGTATGGTCAATTTTTCGACTTTTTTTGAAATATTTCAAAAAGTATGAAATTTACAGAAATTTCAAAAAGTGTTTTGAAATGTACAAAACGATACCTTTCATTTGATACCCCATTTGTCTTCCTAGGTCTCTTTTGAAATTTCAACATCAAAATTTGTACTGAAAATATTCATTTTCATTTTTCATTTATTTATATATTTTTTTCTTAAAATCAGTAATGGCGCACGAAATGTATCATTATTTCAAATTTCAAGTTAATAGCTGCAGTAGTTACTGAGATATTCAAGAAAGAGCGGGGACGGACAGAGCGAGACCATAAGGGTTTCAAAACCGATGTTTGAAACCCTAATAAAAAATACACATGTAGGTTCAATTGTCCTGTAGCATAGAAATAGAAAGTGCAAGTTAGTCAACTTGTGCCAATGAGCTCTCACCTCGAACAGCACCTCATACGGCTCGTTGGCGCTGGCGGGCAGCCGGTTGACCACGGCGCGGTAGAAGCACGTCGTCTGCGGGTACAGCGCCATCACCACCGCGCCCTTGGGGAACAGAGCCTGCTCGTCCGTGCGGGGGTCGGCGCGCATCAGGGGCAGAGGCACCACGCGCCGCTTGCTGAGCACGTGCCGGTTCTTTTGCTCCTCGTCTATGTCGTCCACTTCGTACTTGCCTTGAGCTGGCAGCCAGCTTACTACCTGTAGCATAGAGAGAGACAGTAAACATTTATGCAAGGAATGCTATTGCAGCTCAAGCCCATTGCGTATCGATCAATGGGGTATTCTGTTCTGAGTTCTGATAGTTTCTCCCAGCCTTACCAGCTTCACTGATTAAAGCGGTTCCCCGAGCGAAACTAGCGCCGCCACCTATTTTATCTTATTATTTCGTTATAAAAAGGTAATTTCAAAATGTTCAATGGGCAGTGTGATAGTTATTATAAGCTTTTTTTAATACCGCGCTAGTAGCGAAGTGGGTCTTTTGTACTTAACAGCTGCTTTTTATAGGTGTAGACAGACTTGTTGCCCGTTTTATGTTGAATTTAAGTTCCTGTTGAACATATTGCTGCCAAGATCTATTTATCTTCGCCAAGCCTTTTTAGCCAGCTTAACGCATTCACTTGCACAAGCTTTAGCGATTCCACCCGGAGGGACGCGCCGTCGCTGCGCTACGTGTCATTCACGAATTGCTTCTGCACTGGGACTCAAAGCCCTTGGGGTTCCTGTTGATCTTTTTTACCTCAGCCAGAATCCAGTTCTCCTCCTTCTCCGAGACTCTCACGAGCGCCGCCACCGCGTCCCCCGCCCGCGCCACATGCCCCGCGTCTGCCGGCACCGCGCCGCACAGCTGGGGCGCGCGCTCGCCCACTCTGCCCACATGCAGAGGCAGTGTCTGAGCCGCTGAGAGGAGCATCTTCATGAGCGCGCCGCAGCCTATGGTCTCTTTGTTGCCGGCGTGGCGAGCCTGAGTAAGACAAGGAATCGACTGATCGGTTTGAGCGATGCAAATCCTTTTGTGTTTTACACTAGTGGAATAATAAATAAGTGAGGCCGCATACCAAGTGTCCTTGGTGTGCGATCTTACGCGCCGTAAATCTGCTATTTACGGCGCGATAAATGTGTCGCGATTTAAATGTGGCGCTACAATTGCTGTAATATAAGTAATTTGTTTGATCTGGCCTCACTTACAGATTGACTGGGGAGAAAGCAGGATCATTTTGCACACATTTATTTATTAGACTCAATAAGTAATTATTTTATTGTGCTGGTAATTCTTTAGTTTATTTTAAAACTTAGTAGATAACTGACTGATATGGATGACTGGGTACTCTATTATGTAAGGTAGAATATCCTGCTATTATTGAGCTAGATGTTTTAATATTGATAAATACAAATACATAAGTATAAGAAATATACCTGGATTCTCCTCTCATTCTTTATGGTTCTTATCTCATAGATGCGCGACAGGGCAGCCCGTAGCAGCCTTTCCTCCTGCTCTGCTGCTGTCAACGCTGCCTTGTAGGTACTCTTTAACTGTGCTTGCTGAAAATCATTGATTTCTAATATTCTTAATTCTGCCTTAGCTTCTCACGCTAATAAATTTTAATTTCCTATTTTATCTATACTTAGGTAGACAACTTTATTAAGAAAGAAAATTGCAATCAAATAATAGTACTAATAAACTGATCCATATTAATACCAATCGGAAGCATGCCCAAGACGCTGGCTGCATTGCCCTGCTGTATGGCGATGATACAGAATGATGCACTGTGCCAGATACTCACCAGCTCTCGGGCCACGCGACTATACTTAAAATATTATAAAGTTTGGACATTGTAGGGGTAATCTCTGGATCTACTGAACCAATTTCAAAAATTCTTTCACCATTAGATAGCTTACTTTACAGGGTGTGGCTATATAGTACATAGGCTGGGTTTTATCCCGGAATTCCCGAGGGAACGGGAACTACGCGGGTGAAACGGCGAGGTGCTGCTAGTCCCGTAAATATACATTATACGGTTATATGTTACTTTTTTTTTTTCTTATTTTTTATTAGTAGAATATTTTAGACAGAGTCAGTCTGTAGCGATGTGGTTATTTATCAGATTACTTGTTGGGAGGAGCCAGATGAATCTTCGTTGCTATGGGGCGAATCCCCAGCCTTTTCTGTTCTCAGTATGTTGTCGATGCATTGCTCGTTGCGTGCCCTCTCTCCTTCAATGTCATACACCAATCTGTGCAGGGATCGCAGGCGTTCCTGAAAATATGTAACCCTATTATTATACCTTCCTAATATTATAAGATGGTATAGACTTAAATACACAGGGTGCACTATAACATGTACTATTCTAAAAAAAATTACTAAGCTGAAAGGGGGTGATCCTGGACCGCGAGGGGATCAACTTGAGAATTTCTATTCTTTTTCATTTAATTTAAATTTTTTATATGTTTCATTATTCATTCTCAGAACTTCACTGTGATTTATGTTGAAATTATAATTTATTGAAGTGAAACGAATCACAAGTGGCATTCTATTTCATATTTAGTACCAAATAATAATAAAATAAGTACATAGGTATGTGTATGTCTCTTTAACTATATGTCTGAGATTATGAAATTAAAAACAGTGATAAGTATTCTTGGTCACTCAGTCCAGCCATAATTCTAATTCTAATTCTAATTCTAAGTGGGGGAACTGGGATCTGCACTGACATCTCGCATAGGAGTGTATTGTGCATTATCCCCCTGCCTAACCAGGCCCTAACCAGCCCAGCTCCTTGAAGTATCGGAGCAGGACTTTTGGTGATTGACAGCTTCGTTTCAGCTTTTCTATGGGTGTGGACAGGTTTGATGTCTCTATGAGACTTTTCAATCCCGTTTTCTGTCTGGCCTCCTCTGTGTTTTCAGTCCAGCCATAAAAACAAAACTTAATATAAGGAACATTTTTAGATTTTCGATAGGAGATAACTTTGCAATGCATCTTTTGTAATGTACACATAACACAAACACAAGCTAAGCTCAGCTTTGGTCGGAGCTAATAGATGATGTGTGGATTATCCAGCATTAGGTATTCATATTTTAATATAAACTGACCTGCACTTGTTGAGCAGCCACATCAGCTGTGAGCGGCATCGCGAAGGTACCGCGAGAGACTCCAGCCCAAATAAATAGTGTGTACCCAACAAACACTCACGAAACACTGCAAAAATAAAATTCAATGAGGACTTCACCAATTTTACAGTTTCTTTAGAATATGATAGATAGCGAAATACAAATACATAAACAGATGATTAGGAATAAATTGAGTAAATTAATGGAATAAGAGAATTTCGCATTTCTAGCAACTTGTATTGTTGTTTTCTTGAACTTACAAATACGATGAGTTTAGACCAAGATATCTTTTGCACCTGATTTGCACCTGTAGACTATGGATAGGATAGGATTAGGACTAGACTAATAAAGAGAATCTATCAACACGGTGTAATAAACAGTTATAAATGCTCTAAGAATAAACATAATCAATGTTTTAATTGGTTTTCATAACGTAAATAACATAAACTATAGTTTGTTAAAATATTAAATAGCTTGATACGCGGGACATTGACGTTGACATACACGCAATGATCACGCGCATGAAGTTCCATATTTTTATTCCGTCAAAGTAAACGTAAGACAATATCATACTTTATTGGTGGGGCGGATTGGTAAACATGGCTCAACGCCTCAACGCAAACCACATAGTTTCAAGATCGTGGACAGATGACAAAGCGGAATCTACCACCAAAGTACCCGAAGGCAAAGGACAGAGACTCATAATTGCTCATGCTGGGACTTCTTCAGGTTTTGTGCATAATAGCCTTCTGGCATTCAAGTCGATGAAGACCACAGAATATAGTGAAGAAATGAATTTCGAAAAATTTAAGATTATGGTTTTTGATACTATTAAATAATTTAAACGAGCCGCATGTGATAATCATGGACAACGCTCCGTACCACTCAGTGCAAAAAAACAAACCGCCGACGTCCAGCAACCGAAAAATGGAACTAATCGCATATCTGCAAAGCAAAGGCATAGAAGCCAACGAGACAATGTTGAAAAATTAATTACTGAAATTAGTTAATATACACAAACCCCGTACGCCAACTTACATTTTAGATGAGATTGCTAAGGAAAAAGGCCATCATTCGTTTGCCACCATATCACTGTCAATATAACGCGATTGAACTGATATGGGCTCACGTCAAAGGTCACGCAGCCAGAAATAATACTAAACCTCCTTTTACGGCAAATAAAATGCTCACATTACTGCACAATGCCTGCGAAAATATCACGCCAGAGGACTGGAAAAAAGTGGTTGATAAGTGGAAAAAAATCATAGATGAAGATTGGGAGCGCGATATTCGATTTGACTTGACAATTTGTCTGATCAAGAGCTAATAATAAATCTACAGGATTGCTCAAGTGAGTCCGAATCTGACTACGATGATGACAGTGACATGAGTTGTGCACCACTTTATTAAATTACGTGTATTAATAAAGTATTAAAACA
Organism: Eupithecia vulgata; assembly: GCA_946478455.1. NCBI lineage: Eukaryota > Metazoa > Arthropoda > Insecta > Lepidoptera > Geometridae > Eupithecia > Eupithecia vulgata. The sequence goes on from OX297875.1 coordinate 14,084,918, forward strand.
TTGACACATGTTTCTTGTTTTATTTTCGTATAATGACAACCATCAACATTTCATTTCAACATCGTTCGTTAATCGATTTTCTCCACCACTATCCCAACTCTAGAAATGTCAATCTACTATGTAATGCCAATGTCCCGCGTTTCAAGCTATCCCTTATATTTTAACCGGCCAAATCTTAACTATTATTTATTTTTCCTATTTTATTTTTAATCCCTTAATAGGAAAATTTTGAGATAAATTATTATTTGAATAAATTAATGTAGAAAAAAATTTAATTTTAAATTTTATTGGGGGAAAAATTTATTAAATAATTTTTTTTTGATAAAATTTTAACAAACTGTAAGAAGTATACTAGGTACGTAGTAAATAACCTGTTTATGGGCATTTTCACAAAAAAGTACACCCCCACTTTTACGCTGTCCCACGTTTTTAAAGTTGAACTATGGGTTTACATGCATGCGTATAATATATGTATTTAAATAAATCGGTCATGTTTATGTTAAATTTGTTTTTTAATTAACTATTATTGTGTAAATAAGCTTAATTATTTAATTATGGACAATTTAGATAGCAGGAGAAGCCATTTTTGACTTGTCCCAGTGCTATTTACCTTCGAACATAGTGAAATTACCAAAAATATTTCCTAGAAAAACGTTGTCAACTTTTTGCATATACGTAGTGGAATATTTTTTTCGTCTCAGGGATTTAAAATTATAATTAATACTCTAACATTACAGGCGTAAAAATCATTTTTGTTCTAACTCAAAAAACTTGTCCCGACCGGACAGGTCAGCACAGTGACGGTCCTAAAGCAAATATTTTTTCTATTTTAATCGTTTTGTTTATTATTAAATGGCAATACTGTCCACAAGGATCGTAGCCGCAATTTAGAATCATTGCGTTTGGTGTATATTCCTACAGTAAAGACGGTGTTTTGCTGGTGTCGGTGGATGGTGCTCATTTCATATGTCAGTTTTAAAGTTATTTTTCTCATTACATATTTGTACCCCAGTATTGAACGAATTGTAATCGTTTTTGGGTGTTATTTGAGGAATGTTTTTAACAGTTAATTTAAACAAAGGTCCTCTTGTTTGGTTAGAATGTGTTTTTTTCTCATCTCATTTGGATAATGTGACGTCCGTTCAGTGACGTTTTGAGCCGTCACATATAGGGCGGACCACCAAAGTCACCAAACTGACTCATAAGGCTAGGTCCACATTACAATGTGTCTTTTCTACTCTTGATCAAACGAAATGTGTGAATAAAATATTCGATAGTAAAATTTCGGTAAAAAAACAAAAAAATATTAGGTAGTAAAAGAGAAAATAATTTACAAACGAAGGATTAGAATTTAAAGTAAACTAAAATAAAAATAGTACATTGCTTTCTAAAATAGCTTCCTTATCGATATTTTTGTCATAATTATATCCGCACTTTTAGTTTGATCAAGTGTAGAAAAAAACATTGTAAAACATTAATTTTCAGGTAGTTTTAACAAACCTCAATATGCCACTTAGTGGCGCTGAAAGGACTCAACGATATAAAGATAGACTGAAGGAAAATCATCCTGAAGAGTTTGAAAGACAGAAAAAAAAGAATTAATTACATTACATTAACAAAATTAATTTAGCCGAAGTAAAGTCTAAGAAGAAAAAAGTTTCAGAACTCACACCAGAAGAAGCGGAAATAAGACGATAAAAGTACCTACATCTTGATTTTTGACATGACTGAAAACAACAAATAAATGTTACTTTAGAAAAATTTGATTTTTATTAAAAAAAATTGTCATTGTAGCCTCACCCTTAGGATTTGAGATGTGTCGGTTTGGTGACTGTCCCAACTTAAATAGGGTTTATTTTACTAATTTATAATTTCATTTTAATTGATACTTTATATTTATTTTTCTTCTCTTATTAAGAACAGTTTGATAAAGAGTATACAATTAATAAATTATAAAACAGGATACTTAACTTAAAATTAAATAGAAAATAATGATCGCAATGGAATCAATGGTCACAAAACGGAATTTAAATCTTAATTTTAAGTCATATTAAATGATTGCTAGGTGAATATGTATTTTTTAAAGCTTCATTATTATATTTGGAACTGATCAAAGTTGAAAATAATGTAATAGTCTCTTTATTATTAAAAATACAGGCATTTTTTAGTGTCACCAAGCTGACCACTATTTTTCTATAGTGTCCTCTTAATAATTGTCTTTTTCATATAAATAACGCAATTTTTCGGAAATAATGTATAATTTTCAGTTCAAAAAACATGTAAAAATATTATGAAAACCTCAATCAACTCAAAAACACAAGTCTATAAAAAAATCTTCATTTATGTAGGGGTGCACTTTTTAGTGAAAATGCCCTTATATAACGTAGGTACGAAGTGGTTTTATTCTCTTTGGTTTTCTTTTTCTCTTGTGTTTTGCCTTGTTTTTCCAATTTCCAAAAACAAAACCACCACAGATATAAAAGATGTTTTTATTTATAATCACATTAATCACAGATGTACTAGGGATGTGTTTATTAATTTTGTTAAATTATACTGTCTTATTGAGGTCTTATTGTAAAGTAAAAACAACCAACCAAAACCAAACCACAGACCAAACCAACCAATACCCTTCAACTTCTTAAAGATTAGAACATTAACAATTAGCTTCAACTTCTTGCGGCGGCGTGGCGGTCTTCAGTTTTTAGGGTCCCGTACCTCAAAAGGAACCCTTATGGGATCACTTTGTTGTCCGTCTGTCCGTCTGGGTCTTATAGCACAAGTAAAGGGAAAAATCCGAAAACCGTAAAGCCAGCGTCTTGGGGACGCTGCGGTTTAGTATAGATATGGATCAATTGAGCTACCTGTAGATTGTTTACAACAGACTGCGGTTAGATCAATTGTTTCAATTGTAAATATTAGGTCTAATTAGTTATATTTCTTTTTTGATAAAAAAATTATAAACAAATACAATTTAAATAGGTAATCTGATGGCGTCGCACGCGAGCTCGTCGGACGATTCGTGAGCTCGTCGAACGTTTCGTGAGCTCGTCGGAGCGGGCGGCGGCGGCGGCGACGGGCGCGCGCAGACACTGCCTGCATGCAGCGCAGGGGGCCAATTCTGAGTATCACGTGATATTTATCGAGTGATACGCAGTATCACGGGATAAAATATCAAGTGATAAGTATCAATTCTTCGATAATATATCGAGTTCCGCCAAAAACGGCATTCTCGTGCACTCTTCGATATTTCTAGCATAGACAATTTTATTTCGTTATGTCATGTCATTACATATTTGAATGTCAAAGTTCCACACTTCACGAATGTCAATGTATGGTTATTGTTTCGTCAGTAATTCCAACTTTATCTGAATCTAGAAATTTTAGCAATACCATCAAAATTTTAAACTGTATGTATGTTCATTAATTTCACATTTTTTTATTTGAAGATAGCATAATCTAAATTAGTATTGTTTGTCAAAGATGTATACGGTTATAATAGCTGACGAACGACATCTGCTGTGTAGGGATAGCCGTGCGCAGCAGGCGAAAGTAATCTAGTCAGCAGGCAACACCGTTTACAATGTTTACAATAATTTTGTTCGGGCACACCAAAGGAAATGGAAAAATAGAATTTTGACCCCAGAAATTATACTCAACGTAAATAATAATGATGCAAAAAGCTATTTTATCTAATAAGTACCTATTCAATAACTAGAGGAATTTGTATTGCATATTGCACTATTAATCTTTGACTTGAGTTGAGAAACAAGCACCACCACGTAATTGTTTCAAACATCAGACAAAACAAGCAGAGACTAAAGACCGTGTGCGACAGAGAGATAATGAATGATGTTCTTCTTTCACTCTTCGATAATGCGAACGAGTGCCTAGGACCACTCGTTGCATATCGAGCAACTTATCGAAGAAAAGCCCTCGATAAATATCGAATAGCAGATGTTGAGAATACGCTTGTTTGATTCGAAGCAATCACTCGATATTTTGACAGTTGTTGCCATATTTATCGAGTAGATATATTGCGAGAATTGCCTTCCAGGTGGCGCACGGGCAACGCTGCGAACCGTACCTACTGCATTTCAATCCGAAAATGCGTGTGATACCTACTAATTAAAAAATCATTACCTACTTAATAAATATCTTTATTCTAAATAATTCACAGAAAAGTACTTGCGTCTACTATGACAGGTTCCGAATTCTTTATAATTGAATTTTATTGTAATTATAATTTTTGTTTTTAATTGATAATTAATTGCAGCCGCCATCTTGGATTTATATTTTGACAGCAGTATTGTAGTGAACCTAGGTAGGATACCTACCTACATCATGCATACGAGAAGGCGACCGTGGCCCGCTCACATACAACTAGCGATGTCTCAAATAGGACGCATTCGGCGCGGTTCACGGAAGACTTCGGGTACGCTCGGTCGCCACCTACGAGACGCCAAAGAACCGGTACCACCGAGCGAGCATATAAAAGGTGGAGCACGCATTGAATCTTCAGTTAGTTATGGACCACTTTATACTATACTTATAAATCTGTGCTAGGGACATAGAGTATATTATTATGCTAGGGATCTTCTGACGGTATGCGGCCTTTCGGTGCGCCACCTCTTAAGATCTGGTAGGCTAAAAGGCACGGAGGGTTAGTCGGTACATCACGCCGGCCCTTGGCAAGTACTTATGTATGTAGCTTAGCTAGGCTAACTCCTACGTACGTACCTACCTACAGAGGTACAGATTGATTTATGTAAAGACACGTCGATATAGGTACACAAGCGTACCTACTCACTACTGCGATATAAATTAATACACAGTTAAAACTTAATTTACTTTTTACTCCTAAAATAAGTAGTAAGCAGATAGAACCCTTCTACAGTATCGACTTTTTTTTTTTAATGCTGGACAATTCACACAGCATTATCTAGCCCCAAGGTAAGCAGAGCTAGATAACTGATATACATAATATAATACAATACATAGATAGATCTTTTTTATTATATATAGAAAACGACCAGAACACCCTGAACAAATGTCTGCAGATCGTACACACATTTGTCCCGAGGCGGGAATCGAACCCGCAACCTTCTGCGTCGCAGGCAGATCTTCGCTCACCGCGCCACATCGGTCGTCAAAAGTCGTTTAAAGTTTAAACATCCATCTGGATTTACAAAATATAAGTTCACGATATTATTATGATCGATTACACGGACTCATTATTATGATCGATCACACGGACTCATTATTATGATCGATCACACGGACTCATTATTCGATAACAATATAATTATCAAAATATTAAAAAATATAAAATAATATTTAAAAATATAAAATTCTTACTTTAATTTAAAATACGCTCCGGTTATGATGAAGCCAAGTTCACACATCCGTATACAATGCAATAGGAACGATCGGGGCATTTTTCAAAAAATAAAATTACACATGCTCGTCTAGACGCGACTTAGACAATTTAACCCGCTGCGACTACCGCTACCATATAGGTACTACTTAGTTTATGACCGCTACTAACAACACAGCGAAAACCCCTTAGAAGTCTCGTAGGCGGAGTAGGTATATGTGAGTGTGCCGTTTCGAGCGTTTGTAGGTAGTTTCCAAACTGTCTATATGTGTACTGTACCTACTGTGACTGCGTCCAGCGTTTTCGCCATGTTCATGTTTAATGCACACCATTTTTACGGCACTATGGACACTTAAACATTGAAAAAAGATTTTTTATTTTTTTAGATGTTTATTTGCATTTTAGAACCTTGTTGACTTACATGGCAGCTGTTAATTACCTACATACATATTTGTGTTTATCTAAAGTTTGTTCAGCTTAGTTTAATGTACCTATCTATTGGTCATGGTCCTTGCAACAGCAGAATACCATTAAGTTATTTATCTCTATCAAGTGTCTGCCGCTGACAAGCAAAGTTGTTGATCTGGGGCTGCCCCATTAAATTTCAATAAAACAACCAAAAAGAATCAAACTATTATAATTTCGTTTAAAAAAAGTGTAGTCCAGCACCCCTTTGACACCTTTTATCTTGTCTGCTGAATTCCCGTGGGTTGATCAGTAGCCTCGGTCACGGCGAAGGTCTTCAACAGATGGCGCATTTCCTCCAACATTAGATTCTGGTGGACTTCTTCGGGGTAAACATAGTAACAGGAAAATCTGTGAAAGGTAGCTACAAGCTTGCTACAAGCTTATGTAGACAGGCCTGCCTACGTAAGTACACAAGACTAAGTAGGTACTACTACCGGTTAGCGCCCACAGCACACTAAAGTTGGTCTCACAGATGTACTAGGGATGTTGGTCTAAAAATATTAATGATGAGTGAGAATAAACTTACGTGTAAACTAATGTATACGATAAGTTTCAACCATTTTATTTCTTCATTTTGATCCATTGTGTAAGACAAGAACAGGAAACATACTTCTCTCGTCCCTACTTCCCTCCGATGCTACGAGGGTTTACTGATTATTCTATGAAGATTTAGCAAGGGAGCAGGATTAAGTAGGTATGTATCATTCATAATGTTTTGTAGAGTTTAATACATTGAGAAAAAATATTTTTTAAAGTTTGTTTTCAAATTTTTAAACCATGATCTTTTGATCTTTTCTAGGTACGAAACATAGACTAGATGGGTCCTCAGCACGTGTGCTGCCACGATTGTGTCTACTCACTTCCTCAAAAGAGGCTCTCACCTCTCACTCACTTTTCTTAATCGTGCGTGGGGGGCACAATTGAGCGCCTCGTGAGGTGCTTCTCGTCCCAGAAGAGTGCTAATTTTATCCCGCTTGCTCGCGTGTCGCGCCCCGTGAGCGAACGGGATACAACCAATACGTACGAGGCATGGACTCTGTAATTGTGCTCTCTGTATCCCGCTCACTCCAGTGGCGCGCTTCGCGAGCAAACGGGACACCGATAGCACGATTTTCCGAAGCGCGCCTCGGCTGAACTCGGCTCGCACTGTGCGAGTCTTACTTAGAGGAAGAATCAAGAATCACTAAGGTGCGAGTAGTGCTGTGTACTGAGTAACTACGTGCGGCAGCCAAAGATCCTACGTTCCGTAGGGTATACTAGAATCAGCATAGCATACTCGCACACACATTCGTGCCTCTCCTCATTCGTGCTATCACAGTCTGCTGCCTCTTTCAGCCAACGAAGGCATCGCGAGTGCCTTGCCAAAAATAATTGTGCGATCCATCACTTTAGACTAGTAAGTTGCGTAAGTAGAGACCCCCAAAGAGAATATAACGCTACGCTAAAAAGAGGCGGAACTTAGAACATAGAGTTCGGAAGAGATCTAGATCTTTTAGTGACAACATTACAAACCAATTATATTAATTAGCATAGACATAGAATTTTTTCACCACGTGTTAATTAGAGACCCCTTTCCAACAGTAAATGAAATCTCCTTATATGAAAATTACTTCAGTTGGCGACATTGATCCGAAAATAGAGAAATAAAATATAATTATACCATTTATACCAAGTTTATACCTAAACGCACGACCTTACATGCACGTGTGGCCGCTGTACCGTGTTCCGTCAATGAAAAAAGAGATCCCATTCTGTGTGTGTGTGTTCCGTAGTGTTTCGTCATTTTTTAGGGGTTCAAACATCGGTTTTGAAACCCTTATGGTCTCGCTCGGTCCGTCCCCGCTCTTTCTTGAATATCTCAGTAACTATTATACTGCAGCTATTAACTTGAAATTTAAAATGATGGTACATTTCGTACGCCATTACTGATTCCAAAAAAAATATATAAATAAATGAAAAATGAAAATGAATAATTTCAGTACAAATTTTGATTTCAAAAGAGACTTAGGAAGGCAAATGGGGTATCAAATGAAAGGTATAGCTTTGTACATTTCAAAACACTTTTTGAAATTTCTGTAAGTTTCATACTTTTTGAAATATTTAAAAAAAAGTTGAAAAATTTACCATTCTCCCCCCCCCCCCCCTATCTCCGAAGATTGCAGACCGATTCATGTACAATGTATTAGGCGTTTGTAGATATCAATCTATATTTTACAGGAAAAATATAGAGAAGTCTGTAATAATAATAGTTTTTGAAAAATGATCAAAAAGGGGGATTTTTTTTTCAAAAGGGGGTACCTTACCTACCCATGTGGCGTATCAAATGAAAGGTATCGTTTCGGCCTTTTTAAAACACTTTTTGAAATTTCTGTAAGTTTCATACTTTTTAAAATATTTCAGAAAATTGATTGTCCAAATAATTGGCAAATATTTGAAACCCTCGGCGCGCGAGTTACACTCGCACTTGGCGGATCTTGTACAATATATTATGTATAACAGGTGGCCGGGTATAATAGGTGGCCGGGCTATAACAAGTAACTATATGTTTGGTTCTCTTACTATTTTCTTAACTTTATATTATCTATGTGGAAGGTAATTTGATTATCAATTAACAAAACACAGACAATTTAACCTGTTGTGCAAGCAAAACACAATAAAAGTCTATCAAAGTGTAAGTCTTCTAAAAACACTTTTCAGATTCTGATTGGGAGGAATAAATAGATGATTGAAAAGTATCAGCGGAGTTGCCATCCAAGCATTAGGCATTATTAACTACCTACCTACTTTATATAATATGGTAATTTATTCGGCGATTATCCCAAAATAAAAACTTCAGTCTTACCCATTACCTAGCCAAATGCCTTTTATTGGAATGCACTTAGATGTCTTGTCACAAGAAATACAAAATAAGAAATATCGGCGAAAGAAGCGAGCCGAAATAAACACGTTTTTCCCATAAGAGGGTCTAAAGAGTCACAATATTACAAATAAGCTTATTCTAGTGAGATGATGAACCAAGAGATATGATATAACATAGGTAAGTCTCAGTCAGGGCGCTTCTCATTCTCTTGTTACAGTGAGACAAGACAAGTTTTAATACAAACAAGGGTTCTGGCTACCCCTCTAAGCCGGCACCCGGGGGGCAAGGCAAGCGCAATGACCTTCTAAATCTGACACTGGGTGAGAAATGAAATGAACGTGTGCGTTTTTGACCTTCTGGCCAAACCGAGTCAAATGTAGAATGTAGATGGGGGCCGAACCACGGTATTTTTTCTATTTTATATGATGGCAACATGGTATTTGATTTGTACTTTTGTTTAATGTCTGTGGCTAAGGCAATCATACACACAACAACGGAACGTAGGATCCTAGATCTTTGCAACAACCACAGAAAATTTTAAATATGGCAACACCAATGGTTGTTTGGTTGGATTGTTTGGTTGATGTCGGATTATTTACGCGATAATTATCTGCAAATATCGCGAAATAGCAATGATGATTATGAAAATAAGACACGTAAAGTGAAACACAGTGCAGAAATGTGTTTAGTGTAAATTATATTTCATAAGTAGGTCACTAACATAACGGATTTGGTTACCGGTACGTCAAAGTACAAATTCTTTTCTCTTCGTTCGTACAAATCTAACTTTCGACTTATCTTTGATCCGGTACATTTATTTACAGATAGCGAAAATTGTGATTGTTAGTGCAAAATTTCGCAGTGGACATTCATACGAAATGGCAGAGAACGATGACTATTTGGATTCCATGGACAATAATCATTTGGAAGGAACCAATGGTTCTCTCAATATGACCGATAACAGTCTTGGGGTATGTTACATGTTGTTAATCTACGAAGCTGGCGTTGCTATCAACTAAATCATTTCTAAAATACACAGAATTAACATAAACAAACTTGTTTTGTTTTACTATTATAAAACTGTAACTGCCTAACATCTGAGTTCACTGCCACCAAGTCATTTTGTTATAGGCAAAAATGCACGAAAAAGAAAATAAATATGCAATATCCCTGCGTAATAGCGCTGTAGGTACATAATTTTGTTTACTTTAACCACTGCAGATGATATTTTTTTGGATTACATGTCTTACAGTAAGGGATGCTTATTTGCATTCACCAGACACCATACTCAAATGTCATATCTACTGGTTAGTTCTACTGTAGTATTTGCAAAAGCATGTATTTAAATCACATATATTTTCTATATACAATTGGATATGTTAAAACTATGGAGCTTAATTTATACCTAATTTAGATTATGAAAGTATTGTCATTGGTGAAAGCTAAAAACTGTTAGCATGATTGTGTCTGCATGTACGAACAAGCGAAGCTTGTGCTCACATGAGAAAAACGTGGCTGTTTCATCTAGACTTAAGCTTGTCGCACACCCGAAAAGCACCACCCCAGCGTAGCACTATAATGTGCATTCGAATATGGTCCTTATACTGTTAAAATTTAGATCTATTTTGCATTGATGGCACCTAATGACAGACAGCCTGCGGCCCACTCGTTTGAAGCTTGTGGAAAGCCATTTTGTCACTGTTCAAATGTATCTTATGATGAATGATTAGATCCCATATTGGTATGCACATTTTTGAGCTTGGTGGTATCTCAGATCTGCGACAACCTTAAAAGTACACAAGAGTGTTTTATCAAATAAGCCACAAGAACATTTGCCTTTTTGTTGATCCTTTAAACTTTTGGTTTAACTCATTCATAATATATTAAACAACAAAAAACTATGTGAGAATGGGCATTGCACTTAATTTTTATAATAGGTTGAATAAGAGCCTTGGCATAAGTACCCACTACCCATACAGAAAAATTCTTTAAAAGCAAAAACGAGTCATAAAATTGCCTAAGTAGATCTGTGAATGATTGAAAGTGCTTATGTCAGGCTAGGTTTGCAATATTGCAATGGAGTAGTTGAATGTTGTACTAGATTCGCTATTTAGGCTGGTGTTTACCAAATAACAATTGGACAATTAGCAGGCTTTGTCACATAACTTTGATGTATAAAGTAATGATTGAAAAATATTTTCCAAAATGTCAATTAAAATTGTATTGTCTGATTATCTGTTTGAAAAACACATGCCTAAAATGTGTCAAGCTTTTGATAATAATCAATATGGTGGTTGTGCTGTTCTTATAAGAAATAAATGATGTAGGGTGGTGATGAAGCCGCTGGAGGCGAGGTGCCAGACCTGGCTGCCATTAAAGCCAGAGTCCGCGAGATGGAGGAGGAAGCTGAGAAGCTGAAGCAGATGCAGACTGAAGTTGACAAGCAAATGAGCATGGGCAGCCCACCTGGACTTAGTAAGTTAATAAATAAACTTACACAGCAACATCTAGACCCAAAGAAAGCAGACCTTGTGTTATGATTATTATTCTCATATTAATAATGTTATCAAGAATGAATGAAGACTTAAATTAACATAAAGAAAATCTTATATTTAATTAACAAATAAACAGTACAAAAGACAGCCTTATCATATCACAATATTTCTCCTAGGCAACCTTCAAGGTCACTCAGGAAAGAGGGTTCTTTCTTTGTCTTCTAAAACTAAATCTGGCTGCTCAATTATAACTGACTTTTCAAATTGAGTAAACCACTCTTACTAAGGCCTACATTGGCTCAAGCTTGCCCAGTCATCGATCTATGCTTAAAGCATTACTCAAGAATTGATCGATGATTGAGCAAGCTTTCATAATACTGTGTTTTAAGAAGCCTGTGGACGGATGTGATATAGATAAGGCTCAATCCACACTAGGAACAGCGGCCGGCAGAGGTGCGGCGAGCACTTTCAGTGTCGTCCAGTACATAAAAGACCTGATTGCTTAACATTTCTATACCCCGCATCAAAAAAAATATACAAATACGCGCACGGTGCCTGGGACCGAAAGTTCGTGTCCTTTTTTTCTATAATTTTGATAAGAAAGCCTTACTCAGAATATCCCTTAGTAATTAATAATAAAACATTATTACTAAGGAATGTATTCGCAAGAAATAAACCAATGTTATAGAAAATATTTGCTTTATTAGTAACTTACAGTCATTTAAAACAGTCACTGAAAAAATGCTTCATTTTCTTAGGAGCTACAAAAACTTTAACATTAACGTAGTTTTTCTCAAACAAACATAAAAATTCAATCTTTAAGATAAAAACACGGGGAACATTATAAAAATCTTATATGTATATAAAACCCATTACTTACCCAAAACTGTAACACCTATACTCGCGTCGGTCCCTGGCACCGATCGACGCCGTGTCCTGCGACATGCGCTATTCGCACCAACGCTCACGTCGCACTGAATTGAAGATGGCGACGAATCATGCAGCTACTATAGGAAGCTCCCTGCGCTAGAGTAGTCCTAACGTGAAAAAAACACTGGAAAGTAATTTATCGGTCTGACAGACCAAAGCGCGGGTATTAGCGGTTAAAAAGGTTTGCGGCTGCCCGAGGCCTCGCGCAGCCACGCGCGTCTGGTCAACGGTCCAACGGCGTCGCTGCTATCCCGGTTTGGATTGAGCTTGGCCGCCCTTTCCCGTTATCACTCAAAACGATGAACATCTCTTTTTAACCTTTATTTTTGTACAACAGCAAGTCCTCTAAATATGTCGATCGAGGAGAAAATCGAAGCCGACAACAGATCAGTGTATGTCGGCAACGTGGACTACGGGGCCACGGCCGAGGAGCTGGAGCAACACTTCCATGGCTGCGGCTCAATCAATAGGTGATTGGCACTCGTATTTTATAAGTTAATTCTGGAAAACTGCGTGCAACACTGCAGACACCATGTAGTTTAAAATATTTATCTAAAATGCATGTCCACGTCCTCAAAAACGAATATGACTTAAGGTATCTTAGGGCTCTTTCCTGTCATGCCCGCACGCGAATCTGGTCCGCATGCGGGCCACTCGAAACGTATAATTTCATAATGTTTTTCTATCACGTGGGCCACACGCACCCGGAAAGTGTATATTGGCTGGAGAAATTATAGGTATCATGTGACCCGCACGCGGATCAGATCCGAGTGCAGGCGTGACAGGAAAGAACCCTAAGTTTAATATGACAGCACGAGCGGGTGGAAATCCAAATGACAGGAAGATCCGAGCCCTTATATCAACCTGAGACCAAACGAGCCCCTCCTTCCACTTAGATCCACAGTCTTGATCCACATGTAGATCCGAGGATACTTTTTTTTCCTCTTCAATCCACCTATGAGGGGATCTAAAATTACTATTTCTTTTCTATTCCACTTGAATCCACAATCAAGAGGATCTAAAATTACAATTTTTTTTCTGTTCCACTTGAATCCACAATGAAGGGGATCTAAAAATATTTAATATATTTCTATGCCACTTCGATCCACAGTGGGATCTAGGTGGAAGGAGGGCTAAAAAAGAATAAAAAAAATATATTGTTCATTAAAAAATTCGCTCCTTGCACGGGCAAGGAGCGAATTTTTTGAAACGTATAATTTCATAATGTTTTTCTATCACGTGGGCCACACGCACCCGGAAAGTGTATATTGGCTGGAGAAATTATAGGTATCATGTGACCCGCACGCGGATCAGATCCGAGTGCAGGCGTGACAGGAAAGAACCCTAAGTTTAATATGACAGCACGAGCGGGTGGAAATCCAAATGACAGGAAGATCCGAGCCCTTATATCAACCTGAGACCAAACGAGCCCCTCCTTCCACTTAGATCCACAGTCTTGATCCACATGTAGATCCGAGGATACTTTTTTTTCCTCTTCAATCCACCTATGAGGGGATCTAAAATTACTATTTCTTTTCTATTCCACTTGAATCCACAATCAAGAGGATCTAAAATTACAATTTTTTTTCTGTTCCACTTGAATCCACAATGAAGGGGATCTAAAAATATTTAATATATTTCTATGCCACTTCGATCCACAGTGGGATCTAGGTGGAAGGAGGGCTAAAAAAGAATAAAAAAAATATATTGTTCATTAAAAAATTCGCTCCTTGCCCGTGGTCCCGTTGACTGGACCACGGAAAAACTTTTTTTCCGTAGTCCAGTTAACTGTACCACGGAAGATTCTTTCATTCCGTGGTCCAGTTCATTGGATAACTGGACCACCGATAAAAAATATCTTCGCTGGTACAGTTAACTGGACCACTCATTTTGTGTGATTATGTGTAAGGAATTGCATAAGATAAGAACAAATGGACACTTATATCAAATTTGACACCTAATGTTAAAATTGACAGTTAATGTCAAAATGACAGCTAATGTCAAAAATTTTGAAAAGTCGGAGTACTAAGTAATTCATTAATAAATTAAAAACCTCAGCTACTTGTCCAAATTGACAGCTTACATCAAAATTGACAGTTATTGTCAAAAATTGGTATATATATATAAATAAAAAAGAATTGAATTGACAGCAAATCACAAAAATCTTGGCTCAAGTTAAAGGCAATAACAGAATTTTCATTTTTTGACAGCTGTCAAAACTAAAACTGTCATATCTCGGAAACTACTCATGCCAGACTTGTCGTTCCTGTCACAAATTTAAGGTAACAACAGGACCTACATTTTCAATGACAGCTTCCAGAACTAAAACTGTCATATCTCGCAAACTACTCATGCCAATTCTAGTATTGTATATGTGCGCGAGCTGCAAGCAGCTCGCGTCTTTTGTTTTTAGTTGTATTTCATTATTCATTTATTTATTTTTTATTTTTAAATTTATAGTTTTCCTTTTCATATCCTACGTGTTTGATTTAGTCGAAATTGATATCCAAGAGAGAATTTTGCGATTAGAAAATGTCAGCCATCTTGGATTTGGAAATTGACATCTTTTTTGTAACCTACGAGTTTGAGTTAATCGAAAACGATACCCATATAATTAGTGTGTGCAGTCACACAGCAAGGCTCGCTTCGCTCGCCCCATAACACAAGCTCTGCTTAGCTTGGGGCTAGATAATGCTGTGTGAATTGTCCAGCATTATTTATTTATTATTTTAATTAGGGGGAAAAGTATCCAATGATCCACCAGTGGATTTAAGAGGAAACAAAAGTATCCAATGATCCACCAGTAGATTTAAGAGGAAACCAAAGTATCCAATGATCCACCAGTGGATTTAAGGGGAAACAAAAGTATCTAATGATCCACCAGTGGATTAAAGAGGAAAAAAAAGTATCCTCGGATCTATATGTGGATCAAGACTGTGGATCTAAGTGGAAGGAGGGAAACGAGCGGAATTTTTAGAGTTGTGTTCACTTTAAATGCGTACTTTCAACAGACATGATGATGTGGCACAAACAGGACTTTAGTATAAGAAACTTATTCTCGCGATTCGTTCGCTACTTGTTCAGTGATAAGAAGTTATAGGTCACGTCTTATCCAGGAGCGAGTAGCGTAGTAATACATATTTTATTGAAAGGCTAGACCTAAAACCTAAAAGTATACCAAATTTCAGACCATTTCCGTTAAGTTGTTGTAGCGTAATTGAGTAACTAACATCCATCCATCCAAACTTTCATATTTATAAATACATTAGTGCGTTTCCTTTACTTTGACACTAAAAGAAATTTATTGTATGTTTCAGGGTTACAATATTGTGTAATAAGTTCGACGGTCATCCCAAAGGCTTCGCGTACATTGAGTTCGGCGACAAGGACAGCGTTCAGACAGCCATGGCTATGGACGAGTCATTATTTAGAGGCCGCCAAATAAAGGTAAGATCTCACAATTTAATGACTCAAGAAAATAATATCATTCTATTTTCTGTAGATATAAGCAAAGACGTACAGCGTACTTGATAGACACAGCCATCAGGAAGGTGAGATAGGTTAGATAAGAAAATGCATCTCCAAGTGGGTAAGAAGAGGAATATAAATGGCTTTGGCTTGGGTAGGGCCCTAATTATACTAAATTAATCGCTTTATCATAAAACCACGCACATAGAGACCACGCACGTGTCTCTCGCTTTAATTTGCAAGAAAATGTAGGTATGTGATATCGTCCACTGCCTGCAACCAACGAACGCGCTCAAGATTAGGTTTTTGCTATTATAGTGTTTAACTCGCACTGGGGCAATTTTCTACGAAAGTTTACAAGGTTAATGACGACATTGCGTGCGTTGATCGGATATGGCACCGATGCAGCTCAACGCTCACGCGGTACATTTATACCAGTGACCCACGTTGTCAAAAATACCCACGAAGCTAATATGCGCTGTGTGGCCGTACACATCTTGCGTGGCGGTCGGTGGGACAGCAGCTGTACACTAATATCGTCTCAAAATGACACATTTTGGCATTTTACCTTTGATGAAAGAAATTTCGGTTGGAGTAATCCAAAGTCAATATTAAATGAGCTTTTTCATTAATTACATTATGTCTTTCCCCACGTAATTCGTAAAATATCGGTCGGACAAAACCGACCCCCGTAAAGGCTGATGCAATTATTATTGTTGATGAATTGTGTTTGTCGTCTGGTCGTCGGACTCTTAAAAATTCTGGTAAATATTGATTACCTAACATTGCAAATAAATTTCCAGGTGATGCCAAAACGCACGAACAAGCCCGGCCTGTCGTCCACGAACCGGCCGCCGCGGACGATGCGCGGGCGCGGGCGCGGCTCGTTCCGCGGGTACTCGCCCTACTACTCCGGCTACCGGCCCCCGCGCCGCGGCAGGTACAATCCATACTAACCCGCCGGCTCACACCACTCTACCACTTCCCATCATCTGTACACTAGATACGACCTGACGCACGGGGACGTGACTCGCCTAGTATCACAGCGCAGCAGCGCCTCTGTACTACGAACTTCGATTAGTTAATACATTTTGCTACGTACAGCCATATCTTTGTACCGTACGCGAGATAGTCAGACGCTAGTCTCGAGTACCGTCGCGATGCTTAGGTCACAGGTCCCAAGATCTGTATTGACCCTGTTTGTATGTTAAAGGAAACGGTGCACTGCCTCTATCGAACAGAGTGTTAAAAAAGTCAAATTTAAACATAAAATAATAATGTTTTACGAAATTGGCAGCATAAATGAAAATTTCCGATATGAATGCGCGTTTTCTTGCGTTTCGTTTTAAGCCACGTTAGGCTGCGACGGAAGGAAATGCAAAAAAAAAGCTTTTATTAACGAATAGATGAAAAAACTAAGGAAAACCGTAAGAAGTGAATTCGCGTTTTCGTGCGTTGGCTTCGTTCGTAGACCACTGAAGTTAGCTGTGATTGTAGGCACTAACGCTCTTGGTCAGGTTCTGTACGGAAACCTTGAGTTTTGTTTGTAGTGTAGAGTAAAGGATTGTTCAGTCAAGTTGTCAGTTTGTCTTGCTGTGCAGTGCAATATCAAAGTTAGTAGGCCTGCAAGTTTGAGTGTACTGGGCGAGCGATCTATCGCGTAATCTGTTTCTTTGCCAACAGCTAACTTCAACGAGTTATATGGGGAGAACTGTACCTGGCGATTGTGTCCTTTCTTTAACATATTGCAGACTCACTGCGTAGTAAACACAAAGTTTGCGAGGGATACTGAATCTGCCTAAACTTTGTAGGACCTTGTTTTGTTTACTACATAGTCTGTATGCACTTGTCTAGATAGAATGAATGTAAGGGACTTCCTTGCCAATACCTCTGGCGTTTACTGAAGTGGACACGTGACCAAGGGCCGTCTCTCACCAAATACCGCGTTTCAGTGGTGGTGATTTTGATTATACAATTTTATTTTCACTAAATTTGTTAGTTAATGAAGTCTGCCATCGTTAGTATGGCACATTGACCTCGCAAGCTTCAGGGTTTGCAGAGCGCAATGTTATTTTATCCAATGACCAACGTCGCCGTTCGGCCGCGGACGCCGCTCCAGTAGGCGCCAAAACAACTCACTTTTAGCTATCTGATCTGGGTATAAAAATCTCGATTATTTACCTATCTTAGTTTCGTTTGGAATTCTGACATAAAAGTACACAATAATGAAATGCATACTTTTTTACTCAGCTTACCGATATGCCGAAAGTTTGTTTGATCTGTGTAGATGCAGAGACATAGTATTCAATACCTTGAAAATGTATTTTGGTATGCATGAGTCTTGACTTAGCTGTTGTAAAAATTGTTGTCTAAACTTACTATAAAAATAGGTTTACTATAAAAATATTTATAATCACTGGAGTGTGATAAATAAAGTTTTTACAATTAAAAAAATATGTATTTTCAATCCATAGCCTCCTTCGTATTTGTCTGAACTAAAGTCCGGTTGCTGAGCAGGGAGAAATTCAAATAACATACAACTCTATGAAATTAAAATAAATCTAGCCGTGTAAATCTTCCTGCTTCGCGTCCGGAACATTCGCACGGTAAAACTTTGCATGCCAGAACTTCCCAAAGTAGTGGGTGGGTTATTCTGATTTCCTCTCAGTTTCTATATGTTGCTTTCTTACGTAGATGATGGCCGATTTAAGTTGTAAGCTTTATCTTTTATTTGGTCTTATTTTTATTTGCCTTTATATCGCATCTTGGATAACACCATTAGAAGTCTGATAGAAGAACCATATTTAGCATGGGTGTTTCTTGATCACTATATACACACCTCTGATAATTATATACGTACACATGTTAATGGAAATAAATGGTTAACATTGTGGCTTGTTTCCAGAGGGTACAGACGCGGTATGTACTTCCCGTACTGAGGGGCTAAGGGCGACGTGCCCCGACAGTGCAAGTGCATAACTGTGTAGACTAATAGTGATGTGGTGAACTTGCCAAAACTGACCAGCCTTAGCTTATCCCACTATCTGTGGCAGGGTGTTAACCTACGGTTAAATGACCTCTTGTTGATTTTACCGTGTCGGCTACACGCCTTTAAATCCATAGGCTCGTGTTATCATAGTAGATCATAATGGATTCTAGTATTTTGAACAGACTAAAAAGGCACCACAAAGATTCTTTGAAAGTTTTGTAGGTAGGTAAGTTTTTGAAGTATGTGCTATGTGGGTGTGGTTCCTCTTTAATACAGAGAAAAACAGACCGATTAACATATTTTATTGAGTAAAAGCTATGAAAGAAGATCCACACACAAAATAATACCGTTTTAATCTCTTTCAGCATTAGCAGTTTATTCCATGTGAGTCTTTTGGGTGGTGAATTACTTGCATCACATTGTTCTGTAACTTACATACTGATAGTGATTGTGACATGTGAATATGAGATAAGTGTTATCCGTGTGATGTTGACTTGATGTTAGAATGATAGAAATAAGTATTTTACCCATCTGATTTGGTGAATTATACAATATACATAACATAGAATTTTTTGATGAATGAGTTGAGCTGGTTACTATAGGACATAAGGTGATTTTCCATGTAATATATTTAATTCCATTCTGGAGTTAGGGTCCTAATTATTGCGCAAGTAAACCCTTGCTTAACATGAGCTCTCTTAACTTATTAATAAACACTGTAACTACGAAATTGGTTCTGTCTGTGCAATTTTTATAAGTAAGATGATAATAGTCATAGCAAAGAAATGTAATTTCCGCGTCTAGCTAGTTTTAAAAGCCTAGCTAGTCAAATAAAATTCTCTAGAACTACTAGAAACAAGGAATAAGAGGACATGTAATGTTATGATTACTTTTAAGACTTAGGTTAGATTAATGAGATTTTGAAGAAACTTCCCATCTAGATGTAACGCTGATAATGATATCTCAACGTAAGCTGGTTACAAGAATATACTTAAATTGCGGCGCCATAAGCTCGAAAACTTATGCACTAACCATTAAGACCTAACTTATAGCAGTGACTGCTTCAGTCATATATACAGATTCTAGCTTCAATGCAGTAAAGTTCATATCAAGTCTCACGTCACTCTGTGTTGTCTTGTCTTGTAGAAAAAAAACCAGCTGAAATAGATTTTATTGCGTTGGGGTTGGAATCTTGTATATATTTATGTGCATAACTCAGAACAAACAGCGGCATGTGTCCTTTAATTAACTGGCAATACATACGGCCCTATATAGATTTCGTACTCCAAGCATTCAAGGCCCTGAGTTTCCTGAGGAATTTGGTACTTACAACGCTTCTACCGTGCTGACATGAACCTATGCAGATCCATACTGAAATGGAATGTTCGTGACGTTTCATTCTGCTAATATCAGAACTCAGGGCCACAATTATTACGGGTATAGAGCGAGTGAAACAGATTTCTTTCAACGGTTTGTTCAGTGTGAAAAGTCCAGGTCCTAAGCTGCTAGAAGTGACACCCCAATAAAACGCTTGTTTTCAGTAACGTAGAAACCACCTGGCGTAATATCTTGAGTTGAGTCGTTAAATGCATATCTACTTTCGCAGAAATGTCAACTCATGTTGCACAAACAGAACTTTTGTAAAAGGTGTCTTAGAAGTAAATTCGTACACAGAAAGTTTGTTGCAGCCTCACGCCGCGTATTACACTTCTGTACTACTATAGCAAATAAACGAGGCGAGCGCCTGACGTGACGTGACCCTCAGCTCGCTTCAAAATGCGAGTTTCGGCCAACAGGTGAAATAAAAACGTATTTATTTCTGAGACACCCCGTAGGAAGCGTCTCATTTTACGCAAACAACTCAAATAATTAATCACGTTACAGCTTCAGCCGCAGCAGGATGAAATTGAAAATACTGAATCGTGTTAAATAAAGTATTATATTATCTGTGGCAACCAAATCTAGATGGCGCCACTTAGTTAATCTTAGGATAAAAGTTTGTACGAGACATGGAGACTTAGGATGAGTTTACAATGGGTTTGGTAAGTCTACAATTATAACATAAGGTGAATAACAAAAACGATTTTTATGCTTTTATTTTTATATCCTACAAGAACCAAAACAGATAACAGCTCTAAATCAACGCTTATTCCCAGTAGTTCTGAGCTGTAGTTCTGTACACCAAAATATATTATGATTGCAAAAATGTCAGGCAAAGAAATACAGCGAATGACAATGACAAAAGTTTGAGTTCTGTACAGAACTATGGGGAATAAGCGAAATCAAAAGGTATGAATAATATCGATGCTAGTGCGTGAAATTATGTTTTTAGTATTGTAAGTATGAAAAGGCAGTTATTTCTTGTTACAATTTGTACCCGAAGATATTTGGTTAAAAAATAACATACCAATACGAAAAGATTTCTAATGAATTAAATTGAAGAAAATGATGATAATCTAAGAAATAATATTAAGAATTCAGTTGTAGTTTTATTTGTTCTCACCTTTTCATATTCTTATTCGGTATAGTACCTATCTACCTGTAACTGAATATATGGTACGTTTGGTCTGAACAGGAAAGAGCACCATGATGGAATAGTTAAAATATTTAGTATAGTCAAGTAGGCTAGGCGCAAGCCTTAGCCTTATTTTAGCTCTAGTGGTTACCGCTGCATGCTCGATTTATTTCTGTGCGTGGCAGTGGGAGCCATTCTGGAAAAGTATGGAATGCGTTTTATTATAAACTAGCTTCTGCCCGCGGCTTCGCACGGATATTTTCTACAAATTTAGTCTTGATCTATTCATAATTAAGATTAGATTTAGTTAGGTACCTCTGATAAAGATAAAAGGTAAATTTTCATCTTCATCGTAACTAAATAAAATTTCCATTTCACAAACTTTCGGCTTTATAATACTAGTAAGTACCTATCGATAATGCTCATCCTTTTTACGGCTACTCACGAAGAGGTTAGAAGCTAGGTCACTCATGCATGGGTAACAAAGGGCATTGAAGTCGATGGCAAGCAACCTGCGTTTTGCAGACCATTTTGCCTCTGCCGTCACATCTCAAGAACTCCAAACGCTCCAAAATATGAGTACACCTACACCAGGCAAGTCTTTAGGTGAATAAGGCTTACTCGGTCATAAACCTATGGTTGAGTGATGTTTATACCACAGAAATGCGTAACTCAGGCATAGATCTTTAATTGAGGTACCTAAGCTTTTCTGATACGGATCGAAGACTGATCAAGTGTTACAGCAGGAGGATACCTAGTGTCTCGGTAGATGGGGTTAGAGTAGGTAGGAGGTACAGTTTGAACACTTTATTAAGTCGCATCGGCAAAACTGTACAATTACTTGGGCCAGCTAACTAGCTTCGATAACAGGCAGGACAAAGGAAGGGAAACTTTCATTTGACACTGAAGCGCAAACACTTCGATATGTGCACCCTAACCGACACGGTGCAGGTGTGTCTTACACAATTTAACCAGAGGTGTGTAGACATGGTCGCTGACTGTATCACAAAAGTCCATGCTCAGATCTGCCAGAGAGTAACGGAGCGTACAGATCGTTCACCGTAAGATGCCTTGTATGAAATTACATACAATGCTTCTTACGGACGGTCTACGGTAGCATCCTTTATTGACGACCTCCGTGGCGCGGTGGGCGAAGGTCTGCCTGCGACGCAGGAGGTTGTGGGTTCGATTCCCGCCTCGCAACAAATGTGTGTACGATCTGCAGACATTTGTTCAGTTCAGGGTGTTCTGGTTGTTTTCTATGTATAATAAAAAACATCTATCTATGTATTGTACTGTATTACGTATATCAGTTATCTAGTACCCATAACACAAGCTCTGCTTAGCTTGGGGCTAGATAATAATGCTGTGTGAATTGTCCAGCATTATTATTGTTATTATCCTTAGGCTTTCGGCGAATTGATCGCGTTAGGAATACGATGGATGCTACGTTTTCTGACATGACAGTATTGTGTGCGTTACCCCAGCGACAATGTAGACTCGGATCAAGATGAATATATATAGAAAAATCAGAGCGCTATGCCCTGTGTGTGAATGAGCCCCAAAAGTTAAATTTGTGCGCAATAAGGCCGACGTGGAAGTCAACCGCCAGGGTCACTATAATGTACGGCCGAATAATGTACACCCTGATAATCCGTGTCATGGCTTCCAATTTTAATAGGTTTTGACACGAATTATCAGGGTGTACATCACACTCAATTCAGCTAATGTGCGACACGCTAGGACCCAGACTCCCAGAAGAAAGCCGCGAGCTAGGACGGCCACGAAAGCGCGCTGGGGCGAGACGACCTTAACGCCTTCCTTAGGTTGATGGGAAATCGCTTAAACGCACTGAGACCGAAATCTTTCCCGATTTCGGGGAGGCCCTTGCCCAGCTGTGGAATAATCAGGATCATAAAAAAAGGATAACGCTCAGCGCTGCTCCACTTAAAAACACAGACCAATCAGAGATGAAAGATTTCGGGGAGGCCCTTGCCCAGCTGTGGAATAATCAGGCTCATAAAAAAAGGATAACGCTCAGCGCTGCTCCACATAAATACACAGACCAATCAGAGATACTACGTTTAAAAAAATGTTTTATGTAGTTGCGGCTACTCCCCGCTAGATGACTTTGAAACAAAGCTACATTCATCCACTTACCGTCTGAGACTTACCGTTACATGTATTTCAACTTCTTGTAGATGGCGCCACTTGTTTTTAGCCACGACTGTCGGTGTCGTACGTTTATGTAACATAATCTTCGAAAATCTTAGACAACCCGCTCGAAAATAGATAAAGAATTAGATTTTGACGGGGGTACAAGGGAGACTCCAAGATCCTGTCTCCCAAGCCAACCTAACCTGCACGTGGTGATTGTTTTTGTTTTCTGTATATATGTTTTTTTTGTAATTATTTGGTCTGCAATAAAGTATATGTGTAGTGTATTGTGGTGTACCCTGCTAGATAACGAACTAGGCTCCGGTGAAAATATCAACATTCTTCATAATTTGATAACTCATATTTTACAATTATTTTCCATTACTTGACACTGGCAGAAAAGAGTCCAACCAGACTCATTTTGCCATTATCAAAGAATCATCATCTAGATTTCACGAACTAAGATTTAATAAAATTGTAATGCTGTACATGAAATTATGGCGTTATTGTCAGTAATTTATAATTTTTAGATATAAAATGAGTAAATGAATGAATTCTTTATTATGTAATGGCAACGTGTCTGGTTAGTTAGAGAATTCTGCCAGTGTCAAGTAATGGATAATAATTATGAATTTTATGGGATAACAAATTATGAAGATTGTATAATATTTTCGCTAGAGCCTAGATCGATCCAGCAGGGGGTTATCCACGTGCAGCTTAGGTTGGCTTGGGAGACGAAATGTTAGTCTCCCTTTTACCCCATCACTAAATGAGCAGGTCCTTGCTCTGAGAGCAGGGGGCCAATTCTGAGTATCACGTGATATTTATCGAGTGATACGCAGTATCACGGGATAAAATATCAAGTGATAAGTATCAATTCTTCGATAATATATCGAGTTCCGCCAAAAACGGCATTCTCGTGCACTCTTCGATATTTCTAGCATAGACAATTTTATTTCGTTATGTCATGTCATTACATATTTGAATGTCAAAGTTCCACACTTCACGAATGTCAATGTATGGTTATTGTTTCGTCAGTAATTCCAACTTTATCTGAATCTAGAAATTTTAGCAATACCATCAAAATTTTAAACTGTATGTATGTTCATTAATTTCACATTTTTTTATTTGAAGATAGCATAATCTAAATTAGTATTGTTTGTCAAAGATGTATACGGTTATAATAGCTGACGAACGACATCTGCTGTGTAGGGATAGCCGTGCGCAGCAGGCGAAAGTAATCTAGTCAGCAGGCAACACCGTTTACAATGTTTACAATAATTTTGTTCGGGCACACCAAAGGAAATGGAAAAATAGAATTTTGACCCCAGAAATTATACTCAACGTAAATAATAATGATGCAAAAAGCTATTTTATCTAATAAGTACCTATTCAATAACTAGAGGAATTTGTATTGCATATTGCACTATTAATCTTTGACTTGAGTTGAGAAACAAGCACCACCACGTAATTGTTTCAAACATCAGACAAAACAAGCAGAGACTAAAGACCGTGTGCGACAGAGAGATAATGAATGATGTTCTTCTTTCACTCTTCGATAATGCGAACGAGTGCCTAGGACCACTCGTTGCATATCGAGCAACTTATCGAAGAAAAGCCCTCGATAAATATCGAATAGCAGATGTTGAGAATACGCTTGTTTGATTCGAAGCAATCACTCGATATTTTGACAGTTGTTGCCATATTTATCGAGTAGATATATTGCGAGAATTGCCTTCCGGTCCAAGTCAAACTCACTTTGACAGTAAAATTTAAATGACGGATCCATTCCATTTTTAGGGTTCCGTACTCAACGTGTGAAAACGGGACTATATTACTAAGCCTCCGCTGCTGTGTGACCTGTCCGTTTGCGGGCAGTTGAAATTTTCACAGAATAGGTACCTTTTTTTTGTTGATATATTGAAATTTTGACAGGATGTAAATCAATTGCCTATATAAGAACAACCAATTACATAAAATAAATTGAATGGTCGGGTGCGATCAATATTTAATACTTGGATTCCGCGTCATGGCAGCTTTTAGCTATTTTCAATTTAAAAAATATATGTTTGTTATGGTTCCTTTCGCGAAATAGTTATGAACGATGGTACGAAACCCTCCATGTGCGAGTCGACTCTCACTTGACTGGTCTTTATGGTTTTGTTTTGTGTTTGTGGTGGTGAAATTCGCTGAAAACAGTTTTGTTTGTATAATTTTCATTGCTATTTCCTAAAAAACCCTACTAAATTTAACCATGTCGGCCATAGGGCCCCAATTCTACGAATTCATAAAGAAACTGGATGAGAATAACTGTAAACTTCCAACAAGTGTAACTTCAAGAGCCTTTCAGCCAGAGTTCGAGTTCAATGTAACTATTCCGTATTTTGATAAACTGTTTTATAATAGTTCCTCATTAACTTTTCTTATTCATTTATCGATATAAACCTACAGAATTCTACCTGCTACCTGTGTAACGGATACTACGGACCCAGTTTCGGCGAACCAGTTTGTGTAACCTGCCATGAGTTTCTATACCCCGATATACCTCATCACCTGCCGAACTCCTACGTGCTCAGTGAGAAAACGGACGATGGAGATTCCGGGAACGATGAGCCTTCTGTTGGTGAGCTGTTGTACAATGATCGGAGATTGACTCGGGCGTTGCAGCAGCAAGGAGTGCCTAATTGGGCCTTCAGGGTAAGTTAATCACTATTACAGAGGTAGTCCATAAAAAATCTGTTAGTGCCTCCTGGATTATGCCTAATTTAAATCCTGAAATGCACTAGCGACTGGCCGTGATGTAGCGTACCATTGTGGCAGGCCATACTTCGATTTTTACAAAATAGGGATGCACTGCCTTGCGGCCAGACATCAGCCTAATATAAATAATGTTGAACTATTCATTATGTTAAGATGCCTAAGGAACTATTATAGTGTTAACATTAGCGGATTAGTCAATCAAAAATCATTATTTAAAGTTGTACAGACTAGTCATTTTTAAACGAGAAATGAAACTCAAAGGCACCAACTACAGCTTATGAAAGTCTCATCATCTTTCTTTGTATCCACATTTGTGTCCAAAACAACCAACTATGGAAAAAGGAACTTGTTAGTGAGCACAATTACTGTCAAATGACTTTATAGAATCCACTAGTCTTCTTGTTTACAAAAATGTGAAGCAAATATGTGTTTGTAAAAAGCCAGTTTGCTAGCCTTGTTGTTTTGCAAATTCGTATTCATTTAGCGCTTTCTAAGATAGTTTTGTATTCTGAAAGTCTTTATGAACAGAGAAGAATTTTAATATGCCATTTCAAATGTTCAAAACTGCATGGAGCGGCATGGAAGTAAACATTATTAGAGTAGAGTAAAATCTTTAATTAAACAAGTAACTGAGGATAAACTTATAATAAAAGATTGGCTTAGCACATTAGACTATCATAAATCTGAAGAAATTCTACAAACTAGGGGAGGCCTTTGCCCAACAGTGGGACATAATAGGCTAACTGTAACTAACTAGACTACCTATTTTTCTTTCAGTTTAATATACTGTTCTTAGTTTAAAATTACTGTACTAACTTTAAAATTAATGTTCTTTTTAATTTGTTTATAATTGTTATTTTTGCACAACTGTCCATAACAAACTAACCATAATGTTCCAAATTTTCCATGGTTTCTTCGATACAGGCTTAGCCTTGTGAAGAAATCAACAGAAAAATACAATACTAGGTATTAATAGCTGTCTACAAATGACATACTTAATTAGTTGCTTTTCTCTTTTTTGTATGTATTAAATGTTTCTCTTCCTAAAATACCTATCTTGTTTTATACATACTTAGTTAAGGATATGCACCCAATGTAATTACCTTTGTCTCTTGCTGTAATAAATACTTGAAATAAATAAATACTTTTGTCCTCGTAACCAAGCGTAATACCCCTCTGATAGGTAGCCTGTCTAGGGACTGAGTATCCTTTGGAGTGGGGCAGCTCTGAATACACTCTTGAATTGATATTATTATTAGGTTTATAAAGTTAAAGAAACTAGTAGGAATATTTAGTTTAAAACATTCGTTTATTGATAGAAAACTCAGTATAGGATGCGCTGGGTTGCTCAATCACGCCAGAACGGCTTAACGGATCTCGTTGAAATTTGGTACAGAGACAGATTATAGTCTGAAATAGCACATAGGTTATATAGCTGCTATATTATAAATTCGAAAGCAACTCTCTGTCTGTTTTTTTTTCACGCCTAAACGGCTGAACAGATCTCTATAAAATCGTTTTTATTAAAAATCGTGTGTGAAACCGCGATCTGTCTATCTATCTCTATTTATTTATTAATTTATCACAATAATAAAATTACAGATATGCAATGCTTTATTTATGGCACACAATTCACACCACTATTAAGTTCTGGTAGAAACTGTTACAGTTGTTACTGTTATGATGATACTGGTTTATTTTAATTAGACTTAATGCATAAGTAATAATCTCAGTGAACTGTGTTATTTGAGACAAGTAGGTAGTTTATGTCACACAAATCTAAAAAAGTAAATAATATCCTAATTTTAGTTTCAGAATTCATTAGACAGTGAGGCAAGTCCAGAAGATCCTGTAGAAGCCGCAAATGTCCGCGGTGATCGGATGTATGGATCCTCAAACTCCAGAAATTCTGCTGGTGGTTCTAGAGCCCCTGACAGAAACAGTGAGGGTCATAGAGAAGGTCCTAGTGGGAGCCACTCAGCGGGACTAGTAAGTGGCAGCAATGGGGCTGGTCCCAGTTTAAGCCTTGGAGACAGATCTATTGGCCCAAGAGAAGGTGCCTCTTCTAATGAAGGCCAAGGAGATGGTGCTACCGCTAGTGGAAGCCCTAGAGAAGGCCCAAACGGTCACCATCAGGGCGACCACCAAAAAGCTCCCTGCAGTATACCCAAAGTAGCTAGCTGCACCAGGGAAAGTCCTAGTAGACTTCCGAGGGAAGGATTCATCTCTCTTGACGAAGCCAGCGGAAGTGCCAGAGATAGGAGTGCTGGCCCTAGTGCAGCTCCCAAGGAAGGCCCGAGCTACGGACCCAACGAAGGAGCTAGTTTCCGACCCAGGGCCGGCTCTAACAGCGGTGCTAGTGGCCCAAGGGAAGGGGCAAACGGTTCCAACAGTGGCCCTGTACTGAACAGAGTACCCGGCTACAGTTACTACGGAAACCTAGTTCATGGTCTAGATCCAGTTAAAGACAGACCTAATAAACATCCCAATGATGCAGATGACAACGGTTCCAACAGGAACCCAGCAGATGTCTTCAACTACGGCGCAGTCAGAGTCCGTCGTCGCAGGAACCCCAACGACCCTGACGACAGCTCCGATGACAGTCCGATCGACGACCGTCCCGCCCGCGGACCTGATAATTACTACAGTGCGAATGTGAGCTTGTTGAACCGGCGCTATGTGTACGATGATGGGATGGGGCCGGCGGTGCCTGATGACGGAGTGATTCGACCGCTGCCGTCGAGTCTCGCGAGGTCTATAGCGGCCCTGTCTACTCCGCGGCCGGCTGATAACCTGGCGCCGGGGCTGGTCGAGAGTCTTCCTTCTGAAGGTGAGATTCAGATTAGATATCAGATCAAACATCGTGTCCCCTTGAAGAAGGTAGCGCAGTAAAGAATGTGTGTTCCCTTCCAGTGGTGCTCTGCGTGTTCAGCTACCTAGATGACCTGTCCCTGAGCGCGTGCGCGCGTGTGTGTGTGCGCTGGGCGCGGCTGGTGCGCGCGCGCGTGCCGCCGCCGCGCTGGGCCGCCTGCGCGCTGCGTCGCTGGCCGCTATTCAACCCACTAGTAGCTATACTAGACTGGCACAAGGTAAACTATAGATGACCCTTTTTTTGGGACTGGATTAAGCTAAGCTGCGTAATATTTCGAACACAGCCACGTGTGGTATCTACGGAACGTGGCAGACTGTAGCAACGAATAATCTCGATCTGACGCGCGGAATTTTAGAATCAAAACTCCATTCAATTCAAATTTCCCATACTATTTCACGTATTATCAATAAATAAATAAATAATGCTGGACAATTCACACAGCATTATCTAGCCCCAAGTTAAGCAGAGCTTGTGTTATTTATGGGTACTAGATGACTGATTTACAAAGTACAATACAATACATAAATAAATATTTTTTTATTATGCTTAGAAAACTACCAGAACACCCGGAACAAATATCTGCAGATCGTACAAACAATTGACGTCCTCTGGCGCGGTGGGCGAAGGTCCGCCTGCGACGCAGGGTTCGATTCCCGCCTCGGGACAAATGTGTGTACTATATATGCAGACATTTGTATAATAAAAAATATCTATCTATGTATCGTATTAAATTATGTATATCAGTTATCTAGTACCCATAACACAAGCTCTGCTCAGCGTGGGGCTAGATAATGCTGTGTGAATTGTCCAGCATTATTTATTTATTTATATTAATTGTCTAGAGACGGGAATGGAACCCGCAACCTCCTCCGTCGTAGGACCTTCGCCCACCGCGCCACAGAGGTCGTCAATTACCTAAATAAGCTTGCCTGTCCAATTTCTGAACTATATTCAAGTCCTCTTGCAGAAGTACCAGGCGCTGGTGGAGTCCTGCTTCTGCCGGAACTGCGTGGTGCAGATGTGCATGCAGTCGCAGCCGCCGTTCGAGGAGAATGCCTGGCGGCGGAACCGACTGCGCAACGAAATTAAGGTAATATCATAGGAGAACCACCTGAATATCACCACACTAATATTATAAAGAGGAAAGATTTATTTGTGGGTATGAATTGAATAGGTTCCAAAAGTACTGGACCGATATAAAAAAATCTTTTACCTTTAGAACCCTACATTATCCCTGCCCCTAACACGGGGTCGGTTGTCTAGGGTAGAGTAGAGATAAATTACGTCACTTCGTCATCGAATGCGTAAATTGTTTGAAATGCATTCCTTCAGCTTTAATAATGTACGCAATGTAAGGCTATTCTTCTTATTCTTAATTCTATAGTATAGCCTATGTTTATCAGCCCCCTGGTTGAGGAACATAGGCTATACTATAGAATATACCCGTACGTAGCCGGGCGGATAGTACAATACATAGATAGATATTTTTTATTATATATAGAAAACGACCAGAACGTGTGTACGATCTGCAGAAATTTGTTCAGGTCAGGGTCTGAACAAATTTCTGCAGATCGTACACACATTTGTCCCGAGGCGGGAATCGAACCCGCAACCTTCCGCGTCAGACCTTCGCCCACCGCGCCATCGGTCGTCAATCTCAATAAATAAATAAACGTTTGGTTCGACTATTAGTGGAGATCTTTGATTAGAAAGTTCATAATCGTGTTATTCGTGACAGATGCTGCGCAACACACCGCCGGAAGGCTGTGCAGCCTTGCCGCTGGACCCGAAGTGCTGCCACTGGCAAGCCATGGTGACGGGTCCGGTCGGCTCGCCGTATGAAGGAGGTGTCTTCTATCTCTACATACAAGTGCCTTACTCGTGAGTTATCCCTACTAAACCGTTTAAGATGTAAAATGGGCAACATTTGGGTTACATTAAAACATTTTCCGTGATCTTTATAGATAAAGCTTTGAAAAAAATAACTAATAATCTATGGGATACATACAATACAGATCCTCTTCGATTCGAAAATGAAAAAAACTATTTTAAATACCAGAATTGTACAAAGTAGGTAGGTACCATCTGTTTTATTAGTTTTTACCGTTTTTACAATTTTTCTCCTAAAGAAGACTTTTTTTTTTATCACCATATTAAATAGAAGAATACCCAGGGCACCTTCGGCTTATTTTTGCAAAAAAATGTCTTAATTAAGAGATAATCAGCAAAAACTTGATTTTTGAGCTTACGGTACGCCGCTCTGCTCTGTCGTCCCTCACAAAATGGCGTCATAATATCGTCCCCTTAAGGTGCCCCCGAACATCGAAGCTCCCATACAAACGTACTTTTCGATTCATTTGGAAACTACATGCCCTACTGATAGGAAATTTTGCACACATAATCGGATAATAAATAGCTATGTCGGTATCGGCTTGGTTTTTCAAAAAACATAATCATGATTAAATGAGAGCGAAACTAATTTTCCATATTTTAACCACCAAATCGAGTAGTTTTCAAGCGCTTTTATTAGCATGATAAACAACTTTATTCGAAAATCTGACTGGATACCGACATCGTAAATATATTCAATATTAGAAATGAACAATAATATTTAGGAAATCAATCCTTTATACAAAATGAATCGAAAAGTACGAAAAATTATCAAAAAATGGTGAAATTCCTTATAGATTCTGCAACCGCTCGCTCACACGCGGGGGGCTGTAAGACGCGGAGGAGGTGAAATCCCGAAATTAGGCGAGCGACGCCGAAGGGGCCAAGCCGATCGAGAACGACCTGTCGTCGGTCGCACTGTGTGTGATTTGACCTCATTTGCGGACAGCCTCGTTTTATATAAATTTTGAATACAACAAATCATTCAAACAAAACCACGAACACTAATAAACTCCCGTGACCTTATCTAAAACAGTTTTTGAGATATTTTCAACTTGCTAAATTTTACTAAGGGAAAAGTTTCTTTCGGAAATATAAATAAATTAATTTTTTACGAATGATAATGAGAATTCATCAAAAAATCTGTATTTCTAAAGCGATGTAAAATATCCGCACGGGTGTTCGATTTATTAATACAAAATGCACTAAATTTAAATATAAATCGAAGCTAAGGTCAAATAACACACTGTGGGTCGGCTCGGCCCGGTTGGTCGGCGCCAAAGAGTACCTACATTGAATGGACGGCGGCGACTGACAGACAGTCTCTGTCACAGTTCTCTGTTGTTACTTGCTACGCGCTCACTAAAATTTTCGAAGAGTTTCGAACATTTGCCAATTACCTATACAAATATATTTTAGGTACCGGTTAGAAACTTTGCTATTTAATTCAGACTGTAAATTCGACTTTATTTATTCGACATTAATTATTATTAATTGAAAGTAAAGAAATTTACTACACATAATTTACTCCATGTCGTTATTTTAAAATTTCAACATCGTAATTTGTACCTACAGAAAATTTTGGTTTATTTTTTAAATTTAATTTTTTAAAATCAGTACCTACCTACCTAATGGCGCACGAAATTTATTGTTATAAATTTCAAATTGCAAGTCAATAGCAGCAGTAGCCGAAACCGACCTCGAACCTCTAAAAACGTCATACGAATAGGTAGGTACCTAGGTAGGTATCTAAAATTCTAAAGAAAAATTAAATAAATGGCACACTTTACTCCGCGAGTTCCCGCCAAAAAGCCTCAAACACGAAACACGTTACAAAATTAATGATACCTACTAACTTTAGTATTGTAATAGTACACGTACCTATATAGTCGGTAGATGCAATAATTTATATGTTTATCAAATTGTTTTATTGCCGTAATGTCATACGTTACCGTACTAACTAGTAACAATTCTGTGCCGACGACGCAGAGTACCTACTACACACACATGCACGCAAGCTTCGCATACAAAGCAGACAGCTGTATTTGATGGTTATCGCGCTTTCTCACTCATAACGCGCTCTATTTCATTCGAAGTGAAATAGCAACAAATACTCACGGGCCGGCCGCTGAGATTCGGGACATGTTCTGGCCATTGGACATACGAAGGTACTACCAAAATTATTTTTACTATTCAGAAAACTCCTAATAGAGTCCGCAGATGATCGGAATGCTGGCTTTTATTTCGGTTAACGAATTAGCATTGCCATTCAAAGAGGCAATGCTGCCAGCATTCTGGGCACTATACCTTATGGTGACGGCTTAGATTTTTAGAAAATAGATGATAAGTGTAAATACTAGTTGTATTTACAACTTCATCAAGACTATTCGATTGTCAGTCAAACTATTAAAAATAAAATAGTTGTATGGAAAAGGTATAAGTAATACTTGTGTCCTCAGATACCCAATGAGCCCCCCCGTGGTCCGCTTCCTGACCCGCATCCTGCACCCCAACGTGTCCCGGCACGGAGACGTCGGCATCGACTCCGTGCACCACAACTGGTCCCTGGCGCTCACCATCAGCAAGCTGCTCATATCCATACAGAGTCTGCTGACGGATCCCTACACTGCTGTAAGTTGCTTACATTATTTTAATAATAATAATAATCATTTATTTCAGACCATAGAAAAGTTACAGATCTAATTTAACTTATGCTACAGTCCATAGTAATATATACCTTAAAACTAACATACATATAATATTAAGAACTTAATTAATGACACGTTTTTCTATTATAACGGTGACGACGACGTGTAGATGACGCAATCAGAGTGTCAGCTGGCGACGGTGCACGGCGGTGTCTCCTTGCAGGCGGCCAGTGAACCGTCGGAACTTGACACCCTTCAGCCAATTTTGCAAGGCCTCGGCATAGGCTGGCGTCAGACACACTTACGATTGGCCGCTCTGTGTTCGATATCAAGCTATTAAACTTTATAATAGGCTTCCAGTAGTCTTTAAAACTAACAGAATGGTTTTTTGAGAGGGGCGGTGATGGCCAAATCCGAAACTAGAAGTCCGTCCGAACTAATCGGGTTTATCCTTGGTAGATCTATTCTGCAAGAGGCGCTGCTGCCCGCCTCCCGGTGTATGTCCCTTAGTCGCCTCTTACGACACCCACGGGAAGTGTTGGGGTGGTGCAAATTCTAAGCCGGCACCACACGGATTATTAAAACGATAAAAATCAAACATAGTCCAGACAGTAAAAGTTATTATACCATTAATTTAAATCAATTTTAGTTTTGTATGTTTTTGTATGTTGTATTATTTACCTAAGTGTGTACCTAATTTGTTTTCTGACATCTCATTTATTTAAACATTTATGTGATTATTGCATTCTATGTATATTTTTTTCAAACGTACATAAGTCCAGTACAAATTTATTTGTTTGAGAATAAAGAATCTGAAACTGGAGACTATAATTTTTATCGATAATGATCCGCACAACCTGGCGTCCAACGTCGAGGTAAAAAACCAAACACAGGACTCGGGTTATTGATAGTATCGAGATATCAAAGTTTTGGTTTGTTCACCGACTTCACACTCAATTGTGGGTCGATATTGATGACTGTACCTATAGCGACCACCTGGGATCATCCCTATACCTAACCATAGGTATAGGGAATGATCCCAGGCGGAAATTTGATTTACGAGGGATTACTACATATTTGTCTCGCAAAACTTAAATTGAACCGGCCAAGTGAGAGAGGATTCCGTACCATCGTTCAAAACTATTTCGAAAAAGGAATATTAAAAAACTAATGTCAACAATCTGATGCCGTGCGGCCTCGTCAGCGCGATCTAGAGCTCGTTACCTTCTACAAAAACAATTTTAGAAAATCATCATTTTCTCGACTGTTCGGCGACCCCCTTTCGGTTTTTTTATTTTTATTTTATGTTATATTTATATGTAAATGTTACTTACGTTAATTTTATGTGTGTACCTATTACGGTTTAAGAGATACAGTCTTCACAAAAGTTTAAGTAAAAATAGCCAAACAAATCACGTTTTAGGAGCCCCTGATATTTTTTTATTATTTGTTACAGAAATACACATTCTGTGAAAATTTCAACTTTCAAAGTTTTACGGTTCATGAGAAAACAAACCCGGCCCGCTGACGGATAGTCAGAGAGACAGCGGCTTAGTAATAGGGTTCCGTTTACACCTTTCGGAACGGAACCCTAAAAACAGTGTAATTTCAGAAATTTTTCATCAAATTATTTCCTTTTGACACAAGCTCTGCTTACTTTAAGGCTTATTAATGGTGTATGAAGAATAATGGAATTTATTTACTCTTTGTTTCAGGTTTGTATGGAGCCCGAAGTGGGAGAAATGTACGTCAACGAGAGAGCTCGCTTCGAACGCATCGCGCGCCGGTGGACCTGGCGATACGCCATGCATGATATGTACTCCATATAGACTATACTACGCACAGCTATGTAGGCAAATGAGGGCGAGTGCGTGCGTTACACGACTCACGTGAAACGTGAAAACTTTACCTGTGTGCCAGGACGACTCGTCTATAGCGCGGTTCGTACGCGAATGAAGTCATCAAGTTGCCAATCGGAGCCGAGCACACCTCGGGTAGGTTCATTCAGCGTAACCGATGTGAGCGTGACGGCGTTTTGATCAACGTTTAGAAAGAGTATGCGTAAAGAAGGTTTATACTACGCCTTCTCAGAAAGTTGATTATTCCTGTTCCATACATAAGCTAGAAAGTTCGTTATTGCAAGCGCACTAAAAAGCTGGACGGAAAATTCTATGAAGTTTCATTTATCACGTATTTAGCGGGAGAGAATAATGTATAGAAAACCATTTCTATTTTTTTTAGATTCTGAAATTGCAGCCGGTAGCCTATGGTTATTTTCATAATAGGTCAAACGACAAAAAGTTTTTACTCCCAATCCGCTGTATGATTTGACCACTTCCGTACTATTCGGAACAATAATTAAAAAAAAACATCCATGTGATAATCGTACGCGCGTATTTATTGCGTACGATTTTAATTATTCGAGTTTACATACTCAATTTACGCGAGTGATTTTGAAGTTTTTTCCTCGTAGGTGTAGTATGCAGCACTGTGTATCACTCGGAAGGAAGTGCGACTCCTAACTCGTGTGTTCAAATGACACAATCGATAGGAATAGGCACGTTCTCGCTTAGGTGTACATTGTACTATGTCACTTCTAAAAGTGCTAGTTTGAGTTAAGTGGTAGATGCTAACTACATTGGTATTATAAATAAACCTACTGTAAAGCCACAGCCTAACTACGGCAGCGGCTTTACAGCAGTGGCGCAGTGAGCCTAAGTGGATCTTGGACTCCGACACCAGAGGTCGCCAGTTATACGAAGTTATTGTGAAATAATTCCCAGCTCGCAATGTACAAAATTTGAGGGTTTTATTTAAAAAAATGTGTAATCTTTGAATATATTTTGTAATAATCACAAATTCCCGACATCTACATGTTAGTACTAGTATATTATTATATTATCTGTGACGTTAGTAAATTATTTATTAGCAAGTACATATATATCTTTATTTCCAATTGTATAAAAAAAATTACATATGGTGGGTGCGAACCTTAAGACACAAATTTACTTTCCGATTAATTTAAAAACGATGTTACCGATTTTAATAAAATTTGGCATACATAATCGGATAAGAAATAGCTAAATACGCATCGTGTTAGATTTTCAAAAAACAAAATCATCTTTATTTGCAAGTGAAAGTAAAAGATACGCTTGAAAATGAATTGTTGCTTTCATTTATACAAATACTAGCAGCGCCTCGCGGTTACACCCGCGTAGCTCCCGTTCCCGCGGGAGTTCCGGGATAAAATATAGCCTATGTGCTATTTCACACTATAATCTATCTTCGTGAAAAATTTCATCCGGATCCGTTCAGCCGTTCTGGCGTGATTGAGCAACAAACATCCATCTATTCATCCATCCATCTAAACTTTCACATATAAAATATTTGTGTGATTGATAACAAAGAGGTAAAGTTTGTAAGATGGCTTGCGTGGAGGATACCGATTTTGAAAATTCTTTTAATCATAGAAAACCAAGTTATAAACCGTGGCGAGCCACTAGTTAAATTATGTACCTATTTAAAAAACTAAAACGGTACAAACATAGCTATGTCTTATTCGATTATGTATTCAAAATTTTATTACAATAAAGGGTGACCTAGTTTCCAAACGAATCAGAAAGTACGATTGAACTTAGCGGTTCGCACCTTAAGGGGGCTCTGCCATGGTCGTGTTGTGAAAAGGATAGGCATAGTATTTATTGTTCATAGGAGCGGGACAGAGCGCGTGTGCAAAAATCAAGATTTCTACTAAATAAAAGAGTACGGTTCAAGTAATCGAATATTTATTGTGGCGAATCTGTTACCCTGCCCTTGCTTTATTTTTCAATACAAAAATCAAGTCAGGAAGTCATATTGTTTAGAAGAAGAAGGCAAATATGAATCAAAATTGAGATGTTTTAATTTTTTTTTTTCATCAAACTTATACAACTAAACAAAAACTATCTTGTGCTTTTGTACAGAATGAAATGTTATATTAGGTGTAGGAATCTAAGAATCCTAGATTTCATATTTGAACAGCAGTAGGATCTCAAAGGTCATGGAAATGTTGATTTTTTCGAAAGACCAGACACTACCTAAAATTAACTCCGACAGATCGAAATATCTTCGAAGTTACTAAATGTTTAACTTTGAAATTTGTATATGGTAAAGTTCAGGACTATAGGATCATATGTTTCGAAAACACGATATCATAAAATATTCTCGATAGAAAAAATCGCGAAGTTGCCTCTAAATTTTTACAAAAACCTTAATTTATCAATAAATACAGAAGTTAAGATCTTGAGATTAAGCATGGTAATAGAACTAAGTATAAAGAACATTTCATATGTTCTGGGCTTGCGTTGCGTTGTTTTGGCATGCCTGTCCCTCTCCTATGAACGCAAAATCCTATGTCTATCCTTTTCACAAAAACTTGAGGTAAGTGTAACTTACTTTATAAAAAGTACTTAAAGCTGTAAGCACTAACTTCAGTGCCTACCCGATAATCCGTATACAAATGCTTACTTATCTTATCCACGCAGGATTCTTGTACCCTTCGAATAAAACAGTAAATATCTTACCAACGCATTTAATCATTTTAATGCCTTGTAGTTGTCCTTTTAATCCTAGTTTTAAGTTTCTTTGCCTTCCTAGTAGTAGAAGCTACGGCAGAAGTTACAGTAGACGACTCATTCGCTTTCTGATTAGTCAGTATGCGTGACTCAAGCCTAACACTCCACATTTGTTGCAACACCACACAGTTACACAATGTAGTTATACATTTCCCGGTGCCTGGAGCCCTGCAGTACCCAGGATAAGGAGATTCGCTTTCCACAAGCCATCTCCTAGTATTCTGAAAAGGTAAAGTTTTTTCGCCGAAGAGTTTGTCAAACTCATCCCAGCTCAAAGTCTGAGTTATGGTTTTGATTCGAAGACTCCCCGGTGTGAAGTAATGCAGGTAAACTGACACTGCCATGTAGCTCTGGAAAAATAAAGAAAAACAACATCTTTATGCTATGTAGGTAAAACTTTAATTTAATTTTAACATAATATTGCTTAAATTTAATAATAGGTAGAGTAATACATTACTCTTACATACTAGTTATTGAGATAGGTACGAATTTAGCTAATTTAATGTAAAACAAAACAATGCAACACTACTTGGTATGAAACATCATACTTATACATAATTCTTATTATTTTTTCTTTTTGTTTTTATTAATTTTATGACTTTATTAAGTCTGCAATTGCCGACGACAAAAAATGTTAGTGTTCACACTTAGGTAGTTTATTAAGTTTCTATTAGCGAATGCCTATTATTAGCTTTATGTATCTATTTTAAGTTCTATTACCTATAAGTTAAGCTGATGGCCAACCGAAATAAATAAATAAACAAGGTATGCTTGCTTATACCTACCTCGTAACATCTAAGTTCGGTTTCTAATTTGACAACGGTAATGCACTTAACATTTTTTTAAATAATATATTTTCCGATATGCAGGCAGGTATTTGTAGGTATGCTTACATTGAAATGAACAATCTCGAATTGCAAAGGCAGAATAAGCATTTCAATTAATTTCTTATCAAAATGAAACGCTTTACCTTTACAGCGTAGTATATAGTACTAATGTAACTATGGATTAGGGAAAGATTCCGCAATAAATTTTATGAACCTAAACTAAAATTTAATAGAATTAGAAAGTTGTCTGATTTAATGTTATTCA
This sequence comes from Eupithecia vulgata, assembly GCA_946478455.1. Taxonomy (NCBI): domain Eukaryota; kingdom Metazoa; phylum Arthropoda; class Insecta; order Lepidoptera; family Geometridae; genus Eupithecia; species Eupithecia vulgata. The sequence goes on from OX297875.1 coordinate 14,124,049, forward strand.
TGTTTGGTCATGTCGGTAGGTAGCTACCTAATTACAAACGGTGGTTTTAATCGATGAGCTCTATAAGAAGGCTCTGGTTTTGAACGAGTGCCGACGGAATCGTTACGGGATTCTCTCCGTGAGCTATCGAATGTCCGCGAGCCCTGTCTGTCGAAAAGCAGCGAGGTCTGACTCTTGAGAGTTCACCAGACTTGCCTCTTGAATGTCCGCGGGACCTCGCTCTCGAGTGTCCACGAGATCTCCCTCTCGAGTGTCCACGAGATCTCCCTCTCGAGTGTCCACAAGATCTCCCTCTCGAGTGTCCACGAGATCTCCCTCTCGAGTGTCCACGAGATCTCCCTCTCGAGTCTCTACGAGACCTGTCTCGTACACGTTCACGGGACTTCCCCCTCAAATGTTTGCGTGATCTGTTTCTCTGTTCAAGATCATGAGACTTGCTTGGTGCTTGGATATTGTCCATAGAATTGGCACGAGAGCGGGATCTTCCTCTAGATTGTCCACGTGATCTACTTCTTGAATTTCCCCGAGACCTGCCTCTCGAATGTCCACGAGACCGGTCTCGTATACGTTCACGGTATTTTCCCCTCGAATGTCTGCGAGACTCGTTTCTCTGTTCAAGATCATGAGAATTGTTTGATGTTTCAATTTGGTCCTTAGAATTGTCGCGGGACTCGGGTGTTCCTCTTGTTTGTGTACGAGACCTGCCTCTTGAATGACCACGAGACCGCCCCCTCGAATGTCCACGAGAACTGCCTCTCGAATGTCCACGAGATTTGCCCCTTGAATGTCCACGAGATTTGCCCCTTGAATGTCCACGAGATTGGCCTCTCGAATGTCCACGAGACCTATCTCTCGAGCGTCCACGAGATATCTCCCTAGCTCTACACGGTTCACCAGACCTACCTCTAATGCTGCACAAGGAACCCGGATGAACTTCTATCACTACAGCTTCCATCCTGGAACTGCTTCTCTGAATGTGTATGGTTGAACGTGTGGTGTAAAATTGATAGCATTGCCCCGGAGTTTATCTATTTATTGTGACAGATTGCACTCATTGTGCAAGAATTGCTCAATATTGCGCAACAGGCGATTTATTGCACAAAGTTTGTAAACATTGCGAAATAGTTTTTTCCAGTTGAAAGGAAGCTGGCTTCTTTTTATCATTTAGGTACATACCTCTAGAGCACTCTTAATTAAGGCTCGTATTATAAAAACTTGCTCAGTCATCCATTTATGCTTGAGTAACGCTTTTCTGTGGCAAAAACGTCATTCAAGCATAGATGTAGGTATGACTGAACAAGCTTTCGACACGGGCCTTAGAGTACTACTCTAACTAGAGTAACTAACTACACGTATAGATAATAGATGACCGTGGCTCAAAAGGGTAATATTGAATCTCGCAATGTTAATAAACTTTTTGCAATCATAGCGCCTGTTGCGAAATATTGAGCAATTCTTGCACAATGAGTGCAATCCGCGATGAGTGAATTCCGAGTAGTGTAGGACGCCCTCCGACCAGGTGGGATGACGATTTGCGAAAGACTGCTGGCAGATGCTGGATGCGGCAAACTGAAGACAGGGCGCTATGGCGCTCGTTGGGGGAGGCCTATGTCCAGCAGTGGACAAGTATAGGCTGATGATGATGAGTGCAATCTATCACAATAAATAGATAAGCTCCAGGGCAATGACCTGAATACGTACCTGATTGTTTCTCAATTATTTTGTTGACTATTGCTATATTATCTTAATGACCGACTATGGAATAATTCCATAATCCAAATGTTTACCTAGCTGTCAGGTGGCAGTGTACTACGTACAACAGAAAACACCTATTTATTGTACTGCTACCTAGAAACCGGTTTTTTATTTTCATATTTCAACAGCTTATTTTCTTTATGCTTACTAGGCACTAAACAAGACAAAATGTATACCTTAGAATTTTAGTTTATTATCAAATAAAAAATAAGGTGTTTTTTTCTCGTCACTTCTTTCTCAAATAAAACTACAATTACTATATTTGAAGTCAATTTAAATCTTAAAATTAATTATTATCGTCACTAAAATGTTCGCAAGGCTTATAAAACGTAATTACATCATCAGTGACTCACTATTTTTAGGCAGTGCTTTTCAAAATAGAGGTCTCGCGACAATTAATAAGACTATTTTTTCGATACGAAATTCATGCAGCGACAGCGCTGCGTCTAGGGGACCTCATTCGTGAATCTCTACCCTCATATCATGCATCATGTTATTCAAAGACCAAGCTCTGTTTTTTAGCTGGTTGGTGTTTTCGTCCCTATTTTCTGCCATAACTTGTGAAAACGACGTTATTCACGGCGATTTTGGCGAGCCAAACTAGCGCCGCCACCTATTATATCTTATTTCGTTGAACAAATTTAGTTTCAGAATTTTTAATGGTTAGTACCGTAAATAAAAACACTTTTTTGTAATTTCCGTTTTTACAAGTTAATAAAGTATAAGTATGCCATTTTTTGCTACGCTTGCAAATTTTCTAATCTGCTATCTAAATTACTTGAAGAACCTAGGAAATAGTAAAATCCGATGTTTTTCACGCGTGACCTACCAACCGTCACCGGACATGAAATAACTGTAGTGTTAGATCCTTAAAGAATAAACTTGGTCTTATTATAGTGACACGGGTGCACTGAAAACCCATGCAATACATAGATACAACTAAGTAAAACAAAGATGAACTCAATTTAAAGTACCTACCAAAACATATTTGTTGAAACTAACTAGCATTACACAAAATTAATCTACGGTGAATTCGAAATGTCCATATTATCTGGAGAGTTCTTCTCATCATTTAACTCGATGACTTTGTTGTCGATACTGACGTCTTTTTCATCAATTACTGACAGATTGGGGGAGCGATCGCGCGATTTTACATCGTGAGGGGTTTTGGAGTCTCTATGCGAGCGGCTTTTGGACCTGCGGCTTCTGGAGCGAGACCGTTTTCGGTCGCGGGAGCGCGAGCGTTTCTTATCCTTAGACCGGGAGCGCTTCCTGTCGCGCGAACGAGTCCGCTTGCGTGACCTCGACCTCTTTCTATCGCGCGATCTCGACCTCTTTCGGTCGCGTGACTTCGATCTCTTCCTATCGCGAGAACGGGATTTTTTCCTCGAGCGAGACCTCTTTCTTCTAGAGCGCGAGCGTGATCTTCGTTTGGACCGAGATCTATCTCTTTTCCGATCGCGAGATTTCGATCTCTCGCGTTTCTTTACTTCCTTCTCGTCCTTTTCCACAGGCGATGGAGCTTTAGCCTTATCGTCGTTGCCGTTCGTTTCTCCTGCGATCACTACGGTCTCAGGTTTGACTTCTTCTTTCTTTTCTTCCGGTTTGTCCTCCTTTGGGGGAGACTTGGACTTTTCCTTGTTGACGTCGGGCGTGGGTTCCTTCTTGTCTCGCTTGCGGTCCTCCTTGTCCCGCGAGCGGTCGCGGCGCGTGCGCGAGCTGCGGTGCCGCGAGCGGGAGCGGGACCGGCGGGAACTGCGGTGTCGGGAACGGGACCTGTGGTACAATAAATAATATAAATTTGTCGTTTGTCAAAGAAAATTGATACAATTAATGAATAAGCATCGCGTCTCGTCGGATCGCGTAGCATACCTATATGTGTTAGCATACCAAACATCGCAAGGGCTCTACGATGTTCTCCATGCTAAAGTTAGATCATCGAAATGCTGTCTGCTAATGTCTAGTCTAGGCTATGCTTTAACCTTTTCGCTCACGTAGTACCTACTACTACTAGTGGCGTGTACAAGTAGCTTTATACCTTTGAAGTAGATTGCAGAAGTTGTAGTGATATTACCTGGTGCGATGGCGATGCCTGGAGCGCGAGCGACGGCTGCGGTGGCGGCTGCGTGAGCGGGACCGCTTGCTGTACCGCGAGCGGGAGCGCCGGTGAGAGCGGGACCGAGAACGTGAACGAGTTCTGGAATGTAGTATGGGTTACTGTGCGTTCAATACTAGTCTTACTTTATACCAACATAGGGGTGTCTTTCTATCCGACATGTTTTAAGCTATTATGATGCAAAATGAAGCAAAAGGATCACTCGGCTATGAGAATTGGGTGAACATGTGGGTTTGTTCCCACTGACACGGCCCAGGACATATCTGCTCTGCATCAGGAATTTATAATCAGTTGGACACAAGTGTGTGTATTTCAATCTTGTGAGAGGTTCATTCTTAACGGTATGTTTGTTTAATGCTTCCTTTCTGAGGTCCATTTCCACAGAAGCTATGATGTGGAGTTCTACATCATAGCTTCAGTAGTGGAAGGCACTCAGTTGGTGCTAAATAACTCTGCAACAATCAGCGCTCAAAATAAGCTGTTTGTGAACGAATAAACAAAAATTATATTGTGACACATGCATGCACAGATTTTTAGCACCAGATCTTACATGTAGAGGCGAAAACTGTATCTTTGTACAAACTAAGTATTTTCTCAACCATCAAAAAAGGAGGTGCTCAGTTGGGTTGGGATGTGCGTTATTTTATGTACTTCTCTGCCAATTTTTTTTTTATTTTGATGTCACTGGCAGAGAAGTTACAAACCAGACACATATTGCCAAAAACAAAGAAGTCAAGTCTACTTTTGCTTTTGTATAGAGAAATGAGCGAGGTGGCCCCAATAAAGTTTAATTATACAGGATAAATAAACTGGAATTTGAGTTGGTTATGGGTTTTTTATATACAATTTTTTATGAATTACGAGATACTGGAGCTGTTACCTTTAGGTAGAGGCTATGATAATTGGTAGAGGCATTCTGCATTTGATTTCATTTTAGTACCAAATGTAACCCACATTTGTTAAGTACTGAATAAAATATAAAGATGAAAATATTTAGTAACAATTCCGCGCAAGACCTTCTCCGATAAGTTCTAACAAAATGTAATCAGCGTCGTAGAAGAAAAAACACACCAACTACAAAATGAAAAGAAATCTATCAAAGCAAGACGTCAACTAGTTTCGTCTCTCCACGAGACATCATCAGGACACCACAATACTCGACCTTGACATTGAGAGCACTAAGCAAACTCCGGCAGGGTTCCACCAGAGATGTTACCACTCCGAGCTCCGCGCGCCAAGTGAAGCATTGCCCGCAAAACTCCCCCTTTTATACTGTCACTGGTGACACAATATCGTGCCTGTCACCACTGTCCGCGCTCGTGCCGGTACCGCGCGCGCCACCATTCGAAAAAATTCGTAATAACGGCGACCTAGGTAAACCCGTACTTAATTCATTCAACAATGTATTATTACTGTATTTTGTAATTTCTAAATTTTCTAAGACTGACAACCTAAATCCCTTATCACAAGTATGTAAAATAGAAAATGAGTGATTATCATTTAATGAATGACCAGATTCTAATAAATGTTTTGCAAAATTTGAATTTTCTGGATGGTTGTTTCTATAGGCAGCTAAATGTTCTTTATACCTAACCTGAAAACTACGACCCGTTTGACCTACATAAATACCATTACATTCATCACAAACCAACTTGTAGACCCCCGATTTTTTATTGTTATCTAATCTGTCTTTTCCGTTACAAATCTGTTTTAATGAATTGTTGGTTTTGAACGCTACACTTACTTTATTTTTGGACAAAACCCTTGAAACTCCCTCACTTAATGGACCTAAATAAGTTAAACTTCCTACATATTTATCTATCCTATCTGGAATAACAGGATACAATAAGGAACGGACAATGCTACGTTGTTTACTCCTAACTAGACCATCAACCATATTCCTACTATAACCGTTTCTCTCTGCCATGTGATAAATAATAGATAACTCCTTATTAAAGTTCTCCCGTGATAAAGGTACTGACATCATTCTGTGGACAAAACTACGGTAAGCTGCTAACTTATTGCACACATACAGGCACGATATTGTGTCACCAGGGTCACCAGTGACAGTATAAAAGGGGGAGTTTTGCGGGCAATGCTTCACTTGGCGCGCGGAGCTCGGAGTGGTAACATCTCTGGTGGAACCCTGCCGGAGTTTGCTTAGTGCTCTCAATGTCAAGGTCGAGTATTGTGGTGTCCTGATGATGTCTCGTGGAGAGACGAAACTAGTTGACGTCTTGCTTTGATAGATTTCTTTTCATTTTGTAGTTGGTGTGTTTTTTCTTCTACGACGCTGATTACATTTTGTTAGAACTTATCGGAGAAGGTCTTGCGCGGAATTGTTACTAAATATTTTCATCTTTATATTTTGCAATGGATTTCCGCAAAGTAACGCCTGATTCTATTTTTTAAGTACTGAATAATTAAGTACAAGATACAGTTTTCATAGTGTTGCTTATGTAGCTACAAATACCGATAGCCCATGCAGTGGCCAGAGCAGCACTCAGCACACATTAAATTGTGGCAAGAAATCTGGAATTTGTTACATGTTAGTAATAACCTTTATTAATAAAAAGGATTGCAATCAAATAATAGAAAATACACATTAGAACTAGTATTTACAATTGAAACAATTGAGCTAACTTCAGACTCTTGTAAACAATCCACAGGTAGCTCAACTGATCCAGATAAAAACAAGTCGGCAGCATCCAAGAGGCTGGCTACATTGCACTGCGCCAGATATTCACCAGTTCTCAGGGCACATTGTTGATGCAGATAATATAATACACTAGAAGTTATGTTAGTTGATTCTAATACTTACATTGATCTTTAGAATTGCAGAAGGACTGATGGGGTCACATGTGTCATACATGCATCTATATGAATCTGCAGGTTATTTTGTTAGACTCCATTAGAATACATATTAAATTAAGTGTTTATGTAAAAACTATTGAATAAGTTTCTTTATTATTGCCCAAGTCCACCACATAATTAGAAGCCCTTTGAGTTATTTCTGATAAAATACCTCCTTTTATCCTTGGATAAAAGTCCGATGACCGGGTCAATGGCTGCTGAGATGAGGTTCTGTGCTTCCTTGACTCGGCACATGGCTTCCTCGATCTCCCGCTGTGCAGCTTCATTGCTCTTTGCTTGAGGCTTCACTATTGCTTGAGTCGAATGAAGAACCTGAAATGTATATTAAGAAATGTATTATGGTATGGCATAGTCATGAAAGATTATTTTTTTCTACACAATGCAGTTTGGATTTTCCTCTTGCTAATTTATCAGTTCATCACTTAGGTTCTTCTTTCAAGTCCTTAGATGTGCAAACAATCTAAAAATATGACAAATTTGTAATGCATTATTATCTTTTTACAACAAATTAAATGGCAATAGTTTAAAAACGGACACAAAACCAATCCAACAATAAAATAAGTTGTTTAATTTGTCTAGAAATGTTTTGAAAGTAAATAAAGAACAACACACAACGCACCTTGATGACTTGTCCATCAACAGAAGATCCATTAAGCTGCAGTGCGGGTACTACACTCTCCTGCTCAGTCATCTCCACCAGCGCAAACCGGGTCTTCTCCTCTCCCCTCTCACAGAACCTCATGTACTTGACCTCTCCCACATGCCCAAAGTGATCTATCAACTGCTGCGAACCCAGATTACCTACTTCAGCAACTAGAACAGTTCTTCTAATCTCCTCAATAATTCTAGAGTCCAAGGTCGCAGGCAGGGGTGGGTACGGAGGCAGTCCCAACGACACCATCTTCGGGTCGTGAGAATTAAAAACTTGGGTCGTCCCGACGCCTTCTAGAGTGTTTATGATGTGTGCCGGCAGTCGAGGCTCCACAGAATTCAAGCCTGGCACCAATGTACCATTGTTGGACATCTCTAAAGCCCTATGCTCGTCCGGTATATCCCCAGACTGCATCGGAATCACTATCAACGCTCGGTCAATGAATACTGTGTTCGTCATGTGTTGAGCGACACTCACTGTCGCAGAATCGTAGTATTTTACGTAGCATATTCGCGACTGGACGGGGCAGGACACATCTCTAATCGTCGGGTACAGTCGGATATCGTCGATCTTGCCCAGATATCCAAATAGGGTTTGCATCTGATCCTTGGTCGCTTGAGGCGCGATGTTGGTGACTTGGATCACCCTCGTGCTGCCGGACACCATTTTCGACGACTTACACATTTGTGGCGGTTGTAATATCTAACATAATCAATAAGAGTTCCAGACAATGTTCATATTCGTTATTTACCCTACATGTTGGTGTAATTTACAAATAAATAGTAAAAGAAAAGAACATTCGTGAAATGAAATACACACGCTTCACCTTCACTTCAGTCCACAGATTAAAACACAGATCACTCCTTAGAGGAAGAAGGGTACTCACTCACTAGTCACTATGCACTATGTCACATTCACAGATTAAAATACTCAGTCACAGTAAGCCAGTGCTGCGCCGACAGTCAAAATTAAAAAGCTCTGAACCGAACGCATATTTGGTCCGAAATGTGACAAAAAACGATTGATTCTGAAAAAGATCTGTTTTATCCTTAAATTCTAAAAACCGAATAAAATAAACATTTTACGGGACTCCCATAGACCAAATATAATTTTTTTGCCGTGTTTGCCGCCAGATAATTGTACGGAACCCTTCGTGCGCGAGTCCGACACGCTATTGGCCGGTACTATTTCTCTTCCAAAGTGAGCTGTCAGCCCCACGAAATAGGTACAAGATACAAGGACTAAAATTTTCTTGCTCTATGGCCAGCCCGAAACTTCACGGCTTGTGCATGGGTTTAAAATAAAATGCGATAGCTACAAATAAAAGAAGAAGAAACAAAAAAACGCGCGCGATTTTTAAAAAAGTGTTCGCGCCATACATTCCTCATACAATACATAATGTACCTACTGTAAGCGCGTATTTCTTAGTTCAAAGAACTACTGTGAATTACTGTAAAACGACTTCCCTCATATAATTCGATGTAAATAATCTACGCCCACTAAAACTAGCTGGTTCAATACAATAATGTCCAGTACCGATGATGCAACAGAATCGTTGAAGCTCAAACTAAAATCAGGTAATAACCATTACATTACCCCTAAACCACTAGTTCCAAGTTTTTTAGTTTAATGATATACACCCGTATCATGTGTTCCGACTGTTAATGGTCCATAAAATATATAATTTAAAAAAATAAAAAAGTTTGGACCAATGCAACTCCGATTACAAAGATTTACTTAACTATGTACCTACGCTTATCAAAAATAGGAACTTTTTCCATTATTTATGTACCTAGGACCTGCCTGCCATTTCCAATTATTTATAGGACCAGACCATTTTAACATTACGTACCTACAGTTCCTACATTTCTTAACAAAGAAAATTACAGTCAATTATTACATTATAAATTATAACTAGGATTTTTGAAATAATGGAGGTACCTGCAGCTGTTGCAAACAATCTATAGGTACCTACCTAGCTCAATTGATCCATATCAATGCCAGTCGGAAGCGTGCCTAAGACGCTGGCTGCATTGCCCCGCTGCTGTATGGCAATACTGATGCGCTGCGCCAGGTACTCACCAGCTCTCGGGTCACGCGTCGCGCGTCGCTTCGACCAGACCTCCGATATTTTTTAAAAACCTGGGGAGCCTCGTTACCCCGCGGACCTAGAGCCTCGACTCCAAGGGGAGCAATGTGTAGGATTTCTCGAGACCTCCATATTTGCGCCTCTTGAGATCTTCGGCCAAATCTACTGCCGTGCCAGCCCTGACGGATGTTTTCGGATGATGGGATGGCGCAAGTGTGTCGAAGCATGTAGCGTCCCACACAATAGGCCTCAATAGACCAAGCTGTTCGACAGCAGTAGGTACCGCACTGGCATTGATGAGGCGCGCTACACCTTGCACCCAATTTAACCCAAGACAAGTTGCGACACGGTTTGCGGGAAAGATTTAGTGTACTATCTATACACTAGCCAAATTAAAAGTGATTTTAAAAAACTAAACCTCACCTCGGCTTGGCTTCGAGGTTTTTACTATTATAATAGCGGCTCGCCCCCCCTGGCATGGCACATAATAATATACTTATTTTATATATTTTGGGATAAGTAGGGCGTGCAAAACCGGAAGGTTCTTAAAACCGGTTTTGAATTTCGGTTTTGAGGGCCCAAAACCGAAAACCGGTTTTAGCCCCGGTTTTGACAACATTTTTATATTTTTTTATATAGTAGATTTTGAAGAAGGAAACGATATTTTTGGATACCCACAAAACCTACAAATAAATATATAAATAAATAAATAAATAATAAATAAGTAGACTACAAATTAATTGTTTAGTTAACATGAACTTAAAATAATATAAACTTTAACTAACTGAGATCAAATCAACTACAACTACGAATCAAGAATAATATTTTTTAAACATACAAAACATAGTAATATCTTTAAATACTAAACACAACCACAAAATTTAAACACAAAATATAGTCGTCATCTTAATAAGATTTCTTGAATCTTGACTTAATAATTACGAACGAACCTATTAACAACATTATTAAAGGTTTCATATTTGGTAAAAAAGGAAATCAAATCAACTTTAGTCTACATACCGAAGCGACAAAAATAAAAAATATCACTTTATTTCTTAAGAATTTGACTTTTTCTAAGTGTACATTTTTGTATTTACGGAAATAAAGAAATTTTGATTTCCCCTATCGTGTTGGTCTACACTCCCATCGTATTATGATCGAGGGAATAGAAAGTGCATCTGTGTTTGCGGCACATACTTGGGCACTATATGTCCTGCGCACCTGGGTCTTCGTCGAGACTGGCCGCCGCCTTGGCCAGTCCGAACGATAGTCTACTTGGCATCGCTGACATGAGACATGGCTCAGAAGCGATATGTGCCTGTAATTTTTAAGGAGGGTTTTGTCGCCCTTTTTAAAAAATAGCACCACCAGACTCCCGCTCCATGCCTTTGGAGTTCTCCCACTGTGAAGGACGGCATTGAAGAGGTTCTGTGATTCCTGTAAAACAGGGGTTCCTCCGGCTTTCAAAAGCTCTGATGATATTCCGTCTTCACGGGGGGGGGGGGGGGGGGGGGGGGCTTTTCCATATTTAAGCCGCCTCAGAACCAGCACGATCTCGTCTTGACTGATGTGCCTGGCAGTTCGTCGGCGTAGTGGCGTATCAGGGTGGCATTAGAATCGTGGTCGTTTCGTTGGGCACGAGGGGCATGTGCAGTGTATAAACGGCCATAGAAATCCTTGATCTCTGCTAAGATCTCCGGCTTCGACAATACGGTCCTACCATCGTGCGTTTCAAGTTCGTTTGGCAGGAACCACCTGACCAAGCTGCTGAGTGACTTTGGTCCCTCGGTTTCGCTCTATCGCCTCTTCAATAAATCGTGTGGTGGAGCTCCGAAGGTCGATCCGTACCATCTTCGCAATTTGCTTGTTCAGGTCTGACCTATTCTTACACCTATACATATTCTTAAGTTAATAATGAGTTATCATTATCTTTTATCCAATACTAATTCATAATAAAATTTCAATAAATTTAAGCTATTTTCCATATTATTAAGGGTACATTCAATCTTTGAAACTTTAAAGAAAGAAAGCTATAAGAAAAAAACATTTAATTACTAATACTTACATTTAACGATAAAGATCGATAAATACTAGGTAATACGTAAATATTCTTGTTTAGTGCAGCAAATTGAACAAACAGAGCAGCAAATTAGAAACCGAAACATAAAGATATTTTCCTTAACCAAAACCGTTAATTCTCGATATTTAATCGATTTTTTTTATCGAAAAATAGAACGATAAACATCGGATTATCGAAATGTTTCGATAATGACGACCTCAGTGGCGCAGCGGGCGAGAGTCTGCCTGCGACGCAAGAGGTTGCGGGTTCGATCCCCGCCTCGGAACAAATTTGTGTACGATCTGCAGAAATTTGTTCCGTTGGTCTGGGTGTTTTCTATGTTTAATAAAAAATATCTATCTATGTAATGTATAATATTACGTATATCAGTTATCTAGTACCCATAACACAAGCTCTGCTTACTTTGGGGCTAGATAATGCTGTGTGAATTGTCCAGCATTATTTATTTATTTATTTAATTGCATGCCCTAGTTGGTATAGGTTGCGTTCGGATATATTTGATGACTCAAAATTACATATTTTGGTTTTAAATCAAAATTTAATTCATTAACGGGAAAACCGGAGTTAACTCCGGTTTTGTTTGGCTCTCAACGCCGGTTTTGAAAAATGGTAAATTTGGTCCGGTTTTCGGCAAAAACCGGAAACCGGTTTTGCACGCCCTAGGGATAAGTATAGACGGTTTAAGATATGAAATAAGTTCCCAAAAATTTTCGACTTCGGCGGGACTCGAACCCGCGCCCCACCCTTAGTACGGGTGTGCTCTAACCAACTAAGCCACGAAGTCTCTGTCGGTTTTCGTCGAAAATCTTTGGGACCTCTTACGGACTGTAGCGCCGGTGGCTCCACCTACATAGAAAACATTAAAGTTTCCAATGTTCAAAGACTACATTACATATTAATTTACATTTAGTTCGTTTGACGAGAGGTGTTGCCATTGCTAAAAAAGAGCACACCCGTACTAAGGGTGGAGCGCGGGTTCGAGTCCCGCCGAAATCGAACATTTTTGGGAACTTTTTTAATTTCTTAGAGATGCCCAGAGGGGTAATCACTATAACAAAAATATATAGACGGTTTACAAAGATTCCACGTCGAGTCGGCTAGACTCACTGTCCCAACCTAACATTTTAATTTACAGCTAGAAAATTAAAACTAACAAGAGAGATTGAACTGTATAAGACGCGTGACTCGGAGAGATTTATGAATGAAGAACTTACAGTAGTCAAAGCTGAAAATGAGTTTTTGGAAGCGCAACTAGAGGTAGGTATGGCCACAGATCAATTAGGTAATGTTACTTCGTAAGTATGGCTCATCCATTAGTATTTATATCGCACGCACCCCTAGAACAAGACGAAATTAAGTCGAAAAATCTGAAAACTTCTGCATATTTGAATCGGCGCCATTTTGTTATTTTTTCAGATATAAATAGATATTTTGATTTAATTCAGTTTTGAAGATCTTTTCTGATTCTGTCTTTTGTTACTATTTCAAGAAAGTGTTTAGATTTTTGTTATTATTATAGTGCTAACACCGCACTCTGGGCATCTCTAAAATAATAAATAAGTTCCAAAAAAATCCTGTCTCTGGATTCGAACCCGCACCCCACCCTCAGTCCCTCAGACAGAACGGAACGGACTTTCTACCTGAAAATCTCAGGGAATTCTTACGGACTGTAACCGGAAGCGCCGCCTCAAACATCAAATAATAGAATTAAATTAAAACAAGTATTTACAATTTAAGCAATTGAGCTAACTGAAGACTGTTGCAAATAGTCTACAAGTAGCTCAACTGATTCATATCAATACCAGTCGGAAGCGTGCTCATTTATTAAACATCAACCAACATATAATATTCCCCTGTAGCTCCCGACGCGTCGGAGCTACTGACGCGGCGACGGCGGCGCTACAGTCCGTAAGAATTTCCAAAACTACCAAACGAATAATGAAACTGACTTCATATCTGAGCTGTCTTGTTATATATTGAACATAATATTATGTTCAAGTTTTTTAACTTAATAACAAAAGTCTGCTAACTTTGGGTTTAAATGACACTGTGTTGATTTACCAGCATTATTTATTTACCTATTAGAAAATCTTTACGGTAAATAATCAGAAAGGATTGGCCCTGCACCATAACGGCCAGGTAGGCAGGTAGCAGCCTTAACTCAACAGCCTATAAATAGTTCACAGCTGGACACAGCCATCCCCCCGATAATTGCCTTATTATTAGCTTTTATTTTACTATAAAACTATCGTAGTTTGACGAATTCATTACATTAAACGGGTTAAATACGAACCTTCCGCATCCCTCCGAGCACATACAGTGCTCGGAGGGATGCGGAACGCGCGCGTCTAGAATCGCACTCACCCTAAAGAAGTCCCTCGTTAAGGGATGATACGTATACGTTGGTGTTCTTCCAACACAAATAAGGTTCGTAGTTAACCCGTTTACATCCGCAATGAATTAGCTTTTATGTCATAAGGGGTAATGCATAGATTTAAATCGATTTAAATCTATGGGGTAATGCCTATAATCTCCACGTTGGGTACTCGGGTTGGAGATCACAGTTCGGTCGGTGGTAGATATTCTGGGGCCCTATTCACTATGACCAATCCAAACGTGTTACAAGACAATACTACGGGGCGTGGAATCGGTTAAAACTGTATTCTCTATGACTATGACATATTTGTGATTCCGTGCCGTAGCACGATACGATTTACGCTGCGCGATTTAGAGGTGCTGTTGCCCGCCCCCCGGTGTATGTCCCTTAGTCGCCTCTTACGACACCCACGGGAAGAGTTGGGGTGGTGCAAGTTCTAAGCCGGCACCACACGGCTGTAGGTACTGTAGTTGGTAGGCCCTACCCATAAAAGCTTTTGGACGATTGACCCCTTCAGTGATTTTTGTTGTAGTTTAGATAGTACTGTACATCTGACTTAGTCTAGTGTGTCTTCCTTCCCTGTTCAAGGATCTGAAAAGTCAAATCGCCCAGGCGCGACACCAGATTTCCATGATCGAAATCTGCTCTTCCTCAGAGAAGGCTAAAATAGAAGCACATATCAAAAACTTGGAGAGTCACAGAAAAGGATTTCAGGACATTTTTGACAGAGGCAGGTACCTATATTAATTTGATGTTACCTACCTAGGTAGGTACTGTAGACAATTTTAGTGTACCTACCAAGTGCAATTTTTTATTTGATACACATTGCTAATCTGGCTAACTACCTATGTTTCGAACCATAGATTTTAAAATGAAGGCTGGTTTTTCGAAATACATTATTTCCATAATCTTTGAGATCCTACTGATGTTCAAATATGAAATCTAAGATTCTTGTAATCCTATACCTAATATTCCATTTCATTGTATACAAAAGCGCCAAGATAGTTTTTTGATTAGTTGCTTACGTTGCTTAAGATTGATGAAAAAAAAACTAAAATATCTCAATTTTGATACATAGTTTATGCCTTCTTACCCGAACCAATATGACTTACACTTGATTTTTATATTGAAATATAAATAAAAGGCATCTTCATACTCTATATTTGTGTATAAACTTTGTTGCTATACTATAAGCCGTTTTTGAGAACGCTCGTGTGTACGCTAGCTTGATCGTTATTGCTGGCGTACCCACAAACAATAGTCATTATTTCTTAACCCAAGGAGGCGCTATTTATTTTACCTTTGCACTGATTATACTCTATTTATACGCTATTTATTAGGCATAACAACAAACACGAATTCGGTTATGTGTACGCTACCATCACGGACACGTTGAAGTTCTATCCAAGAAGCTTAGGATATAATTAAGCTTCTTGGTTCTAACATTATTATGCTCTGCTTGTCCGAAGAGATTGTTTATAAATAAATAAATAATGCTGGACAATTCACACAGCATTATCTAGCCCCAAGCTAAGCAGAGCTTGTGTTATGGGTACTTGATAACTGATATACATAATATAATACAATAGTACATAGATAGATATTTTTTTATTATAAGTATATAGAAAATGACCAGAACACCCTGAACAAATGTCTGCAGTTCGTACACACATTTGTCCCGAGGCGGGAATCGAACCCGCAACCTTCTGCGTCGCAGGCAGACCTTCGCCCACCGCGCCACATCGGTCGTCATAGTTTGATTAGCAATTAAATATAAACCTATTTTCATAGAACAAATGCAACAAGAGTTCCGTGTCAAGGAACAACAAGAGAAAGAAGCAGCTCACGATGAAATGGTACGGCAGAAAGAGAAAGAACTAGCTGAGAAGAGGGAGCAAGAGACTAGAGAAATAACGGTCATTGAGAGAGAATGCAACGCTATTGAACAAGAGTGTGCTGTGTTAAAGGTAGGTACGGACTTACCTACCATATATACAGTAAGAACCTATCCATACTAATCAATGTGTTAACCATCATCATCATCAGCCTATATTAGTCCACAGCTGGACATAGGCCTCCCCTAATGAGCGACATAGCGACCTGTCTTCAGCTTGCCGCATCCAGCATCTGCCTGCAGTCTTTCGCAAATCGTCATCCCACCTGGTTGGAGGGCGTCCTAAACTACGTTTTCCGAGTGGCGGTCTCCACTCAAGAACACGTTTACCCCAGCGGTTGTCGGTTCTTCTCGAGATATGGCCAGCATAGCCCACTGGCACTTCAGCTTGCTAATCCTTTGAGCTATGTCGATAACCTTAGTTCTCTGTCGGATGTATTGGTTGCGAATCCTATCCTTCAGAGAAACTCCGAGCATAGCTCATGGTTCATGGTCATGACGGGTAGGACGCACTGATTGGAAACTTTAGTTTTCAAGCATTACGGTATGGAATGGATGACGAGAACGTGACACGATGACGTGTTAGTCATAAAGAAAATAAGATAAGCACTCTTTCCCGACGTTTCCAAAACCACCTTGACACGCCACTACACCGAATTGCCAGACAGACTTAGGTCTGAGGCCTAAAAATGGAAATCCCCAAAGCTGGAGGTGCCCCTGTTATACAGGAGCTACAGAACATCTTCATCACCGTCCTTCACAGAGGGAGCGAACTCCAAATGCGTGAAGCGGGAGTTTGGTGGCCGCTTCTCCTTTTTAAGAAGGGAAATAAAATCCTCCTCAATCCTCCATGTCTATAAGCCGTTCTCACGAGTGGTCACGAATCGTCTCGATAGGAGACTCGACGAGTTCCAGCCAACAGAACAGGCCGGGTATCGCGGTGGATATGGCACCATAGACATATGGGAAGGCCTTTGACTCCGTCGAAACCTAGACTGTTCTAGAATCCTTACAGCGATGCCAAGTAGACTGTCGTTATACCGAGGTGCTGAGATGGCTCTTTGAAGCTGCCACAGTTGAGTGTCCAAGTACAGGGCCAGCAGTCTAAACATATCCAACTGCGCAGAGGAGTGAGGCTGGGGGATGTCATTATCGCCGAAACGTTTACAAGCGCGTTAGATGTTTAAGACGCTGGGCACGATTAGATCTCACACCTGTAATTTGCTGACGACGTGGTTTCAATGGCGAAGTCTCTAGAGGAGCTGAACCTGATGCTGGACGGCCTTTTTTTATTTTTAGGGTTCCGCCAAAGGAAAAAAGGTACCCTTATAGGATCACTTTATTGTCCGTCTGTCAACCCTCTTTTCTCAGAAACGCTAGAGGTATCGAGTTGAAATTCACACTATATACTCATGTTCGTGAGTCGTGACCTCTTGGAGCAGCGATAAATCAAACTTCTAAGTCAACGCAATTAAAAGTTATAGACGTTAATGCCCTAATATTTTGAAATTTCCTAGGGAATCGCATGCACATAAAACCTATAGGTTCATGAATTTCATGATTCTAGGTCAATGGGAAGTACTCCCATTGACCTAGAATCATGAAATTTGGCTAGAAGCAAGGTCTTATAGTACAAGTAAAGGAAAAAATCCTGGTTTATTACCTTTTCCCTTTTCCAGAAAAGGAATAATGCAATAATGCTGAAACTACGACGAAAGCTATTGGAAACTGAGAGCACGAGACGTGAACTAATGAAGAGAAGCGCAGACACTATTGAGAAGGTTCAATAAAACAAGGAAGTGGTACTACATGATTTTTATTTTTAAAAGGACTAACACTAAAGTAAACCCATTAAAAATACATGATTATACAGTGTGGAAATTAAACTCAGGCCCTGGAGGGAAACTACTTAAAATCCTTAAGCTAGCTCATTTTACTTAAAGGAGACATTCCTTTATTTTTAAAAAGAAACAAATCTGCATTAAAATATTTTTTTAAACTCGCTTGCTTCGCCCGGGACTCGAACCAACTAAAATTTAAAAAAATAAACACTCTTTATTTTATTATACTAATCGGTAGTATTAATATTCAGGATAAAGTTTCTGTAACAAACATTTGGTCTTAAAAATAAAAATAATCGTTAAATCTAACATCAACTTTATTTTACTATCAATTTTGTAACACTTAAATTATTTAACTGATAAATTGTTCGAAATGAGCCCCGTCGTTCCGGCTACACAACATTAGTCGCCGTTGAAATTCATTTCTTGTAGCCTTCAGCAAAGTGTTGTGGTGTATGCCCCTGATAACATTTTCTACCGCAATCCTTAGCTCTTGAACGGTTTCATAGCAAGTTTCATAAACAACATTTTTTACATGACCCCATAAAAAGAAGTCCATGGGCGTCAGGTCTGGACTTCTTGCAGGCCATCTAATCGTGTTGTGTTGGAGAGATAACAGAACTGTTACGTGTCTTTTACTTGTTAAAAGTGAACAGTAACCAAATATTTTTTAGAGAAACTTTATCCTGAATATTAATACTACCGATTAGTATAATAAAATAAAGAGTGTTTATTTTTTTAAATTTTAGTTGGTTCGAGTCCCGGGCGAAGCAAGCGAGTTTAAAAAAATATTTTAATGCAGATTTGTTTCTTTTTAAAAATAAAGGAATGTCTCCTTTAAGTAAAATGAGCTAGCTTAAGGATTTTAAGTAGTTTCCCTCCAGGGCCTGAGTTTAATTTCCACACTGTATACTAGGTACTTACCTAGGTTACAATAAACCAACAGACCACAAGAAAAATAATTAACAGAGACGATAATGTGGTTTACATTATAATACCACGTTATAGGTAAATAAATAAATAATGCTGGACAATTCACACAGCATTATCTAGCCCCAAGCTAAGCAGAGCTTGTGTTATGGGTACTAGATAACTGATATACATAATATAATAAAATACATAGATAGATATTTTTATTATTATATAGAAAACGAACAGAACACCCTGAACAAATGTCTGCAGATCGTACACACATTTGTCCCGAGGCGGGAATCGAACCCGCAACCTTTTGCGTCGCAGGCAGACCTTCGGCCACTGCGCCACATCGGTCGTCCATCGAGGTACCTTGTGTACCTACCATACCTTGGTACATTTATTGTCATAAGTTTATCAAATACAAATTCTGCAGATTTATTGTGAACCAATTAGTTGTCTAATTGAAGAAGCAAGGCTACACTTCTCTTGATCCAGTGTGCTGAGGGTTTGTCGGACGGCAAAAAGAAAGCCAACACAAAGTTAGAGGAGTGCCCTGTGGTCGCCAGTACCCCTTTTCTCTCTAACGTCTTGTAAAGGGGGCATTTGTATCTAGTACCTTCCTTAAATTCGGCTTTAAGACATGGAAACAACCACACCACAGGTAAATTATCATTCAGTATTTTAGGAAACTGCTCACCTATAGCATGCTTCGTCCGATCCCAGCGCCCTCCGTCCATGAACAAGCCTTCCACATACACTCCCATTTCTGCGGGCACGTCCTCATAATCAACTTTGCGGACCTCAAAATCAAATATTAATAAATCTATCGGAATACTCTTAGCTCTAGCATAGTTCTGCACTGAACCCGTAAGAAAAGCCTGGGTAAAGAAGAAACCTGATAGCCAAAATGTAGGTGGCTTCCCATGGTCATACCAATTTTGTAAAGCTTGTAAACGTTCCACGAAATCGGTGACGTAGCTTGGCAACGGTTTCAAGCTGGGGTATGATACTTTCATCCAGTTAGCTGGTACTCTCCCGAGCAGCATTGAAACCGCTTGATTGTCTAATGCGGGTGACATAACAATAAGGCCTTTGACAGCTTTTTGCAAGTCCGCTAGAGAACTTGTGATTTCTTGTAATAACTTGTTAAATCTCTCCATTTCCTGTATGAGTACCGTATTCATGGATTCATTGTAATCGACAGGATATTTTTTTTGCGATTCTTCAACATCAAACGCTATGGGAATCTTGGATTGGATTTCTACAGCCATTTGGATCAGGAGCACTTCGGTGTTGCCACCTTCGCTACTGCCACCTGTGCCTTCTACTAAGACCAAAGCCTCCGTTAGAGCCATAGAAATAGTATAATCACGTGTAATGCCAGCATTCATATGTAGCCCATACACGTCAGGAGGCGGGTTTATCGGGACGGTTTCTATGTGCTTCAGGTAATCTTGGTATTCACATCTGCGTGGGAGCCCGTACTGAGGTCCTATGTCACAATACACATAGTTAGGATCGTTCACGACACCCTCATTCACATAATTGTCCAAAATTGTAACAATTAATCGTCGGTCCCAATCATCGGTTACACGTCCGCCATAGTTACATTCGCCTGTTAAATATTTGATTGCGACGTATTGGATCTCTTCATATTGATTCAAAAACAATTGTAATTGCATCACGGAAATTTGGAAGTCGGAGTCATTAAAACCATACTGGATATTCCATCCTAGTGGTCCAAACTTTTTTCTTTCTTGGACAACAGCATGGAAAAAACTTATGCCATATAGCAGTTTACTAAAAATCTTATCTTTACCTGGACACCCTTCATAAAATTCTGGTTCTTTAACAGGCTCAGATATATACGAACGATTTAAGTTGTGTTGCAAACCAGTGGGAGGTTCGTTTGTCATTTTTACCCCGTTTTGTAGAATAGACTGCGGGAATTTATCTGAAGGATAACTGGTTAGCCACAGTCTAAAGCTGAGATCGGTGTTTGTGAGGTCAAAAGCTTCGATAAGTTTTTCCAGAAAAGGCATCCAAGAAACAGCTAAATGACAGTTCTGTAAACACACCCATCCGCCTTCATTCTGAGCGCGCTCCATCATAGCTTTCGCGATAGGACCTTGTCCTTGACCTAGCGATATGGAGTTGAACCTATTAGCGTAACCCATTCTCTCACAATATTTTATAAGCGCACCCATAGGGTCCGATCCTGGAGATAATATGAATATTAAGGGTGCAAGACAGTTAGAATCTCCAAATGATTTTCCGATATCAAATGGGGGTGGCGTAATAAACTTTTTTCCCATAACTTTTTCAACAAATTCAGCTATTGCGGCTGTTAGTTTGTCAGGTCTTAGAACTCTTACAATTAACAGCTTCTGAAATTGCGTTAGTTTACTATCCCAAATACCAGGAAATGTCTTATTATGTGGTTCCATATCATCATAGACTTCTTGCCATTGACGAATTTTTGCCACGAAGTCATCTTTGAATTCCTTAAAAACATGTAGGAGAGATAATCGGCAGATTTCATCCCAACCTCTGTCGGGTAACCATTCAACAGGCTTTTTCAAGTGGTTCTCAACAGCTATTCCTCCAGTAATAAGAAATAGGTGTTCATCTTCTGCCATTTCACCGGTTGACATTAACATTTTCGCGCACATTATGAAAGAAAACATTAGCTTGTCTTTATCGAAAAGTGATCTACATACATTACTGTACAAATTGTAAGTAAACGTTTCTCTTAAGAATTTAAGTCGTTTATCCAAGTCCTTAGACTTGTTAGCGTTTTCGATCGATATAATATACAAGTTGATGAACCAAGTAAGCGAATACTGGTACATTGGGTCGACATTAGGTAATTCCGTGACACAATAATACAAAACCGCGGAGTGAGATGCAATTGGCCTGTATCCATGTCGAAATTCCTCGATTATTTTTTCCGTTTCCACACTAGCTTCTTGCTTCTTCATTATGTCTATTGCTAATAATTTAGATGAGTCCAGAACTTCAATGGCTGTTTCGTCTTCCAGGATATCGCCTTTTGATTCTTGTAATGTACGTAAAATATCGTCTTCCACGCCTTTTAATGCTGCTTTATTACCAGCCGATTGCACAATAAGTTTTTCACGCTTTTCTTGTAAATCTGGCCTCTCTTTTGCAACTACGATACCAAGAAGTTGATCTTCTAGTCCGTCTTTAGTGAGAGCAAAGTTTATCAAAGTGACTTTGTTGAAAACTTCAGGTAAATAATGAGGATTCCTTAACTTTGTAGTCATGTAAAGTCTAAAATTAGGGTGATATTCTATAACGTTCTCACCAAGAGCAATAAACTCTTTGCCAGCTTGAATATAGGTGTTCTTCATTAAAACTGGATCTAAGGGTGCTTCTACATCTTCGAGTATGCAGTCAATTAAAGCAGGCTTTCCGTACTCAAGACATGTTTCTATGACTTTCATGTAGTTACCATCGACGAACTTAAGAACTTGTAGATCATTAGCTTTTTCCATTACTTTAATCCATTTGTTAGCCTGACCTTGGGGATCCACTAGTAAAGACCATCGCATAGAGTTATCTTGTATAATCCCATTATCAGTTGAAAACGAATCACGAGGTAAACCGGCAATATACCAATTTTGAATTTTTATATCTGTACCCAGCACATCTTTAAAGACAAACACTTTGGAATGTGGCATATCCAGTTTTATTACCAGTTCGCGCCATCTGTCAATATTTTGAATTCTGACAGGTAGTGTATACGGAGCTAGGTAAGCAATAATACCACAAGATACGAGAATGTCTCCCGCCAAATTATCGTACAAAACTTGTAAGTTCTCAGCAGCTTGAGTCCATCGTACTCTTTCTCCTCCTAATCCACCAATCAACTTTTCAGCTCTGTTCAATTTATCGATACAAAGTTGTACTTCATCTTCTAGAGCCTTTTTCTTTGCGTTTGCTTCTGCTAATGCTTCGTTTAATTCTGCCAGGCGAGCTTCCAGACGAGCCACCATTGCTTTTTTGTCTTCCAAAATGGCCATGGTTTCAGCAAATTCTTTTTCTGCAGCATTTAACGCAGCTTTTTTTGGCGCTACAACTTTAGCAACTGCGTCATACATGTCCATAGCGATGATCCATTTGCATAAGCCTTCTGCAGCTGTTGAAGCTTTGGCAATTATGTGAGGTTTAAAATCCTTATGTGGCAAATATTCTTTTCTAATTTTTTTCATTGCTTCTACCGGAATGTTATCTTTGTCAAAGTTTTTTAATCCCTCTAAGAAAGACATGTCTCCTAAAATCCTTTTACTCGGTCCCCAAAAATCAAAAATCTTTTTTCCGGGGTTGTTAGGGTCAGGTATTTTATCAGGTGGAACACCTTTTATGACGCATACGGCAGCCATGACTAACTTTACAGTAGCAGGAGGATTTTTCATTGATTTTACAATTGTTATATCAGCCGGTTTTAGTGTGTTCAATGCTGATATAGCATCTTCTAGAATCGGTAAAGCGAGAGCTAAATCAGCTTCACAGTCTTTTTTTAGTTCTTGAGCAGCAGCTGCTTGAACATTTGCAACTTTTTGATCTTCTTTTACTTGAGCAGCTGCTTTGTCAGCCACAGCAGTTTCTGCTTCAATCTCTTCCATCATTTTTGTCGATTTTGCAGCCATTATAATAAGTTGCGGTTTTAAGGCATTTAAATCTTTCTGCATTATACCTACTGCTTCAGCAGCTTGTCTAAGTTTGTCTAAGCCGTTGGTATATCTGAGTTTTGCTGCTCTTAGCTCTCGTTGTCTTCTGTTGGTCAATGATGTAAACGATTTAATTAAATCTAAATATGACGCCGAGGTAATGTAGGTTTTTCTACCGTAGTTGATGTAAAAGTTAGTAGATACTTCTCTTGCATCAACATGGAATTGTTTACAAGCTATAACTGCTGCGTGTTTAACTTTATCTGGTACGTTTACTTTGACCATGTAGTAATTCGCTACCATCTCTAAGGCATCCTCAGGCCAACTATCATACCAATCAATAGTGCAGCAGTTCACAAGAGATGGGTATAATCTTAATCTTGTTCTGAAAGAACTTCCTATAGGGCTAAAGCACAAAACAATGTGAAGTTTGGCCTTGCATCGACCAATGAAGAAGGCAAGAATCTGCAAAGGACTTATATCAAGGTTCCTATTTCCACCTTGGGCAGCCAATCGAACTAGTTCTAGAATTTCTTGCTGTTCATCTAAACCATATAAATTAGGAACCTCTCCAGAGTTCAATAGACTGTCTAAATTTTGTATGAAGGTTTCCAATTTGATTTGACTTTCAGTAAACAAAAAAGTTGTATCTTTGTTAAGGCCACCAGATTCGCGTAAAACCAATTTAATGTCATCGCCCCAGTCTTTTAAACTGTACGATTTAGTGATTTCTGGTTGAAAGCAGGATTGGCCTAAGATGGTGCTAGCCAAGCGAGTGAGTGACTGCCTTCCTGACCCACCTACGCCAACTAATAGGGCATTGCCAGATGGCATACATAGAAGTCTGCAAATTTTAGAAAGATGTTCTAGAGCATAATCAAACAGAACAATATTCATTTTAGCTTTGTGCATTGCATTATATTCTGCAAGCATTGAAGTTGCCACATTCAAGACGACTTCTCTAGAAGGCATTTCTTCATAGCGTCTCTCCCCTTCAACACTCTCAGTGTCCAAATAACATCCAAACATCATTTTTTTAATAGTATCTTGAGTAACCTCCTCTTTTTCATTTAGATACGGATCCAAAGCCGATTCAAAAGTATCTCTCATGTAGTCACGGGTAGCCTTCTTCAACACATCATAGAACCAGGCTCGATCTGGTTCATCAACAAGTCTATCATAAAAAACTCGCATGATTTCATGAACCCACACTCTCACAAAGGTTTTTTTATTCTCAGCTGATTCTTTGCGTAAAAGAGCACACCCTTGAATGACTCTTGAAAAATCTCTCAAATTAAAAATATAATGTGATTTTGCAGGAGTAGGCCGTAGACCTTCTGTCGCTTCGTCGTATATTTCCATAGTGGCTGCTACAATATTAACAATAACTGATTGAGTGTCCTGGCCAAATCCGTTGCGTCTCCAGCCGAGTTGTAGAAGTGAAATAAATATCTTGGTCATACTTTCTTTAGAAAACTCGTTGATTGAGTAAATGTTGTAGTGACGTAACATTCTTGGATATATCAATTGTCTACTTCCACCAACAGGTCCGATGGCTCCAAAAAAGAAAGTATCGTATATATACAGCTTTTCGGTGGTTTTAAGGTCATACCAATGTTTCTGATCAAAATACAATCTCAGCAACTCTATTGCCGGCTGCGCTCCATAAACCTCCTTTGCGGGCATGTTCATATCGTCGATGAAAATAACTGCTACTTTTCCTTTCGTCGGTCCATACTGATTTTTTCTTCTCTTTACCAATTTAGAAATGACCAGGTCTTGAGTTTGATTTGCTGAAGTAGTAGTTGTAAAGGTTATAAACCCCGGAGTCATCTTCTCAAGGTCAATTTTCATAAGGAAGTTTTGAATATAAAAGCTTTTACCTGTTCCAGTAGGTCCTATCAATAAAAGAGGTTTTTGAAATTTCGTATGAAGCTTGAGAAGATACGTATACTTTTCAGTTTCCAATGTGGGAATAACGGTTTGTAAAAGATTTATTTGCTCATTAACCACAGCAGACTTAACGAATTCCGGCCACGGTTTCCAGAAACCTTTACCTTTGTATACGTAATAATGATCTATTACTGTACCGTCTGATGGTATAGATACATCGATTCGATCGATATGAGCTGGAATACCTTTTTCACCTCTAAAGTATTCTTTGATTAATTCATCATATTTGTCACGTGATTTTACATTCAGTATTCCTCCTACTCCCCAGACTAGAGCTGTCATAAATGAGGCTAAAAACCAAGACCTTGTAAATCTTGTGTCCTCTTCGCCTTCGATCGCATTGTCCATCAGCATTTCTGTCAGTCTTAGCGTACTAATAACCAAATTCACCTCACCGGCTGTTACAAGCTGCGCGCAAAACTTTCTGACATAATAAAGTAGGGGTTCTAGTAACCATTCCAACATATCGTGAATGTAGTCTTCATTCTCTTCGTACCAAATGGGATTTAACGTATTGAGCCATGAAACATAAAACGGTTTGACTCCAAGGGAAGAAGACTCCATGTATATCATGCCACATCTTGATACGGTTGCGGGCGAAGCTTGCGTTAGATCCATCACTTCAAAAATCATCGACATAACGCTAGACATAGCCATGACTTCCCCTGACGTGAGGCATAGCTTCTTGTTATCATCTAAAACAGTATTCATATTTTCAATCCACACGGCATCTACCGGTCCATCGAACACGATCCATTTTTTCACTGGAGTGTCTTCTGAAGCGAAGTCTCGAAACATTGTCGCTACGATACCATCGGTCC
Organism: Eupithecia vulgata; assembly: GCA_946478455.1. Taxonomy (NCBI): domain Eukaryota; kingdom Metazoa; phylum Arthropoda; class Insecta; order Lepidoptera; family Geometridae; genus Eupithecia; species Eupithecia vulgata. The sequence goes on from OX297875.1 coordinate 14,150,110, forward strand.
ATTCATACGAGACAGGGTCAAATGCACCGTAAAGCTGACCCATAGTCACAGCCTTTGGGTTTAACACCTTGTACGTACTAGCACATCCACCGGGCTGGCCGCGTTCTTCCATTAAAGTAAGAGCCTCTGCTAAAACTTTTAATGTAACTGACTTACCGGCGAACGGATCTCCAACTAACATAAAGCCATGTCGTACGACCATCATTTCAAATGTTTGAATAATTTTTATTAAATAACATTCTTCTGGCTGTAGGTTGTTTGATTTACAACAATCGCGGCACGCCGACAAAAAATTTTCGTAGTCCGGTTTAGGCAATGTTATTCCAGGAAATAAATCGCAAATAATACCTTCAAACAGTGGGACATCAAATGATAAAAATTTAGGCAAATTGACATCCGTGATAGATCTAAGCAATAAAATGTTTTCTTCTTCATTTGGGAAAGTTCTCTTAAGATTACCAGCAGCAGACAAGACAGTCTTTACGGCTCGCATACCATAGTCATAATGGTTTTGGGAGGATAACTGTTCCGAACACAGTCTATACGTGGTTACAATTTTAATAGATAATGTTCTTGCATCTACAAATCCGAATGAATACAGCGAAATTTCGCCTATCATTGCGTAATCCGGCACCATCATAGCTACTGTCCGAAACAGCACCTTCAAATTATCAGGCAGTTCTGAACGACCCGCGTAGCCGGGATTCATTGTGATGCATACGTAGCAGGCTGGATTTAAAGTCAAGATAGTGCCTTCGAAATCAAAGGTCTCTAGATGTTGCCTTACAGCTTGAACAATACACAAAATTTGTTGCGCAATGACAGACAATACTTCAACTTCAATTCGATTGAATTCGTCAAAACAAACCCAAGCTCCACAAGATGCGAGCCCTTTGAAGAACTTACCCATAGCCTTGTAATCTAAACCATCGGAGCAATTAAAAACTACACATTGTACTGCTAATGCCTTAGCTAAGTCCTTTGTAGTTTCAGTTTTGCCTGTACCTGCTGGGCCTTCAGGAGCGCCGTTCAAATGTAAATAGAAGGCTCCTATAAGGGTACGATAGCACCGATCGGTCAGTGGAGTAATAACCAATCTATCAGAATTTCCCAAATATTCGTATGCGTAGTTGACGGTCGCATTAATTATTTTGACAAATACTCTTTCTTCTTCCCAATAGTATCTAAGTTGAGCTAGCCATTGAAAATCAGTCACTTCTGTCACATTTTTTTGAAGGAGATCAAAAATGACATCTTTAGCGTGTACGTCAATAACAATAAGCGCCTTGACTGTGATGCTTTGTAGTTTAGTAAGATCAGTTCTTCGTATTATAGCAACAGTTTCATTAAGTTGTTTATTTAGTCCAGCGTGAAAAGCTTTTAACTCGCTTATTTTGTGTGTATTCAAAGCTTCGTGAACATCTATAGCCCAATAAATTTGGGAAATGCCCAATACAACCATTCCTTCCCATGATAAAATCCAATCTACACGCCCGATGCCGGCATAATCATAATAAGACAATTCTGTTTCCATTTTCACAGATCTTAGCATTTGTTGTTCAACTTGAACTAACCATTTTTCAACAGAACCTCTTGCAGCAGAAACACTTATTATTTCTAAGAAGTCCACCATTTCTCCTTCCATCGAAATCATTGTTGAGATATTAAATTCAGGATCAAACACCAATCTATTGATTCCTTCAAAACATTTCTTCAAATGAGGTTGTACCTTTAATGGATTTTTAGTTTCAGATAGAATCTCTAACATCTCATCGTTAGACAAAAAGAAGAATCTAGGGAAGTATAACCGCTTCTTTTCTAAATAATTATTAACCCCATCGTTGATCTTTTCCAAGAAAGCTGAAGCAGCCTTCAATGACTCTAGAACTCCTATGCTTCCAGCAATTTCTAGTGCATGAGGATCTTTCTCAACACAAGTCATGTATCGACGGTAAATATTGTTGACTTCAACAAACATCACCCCTTCTTCAGGCATTTGTGCAACGATATCTTTTGAAGAGAAAATCGGTAAGAGATAAAGCCATTGACTTTGTACTTTACCCCATTCGTCAATGGTTGCATTGACTCGTACAATTTTTTCATACCATGCCCTTACCTGTGCTTCAAATGGTTTTACAAAAGCAGACCCTCGCATACCGATTGTTTTGACAATGTGATCATCTAAAACGCTTTGAATATCGTCAAGCCCCGACAGAATATTGATTCCCGTGTCCTTATATGGGCTCGTTTTAAAGCATATATCAGTCCATTCTGCAGTCATTTTGTTTAAATTTGTAATTAGCGCCAATTCTTTGGTGGCTGCTACACTGATGATATCATATTCATCAATTTCATCCCAAAGATTGAAATTAATTATTTTTCGCAGAGTTGTGCCAGCAGTTGGAGTTAGGTCGAAACCGGCGATGATGCTCATTTCATCCCAATGTCTCTGAAAGAGCGCAGGGTTGCACATGATATGAGCCATCTGAACATTAGGTCTCCATTTCTTCAGTTCAGCAACCGCTTGAGCGCATAGTTTCATAGGTGCAGGCATATTATTCATGTCCGTGTCATCGATCGAACCCTGGAATCGTTTTTCGTTTCCTTCTGCTATCTGTTGCTTTATTTTTAATCTGTAGTTTTTTGAAACTTTTAAAAATTCCTTATAATAGGCGTCATGGTCAAACTCTATTTGATGGTGATCCATATATTCGAAAGGCCCATCCATCCAAGTGTAGTAACTACGTTTCCATTTGTGTAACGTATAGACGAGATTGTGGAATGGTATCACGAATTCTTTGAGTTCCTCTAAATCGGGATAGTTCGTGGGGGGGAACTTGAATGTACGTTCTTCGTGGTTGATCCACTCCACTACCTTGTCACACTCAGCCAAACGTAGAACCAACTTTCTAATGTATTCCAGATATTCGAGGGTACAATTGACATCATCCATTTCGTTCAAGAGCTCTAGAAATGGTGTCATTTCAGTGACTTCTTTATTAATAAACGCTATCTGGCCTTGGAGATATTCTTCCATGTCTGCTTTGTAAGTTTCATAGGAAGATGCGTTTCTTTCAAATATCGGTTTTATGTCCGTAAGCCAATTAACGGTTCTCGTATTAGAGGCAACATGTTCAGGAGACAATACAGTCATTTCTAAGAGGGCGGATATTATGTTAATTTGTGACATTATTCTCTCTTTCAATTGTTGAACTAGAACACTCTTTGCATATAGTATATATTTTCCTTGTTCGATCAGTTCCTCTGCATTTTCAGGCTCTTTTACTGCTTTGGCAGCGATGACTTCGAATTCACCGCATATGCTGTCATTTTCTGCTATATGAGTCTTGACTATCCCATCAATGATGTCATTCACAAACTCCAGTACTTTTGCTTTTAATCCGTCTACCATTCGAAGTTGGCACACTACAGCACAGTTAAAATATTCATTTTCTAATACCGTTGTTATTTCGCCATCAATCTCTTGGAAATATAATATCTTTTCCCGAGCTTCTTCAAAACTTTGGGCCTCTGCAATGAACTTGACGACCGCTTCTTTGGCTGGAGCTGCATATAACATGAAGTATTGTTCTCTCAGCCTATTAACGTAATCGACTAGCGGTTGATAGACTTCTTCTAATTGATTTTGAAGCCTCTGATGGCCGTCATCGTGCAGCCACTGGTTATACTGCACGGGTAAGGCATCGAAATCATACGGTAATCGTAAATACTGTTCAATCGGCATGAGTCTTTGCGAAATATGAAATATTGCATCTGCAATGTTGTGGAATGTCTCGTACACAGTTTTAAGAGATGGATCATAGAAAAAATCATCATCAAAATCCAAGTCGATGTTTAGAATCTGCACACTATATGGATCTTTGAGGAAGTGAATGATGGCATCGAGCGATCTGCGCATCAGTTCTTGTATCGCCATGGATATCATTTTTGTGGCACATTTCACAAAATCGGGTATCTTTTTCGATCGCATACCTCGAAGACATCTAGGATTCTTCAACCAATTCACTAGTATCGAATACCAAGTGCTGGAGACGAGATAATCGGCTTTCTTTATTTGTTCCAATATCTGCGTTTCGAAAGACTCCAGTGTCATCGGACCCTTATCCCTGTATTTCTTTAAGTTGATCATATAAGGTGGAAATACCTTCTCTGCAGATTCGAGAATCAAACGAATGAACGGATGTAGGAGGAGCGATCCATCTTGCAACTTCTTTCGGAACTTCATCATTCTTTCATGGTTTTCTGTGATGCCGTTAAACTTGAAGAAAGATTCCTGGTACCGAATGCGCGAGACGCCGGGCTCGTCCCTGACCACGAGTCGAACGGCCTGATGGTGCAGATTCTGGTTCCACGATTTCTTTGTTTCGTTGATGAGCTCTTTAGTGGCGACGGGGAATGTATTGCGAAGCTTGGCTGGCACCAGATGGAGTATTAGAGCTTCCCAAGACACTAGCATTTCGGGCGGTTGGAGTTTCTCGGCGCATGCTCGTATGACGTTGATATGTCGCTCTTGTGTTATGTCGAGTCTGTCGCGTTCGTCTCTAGGAATGAGTGGTCGGGCAACCTTTACCTTCCTTTCGGCAGCCTTCTCTTCGAGAATTTGACGAAATTTCTCTTGTTTGTCCTAAAAATTGCACAAGTATGGGTGTAACAAACAGCAAATACCTAGGTCCTATTTTATATAAGATTTTATATGCAAGGTAGGATTAATCTAGTTCTACTATTGCGTACCTTGAGCCTGTTGTAAGGCGGGAGCGGCTTGAAAGGCAACTGCTGCATTCTACTAGTGTCTGGCAAAGCCCGCATCTGTGGCACACGGCACCCATTCTTGGATTGAAGCAGCTTCCGCAGTTCACTTTCATCCATCTTATAGTATTTCAAATAAACTCGAAATTCATTAGAACAAACATTTTTAGTTCACGTGTGCTAGCAGTAATAGTTTTCTGTGCGTGTGACGGAATGTCAATAAATGTGTTGTTGCTGCCATGACAACGTGAAGGAGAGGGTTGTTTCTCTATGGTGTCTCTGTAACTTAGGTAAGGTAATATTGTCCGGGACATTTAACGTGCCTGCTCGTGCGGAAGTGGCGATGAGAGGCGATGATTCTATGCAATAGGTATCTTGTTGGACATGACAAAAGCTTATGACAAAATTCAATTCAAAATATTATTAGATAAACTACATGGAATAGGTATCCGCGGTATAACACACGCCTGGTTCGAGTCCTACCTACATAACCGAGTGCAATACGTAGATATAGAATTTTTTTACGAAAAAACAAGGAAGATTGACATGGTTAGATCAAATGCGATACAGATTAATAATTCAATACCCCAAGCTGACCCCAAGGCAGTTTCCTTGGGTGTATGTCGTTCGCCGTTTGAAAGAGGTTTATAGCATTCTAACCCGGCATGGTTGTTGACCAAATATTCGACCTCTTTTATACGACCTGATTAAGTTTAATCACTCGTGTTTTATCGCTAGTCGAGGTGGAAAAGATGTATGTTTAAATCGAGGGCAAATATTTTTTGATTCGTGTCTTGATATCCCTCGCTAGCTCAGCTCTACTTTAGAGGCGCTCGCTACGCTCGTGACTCTACTATAGACTGTTTCGCTAGCTCGCGATTTAATATCGGCACGTTCAACAAAAAATCGTTTTGCCCACTTGTTGAACAAAACCTACATTTATCTTTGCTGGATTTCTCTCGTGATCTCGTCCCTGTAGGACGAGATAAATCCATTTTCTTATGATACTGACAGAAACGCTAATTGCGACTTGAAGCAGAGACGCGTGGCTCGGTAGGAAGGTATTTTTTTAAAATCTATTATGTTAAATTGATTTAATAACAATGAAACGATTTTTTTATAATAATTAGGTAGGTAGGTACATTAATTGCAAAATCTTTTATTATTAGGAATAGAACATTATGTATAGGGTACAAATGTGGGCTGACTTCTTCCGCAAAAGTTTATATACTGTGTAGCGGAGTCAGTGGCCTTTATATCTCAAGGATGTGGACCGATCTACTTGCTCTACCCAGCCATTATTAATAAATATTAATAGCTATAGCCTCAAGGTAGCTGTATAGCCTGCCATCAAGCACGCGTCAGCATACACATATTTGACCCAGTGCCCTCCTCCGCGAACAAAATAATTAAGTATCTAATGACACTGGTCTCACAAGTGTCTGGGCAACAGTTACCATGTGTGCATGTGTTTGTGTATGGTGTGTATGTGTAGGTATACGAGTGTGGTGATCCCATGGTGATCCTGAGGACATCGGTCATAAGAGTCCGGGCAACGGTTAATCAAGAGCGTGCTTCAGTAAAAGAGCCTATTCATCCGTATTTTGGGTTTCCTAAAACGAAAAAAGACAACTAAACACCGTTTTATATAATGAATTATATTTGCAAAAATGTACACAATGCACACATACAATGTAGATTCCGATTCTGTACCGATATTTTACATTTCAGTTTTTACAAAACTTCTCCTTATAGCAATTTATTTACACACAAAAATAGGTCTTACATATTTAAGGAATTTACTAAGGGAATGTAAAACGATGTGCTAATCGGTCATCACCGCACGAACAAAAAATGGCTAACAATATGACATTGAATCGAATAAACAGAGGAACATGAAATACTGACATAAAATTTAATTATAAAATTAAATATATTTACATTATTTTTTTTTAAGTAAACATATTCGAGTTTTCTTAGTTTCTATATTAAGGCGCATACAGCACCTAAACTAGCGCCACCACCTAATTTATGTTATTATTCCGTTTAACAAAAGAATTTTCAAAAATCCTTCTTCCAGTTTGTGATACCTATCATAAGCTTTTTTTTAATGCCTCTGTAATAGTTTTATTCTATTTAGTTTAGGAAGAGATACGAAAATAGATTTTGGTGGCCACCAAGTGCAACTTCGTATCTCTTCCTAAACTAAATAGAATAAAACTATTACAGAGGCATTAAAAAAAAGCTTATGATAGGTATCACAAACTGGAAGAAGGATTTTTGAAAATTCTTTTGTTAAACGGAATAATAACATAAATTAGGTGGCGGCGCCACTTTGGGTCCGGTATGGGCCTTAACATAAGGAAATAATAAGTCGTGATGTGAATTTAGTTGTTTCGTGCCAGCGACCGCCAATGATGACATCGTCTAGTGCCCATTCCACTCATCCAATTGCTTTGTTCAATGTGCATTTGCTCAAAGAACTTGGATGAATCCATCCAATTTACTATCAACCCGTTATTTGATCAAGATTTGGACACTGGTTTCAGCCCGCGGCTTCGCATGCTTTGTTGTTATAAAAACGTATACAGGTTAATTATTTCCCAAGGAAATTGAAATTTTACGAGTTAAATTGTAGCCGATGGTTTAATTCAGCATGGAGCTACACCTATGCAAATTTTAGCCCGATCTGTTGAGAAGTTTTGGCGTTAAGAAGTAACAATCACCCATCTAGTAGATCTATCCATCCAAACTTTCACATTTTTAATGTGATGTAATTTCATTTGAAATCAACTACTGAAATTACTTAGGAATCTTGGACAAAGATATTGGATGAGTGGAATGGCCACCTAAACCATAGGTACCATAGATATTACTTCTCTCTCACTCAGCTCCAGTAGACAAGTACAGTTATCGTTGACAGATTGAGGCTATTAAGATTTTGGCCATTTTGGCGCTGAGCGTTTGCGTAAGCGGTGGCGCGACCGTCCATGGAACTAGGGGCCTCAACAAACGAGTAAGTATTTCTCAAAATAAACGTACCTCAGCGAATAAAATGTTCTTCGAAACAGTTACAAATTACTGTTGATTTTTATTAATAATAAAATACATTAAGGCAGGCACATAAAAAGTATTTATGAAAAAAAAATCAAGCATATTATAAAAAATTATTATATTTAAGGTGACAAAAATATTTTATCGTCAGCGTGTGTGACAAACTTTAGTGACATCTAATGCCTTCTTTTCGTTGCGTAGTAAGTACATTCATTTTCAGAAATACACTCAAGTCAATTTTTATATCAGAGACGGCCGAGGGAAGCGCTTCAAACCGTCACCAAAATGAATTACGTGTAGAATATTTATTCCCTACAGCGTAATTGTATCAAATATATATAAGCTCAGTGAAATAGAGTCATATTGAATTAATAAATTTTACTTCAGTGAGTTATTCTAATTTCGTGTGTAATCAATATCATAAATTCTAATGAGTAAACAAATAATGAGGAACAGATAAATTCTTACGATAGATGGAGATTTTGACACTAAGAGATTGTGTAAATCTATTATGAACACTGTGCGCCATTACACAAGCGAAGGTACTTGTATAATGAAGCCCAGACTTTAAGAATAACTACTATACATAACATGCATGACACGGTTTAATAATAATATAGTTGTGTATAATATAATATATTATTTTAGTCATGAACAAAGTGAAATGCACCTTGAGGATGTCTAATTTATTTATTAAGCTATATATTATCACAAGGTCTGGCTCAATAAAATCAAATTTTTCGAGATATTTTTCTTCTCTACGATTAAGTACTAAAAATCATAGATTTATCGACTTAATCAGTCTTTATTCGATGTCGATACAAAAGTTTTGTTTTCAATTAAAATAATGGCACTAGTGAGGATCTTTTGAGAACAATAACAACTTAACACGTTTTTAACAACAACGTACAAAAATACTCTGTTAATAGTCGCGATGACGAATGTCTAGTACACAATCATACTAAACATTACTAATTTAAACCAATATATGCATAGTTACATACCAATTGTAAAATAAGCCTCTTTCTTAATTCAGGATAATATCCTAAAGCTTAATATTTACATTTTACAGCATGTAATGTGTAAAGCGATTACATTTTTAACAGGTGACTTAAATTTACATAAATTATTAACTTTTGTAAGTTTATTAAATAGTGATGTGCCAATTTTGTGAACCTTCTTATTAATAACAATTTTACATTTCCGTTATCTATTAAAATCCTATCCAATTAATCATAAACGTACAGTCGGCTGCATAGTTTACTAATTCACTACAACCGCTAAGCAAAACCCAGTCATCCGTTAAGTGAACGTTTAAGTGACATGGTAATACAGGTTGATCGTTTCTTGTTGGCGCGAGATTAATTTTTTTGTTCTTATTTTTTCTGCGTTCTACAAGACTCTATGAACCCATGATAAAACCAACTTTGATCCAATTTCGTTTTGGGAGCAAAAGGGAATGTGTTGATTTTTAGCCCAAAAATTCTTATTTTCCCAAATGATCCTAAAATACCGGTGAATTTATATTTTATGATCAAGTGATTATTTAGTTAGTTATTATAATGCTTTAAAATTTGCCGATATTAATTTTCCATTAGTTTTATTCCTTGTAGAACCCAGAAAAATGTATGGTAGGAATATTAGGAACCTATAAGCTCCCATACAACGTACTTTACAATTCATTTGGAAACTACACCCTGTATTGCAATAAAATTTTAGAAATAGCTGTATTTGTACCGTTTCAGTATTTCAAAATACATAATCATTAAATGCAAGCGAAAATTAACTAACTTTTGTTCTCATTTAATGATTTTGTTTGATTTGCACTGTTTTTTTATGCAAAAAAAAACCGGCGCAAACATAGTTATTTCTTATCCGATTATGTATGCAAAATTTCTTTAAAATCGGTGATGTAGTTTCCAAATGAATCGGATAGTTAGTTTGTATGGGGTCTCAGAGGTTCTGGATGAGGACCTCTTAGCCCCCATACAAACCTTAAACCACAAAAAAACCTACGACAACACGCAACGATCATACTTTACGATGTACCATCGCAGGTACATTTTATTGCAGCGTACTCTGTACTCTCTCTAACTGGTAGCTACATTTATGAGCAAAAAATTTACAGTCAACACGACACGAACGCTGTAAAAGAAAATCCTACATAGCGGTCGAAATTTTGCTGTCTTAAAATACCTAGACAATAGTCAGCAATTTTTGACATTGACCGTACTTAGTGTAGGTAGATTCAGAGCTGCTCCATTGCATTATCACAAAAGTCCTTACATACAATATCACTTTAAGACCTATTCAGATCAACGCGGTATTCGCTACCCAGACAGAGCGTAGCGAAAGTCTTCAAATTTAAAAAGTGGCTGATAATAAAATAAATAAATAAAATAAAATAGCCTTTATTGCTGCTTAAAAAAGTGGCTGATAGTTTATACTAAATAAGACTTTAACATGTACCAAACTATTAATTTATTGTTAATAACGATGTATTTTGAAGATATTAGTCCATCGTCCCTTTATATTTTGTGACCTAGAGTTTTTGCTTAATAGTGCGTAAACTCGCACGAGGGTAATTTTCTACGAAAATTTAATAATGTCCCAAAACATTTTTCGGTAGGACAAGAAACCGCGCCTTACCCTCAGTGCGGGTCATCTAACCAACTAAGCAATGAGATCGATCACGTGCTTCGTCCAAAATATTTGGGACCTCTTATGACTAAAGCTAACGACACTTGGGAGCTATAAACGACGCTTTATTCTATAGTATGTATTTCGTCGCTTAGTTTATTAGAGCGTACCCCTACTGAGGATGAGGTGCGGGTTCGAATACTGCCGAAATCATTTTTTTATCGGGACATTATTTAATTTTGTGACCTATAACATAAAGTAAATGAACTATGCAGTAGGTACTTGCATACAAAATGCTCGGCGAAAACATGAATACCGCAGCCGCGTACCGCGCTGTGGGTAGCAAATACCGCGTATGTGTGGACAGGCCTTTACAATATTCGCAACTTTACCACTATCGAAAAGCGCGATGGAGCCCACTCCTAGTTCAGAAACTTAGTTACTGGAATTGATGGCAAACAAAATCCTAACTTATTTTTATCAGGAATAAAATATAACTTCGTGTCGTGTGTGGCTAACGGCTTCGAAAGACTTGTGATTCAAGTAGGTAATAATAGGGTGTAATAATAGGTATGTGATTTCAAAAAACCTGATTATTTGTATAAAAATTTAACTGTGGATTAACATAGGCTGATGATGATGATAGAAATTTATCTGCATATATATTTTTTGATATATTATTGTGAAATTTAACCATAAAAAAGTGGCTGTTTTAAGACTCAGTCAGAAAAAAATTAAAGACGTCACCGTTCACCTTATTGTCATGAAGCTTTAGCGGGATATGTTTCTTGCAAGAATGAAAATTATTTATCAGACACAACAAACATGATGATTTTTATTATTTATTTGTTCCTAATTTTATTTTGATTGACGGAACAGAAGCACTTTGAGTGTAGCTTTGAGTTGACAAACTCAACGGTGATGTCACAGATATAGGCAAGCGTTTTTATCCACCGATACTGTGTGTAGTTCTACTAAGTATTCGTTTTTTTCTTAATAAATGAAAAAAATGGGGTTGTTTTGTTATACTTTTTTTATAATAGTTATAACATTATTAATAACGGATTAAAAAAAAAAACTATGCACATTCCCTATTTTTTCAGGTACAAAATGTTCGATATGCCAAGCCTGACTGGCCAAGTCAATAAACCCGAAACCTACTGTGATATAGGAATAGGAACCAGAATGTAAAGCTAACTAATCAAATCCTTATGTAAACTTCCACATTACAAAACCATAACCTATATCCGGAACGAATATTTGCAGGTTGTACAAAAATTTGTTCCGGGGCGGAATCAAAAACCGATACCCTAGTATGAGCTTTCAATATAAAAAGTTTTCGAGAACATTACATAATTAGGTACTCGACATGACTTTTATCTAGACTTCGTGATATACAGAGTCGCGTCGGCCACGTCCACACTTAGCATCACGTGGTCTTAAGGTGGGAAGGAACCTCTAAGCTCCCATACAAACGTACTTTTCGGTTCATTTGGAAAGTACGTCCCCGATTTTAATGAAAGTTTACATACATAATCGGAAAAGAAATAGATATGTTTCATCTTTTCAGCTTTTCAAAATAAATAATCATAATTAAATGAGAGCGAAAGTTATAAAATCGCATGATTTTGGATAAAAATGAATTTTCGCTCTCACGTAATGATGATAATGTATTTTGAAAAACTGAAAAGATACAAACATAGCTATTTCTTTTCCGATTATGTATGCAAAATTCCATTAAAATCGGGGACTACGTCCTCGTCTACGTTCAAATGAATCGAAAATTACGTTTGTGGGTGTGGGAAGAAAAGTACATATGGGAGCTTAGAGGTTCTATCCCCCTTTAAGGACAAACAAAACAGGGTTATAAGATTCATAAAACAAATACTATCGCTTACTCATCAAAGTTACTATTGATAACTATCATATTTTGAAAGTAGCTCCTCTCGGTATCCTGTAGGGCGCTGCATGTCGCTGCATGGAATGAAACTAAAACTTTTAATAGTTTTACGCAAAACTCACACTCAGCTTACCGAGTCGCGGACAACTCATACTACGCCCCACAGGTCAACGATAGGTTACCGTATATAATTTACACGTAAGTCACATCTCGTAGGTCACGTGTAGGTCACGCAGGTCACGCCCGTAGCGTCGTGGGCTTCCTGGAAGGTCATACACTCGCGCCGAGTAGTTTCTCGTCTGCCGAGTCCCTCTCTTCATCAGAAGCTGACTTCTCTTTCTTTATGGACTGGTATTTTACCTGGGGAATTAAGATAAAGAAATCAGATACTAAATATATATTTAACGACCTCTGTGGCGCGGTGGGCGCAGAGCCGCCTGCCACGCAAGAGGTTGTAGGTTCGATTCCCGCCTTAGGACAAATATGTGTACGATCAGCAGGTATTTGTTCCGGGTGTTCTGGTTGTATATGTATAATAAAAAATATCTATCTATGTATTGTATTATATTATTTAGGTATATCAGTTATCTAGTAACATAACACAAGCTCTGCTTAGCTTGGGGCTAGATAATGCTGTGTGAATTGTTCAGCATTATTTAATATATAATTCATCAGCTCAGAGTTACGGCTGGCTCTGCAGCAACCTCTGCGGAGTCCCTCAAACGCGAATCTTGACCGAGGCTTCCTACATACATACAGTCATTTGGGTTGAAACCCTTGGGTTTCCAGACCCAAGACCTATACATAAATCTTACAAAATTACTAATAGAGTCCACAGGTGATCGGAATGCTGGCTTCTAATTCGGTCAACGAATTAGCATTGCATTTCAACGTGGCAATGCTGCCAGCATTCTGGGCACTCTGCCTTCTGGTGACGGCTTAGATTTTTAAGAAATAGATGTAACTGTAGTTTATTATTATTACTATAATGCATTGGGTACATGTCTACAGTTTCAAGCAAGTTGTCACGAGTTTTGCCAACTTTTTTTACACACGTATTTGGAATCACATTTTTGGTGCTGAGCTTTGATATGGGAAAATCATCATTATCATGATCAAAGCCGCACCGCTACCGATATGGGACAAGCAAACGTATATTTTGGTTAAATGGTCAAAAAAAGGTTTTGGTGGACAGTTTCTACCAACGCCATAATTATCATGTACCATTAAGTACCTAAGCGTAAGGCTAAACTTCACCAAATTGAAATGCGGGAATGTCCGTAGCGGAGACGAGAAGAGGTTTCAGCTAGGGTGTCTCCACCAAAGCTGTGCGTAGACGCGTACTGGCTACACTGGAGCGGAGATTGTGCTGGCTAAAGCAGCGGAGTTTGCTGGTTAGAGCAGCGGAGTGTGCTGGTTAGAGCAGCGGAGTGTGCTGGTTAGAGCAGTGGAGTTTGCTGGTTAGAGCAGCGGAGTGTGTTGGTTAGAGCAGGCTGAGCTGCGTGCGGCGAGCGTCAATGTTTGTTGAGATTATAGCGAGGCACAGCTCACATCTCCGCTCATCTCTTTTCGTCTCCGCTGCGAGATGTCACCAGCCTGAACTTTCTTTGTTTCTTTGCATACAAATATTATACATATCTGCTCGGTGGTCTGTACTGAAGGTGAGCGGAGACGAGACGAGTGATAAACGACGTTCTATTGGTTCTTTTTTACACCGATGATGGGCAGCAGCACCTCTTGCAGAATAGATCTACCATCGAACTACGATCCCCAACCCGCCTGCCCAGCCTGGGGATTATGGGCACTACCCCCCGTAAGATAAAAAATCAGGGGCAGGCCTGCGTGCAGCAGTGGACTATTATAGGCTGTTCAGGTTGAGGTATTGGTTCTTTAAAACTCAGGGGCAGGCCTGCGTGCAGCAGTGGACTATTATAGGCTGTTCAGGTTGAGGTATTGGTTCTTTAAAACACATCTCTTCTGCGCTCATCTCAGCTTAGCTTTGGTGGAGTCTGGCCACAATGTAGGTAGTAGTGCCCTTATCTCGTGTTCGCTGAGGCATACAAGCGTAGCTTCGTGCGCTATTTCTTACCTTAGTTTTTAGTTTGGTGCTGACCCCCCTCGGGTGGTACATCAGGAAGTTATCCGTTACCCAGAATATTAGAATCTGCAACAAAAACGTGATTTATTGACAACCGTCTACAAGCAGCTCTCTCTTGTGGTGGTTAAAATTTATCCTATAAAGACTAGGTACGCCGCCGGACGTCCGGACGTGTGACGCCTTCTGTGGCGCACGTTGCGAGTTCGATTCCCGCCTCGGGTCAAATATGTTTGTACTATCTGCAGATAATTGTTCATGGTGTTCTAGGTTTTTATCATTGTAGTATAAATAAATGTATTAAGTATTCGCTATGTGCAAAGTGTCAAATTGATCGCAGCGCGCGATGTGGCAGAATTAGGAAATAACTCTGGGCTGTCATGTGTTAAATTGCTATATTTTCATAGAATTCCATAATAACGTTTTTAAGTATTTTAAGTAATATTGTAAAAATTCGCGCTATATGTCTCAACACAGTACGTGTTGCGTTATAAAGTGTAGAAACAAAGTAAAACTGTTCTTGCAAGTTTTATTTGTTTCCAACAACAAGATGGAAACTGAAGCAAAGAAATAAATGGATAGCTGCTGTGAACAGAAAAAAGTAAGCGACTTAACTTATTATGATATTAATGAATATATTTTATCTTTACTATACCTACGGCGTGGAAAAATTATTTGTTTTAGTGCTGATGTCCCTATGGCACCCAAAAACCTCATCAACACAATATGCTGTGAACATTTTATTGGAGGCAAAAAGTGTGATGCGGAGGCGAGCCCCAGCTACGTTCCAACAATATTCTCGTCAATATATTAGGTATAAAGTTATTAAGATTACAAACGAAGAAGAAAACAGGAGGAAACTCAATGTTCAGCTGTATGTATTTTTTATGTATTTATTCTTGTTTGACTATAAAAGTCATCTTGACTTTTATTACACTTTATTATTATTTGTTTTCGTTATTATGTAACTAAGAATAATTTTATTTAGATTTTTACTGTGTGAATTCTGTTCCATAAATAACGAATTGGATTGTATAATCTGTAATGTTATTATTGTGATTAATAAATAAATAAATAAGTATGTTCGTCGATTTCTTCGTCAATTATGGACCGATTTGGAAAATTTATTCGCTATTGTATGAAGAATAATCCCGAGCTGATTCCATAAAACTTTATTCCCAAGGAATAGGATAGTACCTATTTGTCACAAATTTTTTAAAAACTGTGTAATGACTAAGGAATTTGAAGTCTGTTAAGTTTTAGTATTACAAAACAATCAAATCATTATACTCAACTTTTTTTATGAACATTATCATAACAAATAATATTATTAGATATACTAATATTATAAATTTGAATGTAACTCTGTCTGTCTGTTATATTTTCACGCCTAAACGGCTGAACAGATCTCAATGAAATTCGGCAGTGAGCTAGATGGTATCCCAAGGAAGGACATAGGCTTCATATTGTTACGCCGGTGGATTAGACCATAAACTTCGGACGGCAATTTCAGTGCTTTAGAAGCGTTTTCAGTATATGGCGAAATTTTAGTTCAGTTTTAACCGCGATACAGTTCAGTTTTAACCGCGATACAGTGAGTTGTGTTTTAAGTGCGATACAGTGCGTTTAAAGTGATACTCGGAGCGAAGGATTATATAAGTGCTTAGTGTGACTAGTGGATTTTTTCAAGTACAGTTTGTGTTTATCTGTGTTCAATTTGTAGTAAAGTGTTTGTTTTAATTTGTGGATTAATTAGTGCATTTTTTCTATTAAACCCGAACCGAACCCCACGCTCGTAACAATATTAAAAAGCGCGTTCGAAGCCGCGGGTAGCAGCTAGTGATAGATAAATAAATAAATAAATAATGCTGGACAACTCACACAGCATTATCTAGCCCCAAGCTAAGCAGAGCTTGTGTTATGGGTACTAGATAACTGATATACATAATATAATACAATACATAGATAGATATTTTTTTGTTATAACATAGAAAACGACCAGAACACCCGGAACAAATACCTGCAGATCGTACAAATATTTGTCCCAAGGCGGGAATCGAACCCGCAACCTGCGTAGCAGGCGGACCTTCGCCCACCGCGCCACAGAGGTCGTCAGATATAAGAACCTAATAAACAAAGCCGTGTGAATAAGGTTATCAGTTGCGATAACGGTCATATTAAATTCCACGGAGAGAATAGATTCTGATAAGAGAGAGGCTGAGTGACGAGGACACGGAGTTGGTTTAGTTCTATTCCGTAGTTTATTGTCTTTTAACTGCAATCCTATTTAATAAACTATGCGTGTGTGCACCTATGCAACCTATTACCTAGTTTATTGTTTACTAGCGGTCCGCCCCGGCTTCGCACGGGTATATTCTATAGCCTATGTCACTCAGTATAATAGCTTTCATTGCTTTCATTGTGGCAAAAGAATTTTTTAAATCGGTCCAGTAGTTTTTAAGTTTATTCGTTACATACAAAAATACAAATCTTTCCTCTTTATAATATTAGTGTAGATTATTTCTGTTTTCGCATCTCTGCCTATATACTATACAAAATAAAACTATTACAGATATATGTACTAACAAAAGCTTTTGATAGGTATGCCAAACAGTCTAATGGTTTTTTGAAAATTCCATTGTTGAACAATAAAATATTAGAAATAAAATAAAATACGTGGCAGCCGTAGTGCGAGTCGGACATTCGGAATACAGCCTTAAGATGAAATGACTCCCAAAACCCACGTTTTGATTGTACGGAAAATCTATTTTAAGGCAAAAACTCATTTTTTTTGGCGTGAAAAACTTTGTTTTTAAAGTCAAATAAAATATCGGGTAGATAAGAAGTAATTCAACATACAGTACAGTAGACTGCTCGCTGCGCGGTCTCTGTCCTCTGCTGTATGTAAAAAAACGTATTTGATGGAAAGTTTAATTTTATTAAAAAATATACTTAGTTGATCTTAAGATCATTGGAACTATAGAATCCTAGATAATTGCCAAAAATCGATTTTTGTGACCAGATGTCACAAAAATCGGTTTTATTTTATGATGACTGATGAAGTGATGACTTACATTAACAAAGAAGGGTATGATGAGCATCACGATGGCTAGCTCGAGCCTCGGGTCGGACACGGGCGACAGCCGCAGCACGGACAGCACGGCGACTACGGGCGGCAAGCGCAGCACCAGCGCCAGCACAGACTTCGCGAAGGTGGCGAGCGCGGCGTAGAGGATGCACTGGCATATCCAGGCTGAGCACATGGCTGGTTTACCTGCGAACAATGACGCTTTTAGAGATAGGTCTTACTTACAATTTCAAGTATTCTAATATAAGTTATCATATCACAATGATGCCCTACAAACACATGTTTCAGAAAACCGACTTCAAATTCCTGAATACTGCGTACAGGCAGACACAGAAGGCTTAGTAATAGGATTTATGTTGGAACCCTTTTCATTCAAAAACCTAACAAAATCACCAGTCCAGTCCAGGATCAGTCATCTTTTGTTTTAGGCGATCCGCCCGCTGCCATGGACACCATTACACCAGTGAGTGAAAATTATCATGACTGTGATGATGATTTTAATACGTTTTACGACGCACATGTAAATTCCTCGAGAATCTAATTTTTATTGGACCACCTCACCTATATACAACAGCGTAAGTAAGATATCATCAAAATGATTGTAGTAGTGATTTATTACTAGTAATAAGTTGTTATTAGGGTTCCTTTTGCGAAATAGTTATTTACGATGAAAGATGATTCTTTTGCAGTTTGTAAAAGGGTGAACCCGAGGTGGTCCCATAAAGAATATTCCCGTGGGACTAATATTTCTCCCGCAAAACTTAAAAAATAGTTTAAAACTTGATGATTAAAAATCAGAGACTATACATATTGAATTTGAATCTATTCTTACGGTAGAAGATCCAAATAGAATATTGATCTATTATGATTAATTACATCTTTCTTTCTTACATACCTACTCCAGTCAACCCTGATGCATACGCCCGTAAAAATATTCTTGCAAAATGTGTGCCAATGACAAAGGCATTTTAGAATAATAAGTAAAACAAAACGCTCATAACTTGTAAGCATTCACATATGGAAACAATACAACAGTACTACCGTTTATAGATTCAAGAAACCAATTGTTTTATTGTAAATCATTGAACTAATATTATGTACAAGCGAAAGTTGGAATGTTTGTAACGCCTTCTAATCAAATCTACTGTACGGATCAGGGTAAAGTTTAACGTTGGTGTAGTACCTATGTAGTTGATAAATAATAAACGTATTACAAAATCAATAAAACATGCGTTTTGACCAGGAGAACGCGTGCGAAGCCGCTGGGTAAAGTTAGTAATTACCTAATAAAAGTCAAAGGCTAATACTGAGCCTTAAAACAACAGGGCACATAAGTCAAAGACGTTTTTATATGGCACGACAAAATAAACGGCTAGCTTCGTCATAAGTTTATTTTCGACACACGATTAGATAATGGTGTATTTAGGGTTCCGTCCGTGATTTCAAAAGGAAAAAAGGAACCCTTATCGGATTATTTTGTTGTCTGTCTGTCAACCCTCTTTTCTCAGAAACGCGTGGGAGGTATCGAGTTGCAATTCACATCATACTCAGGTTCGTTACCTCTTGAAGCCGCGATACAAATCAAACTTTCGCACGCAATCAAAAGTCACAGCCGTTTATGAAATTTTCCTAGTGAATCACATGCAGATAAAACCTATAGGGTCATTAGAGAGACTTAGAATCATGAAATTTGGAAAAAAGCAAAGCATATCCTTCATGTAATTGTGACCAAATTTGTTTTTTTGTGTACTTAGCGTACTTATTAATTAGCGTCTGAGCCGATTTCTTTGCTTACTAGTACAAGTTTGTACGGAACCTTTGATGCACGATTCCAACTCGCACTTGAAGTTTTTTTTACCTATACATTCCAGTCTTATTTATGTCATTTTAAGTGTGTAAAATTCCGACACTTATTAACTATTGTTTTAGAATAATAATATATAAATGGAGCCATTCATCGCAATTCTTTCTCCATAATAGTAGAATAATACATTTAACATCCTTAAAATCTTTTAGTCTTGTAGATTGCCATTGTATACCTAGTGCCTACCTACAAGGTGTCACAAAACATGTGATTGTGTACGTAGTTAAGTACCTCGTTCGCTGGTGTTTATTTATGCAGCCGTGCGTGTGCACCAAGTGTACTTACTACACTACATGTCATACATGACGCGTACACAATGCACTTATTAATTATGAAAAAAATCCAACGCAGTGTATAAAGAGTTACACCAAAACATGCATTGTTTGTTGGGGGCCATTTTTTACTTATAATAAAGTAGGTACCTCGATTACTTGTACAAAGATTTACAAGTAGCTTTTTTACAAACGTTACCATTCTAATGTCAATTAAATAAATAAATAAATAATTAATAAATAATTGAATGGTAACGTTAACGTGATAATTGATATTTGATTAGATTTTTTATAATTGACTTTATTTATAATTGTAATTGTCTGTTTTTAAGACACCGCACCATCTTGAAAGGCTGTAAAATCATCTAATCGTTGTGGGCATAACTTCTATGGTCGCGGCGGAAGAATCGACCCCTCCAACGCAGCCCGTGGATGTTTGCTCCTATGAACGCGAAGTCCTATCCATACCTTTTTGCAAAATGGCATCATAATTTTACTCCCTTAAGAGGCATACTTTGACGCCATTTTGTGAAAAGGATAGGCATAGGATATCGCTATCATAAGAGCAGGACAGGGGAATCTACCAGGGGCAGGGCAGCAGGTTCCTTCAGTGTTAACAATTCCACTGCGATCGCCCGTTCGCCTGCCAAGCGTGGTAGTTAAAGCAAAACCCCGTGTTTTGGGGAGTCACGTTCAACAGTGGACATACGTACCATGTACATCGTCGGTTGCAGGTACAATTGGGGTAACTGAGAAAACATCAGAAACAAAATTTTCGGTAAGAGAATTCCGTTGTTTTACAATTCATTGAACAAATAAATGAATTGAAATCATAACTTTATTAGCATGTGACCTTTTTTTGGATCTGTTAGGACAGAAAAGCTTCCCCCCCGAGGGGTTCCCGCCTTGCCGGGGCGGGGGGGCTTAGTAATCGCGGACTGGTCACCCGCGGTGAAGCTAAGAGGAACCCATGGGGCCGTACCAACGCAGAGGGCGACATGGCCGGCCCCGAGACGGACCGCTCCTCTGGGTTTTGCGCTCTAAGCCCAGTTGGAGTGGTAGTAGGTTGCGGTGTCGTATGGGCGGTACCGTGACTGAGGCGGGCGGCTGTGCTGTATGGGCAGCATGGCCGCAGGGAGATGGAGGCCGCGGCGGGAGAGGAGTGCCGGTACTGCGGTGCGCCGCTCTCCCTGCCTTCCGCGGCCTTGGTGGGGTCGCAGGGGAGGAGGAGTGTCGGTATTGCGAGGGCCGCTCTCCCTATCCTCTGCGACCGTGTGGCAGGCGGCGGGGCCACTTGACTGACCCGTCGCAGGGGGACCTAGGGCGTCTGGACACGGGGTCGTTCGGCGCCCATTTGGCGGTAAGGTCCCCGAGGTGGTCGCGGCGCGTCATGTGTTTCTGGCGTGTCGCGAAGGGGGGTGCTTCACACCCTCCATTGAGGGGCCCGATATCGGGCAGCCGTGGTGGGTTCGTGGAAGAGAAAACGTTCCCATGTTCCCACCACAAGCGGCAGAGACGGAAACACCCTGAGGGTTTTAGCGGGTTGGAGTCCCACATAATCGTACTGTCTCCCCGTGGCAGTGCGATATGCGTGCGCATTTCCCTCAGGATAATAAAAAAAAAAAGGACTGAAAAGCTTAAATTCTTTGATTTTTTTGGCAAATTATGAAGTTTATCCCTAGTAGCCTAATTTTTTATATAAATTTCAGTTACCTAAAGCATTTTTAATGCTTATGGCAGTTACCTACACCATTAGGCAGTCAAAAATTCTTGATATCGCAATTACAACATAATTTCGAAGGAAATACTGTGTGTGCACATGTAACCGACTCTTTTATGCTGTATGTTTTTTTTAAATAAGTAGGTATACCAAGACCAGAAAAAGCTAAGAAAAACTGTATACTCAACAATATGTCATTGTGTATACTGGTGAGAATGAGACGCACGACTGTTCAAACGTTTCCCTATCAACTACAAAACGTGTACAAATAAATACCTACGCAAGTAGGTACGCAGTTTTAAGATCGAGTCTATTATACGAATTGTGTGCTATAGGCGCCTAGGCGTTATCTCGCGTGAATACCAAAGTGCGACATTGTTGTTGTACCATGTCATGTCAAACTAATTAGTTAATTACCTACTTAGGCATCTGCATAACTTGATGCGTAATTCGTCATTACGAGGTACCTTTCTCGCTGACGAAACCGGTACCTACCTACTGCGATTTTTTTAATTCTGTTTTAGAATTTTATAATAATTAAAGAATATACCTATTACATTCGCTTAGAGAAAAATATGTACATTGAGTATGCAGTCCATGGTTTTATCAAAGAATTGTTACACGACTGCTGTGGCATAGTGGTGCAAATCCGCGTGTAGTAGCACAAAAGTTTGGAGGCCTATACCGAGCAGTGGGTCAAGTCCACGGAACAGAATAAACTGTTTTTCTGTTGTGTGTTAAAGTCGGGTTGCGAATAATGATGATGGCATAGTGGCGGAATAGCTTGCGGGAAAAAGCGGGTTCGATTGCCGCAATATTTTTGACTTAGCTTGGGTAGTGTTAATAGATATTTAGATATTTAATAATTTATTCAATGCCTTAAACAGGCTAAGGGACAGCCTCCAGGAACGCGTGTCTCGCGGCGCGTCTATAATTAACGCCGCGGTGATATCACCGCCCGTGTGGACACACACACACACGCACATTGACTAAGGTAATAGAATTAAGAAATTCTACGAGACTGCCGCTGGCGATACATTCGACTGAGATAATTATGATGGGTTAATTAAGTACAGTCAATAATAAAAACACTAAACAGTACCTTCTAAAACTAATTGACAGTGCTTTACTTTAATTGACAGGTAAAATAGAGTTTAAGACCCTATAGGAGTCAAGTCAAATGTGAAGTCATATAAAGCCCAACATTTTTAACTAGAAAAAAAAAATGTTATTGATTTCTGTGATACAATTTTGATTCGCTTTGAATGCGCCTTGATTCTTTAAGTTTCATTATTAACCTAAAATCCATCATTTTTAAAATATAAAAATAAAACTAAACCATTAAAATAATTTTTCCGTCACCACAAGATTTTTGTCATTGACTGTACACTAAACATTAAACTAAAAAGTATTAAACTTACCATACTCTCCAAAGTTAATAAGTGGTATGTCATAAGTCCTGGCGCAGTACTGTGCCAACCGAATGCCCGCCCAGATGATGAGGAGGCCCAGGGTGGAATCCAGCATGAAGTTTACTATGTACCTACAAAAATTAACACCTTTTAGCATTCATCAATTGGTTTAATAAAACTATTGAAATCAGTTTCAAGGTTAAGTAATTCATAGTCCAATGTGGAACATTTCTTGCTTCTCTTGCTTAGGCTAAAGGTTTCTTCGTCGCTTCTTTACTTTAATCTACATATGGAAGAGACCGAAATCAAAAATATCACTTTATTTCGGTGTCAATGTTTTATTTTTAAAAAATTACCTTTTCTTAGTGTACATTTTTGTATATATGGAAATAAAGACTATTTGATTTGATTTGATTTGCTGGCTGATCATCACCATCATTTATTAGGTTATGCACCTATTCTAACCATGAATGATTCTTAACTGAATTTCACCACATTCTTCTGACTGATCCATAAAATAAATCATAACAAGGACTTATCAATTATTATCAGGTCACTCAACTCGATTCTTACATAAACTTTTAATCATGTCAGTAGATTTTCATAAATAAAATTTAATAATAATAAAAACAATGCCGGAAAATTCTCACCTGCATTATCTAGCCCCAAGCTAAGCAGAGCTTGTATGACAAAAAAACCTAAAAAATCAACTTACCATGTGCATGGATTCCCTGTGAGGTGTGGTGAGAGCCAAACATTTGCTGCATGTATGATGAGAGCCCCAAGCCCTTGCTTTGATGTATCGTAGAACCAAATCAGCCATGGCCTTCGAGCGTAACGGGGCTCGCAAAATCTTTTTCCTAAAAGATTCAGATGGTTTAAAAACAAAGAATATCTGTGCCTATATAAACAAAATAGACTACCAATATAAACAAGCCAGGTAATCAATACTTCTGGTCTTGACTCTCTTAAAATAGTGAAGCCTAATTCGATTATGTGTGTAATTGAGAGATCTCGGTCCTTGGGCTAAGGAAAAGTTTGTTTGCAAACTAAATTCAGTGTCTATTATGGTCATAAATACGAAGTAGAGAGTTTGGCAACCCGCCGAAATAAAAGTAATTCTGCTTTACCTTCACCTTGAATAAACTTTCGCAATGGTTCATCTTACCAACTAAGCAAGTGAATGCTAGCACTGCCAGGAGGAACTGCATAAACCATCCGTATGTGTCCGTGAGGGCATCCTTTGAGCAGTGGGGCTCCGACCAGTTGAAATAATAGTCAGAACTGTTATTCATTTTTCATTTCTTTGATACTTTTTCGGAAACACTTCGAAATTCACTGAATTCGATTTTAAAACATGCTCTACGAGAATTTATAGCTAGTGGAGTTCAAATAACACAAAGTAAACAATAAAAAGAAATAAAAATAATTCGTTCTCAAAAAATATTATTTTTAAGACGACCAATGACCAAACAAAACCAAAAACCAACTAAACTTGACAAAATTTACGCAAAAATTGACGTTGCCTGCCCTGCCGACAAAAACAAATATTGCCATCTGTCTCTGTCATAATGACGCAAAATATTTCGTTCAAAACTGAAAAATATTAGAGGACACTTCGAATGACAGACAATGCGAAATCTACTGAATTCTACCACAAGGCACAAACATCAAGACTGTCACTGACCAGCCGCCATTTTCTTCGTTTTTGTAACATTTGGAAATAGCTTGTTCATTTATCGAAATACTATTTTTTTCGCTATTTATTCAGGGGATTTGTATTGTGCAATAATATTACTGAATCATTACCAGGTAAGAAAAATTATCATACGTTATATTTTTTTTAGCACGACGCTGTTTTTCGTTCTTTTACACGTTAGATTGATATCCTCATTGAAGCCGGTCAAAAATACTTGTTTCATGCGATAATTTACATAAAATCATATAGGTAGCACCTTTCCTGAAATCAATGATAAAAGCTCACTGCACACAATGAAATACTTATCTACTCTACTATTCAAAACGATTGCTAGAAGTTCTTTTTACTGACTAACCTTGATCTCAACAAACTGCGAAGCCTTGCGATAGTACTAGGTTACGGCTTGTTCTGTTTTCCTAGCGTAAGTATCAATAGAACACAACGCTTGGTTATTTTCCTTGACTTGACACCTTGCCGTATCATGGCAAGATTACATTTACAATGTACCTAATGAAGAATATTTTGGCAGGATTGTATTTTTGTGCATTGGCTAATGTGAGATAGTGCTACACACATTATCAATACAGTTATAGACTTGCTCAGTTCCCCAAAACCTTTATATATATTACAAACAGGCTAAGCTATGTAATAAAATGTCACAGAAGTCTCGCCTGTTTTGTGGAGAACATAAGTTTCAAGCTTTAGAAAAAGAATGAAAAAAATACATGCTTGGTTACTGGATGCTAATAGATGCAAGCTGGCCAGAAATGTGAACTTTTCAGCAAATAGTGTTATATTAGGTATTTGACACCAAAACAATATACCTACATAAGTACTTAATTCTTGATGTAGGTAGCTATTTTGGCCTAGGCAGGTAAACGTATGTTAAACGTTAAATCATATCATATGATATCTCATATCAGTTATATCCCCATAACTCAAACTCTGCTGACCTTGTGGCTAGACAATGGTGTTTGACATATACAGCATTATTAGACTTGATTATACCAAGTATTTAATTTCATTTAATTGTTTATTCTTCCACACTGAGTCCTTCCAAAGTTTCATGTATATGCCCTGTTATTGTGATTCATTATCTAGTACAGCAGTTCAGTAAACTTTCAATAGGTAGAATAACCAAAACAAAGATAAACATTGAATTCTTTTAGTTATTTATCATACAGTCAACCATTAACCTAATATAAATCTAACTTTAGATTTCTATGAAGAACCCTACCCATAACAATTTAAAATTTACTACAAAATAAGTACTTAATCTGCCAAACTAGGATAAAACTAGACATTCCTATTCATGTCAACAGGCTATCTTCAATACTCACTGTTTAAAATAATTTACACTAATATTTACAGACATCATCGTCAGCGATATTATACTTTTAAAATAACACCCCAAATATAATTATTTGAACCTCCTACTGATGAAGTACCAATTATTATGTTGAAAGTATTAGATACCTATTAAAGTAATCAACTAATTATAGGTGGTTACATAGCATAGCGGGTGACAGGCAGTATTGTATTTTACCATCGGAAATAAAATAATGTGTGTGGATAATTAATGTTTGGATAGAACTTGTTCAAATTAGTTTGCTTAGTCCGGCATAAACTTACCTACATATTCATAAACTCTATAGAAAGATCAGCTTATTTACCAGCTGGTTCTAGAGTCCAAATAATTTTATGTCAACAAAGGCATACATATATGAAGGAAAAATAACCAAAACTGCTAACAATACCGTAAAAAAACAAAGTAAGGTAATCAAATCACTAAAATCAAACTTTAACATTGCATTTAATTGCACACATGCATGCACCGAAACATTTATATTCGAGTTTGAAAATGGATGAGAGGAATGAAATATTGAATTAAAGCTTTCAAAACTAAAAGTTGTTTCTAACTTCTGCAGTTTACTCAGGATGATATCTGTGTTGTAAACTATTTTCTACCAATATTCCTTAAGTTTTGTAACCCCTATGTGTACACAAAATATCTAATGTTCTAGAAGCGAATAGGTATAATTAGTTTATTCAATATCCTATAGCTAGTCTACGGGGGCCATTAAATTGAAGACATTTATTGCTTCGCGTGCGTCCTCCGGACTTATATCGTTTACGATACCATTTAATTTAACCACACATGCAATACGTGTATTGAAGAAAACGTGAATCTAATTGTCGCCTCATCCCTTCCGTGGAGGTGGGTGGCATCGATACCCGTGGCAATCGAAACTAGATCGCAATAATTATTGGTGGAGCCGGCGGCGGCGGCCTAGGGGGCAGTTGTCCGTTCCCGCGCTCGGACCGACAACAAACCGTCGCCAGGCAACGGCTCATGACATATGCATGAGAGCGGCTCGGACGCCGCCCGCTTAAATATACAAGGACAGGGAAATTACTAGAGGCAAATACAAGATGTCTCCTACATAGCGTGCCGCGAGCCCTCCCTTCTCCAATTACAATCACGAAACTGTCCGGGCCTTCCGCCCTTTTCTAGACTCCTCCACCGTCTTAATAAGTCATGAAACAGCCTCGTTACATTACAAAGCCTAATGCGTCATTGTACATTTCCATTGCATGGAAACGCGGCACGCGACCCGAGCCCTGCAATTTGAAGAGTAGATGTTCCACTGAATTTTATATGAAGGGTCGGTAATGCCTCTTGTCGATACTAAAATTGTCATTTCACATCTGAATTACCTAATTCTTATGATTTATTCTTATTTCTTAGTAGATATAACCCCGAGTGCGAGGCTTACGCACTGTAATAAATAATATAAACCTAGCTATCTTACGTTAACTTAGGGAGAGTTCTGCGAGTTTCTCTCTCTTGGGCATGTCCATCTCTTTTAAAATATGAAAACGATAAGATCCTTATAAGTTATAAAATAACTAACCCCCAAAGTAATTCTTGAACAGGTTGGCTGCCGCCGAAGTGGCGCAAAGAAGTTATGATCGATAAAGCATCAAATATTCAAGCATCGGGCGGCTCACGAGGAACCGGAATGAATAACAGTTGTCTAAAAGGCCACAAAGAGGGGTCTGACGTGGCTCTTCAAGTCCCCCTATCCCTAATTATACATCTAAGCCATTTGAATTGACATGCAATCCGTTTGAACTTAAGGTATAGACACATTAGGAACTGCAGGATATAGACACGTCAGGAAGCGGAAGAACTCTGGGAAAAGCGTTCTATTACGATTTTCTGGTTCGTTGAACATTATCCTGAAGCCGGGACGAGCGACGTGTGCTCACTGCTCACACGCCCCCGAGCGTGAAATAACTGCGTAACAATTGCTTTGTTCAAAAGGCAATCAGAACCATGACATTGAAGATTGCGCTTACCTGTTCGCTTGTTTCCCATTTATCGGTCAATTCCAAAACATCGATAAGGTTAAAAACGAGATTCATTTTCATATAATTTTTCATTTCACATTATCACGCGTAAGTGTAAGTAAGGCTGAAATAAATATTTAATAACTTTTATCATTCTGGGATTTTAAAGCAATTTTTGTATCACTTACAGTCATTTGTGTGTTAATCAAGTGCAAGTTGCTAGCTATAAATAGCTGATGGTTTTGGGTAAACTGGTAGACTTAGATGGAACACATACCATTTCATCACCATTTCTCTCGCTGTACGTCCAACAACCATGTCCATAACCGCTAATGGCTCTAGAGCACGCGAAAAAATGTTTCTGGCAAATACTAACTGACGACGAATGATGTAAATAAAGGATTATTTATCTGATGTCTTTTTTCAGAGAGAGATTTCTTACGTAGGTACAACATACATTAAGATTAATTGCCTGTTTCAATTCAACACATGTCCCATAGTATCTCGATTTCTCAGCTTTGATCTGAGTATTACACAGAACGCTGCTGTTTGAAATAACAAGGTGTTTCTCGACAGAATCCAAAATCGAATTTTTCCAGCAAAAGGGTTTCCGAAAGCCCCTATCAATAATAGATTAGACCCTTGCCAACCTTGGCGCAGACCTCCTCTTCTAAATGTTTCCAAATTTATCGCTTAAGAGGCGTCTTAGAAGAAATAAAAGGTTGTAACGGTTCCTTTAGCACCTCCTACTTACCTTATCTGGAACGTACTCTACTCCTTCGTAAATATGTACTACCTCGTGGAACTCATAACTACCTCTTGCCCACGGTAACTATTTACCATCATACCTAATTATAATTACTTTGAATTTTGGGTGTGCTTGGTGTTTAAGACTAGAGATGAGTAAGTCTTGTTTCTTGAATTTTACATCAACAAGAGAGTAAATCTGCGTTTTTGTAAAACAATCAGTTCACATCTTTATAGTACAACGAGTTCAACGATACAAAATGAATACGAAACTAGTAATTTTCTGGAAAATTACAAAGCTACATATCTCTAATTGCGGAAAATTAGAAAATTACCCTTGGAGGCATCTGCTAGTTCCCAATGCACGTGTGAGGCGCCGCCGGTCAGTCGCAAGGACCGAAACCCCCTCGTCCGGTGGCGTGTCTTTGCCAGTCACCCGTCGGCCGCAGCTGAATATTTCAGTAGACAGCCCCCCTACAAAATTATAGACTTCTTGTCCACTCCTAGGGCCTACCGCAATTACTCTTGATATTATATTCCGTGGAAGAAAAGCGAGTGGTGGACGTGATGGTGCAATTAGGTCACAGCTGCATGATTGTCTACAGTTGTGTTTTCCCAGGGTTTCTTGGCAGGTGAACGGTCACACGGTGGTGTCTATTATTTCAGTCTTTTTAAAAACCCTACAACCCTTTGTCTCTAAAATATTTCGTAGAAATACATGGTAATCCTTTCGGTCCGAACACACGTAACTAACATTATGATGTTTCGCCAAGCAATTATTCTGTTCTTACGCCCGCAAGAAATGGTCTATAATAAGGTCTTTCTTTCCCTTTACTAAATGCGAAGATTTGTATACCTTATTGTTTTTTTGGCATCTTCACGCTGCAATTAAACAGAAAAACTCATAAGTAAACTAAACGATCTTTATTTTATTACGTGATTTTTAACACATTTACAAAAAATGCTTTACGATGGCTCTATTCTATGGCATCTATAGCTGATCACAATTTAGTCAGACATTAGGCTAATCGCTTTTGTAATTAATTTGAATCCTTCCTTGTTTGCTATCTTATTACTTTAATCTTCAAAAGATAATGAATAAGCAAACAAAGCAATTTTTTTCCTCTCCTAAATTTAGCCGGTTCTTATTTTAAATTCGGTTTTAAACTCACGAAACAGAGTTTTGTAAGTTTAAAGATGGACAGAAGATTTACGCCTGTTCACCGTGGGATCGTATATCATCAACAAATACTGTTGATGATATACGATCCCACGGTGAACAGGCGTAAATCTTCTGTCCATCTGATTAAAATATTTTTGAAGATTTGAATATAAAACGAGACATAGTTTTTTTATAAATTAAATTGAAACTTATAAAGTAAACGACCATATCTGTAGTCCGAAATAGGACTACAAAAATGGTCTACTCTATAGGATATTTTGATGAAAGTAAAAAAGGGAAGGGCTACCTAGTAGCCTCTAGTGGAAGGCTCAAATTAGGTCCACCAGTCACAGTAGGACCGGCGCGGGCGGCGCCGCCGCTGTTGTTTCTCGTGCTTGCTGCGACGTACGTGATTTATTGACGAAAATGTGTGCAAAGCCCTCTTGTTCGTTCACTAGGTTTACGAATCGCTCCAGAACAAAAAATAAAGCCCACAGTATGAATTTTGACTCGTAAGTAACAAAACTTAAATTTTATAAATATTCTACTGCTTTATTTCGCCATTTGCAGACAGGGATAGAAATATACGTCACAAGATTGTCAAGAGCGTGGGTAAAGACCCACGTATGATTGGTTATTTATAACAGAACACAGGCAATCTTGTTGAGTGAGTGCTGGGAGAACGTACGGGATATGGTACCTACCATATCCCCTTTTTTACTTTCATCTGTGATAGCCGATAGGATATGTAAAGTCACACACAAATTTGAACATAGATCAAATTGAATTTTACAAAATCGTTTAGTAATGTATATTTTTATAGTTTTAAGTGTTTGAGTGAGGGCCTATAACTACCACAATTTTTTGTGAAAAGGATAATCATAGGGATTTCGTGTTCATAGGAGCGGCACAGGGAAAAACAACTCAAGCCCAAAAATAAAGTTTTTGTTTACGAGTCTAATAATTTAGACATTATTTGATCAAATTAAACGCAATATATAAAATGTTCTTTTACTTAGTTCAGTTTCCATGCTTATTCTCAAGATCTTATCTTCCATATTTATTGAGAAATTAAGGCTTTAGTAAAAAGTTAGAAGAGGTAAATTTGCAATTTTTTTCTATCAAGAAAATTTTATGAAATCATGTTTTCGAAACGTACCTACGACGGATAGAGTAAGTCTTGAACTTTAACTTTGACATCCGGCAGAGTTGATTTGAGATAGGAAAGGCCACTAATGTAGTATTTGTGTGCTATGGTTTGATGGACATCTGTGCAGTCATTCTCATGCTATGAGGTCTGACTTAAATCAAAGTAAAAACGTCGGCAATATGTCATATTTCATAAAAATGTGTCTATGCAACAAAGGCATGGATACCATAGTATGCCACAGCAATAATTTCATCAAAAGTTTAAAATATGCAAGACGGTCATTCATTAGGTATCGGAGCCAATAACAGTGCATTTGTGTTGTCATTCAGTTGCCATGACAACGTATGTCTTTGACGTCGTCGCCTCGTAGGCTATTAGCTATTGACAAATACTGGCTTGTACTATAATACCTCTATGGACAAATATCTACCCTCAAACCATTAAAAGCTACGTGTGCGCATAAGTAATACTGCCGTATCGCGCTAGTTTGATCGCCATCGACAGGGACACACTCAAAGGCCCGTATTATGAAAGCCAATCTCTGCTTTGAGTAAAGCATAATCGTTACTCAAGCATACATCTATGAGCAAGCTGTCAAAATAAAGACAAGGACCTAAAAGTATAGACCGCAGCTTTCCGCTTCTGATGACTTATTTATTTCTAACGTACGGGGCGTTCACCATTTGTTTACAATAACATTGTTACGCAAGTTGAAATCTACTCTGATTTGATTTATTACAATCTGGTTAACTCAGATTCCTTCTGTCTTGGACTCTGTAGCAAACTATAAATAAATACTAACAAATAATGCTGGACACTAAGGCTGGACAATTCACACAACATCATCTAGCCCGAAGCTAAGCAGATCTTGTATTTTACTCAGTACAAAATTACTTGATATAGGTACGCCAAAATTACTGAACGGATCGTGCTGAAAGTTTGCATACAGGTAGTTTTAGGTCCGGAATAAAACATAGTATGCTACGTTTTATCCCATTATTCAGTTCCCATGGGATTGAAATAACCTTCAAACGTTTCCATAGAATCAACGCGTGCGAAGCCGCGGGCTACCGGTATGAATATAATATCAGTAGGTTTTATTGCTTTGTTCCTAAGTCCGTACCTGCCGGTCGCTTGGAATATGGTGATGACATGCTGATGAAGCCCCAATGTAATCTACGTTATGGTCACCAGTAAAACGTATTCCTTATCTGTTTGTGTAGCCATGGCTGGAGTTGCTTGTCCAAGGGCATTGCGCTTTTCATTTATTATTCCATTTCGTTAGAATACCCTGAGCAAACTTTTTGTTGAGCCTACTTTTGGATGCGGTAATTTTCGAGTAGGCTTCTCGTGGATTTGATTTCACATTGATTATGGAAATTATTGTTTGAAAAACGATCGGTGTAGTTTTATGAGATAAATGGTTAGTTCTTCATACTTAGATATCGTGTTATGTTAGTCAAATAGTTGACTTTTCTGATTGAAATCATTAATAAGATTTTCTGAACCATGATTATTTTCTCATGCTCATCAGCACGCAGAGGTTGGTCATCTTCCAACACAAGGTTCGTAGTTAACCCGCTTAAATTCGCAATCAACGCATAGGTGCGTCCACTGCTCCTACAAACATGGGGGGTTTACCATGACGAATATTGAATATTATGAAAATCCGTACTTAATCCTTAAGATATTTGTCTATCTACTAAGTTGCGCTCTTGAAGAGTGTCTTGTGATATCAAGAAGCTAATTAAAAATAACTTATAGAAGAACTTAAGTCGTATTGTTAATAGTTGCTCGATAATAACCACCAGTTCGAGGAAATTGTTTCCATCCATCGTAACTGTCGAATTTATCATTTTAGTGGCATAAAACCAATAAAGAGAAATTGACGTGAGCAGGTAAAGGCAGGTCAATTTGTTAAGTGAAGTTGTAGGTAGACATTAACAGCTCCTAACGACAGACTTGCATGTTATTGCCTTTCCCGTCCTCAGATGTTAATGATTCAGATCGTGCTAGCCTTGTAGCTTCTAACTGCGGCATCCTGAGCTGATGTTAGCTTAAAACTACTCAGAGATAAGCAAAATACTCTAAATTGGACCAGATCTTCCCCAAAGCTTTTGCAGTACAAACATAACTCTATGACCAATTAAGTAGCCAAACTTCGAAACCCATTATTCCATAATTGTCTGATCTAATACAAAGTAACAGTTTCAGAACTACCTGAAGTATTCTTTTTGTAAAAGATTTATGTATTATTAAGTTAACAAACAAAATTCTCTCATCTTTCTTTCATTAAACAATTATTCGGATAAATCAAGAGCGCCCGAGACCCTCTTCTGTTCCTTAATTTCGAGGAAAACCAATCGCTAAGCCTAGTTCAATTTGTTTTGTACCAATTTTTAGGACTAAGAAAAATAAGAAAATAAGGAAGACTTCCAATAATGTGTTATTTCATTAGTGTGAAGCATAGATTTAAATCGTTAGATAGGCCCTTACCGCAGTGAGACCGCGCTGTTTTGTTCCACGGTCGAAGAGAGTGAGGCTCACTAACCTGGAATCAGTGCACATCCAAACACAGTGTTAGCCGGACGTGTTGTAAAGGACGTTTGCGAGCAGTTTAGTGTCACAAAATGCCATCGTGTGCCTTTCTAAAGTGCAACAACAATTCTAGAAACACAAATAAAGCCAGAGGTGTAACATTTCACTCGTAAGTATTGCGATTTGATTTAAAAACTTTTATTTTTCCTTCCGCACTGTCGTCGTCTAAAATAACAAATTTATACGGCGAGTGCACGAAAGAGAAAGTAGTGTTTGCAACTAATGTAGGAGAAAAAGAGATGACACTATTTTCTCAGTACACTTGTTGTGTGTAGATTGCACACGTTTTAGACAGACGTGTTTTCGATTTCAGGATATAAATAAGACCTTTATGTTTCACAGAAGTCAGTGCAATACCATTGTAAACGAAATGGTAATAATAATAATTAGGTTTATTGGCAAAAACACTATTTCTAACTACTTACCGGACCGAACCTTCTACACAAATTGCACAGTTTTTGGACGCCATGTTGACGCACACATTCAAACATTTTCGATTTCAGGGCATCTAAGTGCATACTTTTTTCAGAAAAGTGTGTGTAATACAATTGCACATGAAATGGTAAATAGCAACAGATAAGTACAATGGCAGAAACACGATTTTTTTGACTACTCATTAGTGTGCGTGCGTCGGCATTTTGTTAACGCACACATTCAAAAACAAAGCCACAGTTTTTGGTGTCGGGGCCTATCTAACGATTTAAATCTATGGTGTGAAGTAGTAATATAGTAACTCAAACCAGTAGAGGTACATATTTATTTATTGTGCAAAACCAATTCTTAAAACAAGAACTCTGGACCTCAGATCTCTGAAATCCACGCAAAGCTAGATGAAAACAAACAAACAATATTTGAAACTCTGAAAGTTGAAGAGGTGCCTAGAGTGCTCTGCCTAATTTGGGCAGAGGAGATATCTAGGTTGGCTGAGACATAGGGTGTCGTCTTGCGGCGTGACTCGTTAAGTCCTCGTTTCCGGGCCACAATGAGAGAGGAAGGGTGGTATTGACGGGGTGGCGCGCACTGCGCATGTGCCACGCTGGCGCCTCGGAGTCTCACCGGGTGGCGTACTTAAATCGTGCACAGCCCCTTCGTAGCCAGTTCACTCGCGATCCGCACCCTGGCAACACAAGCTAGCCCTAGTAAGGCTAACTTCGCGCCTATTAAAATGTAGGTCCCATTTCAATATTCTAAAATATTAATTTTAAATTAAAAAAAAAAACCAAGTGTTATTTTGGTTGCAGTAAAATTGATTGGCATCTCTCTTGTTTTAGGCTTGAACCGCCTTGGCCAGTTGTCGGCCCTACCGGTCCTGATTATTGATAACGGTAAGTGATTTTTACTATTTAAATTTTCTTACAGAGATTAAGTATAAGAATTTAATAGGAGTGCGGAACCTGCGGCTTGTTGGTGTATTTGCTCAACGTTTTATTTTACAAGCGTGTTACGGTGTTAGCAATAGCAAAACTATTTGAATTTTGGTCCATTAGACGCAGACTTAAGGATCCCTCGTCTCGAGTCTAAAAGAATCCGTGGTATAGGTTAGGGAATGGAGTGCTGTGCAGGTGAGACAGCTGGTCCTGACATTTTGAACGCCGAATGCTCGAGTTTTTTGTACGTTTTTTTGCGCGCGTTGGTTGCTTTAGTTAGGTAGTCCGTCTTTGTGTTGAAACACCTGCCGCCGCCGCGCCGGCCCGAGCAGTCACGTCTGCTCTATTCTACTCTAAAGACCTCCTTAACATTATTCTGAACCTAATAATAGCATCGATGGATGGAAATTACTTAATATCAATATCCTATTAAGCTCTCCAAATCGACCAAACTAATTTAAATTAATATCGTGTTATAAATAAATAAATAAAAACAAACAAAAAAAAACCTGCTTTTTAAAGATATCATCAACGGGAACTAAGCGTTAGTTGGTTGAGAAAACTGTCTACTTTCATTGAGCGCAAAAAGTCTGCAAGTTGCTTGCTTTGCGTCGCTTTTTTGCGCTTTAATATTAGCTTTAAATTCTTTCTTTATACAAATAAAGAAAAAAAAATATTTAGAATGCGTACAATAAGTCGAGGTAAGGTCGAGGAAATCAGTAAACTGGGGTGTTGTTTCGTATTAGCGGCTCGCCTCGTGGAATGGCAAATGATCGCGGGCTGCGAACTTGGGTGTAGGTGGCACCTGCTGGTTCAGTGACCTCATTCACCTGCGGAGCAGACGGCCGGAATTAGCATACGTAGGGGCTGTTTCTGACTGATTGTCAAGGGTATCTCTATGCCGATGTGGGAGTTGGATTCTGTGTTCTTATTGTCTTGAATGTAGATTACGGTTTCGATACTTTCGATAGCACCTAGGGAGCAACTGTCAAACAGATTTCGTCCTTAACGTTTTTATCTAAAACATTATTACCATTATCGTTAGTAAATCAATATATTTTCAGATCTTCATACCCACTAAAATTAAATGCTGTGATGGCCACTTTTACGGTTTTTTTTGATGAGATGGTAATTTTCACAGAATCTATGAAATCATATTCATATCATTTATTGTGATTTTATGCATACATTTATTTTTCTTAGGTGTTGTTCTTAGGTGTGTCATCCATCAGTCGTGAACGTTCTTTTTCTTCTTTAACGACTTATCGATTTAATCATTTTCACCTCGAAAATGATTAGCGGACATACATGTACACCCAGACTCGAAGTATTTAACTGTGATTGAATCAGCAGCAATCAGCTGGTTATTTATTATATGTACCAGAAAAAAATATGTATAAAAATAATACTTACTAAAAATAAAATACTGATTGCAGTTACTTACTATTTTACTGCAGATACTTATTATTTTAGCTTACCTTGCTACAACTCAAGTTATTTCAGTCTTGTTAAGTACCAAGACCAAATCCCTTTTATTGCGGCTATGCTTACAAAAAAAATTGGATAGACGATAGATACGAAAAAACTGTCTCGGAAGAAAATGTAGAGTTCGTTTTACTGATCACGAATATGTATATAACTCTGTTAGGCCCAAAAACCGAGTTATCGCACTTTTGATAAGGACGGCAGAATGGTTAAAATGATTTACTTGCTGCCAAATCAAGTCAATGCCAGGCACAGAAAAGGCAAAAAGGCAATATATTAGATTATATATTTATTTAATACCTCAACCAAGTGTCATATACTTGTTGAGTAGCATTTATTTTTATTAGATGTAGAAACTTATAATTATCCGTCATTTATACAACATTTTTGTAATATACTGACTGTTAGTTTACCTAAAATTGTAGGTAAATAAAATAAAAATAAATATTGAAAATAAAATAATCTAATTTCTAATAGAGAGTAGAGACAATTTATTTCAAAGGTTTATTCAGCAAATAATACTCTATCACCGCATTTCTTTTTCCATAAATACGCGTTTAATGGCCCATATATTGTAAAATGCACCTGACTGCAAGGTGTAAGGGCGCTTGAACGCTAACGTGGCTGCCTCGCTTTCAACTACATTGTTTCTAAATTTCTAACACGAACTTTTACCAGTTCCATCTAGTTGAAGTTTTGTTTTGTTTTCTGTTTTCGACATGCAATCACTTCCAGACTTACTTAGAACAATATTGGTATCCTGAAATGGATTTTGTTATTACGGAATGTTGATATAAACTTTGAGCTCCAACCTTCGAGGCTTACGAATTCATCCAAAGTTATCTATTCAGTAAATTAATCTTGGAAGATGAGAACTGAAATAACACAACGCAATCAGAGCCGGGCTAGAATGTTGGTATCGGTAATTCTTTCAAGTTGTTCGGTTCTCGTCGCTGGCAATATTACTCGATTTGTGTAAAGCTTGCGACTCTGTTGACTTCCATTTTTGCTCTTCTTTTTACGTTTATTAGATTTCACAGTAATAACCAATAACGATTTAAGTTTATTACAAAGTCATCGCACGTTCTTCGCTGTGATGTGACTGTGGAATTATTATGAATGAATCTGGTGTCTTCCGTAAAAGTGTTGTTCAGGGTTCAATGTTATCGCTTTATCTAGTCCTTGTATCTTTACTAATATGATAAAGATCTCCTATGATAAAGATCAGGCTATGTTTAAATATTTTTGCTTAGCTTTAATAGATAATCTCATGACATTAACCTACTGGCCTGTGTCTTTTTTTTGTTAGTCCGGATAGGGTAGTTTATAGATATTACTTCAGCAGCTGCAGTTTCTCTGGGCGCAAAAGGAGGCTGTATTTACTTAGGTCACCAGCAGAAACCAAGCCGTGAATATAAATATTTGAGTATAGTTAAAATTAGATCCTATATTCTCAATTATAGAATAGGTAGTGATGCCACTGTTCCAAATTACAGAATAGTTGCAAGAAATACGTGGATTTTGCATGGTCAATTGTGGAAGATGGGTCTTTGCACTGCAGTGGCAAAACGATGATGTAAAATATACAATTAAACTGAAAACGAAAAGAACAACGTGACATTTATTTGAACAATTTGATGCATTTGGTATAAGAATGCAATATAAGACTTTTTCCATGGTCCAGGCACGATGAAGCGCGATGCTTACGGAGACGACGGCCCAACTCAGAAGCGGCAGCGGCAGACCGATGATGAAGTGACATTTCTGATACCCAGCAAGGTATGTCTTCTTGAAGTTACTCCTTTCCTGCTACTTTAGTATTTTCTTCATGATCAATTATCGCAGCAAGTCAATGGACGGAGGCGCCTCGGGACAGCTATAGCAGGTCACACACATTGTGACATAGCGTTGTGTGGGGAGGCTTATGTCAAGCACAGGATATTTTGGGTGTTATGATGTTGATGGATAAGTCAACAAAATTATCGATGATCTACATGTCTGTTACTTCTTCAAGCCAAAAGTACTTCATATATTGGACTGAATCTTTTATTATAAAAGATCTAATCCTGAAAAACCCATGTGATTCAAATATGACAAATTTTGACTAAAAGTAGAAAAATCAACGAGGTAAAAGTTTGTAAGTTTGTATTCACTAATAATAAGATAGCTATAGTTAAATTATTTCTGTGTGCTGCAAGCACGTTTTAAAAGTTGTGTATTGGTAATTCGCGAATCTTGTTAAATTACCCGACGTCTCCACCGTGTTGCAGCGGTTGTGGTCACGGGACACGTAACGTTTACACGTTTTATCTTTATCCAGGAGAACGCGTGCGAAGTCGTGGGCAGGCAGCTATTATTTAAATACTTTTAACAAAACTACAAAATGTAATACGTATAGAACAAGAATGCTATGCATATTTGAATGTGACGTAGGTATAGAACGTTTTACCGGCCTCGTAACATAATTTGTTACAAATTCGTCGTTATTAATAAAGTTATTCGGTACTAGGTCGCTGGCTCGATCATCGGCAAGGGCGGAGTGAACATTTCCAAGCTCCGGAGTCAGGTCAGTATTCGATATAACAGTAATGAGGCAGGTAGCTAATTATAAAATTCAGGTATTCGTATTATTCGTAGTTACCATTCGTGCTTCGTAGACCCAGAGAAAAATTCTAATTGGCTTTTTAATGACGACTGTAGCAAAAGGTATTTCGGCTTTTCTATCATGCAAGACCAATATTTATGTAGATTAGTTAACATTCACCAGATACGAGTGTAAGTTACGTTCATCTATTTAATTGTAAATCTCATATTAATAATGTTGTCTTAAATATTTTCGCCACAGGTACGTCCACAATCTCGTAATTCCACCACGGTACTTAAGCCTTGGCCGTGAAGAACTATGACTGTCAGATTGCACGTCAATTTTACCAAAAGTAGTCACCAGAGGGCACTTATTTTTTACGTAGACTTATGCAAAGTTTATCATTTGAAGAAGATTTAAACTTCTTTTGTTTTGGTTGCTGGCACAATCACATGGTACTAATTTTATTACTAACTAACATTTGCCTGCGGCTTTGCTATTTTGTAGGTACATAAATAAATCTGTATCTTGGCCACGCATAACGGCGAAAGTACATACTGAATGAACTCAAATAAAACTTGCAGGGGCGCACCGTGAGTTTGTGGGGCCCTGGTTTATATTACTTAAGGGCCTAGCAGGTCACAGCCAAAGGCTTTGCGGAGATCATTCTTCGGTTTTTAGTGACCAGTTGGGTTATAATTTAAGATTATTCGTGGGGTTTGAAGAAGTCGATAGTCAAGAATAAGACAACTAGCCAGGAGTGTTAACGGCGGAGCCGTTTTTTTTGGGTTTAAATACGCACCGACAAATATGGAAGAACGGTGTCTAGGGACTTATAAAGGGTGTCCCGAAACTCAAAGGCAAGCCGAAAACGGAAGACAGTTGTATTAATTACGACTCAGAAGAAATAAAAATGCAAGGTCCATCTCGTCCAATAGTTAAAGCTTTTTACTGAAAATCAGAAAATCGCTCCCCGGCGGCGCCAAACTTTTCAAACTGAAAAAAAAGTCCAACGCGATAGGCTGACATATTGCAGTTATCCTTGATTTCAAAAAAGTATATTTAGTAGGTAATACGTTTTACCTTCACAAATTATCATCATCATCATCAGCCTATACCAGTCCACTGTTGCATAGATCTCCCCTAATGAGCGCCATAGCTCCCTGTCTTCAGCTTGCCGCATCCAGCATCTGCTAGCAGTCTTTCGCAAATCGTCATCCCACCTGGTAGGAGGGCGTCCTTTACTACGTCTTCCGAGTCGCGGTCTCCACTCAAGAACACGTTTACCCCAGCAGTTGTCGGTTCTCCTTGAAATATGGCCAGCCCACTGCCACTTCAGCTTAAATTAAATAGCTTTAGCTTAAATTATCATAATTTTTAAAACGTGATAATATATTTTATTTTGAGTTTCGAGAGTCAAAATAATGCCAAATTCTAGAAAAAGGTGTATTTTTAAACACTTAGTTTAACTGTAACGAACGTAAATGATCAGAATAAAAAAATACGATAAGTAAGGAAAAAGCCAGTAGGAGCCGAGTAATGGAATAGAATTTATCTATATATTATATTATATAATCTATATAAATATTTATTCAGAAAGAAAATAACAATCAAATAACAAATTTAAATTAAAACTAGTATTTACAATACAAACAATTAAGCTATCTGCAAATAGTTGCAAACAATCTACAGGTAGCTCAACTGATCCATATCAATATCAGTTGGAAGCGTGCCTAAGCCACTGGCTGCATTGCCCCGCTGTATAGCAATGCTGATCTATATAAATAAAATAGAACAGAAAACTGGGTGAAATATCAAGAGATCTCTAAAACTGCAAGAGATATGAAGCTGAATTTTACACGGAGTTTCCTTTTAGGCTAAGAACGGATTTTTGGAAATTTACTTGAAGGAATGTTTTCTAAAAAAGTTTTAAAATCGTAAAGGATTGGTTGTAAAACTTTGGCGTTGATAGTTTACATGGAAACCAACACATAAGGTATTATTAAAGTCCACGCGAACGAAATTGCTGGCTGGTTAGTGGTCAGCTAGTAATATATAAAGCGGAAAAATTTGTTTGTTTGTTTGTTTGAACAGGATAGGCTCCAAAATTACTGGGCCGATTTAAAAAAATCTTTCACTATTAAAATGCTACATTATCCCTGACGAACATAGGCAAAAGAATATACCCGTGCGAAACCGGGGCGGACGCCTAGTATGAAAATTAACTGATTTGTAAAAATAAAAAACCCACATAAAGTTCTTTACGAATTACAGAGTCAGACTAATATGTTATTTGAGTAATCGTTTAGATTTTCTATTTCTTGCTTAAATTTTGAACAATTCAATAACTCCCGCCGAAAATTATAGACCAGCGCTCAAAGATCTACTTATGAGCATCTACCTATTTTATTACTACGGCAATTTACAAAAAAAGTCATTGGCTAGTTTGTGGTACCTAACGTAAGCTTCGTCTGTAATAGATTGATTTTTTATTGTTCAGGCAGAGATGCGAAGTTGTCTTGCTGGATACAAGTGCCTAATTGCCTATTGTCTAATTGTCTATAGGTACTATACAAAATAAAAGTATTACAGATGTATTTAAAGAACCTTATGGTAGATATCACCAACGAACCAACGTTTTTTTTTTCCTATATAATATAATTAAAAATAAATTATAATAAGTGGTGGCGCTCGGGTAATGCCTTAATCAAATGATAAAAAGAAAGTATTTACATTCAAGTATTATCTTATTTTGACTTGGATGGATGACCGCATACTGTATACGGCTTTTTACATACAAAATTGAATCCTTTTGCGAAATAGTTATGTAACCCTTGTATTTATAGTAAAAAAAATATGGTTTTTTATCAGCGCGTCCTACCTGTCATGACCTATACGGAGCTGATCGAGACTTAGACACTCTCTACAGGGCTGGTCCACGAGCTATGAAAAGAGCTATGCTCGGAGTTCCTCTGAAGGATAGGATTTGTAACGAATACTTACATCCAACAGAGATCCAAAGTTATTGACATAGCTCTAAGAATTAGCAAGCTGAAGTGGCAGTGGGCCGGCCATATCTCGCGAAGAACTAACAACCGCTAGGATAAACGTGTTCTTGGATGGAGATCATGTCTCGGTAAACGTAGTGTAGGACGTCTTCCGATCAGGTGGTATGACGACCCATGAGACTGCAGGCGGATGCTGGATGCGTCATGCTGAAGACATAGCGCCAATGGTGCTCATTACTGGCCTATGACTAGTAGTGGTCTAACATAGGCTGATGATGATGTATTGTAATAACTAACTCAGTCACCTAGTAAGTAAGTAAGTACCCAACATC
Organism: Eupithecia vulgata; assembly: GCA_946478455.1. Classification (NCBI taxonomy): domain Eukaryota; kingdom Metazoa; phylum Arthropoda; class Insecta; order Lepidoptera; family Geometridae; genus Eupithecia; species Eupithecia vulgata. The sequence goes on from OX297875.1 coordinate 14,192,408, forward strand.
TTGAGTAATACAGATATGATAATACTAGTCTACATCTGGACCGTGTTTAATTATTCAGTAATATTTATTTATGTTCATTTAACTACTACCATTCCATTCTACCAAATTGATAACTCTGTCAATGAATAAAAATACTGCAAAATCCTTGTAACGTAGGTGCAATCCATTATATATTCTATTACAATGACAAATGAACTATTGAACCCGCAAAACAAAAGTTGTCGAAAATCGTAATTCGTAAGGCGTGTCCAGCTGTCATCGCGAAAAAAGTAACATGACCTCGCGTCCGTCCATGGAGGCGGCTAGCCCCCGACTGACGTTAGTGGAAACGATTTTCAGTTATATACAAAGGGATATTTGATCAATAGGGTTGAATTTATCGTGGCAAAATATTACCTAGGTTCCAATTACTTCGCAAAACGCCTTACAAAAATGAGTTTTTTGGGATTTATTATTATTGTATTGAATTCTACAAAAATTACGAATGTTTATTAGAAAGATATGATGTAGAAGTAGCGGTTCCTGTATTTTCTTTTTTATCTGGAGTTATATATTTTATGTAAAGGCTCAAACGCCCTGCTATTTTTAAGCGTTTTTCTCCAGTGATTTATTATAAAACTACACAAAATAATGAAAAAAAGAGGTAGTAAAGATAGTTATTAGTTATTTGTTTATATAATGTGGTATTTTTCATCACTTAAATCGTATGCACTTTAGAGCAAAACAAAAAAAGGTAAAAGCTGTTCGTCCAAGTAAGGCATCACTGAGGCCCCTTAATATCTCTGAAAATGTCCACTTCAGTAACCTCTAGTAGAGATACCAAGAGAATTGTTTCGAAGAGGAATGCTCGTAACGGCTATCGTTCAGGCGTCCAGTCCTAAGCCGTAGACAGAATAACCCCCCGGCAGCCAGTTCCAGGTCTGCCCCCGCCGCCCCTGCCCTATGGCGGCGCGCCGCGCCCCGCCCGGTGACCGCCGGGCGGGACGCGACGCGCCGCTACAGCGAGTCTTGGTTGCCGGTCCCGTCGGACGCCGCCTGCCCGCCCCGCCCCGCCCCGCCACGCCGCGCAGTACAAAGCCTCTATAACAGTCCCAGATTGCCCCGGCCCCGAACGGTAAACTATATCGCAAACTACTCTCGAATTATATACTCGAGCGGTTCTTACGCTCGTCAACAGTCAGGATTCCGTGTTCCGCGGTAGACGCTTCAGGTCCTCATCACGACATTCGACCGCACTCGAGTCGCCTTCCCTCTGTTTCTGACCTCGGAGTCCCGTCCCCTCATTAGACAAGCTACTTCACTGAGGACTACCTCCATCACGAGACTTCTCTTCCCTCAGGGGAGACTTACACAGATTTCTACAATATATTTCTCATTATCATGCTTCCGGTACTATGTATATAGTACGGCAATCCTCCCTGACCGTTGATTATTTATTACCGTTAATTTCTGTTACTTTCTCTCTGCTGCTGTTGTGACGGCCGATGTCTAATGCTCGATACGTTTTCAGAGTTCTGTCGATACAAGCGGACGATATCGACACTGTATTGGAGATCGTGAAAGACATTCTTCCAAACTTGGTTGATGTAAGTAGATCTCATTATTTCTAATTCTATTTCAGACTACTTTAAGATAAACATGAGTCTCAACAGGAATTGCTACCGGCTGTTTAGATAGATTTAAAGTCATATTAACAGACTTCTTAAAAAGGAGGCACGCCGTTCGTCATGTACGTATTTTCAGCGGCATTATTTGTAAATTATTTGTAAAACTGGAAGAAACAGGTTATTGTTTTAGGGGACCTCCGCAAACAGAGTGGAGTTGAAATGGCCTTAACCCAGCAGCAGGTATACTGTAGGTTGTTCATAATAAAGGGCAAGTGGTTGTTTACCGATGATGGAGTGGAGACAGTACGTTTAGGGGGAGATGTTTGTTTGTGTCCAATTATCTCCAAAACTCTGAAGGATAGGATTCGCAACAAATACATCCGACAGAGAACCAAGTTTATCGACATAGCCAAAGGATTAGCTGAAGTGGCAGTGCGCTGGCCATATCTCGAGAAGAACTGACAACCGCTAGGGTAAACGTGTTCTTGAATGGAGACTGCGACTCGGCAAACGTAGTGTAGGACGCCCTCCAACCAGGTGGGATGACGATTTGCTAAAGACTGCTGGCAGATGCTGGATGCGGCAAGCTGAAGACAGGGCGCTATGGCGCTCATTAGATGAGGCCTATGTCCAGCAGTGGATTAATATAGGCTGATGATGATGATGATCATCTCCGAAACGGCTCGACCGATTCAGATACGGTTTTCTGTATAGGGTTCGGAATACATTGGCAATGGTTCTTAGCTAGGTGTTATGGTGGTCACTCGCCAGGAGGCGCTGTGATGAGTGTATTTTGTGTTAACCATGTTCCCATTTCAAATATGACTGGTATCAGCAAGCTTACTCAAACACATTTTTTGTAGGGAGGATCTGGCCCCAACAAGGGCAATAACGCGCCCAGCAACGAAGACCTGGGCGTGAGGCTGCTGATCCACCAGAGCCGAGCCGGGTGCGTCATCGGGAAGGGAGGCGCCAAGATTAAGGAGCTGCGAGAGGTCAGTCTTAGATTTAATACACTACTTCTTTATTTCATTTTACCAGGTACATTTTTGTAGTGGTGTTAGACGGCAAAGATGGCGCTACGTTTTTTTATAGGGACGGGACATCGAGAGGAAAAAACACTTGTCTTAGCTATAACTGCTCATTTTGTTGGTTAGTTTTTAGCTTATAATAAATAACTTATCGGCAGAAGGTTTAGGTACTCGTCGAATTAAATCAAACTTACTAAATACATAGTTAACACTTCCTCACCTCGCCTCATCAGCGTATAATAGTCCACTGCTGGACGCAGGCCTCCCCCTGATTTTTTATTTCATGGCGGGTAATGTAGTAGTTGCCACTCACTACATACTAAATTGTTAACACGTCTGTCGTGTAAGTTGTGGGTGATATTCAGCACAGAATCAATCAGCGACCTCGCGGCAGACCAAAGCATCTATGGAAAGAAGAACTAAACGCAGGTCTTAAAGATTGAACCCTAATGTTGCCAAACAGAGGAGTGGAAACAGGAGGGGGATGCCTTTGCCTGCAACACGATTGGTTGATTCTGGAGAGCGCTAAAAAGCCAGGCTTTATCTATGAATACCATCCATGTGAGCGATGATAAGGATAGAAGATAACTTATTATTATTACCATAGGGCTATATCGAAATATCTGTGACCAACCCTAGTGAGGAAGATCTTGTCAGAGGCAACGTAGAGAAAGTGTCATCAATTAAAGCTTTTGTACAAATTAATGCTAATTAATACTGAAAACCACAGCCGCGCCGTGCAAGGGGCGATGCGCGCGTGCACAAAAAAGTTCGTTACACTTACGTCTTAACTTTTACGGGCATCACTTCACCTTAGACGCGGACTGCGGAGCAGATGCTCGCATCATCTGTCTGAGGAACTGTTAATGTTTTTTACGCGAAGGTATCGGGCCACGTGGTCGGCGGGATGAAGGCAGATGTGAAAGCAGCTGCGTAGAGCCTCGATTATCCACACTCCATACCACCAGCGGATGTTTTGACGCGATACACTTATTTTAATCAAGCTTCCATATCCCCAAACGATTCTTCTAGTTCCATAAACGATAGGCCCCCGAGCGTACGCACGTAGATTGATTCCGTCATCCATTTTACGTCAATATCATAACATCCCTTTATTACGTAACTCGTAAAGCTTAAAAGCTTTCGACGGTGAAATTTCGAATGCGGAGTGTAGAGTTTCCCGGAGGAACAAACAACGTTAAGCGTCTGCATTACTGTGGAGTGCATCCCGAATCAATTACTCCGAGCAGGAAGTTTTAAAACTAGCAACTTTCCAATCTCGGTCTCCGGTGTTCCGTTTCAAAACACAACTCGGTCCTCGTTCGGTCCGTTAGGATCCGGACTCCGCTTGACAAGTTGACGTTTCTTTGATGAAGCGGTTCCATCTCCGGCCCTACATTAAACCCTCCTAATGTAAATTCCGTTCTCATCTCAAACCCGTCGATTTACCTGAAACGTTGCTCGGAATTCTCGCTTATATTTTTTCAAGGATCAGCTGTTCCCTAAAATCCTTTGTTCTCTTTGATGTATCCTGAATCTGAGTTACCTGTAGAAGGTATCACAAAGGACGCGTATAATTTCTATTCTAAATCACTGAATAGATTGCGAGATGTTTTTGTGATACAAATATTTCGCAGTATTTTCGAAGGGGTCCTTGGGTCGGTCCAAGCGTTGGGTAACCGTGTGGACGTTAATGATTCCTGAATAATTTTACTTGAAAGAGTATTTTTATCGCGTTCCATCGCGCATTTCCATTCGTGGTTTTGATTTTCTAGAAATTGTTCAATGTCTCGAGTGAGAGCTGAATTTCAGATGCCGAATACTTTAAATAACTACTTAAAAATCTTATTTCGCACTCAACTTAAATGCCTATTTACGTGAAGGCAGAATACACTGCGCACCTTCCAAATTGAGCTAATTTAAAGTTGATTGCGTGGACACCAAGCCGCCGCTATACAGCTAGTTTACCGCTAGCTTTGCTTACTCACTCTCTACGCTTACTCTTACCTTGTTCTCTTTCGATCGCAAGCGCGTCAGATTTACAGTTACATACGTATGTATGTGTATTTATGTAAGGTGATTATTGTTAAGCTTGGAACGTTTCTTTCACGGTTCGACGACGTTCCTTAGGTCCTTTGTCAGGGCGCGTGCGCGAGGCAGCTGTCGGCAGGTGCGCCGCGGCCGGCGGAAGCCACAAAAAGCGCGCGCGCACCTGGGCCGCCGCCGCCGCCCCGCGCCTGCCTTTGCACAATGCTACCGACGTAAAAATAGAAATTCCACGACATGTGGGACCTTTGCATCCGTCCTAGGATTCGAGTTGCGACGACTTGTGTGCCGCTAGATGTAATATCAATACAAAGATCACTAAAATGGGAAACAAACCATCGACATGGTTTGTCAAATTTCTTATCTTGTTTCGTCACTAGCATACAAATTATTTATTGTAGTCTTAGTGCGTAGGTGAAATTACGTTTCAGTCACAGTATGTAATGTCCGCTCGTGACGCCGATCGGGGGTTTTTCACCGTTGTTGCGTGAAGGTTTGTGTATTTGTAACCCAAAATCACATCAAAAAGTCATAAGAAACAGAAATAACTTAGAACTGTGCTGGTAACAAATCAAACTTGTGTCAAAGGTTTATTTATTTTAATGTAAAACTTAAATTTTTAGGGCTTTACTTCAAAGTTGTTTCAATGGTTTTTTAAATTTCACCACAAAAAGCTTGTTTTCCCTACGAACAGAAACAGTCTTAGAAACTGTTAACAAATCAAACTTGCGTCAAAGGTTTCTTTATTTAAATGTAAAACTTAATTTTTTAGGGTTTTACTTCAAAGTTGTTTCAAAGGTTTTTTCAATTTCACCACAATAAGCTTGTTTTCCCTACGAACAGAAACAGCTCTTAGAAACTGCTGTTAAGAAATCAAAGTTGTGACAAAGGTTTATTTTTTCTATTTAAAACTTTTTAAGGCTTCACTTCAAAGTTGTGTCGAAAGGTTTATTTTTTCAATTAAAAACTTAATTTTTTTAGGGTTTCACTTCAAAGTTGTGTCGAAAGGGTTTTTCAAATTCACATCAAAAAGCTTGTTTTCTATAAGAACTGAAACAACTCTTAATAACTGCTGTTAACAAATAAAAGTTGTGACAAAAGATTCTTTATTTCAATTTAAAACTTAACTTTTTAGGGCTTCACCCTTTAAACTTTGACAAGAAATTTCTTACGTAGCTTTCAATTCTCCCCGTCGATGTACAAAGGGCATGAAGCCAGACCGGCGTGGTCGTTGTTTCGAAACGTCTAATTTACGAAAGGGTGTAGTCACGTGGTCGGAAGCTCGTGTTGTATTACGGAGTCCACGTGACGTCGTCCACGGGAACCGTTTTTGTTCACCTCCACATCCTTGGGACTTGGGGAGCGGGCGGATATGCTTGGTGCGTTCACGCGTGTGCGGTGCCTTTTAGACGCACCATGTGGGTTTAGTAGTTAGCACTTGTAACAATGTTACAATTGAATAGTCAAAGTTATCTTTAGTTAATTCTTTATTTGTGTCTTTGGACACTCATACTCATACATAACACAACAAATATTATTATCGACTGTTAAAATCAAACTAAAAAACGACCACTAGGTACTAAAGTGTTGTGTTGATGAACATCTTGTCAAAGATTGATTTCTCTGTCTGCTTCTCCGTTGTCAAAGCTCTTCTGTATAAGGTGTATGTGAAAAATGAGCATATATCTAGCATAGCTCGGACATATCAGATCTCTGATAGATATTGTCTTCCCCCTTATGGATCTTCGTAAATACGAGGATGTCCAAGGATGAATACAGTCGCTGCAGTCCTTTTCTATCATCATGGTATTTAGTATAATCATTTGGGGACCTTTTCATGTCTGTTGTTTCCTTTAGTCCTTTTCTAATACGTTTTAGCCGCAATCAATTGTGATAAAGATCTGCCGATCCCTTCTTAGTCCGACATGTAATCAACACGTTGGGTCTCTCTCTAGTCTGTATGTATGTTTGTCGGTTTAGGCGCGGCATATGTCGTGTCCGCTGTAATTATGGTGACAGCGACAATTAGGTGGCCGGCCGGCGTCGCACGCGACGAGCTTCCGCTTCCGATCCAACCGCAAAGGGAATAGGGCTTCAGCCATAATGGGCTTCGATGGTTTTAGGAGGATGCAGGACGCGACGCACGTCTCTGTTGTTTCTAGCATGGGGACTTGGTACTGGGCTGTGGTTTCATTTCCAACGTCAAACAAACAAAAATTCCAGCACATTGAGGGCGGTATTTGTACAAACGATTGCAAAACACAGTTTCCACATTTTTATTAGAAAGTTTAAGCCGCGTGACGCCTCCGAATCTCCCCCATCAAAAGTCCAGCACCACCCTAATATAAAACGTGATTTCTTCAAAGACTCTGTGAGTCAAGTTTACAATTTGTTGCGAAATTCGCGAAATTAAAACGTTAAGTTAATTGGGCAACGCTGATTTATTTGGGCCGCGCCCCGGGGCACAGCGACGCGGTTCGAGTGCCTCTTTAATGGATTAAGTACACTGGAAACGTACGCTCCTCCGCTATTTAGGAAAATCTCCACGTTTAATTAGGAATCTTCTCGGAATATTTTGTTATTGCTATTTGTGTACGGCCTCGCATTTTTTCACGAAGCTTTCTTTAATCCCCGCGGAGGGTCACACGCGAATAAACTTTATGATTGATGTAGAGACCTTCTTGAACTGAACGCTAACGCCTACAAAATGTATGATACGTCCTTAAGGGATACCCCGAATTCATCTCTATTTGATTTGAAGTCTAATTGGATTTTAATATTGCATTTCACTTGTTTACTTCACTCATGTCTCCTGTAAATCAAGACTCGGCAGAACAATGATAAGTAAATGAGGGAGTCTGACTAAACAAATTGAGACAAAGTGGGTACCTATCTGTCATATTTCGGAGACACGGCCTCGCCTGCGGCCTTTCCGCGACAAACATGTCGCGCGAAAACAAAGCCATAAAAATACAAAGCTCAAAACAGGACCAACAAAACAAATTATTAACAATGCCCGAAAGTTGCGTAGTACCATCAAAGTTCAAACTTCTAAGTAAGGAGAGCTTTTACAGATTTTACTTCAGGCCATTTACGAGTCCTAACAAGTTCCAAACCGCCTGAAAGTAAAAGTACGGAACTCTAGGAAAGTTGCTCGATAGGCGTGGCGTGCGGAACCCCACAAGTGCAGGTGTTTGTTGCACGCTCGTGGGTCGTAAGCGCCGCTCATTCCGCGACCGACCGCCTTTCGGGACGGACGTGTCTCTCCCTCAAGTAGTACCTAAGTGCCTGTGTGTTCTGTGATTGTGAATTGTGTCATAATGTCACCTGAACTGTTGTCGTGGTGCGGACACGTGGTCGGTCGATCTGCCCGCGCATGCGCGGTACTCGGCGGATGTCAACGCACGGCACACTCCTTATCTATGACCGATTGATCACCCGTCTGGACTGCACACGGATGTAGGTCGATTATGTAATTGACTGAGATTTGCAGGGGTAGCAAATCTTAGGGTTGAGGGTAAATATAATTTAATTTTCCTTAATTTAATCGAAATTTGGTATAAATATTTGAATGAGGAATTTGATGAAGAAATATTTTTAATTTCGAATGATCAATTTTAGTGAAAATAAGAATTTTCCAAGGATGCTTTGATTAGAAGACGAAAAGGATTTCTATAAATTGAACATTAGATGAGATAGTTCATAAACTCTTTCTGAGCCTCGGATTTTTATTCAACAAAAGCTCAAACCTGAAACGATTAGGAAACATTTTTAAATTCGCTTTTCAAGTTTCATAAAATAATTAATTAATTCCGGCTGTTTAAGTCTGTGCTGCTCCTAAAATTGTAGGTAATCTTTTAATCCTTATTAAGAACATCAACTTTGGTAGGCAAGCTTTCAGTAAGGTATTAAATTCTTCAAATCCCTTAGCGTGCACAAACAATTCCACCCAACCTATGCTTGAAAACTATTGGTTTTGGGAAGTTGGGTGAAAAATGAAGTGTATGTATGTATGGGTATGAATGCTATCTGGCTTAGGGGAGGCCTATGTCCAGCAGTGGACTAATATAGGATGATGTAATAATCGGAAACTACGAACCTACTGTGTGCTGGAAGAAAACCAACTACTCTTCTTTACGTTTGTGAGGCTACCCTCCGGTTCATCGAATTCCCTATAACAACGTAACCCAGAATTCAACACGATACGATGCAAAGTTACACGTTTGTTCATAGAAAAGCTTTCATAAAATTAGGGTAAAAAGAGGTAGTGTGTTTGAAAGAAATAAGCAATTTCCGGAACAGAACAACAACACACAATTTCTGGTTCTGAAAACTCGTGCACTGAGTGATTTATTAGAAAAATAAATGAAATCTTAAACCCTAATGTTCTCTGGGTTATAAAAGGTCTTCAAATGAACAGAAATGCAAGTTAAATGACTTACGCAAACCTAACAAAATACTTTTTTATGTAAATTATGCATCGAGTTAGAATACATATATACATAATACAATATAGTATTCTAACTCGATGAAATTATGGCAAACCAGGCCGTGTTTGTTGTAAGGTCTGACTAAGGGCAGAGACTCGTCCCTAGTCGTTAAAACTGAATCGAAATTACTGATTCATGGACGTGTAAACGCTAATCTTATGCGGGCTACGTAATTGGTTTTACACGAAAACGAATCAGGAACTTAGATTTTCCTAGTAGGCTTCCAGAGCAAGGGCAGTAGCTAAGCTATAAGGATAGGGCATGCTTTCGTAGTGATTGTGGAGAAATCTTTTGTTTAGAAGAGGTATTACCAGCTGTGGTCTGTGTATGTTGGTAAGAGACTACAGGCACCAGACCATACACTGACCTAAGGTGCGCATTCCACTCATCCAATTTCTTTGTCCATTGTACATTTGATCAAAGAACTTGAATGACTTCATCCAATTTACTAGCAACACCAATATTTGATCAAAGATACTAGTTTCTGCCCGCGGCTTCGCACGCCTTGTTTCTATAAAATGTATAAAGTTAATTCTTTGCATTGGGAAATGAAAGTTTATGGGTTAAATTGTAGCCTATAGTTTATTACAGGTCAAGAGCTACCCTAATGCAAATTTTCAGCCCGATCTGGTGAGAAGTTTTGACGTGAAGAAATAACAACTTCCTTCTATCCATACAAACTTTCGCATTTTCAATATTAGTGTGATGTGATTTAATTTCATTTGAAATCAAGACGCAAATTACTAAGGAATCTTGGGCAAAGATATTGGATGAGTGGAATAAATAGGAAATAGAAATAATGCTGGACAATTCACAGCTCAGCTTGGGGGCTAGATAATGCTAAGCAGAGCTTGTGTACTGTATATCAGTTTTCTAATACCCATAGTATTAGAAAACTGATATACACAATACATAGATATTATTATACATAGAAAACGTCCAGAACACCCGAAACAAATACCTGCAGATCGTACAAATATTTGTCCTAAGGCGGGAATCGAACCTGCAACCTCCTGCGTCGAAGACGGGCCTTCGCCCACCGCGCCACAGAGGTCGTCAAATGGGCATGCCATCCATCCAAGAAATTTGATCAAATATTGGACAAAGATATTGGATGAGTGGAATAGGCACCTAAGGCACTGCCTGTCGTGAGTTGTATTTTTTTTTTGCTTACTCAACGAAGCTGGTAGTTTGGAAGTCGTCTCCCTTTATTACAAGCTTTCATTCTACTTGCCCTGTTAGTTTATGTGGCACACATCTTGCTACTGATATTTTAACCAGTTCTCCTCAACCGGTTGAGCTGAAATTTGGCATACGTAAGTTCTGGACAATGCAATTTCATGGTATCATCGAGCTGGTCTGATGATGGGACAGAAGTTGGCCAATGGCCATTGGAACTCGTAAATTTTGGGACTAGGATAGACATAGGATTTTGCGATCAAATGAGCGTACAACAACGCAAGCCCAAAAATCTAGTTTTAGCTTATATCTATTAATTAGGTTTTTTTTAAAATAGAAACATTTAAAATGTTGTTTATTATCATGCTTATTTTCAAGATCTTAACTTCTGTATTTATTGAGAAATTGAAGGTTTCAGTAAAAGTTTAGAGGTACCTAACTTTGCGATTTTTTTCTATCGTTTTTTTTTATGGAATCTTGTTTTCGTAACATATGATCGATAGAGTAAGTCCTGAACTTTACCATATCTATAATATAAAAATGAATTGCAAAATGTGTTGGTAAGCGCATAACTCAACAACGCCTGGACCAATTTGGCCAAATCTTTTTTTAAAATGTTCGTTGAAGTTCAAGGATGGTTTTTACGGCGAGAAAAATTAGAATTATTGCTGGAAAAACCCTAAAAATAGCCCTTCTTTTTCCCATACAAATGATTTGTAACTAAAACGTAGTCAATTTGAGCTTTATTGCTAAAATAACTACCCGTGCGAAGCCGGGGCGGACCGCTAGTATAATAATAAATAATAATGCTGGACAATTCACACAGTATTATCTAGCCCCATGGTAAGCAGAGCTTGTGTTATGGGTACTAGATAACTGATATATACGTAATATTATACATTACATAGATAGATATTTTTTTATTATACATAGAAAACACCCAGACCAACGGAACAAATTTCTGCAGATCGTACACAAATTTGTTCCGAGGCGGGGATCGAACCCGCAACCTCTTGCGTCGCAGGCAGACTCTCGCCCGCTGCGCCACTGAGGTCGTCAAAATAAATTTCAAAGTTAAATATTTAGTTGTTTGGAAGATATGGAGATGTGACAGAGTTGATTTGAGGTTGTATAGTTATGCCCTTAACATTAAAAATGTATTTGTAGTTTGTACAACATTAAAAATGTATTTGTAGTTTGTACAACATTAAAAATGTATTTGTATTTTGTACAACATTAAAAATGTATTTGTAGTTTGTACAACATTAAAAATGTATTTGTAGTTTGTACAACATTAAAAATGTATTTGTATTTTGTACAACATTAAAAATGTATTTGTAGTTTGTACAACATTAAAAATGTATTTGTAGTTTGTACAACATTAAAAATGTATTTGTATTTTGTACAACATTAAAAATGTATTTGTAGTTTGTACAACATTAAAAATGTATTTGTAGTTTGTACAACATTAATTGTTTGTTTTAGAAAACCGGCGCTCGCTTGAAGATATTCTCGAACCCGGCGCCGCAGAGCACGGAGCGCGTGGTGCAGCTAGTCGGCAAGGCGGAGGCCGTGGCCGCCGGCGTGCGGGAAGTGCTGGACTTGGTCAGGCAGGTCCGTTACACACATACTTGTCCGCCATATGCTGCACACCAATGTACCATGGATCCGTGCTCACCTAGACATAGCTTCATACATTCACGTCATGCATAAGACATGTCCCGTGGACATAGTTGTAGGAAACAACTTATTTACTGAATAAGTTTGTTTCCGAAAGGTTCGATTCAGAATTGTGCCAAGTTTTGTCTAGTTTCCAGTGAGATGTTCAAAAAGCGATATATTTGGCTCGTGCAGAGCATCTCGAATAGTATAATAAAGTTTATCTAGTCATTATTCATGTGACAATTACTTGGGAGGTGAAGCTGGACGTGGAAGTCTAGCCAGCAGTGGGTTATGTGATGTGATGCCAGGCCGTTTATGATGAAGGTAGGTTAATGTATTTTCGTAAGCGTTCTCATTTATTCCGTAGGTCCCAATCAAAGGCGGTATCCAACCCTACGACCCTCACAACTATGATGACTTCTACGCGGAGGAATACGGAGGCTTCGGCGGGGGCGGCGGAGCGCCCGGTGGCGGCAGCATGCGGCGTCCCCCGCGCACCCCGCCGCGGCCTCCACAGGCCATGGGCGCGCCGCCACGTGGGCCCCCGCCGCGCGGGCCCATGGGCCGCGGACCGCCTCCGCCACCCCGGCCTCCCCCAGCCTTCCACGACTTCCCCGGACCCTCACCCGGCCCGCCGCCCAGGAACTTTGGATCCGGTGGACCACCGAGAGGAGGATTTGGAGGTAAACTCAAAAATTGGTCGAATATGTGTGATTGGAAGAACAAATAGACCTTTGGGACATATTTGGATTTCAAAATTGGCCCAGCTTTAGGCCTTTGGGATGTATTTGGATTTCAAAATTGGTCCAACATTAGGCCTTTGGGATATATTTGGATTTCAAAATTGGTCCAGCATTAGGCCTTGGGGATGTATTTGGATTTCTAAATTGGTCCAGCATTAGGCCGTTGGGATGTATTTGGTTTACAAAATTGGTCCAACATTAAGCCTTTGGGTTGTATTTGGATTTCAAAATTGGTCCAGCATCAGTTTTGGTCAGATGATACCGCAACCTAGATTAAAGGGATATCTAGGAGAAGGAGGAGAACTTATGAACACAAACCGGTCACAGACACTATCCCGTTAGAGTTCCCCACTAACCCACCCCGAAGTGGGTCTTTGCCTCCGACACAATAGATCGCCTCCTACTTTTGTCCTGCGCCACCTTCATCCAGTCTGGTCTTCGTGGGGGCACAGGGCGCCCTGTGCCCCCACGAAGGCTTTGCCTTTTTACCCCTCTTCTCGATTTAACTCCTTCGGTCCTTGTGTTTAGGACAAAGCCGTTATGACGACGAAATTATACTCCAACCAGGTGGTTTTGGCGGCGGTTTCGGCGGACACAGCGGCGGCGGTGGCGGCGGAGCGCCTGCGCCGCCGGCCTTCGGGCCCCCCAACGGCGCGCCCACCGGACAGAGGACCTCCACGCAAGTTACCATACCTAAGGACGTGAGTATACAAGTATTCATTATTTTATAGCCAAGGGTAGGCTTGATGATGTTCATGCGTGAAAGAAGAATAGAATTTGATGCTGAAAAAACCTCCGATGATGATGAATCCTGTGGAATATCCGCCTTCTCTTGTTTATTCTGATGGGAAATCCCCTGTGATGAATTTTTCCGAACACTGGTGGACACCTATTAACAACAAACATAACTGAGAAACGTTTGGGTAACGAGCTCTTGAGTGGAGACCGCGACTAGCGTAGTGTAGGACGCCCTCCGGCGCTCAAGGGGAGGCCTATGTCCGGCAGACGACTAGTATAGACTGATGGTGAATGTGCCGCAGCCTGTAACCAGCAATGTTTATTACCAGTTGGCCGGTGCCATAATCGGCAAAGCCGGATCTCGCATTCGCAAGATCCGCAACGAGTCGGGCGCCGGCATCGAGATCGCAGAGCCACTGCCGGGCTCCGCGGACCGCATCATCACCATCACGGGCACGCCGCATCGCATACAGCTGGCGCAGTATCTACTGCAACAGAGGTAAACTTACTCTTTGTCTCTGTATCTTTATACTTTTACCTCTACATAATGGGTCATACAGACTGACGCGGCTTGCGGTGGCAGTCAGTACAATTTGACGAGAAGGTGTTGTCAAATATACTGACCGCCACCGCAGCCCGCGTCAGTCTGTGAGACCCTTTATCGCTTACTTACGATAAATTAATTATTTTGGCTTGATAACTTTTCGTTTGATAACTGATCTGAAAGAATACTATTGCACCTTGGAACAACTAAATTGCAAATAATTATCTCCTGTGAGTTCTGAACACATTTCTTACCTTTTATATAGAATATAATTAACATGACACTACACTTGTAACGCCTTTACTGAAATTATTAATAAAAAATAATGCAAGACATCAAATAAGGTACATTTTTAGAGTAGACTTTTTTAAAACCTTTCCTTAGAATGTTATAGTAACTCGTGCATCTAACATGTAACCACAATTTTTTCATAACCATATTTGTTTTATATCTGCAAGTTCGATTCCTGCAGAAACCGCAGGTTTTAAAATAATAACATGCAGCTTTTGTACATAATAATCTTTATCAAGCTTTTAGGTGGTGTCAGTTCTGTAAGAATAAAATAATATAAAATTATTTTAGTATTAAGTCTTCTTTGCCATTCATTTAGTATGTTTGTCTACTCCTTATGCCAACTGTAAAAATATTTACTATCATTACTAACACAATTTATTTTGACAATAGAATGTTTGAAGAATTCCCCGATTTGGCAACAAACCAAACTAACATGTAGTATGAAATGTGAAGTCGATTGTTACGATCAGGTAAAAATACATGCAATTGTTTGTAGAGGAGAACTACCAATGGGTATTTGTTAGAATCTGTATTAATTGAAGCAACATCTTTGAATAATGTTCCTTAAAAATACAGTTTTTACTTTCTATTTGAAAACTCATGAAACGAAATATTTTTTTAAAGCCAGATAACATTAGTCAGAGATGGTGTGGTAGCTCCAAGTATTGATAACCATTCTTTTGTAGACTTGAATTGATCTGTATCATTCTTGTATATTTTGTAATAATAATAACATATCATTTGTGACTAACCTTACATCCCTCTAATAGCATTTCTAGGCCTCACCTCTAACTCATCTAATTGGTCATCGAAGCTTCGCGTTGTGTGGAAGACTAGTGATTTTGTTGTTTTATCTGTATTAACAAAAAATCACTAATCTCCCTACAAAGCGATGGGCGCAGTCATCGTATGAAGATAACATGCTGATTTACATCACGCTGATTTGTAACTAACCTTTTTCTATGTTTTTTATTGAATTGTGTAGATAAATATTATTCTTCTTAGTTTTCCGCATCAGCTCACTTGCATCAATATTAATATTTTATTATGTTTTACAGTGTACACGAGAGTAACCCGAATCTCGGAGGAGGCGGCGGTCGCGGAAACTTCTGATTGAAGCTCAATACTTCAACAATCATGCCACACAATAGGCTCTACCTTAGTGTTTAAAATACCTAGCTATTTGTACAGATGATACACAGGAGGCTCACACATATTATTTTAAACTTATCCTAATAAGAGACAGGAAAATAAATACACCATATAGGTAAACAAATGATGTTTGAGCATTCTTATAATTATTGCTAGCTAGAGTATTATTGTATTATGCATCAGCACAGTTTTGTCTTGGTCCCTAAAGATGTAAAACGTATAATATCGAAAGCATTTATCATATTTGTATGTAATTATTTAGGAAAAAGATAACTGATTGTGTCAATAATTTACTAAATGAATTGTAACATCAATGTATATTTTAAGTAATTAAATAAATACTTTATTTTCTGGATATTATTTTTCATTTTACAATAGAATTATTAGGCAAAGTTCAAGTGACTAGGTAGATAAAGTTATCCTTGAAATTTTACGCTAGATATTGAACAAATGAAAAAAAAACAGAAATATAAAAAAAATATGATACAATTTATTAAAAATCACATTGTGTCCCCTTAAACATACTCGAATATTAAAAAAATGATTTACAGAATATACCACCAGAATTAAAGCTTTCTGAACAGATCAAAGTTAAACAGTGGTCAAGTTGTGTGCAAAGGTGGTAGGTCTGGATGTTCAATGTCATGCTTTTCTAAGAAAAACATAACATAGATGAGAGGTGCCATCACACCAAGAACTAATACAAAGCATATAAGGTGAAACCATTTCAACCCAAAATCTGCTCCTTGCGATGTTAATTGTTTGACTACTACTGCTTCCACGGAGATCTTTTCCTTGCTTGGCAGGAGCTGAGTGTCCTCCGAGGCTTGTTCTGCAGGCTCTATGTCTGTGTAAGGTATACTAGCGGGGGCAAGAGTGCTATTTAAAACTATTTCATTACAATCTATTGCAAAATCTTCTTTCACTTCAGTTTTATTGTTTCCAAGACTGAAGTTGTTATTATGAGTTATTTCTTGGCTCTTGTTGATTTGGCTTGAAGTGGAAGGTGCTGACTCAGTCGGGATCAACTCTGTGAGAACTGAGTATGGAGTGATAGGGACCTTGATAGTTCTTCTTGCAAATATCTCATTGTCTTTGTGTATATGGTTAATTCGTTTTAATTCTGATATCTGAAATAAAATATATGACATTGAATGATAGCCGAGATGAGATCTTACTTAACAATGATAAACAATATGGAGACAATAAGTTCAATGGAAGATAAGCTGAGTAATATCTTGAATACAACACATCAATTTAGACAAGACATTCATGGGTGGTGTTTGTTTGATATCACATACCTAAGTAAAATGGATCATGAATTTTTTTTGTATATCGTAGTTACACAAAGAATCTACCTTGTAACCGAAAAGGGAACTTACAGAACAATAGAATCTGAGTGCAATGGCCTGTAAAGTGTCTCCTTCCTGGACTTGCGCTTCGATAAAATGGTCTTGTTTCATTCTGTGCAGCTGTATCTCACTCGGATCTTCACCGTCCTCTTTTTTAGCATTGCCCATGTTATAGGACGCCAATTCTTCCCCGTTCTGCATTGATCGACTCCTAGGAAATTCCTTCGTCAGTAACACGTAAACAATCACTCCCTATTGTAACCTAATAGTCACTACTCCTACACTCACCTTTGTTTCATTTTCAAATACTCTAATGCTAGTCAAATCTACCATGACCTGTTTAGGAAATACCTGTTTTTCCCATAAAATTAATTCGTTGAATAGCAAATTACAAAACAGCTGTTGATATCATCACTTGTATTGTTTTGACAGACAGTAGACAGCTAAAAGCGTCGCGTCATAAATGTAATTTTCCATAGACAAAATGAACATAAATTAACTCTGAGTAGAGGAATATATCGTAGATAGAGTGAATCTAGATGTGGCGACAAAATGCATGAACGGCGGCATGAACGCACGAAGCTAGGCGAAGGGCGTGTTCTGCGTTCTGCGCCTACTAGTTTTAATACTGTTCTGTCATTATTGTATACCTAGATGGTGTTTCCTGCAGGGGTATTTTATTTCGTCAGAAAGGCCTTCGGATTCAGCTTAGGAAACTTTTGACGATTAACGCTATTTTAATCTATCGGATTCGAAAAGTACTGACAGTAGTGAGTAGTGTTGACATTCGAATTCGGATCTCCAACAGCTATTCACTGTCGGAAACATCGATATACACGAACAAACACTCTCTAGCGGAATCTTTTCTTACCACTCTGAGAAGTACATAATATAATGTGGTAGGAAAAGATTCCGCTGGAGTGTTTGTTCGTGTTTGCTTAAACCTAATTTTAGTTTTGGTCTAGATTCAAGGATAACTCGTACATAACAACAACGTGAGTATAATAGTTACCTTGATAGAAACGACAGAAGTAGATACCTAATCAATCGAGGGTGATTTTCTGCCAATGTTTTCTTTTTAAGTGATCTTTGTTTACACATTGAATACTTACCTAAACAATACCTACGTACCTAGGTACGTTTAAATTAACGCAACATATTTTTCTATTGAATAGATGGAGCACATAGTTATTCTAGTCACTATAATACACATAGTTATTCTTTCACATTTCAAGTGAAAAAAACAGGAAACAAATAATTTAGTATTTCTACAAAAGCTTGAGTTTGTTACACATAACTTGTCTTCGTCGTCGGTTAAAAATATTTTTCACAAATTATCGCGCGGCGCAGTATAGTAAGCGGCTAGGAAACTAGTTTTTGAAGTAAAGTTAAGTTACCTATAAGTTATTCTGTGGTAATTCTAGTTTGTAAATTTTAATATATACCTAATGGAACGAACAATCAATTTTCTGGGGACTACGCCCAGCCCAAACCGCGCTGAAGCTAGAAAACTGACATTTGGAGGGTAGGTACCTCTTAATACACAAGCTCCCAATAAGAAAGGATTTTAAGTAATTTCACCCCAAAAGGGTGGTTTAAGTTTTTTGGTGTTTGTTGTAACTCTATAACCAGTGGCCCGATGTGCTTGATACTTACAGAGAATACTAAAAATATAAAATTATTGAACACATGTTTCAAATCAAAGTGATCAATTTATTTCCTAGTTTTACTTATGTAATCTGAGTTTTTGTGACGTGTCCAAGAGTCCTGTAAGGTCTAAAGGAAATAAAGCACTTCGAATTTTGAATTTTTCGGGATTTTTCAAAATTTTCCTGTAAATGGGATTGATCGAGTTATTAAAGTTTGAGGTTCGTAGTTTGGCTCCGAATTGAAAAGGCTGTAACTTTGTAACCAATGGCTCGATTTGTTTGAAACTTACAGAGAATACTAAAAATACAAAATTATTGGACATGGGTACCAGGATTTTTCAAAATTTTCCTGTAAATGGGTTTAAACGGGTTATTAGTTTGAGGTTCGTAGTTTGGCTCCGAATTGAAATGTCTGCAACTTTAAATTTTTAAAGTTACTGACCTGAAATAAGCTTTGTGTATAAAAAAACACAATAAAATAAAATACGTGTTTCAGGAATTTTCACAAAAACCCCTAGAAGGGTAAAATGTATGATAAAGTTTTTTTTTTGTGTTTTTTGTAACCCTTTAACTAGTGGCCCGATTTGCTTGAAACTTAAAGAGAAAACCAAAAATTATTAAACAAGTGTTTCAGGATATTTCAAAATATTCATGAAAAATTAGGTAAATGGCTTTATTAAAGTTTGAAATTCGTACTTTGGCTTTTGATTAGTGGGATTAGATTGATATATAATTCAAAAGGCGATTTTGAAATTACCTACCTGTTTTGATACTTCAAACCCGCTAGATTTGGCGAGAAGTCTGATTAGATTGGTAACACTTTTGCAAATCGTACCTAATTGTACATATTGGTTTGAAATCATGTATACGAAGTAAGTTTACCAATTATCATAATTCGATGTGAATGTGATGTGTTATTTAGAATCTTTCTTTAGAATCACCATGATTCATGGTTTGATTTTGATACACATGTATTTAGGATTATAAAAGTTAGAAAAAAAAACTACTTGTTTCTACTTTTTCAAAACTGTCTCCGTAAATGCACATTTTCTATCAATCCGCGCGGATTCGCTTCGATACTTTCGTTCGATCTTCAATCCGAAAAGAAATCAAAATAGCGTTCTATAGATCCATCGGAATCAAATTCGAATCCGTCGTTTCCGTTTCGAAAACGAATCGAATGAGTTTAAATAATGCATCTGGTCTATTTTACAAAGAGATTATTTCACGATTTCACCAGAGAAAAAGTAAACACGTACCTACAAAAGAGAGAGAGAGAGAGAGCTAACGCGAAATCGACTTAGCACCCAACTGACGACCGATGTGGCGCGGTGGGCGAAGGTTTGCCTGCGACGCAGAAGGTTGCGGGTTCGATTCCCGCCTCGGGACAAATGTGCGTACGATCTGCAGACATTTGTTCAGTGTTCTGGTCGTTTTCTATATATAATAAAAAATATCTATCTATGTATTATATTATGTATATCAGTTATCTAGTACCCATAACACAAGCTCTGCTTAGCTTGGGGCCAGATAATGCTGTGTGAATTGTCCAGCATTATTTATTTATTTATTATTTAATTGAAATAGTAGGTATTTTATTTAACAACAAACCTCGTAACCAAAAAACTAGGTAGGTGTCCATTTGTGGGATTATCGTCGAACTATTTTATTAAATAACATTCGAGAAAAGTAATGGAAAACCATTTGTATTTTCTACTTTTTGAGTCGTACCTATCAATGCTCCACCTACGTACCTATCAATTATCTGAATCTGATTGCATAAATTTGATTCAGTGGTTGTATTGTGGTTGTATTGTGGTTGTATTGTAAGGGTTGACGAATGAAAACGCCAGTTTTACATTTTCACATCATTTCGTTACAATTTTATTAATTCAGAGTATTTTACACAACAGATAGAACATAAAATACCTTTGGTATTGCGTAGGAGTTGGTAATAATTGCACATTAATAATTATCTAGCTACTTTATGTACAAAAAATACAATAATACAAAACTGACTTGATCAACATTTAGATATTTAGGTAACACTAGATTGGTTTGTATAGAAGCCGATCCTGTGCACTATTTTTATATTATCCATAATTCCGGGTAAGTAGGTATGCTACATTAATACCAGTGCAAAACTTAGACATTTTTCACTTTAAAATTTACCACTCAAAAGATATTTATTAGATAGATAGGTATAGGTACCTACGTACCGTTTAAAAGTATGGACATAAAATAAAAATGTATTTCAATAAATCAGTACCTACCTATCTTTGTTAGGTTTTCTGCTTTGAATAAGGCTTACTAAAAATAAACAAAACATAGGTACCTGCTGCATAACTTAGGACAAGTTACGCAAATTATATTAATATTTTAGACATGATTAATAATTTCACATAGACCTGCATTAACAAAATATATACATATACAAATCATAAAGCAAAATAAATATTTTATGACAAAAATATCACAATAACATATTAAAATATCACAGCGACATAAAAATAAATTCATTATTAAATCTAAACATAATTTCGAGTTATTTGAGTAGTTAGGTACACTAACATAATCACAGTTATTAATAAATTAATAAGAAAATGCGTCAATAGGTATATATTTTAGCTACAGGTAGGTGCAGATTACACAATAATTACTTCAGGTTTACTCGACGCGCATTCAACTAAGTTTATGAATAATTAATATATATATTCACAGCAATTCATTTAAATAACATTAGCAAAATATGTACAATAATACTGTAAACGTTCATACAGATTTGTGCCCAACATTCTAAAGGTTATCAACTTAAAATTGACAACCAAAAACGTAGAGTTCATTATATTAACAGTTCTTCGTTTTCATGGGAACAGAAAAAAATTACATACAGGTAAGTTTCGTTTTTATTTTGAGTGAAAATTTCGGTCGATTGAAGAGTACTTTTGTACCTAGTTACGAAAATCCCTAAAACACGCCCTGCCTATTGACAGACAATAAGAATCTTTAACCATATCACAGGGAATGGCACATACAAACTTGATTAGAATTTCAAATTCATACATGTCTTGTAATACTACAACTATACTATAGTGAATGGGTATAAAACTATTAAACAGTGACATTTTCAATATTCTATCAATATTTTGATCATCCTGACCATAATTATGGCCACACCCTATATACTTGGATCTACAATCAAAATATTTTGTGAAAACAAACAAAAAAAGAAATATAGGTGAAATAGTAAATCATGTACAGTCAGCGTCAAATTGATATAATAATAATAAATATTGCTGGACAATTCACACAGCATTATCTAGCCCCAAGCTAAGCAGAACTTGTGTTATGGGTACTAGATAACTTATATACGTATAATATAATATCATACAATACATAGATAGATATTTTTTATTATACATAGAAAACGACCAGAACACCCTGAACAAATGTCTGCAGATCGTACACATTTGTCCCGAGGCGGGAATGGAACCCGCAACCTTCTGCGTCGCAGGCAGACCTTCGCCCAACGCGCCGCATCGGTCGTCGAGATAATTTTGAGAGCTTTGTTTGCTAAGATAATTTGGACGCTCTGACTGCTCATATTAAATATGAAACAATGAGTAGTAAGATATGCGAGGGCGATACTACAATCCTGAGTATGAGAGGAATTTTTTTGAATTTGACGACCTCTGTAGTGCGGTGGGCGAAAGTCCGCCTGCGACGCAGGAGGTTGCGGGTTCGATTCCCGCCTTGGGACAAATATTTAACGATCTGCAGGTATATGTTCCGGGTATTCTGGTCGTTTTCTATATATAATAAAAAATATCTATCTATGTAACATATTATTATATTATGTATATTAGTTATCTAGTACCCATAACACAAGCTCTGCTTAGCTTGGGGCTAGATAATGCTGTGTGAATTGTCCAGCATTATTTATTTATTAAATCACACCCAAGTAGAAAACAGCTTTATGCACGAGGTGAATATTCTTCTTTTCACACTCTTCTGCGAGTCCGCTACGCTCACCCGTAAATGAATACGAAAAATGCGACTGTCAATAGCGAAAACAATGTAAATGGAAAAAACAGAGATGATGGCCATTTTTGTTCCGGACGCCGCCGTTCGTGGTTCTTTCAAATAAATTAAAATGTAAAATAAGATTTTTCAAAGTTGGATTTGATAAAATGTTTCAGGTTTCAATAAATAGCAGCGATTTGTTCATTTATAAATAATACGTTTCTGCGAACATTTGTGGTGCCTTTATAATATTTCTTCTGAACGATTATTATTTGCTAAAAACAATTTAAAAAGAATGTAAGATTTTAATAAACCAGTTTTGGTTATCGTCAAACAAAAATCAATTCATTAAATAGAAACCCAGAAAGTAATGTCACCACTAATGTCAAGAGAAACGTAAAAAAGTAAAAGAAAAAATTCAAGCTAATATGTACATAATGTCCGTCTGGTGACCAGCACGAGGGCTCGAGGGAGGGGAAGCTACCATGTGCATAAAGTACCACATTTGTTACGATACTTCAAAACTTCCGCTACACCAACATTATTACTTATTATATAATAATTTATAAATCCTTATTTACTTATAAGTTATAAAATACCTCTTCGGTCGACTTAAATCCCCCCTTACTTATAAACTTTGTTAAACTTGAGGTATTGTAAACGGTGTTTTGTCGTAGTAAAGCTAAAACACTAGATATTATACAGGGTGTCACGAAACACGTGTAGTAATAACAATAATCAATAAATAATAAGAATAATTGCCGAAAGGGGCTGATTCTGGACCACGAGGGGATCAAGTTTTGTCCTCCGTTTTCTGTTTCCGGTTTTTGAGATAACACTTGTTTTTTTCTTCATAATCGTTTTAATTTACGACCATTCTTACATAATATTATTCTTTACATATTTCAATTTAGTTTTTTTATACCTAATGTAGTACTTTATTCAGAAAGAAATAACAATCAAATAACAAATTTAAATTAAAACTAGTAATTACAATAGAAACAATTAAGCTATCTGCAAACTGTTGCAAACAATCTACAGGTAGCTCAACTGATCCATATCAATACCAGTTGGAAGCGTGCCTAAGACACTGGCTGCATTGCCCCGCTGTATAGCAATGCTGATGCGCTGTGCCAGATACTCACCAGCTCTCGGGTCACGCGTCGCTTCGACCAGACGCTCAGATATTTTTTTGAAAACCCGGAGAGCCTCGGTACCCCACGAACCTAGGGTCTCGACTCCAAGGGGAGCAAATGTGTAGGCTCTGTCGAGACCTGCATATTTGCGCCTCTTGAGATCTTCGGCTAAATCTGCCGCCGCACCAGCCCTCACGGAAGTCCTAGGAAGATGGGAAGGCGCGAGTGTGTCGACACATGTAGCGTCCCACACAATAGGCCTCCCCAACTCCCATGGGACTAGAGTCATGCCGTCAGGCCTCTTACCATCGTCACGCAACAGACCATTCGGTTCGAGAATAGCTGGTACGTTAGCGGTGGTAAAGGCCCGCCGGATGATGTCGTTCAGGCTGGCATGACGAGATATCCGACCGGCAGCCCTAGTACACGATAATCCGTGATGACCGAGCTGTTCGACAGCAGTACCGCACTGGCATTGATGAGGCGCGCAACACCTTGCACCCAACCGAAGACAAGTTGCGACACGGAAAGTTACGGGATCCAATAAAGTGCCAGTGTTATATGAAGGAAGTGCTTGCAACCAATGTCCTGACTCCCATTTAGAAACGGCTAGAAGACGGGCACATTACGTTAAATAATTAATAACACACCTAATGTTAAATACCTAATACAAGAGTGCGTGGAAAAGAATACAAATTAGAAGAATCCTAATAAATAAAAATTTCAAACCTAACTAATACTATAAATGTGAAAGTGTGTTTGTTTGACCTTCCTTTACGTCCTAACTAAGCAACCATTTGTTTTTGCGGCATAGAGTTAGTAGAAATGATGGAGAGTAACTTAGGGTTACCTTTTATCCTGGTAAAACATCAAATTCCCACGGGAGATTTACGTAAATGTGAAATTCGTATTTAACGCGGATGAAACTGCGGGAAACAGCTCGTTAACACATAAATTTCACATTTATAATATTAGTATAGATTCGCAAGTTGCCCCCCTCGGAGTCTAGTTGGACCCCCTTCGGTTTAGTACACATGTAACGTGGCACCTTGTATTGTAAATTAAACACCGTTTATAAATAAGGGAGTAATTGGTTAATGTCATGAATGAGATCTGTTAATTTTATTTATAAAAATGGCAAGATGTTTACAGATTATTCTGCAAATAATATCGATTATTAAAAAAGCTTGGTACAAAACCGACTGGCCTAACTTTAGTGAGATTTCTACGATAAATACGTGTCTGGACCTTAGATATCTAACATAAGGTATGAAATGTGTATCCTTAAAGTTACCAAAATGTTGTATAAATATACGAATAAATAAACAATACACTAAGCAATATAACCGGATATTGCTTTGGTCAAGATATATTTAGATAAAAATGCATTAATATTTCCGAATATTCTTTAACACTCCGAACGCAAAGTTCCAACGTCCTCTTTAAGGTTTGAAATAGATGGCGCCACTTTGAGGACATTTTTAAATTAAATATAATAGATAACATAGAAGTGTTATAATTATTAAATACAGATAGTAATAAGTACCAGCCAGTGATAATCATTTTGAATATGACAAGGATTACTATTTCATTTCATTGCTTCAGAAGCATTTTAATTTAGCGCCATCTAGTTTCAACGCTCGAAGCGGCCGCGAAAACCCTTTTGCGTTATAATTGCGTTCTCCAGATAGACTGAAGTTTAATGTATTACCGGGTTTTGAAAACATTTTCACCCATAAAACTCGGCTTTAGAGTAATTTTTACTAATTTTCGAACCTTTTAGAGTCATTGTGAGGCTAACTTTCTGGTTAAATATTAATTTTCAGGAATTTTCAAAGCCATGAAAGTCCCCCGGCCAGTTTTCTCTCCGCGCGGCGCGGTCGGAGCCCGTGCACGCGAAAAACGCGTCGTTCTCGAAGGGATCCGACTCCCGCGTGAATATGTTTATGGACTCCGACTTCTTGATATCCTTGTGCGGGGGGGCGGGCTTGTTGCGGAGAGGGGGGACGTCGCATTCCTCCTCCTCGGCTATGGATGCTGTGCGACCTGCTGGGGACATCACTGATTATTAATAAATAATGAATAATGCTGGACAATTCACACAGCATCATCTAGCCCCAAGCTAAGCAGAGCTTGTGTTATGGGTACTAGATAACTGATATACATAATACAATACAATACATAGATAGTTTTTATTATTATACATAGAAAACGACCAGAACAAATGTCTGCAGATCGTACACACATTTGTCCGATTTTATCTTATTTAAACATGGTTACCTAGTGGTAACCATGTTTAAATAAGGTTATCGACATAGCTCAAAGGATTAGATACTTGAAGTGGCAGTGGGCTGGCCATATCTCGAGAACAGACAGACAAGTAAACGTGTTCTTGAGTGTAGACCGTGACTCGGAAAACGTAGTGTAGGACGCCCTCCGACCAGGTGGGATGACGATTTGCGAAAGACTGCTGGCAGATGCTGGATGCGGCAAGCTGAATACAGGGCGCTATGGTAATCATTAGGGGAGGCCAATGTCCAGCAGTGGACTAATATAGGCTGATGATGATTTAAAAATGGGACTTTAGTAGAGGAAAACTTGCATAGAGGAGCAGAAAGAAGGGCTACAGTGCAGGCATTCGGGAGAGACGGGACGTACCTATCAGACGGACGACTTCTGTGGCGCGACCGCCTGCGACGCAGGAGGTTGCGGGTTCGATTCCCACCGTGGGATAAATGTTTGTATGATCTGCAAATATTTGTTCCAGGTGTTCTGGGTATTTTCTATATATACAAAAAGTTCCGATCTATGCAAATTGTAATGCATTGTATTAAATACATATGTATATCAGTTATCTAGTATAACACACGCTCTGCTTAGCTTGGGGCAAGACGATGCTGTATGAATTGTTCAGCATTATTTATTTAAATAAAAACAAAATGCGAAATTTACGCATTTATAATACTAGTGTGATGTTCTGTTTTTATATACAGTCGTGGTCAACTAATTAGGGACTTTCAAGATAGTGAAGAGCAATAACCGGTTATGTACATATAAATATAAAACCATATTGATTTCTCAGCACCTATTATTTGCATAATTTGGTCCGATTATTATGCTATAAATGGCTGTAAATAAAAGAATAAATAAATAGAAAAAAGTATCTAATATCAAAGGTTGAACATGTATTCAATTTTAAGGTATAATTCTGTAGCTGGACATTTAATTAAGGACAGTAAACTATAATGAAAAATAGAGTTAAACAAAACTAATAATCTTTAACATTATAATATCTTTAACAGCTCCATTTTATTGCTTGTAAAATCAGTACCCAGTAGCAAAACCTTTGTTAGTAATTACCGCTTGACACCGATGTGGCATAGACATTATCAGTTTCTGGCATGTTTCGACAGGAATGTTTGCCCATGCCTCACAAAAAGCTTCATTAAGTTCATCTAAAGTTGTGGTACGATAAGTGGCAACTTTTTTCTTGATTTCGTGCCAAAGGTGCTCGATTGGGTTAAGGTCCGGGCTATTTGCTGGCCAATCTAGCACCGATACTGACTGACTGGTAAGAAACGACTTGACTGAACGGGCGGTATGTTTCGGGTCGTTATCATGCTGAAACGTCCATATAATGACATGAGATGCTCCTCAGCATAGGGAAGCATCGTTTCCTCCAATATTGCCTTCTATTGATGTTGGTCTAAGTTACCCTGAACTTTCCTCACAGGTCCCACTCCACGTCCAGAAAATGAACCCCACATTTTAATGTTTCCACCGCCATGTTTCACCTGCTTTTTTGTGAATCTTGGATTCATTTCCGCTTTTACTGGACGCCGTACGTATTGCCTTCCATCTGAAGAAATCAAATTAACCTTGGTCTCGTCAGAGAATAATACATGTTCCCATTGGGCGTAGGTCCAATGTCCATATTTACGTGCAAACGCCAAACGAGCATTTCTATGTTCTTTCTTCAACAACGGTACTTTGCGAGCCACTCTTCCGAACAACCCTGCTTCTACCAGACGTCGTTGAACGGTCCTCGCTGAGACACCAGCTCTTTCGTCTGTCCCAAATACTTCGTGTTTAATTACAATAGAGCCTAGAAACGGATCTTTCTTAGC
The DNA here is from genome assembly GCA_946478455.1 of Eupithecia vulgata. Taxonomy (NCBI): domain Eukaryota; kingdom Metazoa; phylum Arthropoda; class Insecta; order Lepidoptera; family Geometridae; genus Eupithecia; species Eupithecia vulgata. The sequence goes on from OX297875.1 coordinate 14,220,181, forward strand.
GAACCTGGTTATCATTCTGTCTTCTTGCGGAGTTGTTTTTCTCGATCTTTTTGTTTTGGGCACATTTAAAGTTGTGTTATTGCGTCTGACATGTTGCACTGCATTGTATACCATAGTTTTTGAACAATTTAAATGTTCTGCTATCCTTCGGTATGGCCAACCATGCTCGACAACAAACTTCATGATAATTTTTCGTAGTGTTGGATCGCAACTTTTATTTTTGCCCATTTTTCTTCAAAATATTTTTCAAAACTTAAAATAAAAATCGGGATTGCCGCCAAAACTACCACGAAACAATAAGAGAAGAAGTAAAAAAGTATTGAGATTCAAACTTTGAAAATAGAACGCAATATCTCAGTGTCCCTAATTAAATGGCCAGCCAGCAATATTTGAACAAATAGCACTATGATAATCTATCAGCTATACCTACTGTAAAGAGGTTTAATGTTTAAGAAGTTGTTATTGTTTGTATAATCGGGCACATCAATGACTAATTATACTTACATGTAAAAGATATGGAATATTTTTAAGACTCGTTGAAAAAAATAAAAAAAATCACTATTTGGCCTAACTAGAGATTGTCCCTAATTAGTTGACCACGACTGTATATGTTATTGACTGAGTACGGTAGATATTGATAGCACTGACCTCTAGGAGTAGAGAGCGCAGTGAAATCATCTTCGAACATAGATCTGGGCGAGATGGAGTCCGAGTCGAACCTAAACCTGGAACAAATCGGACAAATAAATAACTATCATTGTGAAAAATTATTAATGAAAAGTTTCGTCGGTCGCCTTTTTTGTGTTATTTATACTTTAAATGGCGATGGGCGGCAGTCAGGGCAACACGCTGTAATGTCGTTATTTGTACAGTCCGTTGTATCGCACTACACGAAGGAATATTTTAAAATATTTTTCTTAAATGAATCAAAAATAAGTAATGAAATAAATTACACAATATGACTAATAAATAAGGTCTAAAATTGTTTCACAAGGTTTTCTTTTTTAAAAACGTGCGTTTTGGCGTTTTATTGTTATTGTATTGGATGCAAAAAAATATGTATTTAAGACGAGAATACAATATTGAAATAATAGTTTTAACGTTTTATTCATTTGGTGTTTTCTCTTTACTTTGATGGTGAAAACCCCGCAGTGTAGGTATTTGGATGTGGACAGAATCACGCAGTTTACCGCGGAGCCCCCTGGGTGTTATCTAAGCACTCATAGCACAAGAATAAACAGAACAACAGAACTTCAACAGAAGGTAATATTATTACCTTAGATTGTTGTGTAAGAGCAATCAGCTGTGCTCGTCTGCTTGCTGAGTAGCTACTTAGTACTTAGTACCAGTACAGTACCAACACAATGCTTACCTACTTGTGTTAGTACTTATTTAACATTAAGCGTGTTTTCTCTGTATACTTTTTATCTAGTACTAGCAGCGCCTCGCGGTTTCACCCGCGTAGTTCCCGTTCCCGTGGGAATTCCGGGATAAAACATAACCTATGTAACTCTCTGAAAAGTAAGCTTTCTAATGGTAAAAGAATTTTCGAAATCGGTCCAGTAGTTTTTTAGTTTATTCGTTACATACAAAAATGCAAATCTTTCCTCTTTATAATAAGGTAAGGTAAGACCTTGTCCGCATTTGGACTCCTTATGGTCCATTATTACTGACACACGAGGAACCTGCTGGTAATCTTCTGGTGAGTTCCCTCCGTCCGCTAGCCCAAATAAAGAAAAGAAAGGAACTCACAAAACACACTTTGGTACAGAAACATAAGACCTACCTTATAATATTAGTGTAGACAAAGTAGTCTTATATTTCTGTACCAAAGTGTGTTTTGTGAGTTTCTTTCTTTTCTATATTTGGGCTAGCGGACGGAGGGAACTCACCAGAAGATTACAAGCAGGTTCCTCGTGTGTCAGTAATACTTCACAGCGCTCACTGATCCGCCTTGCGTGGTCGTGGCTGACCCCCCATCCTTGGTGACACGTATGTGCTGATGAGGTTACCTGGTGGCGGGAGAGTCTCCGTCTCTAGCTCTCAGGGAGGCGGAGAGAGGGGATGCGGTGGAGGGGACGTCCTCTTCGAACGCGAAGCGAGAGCTCAGCTGGGTGGTGGCGGGGTACATGTTGAATCTGGAACTGCGGGGAAAATCAACATTTACATTCAAAAATCATAAAGACATATTTCCTTTAGACCTTATAGGACTATGGAAATGTCACAAAATTCTAATTACTTAAGTAAAAGTAGGAAATAAAGTGATTACTTTGGTTTTTTGTTCACTTTAAGAACAAGAAACCTTTATAATATAAAAATTACACAAAATGATTTATTCAGATATTCATTTCTACATAACTGATACGAATAATAAACTTACTTATTACAGTCCGCAGGCAGCGGGTAAGATCTCTTCTTATCATCCTCCTCTCTCGGCGAGAAGTCGTTGGAGAAGCGGTAGTCTCTCCGTCTCGCTTCCTCTCGCCGCGGCCGGCGGCGTGCGTCCCGCTCCTCCCTCGCGTCTCGCTCGCGCTCGTCCCGTCGCGTTGAGCGCCGCGACGCAGCCCACCCGAGGGTCGAACTATATCTAAAACATATAAAAAATTGTTTTTTTTTGCGTTTGACCACCATCATAAGGGGCATTTTCCGAGGCCATTTTGTGAAAAGGATAAGCATAGTATTTCGCGTTCATAGGAGCGGGACAGAGTAGACCGCGTGTGCAAAAATCAAGGACATGAAGATTTCTTCTAATCAAAGAATACGGTTTAAGTAGTAATCTTCTAATAAAATATTTATTTTGGCGAATCTGTTACCCTGCCTGTTTTATTTTTCAATATAAATATCAAGTCAGTAAACCATATTGTTTGGGAAAAGGCAAATATGTATCGAAATTGAGATATTTTTTTCATCAAACTTATACATCTAATCAAAAAACTCTCTTGGCGCTTTTGTACAGAATGAAATGGAATATTAGGTGTATAAGTCTAAGAATCCTGGATTTCATATTTGAACAGCAAAAGCAAAGATCATGAAAATTTGATTTTTTCGATTGAACAACCTTAACAAATGTGATTGTTGTTTGTAATAGTGTCAAACGGATGACGATAATAGAAAACAACAAGGTTATCACTAAAAACTAAAACAAACTTTAACAACGCATAATTGCACAAACTGCATATCGCTCATTAGGTCTATGTCCAGCAGTGGACTGATATAGGTTGATGAAGATGACGAATTGCATAAGCATACCGAATTTTTTTTAAATTCGAATATGAAAACCACCGAATGAAATAATGAATGGAATCTTTCAATGTCAAAAATTGTTCAACAATGTTATAATACTTTTCACCATATTCCTTTGGAAATAATCTAAGATTAATATCAGAACCGAGTTGGCATGGTATATAATATACTTGGCCACGTTTGGCACTCCATTCCAAGAAACATCGGCCACGTGGATGACACGAGCCTACGTCATCGACGCACGGCGAATGAGAAGACAAATATGTTTCTCTCGTGTTAAACTAAAACGGTTTCGACTGATCTAACAAACTTGACGATTGACATTTTTTAAGCGACTATTTTGATTCCAAACCTAAATGTTTTGTTGGAATATGTGGCAACTGGACAGTGTCGTAAGCAATGTCACTTCCAGAATACCAGACATTGTTTTTTTTTGCATCATGCGAGTATGTATAGTAATTTTGTGGTGTCAACTGGTCTGTCCTGTCTGTGTCCCAATCGGGGGGAGGGAAGGGACGGATGAATGGGGTCGGCGAGTGTGTGGAACGGTGGGCTCGCCGGCCATGTAGTGGAGGAAGAGGGGACGCCAGCCGGGCCGCGGTAGGTTTTAATGTTCCCGTGGTTCGGCGGATTGAGAGAGGATTTCCGGAGAGGTTTTAGTGGGTATTACTTCCTTCGAGGGCGTAGAGTTCCGTATAATTCTGGTCCCCCCACACCAGTCTATTCGTAAACAAATACACCTCGACGAAAAAAAAGGTAAAGCAATTTAATTTATGTAAACATGAGTATCATACCGTGGATCTTCCGTAGTTTCCCTCGGCCGCGTATCCACCCGCCGTCTGCTGTCTCTCCACCCCAGCGAGCCGTAATTCCTCTCCGCTAAATAAGAGAGAGAGAGAGAGAGAAAATAAGAGTCATGAATATATAACATGCAGTTTATAAAAGGTTATAAAATATAACAAAATTAGTTCAGTCGGATTAAGAAGCTAAAGAACTGTCTGGGAAAATCATACACGAGAAATACAAGCGAATAGTTGTATACTAAATTATTGCGTATCAAATCTAAAGAAGATTTGATCCAACATCAGACTAGCATTAAAAGTTTGTATGGATTTTTGTTCCTTCATAACGTCACAACTACTGATCGATTCGGGCTGTGATTTTGCATAGATGTAGTTCTAGATCTGAGCCCTTGAGTCCATTTGACGATAGTACTTATAGAGATGTGCATGTGACGTCTCATATTTGTTTAGAAAGAAAGAAGGAAAGAAAATAATTTTATTTACCATACATCTACTAAAAAAAAAAAAATATATTAGACAAATACAATACAATACAAAAATAATTTATTGTACACCATAAAAAGATCATTACAAGAGAAAATTAGAGGGCGACCTAATCGCTTAAAAAAATCTCGGGATTTGCGTAGTTCCCTTTGCGCACGATAGAGGCGCTGTACCTATGGAAAAAAAAGACGTAACAATCACGTCACGTTGCGATCGTCAAACAGACTCGCCCTACTGGAATAACACACGCTAATTCTTATCCCACAAATGGGATGGAATCTTTGAACGTTTACTCATAAGCAACACGTGCGCAGCCGCAGGTGAAACTATAATATATAAATAAATAATGAAAAATGTAACATGAAGAAAGTGTCTCACATTTTTATAAGCACTGTAAGAAGACACGAATTCAGGTTTGGTTAAAACCGCTCAATTAAATTCATAACTAACATGACAAATAGTCAAGTACGGGTAATGTCAGTTAGCTGACCTTCTCTCCGGAAGCGATCCCACCGGTCCCGCGACGAAGACCGACCCGACCCGCAGCCGTCACTGTAACTGGAAAACAATACATAAATATAAGGCTTCGAATCGTGTCGAATGTTACTAAACGTAGTGTAGGAGGCCCTGGGGCCAGGTAGGGTGACGATCTGTGAAAGACTGTTATAACTGGAGCTGGCGCGCATAAAGAACGCTATAACTGGTAGGAATTAGTGCGGATAAAGCCAGAGAACTCATAGTGAGTTCTAGAAGTAAGCTGGTGTTCCGGATTGTATGCCTCTAACCTTATCGGACAAGATATAATTCAACAATATGTAAAAAGACTTTACTTTCAATGGAATATCATAACCTCTCACTATGGCTAATACCGGTCTTCCGTTAAAGCTCTGTATTAAGTGTCATCCATCCACCAGCCAGCCATAGACTACACTGATTATGATAACATCTCCTTGAGTTGACGAGGTGTCGGTACTCAGTACAACACTCACTCCTCCTCCTCGTCGTAGGAAAGCCTCGGCTTCCTGTGCCGGTCGCGCTCCTTCTCCCGGTACTCCTTCTGCCGCTCCCGGGAGCGCGAGTCTCGGTACGGCTCGCGGCTGTATGTCCTCTCTCGCTCCCACGTGTCGCTGTCTCGCTCGCGACTCCGCCGGTTGCGTCTGTGTTCTCTGAGACGAAAACATTATACTCAATACTCACTCTACTAATCTTTAATTGTATTAAAAAGATTTAATCGTCATTCTCATTTTTCAACACATCAGGTGGTTTATTATATAATTTATTAAGTAATATTAATTTATGTTTTATTAATTAAGTGTCTCTTGACGGCCCAATCGGATTATTATATTAGATAGATTCCCTCCGCTCGTACAAGACCAAAAAAATAGGCATTCAAAAAATAACTCTATGCTCGAATCCTTAAGGCACTTATGCCATATCTGCTATTGTTTTTGCTATTGTTACTGGCTAAGCTTTGGTGGAAAAGCAAAATAATAAACGAATAATGGATTAACTTTCCCAATCATATTCAGAACAAATAAACAATAAGCAACTGAGGTTTGACCTCAGGGTCATTTGTGGCCGTTAGGAATAGAATGTTTCTTTAAGAATAATTAACATTTATACGTGGCATAGCCGTGTGGTGCCGGCTTAGGATTTGCACCACCCCAACTCTTCCCGTGGGTGTCGTAAGAGGCTACTAAAGGACATAAAATGGGGGCGGGTAGCAGCACCTCCTGTAGAACAATAAATAAAACCGAACTGCAATCCCCAACCCGCATGCCCAGAGTGGGGATTATGGGCATTTCCCCCCAGGAGATAAAAGTCAGTGAGGCGCTTTTCAAAGGTCAGCCTGCGTCCAGCAGTGGATCAATATGGCTGTTGAGGTGAGGGTACGTAGCATTTGAGGACTAGACGAAGATTTCGTTGAAATGCTCGCGAACGCGCTTGTCTTTTTTGCCTACTAGAAATGTGTCAGTTTCATTGTGCATGGCGTTTAATATCCTATCAAAATCTTTAATAAAACCATTCTTTTCCCTTTGAACGTGCCATGACTCTGAAGTCGAGTCCTGTACAGTCCTCACATTTGGTCCCGCTCCTTGCTGTCCCGCCGGTCCCGGCCGCTGCCCGAGTCCCGCGGGTCGCGGCCCGACTCTCGCGAGTCCCGGCTGAGGTCCCGGTCCCGCTTGTCCCGTTTGTCTCGGATCTTGTCCTTTTCTCGTCCGCTGCCTGAGTCCAGGCATTCTCGGGACCCGGAGGAGTTCTGTCTGCTAAACATATAATACGTAACACGTGTTTTTACTTCAGATAGTGCGAACATGGAGTCCTCGCGTTGCAAATATGGTATTTCAGAAAACGAAAAGATCTCTACGCGCAATTGTTTGCTACGCTGACGTTGTTGGTTGGCTTACAGACAACTAATAGAGGGTTTTGAGGGGAACTTTTTTGACGTATTATAACACCATCATACTTTATAAACACATATTTGGTTTATGGAAAAAGTGTAAAGAATTAATATTTTCTTTAGGAATAAGAAAATCTCACAGACTTTATACTGGCGGCTGCACCCTAAAGGAAAGTCTTTATTTATAGCATTTTCATCAATGATGTATTGTAGTCTTTATTTTGAAGTCAACAAGCATGGTCGGTGGACGAGTTAAGTAAAGTACTTGGGTACATGTGTTTGTAACATTTTGTACATGTGTCATGTGTCTTATTTCTATGTTTCCTTCCCTACTATATAACTAAAAATCTAAAGCGTTACATGTTGTTACCTGGACTCTCTGTCCCTGTCTCTGTGGTGCGAGGGCGGACGCGGCAGCCGCGAGACTGGGGGCAGCTCCTCGTCCCACGGAGACACGTCCCGGGATGATGATGATGTTTGAACTGGAAATTACAAACAAATAGTGCTTGACTTTTACACAGCATCATTACAAGTGCATGTGCTGACCTATCTTTATGGGCCTGGAAATAATATATTTTAGATTCTTACAGCAACGCAAAAAAGTTAATTTTAGCTTGTGCCTCTCCTTCAAAGCTCTTAAATCTGAAACAGCTATCTTTCTGTGTCGAAATAGAGGGTACCTCTTTCACTGTGCAAACTGAGAGAATTCAGACCCAGAAATATTACCATGGCGACCATGGCCATGGGGATAAACGCAAATATTTTGTACTACTAATTTTCTTGCCGCCCAGCACCGCCCAGCGACTGGACACCGCCTATGGGAGCATGCTGGCAGTACTTACTGTTCCTTTGGTTGTGTGCGTGCCGGGGCGGGCGGCGCGCGCGCGGGCTGGAGTCGGAGGAGGCGGGCGAGCGGGGCCCGCCCAGCACCGCCCAGCGACTAGAGCAACCGGACACCACCACCTTATCTGAGGGGAAAATAGACTTTAAAGAAAATACGTAGGCTGTATCAGGACATCAGTTGCATGGAGTACGTGGTACGTCTTCTGCGTGCTAGAGTAGAGGTCAGGACTATACCATGGACACTCGACCATTTCTCCATATAAAATTCTCGTCTCTGCAAATTACGAGCTCAAGTTACTTTTAGACAAAATTCAAAGTGCTTTATTTCCTTTAGACCTCTTGGATAGGTCACAAAACTCAGATTACATAAGTAAAACTAGAAAATAAAGTGATCGCTTTGTTTTTTGTCCACTTCAATCTTTAAGTAAAGAAGCGAACAAGAAACCGTTACCTTGTTAGAATATTAGTTTTCGAGTTGGAGCAAAACTCATCCCAAGCTTTTTTATCGTCTAGATAATTTGATATTTTATAGTAAGCCTTTTTACAAAGGATATGTTTGACAATTTGTTTGAATTTATTTATTGATAATTTTTGCAACTCACTTGGAGTTTTGTGATACATTAATCTTGTGTAGCCTAGTTGTGGAAACAGCGAATTTATTCTTAATAGAGGAACCGATTGATATTCTGATGAGTGTACAATAAGTCTGCATGGTACTGTCATTATGTTTATTTCTTTGAATTTATCACGAAGGGATTCTCTGGGACCCATATTATAGATTGCTCGAACAGCCCTCTTCTGCAACACAATGTTAAGTCAGCACGGTTTTAATATCTGCAGCGTTCCCCCACAGCCGTATACCATAAGACATAATACTATGTAAGTAGCTGAAATAAACAAGTCTAGAAGTATCAACGTCTGTAAAATGACGGATTTTTTTTACTTTTTCGAAGATACTTATCTCATCTCATCTTTGTGTGGGCCCCATTGAAGTTTACTATGTAAGGTTATTCCCAAGATTACGGTACTGTCCACAATTTCTAACGATTCTTCTTTTACGTTTACATAGCCTTAACTTGTTTTACATTAGGTAAAATAAATCTAATACATTTAGTTTTGGTTTCGTTAAGCAAAAGATTATTGACACTAAACCAATAAACTACACTTGATATTTATTTGTTAATATTAAAGCAATCAGCAAATATACCTCATCTTGTTAAGAATAATCACGATTGTATAATCGTGATTATTCTTAACAAGATGAGGTAGGCAGAAGGACCGCGGACAGAACCCTGCGGTACCTACATACCTGCGGTACCCCATTGTAACTACAGACCCCGAGGACCGTTTCCTATTAATGTCAACTCGTTGTATCCTATCACTCAAGATGTAAGAAGATCTAAAGAGGTGTCCATTATTCCATAGTGATGCAGTTTCCTGATTAATTTTTCGTTGTGTACACAATCAAATGTGAATGAATGAAATTTTGACAAGTCGCAGTCGAAGATAAGACTAAAGCATCTTGCGACTTCTCCCAAGCATCAAAAATATGCGACACTATCTCTACACCGGGATCCGTAGATGGCCTGCCGCGAGTGAACCCGAATTGCTTACAATGTAGCAGGTCATTGCCATTGAAATGCCTAAGCAATTGATGTAAAATAAGTTTTTCAAAAACTTTGCTGAATGTAGGCAGTACTGATATCGATCTAAAGTTAGTGAGATCAAACCTCATACAAGATTTTAACAATGGGATTATTTTACTATGTTTCATTAGATCAGGAAATACGCCACTATCATTAGATTAATTTAATATAAAAGCTAGATCTGGTTAGATTGTATCAATCAATGGTTTAATAATTTTAAAGGAAATGCCCAAAAGATTTGCAGTTTTCTTTATATATAAAAGGTTACAGGCTTTTTAATATTTTTCATCAACATGGTTGAAATAAATTTATTTCTGCATTTTTGTACATTTTCTATGAGTATATTTATTTTTTGTAAATTTAAGTAATACGCCACCGTTTATTCTTGTACAAAGTCTTCGTGTTTATCCCCAGGTTGTCTGGAAGAGATCGCTGTTAGCTATAAGGCCGCCCATTATACAACTATGTTATTTATATTTTCATTATTACACAGAGTGGCTTGTTTTGCCTCGCCTAGGTTATCCTAGATCAACCATCTTGTCCCTGTACTTGATCTATATATCTAGATCTCACCTTTAGTGTCAGGCGAGGATCCGCTGCCGCCGTCGCTGATGGAGCCAGCGGACAGCCGCATGGGCTGAGGCTGGACCGAGCGGACTGGCGGGTCTAACTTCACTTCATTCTTGTCTGGTAGTTGTGGCGTTGATTTAGGAAGGTCGGGTTTTTCTTCACGGTCTTTGACTATGGGACTTTTTCTGGGGAAAGAAAGTTATTGTTACTAAGTTAAGAATTATTAACTTTACTAGAAAATAAATACTATTTCATGGAGCAAGCAGATGCCCCTTCAAATAGTCTTTAACCGTGCAAGACGATGGTCGGTCGATGGCACGCCAACCACCAGAGGCATAGTTGCTAAGACTGATAATGTTTTCATCCACGATTTTGTAATCTCGCAGTTCATTATTTTTATGAAGTGGTAAGGTGGACGTAGAGTGACTCGACATAAAGGGAATATATCAGAACGACACCCTCTTCCTTTGTTGTGTCATTTGAGCATTAAATAGATAAATTTTATTGTTAAACATTGGTTTAGTTGATGGCTAGACATATTTTCTCCGGCAAAAGCGTTCAGAAGCAAGATAGTAATGTTATCAAACCTGAACGCATCCTCAACATGCGTGAAAGAGAGCGAGCTATTGTCGATGCAGTCGAAAAAGTCGGAATTATCGAACCCGTCCGATTTCTCGTCGGATTTCTTTCTCTCCTTGGGAAGCTCGGGCGGTAAGGATTCGAAGTCTTCTTGGGGCTCTGTTATTGTGATCTCGCGGAGGGCTGCGTACCTGGGTGGGAGTTACAGCACGGGTAGTTAACTAGCCTACTTGTAGCTTTCTATTACATACGTACAGACTACAGAATAATTGAATGAAGTAGTAAAAAAATATCATTTTATTACTGCGGCTATTTTAATTTTCAGAATTTTACCTTTTTCAAGTGTAGAGTTATTAACGGAAATTTAAAAGTTAGTAGTTTTTAATTACTGTTTTCTGGAAAGCATAATAGATATAAAATTTTTATATATTTTTGTGAATGAAGGTTGCATACTACGACGCCATTTTGTGAAAATGATAGACATAGGATTTCGCGTTCATAGGAGCGGGACAGGGCAGAGCAACGCAAACCCAAAATCTAGTTTTTGCTTATTATTTAGGACATTGTTTGAAAAATGTCAAACGCAACATATAAATATTTTTTATACTTAGTTCAATTACCATTCTTATTTTCAAGATCCTGACTTCTGTATTTATTGAGAAATTCAGGCTTTGCAAAAAATTTAGAGGTTACTTGCGATTTTTGTGTAAGTATAGAGAAAATGTTATGGAATCGTGTTTTCGAAACATTAATATAGTACTTTTTGGCTTTAAAGCGTCGTAGCGCTTCGACTGACGGAGCTTTTCTTTAGTGTTGTAGAGAATCTCTAAGAATTTCGGAAAAATTATGCTTATCAGATAGAATTACAGTCAGTATTTTGGTATAAACTGTCAGAGAAACGTTAGCAATTTCTCTAGAAATGAATAATAGAGTAGAGCCTAGAGTGTCACCTGTCATTATTGTCTTCTAGTTTGGCCTCCACGTGTCCGTTATCCCTCGGCGAGACACTTCTCCTGCTCTTCTCAAGCTGCAAACTCTTCATGACGCACTTGATGTCCTCAATCTTAGCGTCGATCGGCGTCGTCGACGGTTTGGGGCTCACGGAATTACGGAACATATTGAAAGAATCCATCGTTAGCTCGTCTAGGGATTTTAAAGGACTTTTGGACGTCTCCTTCTCTTCGCTCTCAAGGTCTAAATTCGCTCGCATTATGTTGTCTATAGCTGTTAGTTCTTCTTTTTCATCGGAATCCTGTTTGCTTTCCAAGGGATCGAGAACAGACATAGCTTTGAGCTCTTCTTCCTGTATTTCTCTAAAAGCTGCGTATCTGTCGTATGACGCGTTGGCCTTTTTGTCGAAGTCATCGAAGTTAGCTTCAAACGCGCCACTTTCCGGCGGCGGTGTGAAGTTGTCTTCGAACTGGGGTTTGAATTCGGAAGATGGGGGGGCAGCGGAGAGTTTGGGGGGCTTCAATAGTCGAGGCACTTCGATTTGTTCGGACTTTAGTCTCGGGATCTCCATTTGGTCGGGGGAGGCGGTGCGGTACGTCGCAATTCGGATGCCGTATTTGCCTCGCCCGAAATTTGCCAAGTCGTTTGGATGTATTCGCTGAAAATAAAGGATTGTGTTATTTCTTTCATATATCAACACTATTTACGGTGCAAGTATACAGGATGAGACTTGGCATAATTTATATCAATGTTTTTATTCGGATTGAGTTTTCTAATAGACATTCGACGAACATCATCTTACATTACCTTCTATAAGAATAAGGTCTTTTTTAAGTCGGTTCTAGTATTCAATGAAATGAACTTTGATATTTTTTTAACTATACACACACATAACAGTATTAATTTGACCTGCCAATATTATTTAGTTCGTATACATTATGTATGTAGATTCAAAGTACCTAACTATTAGTTAAATTTAGAAAAATGATTGTTTTCAGTATTAAATAAATAATGCTGGACCATTCACACAGCATTGTCTTGCTCCAAACTAAGCAGAGTTTGTGTTATGGGTACTAGATAACTGATATACATAATATAATACAGTACATGGATAGATATTTTTTCATTATACATAGAAAACGACCAGAACACACTGAACAAATATCTGCAGATCGTACACACAGTTAGTCCCGAGGCGGGAATCGAACCCGCAACCTCCTGCGTCGCAGGCGGACCTTCGCCCACCGCGCCACAGAGGTCGTCAAATATGTATGTATATTAATCATCCATCTAGTCTTGTAGCCATAACTCAAAGTCTACTTATCTTGGGGCTAGCTGAGGCTGAGTGGATTGTCCAGCATTATTGTTGGATGGACTCACCCGCCTGTCGTCCTCGGCGGCGAGGTAGGAGCGCAGGTGGTCCGTCAGCTGCGGCAGAGTCAGGGAGGAGAGGGTGCTCACCGGTACTCGCAGTCTGAAATATTAAGGCGAATAGTCAGGCTAATGACCTTGGACCTTTCCGCGCGCCTTTATGCAGCAAAGAGTGCTTGTTTTAGATTCAGCATGCCATGTAGTGCCCTACTCAACCAAATGATACGATCCTCTGCGGTTGGGTGACTTTGTAAACTGGTCAGGTTTGTATCACAGATTTTGTAGGCGCAAATACGTTTTTACGTTTAATATCGTTATTTTGACTGCTTTTCGAAGCTAATGGACCTCCAAGAGGTAGGTATGAACTATTTGAATCATTATACTGAATTTGGTACTAATCGAATTTGAGACGCCGATAAAAAGTGGGTTCGAATCAGCTGCACACACACTATAACAACTACACTATAATTAACGGCAAGCATGGAGTCGAAAAAATAGTAGCTATCGGCGCTAGAATCCGAACTAAGTCGCAGAGTTACCTCGTGACTCAATTAAAGCGTATCCCGTACTGAGGGGAGGGTTGCGAGGTCGAGTCCCGTCGAAGTCGATTTTTTATGGGACCTTATTAAATATCTTTGAAATTTGCTCCAGTGCGAGGCTTACGCACTATAATAAGCCTTAGATAATATCCGTTAGTACAGCATAATATGTACATACGCGTCAGCCTACCCACCTGTTAGAAAGATCGTCCATGTTGCAGGTGAGCAGTTGGCTCAGCGTGATGTCGAAGCGCCGCGCGGCCGGCAGCGGCGGCGGCGCGGGGCTCAGGTACTCGTCTTCGCTGCTGTTCGTGGCTACCGATGACAGGCGGGGCTTCGTGGTGCGGTCGGCCTGGGGAATGTACACTCGCGTTAGACTTACGACCTCGTATGAAGATGCTAAAGCAGCCGTACAATTTTATCCGAAATGTGTCACAGAATACCGACATGAAAAGCTTGCAAACATTTCTAAAGACAAAAGAGTCCTCTTTACGAGTCATTCGGAACTAAGCCCGCGCTGTGTTTATTAATGGTTAGCGGCGCGTAGATCCCGTTCCTGTGGGAATTCCGGGATAAAACATAGCTTATGTCACTCCCAGAAAAGTAAGCTTTTAAAGATTAGGCTTTTTTTCAACATTTCCATGATCTTTGAGATCCTACTGCTGTTCAAATATGAAATCTAGGATTCTTAGACTTATACACCTAATATTCCATTTCATTCTGTACAAAAGCGCCAGAAGAGTTTTTTGATTAGTTGTATAAGTTTGATGAAAAAAAATATCCAAAATATCTCAATTTTGATACATATTTGCCTTCTGCCAATTTTTTTTTATTTGCTCTTGTTGGCTTTTGTATCACTGCGGCCATGATGGTTATATTCTTCTCCCAAACAATATGACTTACGGATTTTTGTATTGAATATAAAGCAAAGGCAGGGTAACAGATTCGCCAAAATAAATAATAATAAAAAAATAAAATAAATAATGCTGGACAATTCACACAGCATTATCTAGCCCCAAGGTAAGCAGAGCTTGTGTTATGGGTACTAGATAACTGATATACATAATATTATACATTAATAGATATTTTTTATTATACATAGAAAACACCCAGACCAACGGAACAAATTTCTGCAGATCGTACACAAATTTGTTCCGAGGCGGGGATCGAACCCGCAACCTCTTGCGTCGCAGGCAGACTCTCGCCCGCTGCGCCACTGAGGTCGTCGAAAATTTGTTTACTCGAACCGTACTCTTTAATTAGAAGAAATCTTGACTTTTGCACTCGCGGTTTGCTCTGTCCCGCTCCTATAAACGCGAAATTCTATGCCTATCCTTTTCACCAAACGAGAGCCCTATAATGGTGAAAGAATTTTTGAAATCGGTTCAGTAGTTTTTAAGTTTATTTGTTATATACAAATCTTTCCTCTTTTTATTATTACTGTAGATTTTGATTACTCACTCAACAGTCGATAGAACGATTCGAGCGGAGGAGGTCGCGTTTGACAGAGCTCACGATTATTCCAGTGAAGCAACACGCTGTGCCAGGCTGTACACTGCTCTGTAGCCCGCACAAAACGTTTCGTACATATTGGACCGCGGTTGCGTCTCTGATACAGCATTAGCGATTTTTTCATCATTAGTTTAGTATACCTTGGTATTATAGTGTGCAGTTCAGTTCATTTATTGAACCAAACTTAGACGAAAGACTCACCATGGGCTCCTTCTTCCTCGCAGGCCGGGGCAGCGGAGGTGCGGGGTCCGCCTCGGGCTCGTGGTCCGTCGGGGGCCGCGGCGGCGGACGCGCGATGCTGATCTCCACGCTCTTCTTGGGCGGCAGCGGCGGCGGCGGAGAGATCGTCTCTCGCCAATTGCAAGACCCACCTGAATCCGAACTCGGCTGAAACGTGTAAAGACGATATAGAGAAAAAAGGTAGACCACCTTATTTAGGAAGAAGCTGTTTTTGTCTTCCGATTTGTGCTAACAGGAGAAACAAACGACTCTTGCACAACGTTGCAAGAGTCGTTTGTTTCTACGAACGAACGACAAAGATCAAGTCCAAGCTCGACAATCAGGTTACGTCACGTCTTACGGGACAATTCAAAATAACTTAAAACTTGATGTAAAGACAGGAAGGTTCAATTTTACTGATGTAACTTCTGGCCTACGAGGCACATGTCCTGCGGATGGCCCCTGCGTCGCACCGTCGAGGCTGGGCAGTGAACGCGTTAAACTAACATCAGCTTGAACCGGATCACCGTGCTATGTGCTTAACTCGTTTAGATAGCTGAGCTGAGTTTCTCTTATGTTGATCGTGTTCAATTGGAACCATGACATTGGACTTCAGCTGTCTGAGAACTGACCAACCACTATCTGTGCGGTACGACATAGACACATCAGGGTCAGCTTAAACTTGCGTCTTTTTGCCGACTCCCCGCAGAAACATGAAAAACAAAACGATTTGAATTGTCCGAAACAGCTTTCTGTCTGTTAACGGTTTCACATTGATTATCATACAGACAGACGGAAATATCATAATATATGTTAAATGATGAATTATATTTAATGATAATGATATTCGATTATGTGGGTTAGGGTCCCATTCCACTTATCCAATATCTTTGTACAAGATTCTTTAGTTATTTTCCTAGTGGAGTTCAAATGAAATCTCACTAATATTAATATACGAAAGTTTGGATGGATAAATATGATTACTACTTCGTTAATCCAAAATTTATCAACAGATCGAGCTAAATTATTGCTTAGGTGTAGCTCTTGACCTGGAATAAAACATAGGCTACTTTTTAATCTACAAAATTCCAATTTCCGTAATTTTGACATTAATGTACCACGTAAGCAGCTTAGACACAATCCCTTACTACATGTCCAACATGTTGGAAGTAAGTATAGACAAAATTCATTTATAGTGCGAGCGAGCGGCACTCTCAATGAATTCAGCAGAATGTTGAGCATTGACCCTTTCAACACCAGCATTCACAGGGCAAGGGCAAGGCGATGCATGACTCTTAACTTCTTTTGCACATGATGTAGTTATACTTATTATTTTTACTTATTGTTTTGTTAATTTTATTACTTTATTAAGTTCGTGATTGTAGACGACAAAAATTTTTAGTGTTCACACTTAGGTAGTTTATTACGTTTCTATTAGCGAATGCCTATTATTAGTTTCTGTACGAAATCTTTTGGTTATCAGAATTAAATTAATAAAAAAGAAAAATCCTTTTAATGTTCTTATAGAAAAAACGTGTGCAAACTTGCGAGCTGAAACAAGTATCTAAATCTTTGATCAAAAATTGGTGTTGCTAGTAAACTGGATGAAGTCATTCAACTTCTTCGATCAAGTGTATACTGTCAATCAATTAATCAATAAAAAATAATTTATTTCCATAAATCCAAAAATGTACCTACACTTAGAAAACGTCAAATTCTTAAAATAAAACATTGACACGGAAATAAAGTGATATTTTAGATTTCTGTAGCTTCGATTGGACTTTTTTATTGGCCAAAGATATTGGACGAGTGGAATGGGCACCTTACTCGTAGGTAGACAACATGTAAAGCTCGGATAGCAATGAAACATTTACGAAGGTATTCGACAAAACAACGACAGCACAACGCAAAATACAATACTTATGTAGTGTAGGTGTGAGTGACCGTTACCTTGCGCGGTCTCTGCCGAGCTACGGCCCTTAAGTGGTTCCATTTGAGGTTGGCTATCTGTAAACCACCATTTATTGTTATATGTATTGTATTTTCTTAAGGCGGCGATGGATGTGAAATGGGAAAATTTGGGTTACATTAAAACAATTTTTCTTCGTCATCTTTATGGATACAGCTTTGAAAAAATACATTATAATCTATGGGATACAAGGCACATCCCCTTTTTCCGAAAATGAAAATATTTTAAGTACCAGAAATAATTGTGCAAAGTACCATCTGTTTTCTTAGTTTTTACAATATTCTCCTAAAAAAAATCTTGTGATTGATAGAATCACAAGATTTTTTGTTTTCATCATCATTTTAAATAGAAAAATACCCAGGGCACTTTCGGCTTATTTTTGCAAACAAATGTTTGTTTTTATGTTTGATTTTTGAGCTTACGCCGCTCTGCTCTGTCCCGCTCCTTTAAACGCGAAATCATGCCTATCCTATTCACAAAATAGCGTCATATATCGCCCCCTCAACCGTTTTGCAACACGGCTGGATGTGACAGATCTCATGGTATCGCAAAAATATGAAATTAAATTAACTAAAAGTATGTTAGTAAGGTTTTGTATTGTAGTGCGTCAGGCCTGGCACTCTGGGAATCTCTAAGAAATTAAATAAGTTCACGAAAATTTTTAGCAGGTGTCAGGATTTTGGCGTTAACGGCGTTAGAGCCGTATGATTTTCCGAAGATTCTTGACGAAACCGACTAAGATTTTGTGGCTTAGTTGGTTAGAGCACACCCGTACCGAGGGTTCGAGACTGGTTCGAATCCTGCCGAAATCGAAAATTTTTGGGAACTTATTTAATTTCTTATTATGTTAGTAATTATATATAAACTACTTGATTACATCAGGTATGTGCATTTGGTTTCCACAATCTGGAAATGTGTTGTATGAAATTTTCATTTCTATCATTGTTATTCTTCTGTCATGTAATCAATACCGACTAGCTATAGCCCGCGGCTTCATACGCGTTTTTCTACAATCCACAAGTCTACTTGTAGGTACTAAAAATCTTGTGATTCCATTAGTTGTTATCATATTTCCGCTCCGGTTTGGAAACTCGGATGATGTCTGTATAATCGTAAAAAATTAAAAACAAGTTCTTTTTAAAGTCGTTACATTTTTGTTTGTCAGCTTTCTCACCTGACGGAGAGTGACGATGTGGCTGACGGTGCAGACATTCAAATAGTAAAACATTCTGACCTGTCTCTGTAACCGCGGCGAGATCAGCACCGGCTCCGGCGGCAGGGACACCTGCAGCGGACCGTTGAACACGTTCTTGGCATTCTCCCTCAGGAGCGCATCGCCTTCCTCCCGCCGCTTGATCTCTCTTCTGATCGCCTCTCTCCTCGGAAACTCCTGCATACTCTTAAACGGATCCTCCTTCGACTCAGAAAACGGATCCGAATTATCGAACGGATCCGTTTCCTCGAACGGATCCGAAGCGAAGAAGCCAACCCCGAAATAGGGCTGCTTCACCGCTACCGACCCCCCAGAATGGCGCGTCAGCGAGGTCATTGTGGTCGCCGGCATGTATTCTTTCTCCGGCTCGGATATTTGTAAATCTTTGAGCACCTTCTTTGGAGGGTTTTTGAGCTCCTGAAAGAAGAGTTTTTTGTCAACGTAAGGTTTGCTCTTGCCCGTGCCGAGAGGGTCGAGGTCGGTGAAGACGTCGTAACTGACTGATGAAGATGGAGGCGCGACACTGCCCGCCGACACCTGCGAACACCGCAAGACTAATTATGTACTCGGACTCATTCATTATACTCATTTCACTTGCTACAGTTTTGTGTTTGGATTGTTTGTTTGTATCTTGCTATCAAGCTCAATATCACCGACTCGGCTTATGTCTTACAGTGACAGGATTTTATATTTAAATTGTTTGTAATTTGCGTAAAGAACAGGATCGATTCGGAGCGCACCGACCATTTACATATTTTAGGTTCATATTCTTTTATTTACTTTGGTTATGTTATAACTGAATACACCGACGCAAATTTTATATTTTTAAATTTAATTTCAGAAACTGAAGTATTTTTTAATTTAGTATTTTTCTTTGAAATTTGACTTGATGCTGATGAGATCGGTGCAGCCGTTGTAATGTTGCGATGATGTTTCTGTCCGAGTTACAAGGTCAAGGGTTGTCGATTTTTGTAAACTTTATCTTATAATTATGTAAATTTTCAATTTATATTACTATATTTAGGTTTTTTAAGACTTTTTGACAGTAAATTAAAATTGGAAATGTTATGGTTGATGTGTAGCTGTGATGGAAATAATTAGTGTGGCTGTTTGTGTATAAACATATGGTTGTTGCATCTCCGGATACGTATTTAGATAGATTACAAATATATTTTTTTACGTTTTCATTGCACAAGAAATTTTGTCAAATTGTTATAATGATATTAATATTATAATGATAAAGATCTGAATGTGCTTGAATCAGCAAATTTAAAGTGAAATTGTGTTGTGTGGAATATTCTTAGAAGTAAGAAACACATGGTAATTAAATTCGATACATTATTACTTTTGAATTATTTTACTATTAATTTGTGATAAATCAATAATCTATCGTAATGCACTAAAGCGATTTATGAGAAAAACAAAAAAGTGCAAAAACAATGTTGAAGGTCGCAGTAGTAGGTGCGATGTGATGGGTTGCTACACATGCTAGCTACGACAGGTTGTCACGGGTACATTGATTAGTCTTACAGCGGAGGCGGGACGACACAGGGGAATCACAAAACAGCAATGGCGTATGTCATCCACAAACAAAACATTACTACATATTCAGGTAAAATAAAACAACTCATGCTGAATATTAGATATTCAAAATTGCTTCCTAAGCCGGTCATATTGGATTTTATGAATGTTTTTATTTAGTCGAAGAAAATATTTTTTTAATTGACATTGTGGTTGTTCTGGGTTCTGTTTCATGCCAAAGCTGTTTTGTGTTAACATATAGGTACAAAAAGGTAACATGAAATAATAATGCGATTATTTAAAAAGCTATTTCCTTATTCTTAACAATATTATAAAGCTAGTGTTGACCTCTAAGTCAAATTATAAAGTCTGTATACTTCATTCAAATGTGTCTACACAAGTTATTGGACGATACAAAAATAGGCCCATAACGAATTATGGGCCGATTTTTATATCGTCCAATAACTTTTGTCTGAAGAATACAAACGAGCATTTTGACATAAAAAGATATCCTGTCAAATCCCAAACTACGGATATAAAAGATTGGGTTAAAGAATGACGTCATCTCTCATGCTGTCTCACTCAGATCGGATTCGAACTGAGTAGGACAGCATGAGAGATGACGACATTCCCGTCATTCTATAAGAACGCAGTTAAGTTTTTTTTGTCTTTTCTTACGTAAAAGTTATTGAAAAATAAGGCATATAGCTGCAGCATATTCCAACAAAAAGTACGTATGCCCCATAAAGTTAAACATATTAACACAAAATTAATTACTGCAGTGAGACAACAGGCTGCTAAAACATAAAACGTATAAATAAAATAACTAACGTTAGCAGTACATAACACTTACCGGTGGCTCGCTGGGTATATTATTATCCACTAATGACGTGGGAGGGGTTTCGAAGTCCGAAGTAGCAGCGAGGTCGAAAGGCAGCGTGGTCTGTTTGTTCGGACTGAAGACCGTCCGAGCGGTCGCGGGCGTGTTGCGGCCACGTGTGGAAGCCCCGGACGGAGGCGGGGGAAGGAGGGCTTTCTGGGAATTGTTAAAGACAAGGTTAGAACTGGATGTTGTGTAGTTAAAAAGAGCTTTAGGAAGGGATCAACAAAAATTGAAAAATTCCCGAAAAAAACTATAGTATATTAAAAAGAGGTAAAGTTTGTAAGGTTGTAGGGGGTAATCTCTGGGTCTACTGAACCGATTTCGAAAAGTCTTTTAGCAATAGAAAGACACGTTATTTGTGAGTGTTATAGGCTCATAAATAAATAAGCAATAAATAAGTAAATAATGCTGGACAATTCACACAGCATTATCTAGCCCCAAGCTAAGCAGAGCTTGTGTTATGGGTACTAGTGATATACATACATAATAAAATGCATTACATAGATAGATATTTTTTATTATACATAGAAGACGACCAGAACAACGGAACAAATACCTGCAGATCGTACAAATATTTGTCCCAAGGCAGGAATCGAACGCAACCTGCTGCGTCGCAGGCGGACCTTCGTCCACCGCGCCACAGAGGTCGCCTTTATCTATATATAGATTAATCTAGCCGTGCGAAGCCGGGGCGGGCCGCTAGTAAGGAATAATGTGGTAGGCTATTATTTATTTTGCATCTTTTTCTGGGTAGCGCAAACTGTATAACAGTTTGTGAAATTCGTCTATGCCGTAGATACTTCAACACTCGGGCCGGGACGTAACTCGACAACACAGCTCTTGTTCCATATCCACCCTTAAACTTCTAGCAATAAGGGCTATATTCACCTGTGACTGCGATGTGGGCACTATAAAGGAGTCCCCGAAGGGATCAGCCGATGGCGTCAGTTCCTCGACCTGCGTGAGGCCCCGACGCAGGGAGCACAGCTCCTGCTCCAGGTCCACCAGCTCGGCGACCCCGCCTTCTGCCCCGGAGTCGGGTTTTGCGGCCGCTTCCGATGACATCATGCTCTGTCGGATAAGGTACTGCTGATGGGATTATGGAAGTCTTTTGTTAGAAAACTAAGGGTATCTTGTAGAGGAGTGGCAAGAAACTTCTATTGGAAGATACGAAAAATAAGTTCAATAAAAATAAATCATCATCATCATCAGCCAATGTTAGTCCACAGCTGGACATAGGCCTCCCCTAATGAGCGCATTAGATTGCGTATCCGTACGATTGAGAGGGGTAGTGCATATAATCCCCACGTTGGGCATGCGGGTTGGGGGTCGCAGTTTGGTGGTAGATCTATTCTGCAAGAGGCGCTGCTGCCCGCCCCTCAGTGTATGTCCCTTAGTCGCCTCTTACGACACCCACGGGAAGAGTTGGGGTGGTGCAAATGCTAAGCCGGCACCACACGGCTTGGCACGGCACTGGCAGTTTTAGCTTTTTATCTACTACTTAGGACTTTATTTGGAAAACCGAAATATAATGCTTATTTTCAAGATCTTAACTACTGTATTTATTGAGAAATTAAGATTTTAGTAATAATTTAGAGGTAACTTTGCGATTTTTTTCTATTGAGAAAAAAATCGCAAAGTTACCTGTATAATACAGAAGTCAAGACCTTGAAAATAAGCATGGTAATAGAACTAACTATAAAGAACATTTTATATGTTTCGGTTTTTTTCAAATAATGTCCCTAATTAATAGACAATAAGCTAAAACAGCAGTGGACTATTATAGGCTGATGATGATGAAGCTAAAACTTGACGAAGCGAAAACTTGATTTTTGGACTTGCGTTGCTATGCCCTGTCCCACTTCTATGAACGCGAAATACCAAGTCTATCCTTTTCACAAAAAAATAGATTGTACAGGCCCTTAAGGCTGCTACTACTGTCTCAAAAAGTACTCTCTTACGTGAATGCTTCTGCAAGATCTAAACTGTAATAGATCTCATATAAGGTATACGTGGTAAAACAACAACTGCTATAAATTACTAGCGGCTCGCCCCGGCTTCGCACGGGTAGATGTTTTTGTAAATTTTTCAATGTTTTTAATACTTCAACACGACTTTGTTTTATATATTGAGTTATGAATGTGAGCGGCGTTTATTTTTTACTTACTTTAAAAGAAAGAACAACTCATCGTGTGGCACAAAACTTGATTTTTGATAAAGTGACTTATTTTACGCGACTTAAAACTCAAAAAATTACGCTCGATTGACCTCAGCATTAGACATTAGTTAAGATCTTTGCCACACAGCAGCATCTAGATACGCCTCTTCGCGTATGTCGTGTAAACTAAATACTTACCTACTGCACTACTGCGTTGTGTCGGTCTCGTCAGAATGATTTTCTAGCTACCCACTTTGTTCTTTTTTTGTTCTTGCCTTACATGAATGTAATAATGATTTCTTGTTTAGTATTATTATAACTAATGATGTGTAATGATGTGACTACCTACTAGTTTAGACACACTTATCAATTACCTACTTATTTGTAGTACGCACGCTCGTCACCCAAATGTTATTTACTTACTTATTATTAACAATTAGCCCTAAGTTCTCATTTTAAGTGAATTTTTATAATTCGTATGAGAATAAAGAATATCGCAGGAAGCTCAAGTGGTTACCTATACGGCTTCGCCGTAATAGTCACATCCTATCTCTTCTCTACAATGTCTTGTTTTTCTCTTCTGCACCCCCTTATCTCAAGGAACGTTTCACTTTTCTTCATCATTCGCACGCTCTTTCTCTGCGCTCTTCTGAAACTCTTATGCTTCAAGTCCCTGTTCACTCTACTTCTTTCTACGACAATTCATTTACTGTCCGTGCTGTACAACTTTGGAATGCATTGCCAGTTTTAATAAGGCGTGCAAAGTCTCTGCCAATATTTAAAAGTATGGTAAAGGAACACTATTTGTCCTGCTGTCACTAACCACACCCTTTTTTCCATAAAAATGTAGATATGTATTTATGTATATATATAGATATGTTTATGTATTGTTATTTGTTCTATTTTAATATTTATTTATTTCAATAGTTTGAAATTTGAGTTGGTAGTTTATTATGTACTAATATTTCATAAAATAATATTGTTAGTCAATTTAGAATTTTGTAATTTGCTTCTTATTTATGCACACAGATCCCCGTTCAATCCAACAATCCTATCCAACCACGGTTGTCTGGTAGAGATCGCTCTTGAGCGATAAGACCGCCAATTGTTACATATTTGTTTTGTTATTTCTTTTATTTTTGTTTTTTTATGTCTATTATGTGTGCAATAAAGCATTTTCTATCTATCTATCTAAAGTTTCTTAAACCATAAACCATATCTTTGCCACACAGCAGCATCTAGATACGCCTCTTCGCATTTCACACACCAAGATAGATCCACACGAGTACATAACTGTTAACAGCGGAATAACAAATTTTAGTGCGATTTTTTTATACGGATTTAAAATGAAATCAACACACGTTTCGATTACGATAAACGCCATTTTGATTCACAAAACACACCCTTCATAGATCAATTAACAAATTACATTTTCATTACCATATAAGGGCATTTCGTTCTATTCTTCATTTTGACACTTGGAGTCGGCGACAGAAGACTTATCCTGTGTTCAGAACACATTACCACAAGAACACACTTTAAACACCTTAAAAAACTAGCACCCTTAACGTTATACTTATTATGACAAATAAATGCAAAAGTAATGGTCAAAATGAGTCTCCCTTCGACACGAATGCACAGCACTGTCTGTCTGTCAGCATTACGCGGTGTTTGTGTTAGCGCGCAGCATTGTCATAACAAAAATGTAAGCAAACAATATTGTCACATAGTTATTTGCAAACAGACAAAGTTCCTCGTCATACTTATTTAAAGTATGAACCAATAATATTGGTGGTTGCGCAACGAACCTTGTCATAGCACTTTCAAATAAGTTGCGTTTCATCAATTAATACATACTAATTTTGTAGGTGCTTGTTATTTTTAGGGGTCCGTACCCTAAGGGTAAAACGTGACGCTATTATCGCTCTCCGTCTGTCACCAGGCTGTATGCCTGTATGCCTGTATGCCTGTATGCCTGTATGCCTGTATGCCTGTATCTCAGGAACCGTGATGGTAAGACAGTTTAAATTTTCACAGATGATGTATTTCTGTTGCCGCTACAACAAATACTAAAAAAACAGAATAAAATAAATATTTAAGGGAGCCCCTTAAACATTTATTTTATTCTGCATACCAGAAAAGTGATTTTTTGCTCGATTTAGCTCGACATTGATAACAGCAACTGGTAGACGCTTGAAATATTCACAGAATATATAGTTATGTAATCACTTTGAAAATTAATAATTAAATTAAAAAGAAAACATATTTAAGGGGGCTCCCATACAACAGACATGATTTTTATTGCAGTTTTTATAGATATCGGAACCTTTCGTGCGCGAGTCCGACTCGCACTTGGCCGATTTTATTTTGTAGGTGAAAACGACAGTTTCAACCTACGGAGCTAAGACGTGGACACTCTCCGTTGGGATTCAATATACATATGCTGATAATGATGACACATATGTATATATTTAATTTAGTGACAACTACTTATAGGTTGGGATTGAGAATGACGTCATCCGTCTGTCATGCTGGTCCACGCTGAACAAATTTGATATGAAAGAAGTCAGTATGAAATGATGGTATCTTCTTCAATCATGTTATACACGGCAATGGTAATCACATCAAACCATACAAATGACTTTGCGACGATACCATTGCCTTAGCGAAGCGATTGGTTAGCAGAATCGGGTCCCAAGTGGGATCCAATTCTGCTAACCAGAAGCTGATCTGATCTTTATTGTGTTCAATATTTTGATGGATCTCGAATCCTTGTTCTACCTCGGTACACCATACGGTTTTTGTATTACAATACAATAAAATTACTCTTTATCACAAACCAAATAAGACAGTTACACAGGACAGGAAAGAACTTAGATAACGTTGTAAAATGGGCGGCCTTATCGCTTTGAGCGATCTCTGCTAGGCAACCTTTGGATGGATTGAGAGTGATAGAACAAGTGTAGACGGTATTATTAGTCCGTAAGCCTTCGCACTAAGAAATTAAATGTGTCCCAAAAATTTTCGATTTCAGCAGGATTGGAACCTGCGCCCCACCAGTACGGGTGTGCTCTAACCAACTAAGCCACGAAATCTTAGTCGGTTTCGTCGAAAATTTTACAACGGCTGTCGAAATCGAAAATTTTGGGACTCATAAAACAGTTACATCATGTAATTAGTTGTAGTGAAAAATGTTACAAATTTGATTGCTAACCATGACATGTACCAATTGAGCCTTAGGGTAGATCCTATTTAAGAACATACAAAGTTGCCGTTTGTAATGATAATGACACTGAATTTACGAACTTCAATTAACTCTAAGGAGTCCCAACGAAACCTCTCGGTGAAACGATTATTTTGTTTGCTAGTACAATTCACGAGTATTAATGATGTCATCGTCAAAAATTCTCAGAATCAGTTCGACCGGAGAGTCCTAACATACTACACATGTTCGCCTACACGTGGTACACTCATTGTGCACAACCACGCTTTTACCAGATTCATTAGAGTAGCTCAAGGAAGAATAGAAGCTAACTACCTACCTAAGCGCTTCAACAGATATTCGCTATATGTCGTTAAAACAAAATTGGAAAAACATTGGAGTGCAAAAAGAGCACAATTCCTAGATCGCGCAAACGCTTGATCCAGTTGCAACCAACCTGGGCACAGTGGACCAGCTGCCTCAGCGCACGGTATAGAGGGGGAGATCCCCTCTGCCACAATTTGGGGGCTATTCTACCTTCTCCCCAACTTACGAACCCTTACGTGTAACACAGTGGTACCTTCATCTTCTCCGAGAGCGCGATGGCGGCCGGCGCGGGGTGCTTGTGCAGCGCGATGGCCACCGCCTTGCCTGCCTCCAGCTGCTGCTTGGCCATCTCCACCTCTTTCTTCTTCAGCTCGAACACTACTTGGAAGAGATCCCGCATTGCTATTACTACCTGGAATTAGTTGACCACTTTTTAACAAACTTCTTTAAAAATAGCGATATACATAATATAAATCCTAGAAAAAACATAAACTTGCTGTGCCCACAACTAGGCTTCACAAAATTAATGTATCTTTTAAAGGGTAATGTATACGCTTCCACAACAAAACTCCTAATCTATCAGTAAATAAATTCAAACAAATTGATAAAACCTTTCTGTACGTGCAAAAAGACTTACTACAAAATATCAGATTATCTAGTAGAGGATAAAAAAAGCTTGGGAAGGGTTTTGCTCCAACTCGAAAAATAACAACTAACAGGCTAAAGGTTTCTTCGTCGCTTCTTTACTTTAGTCTACATAGCGAAATCAAAAATATCAATGAAAATGTCATTGTTTTATTTTAAGAATTTGACCTTTTCTAAGTGTATATTTTTGTATTTATGGAAATAAAGACTTTTGACTTTGACTTCCAAATCAAAATAATACGCCACAGAGTTCCAGATATATTCACTGGACTGGCTAAGAGGATATTGTTCACATACTTGACTAGCAGCTTTATCAGTCTTGATGCCGAAGAAGCGGTGGCCAGTATCGGGCGATCCGAATATGTACCCGAACGCTCTTGAGTCCGTCATGTCCTGCGCTATGAAGGAGATCTTGTGCACCGGGTGGTGGTAGAGGGAGTCCTGCAGAACAAACAGAAGTCGAATCACGATTGCTTCAAACCAGCTTCAGGGGACCAATTCTGCTAACCAATCGCTGTACTATGATAATAGTATCGTCGCATAATTTTCCATAAATCAAAGAAATTCTAAAAATAACGAAAAACTAATCTGAACTCTCTCTAAGTCTAGGCGATGTGGTCGCTACGATCGACAGCCTTTTTCACTTCTCTTGCCCAAAAAAATTGTCATTATATCGTATAACTTACCGGGTGTAAAATTAGTTTTTACGATCTAAGGACTAAAGTATTTTTTTACTTTTGTTCGAAATCATCAGCAAGTAAAAGACATTCGTCCTCTTTCATAAAGACTGGACTTTTTGGAGCTCCATAAACAAAGAACCTTTATTTCAATTCATTTTTGAAAATGGAACTGAAGGCGCCTTTAAGTTATATCTACCTACCTACAATGTGGTTAAAGAAACACCTTTTTAGGGTTGCGTACCGCAAGGGTGAAAACTGGATATACCTACTATGAGACGAAAATACGTATTTCTCTTGCCGCTATAGGTAATTGGTGATTGTTGGTTATTTATAATTATAAGGATTATCGATTGGTAGAATGCGTAGGCTCCATGGTAGAATGCGTAGGAACGTACTACAAAAAAGTTGGTATTAGTGCGAAATCTCTGGAATATGATGATGTTATATAATATTTTCCTAAACCAGCTTGAAGAAACCAAGATATTGTAGGTATTACATTAAAGGCAATGGAAACTTAACAAAAACAGAAAACAAGGTTACAGCGAGGTAATCATTTGAAAGAAAAACACAAACTTGAACAGCGCATTAGCACAAGCGCAGCAAAAATACGGATGACGGATGAAATTAATGAAGTTTTAAAAGTCAAAAATTGTTTCGAAATTCTGCCATTTGCTCCGATGAGACCTGTGTGTCGTAAATATTTTCCACCAACATTGATTTAGTGTAACGTTTGTTTACAAAAATATTATGAATTATATTATGTATTTTTTGTATAAACTTTAATCGTAAATATTTTACCACCATGTATCGCAGTACGGAAACTTCAAAAATTGAAAATTCTAAAATTCTTGAAAATTCATTAATGCAGACATATAATCCATGTTAGTAACACGTTTATGTAATTTAAATTTAGAATGGTTAGTAAAATTAGAAGACAATCTATACAAATCATTTAATAATAAGTAATAATTTCAATTATGATGTCACGATGATGATGATGATGATGAATTCAATGTTGAATCTTAAACCTCTTAGACCAGAAACCCTCTAGCGGCTGGCCGTGTTGCGGCGGGGCGGCGCGGCGCGGCGTGCCGTTGCGGCAGGCCGCTGTAAACACGGTCTGCACGACGCGCGGCGTATTCCGGCTAACCGTATCATCTCGGTTATATAGCAGTCCACCGCAATTAATCAATCGTCAGTATTCCTAAAAATATTGGCCACTAGCAGTGTCTCGCGGTTTCAGTGCTCTTCCAGACTATAATCTATCTCTGTGCTAAATTTCATCTAGATCGGTTCAGCCGTTCTGGCGTGATTGAGCAACAAACATTCATCTATCCATCCATCGATACTTTCGCAATTTAAATATACGAGTATTATGGTAATGATGGACTGATGGGCACGAAGCGGCACGCGCCTAGTGCGCTTCAGGCTTTACAGTTGTTAACAAACGATGTTATTTACCTGACCTCATCTCTAAGCCCGCACATCGTTGGGTTGGCAAGAATAGAAAGCGCGCTTCAATAGTTTAACACACCCCCTAGCGTGACCCCTCTATACCCCCTAGAACCCCCTTTGTCTAGACAAGAATAGATAAATGTTTTACAATATAATTGAATTGAAGCATCAAGCCATGAATATTAGAATGCGGCAGAAGTATGTCTGCACATCTGATACTTATTATTGTATTTTGGGCAAGGACATGATTTCCATTGCCAGGCAGATGCTGGATGCGTCAAGCTGAAGACAGGGCGCTATGGCGCTCATTAGGGGAGGCTTACGTCCAGCAGTGGACTGGTATTGACTGAGTCTCTGACGGACTAGAATAGTTAAATTATTAAGTTTAATAATCGATATGTAACATTACATGATGGCTTCCATTTTGTGTTTTATTCTTTTCCAGAAATAGTACCCAATTGAATTTAATCGCATGCTTTGGTAGAGTCGCGTTGGAAAAACAAACCCTAAACTGCCACTATAGAACAAGATAACATTATATCTTTTAATTAAAACACGGTCTTTATGTCACCTAGCACAATGCAGCTGGATCCTCAAGCAAGACATTGCTGAGTCGGATTTACGAATCTTATGGCTTATGCTCTGCATTCCAGCTGGCAGAGTGCCTAAAATGGAGGACACTGACAAGACAAGATGACCCGTTGTCGTAGAAGCTATATCGTAGTAAATTTTTAACGTATTCTGTTAATACGTTTACTGTCAATCCTCATGCACCTACAGCTAATTGAAAACGTGAAGCGAGTTTGGGTAATAAGTGTTAACCCTCGGTTAGTCGTGTAGTCTGTGGTCTTTGAAAGCCTAGATGTTAAAAATATTAAAAATTCAAACAGTTAAAACTATCTAAGTTATTTAATACTTTTTGCGAAATTTTTTTTGGCGAAGGTCTGCCTGCGACGCAGAAGGTTGCGGGTTCGATTCCCGCCTCGGGACAAATGTGTGTACGATCTGCAGGCATTTGTTCAGGGTGTTCTGGTCGTTTTCTATATATAATAAAAAATATCTATCTATCTATTGTATTATATTATGTATATCAGTTATCTAGTACCCATAACACAAGCTCTGCTTAGTTTGGGGCTAGATAATGCTGTGTGAATTGTCCAGCATTATTTATTTATTTATTATGTACTCTTTTAAATTGGTTACAGTTTCACAACACACAACACAACTTTAATTCGCGTGCAAGCTACGTGAGTTTTATAGAAGCTTTTTGACCGCGAGGTCTTGGAAAGAAGATTAAAAGTAGGAAAAATTAAGTAAAAATTGGTTTTTAGCCTGTTTATTGCGATGATACTCGAGTAACCAAGGGGTTGAGTACTTTTGGTATTTTATTTGTTCCTGTGTGTTGCAGAACAAAATGAATGTTTATCTATCTACATTTAATATTATAATATTTTTTTTGCTTCTAGGTTGTAGTGGATAAATTATTAGAAGACTCACTAACACTATTAAGATTCTCGTACAAGCGGGAGTTCAATATGCATATTAAGTCATTATCATCATCATCATCAGCCTATATTAGTCCACAACTGGACATAGGCCTCCCCTAATGAGCGCAATATTAAGAACTTAGTGCTAAATATTTTGCCTATCAAGTGTCGTCGTGTTTTCAGGGGTTAGGTTTTTTGGCAGTGTAACCATTGATGCAATTATCCCTTCTTTAACATAGCTTGTTTTTAGTTTTTTTACTAATTTGCGTTTATTTATAATTAGTTTATTTTGCAATTTTTTAAAGTATTGCTGTGTAAATACAAATGCATCGGGAATACAATTTTGTTAGACCACCTTGAGATCGTATAAAACTGCAAGAAGTCGGTCCATTATATTATGGACCGACTTCTTGCAGTCTTGCGGTTATATTACCACGGAGAAATGACGACCATAGCTACAGAAAAAAAACACACAGACGGACATGTGACCTCTTCGTTTTTTCGAAGCCGGTTAAATATAACACAACCGACACTACGTGCTAGTAAATAGGTTTATTTTATGTATGTTAGATTAAGGTATATATTTATATGGGCCGTAGTTTTTAAGTATTTTACATCCTGTACTAGACTAATGTTGCCTGAAATAAATGATTTTATTTTATTTATTTATTTTATAAATATCATATTTTATATGAGAAGTTAGTTATCTAGTTTATCTGGTAACCGGTTACCGCTTGCAGTTGGTGAAATGTCCCTGCTCTTATCAAGGGTTAATAGGCGCGCTAATAGACCTGACGACGACGACGTTGGCAGACAACAGAGTATTTAACGGGTTCACACTAATTTGTGACGGTTTTCGGCTTTAATAACAACGTCAATAAAACTGTTGTTGGCTGACACAAAACTCCCAACACCTATTTATATCATGACTTGTGGTCCGCCCCGGCTTCGGGACGGGTATATTGGTTAGCTTATGTTCATCAGGGATAATGTAGGATTCTAATGGTGAAAGAATTTTTCAAATCGGTCCTGTAGTTTTGGAGCCTATTCCATTTAAACAAATAAACAATTCTTTCCTCTTTATTAGTATAGATTATTTCATAATTTATAATAATTCATGGTTTAAAGTTGACTTGTATAAGTGTGGCTAATTCAATAAAGTTATTGAAATCTGATAGATAATACGACATCAAACAAGTATAAAAATCCGACTTGGTTATCGTTTATTTTTTATTTTTGTCAAACGAGAGGGCGAAGACCTACAGTATGTATATAGCTAAGAACCAAATATTAGAGGAGATCACACGAGTATTTCTAAGCCTGATTCGACTTCTCGATGACCGTCTGAATTTGGCTAAGTTTGCTCAGGAGCGCAGTGACTTTGCCAAAGTCGGCAGGATGCCCTAACGAGGCCCTGGCGGTGGAGAGGGCCCTAACGAGCGAGAGTATATAGGGGCGATGTAGCGAAACACTCGAAAAACATATAACCCACAAAAAACGTAAACGTAAAATACGTATTTATACACCTCGCAGGAAACAACACCAAGATAGTGAAACGTATCAATAATATCCTAGTACCAAAACGTGCGGTTTGCTAATAAATAGTCAGTAGTACATGTTGAGTGACGACATTTAACGTTGCTGAGAAAATTTATGATCAAGTTTTTTACAGCAATCCCCAACTTATTTGGAAGTTGGGGACAACTAGAGTGAACCTCTTATTTAAAGTACAAGTGTAAAACTTGTCTGTGAAGCTGACTTATCATTATCAATCACGGGATTTACTATACTTGGTTCTACAACTATACATATTTATTTGTAAACAAAGGAATTACAAAATCAAATACCTATTAGTGGAAAATATTTTATGACACTTCTACGATCGGGGAAAATCGCGGGAAATCGAAACAGTATTGGGTTTTGAAAGCTTTCATTTCATTAGTTCGTCGTCCGTTTTTAATCTCAAATTTAAAACTTGTTTACTGCGTTTGTGCAACTTTCCTTAATTCGAGGTTTTTTTATTGTTTTGAAGGAAACCCTTGCTGTTACGTTGTTTTCTGTTACAAAGTCAGTTTTTATGAAGTTTTCAATAATTTTTATTGCTTTTGTCGACATAACAGGTATCTTGGTCAACTGAATATAGAGGCGTAGGGCATCGTCACTTCACTGGGCTAGTAATCTATAATCGAACCTGGACCATACAATAATTTTAAAGTAAAACCCTTAGTTCAAATTCTATGCTTCTAGCATAAAAGCTATAGGCAGGTACTTTGGCCAATGGCCAGCTTACAAACTAAACTCACCCCTGACTTATCATCTCGTAACCGCAACCCGTCGATCGCCACGTGGACCTGTATTCTCTGCTTGTGTTCTCCCGCCGCTCGGATCGCTATCTTCAGATCTGAGAGGGCCTCCTGACACATGCGGTCCCCTCGGGCCTCGGGGACCTCCAGCACGCCAATCAGTTTGGCGCGAAACGAGACCCCCTCGCCGAGGAAACGGCCGGGCTCGTTCTTATCTGTGGATCGTTTTCGAAATTGGAATCGGTCGTGAACGGCCAGTTCTTTTTTGTTTTCTTTTTTTTTTCGTTTGTGGATAGTATTTGAAGTAGGAATTGCTTTCGGCCAGTTTGAAACATCCGGAACGGAACGGTATTAATCTATTAGTGGATTCTTGGATAATTTGAATGGATGGTATGATTGAAAAAAATTATATTCCGTATAAATTCGTCATAATTTATTAGGTAGTAACCATCCGGGTCTTGGAAATAACTAAAAGTAATATTTTTGTCCGAAAAAACAGAGGAGGTACCTAGATGTAGACATACCTACATAATTTCAGAATGTATAGTAAACACAAAACACAACAGAAAGCTCACTGCGTAGATCATAACAAGCGTTCTAAATATAAAACAAAGCACAACAGCACAAAGATAAATTAAAACACAAAATACCTGCACTTAAAATTTTACGTTCCATTTTTTTCAGAGTCATTTTTAAGTGAACTATCGCGGCCGTGCCCAGAGACAAATAAAAGTGAGATGAGAGGTGTCCTATTTTGGTCCCTATTTACGGTGCAACATTGCGGGATTAATTGAATTTCCGGTTTTTAAATTTAGATCCTCGCATGGGGACTAGCCGACGAGTGGTAGGTATGTCCTTTCTCCGGTGAAAGAGAATCCTCGATTGAACTCTACATCTTTTTTGTAAACAATGGTGTTACGAAACAAATGGTTATGTTCGTTGTCACTGGTATCATCTGAGCGAATCGCATCGCGATCAGATAAGTCCGAAACAATTTTTGGTTTCAAATCTTTCTTACAATCTCCCGTCATTTTTCTAACTCGATTTATGTATATTTTCGCTGCGCGTGTGCCTCTATGGGATGTTTAAGTTTAACTTTATTTTTAGTGATTACGTAATTGAAACCTTGTTGTTTTCTGTTATTAATGTTATCTGTTTTTGTTTGTCGACATAAAATGTCTTGGATTCTGAAACCGAGTATAAACATCAAAAGGAATAATAGAAATCCAGTAGCGCTTGTGCGGTTCTGAACCCCTTTCTTAATTAGTACGACCTTGAACTAGGAAATTACAGTACAGAAAGGTTGACGCTGTAAGTACTTTCCTAAGTAGTCTGATTTATATGCAGAGCCGTCAATTTAAGGGCTTTAATGCGCAAAAGGGTTTCAAGGTCCCGAAAATCGTGTAGGTAGATAATCAACATCGAAGCTGGTTTCAAGAAATCCTCGACTGCAAACGTCAAATCAAATTTTTAGAGGTTTTGTACAGCTTTGCTTTTTCAATTCAAAAGATTCAATAACTTCGATGTATAGAAAAACCATAATTTACATTTCAAGGACAGCTGTCTGTCGTCGTAAATCCATCGGTCGCAATACGATTTAATTTAAACCGATAAAGTAAAGCTGCTATAAAGTTTCCGCGTTGAACGAAACCCCTTAAGCCTTGCATCGTGAAAACAGTCGCTGTTCCTCCAGCTATAGAGTACTCGTATAGAGGTACGAGTAGATAGATCGTGAATAGCTATTAAGATAGTAGTTAAGGCGAACAAGGATAGCACGTATTAAAATAGGAATTGCATGCGGTAAAGTACTTTTAGAGAAGGAAATATAAAGAAGAACTTAAAGGTTAGTACCAAAAAGGATTATTTCTATACAATACCTACGCAAAGTGTGAGACAAGTAAAGCGTGCAAGGAAACTGAAAAGGGTCTAATACACCATCCAATTTGAATGTTGGAATATCAGCTATAAATGTTCCCGATGTAACGATTTGATAAAAGTTGGCATTATAAATCAAACTGCAGAGTTTTCAAGCTTTGACTGCGTGACAGTAAGAGTTGACATGCAATTTTGGATGGTGTTCAAGAACCCTCTAAATGAATGTTACTTACCAAACTGCCGTAGAAGATGCTGGAAATGACACACCTGCATTTTGCCTGAACGGAAAACCTGTACGTAGACGACTGCCGGTCCTCAGCCTCCACCCTCTGTCCAAAACACCACCGATGTCAGATGATACAATCGGACCGGACATTCAACTCTCCAAGTCATCGTTGTCTACATAATAAGGTTCAATTTCACGAAGTGAGAGTTCAATATCTTTGCCGGTAAGGCAGGTATTTAATTGAGACACCGGTTCTAAGTCACAAGATCAACCTGCGATACATCTAGGGCTCTATAGAAAACAAATACAGGTCTGTAGTCAAATTTAAGCTTTGGACACTTCCGATAGATACATTTCAAGTAGGGCATAGGAGCTCTGTGAGTTTAGAACCAGTGTAGAAAGGACTCCTTCCATGCAAATGATGAAAGGAACGACGAAAGCTCTAAGGGTGCCCTCGTTAACTGTGATGTCTCGTATGTCAGCCCATGCAACCAACGGAATAATCGCAAAACAAGCTGGGGTGCTTAGCAATCTAACACCGCATTACCTACCGTTTATAAAACAAGGCTGACTTACACCAGAGATGTGCTAGCGAGGAATTAAGAAATCGAAAAAGGTTAATTGGTTACATATGAGTCGAAAGGATTGAGTGTAACGGCTAGCAAGTCTCTGGAGGAAAGCCAGCCGGAAGGTGGAAGCGTTGCGACTCACATTTGCAAGGGCTGGTTTTCTTGCGGAGGGTTTGCATTGGGAAGTCGGTCGGTAACTTGTGATTGAACATCGGGAACTTAATAAGTCGTCTTTTTAAACCACTGAAACGGTAATACACTATTGGAGATCACTCGTGCTGAGACGTGTAACACGGTTGTATTGATTTTCACCGCCGCGGCGCGGCTCGTCTGCCAAGGATGAGGTTCGCAGGGGCTTACATCTTGTCATTGGAGAGTTTTTTCATGATGCGGAAAGGATTCGGCTGTTCCTAATGGTTTTAGGTGGTTTTTAGTGGCGGAGAGCGGCCCCGCTGTGGCTAGCACATGTCAGCGCGCGTGGTGGGGCGCATGCGCGTGGCGGAGGGGCGCCGCGGTCGCCGGTCGATAATCACCGCCCTTCCACCGAGTCCCCTCGGCTGACATCCTCCGTACAACTTTTATGGTACATACTCAATGAATTGCGTCATGTATTTAGTACCAGGGACCAGACCTTACATAATTTTATAGCATATTTGCGCGTGTGGATTTTGTCGAATTTAAATGGATGAAAATTCGAGCTTTTCTCTTTCTGCTTTCTTAGAAATGATGCTTTACTGATTTTAATTTATTTGATAATCACGGGGAATCGTTGTTTTTTTATAAATTTATTTGTCTTGATTGGAGTTGCAGATTTTTTTTTGCGAAAAGTAAAGAAAAAATTAAAATGTATACGTAAACGAATTTAAGATTGATAGAGCATAGAATAAAGAGGCATAGATAGAGACAATCACGACAGTTTTAAAAGGACCTCCACCATGGTAGGACTTGGACATAACTTTAAGAGGCTGGCTCGCCTCTCTGCTAACCAGCTACTAATGCTAGTATACTAATTATAAATTCGAACTCTTGTCTGTTACCTTTTCATTTAGACTAAACAGCTGAATGGATCTTAATGTAATTTGGCAGGGAGGTAATTGGTATCCTGGGGATGGACATAGGCTACTTGAATATCGCGTACGAAGCCGCGTGCAGGAGCTAGTTGATTATGAAAAACGTTTGAAAATTTTCAAGTACCTATATACTGGAAATCAGCTTTGTCAAGATTGGGTAATTTCTACTTCTACTTACGCGGGTCTGCGTAGAAGGCGCGTAAAATACTTTGACAAAGTCACCCAACATATCAAAAAACCATAACAAGTCAAAAAATTATAACCAAAGAGAATATAACGCTACAATCATAACAAGTCAAAAAATTGTTCAACCAGACTGAAAAGAGTGTGTTTTTTTTATATTGGGCTTTCAAATTATATTGGTATAGTATAGATAGATAGACCATGGCTAATTTGGATGAGGCATCTCACTGACAACCTGGCTCTTCTCGATTAAAAATCCACACTGTGATTTAATTTCTAAGCAAATAGGGATGTCTTCCTTTTTTGTGAAAAAATCTCTTAAGGTTTTTTACTTTTATGTGCACGAAAATGTGGACACGCACGTAAGTACTATATAAATAAGGGAGTTTATCATATGCAGATAGTGTATCCATCAACTTAAGATAGTCGGCTGTAAGCCTGCCTCAATGTTTAACAAACATAACCAGATAACAACCATTTCAATTGAAGAATAATAAGATAATTTATCTACAAGTTGTCTCCGCTTCCTCTCCTTATCTGTATGTAATGTTTTATTTATGTACAAGGATGTTAAATTCTCATAGAATTGTACAGAGTAGGTAAGTTTAATATCAATAGAGCACTCAGACACAGATGCAGTAATGTTACTTTGTAAACTCAGTTGAGTGAAAATCCTTGAAGCTGTATAACTGATTGCTATGCATAGGTATGTGTGCATGTGCAACTTTGAAAACAAAGGGTTCTTATGTTAAAAATCTTATATGAACTTGTTGGTGTTTCAAATCAGCCAGTGATCTATAGAATTTTTTTAAATTAAGTACTTTTCCTGTCGTTGCTTTGACATAAGTACCTATTTAAATGCTGAAACTATGTACATTAATGATTATAATTTAAGTTTCTTAAATTTTTTAGAGACCTACTATAATAGCTATTTCTAGTCCTACACAAGTATGCTTGTCTGAAGTACTGTTCTGATTTAATACAAGTAACAAAGAGCATTCGAGGGGCAAGAAGGACTACGAATAATAACAAGAAAAGCTTACATACCGGTTCTATCATTCATGGTCGAAGAGTTTCAATGTTCCACTATTAATGTATCTTCACTGGAACTAGCGTACAAAAGTAGCCAGGTAATAGTAAGAAAGCATGCACGGTTGGAGTTGCGAGTGGAATCACGACGCAAATTCACATAGAAATATTCAGCATCAATA
Organism: Eupithecia vulgata; assembly: GCA_946478455.1. Taxonomy (NCBI): domain Eukaryota; kingdom Metazoa; phylum Arthropoda; class Insecta; order Lepidoptera; family Geometridae; genus Eupithecia; species Eupithecia vulgata. Next base: position 14,258,318 of record OX297875.1, read on the forward strand.
CAAAATAACTAAACAAACAAGAGTTGAAAAATAATCGATTTACGAAAATACTACGAGAACGAGAATCCGTGCCGTGCGTGCGATGCGATGCGATGCTTTGCGTTTTCATTTCATCAACCTGACTGACTGTCAAAATCAAATCATCAGCTGCTGCGCAATGACATTGTGCAGAAAAAATGACAGTGACTATGACAGATAATGACCAACTGACTGCTAATCCATCAAGATCAGCTGTTTTTTTTGTTTGTTTACAATTTTTTACGATTTGATTTGAGTTGTTTTGAGACTTGCTTGTGCATTTCAGTTTTGCGCTTTTATTATTTATTTAACAATAACAATAGATTTGCTTCAAAATGAATGAACTTAAAAATAAATATCATCTTATAAATCACAGAAGATCCATCAATAAACTGTACAAATCTGTAACGGTAAACGAAAACATAACCTCGTACAAACTTTTAGATGAATTGTTTTCAATTAAAAATGCAAGCAAAAAGCATGTTACAAGAAAAAGAAGTCACGATTCTGATGACCTACAAGATGAGGTAAAAGCGCCTTCTATTTTTCTGCTTATTAAAAATAAATAAAATCTTTTCGTACATTTATACCTCTCCGATTACTTATACGTAAATATGTTGTTGTAGACATTAGCAGTCAAACAAATGTACCAAGAGTTCTTGCTTGACATTCCCACAGAGCTCAAAGCCCGCATAAGTAAAGAAACAACTCAATTAGAAACATCCGAGGTTCGGGAGCTTGCTCGGAAGTTGTTTGAGTCAACAGTGTTTGATCTCTCCGGTATTCGCGGAGGGAACACGGCAGAAGAAGCTTTAAAGTGTATAGTGAAGGATGAGAGCTTCTTAATACCAGCGAAATCCAGGTAAAATGGCTAAACAGCCTGTATCATTTAATATTTTGAAGACAGTAACTGCATGCAATTCAAAGACCGTCTTGACCTAAAGAACTGAAACTTCTTATTATCTACTGAAGGAATTCATTGGTAAAAAAAGAAAATGAAACCATTTCTTTCAGATTTTACTGTGGGTGTGTAAAGGAGCACTGTAAAAGATTAATGGGCAGTAAGTTTGACATACTAATAGCTGACCCGCCTTGGTGGAACAAATTCATCAGGAGATTGAAGAATTCTAATGAGAAGTTAAGGTACTGAATTTCTACAAAACTTTGTCTCTGTTTAAATATATTGTATATTAAAAAACTTTTCTTCTTAACTTCATCCAGTGTGCGTCATAATTTTACACTACTTTCAGCTACTCAATGATGTACAATGAAGACATAGCATCCATACCTGTAAGAGAGCTCCTGGCTCCGGACTGCCTGGTAGCGGTGTGGTGCACCAACGCTCCCAGCAACATAGATGCTGTGAAGAATTTGATATTCCCTCAGTGGGGAGTCACTTATCTCACTACTTGGTACTGGCTCAAGGTAAGTCTATGGCTGGATACTGATTTGGTTGAATAATGGCAAACGAAAGAAATTATTTATAAAACTGCCAATACTTAAACCTAATCCAGTCAATTGTTATAAAAAAACAAAATAATGCTCTACAAGTCACACAGCATTATCTAGCCCCGATACGTTAAGCAGAGCTTGTGTTATTTGTACTAGATAATGGAAAGAACTGATGAAGAAAATATGTCACACCAGATAAATTCAAAAGTCAAACTGGAGTTGTGCTACGCTGCGTTTTCAGCCATCATCATCACAGCAAGCACTATTAATTTACAAGTTAAAGCCCAAAAGATTAACTTTAAACATTGTAAAGCACCCGCCGCATAAAATTGGACGACCTATCGTAGGTAAAAAGCCGCAACTCTATCGAAAAATAATTCTGGAGTTATCTGGCAAACAATTTGGGGATGCAACTGTTTCCTGATGGGGTAGAAAGGTGGTTAAACGTAGTTGTAAGAACAGAAAGAGTTGAGAATGATGACCATGATTTCTTATCCAGGTTACAGTGGATTTGGAGCCCCTCTGTCCGTTCTCGGGCGGCAGTCGCAAGCAGCCCTACGAGCGCCTGCTGATAGGACGAGTTGGAGACGTGCACGTGCCCGAGAGCCAGCTGATTGTGAGCGTGCCCAGTGCGTTGCACTCGCATAAACCACCTCTATTGGGTAAGGGACGGCGAATACAAACAGGGGCAAAAACCCTACCTTCATTTTACCAAATACTTCTACGCATTGCTTTGCTATCGTTCAATCCCGATAAAAACTAACTCATTACCTAGTAATTGTATGATGTAGGTACCTTTTTTACTAATTTTACTATTCTTTTTCTTTAATAAAGAATTTTAAGACGATTTATAGTTTTTTAAAACACTCCTAATTATTATTAATATATATATATATGTACCTACCTACGTACCTACCTAAAATTATCTAAGCGTCTGGTCGAAGCGACGCGTGACCTGAGAGCTGGTGAGTATCTGGCACAGCGCATCAGCATTACGGCAATGCAGCCAGCAGCGTCTTGAGCACGCTTCCGATTGGTATTGATATGGATCTGTTGAGCTACCTGTAGATTGTGTGCAACAGTCTGCAGTTAGCTCAATTGTTTCAAAGGTAGTTAGTAGTTTTAATTATTTCACGAACTTTCAAGAGATTAAACGATTTAACGTCAATGCCCTGTATGTATGTATTCTAGACATCCTCTCACCCCACCTGAAGACAGCCAGCCCCCAGACCCTGGAGCTGTTCGCGCGGTACCTGCTGCCCAACACCACCAGCGTTGGCTACGAGCCGCTGAAGTGGCAGCATCTGTCTCTGTACGAGGAACTTAAACTATAAAATAAAGACTGTTGACGATATGTTTTACTTTTATTTCACTTCCCATGTCTTGCTTCGTATGAAATAAGATTTTTCGTCTGGTGTTTGTCAGCATCAATAAATCTATAGGTAGGTGTAGGTTCCTACTAATATTTAAAATGGTAGAGTGTGTTTGTTTGTTTGTCCTTCCTTCACGCCCAACTAAGCAACCAATCCACTTGATTTTTGGCATAGAGTTATTTAAAAGGATGGAGAGTAAAATAGGCCACTTTTAATCCCGTAAATCAGTTTCCATGAACTAGAAATAACCTTAAGCAAGGCGTGCGAAGTCGAGGGCAGCAGCTAGAATGACTATAAATAAATTAAAACTATAAAAATAAAATACCCCGCGGTTTCACCCGCGTTAAATTCGTAAATCGCCCATGGGTTTGATGTCTTACCAGGACCTAGTATAGTATTATATTATCTGTGCCATGACCAAAAGTAGCCTAATGTTACTCACTCCTTTGAACTAACTCTAGCCCAAAACTCGAGTCGATTTGTTGCTTAGTTACGGCGCAGCGTGAAGGAAGGAAGGAACAAACACACGTTCTCATTTATAATATTATAGTTAACATTAGCAACAACCCACAGCTTTGCACGCGTTTATTTATATGAAATTGACTGTTTTTTTCTAAGTCTAGAATTACCTGTACCTATACAAAATTTCAGCCCGATACGTTCAGTAGCTTTGACGTGACGAGGTTACAAATATCCAAACTTCCGCATATAGTAATATTAGTGGGATCTGGTAGCTGGACAATCCACACAGCATCAGCACAGCAGTACAGGACAATGAAGACAGCAGCACTCTTCAGGGAAGTAGCTTCATCGCGATTACATACCTATCCTACAGCACACGCCAGGCAAACTCTTGCAAGAGTTGCAGTTGTTATGACAAGGCACCTCAGTTTTTAGCTAAACTAAAGCCTAAGGCCTAAGTGGTACACAACAGGAAAAAAAATGTTGAGTGGCTAGTACCTGACCAAATAATTATTATGTTACTATCTGCTGCAAGCGGTTTCCCACGTGAACTAATTTATGGGATAAAAAGTAACCCACGTTACTCTCCATCCTTTCAACTAACTGCCAATAATTATGTCGATTGGTTGCGTAGTTATACTAGATTAGACTAGATTATAGGGCGTGGAGGAAGCACAAAAAAACACACTTTTTCACATTTATAATATTAGTATAGGTAGATTATTCTCCTTTTTGCCTTTTCTCCATCCACTCGCTGCTAGATAAACATTTTAGGGTTCGTACTAGGTCATCCACTCGCTACTCGACTAATCTACTAAAAACCGAATCTACTAGTAGGTAACCAATTTTATTCCATACTTTAGAGATGACTAGATTCTCACGCTAGCTGCTCCGGGGATGAAATAAAACAGGCCGCTATAAATATACTTATATTTAATACGATAAGGTAAGTAAATGCAGGTTAGCTGACGCCGTTTCCGTTGACGAGCACGCTCTTGGCCGGTTTCTTGGGGTATCCGTCGGGGTTCATCGTCTGCCATCGCCAGAAGTCTGTGCCTGGAATCAAATCAATTACAAAGTTAGGCCACAGATTAAATAATGTTACTTCGTAAGTTATGCCCCGACTCTGAAAGATGCTTGTCGGAACGTAATACAAGAAAGAACGAAAGAAACTAAGAGTCTATTGGATTGCCTTTGCGTAAGTATCGTATTTCTATGCCTAAGGTTCAATATGATGATAGGCCAGGAGTCAAGATTATCTACTATTATCGCTAGACTGTAGCTGTAGCTGGTTAAACGGTACCAGTAGATACTTGATCAGTCAGTAATAGAATGGGTAGACATAATCATAAAAAAAATGGAATATTGATAACACCAATCATCCCCAAAGAGCGTTCTGCCCAACCTCTGGTTTCTTAGGAGCGACTACCTAATGAAGGTCTCGGAAAAACGTTGAATACGGGTAGTACAGGCACGGCCACTGTGGTGATCTTTGGGGAGGTCTCTATGTCCAGCTGTGGGCATGCGATGATGATGATGTGTACTTACACATCTCCTCCACGGTGTATCGTGTCGTCCAGCCCAGTTCCTCTCTCGCCAGCGATGCGTCCGCCCACATTGCTGTGATGTCTCCTAGCCGGCGGTCCACGTATTGCAGCGGGATCTTCGTGGCTGTCACCTTCTCGAATACGGTCACTAACTCCTTCACTGACACGCCTCGGCCTGTCCCTAGGTTGTATACCTGAAAGAAATAACATTATTACCTATTAGATAAACTCAACGAACATTTTTCCGGCTGGTGTCTACTCAAAGATAATCGGAAAGTGGAAAGAAGCACCTTCGTCGATTAACTTTAACTTTTGAATAGTTATGTCAAAAGCCATCCGTTTGTGAACTCGGGCCTAGAGGTGATTTTCAAACATAGGTGTGTGGTGTGTCTATTTAGCTAAGCGGCAGAATTATTTTATTTAGGTACGTTCTTTTCTATTACGTATAAAATATGTTCCTAATTGCTTACGTAGGTATAGCTACCTAAACAATCCTAGGTTTTACATATTATCTACATTGCCATGTGCCACAACTCTGGCGTCTATTCCCCCATGGTAAGACGTACCTTCAGTCCAATGTGGTTGTTTCCAAGTAGATTGAGAGCGGCAACGTGACCGCTCGCCAGGTCCATCACGTGAATGTAGTCCCGAACGCCTGAGGAAAGGTTCAAATATCTATGGTCAACATTCAACTAAAAAACGACTACTATTTGATGTTCATTGGAACTCCTGAACACACCCTTTCGTTTGATTTTCTATGTAACACCCAGTATAGCAGTATAGAGTGTAGGTACAGGCAATTGTCTGTTAGATAGCCAGGTCTGATTCAGATGAACAGTTTTCAAGGGCGCAGACTTAGGTACAAACTTTTAGTAGGAGGGAAACGTTATAAGTAGTTTAAGAAGCTATATATATATAAGATATATATATGCCAATGACCTTGCTCGAGTGGGCGTTACCAATGAAAATTCCCCGCGTCCCCTGACAATGATTACGCGCAGCGCCAACCTCTGTTACCTTTAGTAAGTCGGCAGATACACATAACACATCACAATTTTTAAATGAAACAGACTCCATGAAATATTGCGAGAGAAAAAATGACGATGAAAAATTGTTTTCAAATAACCCAAATTCGCCAAATTCACATCTCACTGGGCCTTAAGCGGTCGTAGCACTATTGGTGTGATGCCTTGTTATAGGTAGCATGTACTATTTAGACCTACCACGCGGGCCATTTCACTCTTCCGGACCAAATTGTCAGTGCTAGATGGGACTGAACAGCCGCCCCAACGCCCCACCAAGTATTGCTAGATTGATGTGTCAGCTGAACTACCCAAACTCTTGTCTTATGTCTGAGACTAAGATCCACGTTGGATTCCTAAGACAGGAGTAAGTGTGAGGTAAACTCCTTGTAAAGCACAGAGGGAGGTCCCTACCTGTTCCATCAGGCGTGTTGTAATCGCTCCCAAACACAGTGAGCACGGGCTTCTTGCCCAGCGCCACTTGAGCCATGTAAGGCATGAGATTGGTGAACTCCTTGGTCGGATCCTCACCGATGAGGCCTGATGGATGCGCGCCGACGGGGTTGAAGTAGCGGAGAGAGATTATGTTCCATTTCTGAAAATATATTGGAGGGATATTGGTTGTCTTCCATTTTTGAAGAGGTGCTATGATTTCTAGCGAGGCGAAGACGGTAAAGTAGTCGTGGACGACAATGGTATGAAAATAAGAAGCGGTTGCATAAGTTAAGTAAGGATTAATTTTTTTTTTCCCTATAGATAGGTTCCTACTATTTTGAAGTTTTATGTAGCTTATGCCACACATAATGTAGGTATCTAACTAATGAAGCCTCATCAAATTACTACGGGTTTCGGGTTTTTAGAAACAATTTACCCGAACTGTCCATTCACTGGAACCTTGACATTCCGATCAGTGGGTCACCAGTTTCAGCAAAGGTCACCGAACCGGTTGCCACATCCTAAACACACGCTTGTGATTGTAACAAATACCTACATGTCAATTTTCAAAATTAAATTTTATACAGATTCATTTGAAAGACAGAAGATTGGTTCATTTCAGTCTGAGCTAAGCTATCCCTAACCATTTAGGTGACGTAGGTACCTTCAATTAGAAATACTCGCTCGCACACAAGTTGTGAGGTATGAAAAAATTGCAAGAACCAGGGAAAATACCGCAGTCTTATCAAGTGACCAAGCCTTGAGGAAGTGGGTACCAACGTCCCGTTACCCGCTCGACTGGTCACGTTGGTACCTAGCTAGTACGACCGATGGCTTGCAGTTGCAGTAGCAATGACATTGTAAGGTCGTCGTCAGCTGATTACCAACGTTACTATGAGCTTTTCAAAGTTATTGCTCGCTGTTTCATTCTACTAAAATATTAGCTAACTGTTCTCTCATGACAACGAAATCAATCACCATTAAGTAGATAATTTAAAAAGAAACAGCATAGGTATTTAGAATGTGATATGGCTATTTTGACCAAGAAAGATGGGTTCAAAAAACGTATGTTTTCTTGGGTGACAAATGGCAATTTATTTTCTTTAGACATAAAACTAAAAGGAAATATTAGAGTATTAAAAATTGTTTAATACCTACGCTTCGGCAAGATAATTTTATTTTTTTAGGAAATATCCACTTGGAGCCCTAGGTATCCTACCGGGACGCCCTGGTCTAGATGTATGCTATCTCACCTGACATAGTTATGCTACCCGCGCGCTAGGATGAAATGCACAATAATTCATTTCTAAAACGACCTCCATCGAGTTAGTACAAAATTTGACGACGCGACGTACGAAGCCGAAATGTTTTAGCATAAGGTTTATGATTACTCGTATTATTATAGAAAAACTACTGTATTGATGCATCTTTCCAAAATAAATTTAATTCAACTTTTCACTACCCTAACTAAAATAATTCAAAGTTTTCTTTTTCCGTATATATTCATTTGCGCCCAAAACGGGTAGGTATACGAAAGTTTGTAAGCTTGTATTTTTCAAATGATTCGTTTTTTTTTTTTACGATTGTTGTACATAACCAAAACAAATGTAGTTAATAGCATTATTATTATCCATTAGTTTTCGATGTTCAACATCAAACTGTGTAGTAGTTAACCTTCCACGTTTCAGCGACTCGTGTGACCTTAATCTCGGGTTCGTTATTTTTTGTGAAGATGAATTCATTATACCTACGGAATGTAAGGAAGAAAGGAAGGTTTTTTTTCCAGCAGTGGGATTCAACAAGCTTGTTAGATTAGTAGGTACCTTATCAGCAGCACTAAGGTCCTTGAGCATCTCCTCAATGAAGTACTTGGTCCGTCCGTAGACGTTGGTGATGTTCCCGATCTGGTGCGTCTCCGTGATGGGCAGGAAGTGCGGCTCGCCGTACACCGTGCACGATGACGAGAATACCATCTGGTAGCAGTCGTGCGAACGCATTATCTGAAAGATGCAGTATACCTACATTGTAATATCATCATCATCAGAATATATATTAGTTCACAGCTGGACATATGGGAGCCCCATGACGTTAGTTTGTAAGTATTACATTAAAATGCGAATGTTTGGATGGATAATAATAATTATTATTTAGGTAGGTACCTAACCTACTAAACATTTTATTTGTGACCAACAGAGATGTATAAAAAACAACAATAGATGGATTTTTCTTTTACGAAAAAACTGCTGAACAGAGCGGGAGGGTTTTGATTCACTTGTGAGAAAGTATTTGTTGGCTACTTTTTATTAGGTAAAATATATATGAAATACAGCGTGTACATACAGTAAAGACCAAACTTTCAGGGGGGGGGGGTCAGCTTATGATCTAAGCTGAACAACCCAGGAAAGTAGACACGGGAAAAAATACAAAACCATCCTGTTTTATTTGTATTCGAAAAAATAAATAAAGTTAAATTATTACTACTCAAGCTTACTCAAAAAAGAATATTGAATATAATGACTGATCCATGTGCTTAATGTAATGACATAAAAAATAAATTAGAAATACATTTATGTTACTGTTCATCCCCTGACATGTTTGCGGGTCATTGACCGCCGCGGTCAATGACCCGCGACATCATCTGCGGTCGCGACGCGCCTTATCAGATGCGGTACCACAAATTTTGCCTAGGTTCTATGACAATAAAGCACTTGCATCAGTTACGTTCTGCTTAAATTTGTACCTTACGATTGTACCGCATTAATTATTTTTTTATTTATTTTACTGCCTGGTCATTTTGTTATTATTTATTTTTTTAGAAAACGAAGTTAAGTTTTTTTTTTAATTTTTCCCGTGTTTTTTGATCGAAGCTGAACACAGTGAAAGTTTGTACCTTAATTTTTGTTACATCATATATCCTAAAATTTGTATATGTAGGTATAATGGCTGAAGTATAATGGAAGAATTTGTATAGATCTACGTGTTAATAATAAAGAGCCCTCTGTCGTCTCCTTTGGGAAATTTTACATTATCGCTATCATTATAGGGCCTAGTATAGCACACTCTTAAATACCTACTAATATATAATCTTCAGGAAAATGCCATATGAAATGGTTTCTCTTCCTCTGTTCATAGTTGCACTAGTATCGAATTTCAAAGGCGCATAAAAATCAGCAGGAAATTCCAATCTAATAAAATTCAGTTTTTCTTATAACCACTATCTTATTGGGCCGAGTGACACGATAACTTTATATCAAAATGTTATCAAATACTTTGTGAATCAATTTTATCTATTTAATCCATCTGTCGAAACGTAAACATTATATATTTCTGTTACCTTGATTTATGTAAATATGAGCTTATTGAGCACTCATTAAATAACTTACTAAGAAAGAAAATTACAATCAAATAATATAATTAAATTAAAACTAGTATTTACAATTGAAACAATTGAGCTAACTGCAGACTGTTGCAAACAATCTACAGGTAGCTCCCCATATCAATCTATACCAGTCGCGCGCGTCCCAGACGCTGCTGGCTGCATTGCCCCGCTGTATGGCAATGCTGATGCGCTGTGCCAGATACTCACCAGCTCTCGGGTCACGCGTCTCTTCGACCAGACGCTCAGATAATACTATAGTACTCATTAGTTAGGTACATGAGTCAACTCTCGCACATAAAGGAGTCTCACGATTCATCTCGCTTGCGTCTGCGTACAGACGGTACCTATATGAACAGATATTTTACCTATACTATGACTTATAATGAGTCAGTGAAATGATGGACTTTTGGCTTCTTTCGTGGACTTCATGCATCATTTTTCTCTAGACTCGCGAGAAAACTCAGCATGTCAAGCTCTGGTTTAAAGAAGCGGCTGCTACATCCTCGTGATTCAATTAACTTCCTAGTTTCCGACTCCTGCACAATGGACTGACCGTTCATAGGGAGATCATTATTTTACAGCACCCCGGAAACGTAAGACTAACATGTAACGAGAAATAATGTTATGTAGTTATCCGGAAAATATTTATAACAGTGAGGTGCAGTCACCGGTCTTAACGCTAAAAGCGATCTTGTCCAGGCTCCTTCATTTATCTTCTTTTCATCATCATACTAGCCTATGTTCACAGCTGGACATAGGTATGCCATATGCCTCCCCTAATGATCGCCGTAGCGCCCCGTCTTCAGCTTGACGCATCCAGCATCTGCCTGCAGTCTTCAGGGTCTTCATCCCACCTGGTCCACGTTCACCTTCATTTGACTCATCATAATACAACATAATGAAGCTGTACCTACGTACCTCGAGTAAGTTCAGCATGCCAAGTAGATTGTTCTGGTAGTAGAGGAGTGGTTGCTGCATTGACTCCCCCACCGCTTTCAGGGCTGCAAAGTGGATCACGCAGGCTACTTGGTGCTGGTGACAAGAAAGCAGGGTCCATCGTTACATTTAGTTCTTATTAACTAAACTTATTAATAAGAACTAAATTTTTTACGTTCATTATTACGTTCCTTAGTTCTTAGTGCGTAGGCAGAACCCATATCCACGTTGTGGATTGACGACTTGGTGAAAGTGGCGGAACACCGATGATGATTTTGCCTAGGCCTCTATAATGGTTCCTTCAACGCTAGAAGAGGTGTTCCAATGTAGCTAGATATGACTCACCTTATCAAATATCTCGTTAATCTCAGCCTTATCCAGTAAATCAGCCTTATAAAAGATGATCTTCTTCCCCGTGATTGTCTCTGCCCGCTGCAGCGCGGGAGAGCCGTCCACTCCTTCAACCGCGTTCGCGAAGTTGTCTATGGCGATGACGTCATGTCCTGCTTCTAAGAGGTCCACGACGCAATGGCTGCCGATGTATCCGGCTCCGCCGGTTACCAGGATTGTCTTGAATTTCGGCATTATTCTGTGGATTTAAATTATTTGTATATAAAAAACATTGGAAGAGAGCGGTAGGTACCGCTGGAAAGATTCAATTCAATAACGTTTATAAAATACGACGGAGAAGGGAAACTACAGGGGACGACCAGGATTGACCAAGACACAGTTCGGGTCGATGAGCCATAGTCAGGTTTGGTAGGTAGATTTAATTAATGAGTAGGTATTCCCGATAAATAATAGAATTATAGTTCTGTGATTCCCAGCGTCTCCCGTGAGACAACAGCGTGGGACGCAGCGCAGCCTATTCCTATCGTCTCGCTTATAGTAATTGTAATCTGTCAAATAAATTACCGATTTAAATCAAATAATTTTTATCTTTCACGAAAAGTGGTTTCAATGCGTCTCGTAAACGGCAAATACTGGTTACCTAATTAACAGATAAAGAGATGATGACAATATTCACAATATGACCAAAAAAGAAGAACAGTGCTTGAATAAATCTTGAGCGGTTTGAAGGAAGCGTTTGTATAGAATCCTAAATAAGGCAAGGGCCATGCATTTTAGAACAATAGACCATCAAGTTCGATGCTCTGTCTGAACTGAATACCTATGTATCTAGTCAAGGTTGTATTGTACCTATTGATAGTTTATTGAATGCATTCACTGCCCAGCTTCCTTGGTGCGATTCGGACGCACAGGTTTGAGGCGGCGGGCGGCGAGACTGCGCCTGATCGAAGTCGAAATGTGCGTTATGGGACCCATGAGGGTGTATGTGTCTATTACATTTACTCATCTATACGACTGAACTGATCTTTATGAAGTTTGACAGAGGGGTAAATTATATCCAGAGGACGGACAAAGGCTAGATACTGGACAACGCGAGCAAAGCCGAGGGGGGGGGGGGGTGAGCTACTAAATAATGCTTTGTATTAAATTACAATATGGAAGAAATAACCTTATTTCGCTGACTCCTAAGACACTCTTATCTATCCTAATTATTCTAATTTGTTAGTAATTATTGTATTAATTAACCTACTCGATCACTTTGTCTTAGTTTATTATTATTAGAGATAAGGGCCTCTTCGTTTGAAGGCATCTATCAAAAATTTACTTGCACGAAAATAAAATTCCATTGAGAAAGTCGGTTAAAACATTACATTCAGACAATTTTTTCTGTTAATTTAGCTCTATATCCCGAACCTAGTATAGCGAGCGACACGCTAACTTCCTACTTCAATGCCCATACAAAAGACATCAACGCGCTCGTCTTTCTGGCTTGTACTTAGACAATTTAACCGGCTTGTATGAAATCTTTAAAGCTCCCTTTACACCTCAGTCAGGACTTGAAATAATTCGATTGTTTTCAAAAAAATAAAAACTTAAGTAAGTACTTAATATTCCTTAGAATTAACACAGTTTTTTAACATTTTCGGGATAAATAGATAGAAAAAAATACAAATACTTATTACCCTTAGGAATAAAATGTATATACATTATAGGTGTTTCTAAATCTTATTCCTAAGGGATATACCTATACCTATTCACTCAGATATATAGGTATATATCGGAGTTAAATTGATAGTTTAATAAAAAAAAAAAAATCTTTATTTCCTCTTCACAATAGGTACTTAAAATCTAGTTATACAAGCACAGTGCGTAGAACTGTATTTAACCTGTATTGTGAGAGGCTGGAGCTTGCTATAGGTTTTATGAAAAACCTGTAACTACAAGTCTCCACATGCAGTTTAAACATGCACTCTGTGAATGTGTTAAGCACTCGCAATACCTACCTCCTCCAGCCTTGTGGAACCATTATTTAATCGTAGTGACCATCTTAAAATAAAAATCCTTCAATGCGCCTATTTGTCTATGTTTAGTGCTTAACCTACAAGAAGATGATAGAGTCGGAATGGTGAAATCCTACTATTAATTACTTTTTTGTATCTCTATTATATTTTTTTGTACCCCTCATGTACCTACCTATTTTTTTGCCGTGTTACTAGGAGTAATTAATAAAGTCTGTATTTCTGTATTTCCTCCATCCGTTTCCTGTCACCGTAGAAAAAGGTCAAAAAAACCATTAGTTATTTATACTCTTTGATAGAAACCATGTAAAAACGTTTTCGCGATTCGTGTAGTCAGAGCCCCTAGCTTTGGGTCTTGTTAATCTTTCAGAGCTTTATTTCTATCTGGCATTACCTAAATACACCATAAGTGGACATAAGCTCGGGATCATTGTCCATGCAATAGCGAAAGATTTTCCAAATCGTCCATAATTGTCTTTCTTCGATTTCTTAAATTGGTAATCCATTATATACGGAGATATAAAAAAATGCATTCAAACGAATAATAACCTCCTCCCCTTCTGTTTTACGTTGGTTTCATCAGTGAAAAAATACTCCTATATATTTTGCGTCACGACATTACCAGTTCACCACGCTGTTGTGCAGATTCTCACTATTAGAACTACATCTTTTTAATTTATTCGTATGTTTCGATTTTCGGAAGGACCTAAGTAGGAAGGTATTGAGACAAAAATGTGCTAGGATAATTCTTAGACTTGAAAAATGAACTAGCGACATGAAAATCACCTTTAGTGGTGATTTTTGTACGTATACATAAATCTACTAGTAATTCTGAGACAGAAGCTAGAGTAGAGTAAATACCAAACTGTAATATAATTCATAATAAATATTCCACACCAGAAAGGAATATTTAGAGCCTTCATAAAAACAAACGACTCCCTGCATCACATCAGACACAAATACAAAATGAAGACAATCTGAGTCCAGTTTCCTCGAAGGCAGGGTGCTTGAACTGAGCTCGCTGTAAAATGTAAAACAAGACAAGTATGCCATTACAGGAATAGCAATTATGGGAAGCCATAATCACATGTTATTATAGCCTTTATTCATAACGGCACAGGGGTGTCGTAAATAAACGTAGTGGGAACCTAAGTTTATGGTTATGTTCCTTGTGCAAGTCGTGTGATTTTTGCAGTTGGAGCGTAACTTATTTTTTACTAAATTCTTGATGAATAGGTAGAGTCAGTAACGTAAGTAGCTGAACAGGAATATAACCTTATATTGCCTGAATTGCCATCGTATATCTCTCTAAAAGTTACTGTACCTTAACTACTTAGTAGGTATACAAAATGTTCTTACCTGCTACTAAAACCAACTAATATTCCATAAATAACTAAACCAACTAATTAGTTTTGGAAAAATTATCATTTTGAGAATTCAACAATAATTAAATTTTAATTCCCCGCTCTAACCAGCAAGATGTAGAAAAAAGTTATACTCGCGAATGTGATAAAAGGTAACTAACTTTCCGTATAAAACAATGATTTCTCACTAGCTTCCTTCCGCGGCTTCGCACGCATTAAAAACAATCCACGCCTAAAACGGATCTGCATAGTACCTAAGCAAAGTTTCAGTCCGATCCATTCAAAAATGTTGGCGTGAAAAGGTAGGAAATACCTAAACTTTCGCATATAATATTAGTAAGATTTTTTAAGCTTCCTTAGCTTTGTAAGTTCAAGGAAAATCCTTTTTGCATGATTCACTCGGAAGGTAAATCACCTCTAATTGATTTCTCATGATTGTTGGCTATCACGACGTGGGTAAATATTTGTCAGCATCATCACGATTATTGCAGTCATCAACTAATTGCCAAGGATTAGGAGTTTTTTTTTGCAGGTAAGTAATTCTTTATATTCCTTAAAGATTTATACCTTTTTACAATAAATTTGAATACATTTTGAAACTTTATCTGGATAATATTCTTTTAATTCTCTGGGTTGGTACACTTACCTGCAATTAATCAATTGTGCCGAAATATAAACATTAAACTGAAGCACCATATCCGTTGATTTGAGCAATTAATTTATAAAAATATCCCCTGTAAAGTGCATAAGTGCGGGTTTTCGTTGGTATCTAAATTTTACTGTGTATGTACCTGAGTTATTGCGTCATTGGTCCCACAGTTATAGGACATTTCTTAACATACCTATGTACTATCTTAATAATTTTTGTAATTTTAATAAACACTAGACCTTTTTACAGCAAACTCTTATTCATTTTCATTTTATTGTACCTACAGGAATCACTTCATAACACGTCTTTCTGTTTTTCTTGCTTCGTAAAATCTCCCTTTTTCCTTTTGTAATATTACTGATATACCTTATACCTCAAATTTAAAAATAACGATATCAAATGTACAGTGCGCGTCAGAATTAAGTATCCCCCTATCTCTATGTAGGATGTGGGTTCAAATCCTACCGCCAATCGTTGGAGATAGGGAGATCAAAACTACATGTCATTTATAATTTTCCTTTTTCTCTGCACCTATACCTGTTACGGTGAATATAAATGAAATGAAATGACAGTCGAGGCCGGAAGATCAAATTCAATGTACTACTACGGAGCTACGAACTACCACTAATTTTGTTGTTTTCATAGTGTCTCTAATAATTTTAGTTTAGTAGTTGTGTAACTGGAACCTTGGTGGTTTGTGTTTAGCAAGAGATAGCTAATTGTTTGGCATGAACATCATGTACCTACCGTACTCTACCAGGCCTATGACATTTTATTGACGACCTCTGTAGCGCGGTGGGCGAAGGTCCGCCTGCGACGCAGGAGGTTGCGGGTTCGATTCCCGCCTTGGAACAAATATTTGTACGATCTGCAGGTATTTGTTCCGGGTGTTCTGGTCGTTTTCTATATATAATAAACAATATCTATCTATGTAACATATTGTATTATGTATATCAGTTATCTAGTACCCATAACACAAGCTCTGCTTAGCTTAGGGCTAGATAATGTTGTGTGATTTGTCCAGCATTATTTATTTATTTTCTCATGTATTATTTGAACATTGCGGAACTGAAAAGTTTTTTATGTTCGTATCTCATAATCTTGGGCATGTTTTGGAAACTCCAACGGGTTCCCAACCCATGCTCCGCGTTGGGATTGGCATGATCCCCTAATAAGAAATATTAGGGCGTTTATTATGTAACGCCTAGTCCAACCAGTTTATATATAATACCATTGAGTCCAGCAGTGGAATGTTAGAGGCTTGTGTTGTTAAAATAATATGCCTTTATTCCAGACACATGATCCATACAATGAAATTTATAGGATACAAACTATATTATAATTTATTTTTGGAATTGGAAAAGGAACATTACATTCGACACAATGTAATAATTGTTCATAAGAATGTTAGCGGGTTATCAACGAACCTGGTTTATGTTGGAAATGGGTAAACAAGTAGTAGGTAATTAAAATTAAATTATTTAAGAAATAAATAAAATCAAAGAAAGAAAATTACAATCAAATAATAGAATGAAATTAATACTATTTACAATAAAAACAATTGAGCAATCTGCAAACTGTTGCAAACAATCTACAGGTAGCTCAACTGATCCAAATCAATACCAGTTAGTAAAAAATATTCAAAGTAAATAAAAAACATATACCTAGCTCCATAAAAGATCTTACAAAAGAATCTGTCTTCCGTAGTAAACTTAAAGAATACCTTATTTCTAAATTTTATTTACTCTGTTGACGAATTTTTTAATGATAAATCTAAACTAGACTAACTGACATTTATATAGAATTATTAATGTAAGTAATTGTTTCTGTTATTGTGCTTATTGTTCTGGCTTTAAGTAGACTAAGCACGTGGCTATTTAAATAGGTAATTTATAAATACATTGCTGCACCCTTACAGGGTACATGTACCTACCACTAGGCTAACCACATCTAGGCTAAAATTGTAATAATGTATGTGTATGCAATAAAATAAATGAAATGAAATGAAACAATGTTCCATAAATCTAAGCTTGTGCTTGTAGGAACTTATGTCATAAGAATAAGCTTTATTTATTCTCATGCTTATGTCTCGATAATTATTAGTAGGTATTTCTGTCTTTACCTATGCTTTATTTATCTGTCACCTGAATAACACAAGCTCTGCTCACCTCGTGGCTAGATGATGCCGTGTGACAGAAATGTATAATATATATTTAATATAGGTAACTTAATCCACTTTACATAACATTATGGAAGGAAATAGCGATAAAGTTCAATGTGAATGCTAACTGACGTGTTAGGATCCCACAGATGATTATTAGCTAATTATAAAACAGTGAGCATCCTTATACCATTCTCGGAGAATAATGACCTGGTGGCGAGTGCGGTCATTGAACAGATGGTTTGCACTTGGCAGTTTGTGAGAATAATGTCTTAGGAGTGCGTTTATTAATCCAATAGGTACCGTTAACGCCCAGCACAAAACGTCAATTCAAATTATGGGCTAGCCTTAGATAGGTTTTTTTCTTCTTCACACAACAAAAGGCTTTGTCGCTGAGCGACCACATTGCCTGTATAATTTTTCTCTGTTCTTCGTCTGTCATCTGATGCCGTTAATATAAAAAATAAAAAGTCAAGTGCGAGTTGGACTCGCGCATCAAAGGTTCCGTACAAACTTGTACTCGTAAGCAAAGAAATCGACGAACCAGATGCACAGTTCACAAAAAAATTCTGATTTGGTAACAATTAATTAGAGATTAAGAAATAGAGTTTTTAATTTTATTTCCTTTACTTATGCTTTAAGACCATTCAAGCAATGTATGTAGTAAGCAAACTACGTGTAAATTTGCTTACTTAATCTCTCTTAATGTGGTAACTAATATTGGTTTAACTCTGATGAAATTACTTAATTCAAGTTCAATTCATTAATTTCATTATTGATTCAAGTTCAACGTTTATGATTATAACAATAACAAGCAGTATCTACCTTCAAATGTTTTTAAAATTACTTATCATCCATTGAATTTAGGTATTGATGTTACGTTTCAGCAAGATGCCTTAAAAGTTAAGAGTGTAGGTATCCTTGTAGAACTCGCTGACTACTGTTAGATTGACTGAACAATTCTACGTCTTAAACGAAGTGTGTAAAATAAAAATATGACTGCTCCTTTTGACAACATAGCTTATTAAATTTGCTTGTGTTTGATACTGCACCTACCATTTGCTTGTGTTGATACTGCACCTAACATTTTGTACGCTGCTTTCAATAGAAATCAGAACATCAAGTTCCACGGTTAAAGTGAGAGTTTGTACAAGTTCAAACTGGATAAATATCTTTAATTATGGTAGTATAGTAATAGTAGTTTTACTGCCTGTGCCTAGACAGTTTGTGCAATTTATTAAGCTATTGCCGAGATAGAACCAGAAGTTTCGTCGCGTATCACACCATAAGTGTTGAATTGAGTCAGGAGATTTGTGATAGAAAATGAAAAAAAATCCTCGTACCTATGTATTTATTTGATTACCTATTCAAATACCTTTTCAAAGAAATCCTAAAGAAATGTATTTATTTGATTACTCTTCAAATATCTTTTCAAAGAAAGTACATAATAGCCAGTAGCAGAAATTATAATTTTTAAAAGTTTCTTCTCTGAGATTCATACAGAAACCCACTAGTTAAACCTAAGCTTTTCAAAAATATATTTGACTTAGATGAAGCCAAAGAATTTTCACTAAAAATAAACAGTAATAACTAATGCACGTTCTCTCTAACGGGAAAAATGCAATAATTATACCGATGCTCTCGACCGGCTTAAATCTCTTACAATCCGTAAATACCTTAACAATACAAGTTCACAAACACCGTTACAAATAAATAGCTGAACAACTTACAAATTAAACTTCCCATGTAACACAAGCACGGACACAAACTTATTTAAAAAATTAAATGTACTTTAAATAATTTTGTGATTGGAGCGAGAGCCGGCTGCTCGCGAGAATGCGTGCGCGCATCTGACGCTGACGCGTGGATGTCTCCTCGTGTCAGTTCGCGAGCCGCAGTCACACCGGAATGAGCGAATGGACCTACAGGACCTAGGTAGACTAGATTCTAGTCTGATTAGCTGTTCTGCTAAACTCGGCAGGAATGTCTTAAGAAATCAAAATCAATAACTTTATTTCTTTAGGTTTACAAAATAAGCACTTAGACAAATCACATTTTATACTGTAAGTAGTTTTATAAATAGTTATTATTATCAAATAAGATGTCATCGATTTTATTCACTTCAGTTTTTTTGTCCACAAGGCAGGAACTACTAAGTATTTAACGTAAGTTCCTGAAATGTTTTTCCGAATTAATTATGATTTCCGGCTGAATGGGAAGTTCCCACTGAATCCTTTTGTTCGTCTTAAAATCGTTGTTTTAGGGTTCCGCTGTCAAATCGCAGAAACGGAACCACTATCACTTTGTTCTGTCCGGCTGTATGTGCGTGCGTCCGTCTGGGTCTGTCCGATCCCAAACCAAAAGCATAGGGCTGGTTCGTGAGACAATTTTTAATAGTGTACATTATATTATATCTAATATACCTACAATTAATTATTATATTTCTCAACAAACCCAACAGGCGAAACAAATATTATTTTTTGTTAATGTTTATTAGGTAGGTATACAAAAGAAAAGACAAGCATTAATAGAATAACACAAAATATATATAATCTGGCTTGAAACGTCACCAATGTTCAGTAGGTACAACAAATAATAGAATCACATGCCAAGAATACCTACTTAGACATAAATTTAAAACTATCTTTAATTTTCGTAACTTATGAAGATCGAGCGGTCCGCCCGGCTTCGCACGGGTATATTCTATGTTCATCAGGGTTATTGTAGAATTCTATCTAATGGTGAAAGAATTTTTCAAATCGGTTCAGTAGTTTCGGAGCCTATTCAATTTAAACATAGAAATCTTTTCTCTTTATAATATTAGTATAGATATAAACTATGTTCGAGACAAAAAAATATGAATATCTACTTAATACATCAAATATTAATAACATTTATTTCTTTAAGCTTACAAAATAAGCACTTAGACAAGTCAAATTTTATACTATTATTTTATACTACATAAATACCATACAAAAAATCTGCTGTCACCATATCAAAACAAGCTTTTACTGTGCATTTTTTACCCTTTGCCTATTTTATTGCTATTGCAATATCGCTCATTTCGGTGTAAACCAGTGTGCCTTGCGGCAGTGACCTCAGGCACATTCGCTGGAGTACCGTAAGTCATCTCACATGAGTCGGTCCAGTCCATCACTCCACCACTGGGTCACTTACCTGACCACTGGGTCACTGGGCCTGGCTCAGTTAATGATCAGCTCATTCAATATGTCTAGGTGGTGGTATCCAAGAATTTAATGTACTCCTAGTTATTTATTTGATTGAAACCTGTGACGTATGACTTAATAGCTATAAGTACCTAATACAGACATACAAACAACGATTTTATTAACTGACTACGAAAAAAGGAAAAATTTCTATGTTTGGCTGTGGATAAAAAGTTTTTTTTTTTCAATATTAGTTCAGAGATTTTTCCGTCAGGACCGAATTTTAAAATTCTATGCAGTGCTGTAGATGAGATTATGTTTGGTATAGGGAATGACCCCGAGGGGGTTTCATCAAATTTGTATTACTTACCGAGGGATTAATATTTGTCCCGCAAAACTTAATAACAGTGTAAAATTAGGGAATTAATTGTTGGTTTTTAGTTTTTTTTAAACAATCAAACGATGTAAAACTGTCCGTATGATTTCATGCAAATAAAGAACATAAAATAATTACTTTTTCTCTTGAATCCATAGACAACCTACCTACTAAAAATGTATTCAATAATTCTGTAAGTTATCCTTCTGATGCTCATCATAACGTATCTGCTACTGGAAACTGGACACTCACAATTTAAACAATGATTCATTTTGTTAGTGTCCAGTTTTAAAAAATTAAACCAATTTTGGAAATATAGGACATTTTGACAAAACAGTTCTACTATAGGTTCCTATCTCTCCCGGTAATTCAATGTGTTGGTACTAGGAAGGTATGTCAATCATAATGAATAGGAAAGATGTGCACTTTCCATGAACATGTTCTATTGTCTCTAGCCGGCTACCAGAACAACGACTTTATTCTACGGGGGGCGCCGGGCGGAACCCACACGCCTCTCGAGTCGCACACGCACTTGACCAGTTTTTGCCTTACTGTTGAAGAGAATACAATACAATACAATATACAGAATTACAACATATTTTGAACAATAATACAGAAGCAGATAACAATTTTTGGTCGTTATCTTAAAGCCGAATTTCTTAATTGGTTTTCGTTAATCAGAGTGTAATCGGCCTATTCTTTATGATAGATAATAGTATAATACCTACCTTTGATTATTTATCGGGATATTCAGATCATACCTAAGTAGGTACCTACATATATTATTAATATCACTGAGCGTTGATACCTAGGTACTCGTACTCCTTAAAAACATCAGTCTTGATCATGATGTAGATTTGGAATGGAATATTTATACTAACGAGGTAGGTAACCAAAGATTAATATATTATATATTACTAAGACGTAATTTCGTCTATGCCATATTTTTTTAGTTTAACGTTTTTGAGTTTATCATTGTATTTTTTTCTAGTGCAATAAAGATTAAATAAATAATTTTATGTACTTAACTTATATGAGTGAGGTAAAAGCCAATTATGTCTATGATTTTAATAATCATAATAGTATTTGTGATTAAGCTGTGTTCACTCAGCGCCAACAAGCGTTGATATGACTATACGGATAAAATTGCAAAACCATTATCATTCCTAAACTGAACTTGTGATGTCTTGCGACTAGTTGCGACATCACAAGCCGCTGAGCTTTTAAATTCTTACAGACGTGTCTGTTCTGTAAGTTGGTATGCCGGAACGTGAGCGTTGAAGTCTTTAGTATCAGATTTCAAATTTCAAAAAGTGCTCTTCAGATCCGAAAGAATAAAACTCAGTGGTAAACAAAAACAATTTAATACTTTTTTATTGCGTTTACAATTAATTTATTAAATTTTATTCCAATTAAGTACATACCTAGTACAATATCACGTTTTTCACGAAACATGTGTCCCTCACCGCTTGCACCCCGCGATTCAGTCAGATGTTTCATGAAATGTAATTTACAAGAAATTCCCTACTTTAAAATGTAATAATTCTGAATTATATGATGAACATTATCAATAAACTTTTATTATGTCATGAAATTAAAAAATGCGGATAAAATCTTAAATATGTCTAATTTTGAGGCTTAACCCCTTTTTACCCATTGGGTATCGTTACAACAGTCGTTTCGATTATTTATAAAAATATAACAACAATGCTCTTTTTTTCACACAAACACATGGTCATAAATCACTTACCTAACAAAAAGGCATAAATACCTTATCAAACTATTAAGAATACTTTCTGTATTGTGGAAGAAAATTGAAAATTGCGAAGGATAATCGCTATCTTCATTTTGAAATAGGCAAGATATATTTTTGGTATAAACAAAGGAACTGTCAATAATACAAACCCACGCATCCTTAAATCTATCGCGACTAGTCATTCAACTTAAAATTAAAAAATACTTTGGTCGTTGTGCCATTTTTTTAAAGTTTAGGATTTTTACGATTTTTTTATATTTTATAAATTTTTTTTTAACTAAGAGCCGTCGCAGGCGGCGGTGTCGGTGTCAGCTGGTTACAGCGAAGATACGGCTTTCATCTGAAAACAGGAAACATATTGATCAACATATTTATTTGCAACATGTATAAATTCAAACAAATTTTTAAAGGGTTAAGCTCCATTTGAGGGTTCGATTCTCGCCGCGGGTCAGTTTGTAAGACGATAAAAAGTCCAGGATTTTAATGACTATTTACACAATCTTGCACAAAAATAATTAAACTCTCTTATTAGATAATTCTCTTTTTACCAGTAACTTCTTTTCTTTAGTTCATTTATTTTTTGCATTCATGACCAAGCAACCAAGATACAATTTTGAGGTAGAATCCACATGAGGTAAAAGCGTATAAAGTAAGGCGTCGCCGCGCCGCGCCGTTGGAACATTTTGAGTTAGTAATAGTAAATGAAAATGTTTTACTTTATTCATTTAATACTACGTTATTAAACGAACTTACTTGTATCAGTTAGTTTTCTTAGCGTCCTTGGTCTCCTCCTTGGGCTGTCCCTTGCCCAGTAGCTTGGCGAGCGAGTCCCAGATGCCTCCGAGGAAGAGGGCACAGAACAGGTTCTCGAAGGGCACGAACGGATCGTGGATGCCCAGCAGAATTGACGACAGCTGGGGAGAAACCACACGTTTTATTAGTGGAGAGAAGCCAGCAGAACTCGCAGAACCCAGAAGGCGACTAGCTCTCCCGTGAGGGAAACAGACGACTGATTGTGTAAGCAAATGATAGAAGGCAGAAAAAATTGTATCGACAACAAAAATCGCTGAACATTATCAATTTTCATAAACACGTACATAGTTCAGGTACAATTTCTTTTTGGTCTCAACTTTTATCTATATATATTATAATTTATGTACCTATCTAACTTATTCATACAAATACATTTTAGTAATAATATATAAAATATCATAATAAAAGCGAAATTTTCTCCAACAAAAAAGTATTTTGGCTGGGAACATGAGCTCTCATTTAAGCCTTTAAAATTATACCTTACGTAGTATAAGGATTCGTAAGACACCTATCTATAGTCACGTCTCTAGATATTGTTTTTGTTTCCCAAAGATTCCATTGCGATGCAGCGATGTTGCGAAATAAAAACAAAAGGTATCTACAATCCATATACCTAAGTAACAATAACCATTAGTATGATGTCAT
This sequence comes from Eupithecia vulgata, assembly GCA_946478455.1. Taxonomy (NCBI): domain Eukaryota; kingdom Metazoa; phylum Arthropoda; class Insecta; order Lepidoptera; family Geometridae; genus Eupithecia; species Eupithecia vulgata. The sequence goes on from OX297875.1 coordinate 14,282,242, forward strand.
TTAGCCTGATGACACAAGTTACCTTGAAGTAGACGAAGAAGATGACAATTCCGAAGTAGACGAGCGCGTGCGGCGCAGAGATGAGGTCCGTCTTCTTGTCCAGCACGAAGATGATGGATGCCACCAGGGACGCCTTGGTGTAGCTGGAATAACAGAGCATAGCTATTAATACAATATTGCTAGACAGAGCAACATTTTAAAACTATCATGGTAATCACAGTGACTTCGTTTCATGAAAGCTCAGCAAAAATAATACTGTAGGTACTCCATACAACATCATTTGGCCCCAAAGTAAGCAAAGTAAGGTAAAATAATTAAAGATATGTGTATCGTTTTGGTTCACACACAAAAAAACACAAAACATTCCTTAATGGGAATGTTTAAGTTAAATGTTTTTAAAAACTATCTGAGCGTCTGGTCTATGCGACGCGTGACCCGAGCTGGTGAGTATCTGGCACAGCGCATCAGCATTGCCATACAGCGGGGCGTCGCGTGGTCGTCGTTTTATGAGTAGTTCTATCATTCTTGATAATAATTTAAGGTTTAAAATAAACTTGTCCAAAAAGACTTTTATATGAGCTTATTTTGAGAGCCTAAAGAAATAACAATTATTGATTTCTATTTAAATTCAGTAGTCGTTGATAGTTTGTAAAGTCAAAAAAACTATTTGAAAAATAAATTTACAGAACGGGTTACATTTATAAAAGGACCTAATATTAAAACCTAAGCCAATAAGCTATAGAGTCTCCTCGGGGCATAATTCAATTTAATATTGCGTCGCCTGTTTGACCTAAATCCTAAATCTATGCTCACACCCTCGGACGCACTTACTCAATCGACTACCCCTAATAGGGTGGGTATCGAGTAAGTTCATTCACATGGAAAACACATCCACATCTATTTCACTTGCCACTGAACCAGCTCTGCATATCTCGGATATTTTTAGATCAGACAGACAGATATTCCAAACATTTGTTCTCGCGGACTCTAAATAAATAAACTGTTTCGAGTGATCGACCATCAAAGTTTTTGCTCGATCAGTATTTAGCAACCGTTATGCTACAGCTAATAATTAGACCTACTTTTTGGACATACCATTAGAAAGTTGTGCAGCGCAAGAGGTGCACAAAACTGTATAGGCATGTTGTTAGTATAGTAGATAGGACCCTTTCGAACTTATTCACGAAGGCTGTTCAACTACAGTCGGCAAAGAAAGCCCAAGACACTTTTGTGCTGGTAGGTTGTTTTCATGACATGTTTTCAGCACTACCTCTTATTTATTGCTTGTCTTGTTTGTCAAGAGGATACCCCGAGACAAACTAGCGCTGCCACCTATTTTATTTTATTATTTCGTTGAACAACAGTCATATCAAAATTTTCAATGGGCAGTACCTAAGTACCACAACTTATCTATTATAAGCTTTTTTAAATCTTTATTAAGAAAGAAAATTACAATCAAATAATAAATTTAAATTATAACTAGTATTTACAATTGAGCTATCTGCAAACTGTTGCGAACAATCTACAGGTAGCTCACCTGATCCATATCAATACCAGTCGGAAGCGTGCCCAAGACACTGGCTTTTTTAATGCCTCTTTCTTTATTAGTTTTATTTTGTATAGTTGAGGCACACATCGTTGTTGCACTTTGTGACCACCATACTCAATTATCGCATCTCTGCCTAAACTATTAAATAGTATAAAACAAAGTCGCTTTCCGCTGTCTGTCTGTCCATATGTATGCAGATCTTTAAAACTACGCAACGGATTTTGATGCAATTTTTAATAGAAATAGTGATTCATGCATAATATAGTACCCGTGCGAAGCCGGGGCGGGTCGCTAGTAGAATATACATATTATATTTGTGTAACAAAATTAAACATGCAGCTTTTATAACTTATATTAAATTTATTGTAACACAAAAAATCACCGGCTCAGCTTATGTGGCTTGTGCGATTAGCAGCGCTGGTCTGCAGCTGTGCCAGGGTGCTATAGAACCGACTTCTCCGACTGACTCCGACGTGAGTATCGTAAGAGCCGACTTATGACACCTGCTAGAGGACGCGCAGCAGTTGCCTCATGTGAACATTTGACACCTTCACTCACGGTGATACCAATCTGCATGCTAAGCGAGGAAGAACCCCTTGTTGGGGAGACATTCACCAGGGGATGGGTACACGTGTGCTGGTGAGGTTGAGGTTTGACTAACTGGGTCTTTTAATTTAAATTAGGACATCGAGTTTAAGCTCACACGGCGAGCTAAATAATATTTAAGTCCTATCCTGTATATACATATATATATATATAGGCATCTTAATGTGGAGTTTCCACGTGCACAAAAACAGAACAACGTAAACTCACAAGCTGGGCTGCATAGTCTCCATGGCGGTGGGCGTCCAGGCTCCGCGGATGAGGCGCTCCAGCAGCCGCGAGAAGCCCGCGCCGTTGCCCTTCAGCGTTCCTGGAACACGACATTTAAGATTACACCACATAAATGTTTGCCTTTAGAGTCTAGCCGGAAGCTGGCGAGCCAATTAATTGTTTAAAATACCTGTAGAATTCTAAATTATGGTAAAAAAAAACCTGGCCAGTTTCGAATTATCAAGCTACTAGCTTCTGTCCGTGGTTTCACACGCCCTTTTCCGGGATTAAAAGTAGCCTGTCCTTCCCTGGGATACCGTCTTCCTTTCGGAATGGCCATAGTCCCTGCCATTTTCATTAAGATCCGTTTTAGGCGTGAATAAGTAACAGGAAGGCAGACATAGTCATTTTAGTGTTTAGTTTTATTTTAATGTGTACAGGTAGGTACCTGAACACACACTTGTACACAATAAGCGCGTGTCCACCTGGACAGAATATGGTTTGACAGCTAAGATATCGGGTTTAATACCTTCATTGTGTCACAGCTGTGGCGTGACGGACAAAAGATCGTGGAGTATCATTCTCGAAACATTTCATCATCATAATCGGCCTTTCATCACCCATTTCTGAGCACTTAGACATAGGCCTCCCTTCGCTTTATTTGTTGAACCTAGCTGTAGATACATATCTCCAACTATTGCTTACCAACAATGATCATTATGACCCAGGCGTTAGGGTACAGTTTCCCGGCGTGGCTGACTCCGTCGTAGACCTTCTTGGCCCGGTAGATCTCCTTCATTGCGGAGGCCACGACCTTGACGGGCAGGAACTTGGCCACCTTGTAGCCCACGTCGAACGGCATGTAGAATACTACGTACCTTTGGGATTTATATGTTAGTTTTAAGGTACCTATATATTACTATGAACAGCAAAAAATAATTACAACTAATATTTACACTTACATCTATTTACTAAAAATCTAAGCCGTCCGTTGTTTCATTTGCCGTCTTTGGGATTATAATATAAAGCAATTTAGTTTAAAAAAGACTTCTTGAAAACGTTGAAGCCTTTGACCACCATCTCAGGCCTAGGATGGAGCACGCTTGCCCAGAAAGAACTTATTCACTCGAGATTCGAAGACTCCGGGTTGTAGTAACCTACAATCTTGGAGTCTCTAAATCCTGAATTGTAGGTTACTAAAATTTTTATGGAGTCTTCGATTCCCGAGTGAATAAGTTCCTGCCGGGAAAATAGGCGCAGGAAGTTCGTTTCACTCTTTTCCGGTAGATACTAATAACAAAAGAAAAGCGGAAACATTTGGTTCGGCACTGTGGTGTGTCGTGTCGACCAGCATAGGGTGGTAATTACCTCTGCTTGTCTGGTGGTTGAAGGGGAGGGAGGGATAAGGTCATGTAAATCCTGGGCAATTACCAAAGTGGTACTTGTAGAATAGTTACTACAAAAGAAGGAGGGTCTGCACAATAAGTCGATTGTTGGTAGGTATAGGTATACCTATGGTATGTGGTATTACGAGCTCGGTATCAAGGTCTTCTTTTATGATTGACAATGTTTTCAAAATGGCCAGGGGAGATAGAACCATAATGCTCTATCCTCTACTTCGAAAATAACAACATTTTCATGATCTTTGAGATCCTGCTGCTGTTCAAATTAAATCTACAATTCTTATACTCCTATATATGTTTGATAAAAAAAACTTTATTTGAATACATATGTATTATATATATTAGCCTTTTTCTCCGAACGAATGTGACTTGCAGACTTGATTTTTATATTGAAAAATAAAACAACGGCAGGGTAACGCCAAAATAAATATTTGATTACTTGAACAGTACCTACTCTTTTATTTAGAAGAAATATTTATTTTTGCAATTGATTTTTGCACACGCGGTCTACTCTGTCCCGCTCCTATAGTATAAACGCGAAATCCTATGCTTAACCTTATCACAAAATAGCGTCGTTAGTAGCCCATTAAGGTGCCTGTATCGCAGGAGGTTGCAGATTCGATTTCAACCGCAAAAAATTTATAATAATGATACTTATCAATATTAATGCACGCAAGAGCTAATTAGTGACGTCGCGTCGTCCTAATTTAGGTAAGCCAGCAGCCTCCGAATAACAGGAGCTTGTTAAAGTGCCGCTCACATAACGCAAACAGTGACATGTTCTCTTGGAGAATGCCTATCACGAAATGTTTCATTTCATGATATTCTCACCATGCGACGGTTCCAATGAGAAGCTGCGGCGTGTTCTTGAGCGGCGCCAGGATGGGCTCGCCCAGCAGGCCGTTGACGATCATACCTCCCGAGAAGATCATCAGCATCGTGGACAGCCAGCAGGACAGCGGGTGCTTGCGGGAGAATGTCTGCGCGCCTGGGGATATGCAACAAGTCATTCTACCAACATCCACTCGCTTATGCTTATCGCTAATGAAGGACTTATATTTCTTACTTTTTTTTACTTAACAATAATGATGTAGGTAAATCTCGACTCGAAAAATATCGGAACTAATAATAGGTACCACGATATTTATAAAGCTGACATATTAGGTACCTACGTTTCTATCAGTTTTATCAGTTTCAAAATTTCTTTATTAACATAATATCAATTATAAGATTACAAAGAACTAGAGTAGGTATATTTAATGGTAGTGCTTGCAAAAATAATTTATGAGCTTTTTTTAAGCTATACTTGGCTTATCTAAAAATTTGTAACATTGCAATAATATATATAGTAGAATATTAATAGAAAGATACATTATATAATAGAAATAAATCATAATATTAAAAAAAAAACAGCGTTACGTGTCTATCAAGCATTAGTTCATTCAGTCAAAGAAAACAATCGCGTGAGCGGTGTTTGTTGTATAGTGTATTGTATAGTATACCTACGTAATGTAGGTATTGTATTTGACGACTTCTGTGGCGCGATGAGCGAAGGTCTGCCTGCGACGCAGGAGGTTGCGGGTTCGATTTCCTCTTCGGAAAAAATGCGTGTACGATCTGCAGGCATTTGTTCAGTGTGTTCTGGTCGTTTTCTATTTACATATAATAAAAAATATCTATCTATGTATTGTATTATACTATAATGTTAGTACCTATATCAGTTATCTAGTACCCATAACACAAGCTCTGCTTAGCTTGGAGCTAGATAATGCTGTGTGAATTGGTCAGCATTATTTGTTTTTATTTATTTATTTTATTTATCTATTGGGTAGGTATTACCTACCCAATAGATAAATAAAATAAATAAATAAATACTAGGTATACATATATATGTAGTTATCTAGTGGGTAGGTTCTATCTACCCATAACACAAGCTCCGGGCTAGAGGAGGGGCTAGATGATGAAGTTTGAATTGCATTAGGTATTTATTTGTTCATTAAAAAAACCCGAGACACAGTCAACGTAATGAACTTACTTGGCCCATGTTGCGCAGATTTGTTATGTGTGGTAGGTGCTATCACGTAATCTTTGTAGGCCTTCAGATTTGTTGCACCCATTATAATAATATTCAACACGATCCTACGTGTTTCTAGGATCTTTGTTTCTTCGCATTTTGTAAGAAAATTCAAAACATTTTTTAATATAGTTTATTTAAATTTAACTAAAGTATGTGTACCTACCATTTGTTCGATAACTTTTTGCCATCTTGTAGGTAGGGACATGATCCCATTGCTATAGAAATTTTGGGGCTTCTTATCAAAATACCGCGACAAGTGGTTTTGGCAGTCCTCTCGTGATGTTAACCTGACACTGCCTAAAGAATTCTGAAGAGACCGAAACAGGTGGAAATCTGAAGGTGCAAGGTCAGGACTATACGGCGGATGCATTAACACCTCCCGGCCAAACTCTCTTAATTTTTGCTGAGTGGCTAAAGATGTGTGAGGTCTAGTGACATGATGAAAAACTACACCCCTTCTGTTTATTAATTCCGGCCGCTTTCTTTCAACTTCTTGCTTTTATCTCATCAGTTGTTCGCAGTAGAGTTCAGAATCGATGGTCCTGCCTGGTGGTATCAGCTCGTGGTCAATTCCCAGTTCTTCAGCTACGTCGTAACTAGTGATATGCCGATCTTGCTCCACTTTTTCAAAAATGGCATCCATTTTATCCGTAATAACCAGAGCGAGCAGCGTGCATTTTTGACATCAAAATTTCCAATTTGTGCTACTCTCACAGACACACTAGGTCCATAAACATCGCAATTTTGTTTTCGCGGCTTGCGTTGCTTTTTTACCTTCTTTGTAGCAAAATTTTAAAATGTATCGAATTTTTTCATTAGATTCACTCATCTTGATAACAAATAAAAATCACACATTTTCCTATTTTGAATTTGGAATTATGTTCTATAAAATTTAAACTTTTAATGATACCAAAACTAGCCAGATACAAATAGTATAGCCAAAGAGATTTTATTACAAATTGGGAAAAAGTATAAAAAGAAAGAAGTACTTACGAAAAAGACTTTTTCCCCAACCTAAATATTAAAATTATCAAAAATGTTAATTATATTTTGTACAATGTTGGAATTCAAAATTCAAAGTGCTTTATTTCCTTTAGACCTTACAGGACTCTTGGACACGTCACAAAAACTCAGATTACATAAGTAAAACTAGGAAATAAAGTTGGGCTCATAGAAATCTAAATAAATGGTTGGGTTCAAGAACTCGTTCTCGTAGAGGTTGTCAAGACATTTATTTTACGAATGTGTTGTTCTATGCATGACGTACAAAGTCACAGAATAAAATTGCTAATTTCACGAAACTTATTCGAGGCTCGTTGGTCTAGGGGTATGATTCTCGCTTCGGGTGCGAGAGGTCCCGGGTTCAAATCCCGGACGAGCCCGTAGTAATCATTCTACAATGATTTTTGTTTTTTATCTAAAATAAACTACTTTGAAGAAATAAACCCTTGGAAAAATACAAAATTAACTTTTTGTCTCTTCTTTAATTGATAACATAACTCACAGAATCTTCAAGAACACGCCATCTGTGTTCAGGTCTTTGAATTAAATAGCTAGCTGATATGATAACTGATAAGGATTGTAGAGCTAACATTGTGGTTCTGCTTATTTATCAGGGTTTAAGTTTAATATCTGATCTGATATGAAAATAAACTGTGCAAACACTATTCTGCTAATAATACGGCTTTTGAAAATTCTAAACAATTGGTTTCTACCTACCATCGATGAAATAGTAGGGCCAGAAGCGTTTGGTAGTAATTTACCGATGCATCTTACTCTACCTCTTAAAATCATAGAGATTCAAATCATCTATGATTTGAATCATCAGATCATAATTTTTAATATAATTATTTCGATGCTCTCCCGTGTCTTTGAGGAAAAACGGCTATTATTTATGTTAGAAATCATTTTGCCGATATATCCGAGACATTCAAAATTACATTATTAGAATCACAGATGTGGCTACCGGGAAGTGTAGGCTAAAAATAAACCGGCCTGTGTCTTTATTTAGTACAATTCGGGCTATGGCGTTACCGGCGCACTATAAAGGATACGGATGAATAATTTTCCAGGCGGGATTCATTTAAAAATAGAATTCTGCATTCAAAAATGACTTACCAGCTCCTAAATCTTCTCTGACTGCAAGAGCGCACAATAATGAGTGCGCTATGTCGAAATATGGAAACATTTTGAGTTTTATGACCTGGTTGGCCAGGTCTAGGAACGCTTCGGGATCCATGGTGCTGGTTTATTGTAATATCACGTTTATGGAAGGCACAACTAAACACCGACAGAGTGACTGACGCGGGACCGCGACCAACCGCGGGTGATGTTGCCGCGAGACTGACGGACGGAGGGGGGGAGGGAGGGTAGAGATAGCTCTTGCCTGCCTGACTCAACCACCGCCGCAGATTATTGGATTATTTTGGTCAGAAGCGTTCGAACACGTGTCTCACGGGTACCGACCGACCGGTTGAACTGATGAAAGCTAATAATTTGTTATTTTATTCGTTGCTACGGGCAACGATTGCAAACTGTTTCATAATTTCATCTGTAGTTTACAAGTTTCCGTAGTGTAGCGGTTATCACGTGTGCTTCACACGCACAAGGCCCCCGGTTCGATCCCGGGCGGAAACAGAATTTTCGTTTTGCATTTAGTCACTGCGACGTAGATTCGGTGGCTTGGTATCATTATGGTTTTAATTTTGAATTAAAACTAATGAATCTAAGATGGGTGTTTTTTCCCTCGTCCCTGGTATTTTAGGTACCTATTTTTGTATTTACAGATCGAACCTTTTGTTCGATCTGTAAATACAAAAATAGGTACTAATAGAGGGATACCATCTTTGAAGCAGAGTTGCGGAGCCAACCGGCAATAAACACGGTCACGTGCGATTATCTAGTATAGTAAACTGTTTATGACAGTTCATGCGTTTAATTATATAGGTACTCTATATTTTACTTTTACTGTTTACTGCAACCTAGCAAAAAATGAGTTCTCGAACTCACTTTTTATAAAAAAAATGTGAATCAATTTAAAACTGTGGTACTTTTTTTATTATTTTGTTGACCTATGTCGCGTCCTACGCGCGAAGAAATGAATCAAGTATCGGCAAAGATCCTAGGATCCTACGCTATAATCTTTGAGTACCTATCGGATATAAATAAAATCTATAGATATCAAAATTAATAAAACTTTATTCATAACATCACTTATAAAAATATAAATTCATTACATACTTTAGTTAAAACTAGAACAAAGTGAGTACAAGATTAGGACAGGTCTAATATAATATGCATAGTTACAGTTTCAGTCTTTTAGAGCTTACACAGCCAAATTAAATCTTTGGAAGTCGGTAGTTCTACGTTTTACATATCCTCAAGGCACCAGTTCTTATAACAAGTATCAAAACATTTAATTCATTTATTTTAACATTTAACTTTGGTCAGTACTCTAAAACAATAAAAACAAGTCCACCACAAACAAAGCATTTCTTTAAAAGTGATAATATTATTCTGAAACTTTTACATATTGTTTAAACTAATGTTCGGTACATGCAAATTATTCCTTTCAACATATAGAACAGTTCTTTTATAACACTACAACGTAAAGTCCATAAAGTAACAGAAGAAAATGTATATGTAACTTAGGGACTATTTAATAATTACTGGTCATCACAACACAGTGCTCAATTAGAGTTTTTTTGTGTAAATGTGAGAATAGCTTGTTTGTTGCAATGGAACTGCGAGACATCTAGACGATTATATAATAATGTAAAAAAGACAACATTGCACAAGACACTACAGGAACTATGAGTATAACAGCTTTCGAGCGATTCAATACGTATTTACAAATAACAAGTCAGATCTACACATATTGGTGACAAAATAATAAAAAAATCACGAATAAAAAATAACATTGATAGATAGAATGAAACACTTTCATGACTGAAAACACAGAGTGCGATCTGCAACCCGTGTCCCGACGGCGCGCCCCTGCGTGTCGCACCGCCGCACCGCCGACGCTAGCAGTGATCGTGTTACTAGAATAACTAAATAGATTCATGATCTTATTGATTATTATTATTATTATATAGAATGATCAGAACTTTTAGATTACAGTTAGACAATTCATAAAATTAAACATAAATAAGTATAAAGTTACCAACGGTTCGCTCACTTAGCTTCTTATTGACTTTTAATCTGAAACAAAAAAAAATTGCATGAATAGAAATACCTAGTTTCAATTTTAATAAAAAACATTTCTGCTTGCTTCGCCGCGGCTGTAAGGCCTATTCTCTGATAATAATGTGCCTTTTATTTCGTCGGACTGGGTATGATACCTACCTAATCACATTATAACAAACGTTACCCTTTATAGTTCGTAGTCCTAGGAAGTTATTCGTAAGAGGGAAGACTCTTGTGACATTCGACAACTTTTGTCACAGGTCCAAGGTTGTTTTTAACAGGTAGTAAGTTTAGATACCTTTTCCTTGTTAAAATGAGTTGTTTGTGGACAGCACCCTGGCTGGAGACACTTCGCTGGGGCCGAGGCGCTCGCGGTGCGGGCCTGGGAACAACACTCCATCAAAATGTCGAGAAGTTCATTACACATGAGTGTTTCTCTCAATAGATATTTTGTATTTTTAGTCGATTACGTCACTTCCATGAAAATACGTTTGTATGAGTTCAATTCATAGAAATCTCATCATATCAGCCCGTACACGTCCACTGCTGGACATAGGCCTCCCACGACGCCACAAAGAGCGCTCCTGAGCCGCCTCCATCCATCGACTCCCTGCGACCGCTACGATGTCGTCGATCCATCTAGTTGATGGTCTCCCAACACACAAAAAGAAATATCTATTGTTGATTATAATGCTTACATAGATGCCTGTCAACTATTTAACCGTTGAACACTTTAGTGGGTTGTATTGTATCACGGACCAATTAAATGTTATGTTATGAACTTCAGCCCCTAGCACGGGGTTTGTTGTTTAATAACGCAGGTTATGAACAGTATTTTGAGAAGTCAAATTATTCCTTAAATTAGAAAGCAGTTGGATATTCCACATTAAACCGTATATTCATTTCAAGGCAAACACCTCAACAGCTTTTAATGGTCCACTGCTGGACGCAGGCCAACCCCTGATAATCCCCTTATTGGCTTTTATCTCATGAGGGGTTATGCCCGTAATCCTCACATGCGGGTTAGGGATAGCAGTTCAGTGGTAGATCTGTTCTGCAAGAGGCGCTGCTGCCCGCCCCTCGGTGTATGTCCCTTAGTCGCCTCTTACGACACCCACGGGAACAGTTGGTGTGGTGCAAGTTCTAAGCCAAGCACATACCTCCATAAATAAATGGTTTCGAGAACCAAATACCTTTCTTTTTGTTGGGCGCACTCCTGACCGTTCGCCCGTTAGCTAGAAACAAAAAGTACAGTTATCGTTATTTTTCTATGTTATAGTGCTTACTTACCCGCACTCTGGGTATCTCTAAGAAATGAAATATTCCAACAATATTCCCAAAAAATTACGATTTCGGCGGGACTCGAATCCGCGCCCCACCTTCAGTACAGTACGGGTGTGCTCTAACCAACTAAGCCACGAAATCACATCTCATCGAACTCGAAAATTTCTCTGAATTCTTACATACAGTCAAAAATTCAGAGAAATTGCGCCGGTAACGCCATCTACAGGGGAAACATAGAAGACCAAACCTGTTCAAAGACTAAAGTTATATTTTAGTTCCTCTGACGAGATATGTTGTCGTTGCACAATTCTAAGGTTATTTAACTTATTTCATTTCTTAGTTAGCATTGTGTTCACCGACACAGCCTCGGCCTGCGCTTAACGTTTTTAGAGTATTTGGGAGTATACGAAATTTCGTGCTAAAATTCTAAATTTTCCCAAATGCTTCCAAAATACAAATGAATCAAAAGTTAATTTTATCATAATTTCATAGATAATAACGATTTGCGGCAAGTCTTTTGCGCTTGAGCAGAAAAAAAACGACAAAAAATTTGAATCTCGCGCCTACCCGCGTTAACCACCTTATACGAAGGCAAAAACAAGAAAATTTGGTGTTTTCGAATCAGTTCTCTGGCGAAAATATTGATTCTGGAGCTCTGAAACTTATATATCCTGTAATACACATCCTGAAAGGCCCCTTGGAGTCCCAAATGCTTGCCGTTAATTATAGTGTAGTTGTTATTGTGTTAGTTATAGTGTGTGTGTTGTGTAGCTGATTCGAACCCACTTTTTATCGGCGTCTCAAATTCGATTAGTAACAAATTCAGTATAAAGATTCACATAGTTCATCATACCTACCTCTTGGAGGTCCATTAGCATCGAAAAGCAGTCAAAATAATGATATCAAACGTAAAAACGTATTTGCCGTTACAGAATCTGTGATACAGTAAAAGGCCTATCGTCGAATGTTACAATGCATACAAATCGTCAATAGAGGAGGCATTGTCAGAAGATACAAAGGGATTTTGGAATTTTGTAAAAAATAAAAAAGGCTACATCACTATTCCACAGGTTGTCTCTTACAAAGGTCAATCATCAATGGATAGCACTGGTTTTTGCGCTCTATTCTGCCAATATTTTAGCTCTGTTTACGAGACTTATGATGACGATGGATCAAACAGGTTTTTCCCGCTGGATGACTGTTCTGGTTTGGGCGCGCTCTCATCCGTAGAGATCTCCAAGACCATTGTACACACTAAAATTAAACTATTAGATCATAATAAGAGTGCTGGACCTGATGGGATTCCTGCGGCATTTACAAAATCGTGTGGTGAAGAGTTATCTGAACCTCTATCGATATTATTTTCAAAATCAATTAATTCGGGTGTCTTCCCTGATCTATGGAAAAAGGCATTCATTATACCTATCCACAAGTCTGGCGATAAGACATCTTGTGAGAATTATCGCCCCATCAGCATTCTGTCATGCTTCGCCAAGCTTTTTGAATCGGTTGTCTACGATACTATCTATAGACATTTTCAACCATTGATTTCAGATAAACAGCACGGGTTCGTACGTAATAGGTCCGTAATCTCCTGTCGTATAAAACCTTCTCTGTAATATATTTGATTCGTCGGGCCAGGTAGATTCCATCTACACCGATTTTCGCAAAGCGTTTGACAAAGTAAATCACCCTATGTTGTGTTCGAAACTTGCTCACTACGGTGTTCACGGTAGCCTCTTGCGATGGGTTCGGTCTTACCTGAGTAACAGAAGTCAAATAGTAGCTATAAAAGGTTATACCTCCCTCCCAATGCATACACCCTCAGGAGTCCCACAAGACTCACATCTCGGACCTTTATTTTTCGTTATTTTTATCAATGATCTAGCAGAGCGTGTAAATTGTCCATGCCTACTCTACGCTGATGATCTAAAAGTGTTTACTGAAATTAACAATATTGACGACTGTGTGAAGTTACAAAGGGATCTAGATGTTATACACGAATGGTGTACTCATAATCATATGTATTTAAATGTTGATAAATGTTTTGCCATCTCATTTACAAAGAAACACCACAAAATTCTTTACGACTATACGATTTCTAACAAAGTCCTTAATCGAACCTCAGTTGCCAAAGATTTAGGAATCAATTTCAATGAACAACTCTCTTTTATAACACACTATGACAGAATTATAGCGAGGAGTAGTCGGTTGCTCGGTTTTATTACCAGAATAAAAGAAAGATAAAGATTTTAAAAACCCCAACAGTTTGATTTATTTATTTAACAGTCTTGTTAGATCAATCCTGGAATATGGCAGTATTATCTGGTCTCCACACTATCAAAACCACACAGCCAGGATTGAGAGTATACAAAACAAATGTCTCAAAATTGTAGCTTATAGACATAAATTTGGTCGATCGCTGTCTGGATACGAGAACAGATTTAAAAAATTTAAAGTCACTGCTCTGTCCGATCGTAGAAAAGTGGTCGACCTGGTGTACCTTCACAAAATCCTTCATTCCGTTGTAGATTGCCCCATGCTCTTATCTACCATTTGCATCAACACATACTTTAGATCCCGAAACCCCACTACATTTTCACTTAGCAAGTTAAAAAATAACACATCGTTTAACGCCCCATTATTTAGAGCGTGTCGACTTTATAACGAATTGGCTTCCAAAAACACTGACCTGGATATTTTCAATTCAAATATGTATAAATTTAAACAATGCGTAATCAGTTTGCTATATGGTGTTCCACAAAAATGTTAAATAAGGTTAATCTCATTTGTTTCATTCTTTTTTTGTAATTTTTGTTGTTACTAATTTGTGTTTTTTTTTTATATTTTGTTCGATGTCAGCATATTTTGTTTTGTATTAGTACTAAGTTTTGTAAAATTTCACGTTTTTTGGTAAAATTTTAAATTATAGCTTGCAACATTTTTTCTGTACTTGTTTGCATATTTGGGTAAAATCTAGCTCGTAACAACAATGTACATACCTACTGTCTTTATAAGGATCTTACTCTGTTTTGTGAACTATTAAATAAATAAATAAATAGATACAAACCTGACCAGTTACACGCCGCCCAACCACAGAGGATCGTATTATTTGGTTGATTAGGGCACTACATGGCATGCTGAATAAAAAAAAAGCACTCTTTGCTGCATAAAGGCGCGCGGAAAGGTCCAAGGTCATTTGCCTTCCTATTCGCCTTAACCGATCAAACTCTATATAGTTTCCTACCCATTTTGGTGTCTCTTTTCGGCGTCCGTTCTCTTTCTCTCTGGATCAGGTTCTCCGAGAGCTGCTTGGCAGTCAGCTTCCTCAGCGGAGAGGCCTCGTCGCAGGTCGTGTAGTCGGAGCTGGTCGGACTGGCACAGTTCAGGTTCTCGCGGAACTTGTCTATTTGCGACTTCCCTGTGTTGGGGATTCCGCTGATGTTGTTGTCCTCGAGCACGCTGTTCACTTCTTTTTTTGGAGTCAAGTCGGGTTCTGTCAGAAAAAGAAAATTATGTTTAGATTTACAACACGATAGGGAAGGGAAATTTGGTAATAATGACGGTATTATAATTGGCAGATTTTTTGAATAAACGCTTATTTTTTTTTATGTTTTTTCATTCACATGTGGCATATCGTTGGAATGGCCATGAACTACCGAAGTTTTCACTAAATTGGAAGAGAGACACGCTTAGTTTTTTTTAAATTCAATCCAAAGTTGAACTCAGTTTTTTATTTTCATTTTTCAACACTTTGAATGCCCAAAGCTGCTGTATTAAGCTAGATCTCATATTAATATTGATTTTAATAGTAAGGGCTGACATAAAAAAAATAATTTAAAATAGATGTAAAAAAAATTACAATGTCTACTCAGTTTGGGGCTAGATGATGCTGTGAATTTTAAACTGCATATACCCTATGCAGTTTTTTTTGTTATTTAATCGATTATTAACGTTATTAAGTACCTATTACAATACCGAAAAATAATTTAACACACAAATATTATAATTTATAAAGAAAAATATGATAAATAAAACTGCACTAAGTTTCGGGTACCTACCTAATAAAACACTGTACTCTTTCTGTGTCGTCACCGTTCAGTTTAACTCAGTGCTTGTTACTTCGTTGATTTAAAAAAACTAAATTATAAAGAAATAAATGATAAAAACATCATGTTTTTTGTGCCTAACAAATAATTGTCTTACTTTATTTCTTTTAATAAAGATATCCCGCTAAAAGCTTCGAGACAGTACGGTGAACGGTGACGTCAGTTTAAAAATTTAGATGTGAATTTCGATCGAGTTATAAAATATCTAGTTTTCAATTCCTCAACCTCAACAACAGCACATGCACTGAAAACCAGCGCTGGGTAGACACATCAGTGTCTATCCAGCACAATGCTGAGTGTAGGCCATATTTGTCCTAAACTCTGCTGCGCACAAAATAAGCAGCAAAACCTAGGTATAATGTTGCATCCTAAGATAATATGCGTTTTTGTGTAGTAGATTTAGGATAAATAAAATTAATTTCATTTCATTTCAACAGCCAATATTGATCAAGTTTTCAATAAACACATCAAAAACACAAAAATAAATATGCAGATATATTTCTATAAGTATCAAAAGACACAAAAAATCATATTGTTCAGCGTCATTTAAGTAGACCGTACCTGTGAGCGAGTTCCTGGTATCGATGTGGTTGTTATGCCGGTCCTCGGGCTCCGGCGTGGAGCTGGGCACGGGCGAGAAGTGCACGTCGTCTCCGTTGAGGCTGCCGTTCAGTTTGGTCGGCGTTCTGTTCTGCAAGGTTGTGTCGGTCGACGCCGCGACGTCGGACGCGGAGCTCGTGGGAGTGGTCGCGTTTGTGAGCTGGGGATCCAAATAATGAGATTCATTTCTTGTTCAAGAGAGCCACAGCATAGAATTTGCACCACCCCTACTCGTAGGTGTCGTAAGAGGCGAGGGACATACACCGGGGGGGGTTGCAGCAGCGCTTCCTGTAGAACAATAAATGCCACCGAACTGCGATCGACAACCTGCATGCCCAGCGTGGGGATTATGGACATTTTCCCCCAGGAGATAAAAGCCAATGAGGCGCTTTTTATGCTGCGTGCAGCAGTGGATCAATGTTAGTACGTACCGTGTAGCAGGCATCGTCGTCGCTAGCCGCGTCGAGGTCGGCCATCATGTGGTCTATGAGCCGCTCCATGTTGTCGTCTGCGGATGCTGGGCTGCCTTCTTGCCCACCATGCTTCGGCCGGTTCACCACCTGCAACCGAAGGTTATTTTATACTAATGGGATCCGTACCTTTACCTGATCTGGACGGTATGTAAATTCGATTTCCTGCAAAATGTCTTTAGGGTTTGTTCAACGTACAGACGTGCTGTTGTACAGAACAAACAATCACAGAAAGGCAAAGTATCATTAATATTGAGAGTTCATTAAGGGACGAATACTAATACTAGATTATACTCGACTAGCACTTTCATGGCTGAAAACACAGACTGCGATATGCGGATCAGTCGCGCGACGTCGCGCCCCGCGGGTCGCACCGCCGCAGGTCGCGCCCCCGCGGGTCGCACCGCCGACGCTAGCAGTGATCGTGTTATCATTATGAGGTATTAAGAAATGTTCCCCTTCTGTCAGTTTTTATGTCAGAGGGTTTGTTTGTATGTAACGATAAAAGCGAATGTGGATACAGCGGCTGTCCTTCCAATCCAAATAACTTGACAGCACATACATATATACCTACCGCGGCGGAAACGAAGATAATTTGAGTAATAGGTATCAGCAGCAACCCTTCTGGAATAACTTATCAAATGACAGTTTTTATCACGTTATTATTTTCGAACAAAGATAAACGCAGCGAAAGTGTTGTTTACAAATACGCACTCGGGTATCGGCGCGGAGAACGGTCTCTGACATTGCTTTAGTTACGCACAAGTCACGATGCAATATTCATCATCATTATCATCACATTAAAGTCCACAACTGGACATAGGTCTCTAACGAGAGCCATAGCTTTTTTTATATACTCATTATTGATTAGTGCGCGAGCGTCGGTATTTTGTTACGGCAAGGGGTTTGTAATATTCCTTACTAACGACCCTCCCCGGCTTCGCACGGATATTATGTATGTGTAATGTAATGTGTATACATATGAACCTTCTTCCTTGACGACCTCTGTGGCGCGGTGGGCGAAGGTCTGCCTGCGACTCAGGAGGTTGCGGATTCGATTCCCGCCTCGGAACAAATGTGTGTACGATCTGCAGACATTTGTTCATGGTGTTCTGGTCGTTTTCTATGTTTAATAAAAAATATTTATCTATTGTATTGTGTTATATTATGTATATCAGTTTTCTAGTACCCATAACACAAGCTCTGCTTAGCTTGGGGCTAGATAATGCTGTGTGAATTGTCCAGCATTATTTATTCTTCTTGAATCACTCTATCTATTAAAAAACCGCATAAAATTCCGTTGCGTAGTTTTAAAGATCTAAGCATACATAGGGACAGACAGCGGGAAGCGACTTTGTTTTATACTATAGTGATTACCTCGATCATCCAAACGGCTAGACTGATTTTTATACACATTTATGTTATCATTGGATTCATCTTGGCAGTTATCTGACTATACAAAACAACGTTTAACATCGGTGTCCGAAACGTCGGTGAAGAAAATATTAAAATTAAAATGTGTCATTCATCATTACGGACAAAGTGTCCGAAACGTCAGCAAACCATACTCAAAGACATTACCACAGTTTTTTGATCTTTGTGTTGATACTGGTACCTACTTACCAAATTACAAGTTAAAGAGATGAAGCGATGCATAACTAACGTACTATCAAGTTGGATCAACAATAACCAACGTTGATGGAAGGGAACTATGATCTTGAATGTTTATATTATGACTTAAAAATATAAGATTACCTTATAGTTGATCTTTTGACAAAGGTTAATATTTTAAATTGTTATTTAAAGATATCTGAATCATTTAGTACGTGTACCTCATTCATGAACACTCGATATGTAATTATATTTGCTTAGCGACAAAGTAATCCGAACATTGGGGAAGGCCTATGTCCAGCAGTGGACTAATATAGGCTGATGATGATGAGTTTGGACAAACTTATACAATGCTTTGTATTTTTTCTCTTTTATACATCAGCAGACAAGTGTTGGTGTTGGTGAAATCTCGAGAAGAGTCAAGCAGAGACCTAGAGCTACCAACATAAGTATGTCCCTTAGTATTATATTTTCGTTAGTAGGTGTTGTCAAATCAGAGTATATTAATTATAGTTAAATCTATAGTTATATATATTATATACAGTGTGTAACCAAAATGAAGGACCAAACTTTCAGATGGGCTTAGCTTTGATCACAAAACACGGGAAAAATATTTAAAAAAAACCGACTTCGAACATTTTATAAAAACAAAATGATCACAGACAATAACTATTGCATGTGCTTTATTGCCATCTTGTAGTAATTTCATTTTTATATTTTTTTTTGAAAACTATAATTTGGGTTTTTGTTTTAAATATTTTTCCCTTCATTTTTGTTACACCTATAATATATATTTTTGAATACTTATCATACACTGCTAGGACCAGTCCTAACGTACGGATCGGAATGCTGGGTGGTAAGTAAGAAAACCGTAAACAGCCTACTCGTGTTTGAAAGAAAAATATTAAGAAGAATCAGATAAGAAACAAACATGAGCTTTACAACATGTATCATGAGCCAAATGTCGTAAAGTTTATTAAAGGCCGTCTCCGATAGCCCATCGGTCACGTAGAGCGAATGCAAGACGACAGAGCTCCAAAGCGTCTTTTCGTGGCAAACCTGATGGCCGAAGACCCCCTGGAAGACTAAAACTCACAACAAGACCTAAAGGCAATTGAAGTGACCGACTGGCAGGAAAAAAACCAAGAATAGGATCGAATGGAGAAATTTACTCGACCAGGCCAAGGTCCACCCGCGGCTGTAGAGTCAGGATGATGAATACTCATCATAAAATACCATGTAGTAGTCTATTCGAACTCATAAGAGCCATCGACTCACCATGACCTCGTCGTTGTTGCTGAGCCTGGTGGTGTTGTTGTTCCCGTAGGCGGACTCTCTCCGGAAGCACATGGTCAGCTCGCACAGCCGGTAGACGGAGGCCCACCAGGTCGGACCCGGCGCGGCGGAGCGCGCTCGCATCACGCGCGCGCCTTGGTACTTGAGGGTGCGCAGGTAGCGCCGCTTACTTTGAAAGAAAACCACCTGGAAACGTGAAGTTTTGAAACTGTTATAGTAGGTTTCACTATATTCCTAAAATACATAAACCCGGTAGTTTATTTAGTAATGGTCATTTATGTTTTAATAGGCAGGCGGAACTTTGTCCGCATGAATCGGTCTCTTTTCATTTTCTCGAACCGGGCAGAAGAAGATGAGGAGCGATTTCACGGATCAAGTCCGGTGCCGGGACAAATCACCCAAAACTATATTGTACAATAATGTACGTGACAGACGAGACCTGAGACCATTTTGACGGCCTCTGTGGCGCAGCGGGCGACGACAGTCCGAGTAAATACAGAAGGTTGACGGCTCGACTCCCATTGCAAGACACATGTGGTTATCTAGTAACTTTAAATAGGGGTCCGTGTTTTTTGATATTAAAGAATATTGTCTCAATACTTTTGAAGATGATGATGTAGGGTTTGGTTCGTTATCAGGGAATATTTTAGATCAGCATAATATGTACCTATCTTTTTTTATCTCTTCAAGGAGCTTTGTTTTTGACTCTATTCTAACAATGTTACCAAGGTTTCCCACGCGTCAGGTTCAGGATGACTCCAGGGACTCTCGCAGCACCATCAGTATCATGATGAACAGGATCCAGTCGAGCGGACGTATCAGTTTTGGCCGAGGATATACTAACCACGTCAGCGGATCTGAGCGGCGGTTTCCCACGCGCCAAGTTCAGGAGAGAGATGGACTCCCGGGACACTCTCAGCACCACCAGCATCACGAGGAACAGGATCCAGGGGAGCGGACGGACCAGCTCTGGTTGGGGACGCTCGTCGGCGTCCACTGCAAGATATCACTTTGGTAAGTTGTAAGTGCCAGTATAATGAACAAGCAAATGGAAAAAATCTATTGACACGGTAGACAGCCGTTTAGCAGTGGACTGGTAATGGCCGATGGTTGCCGCGAGCTCCGCTAACACAAACTTTTATCAAAGAGGCAATAACGTAAGCGGAGTACCTAGACCAAAACTGTATTATACAAAAACGTACGTGGCGGAGGCACGGCCCAGCGTGCACACTTCTCGTAGACCCAGAGCGCGCGGTCCAGCTGGCGCAGCACCGCTTGCCCCAGCCGGTAGCTCGCCGCGAGCTCCGCCATGTTCTGCAGACCCTCCAGGGCTAGCGACACCAGCTCCATTGCTAACTACAAACATACAAGCTCATTTTAAAACATCGACAACTGAAAGCATCGATAATTTCGAAAACTTCCACGGGTTTGTCCTTAATCTAAGGAGCCATCCACCACAACATGCATACCGCCCACTAAGGAACATGCCTTCCCTGATGATTTGCCATAGGCTTGGATTGATGATCGCGGTTCTGTTTTGTAATAATTAATGCAGGACATTGGCGGAGATGTTAAAAATAATTGTAAAGTAGATCCTGCTCTTCCCTGGCTGGTTCACTGAGTCGATTCGTACCACATCCTACCTAAGGCTAAGTTGGAGGTGTTGATTTTTAAGCCGTAACCGCCACGGCAAAGGATATAATCATTCCTATAACAATTAAAAGGCTCCATTTTTTTAATGAAGCTAATAACATTCTCTAAAAACGATTCTCGTTCTATCGAAAAATTAAAAATCGGTTTGAAAGTTACAATGCCAGAGCTAGCTCTGGCACGCTTTAGATACGAGGGTTCAAAATATAAAAGGAGTGCATTTATCTTACTAGTGGGATGTCGTACCTAGAAGGAGAACGCTGCAAGAGATCTAGCCAAGGGATGAGTTCAGCAGCTTGCGAAACACTTTTTATTAAAACAATGATTTTGGGATTCCAAACGTCCTGCCAAGCGATCTGTGATACATCATAGCAATTTTATAATGATAATCGTAATATTATACTTACAAGGTTCTTCCAAGCTATTAGTGTAATGTACTTGTGATAAACTTTAGCGCTAAAAGCCTTCACTAATGATAAAAAACAAACTATGATGTGTGCCAAGAACTACGAAGATTACTATGATCAATGGAATGCAACATAAATGTATATTTTAAATACTAATATAAATTTAAGCAATGCGTATCAGGTTGCTATAGTGTTCAACAAAATTTGTTTGATTTATATTTGATTTCTGTACAAAGTATGATAAATTTAACGTTTTTTTTTTGATAAATTTTAAATTTTTGTTTTGCTACATTTTTTAAGACTTTTGTTTACATTTTTGGAAAATATCTAGTGCGTGACTACAGTGTATTTTTTATTAGGATCTTTACTCTGTTGAATACTCGTAAATAAATAAAATAATATGGGAGTGAAGGTGAGAATAACACGATAATGGAACCGGGATGTAGAATCGAGTTCAGACGGGCAATGTCCAACGTCGCGCGTCGGCGAGACAAATCACGCGCACTCTTACACATCTTACAGCTTTTTACACGAAGCGACTACAATCGTAGGAGACGGAATCCATTCCGATTATAAATTTGAAAAAAACTCTGTCAGATATGATACCTGTTCACGCTAGATGGCTGAATGTATCTTAAGGAGCATTTGGGAAGATGTTGA
Organism: Eupithecia vulgata; assembly: GCA_946478455.1. Lineage (NCBI taxonomy): Eukaryota > Metazoa > Arthropoda > Insecta > Lepidoptera > Geometridae > Eupithecia > Eupithecia vulgata. The sequence goes on from OX297875.1 coordinate 14,304,359, forward strand.
TTTTTAGCACAAAATCTCTTATTTTCCCAAATGCTCCACGAATATCAGTGCATTGAAGCTGATTTTATCATGTGTTCATAAAAAATGGTTTACTTTTTTTGCGTTAAATTACTTTTCCGCTAGTTTTATTAGTTGTAGAACGCAGAAAAAATTAAATATATCTAAAAATAATCGCGCTAAACCCGTGTCGAGCCCTAATGAGATTTGTCAGGGAGAGGCGGGATCCCGGGGACGGACGTAGGGTACTTTTGATCTCGGTAAAGTTCGTGCGAAGCCGCGAGCTGCAGCTAGTTTAATACAGTTTCAAAGTTGTAGTAAAATAAATGACATAAGCCTTAAGTGGTTACTTAACGGGTTTGCTTGTCAAACTAGGCCTAGATCTCAGTACACACGGGATCCCCGCGGTAAAAAACTCGATTTACATAAAATTCAATTATTTTTGGATCATTGAATGTGAAAACACGACTAAGAAAAAATCCTGCATAAGTTTTGTAGTTTTCTAGTAAATAATGCACTTGTTTTTTCGTCGCGCCGTGCCGTTCCAAAAACACGTATGCTCTGACCTGCTCATATGAACGCGAAATCCTATGACTATCCTTTTCACAAAATGGCGCGTATTGGGCCCTCTTAATAAATATTAAACCATCGGCTTAGAAGGAAGCAATTTAATGGTTCTTTACTAAAACGTTATCTGCTACTGGAGAACAAATAGGAACACTTAGTAAGCGAATGTTCGGTTGTGAAGAAGAATTCTGGCGAGGGCGTTATCTCGTCGGATAGTGTAAACGCACTCTAACTGTGCATGTTCCTTCTTATCTACTCGGATAGGTACTTATATTATTTAATTCATCCCAATAAACAATTTGCTTAAATGTAGCTTTTTGCTTTATAGTGCGTTACTCACACTGGGCAAATTTTCCACGAAAATTTAATAATGTTTGGGACATTATTAAATTTTTGTGGAAAATTTGTTTAAATGTGTTAATGATTCTAGTAGACACCGAAACCGTGTTAGGTCAAGATCTAACAGTTACGCCTATAGTTACGTAAATTAGAACTTGTTAAACTTGTAATTTTTTTTATGTTATGATTTCTTATCAACATTGCTGTTTTAATCACATCATACAAAAACTATGAAACCTTCAAAAAATTTTAAGGTAATGGTTGGTTACGTATTTAAATAATGGTTACCGCTTTCCAATCAGTTTTAGTCCACAACACTCAAATATTATTCACATAAATAAAACTGCAGTGTTATCTTTTAAATTTCACTGTAGCTAATGAGCTCGGGCCGGTGAATACATCATTTTGACTTCTTTATACCTTGCAGATAATACAGCCGAGGGCAGGGGTCGCTGCAATCTGCGCGATACGGCATACGGCCGACCACGACCACTCGGACAAACACGCAAACAATATTACTACATTTTAGTGCATTTGCTGCAACCTCTATGCTTTTTAAAACATTTGATGTTGGTTGGTCACGTAGTTTTAAGACTTGTTTCAAATTTAGGCATTAGTAAAGTAAGTCTTGTGTAAGGTCTTTTATTGTTTGTACTTTGTACCCTCAGCATTTTGGTGTCGTCTGTTAGCTACTATTTAAGATCAAGCAGCCTACCTTATGCTATAATTATAAGTTTGAATAACACATTTCTAAATGAGTTCTTTTTTTGGTAAATCGTAATATAAAAATTGTATTAAAATCGAATATATTGGTTTTATTATAAAGTTCCCAGTATTAAAAAAAAAAAAAAATTATGTGAACTCAGTTAACATTATCAGTATTTTGTAAAGGAGAAAGTTTATATTAAAGTGATTGTACGAACAAGGCCCATGGGACGGATCTGGAATAAAATTTTGACATATTACACTTAAGTCAAGAATTTAAGGCATTTTCGCGATTTTTATTTGATTTTGATAAACATGACCACAGTGACCTGCGCCTGCGGCACCTAACATGACCACAGTGACCTGCGCCTGCGGCACCTAACATGACCACAGTGACCTGCGCCTGCGGCACCTAACATGACCACAGTGACCTGCGCCTGCGGCACCTAACATGACCACAGTGACCTGCGCCTGCGGCACCTAACATGACCACAGTGACCTGCGCCTGCGGCACCTAACATGACCACAGTGACCTGCGCCTGCGGCACCTAACCTTCGACACCTATTTTAGTACATGACATGTAACCATTATAGCACAAGTAAAAGAAAAACGCTAAAAACAGAAAAATTGTGGTTCGTTCATAAAAATGTTTGTTTACTTACGATTACAAGTTTATACGTAACACTTGATGCGCGAGTCAACTCGCACTTGACGTTTTATTTTGCATAGCTTTCTTCCAATTGGGAGTCACTTAAAACACGCGCGCATTAGCGATATTTATCGCTTCTGGGCACATGCTAATTCTAATTCTAAGTGGGGGAACTGGGATCTGCACTGACATCTCGCATAGGAGTGTATTGTGCATTATCCCCTGCCTAACCAGGCCCTAACCAGCCCAGCTCCTTGAAGTACCGGAGCAGGACTTTTGAAGATTGACAGCTTCGTTTCAGCTTTCCTATGGGTGTGGACAGGTTTGATGTCTCTATGAGACTTTTCAATCCCGTTTTCTGTCTGGCCTCCTCTGTGGCCGCGCAGTGTACCACAACGTGTTCCACAGTTTCTTCTTCCAGGAGGCAGCCACGACACAGGCTGCTGTCTGTGGCTCCTGTCTTAAAGAGATGGTGGTTAAGCTCACAGTGGCCTGTGATGATACCCACCATTGTTCTTAAGTCCTCACGGCTCATCTTGAGCATCGTGTTTGTTTTTTCCTATCTTTGAAAGGAAATGTTGTTTTGGTGTGTTTGCAGTCTGTTCGACGTTCCCATAGGTTTTGGTGTTCCTTTTCTGAGTTAAGTTTTAGTCTGTTTTTGACTTCTGCTGTGGGCGGGTTTGAGAGACTGATGTCCTGTTTTGTAGGGATCAGTCTCGCTCCCTCCTTTGCTAGTCTGTCTGCATTTATGTTTCCTGGACAGGATCAACTCTCTGTCCACTGTATGCTGACTTTACCGTGTTCTGAGAGTTTTTGTAGAGCGTTGTGACATTCTACAATTGATTTTGATCTCGTTTCTGTCCTTTTGAGTGCATTTATTAGTGCAGCGCTATCAGTTTTAAAGACCAGCTGCATCTGGCAGGTTGGCTCTTTGATTGTTTTGTCCAGAAGCATATGATTTGCCGCCAGTTGGAGTCCCAAGGTTTCCGCCTGAAAGGCCGTGGTGGCTGAGTTTAGAGGTTGGGCTCTCGACAGTCCTATATCAGAACAAGAGTACATGCTGAGCGATGCCCCCTTTTTTGTCACTTATTTTTCTATGTTTATCTTTCTTTTCAATTTGTCTTATTGTGACAAAAATAAAACTTTTTTACTTTACTTCCCTATATCTAAAGTGGGTATCAAAACGTTTAAAAAAGTAAAACCTTCAGTGGTAAAACTAAGCCATATTTTTTTTTTAATATTTAGAGTTTTTCTGAAGGATAGGATTCGCAACGAATACATCCGACAGAGAACCAATGTTATCAACATAGCTCAAAGGATTAGCAAGCTGAAGTGGCAGTGGGCTGGCCATATTTCAAGAAGAACCGACAACCGCTGGGGTAAACGTGTTCTTGAGCGGAGACCGCGACTCGGAAAACGTAGTGTAGGACGCCCTCCGACCAGGTGGGATGACGATTTGCGAAAGACTGCTGGCAGATGCTGGATGCGGCAAGCTGAAGACAGGGCGCTATGGCGCTCATTAGGGGAGGCCTATGTCCAGCAGTGGACTGGTATAGGCTGATGATGAAAAGTGAGCCTAAAGCAAAAATCAAGCAAATTGTGTATTTTTAAACCCTTACATCTATGGTAACGAACTTAAATATTCTAATTAAAAAAATACGATAGGTAGGGGAAAAACCCATAGTAGTCGAGTAATCGAATAGAATTTTGAAAAATAAACTGGTTTCTTTACAAAAAATTATACAAAAATCGCTTAAAAAAACTGTTTTAATTGAAACGCTCTAAAGTATCAGCGACAACACCATATTATTTTTTACAAATTACATAGCCAGACTACTGTTTTATTAAGTAATTTTGTAGTTTTTCTATTTAATGCTTAAATTTTTAATCATTAGAAGAAAGAAGCAAAAACTTGATTTTTGCACTGACATTGCTTTACTCTGTCCCGCTCCTATGAAGGCATTAGGCCCGCTCTTAATCAAGACTTGCTAAAGCACTTCCCAGGCATTCTTTCACCTCACACATAACATGTAAGACTGTCTAGTGGTGTTGAATGAAGCTAATGACATGCAACCTACGTGCTGGCAGTTCATTGATAATTTCTTTATTCATTTCTTCATGCAAGCTATGATCCCTCATAGCTCGCAAGCAAGAATTTAGTCAATGACCATCCAGCATGCTCATTCAATAACAAACCCATATCAAGCCGAATGATCATCTAGGAAGCAAATAAAATAATGAACCTGAATAGGTACCTTGTGGATCAGCAAGTAAAGCACTTTGTATGGAATCTACCTACATTACCTGCGCCTACACAAATACATGGGTGCTTGCTAAAAAGTTCTCATGAAAGTTGCATTTACTTAGATTAAAGAAAGCTGGGTGGTTAGCTAGAGGAAGGTATGGAAGGTTTTTAAATTCAATTTATCTGATACGTAATGAATAATTTCGTGTAAATCTAGTAGGTACCTTAAGTGTGGCATTACTACTTTAGTCGAAGAAGGTACTAATCAAGTACCTACCTACCTACTTACCGCAATTAGGATTGCCGTATAATGATGATATAACAGTCAAAAAAGCACGTAAATTTATAAATTTTCAACTAAATTACCTACCGTAAATAAATTATGCACGTAACATAAGCAAGCGCGAGATTTACGGCAATCGGCCGGCCGCAAAACTTTTCTATGAAATTGAAAACAAAAACTTTTCTCCAAATCAAATCAACACAAACACTTCACTCATAAACTAAACTATTAAGAAGGTATGATCGATCACAGAATAATTATATCTCGATATGATTTAATCACGATTTAATACTTCACTCCATAGACATAGAATTTTTTCACTACTTCACTCACTCAGTTGCTTAGTATACTTATTAGTCTATGGTCTATGCTTCACCCTTCACTCCCATGGTTTTGACCATGTTCACTCCCTCCACCCCTTATCTAAAAACAAAAAAAAGACGAAGTCGAACGAACTGGACAAACAAAATGTCGTCGGCTCGCGGCTCGCAGAGTCGCAGCGCTGCCACACGTACGAGCCATGCGTTAGCATCCCTAGTACATCTGTGATGCGTTAGCATCCCTACTACATCTGTGATCTGTGCTGTAACACTTTCAAAAACGAGAATGAAAGTTCATTTTACATTATTTTCCGCATCGTTTGCATAATTTGGGACCGTGATTTTACCAGGGAAAACAATAATATCCTTAGAATAAGAATAAGAATAAGAATCTTTATTGTGAACTGTGTAACATAGTTGGTCTTATGAACTATTATACGTTCTTCAACAGTTTGTCCTTTCGGACATACAATAATTATTATAATCTAAGTAGGTACTTAAAAATTAAAGTAATTGCACTTTTTAATCACATAACAATAGGAATCCTGTTTATTAATAATATTACCTTTTATAATTATTATCTAAATTTTGGAGGGGTTATGTCAAAGTATTCTTTAATGTTATAATTAATGGGTTTTTGATATTAGATATTTCGCACCATGCCTTTGGAAAACCGAAAGTGACGTGAAGTGTAAATGCCTTATTACCACTAAAAACTAACAGTTCATAGCAATCACGGAACATAAATTTTTTCTGTTCCGTGATAGCAATGAAGAGATTTTTTCAAAAGATGAGATTTGTTGGTGCCAGGTCCAAGCTGCCTTTAATTGATGTATTTATTAGAACTAGAACGCTGAATGCAGTTGAGCGTCTATATACAAATTTGGATAAATAATATGGTGAGAAGATTTAAAAATGCTTGTATATTTTCTATTTTTAATTTCACTGTATGAAAATTAAAAAAAACGTGTCAAATAAATTATAATCTGCACTAAATTGTATCTAGAATTTTAATTACGTATCCTAAATCCTTTCCTAAGTATTGGGTGTTGTTTTTTAATTTTACTGTATGACTATCTGTCAGGTGAATGGCGAATGTTTAACAAATGTTGATTATTCACCATTCGTCTGATAAATAGTCGCAGAGAAATTAAAAAAGCACCTTTCAAAATATTGAATTGAGCGCCTATTTAATTTGAAGCTTCCGCCAAACGCCAGTTACCGTGGGCATAAGGTAGGGGCGCTAGAGTGCTCTAGTGTTGGCATTTTCACTTATTTTATGGAGTCTTACTTCTTTCCGTTAGGATATGTGAGGGCTAAGGCGCGGTGTGACGGGGTGTTAGATCCCGCCCACTTTTTTGTTTTCTATCTACCGGTCAATAGCAAAACTGCTTCGTTCTGTATCGATGTTACTAAGTAGTTTAACTACCTCACACTAGATGTCACTAAGTGTAGGATATCATTATTTCCGCTAGGAGTATAGTTTTCTATGTAGGATACAACAGGGACGTACTCAGAATTTTCGTACCATTACCTAATTTACCTATATATAGATAAATAAATAAATAAAATAAATAAATAATGCTGGACAATTCACACAGCATTACCTAGCCCCAAGCTAAGCAGAGCTTGTTATGGGTACTAGATAACTGATATATGTACATAATACAATACATAGATTCACTACAATACATAGATATCACACTTCATAAAATTACATTTCAAAACTTTTCCTTTTTTATATCTCTGCCATTCAACATAGAAATAGAAATTTAAATTGAAATATTATTTACCACTCTGAAACAAATCATAAAAAAAAACCTGTATTATTGCTAGTTAAACAATAGAACTATGTAGTAAGTAAAACTTGTAGTAATCTGTGGATAATGCTGTTGGTTGTACATTTAGGATCACATTGATTAAGAATATTATTTAATAAGTCTGTATTGTACAATTGTTTATTGTCCTCAATAAAGAAAAATAAAAAATAGAAAAATAAATAGATAGATATTTTTTATTATACATAGAAAAACGACCAGAACACCCTGAACAAATGTCTGCAGATCGTACACACATTTGTTCTGAGGCGGGAATCGAACCCGCAACCTCCTTCGTCGCAGGCGGACCTTTGCCCACCGCGCTACAGAGGTCGTCACGGACAACGTCGACGGAATTATTCTTTGGGGAAATAGTAACTAACAAACTATTTGTCTTACAAAAACGCTGTTTTAGAATAATACATAATTTTGATCAAATGTCTAGCTGTAAACCATATTTTATAAAAGAACGAATCCTAACCTTAACTTGCATTTATATATTAGAAATTTGTTTATTTGTCAAAAAGAACATTAATTTTTTCAAGCCGCACAGCCGACCTCAATATTTAAGATCCCAAAATCGTTTAGATGTACCGTTTTCGAAGCTACAACTCTTCCACTCTGGTCCACATGCCATGTGCATTAAAATCTATAATAAAATCCCCCAAGATATAAAGAATGCAAGCAAATTAATAAAATTTAAGATACTTTTAAAGAATTATATAATTGAAAACTGTTTTTATACCTTACAAGAATTTTTGGAGCTGTAGGTGCATACTCAATATGTTATTTTCTTTTTTACCTATACTTATTCTTTTATTTTTGTCAAACTCTAAAAATTCTTATTAGCTTTTTCTTTTGTATAGATTTGTTTTTATTTTGTACCGTGTTAGATATAAGTTTTGAATAAGTACTTTTGTCTCGTACTTACCTCTACTTTTGTAAGTACCTATTGTTATTGAAGTGCCCTAGCCGGGTCCATGTTTGGAACTGTTTTCTATTACAAGACCTACAAACAACATGGTATCAATAAAAAATTTGAATTGAAAAATTTGAATTGAATTGAATTGAATCACCCACCCATTATTATGGAGACACGAATTCCCGACACAAAATCAACTTAGCTAATTAGCTGTTAAAACAATGCGTTAAATTTTGTCTATTGGCCTAATTAGTTCCTAGTTTTAATGCCAAGTCTTACCATTATTTTTTATTTCATGGCTGCGGGTAGGGAAAGAGATTGCACGACAACTTGGCATAAGTTACAGTAGGTAAGTGAACGTTTTAAATTTACATATTTTTTTGTTCGAACAGTTCAATGACAAAAAATTAATGAGTAATACCTATATATATTTATAAGTACCTAAGTAGGTAATTTTTTTTTCGGTGAGAACAGTGCGGCTATGGGTGAAACGGTATCAGTCTACTGGGTGATGTGAAACCTAATAAACCCGGCCGCATCTCAAACCTCACAAAGCCACTCAGATATTGTGAATCATCATGCAATGGCACCATTTGCATTAACTGCCGCCACTGCTCAGCAGTAGGTAGGTACGGCATATCTCTGTCAACTGTGAGGAGACAAAATTGAGCTCACAGACGGTTATCAGACGGTCAGAAAATACTTTGGAGGAAACCAAATGAGCGACGTGTCCGTGATGGTAGCGTACACATAACCGAATTCACGTTTGTTGTTATGCCTAATAAATAGCGTATAAATAGAGTATAATCAGTGCAAAAGTAAAATAAATAGCGCCTCCTTGGTTTAAGAAATAATTACCATTGTTTGTGGGTACGCCAGCATAACGATCAAGCTAGCGTACCTACACACGAACGTTCTCAAAAACGGCTTATACTATAGCAACAAAATGTATACACAATAATAGAGTATAAATAGCATCTTAGCTATGCAAAATTTCATAATTATTGCTCTCATAGGAACAGAGATATGGAACAAGAGTATAAAATAACACCTGAGTTGGCGTTATGCTAGCGTACCCATTAAAAACCGAAATAGTTCCTATAGAAAACGAGGTTTTCTTAATGTAAATGCTATATGTATAAAATAGTGCGTGAAGTACTTCCTCTCCCAGTAGTCATACTCTATGCATATTCGTAATCAAACACTAAAACGTTGATGTAAACTCAGCATATGCTAGTGTGTTTCGTAATACGCTTGGTACAACTAAAGACGCTGATTTGAATTTTAATAGGTATCGAAAATTCCGAAATTCAACATCAAGAAAAAACTATACCGCAAAAGAAACCGATCCCTGAACGTTGCTAAATTGTACCTAGGTAGGTACTTCAAAACTTTGAAAGAAATCATTATTCCGGAAAAAAATCCCAGTTAGGTACTTAGATTACTCAACTGATAACAGAGTTATAATATTTGCGATTCAAAATATAAGGTTTCTTCTCATGAACACAAGCTAAGAGGTTTTATGTGTTGTGAGCCACTGCATAGCAATTAGCAATGCAATACAAAAGCATATAAATACGTAGGTACTTCTCTGAAACTGATCCATTTGCCGTATAACCTGCTTTGTAGGTATAAAGCCACCAATCTAATTTTACCATCTGAAAATAATTTCAATTAAAAAGTCATTGTACAAAACTCAATGTTATTTATGTGCAAATTTTAAGGTACAACAAGACATGTAGAAAAACTAGATATATTGTCAATATGTTCTACATCACCACAGACATTGTACTAGTGTGCAATGTGCATAGCACTACCCCTTCCTATAGTAATAAATAAGCGGGTAACAGGGCTTCGCTTCTAGAAATAACATTTTTAATCATCATCAGCTTATATAAGTCCAGTGCTGGACATAGGCCTCCCTTGATGAACGCCATAGCGCCCTAGCCGCCTAGCGGGCCTAATGCAAAAAATTGTGAAAAGGATAGGCATAGAATTTCGCGTTCATAGGAGCGGGACAGAGTAAAGCAATGTCAGTGCAAATATCAAGTTTTTGCTTCTTTTCTATTAATGGTTCAAGATTTAAGCATTAAATAGAAAAACTACACGATTACTTAAATAAAACAGTAGTCTGGCTATGTAATTCGTAAAAAATAATATGGTGTTGTCGCTGATACTTTAGAGCATTTCAATTAAAACAGTTTTTTTAAAGCGATTTTTGTATAATTTTTTGTAAAGATACCAGTTTATTTTTCAAAATTCTATTCGATTACTCGACTTCTATGGGTTTTCCCCCTACCTAACGTATTTTTTTAATTAGAATATTTAAGTTCGTTACCAGAGATGTAAGGGTTTAAAAATACACAATTTGCTTGATTTTTGCATTAGGCGCACTCTTAAGTTTGACGCATCCTGCATCTGCCTGCAATCTTTCGCAGGTCGTCATCTCACCTGGCCGGAGGGCGTCCTACCCTACGTTTACCGAGTCGTGGTCACCACTCAACAACACAACGGTTGTCGGTTCTTCGCGAAATATTGCCTGCCCACTGTCAGCTTGCTAATTCTTAGAGCTATGTCGAAAACTTTGGTTCTCTGTCGGATTTATTCGTTAAGAATCTACGAAGCTCCTTCCATAGCTCGCTGAGCGACCTTGAACTGGTGGACCAGCCCTACCGTGAGTGTCCACGTCTCAGCTCCGTAGGTCACGACGTTTAGGACCCGCTGATTGAAAACTTCGTTTTCAAGCACAAGTACGCCGTCTTCTCGTCACCCATATGCGGTATGGATGACGTGAAGACGGCGCACTTTTCCAAACGCTACCCAGCCTAGCTGGAACCTCCTCTTGGCTTCCTTCTCGAAATAGTTTTTATCAATTTTATCTAACTGCAGAATCTGCCCGAGGTAAGTGTATTCGAAAACGATTTCGAGAAGGTGTACGACGACTGGTAATGGATCAATGTGGCCATTGATCATAACTTTGGTTTTATCCAAATCTATGCCAAGACCGTCGCGGGGCTGAAGTTAGGCCGTCCAGCATCTGGTTCAGCTTCTCTAGCAACTCCCCCATTAAAACTATGTCATCCGCGAATCGCAGGTGTGAAATGTAATCGCCGTTTATGTTGATGCCCTTAGTACCTTTCCAGTCCAGCGTCTTATACACATCTTCCAACGCGTTCGTGAACAGTCTCACACCTCTGCGCAGTTGGATGGGTTTAGACTGCTGGCCCACCATGAGTGTCCAACACTCATGGTGGCGGCATCATAAAGACATCTCAGCACCTCGTTATAACCATAGTCTCTAAGAAATTAAATAAGTTTTCAGAAATTTTCGATTTCGGCAGGACTCGAACCTGTTTCTTAGAGAAAACCCAGACGGCTTACGCACTATAATTCAAAAACCTTCCAAGAGAACTTAACGTTTTATCTCCATTCTTTAAAAAGAGTACCACCAAACTCCCGCTCCATGACTTAGGAGTTCTCCCAACTGTGAAGGACGAGGCTTTTAGCTTTCAAAAGCTCTGATGTTATTCCATTTTCACCGGGAGCTTTTCCATTCAAGTTCGTAGGTGTTGTGGCGTGTCAGGGTGGCTCTGGACTCGTGGTCGTCTCATTGGGCATTAGGGACATGTGCGTGGCAGTGTATAAACGGCCATAGAAATCCCCGATCTCGGCCGAGTCGACAATACGGTCATCCCATCGTGCGTTTTAAGCTTCGTCAGATGGCTCCTGCCAAGCTGCTGAGTGAATACTTTGGTCCCTCGGTTTCGCTCTATCGCCCCTTTAATGATCGTGTGTTGGAGCTCCGAAAGTCGCGCTGTACCATACCGTGCCGCAATTTGCTTGTTCAGGTGACGATGTCTCAGACGAAGTCGCTTGGGTGGTTTCCCGTCTTCTTGTCATCAACTCGAGAGTCTCGCCCGAAAGTTTGGATTTCTTGCCAGTACGATTTTTACAAATTTTAATGCCCTCGTCAAATTAATGCCAGGGATTGTTTGTGTAGACCGGTGATTCCTAGCAACCCTTGCCCCGCCGTTACCATGGCATGCTACCATGGCCAGGAACAGCGAGGCGGCCGGGAACTGGCTACCATTTATTGTTTTGTCGTACCATTGTGTTCGTGTTGTGTTGTGTTGTGGTTTGTGTCCCTTAGTCACCTCTAAACCCACGGGAATGCGGTGAATGGGGTGGTAGAATTCTAGGCCGGCACCACACGGTCGCTTGTAGTTTATATTCAAGTGTAACTGTTGGTTATCCCAAAGAGAAAAAATTAAATAAATTTAATAATACAATTAACAAGCAAGAGGCGGGTTCCGTAATTTGAAGTTTTAGGTGATGACTGAGTCACGGTCCAGTCAACATTGGAACAGACCGAGGCAAAAAAAAATTAAAATAACTGGAAATACAATGATTTCTTACGAATAGGTAAATAACGTTGACTTGAAAAACAAGTCTTCTTGTTCTTATAAGAACGGCGAATGTTTCTCTAAACGTTTTATCGTTTCGTGTCAGTCTGGCGAGTGGTGGCATCAGAGAACTAGTATATCAGTTAGTACAGGGGCGGCGCATGGCTTGTGGAAGGTAGCGACAGTTACTGCATAACTGTATTATGAAGATGTTAACCCTTTTAAGTTTAGTTTTAGTTATTTCCCCCTGTGCTGCGGTCATTTATAATTTAAACGGTAAGATTTTGTTTACGATTCTTTTACATTTTTTTTATAAATTTTATATTTGATTAAATCAATTGTTCAGTCATTAGCTTCAGCAGTGTGTTATGTAGATATGTAACTGACCTTGCTAATTAAAAAAAAAGATTTGGTTGTTTGAATTAAATAGGCTCCGATTTGAAAAATTCTTTCACCATTAGAATCCTACATTATCCCCGATGAACATAGGCGTTAGAATATACCCGTGTGACGCCGGGGCGGGACGCTAGTTATTAAATAAACATTTTTTTTTGTAATGGTCACAACATTACTATAGATAGGTATCTAGGTACTAATTAAGGATATTTTATTAGACAGGTAGGTATAAACCATTTACCTAAAGGTATAGGCACTTATACACCCACTGATTAGAAAAAATACGTTTCCCTTGCATGCATCAGAGTCGGAGTACAATCGTATGCCTGCGCTTTTTGGCCTAGACGAGTACGAAGCTTGTTTGGAAGGACAGCGCGGCCCCTACTGCCTCGCGACACTAACTCTCTTCGACGACAAGCCCAATCAGGTCATCGAACTCTTGCGCGTAAGTTAAACCATACCTACTTATAGATGATAAAGGGGTCACTATAATGCACGACAATTTATTGGACGGCCGAATAATGTACACCTTGATAATCCGTGTAAAAACCTATTAAAATTGGAAGCTATGACACGGATTATCAAGGTGTACATTATTCGACCGTCCAATAAAATGTCGTGCATTATAGTGACCCATCATAACCACACGGAATCTAAACCTGGCTGTTGCTCTATGCACTGTTTAAGTTCTAATAAAATACCATCTTAAATTAAGTGAGTCTACAGTGTAATTCGGTCTCCCGTGGTAAAGGTTCTGAACTAGTGTTTATGTACAGTTTTATTGGTAAATAAATGAATTTTGTATATTTTGTCGTGCCGTGTGGTGCTGGCTTAGAACTTGCACCACCCCAACTCTTCCCGTGGGTGTCGTAAGAGGCGACTAAGGGACATACACCGGGGGGCGGGCAGCAGCGCCTCTTGCAGAATAGATCTACCACTGAACTGCGATCCCCAACCCGAATGCCCTGCGTGGGGATTATAGGCATTACCCCCATGGCATAAAAAAATCAGACGAGGCCTGCGTCCAGCAGTGGACCATTATAGGCTGTTGAGGCTGAGGAGGCTGTATCTTTTATAATGAAATAAAATAAAAATAAAACATTATATAGCTTATTATTATAGCTTGCGTTTTAAACCCCATTATTTATTATTATATTACTATTCAAGGAAATGGTCAAAAATGGTCGACACGTGTAACGGATTATAAATATTCATAATTCATGATTCAATATCGTTCGTTCGTTATTTCTTAAAGATTACAAAATAAGGACTTAGACAAACAATTTTATTGTAAAACATAAAACTTGTTAAATTACTTATGCATAGGTAGGTACATATGTACATATGCGCCCTTAACTGGATTCTATTCTATAGGATTATTCTGAATTCCACGTGAAACACTACAACCACAGTCGTCTAGACAGAGGCGTTTGCGTACAGCATACTTGCGGGAACTATCCTGATGCAACAAAAACAGGAGAGGTCCAAAGGCGCGCCCTTGCGGAATGCCTCAACGAGTCCATTTGGCGGGAGTACGGGGTGCAGGCGAACGTGTCAGTGCTCCATTGTGACAGCGGCAGTGACCAGACTGACGATGTAACTGCTCTGGATTGGATTGTCTTGGCTGTCTTCATCACCATCGTCGCGGTGAATGTAGCCGCGACCTGCTATGATATTATTATGAGTCGTAACCATAACAGAAATGATGTTGGTAAGTTCGTTTGGATTGATATGCCTCTAATCAATCAGAGTGGGTACCTATTATTAAATTTCTTAGGTACCTACCCGATGTTCGATAAGTTTGTACATTTGGTTTTACTTAAGTTATTCTCTTTACTTTTTCAGGCAATCAAAATTTTCTCAGTTTTTCAATAATAAAAAATTACGAATGGCTCACCGATACGCACCGAAAAACGGAAGATTTTCAGTTTATTTATTTCATTAGGTAAGGTAAGATGAACTCGTGAAGTAAAGTAAGACAAGTTTGTAGTTATTTACATGGCATTGCATCCAAGCATTGGCCCGCTTACATTACTAAATATTTCTAACGTTCTAGGGTGGTGCTGAACTTTTTTATGATCCTAGCGCATGTTATGCTGGTGATATCTGCTGGACCGACGCTCAATCCTCATGACTTTGAAAAGGTAAGTATTCAATTGTATTCCTAGGTACATATTATAATAACGGTACGAAGACAGATTCCACTATAGGCTTTGCCCTCTTTTTACTCATCCTTAAGATGGTCTAAGCAATTTTCACAATCAGTTGTCACAAAAAATGTAGATGCAGGCACTTGAAACAGATTAGATGGCTCGTTAGTATTTATTACATCTGTGATCCCGATAAACAAGGGTTCCGGGTTTAAAACTATCTCCAAATCCACTTTCATTATTCATGAATTTGAAGTAGGTTTATAGTTTTTTAAAACCATAAACCTCTTTCTTTATATTATATGATAATTATATTTCATTTTCCCCTACCCTTTCAAACGTCTTATTCTATCCAGATAAACATAAAACAATACAATACACTTTATTGTTCTCCAAGAAAACATAGAAAATAATACAAAAAAATATATAAAATGGTGTTGCACAATGGGCGGCCTTATCGCTAACAGCGATCTCTTCCAGACAACCTTGGGATGGACACGAAGCAGTTGTACACGTATAGACGGTGGCGTATTAATGAAATATACAATACATACACACTATACCTAATATTATGATACACATACATATATATGTATATATAAATATATAAAATACATATTAATACATACCTACTTTATAAAACTAATGCAAAATAAAAGAACTAGCAATTTATGACTGAAGAAAGATAGTGTTCATAGACCATATCTTAAATACAGGAAGAGATTATGCGTGTCTTACTCGTATAGTAATAGGTATTAGAGCATTCCACAGCTTTGTGGCACGCACGGTGAAGGAAGAGCCATGGGGGGGAGCGGTTTGTCAGTTGGAGGGTGTCGGTGGAACGAAGTGAACGGGAATGGGTTTGGTGGACGTACTCAAATCGTTCCTTAAGGTAAAGCGGAGTGTTAGGGATGATTTATTTTGATTTGATTTGAAAGGATGGAGTATGAGAGGGAAAGAAAGTGTGCGTCCCGGCGAAGGCGGATCGGCAACCATTTAAGCTTATTACGGTACTCAGTAATGTGGTCATACTTACGCAGAGCGAAGATGAAGCGAATGCAGAAGTTTTGAAGCCGCTCAAGCTTGTCAAGAGCTGCAGTTGGGTAAGATCGGGATAGCTGGCGTCGGCGTAGTCGAGGATAGGAAGCAGGAGTGACTGGGCGAGCGCAATTTAAGTAGCAAGAAGTTACGTAGCCGCTTAAGGGAAGCAGCCGATGCAAAAATCTTACGGCTTACCTCTGCCAATTGTGTTTCCCAAGAAAACTGTCTGTCCATAAAAATGCCTAGGTTTTTTATGCTCTTACTTATTTCGATTGGTGTGTTACCAAAAAGAACTTGTGGAAGGGTGAGCCAATCTACCCTTGCTATCATTCTCGAGCTACCAATTATAATGACCTGGGTTTTAGAGGGGTTTACCTTCAACCCATGCGAAGTACTCCACTCGAGGATAGTTTTCAGGTCGGACTTGGTCCTATCGAGGACTTCCCATAACTGTTCTAGAGGAGCCTGAGTATAAATTTGTAAGTCATCTGCGTAAAGGTGGTAGAAAGAAAATAACTGTTTGGAGATAGAATATATAAATATAGAAAAAAAACAATATTTTATTATAGAACTTTGTAGCCTCCGCTACGATGCTACGCCGGATGTGCGTAGCTTACGTGTATACCTTGGTGATGTACTAGGCCGGTATACTCAAAATTAAAAAATCACCATGTTGCTCCAAGCTTGACATCGGGTTAATTTGTCTAAGCTCCAAGCCGATTGATTTCAGATCAATATATTAGGTCCTTACATATGAAATTGGCGTTTTTCGTACTGGCCACTTTAATCACAAATTTCTCCTCTTTGGTAAGGAATTCCAAATTCAAATTTGTACAGCTATAGACTCATGTATTTGTGCTTCGATGATCGTCATTCATTTGTTTTTTTTCTTCTGTTTTTTTCTGTTTGCGTCACTCATTTTACAAAATGGAAAACTTAAAATATCGCATTATTTACGAGTACGAGTTCCGCCGTGGCACTAGTGCTGCGGAAACAACTCGAAGGGTGAATGATGTGTATGGCGGTCGTGTTGCAAAAGAAAACACAGTTCGTTTTTGGTTCCAACGTTTTCGTTCTGGAAATTTCGACTTGCAGAACAAGCCCCGTGGACGGCCTGAGACTCAAGTTGATAATGAAGAGTTGAAGGCTATTGTGGAAGCGGATCCATCGCAAACCACGTCCGAGTTAGCTGCAGGCTGCGGTGTTAGTGATAAAACTGTTTTAATTCACTTGAAGCAAATTGGGAAGATTAAAAAGCTTGAAAGGTGGGTACCTCACGAATTGACTGAAGCAAACCGGCAAACGCAGACGGCTACTAAATTAGAAGAGCTTCAATTGGAAAGTCTAAGACATCCTCCGTACTCCCCGGACCTTGCTCCAACAGATTACCATTTTTTTCGAAATTTGGATAACTTCTTGCAAGGGAAAAAATTCAACTCCGATGGGGCAGTCCAAATCGCCTTCAAAGATTTTATTGATTCCCGTCCGACTGGTTTTTTTAGTAAAGGGATCAATGAACTACCTATAAGATGGCAAAAGTGCATAGAAAATAATGGTTCATACTTTGATTAATTAAATATATTATATTAAAAAATATTCGACTTTTTGTTCCTCCCATACAAAACGCCAATTTCATATGTAAGGACCTAAATATTTGTACGGAAAGAAACATCAGTGTAAAATAAATCGTGTGTCGCTAAGTCACAAGTGTTAAAAAAAAAGTTTGAAATATTTGACATAAAAAAATGACCAAGTTAATGTTGACCAAGACGTCTCTGTCTTGTTTTTTGCGAATTTATTCCTCTTCAGGCCATTAACAAAGAAACGGACCAGTAGTTTTCAAGATATTTAGAAAAATAAAAAACTTTCAAGTGATTGCAAGGAAAGTGTCGATAATTATGACATAAAACTTGGCAGATTAATAACTAGCATTATTATATTACCAATACGTAGGATGTATTCATTGGCTGATAACGTCAGGGGCATATTTTGTTCCCTTACACGGGTATAGTCGTTACTCTGTCTCCTTCTATAATTTTTACCATCGATGATTTTTATCATAGGGAAAACGGCAAACTCACAATGGTGGAATCTCTCTACTCTACCCACTAGATCCAAAGATTTTATTTGATTACGAGACATTGTCCTGGTAGCTGCTCGCCTCTGTAAAAGATTTGACAACAAACTTCTAAATTTCAATTCATTCTTTTTGAATTTCCAGTCCTACGAGCATTTGTTCTACAGAATCATGTTTAATGGAATGATAGTCGTGCAAGTATACTTCATGCTGTCGGGGTTGCTGCTCTCACACAACGTTCTGATTTACTCAGAGAAGATGACAGTCAGGTGGTTCCACGTCCCCAAGGTTATGTTCTTGAGGTATTGTAGGTGAGTGATCTCTTTTTGAATTGACTTGGTGCTGTTTTTTTTTGGTTTACTATACAGTCGTAAACTCAATTATAGGTATGTGGGTGAGAGAGTATAGGTAGGGGGATAATGTGTTTATAGCCGATTTCGTACATAACCAGGTACCTATCTATGTTCGAAATCGCAGGTCCCGAAGACAAGTCTTTTATTCTTAGCGTGCTGATGCAAGTATGTGATACTGATGACATGCGGATCCAAGGCGAGGTCACTGACCTTAAAACTTACGAATAAACTCAAATTCATGACTTGACTTAAATTCCGACGACAATCGCGGGGAATCGGTGAAGCCCTCTTAGGCCTATGTTCGGCAGCGGGCGAGTGTGGGCAGGTAGTTACCTACGGGTTCGTAGATACATATTCATGGTGCAGGTTGACTCCTTCCCTGAGCGTGGTGCTCGCGTTCTGCGCCACCTGGCTGCGCTGGTCGGGCTCCGGCCCGCTGTGGGGACTGCGGGCCTCGCGCTCCGTGGTCGCCGACTGCCGCAAGTACTGGTGGGCCCATCTGCTGTACATCAACAACTACGTGCCGGAAGACAAGTTCTGCCTCTTTCAGACTTGGTAAGTCCTCTTTATATGTAATTGTATACATAAATTACCGGTAGGTAGTTCACCTCTGGGAGGCTGCGCCCCGAAAATGTGTGTGAAACGTCGGCCTTGAAGCCATCTGCAGCCGGCGGAGTTTTCTGTTTATAGCATGCGGTTTGGTTAGTCAGCGGTGTTGGTAAACCAATGGGAATTTGAAAGTCCCAGTTTAAATTTTTGAAAATAGAATTCCAAACCACCACTAAAAAGACTGGTCGAAATGGACGCCATATTGCTATGTGGTAGGTATGACGTATAAAATAGCTACTATTTCATGAGGTAAAAAACAGATAACAAAAACTAAATATGTGTGAATTGTATTTTATTTTTTTAATTACTAGTGGTCCGCTTCGGCTTTGCACGGGTATATTCTATAGCCTAGGTTCATCAGGGATAATGTAGGATTCTAATGGTGAAAGTATTTTTCAAATCGGTCCAGTAGTTTTCGAGCTTATTTAATTCAAAGAAAAAATAAACAAGCTAATACTAACTTTTAACTAACTTCCTCTTTATAATATATGTACATATATTAGCACTAAAGTGACTAACATTTTGCAATTGCTTTTTGCCCATAAACTGTCTCAATAATGTATTTTTATATTTTTACTCATAAAGAGAAGACTTGAAGTTTTGCTGGAATCTAGGGTTTGTGACGAATCTATGAAGAGAACATTGGTTAACTTTATCGAAATTCTAAAAAAAATGCGGTCATTGGTTAACAGTCGTTATCGAAGTCTGTGTTCCTGGAAGACTAATTTAGGCAAATAATATGGAGTGTTCGTAAGTCTCTGTACGTTCGTGCAGGCACGTGGCGGCGGACTATCAGCTGCACGTGGTGGGCTTGCTGGTGTGCCTGTGCGTGGGCGCGCGCTGGCGGCGGCGCGCGTTGGCTGCTCTGCTGGCGGCGGGCACGCTGCTGCCGGCGCTGCATGTCTGCTGGCAGGACCTGGACGGACTCGTGCTCATGTACCCGGAGTAAGCCCATGCTACATAATATGAGTCGTTCACGAACTTTGCTGACACTCAGCTTCCAACTTGTCATAATCATAACTTTATCTTTCAATAATATATCCTATTCACACTAAATTCTGCTTTTTCCATTTTAACTTAGAAAATATATCTTTCGGATTCTGTAAAGAATGATTTTGTCAAATCATTTATTTATTGATAATCAATATAGCGTACATGTCAATATAATTAATTAATTTGGTTTGTCTCCTAGATTCTACCGCAGCTTGGAGAACCGCACGTACCGCGCAGCTCACATCCTGGGCCACTGCAACATGCAGTGCTTCGTGATCGGCATGGCGCTGGGCCTTCTTGTTTACGACTGTCAGAAGAAAGGCATCGACTTTTCAAAAAATAAAGTAAGAGTACCAGACTATTCGTCATCATCATGACCATCGTCTGACAGCATCCAGGTCCATCTCGTTATATAGGGGACCCATCTAGTAGGTCGTCTGCCAGCACATCGACTGCTTATACCCGAGAGTCCATCAATCCATTCCCTTCTGTTGCTGGAGTGAAACTTTTACAGAATACGTACATATTGGCCAAGATTCAGCCCTAAAATCTTGAATGCGAAAACCACAAAACAGAGGAGGCTTCCAGCTGTGGGCGATCCCGAGCTGAAATGATGTGCGTTGTGTGTTTCTAGTACTGGACCGTGTACCTGTGGCTGTCCCCGGTGCTGGCGGTGGCGTCCTTTTGCAGCGGGCAGGGGTTCTATGCGGAGGCTGCGCGCGCGCCGCTCTGGGCCCGCGCGCTGTTCGCCTCTTCTCATCGCCTGCTGCTGGCCGCCATCTGCGCACCCGCCTTCTTTGCCATGATGCTGAAAGCTCCGTGTAAGGCACTTATGTCGATTCCATTTCAAATGATATTACAATTAAGCCTGGGCAACACAACACTTTCTCACTTTGTGAATACCATGTGAATACTGATTATTGATCGTTTATATTTATCGCGTACCTTTTGTTTTATTTTCCCCAAACGTTTGTATCGCGTTACAGCGATCGTGGTCACGGGGCGCCTGGATGTACTCGGAGTTACAGCCGAGAATTGAGTGCAATTTTCACGACATTAATTTGTCTTCAGTTGTTGTAGATGCTTACAAATCCCAAAAGTTTAAAAAGTTTTTTTGCGAAGGTGAGAAGAAGAAAGGGAGAAAGTGTTGATTGGTTTGTCAAGTTAAATGTGTGTGTCTGTGTTCCATCCAGCATCACTACGCTTGTTGGCGGAGTGGCGCGGCTGGACGGTTCCGAGCCGGCTCTCCTACAGCGTGTACTTGGTTCACATGCCCCTGGTACACATCGTCTTGGCCACCCAGCACCGTCTCGTTACCGTCTCCACATACAACTTGGTAAGTACACTCTGTATAAGAGGTCCGAAGACGGCTGTGGTTGTTTAAGGCAAGTTCAATTACTCTGTCTACACTTTCCGATATCGACACACACCATTATAAGGTTCCAAAAACCCTTAAGTTCTATGGAAGAAGCTGGGCATGTTACGGCCTGGTTTATCTATCTTTACATTATATTGCTCAACTTATATAAGAATCTTTGTTCTGACTCATAGACAACCCACAGCTCAAATAACTGGTTGTAGAGACAAGAAACTTCCAGAGTATGTATGGGTCTTAGTACGAAAGTGAGCGCTATGAATAAGTAAATATTGAAAATTCACGCCCTAGGGCTTCAGAGAGAAGTCAATAGCAACTTTGCTACTGACCGTTTTTTATTATCCACTCGGAACATAGTTATGTACAACAAAAATTTTTGGATGAAGGGAGAAGAAGTACCGAAGTAACCTTTATTTATTACTTTTACCTAATCCGTGGCAATAGGTATAAATATTATTAAGGTGATGTAATGGTTGGTAGGTTTAATGAAGGAGAAAGAGCAGAAGAACAGAAACCGAGAGCTGAAACCTTTGTCTATAATCGTGAATTATAAATGAAAAGTTTGTATTTTGATCAGGTGATCGATGCCAATATCTCATCCTCATTTCACCTCAATCACCTGAACTTAATTTTCTTTGATAGCTCGCCCATCAAGTGGGTATAGTGTTCGTGAGCTACATTGTAGCTGTGCCTTTGTTCCTGATGGTAGAAGCGCCAGTGAACAGACTTGTCAAGAATCTCCGGGGCCCACGTAAACTAACAAACGTAGATAACGGCAAGAGCAAGGTCTTGTAGAAAGAACGTCTCAGAAACTTGAAGCAAGCGAAACAAAACAACATTATGAATTGATGACTGAAAAACATCATGATTATCATATATTTACAAGGAACGTTTTATTAAATTTAATTATGATGGCCATCGATTAAATGAATACCACATTTTTTTTGTTCTATTTATTATTCTTTTGCCCTTAGAACAAAATATACCCTTCACCTTACCAAATCATATCTGGAACGTAGACAAATTGATTTTACAAACTGATTACCTACGAGTCTAATCAGTGAGGACTCCCCATTTAGTGAAATCTTTAACCACTCCCCGGAGCCTCTCAGGGTAGACCCGGGAGCCGGCGTTGTGGATGCGCATCCTGTCCATTTCCATCTCGCTGGTGATCTCCGGGGCCTGTTCCACCTCCACACAGATGAAAGGAAGCCCGAAAACGGCCATCACTAGACCGAAAGACAGTTTCTGAAAATATTTATTTATTTGAACCACGTACAGAATATACATCTAATTGAAAATATGTAATGTATACATAGGTTAAGAGCGCTTTTACTAAACTAATTTCAGGCGGTTACATAGAACAAACAATAATAAAACCCAGTAGTTGACGAGGCAGTAACTACAATATAAAATAAATTATATCACTAAAATTATTTATTTGAATTTTAATTAATCATTATAATATTTAAAAGACAAAATATTTAGTCAGTGAGTGTGATATTCAAGGCCGAGCTATCAAAGACAAAATTATACTATTTATGTAATTTAAAAAATATGTGTTTATCATAGTCTTGACGAATTTTTTGATGTTCAATAAATTTGTAGATAGTTTTTACTGTTGGATCATTTGCATGCCATCTCCACCTATTTTGCATACCGTACCTACCCGGTCAACTCTTTCTTTATCTCTATCAAGTTACTCAAGGTGCCCGAAGGGTAGGAAAAGCAGGAAATCGTGAGAGTCGAGATACATTTTTGTTTTACTTTTCCCAAATTAATAATTAATTTGGGAAAAGTAAAACTAAAACTAATTAATAATTAATTTGGGAAAAGTAAAACAAAAATGTATCTCGACTCTCACGATTTCCTGCTTTTCCTACCCTTCGGGCACCTTGAGTAACTTAATTGTTTTACTCAAGGCATCAAGAAGTTCAATATCCGTTGCGCAAGTTGGATTCACACGAATTATTATTGTTGTTTATGGTAATGGTAGGAAGAGGTAGGTACCCAAGTAACAAAAGCTCCTATAACCAAGGCGTTTTATCACCAAACTGTGATATAGTAGGCCTATAATGGTAACCATTGTGACTGCTTGTACTATAAAGGTTTTAAGCAGAACGATTTGGTTCTATAAAATTAAAGAGCATATAAGTTCTATAATTTAGCTCTTAGAACGCTTACAGGACCCAACATTACAATGTTTAAAGTGCTGTACTGTAAAACATATGAAAAAACCGATTATGGTACTATTTAGTGCTATAGATAACCTCACTGACACTTTTATGTATCTATTTTGCACTAAAAATGCATCTAAATAACTTTTACAGTGCAAGTGTTTTAGCAGTACCGAAAACACAAATTAGAGTGTCATTTTGCACTATTAAAGTACCTTGCACAACAATTACGTAACGTTTTAGCTACATAAAAGCTCCCTCTACATCAATATGGGACTAGTTCTGTAAAAGTCATGAAAAATCATCTATAGTACTAAATAGTACCATAGCGACTCTTGGTGCAGCTGCTTAGTCACTCACTTCTAAATAGCTCTATAATGTGACTTTGTGTTACTGCTACGCGACTAAAACGTGACATAAAAGCACTAAAATTCATAGTTATTCAACTAATTAAATTTATACCTGCTCTTCAGTATCAATTATATCACTAGTATTTTATAAATGGTGGATTTTTATCAAACATCTGAATAAAAACTAAAGTTGTAATGGATTTAAGGTCTCTGCGTCGTAATAAAGTGAGCGGTTATTATAAAAAAAAATGTTAAAAATTGATATAGTACAGCATTAATTATCATCAATACGACAGGCTCGTGTCCAAAATATAATAACTGGCCAAGCGAACGCTGAAATTATTGCACATGGTTCTGCACAAAATATTTGTTATGTACCACAACAGGGCTGTAGCAATATTATGCCTATTTCTCAAGCCAGTAAGGATGAAGAATATATGAGTGAGAGTAACTCTGTTCAACATCGGAGTATTTAGATGAGGAGAGCAACAACGATGAACAATTACGCTGTGAATAAGAATTCCGCACACCGCAGTTAAAAATTTATACATAATTAATATGTTTGTATAATATTTATAATATGTTTTTGATATACCAATCAAATTATTGTACTTAAATAATATACAAATGCGATTGTAATTGCAGGCACAAAAAGTGAACTGTAAAGTTGAATCAATCAAATCAAAGATAATCTGCCTAACTTACAATTCAATAAAGTATTTTGTTCCATTATTACACACTATGACAAAAAAAATACGTTCAGTGTATATGAAAAAGACTTAATGTTTTAAATAATTTTATCTAATATATTATAATACGATAATTAATATAATATAATTATGTAAACATGTGATTTAATTTATACTCTTAACCTGGTAAAAGTAGGAGCACCAGCCGTCAACAGCTCAATAAGTAATATTTTTGTAAAAAAAAACTTCGGTACGCAGAATGTACCTACTCTTTAACCTTTAAATCAAGGTAGAAAAACCCATAAATATATTAAAGATTATTTATCGGGTGCGAAGGTGCGGGTAGAAACAAGTATGTAGGTATTTATAGATAAAAAAAGTAATAAAAACGAGTGAGATTAAATATTTTTTTGTCTTGTGTGTGCTAGGTTGCAAATTAAACACATTTATTTTGGTATTTATTTTATTAATGTTGCTAACAAATTTTAAATAGCGACAGATAAGCATTTCTTGAGGACTTAACTAAGGTGAAACAGTTGTTTAAACTTCTGCCCTTACCAGTACCACAAACTAAAGAAAAGTTATTAATAAGTTCCGACTTTTCATCTTTTAGGGTTTCTTCCAGTTTTTGCAGCGAATCCTATTTCTTTTTTAAAAAATCTTGTTGCTTTCTTCTCAAAAACTCTTCAACCTGAGCTTGCATTGAAATAATGCGTGGCAAAAGTTGTTGTGTTTCTTACTTCTGTCACTTCCATTTCCGGTTGTGACAATGGTTTATTCAATACGGAGTTTATGGCTGCTTTTTCCTGATAACAAAAAAAAAGTAAAACTTGATTAACTTTTCTTAGTTTAAGGTCTGTGTTCACCAAAAGATAATTGCACAATTAATCAGCTTTGAGTATTTTTACTCTAGTTTTAGTACCTATTAAATGATGTAGGTACAATAAAATGAAATAGTTTCTTGGTTGCCGTTTGGAATATCCAAAATAACTACAAAAAAAATTTGGACCGCGACTCCGTAAAAAGAAAATTATTTTGACCATAGTATTTTATGTTTGAACAATGGAACCCTAATCATAATCAATAAGTTTTCGGTAAAAATAAATGGCTGCTGTTTGCAAGCATGATAGCACATTAGCAGCACGGCTGGAGCCAATGAGTACTATAGCAGTCATAGTCGGAACAAGTGCTTGTTTTATTTATTTAAATTTAATAAAAACACGAAAATTATGAAGGCGCTTTGTCGAATTTGAAGTCAGCATGTAGGTTTTAACGATACAATTAATTCCGCAAGTGCAAGTTACGGCAGACTTGCACGTTACGTCTATGCAACAATGGTGAATGACATAAAGCAAAATAATAACTTACCGAAACATTAGTTTTCCTGGGAATACTCATTGGGAATACTCACGACGACACTTACGAAAAAAATCGCCAATAAATGTGATAAAAAAGATCACTCGAATCGTTTACAGTGCAAAAAAAAGCTCTTTAAACATGTCTTGTTAACTTTAATAGTGCTAATTTGTGATATAAACGTTGCAGATGGCACTATTTTAGATTTAAAACGCGTTTCTCGTTACTTTTACATTTCAACTATAGAGCTGATTAATCACCATAAGAGCCTTTATTTAATGTCTATAGAATCAATTGGTGATAAAACTAGGGCCTATTTGCGGTTGTATAAACGTTTACAAGACCATTATAGTGCTAATCTTTAACACTAATTAGCACGTCGAAAACGTTCTCAGAACTTTTATAATACCAAATTTTGTTACTTGGGTAGGTACCTAACCATCTCCAAAGTTTCCATGACAAACAACAACCGTGGGAAAGTTTGACGTAGGTACCTATTTATATAAATATCACAAATCTTTCTTGAAAGCACTTATTTGTTTTTAACTCACTTGCTCCTGCCCGCCATTTCGCACTTCGGCGTTGTTTGCGCACTAACACATCATCACAAACTTTTATTTGTAGGTTATAAACCCACGATCGTTCGCCCATATTCTTACTGATACAGGCTCGGATCAAATCAAATAAAGAAAATATTTCCCTGGGCACAAAATATATACCTAGAAAGGACATTAGTAGATATTATACAGGATGTAACAAAACAGGAGGACCAAATGTTCAAGGTTTTAGCTAACGAATGAATGTAAAACGGATGAATGGGGTCGGCGAGTGTGTGGACTGTGGAGCGGTGGGCTCGCCGGCCAAGTATGGGAGGAAGAGGGGACGCCAGCCGGGCCGCGGTAGGTTTTAATGTTCCGGTGGTTTGGCGGAAAATGGAGAGAGGATGACCGGAGAGGTTTTAGTGGGTATTACGTCCTTCTCAGTGCGTCGAGTCCCACATCATTCTGATCCCCCCAGACCAGTCCATTTGTAAATGAATTTCTTCGCCGAATAAAAAATAAGAAAAAAGTGGGGGTTTAGCTTTGATCCCCTAAAAGTTTGGTCCTTCATTTTTATTACACCCAGTCAACCTAAGTTAAAACCCTAAGTTATAGTTTTATTTTCTGTCACTTCGAAATATAAGCTAAAATATAGAAGTGATGAAGCAAGCTTCAGCTTGTTCGTTGTCCTTTGACCTCCAACCACCATAATAGATTTAATTGAAATACAGCAATAGGTACTTAGCTTACTTGTTTGAGTTCAGAATAAAAGTCTGTTCTAGAGTATGTGGTGTCAGGATTGATAGCTAGCCTCCTCATGGCAGCGCTGAGCTGGGAGTAGTACACCTCGAGCAGTCGGTCGTGATGCTGGCCGCGGAAGGAGGCGTCGGTCCCCAGGACTATGAACATCAGGAGGTCGGGGATAGGGCTGCCCGGGTGGAACGTCTGGTGGTCTATCGTGACCACTTCTAGTTTACCGTTCTGAAACGAGGAACTTACTTTATAAAACGCACGACTGACAGCTCACTTAAAAATGTGACGTAAGTGTATTTCGTTCAACACTCGATTGGACCCAAATCAGGGGTAGGTTTTACGACTATGGTACACCCTAAGAAATTAAATAAGTTTAATTAGATAACGGTTAAAAAGACTAAAGTTACATTTAGTTCGTTTGACGAGAGGTATTGCCATCCTGCCAAAATCGAAAATATTTCGATACTTATTTAATTTCTTAGAGATTACCCAGAGTGCAAGGGCTTGCGCTAGAATATCGTACCCTGTTCAGGGCTTATGCGAGTCTACCGTAGTCGTAAAAAAGAACCCGAGTGTAAGAGTTAATAATGCTGGACAATGCTCTTAAAGTAGGTTACAAAACTTTCGTTCCATGCGTATTTGTTTAATTTTTTTAGAAGCTACATAAATCTATTTTTTGATTTCCTCCCAACACTGCTGCTAATCTACATGAGCTAATAATCTACACCTACCTAATACGCATATAACTATTTTGCTACTAGCCTTTTGTGAACAAATGGTAGGTAAAGCTTAACGCATGACTATTTTAAACTATGAATCGTCAGCACTTTGCTAAAATTAACAATAATGTTCATTTATTTGACCATTGTTCTTGAACATAAACAACTATTGCTGCGAACGAACAAACTGCAGTGTTCACGGTTATTATGCTCTCCAGATTAGACTATTAACATAAAGAGCTATTTTTCTTCGATCTATATGGCAGCTTAATATTTTCGTTTGAAAAGGTCCATAAATAATTAAAATGATACATTGATTGCAAAATTCAGAATCTAATCTGAGTCAGAATTCGAAGTTGCATTCTGATTGGCTTTTGTTTTTTCTGATGTGAGCAGATACCTACATGTAACCTGATACTATTAAAAACCTAGACATATTTAAACCTTTATTACCTTTAAATTAACTTGCAATTGTTTATACATAAGTGAATTGTATTGTATTAGATTATTGTGACAGTAAATAAATTAACATTCTCAATCGAAAAAAGCGACGCGTGACCCGAGAGCTGGTGAGTATCTAGCACAGCGCATCAGCATTGCCATAGGTACCGCGGGGCAATGCAGGCAGCAGCGTCTTGGGCACGCTTCCGACTGGTATTGGTATGGATCAGTTGAGCTACCTGTAGATTATTTGCAACAGTTTGAAGATAGATCAATTGTTTCTATTGTAAATACTAGTATTAATTCAATTCTATTGTTTGATTGTGATTTTCTTTCTTAATAAAGTTTTCTTTCTGAATTAAAATTTGATAATGTTTAACATTGTTATCCTTATCTGTTTCTGTGGTTTGGTGAGAACAAAATTTACACAATGTAAATTGTTACTGAATAAATAAATGAAATGACAATAAGCTAACATCTAAACTTAATAATAAAAATAATCCCACCTCCAACTTCCTATGCATCAAGTTGCTCGCTCTGTAGTCCCCGTGTGCTAAGACTTCCAATTTACATGCCTTTTTATATTCGTTCATCTTTGAAAAAGAGAATTTAGCCAAGAATTTCTTGAATCTCTTCCTATCACGACCAGTGAGCACGTTCAGAGCGTTTGCCACTCCTGGAACCCAGAATGCTGTAAACATATTCTCGGTCATGTAGTCGAATATGTATTCGTCGTTTATCCGTTTGTATTCCTCTGGGTTTTCCGTTCGCAGAGCCACGGAGAGGGCGTGCAGCTTGGCCAGCTCGGTCACCGCCAGGGCCGCGTACTCCCAGTCGATGCACTGGAACCGGTCGTAGGTGACAAAGCCCCTGACAGCCATGTTCTCCAGAACGATCGTCTCCTTGAACGGACTCATATCAGCGCCGAAGAATTTCACAAACGTTAGGCGGTGTTCCTCAGGGACCTGATGCTTCTCCTCGAGTCTTCTGTACGCTTGCTGTATATCGGTGTACACGCAGTGCTCGGTCTCTTGCACGGATCTCTGCGTGTTGGACCATTGCTCTCGCATCTGTTTGGACATGGCCGCCAGCTTGAGGAACAGATGGAGATCCTCCTTGCTCTCTGAGCTAATGGTGCCCGTGTACAGCAGCGAGGAGTAGTTGGCTCCCTCGGAGATCAGAGGCTCGAACTTTATGTTAGGGTTTTCATAGTTTTGTTCTTTTGCTATTTTAATCAGCAGATTATTTATGTGTTGAATAGTTTCCGACATCGTGTGCGCGGTTACACTGCTTCTTTATTATCGACGCAAGATATTTATAGTGTCTGCACAAAGTAGATGCAGGTAAAGGTAAAACGCTTTGTGAGACAATGCTTCTATAACGAGCACGGTACTTTACTGGCTGTACTTTCAGTACAATGTACTTATGTGCCATCGCAGATGCTACGCGCGGCGCGGGCGCGGCGTAGGTGTTCCCTAGACTTGTCGCTGTATCTCTCTCTCTATAGCTTATGAATCTTAAGAGGCTTGTTCAATATCGCCGATGCTTGGCGATTACACGCGAGCACGCAAGTGTGGAGGGCATCCTCGCGTGCAGTCGCCGAGCATCCTCTGTACTGTAATCGCCAGTGTGAGCGGCGATCGGCGACTTATCGGGTTCTCCGGGCTCGCATCAAAGGGAATTCGCGTATAGTTGCGAGCGTGCGTCTGCGCACTATCGCCGATCATTCACTCACCGGAGGTCAGCGATCGAAGGCTCGCCGCGACACAGATATTTGGGGGTTTGATTCCCGCCTTGGGTCAAATGTTTGTATGATACATACCTACAAAAATTCAGGGTTTTCTATGTATAAAAAATTATCATTTATTAACTATTTATAATGTATAAAGTATTATCAGTTAATACATTATAATATATATCTATATATCTGGGGATCGACGTCAATGGAAGGCATCTTAACCAGCTAAGATTCGCAAACTAGTATACATTTAATAGCAGATAACGCCACGCCACAACTCTTCAAACAGATAACGCCACGCCACAACTCTTCAAACAGATAACGCCACGCCACAACTCTTCAAACAGATAACGCCACGCCACAACTCTTCAAACAGATAACGCCACGCCACAACTCTTCAAACAGATAACGCCACGCCACAACTCTTCAAACAGATAACGCCACGCCACAACTCTTCAAACAGATAACGCCACGCCACAACTCTTCAAACAATAATACAGGAACTGTCGAAAAAGAGCACCATCGTTGATCTTTCAATGAATAAGCCCGTATGTATGTACCTAAACTAAAATCAGGCAAATACAGAAGAGATTCCCATTACAGCAGTTGAGAATGAAATAATAGAGTACCGCGGCCGGGTTTTCATCCGCTTGTTGACAATAGGCTTTTTGTTAACCTCTAGTGTGTTTGCTTGTGTGTGGAGAAACCAAGATTGGTTCGTAAAACAAATAAACAAAACTTATTCTATAATATAACAAGCAGATGAAAAACCGGCCGTAAGTCAGTGAATATACCATTAGACTTAGAATTTTTTCACTACGCTCAAGAATATACCTGCCATTGCAGCAAATATCTTTCTCAGATAAAACGGATTTAGAAATTGTAAGGAAATTACCCTCAAGGAAATTATGAAGACACTTCCCTGTGGCTGCCGAAAGAAAAGTGTCCAACTTGTGCATCCTGCCTTGCCGAGAAGCGTATGCTATACCTACGCTTCTCGAGCATGGCCACTGACACTGAAACACTTCCGGAAACTCAGAACTTGCCAAAGAGTAATGGAAAGGAGCATGATGGGTACCACAATAAAAGCAATGCTGGACAATTTACACAGCATTATCTAGCCCCAAGCTAAGCAAAGCTTGTGTTATGTTACTAGATAACTGATATACATAATACACAGATAGATATTTTTTATTATACATAGAAAACAAACTTACTTAGTTCTGCAGATCGTAGGTACACACATTTGTCCCGAGGCGGGAATCGAACCCGCAACCTCCTGCGTCGCAGGCAGACCTTCGTCCACCACGTTACAGAGGTCGTTGCACTAACGCATAGAAAACGAGCAGAAGATAGATCTAACACTAAAGCCATTATTAAAAAAGTCAAACAGCTAAAGTGGAGATGGATTGGTCCCATGACTAGAGAGAGCAAAGAGAAATGGACAATATCATTACAGAGTGGTATCCACGTGAAGGCAAACGGAAAAGAGGTAGACAGCTCAACAGATGGGAGGACGACGTAAAGAAAGAAGGTACTACCTGGTCTCGAAGGGCACGCAGCAGAGACACTGGAAAGGGCTGGAAGACGCTTCTATTTAAAATAAAATATATATAAGGTAAAAAATAGCTAAATAAATGTAGGGTACGCGACAGGAAGTGTATTCCACGAATATTTACCAGTGCAAGTAACGCACTTATAAAGCAAAAAAAAGCTAAATATAAGTGTGCCCACAGAAATTTAATTTTCAGCAATAAAAGCTAAAAAAATAAGAAGCATATCTATAACACAAGCTTTATGTAGCTTGGGGCTAGATGACGCTGTGAATTGTCCAGCAGCAAATGCTTCTTACATGAAAAATGTGCGGTCGACAGTACGTTTGCCAACCTTTGAAAAGTGGGACGAATCAGGAACGCTTTCAGTATAAAATTTGAGTTTCTCGGCTCGTCCCAGTGGATTTGGACCAAAGTGGGACGAGTCAGGAATAATTATAACTCATTAGTTGTTTATTTGTTATTATTATAATGAATGGTGCAGCAGCTCCACGTCCATCTGGATGTCTTGCCGCTCAATAAATGATCACGGATGAGGTGGATGCTAGCACGGGTACCTCGAGGATTTCCTCGTCGCGTCACCAGCACCGGCACCGGCGGTGGTGGAGACGCGACAAAAAGTGAACAGAAAATAAGAAAGGGATCATTTTCAAGTCAAGGAAAACAAAAACGCATCGGTTGTTCTTATTTAAAGCAATACCTAGGTAGCTTTATGGTTTTTCATTTTTATTTATCAGATTTTAATAATATTTTCCCTTACCGTAGTTACAGAATATTTTTAAATTATTTAGGTAGGTAGGTACCTACCTAATAAGTATAAACCGAAGATGCCATGGCGCTCATTAGGGAAGGCCTATGTCCAACTACTATAGGCTGATGATGATGAAGTATTAACAAGCTAGACTAACAACTACTCTTATATCCAGATACAAAATATCTCTGTGTCATTGTTTCCATAATAAATTTAATATTTACTTATTTGTGATAATACCGATTAGTAATCGTTACATTTTGAAGATAAGACAATATTCAATTCAATTTTTTGTTTATTAAAACCAGAGCATAATAAATCGATTGTGTTATCTGCCTCAAAATACTTATGTTAGGTAGGTACCCTACCTACCTACGCATAATATCGACGACCTCTGTGGCGCGGTGGGCGAAGGTCCGCCTGTAACGCAAGAGGTTGCGGGTTCGTTTCCCGCCATGGGACAAATATTTGTACGATCTGCAGGTAATTGTTCCGGGTGTTCTGGTCGTTTTATATGTACCTATAATAAAAATATCTATCTATATAATGTATTGTACTATGTATATCAGTTATCAAGTACCCATAACACAAGCTCTGCTTAGCTTGGGGCTAGATAATGCTGTGTGAATTGTCCAGTATTATTTATTTATTTATATTTATTACGTGACAAATCATACGTCATATAAAAGTGGGTATACCCTGATCTGGTCTGGTAGTAAACCTGAATATATCTTTACTGCAACATTCCCGGTTGCCGCATGAAGCGCCTGATGCAATTTATATCGTTCATCGTTCAACGTGCCGGCATATGTAGGTATATCAAGATTCGCTTCCTCTACGCTGCGTGCACTTGTCGTTAGGAATCATTCTGAAATCCGTAGAGAGAGGTTGTCACAAGACCCCCCACTCGACGTAGTCCCTGACGATCCCGTTGAGCCGGTCGCTGTACACCTCCCCTCCCTTCATACTGATTAAGTCTTCTAATTTGTTGTCAGAGCCCACAGTGGGCGGTGCCTCCGTCAACACCAGGGCTAGAACCGAAATGGCTACTACCAAGCCATACGGCAACATCTGCAATTGAAATATTTAACTTTATTGTCGACATAACTTTTGTATATAGATAATGCTTTATTTCATAGCCTAGGTATAAACAAAAAAAAACATAAATTACATTATAATTATTGTAGGTTGGTTGTGAATAAAAGAGTTTAGTATTTTAACGGAGTCTGTTCATTACACAGGACACGAGTACATTAATTAACATTTATCGATAGTCTATAGTATTATGTGTGTTCTGAGGGAGCTATACAGGAGGGAGAGACTGGCTGAGCTCGGCTTAGCCCGTAGCCGGTAGGTAAAATTGCATATTTGCAATCCGCGTTTGATATCGTGTACTATTAATAATCTGTGTCACTACATAGGTACACTACATACATACATTGTTTAAATTTCCTAATTTAGGAGTTAGTTGGAAAGTTTTTGGGACATAACTTGACCTATTGATGTTGCGGAAACGTTGATTGCCTCAGGACCAAGTAGTAGTGAATTGATAATAGGTAAGCCTAGGTAATGTAGGTTTAGGTAACCTACCTAATAAAGTGCTATTAAATATTCGATCTTTGGAAACTACTTATAAGTTAATATTAAGTTAATATTGGCATTAATTTACGATACGAATAACTTAATTAACTTTTCTCAAAGCGTTCCCCAGGCCCTGGAGTAGTATAATTAATTTGGCAATAACTTACGTCCTTTAGACTCTGGTCAAAGCGTTCCCTGGAGTAGGCCTCCTCGGGGTCGACGCCCAGCCGCGTCATGGCCGCAGCGAGCTGGTCGTAGTAGAAGTCCAGGAGTCTCTGCCAGTTGTCCTTGCGGAAGGCCGCATCCGTCCCCGTGAAGATCAGGTAGAGCAGGTCGATGACGGGCTCTCCGGCCTGTATGGTCTGGTAGTCTACAGGCACGACTGTCAGGTTGCCGTCCTGTAATCAAGTATTTGGGTACAGGTTACTTCACAAACTAAATAAGAACATTTAGGGACCTAACTATTAAGACAGGCACACGTCGGTCTATTCTATACTTAAATATTATAAAAAGGATATATTTGTTTGTTTGAATTGAATAGGCTCCGAAACTACTGGACCGATTTGAAAAAATCATTTACCATTAGAATCCTATATTATTCCTAATGAACGACGAATGAACGGCGAATCGCTAGTACCTAATATCTACAGATGCCCTGCCTTGTGTCCGATATATATGTGCTTATTAGCACAAATTATTTGAAATTGTTTCAAATACCTATATATTTCAATACCTAAATTGTACCTACCTCCGTGATACCTACCACGGGAGAGTTCTATCTTTAT
The DNA here is from genome assembly GCA_946478455.1 of Eupithecia vulgata. Classification (NCBI taxonomy): domain Eukaryota; kingdom Metazoa; phylum Arthropoda; class Insecta; order Lepidoptera; family Geometridae; genus Eupithecia; species Eupithecia vulgata. The sequence continues at coordinate 14,339,033 of OX297875.1, forward strand.
TAGTTACAAATATATTTTTAATTAAACGATTTTGTATTTGAAAATATATAATTTAATCTAGTCATGTTGGAAATTTGCAATGGCCGTGAAACAACTTCTGTGCAAAAGGGCTTACTACAAAATATCAGATTATCTAGAAGATAAAAAAGCTTGGGACGGGTTTTGCTCCAACTCGAAAAATAACAACTAACAGGCTAAAGGTTTCTTCATCGCTTCTTTACTTTAGTCTACATACCGAAGTGACCGAAATCAAAAATATCACTTTATTTCCGTGTCAATGTTTTATTTTAAGAATTTGACCTTTTCTAAGTGTACATTTTTGTATTTATGGAAATAAAGACTTTTTGATTTTGATTTTGATTTTTTTGACAACATCCCGTGTACAGCCAGCAACGAAACTCTTTTAACAGTAACGGTTTTAAGATAACTAATAGATCCAGGCGTTACTTCCCTTTTTAATAACATTACCGTACAAATTGTTCTCCGATAACTTCTAACAAAATGTACGTATAGTGTAAACGTTGTAGAAGAAAAAAACAAAAAAGTCTATCAAAGCACAACTAGTTTTGGTTATAGACGAAACTAGTTTAAGATTTTGAACGGAATTATTCATTACATTCATAATCCGAATCGTAAATTAAAATTTGGATCACTCAAAATTAAGATGCGAGTACAAACTTTAAATTTTTGCTTTGTGTTTGAAAAAGCCCTAATAAATACAAAGTTCCACTGCAATTCAGTTTATAAAAATATAAATTGACTATGTAATATTATTAGTTTGTTCCGAGGCGTTGCCCTTCCAACTGAAGATGCAAACAACGCTCCAATAACGGTTGGTTCGGGCTCTCGAGGCTAAATATACACATTTTAAACGAATTTGTACAAGAGTTTCAGCAGGCCACCTGTTCCACGACAAGCTTATATGATATTAACAATTATTTTCACTTAGTTTTATTTAAGTTTTAACATGATTTGTAAACATGTCTAATTAACAAAGAAAAGCACAATCAAATAATAGAAACAAATTGGAACTAGTATTTAAAATTTAAACAATTGACCTAACTACAGACTGTTGCAAACAATTTACAGGTAGCTCAACTGATCTATATCAATACTAGTCGGAAGCGTTCACAAAACGCTGGCTGCATTGCCCCGCTGTATAGCAATGCTGATGCGCTGTGCCAGATACTCACCAGCTCTCGGGTCACGCGTCGCTTCGACCAGAAGCTCAGATATTTTTTTCGGACATGATCATAAAATATGATACATGATTTTTTTAATTTTATAGGATTTTTATAGATATTATACCTAAAATGTTTTGTTTCTATTTATTTATTTTCTCCGGATTGCCAACAGCGAATCAGTTAAATTAGAATAGAACTTTAAAAAGACACAGAAAGAGAATAATAGGCATTCGCTAATAGAGTCATAATAAACTAGGTACCTAAGTGTGAACACTAACTTTTTAAACTGTTCATATATATTTTCAAAAATAAATGAATATAAGCAACTTCCTTTGCTGACTGTACGTACACAATAACAAACATTGACATGAGTCTACGTAGCAGCAAAAATAGGATGTTGCCTAACCACGCCAAGGTCGTGGTTATTTTCGTATTACATATAAACCTACGATTAAAGACAATAAAATAGTCTAGTAATAAGTCCATTCGATCTATTATATATTATAAAGCAATTAAATTACTCACCTCATCAAGTTTATGCATAAGATTGCTTGCTCTGAAGTCACCGTGCTTGAACACTGTGGAGGCTCCGTAGTATTTCATTATCAGCTCCTTGGATTGTAACAACGTTGTTATGAACTGAGTAAACTTCGATCTGTACTCTTCACTCACCGCGGCCGCCGCTCCCTCCATCATGCCCTTCATGACTGGAGCCATCGCTTCCAGCAGTCTCCAGTCGACCTTGAACTTCTCTAAGTTCTCAGCATATTTTTCCGGATCCTCCTTAGCGAGTGCAAAGGATAAGGCATGGAATTTCGCCAGCTCTGTGACAGCTTTAGTAAAATATTCCCAAGAGAACACTTCGAACCTATCTAGCGTCCCGAACCCATTGCTCTTCAAGTTTTCCAAGATAATAGTCTCCTCGCCCACCGTCGGGTGGACGCCGTAGAACGCTGGTGTTTTCAATCTGTCTTCAATGGGAACATCGTGATCAACTTCTAGCTTCTTGAACGTTGCCAGCAGATGCTCGTAGAAGCGTCCTTCGATTTCGAATACTCTGAATGGAGCTACAGCACGCATCTCTTCACTAACTGCTGCCACTTTACCGAAGAGCTCTAGGTCATCCTTGCCACTTGCGGAAATAGTCGCCACGAATAGAAACGAGGTAAAATTAGCCCCTTCATTCGGTAGCTGCTTTACTTGTATCTGTGGGTTGTTGTAGCCTTGCTCCTCGGCCACTTTTTCGAGCAGATTGCGGAAGTGTTGCTCAGCGTGCGCCATGGTCCGTGTGTCGAGAGGCACTGGCTCGTGGGTTGCTTCTGCTTCCTGTGACTCGGTCCGCTCAATTTAGTACAGAGCCGGTTGTGCGTCGTTTATAAACAACTTGTTCATGGTTTTAGATTAGATTAGAGCTGTGCGTGGCAATTGCCGAGGCGATTTTGATAATGCTCCTGTCCTCATTAGGTAATTTATTCATAACATGATCGGTTCGTAGATACTGTACAGACTGCCTCGCTGGTTTAACCATTGGCTGATAATGACTGAGGTCCCGAATTCAAATCCCGGATCGGGCCAAAGGATGTTGGCTTTAGTGTGTACAGCAGGTACAGACAACAGCATTGGCCCGTTTGTCTGTTGTCTGTACACAGTGTCACAGTAGCAGCCGTGACACTGTGTACAGACAGCGTAAGCCCCTGTGCCGCGGAAAGCACGTCGGCCTGCGTGGACCTGACCCCGATCGTGTCAGTCAGCCGTCCCTAGAAATTTTGAGAGTACCTATATAGGAATAGAGAGAGCACATGTGATTGGGCTCCCACTTGTGCCTTAGATGTCCTGTATATGCTTACTTACAGCTAGTCTCCATTGAGACTGGTTGGCGAGACCAAAATTTGATACTGGGAGGATATCATCACTTACGATGAAATTGAAAATACTGTTTTGAAATACACAGCTACGAAAATTTAATAATGTCCTAAAATTTTGGCAGGATTCGAACCCGCGCCTCACCCTCAGTACGGATGCGCTCTAACCAACTATGCAAAGAGATCGAATACGTGCTTCGACCACAGAGCTCTAAAATGCTGAATAGCCTGAGCTGCTCAAGTAGGGCAAAAATATTATTATTTTGACCAAATAATTTACCTGATTTAGTTTTTTGATGTTTTTAGGGTTCCGTACTCCAAAAGGAAAAAAGGAACCCTTATGGATCACTTTGATGTCCGTCTGTCCACCCTCTTTTCTCAGAAACGTGTGGAGTTATTGAGTTGATATTCACATGAAAACCGTAAATTTGTACTTTATTCGCAGAAAAAATAATTTTTAATCTCGCCATGGACCAGTAACCTACAGGGTACTTTCCATTGACCTAGAACCATGAAATTTGGGAAGAAGCAATGTCCTAAAGCACAAATAAAAGGAAAAATCTGAAAAACGTAAATTTATGGTTTATTCATAGAAAATTGTAGGTACATTGTTACCCTAGGGTTGGAAGTAGGTAACTCATTTAGTCCCGAGACGCTAATAGTTCGAGGGACTAAATAAGTTACTTCATAATCGTTATCAAATCAGAAAATCATTGTGCACTATTCGTTTGGGTTGAATTCTTTGCTGAAGAGTAGAAGTTAGTACGGAACCCTTGATGCTCGAGTCTTACTCGCAATTGACGTTTTATTTGAGGATACCGATACGTTTTTGACGGTTATAAGATTTACTAAACACACCAAAATGTGTGGAATAAAATAATATCGTTATAGGAACTCGAGCACATTTGCTTCGATAGCAAGCACCCAGCCTTAGTAGTAACAACAGTATTCATTATCTACTGTTATCACGACTAAGTGTTGTGGCGTGATATTGTTTCAGTATTATCTTACCGGATCCATAGCGGATTTTATCGATTTAGTTCAGGTGTTTATAAGTTATTTTGCGAATTCATCAATTGATAGCCTTTATTGATACTATTATACTGGATATTTTCTGGTATCTACTAAGATTGAGATATGAAACGGATCTTGAAGGTAGAGTAGATAGTACCCTACCCACATCCGTGAACTAGATCCGTTCCATGAACCAACTCACTGATAACTTGATAAGTTATCCTACAATTCTTCTGGAGTACCTGATACCACAGCTGATACCTTGTTTATACTATACTAATAACTTAGTTTGTTTGATTGAATTGTAAAGGCTCTGAAACTACTGGAGCGATTTGAAATTTTCTTTTACCATTAGAATCCTACATTATCCCTGATGAACATAGCCGTGCGAAGCCGGGGCAGACCGTTAACTTGTTATAATATGATGAGGTGAGTTGCTGCTTACGTTCATCAGTTGAATAATGTGCAGCCCCTCGCATGTTTCATACATCTGCTTTTGAGACTCGGTAACTTTATTATTTCTTCACACTTTGTTACTAAGCTGTGGTTGGGTGCTCCAAACGCATTTTACCTCGGCTGTTCTACTTCCCAGTTGCATTTTGTCTCGATCGTGTTGTACCTACAAATAATGCTAAAAAGTTTTGCTACTTTAATGGACTTAACCAATTGAAAAGCAATGGTTCCAATTTTTGTACAGGTGGATAAACAAATAAAAAACCACTAACAATTCAACAAAAATTCTTACATTGTAATAAAGAAAACAGGGTGAAAGTGGTGAAAATAAAACAGCTACGCCGTAGCTCTTCTACGTAGCTGCTACGGGCCGTAGCGCGCGTGGCATGTCGTAGGAAAGCTACGTACGTCGTACACATGGAACAGAGCCGAGAACGTTCTCGAATTTTCCATTTAAAAGCTTGAAATAAATACATTTTATTTTATTTTTAAAAGACAGTAAACATTAATGAGTACAAAAATAAATGAATACTTTAAAAATCACTTTATTATAAGAAAGTTTAAAACGTCTCACTTGAGTTACTAACTAACTACTTGAATGGAAATGGACGGGTTTTGATTATAAGTTCCTCGTGGGTTTTACAAATTCATATTTTAGGCAAATGTAATTTTATTATCTACAAATCCATCTATTATTAAATCTAGAAGACTGGGCGCTATAGCGCTTAATAAGGGAGGCATATATCCAGCAGTGGACTATTATTGGTAGATAAGATGACGATATATATTTTCAAATCTACTTAATTCTAGTGTAAACAGCAAGAGGAAGACACCACTAATTCAGCCTTATTTTAATTTTCGGTGATCGCTTCTGAAGCAATGAGAAGAGTGGTCACTCTGATGAGAAGCGCCCTTCACCCCCAGACAGTAGATGTACATAGATACTGACATAAAACACTAATCACATTATCACTATAACCTTTTTCTATTTTCTAACAAGATAATTTAACATAAATTCGATCGTCGATTTTACTTAGACAAACAACATTAAAAAGCACGCATACCTATAAACAATACACCTTACAAATTAAATCGTTGTTTTGAATTAAACGAATAATTGACTTCAAAATTCCTTTAAATTAAGACTGTTTTACAAGTTTTGTGGAACAAACACTAATTCCCCGGGGCTGTTTTTTATTAAAACCGAAAATAACTTTTAGTGTTTTTCTTCGGAAAGCTAAAAAACATGAATCTGAAGTGTATGTGAATTTCTTTTCTGTAAAAAATAAACAATGTAAAACCCAACAAGCTCCATCAAAACGGACGTTTGCCGTACGTAGCGGACACGAGGAGAGACGTTTTCCAGCATGTTTGTTGAGATGAATGCACCAGCGAGGCACACCTCATACCGCTGTGAACTTTCTTTGTTTCTTTGCATACAGATATGATACATATCTGGTCTCCACTGCAGCTGAGCGGAGGTGACATGTGTTAATAACGACATTCTATTGGTTGTTTAGAACTCATATCGATCTCAGCTCAGCTTTTTGATGTAGTCTGTCTCTAAGATTACTGCTGTACAGTCTACGTGTGAGCAGTTAGACATGATGGCTGCGTGTGACATTGGCGAGTAGATCGAGCGGTTTGAGGTCGCTGGCGGAGGCGGGCTGGGGCGGCGCGGGGGCGGGGGCGAGGGCGGGCGCGGCGCGCGGGCGGGCGGCGGCGGCGGTGCCCTCGCCCGTGATAGCCTTCCACAGCTGCAGCGCCGGCAGCTCCACCAGCAGGCAGAGAGGGATGGACGCCGCGTACGACAGCACCGAGGAGGTCACCAGGAGGGATATCTGCGGGGGGACGAGTCTTTACTAAACTCATCAAGACAGATTGTTCTACTCTCAAAAGAATCAAATAAATTGAATATTGGGAACAAACACTGACTGGGACTTCTGATTCCAATATAGTACACTACTAATATGTGCATTATAAAATGTATGAAGGTAGGTGCCTCGTCAGTTGATTGTCGGCCATTACAGAGTTCTTGTGTTCACCCGTGTTTAATTTATGATACACCCTGAAATGCACAATAGTTGGTAATAGGTGACCGCTAGAGTAGAGTACAACCCGAATGCCCAGCGTGGGGATTATGGACATTTCCCCTCAGGAGATAAAAGCCACTTATGAGGCGCTTTTCAGGGGGAGACCTGCGTCCAGCAGTAGACCAGTATATGTTGAGGGAGGTGAGTAGAGTAGAGTAATGTTGGTTAGTGTTAGAGGCCGCGCCAGCACAGCAGGCAGCGCCGGCGCAGGCCCGCTGTGGACCGAGGGGACATGAGGTTTGTCCACAGCAGGCGGCGCCGGCGCAGGCCCGCTGTGGACCGAGGGGACATGAGGTTTGTCCACAGCAGGCGGCGCCGGCGCAGGCCCGCTGTGGACCGAGGGGACATGAGGTTTGTCCACAGCAGGCGGCGCCGGCGCAGGCCCGCTGTGGACCGAGGGGACATGAGGTTTGTCTTACCAGTGAGAGTATATTGGCGTGGCCGAGGTGCGTGTGTGCGGCGAGCGTGAGGCGCAGCACGATGAAGTGCACCACGAACACGCAGAAGGTGAGCCGGCCCGCCGCGTGCCAGCCGCGCCAGCACAGCACGCGCCGCAGGCCCGCTGTCACATCATCACACACATTACGACACGGAAATACAATGGTACTAACTTATATATAGTGAGCGCTCTATGAGGCCAGCGGAAGCAATTTTTGACAGTTTTAGGGTGACGCGACGCCGCAATAATATGAAATATATTACACAGCGATTGTAAATAGCAATGCAAAAGGTACAGTTACAGTTCACGTTCTAACTTAACGAGCCGAACAAATAGTTTCATTGTAAAATGATTTTATGTCAATCAAAAACTAATGAAGGTTAAACAGAGTCCCCGCCTCGATTACGTAGCGAAGAAGCTTTACACAGGAAGTCAGGATAGCCGCCGGCGGATGAAAATATTAAGAAACCTGTCTCTGATAAGATCCAACAAGATTCAATTCGCGTGCACCGACGTGCCCGCCCCAAATTGACTACAAACACAAAAATAATTTATTTACTATAACGATTACAAAGACCTAATGTTACATTATGAGATACTTAAATGATAAAGATTGCAGATAATTAAGTGAAAACATTGTTACTGGTGGTCCCCGCACTAGGCTAGGCCTGTTTCGAAGGAGATCGAGTGTACAGGTGGATGTCCATAGCATGCTACCACACTTCGTCTTATCAAAATTGTGTTAATACGACACGGCTCAGCCCCGCACGCACGCTAGACAGTTGCTAGATACACTACTCATACTCACATGGGCACTGCATCAGACATCCTAGTAGGAAGACATTGAAGCAGACGGCGACCAGCGTGCGGTCTAACGCGGCGTAGAGGGCGGCGGCCCAGGGCGGCGGCGAATGGTCGCCGAGGAAGATGGCGCCGCAGGCCACCACGCAGCCGCCCAGCGTCAGAGCCAGGTGGAAGAGGATGTTGAACCACTGTGGAATAGTATCAGAACGTTCAGCAATATTATTCGTTGTAGTCTTCCTGTGAGAGTCTATGTCCCACCTGTGCTACGCGCAGTGGGAGGGAATGCCACTGTCTGATTCAACAAAATTAAAACAATGCGTAATCAGTTTGTTATATGGTGTTCCACAAAAATGTTAAAAAAGGTTAATCTCATTTGTTTCATTCTTTTTTTGTAATTTTTGTTTTTACTAATTTGTGTTTTTTTTATATTTTGTTCGATGTCAGCATATTTTGTTTGGTATTAGTACTAAGTTTTGTAAAATTTCACGTTTTGGTAATATTTTAAATTATAGCTTGCAACATATTTTCTGTACTTGTTACGTTTGCATATTTGGGTAAAATCTAGCTCGTAACAACAATGTACATACCTACTGTCTTTATAAGGATCTTACTCTGTTTTGTGAACTATTAAATAAATAAATAAACAGGAGCCCGCACTCAACTGTACTTACAAACAAACAAACACCTGTGTGTTTGAGCCAATCGGACCCGCAGTGTTTTATTTATTTACTAGCGGTCCGCCCCGGCTTCGCACGGGTAGTTATTTTAGCAATAAAGCTCAAATTGACTACGTTTTAGTTACAAATCATTTGTATGGGAAAAAGAAGGGATATTTTTAGGGTTTTTCCAGCAATAATTCTAATTTTTCTCGCCGTAAAAACCATCCTTGAACTTCAACGAACATTTTAAAAAAAGATTTGGCCAAATTGGTCCAGGCGTTGTTGAGTTATGCGCTTACCAACACATTTTGCGATTCATTTTTATATTATAGATTAGGGAAACACACAGTTCTTATAAACTACACAAAACATTTTTAACTAACACTTAAACCAGCAAAGTTTCCATTTGTTAGGTACGTGGATTACAATGTGTGACTTGATGTGATTGATTTCGCTGCGGTCGTAAGGTCACGTTGAACTGTAGAATGAAAAGCTTTAACACCTAAATTGATAGCTCAACTGATTCATATCAATACCAGTTGGAAGCGTGCCTAAGACACTGGCTGCATTGCCCCGCTGTATAGCAATGCTGATGCGCTGTGCCAGATACTCACCAGCTCTCGGGTCACGCGTCGCTTCGACCAGACGCTCAGATAATTTTTTTGAAAACCCGGAGAGCCTCGGTACCCCACGAACCTAGGGTCTCGACTCCAAGGGGAGCAAATGTGTAGGCTCTGTCGAGACCTGCATATTTGCGCCTCTTGAGATCTTCGGCTAAATCTGCCGCCGCACCAGCCCTCACGGAAGTCCTAGGAAGATGGGAAGGCGCGAGTGTGTCGACACATGTAGCGTCCCACACAATAGGCCTCCCCAACTCCCATGGGACTAGAGTCATGCCGTCCGGCCTCTTACCATCGTCACGCAACAGACCATAGACGTTTGCAGATAGCTTAATTGTTTCTATTGTAAATACTAGTTTTAATTTAAATTTGTTATTTGATTGTTATTTTCTTTCTGAATAAAGGTTTTTTCACCTAAATTGATAGGAATAATAAATATAGTTTATAAATAAACAAGATCCGCCAAGTGCGAGTGTAACTCGCGCGCCGAGGGTTTCAAACATTTGCCAATTATTTGGACAATCAATTTTCTGAAATAATTTAAAAAGTATGAAACTTACAGAAATTTCAAAAAGTGTTTTAAAAAGGCCGAAACGATACCTTTCATTTGATACGCCACATGGGTAGGTACCCCCTTTTGAAAAAAGAATCCCCCTTTTTGATCATTTTTCAAAAACTATTATTATTACAGACTTCTCTATATTTTTCCTGTAAAATATAGATCGATATCTACAAACGCCTAATACATTGTACATGGATCGGTCTGCAATCTTCGGAGATAGGGGGGGAAAGGTCAATTTTTCGACTTTTTTGAAATATTTCAAAAAGTATGAAACTTACAGAAATTTCAAAAAGTGTTTTGAAATGTACAAAACGATACCTTTCATTTGATACCCCATTTGCCTTCCTAGGTCTCTTTTGAAATTTCAAAATTTGTACTGAAATTATTCATTTTCTTTTTTCATTTATTTATATATTTTTTTCTTGAAATCAGTAATGGCGCACGAAATGTATCATTATTTTAAATTTCAAGTTAATAGCTGCAGTAGTTACTGAGATATTCAAGAAAGAGCGGGGACGGACAGAGCGAGACCATAAGGGTTTCAAAACCGATGTTTGAAACCCTAAAAACCTAGCGACATTTGGTGAATTGATTATCCTGGTCAGCCCTGGGGGTTTCTAACCAAATGTTATTCTTTAGGTACTGTAGTAGGTACACATTTGGTGAATGAAACTGATTAGTCAAAATCTTCGCATCTTATAGAAACGAGGAGTATCGCAACTGTAGTTACCTACACCTAGGAGGTGTTGTTACATTTCAATGGGATAAAAACAACTTGTCCACGTCATAAAATATGTGTTTGACGCATTTCATTTGAAGTAAGATAGAGAAATTACCTGGTATGAGTGTGACGGGCAATCAAGCTCAGTGAGGTGCGTCATTCATTACAGAGCGGTGGTCATGAGCGTGCACCAGGATCTCACCGCGTAGGTATAAGCAGATCAGTTATGCCGCAGCAGGTTTATGGATGGATACCAACTAATCATTCAAACACGCACGTCGACGTTGTTATGTTATAGACATAACAAAATGTTAATAAAAACGATAACAAAATTAATTTTACAGACTTAAAAGTCAAAAAGTTATCATAAATATATCGTGTATAGGTGTACCTAATAAGGATTATAGTATATATATATTATATATTATTATATGCATAAGAATTCAAAACGGCTAAAAAAGTTATACGTATTCTCTATTGCTATAGAAATATACCTCTAAATAAGTTATTTTTATTTTTATTGTGAAATTTTATGATTGAAAAGTTGATATTTTAAACCTAGATCGCTAATTTTCTAAACGCAACGGTATTAGTGGATCGGAACGTGACGACACCGTTCATTTATACCACAGACTGAATAGTAGCTGTGCCTGATTAAATAGTCTTACACATTTTATGTTACTCTATAGTGGTACAGTTCACAGTTCGTACTGTCACAGATTAGGTAATGTTACTTTGGTTATGTCATGAATATTTGGCGGGATATCTTTTCGTATTCTTTCGCAGTTATTGGTATTTTCTGTAAAGCGTAGGTAAGTATTTTTTGGCATTGTAGTATATTTTTTTCAGATAATCGCACGCTTTTTTATTTTCTTTTTAGTGTAGTCGGGCAGGGCAGTAGGTATTTTACATACTTTGTAAAATATATATACCTATAGCTATAGTTATTGGGAACATTTTTTAATTGTTTTACGCGTGCAAGATAACGGTTATAATTTTTTGGAATTGATACAGGAAAACCGGTCATATAGCGTAATAAAGCTTTATTGTATTATTAATTTATTGTGGTAAAGGTAGGTACTAGGTACTTACCTAGCTAAACATAAGTACTAACTATTCTAGTAATTTGAAGAATTCGATTAATTTTTAGGATTCCGTACCCAAAGGGTGAAAACTGAACCCATCACTAAACCTCCACGGTCCGTCTCAGCGGCACAGTCAGCGGGCTGTATCATGAACCGTAAAAGTAGACAGTTGAAATTTTCACATTGTGTCTATGGCCGTTTAAACAACATAATATAATAAAAATAAAATTATTTTCTCAAAATAAGGGTTCCAATGTCGATACCAACTAAGTAGGTACCTAGGTACCGAACAGTGAAGTTAAGCAACGTCGAGCATCCGTCAGTACTTGGATGTGTGACCGCGTCATGACAGCTTTTACTTATTACAATTTCTAAAAATCTGAAATTTTTACGTTTCCTTCATTTTGCGGAACAGTTATAATTTATTTAAATTAACACGGTTATTATAACCAATTACGTTAATTAATTACAAAAACAAACAAAGTGACACACATACAAAACAATAATACAAAAATGTCAGTGAAATTGAAAAAAATACATTAAATTAATTATTTAAATTAAATTAAAGCACGTTATGTTCGATCAAACTAATCAAGAAGGAGTTTTATTTTTCTTGGAGTTTAGTCATCAAATCAAAGTTCAATGAACGGCTGATTTCGATTGATTTCAGATTTTCCCGGAACCCTTGTCCTGAGAAGATAAATTCTAAGGATGTCATAAAAACTTTTTAACTTATTTTGTTTTTAATTTGAATAATGAACGCAGAAGCAGAAGCACCTTGAGTCGACAGTGTGAACTTCCCTACGTTCATAGTAGGTACCACAGATTAGGTAATGTTACTTCGTAAACAGTAGGTACTCTGTGGTATGAACAGTGACGTCATTTATTTATTAATCTAAAGATTAAAATATTCTATAGAATATCTAAAGAATCGATTAAGAAAATAAAAAAAATCGATGCATATGCCCTATTAACAAGATAAAGTACATAGGTACATACATAGGCACTAAATATTGCATTCAGGTCATAAAATCAAAGCTAACTGCTAGTTTTCGTTTAGTAAACGCTGTTTAGTGAACAAAACATTGAATAGGTAGGTAAGGTAACATAAACTTATAAGTTTGTTGCTCATTAGGAGAGGCCTATGTACAGCAGTGGACTATTATAGGCTGATGATGATGATGCTGATGATAAGGTTGAAACATGGTTGAAATGATTAACAAAATAGAAGTTAATTTCCTGTACAATGTATGGGTATGTAATATATTCTTACCTACCTATTAGTTTGGATTTTATTAAGCTAACTACAAATGTGGTCTTTTAAATAAATCTGTGAATGGAGACACATTGGAAAGCATACATTGTCCGTGACACGCACTAAGGCCGTCTGCTCCTCGGGGGAGCCGAAGGCTGATGATGGGTTTAATAATATCCCTATAGAAATACACTCGAGAGCAATGAATCCGGGTCACTCAAAGAATCCAAAAAATCTCGGAAAGTAAGAATGCTAGGTTAAGAAAGTTATGTTCTCCGACGAATCAAAATTTATGCTCTACAAGCACGATGGAAGACACAGAGTGTATAGAAGACCAGGGGAAAGATTCAAGCAAGCATGCATCGAAGAAAAAGTAGCCTACGGTGGTGGGTCTGTACTTGTGTGGGCCGGAATTTCCTCTGAAAGTCGCACAGAGCTGGTGATCATAGAAAACGGCTCTTTAACTAGCGTAAGATATGTGGAAGAAATCCTCAACGAACACGTTGGTCCATTTATGGTCAATTTGGGTGAGGATGCTATATTTATGCATGACAATGCCCGACCTCATACAGGTAGGATTGTGAATGACTACCTTCAAGAGATGAACATTACTTGTATGGAGTGGCCAGCGCGCAGCCCGGATATCAACCCGATCGAGCATGCTTGGGACGAGCTAGGGAGATGCGTAAAACAACGAAACCCTCCCCCAATCACGCTTCCTGAGCTCAAAATTGCTCTCACAGAGGAATGGGAGAATATTCCCCAAAATCGTATAAGGAACTTGGTGTACAGCATGCCAAACCGCGTAAACGCAGTAATGGAAGCACGAGGAGGTAATACGAAGTATTGAAATTCAAGAAAATCGTCATAAAGTTCAAAAATTTCATGTTTCCTATTTTTGTTTTAAGGAGAGATCAGCAGTTTTTTTTCTTTATGTAATTTTGTGTAAATAAAATGTATGGTGACTCATATTTTTTTAACTTTCATTTAAGGAGTATTAAATTGTCTATTAAATACAATTTATTGCATTAACCTAGCATTCTTACTTTCCGAGATTTTTTGGATTCTTTGAGTGACCCGGATTCATTGCTCTCGAGTGTATTTGAAACATTCCCTTAGATTGCATTTTAGGTCAACGCAACGAACAAACGTTGCGTTGACCTAATGGTGAGGATGGTGCACTGACCTTCTTCTGGTTGAGCTTGAGTCCGTGGTGGTGTGCGTGGTGCAGCAGGAAGGCTGTGGCGAGCCCGCCCACGTAGCCCGGCAGGTTCATCCACGCGGGCAGGTACAGCTGCGTCAGGGTGCCAGAGCCCAGGAACATCGTGCGGAGCACCCTGCACATCACGCCGAATATATTCATGCGAAACTTTGCATGTTTGCATGTTTGGAATTGAATGTTTGTTTTGACGACAGATGTGGCGGGCGAAGGTCCGCCTGCGACGCAGATGTAGCGGGTTTTATTCCCGCCTTGGGGCAATTGTTTGTTCCGGGATTGATGTTCTACGTATAATAAATAATATCTATCTATGTAAAGTATTGTATTCTGTATATCAGTCATCTAGTACCCAAACACAAACTAGCCCTTAGTTTGTGTTATGTGTGAGATAAAATCTATAGTTAATGCCATAGACATAGAATTGTTTCACTAGTTAATGCTTATTTCTGGTAAGATAATAATTTTAAGTAATCGCAGTATACAATTAGTACTATTACTTACAGTTACCTACATTTTAGTATAAAATTTGACTTGTACGTGCTTTTTTTATATTCAAAATTAATAAAGCTATTGAGTTTGATCTTGAATACCTAAGTAACTTCTTTATTTGTGAAAAAAATTGAGAAATTTTATTGTAAGAAGCCTGAAATGAAAAGCGCCAGAACCCGAGATCGTTTTCGCAATAAATTGGAAACCCCTATGTTTAGGTTATCTCCTTGTTGTAAAAGTATTTATTATATGTCGGTTTACGTTTTTAATAATATCCCAGATAACATAACTTCTTTGCCTCTCCAGATACTGAAAACTAAACTTTTTTCATGGCTTCTGGAAAATTGTTTTTATGACATGCATGAATTTTTTAATGTAGTATCCCCTATGTAGTTTGTGTTTTTAATGAATTATGACTTATGACATAAGAACCAAGTTGATGACATTGAAATTGAATTAATTATTGAGTGAATGGAATATTATTATTGATTTTGACATGAATATTTACTGTCGATTAATTAATATTTAATAAGTTGGTATTTCTAATTTTGTAAGGTATGGATTGATTTTAATGCAATTGTAAAAATTCTAAATAGGTATGAATACGAATGATTTTATACATCATGACAATTTAATTGTACAATAATTCATTGCTGCACGCTCTCTGTCTACTCAAAAAACATTATTCAAGATTAATCATGTTCGACAATTGAAATTGAAATTAATCAGACGAGATGTCTTTACTTATAAATTGTACGCTCGATAGAGTAGATTGTGCTGACCAGACCACGGTATCGCGAACAGTGGCGCCACCGTAGTGTCGTAATGAGATAGGGCTTAGCTTTGAAATGAGATTTTTCTCTACATTCCGACTATAGTGTAAGAAACTAACAAGGCTCAGTTTTTTTCAAACATACAGAAGGTAATATAGCCTAACTAGATAATAGCCTAACGCTAATCTGTGTTTGTTTTCACATAATTTGTGGAAGATCATTTCATTATTCGTTTTTGTACTTCGAAACCTATTCTACCTTTTTCGCAATATAGGAAGGGATATCTTTAATTTCGGAGTTAAATTGATGGTTCAACACTCTCATTGCCAGCCTCATCTCAGAGAATGTAAACCTTCTTATTGATTTTATAATAAGCCCCGCCAACGTCTGCTGTTTGACGTTAGACCAAGTCTACAGGATGACAGGACAGAAGAAAATGGGAAATTCAGTGGTTCAATTTCAAGTGGAAACCTAGATCAGTTAGCGTAAAGCAGATTCGTACTAGAAAGTCATAGAATCCATATTCAAACGGTCTTGCGATTTGTGTAGTTAGAAGCCCTAGGCTTGGGTCTGTGTTACAGAGCTGTATTTTCATCTGGCATTGCTTAAATACGCCCATATAACAAATAAAGAACGGATACTTCGTTATACAGGGTGTTTGGTGGAGGGTTAGACAAACTCGGTGGGTGTGTAGGATGACCTATTTATAAAACACGTATTTTTTTAAGATTTTCCGAAATTATACCTTGGAATTTTAAATTCTAATTTTGTAATTTGAATCTTCCAACAGACATCAGTCGAATGCCTACCTATTTAGTGTGCCTACCGATGTATTAGAAATAGATAAGTGATATTTTAAACAAAATTGTTTTCATACAATTTTTATTTTTAGCTTTTTTCTCTATTTTCCTTTTAAGTGTAAATATTTGACAATTTTATAGACTTTTCGGCTACAAGTGGTAGGTACCTATATCGTTGTAACAAGCGATGGTTAATGTTTTTAAAGCATTTTACTTCTCGACTACTATTTAAAACGATGCAAAGTTGACTTTCTTGACTATTTTTTTAACTTTGAAAACCTGTAATAAATTAATTTCTCGTCATTTTAAATGAATAATGCATTAATAGACGAAGGATATCTGGGACCGAAAATCAAATATAAAATTCAATCGAAAACAAGTTTCAAAAATAATTGTAGGGTAAAAGAGAGGTAAAATTTCGAAAATCTTAAAAAAATTCAAAAAACAGCATTTAAAAAATTGTTAACAGTTAGGGTTTCTACTTCAATTTGTATTTTAAAAATTGGTCCACCTACACACCCTACGGAGTTTATCTAACCTTCCACCAAACACTCTGTATATATAAATAAATAAGTATGCGATTTTTGCAAATAAATAGATTCACGTTTAATTCAAATGAGTTCAAATGACATACATTCCAAATGGGAGCGCCAGCGCTACACGGAAACCACTTCATATACATACACATTCGTACTTATCACAGAAATGTATCTGAAAGGGGCTCACAGATTATAACTGATAAATTTTGCAGTTGCACCGAACTGGGATTCCGCTTTTTGGCAACACCATCTCCAAACGCTCCCAGTCCTTGGTGAGGACAAGGAACCCTATGTCCAGCAGCTGATCTTCGCACTGCATGTTCACCTCCTCGAGGAAGGTCGGGTTGTTGAAGTGCTTGGTGGGTGTGGTGACGCGTCCGGGGGCGGCGCAGCGCTCGATGCTGACCTGCTGGCGGAAGGTCTCGGATTGGACGACGACGCGGACGTCGCCGGCGCTGTCGCGGATCTCGTAGATTAAGTCGTCGGTGGTGTTTACTTCGCAGTCTCGTTCCTCCACCAGGCCGGCGTCTCCGCGCTGGAGGAGGTCCGGAGTCTTGCCAGCGAAGGAGATGTTGGTGCTGCGAGCGATCCGGTCCACCTGCGCGGTTGGGTAGTTCGGATGCTTCAGAGTGCAGTAGCTCATGTTGAAGCAAACTGCCGGCATGTCCAACTCTGCAGTCGGCGCGCCGGCCCCCAACGTCGCTAGCCACACTAAACACAAAACAATCCGCAGGGTGCTCTCCATATTTGTAGTTTCTTTGTTAACTCTGGTGTCTCTTGAAGGAAGGGGATGTGTTCGCTGTGAGCGGTCACTAAGTTGTGATGCAAACACCGCCTTTGGTAGAGTATTTATATTTAGTTTCCTGTAACATGTTACCGCAGTGTTGTGTCGATAAGGGGCCACCTACTTATCCTGTGACATCACTATTGTCGTCACTTTGATTGATTATGTAGTTATTCCTTACGTTAAGGAAGGTAGTACCCTCAAGCTACTCGATAAGGCCGAGGGAATCCCTAAGAGCAGTTTACCTCTGATCAAAAATAAATAAATAAATTATAAAAAGGTTAAGATGTCTCCCTATTGCTTGCGTCATGGATTCTCCATTACATCAATAATGTTGTATAATAATATGATTATCGTTTCGGACATCTTGACCATCACCATCAGCCTATGTTGGACGATTTCGAGAAGGTGACCATGTACTGAATATGTACGTACAGTATTTAACTTGGCTTTATGAAAGTGCATACGACTTTGTATAATTTGACGAAGTTGCCCCTTAGTTTTTTACTTCTACCGATAAGGCTTCCGACAGAAGCCCACCAAATCAAGAGCCACTGCCTGCCCACTCCTTGAACCCCCCTGTTCGCGGCGTTGTCTTCATGCCTGCAGGATTTAGTTGCTAACTTAGTTTCAGTCTATTTATTTGCTAGTGGATGTTTTTCATTAGGTAAGCGGAAAATGGCGCTTGCCCGCCACCTGGCGCTTGCAAGCTGGGACTTATTATGTCTAATAGGTACATTATATACTTGAACAGGAGACTTACTCAGGAGACTGCGCCGTGATGATCGGCAGCAGGCTGTAGGCGTGCGCCGTCAGTCCGGCGGCCAGCATGGAGCCGGTCAGCAGCGCGGCCAGCACGAGAGGCACGGCGCGGCGACACTTCATCAGCACGAATAGGAGGAATATGCCGAAAATGTGCAGCTGCATGTCCGCCGCCAAATACCTGTGGGGCATAACGGTCAGAATAATACTCAAAAACCTCAAAACTCAAAATGCTTTATTTCTTTTAGACTTTACAAGTAGAACTAGGAAATAAAGTTATCACTTTGATTTTTTGTCCAGTTCAATCTTTTTAAGGTAGAGTAAAGAAGCGAGAAAAAGGGCTAAAGGCGGCTATCAAATATATCAACTTTAAGACATTATAACGATATACACGAATAGGTATTGAGCAAAATACATTTGCGTGACTTCCACCTAAAAAATAGGTAGACTTAACAAGTGTAGATAGTTGCGGATTTCAATGTTGTAGAAATGAGTAGTTTATCCTTTTTTCTCTTTCAGTTCTCACTTTTCCTACTCACTTTTTATAGTCAAATTGTTTATTTGTTCATTATTGTTTGTATGTCGAACTTCGTAGCGCGTGCTACGATGCTACGTCGGACACGCGCGTAACAACCTTAACATTTCAACGCGCACCTACGTACAACAAAAAACAAAAACTTGACTGAATGGTATTGCCACCGGTAACGGAAAAATACGAACTTGCCTACAAAAAGTTTTCGCAATGGAATAGCGATGAGAAAATCAATGTTTTTATCGGGAAACGATTTTATTTTTTGCGACTTATCTAAGAAAATAAAGCCCTCTTCTAAAACAAAAGCGATTAAAAGAAAACTTTGGGCATGTGTATATAGCACATAAATTACTGCACAAGTTATTCAAGTTTGTACTGCAAAAATAATAATCACAAAATATTGACATCTGTAGTCACATACAATAGGCATACAATAGTTTGGAACAGGTGCAAGGCAAAGAATTTCTGATTTTCAGGAAAAAGCCTGTATCTAAAACCATTGGAGATAGACCCATGAATTGGTGTATTTGCTTTCGGCTTGGCGTTGAGTCTCGGGACACCTGTTTATTTATCATGTTGTTAGGTATTAGTTTATTATTTTATTTGGTATTTGTGTATTAGTATAATTGGTTTGTATAATTTTTAGCTTAGCATAAGCTCCGCCATCTTATGGTAATCTCCGTGTACATTGGTTGCCTAGAAGAAATCCCCATGACTTTGTTTATGATAAGTTTTTAAATGTACTTTGTATATTTTTTATGGGCTATGAAATAAAGCATTATTTATCTATCTATCCATATATGGTAGAGCTGCGTGTTGTATAAGTGTCGAACGTTAAAGAGGAAAGATTTGTATTTTTGTATGTAACGAGTTAACTTAAAAAGTACTGAACCGATTTCAAAAATTCTTTCACCAGTAGATAGACTACTTTTCAGGGAGTGACATAGACTATATTTAATCTCAGAATTCTCACGGGAACGGGAACAAGGCGGGTGAAACCGAGAGGCACTGCTAGTTATGAATAACTGTCGAACTGATAATACCTACTCACTACATATTTTAAAGCGGTAAAAAATATAAAAGGGCGGAACGTTGATACTTAAGGTAGTTTGTCGCGGATTGGCGCGAAATTCACGTGATTTTTAGAAAATGGTTAACGATTTGCCGTAAATTATATTTTCGCTAGTTTTATTGCTTGTAGAATACTTGAAAAAATTATAAACCACAAATATATTTAAATTTCGCGGCAATCCGCGACCATCAACCTAAGTTAAAAGTTTTACCTACTCCACCCCATAAAATTAATTAGCGTAGGGTCCGGTCAAGTTGTATAATACGTTACCGATCTGCAATATGGTGTGATTAAGACAAAAGTAACTTGCGGACTCTACTTACTTAATCTTCTAAAAGAGGTGAGAATGACAGTAATTCATCCTATATTGATGTATAATCCATATTGAGTAAACTTTCAGTCAGTTCTTTCTCTGAGTCAGATAATCAATAAAATTGAATGGAAGGAAAAACTCACTTCTGTTAAAGTTACAAGCCGCAGGTTCTCAGAATTAAGAAATGTAGTTGTTGTACAAAAGCGAGTGCGCGTCGAAGTCTTTTGTATGAGATAGCGCAACCTAGGTAGCCATAGGGCATATAGCACTTGGAGCGCCCACGAGGCACATGCCGATGTATTATCACAGCGCTCCTCCAGGTCGCGTCACCTGGGCAGCGACAGCTTTAATCTGCAGAAACACAAACTATAGAAGAGCAGGATAGGCTAGTACAAAAATACAACTCACCAAGTGTGCCCCATACAGAACTTGCCGGTCGGCAGGTGGTTGTGGACATAGAGGGCGTGGTACCACCAGCGCTCCGAGCAGTCGGAGGCCTCGCGCTCCACAAGCCAGGACCACTGCGGCCCGCGCCCCAGCCGTGGGAACCACGCGATAGTGAACCACAGCGCGAATACCGATACTGGGGTTAATCTGGTCGCAGAAACATGATGGTCAACTCATTATGAAATTAAATGAAATTATTTATTGAAAAAGAAATACACAATAAAAACGTTAAACAATGTTAAGCTTGAGTTAGGTGTTATTAGTTTCTCGTCAAGTAAACCTACGTATAAATTACATAAATGACTAATTAGGCATACAGAGATCAGGAAAGGTTCGTCTTTGTGGAATTACAAATTGTTTATAACATTTATTACATTATTACTGTCTAATAGGTACAAAACGTAGCTGGCGGACACAGAGATATGTGGAATTAGTAATATAATGAGGGAGGCATCCACTATTGGAGGAAATAGATAGGTAGATATTTCATTTATTATGTACATAATAAAAGAGTAGCGTTATTAACACATAAAAGGGAGCTACTGCCCTTCTCTGGTAGATTGTCACAGCCGACTCTCAGCCGGCTGATTCATCCACTTGTACTGATATAAAATGTCTATGCAATGTCTAGTTCTTGGCCGTGTTTCGTGAGTTTAACTATGATGTGTTGTTGTGAGTCAGAAACGTTGATTATATAAAACCCCCGACTTGTTGGGTGCTCGTATTTGTCATGTCATGGTAATGAAGACATTGGTGATCGCTTTTGTCCAACCTAAAAAGTCCCATTTATGAATCCAGCCAAGTCAAAATCTAGCAAATCATAATAAAATTGTGAAGTAACCGGGCTACTGTGTGTGTGTGCTGATAGGGTATGGAGAAAACAACATGGACCATGGTGAGCTACATCTTCTAAAATTAACGTAATCTGAGTGGAGGTTTAACTACTCTGCCTACTACTTGAATCTACATATTCTTTCATAAGGTTAAATATGTTGGCAACTGAACTACTTATTCGGACTAAAATGCTGTTCGTCGTCATGTGTCAGTAGTGTGGTAGCACCTTGTAGAGTCAGCGCACATCGAGTCGCGACGCGAAGCTGCGCGCATTTTGATTCAAAATATAACTTTATTTACTTCGCAAAAATATACAAATTGGCGCAAGCGCGGCGTGAGGAGGTTATGTAATACGTCAATAAAATTTGTAGGTACTAGTTGTTTTTTAGGAAGTAATTAAAGTTTTGTCTTATTCAAAGATAATAGAACACAACAAAAGTAAGAGAAATTAAATAGAACTGACCTGATCCATCGGCTGACGACAGACATGAAGCATTTGAACAGCGTGACGGGGTTAGTGGAGGAAGATATAAGCACAGAGTACGCGGTGAGGAACCCGGAGATGGAGAAGAACGCCTGGAGCCACAGCGGAGAGTTAAGGACCACCTTCCACCCGAATTGGTCGTACATCTGCAAATAATGTGACATACGAGACTGGTTTTATCGCCTATTTGATTAAGAACAATATTTTCTCGACATTTTAGGTGGATTGGTTGACATAGCGTGGGAGAAGGTTTTTATAAATAGGTAAATAATTTTCTACGCAAATTGCTATTTCAAATCTGAGTATGAATGAAAAAAAATCTAATTTATATTTTGGTGTAGTTTCCAAATGAATCGGAAGGTACGTTTTATGGGGGCTTAGGTATTGGCAACCTTCATATGATGCGTAGACCATAATCATCCATGGCACAACTACCGAAATAATTATATTTAGTTTTGTATTTTTAATTATTTATTTGCCATAGGTTTTTACGTTGTCCCCTTGTATGTGATACATTGAAATACTTTACGATTAATAAGGCCATTCGAATAGGAAGGAAACATCTGTCCCAGATATAGGACATATGGTAGAATGCAGTTGTCTGCAACGGATGTATGTAGTTCTTTGTAAATTTCATGTAACTAAGCAACTATCATAAATAACACGAGTTACCCGAGGGCTCCTAGATTTTCCTTACCTTCTCCACATACTCCGGGTTGTCTACGTACGAGTAGATGTAGATAAATATAACATGTGAGAATATCACACACTGCATGCCGAGCACCCTGAAACAAAGCCAACAACTGCTACTCAACATCTACCAAACATCAAACATCAAAGTGCTTTATTTCCTTTAGACCTACCAGGACTCCTGGACACGTCACAAAAATCAAATTACATAAGTAAAACTAGGATACAGAGTAATCACTTTGATTTTTTGTCCACTTTAATCTTTTTAATTTAAAGTGAAGCGAACACGAAACCTTTACTTTGTTAGAATGTTAGTTTTCGAGTTGGAGCAAAACTCGTCCCATGGTTTTTTATCATTTAGATAATCTGATATTTTCATTACGGATGTAAGCGGGTTAACTACGAACCTTATTTGTGTTGGAAGAACACCAACACAACACCCGCATCCCTCCGAGCAGTGATATTTTGTAATCTGATATTTTTAGTTAGCCTTAACGTTTAAGGACACGTTTGGCAATTTGTTTGAATTTATTCATCGATATTTTTAGCAACTCACTTGGAGTTTTGTTGTCGAAGCGTATACATTGTCCTCTAAAAGATACATTAATCTTGTGTAGCCTAGTTGTGGGCACAGCGAGTTTATTCTTATTTCTAGTATTTATACTATGTATGTCGCTATTTTTTGAGAACTGATTGATATTTCTATGAGTGTACAACAAGTTTTAATAAACATTTTGACAGGGGACTGCCATCACAACACCTATCGGACATTTATATAATTAAACCACTGGCACAATAACCATCATATTATGGTTTAGCTAAATTCAAACTAAATGGCATTTTTTTGTAAATACCTACCACTAAAGGCCCATCTGTTGTTATTATCAGGATATTACAACGTCTGCTTGGGTAACTCCAACTCGGCAGGCTTTGTTAAATGAGGGTCGGTATTGGAATGAACACCAGCACGTCACTCCTGAATGTACCTGCGTCTGGTTACCTGATGCCTTCAACGCAGGCCACGTCCTTCATCCGGTCGTCGGAGCGCGGCTTGGTCCGGTCGTAAGTGAGGATGTCCCAGTTCTTCTTCAACGAAAACGCAAGCAAGAACTTGTTTCCTATAAAAATAAAATTAGCGTTTATTTACACCCAAAATAGACTTTCCTCGTGCGATTTGTGAGGACAAGTTTAGTTGAAATTATGACTGTTCATAAACAATGAGTTTATTTATTTATGTAGTATGTTTATTTATTTGTGTATGTGTACCTAATTAGGTTTACTTTTGTAAATCAGCCAAAACAAAAAAAACAAATTTTGTTAGTCATTTATAGAAACAAATAATGGGTTTGCTTAGTTTAGTTTCTGTAATATTTAAATAAATAAATGCCGTTTTTCGCTGGATTGAACCTTATTGTTTTCAACCAAACTATTAGACAGGTATGTACCTATATAGTGATTATGGATCTTTGAGTGATCTAAAGAATCATGCCCTCAGGAACATCTAAAGAACCGAATAAAACTATTTTTTATGTACTGTATCACGCAAGCACGTGCTGGATTTGTAAGGCTGGTCGGCAGTGCTGTATTATGCCATCTAGTGGATTTTTACCATCGGTACGTAAAGTTAGTTAAATAAAACTGTGGTAGATACCGTCAGTCTTCCCGACGCGGGCCTGCAGCGCGTGCAGCGCGGTGGCGAGCACAGCCAGCGCGGCCAGCACCGTGCTGAGCACGCAGAGCGCGCGCGCTGACCACGCGCTGGCGCTGTACGGCACGTCGGCGGTGCTGCACCATGCTACTGATTGGATCTCAGCCTGGGGAAGTACTAAAAAGTTTAAAGGCTGGTTCAAATACGACGGAAACCGACGAAAATTTGATTGAGATTTATCCCTTTGATTCCTATAACTTGGAATGGAAGCCTACCTGTGACATCAATTGTTGTTGGGCCTGTGGCTAAGAATAACTTAACTTTCAAATCGATGGCCCTCTACTAGATAGCTATAAGTGCTCATGAGCGAAGAAGATACCACGTGTAAATATAGGTAGAGGATGTGTTCTTGTGTGGAGATTACTGAGGTGGAGGCAGCGACCTACCTCCAGTCCATACTTGTGCAGAGAAGTGTTGAGGCAGCGCTGCGCGGCCGAGTGCCAGGCGTCGGGCTGCGGCAGCCCGCAGCGCGACACGCAAACCCCTCGGTGGATCAGGGTGCGGTTGTAGTGCTTCAGATTCTGCCTTGAGTATTCCTATAAGAAATCGTAATGCTATCAGCATTATGCACATTTGGGTTCAAATCCCATTTTGAGCTTGTATCTACGTGCTTTTGTAAGAAAACATTTGGAACTGGCGTAGTTTTCTGTCTTTTGCTTTACAAATGTATGGGTTATCTATACTAATAATTATAAAGAGGAAAGATTTGATTGTTTGTTTGAATTGAACAGGCTCCGAAAAAGTAGTTTCGGAGCAAATTGAAAGAATTTTTCAAATCGATTTGAAAAATTCTTTCACCATAAGAATCCGGGTTAGTCCCACTCAATGCCAAATTTCTTTCCAGAGAATGCCACTGAATATTTTTATAAAAATTGATGTACCCAAATTAGCTCCAACCAATGCCATGACAAGCAAGTACAGTCAGCGGTAACATCGTAGTAAGATCGAAGAAGAAGTGGTAGAGCGAGACAGTAAATGCTTGAGCGAAACAGACAGATTCTATTATTTTACAATGGGAAGAAAATAAATGTATATTGGTCGATTTAAAATGTCGTGGCATTGCTTATGACTCATTCAGAGTACAATAGATTTCGCATTTGTGAAACTAACCCTAGAATACTACCTCATGCCTAATGAAAATAGGCTATAGTATATTAGGTATAGGTATATCCCATGCGAGGCCGGGGCGGACCAATAGGTAGTCTTTAATAAAGTAGTGGAGTTCTACCGGTTATGAGGTGCTTTGATGAAACGAGGGCATGTCAGTGTTATTGATCTCTTTGAAATATAATTATCACCATCGCCTAAGCGTTTACGCATTGCTCGAATAAAAATTACTTCTAAGATAGTTCGTTTCTCAATGCAGTGGTAATTTTCCGCTGAGTGCAAAGAACCATCAAAATTTATGCTCGAATATTTGACCTGCGATAAATCATTACATCACTCGCACTTGACCAGCCTAAGTAGTTGGCGCTCAAATTAAACAGAAAGGCAATAACCTGCGCTTGCGACGCTTTACAAACCTTGGCTCGATGTGACGCACTCACTCAGAGGTATATAGCTTATCGTAATTTCTGTGATCGTTATTAGGGGAGACTGGGCCGCAGCCTTGAAAGTTTCACTTTTATGTATTTGCTATAGAATCTTTTAGTTTCATATTTATTTATTGCATACACATACATTAAATTATTTTAGCTTAGGTGTAATTAGCTTATTAGAGGTAGGTACATGTACCCTGTAAGGGTGCAGCAATTTATTTGTAGATTTTAATAAAAGTTGTTTTAATATTATCTAATTGTAATTTTCTTAGTTGATAAAGTTCTTTTAGTCGTTTAATACAAAACGTGAATGAAAATTTTGTTAAATTTATATTTACAAGAATATGTGTAATTTTCTTTTCTTATAAATTTTCTTAAGATCTCCGTCATTGATATAAGTGTAATGTACCGAGGAGATTCTATGGGTCTACAGCGTAGAGTTTGCTACGACGCTTATGGGCAAGGCGCTAGCGTATAAAAAATTGTAACGCGCTCACATTGTGTGAGATTCTTTTACACGCTTTATTGAAATGTTTATTGATATTCAATGAATGAATTCAATGAATTCTGCAGAATGTTGAACATTGACCCTTTCAATTGACCTCCCGCATCGCCTTGCCCTGTGAATGCTACCAGCATTCACAGGGCAATGCGATGCATGACTCTTTTAACTTTTTTTGCATTTGATGTAGCTATACTTTTAATTTTTACTTATTGTATTTGTTCTTTTTATTACTTTATTAATTACCTACGAAATTGTCGACGAAAAAAAATTTTTTTTGTATTCACACTCAGGTAGGTAGGTAGTTTATTATGTTTCTATTAGCGAGTGCCTATTATTAGCTTTCTGTATCTATTTTAAGTTTTATTATTAACAGTTAAGCTGATGGCAATCCGAATAAAATAAATAAATAAATAAATAAAATAAATATATTCTGTGATTCTTTTTTTAATGAGGCGATGATACGGTCCGTTTTACTTATAATATAAAAGCGAAAGTTTACATCATTGTGAGACGTTTCGGCGAAGACAACTCAAAAACTACCAAACGAAGCGGGCTGGTTTCTTGCACGTATGAAGTTCTAAATATGTAATAACATAATAGGTTACTTATTATCCCGGACAAAAACTCTTTTAAGACCGCGTGCAGAAACTAGTATTATATTTACATAACATCAGTTGGGCATCTGTTTGTTCCATTAACAGGAAATATTCGCAAATTTTACCGCCTTGACAGCAGAGTAGGTAGGTACTAGCACAGTAATACTACCTATTAATACCATTTTATACAACTTTATTTACATCAAATACCTACCGAATTAATTATATCGTAAAAACGGTAGCTAGCTCGTTTCTTACAACTAGATATTCTCCTACGTTTTTACCCTATTTCCCCAATTATGATAATGAAGCCGCGTTGCACGGGCGCGGGCGCGGGCGAGTTCATCTTATTAGGTAACTTTTCTACTTGACCAAAACTGGTAGAGAAGGACATTTTACTTGTTTACGAAATGCAAACCTACTCCAATATTATTGGTCAATGGACGCTTACTATCACCACAGAGTATTGTAGGTTAAGGTTTTGTAAAAACAATCAAGATCTTAAATTAAATAAAGAAAGTAAAATTAAATATAACTAAAGGTTTTATACACGTCGTTAAGTGCACTGCACAAATAAGCTTTAATTAAGCACCTAATGACCTAACTATGTAAAGAGCTAAGTTGGTTATGTGACTGAGAGTTCTAATGTCACCTATTTTCCTCGATACTAACTCGTTTTGTACTTGCACACATTTTTGCAAAGTACCTTCCTCTTGTTACATTTCACCCCTCATACTTGACTCTACAATGTAGAGACAGACTCAACCTACTTTTAAGGAAGTCTTTGGCTTCTTCTAATGGTGTGATAGCTGGCTCTGAGTTCTTACGCTACGGAACTTACTAACCTAGATATAGACCTAAATTACAGGAAGAAATAATAAACCACGTCACCTTTGGACCGAATGCAGTTCTATGGTTTTTACTTTTGTGTGACGCAAGTCCATTATTCCCAGAAAATAGGAAAAATATACCTTGGTATGGAACTAGAAATACTTGATTAGACCTAACGCAAATAAACTTTGTATAATAGGTACCCTAGTGGTCCTAGAAATAACCTAGAATAGGAAAATATATAGGTAACTAAGAGAAACTAAAAAATCATTTAGCTAAAATATAATAGACGAAACAAAGATAAGCTTATATTACCTAAAACCAATTTGTGTTTAGCCAGTAAAAGCCCAAATAATAGGCTAGTAAAAATCTACAACAAAATTCCCAGCACAATCAAAGATGAAAAAAATTACATCACTTTCTTTAAAAAGCTCAAAAACTTGCTAGCAGTAAAATGCTATTACTCTGTAAGCGAATTCCTATCCGATTTATCTCTGCGTGACATAAACTCGGATCAATGACCACAACACCTTACTTACCATTTTTGTGATATTGACTACCCTAGACGCCTTAGAATAGAATCTTTGCTTTTGAAATAATTTAATTCTAATTTTAATCATGATTGACATGCATGTTTTACCTGACATTGAAATAACTATTTAGATATTAATAAATTTGCCATTTTATATAAATTCTTTTGCAGTGCCCTACAGGGTGCATGTACTATTGACCTAAGCTTACTTTACTATCCAAGCTGTATACATGTACACGTGAGCAAATAAATAAATAAATAAAAATAATTGCATTGTGACAACTTTTTTTATACCTTCCAATCTCTTGAATTTAGATTTTGTAATATTTTTAGTAAGTACTTAGTATAAATATTTAAAGATCTTTGTCTGGAATAAGAGTTATTTATTAAAAACAAAACTGTTATATTACGTGCTGTGCTAATGCTAAAATAAAACCTACGTAAATGTAAATACATATATGTAGGTAATAGATGAATAGCGACTCTCTCATCCTATCCTTGCTTGGTTGTTTGTCGTTATTGTTAGCAAGCTCCTTGACACCGCGCGCACGAACTAACATCCATTACAATGCATCAACGCGCTGCCATGCGTTCTGTTACCACACACGCGTACCAGGACACGTTAGGCTTAGATAACCACATACGACATATGTAAGCACATACAACACCGCAGACATCTTACATGTTTACCTAACTAGAGAAGAACACTAAATGTGGTTAAACGTTTTTTTGTATTAACTACATTTACCAAAAAAATTAAATCCTCTTAAATTTTATTTCGAATCATCGATGATGATTCGTATTAGATCTGTATCACCGATTTTCATTACACATAGATATATCAAATATCAAATCAAATATCAATAACGTTTATTTCTTTAAGCTTACAAAATAAGCACTTAGACAAGTCAATTTTTAGGGTTTCAAAGATCGGTTTTGAAACCCTTATGGTCTCGCTTTGTCCGTCCCCGCTCTTTCTTGAATATCTCAGTAACTACTGCAGCTATTAACTTGAAATTTGAAATAATGATACATTTCGTGCGCCATTACTGATTTTAAGAAAAAAATATATAAATAAATGAAAAATGAAAATGAATATTTTCAGTACAAATTTTGATGTTGAAATTTCAAAAGATACCTAGGAAGGCAAATGGGGTATCAAATGAAAGGTATCGTTTTGTACATTTCAAAACACTTTTTGAAATTTCTGTAAATTTCATACTTTTTGAAATATTTCAAAAAAAGTCGAAAAATTGACCATACCCCCCCCCCCTATCTCCGAAGATTGCACACCGATCCACGTACAATGTATTAGGCGTTTGTAGATATCGATCTATATTTTACAGGAAAAATATAGAGAAGTCTGTAATAATAATAGTTTTTGAAAAATTGTCAAAAAGGGGGAGATTTTTTTTTCAAAAGGGGGGGTACCTACCTATGTGGGGTATCAAATGAAAGGTATCGTTTTGATCATTTCAAAACACTTTTTGAAATTTCTGTAAGTTTCATACTTTTTGAAATATTTCAAAAAAAGACGAAAAATTGACCATTCCCCCCCCCCTAGCTCCGAAGATTGCAGACCGATCCATGTACAATGTACTAGGCGTTTGTAGACATCGATCTATATTTTACAGGAAAAATATAGAGAAGTCGGTAATAATAATAGTTTTTGAAAAATGGTCAAAAAGGAGGGGATTTTTTTTTCAAAAGTAGGGGTACCTACCCAAGTGGGATATCAAATGAAAGGTATTGTTTTGACCATTTCAAAACACTTTTTGAAATTTCTGTAAGTTTCATATATTTTGAAATATTTCAAAAAAAGTCGAAAAATTGACCATTCCCCCCCCCCTAGCTCCGAAGATTGCAGACCGATCCATGTACAATGTATTAGACGTTTGTAGACATCGATCTATATTTTACAGGAAAAATATAGAGAAGTCTGTAATAATAATAGTTTTTGAAAAATGGTCAAAAAGGGGAGGAATTTTTTTTCAAAAGGAGGGGTACCTGCCTATGTGGGGTATCAAATGAAAGGTATCATTTTGACCATTTCAAAACACTTTTTGAAATTTCTGTAAGTTTCATACTTTTTGAAATATTTCAAAAATAGTCGAAAAATTGACCTTTCCCCCCCCCCTATCTCCGAAGATTGCAGACCGATCCACGTACAATGTATTAGGCGTTTGTAGATATCGATCTATATTTTACAGGAAAAATATAGAGAAGTCTGTAATAATAATAGTTTTTGAAAAATGGTCAAAAAGGGGGGGAATTTTTTTTCAAAAGGAGGGGTACCTGCCTATGTGGGGTATCAAATGAAAGGTATCGTTTTGACCATTTCAAAACACTTTTTGAAATTTCTATAAGTTTCATACTTTTTGAAATATTTCAAAAATAGTCGAAAAATTTACCTTTCCCCCCCCCCTATCTCCAAAGATTGCAGACCGATCCACGTACAATGTATTAGGCGTTTGTAGATATCGATCTATATTTTACAGGAAAAATATAGAGAAGTCTGTAATAATAATAGTTTTTGAAAAATGGTCAAAAAGGGGGGGAATTTTTTTTCAAAAGGGGGGGTACCTACCTATGTGGGGTATCAAATAAAAGGTATCGTTTTGACCATTTCAAAACACTTTTTGAAATTTCTGTGAGTGTCATACTTTTTGTAATATTTCAAAAAAAGACGAAAAATTGACCATTCCCCCCCCCTAGCTCCGAAGATTGCAGACCGATCCATGTACAATGTACTAGGCGTTTGTAGATATCAATCTATATTTTACAGGAAAAATATAGAGAAGTCTGTAATAATAATAGTTTTTGAAAAATGGTCAAAAAAGGGGATTTTTTTTCAAAAAGGGGTACCTACCCATGTGGGGTATCAAATGAAAGGTATCGTTTTGACCATTTCAAAACACTTTTTAAAATTTCTGTAAGTTTCATACTTTTTAAAATATTTCAGAAAATTGATTGACCAAATAATTGGCAAATGTTTGAAACCCTCGGCGCGCGAGTTACACTCGCACTTGGCGAATCTTGTTATACTATAAACAGGTTTATAAATAGTCATTATTATCAAATAAGAAATATGATGTTATTGATTTTATTCGCTTCAATTTTTTGTCCACTAGTGGAAGAAGCGAAAAAGAAACCACTAGTAAGTTTTATAAATCTTAAAATTAATACATTACTTATCTCAGTCTAAATATAATTTGTATAATAACTCAATATTTATATGAAACTAACTAAGCTTAACATTATATCATAT
This sequence comes from Eupithecia vulgata, assembly GCA_946478455.1. Classification (NCBI taxonomy): domain Eukaryota; kingdom Metazoa; phylum Arthropoda; class Insecta; order Lepidoptera; family Geometridae; genus Eupithecia; species Eupithecia vulgata. The sequence goes on from OX297875.1 coordinate 14,370,500, forward strand.
CCCTTATATACCATTGTCGGTGTGGAACTGAGCGACATCTGGCCAAGCATTTACATCATTGATGTAATCATCTATGGAGTAATAGGCTTTCTTTATACATATAGATAAGAAGACTCACGACTATATCGCATGTCAAACAAAAATAAATATCAAAATTAGTTAAAGACTTTAGGAGGTACAAGTACAATGCCATAGATATACAGGTTAAACTATAACATCCCATTTTTACTGCGTGTTGAAAAACAAAATATGTGGCTATATAATAAATAGCTAGCCCGTTGATGGCTTTTGGTAGCGGCAGTGACAGAACAAGGCTGTGGCCTCATCAAAGGCATTTCCGCAGCAATCAAATAGTTAATAAGTACCTGCCTACCTTAAACCAAAATTGACTTGTCTAAGTGCTTATTTTTTAAGCCTAAAAAAATAAAGTTATTGACTTTGACTTGATAATACCCTAGAAAATTACATATCGAAAATCTAAATGGAATATAGCATGGTAGCCCATTTTTAAAGGAGTTTGAAAATTTTGGCCTTAACATCTTCTATCCTATATGTATCTTTCAGTACACATCGCGAAAAAAAACAGATGCTAGGGCCACCCGCCATACAAAAAAATTCAAACCCCTTTCCACAGATAGTTGGATTTAGTAAAGTATTTTTTTTAAATTAGATAATGACCTTTGTAGTAATTTCATAACAGAGACATTCATGAATGGAATGCAGTTTCGATATCTAATTATCGTAGTAAACAGAGAATACATAACCAGCCTTAGAGTTTTATGCGTTCACTGACATTTGAATAGAGGTCAAGGTATGCAAAAGCTTGTCCTAGCGAATAAATAGGTACCTACCTGCTTACTTAAATGGTACTAATATTTGAACGACCTTATTTGGACAAGCGATTGCTAAGTCAATAAATTAAACCTAGACTGAGTTTAGGCGCCTACCTAACTTGGACAATAGGTAAATCTATGTGTTTAGTGATTCACTAGAATTTTCAGTATTTACGTACCTACTACCTAGTTTAATATAATAATAAATACATAGTTTCGTGCCAACCAAGCTTTTTCAATGCGCATTTTAATGGAAGATGGACTCATAAGCTGTTTTATTTTTATATAGTATACTTTCTAATCAAAAATATATTACCAACAGCAAAGCTGCGCACGAGTTGAAAGGGCTAACTACTACTAACTCACATCAACTCCGCCGGATCGGATGATAGATAGATACCTAGATAGGTAATACTTTATACATCACCAATTAAAAAAAGTAAAATAGAATAGCAATGGATTTGGCGGCCTTATCGCTTAAAGCGATTTCTTCCAGGCAACCAGAACAATTGGGAAAAAATAAAGGATGGCGGTGCTTTACAACCAACATAAATATAAACTATAAATACTTATACACACTATACCTAATAAATAATCTATTACAACAATATATACAACAAATTAATTATATTTAGTAACTCTAAGGACATGCTCAATAATCTACTGTGACATGACAACTAAATAGTAGTTATATACTTTCATTTTATAAGCATGATGTGATGTAGCCTTCTTAATATGTACTGGCAAATCGTTCCAGAGAGAGTGAGCAGTGAAGGAGTCGCTGTAAAAAGATGTTCTCTGTACTGGAGATGCAAGAAGCAAGGTATCCGATGACCTTAGAGAGAGACCGTGGGAAGAATAAGGAAATTGAAATCGGGGAAAGGGGATTGAAAAGTATAGAAAAAAGCAGAGACAGAAGATGATGATGCCCTTATCTTACAAACTACTGAATATTTAATTTTGAAATTAATACGAGTATATGGTAAAGTTCATTATCATTAGTTACTTATTGTATCGTTGGCGTTGATTGTTTGGAAAAAAGGATTCCATAAAATATTGCGATAAAAATAGATAGCATAGGTACTTCTTACTACTTATTACATACTTTAAGACCTTGAGAATGAGCATGGTAATTAAACTAAGTATAAAGAACATTTTAGTTATGTAAGTTGCGTTTTTTTTCACACAATGTACTAATTAAAAGACAATAAGCAAAAGCTTGATTTTTAGGCTTGCGTTGCTCTGCCCTGTCCCGCTCCTATGAACGCGATATACTATGCCTATCCTTTTCACAAAACTCTACCCAACCACAATAGACAAAAAATAATTAGTTATTCTAACATCTACAAATAAATTTGTAAATGTCACCTGTAAGAAACTGAGGATCGGTGACTGGTTCGTGGAAACCAGCTTCGCGTCCACTATGCAGTAGACGTCGCCGGGAGCCTGGCAGTCCGCCCACTCGTCCAGCGCGTACAGTGCTGGTATCGATCTCAAAAGCGTCCCTAGAACAACATTATTTTTACATAGAAACAAAAAATAATGGGACGAAAAACATTAAGATTCAACGGCATTTTAACAAGTGATGAGTGTGATGACTCTATTCTGAGGTTCTAAAGTAAAAAAACCCGTAGATACTTAAATGTTGTCCACTGCACCGAGTGGATTAAATTGAGGGAGGGCTTCGCCCAATGGGAAGAATCAGGCTAGCAAATAAAATGTGTAAATATCTGGGGTAAAACTCACCATTTAGTTCCAAAATGCTGGCTGAAGAACCTCCCAACACTAAAAACAGCGTAGCCAGCATCCGCCACACCATTGTCACTTGAATTAACTAAAACTGTTATAAAATAAATTAAGCATCACAAAAACAAACGCATAAATTAAAAACGACTCATTTGTTTTCACATTTATCGACTAGATAGATTTTGTTTTCCAGTTCTTTTTACAAAAAAAATCTTCACTTTTAATTTCAAATCCTTTTATCACAAAAAAGTTTCCAAGCAAAGTTTGCGCAGCGCGAGCTTTCCTTCCGCGCGTCAAATACTACAAAAGAGATTTGATAACACCTCAATTCCACCAAAAAGTTTGATGCTTTTTTAACTTTTTACGCGTGTCTGGGTCAGCACGTGCGTGCAACTCTCGGAGGTTCAACTGCATACGTGCGGAGTTGTTTGCATAAAGCGGGGGAGTAGAGGACACCCTTCTCTTTGCGACAGCGTTTCGTTAGGATTGAGTTCTGCAACGATTGCCAATGTCAATAATAACACTAATAAAATCGCATCTTCAGTTAATCCATCAATGTAAGACTAACCCTGAACCCCTCTAGTCAATGAAACATAATAAAGGAAACCGGCATTGAATAGAACTATTTATTTAGGTAATAGTTTTAGACGCTAGATGTAGATTAGATTTCCTTGATCTTGATACCTAAAATATCGTTTTTAGTAGGTACCTACCTACGTATGGTTAAGATTATCTGTATAAGACGTTATTATTGCGGCGATTATTACGCTACTCGCCGCGCTACTCAAGTGGAAACATTAAGCCGTGGAGGTGGTCCTTTAAGTATTTAGTTGTGTAACTAAATACGTCTTACAAGGTACCTGATATACGAAAACATATCAGATTTGATCTTGAGATATCTGCACTGCGGTATTGCACTATGGGGACTCTACCAAGTGCACGAACATTACACTGCTTTACATGTTCTAATAAATAACATAGTAGAATAGGCACTCGGATCAAATAAAGGCCACAAGGTGTGAAAGCTTCAATGTTCGTGTATATTCTTGCAGGGCTTATAATATAGACTTTCATTATTAACCTGCTATTAGTTATACAATTTCCGATTGGTTTCTAATACAAAAATACTTTGTTAAATACCTATAAAGTTGTGGGAGTGACAATTCCGAGAAGACATAATAAGGTATCGACGTATTTAGAACAGAACAGGCACATCGGTACTACATGTGTGCATTATTTATCTATTTACCTACATCTGCAAGGGTCGTGGTGAAATACAAAACCAATAAAATAATCAATATACTTTTTTATTTTCATCTTCTCCAATTCCAATATATCTATTTACACGATACGATAACTACAATTAAATTATTAATAAAATATCGTTGTTTGCAACAACTTGCTTGTTCAGATCGCAAAAACCAACTGGTGAAATATACGACTTTTCGATGACAAAAAATTAAGATTCCCTACCATGGTAAGTAACCTAAATTGACAACTGATCAACGGAAAATCGATTTCAAATACTTTGACATAAGTTTGACAATAGCGTATGAAATAGACTAGCCGAGTTGTCATAGAAAATCCAGTTTGATTTTGATCGCAGAACGGATACCTACTCCGTAATTCACAGTGATAGTATGGTCTCAAATAGCTACTCCGTAATTCACAGGGATAGTATGGTCTCAAAAAGCAATCAAAGCAATTCATAGAGGTAAATAAAAGCTCTAACCACAAAATAACTATGAATTACTGTAGTATAGTCCAAATGATATAGAATAGGGTTTAGGGTATATGCATGTGACTTCGAAAAAGCTGATTATTTTATTTGTATTCTATAATAATATAGAAATAGTATCTGCATTATGTATTTTTTTATGTTTTTATTTTCAAATTTAATGATTGAAAAGTAGATATTTAAAGACTTGAATCGCTATATTTCTAAACGCATCGTCACCGTTCACCATATTGTCATGAAGCTTAAAACTATTTATTAGACACAACAAACATGATAATTTTTTATCGTTTATTTGTATAATGTGTATTAGTATTTATAGTTTGAATTTATGTATGTTGTAAAGCACCGCCATCCCTTATTTTTACCTAATTGTTCTGGTTGCATGGTAGAAATCGCTTTAAGCGATAAGGCCGCCAAATCCATTGCTGTTCTATTTAACATGTTAAATTTAAAATAATCTATTATTTTTTGTTAATTCGTGATGATGAATAAAGTATGCTCTATCTATCTATCTATATATTAGTTTCTAATTTTATTTAAATGAAAAATCAACGATGGAACAGAAGCACTGAGTTGACAAACTCAGCAGAAATTGGCAGTTTTTTTATTACCCGATACTGAGTGCAGTTTTACTTTTGGTTTTTTCTATGTTAACTGAAAAAAATTAGTGTTATATATTTTTTGTAATGTAACAACATTAACAAATCGATCAAAAAAATATAAAAAAATTCCATGCATATACCCTATTGCGTGTATCATTGCATACAACACCGTATGAGAAAGCATTGAATATCCCAACATGCCAAAACTGTTACAAATTGTGCAAGTGTTGATAGCGACTGCCCTTGACTAATACTACTTACGAAACTGACTGTACCTACTGGTTTTATCTCCACTCTGTGATGTGTTGTGTATCGACTTGACATAAATAAATAATAGGAGACGTTTCACAGCATCCCTAGTAGCCAGCTAGAACCAAATACCAGGGCTTGCGTAATGCCGAACCCGATGACCGAGATGTTATGAATATGTTAGCTTAAATGTTTTTATAGAGCGAATGAGCGCGGGAATTAATGTACCTGTGCTTGTATTGGTGTCGCACACACTTGTGCACTATAACATGCTTTGCGCACGCGCGTAGTCTACGTTGACATGATCCGAAATTCAGTTACAAATACTTTGTTATTTGAACATAATAGAATAAATGAACAATTTGCCACCATATCACTACATAGTATAAAACAAAGTCGCTTCCGTCGCTTCGTCTGTCTTTCCCTACGTATGCTTAGATCTTCAAAACTACGCAACGGATTTTGGTGCTGTTTATCCAATAGGTACCTATATAGAGTGATTCAAGAGAAAGGTTTATAAATGTAATAATACCCGAAGCCGGGGCGGGTCGCTTGTATACAATAAATAACAAATAAAATATTTAGTCGCGCTGGTATCACAAGTGTTGCGTCTAAGAAGGACCTTGGCCCAGCACGCCGCCACGCCGCAGAGGTCGTCAGTCTATGTAAGTACATTTAAATAATGTTAATTTCGTGACTACAGACAACGGAGAGCTACAGATCACATACAGCCTCATCTCGTCAGAGCCATTTGTTTCTAAATGCTTGTTAAGAGCCTGTGAAAATTAAATTCTGAACATCTAGATCATCATCAGCATATGGTAATCCACAGGTGGACATAGGCCTCCCCTAATGAGCGATATAGCGCCCTGTCTTCAGCTTGCCACATCCAGCATCTTCCTGCAGTCTTTCGCAAATCCTCCTCCCACCTGGTTGGAGAACATGTAGATCAGTCTTACCCTTTACATAACACCTCTCAACTTTATGCTAACTAAGGTCCCATTCACACAGCGGGTCTGTTTCCACATGACCTTTTATAGGGATCCTTCGCTACTGGAAACAATCGTTGACTGGATCCGGAATATTCTTACAACTACATACGCCATCACGGGAAAAATGGTCCAATCCGAACGGTCAGATCCTCTAAAACGAATGTTGTGTGAATGGGTGCTAAGAGTTATCAGTTGTCTTTTGTTAGCGTAAATCAGCACGAAAAAACCTTCTTGAAGTTTTCATGTGATAGGTTTTCAAAAGGCGTTTGATATTGTACGTCCCTATTACCGCGAACAACGACATTTTATTTCTTAAAATTTTTTTTCTTTGCTGAATTTTACCCAGAAAGCTTAGGTTCTAGCTAGGTAGTTATCGGTTTATTTTGTTTGTTTTTTAGTTAGGGGTTTATCCTGGTATAGTACCTACATGCAAATCTTTATGAATTATCAGAAGTACGCTCTGTGGCTGCACAGTACCGTATTTTCAAAAAGACGCGGTGAACCCTATAGGTACTGCGCAGTTTCTGATTAGAGGCTATGTACATTACCTACGTACTTGTAGACTGACGTTAAGACACATCTGTGATGCCCATCCGTGGATGACGCTTAACTGACTGATAAACAGTTTTCCTTGTGTTGTTGTGACTGCCCTGTGACCCACCTGGAGGTTCACGTAATGTCCAAACGTTTCTTAGCTCTACGCTCACTGCGGATCCGGATTATTGACATTTTGTGTAAAGCTTTGGCACGCTGAGGATATTCCAATGCACTATAAACTCCAATTGATGCGTAGAAGTAAACAAACGACATAAAAGTCTAATTACAACGAAAATTAGTCGAAAAACGATAACGTTAGTAGCTTACACGATGGAATTACAATTGATTATACTCAGTGCACGATTGACCGTCATAGTAAACCGACTGGGTTTCATTAAAGCCGAAGGTTAGTTATGTAGTTATACTGGATTAGAAAATGTTGTATTGAGTCTGTTCCAAGTTTATATAAAGTTCAAGTCATAAGTTTATGTATCCGACGATCAATTATACAAAGACTATTAAAAATACTTAACCCTAATATAACTAAAATTATTAAGTAATCAATAACAAACTAATAAAATAAATAAATACAGGGTGTAAAACAATCGCCTTTCGAATCTTCAAAGAAAACGTTACGATTCCATCTGATGGACATTTATACAACAGCAATCTTTTACACCTTATACTAAATTATTTACAATGTGCTGAATATGAAAATATATTTTATGACTATCTAAGCGAAAAGCAATATATGATTTATCTAAACAGGACGCAAAATAATTAAGTTACCTGACGATGTCGAACTTGCACCTGGGCTTCCCCACCGCTGCACGCGGCCACACGTCTATGCAGGTCGCTGGCAATGGTTGTCCATTCAACAATACAGTTGTCTTTCAGAAAGATAAACTTTACTACAACTACATATGATGTTTTGAACAACATTCTGCAGCCATCAACAGAAACCTACCAGCCAATATTCTCTACACGGTGGTCCGTTTCGTGCGAACGCCAGGTCTGGAAAAGCCCTACGTATACAGACAGGCCTTCTTTTAACAGGTGCCAAATGACGTTTCTGTCACAGTGATCTGTCAAATTCAGTGACATACAAACCTGTACACATCCGCCAGGGTTACTGGTTAACACGTTAACATTAATACATGGTATAAGAAAAAGTGGCTATGACAACGTAAAAGTAATAATAAATGACACACGTCAAAATTGACATCTTAATAAGAGTTCTAGAGCCTATTTCACCAATTTCTGCAACGACTCTAGACAAATCGCCACAAATTCGTTGCGCAGATATGGAAAAATAGGCTCTAAAATTATTCAAATAATATGGAATAAACAACCCTGACTAAAAGTAAATTGCTTCAATAGAAACCTCACATCAAAATTGAAATAATAATAGAATAGATTAGGTACATTCTAGAGCTGAAACACTAAATAAGGTAAACTATGGAATCACATAACATCTAAAACATCAAAAGGCTGATATTCATTGCTTATTGACACGTCAATTGACTTTGACAACATATGTATGTCCGTCCAGTTCTCTGTGACGATACCGGAACTAGAAGACCGAGTCACAAGTTAAACACTAATCGAATAAAAACCAGTACAAATCGGACGATTCTCGAGTTAGGGCGTCAAGTTTAACAGTTTTTTTAACTTTGCGATTTAATAACAGTAAGTACTTTGTCATTAGGTTTTCCAAGACTCGAGTAAAAAGATCGCCCGATATGTACGCACTCATAGAGTAAAAACTCGCTGCTTATGCACTTACATAATACGTACAGCCAGTAAAATGTGCTTTAAAAAGCACTATAACAATTCGTAGTTACAATTCAATAAATATCTAGCGAATGAGGAATCATCAAGTTAGATCTACGTTATAATATTTACAAAATGTATACATAGGCACTCAAGTTTAGAAACGACACGCGACTTATTATAGGTACAAGCTGTCTTCTAAGGTCTATACTTAGTTACGGTATTTGGGGTTTTATAGTTGAAGACAAACCGTATATACAATACAAGACAAGCTAAGTGCAGACCGCAGATTACAACCTAGTTAGCAAGTATGCAGTATGGCACACGTACAGTAGAGCCAAAGACTACAAACATACTCACACTGCTAACAATGTATATTATAATTACAAAAATAATAGTAACAGACGCCATTTTGTATTGGCTTCTCTTTCATCGTTTGAGAAAAAAGAGAGGGCGATACACCACTGCCTCTAACGAAATGTATATTAAGAAAAACTATAAGTTTTGGGACGATTTGCAGTGAACATGATGATCGTCTTCGATAGAAGAATATTGCTTTGAAAGGCACCTTCGAAAGCTTGCAGTTTTACTACTAACATTTCCGGAGAAAGTCACAATGTTTTTGAAATAAATTTCATTTAATACTTTTTCTATGGCAGTCAAACTGTGAAACTATTATTGCTCTTAGTAACTTTCACAAAAATACTACCAACTGTTAATTAAATTACTATTTCAAATGAAAGAGAAATAGCGAGTTGGTCAGTAATTTAATTATGGAGCAACTCACGACAACGAAATATTTTTTTTTAATTTATATCCATTAAAATCGTTGTTGAACTTTTAAACATGATAAATGCGTTTTTTTATTTTTTTAATACCAACTGTCTCGCAAAGAGAACAGCGAAAAACCCAGAATATAATTAAATTTTATTTCTAGCGTGATTCTACCACATTCATACCTTTACAAGTAATTTAGTTCGCTAGATAATTGTTAATACTACCCTAACTAAAGTTTATTGCGAAATTAAAGCCAAGTTAAAAACGTTTCACGAGGAAAAGGTACATTCAGTAACTGTTTGACCGACTTCAATAAAAGAGAAGTGGCTTCTCTATTCAGCTTTAAGGCTGTATATATTGAAACACTATAGTGACATAACAACAGCCAGTTACTGATTGAAACGGATTTTAACATGGCCTTATAAATTGGAGCAGTTACCTACTTAAGTATAGGTACATATAGCTTTAAACATGGAGCATGAAAGTCTGTTTAATCCGTAAAAAGCCACTAGTAGAAATTGCTCTACTGCGTGCAAAGGTAATGTTTATGAATTCGGCAATATGGCATCCAGTTACCTAACGTTACTAGTGATTCTAAGAGAACGTACAGCGGGATATTTCCCACGGTTTTTGGTATATGGAGTAAGTACATACATGATTCACTAAAATGATATCATTGTATCACGGTTTTATTGAGTGATAGTGCTTGAAGTGTGTCCATGATAGTTTTAAAAGTTTGTGTTTGTTATGCAAATCTGTTTCAATGTAACAAGTGTAGGTGTATAGCTACGGAGGAGGCGAGTGCAGACGCTGGCGGGCGAAAGTTCAGTCGACGCCGGCGAAGCCCTGCGAGCCCTCGATGGCCTTGATGAGCTTCTCACGGAGCTGCTGGTAGCTCTCGTACGGGGGCAGGTCGATGCGGTTGAAACTGTGGAGGAAACATTATAGTGATATTCATTCAATATATCACAAGATGCTCCTAGCTTCTCCATTCTTTCACGCTTGCTCGAAGACATCTACTTCTCGAGGTCATATCTCGAGGATAAACTTTTTACTTGATTTGGCATCTTACTTTCTACATATTTTATACTTTTTTAAGTTAGATAGATAGAATTTTTTTAAATTAATTAGTTCAAAATGAAATGTTCAAATTCTAAGATCAACAAACAATTAGAAAATCAATAAAAATTTGGTAAATTTGGCTGGTCCGTAACTTTTATTGGAATATTATGGCCACCATTTAGTCTTTTATTTTAGAGTTAGAGCAGAACACCTAAGCCCTAATAATGATATCCTAATAATGTAATACAGCTCGCCGGCAAAAACGGCGATTATGCTTTGTGTCGGAGTCTTTTTTCACATTTGGGGCAAGTCGATAGAGCTGGGACAGATACGTACCACGTGTGAGCCCGCGGGTAGTTGTCAGGCGCGCCCCACCGCTCCACCGTGAACAGCTGGGGTCCGTTGGAGCCGTACAGCTCTTTGAATCCGTTCATGGGCACGCGCGAGGTTCCCGTCACGAACTGAAGGAGACGAGATCGCATCTCGTTGCTGAATGATAACACCACCTGAGACAGACAAACATACATGTTACAATAAAGTTAACTTTGACTCTATCAAGACTAGAAGCACTCCTGCCAAACTCAACGGAAACAGCTCAAACCGGTCAGAAACTTTCAGAAAGCTTTATATCTCCGATTTTAAACAGACGCGCCGCTTAGCCATCGCTTTAGCAAAACGTGGCGACCTCTGTGGCGGTGTGGGCGAAGATCCGCCTACGACGCAGGAGGTTGCGGATTCGAACCCGCCTCGGGACTAATGTTTGTACGATCTCCTGATCTGAATGTTTTCTATGTATAATCAAAAATATTTCTATGTAGCATATTGTATTAAGTAGCAGTTAACACAAGCGCTGCTTAGCTTGGAGCTATGTGATGTGATGCTGTGTGAATTTGTCCAGCATTTTTTTTCTTTTTGCATTTTTTTACTGGATTTAACTGATACTGCATTGTCAAGGATGTATCTGAATATTCTCGGCCACGTAGGACGTGTCATATTTGGGGGAGATCTATGACCAGCATTTGGTGTCTTATGGCTGAAATGAAGCAAACCGTTGGATGCGGCCCGCGCAGGACTGGTCATTGTGTCAATCCTTGGGGGAGGCGTCGGGCTTCTTTGGTCTGAGATGCTGTTGCGTATGCAGAGATAACAAGTAAGCTTACCCTCCAGAACCACTGCACCACTATATGGTTGGCGTGGTAGTCCCCCTTGTAGAGCGTGTTGGCGCGCCAGTCCCTGACGTCGATGTGCTGTATGCCGCAGAGCAGCAGCTCCAGCTCGTGCTCGTCGAAGATCTTCAGCAGCGGCAGCGGCACGAGCGCGCCCAAACCCTCCAGGAACGCAGACATCTGCTCCTGCACGCGCGACACGAACCGCCACTCTATCACTAGTCTGGAACAATCACATACTCCTAGTAATCAGTCTCCTATTAATACTAAAAAACCACGTGTTTGCACGTTTAAGAGATTGTGAGATGTTTTGTAATATCTACAGATCCATCTCACTCCAGAGCCTATAAGCTGTTCTCAGGAGTGGTCACGGATCCAGTTCCAGCCACCAAGGTCGGACAACAGACCACATCCACACAGTGAGGCATATTATACAGAAGTCCGTAGAGTATAATCAGCCCCTGTTATTACTGTGTGATTACAATTTATTTACTTAGACTAAACCTCTGCTATCCTTACAGCGATGCCAAGTGGACTATCGTTATATCGAGGTGCTGAAATGTCTGTATGATGCCGCAACCATGAGTGTCCAAGTACAGGGCCAGCAGTTTAAACCCATCCAACTGCGTAGAGGAGTGAGACAGGGGGATGTTATATTCCCGAAACTGTTCACAAGCGCGTTGGAAGATTACTGTTTTGTAATTACTGGAAAGGTAAGGGCATCAACATAAACATCACATAAACACCTGCGATTCGCTGATGACATATAGTTATAATGGCGGAAGAGTCTGCTAGAGTCACAGTTGTCAAAGCGGCAGTGAGCAAGTCATATAGCTCGCAGAACCGATAACCGCTGACTGGGGAGTAGGATATCGGCTGGCGATTCCGAAGTGTGGCAGGTCTTCGCACTCGAAGAGCCGACAACATAGTAGCGGTGGCGGGGAGTCGATACATGGAGACTAGGACCGCTATTCGTGGCGCCGCCCGGGGGAGGCCTTTGTTCACCGGTGGACGTTAGTCGGCTGACATGGTAATGGATGCCGGTGGACGTTAGTCGGCTGACATGGTAATGGATGCCGGTGGACGTTAGTCGGCTGACATGGTAATGGATGCCGGTGGACGTTAGTCGGCTGACATGGTAATGGATGCCGGTGGACGTTAGTCGGCTGACATGGTAATGGATGCCGGTGGACGTTAGTCGGCTGACATGGTAATGGATGCCGGTGGACGTTAGTCGGCTGACATGGTAATGGATGCCGGTGGACGTTAGTCGGCTGACATGGTAATGGATGCCGGTGGACGTTAGTCGGCTGACATGGTAATGGATGCCGGTGGACGTTAGTCGGCTGACATGGTAATGGATGCCGGTGGACGTTAGTCGGCTGACATGGTAATGGATGCCGGTGGACGTTAGTCGGCTGACATGGTAATGGATGCCGGTGGACGTTAGTCGGCTGACATGGTAATGGATGCCGGTGGACGTTAGGTTTAAAGAACTTTATTCTCATACAAACACACGTGGTTCATTTATAATGAGATACATAGAAACAAATTAATCTAGGTTTATAATATTAAAAAACTTAACTAACCTCTGGTACCTAAAATTATAACTAAGTAGATATTATATGTAACTAAATACAATGTAACAGTGTTTTGTAAATAACTAACTCTAACAAATAATTAATAACTTTAACAATAAAAAAATAAAAAGTAGGTACCTAATTGAAAAACTAAATTGGTAAGTATGAAGTCCATATTTATGTATTTTAATAGTAATATTAGAAAGTTAAGCATTTTTTTTTTTTATTCGATTATTGTTATATAGTTTGTACATGTAATTTAAGTTTATTTTTATATGCATTAAAATTAACACATTCCTTTATATTGTTTGGCAGATTGTTAAACAATTTAGCTCCCTCTGATAATATTGTTTTTTTACCATAGCTAGTACGTGAACTAGCTAATTGTAATTTGATTTTATTTCTTAAATTGTATTTATTTTCTCTTAAATTTAATTTAATTTTTGATTGAATGGAGTTTGAGGTAATTTTTTTAATTAAAATACAGGTATTATAAATGTAAAGTTTTTCTATATTAAAAATATGAGTTTTGTTGTATAATTCTTGAGTCGGCGTAAAATAGTCAAAATGGTATAGGACTTTAATAACCTTGTTTTGGGTTCTTTGAAGGGGAGCTAAATTTGTAGTAGCAGCCGTTCCCCAAATTTCCACCAAATATTCTATATGTGACTTAGCAAGGGAGTTATAAATAATGTTACGCACTGTTTTTGGTATACATTTTGAGACTTTGTATAGTGCTCCTAGTAAGGAATTTAGTTTTGCCTTTACGTGTTCAATATGGTTTTTCCATGTCAATTTGTCATCTATCCACAAACCTAAATATTTTTCTACATGAGATTGCTGAATAATATCATTATTTATAACTAATGGATGAAAAGATGGTATTTGTTTATTTTTAGCACTAAAGATCATGAACGAAGTCTTTGTAGTATTAATTGTAAGCAAGTTATACTTGAGCCATTCATTCAAAATGTCTAAATCAGTTTGAGCTAGAGTTATTAAGTCATGGATACTTTTGCCGTAGTAAAAAAGACAAGTGTCATCGGCGTATAGAGTTAGATGCCCTTGTAAACCTATTGAATTTATATTATTGATGTATATAAGAAACATTAAAGGACCAAGTACTGAGCCCTGCGGGATTCCGTAATTAACACTTTCAGTACTGCTAGTGAAGTTATCGATCTTAACCACTTGCAGCCTATTCGTAAGATAAGAAGAAAACATATCTAAAGCCTTACCTCTGATGCCCATATTGTGAAACTTTTGGAGAAGCTTAGGGTGGCTCACAGTGTCAAAAGCCTTCTTTAAGTCAATGAAAATACCTAAAGCTAGATTCTTCTTGTCAATATTAGTTTTAATTTTAGTAACAAGATCAATAGCTGCTGTGAGGGTACTTGATTTAGCGCGAAACCCATATTGTTCGTCTATTAAAAAGGCTTTTTCTACGAGATACGCATTTAGTCTTTTGTATAAAATCCTTTCAAAGATCTTAGAAATTATAGGTAGTACTGATACCGGCCTATAATTACTAGGATCGTTTTTATTGCCCGCTTTATATATTGGACTAATTTTTGCTATCTTCAGAGAATCCGGAAAAACTCCATTAGTTAGGCAATCGTTAATACAGCGCGTTAGTTTATCAACAATTAAGTTCTTAATGCATTTGATTGCCTTAGTACTAATGCCATCTAAGCCAGTACTAGTGTTACTGTCAAGTTCATCTATTAATTTAGATACTTCATCGCAGTCACAGGGATCGAGCTCATTTAAAGTTATTTCATGTGTGTAAGCCGGGTCGTACGTTAAGATGTTGCCATTATTGGTGTGATATTCAGTCGGTATCCTACTAGCTAGATCAGCTCCGATTGAGGAAAAGAATTTATTAAAAATATTACATATTTGATAGCTGTCAGTAATTAATCCTTTTTCTGTTTTTAGTTTAGGTAAGGATGCTAGTCGGCTTTCCGACGAGGACGTTAGTCGGCTGACATGGTAATGGATGACTAACTCACTTGATATACTCGTCCTTGTTGTCTGTGTCCACGGGAATGTTGGCGCCGCCCGGCTTCAGGTCTCGTTGGATGGTCTTGCCGAACTGCTCCTCGTCTACTGAGAACGTTAGGTACAGATCTGAGGGGTCGTTCTCCTGCAGAAGCAAAATTCATCGTCAATATTATATCTTGAGATATCTAGGGCCCGTATTTTAAAAGCTTGCTCACTAAACGTCACTCATGCATAGATCTAATGATTGAGCAAGCTTTCATACCGGCCCTTAGGCCGGTGTGCTAGCTCTCTGCGTTAGCTCTGTTTAGCTATTTTAAAGTCACTAACCAAAGTAGTAACGTGAAGTAACAAGCATTATTAAAAACATCTGCACGCGCGCTGAATATTGTAAGATTTCTCCAGAGAAGGAATATTGCGGATTTCTAGCTGCAAAAGAGAGACATTACGTTTGGAAGAAGGTTACCCCTGCTAATCCTTTTCTAGGTTTTGTGGAAGGATTTAAAAATGAGAAAGGCAGAACATCATCCGGAGTACAAATGAATACATATAGATCGTTACCTCATCCAGCTGAGCTCGTGCTCTAAGTCTTGGCAACGTCGGTAGTGCAATAAAGCTCGACTACAGCTTTTGAATAAAACCACAAGAAAACTCTAAGAAAGGCAGCTGTTGTACCTTGATCCACATGAGCGAGTTGTAGTACTCCAGGTCCACGGACTCCATATCCAGCAGCTCGATCTGCTTGCCCAGCATCATCTTGTAGAACGGACGGATGAAGAATGCTGGAAACAAACGCTATCAATTGTATTTCTGACGAATACAATGAGAGAATATGATAGACATCATAATATCAGTGCGTTTCCACTTCACGCTGACTTCTATTCGACGTCGTAAGTAGTAAAACAATCTTGAAAATGATTCAGGCTATAGTAAACATGACCAGTCCATTACTCATCGAGATGTTCCGTTGTGCTAATCATCTCTCTTTGTTGTCAGTTTTTCGCCCCACATGACCGCTGGAATGTATGGAGCTAGAACGACACACATCGCGTGTCCAAACTACCTCTGAGCTAAGCACAGAGCTAAAGACGTCAGCTAGTGTTTCGTACTTCTTCCACAACAACCTTTGATGGTCCACCGCTGGACGCAGGCTTCTCGCTGATAAGCGCCTTATTGATTTTTATCGCCTGGGGAGTCCATATTATGACCCCACGCTGAGCGGGTTAGGGGTCGCAGTTCGGTGGTAGATCCATTCTATAAGAGGCGTTGCTGCCTGCCTCCCAGTGTATGTCCCTTAGTCGACTCTTACGAATCGCGGGTGCAGTTGGGGTGGTGAAAATACTAAGCCGGCACCACACGGCACAGTGTTTCATACAGAACAGGCTGAATCTTTTCTCACCGTCCAGCAGCTTCCCATGGTAGACCGCCATGCCGGCGACGCGGCCGATGAATTTAAAGTAGTTGAGGTGCTCCTCGTTACACACGCCCGAGTTGGGGTTGATCTGCAGCGTGTAGTTGTCCATGGCGGAGTACTCGAAGAGTCCGTAGTATGGGTTGAACATCTCTTTAGAGAGGAGGAAGAACCACTCGCGCGCCAGGCCGCCGTAATCTGAATACAACAAATATTATAACATCAACAATTGTCTAGAATAATTTATTCAGTTGTGACATAGGTCTTAGATAATCTATAATTAATACACCTAAATAATTTATTAGCCAGACGGTTATACAAATAGCCGTTGACCCCGCACGCGCCCAACCTGTATCTCGGGAGGCTGTTGCTAAATAAGTGTACCTACCACTAATTAGAATAAATATGGTACACACTCCACGCAGCATCATGTAGCCCAAGGCTAAGTAGAGCATGTCTTATGAGTCCTAGATGACTGATATACATAATAGGATATTTTTTCTTATTAATATTTAACTAATAAGCATATATCTGCAAAAAAATACTTGATTCAGCCATCATCATTACCATCATCATCAGCCTATATTAGTCCACTACTGGACATAGGCATCCCCTAATGAGCGCCATAGCGCCCTGTCTTCAGCTTGGAGGCCAGCCATAGATTACGTCAAATGCACGGTTTGCTTTGCGATTTATCAAAGACCTTTGATTATGTCGATCAAAAATTCTTTTAGGAAAACCTAAGCGCTCGGGAGACTCGGAGTCCGAACCTCGATCTCGAAATTGAAATAGGAAACTCCATAATTGCATGGTACCTATACATTTATATCAAATCAAGGGCATTTTGTTATGTAATAGTTATTTATATACAAATCGGAGTCAAATAATCGGCAAGAGTTCCACAAGGCTATATCCTAGAGGTCATCTTATATTCATAATTTATATTAACGACATTTTAGACCTACAATTACGTTGAAAATGAAGTCAACGTGATTGTAGGTACAAAATTGCAGCAGAAATAACCTAGTGCTAACACAGATAGATAGCTCACCAAGCCCAACTTCAGACTCGAACTCCACCCATAGTTTAGTCTTGAGCAGGTCGAGCCGACTCACGGAGCTGATGATGCGGTAGCTGTCTTCCAGGATGCTGTTCCGTCTCACTTTGATCTCGAACTTGTTTGGCACGTTGCTCTGAAATATCAATACAATTAGAACATGGCTTCTTCTTCATAAAGGAATCTTCAGTTTAAATCGTGGTTTTTAGGTCAAACCACCCGCGATATGACCGAATCCAGAAGTAATGTAAGTTGTTTAGGGTGTACTTGGATATATGAGTATGAGACTAGGTGCATGCAGTCCATGTATTACTCACAGGCTTACGCAGCTGGCTCTTGAGATACTCGTACTTGCGCTTGTAGTCCCGCGAGTAGGGGACGGCCGGCCCCGCGATCTGCGGGTTGGACAGGCGCGGGTCTTCCCACTGCGTCGTACGGGTGTCTGTAATAACCACATGGGATAACTCTTACACTTCTATTCAGGGTCTGTGAGAAAAGGATTCAATAACATTAATTTCGATGGAGAATAACATTTATTTGGACACTATCACGTCAGCGCTAGTTGCTTAAGCGACCGTTTCGTTGTTTAACAGCTTCATTGCCCACGACGTACATGAACATCTAGCAGTCCTACTAGCTGCGGTACGTCTAGCATTTGCGGGCCGCGCCTCCGAGGCTGGGCAGTGAAAGCGTTAAGCTACCGTTCGCATAAGCTGTGGTGTCTTACCGCGCAAGCAATTATTCTGTTGCTTGAGCGGTCGTGGTAACCAGTGCGTGCCCATAGTAACATAAGCGACTATTGCGCTGAAATGACCTGACACTACTCTTAAAGCTCACCGCACAGTAGCTACGAAAATGTTCATTTAGCTACTGTGCGGTGAGCTTTAAGCGTAGTGTAGTAAACTCACTGTGGTCTATGAAGAAAATCCGCGAGTCGGTGTGCACACGCTCCTCCCAGCCCTCGGGCAGCGCGCCGAGCTCATCGCCCTCGGCCGCGCCGGCCGTCGCCGCTGCCGTGCTGGGCAAACTCGACGCACAGCCTGAGGAGAGTCAAGAGTTTATTCAATGCTCTGAGTGTTCCTGGCGAGTCTGAATATACCAAGAGGTCAAGGGCTTGAGTTGACCGAACATTACATCACTGGCAAAATAAACAAGTTCAAGAGCTTTTGTCGACGCTGGCACGTCGAAACAATGATGAAGGATCGAGCTGTCCAGAAAGGCGTAGTAAAAGTGAAAACTGTAACGACCCGTCGATGCCTATTATTATATAGTGGCGGGTAGCGGGAAATACTTTTGAATAAACCAGTCCAATTGCTCACTCTGGCTTTCATTGACGTCTCATTGGCGACGATCGCGGATTTTTCGAGAAAAACAGTGACTACGCGTAATAACTATCGAAAAAAAAATGCCTATCGGAAAAATTGAACCTTTTAATCTCAATTCGAAACAGTGGCCAGCGTACATTCGCCGCGTAAACCAATATATCACGCTAAACAATATCGATGACAAGTTAAAAGTGCCTATGCTCATTACGGTCGTGGGGGAAGAAACTTATGCGCTAATGTGTGATCTGTGTTCGCCTAGTTTCCCGGAAGATAAAAGTTATAACGATTTGGTGAAATTAGTGACGGAACATTTAGAACCACAACGTTCGGAAATCGCTGAGCGACACGTGTTTCGGTTGCGACGCCAGCGCCCCGGCGAGCCCCTGACGGAGTACCTACAGGCATTGAAACATCTTGCGGCTACGTGTCATTTCGGCAAGTGCAATTCGTGCTCGACGCTAGAAGAAAACTTGCGAGATCAGTTTGTGTCGGGGCTGACAAACGACACAATGCGATCGAGAATCTTCGCAGAGAAAAAGATCAGTTACAAAGAAGCGGTCGAGCTGGCACTGCCTCTGGAGGCGGCAGAAAAGCATGCGGAGGTGAGCAGATCGACAGCGGCGGTGGACGCGCCAAGTGCTGCGCGCGCTGGAGCGGGCGAGGGCCTGCATTATGCGCGCGGCAGCGGCGGAGGCGGCGGCGGCGGCGGCGGCGGGCGTGCCAAGCAGGGCGCGCGGCCCGCGCCGGCGGCCTCACGAGCGTTCGGCGGCGGCGGCGGCACGGGTCCAGGCGGCGAAGGCGAGGCCGCAGGCTCGCGCGCGCGACCTTGCTGGCGCTGCGGCAAGGCGCACGCAGCGGAAAAGTGCAGGTTCAAAAACTATACGTGTGATGAGTGCAATAAAAAAGGGCATTTAAAAGTAATGTGCCAACAAGTGCGCGGTCGGCATAATTATGTAAGTGATGTGGAGTCGGACGTCGACGACGGGTTGTTCAACATTCGAGTGGCTTCTAAAGGTAACCAACCTTATTTTATCAATGTGTCTATTGATAACATTATTGTGAAGTGTGAAATGGACACGGGCAGTCGTATTTCAGCGATTAGCGAGGAAATGTACAGAAGTTTATTCCCAGATAAGAAGATCATTTCGGACAATCTTATTTTGCGCTGCTATTCAGGTTCACAAATGCATGCACTTGGTTACATTCAAGTAGATGTTTGTTTAGGCGAAGTTAATGTCAAATCTTTACGATTGTATGTTATACACGGTGGAGCGCGACCTTTGTTAGGAAGGGAGTGGATGCGCGCTTTAAAAATAACACAAATAAATTTCAATCAAATTGTAGACGACAAATTTGTAAACCAATTGTGCAGTGAATTTCCCGAAGTATTTAGTGATAAGCTACCTAGCTTATCACTAAATAGCAAGCGAACCATTCGACTACAGCTGTTGGACACAGAACCGGTTTACGTTCGGGCTAGGCCGATGCCTCTGGCACTGCGCGCACGAGTCGAGCGCGAGTTAGCACGTTTAGAATCTGACGGCACTATTTACAGAGTAGATTATTCCGATTACGGAACCCCGATCGTACCCGTGGTCAAACAAAACGGTGACATCCGTATTTGTGGGGACTATAAAATCACCGTGAACCCTAAGCTTAAACGTGATTATTATCCGTTACCTCGCATTGATGAATTGTTCGCGAATCTGAGCGGAGGTGAAAAATTCACCAAAATAGACCTTACACACGCATACGAACAGTGTATTTTATCGGATGACTCACAGGCTTACACAGCTATTACCACCCATATGGGTACTTTCGCCTACCGGCGCGCTCCGTACGGGCTATCGTGTATTCCCGAGAAGTTCCAGAAAATGATGGAGGAAACTCTGCGCGGGGTTCCAGGGTGCGTTGTGTTCTTGGACGATATTTGTGTAACGGGACCAAACATTGTGGAACATAACAAAAATCTGAGAGCTGTACTCGAACGGTTGCGCGATGCGGGTTTAACGGTTAAGTTAAGTAAATGCCGATTTTTACAGGATAGTGTAAGGTACTTGGGCTTTATTATCAACAAAGATGGTTTACGACCAGATCCTAGGAAGTTAGAGGCTATTTCCAGTGCCCCAAAACCCCAAAATATAACTCAGCTAAAAAGTTTTCTAGGAATGCTAAATTATTATGGGAGGTTTATTCCTAACTTAAGTACTTTGTTGCAGCCCTTGCACAATTTACTGAAGAGAGAGGTTGGATGGAAATGGGACTCTAAGTGCGATGATACTTTTGTTAAGGCGAAGCAATTTCTCCTGAGTGAGCGAGTATTAGCACATTACGAGGAGGGTCGGGAACTAGTGTTGTCAGTGGACAGTAGTGCGTACGGACTGGGCGCGGTGCTGGCACACCGCTATGCTGACGGCAGCGAGCGGCCGGTCACGTGCGTGTCGCGCACTTTGAGTGCGCCTGAACAAAATTACAGTCAATTGGATAAGGAGGCGCTAGCTATTTTGTTCGGTGTTACAAAAAATCACCAATATTTATTTGGAAGGCGATTCACTTTGCGCACCGATCATCAACCACTAACGTACATATTTGGGGATAAAGAGGGGATCCCACAAACGGCGGCCAGTCGACTACAGAGGTGGGCTGCGCGACTAGCCGCATATGATTTTGCGATAGAATTTGTTAGATCGGCGGACAATGGGCCGGCCGACGCGTTATCACGATTACCGCTACCTCGGGAGGGTTGCTCCGCTAGCACGATACAATACTTAAACCTCGTTGAGGATTGCTTGCCAGTATGTTACAAAGATATCAGGAGAGAAACTGAACGTGACGCATTGTTATCTAAAATTAAGGGCTATGTACTGTTTGGCTGGCCAGCGGTTCCTGGCTGCGACGCGGAAAAACCCTATTTTGCTCGAAAGCAAGATTTTGTACTAGATCAAGGTTGCATTATATATAAATATAGAATAGTGGTTCCACAAGTATTGCAAAAGAAAATGCTAGAAGAGATACATGAAGGCCATTTAGGTATAACAAAGATGAAAAATATTTCACGGAACTACATTTACTGGGCGAATTTAGATCGCGATATTGAAGAGATGTGTGGTTCATGCGGCGCGTGTCGCAGCGTGCGCGACGCGCCGCCGCGGTCGCAGCTGCACCCTTGGGAGTTCCCACTGCACCCGTGGCAGCGCGTGCACGCAGACTTTGGCGATTGCGGAGGTAAACGGTACCTCATTCTAGTAGATGCACACTCGAAGTGGATCGAGGCGGTCCCTATGCGTAGCACTACATCAGATAAAACTATTCAGGTTTTACGTAGTATTTTCGCACGATTTGGTTTACCGTCGCAGCTTGTAACCGACAATGGCCCACCATTTGCGTCTCATGAATTTAAGATGTTTTGTACCAATAACTGTATAAAGCATACAACATCGGGAACGGTGCGGCGGAAAACGCCGTTAAAACGATAAAGAAAGCTATTAAAAGAGCTCTGTATGAAGGTCTCGACGTCAACGCCGCTTTAAGTAAATTTTTGTTGCAATATCGTAACTGTGATCATGCTACTACGGGAGTATCGCCAGCAGTGGCCTTGCAGGGGCGGCGCCTGCGCAGTCGGCTGGACGCGTTGCGGCCCGACCGGGCGGCCGCGGTGCGTGAGCTCCAGGAGCGGCAGGTCGTACGCACGGCAGGCGTTGATAAAGGCTTTGAGGTAGGGGACGCGGTTCTAGCTCGTGACTACACGCAGAGGGGGGACAAGTGGGCCGAAGCCACGGTTGTCAAGAAAACAGGTCCCGTCTCATATAAAGTTAATTTGGGCAACGGAGTAGAATGGCGTAGGCATGCCGATCAAATAGTTTCAACGCAAAAGAATCGGTATTCATTATCGCGGATGAGCGGCGCGGCTGAGAGTAAGTTGGCTTCCAAAGACCATGAACCTGAGGTTGATAAGGGGACCGAGAATGAGGGCGTAATTGAGGAAGCGGTATGCGGTGAAGACCACGCAGACATATCAATGGAACCGCGGGACATGTTAAAGTCGCCGCAAGAGTTGTCTAAGCGGGCGGGAACCGCGCTGGTAGCGTCCCGCTCCTGCGACGACGGCAGCCCTGCGCCCTCACCGCAGCCCGCGTCCGCCCGTGCACTGCGTGCATTAAAACGGGCAAATCAGTAAAGCGCACATTATTTTATAAAAAGTTTAGATGTAAAGTTATATTAAAGATTAGACGTTAAGTTGTGCTTGTATCTAGGTTTAATTAGTATAGGTAATTACTGGCTTGGCGGGGAGAGGTGTAACGACCCGTCGATGCCTATTATTATATAGTGGCGGGTAGCGGGAAATACTTTTGAATAAACCAGTCCAATTGCTCACTCTGGCTTTCATTGACGTCTCAAAAACCATCGGTGTCGCTCTGATAACGTGTTTCCGATGTCCGCGAAGTCAGCGCGTCTTGCGAGACACAAAAAGAAAATGAGACATCTGAAAAATTGTTGTGTCGGGGACCAAAATATACTTTGACTCCAATAAAATTGATTTGTATTTGTTATACATAAACAACACAGGCAGCCGGCTTAAGCCGATGCGTGTATTGTAAGTCTTTTTCAGTGCACTTTAAATATCTGTCTAATCTATTTCATTTCATTTTATTTCCACCGTAGGTATTATTATACACTTGATGTCGTTAATTCTAACTCTTTATAAAAGGAAATACCATAAGGGATTTTACAATTCAAGATAAACAGAACGACAGTGATTTCTGTTATTTATAGTAGCTACGCTAAACTTAATAATAAATAATAAGAGTTGCTATTACCAACTAATCAACAACTAATAAGGCAATAAAGTCATTTGTGACGGGATATTTCGTATCGTGATTTAAGACGGGGCGAATATCCCTTTACAAATGAATTAGTGTTAATAACCATGACATTTTTAAGAGCTACTTATATAATAAAGCATATTTCGACAGGCAATAAAACGCCTGCTCTGCATTTTCCTGTGCGTGTTCATACCTGTTCTGGGGTCGATCCAGGTGGTAGTCTTGGCGTTGTGGTCGATGAAGAATATCCTTCCGTTCGGCGCCCTCTGCATGCTCCATCCGGTCGGTAGACCTGCAAAATTAATCTCATAAACCTTGATTGTGTCATGATTTCACGAAAACCTCCCCGCGAAAACTGCTCCGTTGTCGTCAAGACAAGAGATGAGGCGATGCCGTTACGTTCATAAATTAGTTTTTTTATAGTCAATAGACCTAGATAGAAGATGTCCCGGTGTGAAGTATCGCTTAACCTTTTTAAGGATTCCTAGCTTCATGGCTGCTGTTTTGACTCGAGGAAGGCTCCAAAGTTTAGAGTTGGTGTGAGCGTGATACCGAGGAGCTCAAAATGGTCTTTTATAGGTACCGGTGCATCTCGGAAAACGGGTACGTGGACTAACGGACTCTTTTTTTTTATAGAGAAGAGGCAGGATTGCGTTTTAGACGCATTAAAGTTGGCCCGATTGGCTTCGCCCCAATCTGAGACTGCCTTCAGGGTCAAATTCAAGCGCTGCAGCATGTCTCCTCGTTACGCCTGTATCTCGATCTGACTGGCCTCGGCGTTGGAAAGGTATCTGTCCACCACGGTGCTGTTGTCTGCGTACCAATAATACCAGGTACCAGCAGATCGCTAATGTGCAGCAGGAACAACGTGGCAGACAGTCCCCTGTCCCCTGAGGTACCCCGGCGTTCTTTCCCTCAGAAAGTCACAAAGCCAGTTCCAGAAGATCCAGAGGTCCGGAATTCCCTGGAATTCCGTATGATGAAAGCTTGCCAATAAGGCTGTCGTGCCAGACCCTATCGAAGGGTTTCGAGATATCTAGTGAAACCGCAATGGCATCACCGTGCTTCTTGATGGCCTCACGCCATCAAGAAGCACGGTGATGCCATTGCGGTATCCCCAGGATCCAGGATGCGGTCCAGAGATGTGGGTGGCATAACACAAGAAGATCCCCCGTAGACCGTTTTCGGCGGAAGCCGTATTGACGGTCGCTAAGAAGGTCGTTGTCTTCGAGGTATGCCAGGAGCTTTCCATTCAGAACACGCTCCATGCATTTGCAGTTGTTAAAATCAAAGTCCAAATGTTGTATATGGGAGTTTCATAGTATGAAGAATATTGAATGCATCGAGTTGGGCGGAAATAGTTCGATTGTGAGATTCTTAAGCCTCGTGTGTAAAAGGCCATTCTTTTCGATCGCAACTATGTACATGCGACTAGAAACAGCATAGTTTTTCTGCTGACGAAAGAGTATTTCTACGTGATTAAAAAAATTACTATTACTATTCTAAGTAGTTTTAGTGGAATTGTCTGTTAGTCAAGGGGGGACTGTTATGTTATTTCATTTTCTTCTTTCTTCTACTACGAGTATCTTTGATCTGTCACCAACATCTGTCTCTAGTAAAGCATCAAGGGTCATATGTTATGTAACTCACCTTCACTATTCGGCAGGTTCTGACTCTGCGCACTGCTGGCGCTGCTGCTGCGAGTGCTGTCCGTGGACCCGCCGCCGTCCGTGTCGTCCTACACACCACAACCGACTTACTCACTTATTCAATACCCAATAAGGACTATATTGGGAATGGTCAATACAAGTCTATAGAGTACGTAATGCATTAACCTACCGAGGAGTTTGTAGAAACATCTAGACTCAGTATTTGGCATCTATGTAGTTGTGCTAATCTTTTAGGAGTCGTACATTATGTGAGCCCTGTGTATATAAATGTCGTATACATAAATGCTTCGACTCAAAGAGACAAAACTTATACAATGTTTGTAAGTCAACACAAATTCTACACATAAAATTGTTTGTCTTACTGAAACTAGGATACAATAAACTTTTCTAGCTTCGAATTATTAAATCATACGGTGAAAGACAAGCTTAAAACAAGGCCCTGTGCAATGTGATACTCTCCTACAGCGCAACTATGGGTTATACTGCACTGTAAGAAAAACATCTTCCAGCTTATACTAACTTAATATAATATTCTACCAAAATCCAAATAAATCTAAATCAAAAACCATACAGAAAAACCAAAACCATACTTCTAAATAATAAGGCATAGATAGGAAGCGCTAACGGCACAAGCAACACATACAAATGTGGCGAACCTTGTGTATCTGTCAGAAATGTCAGTGTCAAACGCAAATACATCTGTCAGATTAGTTTATTATTGGCGCGCAACGCAACGTGGTGTGAACTGCAAGTGTAAGAAACGTTGTAGGTAATAAAATTAGAAAAGTTCAAAATTCAAGTGGATTCTTACGCTTGCAGTCCATTAAAAAAATCTTACCGTGATTGGGTCAAATCTCAGCTTTAATGCTTCAATTATACAGTTGTGATTACAGAAGCATGAGCAAAGGACATCACTAACGCAGAAAATGCGACCTTATGGCCTTAAGGATACGGTATAATGATAGGTTAGTGACAAAAGCACGGGCAATAGACATCACACAGCGTGTCCTCATAGACAATAACCCGAAGCTTGACGCAGAACATAAATATCTAGATATCACATTTTACAATTTAATCTTTATTAACTTCTCTTGTGGTGTATTTTACAACGTGACGTAGTAGAGCCAGACAAAACAAAAAGAAAGAAAATCAATCAGTAACCTTTACTACAGATTAAATTTTTAAATAAGAATTAGTAATAGATCATTCAGAGGCCTTTACTCAGAATCACTGGGTATAGCTGTGAATAAATTGTTTATTGAATCTGTTTCTCGGACTAAATTTCGAGATTTCCACCTCATTGAGCCGAAAATATAACAAAAAGTTGGTCTGGCCTATCAAGACAAATTGAGTCATCGACATATTCAATTTAATTAGTCCTACCCGCATTGTCTATGTACACAGTATTTACATCGCGTCTTACCTCCGAGTCGTCCACTGAGCTAGCGGTGGTCCGCCGCCGGCGTGACGTCACAGGCGACGCGCCGCCCGTCGGCGTACTGAAGTGATTCTCATCGAACGTCAGGTCTTCCAGCCCTTCCGCAACACCATTGGGCCCATTCACATCTTCGTCATTGTTAACTTCAACAGCAACATCTGTGACTGCTGTTTCGTCAGACGTTTCATTGTTTTCTTCACTTGCATCGTTTACTTCTATACTTTCTCCATTCTGTTCAACTATTTGTTCATTCACCGGAGTTTCCGTTTCTCCAGTCTCGATTACGCTCTCTCCGGTCTCGTTTACGTTTTCTACGTTGAGTTCTTCACTTTCAGCAGCGTCTGTTTCATCTACTGCGTTATTGTCATTGACTACAGTTTGACTAGTCTCACTCTCTTGAGCATCGTGGCTTTCGTTAGCGCAAACCACGTCGTCATCTTGATTCCTTAAATTACTATCACAGTCTGTTTCACTTATACTATCCTCTGCGGGTGCTACGCTCTCTTTGTCGTTATGTGGTAAGGCACTTGTGTCTTGTAAGCTGTCGTCGTCGGTCAGGGTACTGGTCCGCTCTAGGTCGGGAGACCGCACGGGCGTCGAGAAAGGCGTCGGCTCCGTGGAATTAGATTCCCCGCTTCTATTGCTATCCTCCTGCCAATTTACACTCTATTACAGACACAAACTTATTCATGCATTATAAACTATAGCCTTGGGCTTTTTGCACGAATGAGTTTGTAGTCTCCCGTGATATGTGCTTTGTCTATGACAGTGAGGACAACACAATGGATGTCTATGGTACACCCGACGATTCGATATTAGGTTATAATGATAATAATTTTATTTCTGAAAGTTCGATTTATACCAAATAAATAATTCTAGGACGTTTATAAAGCCCAACTGTCTGTCAGTTCGTCATTAAAAGCACAAAAATGTATGTACATTTTAATAACATATGTACATTATATTATATTATATCAACACGATAAAGCGGCATAGCGCGTTTATGGTCTTTCAGAAACGTAAAATGTATGTATAGTTTTTTAAAATGGATGATAACATGTACATGTCGGTTAGTTCACAATACAGCTGAAGCCCATGCTGCTAGGAAATTATATAAAACAAAATTACTGACAAATCATATACTATTTCACTATAAACCTGAACAAAAAGATCTCAAAGATAAACTATAACGAAATAAACTATACCTAATGGCATACATAAACATAATAAAATGCTGAAATATAAATACTTTTATCATGCACAACTGTTAGGATAGTAGAATATACTACGGAACTTAAGACTTGATATGATACCATAAAGTAATGTCCTAATGGGCGGATGCCCAACGGTAAAATGGCGTCATATTTTATGGATCAAATCTTGACAATATAAACCCAACTACTAATACATACTGAAATAACATGCTATGAATCGCAAATAACATGCTATGAATCGCAAATAATGAAAAACTATAAACTACATAAATATCATATTCCATCAGAACCCAAGAAACTAAATCAACTCCGTCACCTAATTCAATCTCATTATCTCTTACGCTATTTATATTTTACTCATGCTTTTTGTCTGCCTCAGAGATGTTTGCTCAATATGAGAACAGATGGTTTCCACGACAGCATTCGGAAGAGAACAGCATCTCTGATGAGCAGGACGAAGGCCACTCACAACAGCATCCTAAAAACCACCTAGGAGCATTCTCTGTCTCCCATGTTCATGTGACACACTGCTGTTGCTGTTTGTAATTTAATATAATTTATAATTAGGTATCTATTGTAATAATTAGAATTGGGAACCAATTTATCTAATATTATTTATTATTCTTTTGACTAAGTAATTTAGAAATTTATTTAATTTTGTGTATGAATGAAGTATATTATGGATTATTTTGTGTATCTGAAATAAATGAATACAATTTGCAATAATTTCATGTGAAGCAATGATCGTCGTGACAAATCCGTTTGATACCGACGCTCATCCCTATCATGGACACAATTAAAGTACATATTTACCGTGTGCTGGTTGGCGTGGTCGGTGTCGGCGGAGATGTGGAACCGCCTCTGGAACTCCGTGGCCGCGGTCTCCATGCGCTCGGCTTGCGACTCGGTGCTCGTCGCTCGCCTGAGGGGAACAATCATATTCTTATTTATTACCCGTAGCTCGCAGCGCCTCGCAGTTTCACACGGGTAGTTCCCGTTCCCGTGGGAATTCCGGGATAAAAAAATAGCCTATGTCAATCCCTGAAAAGCAAGCTTTCTAATGGTGAAAGAATTTTGAAATCGGTCCAGTAGTTTTTAAGTTTACTTGTTACGTACAAATATTCTAATCTTTCCTCTTTATAATATTAGTGTAGGTAGACTAACAACAAGTACATAAGTGTCAGTTAAATTAATTTGGGAAAGACGGTGCTGATAAATACGTCCGCTGACCGTACAATAAGAATCACTTTTAGACTATTAGCTCAGGTCGTAATCTATTCTGTGCTGTGTATATCTACTTTTGCGATTTCTGTAGCACTGATATTGCAGCAGGTTTTATGCATACGAGGGTGTCAGCTTTGGATGATTTCAAATCATTCGTTTCAGGGTTAATTTTTTTCTGTAATCAGGTTCTAGTTTTTCCAAATTTCTGGTTAGCTTGTTAGCGTACTCACGTGAAGGTGGGCCGCTCCCACTGCGTGGACCGCTCGATGTGGTTCACGTAGTAGGTCCGTCCGTTCGCGTCCTGGCGCTCCTCCCAGCCCGGTGGCAGCGGGTCACCTCCGATCGTCTGCAACAAGGAAGGACTCAGAGTTATCTCACCATTGACTACTGGAAACATTTTCAAGAAAGCTTGATGCTTTATGCCACCCAGAAGTAAAAGAAAGTGCGTATCGCCTTTTTGACATTACACAATCCACATGCGCGATGCGCCGTCGTCACTTCGCGCACGTATTATGTACAGAAACCGTTCTCACTTGGCCGGACATTCCGGTCTGTGGTTCAATTAAAACTAACAGGGCATTCTGAGTGTAATACACTTTAAACAGTCGCTTCTGATACAACCGATGTTTATGAAGCATCTTTATATATCGTACGTTGTCTTTCACCAGTCTTTCTGTCGCTCACACCCAACGTGCTTCTATAAACCGTAGAACCAAGAGGGCCTTTTTAATAGCTGATAGTGATAATAACGCTTTCATTCAATAGGTTCACCATTCGTTCTTACAATTAATGTAAAGGCAGGCCATGTTAAGCGTAGAAGATTCTCTAGAACCAAACTCAAAACTCTTTTCTTGCCACTTCCTTTAATAGTCATATCAAAAGCTAAGATCAATTCAACTTCTAGAGACTTTGAGTGGAGTTCTAGTCAGCTTGAGCATGCTGCCAAGCGAACAAAGCTGTATAAATGAAAGTGACGTACGACGTGAGCCAGCGAGGCGGCGTCCACCAGCTCCCAGTCCTCCCCCACGAATGACGTCACCGCGGCAGACACCTGCCGAAACTCACCGCTGTGTATCTGAGCAAGGCCACGAGGGGAGGGGAGGCGTCTGCTACATATCTACAAACATCTACAGCCTGTACTGGTCCACTGCTGGGCGCAGGGCTCGCTCTCTTACGTACCATACCATACCCCACTCGCTGGGCATGCGGGTTGGGGATAGCAGTTCGGTAAAATGATTCAGTAGGGCACTGCTGCTCCGCCCCCCGTGGATATCCCATCCCTTAGTCGCCTCTCTCGACATGACAACTTGACAACGATGGTAAGCAGCAAATTCGTAGCCGGCACCACACGGCTATGATATAATACACCACAATGAGGTGATTTGACATCTTACTCGAACAAGCCTTGAAGCTGTCATGGGGGTTATGGAGTCTAGACAGACCAAAGTCAGCGGCGCGTGGCGGGATGATAACTAAATTTCAGTGTATCAATTACAGGCAGCCGGACTGTGTTTTGTGAACTTGCCGGCGGACCGCCGACTTTGATCTGTACTTAGACTAGGGAGTGTTCGGGACATGGAGCATAGGATTTGTAGAGGCTAGAGCTACCCGAGTAGCTCTTTTCTCACAGTTTCGGTCCGTATAACCGCAAGGTTGGAAGGACCATGGGATGGTGGAGGGAATGTACTTAGACTTTAACTAAGTAGCACACTCACGGACAAAAATCGCTGAAGTCGGTCAACATTCTTAAGTATTTTAAAGTGTAGTACGATATGAATTTTCAACAATTGATAAAGTTCAGCTATTTTCGGCACTCTCGTTGTCTCAGTTTTAGCTCATTGGCGTAACATTCAAACGTTTGCTACATCACAAGAATGGAACTGGCATATTAACGGTCTTTCAAAGTATTTATAAAAGTGCAGTGAGCACCAACTACTATACTAACAGACCAACTCACTATGATATCATCTACGCCTCATAAATAAGTAATAACATAACAGAACATAAGCATCGACAAAGCGCAACAAAAAGGGTCTAATCACAGATTAACAATAGTACTATTTTACCAATGTCATCACCTTGGTACCTTTATACCGTGTCGGTCTTGGTCCAACTCACCTCGTGGTGTCGTAAGAGCCGAGACAGGGAATCTACCAGGGGAAGGGCAGTAGTTTCCTTCAGTGTATGTTTAACACCTCCGCTGCCAGGCGCGGTGATTATGGCAAAGTTCCTCTTTGTTTGGGGGATGCAAATTAAGCAGTTCACGTCATGTGCTGATGAGGTGGAAAGGGAGCTTCGTCCCGCGACATCGCAGAAAGAGACAGGAGATCATGTCTCCTTTTTTTTTGTCGTTTGAGGCCTGACTTCGTCCCACGTCGCGGTCTCATCTCTGTCCCGTACGCGAACTCTTTAACGTTT
This sequence comes from Eupithecia vulgata, assembly GCA_946478455.1. Classification (NCBI taxonomy): domain Eukaryota; kingdom Metazoa; phylum Arthropoda; class Insecta; order Lepidoptera; family Geometridae; genus Eupithecia; species Eupithecia vulgata. The sequence continues at coordinate 14,402,136 of OX297875.1, forward strand.
TTTTGCTATATCCCATAACATGGTGTGGAATACAACTGATAAAAATCTAGTTATCCGTCCGGAGCACACACTATAGACTGTAACAGTTCAGTAATAAGGTCCCTTACCGGCTGCACAGTCCCGAGTTGCGGCGCGGGGTCCACTAGTTCCCAGTCCTCGTTGGGCGGGGTCTCCTCGGTCCCGGGGTCGCCCACTCGGCCCACTAACGCGTGGTACACCTCTATGTGCCCACGGACGCGGGACCGCGCGCTGGAATATCAAGTTTAACGTTCACTTGTTTTATTACTTATAGCGAATTATTTGATCATTTTCAGAAGCTCGATTTTTGACGAATGATCTTGTAGTGACTTCGCCTACGTTTTTGCTAGATAGTTGAATCAATTTGATAGCTAAGGATTCAGAAAGCAGTCAACACCAATCTGCTGACGTGTAAAATGGTAATGTTCTAGAAATTGATGATTTTTATTATTTCTCGTCTGTTTGCCTTCGCGGTTTTGGCACGACCAAATTGTAGAAAATGTAGGTTGGTATATGAAATCATAGCAATTTGTAATTAGTTAACAAAAATATAGACTAAGCCAATTTAACAGCACACATACTGCCATCATATTTTACTCCATAAAGCCTTGGTCTCTTGATCACTACGCAGTTCGCTGCGTACTTCACCGCGTCCGCTGACGCAGACTTCGACGAGCCAAAAGACCACACTGGATCTTTTACATCAGTTATATATTTATCCGGCACCGCAGTAGTGCTCGAGAAACCACGGCTTAAGCTTAGTGATTTGACAGCATTATAAATAATAATTATGGTCTTAAGTCCTTTAGTTTTTGTGCTTTCTGAAATGACACCAATAACATCTTATGTAAAGCATATGATAAATCACAAAACGAAATATTACCTCGAAAATACACCCCTACGTCGACTTCTGCATGCGTTCGTAGCGGACAGACATTACAACAACACAGTTCAAATAACAACAAATATTCAGGTCATGCTCAGTATGCTCCTACTGTACGTCCAAACGCAGAGAAATAACTATAAACCCCTGACATTCCAATATACTAGCTAAGATTTTGCATGTCACTAGGTTGACCTTGGTTATTTCTCTGTGTGTGGACAAAAATCAATAATTAATAGCATACCTACAAGAACAACACACGATACTTAATTACACACGGCAGCTGAAGCGTGGAGATAAAACTGGGTTATAGTTATATAAGGTCATAGGTGTTAAAATAAACGAGTTAGCTTTTGTCGTTGCACCGGCCGTAACGTGAGTCTGTAACGATACTTTCATGGTAGAGGGATACAAACAGGTTGCTCCGCTAGCAGAGTACAAACAGGTTGCTCCGCTAGCAGAGTACAAACAGGTTGCTCGGCTAGCAGAGTATTTGAAATGACTTGTATTTTATTAAATTTAGGACAACATGTCAGCCAATACAATAGAGTTTCGGAGTTCTTTGTATAAACCAGAACACCCAAACCGAACCCACAACCTAACAGAGCCTGCGTCAATTTATGGTTAAAATATGGACCATCCACACCGAACTTAAGTTACTTTTTGTTGAGTTACATTTTGCGACTCGAGGAATTTTATCAGGTCGCAATAACATTGCTCAGCAGAAGTGACAGCCGGTGTGTTGTGGGTGGACCAGTTGGCGCATGGTGGCGGTGCGGACCTCGGCTAATTCATACAATCCGCTTCCGCGGACCGCCGCCAGTCGGGACGCACACGTAAGGCCGGTGCTAATATTAAATCTATCTCTGATCGTGGCTATCTGCAGTTAAATATTAACACATTAACCTTCATGAAAAATTAGAATATTCAACTGCCGATAGGAAAAATTACATATTGTATATTGGCACCGGACGAGCCTTTAGGAAGAAATCAATAGAGGAGAAAAGAGCAAAATAATCGCGCATGCTACTTACACAGACCTGCGCGGGCGCAGCGGGTACTTGTGCGGCGGCGCGCGCGCGTCCGCGGCGCTCTCGGCCGCCGCGCCCGCCAGCGGCAGCTCCACCATGCCGAGGAAGTCGTCTCGCGTCAGTCGGTTCTCGTCGAACACTTGGATGAGGAGCTTGTGCTCGCGCGGCTTCACCTGCCGACAGACAGACATGAGCCTCTACATCTATCGGCTCAACCAAACACCCAGCACATATGTACCTCACTCACACTCACAGCTGAACGTTCCTTCCTACATAGGTTTTTGACATAAACACCATTAACATTGCAATTTTGTAAGCGGCCTTAACCATTCTACAAAATGGCTGATTGTACGACGCGGCGGCCACACACACATCATGCTTATGGATACAACCTGGAGTGTTGATCTCGCACATGAGCTGCGAAGTGACGCCTGTCATAGCATAGACGATAGTTGCTATCAACTGAGACAATAAAAAGAAAGATAATAAAACGTCAAGTGCGTACTCGCGCACCCAGGGTTCCGTATAGACTATAAACCTTGCAATAATAATAACACCTTGCATCTTGCCAAATTGTATGATTGTAGGTCCACGGAAAGTATCCAATAGGTTTTGTGTGACTCCCTTGAAAATAATAAAATATGAACATAAACGGCTGTAACTTTCGATTGACTTAGAAGCTTGATTTATATCGCGACAAGAGGTTACGGACCTGAGTATGTCATATTAATTCCAACACAATAACTACACACGTTCCTGAGAAGTGAGTTGACAGACGGATAGACGCACAACAAAGTGATCCTATAAGGGTTCCTCTATCCTTTTGAGGTACGGAACCCTAAAATATCAAATGTTAGAAGTGAAAGTTAGCACTTACTCTGAATACAAACTCCTGATTCCATACTGGGTTCAATGTCTGGAATATTCAAATTTAATGTTAGCAAAATAATGAAGACAAAATAACTTGTCTCAACAGTGATCTCCGAGGTAGTAACAGAGACTAATCAGGTAGTTATTAGTACATTATGGTACAAGTGTGTAATGTTGGTGATTACCGCTGAGGCGCTATTGAGACCCGAGTCGTTAGGCGAGGGTCTTAAGAGAGCCGAGGACGGTAATCATCAATACACACGTGTATCATACGACGTTTTTCAACACACTTGTGAATAAAATAAATAACTATAATTTCAACAGTGAAAACGAGTTGTGAAAGTTTTTTCGCAATGGCGGGAAACATTTATCAGTTTTCCTATGCGCGCGTATCTAATAAAGGCGATCGGCCATAGACTAAAACAATGAGGTTTCTTATTTCGCTTTTCGCGGATAGCGTTTTAGCCACGTACAAAATGGGGAATTCAAAGTTTACTTTATTTCAGAGAAAACAAAAGACATATTTGAGTGAAAGTTTTATTTATTAAAAACGTACAAGTTGAAATTATCTATATAAACACAAAGTTGTATGAAATGAGGAAGCAATAATAGGTACCTACACATCGAGTTTACCTACATTAATTTATTTGTACTGTTGAACACGATCTTTTTTGTATCGAAACTTTTTAAAGAACAAAGCAACTCAACCAATAAAATAAAATAAAAAAACCTATAACTCAATTGTGAATAATAGCAATGAAAAAGTCACAGTTTGATTACAGATATCATAATGTGCCTAATTGCGGTGAAATAAGAGCCATTTTAAGAGCAAGTGTTTTAAAAAATATTTAATAATACGTAGTTTGTTTCCGCACATCGGCCCTCGGCTCCAGAACCGGATCATTGGGAAGGACAATAAATAAATAAGATAATTCAATATAATCAGTTGTCAAATATTATGCACCACTCACTGATAGATGAATGAAATAAATAATGCTGAACCATTCACACAGCATTATCCAGCTCAAAGCTAAGCAATGCTTATGTTAAATAATAATACTTTATTGCAGACACATGATCCATATCTTAAATGACAATCGTACAAAGCTTATAAACTAAGCACATTAAAAATATATTTTTAGGTGGCAATATCCACCCACCGTCTAAATGTATTTATGGGTACTAGATAAATAAATAAATAATGCTGGACAATTCACACAGCATTATCTAGCCCCAAGCTAAGAAGAGCTTGTGTTATGGGTACTAGATAACTGATATACAATGTTCAGCCGATGCCTTCTCTTATCATGACCTTGTCTTTTTGTCCTATAAACTTCGTCCTCCTAAACATAAGCACAAAATTCTTCTTCAGCGCAATTTTAGTGGTATGAATCTACAAAATCTCAGATTGGATGCATCCAAAGTCGACTGGTTCCCAATCATGATGGTTGACTCGATCGATGGTAAGCTCTCAGCCTTCAACTCCTGTATAAATAATCTTTTTGACGTCCATGCACCAATCCGCTTGGTCAAAATAAAGCATCTGCCAGCTCCGTGGATCACGGACGAAATCAAGTCCGTCATGCACAAAAAGGCAGTTGCCAGAGCGAGATTCAAACGTTGTGCTAGTGATATCAATAAAGAAAAGTTTAATCTAGCCAGGAATCGCTGCAATAGGATGTGTAGAGATGCTCAACGCCGCTATATTCATTCTTCACTATTAAATGCTGATCCAGCTAAAGCCTGGAACTTTTTAAGAACCCTTGGAATCGGCAAGGCACGCCAAGTTGCGTGTACCTCAAATTTTAATATTGATTCTCTTAACGCTCACTTTTCGTCGACATCCAACATGGATGTGGATGTCAAAAATAGTACCCTCAAATATCTCTATTCCTTGCCTATTCCTGACTATCCTTCGTTTAAAATAAGTCCATTCGCCGCATGTGATGTTAAAAAGAGCATTATGTCAATCTCCTCGAACGCCATGGGTGGTGACAATATCGGTCGTAATATGATCATACCTATTTTGGGTGAGATACTACCTATGATATTATGTCATCTACTCAACTTCTCTGTTGCCTCTGAGACCGTCCCGGCTGTGTGGAAGGAAGCCTATATCATTCCTTTACCCAAAAAATCTAAACCTTCCCCATTTTCGGATTTCCGGCATATCTCCATTCTACCTTTCCTTTCAAAGGTCCTTGAACGTCTTGTTCATGGCCAACTTAGTTCCTTCCTTTGTTCTCATAATCTTCTAAATCCTTTCCAGTCCGGTTTTCGGCCCGGTCACAGTACTGCTACCGCACTCGTCAAGATCACTGACGATATTCGATCGGGCATGGAAAACGGACATCTCACTATCCTGACTCTACTCGACTTCAGCAATGCTTTTAACACTGTTGACTTCGATATCCTCCTTGGCATAATGCGCTCTATTAACATATCTCCATCGGCGACTGGCTGGTTTCGCAGTTATCTGCAGGGGCGCCGGCAGCGGATTCGTACTGATGACTCTTTATCGTCGTGGTGCAATACCTGCGCTGGTGTCCCGCAAGGCGGCGTATTATCTCCTCTATTATTTTCATTATTTATAAATTCTATCTCACTTCAATTAACTTCTTCCTACCATCTCTATGCAGACGATCTTCAGATTTACACCCAGGCCCCATTGCAAGAACTGGCTAGTGCGATTCACCGCACGAATAGTGACCTTACGAGTATTCGTGACTGGAGCATGGCCTACGGTCTCCAGATTAACCCAAGCAAAACTCAGGCTATTATTATAGGCAGCTCACGCACTACTGTAAAAATTGATTGGTCCATGCTGCCCAACATTGAATTTAACAGTGTCACGATTCCCCTTAGCAGTAGTGTTAAAAACCTAGGAATTTTAATGGATTGTGACATGACTTGGGCCTCACAAATGGATGCTGTGAGTCGTAAAATTTTTGCTTCCGCCGGCTCGTTGAGAAGACTTCGGAATTTTCTGCCTACTGCCACTAAAATTGTCCTCGCTCAATCTCTCATGCTTCCTATCCTTGACTATGCCGACTTCTGCTACCTCGACCTCACTGAGGAGCAACTTAACAAGCTCGAAAGGCTCCAAAACGTCTGTATACGATTCGTTTTTGGGCTTCGCAAATATGACCATATTTCTGAGTTCCGCACAAAGCTCAAGTGGCTCCCTATCCGTCTTCGCCGGGATTCTCACATTCTTTCTCTACTGTATAACATTCTTTTCAACCCTCACACTCCACTCTATTTAAAGGAGCGTTTCGAATTTCTTCATTCTTCCCATGCTCATCCTTCTCGCATTCTTCGGTCAGCAGAAAATCTGGTATTGAACATGCCCCTCCACCGAACCACTTTTTATGCCAAATCCTTCTCCATCCAGGCCGTAAAGCTGTGGAATGCACTGCCTGAGTCCATTAGGAAAGCTGAATCATTACCTGTCTTCAAAGCTCGCGTCAAAGATTCTTATCTATCGAAAAAGTGAACACTGGTAGGTACTTTTATTTATTTATTTTTTGTTCTTGGTATTTATTTATTCCGTATATATTATTCTATATTTTATAATATTTATGGTACACCCCTGCCTTTCTAAAATTTTTCAAATTTATCTCCATCCAAAGGTTGCCTGGAAGAAATCGCTTCTAAGCGATAAGGCCGCCCATTGTACTTTTATGTTTAAGGTCTATGTCGGTTTGTTGTTTTTTTTTTGTGGTGTACAATAAAGAGTTTTGTATTGTATTGTATTGATATACATAATACAATATATAGATAGATATTTTTGTTTATACATATAAAATGACAAGAACACCCTGAACAAATATCTGCAGATCGTACAAACGATTTCCGCCTCGGGACAACGAGGCGGAAATCGAACCCGCAACCTCCTGTGCCGCAGGCGAACTTTCGCCCACCGCGCCACAAAGGTGGTCAATAAATCGTCTACCTATCTTACCTTTTTCTTGGTTTTGGTGAGAAAGGTCTCGATGGTGACGTCACCGTCCACCTTCTGCAACTCCACCCGGACATAAGGATCACTGGAAATACAAAAATAAAACATTTTATTCATAATCAATCTATTTAAAGCCAATATTCGGAGATAGTACTTTAAACCATCTACCTACACATGTAACTTTTGCGGTAGTCAGCCTACATTTGTACCCTATACAATGTTCTTTTTGTATATTTAAAAAAAACCGGATCAGAACTAACGCATAATGACTATACTATACACAGGCCAACATCGATGTGAAAAGCTAGTAAACAAACCGCCCATTTGTAACCTAAAATTTACTCAGTGTTGGCGTCTGTTTACACGCTAATTACATTAGTTTGTTGGTTTGAGATCTTTACTTCAATGAATACCTTTCGCTTACAAATTATATCTGAAACTCGACGACAAACAAGTAAATTAGAGTTTTTGTGTCGTATTTGTTTACAAACATTCTACAATTCTAGATCGTGTTAGGCTAGTGTAGTTAGTCGTAGGAATAACACGCAATTATTTCACATAGTAGTGTGTGTGATGTAGGAATAGATATTTGGAAGCCTTTGCCCACTAGTGGGCAATATCAGCTAACAATATGTAAGGTACCTACAATACAAGTAGCCACATTACTCTTGAGTGCGACGGGATACTCTTCACCCAGGTACCACGTGAGCAAAGTCGTGGGCAGAAAATAGTCTTACATACTTTTAAAGACTAGAACTGTAAAATGTCTGTATGTCCCGCCTGCTTCAATTGTACCTACCTATATATTCTGATTTGATTTTATGTTTTGAGTTTTCGCAATTTCACTACGTTTTTTTTGTATTTCAGATTTTATTAATTCACCATCTTATAACAATGAGTGTTATACTAGGTAAGTATAAATAAATTTACATGACATTGCTATTATAAATAGATACATTAAATTAATTCCATCAATATACAAAACAAAATACAAAACCATCAATATATTTTTTATATATCTACACTAAGTTTGATACAATATTAAATTACTAAATAATAATGTTTCATTTAAATAGTTCATTTTAGTCCAGTTTTTCTCGTCTAGCCTTATCCGAAAATGAGGATTCTTGTATGGTGCTATTTAGAAAATCCTTGAGGCTATAGAATGCATTTCTTTCAAAATTTTATTTGCTGTTTTAATAGATAAGTATATCAATTAAAAGAGGCGACACTAGCGTGTTCGCTTCTCAAACGAGGACTAGATCACAGTACTCACGGGACTCTCGTGGTTAAAAACTCGAATTACATAAAATTCTACATTTTCCTTTCGTTCCTTCAACGTGAAAACACGATTATGAAAAAAAAATACGACAGAAAAAAAACATGAAATTGCACTGTTTTGCAACTACTTTGGTCGAGACCTTAGTAACCCTGCGCTCTATTATAATGACTTATCTTATGATTCGTAGGTGATTTAATTACTAATAACTTGGTTCATTCAGATAGTTTTTTCATAAGTTGTGAAGTTTTTATATAAATAGGCAAAATCTCAATTTTTGCACTTGCGCCGTTCCAAAAACGTATGCTCTCTCCCGCTCCTATGAACGCGACATCCTATGCCTATCCTTTTCACAAAATGGCGCGCAATGCGCCCTCTTAATATAAAAATGCCGACGCGTCAGGTCCTATATATTGCACATCGTGAGGTAACTCCCCTGGTTCCTACAAGTGGCTTGCTGATTCATTTCGTCTTTCTATCTTGTGTGGTAATGATAAGCGTCATGCATGACATTCTATGACCTCGTGTGAATCATATCACTAAACACATAATCACTAAATTCACTAAACGACGATCACAAATACGACTTGACCGCGCCTTTACCGGAACTATCAATACGGCCTTTATCTAACCAAGCAAAAAGCAGGATGTTATTCATCATCAGCCTTTTTCAGTCCACTGCTGGACATAGGCCTCCCCTAATGAGCGCCATAGCGCCCTGTCTTCAGCTTGCCGCATCCAGCATCTGCCAGCAGTCTTTCGCAAATCGTCATCCCACCTGGTCGGAGGGCGTCCTACACTACGTTTGCCGAGTCGCGGTCTCCACTCAAGAACACGTTTACCCCAGCGGTTGTCGGTTCTTCTCGAGATATGGCCAGCCCACTGCCACTTCAGCTTGCTAATCCTTTGAGCTATGTCGATAACCTTGGTTCTCTGTCGGATTTATTCGTTGCGAATCCTATCCTTCAGAGAAACTCCGAGCATAGCTCTCTCCATAGCTCGCTGAGCGACTTTAAACTGGTGGACCAGCCCTACCGTGAGTGTCCACGTCTCAGCTCCGTAGGTCATGACGGGTAGGACGCACTGATTGAAAACTTTCGTTTTCAAGCATTGCGGTATGGATGACGAGAAGACTCGACGTAGTTTCCCAAACGCTGCCCAACCTAGCTGGATCCTCCTCTTGGCCTCCTTCTCGAAATTGTTTTTACCCAACTGCAGAATCTGCCCAAGGTAAGTGTATTCGGAAACAATTTCGAGAAGGTGGCCATGTACGACGATCGGTCCCGGATCAATGTGGCCATTGATCATGACCTTGGTTTTATCCAAGTTCATGCCAAGACCGATGCGTCGTGAGGCTGAAGCTAGGCCGTCCAGCATCAGGTTCAGCTCCTCCAGCGACTCCGCCATCAAGACTATGTCATCAGCGAATCGCAGGTGTGAGATGTAATCGCCGTTTATGTTTATGCCCTTACCTTTCCAGTCCAGCGTCTTAAACACATCTTCCAACGCGCTTGTGAACAGTTTCGGGGATATAACATCTCCCTGTCTCACACCTCTGCGCAGTTGGATGGGTTTGGACTGCTGGCCCTGTACTTGGACATTCATGGTAGGATGTTATTAACAGTCAGAAATAAAATTCTCTATAGGTACATGAGTTTATTTCCAAAACGTGTAGTAGCGTGTTTCGTTAATTAAAAGTGGTTCGTTGGCGACTTTTAAAACACGGAGTTGTTATGGAAACCTGCACTAAATTAATTTTTATCAACCCGGTACCGCCGCTGGCCGCGGCTTCGCTCGCGTTGCTTTCTAGCCCATTGGAACTGATTAACAAGAAGCCTATGTTACTTTCATCCTTTCAACTAACTCTATGCCAAAATCAAGTCGATTGGTTGCTTAGTTATAGCCTGAAGGAGTGACAAACAAACAAAAATACTTTCGCAAATTTAATATTAGTACAGATAAAACAGCTATGACTTGCCGTAATCACATAGGATTAGCGTCTTTTCAGACATCTTGTAGTATTTAAACTTTATGAAATGAAGATAAGGTACCTTCATTTTGCCTATCTAAATTCCTACTCACTCGTATGTAGACAGGGTAAAGGTAGGTGTGTAGGTACCTATTGTAGATGGCACGCCGCGCCGCGCCGCGCCGCCGCAGAAGGTCACCTGGAGACTCGGACAGACAGCCTTGATCGGCACGTGTGTGCACGGCCTTAATTCAAGAACCTTTCCATACACCCTGCCTTTAAAATGTATGGAGCACTTATCAATATTGCGCAAAAATACTATTACCCTTGTCGTTAGGCCTCTACCTTGTTATTGTTAGCATTGCCATAATATAAACATCAAATGATCGATCTGTATTTTAAAGATTCTTTGGCAATGCCTATTAAGAAACTATTTAAGTTTAGTTGTCGTGTCGTAAGATACTTAGATCTTATCCCACATAAGCGAGGTCGACAAGAATGTATATATCTTCTCCAAACATTGATATCAGTCAACTCAGCACTCGCTCCTTTCTAACTCACATAATAGTCCTTCAAACAGTCAATCCATCTTTTCTTTGGCCTACTCTTCTATACCAATTCACGTTCATTCAATATTACTTGAAAAAAGAGAAAAAAATGTTTGCAAGGCAAAAATTACTTTTATACCTAGCACAAAGGAAGGATCACATATAACAGGCCGTGGCTGTATTTAGCGGCATGCAACGCCTTCTCACGATTAGCTTAATTAAATGGAACGTTATTTATTATAGAGCTTTTTACGCAACATTTTTTTAGTAACATTACGAAAGCTTAAACTCTCGCGAAGTTTTCAAAATATCCTAGAAACATTGGACTATTTTATTTTTAATTTAATGTTGAAAATTTAACTTTTGCGCCTCGTTGTTATGCAGAATCAGACTCAATAAGTTTATTTCTTTAGGCTTACAAAATAGGCAGTCAGACAAGCTGAGGCCCAAAGTCAAATCAATCAATTGTAGGTATCAGTTCCAAATCTGCTGAGCTCGTCTCCTGTGGGCTGCGTGAGGCATCATGCCGCGCCACGTGACACAACTACGTTTATTTATCTTAATGTTTCTAGCTATTGCTGCTCTCTGATCTTTAATAAAACATTTTTAGATTCACAAAAAAAACGTTTCGTAAAATTACGAAGACTTTTGCTCACAACTCAAGGGAACTCCTGAAATCAGATAATATAAGAATTCAAGCGACCTGTAATAATATTTAATTTGTCGTTAGGGAAATTACTCATAAGTTAAAATATTTGCATGCCTAGATAAGGTACAATATTATATGGACATTATTTTAATTTTAAGACCAACACGGTTACCTATATTCGTGCAAATAAACATCGTTAATCTTTTAATCTTTAATAAGCGTGTCTTCGCTCAGGTGGTACCTGCATTCAATATTAGCCCAAACAACTCACAGGTAATGTGGCTATCAGCTGTGGAAATACGCTAAAACCACCCATTTGAATGGCCGTAATTTGCAATTGTATGGCGAAGGCTATTCAAAGGGCTTTCATAATAATTTAAATTGCTTGCAAATGTCAATTATGGTGATTTTAACGTTATTTTTTTTTATTTAGCTGTGGAATTATGCTAAAACCACCCATCCTAAATGGACATTCGCAAGCCCTTGAATTGAAAGGACTTCGTAATTTGAAAATGTATAAGAGTCTCTTTTCCAGTAACGTTTATTGCATTTCCATATAACTTCGAATTATCATAACAAATGTAATGATAATTCGAAGTTAAATTTTATCACTAACAATTGTTTGTTAGTGATAAAATTTAACTAAAATAAAATAATGTACAAAAAGTGCGCACCCCTCCAAAATTCAAAGTGACACTAGCACCCTCTAGTGAATGTAAGTTGAAACTGACCATGGGTGTCTTTGCACTGTATAGAGTTCGATTAGGCGCGTTTTTCAATTGGTATAGTGCATTGCTCCACTATATGGCAATGTTAGTTATCATGTTTGTTTAGTAATTTTCATACATACCTAGCACCAAATATGTCTTTCTTAGCCAACGAGTAAGCCCCCACAATCTTCAGTCGAAGTAGGAAGCTGTTCTCATCAGTCTGAAAAAATTAATTAACATTAAGATTCAGGTATAATCTATTGTGTATTGAATACACTATATTTATTGAAATATTTATTAATAAGCACTTATTGAGATAAGAAGTGTTTGTATAGAATAGACGAAATACCAAATAGGCTTTTTCTATGATTTGGAATTTAAAACTAACTGTGGTGTATTAAACCCCTACCTAATGTGTGAGTGCACTTATACTAATAGTGTAGCATAGTTGATTGACATTTAAACAATATGATATATGTAGGTACTTGGTTAAGGATAAAGTAAAGATGCAGATGACAACTACCCACAATATCCAGTCCTGATTTACCAAGTAAGTCCATAACACTAACACAACATCCAGCTGAGATTGAGTTTAAGCACACGATTTGCTACACTTTTAGAAAAGACCTGTAGTAAAGAAAAGGAAACTTTTAAATAAAATAATTTCCTATGTTGATAACTGATAGTTGTAAACATACAAATTGAACTAACACAATTGACTTAACTAACACATGTTATGGGTACCAGATAACTACTAAACTATTAAATAATTTACACAAGCTCTGCTTAGCTTGGGGCTAGGTAATGCTGTGTGAATTGTCCAGGGTTATTTATTTATATTATCTATGTAATGTATTATGTATGTATATCAGTCATCTAGTGCCCATAGCACAAGCTCCGCTTAGTTGGAATAGGTAATGCGGTGTGATTTGTCCAGCTTTATTATTAGTTATTAGGTAGTATATTACACAAATAAACACACAAATTATACAAATAACATGCAAAGCCATGCTGCAGAACGATTCCAACACGAAACTGCGGGTTGGGGATCACCCGCATGCCCAGCGTGGGGATTATGGGCATTACCCCCCAATGAAGATGCGAGCGCTCATTAGGGGAGGCCTATGTCCAGCAGTGGACTGGTATAGGCTGATGATGATGATGATGATGATGCAAAGCAAATAGATTTCATCAATTATAATAATTTGATTTAATTTCTAGGATTGGGTGAGGAGCAGCTCATCTACTATACAAAAGAATATAGATCATTCTGCAGATTCAGTTTATATTTGAAGCAAATTGAGTTAGTTCAATTCAATTAAATATTCAGAAGGTTGCGGGTGCAATTCCCGCTTCAGAACAAATGTTTGTATGATCTGCAGATATTTATTCAGGGTGTTCTGGTTGTTTTCTATGTAGGAATAATAATATCTATGTATTGTATTATATTATGTATTTCATTAATCTAGTACCCTTAACACAAGCTCTACTTAAAGATAATACTGCATGAATTGTCTAGCATTATTCATTTATTATTATTAATTAACGTATGTTTATTTCAGCTTCATAATAATGTAGGTACATTTACAGCCATCATGATATCTGATAAAAGAAGCAGACTTTTAGAGTAAACAACATTTGAACACCTAAAACTATTTATTTATTAATTATGTATTACCTCAGTACTGCTTTGTCCCGAGCACCTACTTGATAGATGAAATAATGATTAAATATTATTTGTGTGTGTTGAGATACACATTATGGCGGGTAAATAAGGATATTGGCAGGTGCAAGCCTATTTTTGATTGTGAACTTATTTAATATATTAGAGCGAATAAAGCCAAAAAACATTGAAATAAGAGAGCCTGTTTTTATATTGGTAAATTCTGTACTTCTTGATATAAGTAATATTATGTGGAGAGCAGCCCATCACTCTGCACTTGCAGTAGTCATGGGCTGGTACCTGCGACCTGTGCGCCCCTCACCCTCACCCTGAGCACTGAACTTGAAAACAAATCCCATTAGAGATTAACGCTGCCCACACAGTTCTGGTGTTACCTACTACATGTGAGTAGAATTTGCCATACAAAAACTTAAGCGCATAAATTAAGACACTCGTTCCGCAATGTAAAACGCATTTAAATGGTAATCGCACACAAGGACGAAGTGTTGTTGTGGACTTGACTTACGAGAAGCACTAAGACGTTAGATATTAAATGGTATGTTTACCATACATACACGAGTATCCGACTGCCAAGCCATCACCCATGTGAAAATATACTAATTGATAAAACAATAAGAAACAGTCCACATTCCTCTGGCGACGTACTACAAGAAAACAACTGTTTGTAAAAAGTTATGACACGTTTTCCAACTGTTGTACGCCGCAACAATCCAGCTTGTTGTATAGTGTGTTTGCATTAGCGATCACTTTAGAACATCCAATAAAAATCTAAACACGAAAACGGTAGGAAATGCCTAGATAAACTTGAAACAAATAAAAAACTAAAATGCAGACCACTGTGACAAAATGACAGCAGAATCGACTGAATGGATGACTCGTCCTTTGACAGATGTTTGACAGCTGGCTAGTTGCTTGCTTTCAAACGGTAATACATAAAAAATTGCTATTGTTGTGATCTCTTTTTTTATATGAAAATAAACAGAGACAGCAATAATAATTGTGTTCCCGGTATCGTTAAACGATTGTGCATTTCAGTGCAGTAATTTTCTTGGTTAATGCCTCAGAGCAAAGATTATAGTATATAGGGAACGTAGGATCCTAGATCTTTGCCTCAGAGCAATAACATAATGATAATTGTTAAAAACGGTAGTACATAAAAAATTGCTATTGTTGTGATCTCTTTTTTTATATGAAAATAAACAGAGACAGCAATAATAATTGTGTTCCCGGTATCGTTAAACGATTGTGCATTTCAGTGCAGTAATTTTCTTGGTTAATGCCTCAGAGCAAAGATTATAGTTTTTATGGAACGTAGGATCCTAGATCTTTGCCTCAGAGCAATAACATATAGAATGCTAATTGCTAAACAAATGTCAAAAATAGCAGATTTTGTTTTGACGCAATACGGTTCGATACACGCATTCATTCTTGATTAATACAATATTAGATCATACAATAATAATTACAAAATAAATAATTACCTGCTGGTTTTCACCGAAGGGATCTCTTTTTTCATTGGTTTTCACTCACATTTACGATATGAAATTAATAATCTAATTGTAACTAAATAGGTATAATATCTACTCACACCCAATGTAGGTAGGTTAGGTGGCATGGCAGTCTGACTGCAGAAGAATAGTTAGTATTTACCTCATATTGAAGTGAATAACGAGGTTCCTGCCTCATCAGCCCATACTGGCGGTAGCGAGAGGTCCAGGATGACGATCGGCTCCGCTGCGGGGGGTTCCCATTAGCCGCGTACTCAAACGGCCTGATGTGATGCATCGCGGTATACGTACGGAGATCTATCATTGCTCAGCACTCGCACACAGCACATTTCACCGTTACTTCCAAGGGCATTGAAAATTGATTTATTTACGAAAATCACACACGAACTGGCTGGTCGCGATTGTTGAGACTTATGACGCTGTTATCTTATCAGGAGAAGAAATGGGCACGATAAAAGTGTAGGTACCCTTAAAATTAGCATCGCACTGATAACTCCGCTCTGCGCTGTGTTTGGCTGTGTCATGTGAAGAAAGCCCGATTAGGTAGAGAAGTAGGTAGGTAGATACCTAAATACACAACACACACTACATTTAGGGATGTTAATAGTCTTAGAGTAATAAGACACCTAATAATGTAATAATAATGCCTAGTTATTCTAAGTTAACAGTAGTATTTTCCATAGTTATGTTTATAGTTTCTTTATTAGCCATCATATCATATCAGTAGGTAGGTAGGTACTAGGAAGACTTTAAAATGATAAATGTTTGTTCGACGATAACAAACTTGTCCTAAATTCTATCTTTTCTAGGCCATTCAACAAGTCCCGTGCGGTCGAGACGGACGGAGACCACAAAAAGATACCGAGACCAAAAACCAAAAAATTTCTACTTCGGCGGGTCCCGAACCCGGGAACGTATTTAATTTTTAGAGATACCCAGAGTGCGGGCACAGGTGCGGTTAAGCACTAGGTATAACAAAAATCCTTAGAAGTAATGTAGGTTGTTACCTACTCTTCTACTGCTCAGAAGACAGGGTGTATGGCGCTCATTCAGTAAGCCTATCTGTGCCGCAATGGACTTGTTAGTATGGCTGATGAGTGATGATCCGTGCTGATGATGATGATTTTTCTGTTGCTAGGAAAAGGAACGGAAAAGGAACGGGAATGAATATTTACGTAGGGTCCTAGAAATAGAGTAGGTACTAGGTACCTACGTTTTTATGTTCATGGCAGTTTTCGAATCTGCATCCATAGATGACAATAACTAGATCAGCCATCATACCTTTGCTTCTGAAATCTGTGGTCATCACATATAAATATAACATAACACTGCGGCGTATAGGGGGGTTCGGTCCCCTATACGCCGCAGAATTTTGAATTTGATTTTTGCAGGAACTGTGGCGGGATTTGTTACAAGAAAAAAAATATTTTCGTCACCAAATTCATCACCGCACTCGCATCGCAAGGGTCATTTACAATAATAATTGTAAGGGATTATTATTGCAGACTGATTGCAGAGTTGTTTTATAGATCTCTAATAAATTGATTTGATTATAATTATTATAATGCATAATGCATATTACAATTTCCCTATATACATATATCCTAACTCTCCAGATCCTGAACCTTGTATGTACGTAGTAGGTTTCTTTAAAAGTTGTAAATGTTTCCCAAATTTTGTTCTCATCAGATAATATGTAACCCTTTAAAAAAAATAAAAATGGCAAAGGCTACCCTGGGCTACCATTAGTGTATCCAAAAAATTAAAAGTTAGGATTACTCATGCATGAGGAGAGGAAGTAGAAACAGTAGGGTTGAACTTTACCTCGCCTCTGGTTTGAACCAAAGAACTTGTAGGTATGGTGCTGTGTACCTACTGTGTAGTGTAGATACATAAGTACCTATTCAAAATTCAATAACTTTATTTCTTTAGGCTTATGTTACAAACTAAGCACTTAGACACGTCAAATATAATACTATAAACAGGTTTACAAATAGTCATTATTATCAAATAAGAATGGTAATAATGTCCATGGGTTGAACCCATCTGCAAACACGACACGAACTAGGTGTTCTTGTATCATAGATAAATCTTGTATCAAAGAGTGTCATGTAATCATGTTTATAAAACAAAAAAACACATTGAATAAGGCTCTAAAAGGGGGATTCTTTCAATAATAGGTGGACTTATGTTACAAAATCAGCATATTTATTTTAAAAAGATCTAAATTATTAAACCTACTTTTCCACCAAAAGATTGTATCATAAATTATATTTACAAATAGTATTTAACGGGTATTTACCGCGTTTATTTACCTATTTATTCCCGATTAAATAGTATTTGTAAATATGTGTTCACATCGAGTAAGTTTAAAAACAATCATAAATTATAGTCAACATTTATTTATTATCTAGGTAGTTGACTAAAATAGAAAATAATTAAAACATTCAAGTTTGGTTTAGTTTACTTATGGCTATTACTAGTTAATATCGACGATATTTATTGCGTTAAAGCTCAACATTATAAACTAACTAATAGGTATTTAAAATGCTTATCAAAATAATTCCTAAACTAAAGAATCATAAATAGTTAGCCGTCAATTTATTAAAAATAAATCAAGTTCGCATCAAATTTTTTTTCGTAGAATTTATAATGTGGCGTGATTATGTTCAAATCATAAGAGATTGCAACCCTGGCCTTACGAAGAATGCCGATACTATTTCGGCAATAGAATCTAACCTTCCAGGTTTTTTGCTTGCAGAGAGAAATAAGATCACAATGAACTTTGCCGAATTCTCGCTTGCATCGTAAAGATGCGACAGACGGAATCATGAATGAATGACTATACTGTTTAACAGTTTATCTATGAATATGATGAAACAGCTCTGAGAGCTCAAAAGAAAGTGTGAAAGCTAATTATGAATAGAAAGTATTTTGTTATTTGCTAGTTGTACAATAACTGTTTCACTGTATTGTGGATTATGCATATTATAGGAATTCTTAGATGACCCTGTCACCAAAATACTGAGATTCTATAATAGTTTTTATACGAGCACGAGATTCTTGGACATCATTATATTAACATTATTAACACACAAGAGAAAACAATAGGTAGGTAGTATGTAATTTACCTACATATTATAAATTAAAGTTTTACTCATAGTAATATTTATAAATACCTACAAATAGCAAAAAGAGCACCAAAGTAGGTACCAGTTAAAATAAAAATAATAATTATTCCAAAATAATATCATAAAATCAGTCTTGATTTATACAAGAATAAGTAGGTACAAAAATATCTCACCGCTCTGACACTGATCAAAATTATACCATGTTTTCATGATAATTCAACAAAAAAAAACATCAACTATCTAGGTATAGCTTAAAAAATAAATCTTAATTCTAGTATTTTATTATAACATAACAATTAATTCCAAGCTTAGATATTTGTAAATAGTTGCATTATTGTAGTGGAATGTTAGCTTGATTGAGTTTCTTCACCTTTAGGATAAGGAATCATTGCTTGCTGCACATATAGCTTTGTTAGAATATTATGGAGGACCAATCATTACAATATTTATACATGAGAAAATATAGCCAGCCACTAGAATGCAAAAACAAGTCATTTAGAATCTTTTTGAAAGTCTAAGTTGACAAAATGTACTGTGTAGCACTATATAAGGTCCATATCAAATTCAGATCTTAATTATATGTAATATAACATGGTCTCAATTCTTTGCAAACTCCAGTGTCACATTGAATCATTTAACAGATTGTTTCATGAGTATTCATACTACACATCTTATTGGATCTTGCATCCCTTCCTGTTCTTTATCTCAGCTTTATTCTTCTTCTTAGCCAATCCTTCTGCAGTAATGTCTGATATAACTGACAGTCTCTTGGAAGGATCTGCATGGCTGTCTCTTACATCCAAAGAACTCATGTCCTGAGGGAATGTGGAGCCATAGAGATTGTTGTTCTCACTGTAGCTATGAGGTAGTCCTTGAGTCTCCTGGGGATGGTCAGTGGGGTAGTGTGATGCTGGCCTGATGCTCATGGGGTCAGGGAACCGGGGCTTTTTACCGGTAGCTGGAAGAGGAGGGGGCTGCCTGTGCTGCAGGGGGCCTCTCTTATCCAACTCAAAGGACCTTGAGTGTGCATGAGATATTGAACTTGAAGGCCCTGCTTCAGAGTTCTGTGAATAGTATTCCCTGGATATTTCCAAAGACTGTAAGGCGTTGGACTTAGACTGGATAGTTTCCTTTTCAAATGGTTCAACATAATTCAAATCTGAGTCTACAGACTTGCACAGTCTAAGGCGGTTTTCATTGATGAGATCTTTGGGATTGCTGTAGGCATCACATAAAGTGGCTTGGGCTTGACCATTTACTCTTTCCATCTGTTGAGCGGCCATTCTTTGCTGCTTTTTTAGTAAAGCTTTTTGTTTTGCTTTTTCTTTGGCTCTCTGGAGCTTTTTGTACTCCCGCTCTTGTAGCAAGCGTGCCAGCTCTCCATCTTGAGCCTCCACAGCGCATCTCATGTCAGCTAGGAGGCAGTCTCTATCTTGAACTTCACTGCTTAGCTCGCGAGCCAGTCGAGCATCTCTCTCCTCTTGCTCCAATCGCTTTCTCATCTCATCCAGTTCAGCAGGAGACAGGCCCAACTCCTCCAGGTCGATGTGTTCGCTAGAAGTGGGCGCTGGCAGGGGCGGCAGCGGCGCTGCGTGAGCGGTGCGTGACGAGCTTGGCTGCTGCAGCACTTCCGAGTGCTGGCGCCGTTGTCGGCGCAGGTTGATCTCTGCCATCTCGCGCGCGATCTCTGCGTCGACGTTGGCCTGGCGGCGCCGCGCCAGCTCGCGCAGTTGCGCCTCGTGCTCCAGACCCTGCTGCTCACTGAGCGCCACGGGAAAGTCCTCGCGGATCTGCTGGTTACGATACCTGTTCTCCGTGAGATGGGACGATATCTCGCGGTCCTGTAGCCTGTGCGCCAGGGCACCGTCGGTCCGCACGACCCACTGCTCGCGCAGATCCGTCACATGCCCGAATTTCGGCATCGTATCGCTTGCCTGAAATCTCGCCATCGATAGTGAGAAAGCCAAAAGCCTCCTCGCACTAAAAAATTACGACGCAATACTACTATTTTACGTATTTTATCATGTAACACAACACTACTAATTACGAGGTCGAATAATGGGTACACATCGAGATTTCGTTTTATTCACAATTCACAACACAAAAGACTTTCCTTGCTCGCGTTCCGTGAGAGTATCCAGCTACTTTTTAATTATTCCTCTGTCTGTCTGATTGTGAACTGCACACGACGCGAGACGACGACCCGAACAATAGAGCAGTTTATGATAGATAATCTAACATAAAATTACTATAATGCTGTTTAAAGTAGGTATGTATAATACCTTTTTAAGTAACGTATCCTATCTCCTTGCCGAAGTTTTCCCGTATTTTCATTTAATTTTATACTTTGTGTCCATAATGAACTTACTGATAGTGATAGTATAGTATATGTAGTTCTTACTTTATGACTTAATGTATCTATGTAGGTAGTAAAAAAATCTGTATACAACTTAGTTAGACCAACCATATAAACAAACTTGTTTTCTACTAAGTAGGTATAAGGTATACATCATGGTACATTTAGTACTATACTTATAAATCTGTGATGGATGGTACAATAATATAGTATAATTAGACCATGGTATACATCTTATATTTAGACCTCTTCCTCGACTTCCTCTAAATAAGGTAGGTAGGTACCATCGACATTTTACCCAGTAGACTCCTACTATATGGAGAACGGTTTCAGATAACACATCAGGAAAATAGATCTTTTAAAAAACCACGCCCTCTAACTTTCGGCCAGTAACGACCAGATTAATGACCTGTAAACATCTGTGCTGGCTTACGAAAAATATCGTATTATCCTAGCTGCAATGGCTCCTTGTAGCATAAAATGGTGTGGAAAAGAGAGCAAGACCTCAAATTTGAAAACCGATGGAATAACATTTCACAGGTAAGCTGATTTCTTTCTTAAAACAGAATAAAATTTGCTAATTCATTTAGTTTGGACGGAGATAACTTAATTTGGTTGGCCGGTCGACGTCACCAACGGTGCATCCCTTTCTTTCATAACCAATTTTATATTTGCTTTCCTTTCTTCTCTGACAAGGCGCGTGCAAGTAGTGATGTGCCGTTCTGGGCCGGGTAGTGATCAGAATATCGATATGGGTTTATTACAATACAGGACTAATTATAATTAATTCTGTAAAAATCGATTTGAATAATATTTACCGTTACATTGCTACATGTTATCTATCTATATGTAAAGTACCTACTTAAATGTTAAGCCTAATATTTATCACCCGATTATTATACTGACTCACTGATCGACATAATTGTTCTCCATGATGGTATGTTTTTTTGAGGCAATGTATGAATAAAGGGAGGTATCAATCAAATTATATTTAGACTTATTTTTTTCATCTATAAGTAATGCGGGCCAATCCGCGGATATAAGCTAGTTATTTATTTAGTTTCAGTGGGTGACTTACATAATTCATAGAATAGGTACATAGTCTGTTTGCTTGATTCAAGAGAATAAACAATACATAAACTTAGAAGCTTAACGTGACTACCTACTTACATCTTATTTCACTATGCTTAGGCCATTATTTTGTATGTAATGTGCCTACACCATAATATTAGTCTTAAAATCTTTGCCATGGCGCAGTCGGGCAAAAGTGCCGTTAAATACTTACTAGTAAATATACCTACCTTGTGACAAGTATCGATAATTGTTTTCATAGAAACTAAGTACCCCATACCTAATTATGTTTATGATTTGTCGTAACCTTGAACGGACCAATAAGCACTCACTTCCCCGCGCCCGCACACCTCAGTTGGTTGACAGACTTGTTTGCATAGCGAATAAATAGGTATTAGGAGTCTACTGGGTAAAATGTCGATGGTAGGTACGGTACATAGGTATACACAAAACACGCCAGGCAAAACTTTCACTGCTTGAACACCTCACTGACTGACAGTAACATTGACAATGACATTACCATGGTACAATAATTTACTCCAGGTATGCCATTCCGAGATACGCAGTTGTTGGGTTTAAGCTAAGGGTTTAATAGTTATTGTCAAAGATCCTAGGATCCTACGTTCCGTAGAGGTATACTATAATCTTTGGTTATTGTTATGCTCTTTGGTGTGGGTGCCATGCCACCAGCGACGGTTACGGTGGCTCTCAAACTTTGTATTGAATA
Organism: Eupithecia vulgata; assembly: GCA_946478455.1. Classification (NCBI taxonomy): domain Eukaryota; kingdom Metazoa; phylum Arthropoda; class Insecta; order Lepidoptera; family Geometridae; genus Eupithecia; species Eupithecia vulgata. Next base: position 14,424,531 of record OX297875.1, read on the forward strand.
TTGGCGACCTATTATTTCTACTTAAAATTACTAATAACCATATTATTTGCCCCGAACTTCTTAGCAAGATATCACTTAACGTTCCCCAAAAAAGGATCAGATTTAACGAAATCATTCACACTCCAAAAGTTAGAACGAATTATCGTCAGAATTCTTTGTTGTGGCGAGTTGGCGACCAATTTAATAAACTCTCTAAGCAAATAGATCTGGATCTCTTCTGTTCCAGCGTTAACTCCGTGAGACGGCGGTTGAGCTCTGATTTTTTCTCACCATCCGGCAAGGATGATGAGGATGATTCGATCGAGTAATGTAGTGCGAATTGTACATTCAATTATTATTTTTTTTTGTTGCTTCAGTAGTTATTGCATGTTTTTTTTTCTTCTTTAAATTATCATAATGTATAGATATAAATATTTTTACTATGTACGTAGTTACCTAATAAGTAGACTAGTATTGTAGATTATTTGCTTACTTTGCTTGTTCACACTTTTTGTTTCTATTGTTTCTCTTACTCGTGAAAACCTTTTAATAGCGTTCTGTTTCTATTTTCTTTATTATTATTTTTTGTATGTGCTGCTGGTTTTCCTTTAATAAATAAATAAAAATAAATAAATAAAAGCCTGCATGTCGCTGTGCCACATAATGTGCATGCTTGATGATTACTATAAGGCACAGATCTTGCTCGTTCTGTTACTCAATCTCATAAAATAATATAATAGGTATGTAATTAGTAATTACATAAACATACCTTCTTAAATCTAGCTACTTAATCTTTTAGGCTACTAATTTGTGATACCTAGGCTCCTACTCGCCTATATAAACTAATATACCTAGGTACATACATCCTAAATAAACAGCTTTAATAACAAGGGAAATGACAATGAAATAGTAATAAAATTAAATTAAAAGTAGTATTTACAAGAGAAACAATTGAGCTAACTGCAGACTGTTGCAAACAATGGAAAAATAATATTATAAATGCGAAAGTGTGTTTTTTAATTATTTTTTTTACATTATTTTTAAAATAATGCTGGACAATTCACACAGCATTATCTAGCCCCAAGGTAAGCAGAGCTTGTGTTATGGGTACTAGATAACTGATATACATAATATAATACAATACATAGATAGATATTTTTTTATTATTCATAGAAAACGACCAGAACACCCTGAACAAATGTCTGCAGATCGTACACACATTTGTCCCGAGGCGGGAATCGAACCCGCAACCTCCTGCGTCGCAGGCAGACCTTCGCCCACCGCGCCACAGAGGTCGTCGTTTGTTTGATTATCCTTCTTTCCGCCCTAACTAAGCAAGCAATCGACTTGGTTTTTGGCATAGAGTTAGTTGAAAGAATAGAGAGTAACATAAGCTTTTTATCCCATAAATCAGTTCAATGTCCTGAATAATTTTTCCTGTAAAATATAGATTGATATCTACAAACGCCTAATACATTGTACGTGGATCGGTCTGCACTCTTCGGAGATAGGAGGGGGGGGGGGGGAATGGTCAATTTTTCGTCTTTTTTTGAAATATTTCAAAAAGTATGAAACTTACAGAAATTTCAAAAAGTGTTTTGAAATGGTCAAAACGATACCTTTCATTTAGCACCTCACATAGGAAGTTACTCCCCCTTTTGAAAAAAAATCCCCTCTTTTTTGACCATTTTTCAAAAACTATTATTATTACAGTCTTCTCTATATTTTTCGTGTAAAATATAGATTGATATCTACAAACGCCTCATACATTGTACATGGATCGGTCTGCAATCTTCGGAGCTAGGGGGGGGGGGGGGGGGGAATGGTCAATTTTTCGACTTTTTTTCAAATATTTCAAAAAGTATGAAACTTACAGAAATTTCAAAAAGTGTTTTGAAATGGTCAAAACGATACCTTCCATTTGATACCCCATTTGCCTTCCTAGGTCTCTTTTGAAATTTCAACATAAAAATTTGTACTGAAAATATTCATATTAATTTTTCATTTATTTATATATTTTTTGCTCGAAATCAGTAATGGCGCACAAAATGTATCATTATTTCAAATTTCAAGTTAATAGCTGCAGTAGTTACTGAGATATTCAAGAAAGAGCGAGACCATAAGGGTTTCAAAACCGATCTTTGAAACCTTAAATAAAAGAGTTGAAAACTTCCCAGAAGTTCAATGAATGAATGATGTGAATGTATGAATGATCTATGAGATTGCCTTTTTCTGGTGTTACCAGTAGCGTGAAATGGTAACTCCCAGACTTGAATTTATAACGGGAGTTGGCAAGCGCCACTTTCAGTACTAAAATCTTTCTGCCGTTTTTCGCGGGAGGCGAGGTAATACGGTACAGCACACATACAAACGCACACGCAAGTAAAAGCTGTGACACAAACACAAAACAAGCAAATATTACAATGCCTGTTGTTACACCATTAATGAGTTACACACTAACACGCACTTCGCCTTCTACCAAGAAATCAATACTCACCTACACCTCCTACCAAGACGCTTGAAACTGTCGCAACTAGTATTCCATTTAAATCAAATTATACAAAATTACAAAATATTATATTATTTTTAGAAAATAGATGTAAGTGTAAATATTAGTTTAGTTGTAATTATTTTTTGCTGTTAAATAAATAAATTCCTCAGTAAAAAAAAAATTACAAAAACAATTGACAAAAATATCACTTACTTGTGATAGGAAATACCTTGTTTCCTTAAGTTTGATGTCTCTGATCGCCTTTTACCCCAAAATACCGCACAATTCACCGTTTTCACTAAGCACTACTTCGCGACACAAAACGACAGCTAATGGCCGCGCGGTAACGTAACGAGTGAAGTAGTTTTGTATAACGCGTACGACCAAGAGCGCCTTATGGCCGGCAGAGGGGTACGCCTTGCGATGACCTCTCCAGTTATAAATTCTCTATGCTCCCAGAGCTTCCTATGGTAGTATACTTCTTAGTTTATTTACACAGATTTATAAGTATAGTACTAAATTTATTTATTATGTCACAGATTTATAAGTATAGTATTATGTCCTAAGTTACGTAAACGAATTCTATGTGTTTTGGTAATTAGAAATAATTTTCAAATTAACTCGTTCGTGTGCGTTTGATGGAGTTTCATTTGTATCGGCTGCTGGGACTGAAGATGTAGAGTCGAGCTTCTATAACCATAAGACCGCTGGATGTTGCCTTCATCTTAAAAAACTGTGATAGGAGCTAACTCCCCCATCCCTCGCCCATTAGTCCAGTTCCGGCGGGAGAGGAGTCTCTCCCTGCCTTTCGCGGCCTTGGCGGGGTCGCTACCGTTAGATGGTGGACGAAGTGGGGTCGCAGGGGAGGTGTCGGAATTACGCGGGGCGATCTCCCTATTCTCTGCGACTGTGTCTGCGACCGTGTGGCAGACGGCGGCGGGGCCACTCGAATGACCCGTCGCAGGAGGACCTTTTAGGGCGTCCGGACACGGGGTCGTTCGGCGCCCATTTGCAAGTAGCGTCCCCGGGGTAGTCGCGGCGCGTCACGTGTTGTGCCCGTGGGTGCTCTGCTCCACACTCCCAGTGACAGGACCGATATCGGGCAGCCGCCGCCGTGGTGGGTTCGTGGAAGAGAAAATCATCCCCATGTTCACACCACAAGCAGTAGAGGCAGAAACAGCCCGAGGGTTTTAGTGGGTCGGAGTCCCACATAATCGTGCTGTCTCCCCGTGGCAGTGCAATATGCGTGCGCATTTCCCTCAGGCTAATAAAAAAGGTAGGTAAATAATATGAGCGTCTTATCCCTGATTCTCCGAATTAGGTAGGTGTAGGTACAACTTTATCTATAGATAGGTTACAGTAGGCATAGTATGGACCTACTCTCCAGGTACCTATAGGTATTCGTGCTATGCTACTTACTTACAAATAAAACGAATATTTGTGTTCCTTGGAAGGCATTTTATTTGGTACACTTTATTTCTAGTCCTCTGATTTGTGGATTGATCTGAATATTTATTTAACTTAGAGCTGAGAATGTTTGTCATCATCACAATCTTTGGTTCGTAATGAAAGGAACATGTAGGTCGGTACCGATATTTTGGGACATTGTATCAAACGCAAGTATCCGTGCATGCAAGGTGTCGGCGCCTGCTGGAGGTCCTGGGGCAATGCAGCGAGTCATCACAACAACCATCTAGTTTGGAAAGAAAATAAAGTGAATAAAAATTCATAGGGGGTGATTTTACGTATCCAAGTAAACAACTCAAGTGATAGTCACTGAATTTGATGAGTAACATTCAACTATAGTAGGTAGGTACCTCTAATCAACTCCATCAGACCGAAATATCTTCCAAACGACTAAATATTAACTTCCTAATTTATAGATGGTACAGTTCAGGACATATTCTATCGATCATATATTTTGAAAACACTATTCCATAAAATTTTCTCGATAGAAAAACATCGCAGTTAACTCTAAATTTTTAATAAAACTTTAATTTCTTAATAAATACAGAAGTTAAGATCTTGAGAATAAACATGGTAATAGAAGCATAAAGAACATTTTATATGTTTGATTTTTATAATAAAGTCCTAATTAATAGATAAGTAATGCCCTGTCTCACTCCTATGAACGCGTAATCCTATGTCTATCATTTTCACAAAAATTTGAGGTTGTATAGGCTCTTAACGCAACCGGCGCCGACGCGGCGGCGACAACGGTGGCGCAACCGACGCGGCAGCGACGACGGTGGCGCCACCGACGCGGCGGCGACGACGGTGGCGCCGCGCGCCGTTAAGTCGCTTCCCTCATAGTAAATTTAGGCTCGTTTTGAATTTGATTATAAAATTTTTGGAAAAGACTAGGTAGCCACGTCAGTAACTTTCACTTGAGAAGTGAACTGGCATCCGCAATAAACCACCCACCTTGTTAACAAACTATTGACATTGTTTTAACTCGCCTATTCTTCGGACAAAGTCTGCGAGCCCTTTTTTGTTTGCTGTTTTGTAGAAATTCTCATTAGACATACGGCACATCCAACTTGAAAGAAGCGGGAATCTGGAACCAAACAAGGCATATTTATATTACACTGTTGACGCATACGTAGCTTTAATAACTAAAATGATGGCGGGAAAAAATATTTTGACATCCACAACAGTGTCTTCCCTGACAAGACAGCACAGTTAGTCCACATAAGAAGCCTAACTCACACTAGCTAGGGGGAATTCAAGTATTTAATACGACAAGACGGAGGCGGTGGACAACACGGGCCGGCACGGCGCAGCGGGTGCAAAGTCACTCAAAATTCATTTATTTTGCATTTATAAAATAAGTAGAAGTAAGACTAGAAAAAGACAGTTTATAAGGTGGTAAAAAGCTCTTGTAGTTAAAAACAAGGGGCTATTCTATACAAGGGGATGATTTTATATTAGGTACCATACCCCGAGGAATGTCTTACCTGCACTTATCAATAGGTACGAGGCAGTTCAGGGTGCTGACGGTGGCGCCGATGCAGATGTCGCCCAGCGTGGGCCAGCTGCCCCCGAAGTACGTGTGCCCCCCGAGCATGCTCTCCAGGTCTGCGTACGCGCAGTCTATTGCACACACTTGCGCTGGCAGGACGTACGAGCAGTTCTCGTACAGGATTGGGTCCTATAACATCGTGATAACAATTACCTACTACTAACGTTTAGTCCAAAGTTCAACTTATGCAGCTCGATAGTCGATATCACTGTCATGATGTCAATGAAAGTTTGGCAGTATTAGGTATAAAAATAATTTGATAGTCCTTAATTGGCCACTATCTAAAACCGACCATGGATCTCGAAAGTCATGTAATCTTAGGATTCATAATAAAGGACAAAAGCCTCTCCTTATGAGTGCCATAGAGCCTACGGCTTGCCACGTCCAGTTTCTGCTGCAGGGCTCAACCCAATATATAGAAATACACTAGCTAGATAAACGTTCAGGGTGTATGGTGCGGGTGAGACTAACCACAGCGGCTCGATATCGAGGGTATAATATTCCTCCGTTGTAGTGCAGCTGCTGGTCGACGATGGCTCGCCCCCCGGCGTCCAGCGGCAGCAAGCGCCCACAGTAGTAGCGGGAGCCCAGGTAGGTACAAATTGCATTGCTGAAAAATAATTGATTTTATGCTGGCTGGAGACTTACACGAATCAGGTGGACCGGAAACAGTAGGCAAAGACCATCGTCACAAAAATCACTGTAACGGGTTACCTTATTCAAAGTATTGATATAATACCCACTGACCTGTCCCGAAGAATAAGCTTTTGATCTTGTAAAATCGGCAACGTCTGAAGCGGGTTTTTCTGAAACGATAGTTTAAAAAAATATAAAAGAGTAGGTCGATAGTAAACTGCACGTGTCATATTACAGTTAGAATGGAAGTAATACAAACAAATAATCCTAGACAATTCACACAGATTTATGCAACATTTGTAGGTACATCCAACAAAAATAATGTTGTATGCAATTTCAAAATGTTAGTGTAATTTTCTTTTAAGAAAAATAGTAGGTATAATTTAGTAAATGGGGACGTGACGGCCGGTCAGGCCGTCACGTCCCCACGTCGTCACGCACGTGTGAGTGGAAATAAAAATACATGTTGTGCTGAAGCCTTGTGCCCAAATGTTACATACAATAGCTTAAGCTTACAATAGCTTAAGCTGAAGCTTAAGCTATTGTAACATTTGCATGCTAGTCTTAGTAGAACATAATTGAAACAAAAAACTGTTAACATCTATGTATGTAACCTACATTGTGCTCAAGCAAATAAACTATCTTTATCTTTGCCACCTGCTGTGTTGGTAAAGGCCGAAAGATGAGATGACGAGGTCACAGACAGAGGTGAACGTGCTCACATACCTCAAACATGAGGAGAGTAAAGGAAAAATATATTTTGTGCCGAATCCACTTAGTGTTGAATAAAGTCCGGAAGATGAGATGATGAGGTCACAGACAGAGGTGAACGTGCTCACATACCTCAAACATGAGGAGAGTAAAGGAAAAATATATTTTGTGCCGAATCCACTTAGTGTTGGATAAAGTCCGGAAGATGAGATGATGAGGTCACAGACAGAGGCTCTACATACCTCAAACATCTGTGCTTTTCTATGCTCTCCTCGGTCCATGTTAACGTCGATCTCGTTAACACTGAGTCCCATGGCGTCCAGAGCCATCATTACAGCACGGCACGCGGGACTTCGATCAGTCTTCCACAAAGTAACATTCCTGAAACAAATTACTTTTAGGTATACCTGCAGCGATACCTATATACAAACACTTGTCCTCAGGGAGGGGTCAATAGGACGAGTGAGACTGGACAAGTATAACGCGGGCCGCTCTCCCTATCCTCTGCTACCGTGTGGCAAGCGGCGGGGCCACTCGACTGACCCGTCGCAAGGGACCTAGGGCGTCCGGACACGGGGTCGTTCAGCGTCCATTTGGCGGTTAAGGTCCCCGAGGTGGACGCGGCGCGTCACATGTTTCTGGCGCGTCGCAAAGTTTGAGTGGGTTGTATTGTAGTCCCACATAATCGTACTGTCTCCCCGTGGCAGTGCAATATGCGTGCGCATTTCCCTCATAATAATAAAAAGGCCACCTACTGTAAAATTCTCTCCTCTGTAGCCAAAAAAGAACAAAAATTTTTCAAATTATATGCCATAGATGTTTACGGAGCTGTGCATTTCTGTAGGTAATATTATGTAAAGATAAAGGCTCTCAAAGTTTAAAAACCGGAATTTTAAAGAAATGGCCGCGTTTATGGCTGTGATATGAGAATTGCTGACAGACATTGACAATCTGACTGACGGGCGAACAGAAAGTTTTACAAACTGGTTCACCGTGCAGGTTGCTTCCGTTTCCTCCATACCAACTTCTCAAGGATCGTCCAAAGTTCCAACAAAGGTGGCATTTCTACAGGATAGGATGGATAGGATAAATACAAGCTTCTACAGAATTGGAAGATGCAATGCTAAGATATTTAATGTGCTAGCTCTAAATAAATTAATCAAATAAAAACTAACACTAATGTCTTATTAGCTGCTTTGCTCCCAGTTGCACCCATTTTACATCGAGCTTAGTAGGTACCTACATATAACCAAAATTTTGTGATCGAAACTTTGATGATAACATCGTTTTGTGGGTTCGAGTTATTAATAATTTTGAGTTTTCACGACATGACCGTATTTTTTGTATTTTCGGCTCATCCAAAATGTTAGGTATTTATAATTTTGTAAAAACTACAAAAAGCAGTGTTTTATTTTTCACTTTGCCGATTTTCTGTCTTTGATAGACGGATGTCAATTTTTCTTTTTGAGATGCAGCAAAAAATCGCTGTGAGAAGAGGTTTGTCTCGGGTTTTCCAAAGGAAGTTTTCATTTAACTGCCTCGCCTTTTCATAATATGTATTGGTACATAGCGCCCTTATTGAAAAGTGCCACACTGACTGTAGATACCGACGGTAAACTTTAGGAAACTTGATAGGACAAATATTTGTACGATCTTCAGGTATTTGTTCCGGGTGTTCTGGTCGTTGTCTATGTATAAAAAAAAATATCTATGTAATGTATTGTATTATGTACATATATCAGTTATCTATAGTACTCGGTCATCATAACACAAGCTCTGTTTAGCTTGGGGTTAGATAATGCTGTGTGAATTGTCCAGCATTATTTATTTAATTCATTTATTTATGTTTTTCTTTTGTAAGTTTATTTTTAATTCCAATTATTAACCAATGTTATTTTCTGAAATAATTTGTTTATATTTAATTGGTTGTAGGCACCTACTAACTTACCTACTTGACTTTATTATTATACTAACAAAAATGTCATACAGTTTTCCTTAAATCAGTAAACAAGAATATTATGTAAAAATACGTGTCCAACGCTACGTTAACATAAAAAATATTCATGAAATTTAAAACTCGGTATCGTATTTCAGTGTCAGCTACGCGGCGCCCTCTAGAAGACGTGCTTTACGATAATATTTTTTTGCCATGATCGTATTTAGAAAATCGATAAACGTGTTTAGGCCTATTTTTCAAACCCGGTGAGAAATTATAATAGTACTTAATAAAATAAATTCGTTTATTTTCTCTTCTCAATAGGCATTTTACAGTTTATTGTTATGTTAAGGTGTAGAGTATAGCGTACGGTACGAATACCTGTTTGTGAGAGAGTGGTGCCAGTGATAGGTTTAAAATTTTAAACCGATCACTCACTGGCACCAGTCTCTCACAAACAGGTATTCGTACCGTACGCTATACTCTACACCTTAACTTTAAAACCTGTGTTACTAGTCACCAGTGCCCCCTCCACAGAGTTCGTTAAGTATGATGTTATTTTTAAGTACAATGAATTGTGCCTTTATGTGACATTATGAGAAATGTTAATAACTTATACCTATACATATAAAAAACAAAAACAGAAAATAACAAAGTATGTATGTATATTAAAGGGTAAGAGAGCTACAGTCAGCTAATTAGTGTGCGAGTGTGTGAATGTAGAGTATAATTGTGTGAGGGAGGGGTTTGTAAGGTTGTGAAAGGTTTGCTTGCAAGCAAAACGGTTGTATGGTGTATGTTGGGGTCTCCTGAAGGCCCCATAGGGTGTTTGAGTGTGGAATAAGAGTGTTCAAAGGGAATGTGATGCTGTGATGTGATGCGAGTTATATGCGTGTACCTATGTATAGTATATGATGGGGTCTTGAAATTATGTTTTGAGTAAGATAATGTAATGGGTACCTAAGGTATTCTTACAAAGGTAGGTTAGGTACAAAAATGAAATTGATTAAGGAAGTACCTGTATAATGTAAGTAATGATTGAAAATTTAATATGATAATAATAAATTAATTTGCAGAAATGTAAAGAGCCTCATAGTTGTAAAAAGAAACATGCAGGAGCACGCCTTGTATGGAGATATAGCGTCGCCTCCCGTCAGATTCGTGTTGATAACCGCGTCTCTACTTGAAACAAAATTACAATTTCAAATGATCGATCTCTTCAAGTCTGAAAATAAAACAGAGAGCTTCAAACAGGTAAGTTAATTTCAACAGGTTTAAATAAAAAACATTGTCATAGTAGGGTTAGGTAACAGGTTCCCTAATTCCCTTACTAACTATTATGATTTGCAGCTATTTCTCGATTCTTTATTGTCAATAAATATAGTAGGTGCAGTATGCAGACTCCACTCGGCACTCCGGAGGCCGGACCGGACGTCAACTTTATTTGTGCATATTCGTACTTACTTTTACTATTGACTGCTGGAAGATGCTGGATGCGGCAAGCTGAAGACAGGGCGCTATGGCGCGCATTAGGGGAGGCCTATGTCCAGCAGTGGACTGGTATAGGCTGATGATGATGATGATGTACCTACTTTACCTAGTCGGAAACGGTAAATATGTATTTGTGTTTCAGATAAACCCTCACCAGAAAGTGCCAGCGCTAGTTGTTGGGGACCAATGTATATGCGACAGTCACGCCATAGCAATGTATCTTTGCCATAAAACCAAAGATCAGTGTTTATATCCAAATGAGGATTTAGCGAAAGCTCGAGTTGATGAAATGCTTTTTTTCAACGCCACCACGCTGTTCCCTGCTGACTCCACTATTTACGTAAGTTGGTTCTGGCTAGCTTCCGCATTCACAAACGCATCAACAGTAATAACATAGACGTGTTTAATTTATCTATGCTATTACTATAGACCTTAGACAATTTAACCCAGACCTATATCAGGTTTATTCCCATTTGTCACCCTGATCTGTCCCCCTTAGGGGGACAAATGGGGAAAAAAATCTATCTGTCCCACCGTTGCAGCGTTGTTGCAAATAGGGGCATCACCATTCACCACCATGCATAATTTGGCGTGTTTTAAAACTATAAACTAACGTTAAATTTCCGGCTGACAGATGGACGGACAGACGGACAGGAGGATAAATAATAGTAGGTACCTATTTATGTTGGGCCATATTGGGTGCAGGGACCCTTCGCGAAAAAAACCCTAAATAAATGATCAGTCACGATCGTTGTTTGATTGTTTTAGGCGATCGAATTTATATGTGCTACGGCGCACATATAAATTCCTCAAGAATCTTATGGGACCTTCTCAAAAACAACCTTTAGACACCTCACCTTACCTGAACAGCCTAAAAGGTCCACTGCTGGACGCAGGCCTCGCCCTGATAAAAACCTTAAAAACTAATCTCTCGGGAATGTTTTTTTGTCAACAAATCCGGGGCCATTCTCTATACAAGAAGAATTATTATCACAATAGAAATCGATGAAAATACATTAACAAGTCGCACGCTGAGGGTTAAGGGGCTACTATGGGCCAAAGGCCTTGAGGATTCGGGCGGAGCCAAAAATTTTCCCCGCGCCAACCGCATAACCCCGCTACGTTTTTACGCACGCAGACGACGGCGGCCTGCGCTCATGGCAAGCGGTCGTGCATCGCGACGCGACGTTGAAAATAAGAACTGAAGGACTTATGTACCTACTACTACTACTTCATATTGTGACTATTGTACCTACCTACCTCTATTAGATTTAGGTTGGGTGCACTGCACATCTAACCGATATTTTTTTACCTAGGTAGGTACCACTTGAGAGAACACTGCACATAATACCAACGTGTGGGTCAAAAGGAATTATGTACAGAATTCAGAGATAACTCTGTAATCTGTAGTATTCAGTACAATGTTGTCTAAAAATATACTGTACACTTATCTACTTAGGTACTACCTAATAATAAGAAATTTGTTCCGAGGGGGGGATCGAACCCGCAACCTCTTGCGTCGCAGGCAGACTCTCGCCCGCTGCGCCACTGAGGTCATCTACATGCGATTTAATGAAATTGAAACGGCTATAACTTTTTCTGACTTTACCTACTCTTAATACATTATTAGTTACATCCGTCTATTTTAATTTTAGACATTAATGACCTTGTTGTATTGTAGAGAAAACTTTAAATAACTCAGTGTATCCAGTGCGTCGCAATGCACTTAGTGCCCATTCTAGCTCATTCATGCATTCTGCCCTAAGGTTTAGGGCAGAATGCATGCTTATTGCTTAGGCACAGAGGAACGGTAAATTTTTCGACTTTTTTCTAAATATTTCAATATAAGTATCAAACAAATGCTAAAAACTGTTTTGAAATGTATACAACCAATACCCTTTATTTGATACCCACTTGCCACCTAGGTAATATTAGTCTCTTTTGAAATTTCAACATTTTTAGTTTCTATTTGTACTTACTTAATTACATAAGTATTTTTCAATCTTCTTTAAATCAGTAATGGCGCACGAAAAGTATTATTATTTCAAGTTAATAGCTGCAGTTGTTAGGTACTGAGATATTAAAGAAAGAAATGGACGACCTTATGGGTTTCGAAACAGATCTCGAAACCCTAAAAACAGCCACATATACAGCCGAATAGAGAACCTCCTGAAGTCGGTAATCAACTGCTATTTTATTAATTTCAGAGTGATTTCTTCGCGGGCAAGTGGCCTGCGAGTGAGGCACAACTAGCCAACTGGTTCACACAGTTACACTTCTTAGAACAACGGCTGAGAAAATTTCAATGGCTATCAGGTGATCAGGTAGGCTCCTACAACTAGTTTTGATATAAACTACACTCGAGAGCAATGAATCCGGGTCACTCAAAGAATCCAAAAAATCTCGGAAAGTAAGAATGCTAGGTTAATGCAATAAATTGTATTTAATAGACAATTTAATACTCCTTAAATGAAAGTTAAAAAAATATGAGTCACCATACATTTTATTTACACAAAATTACATAAAGAAAAAAAACTGCTGATCTCTCCTTAAAACAAAAATAGGAAACATGAAATTTTTGAACTTTATGACGATTTTCTTGAATTTCAATACTTCGTATTACCTCCTCGTGCTTCCATTACTGCGTTTACGCGGTTTGGCATGCTGTACACCAAGTTCCTTATACGATTTTGGGGAATATTCTCCCATTCCTCTGTGAGAGCAATTTTGAGCTCAGGAAGCGTGATTGGGGGAGGGTTTCGTTGTTTTACGCATCTCCCTAGCTCGTCCCAAGCATGCTCGATCGGGTTGATATCCGGGCTGCGCGCTGGCCACTCCATACAAGTAATGTTCATCTCTTGAAGGTAGTCATTCACAATCCTACCTGTATGAGGTCGGGCATTGTCATGCATAAATATAGCATCCTCACCCAAATTGACCATAAATGGACCAACGTGTTCGTTGAGGATTTCTTCCACATATCTTACGCTAGTTAAAGAGCCGTTTTCTATGATCACCAGCTCTGTGCGACTTTCAGAGGAAATTCCGGCCCACACAAGTACAGACCCACCACCGTAGGCTACTTTTTCTTCGATGCATGCTTGCTTGAATCTTTCCCCTGGTCTTCTATACACTCTGTGTCTTCCATCGTGCTTGTAGAGCATAAAAATTGTCTATTAAATACAATTTATTGCATTAACCTAGCATTCTTACTTTCCGAGATTTTTTGGATTCTTTGAGTGACCCGGATTCATTGCTCTCGAGTGTAGACGAGATGGCCTTAGCAGACAGCTGCTGGATGCGTCAAGCTGTAGATAGCGCTATGGCGCTCATTAGGGGAGGCCAATGTCCTAGTGGACTGGTATAGGCTGATGATAATTAAGAGGTAGGTTAGGTAGGTATGCGTTCATTTTTGTAAAAAATACATTTACTTTTACTGCAATTTTTCTGTCTATTGTTTGTCATTGTGTTAGTGCTCAATCAAATCAATATTTTATTTCAGATGACCCTGAGTGATCTGTGCTGCGCGATGACAGTGAGTTCGCTGGCGATCCTGGTACCTGTTCCAAAAATATATGGAAATGTCTGTAATTGGATGCAAAAATTGGAGCAGTTGCCCTGTTTCGAAATAAACAGGCGGGGCTTGTCTCGGCTGAGCTTATATGTACACAGCATGAGTGGTTATAGTAAAAATATTCACAAAAACTGAAAATAAATGTAATTACCTCCTACATAACATAGTAATATGTCCTCGCCTCGACACGTCAACTCGACTTTTTGGTGTTCCATTTACAAAGAACATAGTTAATAAAGTAGGTACATTTCATTTGAATTTATTTTTGAAAATGGTAAACGAAAATTGTTTGTGCCTTTCTAATAGGTACATAATAATATTGTTTGTGCCTTTCTAATAGGTATACAATAATAGTATATTGTTAAGAAGGGACTAAACCACTTCATTATAGACGACGTTGGATGACGGAGGATGATGTTGATGTAAGACCGAGTTATATTATTATACCTAATGGGTGGTTTTGCCCTTCACGACCTTTGGACACTTCGAGTTTGAGAAAATAGAACAATCTTATAGACAATTGTTGCCGAAATGGTGGGTAATGGGTAAACTAACAATATATACAAATAGCCAACTCCACCAAAAACAATTTTATTCAAATTGAAGGTTACCTATTCAAGATCCTAACCGTGGTCTTAATAATTCAAAATTTGACATTTACAACGAAATTTTGCATAATTTCCAAACCATCTAATAAATAAATAAAATAAATAAATAAATAATGCTGGACAATTCACACAGCATTATCTAGCCCCAAGGTAAGCAGAGCTTGTGTTATGGGTACTAGATAACTGATATACGTAATATTATACATTACATAGATAAATATTTTTTTATTATATATAGAAAACACCCAGACCAACGGAAAAAAATTCTGCAGATCGTACACTAATTTGTTCCGAGGCGGGGATCGAACCCGCAACCTCTTGCGTCGCAGGCAGACTCGCCCGCTGCGCCACTGAGGTCATCTACATGCGATTTAATGAAATTGAAACGGCTATAACTTTTTCTGACTTTACCTACTCTTAATACATTATTAGTTACATCCGTCTATTTTAGACATTAATGAACTTGTTGTATTGTAGAGAAAACTTTATATAACTCAGTGTATCATGAAAATATTGTAAAAATAGAGCAGTGTATAGAGATGAAAGCATACATATTAAACAAAAACCGATACCTTCCTAAAGTTTAATTAGAAATCCAAATCCCTTTGATAAGAAATGAAGTTATTGACTATTTTAAATTGCCCGTTGACGATAGAGTAACCAACCAAACAGTCCTTAAAATACCCAAAAATCCTTATATCCTTATAAAAGGGTTGAAAGCGAAGCTGCTCTCCCAGTCATGCCGAGAAATCGACGAAGCCCGTTTCCTGTGCTTTGAGAGAGACAAACCGCCACTAGCTGAAGAACATGTAACCTACTATCACGGAGCTCGTAACATTCTCTACCAAATCTCGAGCGGTCACCCAGTTCCTGTTACCATCAATAAAATCAAGGCTTTTCTCATACAGCCTGATCGATGGAAAATTAACACCAAAACTGATACGACACACTAAGTATTGCGAGAATGAGATAACCCAGGAAAACATCTGTGGAACGTACCTATCTCATGACAATACCTTTACGATGATTGTCAAGTAAAGATAAAGAATTTCAATCTAAAAAGACACCTGACTCATGGAAAGATATAATCTTTACAAAGATTCCCGTAATTAACTTACCTACCTAAGATAAAGTCAGTTCATCGGATATCCAGAGGAAACCTGTCAGTCTATCGTATCGTATCGGAGTCGCATCCCACCCAAACTAGCGCCGCCACTTATGTTTACCACCAAAATCTATGTTTGATTCACTGCCTCAACTAAATAGAATAAAACTATGACAGAGGCATTACAATAAAGCTTTTAATTGGTATCACAAAGTGATCGATGGATTTTTGTAATTTCCTTTGAATAATAAAGTAGGTGGCGGGCGGCGCGACGGCGACGACGACGGCGCTATGCAGAAAATTGGAAGTAAAAATTGGTCAAATTAGGATTAGCGCGAAACAGTAGCAAACTGTTATAACGGCGCAGAATTTTTTATTTATTTTGCTTATTTATTTATTTTAGTATTTTGCAACTGATATAAAGCCATCGTGAACAAAATAAACAACACACGAGCGTAGCAAGCCGGTCATTCTATATGATAGGTATGCGTAATAGGTACATTTATACATCAGTAGATATTTTTAATATGCATAGATTAGATTATAGATTTTCTTTACTAATAGGCTAGGCTGTCTACGTATCCCCCCCCCCCCCCCCCCGAAGGGTTGGCTTAGTAATCGTGGACTGGTCACCCGCGATGAAGCTAACAGGAACCTATGGGGCCGTGCCAACGCAGGCGGCGACATGGCCGGCCCCGGGATGGACCGCTTCTCTGGGTTTTGCGCTCTAAGCCCAGTTGGAGTGGTAGTAGGTTGCGGTGCTGTATGGGCGGCACCGTGACTGAGGCGGGCGGCTGTGCTGTATGGGCAGCACGGCCGCAGGGAGATGGAGGCCGCGGCGGGAGAGGAGTGCCGGTATTGAGGTGCGCCGCTTTCCCTGCCTTCCGCGGTCTTAGCGAGGTCGCCACCGTTTGATGGCGGACGCGGTGGGGTCGCGGGGGAGGAGGAGTGTCGCTATTGCGAGGGCCGCTGTCCCTATCCTCTGCGACCGTGTGGTAGGCGGGGCGGGGCCACTCGACCGACCCATCGCAGGGGGACCTAGGGCGTCTGGACACGGGGTCGTTCGGCGCCCATTTGGCGGGTAAGATCCCCGAGTTGGTCGCAGCGCGTCGCGTGTTTCTGGCGTGTCGCGAAGGGGGTGCTTCATACCCCCCAGTGAGGGTCCCGATATCGGGCAGCCGTGGTGGGTTCGTGGAAGAGAAAATCGTTCCCATGTTCCCATCACAAGCGGCAGAGACGAAAACACCCTGAGGGTTTTAGTGGGTTGGAGTCCCACTAATCGTACTGTCTCCCCGTGGCAGTGCGATGCGCATTTCCCTCAGGATGATAAAAAAGGCTGTCTGTACGTATGTAGGTACGTATTTAAAATCTAATCAGCTGCATCTTCGAGACACCCACCCCCCTGTGCTGTGACAAAGATGTTGGCTAATTGGAATGGGCACATCTGGGGCACATTAATTTATCGCACCGCTTTGTAAGTACGCCGTAGTTTAGATACAATAATGTGGGTGTAGGCAATGATATTATAATATACTAAAACATCATTGGGTGTAGGCCAGTGTAGGCACAAGTACCTAGACCGTCAAACGGAAGACCTAACCTAATGTGATGAGTAAAAGGTTATTCAGAAATAATGTACATACATGTAATGCGGTCTGGTCTGGTCGTCGTCGTCGTCGGGACGATGAAGCAGCGAGGAGCGCGCTTTTGAGTACCACGCCTGTAATCTTTGGATTTGATTTACCCGCAAAAGAACTTAGAACTTGAAATAACCATAGACAAAACATTGCGAATAGGGAGACTGAGGCGTAAACTGTCAATCGTCTAGAGTCTATGGCCGCTTATTGATTGGTCGACGAGGAGATGTAAAAAATGGCTGCCTTGCCTTTTGCTTCTCAGGTAGAAATATTAGCAATTTCTGTAGAAATTTCGGTATAACTGAAGCTTCTGACGATTTAATATCAGAGTTAAATCATCGATCTAATGGCCGGACCAGTAACGAATCGATCAAGACTCTTCTTTACTAAAATATGAGTGTATCTAAGTTCGGTGTCCTGTAAATGAATCTCTCGTCTGATCTAAATTAAATTTTGTCGGTGTTATCGCGTACATAAAACTTCAGTGCAGTTCTAATACTAGTCTAAAGATCTATAGTGGTATCGGTAGCCGTATTTCTGTAAGAATAGTTGATGTGACCTTGTAATTGGATGTAGTTGTTCGTGAGAGATATACGTCGTGTGTAGTGCTCTAATGTCACACCCATCGAGATACTATAAACTTTTGTAATTGGTGTGCGACTGTAGAGTTCTGAGAATGTGGCTTGAACCGTTGCAGGTGGCAGGGGCCCACTCTGCCATATACGAAGCATATTATCACCAGGTGAGTTTTCATGTATTTACCAGCAAAACATCCCTGAAACACTACTATTTATCTGCCAGGATGACTATTACTAAACTGTGCAAACTGAAAGCAAACGTAAACTTGCTAGAGTTAGTAGACTCCCAGTACTGACACTGGAAAGATCAGTGTCTGCAGCATTCTGCGGCCTTACTTACCTTTGAAATGCACCAATCAGGGTAAAGATCATTAGATTTGACTTTTTTATCATTCTTTTTTAAAAAAAATGTTCTATTGTAAGTGCCCAACATGGTGTTATTCTAAGTTTTGATAAGTATTACTTTGAGTGTTTTCCTATATAAAATACCTATAATGGTTATTATTGGTATGTATGTAGGTATGTTGTAATGGTTTGTTCAATCAAAACTTCCTTGACTTAAATAATTAATTGTGTATTCATTCATATAAATCGCTGACTCAAACATGCCCATTTAAAAAATTATCATTCATTTTGTTATTTATTAAGAAAAAATAAACTAAGTGATTTACTTTACTATTATAAATTGTATTCTAATTAACTATTCTTATGTGTCCGTCGACTGTGTCTTTTTTGTGAATAAAAATGTTAAAACATTCTATGATTTTAATAAAAATCATAAAAAAGAGAGCACTCCAAATAATGCTTATTTAGTAAGCAGAAATCCAAAAATCTCAAATGTAATTATACAGTGAAAATTTCAATGTAATGAGTACCTGGTGGTATCATTATTACAGGTGGATCCGAATGGGTCCGGTGCGGTGCAAGCCCTGGATGCTGCTCGGTTCCTCAAGAAGTCCCGCCTTAGTGATGTGGTGCTTAGCAAGATATGGGATCTCTCCGATCCCTCAGGCAAAGGCTACCTTGATAAAGTGAGTATTGAGGCTTAGAAAACACCGTTCAGCTATTTAGTTCCTGCAGCCTGCAGAAATGCATTTCAGTCATGCAAAGTAATAATAAAAAGCTATCAATATTTCCATAACTGTACGGATTCTGATAATAAACTCTAATTCTTACTTCAAACTGACATGCTACGTGGGAATCCCCTGCCTAATGAGCTCCCTCCCAAGCCCAGTCTAGGCCTTGACTTTAAGTGCTGGAGTAGGAGTATCACATTTTTTTCTTTTTGTCCCACTGGGTCCACAAGTAGCCATATTATTTAACTCTAAATATAATCTAATACATTTTTATCTTATCAAATATCAAATCTTCTATAAGGTTCATAAACACTTCAATCAAAATTTGTTTCTTTTATCATTTTCCTAAAGTTATCTTAAATCTTCTATTGTCTTTTTATGCCTAAATCTTGCATTTCAGATTAAATTATTTTATTTATATTAACATGAAAACTAACTTAGTTATAGTCATTACATAAATAAATAATGCTGTAAACTGTATACAGCATCATCTATACAGCATCATCTAGCCCCAAGCTAATTTATTAAATTATGGTTATAAGTCATTAATTTTAAAACATGCGTATTGTTGATCCTGTTCCATAAACATATAAAATTCTATTCCTCCAATGCTCAGGAACATAAACTTACATTTAACTGCTAACATCTATTAGCCTCACATCAAGTAGGTACCGTATCTAATTCTTTGCAATTCTTCATCTGACAAACCTATTTTGATAAAATAATCCAATTCCAGTGGAGAATATTGTAATGTATGACAAGTGCTTGGCACTTGGCAAGGACTATGAATTATGTAACTGTCTAGGTTCATTTTATTATTATAGTAAACAGAGACAATGAACTTGTGTAGGCTAGGCTTGGTCAATATTTTAGTTTGTTAATGATCTGTAGTTGTATGTTCAACGCCAACGTATTGTTAATTAGAGTTGCTCTAAAGAGGGTACAATTAGAGTACATACCTACATTAATTAAAAAGCAGGTTTGTAGATAATTTCCCTGCTTACCCACATTGTACTTACTGGCATTCGTTTTTATTTTTCTTCCTTCTCCTTACTTAAGCATGTTGGTTGATTGGTCAGCAACTTTTCTTAAAAACAAAGAGATCACGAAAAAAAGGAAAGCACGACAGCAAACCCCCGCGTCGTCCTTGCAACGTTACGCGTAACACTAACATCATAGTTGATGGTTGGCTGTGAGTATCGGGAAAACCATACACATTACCTTACCTTACATGTACCTGCCTATGAGTATAATTTATGTAGTAGATAAGGTATTTCTGTAATTCTATAGAGTAACTCACCCCTCATATCTGTCTAGTTTTAGTGACTAAGAACTTTAAAAAGTCTATATAATTATATTTATTGCTGTTCTAAGTCACAACTGTGTTCTTATCTCTGTGACCGACGAGTAAATAATAGTTTTTTTTATTTAAATATTGACACAGCGCCGGATGAAGTGTTTAATTACGAATTCAATGATAAATACGTTATCTTGTCGCATACGTATTGAAATGTGGGAGGCGGTGACAGTTTTCAACTAAATCCTCAGTTTTAACGTTTTAGAATTGTTAAAAACCTGTGTTTGTGAAGTTTAGTTAGAATTATAATAGTCTTGGTATGTACTCACTGTGTTAACCTTATGTAGGTCATCATGTGGAGACAATGCACTAGGTACTTGGTAAAGTGTCAGTGTCTTGTACGCACAGGGGCATTACTTAAGTGTCCTAAAATACAATGATATTACGAGACGAAGCATTACTTTTTACCTGTAAACTAAACACCGTTGTTCCATCGATACGTTGCGCAAAGCCAGTAGGTACCTAATTATGTATTGCTTCGTAAACATTGCTCCCGATATAGGTTTTATTAAAAATAACTTCATTCTCTGACCTGACCCATTCAATAGACTATTCTTAGAAGTTGAATGGAAAATGTCACTTTCGTGAATCCGTGTCAAGTCTCACAGCAAAATTAGCATGGCTTTATTATGTATCGGCTGGTCGTCATGTTTGTGACCAGCCGATACTTGTGTGTAACGTGACCTAACTGCTCGTAAATCTCGGGTAGGTCTCGCCGGCCTTCGGCTTTACAGCTAGTGTCTTCTATCGGTCCGGTCAATGTGTACTGAGAAGGAGGAACGTTGACAAGCGCACTCTCACATTTTAGCAACACAAGTTGTTTACTATTTGATGAGCGCGAAACCTATAATTCTATATTATCATTTATTTCGTAGATTTCAGGAATAATACGTCACTAGATAGACTTTATGCTAGAGATCCATCAACTGATTAAAATTTTATTTGCATGCTAATAAATAAAAGTATGTATAAGACATGTAAATTAAACATCTACACATTATACGTACGACCTACCATGCCTTGATTGCCATGATTTGAGTTAGATATAGGAAATAAGAAAATTCGAGATGTTTGCTCAAAGTCCATATCCGCTGCACAAACGCGTCATTCCGTGCAGCCCAGCCCGGATATTAATCTCTCACGACCGTGCACACTTTCCGCCATCCGCTCTCAATTCTCAAACGATCATTATCTAGCTATAACCAGCCGGTAACCTCCACAGTTGATTGCTAGTTAGACCACTTCTTTATGATCCCACCCCCTGGCGCCCTTGTGCTAGCTGGAATAACTGAAGCGAGAACCACACTATTGTGGTGTGTTGTTACGCGAAAGAAGAACCGAATCGATATGCTTCTGACGCCGCTCAACACACCACTCCACAATAGTGTGGACCTTAGCTCCATACTGCTCTTACATATTGCCTCCATTGACCTCTGGCGGGTTAACTATCAGTATTAAATATTCTATAGCGTGGTAATAATAATAATAAAATCATTTATTTCAGGCAATATTAGTCTAGTACAAGATGTAAAATACTTAAAAACTACGGCCCATATAAAATACCTATATACCTTAATCTAACATATACATAATATAAACCTATTTACTAGCACGTAGTGTCGTAAGCAAGTTACAATTATCCTGTTTGTATCCTGAACTCTGTGCTAGCGTTACGACACTCGGTTGATTGCTAACTCTAGGTATCTTCAATATCGACAAATTATCGATTTAGCCTAGAGTTACAGTGAACACTTATCCGAAGAGACGCAATCGGGCTTTGGTATGTAATGCATTGTGTTAAGTATATCAGTCATCTAGTACCATAACACAAGCTCTGTTTAGCTAGAGGCTAGATGGTGCTGTGTGAGTTGTCCAGCATTATTCGTTTAATTACTGAGGAGCTTAAACTTCGTATGACCACCTATCTATAACACCTATCATGTAGAATGTGGAGAAGATTATGTCCTGTGCTGTGTCCCAAATGAACGCCAAAACTGTAAACTACAGAACAGAGTACGTTGAAATTTTGCGGATGAAGAGCTGTGCCCGGGATAACATGCAAGTTTTATTTTCATCCAAGAGAAGTATGGAAGTATGTCTGTTTGTTACAGGCGGGCCTGTTCGTAGCCCTGAAGCTGGTAGCCCTCGCGCAAGCTGGGAAGGACATCAACATGAGCAACATACACTCTGAAGCTCCGCCGCCCAAAGTCGTGAGTACCACAATAGGTGTTCATCATCGTCGATAGCCAGTGTTGTTCCTCTTATTTGTACCCTTATATCGCTCGTGGACGCCTCAATATTTGCAATATCGCCGCCAATCTTTCTATCCGCAAATTCCTCGGAATATGATCGATTCCTCCACCTTCCCATCTAAGTTCACTTCATTCGGTTTCAAAACATCGCGCGCATCAGTGTTACTGGTAGACAACTGGATAATGGTCGTACCAAATACGCTGGCGTGCGAAAGTAGAGGCTGTATTTAGACCTAGCAGTCGATGGCAATGGGTTGAGATGAGGATTGGTCAAAACTTATAGAATTAAACATACATATAAGCTATTTGATTTATTATTCCAGGGTGAGGTCCCCAAGGTGCCGGCGAGCGGGCCTCCCGCGCGGCCAGCGGCGCCTTCGCCCGCACCGTACGCCGCGCCGCCCGGCGACTGGACCATGAAGCCGGCCGAGCGAGACAAGTACAGCCAGCTGTTCGACTCGCTGCAGCCCAACAACGGACTCATTGCTGGCAATAAAGTAACTATACATATACTCTCAAGGTTATATCATGTTGAGGTTCCCTAAAAATCACGTAGGCTGTATTAGGGGCGGAGCCTCGGTGGAGTACCAGCGTGAAAAGTTGTTCATGCTACAGTGCAGTGCGACGCTGGTACAGCATGTCAGGGCGAAACGAGTCGAGCGGTGAGTTTTGACGGAGTCGACCAGCTTCGCTCGCCGTACTGGGCTAATCTTCAGCTCTGTTAACGCGATCACTCCCGTTGGAGTCGATTTAGGTGATGCTGAGTAAATCATTAACAAAACTCAGCGCGCGAGATTGTCAATTTAGTTCTGAGGCGTCGTTTGCGCGCGATAACAGCACCATTAACGGCTGCCACATGTGAACTACCGAGTAAGTAATCACTTCTATTTCTTATTTCCGTTACATTCTGGTATCTAACCGATTTGAAAGACTTCGAAATAGTGCAAGTTTAAAAAAATCGTTTACACTTGTGAGGAGAGGCCGCTATCTTCACAGAGGCGGCCTCTCCTCATGAATGCGCCTGCAGTCTGTCAGTCTGTCTGCAGTCTCCCGCAGATCGGCATCCCACCTGGCTATTCTACACCTTTAAGACAGCTCGAACAAAATGTTTCATAATGTTGTTGTTTCCAGGTGAAAGGCGTGCTGATGGAGTCGAAACTGCCCCTGGACACGCTCGGCAAGATCTGGGACCTCGCTGACCAGGACAAGGACGGCATGCTCGACCGGCACGAGTTCATGGTGGTCAGTCGCACTTTAGAGTACCTCCCTCATACATCCACTGCTGATCAGCCTCCTGCAAACAAGGATGGTCTCGACGTAATCACCATGCTGGCCAGATGTTAAATAATACTCAGAAGGAAAATGCCGCGCTTCTACATCCACGTGCTGAACGTGGATGTCGTAAGAGCCGATTCAGGAAGCCTGCGGGAAGATGACCAGCGTTTAAGTTTTTGAACCGCAGCTGACTGCAGATTTCTTTAGCGCTCATAAAGCTAAGCATAATTATGTTTTGAACAATATCTCACCAGCGGTAATACGCTCATCCAACGGCAGTTTAGATTTCTTTTAGTGAGTGCATTGTATGCGTGTATTTCTTTTACCCACATTTAGACATCAGTTGGTCCATTCTACGTCAAAGTGAGATTTAATTTATTAAAGCAAGCCTTCTGTTCCCCAGGCAATGCACCTCGTGTACAAAGCTTTAGAGAAGCACGCGGTACCAACGACGCTCCCCCCCGAGCTGCGCGGCAAGCCCGTGCGGCCCCCCTCGCGCCCCCCATCGAGACCCCCCTCGAGGCCCCCCTCGCCGCACCGCCCTCCGCGACCCACGCCCCCGCCGCAGTCCAACGCGTCTCTGCTGGAGGGACTGCTCGATCTGTCTAGTGTAAGTATATCGACTCCGATAGTTAAGAAAGAGTTGTTAGAGCCATTTGAAATTTTTCTCTTTTCATAAGAAGTCTTAGCCAGAATAGCTGTTGGAATAGTAGTTGGAGACGGAAAAATAGAAAAGTATTTTGGAAGTGACTTTGAATGCTAACTTGCCCATTGACCCGTTTGTTTTTGATACACGGTATCTCATTACTGACAACTTCTTTATGTGTTACTGTTTGTTTTAGTTTATTTTTGATATATTTATTTATTCTGTATTTAACTGTACTGTTTTTGAAGCAGCAACATCACATAAAGGTCTGAACTGAGGAACTTAAACTCGACGTTTCTCAAAATGGCGATAAAAGTATTAGTAACAATAATTTTGTCGGCAGCCTCCCCATGCGAACTCGCTGCCCGTGATGTCGACCTCCCCGCTCCCCTGCGCGCTGTCCCCCGCGCCGCAGTCCTCCTCGTGGGTAGTGAGTTCCGCGGAGGCGGCACAGTCCGCGGCGCAGTTCGCCACGGCGGACCAGGACCGCGACGGGTTCGTGTCGGGGCACGAGATCAAACACACCTTCCTGGAGACGGGACTGCCGCAGCAGACCCTCGCTCATATATGGTTAGACTCCTTACTGCCCGTGGTGTCGCACAACTTGTTCCTATGGAAACGTATACAAGTTTGCATGGAACCTGAGTTATTGAACACAACTATGTTTGAAAGCAGGTTTCAGGCCACTTTTCTACCAGACATGTGCTACGTTTTCAGACGACCAATAAGATCGCTTCGCTATCGCGTCGTTTTTGTCACATATGATAATGAAGCGATAATACTGGTCAACTGCAAACAGCTTTATTTCCTGCCGACCAATAGGATAGCACGTGTTGAATGTCTCTGTTCAGTTTTGGCATAATGAATTTACAAATATCTATCTATCCATCCATCCCAACTACAATTTTTTAATATTTTTTGGTGCTGCACTGTAATGGCAATGTTACATGTGTACTGTAAAATAAAAAAAAAAAATTAGTTTGATTTGATATGCTTTATTTGTGACATATGAAATTATAGAAGATCCATATCACTTGTGTTGAATACAGAACAGCAAAGGCTGGCAGTAAACAGAGGAGGCGTAGGTCTTATTTCATAAGTTTTAAATATAATAAATATTACTAAATAAGCATGAGTAGGCGCTGCGGCTTTCTCTGACTGAGACGAGCGTGCTGGGTGCAGAGCCAGCAGATAGTGATCTCGGAACGATAGTAGAATGCAATGTAGCTAAATATAAATGCGTGCTATGGTATGAAGTTCAAGTCTGCTTCCCAGCCTCTTAAGTCAAACGACATATTCTGAGACTCGACTTTGAAGCCTATAACAGTTAAGTGAAACTTACGTTCCAAAAAACAGGCACTATGGCGCGTGGTTTTTGGTATTGCTATGTAAGTAGCCACCGACGACGCCGGAACAACCGGCCTGGTAGTTTATTTGTAGGAGCCTTTTGATTTTACATTATTATGATTATAATTATTAAATACTATTTTACTGGTATTTATGGCATTTCAATTTTCAATTAGAAGCGATATTATGTATAATTTGATTAATAATCACTGCAATTAATTTAAGTTAAGAAATGCACAAATGCATTGAAGATTGGAAATAAATGGGCTTTATTTTTATTATTATTTATGTAAGTCTATATATAATTCCCCAGGGCCCTCTGCGACACGGACAGCGCCGGCAAGCTGTCCCGCAACCAGTTCGCGCTCGCCATGTGGCTGATAAAGCGCGCGCTACAGGGCATCGCGCCGCCACCCTCGCTCTCCGCGAACATGGTGCCTCCGCCGGATGCTCAGGTAACATCTTCCCATGTTGAGGAGGCTCACGACAACTGAGACTGCGGACCGAGACAATAGACCCAGATCTGCGTCTCCGATGATCTAAAAATACATCTTGCTGACAAAAGAGAGAGTCGGCACGCAAACTCAATTCCGTCGAGCACTGCTTGCTGCTTACATTAGCACGATTTGCGGTCGCCAGTCCCAGTCCCAGTCCCAGTCGCCGCTCCTAGCTCATATGATTTTGCTCTATACCCTTTCATGACAGCAGGATCCTCCATTCTTTCTCCAGACTTGTTATTGGTTAACCGCACGATCATCGCATAGATAGGTTATTTACCGTCGAGGTTGTAGAAACTAACCCCGATTCGAGATCGCGAATCGCCCTTTAAAATAAATCTTCACCTGAGACGTGCTTAAATTTAAATTGTGTTTCAGTATTCGGGGGTAAGCCTCTTACTTTTATGTTATGAAGAGAATTCAAACAATAACACTATATATTCAAACTTTTAATCAGCCATTACAAATTTGAACAAACATAGGTAAAATCTAGCCAATCCTGCGCAACATAGCTAACACCGCTCGCAGTAAAGCCGCCGTGACCACGATCAGAGCTGCCAGCGCGCAGTGGTGGTCCCACTGGTGGGCGCCGCCCCACGCCACTACTCGCACGCTGCCCAGTAGCTGTCGGCCTGCCCAGCAGCTGACAGACATACATACACTTTGTATCTAACTAATACGAAGATAAAACGGTCAGCTGAAATTGGCCATGGATGATCGCATTCTACCGAGCTCGTTGAATCTCACTGCACACTGGCGCAAGGAGGTCTTTGCGGCTTGCAGTGAGAATCAACGCGGTTCAACGATCTAACGATCGAACAAACGAAGGAAATAATCTGAACCATATTGAGTCAACAAAGGCACCGCCGTCCGAGTTATACAGACCTGTACAAGTTAGCATCTTCGTTAGTGACAGTTTCAATAATGACGTGGTCCCTCTCGCTCACGTGGACCCTGGCGCTATCTGTGTTCAGCCATCCCGGGCCCACGCGCCATCGCACAGGTATATTGCGATTAACAGATCTGTTCATAAAATATATCAGCTGTAACTCATGTATTGACTAGTATTTATCCGGAAGACTAGCACCTTTCTTTTCTCACAAACTTTGTTTGACAAACCTGATTTTTTTACTTTGAACCATAACAACTGCACCGATATAATTCATGTATGTATACACTGGATTCACCTTCCGAACGCAAAAGTAAAGCTAAATCGGTACAATTAGCTTGTAAAGTTGAATGCCACAGCCAGTCGCCGAGCTTGTTAAACTCATAACGCTGGTCGTTTTGCATCGGCTAGGCGGCTGCTAGAACGATATCACCCTCACCCAGGGCATCTGACCACCAATCGTTGACCCCTGGCTGCGAACAGGACCTGCCTGGCCGGCGGCGGCGGCTCCACTGGTCGCGGTTGCTTCAGAGAGTAGATCCCGGCGGAGTTGTTGGCTCGCTCCAGCACTGTCCCGTTCAGACTCGCTTCGAAGATTATGTGTTTGCATGGCACCTTGGAAAAAACTAATAATAATAATAAATACTACCCATTTTGATGTAATTTGTGATTTAAAACTATCATGGTTGATACACTAGAGTTATTTTTCCCACGACAAAACTTAGTTTCAACGACAAATCGGCGTATTATCTAATTATGTGATGAAGTTAACATGAATAGCCACGTCGCGCGGAGTGCGCAGTGCGCTTGTCCACGCCTGGACAGCGCCACTGCAGCACATCACAATAATGTAAATTCATCTATGGGCTTTAACTCGTTACATTTAGATGTATTTTTAGGGTTCCGTACCTCAAAAGAAATAAATAAACCCTTATAGGTTGTCCGTCTGTCAACCCTCTTTTCGCAGAGACGCGTGGAGGTATTGAGTTGAAATTCACATCATATACACAGGTTCGTAAAGTATTGGAACGGCGATATAAATAAAACTTTCAAGTCAACGCAATCAAAAGTTACAGACGTTTATGCACAATTTTATTGACGTCATCAGAGGAAAGAGCTCGCGGAGCGCTCGTTTGAAGTTTGGGAAGCCATTTTGTCACTGTACAATGTGTCTAAGTCTAAGGTGCTTATTCCACTCATCCAATTTCTTTGTCCAATGTACATTTGATCAAGGAACTTGGATGACTGAATCCTATTTACTAGCAACGCCGATATTTGATCAAAGATTTGGATATTAGTTTCTGCCCGCGGCTTTGAACGCGTTGTTTTTATAAAAACGTATACAGGTTAATTATTTAACTTGGCCTTCATCCAAGAATTTTGATCAAATATTGGACAAAGAACTTGGGCAAAGAAATTGGATGAGTGGGCGCCTAAAGACCGAGTTTAACCCCATTTTTGTGCTGAGTGGTAGCGGTAACTAGATTAATGTGCGCAGAGCATAATAAGTACTAATAAAAAACCAGAAAGATGCCTCTTTCGAACAAGTAAACCTTGCATTGAGATATTTCAATTTTGTTCTTTGCCAGTATGAGGGCAGGCAGCTGTCTGAGCTCGTTCGGCAGGTATTCAGATAGACATGGCATCCCGTCTAGAGTGAACAACAACAGTATAGTTGAGTATGCGCATGTTCCATGATTAATAATTACATTTCATAATGATAATCATTACATTACATACCTTTGAATGTTTCCAGAATATCTTTTACTGTTCCCGTGCGGCGGTATCCCTTTTTATTCTAAAAACAACAATGTTATTCAGTAGCGTACCTACCTATTTTTAGGTATGATACCTTATATCTTCTCATGATTCTAACTCATGATGTGGGTGGGGCAGGTTCGATACCTAACGAAATCAAAAATTTTTGGGACAGTATTAAATTTTCGTACAAAATTTGCCTAGTGCGAGTAACGCATTATAAAGCAAAAAAGCTAAGATTCTAATTAATCTTGCGATATCAACGCACTAAGTTGTTGTTAAATGTTAATAAATAGACTTAACTAACCTTAACATAACAAATCCCAAATCGTCTCATCTGCCCAAGCTCACCGCACACACTGCACTCGCTCCACGGCGACCATAGACTATACACAAAAAGCCTGTGCTCATCTTCAAATTCGATATTATAGTTAGGCAGAGACAAAGGGTAGTTCTCGTATGTAACAACTTCCAAGACGACACAGCTGGTTTCCTGCTCGCCGCTGCTGAACTTGTATATCCCGGCGTCGGACAGTCTCACGTGGTAGATGACAATGTGGCTGCCCTCGGTGGTCAGTCGGTCCTCCTCTTGGGCTATTGGTTCGAATAATTCGGTAGTTACCTAATGAAATCAGTTTTTATTATTCAAATAGCTGTCGACTGCTCGATCTATTCCATCTGATATTTCAATCATTTATTATCAGTCATTTGTTGTAAGTGATTAATTAAAAATTAGCAAATTAAACTGGCCAAGTGCGAGTCAAATTCGCGCACGAAGGGTTCCATACCATTATATAAAAAACAGCAAGAAATCATGTCTTTTGTATGAGAGCCCCCCTTAAATATTTGTTTCATATTTATTTAATTTTAAAGTGAATACATAACTTAATATTCTGTGAATATTGCAAGCGGTTACCGGTTGTCGTTATCAATGTCAAGCAAAAAAAGCAAAAAAATCACGTTAGTTGTATGGAAGGGGAGCCCCCTTTAATATTAATTTTATTCTATTTTTTAGTATTGGTTGTTATAGCGGAAATAGAAATACATCATCTATAAAAATTTCAACTGTCTAACTATCACGGTTTATGAGCCTTACGGTTTTACAGCCTGGTGACAGACGGACGGACAGACAGACAGACGGACGGACAGCGGAGTCTCAGTAATAGGGCCCCGTTTTACCCTTTGGGTACGGAACCCTAAAAACAGACTTTTCGCCAAATTAGCCAACTAGCTAAAGCAAAAAGTTTTCATTTATTCAAAAAGATGAGGACCTTTTTGTCATGTTTATAAATTTTAAGAGGCCTGCGGATGATGATTTGCCCATACAAACGTACAACCAAAATGATTTGTAATTCGAGCATATTTCCACCATATCATGTTGTTTTTCGTATTCGAATAGTATTTATCTAGGTCCCTGGTTATTTTCTTCTTAATACCTAATACACACCATAATGAATTGTAAGCAAAAATATGCAACATGCAATTTTGCATAACTTTACGTCGAAAATGACATGTTTTCGTCCTATTTGTTTTGTATTAAAAACAACAATACCTTATGTTTTGTTTGATAAGGAACATAGCTTACATTGTCTAGTTACAGAATAACACAATGTCGAAAATACAAAAACTTTTCAGTCATCATCATTTTTGGTATTACGGAACACAATAATTTACGAATTGAAGTTGCGTGCAGCTGTCGCCTAAGCCCTATGGGAATGCAGTTAAAAGTAGGTACCTTACTAATAAACAGCATAGTGTCATTCTTCTGTCCTTTTCTAGTACTACAAGGGATGTACGCCACGCCATCTTCGTACACCATCACAAACTGAACGATGGCATCCGTCCCCGAATCCTCGACGGCAAGTTTATGGATGGGCAGAAATATTGCGCTGCGGAGCGTAGTATTGCCTGTGTCGGCCACAACGCATTCTATGTTATTAACGAGGATAACAGCTAGTAAAATAAACTTAATTTTTTCCATTTTTCTGAAAGAATACTGACTATGTGATGTTTCTTTCAAATTTGATTTTGGAATCTGAATTATGTTTTAAAAAAGTAATGAGTAAAGACTTTTTGATAGAAGAGGTCGTATGCGTTTCGAGATCAAATTCACAAATTCAGGGCTTCTGCTTATTGTATAATATAATTAATTAACAAGTGCACCACCCCAACTGTTCCCGTGGGTGTCGTAAGAGGCGACTAAGGGACATACATCCGGGGGCGGGCAGCAGCGCCTCTTACAGAATTCAGCTCGGGGATTTGAGTATCCCCATGATATAAAAACCAATAAGGCGATTATCAGAGTGGGACCTGCGTCCAACAGTGGACCATTATAGGCTGTTGTGGATGAAGAATTAACAAATAGCTTTACGTATTAGCAATATGCGCGTGTACATTCTTAATTAGATGTACGGAGATCGAGTGACCCTGGTTGGATCTGAAACCTTCCTCCGCTTTAGTTACGGTGCAGATCTCTGGTGAAAAGGTGTAGCATCGTGTGAGAACATAGAAGAAGTAAACAAAGGGTGGCCACTCGCGGTGCGGTGTGCATCGCGGTGTCAAGGCGCGGCTGCTATAGCGGTGCGGTGTGCATCGCGGTGTCAAGGCGCGGCTGCTATAGCGGTGCGGTGTGCATCGCGGTGTCAAGGCGCGGCTGCTATAGCGGTGCGGTGTGCATCGCGGTGTCAAGGCGCGGCTGCTATAGCGGTGCGGTACTTCTAAATTTTCTTTCTAATTATTTTAAATTATATTTTTTTAAATAACTGGTATATTGCGCTCATCTAATATAGTCGTGTCACGGGCTAGGTGAAGGCTCGCCGATCGATACCAGGATGTTCCCCAGCACTCCTCGCGACTCTATTGATATTTTTAGGAATTTACAAAAGCAGCATAACCACCCGCGCCCTATCTCTTTTACAGCATTCAATCTGTGCTTGAATAACGACTTTGAATGAAATGACATTACTCAAGCATGATCCATCGATCATGCTTGAGTAATGCCATTCAAAGTGGTTTCACTCGACTAAGGCACTACGAAAGCTTGCTCAGTCATCACTGAGCAAGCTTTCGTAGTGCTGCCTTAGTCAAGTGAGCGCCTTAATTTTCAAACCATGTTACACCACGGTAGAAACGAAAATGCACGGAAAGTAATTGTCTAAAAGTATAATGTTGTGTTGCAGCCGGCAGAAGTGGCCCCGACGCTGGGGCCGCAGCCGACGGCCGAGATGGAGGCCATCGCGCGCGAGGTGGACGCGCTGGCGAGGGAGCGGCTCGCGCTGGAGGCCGAGGTCGCGGCCAAGGAGCACCAGATCAACGCGGGCTCCACCGAGGCACAGGGTTTGCAGGTACTGTATCTTCTACAAGTAGGTTCGGCCTCGAAGGAGTACTAAACTTTGACAGACTTCAGAAATCGGGTAGGATGTATCATGAATGCAGCCGCAGTTCGTTGTACGTCTTGTGCGTGTCCGTGGACAAGTTACGGTGAACGTCTGTACAGAGCAGTGTGAGCGTGTCAAAGCATATCAACACACAACTGGGCGAGCGAACCGAGTGCGGCTCACACCTGGCCCGTCCCCGTCCCCGGGAGCGCGGCGCGCGGCATGAACGAACGCTACCACTCCCGTTAGAATCAAACAATCTTTGTTTACTGAATTGTATTTAATTTATTTATTGAGCAATGAGTAAAATCAATAACCTAAATCATCTGAGTACTTTATCATTAATAGCGCTCAGTGGGAATAATTACAACAATTTTGTAAAACGAATCTAATATGAGTAATGTAGTGAAACAAATCACAAAATTGACACATATCATAATAATGGTGTAAAGGTTGAAATTGTTTTGAATAAATAGAAATTTGGTCCAATTTTTTGTATTGAAAAAGAAAGAACTCAAAAAAACAACGTTGTTGTTGTTCTTTTTTTGGGGTTTTATTGTAAATACGATACCAATAAAACCACAAAAAAGAAAATTGAGAGATTATTGAATTGCTTTGAATTTAGAACAGACCAATATATTCGACCTCCATCTCAATGCTATACAACATCACATACAAACTCCAAATAACTTCAGATTTGATTGGTCGACATTTTCGACAAGGACTTTAGCATTACAATAAATAAAAACGGCTTGGTGTTGTTTGCTGTCACTAGTAAATTGGCGCTATTTATTTTATTGAATACTGTAAGTTGTACGAACACAAAGTAATGTTCATTTTAATGAACTTACCTTCCTATATACTTTATTAAATGTCTTTTTTCGCTTAAGTTATTCTATTTTGTAGTCATGGTATAAAGTATAGTATGCAACTCTAATCGAATAAAACTGATTTATATCGAGCGCCATGAATGTCTCGCGTCGCTAAGGATTCTAATGCTTGCATCATTATGTACTACTCCCTGCGTAGTTCAGACGTTAGAGTCCTTCACTCTTGCTCGTGATTCATCTGTGGCCCTCGCTTTAAATCCTTCCTTAATTCACTAATTGCATAATATTCTATTATTCATTTGGTGTTTTATATGTCCTGTGAGGATTAAAACCCTGCGCGCATTGTGTATTTTCTACAGTGGTTTATAACAAATCTAAACAAATAATTGTAAAATAAAATAATTTATCGTCTAGATCAGATATTGGTCATACATTGTGATTTATTTCATTACTTTTATAAGATAAGTTTTAAAGAAATCTTTAAATCGGTTTGGACAGAATTGAGCAATTCACCGCGAAGCAATAAGTAATCCAAATGTAGTTCCGAATGAGCGATTTGAATAACATATTTGTAATTGCAGAGTGAATTGGACACATTGACGGCGACGTTGAAACAGTTAGAAAACCAAAAGGGCGAAGCACAAAAAAGATTAAACGATCTTAAAACACAGGTTTGTACATTCATAAGTATCAAAAATGTCTTAGTTATAATAGTATCTAAAATTAATCATCATGTTATTTTTATGTGATTGTTTCCAGGTGGAAAAGCTCCGCTCACAAGTGTCCGCTCAGGAGGCAGCGGCAGCAGAAACGGAAGCGGAGGTGGCCGCGCGGAGAGCTGCTCATCTCTCTCTCAGAGAGAAGGAGCAGGCTTTGCAGAGGGAAGTGGCGGCCGCGGAGGCCCAGGCAGAGAGTCTTACAGCGCAGCACAGCAAGATTGTACTCAGCGTCAGCCAGGTAACAACTTCACTTACAGCGCAGCACAGCAAGATTGTACTCAGCGTCAGCCAGGTAACAACTTCACTTACAGCACAGCACAGCAAGATTGTACTCAGCGTCAGCCAGGTAACAACTTCACTTACAGCGCAGCACAGCAAGATTGTACTCAGCGTCAGCCAGGTAACAACTTCACTTACAGCACAGCACAGCAAGATTGTACTCAGCGTCAGCCAGGTAACAACTTCACTTACAGCGCAGCACAGCAAGATTGTACTCAGCGTCAGCCAGGTAACAACTTCACTTACAGCGCAGCACAGCAAGATTGTACTCAGCGTCAGCCAGGTAACAACTTCACTTACAGCACAGCACAGCAAGATTGTACTCAGCGTCAGCCAGGTAACAACTTCACTTACAGCGCAGCACAGCAAGATTGTACTCAGCGTCAGCCAGGTAACAACTTAGAGACTATGAAACGAAAGGTGACATTACAAATAAAAAACACATTGATTGAAAATTCAGCAAGACTTGTTTGCCTATCCCATTTATGACTGATAAAATGTTGCAATGTAGCGTTACTAAATATAAAACATCAAGTGCGAGTTGGACTCGCGCATCGAGGGTTCCGTACAAACTTGTACGTACTCGTAAGTAATCAAACATTTTAAAATTAATAACGGGAAGTACCTTATAGGTTTTGTGTGCATGTTGCATGATTCCCTAGGAAAATTAAAATAAAAAATGTCTGTCACTTTTGATTGCGCGGCTCCAGGAAGTTACGAATATGAGTATAAATGATATGAATTTCAACTCGATACCTCCACACGTTTCTGAGAAAAGAGGATTCACAGACGGTCACAAAGTGACCCTATAAGAGTTCCTTTTTTCCTTTCGAGGTGCGGAACCCTAAAATTAGATTAAGCATTCGCGTTCGCTCAACTTTCTGATTCCAATTGACCCTGGGTTTATTTTTACAACTAGATCTCTGACCCTGAAGTTAAATTGCTGTTCAAGCCACCTTGTATGTGAACTAACACTCTTACAGAAGTGTAAAGTGAAGTATAGTGCCGGTTTTCGGGTCTTGTCGCGGAAAGACGGAGCAAAACTTGTTTGACATAACTCCTTTCATTTCAGGCAAACATAAAGATAGCCCACTTGGAGGAACAGATCACACTAATGTCGGAAGCGGCGTCCGCCTACGAGAGCGGCGCGCCGGGCTACGCGCACGCGCAGCTGCAGCCGCAGTTCTCCAGCGCACACCTGGACAAGCTGGTGCGGGGCGCCACGCCGAGCGACGCACTCGTGAGTACAACGCACTACAGCTAAGGATCTCCACCCGAGAACATGTTTATTGACTGCTTAACGAAATCGATCACGTGCTTCGTTCCACCGTCGCCCCAGCCCCATTGCTAGTTACGGACTGTAAAGCAAAACTAACTTGAGTCATAGAGCAGATTTGGATCGTAACAAGTCCCAAAGATTTAAGACGAAGCACCTGATCGATTTCGTTGCTTAGTGGGTTAGAGCGCACCCGTACTGACGGTGAGGCGCGGGTTCGAAACCTGCCGAAATCGACCCAGTGCGTTTACGAAATTAGAGAATTTTCGACGAAAATTTAATAATTTCGTAAACGCTCTGGGGCACCAGTGCGAGTTACGCACTATAAAGCAAAAACCTCAAAGTGAGTTGTAGTTTTTATTTGTGTCTCGGTTTGTTTACAAACATTCTACGAGAAGGTTGGCTAAGGCATAGTTGTAATGGGGGAACTGTTAACAGCAGTGTCATGGATGAACCAGATGTTCAAAATTATCTCGATTATTAGGTGCTATATTTAACGCGAAGGGCAGCCACACTTCACTTAAATTTTAGTATTAATTGATAAAAAGGTGCACAGTTTTAAATGGCCTAAATATCTAAGTATCATCTTTGCATATTTGAATTCCCCTCAGGAGGACGAATCATTCGCTCAAAGCAACGGCTTCTCGAACGGACCCAGCGGCTTCGAGAACGATCCCTTCAAGGACTACTCCAAGAGTCAAGCGCACGACCCCTTCGCGCCGCAAGGGAACTCGCTACCTCAGGCGCAGGTAACAAGGTTCCATGTTGTATGACAAGCTTTACCAACATTAACAAATTACATAGTGTTGAGAACTACAGTAAACATGCTTATTGGAAGCTGCAAAATCAAGTAGCGCTTCGTACTCTCGTCTCTCACACGCATCACAAATAGCCTGTAAAAATAATCCATTTCAGTTAAGGCTAAGCCCTCTATTAACCGACTTCCAACAGTTCCTAGGCATCGCCATCATCTACCATTATATCTATTTGAACATTAGGGTAGGCTAGTCGCTTCCACCATATCCACGACCGCTTGAAGCAAGGAGAGGTTATTCTAAGCCTGAAACCTGGAAAGTTTAGTTCATTGAGATTAGGACTCCCTATATTATCCTGCAATTCTCGGCATTTCTCTCTTTAAAGGCCTGTAAAGACCTAAGGGGTATTCGCTACACAGAGCGGTAGCAGAATCCTAGTGGGTGTATCTGGTGTCATCCCACTGTCACTAAAATACTCTAAACCAAGCGACACGTGACGACTTCTGTGGCGCAGTGGGCGAAGGTCTGCCTGCGACGTCTGAGGTTTGGGTTCGATTCCCGTCCCGGGACAAACGTGTGTACGATCCGCAGACATTAAATTTGTTCAGGGTGTTCTGGTTGTTTTCTATGTATAATAAAAAATATCCATCTATGCATTGTATTATATTATGTATATCAATTATCTAGTACCCATAACACAAGCTCTACTTAGCTTGGGGCTAGATAATGCTGTGTGAATTGTCCAGCATTATCTTATTAATTATCTAATTAACTTACCGCTACAGCTCTGGGAAGCAAATACCGCGTACGTCTGAATATATCTTGTTGTTGTTACAACATCTATCCCTCACCTACACCTTGTTCCGTAAGCTGCTGCTACAACTTGTGTGTGTGTGTGCTTGGAGTAGAATAGAGTTGTGTGGTGCAGTAGATAGCATGTAGTGTGTGTTTGCAGGAGGGGTTCGGGGCGGACCCGTTCGCGGCCAGCGCGGACCCCTTCGCGGGGGACGCCTTCGCCAACGCCAACGCACACGCCGACACCAATCATGCGAAGGATGTAAGTATTCAAGATTAAGATATATCGATGAGATCAAAATACAATACAAAAATTCTTTATTGTACACTAGAAAATAACATTACATTGAGACATAACATAGGATAAGTACAATGGGCGACCTTATTGCTTAGCAGCGATCTCTTCCACGCAACCTTTATTTAAATATATAAGATCATCACATATCCGCAATGCAGCCAGCGTCTTGGGGTCGCTTCCGACTTGTATTGATATGGATCAATTGAGCCACCTGTAGATTGTTTTCTTCAGTCTGCAGTTAGCTAAATTGTAAATACTAGTGTTAATTTTAATTCTGGTAAGTAGTTGATTGTAATTTTCTTTATTAATAAAGTGCGTAATTTTTTTCTTCACAAAAGATATAATGGCCTTATTACAGTATTTGCATATCTTTACTTATAAGTAAGTAAATCAAAACTTACAATTAAATTAATAAATAATCCACACATCATCATCAATTAATTATAGAAATGAATTTATTTACTTTCTATGTTCAATAAATGGCATCGCCATAGAAAACTTATCAGATCTGATCGACAGAATGATGGCGATCAATATCCAACCCTTAGGTGCAACACCTGCTGTGTATATATATGTATATATATGTCTCTTGGTCCATGATGTCCCCTCCTGTCGCACGCTAAAACATTTCATCATCAGCCTATACCAGTCCACTGCTGGACATAGGACTAAAACATCTCTAAAACATTTGCCCAACTGTTATCCAGGCCGGTTGGGAAGCGGACCCGTTCGCAGTCCTGCACGCGCCCACGCGCGCCAGCCTCGCCAACAACAACGGCGGAGGTGCGGGCGGGCCGGCGCTGCCGCCCAAGAGCCACAAGACGCCGCCGCCGCGCCCCGCGCCCCCGCGGCCCAACCCGCCCAATAAGGTAACTCATCATACCGAACCTTACACCGTACTCAACACCACAGGAGGAAAGCATTCGCCCTGCTGCGTGTTGACATGCTCTTAGCGAGGATCATTCTGATCACAATTTGGTGATGACAAGCATTTTTATTACCAAGCAATATTTTGCCTTTTTTTTTTTTTAAATGTTTTAGTTGGTTGACTTTTGAATGCCAGAAACCTATTTTAATAATATGTTGTTATTTGAAAGATGATTGAATTATATGGTAATTTAAATGAAAAATGTATTTAGTATAAAGGTTAACCAACCACGTACATAATTACACATTATATTTTAAAATAAACTTAAATTCGAGTTTGTGAATGATTATACAATTGACTTGTTGATGGTCAGCACGCTGGACGTAAAATATAGGGCGTTAAAGTTGGTTAGATGCAAAATAGTATTCTGGTTGGTAATAAAAGTGCTTCATTATGTTCACTATAAATTTGGATAAATATTGAATTTCATTACGATAGGTACCTATGTGAATCTGAATAATTTTGTTTTCAATGTTGAGGACTCAGTTTAGAGCCAACGGTTATTTTCCAAATTCCCCGTTTTAGTTGTAAGCTAATGTTTGTTTTCAGATTATGTTGTTATTATTTAACCCCCTCCCCCCCTCCCCCCCCCGTAGCTAGCGGCATGTCGCCAGTTTGAGTAATTGCTAAAATCCAGGTATTATTTTTGAGGATGGCATTTGAATTTTGAATATAAAATACAATCCAGCTTTACAAGTTCTAAGTCTTCATTCATTAAACTAAAGTTACCTAAAGTTCAAAGTACCTTGTAGACTTTTTACTCTAATAATAATGATTCAGTAACTTGAAGCCACAATTATTTTTACGTATCGATTTTGAAGACCTCTCCAATGAAGTATTCATCCGTGTCTACGAAAACGACTACAAATCTTACACAAGAGACTTGTTGCCATCGATTGTAGACGATCTATAGAGCCGTAAGGTTTAATATTAATGAACAAAACGTTTTACTTTCTCTGCAAAGTAGAATGCCATTCTCGTGTAGATTGTTACGTCGCTGGCCACGCCTCGCCCGCTTCAGGACGCGCCGCTTGCCTGTTATTATTTATTACATACAATTCATGCTTCATTTTATTTATTTTATCTAACATTATATCCTAAAAAAAGTATATTTTCTACCATAACACCTGGTATTTTAAATAGACTAAAATCTTCAGGTTGGTTGTTGTTTCTTTTCTATATTGCTTTTATTGGGTTGCTGTAGTAGGTATGTTAGTTTAGGAGAAGTTAGATTTCATTTTTCAGAAAGCAGAGTCCTGCAGGGCTAGTTACGATGACTCGGAATGAAGCCGAGGCTCGGAATCGAAAACAGATACTAAATATAATAAAATAGCAGATAAATCGTGGACATATTTCTATGAACCCATGTTACAATAAAGTAGGAAATAATGGAGCAATAAGTAATTTATGTTTATTTTTAGATTAATAATTGCTCCAAAAGTAGCTATGAATCGAAATTTGTGAAATAGGAAATGTTTATCTTTTTATGTAAAACTCCTTTTTTGGTAGTTTAAGTCCCTACAGGATGCAGATAATATTAAAAACCGAAAAAAATATGAGAATTTCAAGCGTTGTATTTGAGTTTTGCGCGTATCTGTTTCCAATTCCTAGCCTCTGTTTCATTCCGAGCCATCGTGAATAGCGCTGCAGTTCTTCGCGTATCAAGCCCTTTTAGTTCAAAATCTTATGAGCTTATCAAACCTTTATAAACTAGTGTATTGTATTGTGTATATATATATATATAATAATAATAACCGGTTTGGTAATAAAAGAATTATTTGATTAATATTTTTTGCATGTTGTCAATTTCTCTTATATTGTGTAGCTAATTTTCTGTTTGAACTATGCATGCTTATCAAATAGTTGTAGCTCTGCGCTTACGTGAATGCTAACAACTGCAGCACTGCCGTACCCACGTATGCCACTGTCGTATTCCACTCCTCTATTATATATTATTTTTATTTATTTTCATTTTAATCCAATAACTGATGTAACTAAACTACACTGATTCATACTTATATCTTTATCTATACTTTTCTAGACACATACAATAAACATAACAAAAACTTGAGTTTTCAAACATTCTAATTTGATTCACACATAGAAATGACAGACAAGCGCGATGTTGGAGCAGTTTTAAAATTTCAATTTTAGAAATTGCTCGAAATAAATAGATGAATGTAATGAACTAGTATGTTGATTGTATGTGTTTGTAAGTTTCATGTACTCGTTCGTATGTTGATAGACCATGGTACTGATTCCACTAACATGCTAACCACGGCTCGTGTGCTTGTCCCCACATTGCAGCGCTAAGCGGACGGACCGGCCTGACACGTGCGTATCTATCTCTCTCTCTCTCTCCCATCCATCCGCGCGCATACCTCCGTCTCACTCACACTTCTGTTACGTTCAGACACGGCCCGCGATGGAGTTCACGGACGATCCTTTCAAAGACTACCGGTACGAAGACCCATTCAACATCGAGGATCCCTTCTCCGATGTAACCGATGGCAAGAAGGCGGATCCTTTCGGTCGGCCGACGTCCGTCGCGGGCTTCGAGACCGACTTATTCTCAGCCTCCTCGACCCTCAACGGTAACCTTGCGCTGCCAGAGAAACGCAGCGGCCGAGTGTCCGCTCCTCCAGTAGCCTA
Organism: Eupithecia vulgata; assembly: GCA_946478455.1. Classification (NCBI taxonomy): domain Eukaryota; kingdom Metazoa; phylum Arthropoda; class Insecta; order Lepidoptera; family Geometridae; genus Eupithecia; species Eupithecia vulgata. The sequence continues at coordinate 14,465,305 of OX297875.1, forward strand.
CGACCCATTCTCGTCTCGATCCGACAAACCACCCTCACAAAACAACTCTCACTCCACTCAGAATGTATCGAACAACAACGACTCGTGGTCGGCGTGGCCCAACGCCAACTGGGCCTCCGACGACGCCTGGTCGCAGGCCGCGCCCGCTAAGGATGCCTGGGCCTCCAAGAACACCACCACCGACTCAGCCAGCGACTGGAAAACAGACAACTGGGCGAACAAAACCGACAACTGGGCCACGGAGTGGGGCTCAGACGCAAATAAGAACCTAAACGAGACCTGGCCCAGTAACACGCTGCCGAACAAAAAAGAAAAGTCGCCTAAACCGGTGAAATACGCGAAGTCGCTCGTCCACACGATAGGCGGGATCGGCCGGACGCGACAGAAGAAGAAGGAGAAAGCCCAGCTCGAAGCGCGCAGCTCGGAATCCTTGCCCACCGAGGAGCAGCAGTGGGCGTGGGCGGCCGCCGAGTCCAAACGACTAGAGAAAGAGGCCGAGAAACGAAGAATGCAAGAGGACGCTGAGCTGCAACTAGCTCTCGCCATATCCCGCCAGGAGAAGTGAAACTTAACTCACAGAGTTAAAGTCGGTTTCACTTTGTCGTCGCGAGACGCTCAACGCATTTCTATCTAAGACATTTTAGTTTTGGTTTTGAGGAGGAAAATTATCTTGTATATATCTGCATTCCATATGACACAGTGCAATGAGGACAGCGCGTCCAAATATTCTGATAAGTATATAACGCTGTGATAATCGATATTCTATTGTAAGATGCACTTTAAATTGGAGCCACATCGCCAACCACAGCATCATTTATCATTAACTAGTCAATTTGAAAAGGATCGGTGAGTGGAGGGTAGTCCTGACCAGTCGATGGGTTTTGGTCGGAGTCGGGAGATCGTTGGGGTCGTCTGGATGCCACGGTACGTGTACCACCTACGTGGCCAGTCGGTAGTTTCGGCAGATTCACACGAGTGAATCACAGATGTTCACTAACCAGTGCTACTTGTAGAACTATGTTATTGACTCGTGTGCTGCAATGTTATGTATGTTTCTTGTTACTGCAATGTTAATCTATAATCTAATAGGTAATGTACCCTGTCTACCGAAGCGGTTGTTTATTCTATTGAAGTTAGGTCGCGAGTGCTGTCCGAGGTCGGAATTGTTAGCCTGCTTGGTAGCCGCCGGACCTCACCACCGCGCCTGCGCCTGGCTGTCGGAGCCGTTAATTATAAAATTATCAACATTGAGGCCTAATAGCTTCTTCACTCTGTATAGTCTACTAGTGTTAACTTTAAATGCACTGGCTATGTATTTGATAACCAAATGTGTTACTGCTCGTTCTGTCCCGGTCTGCAACACTCCAGGTGGTCAGGAGTTACTGTGTACAGTCAATGCGCTCCGAAGTGTTTGATGCTCAGACCTGGTACTATGTTATATCTGTACGTATGTTACTTGTTTAGAATCCTGTTGGTTGTATGTATGAATGTTGGAATATTTATTTTAAAGATATGCTATTTTATTTGATCTGGCAGCAGTTGTATTTTTATATCCATTCTGTAGCCATTGTAAGAGGTTAAATGGAGATTTATCATAATTGTAAATAAAACAAAGCTTTAAACACATTTTAATTTATTTCTATCGCATGTCATTTTATTAGATTGTTTATAAATTATGATAATGTATGTCTGTAATGAGATTTACCTGTGTTGGTAGGTTATATTGTGCTTGTGTATAATCCTTGTTTTGTATAATTCGTTAATCAATATCCTGCTTTGTATTTATTGTTACTTGCATATATATAATAATGTTCCTGTATAAAATTATTCAATGAGTAAAAGTACAATAATGGATGTATATGACGCAAAAACATAATGTCCGTTTTATTTGGGGTATTTTAAACATTTAGCGACTTCTAGAATTCATGTTAATTAAAGTTAGTTTGTAGGTATTTAAAATGATTATAGATGAAATACCCTAAATTCTGTAAATAAAACAATGAATCATACCAGAAATAAAAAGGACCTACCTAGTTGAGAAAATGTTGCAACATTCTCAAAACACCGTTAGGAGTCCACATTTGGAATGTATTTACATTTGTGTAACCACCGAATGCTCAACAATAAAATATGGTGTTTCAAACTCTGATTTTTTTTTGTGTCGTTTTATTATTTTCTCAGATAGAAGTCGCGTATAATCTTCTGTAGTGCCTTTCACATTGTAATCGTTTCTAGACCTGTTGGTTATAGTATTTTCTTATGACCTGCTCGACTTGATCGTGTGTCTCGCTCTTCTCGGAAACTACTCGTCTCCTGGCAACGAAACTGACCTCGAGAATGAGCTTAGACAAACACAGTGAAGCCGAGCGAGTTGTGTATAACTAATATGGATGTAAACGTGGATGTATATCAATAAAGTAAGCGTTAAAACTACTTTAATAGTAGATTTTCTATTTAGCTTGCAAGTTATTGTGGCGACTCGCTTGTGCGCACGGCCTGCCCCGAACAATAACTAGCGTATCCGTGTCGCCGAGACATCGGTCGAGCATTTTCTCAGTGGCAACACTAGAATGTCTCCGCGACCTGATTGTATGTAAATTTATGATGTAATAACTTGTCGGTTAATCCTTATATTGTTAACTCTTTCTTAGGCGCTGTTGTTTCCGGCTCGGCGGGACGCGCGGGGACTATATCTATTTCGCCTCATAAATTCCTAGAAGGTATTTTTCCGTGTGTTACAAACTTATTTATCGTATTTGATTAATAAACACACGTTCGGTTCTTTATTAGTACAACTCGTATTCCGGTCCGCGCGGTCCGTCCGACCCGATCTGTTATCGAGTACTCTGTGACTCACTGTTCCCAGTGATCACTGATAGATCTGTTATCGAGTACTCTGTGACTCACTGTTCCCAGTGATCACTGATAGATCGACGTGAATGTAATCAGCTATCGAACGGTTACTGTAAGTTGGTAGTGACGGTGCGCGGGACTTCGCCCCTCGGACGTACCGGTATCAATTTGTTATAATCTTTAGTCGGCCAGAGGTTTAGGACAGAATAAACGAAGAGTCGCGCTGCGTTTACGAATCGCATTGATTTGACGACCTCTGTGGCGCGGTGGACGAAGATCCGCCTGCGGCTCAGGAGGTTGCGGGTTCGATTCCCGCCTCGGGACAAATGTTTGTACGATCTGCAGACATTTATTCAGGGTGTTCTGGTCGTTTTCTATGTATAATAAAAAATATCTATATGTGTATTGTATTATGTATATCAGTTATCTAGTACCCATAACACAAGCTCTGCTTAGGCTAGATAATGCTGTGTGAATTGTCCAGCATTTTTTTTTATCGCTAACAGCGCCTCTGTCGAACGTGAACGAAACTATAATAGAGGGAACACGATAGTTGTAAGTAAAATTACCGCTATCGAAGAGAGTTAGTAAATGCACGATAAGGTGCGTTTATTTATTTAGGCAGATTTGTCCTGTAAGATGGCATCGGATGAATGCTATGTAATGTATGTATGTATTGTGTAGAGAACTGAGAAGGCGTCACTCCGATGAGGTTCCTTTGTTGAAACGAACACTTCTATCCTACGTAACTGACGCTGTTTTATACGCTATCAAATACTTAAATAACTATTAACATGATCAAATTTATTAGGTAGCGAATCTGTAATAATATGTAAAATAGTAATACTGGAGAATCGTAATATTTTTGTAACAGGTAGGTATCTACTACAACTAATAATTTTTCATACCTTTCTCTCAAACTGATGATGAAATAATATTTCAGATAGACTCTTTCTGCATTCATCAAATGTTTTTGCAAATAGAACAGGGACCGCGCGCCGCAACTTTTTATTAGCAACGTTGTACTAAAACCAACTACACAAAGTCAATGTAACAACTTCGTACATTGATTTATTTGTTTGTAGATGCGAAGACTTTGTGAGATCGATTTTGTAAAAGATTATCGAAGTTAAAAACAATATTTAGCGCTATTTTGCCTTGACATTGATTTCTGCTTTTAACGCCAACATTTGGATGGTTTTTATTGTTATAGTGCGTAACCCTCGCACTTGGACAATCTCTAGGAAATTAAATAATATCCCAAAAATGTTCGATGACGAGGGTAGGTCGCGTGTTCACGTCCTGCCGAAACCGAAAGTTTTGGGAAATTATTTAATTTCTTAAACATTTGGATGATTGTTAATGTTGAATATTTATTATGGGTAGGCTTTTTTACCTAAATAATAACATACTATTTAGAACTGCTTGTCAGTTACCTACATGTATGTAAGTAGAGGTTATTTATATGTAGGCTTATGTCCCGAAATTGACCTTATCCCTTTGTTGGTTGTAGGTAACATATAAAACTATAATATTATGTAATATAAATAATTAGCAGAATATTTTATTTCGTTATTTTTTGTATAATGCAACGAAAATTCGACAATTTTCTACATAATTAATATACTCTGTTTGTATGAAACAGTAGGTATTCGTTAGAGGTGTGTTCTAAATAGAATTTTATTTGTTACTACTTATAGTTCAATGTGGTAATAAGTCTTAATTTATTGAGTAGGTACAATAATAATATCATATCACTTCGTCATCAAATGGTACAATAAATATATGATAATATCGGCAAATGTGGTGGTAGAATGTCTAGTGGGTAATGACATTCTGCGATGACACTTCCTTCCAGTCGGATGGATTCTAGATACAACCTTATACTTTATACAGCGAAGAACCAAGATTGTCTTCCACTGTCAATATTGAAGATCATAGAGTCTGTAAGTTTAGCAGTCATCAAAAACTTATTGGAAATGACCGAACAATTTTACTTTTTGTAAGTCCGTGTATCCAAGACTATTGTATGTGTCTGAAACCTTCCCGCTATGTAGAAAACCATGTATTTATTATCCTCGAAATAGTTATATAAAACCAATACATAACGTGTTTCGGTCCTTTCCATTATTCCTACATTAATTTCCTAAACACATCTACTGTTATAGTTATATAATGAATGACAGTTATGTTTGCTTTAATTATAAGCCGATGACTGCCTTTTCTACTCTACATCTTAATTTACCTAAAAACTGATTTATTGATGTTGAAATATTTGTACGTTTCTTTATAAAAATAGATAACAATAATTTATTACTTATCGTAATATAGAATTATTTACAATGCACATCGTTCATAAGATAGTGAAGTTACGCATGTTAAATGTTTACTAGATAAATATAACTAGAGTTGTGTACCTACGTTTGTATCGTGTATGACCAAGTAATGTACCTCCTATCCCGCCATGCGCCATGCGCCAGGGTAGGAGCGAATAGTCCGTAGGGGCATTAAGATTGCTACAAATATTAATGTTACTATACACTGCTTTCTTGTTGGAAATGATAAACGAAATCGTAAGTAAATAGGAGTTTCTTAAGACTGGACTGGGGTAGGCATTGTTATCCAAGTACTCATACAGTAAGCGCTTTTACGTAAACCTGTGAATGATTTTACTTTATTGGACTACCTACCTATTATTTCTGTGAAATATGAAAGACCTATACAAGTAGGTACTTTAACATCAAAACCGCTTAAAACGGGCAGTTAGTAGTTTGCTACCACAAGTGAATTGAGCTCTCTCCAAGGAGCAGCGATCAACTGAAATATTGAGAAGGTATGTTTATGCGAGAAGTTACGGGGCACTTCACCTTTTCGTGCATTCGTCATTACCTGCTCATTTGATAACCACAATAACCACTAACTAATAAATTATTATAAAAACCTAATATTCGTCTGAAACAAACAAATTATTAATGAAAATAAAAGGAAAGTATTATACATGAGTTGTTGTTTTATTTCCTTCTTGTCTGACCTTTCTAATATTAAGATGGCCTAGGGCTAGGGTAAACTAGCAGAGATGCCCTTCTTTTTGCCTTGTAGTTGTGAATAATAAATAATTTATATGAATAAAGATCGTTTATTTTTTTATGTCACATTAATTAAGACAATTATTACTAAGACATTACTAGACTAGACTAGCACTTTCATGGCTGAAAACATAGAGTGCGATCTACAACTCCGTGTTCCGACGACGACGACGGCGCGCCCCTGCGGGTCGCACCGCCGACGACGCTAGCAGTGATCGTGTAAATTAAATACTAAAGTGTGGTTAATAAACTTAAAACTGCCAGTAGTTACAATTAATTTTCCATGTTAATTGTCCTTTGGACCAATTTATAAATTATATGACAAATCAAATTTTGCAGCTATCGCGGTTAGGATGCTGTTTTTATTGAATTATCAATTAGGTACCTACTGATTGGGCAGAAATTGATTTTTTTGCAGACTCTGCCTGGGTCCGTAAAAACTCCCGTTGGGCATGAGGGGCATGTGCAGCGTATAAACGGCCATAGAAATCCTCTATCTCGGCAGAGATCTCCGGCTTCGACAATACGGTCCTCCCATCGTGCTAAAACGCACGATGGGAGGTCCGTATTGCCGAAGCTTCGTCAAGTGGCTCCTGTCAAGCTTCTGAGTGAATACTTTGGTCCCTCGGTTTCGCTTTATCGCCTCTTCAATGAAGCGTGTGTTGGAGCTCCGAAGGTCGCACCGTACCATCTTCGCAATTTGCTTGTTCAGGTCTGACCCCTTATCAGACAAAGTCGCTTGGGTGGTTTCCCGTCTTCTTGTCATCAACCCGAGAATCTCGGCCGAGAGTTTGGATTTCCTGCCAGTACGCTGCTTTTTACAAAACTTGATGCCCTCTTTCCTCAGCGTTTCGACCAGATTGTGTAGGGTCTCGTCAACGTCATCAGTGGGTTCTAAGGCAACAAATCTATCCCCGAGAAGCTGCTGAAACTTCTCGGTGCCCGCCACGATTTGGATTGGGTTAGGTCGGAGCGTGGACATCAGACGGTTTCTTTCAAGCTTCAAGTTGATATTCAGAGAGCCTCGGAGGAGTCGGTGATCAGATCCGGTATTGAACCTGTTGATCACTGAGACATCTCTGAATATGTGCTTGCTATCCGTTATGATGAAGTCAATCTCATTTTTAGTCATACTGTCGGGGCTTCGCCATGTCCACTTCCTTTGAGGCTGCTTAAAGAAGGAGTTCATTAAGAACAGCCCCTCTTTCCCAAGGAAGTTGACAAGCATTTGCCCCCTGTGATTCCTAACTCCATAACTATGGGGGCCTATTCGGGATTCGTTGCCATTCTGAGTTCCCACCTTGCCATTAAAGTCCCCCATAACAACGTTGAAGTGGGCCTTAGTGGTGTTATGCAAGGCTTTAGATATGTCTTCGTACATATCCTCCACTTCATCATCCGAGTGTGCCGAGGTCGGTGCGTAGACCTGAATAACGTTCATGCTATACCGTTTGGATACCAATGTATTAGGCGTTTGTAGATATCAATCTATATTTTACAGGAAAAATATAGAGAAGTCTGTACTTAATAATAATAGTTTTTGAAAAATGGTCAAAAAAGGGGATTTTTTTTCAAAAAGGGGTACCTACCCATGTGGGGTATCAAATGAAAGGTATCGTTTCGGCCTTTTTAAAACACTTTTTGAAATTTCTGTAAGTTTCATACTTTTTAAAATATTTCAGAAAATTGATTGTCCAAATAATTGGCAAATGTTTAAAACCCTCGGCGCGCGAGTTACACTCGCACTTGGCGGATCTTGTTTCAAGTAAGAACTAATACATATACGTGTATACTTTCCGAATAGGTGTAGTGTTTAAACGTATAAGAAATATAAGACCAGCGGCGGCGGCGCGGGCGCCGCGCTGCTGCCCCAGCGTGGTACGTAATGTACCACAAGGTATCAATGAAATACCTGCGGGCCTAGCACGGGGATTTCATCTCTACTCTACCCTAGACTAGACAAGACAGTTTCTTGTCTACGCAATCTGTCGATTCCCCGAACACGGCGTTTCTCGACACAAAGCCTAGAAAACAGTTTCTTCGTAGACAAGCTCTTTCTATAGCAACAAGAAATAAACCACAGATAAATTATAAAATGTCGTAAAAAGTTCGTTCTTTGCGTTTCATTATCTACAAAATATCTACATGAAACAAAAAATACAGTTTATACGTAGAACGGAACGTTTAACATTTGACAATGTGAAGTAAATTAACGTCACAGCTTTGCATTGGCTATATATTTACATCCTCTTTGTATGGAATAACGTAGTGGTTGTATTCTCTTTGTTTGTATGGCATTGTCATACCCATGGTCTCCCGCGCGAAAATTGAATTAAAAAAAAAACTAAGTACTTACTTTCACTATTTGTGGGTAACCTCTGAGTGGGTAACCTTGCGTTGTGTGAGGAGACAGCTCATCTTGCAGGCTCTTGGCACAAGTATTGTACCATCTCCTTAGTCCCGAAAAAAATTCGTCGAAACTCGGCCTCCGGCAATTTGAGAGCTGCCGTAAGCTCTCGTACTGCGTTTCTCTCTTTCTTACGATCATTTTTCTCTTCATAATGGTTGAGAAGCTAATTCCTAACCCCCTTCATACTAATTAGCGTAACAAAAATTATCTTCGTAAATACTTTGGTCACGAGAGAAAGGCTTGTCTAGGTCCCGGTAGGTGTAGAGAACTTTAGAAGAAATGTTTCTATTATCAAATGTCAAAAATAGAGAAAAAATGATTGTCATGCTCGCAGTGGTAGACTCATCTCTAGGGTAGACTAGAAATCGTTTCTATCCGCTCATTCTTTCGAACGCCGTGTTCCCGTCCGAAGAAAACTTTCTACTCTCTACAGCTAAATGTCATTTTTACGTCATTTTTAGTCTTTTCTACCCTAGACAAGAAACCCCGTGCTAGGCCCGCTGCAAGACTACAAAACTTTTGTGCAAAAAAAAGGCTTACCTACTACAAAATACCAGATTATCTAGAAGATAAAAAGCTTGGGACAGGTTTTGCTCCAACTCGAATTGAACAATTAACAGGCTAAAGGTTTCTTCATCGCTTTTTTACTTTAATCTACATACCGAACAGACAGAAATCAAAAATATTACTTTATATCCGTGTCGGTGTTTATTTTAAGAAATTGACTTTTTCTAAGTGTACCTACCTACATTTTTGTATTACCTAGTGGAAATCTCAGAGCAATAACTAAAGCAAGCTTTGCTTTAGTTATTGCTCTGAGGTGGAAATAAAGAATTTTTGATTTCAAGTATTTGATCCCTGATTTTTATACGACCTACTTGGAAGCCCTAAGCCCTGGTACTCGATTTTACAAATACGTCACATCGCATAATCGAATCAATCACCGGCCGCGTCAAGGCAGCCGCCTAGCCGTGAAAGCAAATCAACGTTAGTTTTTTTCTGCTGTCTGTACGCGCGTGAGTGAGTATAGACCACGGAACAGAAAAAACAAGTGGAAGTGCTATGCAACAAAATTACTATGGGCACCGCTGTCGCCAAACTCACACAAATAAACCCTTAATCTTAAAATGCATTACAAAGACACAATTCGTTTCATTGGTAGTTATAAGTTTAGTCAAAATTAGACAACGTCACAGATTAGAAAATAAACCTTGAATTCTACTGTATAAGATTTATTTTACTTTAGCAGCAGAACGTATTTACGAGCTACACTCACCAAACATCAACTTGACGAGTCAATTCTGCTATTTGACCATAGATGGCGTTATTCTCAGTGCTCGCAAATTATAAACTTAATTTCCTTAGTCATATGATTGACATTCGCATGATAGGTCGCGGACGTACTCACTAAACATTTGACTGTCGAGTCAATTCCGCTACTTCACCATAGATGGCGGTATTCTCAGTGCTCGCAATTATAAACTTAATTTCGTTAGATATATGATTGACATTCGCGTGATAGGTCGCGACTCGACTAAGGCTGTACCAGGTAGCACAATGAACTACTTTGTCGATATCGATAGATATTTTGCCACAGATTGTCGGCGACGACGGAACCCTAGTATAAGGATATTTAGATCTAATTACACTCTTATTGGTTAGTTTATCTTAGTTTGTATCTATTTAGAGCATAGAAACACTTTTTATAGGAATTTGGTAGGATCGTATTATTACGTAAGTTGAAAGTGTACTTTTTTGTTTATGGTCATTTTGTAGTAAAAACAGTACAAAAAGAAATGTTTAGGCCTAAAACTAGTTTTACCGCTTGTATTAGGTAAATAGGATAATTAGTTTTAGAGTTATTTACCTTTTTGTATAAGGAAAAATGTCTCTTGTTGAGTTTTGTTAGGTTTTAGTTTTAGGCACTTTTTTATTACTTATAAATGTCTAGATATTGTATTTATTTATTGATAAGGTATGTTTTAGGCACCAAGTAAACATGATTTGTAGTATCGATCAAATCAACAGCCGACTTGACTACATCACTAAACGAGTAGCGAAGAACATTCGAGAATAGAAACAATCCAAATTCCACTTTATGCTAATCGCATAAGGTTGATTTTGACTGACCGTTCTAATAAATTATTTGTAAATTTTAATAAAATAAGATTTTATGACAATGCAATGAAAATGCTACCTATCGATGGTATAAAACACCCCCGTTTACGAGATTTTTTCGCCTACTATCATTTTTACACTCTAAAATGGAACAATACGGCATAGCTTCGGAAAAATGAATTCGCCGCGAGACTAGCAACTCGACGTGATGTAAGAACACGACTGAGATCAGTTAAGCGTAACTACGCATAATTGTGGCACGCGTGCCACGCCTACTTAACACTTCCACTTATAATCCACAGAATAATTTACCTCTTTAATCTGTGCTTTAATGTTCATTCTCTATGGTTCACAAAATGGCAACATTTGATTGAATGGCCGACTGACATTGACAGATATATTTTGAGTTTATTCGTCAAACAAATTATCGATCGACCAATTCGACCTTTCATTTCTTTTTCGGCGAGCCGTCTTCACGGGAAGGTGATAAACTTCGTGATTTTCAGTAAACTGTACTTTGTGCTAACGAAATAATAATTTACAAAAGTTTTATTTGTTAGATAATACTATTATGTGGAGATAAAATCTGAAAAGTTTGACACGATACGGTGATATTCTCGGATTCATTAAACATAACCTCTAACAGGCGCCGTGTTTACTTCCATACATACACCATGTTTCAGAATATTTAGTAACCCGAACAAATTTACACCGCCCCACGCAGTTGAATTGACCTTATTTACCATTTCTAGTCGCCAAAATGGTGAACAACCGTGTACCGTCGGTGTTCTCGAAGACATACGTGACACCTCGTCGTCCTTTCGAGAAGGCGCGTCTCGACCAGGAGTTGAAGATCATCGGAGAGTACGGTCTTCGCAACAAGCGTGAAGTATGGAGAGTCAAGTACACCCTCGCCAGGATCCGTAAGGCTGCCCGTGAGCTGCTTACCCTCGAGGAGAAAGACCCGAAGAGGCTGTTTGAAGGTAAAATGATGCTTCTTCCAAAATAAACAACTGAATGAATTTTTAAAATGATGAACTTAACTGGCAACCTCTTGTCAGACTACTCCATGTTGATTGTAATAAACACTTCTGATGCTTAATTCCACCCTGAATAATACCACCTCTGTGTTGGCATTCTCTCAAGTACTTCCCTTCTCCAGGCAATGCGCTCCTCAGACGCCTGGTCCGTATCGGAGTGTTGGATGAGAAGCAGATGAAGCTCGATTACGTTCTTGGTCTGAAGATTGAAGACTTCTTGGAGCGCCGTCTGCAGACCCAGGTCTTTAAGGCTGGACTTGCAAAGTCCATCCATCATGCCCGCATTCTCATCAGGCAAAGGCATATTCGGTAAGACAGAGAATAGATACTAGCAAATTGATGCATTATCAATATCTTAATAGTTGTGATTATTCTATCTGACATTTGACTGGAATGCAGGTGACCACAGCACAGCAGCACATAAGTTGGTTGACTGCTAACTGACTGGCTGTTGATTAATTCATAAAGACCACTTGCTCAACTTGTTGAGTTCAATGTCTTGAAATATGTATGCTCTTGTGAGCCGATATTGAGGTAATATTATCTTTATTACATTTAGTATTTGATTTGCCTTTAGTGGATCAGACTTTTGTCTTAAATTCACTGTCTGTGTGGACAAGAGGCATAAAGTTTTATGCTATGGCATTGATTCCCAGATGCTTTTAAGATCAACTTAAGTAAAAAAATTTGAGTAGCATCTGTCACATGTCATGGCGACAAACCTCCTTTTAATCATATATCACTTTCTGTGCCCATGATGCATTATGTCATCATGACCTTATAATATAAACCATTATTAGGTCTAACATTGATGATTTTGGACAAAAAAGTTTCTTAGAACTAAGCCAGCTAAAAAGGCATTTTGCCTTTGCTCCATTGCTATACAAATGGTAAAGCTCTTATTTACACATGAACTTTTCTACTTCCAGTGTCCGCAAGCAAGTTGTGAACATTCCTTCCTTCATTGTCCGGCTGGATTCCGGCAAGCACATTGACTTCTCCCTGAAGTCGCCATTCGGTGGCGGCCGGCCGGGCCGTGTCAAGAGGAAGAACCTGCGCAAGGGAGCCGGCGGGGGCGCCGCCAACGATGAGGAGGAAGATTGAGCAATAAACTTGTAGAAAAATATTTAAATCTTTTATTTTGATCATCCTAGTATTATTCACAGAGTCTCAATAAGATTCCTTGGTGCTAGCCACAGAGCAAATACTTGCCCCGTGGTGCTAGCTAATGAATGAACCACTAAAAAATATAAAACTTATTCAAGCGATAAAGTGCCCAAAAATGCAGTTAATATTTACATTTTCAAGTTGCGTCTTGACGAAAACGCTGTACGCAGTGGACGCTGCTATATTGTAGGATAAATATTATTACAGGTCGTATATTGTATATATTCCCAACCACCCCATTGACTTCCCCATCAATGGGGTTGGGAAAATAAATTCCCATCCACCCCATTACAAAAGTCAATGGGGTGGATGGGAATTTTCACCCCATTGACTTGATTAAAATAAACCTGATTTTTTTACTATGGAAACATTAAATCTCACTATTTACATAATTGAGTATAAGTAGGAATAGTCTGAAATAAAAAAGCCAACTCTTTTGAGCAAATCAAGTTCTGGTTTATTGTCAATAACATTTTTCGTAAAATAATCACTACGCAAATTTGTAAATCAAATAATAGGTAATCGTAAGAAAAACAGTGAGTAATCACAGCATCATACGCAATTACTTTTCTAGTAAATAATATCTAAAGTACAGTATTCAAATACTTTTTATCACATTTTTACAATAATTCTCTACTTAAAACTAAGGCCTCTAAGGTACAAGAGCCTCATAAAAAAGTAAACAAAAATATCTCACTTATTTCACAATCATCTTTGAAAATAAAAACTCTATTATCAAATTTTACAAACCTGGTTATTTTATAACTAATATGTTTTTTAATATTTATAAAATAACCATATAATATTATTGTAAAATATAGTGTGATTACTGACACCATATTTTACAATTAGTTTTCTCACAAATGATATCAAAAGTGCAGCATTCAAATATTTTTATCACAGAATAATCAGGACTTTTTTTACAGTAATTCTCTATATAAAACTAAGGCTTCTAAGGTACAACAGCCACATAAAAAAGTAAACATAAAATATCTATCACAATAATCACTATTTTACAATCATAAATGAAAAATAAAACTAAAAAAATCAACAAAATTAACAATCATTTACTAATCACACTATATTTTACAATTATTTTTATTTTATGAATAATAAAAAATTATTAGTTACAAAATAACTATACATATAACATTTCATTGATTGTTAATTTTTATTTTCATACATGATTGTGAAATAAGTGATAAAACAAAGTTTTTTAGGTAAGTAAATGATTGTTAATTTTGTTGATATTTTAGTTTTATTTTTCATTTGTGATTGTAAAATAGTGATTATTGTGATAGATATTTTATGTTTACCTTTTTATGTGGCTGTTGTAACTTAGAAGCCTTAGTTTTATATAGAGAATTACTGTAAAAAAGTCCTGATTATTCTGTGATAAAAATATTTGAATGCTGCACTTTTGATATCATTTGTGAGAAAACTAATTGTAAAATATGGTGTCAGTAATCACACTATATTTTACAATAATATTATATGGTTATTTTATAAATCATAAAAAAACATATTAGTTATAAAATAACCAGGTTTGTAAAATTTGATAATAGATAGTTTTTATTTTCAAAGATGATTGTGAAATAAGTGATAGATATTTTTGTTTACTTTTTTATGAGGCTCTTGTACCTTAGAGGCCTTAGTTTTAAGTAGAGAATTATTGTAAAAATGTGATGATTACACTGTAATAAAAAGTATTTGAATACTGTACTTAAGATATTATTTACTAGAAAAGTAATTGCGTATGATGCTGTGATTACTCACTGTTTTTCTTACGATTATTATTTGATTTACAAATTTGCGTAGTGATTATTTTACGAAAAATGTTATTGACAATAAAACAGAACTTGATTTGCTCAAAAGAGTTCGACTTTTTTATTTCCGACTATTAATACTTATACTCAATTAAGTAAATAGTGAGATTTAATATTTACATAGTAAAAAAGTCAGGTTTATTTTAATCAAGTCAATGGGTGAAAATTCCCATCCACCCCATTGACTTTTGTAATGGGGTGGATGGGAATTTATTTTCCCAACCACCCCCTTGATGGGGAAGTCAATGGGGTGGTTGGGAATATATCGTAATTGGTATATAATTTGAATGGTTCCCGTTACGTCGACTCCCGTAATGTCATTCCCTTTACGGCGACTGCGCTTTTTGGATGTGTACTGTCGGCAGCAGCGGCGGCGGCATAGGGAAAGTAAATAAAAACTTTGTATGGCTGATAAAATTCTATTACTACCTACCTATGTTGTTTTGAAACAATTAACACATTCACTGCCCAGCATTGGCACTAATGTGTGAATAATTAATACAATTGGTTTTTTGCTCTACTTAGCTTGGGGCTAGATAATGCTGTGTGAATTGTCCAGCATTATTTATTTATTTATTCCTTTTCCTAGACTTTCAGCTAGTGGCTCAAACGAAAGGTGATAGGGAAATCTAAATTTTCGATGACAGTTGTCAAAATTGAAACGTACCTATCTCTGAAACTACACACGCTAGACTTTCAGCTAGTGGCTCAAACGAAAGGTGATAAACAAATCTACATTTTTGATTCTTTGTGCCTCGTACGGGGGAGGCCTATGTCCAGCAGGCCCAAAGCGTCTCGTTAGCCAAATTAAGAAGGTCATCAATTATGTATGAAACAGTCGCTTTTTAGTGGTCGTTCGAATTTGGTCGGATCACCAGGTAGGACAAGACAGATTAAGTAGTCTAGGTCTTAATCAGGTCAACCGTTTATAACTAGCTAAATACGAGGCGTAGAGAGTTGAAATTTTCAGGATATATTTATTATTAATCACACTAGTTTTTAGGGTTTCAAAGATCGGTTTTGAAACCCTTATGGTCTCGCTTTGTCCGTCCCCGCTCTTTCTTGAATATCTCAGTAACTACTGCAGCTATTAACTTGAAATTTGAAATAATGATACATTTCGTGCGCCATTACTGATTTTAAGAAAAAAATATAAAAATAAATGAAAATGAATATTTTCAGTACAAATTTTGATGTGGAAATTTCAAAAGAGACCTAGGAAGGCAAATGGGGTATCAAATGAAAGGTATCGTTTTGTACATTTCAAAACACTTTTTGAAATTTCTGTAAATTTCATACTTTTTGAAATATTTCAAGAAAAATTGACCATACCCCCCCCCCCCCCTATCTCCGAAGATTGCAGACCGATCCACGTAGGTACAATGTATTAGGCGTTTGTAGATATAGATCTATATTTTACAGGAAAAATATAGAGAAGTCTGTAATAATAATAGTTTTTGAAAAATGGTAAAAAAGGGGGGGATTTTTTTTTCAAAAAGGGGGGTACCTACCTATGTGGGGTATCAAATGAAAGGTATCGTTTTGACCATATCAAAACACTTTTTGAAATTTCTGTAAGTTTCATACTTTTTGAAATATTTCAAAAAAAGACGAAAAATTTACCATTCCCCCCCCCTAGCTCCGAAGATTGATGACCGATCCATGTACAATGTATTAGGCGTTTGTAGATATCGATCTATATTTTACAGTAAAAATATAGAGAAGTCTGTAATAATAATAGTTTTTGAAAAAAGGTCAAAAAGGAGGGGGATTTTTTTTCAAAAGGGGGGTACCTACCTATATGGGGTATCAAATGAAAGGTATCGTTTTGACCATTTCAAAACACTTTTTGAAATTTCTGTAAATTTCATACTTTTTGAAATATTTCAAAAAAAGACGAAAAATTGACCATTCCCCCCCCCCTAGCTCCGAAGATTGCAGACCGATCCATGTACAATGTATTAGACGTTTGTAGATATCAATCTATATTTTACAGGAAAAATATAGAGAAGTCTGTAATAATAATAGTTTTTAAATAGTCAAAAAGGGGGGGAATTTTTTTTCAAAAGGAGGGGTACCTGCCTATTTGGGGTATCAAATGAAAGGTATTGTTTTGACCATTTCAAAACACTTTTTGAAATTTCTGTTCGTTTCATACTTTTTGAAATATTTCAAAAATAGTCGAAAAATTGACCATTCCCCCCCCCCCTAGTTCCGAAGATTGCAGACCGATCCATGTACAATGTATTAGGCGTTTGTAGATATCGATTTATATTTTACAGGAAAAATATAGAGAAGTCTGTAATAATAATAGTTTTTGAAAAATGGTCAAAAAAGGGGATTTTTTTTCAAAAAGGGGTACCTACCCATGTGGGGTATCAAATGAAAGGTATCGTTTCGGCCTTTTTAAAACACGTTTTGAAATTTCTGTAAGTTTCATACTTTTTAAAATATTTCAGAAAATTGATTGTCCAAATAATTGGCACATGTTTGAAACCCTCGGCGCGCGAGTTACACTCGCACTTGGCGAATCTTGTTTTGTTTATACCGACAATTTTGGGTTTTAAAAAGAAGCAAGATTACATAAAAACTGTATATATTTTTGTAAATTTTATTATGTCACATTTAAGCACAAATTAAGGGCTACTGGTGTATGTATATTTTGTAGATGCACATTCAATAGTTTCCGAGAAACAAGATTTTGCAAAACGTTACCCCAGCAGGAAACTGAATATGTACTTATCTCAAAAACCTTAAGGCCCACAAATTTTATTTTTAGTCGCACATTCATACACAAATATAAGCTATCTGCCCATATAAGTTAAATTTCTAGGTCCATTCGTTTAGAATCTTCCTGCTGGAAGAACGTTACCCCAGTAGAAAACGTATATATTGCGTTTTATTCCAAAACGGGGACATACCTGCACATTTTTTTTTTCATGACGCACATTCACAGCTTATGCGGTATGACCCACTAATTATTTATGTAACTCACTTCATTCTAGAAGATACTTTTCTGCTGGGGTAACGCACACCGACAAAATGTGTGGATAAAAATATTATCAAACTAACAACGCGATTGGTATCTTAGACGAAGATAGCAATTATCAAGCGATTCATCTCCTTTTATTTTTGGCTCTGCATCTGTTTTGATACAATTATGCCAATATCAGTTCCATTTCAAATTCTGTGGTTATCAAGATTGTGAATTGTCAATGTCATGAATGAATGAAATGAACATTATCACTCGTACGTAATTGGTAGTTGAAGATAGCTAATTATAGCAAGCGTTGGTAATTGTACAACGCGCGCGCCAATAAACGGAGCGTGAAGTTGGCGGCAAGTTCGAAATACCAATATTCGCATTCGCGAATGTGAGCATAGAATACTCGCATTCGCGAATGTCGAAAATTTGACATTCGTTACATCCCTAATACCTATATAGAAAAATCAGAGCGGTATGTCCTGTGAATGAGCCCCAAAAATTAAATTTGTGCGCATTAAGGTTTCAGAGTAATTCGAGAAAATAACATTTCGCTGCAGTAACGTCTGAAAACGTTACTGGATAAAAACAACAAACGAGAACTTTTAGACAGTTATCCGACCAAATTCGAAATGCCATTAAAAAGCGGGGGCTCAGTACTTCAAACCAACATCTATAAATCGGTAGCTTTGTCATGTTTAACGTTAGGTACACTTACGTAGACAAGTTTTAGTGTGGGAAAGAGGCGCGATTAGGGAGATTATTTAGTAGGTCGAAATGCCTTAGTAGAATTTCGTAGTTTTGATAATTTGGCAAAAAAAATCAGATTCCAACTTTCATGCATGACATGAATCGGGGCTTTTCCTAAATGTTTAGTTACACGATAGCATTTTACAACAAAATAAACTTTATTGCCTTTATTGATAGTGTTTGATTTGAATAAATGTATCTGAGAATTCTATCCTGTATAAGGTACGTTTTTAAAAGCTGGCGCGATCCCCTTTTCTTCTTCTTCTTCTTTATTATATTTGTTTATTTTTATTAGGATTTTTATTGTGTAGGTGTATTTAAATTTTTGCTCGTTGTCACTACAATTTTATTATGATACCTCCTAGTATCTATGTTTGGTAAGTGCCTACCTATATATAATAAAAATATAAAATAACCTAGAGGTAATCAAACACACTATCACATCGCACTAGATAACATTATAAATGCGAAAGCTTGGGAGTTTAGTTAGATGTTTGGAAGGTTGTTGTTACACTCCTTCACGCGTCTGGCCAAAACTACTGAACGGATTGGCTAAAATTTTGCATACAGGTAGTTCTCAGCCGAGAATAAAACAAAGGCTACTTTTAATCTCATAAATCAGTTCCCAATGGATATAAATAAGCAAAACTTAAACAACACGAGCAAAGCCGCGGGCAGAAACTAGTAGGTAAATACATAAATTAATTGATTGTTTACGGGTCATTCTGTCATGATACCATAACGCAAATTATTAAATAAATATGTGCTTACCTACTACCTTTGTAGGTATCGAAAGAGGTGATCGAAATAATAATAATGCTGGACAATTCACACAGCATTATGAAGTATAAGATAACTGATTTACCTACATAATACAATACACAACAAATAAAAATGACAACTAAATAATATAAATTCACCAAAACAGATTTTCTGCACCACTGTACAAACATAACAAAACCTGATAGATAAATTAAGAAGGTAAGTTAAATGTTCCTGACGGCCGCTTTCTGGTATTTCTAATTTGGTCGGATAACTGTCTAAAAGTTCTCGTTTGTTGTTTTTATTCATTAACGGTTAATTATAAGGCGTAGAAAGCTGAAATTCAGCGTGAGTGAATTTGAATATGCGCTCTAGTCATTGGCAAATCATATAAAGTTGTTATCTTGTTCAAACTCCCTTATTTGAGGCTCGAAATAAGTAAACCATTTTCAGTTGTAAAATCAGTAAAATTGATTTATTTCGTCGAAAATAAGTTGTAAGGTTTCACAGTTTTGTTAGAAGATACATATCCTTAATACGCATCAGCCAATGTAATCACATAACGCCTCTCTTGTGTAATTCAAGAGAAAAGAGGTTATTTTTGATTTTCAGAAAAAGTCGTCCAATTCCTAAACCGTGCACTTTTTTGGAAAAACTACTGGGGTACACATTAAACCAAGTTAAACCCCCTCTGCTTACCAAAATTAATTTTTGTTCGTTCGGCCATTCCGAAGATATGGAAATCTGCCAAACGTCACTCCTGCGGAATTTGCAATTATTCAAAAACCACAGGACGCACAAATGTCGCTGTTTGGCCAATAAAATGCTCAAATATAAGCTACCTTTTAAGCTTTTTCAAAACTTTCTAGGTAGGGCTGATAGGTAAAAAACATGTCGCTGCAGTAACGTTTTCAGAC
The DNA here is from genome assembly GCA_946478455.1 of Eupithecia vulgata. NCBI lineage: Eukaryota > Metazoa > Arthropoda > Insecta > Lepidoptera > Geometridae > Eupithecia > Eupithecia vulgata. The sequence goes on from OX297875.1 coordinate 14,485,217, forward strand.
GTTACTGCAGCGAAATGTTATTTTCTCGAATTACTCTGAAACCTTAATGCGCACAAATTTAATTTTTGGGGCTCATTCACAGGGCATACGTGGGGCATACCGCTCTGATTTTTCAATATACATTCATCTTGATTCGAGTCCACATGTCGCTGGGGAACGCACACTACCTCTTGGAATACATTTTGTACAATAAAAATCATTAAAAAATAATACCTACATTCAAAAGAAATTCATACATTGGTAAAATAAAATTAATGTTATATAATACCTAATAATAAATTAGACAAAAATGCTTCTTATTCTAATAAGTAGAGTGCTCGCAAAACAACTTGTGCTCTGAAGTTGGCTTCAACGGCTGCGCACAAAAACAACTTGATTTTTCTGTTCCGTGATCTGTGCACTTTTTCTAGGATCATAGACCTCAAGTTGTTTTGCGATGGGTCACTATAATGCACGACAATTTATTGTACGGCCGAATAATGTACACCTTGATAATCGGTGTCATGGCTTCCAATTTTAATAGGTTTTGACAGATTATCAAGGTGAAGGTACTTTATGCGGCCCTACAATAAATTGTCGGGCATTATAGAGACCCTTTTGCGATTACTCTACCTGCCTAAGACTGTTGTGTCAGTGGGTAGGTATCCACATACACAACAGTCGTAAATGCTAGGCACATATCCTCCAAAAATTACACATTTTTTTACTATAAGTACTTACATGATTTAGTATGCCCATCGACCTGATAGGTATCATATCAGGTCGATGGCTAAGCATAACTCATTTGCAAAGTGGTAGCTAGGTGCTGTTTGTTAATTTGCTTCTTAGAACTAGATAACAAAATATTACCACCCACAAAACCCATCAGTTGTAGACAGGCACTATCATATTTTAATTCCACCCGATCTGGACATTCTAGTATGTCTAGGCCTTCTTAATATTCTTAGGACTTGACTGGAAAATATAAAAAAGTCAAGGCCAAGTGCGAGTCAGACTCGCGCACGAAGGGTTCCGTACAAATATTTATAAAAACGGTAAAAAATCACGTTTGTTGTATTGGAGCCTCCTTTAATATTTATTTTATTGTTAGAATTTTTTGTTATAGCGGCAACAGAAATACATCGTCCGTGAAAATTTCAACTGTCTATCACGGTTCATGAGATACTGCCTGGTGACAGACGGACGGACAGCGGAGTCTTAGTAATACGGTACCGTTTTACCCTAAAAAGTACCTCCTCAGTTGGCATGCAAGAAACGCGTTCTCGTCCTCCCCCGGCTCCGAGAGTCAAAGAATACAAGGTGGGCCGATTTATTCGCATCTTCCCTGCGGGTGTTACGAACTCCACGGGACATATTTGTTTTAGTCCTGTCAATTTATTTCTAATCAGAGGAATGATCCTCCTGCAAACTGGTGTCTTTTAACTTATCAACGATTTCCGTCGAGTCCTCGACCTCTAATATCTGGTCCAGGCAGAGATCCAACACCTTCTCCAGCCCACGCGCGGTCTCCGCGGCCGAGTACACGGCCAGCTCGGGCACGTGCACGAACAGCGTGCGCGCGTTGTCCACGCTCAGGGACGTGTAGTAGATGTACTCACAAAGATATCTGGAACAGAAATAAAGGGAATACAAGTTGTTGCCATGCCCGCCCGCCGAAGTCGGTTTGCGCATTTCTGTATAAATTGTACAAAACTAGGTGCATTGAAATATAAAATAGATGTCACAAACTGTACGAACGGATTTTTTTATGTTTCGCATTTGTAAAGTACATAAGTACCTAATATTATATGCCAAGAAAAAAAATAAAAGTAGAAAAAATAAACGGTTCTAGGCTGGTGGTTGCGCTAGTAGTGAAACTAACGCCGCCACCAGCCTAGAACCGTTCTTAAGCCCACAACAGACGGAGCTATAATATATTTTAACATACATAGTAAGCTATAATATTATGATATAGACGGTGGCTATGCTATAATATATATTTTACAGTCATTAGTTCTGCGGCCGTCATGTCTTACCTTAGAGCATTTATAACGCCCTAAGTGTCTTACTATATCATGCTATATCAGTCGACATGTTTTGGTGACGTAATTTAAATATACGTTATTAAATCTTTAGTTATACCGAAGAAAATATACCGTAATACAATATTGCTATGATTTATATATTATTTATTATATAGTATAGCTCCATCAGTTGTGGGCTTTTTATCGGAACCCCAAACATAAAAATAAACACACAATGTAATTCTTTACATAAAACCATACTGCACTGCACACAGACCAGAAACCAGGTATGGGTGAAGGTATAATAGTACATTATAATACAAGTGCGGTAAGTTGAAAAGCAGTTTACTTCTTCACAAATTAGCGACGCCCGCGCATCAGCGCTTTTTTTAAGGCAAAGGCTTAAAAATAGCCAGTATTAGGTACTAATAAAGTAAACTAATATTTTTTTTTTTTGTTACAGATAAATGGTTTTAATTTATGGTCAATATTAATTAAATTAAAGAATTAAAAAAGGTTGAACACTTTTCAGGCATAAAAGTTCTTTGCTAAGATTTAAAAAAAATACCGTTCGTTTTAGACGGAGCACCTTGATAAACCATAGGCAGATTTTTTTCACTGTGTTAAACGTGCGTTTTACCGCACTAGTGCGTAATGAGATACATTACAGTATTGAAATTGGTGCAATAAGAGACCCTTACGAGCAAATGTGTTATAAATAAAGTTTAAGATTGATTATAAGAAACCTTACAATATTCCATTGAGAGTGTCCGTGATGGTAGCGTACACATAACCGAATTCACGTTTGTTGTTATGCCTAATAAATAGCGTATAAATAGAGTATAATCAGTGCAAAAGTAAAATAAATAGCGCTTCCTTGGTTTATGAAATAATTACCATTGTTTTTGGGTACGCCAGCATAACGATCAAGCTAGCGTACACACGACCGTTCTCAAAAACGGCTTATACTATAGCAACAAAATTTATACACAATAATAGAGTATAAATAGCGTCTTAGCTATGCAAAATTTCATAATGATTGCTCTCATAGGAACAGAGATATGGAACAAGACTATAAAACAACACCTGAGCTGGCATTATGCTAGCGTACCCATTAAAAACCGAAATAGTTCCTATAGAAAACGAGGTTTTCTTAATGTCAATGGTATATGTATTAATAGTGCGTGAAGTACTTCCTCTCCCAGTAGTCATACTTTATGCAAATTCGTAATCAAACAATACAAAAAGTTGATGTAAAGTTCTAGGAACAACTTGTTGTGGTAGTTACTGTCGCATACAAAAAATAAGTTATTAGTGAATCAATACACCGAATAATGTAGTAGATAGTAATAATTAGTCGTTTTGTTACTATAAATGAGCTGTCACGAGTATCTTTATCTATATTTAGCTTCATATAAAGCCAAGCATTCCTATGGTTTTGTTAATTTACCTATGTGTTCAGAAGTCACGTTTAGCGCCATCTAGTAGACCACGGCGGAACTACATTGCAACGGACAGCAATATCCCTTGGACTCTGAGCAGTGAGCAATGTAGGTATTGGTCACAATAAAAGATAGAGAAAGATGCGTGTGAATTATCTATGGAAGTGAAAGAGATAGAGATAATGCATCGTCATGTTCCTAGAACTTTACATCAACTTTTTATAGTGTTTGATTACGAATTTGCATAAAGTATGACTACTGGGAGAGGAAGTACTTCACACACTATTTATACATATAGCATTTACATTAAGAAAACCTCGTTTTCTATAGGAACTTGTTTGTGGGTACGCTAGCATAACGATATGCGGCGTACCCACAAACAATGGTCATTATTTCTTAAACCAAGGAGGCGCTATTTATTTTACTTTTGCACTGATTATACTCTATTTATACGCTATTTATTAGGCATAACAACAAACGTGAATTCGGTTATGTGTACGCTACCATCACGGACACCATTGAGAGCAATCATGATTGAGTTAGATGGCTTCGCTGCAGACCGGACCATAGCTAGATAAGATCTAGCTGTATGAAACTCTACCTACTGCCCGCTAATACTGAACAAGGATATAATTATATTAGCAGTAGGTAGCTATCCTTCTTTAATGTTAAAAAAAACTTAGTTTGACAATTTTTTTATTGATGGAAGCGGACTTAGGTACTACCACGGTACTACAATCTCATTTGAGTTGGAAGAACAGTAACAGTTCATCCCATGAACTGAGTGAGTGGGCCGCGCGCTGGTTGACGCGCGTCCCTCCGTGCCACAGATTGGGGGTAATCTGTGCTCCGTGCATACCTTGTTGGTGTTCTTAGAACACAAACTAGGTTTGTAGTATTAAATAGATAGATAGTGTGTTGATGTTGTCTTCGTTTTAATGTAGGTAGGTACCTAAACTATATTTATAAAAGAGAAGAGAAAACAGAACATATCAAGAGATCTTTGAAACTACAAGAGCTACGAAGCTGAAACTTTGCATGAAGGTTTCTTTTAACACGTAGGCGGCACCTCCCGCTAAGAATCTGATTTTTAGGAATTCGATAACTAATGTGGTTACGATGGCGTCAAAGGTTTTTACAATAGCTTCAAAACCGTAGGTAACTCATTGCCCCTTAACTTATTGCCTCATCGCCCATTGTACTTTTATGTTTAAGGTCTATGTCTGTTTCTTGTTTTTTTTGTGGTTTTTTTGCGGCATAGGTTACGTGGAAACCAACATAAAATCGCAGGCGGGTCAGCTAGTGTTCAACATATTTTAATGTAGGTACCTAAGAAATTATACTTCAATAGGTACTTATTGGCCATACTAATATAATAAGTCATAAGTTGACACAAATGTACACTGACTCAAGTTCTTATCTGATAGATACGTAATCACAAGTGGGTTTTGAGAAGGCAGTTATTACCATTGTGTTCACAGTATTGTCAGATGCACTATAATAGGGTATTTATTTATGACTCTACCTAGATACATGGAAAAATCTAAAAACATATTATATACCTCTAGAGATAGGTTGGGCAACAGGCAGTCTAGAAATATTCGTTTTGGCACAATGTAATTACGTCATATGGCTGTTTTGAACTAAAAAGTACCAACTGTCGTCAGCAACATCGGCGCATATGTTTACGTACCTACCTACTGCAAAATGACGTCATGACCACTGATCAATATGGCGTCCAAAGCGTCAAGCATTTTCCGTCAAATTACGAGCGAAACTTGAAAATGTAAATTTCAAATGCATTATTATGGCACTTATCAATTGAATCAAAGTTTTAATATCTAAAAAAAAAAAAAAAAGCTATCTACAGTTTGCAGATAGCTTAATTGTTTCTATTATAAATACAAGTTTTAATTTAAATTTGTTATTTGATTGTTATTTTCTTTCTAAATAAAGATTCATTAGTGGTTTACTAGCACTAAAAATCTAATTGACACACTTTTTAAAACTGGATGTAATACCCTATTCAAGTAAATACTGTATATTATTTAAGATTATTAATATCGGGTATTTATCGCATACCTTTTGCTTTCTTTCCCCCCAACGTTTCAACCGCGTTACAGTGATCAGTACTGTATATTTTTAAAAATGTACTCATTATATAATATAGGGATGTGCTCTTTCTGGTGCCAATTAAGAATTTTTGACAAAATATAGTATTATTTTCGGTTAAAGACGGAGGGTGAACGATTCAGAAAGGTGTGCTTCAACAGCGTAGCTACTTAATGATCTTCTTCTTATTTTAATGGCTCGCTGTGCTTTGTTGCCACAAATATGCCAGTGTCCATGTCATAAGAGTCATACTTTAGTTGAGAAAATTTTAAATAAATATTATAATAATCAACCAGAAAATCTTTTTTAATAGTACCATTGATTTTATCTGCAAGACAACACAAAGTTAAGGATGCATGCACACCATAAAAGGTTAACAAAGCAGGAGCTGTATAAATTGTAGCAAAAAATTGGTATTTATATTTACAGTTTAATTTTATAAGAATTTATAAATTTACACAATAAAAAGTTATGAGGAGAAAATATATGGGATAGGAAACAATTAAGGGAAGTAGGACGCGGAATACCTATCGATTGACAATTAGTAGATCATTAAGTGCTGATTCCAGAAGTTGCCTCCAGTACATAATGATCTACTAATTGTTATATTTGTTTAGTATATTACCTGCCAGCATCTTTAGAGGAGATAGCCTTCATCTTATCCTCTATCTCAAAGCAGTCGTTGAACTCTTTGCAAATCCTCTCTACATTCAGCTTAGTGTGGAGCCTGATGGCCCCCTCTGCAGGACAGGTGTGGTTGGCGGGACACTTGTCAAAGTAATCCATGCGCTGATAGCCTTTCCGATGCGCTTGGACCTCTAGGGTGAAGTTTTCTGCTAGATGTGATACACCAACATGAATCATAAGCTGGAATTCAATACATTTTTTTAAGTTCTAGATCAAGCGTAATGAAAATTAAAAATTTATTCATAGTACCCACGGAACAGAAAAAACAAGATTAGTTTTTAATAATTCCACGTTTTTGACGAGATAGCGATGAAAACGCTGCAAAAAGGAACAATTGAAAGCTCCTAGGAAAACTTGAATTCCATGATGAAAACTAACCTTAGGCTCATGTGTATCCCACAGTGCAGGCACGAACTCATCTACATTCTCATACGTGACGGGAAGCTCTAGTAGAACCAGCTCTATGTTGTGCTTCTTCTCGATTTCCTCCTTGTTCATCAGCTTGACACCCTCCCAGCTTGTATTTATCGGATGGTCGGCGAAGGGGCCAAATCCTGTTACAAGTACAATTGGTTTAAATAAGTAATCTAAGTCGTTGCTCATTTTGCAATTCGTTGGTAGCTTTTTAACTCAGGAAAACATAAAATCTAAAGTTATAATTGTTTTGATAATCCACCCACACCATCGGAGGGAACAATCAGCTGACCGTGACCGCTAGATTATATTAGATATGACAGCCAGCTGAGCTGATTTGAATGCAAATGTTGGCGGCCTTGATAAAATGTTAAGACCATAGACATAGGAATCGTTGTTTTAGTACACTTTTTTTAAATCTGTGACTTTTAGACATCGACATTTTACCCAGTAGACTCCTAATACCTATTTATTCGCTATGCAAACAAGTCTGTCAACCAACTGAGGTGTGCGGGCGCGGGGAAGTGAGTGCTTATTGGTCCGTTCAAGGTTACGACAAATCATAAACATAATTAGGGATGGGATACTTAGTTTCTATGAAAACAATAATCGATACTTGTCACAAGGTAGGTATATTTGATGGGCGTGGAATATAAATATATCATTTGCAATACAATACCTTTTTATTTAAAACATAACAGAAATTATAACAACGTATTTTCCAATGTAAAATTCGTGACAAGACAAACTTGACAGGTGAATATCATAGAGCTGTAACAAGCATAGAGGTTGCGCCATACCATCACTCCTCCTCGCGACTCTATGCCAGCCCGAAGTGGATCATCAGCTCCTTGAGCCTTGGTCCTGGTAGGCCCTTCGTCAGTAAATCAGCCGCCATCTTCCTTGTCTCCAAATATTCCAAGCTTATCTGTTTATTCTGAATGCAGTTCCTTATGTAGTGCATCTTCAAATCGATGTGCTTGGATTTTGATGAAACTATAGGGTTTTGACTGAGCTTCAATGCGGCTTGATTGTCATTTGAGATCTGGACGCAATCTATGTGAATCCCCAGGTCATTAAATACCAATTTCAGGTGTATGGCTTCTTTTGCTGCCTCAGTGCACGCACAGTACTCCGCTTCGGCTGTTGAAAGCGCTACACTCTTTTGTTTTCGCGATGACCAACTGATACAGCCTCCTGCATATATGAAGCAGTATCCGGAGAAAGACTTGCGGTCTAATTTGCAGGCGCCCCAGTCTGCGTCTGCCATACCGTACAATTCTTGTTCGGTTCTTTTAAAAGTTAGCCCGATACTAGATGTGCCCTTTAGGTATCTTAACACACGCTTGGCACTCTTAAAGTGTTCGGCATTGTAGCTATCGTTAAATTGCGAGAGATAACTGACTGCGAACATAATGTCGGGTCTCGTAGCTACTGCTAGGTACATAAGTGTTCCAATCAGGTTTTTATACGGCAATTCTTTATCTTTTGGACTTTTGTCAGCTTCAAGCGATAGCCCTGGTTCTATAGGCGTATTCGTTGCTTTGCATTCGTCCATTTTAAATTTAATTAGAGAATCCCTGATATACTTTTCTTGGCAAAGTTTCACTGTATTTTTAGTGTATTTAAAATCAATTCCGAGCATTCTCTGTGGTATTCCCAAATCTTTTATTTCAAATTTGTGTGCAAGCATTGTTTGGATTTCTTGCATCTTCTTAGGACAGTTGTAAGCTATGAGTAAATCGTCTACCCAGATGGCTGTGATTACTTTAGCTCCTCCTTTCTGTAGTATGTATACACACGGGTCTGCTTGTGATGGGATAAAACCAATATTGCGTAATTCCGTGTCCAATCGGATATACCACTGCCTCCCGGATTGTTTTAGACCATACAAGGATCGTTGTAGTTTGCAGACTTTTTCTCCTTTGATATCTCTAATACATTTTAGCATGTTTTTAGCTTTGTTGTATACAGTCAGGTCATTATTTCCGCTCTCATCAATAATAATTTCTGTCACATACTTTTCCAGGTTTTCAGGTACCTTCATAGTGATATCTTCTTCTATGTCGCCGTTCAGATACGCTGTCGTGACATCCATCTGCTTTAATTTCATGCCTTCTTCGACAGTCATTCCAACGACGGTTCTGATGGAGCTTAACTTGGCCACAGGCGCAAAAGTCTCATTGTAGTCTATTCCAGGTCTTTGGGTGAATCCCCGAGCAACAAGTCTTGCCTTCTTAGTTTCCGTATTGTCCGGTCCAGTTTTTGTTTTAAGAACAAGCTTGTAGTCAATGAGCTTCATGTCAGTGGTTTTCTTCGTGATTTTCCACGTCTCATTCTTGATATGTGCTCTCATTTCAGCTTTGATTGCGTCGTGCCAGTCGTCTTCAGTTTCATTTTGTTCAGACAAGTGTAACATATGCGACACGAGCAAGCTTTCTTCTTCCATATCATCTTGTAAGTAGTAGTCTTTTGACCATGTGGGTTTCTTTCGATTTCTTGTGGGTCTTTGAGATGTTCTCTCATTTGTTTCGTGTGGAGTTTCGTATCCATCACTCTCAGCCCCTTCATCCTCTTCAAATGAGGTGTGGTCTTGATCAGCAGTTTCAGCCCCCTCATCCTCAGATGGCAACAGATTTTCATTTAGGTTTATTTCATTGTTGGTGGCATCTGAGGTGGACATATCTGTCAAGGGAATAGGATCCTGAATCGGTAAGTTAGAATTTTGGCGATTTTTCTTATTGTTAAGTTGTATCACCATTTCTTTTTCTTTTTCAGGTCTCCGTATGCTGTCGCCAAGGACTGTTTCTGTATGAGTTTCATCATCATAGTACATCTTCTCCAGAAATTTTATATCTCGACTAATTACAACATCGTTTTGGTCAGGTAAATAGACTCTGAATCCTTTTGCATTTTTGGCGTATCCCATAAATACTCCTTCTATGGCTTTAGGGGAGAATTTGCCTCTTCGTCTTTTGTTCAAGATGAATGCTTTGCTGCCGAAAATGCGTAAATGGTTTCCGGCTGGGTTTCTGCCAACCCATTTTTCATACGGAGTACTTCCATTTAAAGCTTTTGCAGGACTCCGGTTTATTAGATAATTGGCTGTGTTTATTGCTTCGGCCCATAAGTATGAGGGTACTTTCGCTTCCATCATTAAACATCTAGCCTTGTCCAGCAGTGATCGGTTTTTTCGTTCACTTATACCGTTTTGTTGCGGAGTATATGGTACTGTTAGTCTCCTTTTGATGCCACATTTTACGAGCAGGTCATCAAATTCTTTGCTTCTGTACTCGCCACCATTATCCGATTGTAAGTGCTTGATTTTATTCTTTGTGAACAGTTCCACTCCATTTTTGTATTCCTTAAACTTTTCGATTACTTCACTCTTGTTTTTAATGAAGTAGATACAGCAGTACCTGGTGAAGTCATCAATGAAGGATACGTAGTATCTGGACCCAGCAATCGATTCCGTTTCAAAAGGTCCACAGACGTCACTGTGTATAATTTCTAAAATTTCAGTTGACAATCGGTCATGGCTAGCAAATGGTAAGGATGAAAATTTACCTTTTATACAAGTTTCGCAGGTATCTAACTTTACTTCTTTTAATTTTAGTCCTCTCATCATCTGCTTCGTAGCCATCATTTTGAGATCTCTTTCGTTTATGTGACCCAATCTTCGGTGCCATAACATTGATTCATCTTTTGACTTCGTTGTAAAATTTGCTGATTCTTCGGGTTTGAAATCCAGATAATAAAGCCCGTTTTTATTTCTTGAAGCTTGTAGTACGACATTGTCTTCTTCTATGATCGATGCTTTTCCTTTTTCGAATAGTACCTTGTAACCATTATCGGTTATTTTGCCGACTGATATGAGGTTTGTAGCTATTTCTGGTACGTACAACGCATCATTCAAATTATATTTTTCGTCGCTGGTCGAGATGCTAATTTTTCCTCGCCCTTTAATTTGTGTGGTGTGCTTCTTCGACGCTAGACTTAAAATGCTTACTTCAGGGGTTAATTCTACGAATTTTTCTTCCTCGCCAGTCATGTGAGAGCTGCAGCCACTGTCAAGGCACCATAGATTTTCACCAATGCTTTCTGCCGATGAATAACATACATTGAAGTTATTTTCATGGGTTTCCTTTTTCTGTAGGTGAGTGGCTCTTTTCTTCGACCAACATGCCTCTGTAGTGTGTCCTTTTTTGTTGCAGTGTTTACAGACGACGGTCTTCCTCTTCTGTTTCACATAAAGTGCTTCAGACCTTGATGAGGTTTCGTTCGGTTCTGTTTGCTTTCTGGCCTCATTTTCTTCTATAATTTTTATTTGTAATTCTTCTGGGCCAGGTAGCACATCCCGTGACTCAATAGCGATGCGAAAGTTTTCATAGTTTGCTGGTAGGCTATAGAGCATCATTATACTCAATAATTCCGGGTGGATTTTAACTTCCATGTCCTCCAGCTTTCCGACGACATCTATAAAATTATTTAAATGGTCGCGGATATCCTCTTCGGAACTCATTTTCTTCAGAACCAGTTGTTTCAACAGCGTTGCTTTTCTCGCCGGACCAGTGCTCTGATGTATGGATTTAAGTTTATCCCATATCTCTTTTGACGTTTTACACCCTTTTATTTGTTTTAATTCCGTCGGTGAGATGAGCAGAATAAGTTCCGATCTAGCTTGTATGTCAAATTTCTCGAACTTACATTTTTCGTCGGCGCTCGATGTTGGCGATAATTTTGTTTCGCCGCTAACGTAATTCCATAATTCGGTTTTAATCAGTACTGCCTGGGCTTGTAAACACCAGGTGTCGTAATTATGTCTTGTTAAAGTTTCTATGGAACGGTATGCGGACGACGCCATTTTTACGTTAGTATATTTCTTTTTGGCATTTATGCAGGTAACCACGCTCTGCTACCAATTGATGGGCGTGGAATATAAATATATCATTTGCAATACAATACCTTTTTATTTAAAACATAACAGAAATTATAACAACGTATTTTCCAATGTAAAATTCGTGACAAGACAAACTTGACAGGTGAATATCATAGAGCTGTAACAAGCATAGAGGTTGCGCCATACCATCAATATTTACTAGTAAGTATTTAACGGCACTTTTGCCCGACTGCGCCATGGCAAAGATTTTAACACTAATATTATGGCGTAGGTACATTACATACAAAATAATAGCCTAAGCATAGTGAAATAAGATGTAAGTAGGTAGTCACGTTAAGCTTCTAAGTTTATGTATTGTTTATTCTCTTGAATCAAGCAAACAGACAATGTACCTATTCTATAAATTATGTAAATCACCCACTGAAACTAAATAAATAACTAGCTTATATCCGCGGATTGGCCCGCATTACTTATAGATGAAAAAAATAAGTCTAAATATAATTTGATTGATACCTCTTCCTGTTCCTTCATTTTCCGTACAACTTTAAAATTCCTCCATCGCCTTTTACCCATTTATATACCTAATCTTAAATTTCGTAACTAAATAATTAAATCTGATATTAATATAAATGAGTGCAATAAAACACAATTTAGTAATACACAATTTAGTATCGCAGAGCTTAGTAGCCTTCGTCGATTTTTCATTTGTAAAAAGCAGTCTTGAGTAAAATGCCGGGAGCATACAACGCTATATTCTGATGGGAACCAATTTTCCCGCCTGGTAGCTTTGATCCATTTTGCTTTTAATTCAGCATCTTTGGGGTACCTGAAATATTAGAGCAAAACATTTTGCTTAAGAGACGCCATAGCATATCTTCTTCAAAACGTCCGAATAGTAAAAAGTCACACAGCAAGGCTCGCTTCCCCCTTGCCTTGCAGATCCCCCCTATAGGCGAGGGGGGGGGGTAAAACTCAATAAGTCCCTAGGGTATAATAATCGGGTGATAAATATTAGGGTTAACATTTAAGTAGGTACTTTACATATAGATAGATACCATGTAGCAATGCAACGGTAAATATTATTCAAATCGATTTTTACAGAATTAATTATAATTTGTCCTGTATTGTAATAAACCCATATCGATATTCTGATCACTACCCGGCCCGGAACGGCACATCACTACTTGCACGCGCCTTGTCAGAGAAGAAAGGAAAGCAAATAGAAAATTGGTTATGAAAGAAAGGGATGCACCGTTGGTGACGTCGAACGGCCAACCAAATTAAGTTGATCTCCGTCAAAACTAAATGAATTAGCAAATTTTATTCTGTTTATGAAAGAAATCAGCTTACCTGTGAAATGTTATTCCATCGGTTTTCAAATTTGAGGTCTTGCTCTCTTTTCCACACCATTTTATGCTACAAGGAGCCATTGCAGCTAGGATAATACGATATTTTTCGTAAGCCAGCACACATGTTTACGGGTCATTAATCTGGTCGTTACTGGCCGAAAGTTAGAGGGCGTGGTTTTATATAAGATGTATTTTCCTGATGTGTTATCTGAAGCCGTTCTCCATGTATTAGGAGTCTACTGGGTAAAATGTCGATGCTTAAATAGGTTAGCCATTCCACTCATCCATTATCTTTGTCCTTAGTCAATTTAACCCGCTGCTGATCAAAGAAGCTTTCTAGTTCTTAAACGCGGCTTCTCACGCGCTGTTTCTATGAAAACGTGGACATATAGGTTAATTCTTTCCATCGAGTACATATCCAGTCCTCGAAGATTCTTTCCCATGGAAACTTAAATATTATAGGTTACACCCACGCAACAGAAAAATTTCTGTTCCGTGGTTACAATTACAACAGGGTTACAAAATACCTAGCCTATGGTTTATTCCGGATCTGGTACACTTGCGCGAAAGACATTTGCGCGAGAAGACATTTAATTTTTCGCGAATGGGCATTTTCGCGAGTGGACATTTGCGCGAATGGACACTTGCGCGAAGGACATTTGCGCGAGTGGTCATTTGAGCGAAGGACATTTGCGCAAGTGGACATTTGCGCGAATGGACATTTTCGCGAAAAAACATAAAACTCCTAATATCTCTTGAACTAGACCTCGCAGAGAGTTGCGGATTTCACTACTGTGAAGGAAATTTTGTTCTTTTTCTTGTGATATATTTCACCTTGCCCTAACCTTCCCACTTCCTTCCCAATAACGAAAAATATACTTCAACGTAGACCTTCGTAGCACATTCTACGATGCTACGAGGGATTAGCGTAGCAAACAAAAGACTTCAACGCGCACGCACCTGCTTACTACAGAAAAAGTTAATTCGTTGACCGTCGTAGCATTTGCTACAAGCAGTCCTGATACCGTTTATTCCAGGTCAAAAGAGCTATTCTTAAGTAAAATGTCAGCCCGATCTGGTGAGAAGTTTTGATATGAAGAAGTAACAAACATCCATCCAAACTTTCCCATTTTTAACATAGGTAGTGTGAATATGATATGTGTTATGATATGACTTAGTGTCGAACACATCCTCTATGGTGGCTATGAGTTATGTAGAGTGCTTGCAGAGCTTTTTAACGCGTGCTTGTACTACGACGGGCACCTCCCAACTGACCTAATGCGAACTGTGGTAGTTACTGACCCTAAGAATAAAACGGGCGACCTATCAAAACTGAGTAATTATAGGCCAAATTCACTTGGGACTAATAGGCAAGATCCTAGAAAGGCTTCCACAACCTGCACTGGTGAATGACATTGAAATAGATGTTGCACAATTTGGTTTCCGTCCTGGTCTTAATAATAATAATCATTTATTTGCAGGAATGTAGGTACAATAAAAAGGTCTTAATAATAAAAAATAACACTCCAATCCAATACATTCTGCCTCGTCAAGGCGTGCAAAACTATGAGCAAGGCTTTCTAATTATTTATATGCCAAAACATTATGTAAATGAACAAATGTAAAAGAAGATAATTAATAAGTCCAAATTTGCGTAAATAAAATATATAAATAATAATTGTCATGGTAAGTCGGTTCTAACATTAAAATATTCCTTAATGTCATAAAAACATTTGCCCATGAGCCATATTTTTAGTTTCTTTTTAATGACAAAGCTTTAAAGTCGCTAGGTAACTTATTATAGAAAAAATAATATACTAATCGCCTGATGAAATGCGTTCTTTTTTATAAGTGCAAATCTGCTGTGAATCTTGGAACGGATTCAGCAATATTTAGCCTGAAACATACAGCAAAATATTACATCAAGCGAGAAATTTCTGTTTATGCATGTTGTCGCGCAGAGTCGCGAAATGTAAATAAAATCTTTTTACTAGATTCAAACGAACTTTTTGATTAACAAAATTTATGGTGACTTGATCTGGTGTTGTCTTTAGACACACGTCACATAATAATATTTTTTCACTGAGAAAATTATGTTGAGTGAATTATTTACCAATATCGGATTAAAGCCTGTTAAACTGTACTAGATTGCCTAGCACTTTCAAGGCTGAAGACACAGAGAGCGAAGTGCGGATCCGTGTCGCGATGGCGCGCCCTTGCTCGTCGCACCGCCGCCGCGGACGTTAGCAGGGAGCCAGTTAAAGCTATGTATCATAGGCCCTAGTAGACGACATATTTATTGGTATTAAGTGGGAGCTACGAACTAGGATAGTAACCGTCGTGTTCTATCCACTTGATAGGTTCAAGATCTCAGAGGTAGTCTGGGATGCTTGAACCTAAAGCGTTATGCTAAAGTACGTGACTTAGACCAGGTGGTTCAAGATCTCAGAGGTAGTCTGGGATGCTTGAACCTAAAGCGTTATGCTAAAGTACGTGACTTAGACCAGGTTGATTGGTTCTTAAGTACGCATTGATAGTGAGAGGTTCCTAGAGAGAGGAGATCTCACTGATTGTAATGATCGCCAGAGCTCTGTTAGCGAAATACTTCCGATGGTCCCCCACATTGGAGTATGTAACCTTTAAGAGTATATGAATATATATACCATTTATGTAGACCATTAGCTTAGTAACCAGTAATATGTCGTGGGGTGGTTTCCGCAGAGGAAACCATGATGCTATAAAAATTTACAGATGGAACAACCAATCATGGCTCCAGAAGAGTTCATGATAAGCCGAAGAGCTCTTAATAATGCGAAGCAGTATAAATAAATATGAACAGAAGTCGTTGGAACAAGGATCAATTAATTCTAACTTATAATTGATAAAGGTAAGAAAGTTATGATATTACTTCTACACCAAACAAATCGTTAACGGCCGCTACAAGACGCTATAGTATATCTGAGTACCTTTACGTCCCAAGGTTTAATTCTGTGTGCAAACATGTCTTTAGTAGATAACTAATAGACATACATAGAATACATATGAGTAAATAGCGTCAAGTAGGGTAGCGTGGCGACATGGTGGAGATGCAGGGATGCTGAAAGTCTAAGGTTCTGCTGAAAGTCCAGGGATGCTGAAAGTCCAGGGATGCTGAAAGTCTAGGGTTCTGCTGAAAGTCCAGGGATGCTGAAAGTCCAGGGATGCTGAAAGTCTAGGGATCTACAGATTAGAGAATGCTATGGCATTAGTTAGAATATGTTTGGTGAGAAGTTTATCATTTGCTTTCTGCCTAATTTCTAAGAAATCCTGTGGTGCAGCGACTTTTTCTATTTTTCTTATTAAAAACTAAAACAAAAGCTTTTAGAACTGAACGTAAATATAGGTATAATATTTACGTACCTACCTATGCAAATAAATAAGGGTAAACCTGCGTATAAAAACTTCGATTTTATTTTTATACAAACTCATTATACGGAAATATAATGGTACGTCAGTGAAATAAAAAATAAAACGTCAGATTTGAAAATAAATTTATTTTCTTGGAATAAACAATTGAAAAAGTGAAAAATTGTGTCAAATTGTGTCAAATTGTGTCAAACAAAATAGTGTTCAATTTGATCAGCAAGACGCAGTGCGGTGAAGGAAAAGTGGTGAGATTATTGTGATACATTGATAAGGTTTGCTGATGTTCAGGTGAGCTAAATGGCACCAATATACATTTGAATAAAGATTCATCATTTATCATCGTTTGTACTGGATAAATTGAATAATTTATTACCAAACGGAAACTTCGAGTTATAAATTGAATGAATTATCATGTTTACGCACAGAATAAAACAAATTTGAAACAATCCTTACAGTCTATTTAATAAAAACGGTCGTACGATAATTTTAATAGATATTAGTACATTTTCATGGAGTATCTGCCTGATGAGTCACGCAAGTACACGTCATTATGAAATCCATCGTGAAGTAATATGACACGTTATTTTATTAAATTAAAGGAACCGCTACGAAACATTGCATTGGATACTAAACTACGACTAAAAGTAAAAGGAAGAGGGTGCTCTCTTTTCCAAACAATAAAATGGAGGATATCTTGATAAAACGATTGTCCATGTTCTCTGTTGAAATCGAACGCTTATCTATTCAGTCTGATGAAGCATTCTGCAACATAAACGATGACAATACAATAGAAACGGCAAGAATATTGTTAGCTAAACTAGAATCCATACTACGACGTTTTAGTACTGAATTATACAATTACTTCAACGTATCTAAGGAACCTAATGCAGATGAGATATCTAAACTCACTTCCATACAATTACGAGGTGAGGAGGCATTGGCCGAACTAAACACGAAAATTAAAATAAAAACTGACTCTATAAAAGCAACAGCTACAAATTCAACATACCATGATGATAGGATGTCTAGTCGACTACCTAAGCTAGATTTACCTCAATTTTCGGGAGATCTTTTAGACTGGCACCAATTTTGGGACCAGTTCTGTTCAAATATTGATACCAGAAATATGCATGATGTAGATAAACTGTTATATTTGACAGCGTCACTGACAGGAGAAGCAAAAAGAACTGTCGAAGGATTAGACATTACTAATAAAAACTATCAAATTGCTGTCTCAACTCTCAAAGAAAGATTTGGGAAAGAAACACAAATTGTAGACGCTCATTATTCTGCGCTATACAAAATAAAAGCAGCAGATAAAGTAATTGATTGCAGAAAAACTCTAAATGAAATAGAAAGACATCTTAGAGTGTTAAGTTCGTTAGGTGAAGACACGAATCAAAATCATTTACGCTTTCTTATCATGGAAAAGTTTCCAGAAGATATTATCTACGAGATGAGGTTAAAAATTAAAACTGAATCCGTAGGAGACATGAGGAAACAACTAGAAGTAATAATATCTGCTAAAGAAGATACAAATCGAAGGAGAGTCGAATTTACATCAAGATTAGAAAATACGAAAAATTATACGGTAGAAACATTACATATAAAAAATGAACCGAAAGAGTTTAAAGAGAACTCAAAGAAATATAATAAGATAAAATCTAATGCATTTCAAAATACCGTTCGAAATCGATCACAGAAAAGAATTTATGAAATAAAGAAAGAAAAGGAAAGTTTTCCTTATAATAAAAAACGAAAAATACAATGCATATTCTGTAATGACGATCATTACAGTGACCAATGTAAGAGATTTAAAACACTTAAAGAAAGGAGAGAAAAACTAAAAGATCGATGTTTTATTTGCTTAAAACAAGGACATTTTTCTAATGTTTGTGTGTCTGAATTTAATTGCCAACGTTGCAAGAAAACAGGACACAATAGGGCATTTTGTCCAATGTTATGGGATACTAAACCCACAATAACAAAAACAAACCAACAAAACTAAAACTTTATTTGCTAACGTAGTTCCAATAATTTCGGATGGAATTCCATGTCCGAAAGGAAAGTTAGAAATAATAATAAATTCAAATAAATATATACTTGCGGATGATGATTCACTTAATGATCGTGTAGATATCTTAAACGAAAATGATTATTACTACTTAAACGATTAGATTCTACAACTTTAACATCATATGATGCGACGTTAAAAGAACATCAAAAGTTAGGAATCATAGAAATAATATCGGTTAAAAATAATATGGATCATCCTGTCCATTATTTACCTCATCATGGGGTCATAACACCGGGTAAATCAGTCAGAATTGTCTATGACGTATCGTCAAAAACTGGAGACAACAAAAGTCTCAATCAGTGTCTCTCTGTGGACCATTATTGTTAAAAGATTTAACAGGTCTGCTTATAAAATTTAGATGTCATCAGATAAGTATATCTGCAGATGTAGAAAAGGTTTTTCTACAAATGACATTACAATAAAAGGATAGAGATGTCACGATCTCGTGACATTCTAGGAATCTTCATATGGTTAAAAATAACACAAAACCAGTAAATAATGACAATTTACAGTATTTTTTGATTGCACGTGTGCCTTTCGAGTCATAATAAGTCCATTTCTACTTAATGCTACGATTAAACATCATTTACAAAATTCAAATGAAAAAATAGTAAAACAAATAGCATCTGACATATATGTAGACAATGTTATCACTGGAACAAACTCAACTGAAGAAGCATTAGACTTATATACAAAAACAAAAGATGCATTCCAAGAAATCTCAATGAATCTGAGACAATGGAGTTCTAATTCAAAAGAATTTATGCAAAAAGTTCCAGACATATGTCCTGATAAAATTGTAAAAATATTAGGATTGAATTGGCATCTAAAAGATGATACAATTCATTTGATAATAAAAGATAGAAATAATGCTAATACTAAACGCGGTATATTGAAAAGTGTTGCCTCTATCTATGATCCATGTGGATACACAGTACCATCTCTACTACCAGCTAAACTGCTACTACAAGATCTGTGGAAAATGAAAATTAAGTGGGATACGCCACTCTCCACAGACATAGTAGAGAGATGGGAACAAATAAAGAAAGATTTAAGCGAGGTCAAGACAATAAGTCTACCCAGATGTTATATAGATAAAAACCAAGACACAAAATGTCAACTACATTGTTTTACGGACTCTTCTACAAAAGCTTACGCTGCTGTAGTTTACATAATTGGTAGAGGGACTAAAGGATTCGTGATTGGTAAATCACGTTTAGTACCAATAAAAGACCAAGAAAACTTGAAAATTCCACGTCTAGAATTGCTAGGAGTTCTAATAGGAAATCGCTTGATACAATATGTTCTCAAATTTCTTCAGATATATGTCACTGAACAGACATTATGGACAGATAGTCAAATTGTAATTGATTGGTATAATTCTGATAAATTACTAACACCCTTTGTATCAAGGAGAATGGAGGAAATTAGAAGGAATAAGAATTTAACAATACGTTATGTTCCGTCTAATTTAAATCCGGCTGATGTGGCTACCAGACCGACAAGCTTAAAGGAAGATAAACTCAAATGGTTATCCGGACCAGAGTTCTTATTAAAAGACTCTAGCAAATGGCCTATCAGTGTACCAAGAACAACTTCTCTCTTGGTTGGGGAGGGTCTGACGAATGATCAAAATATAATAATTAATCAAGAGATAATTAAAGAACCTATGGAAACTGATCAGGTGCTTGAGCCAAAGGAAAAGCAAGAACAAGAAATGGAACCACAAGATAATACATTAAAAGAAATAAAGGGATTACAATTACAATATTTTAAAGATGAAGTAAATGGAAAAGAAACCAATCTAAGTCGAAATTTGAGATTATTCAAAGATATTGATGGTATATTACGATGTAAAGGAAGACTAAGTTATGCTGAATGGTCATTCGACAAAAGATATCCAATACTTTTACCAAAAGAATGTGAATTTACTAAGAAAGTAATTATTAAGACACATGAGAAAAACTATCATGTTGGAGTCAATCATACCTTGAGTCTAATACGACAACTATATTGGATACCTCAAGGGAAGAGTCAAGTGCAGAAAATTCTTCACAGATGCTTAAGATGCGTGAAACATGGAGGTGGTCCATTTAAGCTACCTTTAGCACCGGCATTACCTCATGAAAGAGTTAATTTCAGTATGCCGTTTACATTCACTGGAGTAGATTATCTAGGACCTGTCTTGGTCAACAATGGAGACAAAACAAGTAAAAGATGGATCTGTCTTTTCACTTGTCTAGCTGTGAGAGCAATACACTTAGAAGTTGTAAAAGACTTAACAGCTGAAGAAGGATTACTCGCTTTGAGGAGAATGATTTCTAATAGAGGTATACCAACACTAGTCACTTCAGACAACGCATTACATTTTAAACTGATCGCAGATATAATAACAAATAATTACTGTGTAGAGAACAAAATAAAATGGCGATTCATACCAGAACTAGCACCATGGTTCGGTGGTTTTTATGAACGTCTAGTTGGGTTAGTGAAACATTGTATGAAGAGAACACTACATAAGCATTTGCTGGGTGATAGTCAACTAGCAACAGTAATAAAAGAAATCGAAGCTGTGTTGAATACACGACCACTTACATGCGTAGATGCCGAAGTAGAACAAATACTAAAACCTGCAGATTTTCTCAATGCAGGAAGATGCATCAATTTAGAAACAACGAATGAAGAATCTTTAATACAAGGTACCACAATTAAGGTGGACTTGGTGAAGGGCTGGAAAAGGGCTCGTATAATTCTTGAGGAATTCAAGGAAATGTTTTGCAATCGCTATCTTCCAAGTCTTCGAGAAAGATATAGACATTCGAAGAAAGAGCCACGTGTAACTTCAAAAAGTACGCCAAAGATTGGACAAACCGTTCAGATAAAAAGTGATAAGAACCGAGAAGGATGGAAAGTGGGAAGGTTAATCTCTCTTGTTCAAGGAAGCGATGGTCTATGCAGAGTAGCCAAAGTCAAAGTAGGAGACTCGGTATTTACAAGATCAATTGCTCATCTGTATCCTCTGGAAATGGAAGAAATAGAATATGAATATAATGATGATCTTCATGAGGATATAATAGAAAATAAAGACAAATTCAAAGAAGATAATGAATCACAAATAGACGAAATAAAGTTAAACCTGCCCAAGGTAGCTTTGGAAGAAATGATCAATTTACATGGTGAAGCATCATTGAACTCTACAGATGATCGTGTGTTAGCAGAACAAGCTAATGAAGAACAAGATCATATCGAAATGTTAAACAGTAACACAAATGAAGACAATAGAAACACAGACTTAGCTAATGCTGACACACATGTGGAATCTCATGAACCTGAGGAGACATATGAGGATATAGAAGAGAAACAAGTTGAAAGAGATAATAACCACCACATGGATAGTCAATATAGAGAAGGGAGACAAAAGAGACAAGCCGCTGTTCGTGCCTTAGAAAAGATTAAGGAATGGACGAGCAGCTTGTTGATAACCTTGCTCTAGTTGGCGGGAGTGTCGCGCAGAGTCGCGAAATGTAAATAAAATCTTTTTACTAGATTCAAACGAACTTTTTGATTAACAAAATTTATGGTGACTTGATCTGGTGTTGTCTTTAGACACACGTCACATAATAATATTTTTTCACTGAGAAAATTATGTTGAGTGAATTATTTACCAATATCGGATTAAAGCCTGTTAAACTGTACTAGATTGCCTAGCACTTTCAAGGCTGAAGACACAGAGAGCGAAGTGCGGATCCGTGTCGCGATGGCGCGCCCTTGCTCGTCGCACCGCCGCCGCGGACGTTAGCAGGGAGCCAGTTAAAGCTATGTATCATAGGCCCTAGTAGACGACATATTTATTGGTATTAAGTGGGAGCTACGAACTAGGATAGTAACCGTCGTGTTCTATCCACTTGATAGGTTCAAGATCTCAGAGGTAGTCTGGGATGCTTGAACCTAAAGCGTTATGCTAAAGTACGTGACTTAGACCAGGTGGTTCAAGATCTCAGAGGTAGTCTGGGATGCTTGAACCTAAAGCGTTATGCTAAAGTACGTGACTTAGACCAGGTTGATTGGTTCTTAAGTACGCATTGATAGTGAGAGGTTCCTAGAGAGAGGAGATCTCACTGATTGTAATGATCGCCAGAGCTCTGTTAGCGAAATACTTCCGATGGTCCCCCACATTGGAGTATGTAACCTTTAAGAGTATATGAATATATATACCATTTATGTAGACCATTAGCTTAGTAACCAGTAATATGTCGTGGGGTGGTTTCCGCAGAGGAAACCATGATGCTATAAAAATTTACAGATGGAACAACCAATCATGGCTCCAGAAGAGTTCATGATAAGCCGAAGAGCTCTTAATAATGCGAAGCAGTATAAATAAATATGAACAGAAGTCGTTGGAACAAGGATCAATTAATTCTAACTTATAATTGATAAAGGTAAGAAAGTTATGATATTACTTCTACACCAAACAAATCGTTAACGGCCGCTACAAGACGCTATAGTATATCTGAGTACCTTTACGTCCCAAGGTTTAATTCTGTGTGCAAACATGTCTTTAGTAGATAACTAATAGACATACATAGAATACATATGAGTAAATAGCGTCAAGTAGGGTAGCGTGGCGACACATGTTTTCTAGATCTGATTCGCGCTTTCGACCTAGTAAATTATGATTTACTTTGGAAGACACTTGAAAAAACTAATGTAAACAGCAATAAGTATCGAGAATCTGTTGCGGTACTGGTATGGAAACCAAATTAATAATGTAATTTGATCCGGAGCCATATCTAGCGATTATAGGCTAAACTGTGGTGTTAGGCAGGGAGGGCTAACCTCTCCGGACCTCTCCTGTATGTTAATGACCTGATCTGTGAGCTGAGGGCGACTAGGATTGGCTGTCATAGGTAACGTATATTTCAATAACTTTAGCTATGCAGACGATATGGCCCTCCTCAGCCCATCTATCAGGGGCATTAGAGTGCTTCTAGACAAGTGTATTAACTACGCAAAATTGCACGGTTTGAAGTATAATGCGAAGAAAACCGAAATGTTTATTTTTAAATACAGGGGAGGCCCGGAGAGAGTACCCTAGGTGTTATTAGATGATGATGATTCTTAGTTAATGGCAATATAAGTCTGGTTGGACTCTTTTCTGCCAGTGTCAAGTAATGGAAAATAATAGTAAAATATGAGTTAGCAAGTTATGAAGAATGTTGATATTTTCACCAGAGCCTAGTTCGTTATCTAGCAGGGTACACCACGTGCAGGTTAGGTTGGCTTGGGAGACAAGATCTTGGAGTCTTCCTTGTACCCCGTGTTATTAGATGGGTCACCAGTGCAGATTGTCAGAAGTTTTAGACATCTGGGACCATAGAGCATTTATAACGGGAGTTGGCAAGCGCCACTTTTAGTACTAAAATCTTTCTGCCGTTTTTCGCGGGAGGCGAGGTAATACGGTACAGCACACATACAAATGCACACGCAAGTAAAAGCTGTGACACAAACACAAAACAAGTACACAATTATACAATGACTGTTGTTACACCATTAGGTATTGAGTTACACACTAACACGCACTTCGCCTTCTACCAAGAAATCAATACTGACCTACACCTACTACCAAGACGCTTGAAACTGTCGCAACTAGTATTCCATTTAAATAAAATAAGGGGTACGTCTTACGATGACATCTCCAGTTATAAATGCTCTAAGTCTGGGACACATCCTCACAGATGACGCGAGAGATGACGAAGACATGGAACGGGAGCGGCGTGCCCTGGCGCGGCGGTGCGGTGCAATATGCTTACGCGTAGGTTTGCTAAATGTAATGACCAAGTCAAACTCACTCTCTTTACTACATATTGTCAAAATTTATACACTTGTCAACTTTGGATATTATAAAACAAAAAATCATATAGTGCACTAAGAATTCAATTTAATAATGCTTTCCGTATCTTATTGAAAAAACTACGATATTGCAGTGCAGGCATGTTCGCCGATGCCGGGGTGCCCGACTTCTTCGCCATACTCCGACTGAGCCCGAATTGTGTCCTTTTGGGCACGGTTAAGGGTTAGTACTATACTTATAAATCTGTGGTTAAGGGCTTCAAAGAATAATATTCTTAGGACAATCATTGAATATGAATGCCCATACAATTGCTTCTTTCGACACTTATTGTCTGTGCATCACAGTGGGAATCAAAAGTAAGATTTAGGTCCCTTCTAAATATATATACTTATAAGTAGGTATATAAGATAATGTTTATTGTATCTTGTACTTATTGTATTGTATACTCCTAAATATTTGATATGTAAGTGTACCGTACCTTTTCTATTCTCAATATGGAATTTACATAATTCTGAAATAAACGCTTTTATTTATTTTTGTTTATTTATTTATAAGTAGAAGTAGGTATGCAAACTGCGCCTTCAGACAACCGGATCGACGGCGACAGTGAAAATCGTAAACGCCGCGCCGTACGTCCTACTTTTTATCGAACGATAAAATAAAATATCAGACGTGTACACTCACAAAATTAAAGTCCCCTGTATGGCACCTGGCACGAGCGTCTTTCGAATCAGACAAAAAATCGGAATCGATTTAACATTACCAATTATGTCAATGTCATTTTAGAGCATATTTTGTCAGAAATTCAGAAGTCAGAATTGTCAGTTGCTCCATCCATGGCGCGTTACAATTTCCAAAATCTTACTTTTTGTGATTTGTGGATAAAATAAGTAAAAGGCGTCTTGTTCTGATGCGTTTGCGATTAGGTGCATCTAAATGCTTTATTTATTTTCATGATTTCAATTCAACCACCTGACATAAAGTGTTTACTAGGTATTTTAGGTTATGTTGAAGTAAGTTCCTTTATTTCAACTAATTAATTAATAATGACCGTGGAGGATAATAGCCGTGCAGTGGCTATTCCTTGGCCGTTCGTAAAGAGGAAAGTAGAATGCGCTGGTGCAGCATTCCTTAGGTATTACAATATCAAATGCCACGGTGGTGATGCCTTGTTCGAAACGTCAGAGTCCGACGAGAAGGCCGTGGAAGTCACGTTTGATGATGATGTCGAATACCTAAGAAGTTTGGACCCCAAGGACTGGAAAAATCAAGATCACTATGCCGTCCTAGGTATGAAAAATTTGCGTTACAAAGCAACAGATGACGATATCAAGCGTGCTTACCGCCAGAAGGTGCTGAAGCATCACCCCGACAAGCGCAAGGCGCAGGGCGAGGAGGTGCGCAGCGACGACGACTACTTCACTTGCATCACCAAGGCCTACGAGATCCTTGGCACACCTGTCAAGCGCAGATCCTATGACTCTGTTGATCACACTGTAGATGATACTGTTCCTTCACAGAATGACATCAAAAAGGAAGGATTCTTCAAGGCTTTCACGAAGCTGTTTGAGGTTAATGCTAGATGGTCTGAAAAGAGAAATGTGCCTTTGTTAGGAGATGGTAATAGTACAAGAGAACAGGTAGAACGGTTCTACGCATTTTGGTATGAGTTTGACTCCTGGCGTGAGTTTTCTTATTTAGATGAAGAGGAGAAAGAGAGAGGTCAGGATCGTGAAGAGAGGAGATGGATAGAAAAGCAGAACAAGGCGGCCAGAGCCAAGCTAAAGAAAGAAGAAATGGCTAGAATTAGGAGCCTGGTGGACTTGGCATACTCGAATGATCCTAGGATTCAACGCTTCAAGCAAGAAGATAAGGACAAGAAGTTGGCGGCCAAAATGGCTCGACAGGTAATTGATTGATACATTGGTCAAATGAATCTGTTCAACTTAAATAACTTGTAAATGCAACAGTTTGGATGAATGGATGTATATTTGTTACTTCTTTACACCAAAAAACAGAACGGATGGGGCAATATTTTTGCATTGATGTTCTAGTGCTATACTCCAGCAAAATTCGATATGAAATGTTTGTAAATGTGTTTTTTGATGCAATTAACATTCCTTGTTGATAGTCTTTCCTTCCAATAAATAATGCTGACTATTCAATCTGAAATTCAACACCAAGCTCACGTCTTGATATTTCCTGATCTGATTTGTTTACAAACATTTCACATCAAGTATGGCTGGAGTATATTTTGTTTATTGTTCAACACTAGGCTACTCTTTATCCAGTTAATCAGTTCCCATGCAATAGAAATAAATTCCATTTCTTCCTATTCCTAATGTTTCCATAGAAACAACTCGTGCGAAGTTGTGAGAACAAAGGCTAGTACAATAATAAGAATTTCATTGACTAAATCTTGTAATTGTGTTTTTGCAGAATGCAGTGCAAGCCAAGAAAGCTGAAGAGGAGCGTATCATCAAAGAAGCCCAGCTTGCTAAACAGAAGGTAGAAGAAGCAGAAAGAGCCCGCATTGAGGCAGCGAGGGCTGAAAGAGAACAACAGAAGAAGAACCTACGCAAAGAACGAAAAGCACTGAGAGACATCTGCAAAGCTAATAATTACTATGCTCAAAATGAGGATGAAACTGTTGCCCATATGGCTGCAGTGGAAAAGCTCTGTGAACTCATGAAAGTAGTAGAAATCCAAGACTTTATGAAAAATCTAGAATCAAACGGAAGAAATGCTTTCATGAGCACCGTCAAGGAGACAGAAGATAAGCTAGAAGAGGAACGCAAAGCTCTCTTTGGTAATAAAAAAAAGGTTGAACCAACCATTAAAAAGGAAATCAGTTCTGTGAAAACAC
The DNA here is from genome assembly GCA_946478455.1 of Eupithecia vulgata. Taxonomy (NCBI): domain Eukaryota; kingdom Metazoa; phylum Arthropoda; class Insecta; order Lepidoptera; family Geometridae; genus Eupithecia; species Eupithecia vulgata. Next base: position 14,512,323 of record OX297875.1, read on the forward strand.
CAATTGAGTGGTCTGTTGAACAGACTCAGCTGTTGATCAAAGCAGTCAACTTGTTCCCCGCTGGCACCAATCAGAGATGGGATGTCGTAGCCAACTTCATCAACCAACACAGTACTTTCATAGATGACAAACGTTTCACAGCTAAGGATGTTCTGAATAAAGCAAAGGACTTGCAGAGTTCAGACTTCTCTAAGAGTAGTCTGAAAAAAGCTGCCAATGAGGAGGCCTTTGACCAGTTTGAGAAAGAAAAGAAGAAACCTAATGCTAATCATGTTGATGACACAGGTATCTCAAAGAGTGACAAGCCTGCCAAACTTACCAATGGCTCTTCCACTCCGAAAGCTGAAGAAATCAAAGTTGATGACCGTACATGGACTAAGACCGAGCAGGAGTTGTTAGAACAAGCGATCAAGACCTTCCCTGTGAGCACACCCGAGAGATGGGACAAGATATCTGAATGTATACCGAACCGTTCCAAAAAAGACTGCATGAAACGGTACAAAGAACTAGTGGAATTAGTTAAAGCAAAAAAACAAGCAGCCAATCTGGCCAAATAACATTCACTCAAATTAGGCTTTTAACATATTTTAGAGCTACCAGTTGACCAAAACTTATGAACATAATTACTAATTATAAATTTCCTTTGTAATGTACAGAGATTAGTGAAATTTATATAGGTATGTGATTTAATAATTCTAAACAACATCAAATTACTAACTAACCCTATAAAGGAAGACCCATCCTGATGTGGTTCAATTTGGAATCATCCTGTAAGACCAGCGTGTAATATTTTTATATTTATTTTTTGTTTAATGTGATGAAAAATAGTCAATTTGAATCTTTTGGTTTTTCATTTCCCATATTATTATGGCATACAGGGCAGGCAGGAAGGGAATTATGTGATTAATACTTCATTGGCATTAGTGATCTTGTATAAAGACACCTCGCACATTAGAATTAGAAAGTTAAATAAGACTATATAGTGCAGTAGCTTTTGGTACTATTATGTCCAGGATTTCAATTAAAACACATTGTTGTGATTTAGAGTTGCAGCCTACCTACATAAATCCACTTTATAATTAACAACAAAGTAGAATAGATTGAATAGATGATAACATGACAGGTACCCACTCATTAAAGTACCAAAACTGTCTGCCTGTGCTATATGGCTACACGGAAAGATTGTGGGCTCATAATTTGCACACTTGTATCACCTCATCTTACTCAGCACATAGGCAAGAACTTAGAGGGCAAGAAGTCGAACTCCATTACGTTACGTTTTAATAGGTACATAATCCTGTGCTTTGAGTACAGACATAAGGAATACCGTAATACTAACTGCGCCTAAAGACAGCTACAAAAATATTCTTATTATAATATCGCTATGCAGACCAGGAATTCAATTTGGGAGTTTGAAGACTTCCAAGAAGTTTATATCTGTGTGGTTCCCCTTGACTGGCAAGAGCACTGAGAGGGACGATGCAATAAATATAGCCCGAGCACTGAGAAGGACGATTTGACGGTCCGTCCGACGATAAAATTCGATAAATATCCGACTGGATTCATTGTTTTGCGAAAATTTGCAAAAATTTTGATATTTAGAAACGTGTTTTTTTGTTTTTAATGTATTACTATAAAGCCTACCTACAAAATAAAACACTAACTGTAGGTACATAAAAATTGTTTTGTTTATAAAATAATGTACTTAGGTACCTACATAAAAAAAGTAAAATTCACATTTTAAAAAATAAATTTACGCAAGTATTTGTAAACGTATTTCTAAACTATTTCCAGAATATTTACATGATAATTGTAGGAAATTTTCATGGAGAATCCAAATATATATCCCTACAACGTTAGCATACAATACAACATCATCGAGAAATCAGCGAAATAATGTCGCCGCGACCCTTGCCTTGCCAGACGCTATTCAAAACCATATTAAAAACCATACTAAAACCAAACCATATTAAAGACCATATTCAAAAAATAACAACTAAACTATCCCAGTTCACTTAAGCCTTGTACGAACTTAAAAAAACTACAGATATAAACACCGCAACCACTGCCTATTATGCCTATGCCCACTCCTGGCTACATTATGGAGTAACTCTTTGGGGCAACAGGGGCATTATTCCCTTTGACCAAAGTGATTCCTTGCCCAAATCGTGCTACGTCACAACATGTTTTTAACACGAGCGTGATCTTATCGTGCCTTGGGTGTGAAATCAAAAAATGGTATTCTGTATGCGACAAGATTAGTTGTCTATGGCCCGTTTATTGTGTTTCGCATGTTTCGTTCAAAATCTTTATCCAATTTATTCGGAAAATATCGGTTATATTAAAAAAATATTTTTTGTTTCCAATTTTCAATCTAATTAATAAATATCTGGAATTATAACCTTGCATAATCATAACTTATAATATTATAGTGTGATTAGAAAATTTAGTTTTTTCAAATATTAATGAATTGTTTTATGAATTTTATCATCCAAGTTACGCATGACTAGTTTCGGAACGAATAGTTTTCTTAAGCATAACCTTAGCCTAGGAGTATAGTTTTCTATGACCTTAGCATCCCTAGTACATCTGTGGCATAACCTAAATATATCATTTGTAAACAAACAATTTATTTCGTAGAATTAACATCTCTTTGTACAATATACATTCAGTGAAGCAACCAAAAATTATATTATCCAACGAAGACGACGCTGGCGCCAACAAAGCACCTATAGGAGGCTACCTACTCAGGGATTCTGTGGCACTTCTATCAATGGACTTGAATTATTGTTGACGACAACTGTCTACATTGTCCTGGAATGCGAGGGAATAACAGCACTGTGAACATAAATCCTCAACTTGTGGAAGTAACTCCGCAATGCCTGAGGACCATAAAAAGGTTCTGCGTTTCTGGACGGAGTTAGGCTGGCTATGCTAGCATAAAAAACTCACATACAACTCTCTTGTGTATAACAAACGAAATACCTAAATAAAGATTATTAATTGGCATATTTATTTTATTTATAAAGTTAATTATTATAAATATCCTGAAGCCAAAAAACCAACTTGCAAATAAATAATCTAGCTTATTAATTTCTCAATAAAGTGCCTAGAGGTAATATGCTGTTAGTCTCCACAAATATGCAAGTGTGATGGATGAACCATTCTGAAAGGTACAAAGAATAAAACCCAAAATTTATTGGAGGATAGATCTCAAATTGACAAGTAATGTAAACAACAACATAACCTCAAAAGAAACGAGCCGTAGTAACTATCGCAGGAACACGCTAATCTGTGCCTTAACACGCTTGGAGCAAACGCGTTCATTTGACAGTTCAAATCGTGCGTAAATCGTATCGTGCTACGGCACGGAATCACAAAATGTCATAGAGAATATAGTTTTAACTGATTCCACGCCGTAGTCTTGTCTTAGGTATGTAACACGCTTGGATTGGTCTTAGGGAATAAAGCCCGCATTATTCCCTAAGACCAATCCAAGCGTGTTAGCATAGCCAGCCTAACTCCGTCCAGAAACGCAGAACCTTTTTATGGTCCTCAGGCATTGCGGAGTTACTTCCACAAGTTGAGGATTTATGTTCACAGTGCTGTTATTCCCTCGCATTCCAGGACAATGTAGACAGTTGTCGTCAACAATAATTCAGGTCCATTGATAGAAGTGCCACAGAATCCCTGAGTAGGTAGCCTCCTATAGGTGCTTTGTTGGCGCCAGCGTCGTCTTCGTTGGATAATATAATTTTTGGTTGCTTCACTGAATGTATATTGTACAAAGAGATGTTAATTCTACGAAATAAATTGTTTGTTTACAAATGATATATTTAGGTTATGCCACAGATGTACTAGGGATGCTAAGGTCATAGAAAACTATACTCCTAGGCTAAGGTTATGCTTAAGAAAACTATTCGTTCCGAAACTAGTCATGCGTAACTTGGATGATAAAATTCATAAAACAATTCATTAATATTTGAAAAAACTAAATTTTCTAATCACACTATAATATTATAAGTTATGATTATGCAAGGTTATAATTCCAGATATTTATTAATTAGATTGAAAATTGGAAACAAAAAATATTTTTTTAATATAACCGATATTTTCCGAATAAATTGGATAAAGATTTTGAACGAAACATGCGAAACACAATAAACGGGCCATAGACAACTAATCTTGTCGCATACAGAATACCATTTTTTGATTTCACACCCAAGGCACGATAAGATCACGCTCGTGTTAAAAACATGTTGTGACGTAGCACGATTTGGGCAAGGAATCACTTTGGTCAAAGGGAATAATGCCCCTGTTGCCCCAAAGAGTTACTCCATAATGTAGCCAGGAGTGGGCATAGGCATAATAGGCAGTGGTTGCGGTGTTTATATCTGTAGTTTTTTTAAGTTCGTACAAGGCATATGTGAACTGGGATAGTTTAGTTGTTATTTTTTGAATATGGTCTTTAATATGGTTTGGTTTTAGTATGGTTTTTAATATGGTTTTGAATAGCGTCTGGCAAGGCAAGGGTCGCGGCGACATTATTTCGCTGATTTCTCGATGATGTTGTATTGTATGCTAACGTTGTAGGGATATATATTTGGATTCTCCATGAAAATTTCCTACAATTATCATGTAAATATTCTGGAAATAGTTTAGAAATACGTTTACAAATACTTGCGTAAATTTATTTTTTAAAATGTGAATTTTACTTTTTTTAAGTAGGTACCTAAGTACATTATTTTATAAACAAAACAATTTTTATGTACCTACAGTTAGTGTTTTATTTTGTAGGTAGGCTTTATAGTAATACATTAAAAACAAAAAAACACGTTTCTAAATATCAAAATTTTTGCAAATTTTCGCAAAACAATGAATCCAGTCGGATATTTATCGAATTTTATCGTCGGACGGACCGTCAAATCGTCCTTCTCAGTGCTCGGGCTATATTTATTGCATCGTCCCTCTCAGTGCTCTTGCCAGTCAAGGGGAACCACACAGATATAAACTTCTTGGAAGTCTTCAAACTCCCAAATTGAATTCCTGGTCTGCATAGCGATATTATAATAAGAATATTTTTGTAGCTGTCTTTAGGCGCAGTTAGTATTACGGTATTCCTTATGTCTGTACTCAAAGCACAGGATTATGTACCTATTAAAACGTAACGTAATGGAGTTCGACTTCTTGCCCTCTAAGTTCTTGCCTATGTGCTGAGTAAGATGAGGTGATACAAGTGTGCAAATTATGAGCCCACAATCTTTCCGTGTAGCCATATAGCACAGGCAGACAGTTTTGGTACTTTAATGAGTGGGTACCTGTCATGTTATCATCTATTCAATCTATTCTACTTTGTTGTTAATTATAAAGTGGATTTATGTAGGTAGGCTGCAACTCTAAATCACAACAATGTGTTTTAATTGAAATCCTGGACATAATAGTACCAAAAGCTACTGCACTATATAGTCTTATTTAACTTTCTAATTCTAATGTGCGAGGTGTCTTTATACAAGATCACTAATGCCAATGAAGTATTAATCACATAATTCCCTTCCTGCCTGCCCTGTATGCCATAATAATATGGGAAATGAAAAACCAAAACGTGCTTTGTTGGCGCCAGCGTCGTCTTCGTTGGATAATATAATTTTTGGTTGCTTCACTGAATGTATATTGTACAAAGAGATGTTAATTCTACGAAATAAATTGTTTGTTTACAAATGATTTATTTAGGTTATGCTGAAGAAAACTATTCGTTCCGAAACTAGTCATGCGTAACTTGGATGATAAAATTCATAAAACAGTTCATTAATATTTGGATTCTACATTTTCTAATCACACTATAATATTGTAAGTTATGATTATGCAAGGTTATAATTCCAGATATTTATTAATTAAGTTGAAAATTGGAAACAAAAAATATTTTTTAATAAAACCGATATTTTCCGAGTAAATTGGATAAAGATTTTGAACGAAACATGCGAAACACAATAAACGGGCCATAGACAACTAATCTTGTCGCATACAGAATACCATTTTTTGATTTCACACCCAAGGCACGATACGATCACGCTCGTGTTAAAAACATGTTGTGACGTAGCACGATTTGGGCAAGGAATCACTTTGGTCATAGGGCATAATGCCCCAGACGTCAATAAATTATTTATTTTGCAAAAGAGATGTATTCGAATAATCTCTAACCTCGATGAAGTTATTAGCTGCAGACCATACTTTATCAATTACAATATATTAACCCTCTCCGGAATATATATTTTAGAGACCAGTTTATTTGTAAAAAAGAACTTATCCCTTTTTAAAATATATACTAGACCTGACAATTTAAGGCCACGCAATAGGCTAGACATACCTTTTTCCAAACTACAAATGTTCCACTCCGGTCCCCACTCTATGTCAATAAAAATATTTAACAAATTACCTACTTCTATTCAAAGCGAAACCAATATAATTTTTTTTTTTTTATATACTACTTAAATCTTTATTCAGAAAGAAAATACCAATCAAATAACAAATTTAAATTAAAACTAGTAATTACAATAGAAACAATTAAGCTATCTGCAAACTGTTGCAAACAATCTACAGGTAGCTCAACTGATCCATATCAATACCAGGAAAGCATGGAAGCGTGCCTAAGACACTGGCTGCATTGCCCCGCTGTATAGCAATGCTGATGCGCTGTGCCAGATACTCACCAGCTCTCGGGTCACGCGTCGCTTCGACCAGACGCTCAGATAATTTTTTGAAAACCCGGAGAGCCTCGGTACCCCACGAACCTAGGGTCTCGACTCCAAGGGGAGCAAATGTGTAGGCTCTGTCGAGACCTGCCAATTATGACCAATATAAATAAATTCAAATCGCAATTAAAACAATATTTAATACGGATTATTCCGGAAATCCCTCACGTCGGTCCCCCACTATTTAATACGGATTATTCCGGAAATCCCCCACGTCGTCGGTCCCCCACGTGGGTGAACCATGGATTATACAAACCTCTTAGCTTACAAGTCTATGGGCGGCGCCATGAAAAAGAAGTAGAAGTAGAAAAGCTGTCGTGCGTGTCATTTGTCAAAAAAAAAACAAAACAATGGAGCATGGTGCGCCTGGTGCTATCCTTTCCTCGGTTTTTTTATTAATTTTTGGTTATTTTAATGAATAAAGCTTGTGGTTTGTATTGAAGAATGCCTAAACAAAACCTATTTGACGATGAATCTGAAGAGGAAGTGGAAATAAAAACGGAGAATGAGTATGCTAAAAATTATGACCAATGGCGCGGGAAAGAAGAAATGCACAAGCGTGAGTTCTAATGCGTAAATAAATTTAACTTCTACCTACCAGCCAGATAAAATTAAATTTCAGTCTAATTATCATACTTTCAATGAAACTTCGCTCGAATTATTAAATCTACCTATTTTTAATTCAAGCAACAAAACATATAAACATGTTTATCTTACTGCTAGAACTCTCATGTCATTAAGTAGATTTGTGATGGTAATTTAATAAAATGTCTTGTTTACCTGTTGGCAAAAAAATATCAGGACTAAACCTAGTTTTTGTTTAAATGATTTAATGTGTATGTGGTTGGTAAACCTTTAATTAAAGCTATCTAATAAAGTAGTTTATGTCTCAGATCTCGTCTATGTAGTCTAGTAAGTAGCTGGTAACATCACTTTGCAACCAATTCTTTATAAATGACAAGACCTTTGCAGTGGAGCAAAAGTACGGCTCCCAAGACCTAGACTCCGATGCATCAATATCATCAGACAGTGAAGATGAACCTCCTGAGGTCTCCGAGGAGATCGAGACCCAGTTCCTAAAGACCCTGGCGCTGCTGAAGAAGAAAGATCCTAGAATCTATGATCCGGGTTTCAAGTTCTTTAATGAACCGGAGAAAGAGACAGGTTATAGTGCTTCTGAAATAATTGATGAAATAATTATAATTTTAATTATAAATAATATTCATAACGACTACCTCAGTGAACTGACGACCTCAGTGGCGCAGCGGGCGAGAGTCTGCCTGCGACGCAAGAGGTTGCGGGTTCGATCCCCGCCTCGGAACAAATTTGTGTACAATCTGCAGAAATTTGTTCCGTTGGTCTGGGTGTTTTCTATGTATAATAAAAAAATATCTATCTATGTAATGTATAATTATTACGTATATCAGTTATCTAGTACCCATAACACAAGCTCTGCTTACCTTGGGGCTAGATAATGCTGTGTGAATTGTCCAGCATTATTATTTTTTTTTTTTTTATTTATAATATAATTCTTATTATAACTCGACACAAGCTGTGCTTATGTTAGTTACCATATTATTAGATGTTGCCTGCTATGTGAAAATGTTCAATAAGTTGTGTATTTGAGCTATTATGCAAAACAGTAACAAATATTTTGTATTACAGTGAAGCCAACAAAGGAAAAAATCTTGACATTTGCTGACAGCGATGAGGATGATGATGATGGTAATATCTTCAGCATTGAGAAGAAAGCTGATGTGGTTGATGAAGTGAAAGAAACCAACACTCAAATTGGGAAGGTAAGACTCACCAAAAACTAGTAAGATTTTAATTCAAAAAGCTGTATCTCCTAAGAACATTCAGTTCAAGATTTACATTTCATTTCATTTATTTCCACCGTAGGTATTACATTATACACTTTATGTTGTTTATTCTAAGCAATTTGAGTAGGTCTAATACAATATAATATGTAGGTACACAAGTTTTTCATATTTTAAGTGGAAACATTTATTGGGATTTTACAAAGCCAAAAAAACAGAACAACGGTGATTTCTATTGTAGGTACAATCAAAATTAAATAAAAAAATATAAATAATTAGAGTTGGCTGTAAAAGGGCCTAGTGTTTATAAAAATTACAAAAAATATTGAAATATGATACTTGTCAAGAAATGTCATAAAAGCTGCTGTATAGGGGCTTACTTGTTCCTGGACTCTTTTTCCGCAACTAGGCCACAGGTGGGCCCTTTTTGCGTGTCGGGTGGGGGGCTGCTAGTCTAGCCACCCGATGTCCTCTAGGAAGGCCAGCAGCTCGCTGACGCCGGTGCATGCCTCCCCAGGCGTCCTCGGTGTACCAAGGTGTTGCAGTCTTGGAGAAGCTACGCTATCGCACTCTACAAGCACATGCGCGGCCGTCTCCTCAGCATTCATGCACCCCCTGCAAAGGGGGCTGTCCGTGATACCCGGGATTCGGGAGAATCTCGGGTTTAAAACCGGGAAGGCCTCCTTCGACTGCCTGCAATCCGGGATACTTGCCCAGTAGTCTTGGTGTTGTTTGACTGTTTGTTTCCAGATCCATGAGCGGACTTGACTGAATGGGAGGGGAATTATTGGTTCGGGCCCTATCGGTTGCGATTCTGAACCTCTCCTCGCCAATGCATCAGCTTCGTCGTTACCTCTGGATCCGCTGCTGTATAGGGGCATTGTCATAATTAACTAAACTAAAAGAAAGCTACTCAGCTATTCGTATAAAACACAATAAAATAAATTTTAAATAAAATAAGTCAGAATGACATAGAAATAAAAGTTATTGATGCTGCTGTAAAAGGGCATTGTCCAATCCTAAAAATAGTAATAATTTCAAACTTTACTTATTACATTAAGGAAGATGTTAGCGTCAGTCAGATCTTTAGATGGTAAACAAAAAAACTTGTCGACAAGACAACTGCAGTATAAATTCTCCTGTAAATGTCAGTGTACCTAAATCGGAAAAGAGATTTCAACAAGAATCTCTCGGTTTGTCTTTAAATTGATCTTAGTGCTCTTTTTTTGCAGTTAAAAATTCTAGTTTAGGCTGATGAATTACCCCAAACCAGCAATCCATATGTCATCAGACTGTGAAAATAGACAAAATATACAGTCCTGGCAGCATCTATTATTATCTATTATCTTATGTTTTGATGGCATAACAGGAAATACAGGAATCTACTTCATTGCCGAGAAATTTAATTTTATTAGTTCATGATTCTATCCCGATACTATTACTTACATCATTGCTTACATTGGCATTTGGCATCTACTAGCTTATGAGAAATTTGTCAAATTCATTTTAGAGGTGTTTAGCAAAAGCTTGTTATATTCAAACCATTTCATAATTAACAATATTTAATAATGAACATTATACATTAACATTTTGGCGATAACATTGATAATTTTAGTCTTAATGTACGTGTATTTATTATAATTAATCAATAAAGAGATGTCATCAGCAATCATGTAAATGTCAATATTCTCACCAAATCGGTGTCATTAATTTAAACAAAAAAAAGTAGTGGCCCTTGTCGAACGCCAATACAGATATCTTCCTCGTGAGAGGTGGTTCCGTTTACGTGAACTACTTGCTTTCGTAATGGAAGATAAGACTGGCATAGAAGAATATCCATTCCCCTGACTCCATAGCGCTCGAGCTTGGCAAGGAGGATATCGTGATTTACCCAGTCAAATGTTTTGGAGAGGTCACAGAAAATACCAAAGCTTTTTAATTTAGCATCTAGAGTACATAATAAGTTTGTGATTATCTCTGACAAGGCATCAGTTGTTGACATTGCGTTGCGAAAACCAAATTGCATTTTAAAAATATAAAGTTCTAAATATTATCTTAGCTTAAGCTTATCAGAGGTTTTGCGCGGAATTGTTACTAAATATTTTCATCTTTATATTTTGCAATAGATTTCTGCAACGTAATGCCTGAATCTATTCTTTATTTTAAATTGCATTTTGCCAAGTATCATAATCTCATTAAAAAATATAAACATCCACTTAACTTAAGAGCACACTATTCTTTTATTTTGCTTATTATAAAACTGCAAATCTTATATCTGAATGTTAACAAATTTCCAGGATGGTAAACTAAAGGATTTCTTGACTGGCAAAGTGGAGCATGTGGACGAGACAGTGGAGCAGGACCTGGCGCCGCTGAAGGCTCTTTGGTCTGACCCCAAGCTGAACGAGGGAGAGGCCTTCCTCAGAGACTATATACTGAATATGAAGTAAGTTACAATTGCCTTTTTTTATTGACCACAATCTAACTTGATGGAAAGTGAAGATGTGGCCGACGATGTAGCACGAAGGTCTATTTACGTATACAGGGTATCCAACCGCCATGCGCCATGGGCATTGGAGGGCAGGTACCAGAAATATTAATGATGAAGTTTTACTGAAAGGAAACATTCCTTTGATTTTAAAAAAAATCAAACTACTTTTGCAGAGTTTTAAAAATTTACAAGCTTAATCCGCTCATCAAACCCACTAAAATCCATAAAATAGCATCCTGTATTTTATATGGCACTCATCGGTAGAAATGAAATAAATTCCCAAAAATATCCGATTTCGGCGGAGCTCGAACCCGCGCCCCATCCTTAGTACGGGTGTGCTCTAACCAACTGAGCCACGAAGTCTCAGTCGGTTTTAGTCAAAAATCTTTGGGACCTCTTACGGACTGTAGCGCCGCCGGTGGCTCCACCTACATAGAAAACATTAAAATGTTTTCAATGTTCTATAACTATAACAAAAATCCTCATCAGTAGAGTCAATCATAAGACACATCTGTCCAATAAACACAACACCTCTAACCTAACTGGTGCAAGGTCTCCTCGGTCGTGTCAGTCTAACATCCCATCGGATTACGAAAGTGAGCGAATAGATAATGCATCAGTGCTTGCGCACACACTTGTTCACTAAGCCAAAATTCAGCTAATATCATTATGTCACCAGTTCGAGTGCAGCCTGATGGCAAGCACCTACGCCGCGCTGCTTGCCGCGCACCCCGTGCGTGCCGAAGTCCACAAGGTCAGTGGAAAGTGCAGTTAAGATATGGCCTTATTCAATCTGGATATGAAGTCTCAAGCTGCAGATGATGCCGTGCGATTGCTGTCTTGTCTTTGTCAAAATTAAACTACAGACAGCCAAAACCTGTGAAAGATTAATACTGATGTTCTGCATCAGTCTTGCGGCAGATCGGTCTAAAGTCTAACTGGTGTAAACGAGCCACTCGAAGTCAAGGTCTCGTCCTAGTTTCTGGCAGATTTCAAGGTGTTCCTTTAATTTAAGTAATGTTTTTTGAGAATTTGATTCTTAGATTCACGCTACCGATCGGTGCCTTAAAAATACATTATGTGACTTTTTGTATTTTAACTACTTTGATTAGCAAATAATTTTTCAAAATTCTGTGACTGCAGTTTTACTTATTTATATGGTTTCGAGGTCGGTTTCGAAACCCTTATGTTCTCGCTCGTGTGTGCTGGTGTGTGTGTGCGCTTGGCGCTCCCGACGAGTCCGGGCAACACGAGCTTCCGAGGTAGTGTGTATACATACATATGTATGTGTTTGCGTGTGTTTTGTTTGTTCTTCTGAGATCATCGGTTCCTGAAAATAACGGGCAACGGCAACAGGAGTTACCACTATGTTTAAATAACGGGCAACGGCAACAGGAGTTACCACTATGTTTGTGTGAACAAGTACGTCTTTATTCCTTAAAATGTCCGTACGTACATGTCTGTCTTTAAATAAACGATATTCATCTGGCTGTTTGCGGTATAGTGCAGCCTAAAAAGCTAACAGCTAAACCCTTTGATTTTCTTTTTGTCTGATATAATTTTTATGTGTGTCAAGTCAAATAAGTAAATATTTGTTAATATTGAACATAACTGGACCTTTTCGTGCCTTTGTTTATTTTGTGTTAGTGTACGTGACGTGTTGGTTCTGGTTCCGACGGAAGATCAGCGTTGTGGTAGCTTTCGCATTGCGCAATGGCTATCACAACATAATGCTGAGTCGGACGCCATTTTATAGCATTTAAGTTTGTAATTATGTAAGTTGTTAATAAGTAGATAAGTACTTGTAGCTCATATTGGTGTTGGGCAATCTAAGAATTCAATTATGAAAATGCTATGAATAAAAAAATTCTTATTCTTATTCTTTGGATGTCCAAAGGTTAGCAGGCAGAGATCGCTCATAGCGATAAGGCTGCCCATTGTATAAGGTAATCTGTGTGTCTGTTCCTAGATATCTAGAAACAGGGGCTGAGGGCTCGGCGACGGACCGCCTGCGGGACGACGACGAGCTCGGCGCGGACGAGGCCACCGTCGAGGAGCAGGACAACTTCGAGCGCGCTTATAACTTCCGCTTCGAGGAGCCAGACCAGGAATATGTGAGTTTATTGTATATAACGTCTGCGTCAATTCGTACCGATGAACAAAGAGAACCCCCTTGGTACACGGAAGGACCCTCACCTCAACAGCCTATATTGATCTACTGCTGGACGCAGGCCTCCCCCTGAAAAGCGCCTCATTTTCTTTTATCTCCTGGGAGAAAATTCCCTTAATCCCCATGCTGGGCATGCGAAAGGGCCCTATCGCAGAATAATTAAGAAAACTTCTTTTTCGATGGCGAGATCAGTCGGAATTGTTTTTAGGCAACACTCTATTGTTTCATACTGTTTTGTTGTGGTTAAGCCGCCATGTTGTTTGATAAACCTGTTCACGGTTGGTTTACAAGCAAAATTTTATAATTAGGATAGACTAGGTACCTACTCGATCATCATTCAATATCTTTGTCCAAGTTCTTTGTCCAATATTTGATTAAAATTCATGGATGAAGGCCCATTCCACTCATCCAATATTCCTAAGTCATTTGCGTAGTTGATTTCAAATGAAATTACATCACATCACACTAATATTAAAAATACGAATGTTTGGATGTATAGATGGATGATTGTTACTTCTTTACGCCAAAACGTCTCAACAGATCGGGCTAAAAATTGCATAGGTGTAGCTCCATATGCTGAAATAAACCATAGGCTACAATTTAACTCATAAAATTTTAGTTTCCATGGGAAATAATTAACCTGTAAACGTTTTCATAAAAACAACGCGTGCAAAGACGCGGGCAAAAACTAGTATCCAAATCTTTGATCAAATATCGGTGTTGCTAGTAAATTGGATGAAGTTATCCAAGTTCTTTGATCAAATGCAAATTGGACTAAGTGCTTATTTTGTAAGCTTAAAGAAATAAACGTTATTGATTTTTGATATTCGTTAAATTGTATCAATTCGTACCGTTATAATGACTTAAGCTCGGATTGGTCACGCTGAATCGCGTTACACTGCTCCAGTCGTCATCAGCTCTCATGTTTACCGTCTAGCTATGAGTTCATCATCTAACAAAGCCCCTACTTCTAACATGTAAAATGAGGGTGTGTCCTCATGGCTTATGATACGACCACCGTATAAACACTTCTCTACCGTTGTTCACTATTGTTGTTCCAGCTGAAGCGCTACCCTCGCACGATGAGCTACGTCCGGCCGAAGGACGAGCGTCGGTCGAAGCGGCGCGCCGAGGTGCGCACGCGGAAGGACGAGGCCAAGGCGCGCAAGATGGACGAGATAGCCAGGCTGAAGGCGCTCAAACTGCACGAGATACAGCAGAAGATAGCCAAGATCAAGCAGGTCACCGGGAACGACGAGCTGGCCTTCAAGGTGAATCATAACTGTCACGGCAGTGGCCCTGCCAAGTTGGTAGACATCCGCCACCGCGAACCCTTTTCTCTAACCGTCTCGAGGCACTCTTCAGCTAACGATATCATTAATACAAATTGAACCTTGGCTCTGACAATTTCCTACCTTTGACTATGAAGTTGGAAAAACACCTGCTCGAAAGCTAAACAACAGCAATGCTAAACTACTCGTACCGGAAATCTGGCAGCTTCATTATCGAAGATAATGAAATGGCTGACTTGCCTCTCCTCGTGATATCAAGACTCTTAAACGGCGGAAGTATTACGAGACGAGACTTAGCATAACTTTTACATTAACATTTTTGTTCGGATAGATTTATGTTATACTATCCGATATGCCCCAAAACTCAACGTCAAGCCGACATCAGTCAGGCGGGCTTGACATGACAACCCAAGAAACGAAAGTAAAAAAAACACGCGGCTCCAGTACATTAGGTCCCGAGTTGTATTAGCATTTTAAAGAAAATCATTCTCTTGTGTTTGCTCAGGACTCGGACATAGAAGGCGACTTCGACCCCGCGGCGCACGACCGGCGCATGCGCGCGATATTCGACGAACAGTACTACGGGCAGGCGGACGAGGAGAAGCCGATCTTCCCGGATCTGGACAAGGAGCTGGAGATAGGTCAGTCAGATATGCTGCTACATGTCCATGTCCACCCGCTACATGTCCATGTCCACCCGCTACATAGGCCCGGATTATAAAAGCTTGCTCAGTCATCAACATCAAGCATACATTGATGACAACATACTTTCTTAGTACGTGCCATAGAAGATCAAATGAAGCAAGGTGCTCGGGCTGTCACTCTTGACTAACGATCATTCACGCCAGTTCCCACAACTACTCTCGATTATTTGCCGAAAAAAGAATTTTTTAGCTCGATAAAGTTGCTGTACATTGTTGCTGTACATTGTTGCTGTACATTGTTGCTGTACATTGTTGCTGTACATTGTTGCTGTACATTGTTGCTGTACATTGTTGCTATCATAGAAATAATTTTATAGGTACGTGTTAGTCAACAAGGTTTACTTGTAATTTAACTACCGATGTCGTAGATACTTTCGAAATGATTTGAATTGAAAAATTGGTCTGAGTACTTACAGAAAACTGGGAGGAGTACGAGCCGGGGCACCTGGGGAAGGAGGCGCAGGACTTCAGCGTGGACGAGCCGCACTGCGAAGACGCAGAATTCAATGTACGTCACTTGAATTCATACTGTCCACTGCTGGACATAGGCCATAGCGCCATAGCGCCCTGCCTTCAGCTTGCCGCATCCAGCATCTGCCAGCAGTCTGGCGCATGGACCCCAAAGTGAGGCTTGGCTTTCGACACGATATACCTATCTAGACGGGCTTTGCCCGACGCGTCCGTCCAGACCACTGAGTGAATGTCGGAAAAGGGCAAGAGTTGATGCAGAGATCATTGATGAGTGCCAAAAGCGCTGTGGTTATATAGTTATGTATGATGGTACGGAACCTTCCGTACCATCATACACTAGCGAGTCAACTCGCACTTGGCCGGTTTTATTTTATTTTCTCAACTGTCTCAATCGAATTTAAATCTTAGTACCTACTGAATAATTTTCCTCCCAAAGAAAGCTTTATTTGGGTTTTATCTATATCACAGAATTCTTAATTTATCCCCAGATGGACGCAGATTTCGACACAAATTCCGGTCGCGCGAGCCTGCTCGAGGAGATGAAGCGCTCCCTCGGCAGAAAGCGGCGCAACCGCCGTAACAAGTCCAAGCTGGCCGCACTGCTGGCCCAGGACAAACCCAAGTACATCCCGGAGGAAGAGGAAAAGACTTACGATCAATATATGGAGGAGTATTACAAGATGGACTGTGAAGATGTCATCGGTAAGTTTTAGAATAAAAAAAGAATAGAATATAAAAAATTGGCGTCTTCTCGCCAATCTCTCTTCGATGTACATACAAATTAATAAAATGTCATATAAAATAGACTAACTTTTCGATTTGAAATTGTGGTAAATACGATTACTGACTTATATTCTTGTTCCAAACATAAGCTGGAAAGTTTTTCATTGCAAGCGTACTAAAAAGCGGGACGGAAAACTCTATGAAATTGAAATTCCATACACATTTCCACACTCAAACAATTTTATTGTAAGTATGGAAATTAATTTGTAACGTTATTTTTAATTCTGAAATAGCAGCCGGTAGCTATGGGTATTTTCATAATAGGTCAAACGACAAAAAGTTTTTACTCCGAATCCACCGTATGATTTGGCCTCGAAACAATAATTGAAAACAGAACCATGTGAACATCGTACGCGCGTATTTATTGCGTACGATTTTCACATAATTTGGAATTTTCCATTCGGGAGAAAGTGCGATTGCTCCCCGGTGTTAATTTTGAATCGTCGGGCACATCGTCACTTCTCACGAGACTGTCACCAAGCCGAGTGATACATGGAGCTTTTGAGAGATATTTTGAACAATACGGGGACAAGGAATAAGGAAAGACTCTTACCCATAACTTGTCCCACAGCTAAGCAATGGTCAAGCTGTGGGACACGTTATCGTGACGGTTCTTAGTAGGTAACTTATTTCATATTTCATTCACAGGCGGAGATCTACCAACAAGATTCAAGTACAGAGAGGTTGTGCCAAACGATTATGGACTTACTATTGAAGAGGTAATTCTTTTTTTCCTTTGGCGCGTATGTCCTCCTCAAACTAGAGTCTATATTTAGAGTTTCATTAGGGTGAAGGGTTTTATTTCAGCCGTGAAAAGGGAACAGACAGATTGTCTTCAGTCCTCACTACATACATACCCGTGAAAAGGGAACAGACAGATTGTCTTCAGTCCTCACTACATACCCGTGAAAGAGAACAGACAGATTGTCTTCAGTCCTCACTACATACCCGTGAAAAGGGAACAAACAGATTGTCTTCAGTCCCCACTAAATACCCGTGAAAAGGGAACAGACAGATTGTCTTCAGTCCCCACTACATAGCCGTGAAAAGGGAACAGACAGATTGTCTTCAGTCCCCACTACATACCCGTGAAAGGGCAACATCACATCACTTCACACTAATGTTATAAATGCGAGAGTTTGATATTTGTTACCTCTTCACGCCAAAATTACTGAATGGATCGGGATAAAATAAAAAATTGCATACAGATAGTTCTGCCTGGAATCAAACATAGGCTACTTTTTATCTTATAAAACAGTTCCCATAAGAAATAAATAATCATAAAACGCATCTATACACACAAAGTGTGTGAAGCCGCGGGCATATACTCATCCTTTTTAAAAACTCTTGTCTGCGTTTACTTCAGATCCTGCTAGCAGACGACAAAGAGCTGACACAGTGGGTTCCGCTCAAGAAGCTGGTCCGACACAAGCCGGAGAGTGTTCAGAGGAGCGAGGTGCACTCCTACACGCAGAAGGCCGCTGACAAACAACTCAAGAAGAAGATCCTGCCCAGTCTCTTCAACAACTTGCCGGAGTAAGTCAACTTACAAGTCAGCACCATAAAAAAGGAGTTCATTCATCAAAATACCTCCACTTTACAGTATTTGATCTCTCTACGTTCCTGCGGTAATCTTATCGTGATTCACCCTGTAACATCTCTCATAGCTATAGAAAATATTAATACGACAAACAGCTTCTACTTAAACTAAGATTGACCTAACCGTTTCTGTCTGTCTCAGGGAACCGGAACTAGTCATATCTAAAGAAGAAAATAAAAAGAAAAAGAAAAACAGGAGGAAAAAGAACAAACATAAAACTACTGAAGACGTGGAAAAAAAAGGCGAACTAAAAGTTGAAAATACAGGCGAAGTGATTGAAAATACTGAAGATTCCGATGAAGTTGTAAATATTTCGGTTTCAAAAAAGGTAGCCAAGAAAACTGCAAAGAGAAAAAACACAGAGGTAAGCCAACCTTTTGTTAATGAACTCAACGGCAGCGTAGAAGTCATCGACAGAGAGCCTTCTAGTAAGATTGTTAAAACAAAAGAAAATAATTTCCAAACAAAGGAATTGAATAAAAAGAAAAAGAAAAACATACAGCCAACAATTGAAATAGATGACAGTGAAATTAAATCTAAAACCGATCCAAGTATAAACAGCAATAAGCTCAGTAAAAGACAAAAGAAAAATCTTAAAAAAAAGCTAAAGAAAATTGATGAATCTAAAAATGCTACGCCGAAGCGTGAAAGTCCAAATAATGTTGCTGGTAAGAAACGAAAAATTACAGAAAATGAACAAATACCTTCTAGTAAGAAACTGAAAATTACAAATAATGACACTGAACTGAAAAATATAAAGCCTTTCAACGAAGTTACAGAAAGGATATCTATAACCAAAAAGAAAAATGATAGAAATGTTGCCATCGGTAAAGAAAAACCAGAGAACAAAGACAAATCGAAAATCAAGAATTTGGAAAAGAACAAAGATAAGTTAAGAAACAAAAGTAAACTAAAACCTGATTTCAAAAAGAAGCTTAAACAAATAATCAATAAAAATAAGGATAGTGATAAAACAGATAACCCAATGAATAACTTATCAGATGAAAGGTTAAAGGCCTATGGACTGAACCCTAAAAAGTACAGAGGTTTCTTAAAATATAAGAAGTTTTAGAAGTATCTAAATATTATGTAAATAGAATATCTATTAAAATTATGAAATAAAGTTGTAAATGCAAATAAATGTCTATTTTAAAATGTCCGCAAAACCGGCCAGGAATTTTAAAGAGCATTCATATTTTTTGTTTTACTTTTTGAATTGATTTGATAACAGATAAAATTTGAACGACACGGATTCTTAACGAAGGCTATTTTTGCGCGCTATTTTAATATCAAACCAGACCACTTAGTTTTGACTTTTAAATGAACCAAATAGTCGTTCTACTTACGTAAAAAATCTGCTACAGGTAATTATGTAAAACAAATAACATTCAAATATTAAATGATTTACTTAGTCTTTTTATTCGTATAATTTTATTTACCTCGCTAAAAATAACTTCAAACTTGCACTTTACGCAAACAGAACGAATACTTACAACTAAACTATGTATTGTTAAAATTATTAATCTTTTTACCTTATTCAAGGCGCAGTGAAGTAAGTAGTAGAAGACAACTCATGTTAATAATCAAAGCAAACTGAAAAAACCCAGTATGTACCTACATATTTTATTTTTATCACAGCTTAAAATGATTGTATTTATGAGAACTAATCCTAGAACTAGAACATGCCAACTTTCTTGACTAGCTTTTAAAATTTTAAAAACACTAAAATCACAGTTATCGAAATATTTAGGTATCATGTTTTTTTTCTATATTTCTATAGTTACATTAAATAATATGTTATTTAAAATCCATTTAACTGTTGAGATATATATAAAAAAACATGATAAATATTCCGATGACTGTGTGAAAACCAAATAGTAAATGATCCCGCTTTACGTGCTGTGCTATGTGCGCCTGTTTTATTTTGTACCAACGTGCTTTTATTTAGTATCTTCTATCTCTAATCGCTTTCTATAAACAACCACTATTCAACCATAGATTCACGTTTACATCTAAATGGCAAGTATGAGCTTGCATAATACCAAAACATTAAAAGTTTTCGTTTACTGCCAATGACTTATCATAGTTTTACTGCTAAAATACAAAAAATCACTCAAGATCATTCGAAAACTATAACAGGGTTCGTAGAAACTATTTGATCGCCGCTTATTCGTCGCCGGCATAGATATCCGGCTGCTCTCAGTATCCGGTAAGTGCGCGCTAGGCGCTAAATGTATAAATAGAAACGAAAACTTTTATAGTTTTCGTAAAGTATGCCAGACTCATCATAATTAGGACACAGATAAGGTGAAGTAATTTCTTCGTCTTCAGAATTGAATAGAGAATACTTGTTCAAAACTTGGTCTGTTCGGAGACTTCCTTGGGCGGCTCCCGTCCCTTGAAGAGCCGCATGAGTGGAGACTCTACCATGAGGCAGAACGGGAGAGACATCATGTAGGTGAACACTATCATGCCGAGGTGGAATACCGTCTGTGGAGGAGACAAACATTAATTACTGTCTGTGTGCTTGAAATTCTTTCTCTACTTTACCTACATACATCCAATTGTAATGGTCCATGTACCTAGTGCTTTCAGCAGCATCGAGCCAGAACGAGTAAGTCCTGTATTTTCAGTATTTCATTTTATTGAACCATGTCGTTACACTAGTGGCATACTAGTTAGTTCAAACATTACATGTAGTATGATTATCATGATTAAATTAATACATAATTCTAATTTAGTATTAGAATTGTGGTAAAGTATTCTATAAGCATTAAAATATTGAATGAAATTATAAAAAAACATACTTTTACAAAATTTGTCTGCGAATGCATCAGAAAATGAACAACTCATATTTTAACTAACATTGTAAAAGGATTTCGATTGAAAGAATGTTTGTAACTGTTCTTTAAATAGATTCAGAGAAAGACTTGTTTTTTCCAGAGGTAGATTAATAAATAATGCTGGACAATTCACACAGCATTACCTAGCCCCAAGCTAAGCAGAACTTGTGTTATGGGTAATATATTAGGTTGGGGAAAAAGACTTTTCGCATTATAGTAGGAATGTATGAACTTGTAATAAAATCTCTTTTTATACTATTGTATCTGACTGGTATAAAAGTTAGTTAGTTAGTTTAGTTACTTATCATAAAAAGTTAAAATTAAAAAAAATATAATTCCAAATTCAAATTAGGAAAAATGTGTGATTTTTATTTGTTTTTCATACTATCAAGATGAGTGAATCTAATGAATAAATTCGATACATTTTAAAATTTTACTACAAAAAAGGTAGGTAGTAAAAATGCAACGCAAGCCGCAAAAAATTTGCGATGTTTATAGACCTAGTGCAGTGTCTGTGAGAGTAGCACAAAATTGGTTTACGCGTTTTCTTTCCAGAAATTTTGATGTCAAAGATGCACGTCGCTCTGGTACCTAGCCCTATTACGGATAAAATGGATGGCATTTTTGAAAAAGTGGAGCAAGATCGGCGTATCAGTAGTTACGACGTAGCTGAAGAACTGGGAATTGACCACAAAACAGTTTTGGCGCATTTGAAAAAAACTGGGTTACACAAAAAAGCTCGATATTTGGGTTCCTCACGAGCTCACTGAAAGAAACCTAATGAACTGTGTACTCATTTGTGACTCTTTATTACGACGTAATGAAACCGAACCATTTTTGAAGAAGCTGATGTACGACAAGAACGTGCGAACAAGGTCATGGTCAAAGGCCGGTCAGGCTTCACAGACTGTGGCGAAACCCGGATTAACTCGCAACAAGGTGATGCTGTGTGTGTGGTGGGATTGGAAGGGCGGCCGGAATTAATCAACAGAAAGGGTGTGGTTTTTCATCATGATAGACCTCACACATCTTTAGCAAAAATTAAGAGAGTTTGGCCGGGAGGTGTTAATGCATCCGCCGTATAGTCCTGACCTTCCACCTTCAGGTTTCCACCTGTTTCGGTCTCTTGAGAATTCTTTAGGCAGTGTCAGGTTAATATCACGAGAGGAGTGCCAAAACCACTTGTCGCGGTATTTTGATCAGAAGCCCCAAAATTTCTATAGCAATGGGATCATGTCCCTACCTACAAGATGGCAAAAAGTTATCGAACAAAATGGTACCTAGACCTACCTACATACTTTAGTTAAATGTAAATAAACTATTTTAAAAATGTTTTGAATTTTCTTAAAAAATGCGAAGAAACTTTTCCCCCAACCTATTACATAATATAACACAATACATAGATAATAGATTGTTATAAATTGTAATGTTATGTATGGCATTTGCATTGTCTATCGGTTTAAATTAAACACGTCTAGTCTGGGGAACTAACATTTTTTTGTTTCGGGTGTTGTAGTTAGTAGATACGTATGTACCTACATTAATTTTCACGGGTAATCCTCCAAATTCCTTTTTAGAGTGTATTTCTAACAGAGAGTTGTACATAAATATAGATTATATAGATAGATGACTGTCATTGTGTTAGATTAAGTACTTGAAAAACGCTCTGACCGATTAAGTCTTGACAACCCGTAAACTATGCGAAACGATCGTAGCTGACAGATAAGAACTGCTGTACTTTTAAACCTGTGTAGCGTTCCCCTAGACTTTTATTCCGTAGCTTATCATGGTGTGACAATATGCATGATAGACTCATAAAAGGATATTTCTGCCAATTATAGGCAGGCTTTCATTTTTATAAGGCATAATTCACACTGGCAAGGCGCTTGCATAATTTTGTCTATGTGACCATCGAACGTTACTTTTGTGTCTAAAGTACACAGCAGATTTTTTATTTTTTATCCTAGTAAGTAATAATAAAATAATAAATCATAGATAGATATTTTTACGATACATAGAAAACGACCAGAACACCCGGAACAAATATCTGCAGATCACACAAATATTTATACCGAGGCGGAAATCTAACTCGCAACCTCCTGCGCCGTAGGCGGACCATCGCCCACTGCGCCACAGAGGTCGTCAAAGTAAGAGTAATGAAAGTAATGCGTAATACTCACGAAGTTGAATGTAGAAGCGTGCGTCAGCTGAGTTTTGATCCCGATGTAGGCGTGGATGGGGAACATGTGGAGCAGGTACACCGAGTAGGACAGTCTGCTGGGGACCAGCCACACGCTCCACTCGAAGAACGCACGGAGTACCGCTACAAACAGACCTTCCATGTCAAAGGACTTTTCATTTTCGACGCAGAGTGGTGTTTTAAGCTAGTTATAAGTACAACATATCCATGAGTGTGGTGCCTGTCTGTGACATCGTAGCTACTCGTACCAAAATTAATCAGGGGTTTTTGAAGTTTTGTAAAATTACTGTGTAGTTTAAAAACTCTCATGAAAAACCAAAAAATATATAACAAAGCCAAATAAAGAATATAGGTACTGGGCTGAAGAGACAGTATTCGTATCGTACTCTTAAACTGCATAGCAAGTCCCAATATGCCGAAGCCGCACACGATGCCGAAGACAGGCCGCTGGAGCGCGGCGTACGCCATCCGTGCGGCTAGCGGCAGCCGTTCGCCGTCCGCGTAGAATATGGAGCCAGAGTAGAAAGACGCTGCCATGAATGGAATGATCAGCCATGCGAGACCGATGTAGATCTGTAAGGAGATTTTAGTTTGAAGCGCGAGCGTGACTGTTCAGTTTCGTTCACCGGTCAGAAGTGTGCTTGAAGAAGTTTTATTTCCACTTCAAGAATGCGATGATTTTTATAGCTGGCAGTCTGTTGGATTTGAATCTTTCCCGGCTTCATCATCATCAGCCTACATTAATCCACTGCTGGACATAAGGCCCCCCCTAATGAGCGCCTTAGCGCCCTGTCTTCAGCTTGCCGCATCCAACATCTGCCAGCATTCTTTCGCAAATCGTCATCCCACCTGGTCGGAGGGCGTCCTACATTACGTTTGCCGAGTCGCGGTCTCCGCTCAAGAACACTTTTACCCAGCGGTTGTCGGTTCTTCTCGAGATATGGCCGGCCAGCCCACTGCCACTTCAGCTTGCTAATCCTTTGAGCTATGTCGATAACCTTAGTTCTCTGTTGGATGTATTCGTTACGAATCCTATCCTTCAGAGAAACTCCGAGCATAGCTCTCTCCATAGCTCGCTGGGCGACTTTAAACTGGTGGACCAGCCCGACCGTGAGTGTTCACGTCTCAGCTGTAACGGCTAGGAAGCACTGATTGAAAACTTTTGTTTTCAAGCATTGCGGTATGGATGACGAGAAGACTTGACGGAGTTTGACAAACTTTTTCCCGGCTTCCTTCTTTAAAATGAGTAAAAGCCATAAGCTGTACCTTATTGTTAGACAAATCAATGTTCTTCCTCTGCAACCAGAAGACAATATATCCGGTCGCCATGCCGATGACGTAGGCCGCGATGTTGTTGTGTCCATACGCGTGCAAGTATAGGAATGTGTCGTTGTCAAAGGCTCGGTAGAATCTGAACAGAAACACACGTAATAAACATACACAGGCATATCTACGAAGTTAAGTAAGTCATAGACACAGTAGGTACCCACACGAAATGCTGTGTGATAGTTTGGAGGCGTTAAAATAAAAGGCGAATAAGTTGTCTGATTTTTTTTGTGTCTGCTCGGTTGATATTGCTACTAAGGATTAATGTTTGAGTAAAAAAATCAAAAATATCAAGCTTCCATAATACGAGGAAAACTGGTCGGTAAATAGACGATTATTGTAGGTATTGTAAGAGTTCTTTTCTGTGACGATTTTATTTCGTACTGATATAAGTTATATAATCTGTGTGAGTATAAATTCTAGTCTGGTCCTTTTCGTCCCGCGTCAGTAAGAGCGAAAGCAGACTAAAAAGCATAAATAAGCCATGCTTGGAACGATCTCTCACTGCATCGACATTGTCATACTCACTCGGGCTTCATGATGACGGTCCCGTCGAGGTCCCACATCCACACGTGGACAGCGGGCAATACGATGCCGAGAACAAGCAGCAACCCTAGCGTCACCTTCTTGCCTCCGTGCCGCGTCAGGAAGTATGCTAGCAGCCCTATGCAGAACACTTGGGTGTCCACTGCTAAGTACCTAGTCCGGGAAACTGTTATTATTTTCAGCAGGAAGGTTTGCATGATCATGATCACTCTCTACCTACAGGGATTTGTTATACTAACATTATAAATGCGAAAGTTTATATGGACTTACTTACAAAAAGCCTTAGGTAAGTACTTAAAAAAAGCTTTTGGGGGAATGGCACCAAAAATTTATAATAAACTGCCCAGAAACCTTCAGTTGCTACCACTAACATTATTTAAAAACGAACTTAATAAACTACTGACATCAAAATGCTATTCAATTATAAATGACTTTTTATTACATAAGAACATAATATACAGGGTGTTTGGTGGAGGGTTAGACAAACTCGGTGGGTGTGTAGGTGGACCTATTTGTGAAATACAAATTGAAGGAAAAGACCCTAACTGTTTAAATTTTTTTTTAATCCTGTTTTTTGTATTTTTTTAAGATTTTCCGAAATTTTACCTATCTACCTCTAGAACTTTTTTTGGAACGTGTTTTCTAGTAAATTTTTTAATCGCTTTTGGTCTCAGATGTATCCTTCGTCTTTTGAAGGCATTATTTATTTGAAAGAACGTGTAAATAATTAGTTATAAGCTCTCAAACTTAGAAAAAGTAAAAAAAATAATCAAGAAGGACAACTTTGCATCGTTTTAAAAGAATAATTAATAACGATCGAGGATTTCAAATGCTTTTAAAAATTTCTCTAAACATCGCTTATTACAACGGTATACCACATGTAGCCGAAAAGTCTACAAACTTGTCAAAAATTAGCACTTAAAGGGAAAACGGAGTACGGCAAACATCGCACCAAACGCGATTTTCTGTCAACGTCTGGGCAGGTGTGATTGGTAGACATCTCATTGGACCTTACTACTTACCGGATACTCTTAACGAGAACAATTACTTGGAATTCTTGCAAAATGACCTCCCTGAATTGATGAGCAATGTGCCGATATTTCATGAAGATCGACCAATAGTATTTCAAAATGATGGGTGTCCGGCACACTATCATCTCACAGTGAGAGTGTTCCTAGACAACGCGTTCCCCAACTCGTGGATTGGACGGCTTGGTCCCATCTCATGGCCTGCACGGTCCCCAGATCTCACTCCTTTTGACTTTAGCATATGGGGACGTGCAAAAGAGCTGGTTTACGAAAAAGAAATACAAACAAAGGCAAAATTGATTGAAAGAATTGACGCAGCTTTTGCAAAGATGAAAGACGAGATAACGCTCCGTATTACTACAGTAGAAATCCGACGTAGGTGTCGATAGTGTGCCGAACACCCATCATTTTGAAATACTATTGGTCGATCTTCATGAAATATCGGCACATTGCTCATCAATACAGGGAGGTCATTTTGCAAGAATTCCAAGTAATTGTTCCCGTTAAGAGTATCCGGTAAGTAGTAAGGTTCAATGAGATGTCTACCAATCACACCTGCCCAGACGTTGACAGAAAATCGCGTTTGGTGCGATGTTTCCCGTACTCCGTTTTCCCTTTAAGTGCTAATTTTTGACAAGTTTGTAGACTTTTCGGCTACATGTGGTATACCGTTGTAATAAGCGATGTTTAGAGAAATTTTTAAAAGCATTTGAAATCCTCGATCGCTATTAATTATTTTTTTAAAACGATGCAAAGTTGTCCTTCTTGATTATTTTTTTTACTTTTTCTAACTTTGAGAGCTTATAACTAATTATTTACACGTTCTTTCAAATAAATAATACCTTCAAAAGACGAAGGATACATCTGAGACCAAAAGCGATTAAAAATTTTACTAGAAAACACGTTCCAAAAAAAGTTCTAGAGGTAGAGAGGTAAAATTTCGGAAAATCTTAAAAAAATACAAAAAACAGGATTAAAAAAATTTTTAACAGTTACGGTCTTTTCCTTCAATTTGTATTTCACAAATAGGTCCACCTACACACCCACCGAGTTTGTCTAACCCTCCACCAAACACCCTGTATATCGACGAATCAGTGAAATGAATGTAATACTTAATTATTATTTCTTTAACCAGTTTAGTCTAATGTAATTTGTGATTTAATATTCTCAACGTGTCAATATGTATCAGAATTTGCTCTTTATGTCAATTCTCTATACGTAATGTGCATGCCCTAGATTTAGGCAAAACATGTAGGTATGGTACTTACCCATTATTATTCTTCCTTAGCTGTGACCCATGTTTACAAATAAAGAATTTGGAATAATGGATGTTTGTTGCTCAAACACGCCAAGACGGCTGAACGAATATAGATGAAATTTGGCACAGAGATAGATTATAGTCTGGAATAGCAAATAGGCTATATTTTGTCTTCTAGCTCGTACGAAATTCTATCTAGGGTGATTATGGTAAGCCTAGCAGGATACACTGGATTTCTGCTCGTAGATCTGATACACGTGTAGTTCAGGTCAAAGCAATGGAAAATTAATTGTTTTAGATGATTTCATTCATATTAAGGTTAGTCTTAAGTTCTTAACGGACAACAATGCATACGAGAGTACCTTTTTATGATTTGGGTGACTCACCAAGTGTGCAAGGCGCAGTAGTGTCCATCGTGACTCACCAAGTGTGCAAGGCGCAGTAGTGTCCATCGGGGATGTAGTTGTTGATGTAGAGGAGGTGCGCCCACCAGTAGTTCCTGCAGTCTCGGGTCACCTCGTCGGCGACCATCATGCGCCAGAGCGGGCCCGAGCCCAGGTGGCGGATCCAGGTCGCGTGGAACGCAAGGAGGATGGCGTACGCTGGGGTCAGTCTGGAGCGGAAAGATCATGATCATCATTATAGCCTGCTGGGGGATCAAATAAAATGAACCTTGCAGTAGATAAAATACATAATAATAATACTTATATAATATAAACCATGTTCACGCCACACAAACGTAAGGGTAGATCGGTATGTTTGATAGATAATAAATAAATAAATAAATATAAATAATGCTGGACAATTCACACAGCATTATCTAGCCCCAAGGTAAGCAGAGCTTGTGTTATGGGTACTAGATAACTGATATACGTAATATTATACATTACATAGATAGATATTTTTAATAATAAAAGATAATAAAAACGAACTTACAGTGACTTCAGGTAGGTAGGTACAGTTAGCGACTATAGTTCTTACAAAATTGGCGTAGTTATCTACCAGTACTTTACTATGATACCTGGTATGTCGATTGACTTGTGGTCGGTAAATGCCAGAATATGGTAATGCAATGCATAGATATTTTTTTATTTTGTTAATCGATTTCATGATCTAATAATAATAAAACGTCAAGTGCGAGTTAGACTCGCGCATCAAGGGTTCCGTACAAACTCCTACTCTTTAGCAAAGAAATCAGTCAAATCCAGACGAATAAGGCACAATAATTTTCTGATTTGATAACGATTATGACGTAACTTATTTAGTCCCTCGAACTATTGGCGTCTCGAGACTAAATAAGTTACGTCCAACCCTAGTGTAACAATGTACTATTTTGAATGAATAAACCACAAATTTACGGTTTTCTGATTTTTCCCTTTACTTGTGCTATAAGACCTTGCTTCTCACCAATTTTCATGGTTCTAGGTCAACGGGAAGTACCCTAAAGGTTTTTGGTCCATGGCAAGATTAAAAAATTATTTTTTCTGTGAATAAACTACAAATTTACGGTTTTCAGATTTTTCCCTTTAATTGTGTTATAAGACCTTGCTTCTCACCAAATTTCATGGTTCTAGGTCAACGGGAAGTACCCTATAGGTTTTTGGTCCATGGCAAGATTAAAAAAATATTTTTTCTGTGAATAAATTACAAATTTACGGTTTTCGGATTTTTTCCATTACTTGTACTATAAGACCTTGCTTCTCACCAAATTTCATGGTTCTAGGTCAACGGGAAGTACCCTATAGGTTTTGTGTGCATGTGATTCCCTAGGAAAATTGAAAAAAAATAGACATAAACAGCTGTAACTTTTGATTGCGTTGACTTAGAAGTTTGATTTATATCGAGGCTTCAAGAGGTTACGAGCCTGCGTATATGATGTGAATATCAACTCGATAACTCTACGCGTTTCTGAGAAAAGTGGGTTGACAGACGGACAGACGGACAGACGGACAGACGGACAACAAAGTGATCCTATAAGGGTTCCTTTTTTCCTTTTGAGGTACGGAACCCTAAAAATGGGTAAAACGGGACTCTATTACTGAGACTCCGCTATCCGTCCGTCTGTCTGTCCTCACTAGGCCAGCCTGTATCTCATGAACCGTGATAGTTAGACAGTACAAATTTTCACAGTGATGTATTTCTGTTGCCGCTAATTAACAACAAATACTAAAAAACAGAATAAAATAAAAAAAATACTTTTAAACATCACGTTTGTTGTATGGGAGCTATACCTACAAACGTGATTTTTTTGCTTCATTTTACTCTATACTATATTGACAACGGCAACAGGTAGGCGCTTGAAATATTACCAGAATATTTAGTTATAATATTATTATTTTAAAAAATAAATAATAAAATTAATATTTAACGCAGGCAAAATAATCATGTTTGTTGTATTGGAGCCCCTTCCATACAACAAACATGATTTTATGCCGTAAAAATAATTAATTAAATAAACAAAAAAATATTCAGTTATTCCGTGATCATGAAACAGTGCCGAAACATTGCATAGGCCAAAACGCAAATCTTTTAAACTATCATGGTTATTAGCATAGAAGTCATTTATAACAGGATCCCGTTATACATAGGTACCTACTGACTTCTAAAAGTCAAATAATGGTAAAGATCCCGTTATAAATGACTTTTGTGTTAATGACCATGACAGATTCAAAAGTTTTATAAGGCTCAATATGATTAAAAATTAGTCTCCAGTTTTACCTGATCCACCTGAAGAACCAGACCTTGGGTGCCAGCGCCCAGCCAACCTGATTCCTCTCGGCGTAGAACTCGAGGTTGTAGACCAGCAGGAACCCTGAGATCACCAGGAACAGCTGGATGATCACCAGGCCATTAAACATCATCTGGTAGTATGCGTTCTCGTAGATCTAGGAAATAAATTTAATAGCTTGGATAAATCTTAAATGGAAAATAAGTAACAAGTCTTTGTTGTGGAACAGTTTATAACACGGGCAATGAAAAATGGGGCCTCTGATAATAATAATAAATTGTTTAAAAAACAAATAGAAACCGACTTCTAAGTATAATTGCACTAACTGTTGAAAACAATCTAAAGATAGTTCAACAGATCAATAAATACCAGTCGCAAGCGTTCTCAAGTACCTAAAGGGTGTCCAGCAGGAATTTTTCAATTTTAAATTGCAATTATCGAAATACAAGCGGGGTGAGGTAAGTGGGAGGGGTATCATTCGAAGCGCAGTATTTGCGGAATTGTTAGTCGCCATGAGTCACTAGGGTGGGGTGGGGGCACACTGCGCGTTTGCGTTAGTCGCCATGAGTCGCTGGGGTGGGGTGGGGGCACACCGCGCGTTTGCGTTAGTCGCCATGAGTCACTGGGGTGGGGTGGGGGCACACCGCGCGTTTGTTTTAGTCGCCATGAGTCACTGGGGTGGAGTGGGGGCACACCGCGCATTTAGATAGATAGATAGATAATACTTTATTCATCACCAATTAATAAAAAAAAGAGATTATTTTAAATTTTACATATACCTAAAATAGAATAGCAATGGATTTGAGGTTGAGCAATATTTGAAGTGCGTGAATCATTGGTACGTGCACGTCGCGCTTTTGTAGTCATTTTAATATTCGACGGCTAAGTGGTGTGCCCACTTAACTTATCTGGTCGTGGGTACAAAGATTCATGCCAGAAAGGATAATGGTCAATAGAACTGCTCCTGGACCATCAACGTCAGCAACAACGGCAGAACATGTGTCTCAAGTTCGAAATGAAATTATTCGCAATCCACGTAAATTGATAAGGAATATAGCTGCCTGCACAGGAATAAAAAAATCATCGTACTTAAATGTTATTTTGAAAAAGAAATTAAAGCTCCACCCGTACAAAATGCAAATTGTTCAGGTTCTCAACGAAAGTGACTAATCCTTTGCGAGAATCCTTCGCAAGAACAATGCTGGAAAGTTTTCGGACGGCACTTACGCTTGGTAACATTTTGTTTAGTGACGAAGCACATTTCCATATCGATGGATATGTTAAGTTAATAAACAAAATTTGCGATTCTGGTGGCCCCACAATCCAAGAGAACGCCATCAAGCACGTTTACATCATTTGAAAAGACAGTTTGGTGTGCCATTTCAGCCAGCCGGGTAATTGACCCTAATTTTTTTAACCAAGGAAATAGAGTCACTGCTCCGAAGTATTGCATAATGATAGACGAGTTTCTGTTATCCCAATTGCAGCTGTATTCAGGTTACATCAACAGAACACAATTTGAACACGGACGGTGCTACTGTGCTACTCCACATACCTACAGCTAGGGTGTCGATGGAAAGGTTAAAATATTTTTTTTGCAATAAACATCGAGTTAGAATAGCAATAAACAAAAAATCAAAGGCTTACAACAACAATCCCCGGACAATTATAAAATATAAAAAAAATAAAAAAAGGAAAAAAATCAAATATAAAAAAGGAAGGCCCGACTGCAAGAGAGCAGTAAAAAAACGGCCATCATTTGGAGGATATTGTTTTTAAAAATAAAATCCGCAGTGATAAGCTCTATTTTACTACCTACATAATGTGGAAATACCTACGGTGGAAATAAATGAAATGAAATGATTTGTAGATCATCAAACATCTCAGATGGATCGCTCAGTCAGTAGCAAGCTTAGTAGATAGAGGGTGGAGTGGAACGGTTAAATTTCCGACTTTTATAACATATTTTAAAAAGTAAGTATGAAATCTACAAACATGTAAAAAACTGTTTTGAATTGTACAAACTGATACATGATGACCGTGTCCTCTTAAGATTTAGACATCACAATTTGTACTAAAACTTTGTTTTTTCTAATCTGTACAGAGAATGTAGGTATTAATTATTTTAAATTTCAAGTTAAAAGCTGTAGTAGTTTATGAAATATTATAGAAGGAAAGAGAACGGACAGAGCGAGACCGTAAAGGGTTCGAAACCGACCTCGAAACCCTAAACAAATAGCCGAACATATAACCTTCTCCTTTTTTGAAGTCATTTAAAAATACTGTGTCGTAAAAAACTAAATAGTTTCAGGTAACGTGGACAATAATTATGTACCCATAGTAAAATAATTCCTGCATAAAATAGAATGTCGTTACATACCTACTAACTTTTGTTAAACAAGAAGAAGCGAGATTGTTTAAGTTCAGAGACTTACCTGAACACCTGTTTGTGCAACATACTGATTATTTCTGAAAGAGCTACAGCGAATCGTAATACCTCTTCGTCGTCTTACCTCTTCAAAATCTTGGATGTTATCAATGTAACCCATGCTGTTGACCCACATCACGTGGGAAGTGAACATCAGGCATATTGTCAGGACTCTGAAAATGTTAATCATGATAAGAAAAACCTCTTGAACGAGTTGGGCTGGGCCAGGAAGGCTAAAGAGTCTCAGGATTTATTAAACTCATTAGTGTCCCTTATAGTCAGACCTTTAAAAAAAGCTTAAAAGTCTAATCTGTCAGCATGAGTAGAATAGGAAGAGAATTATTTCGTCACAATAAAATTAACAAATGGGGACAAAAAAGAAACAGACCTCAAAGTACTTGTACTTAGTTGGGTATACCTTAATCGTCTAGAATAGGTAGTTTACCTTGCCCCGTGTAGTCCAGACAGCCTCTTCACTCTTATTTCCTCGGGCTCTTTAGAGGTCAGTCTCCTCCAGTTCTGAATTAACGAGAAGCTCAACAAGAATTTGTTTCCTAAAAGCAGAAAAATGATTTATTACGTTTCCGTTGACCTAGTCGTATCATGAAACTGGTAAAAAAAATATTGTTTATTACTTGTTTAACCTAAAATTGCTTCCTTTTGTTATGTCGTCGTCAAAAACTAGTTCGACTGGATGATCCTGTTAAACAATAATAAATCCTTTCATAGTATATTTTGATTTGATTATTTAAATTAACTGAACAATATGACGACGTTACAAGATAAATTACGTCACAAAGTTCTGCTGGTCCACTAATTTACATGATAAGTTGCTAATCAATTCATCGATACTGTTTATAAGCGAATAATTCAGTCTGCGATAAATAATCATCGTTTTGGGACTAAAAACTGCATTTGTAAAATAAAACGCTTTTGCTAGCGGGTTCTAAGAAATGGTCTTATTTTAGCAGCGCCCTCTAGTTACACGTGAGTAAACTTTATCATGATGAAGCTGTGCTAAGTTATTCAAAATTTTAGAAGAAAGAATATAAAAACTTAGAAATAGTTAGATAATTTCAAATAATTTATGAAATTTATTACAAAGCTGACCTTTAGTGTCCCGAACCATCCTGCTCGTAACGGCATCGTAAAGCGTCCCCACTACATTGACCAGTACGATCGACACAAAAAGGCCCAGCGCGACCCAGTCCAAGATGTCTATCTCAAACTGCTGTCCTTTCCTCTCACAATAGCTGAGCTCCGAAAGTTTTGCTTGGATGCCATAGGTGCTATGGATGGATTCGTTGAGGCATCCCTGAAGGATCATCGTGATGCCGTCTGTTGTATGTATGCTGTTGTTTTGGATATGGTTTTGGCAAGTGCTGGTCACGCAGACTCCTCGCTGCAGGTACGTGTGGTTGTAGTGTTTGATTGTGGCTGCTGAATATTCCTGTAGGAAGATCAATATACCTACTTATAAAACTCCATTCGTAGATCCGCGGTAAAACCAGAAATTTGGTAACTAGGTATCTAATTTTATTTATGTTTAAAGATGACAAGCAAGATATATATTTTAACCTGTTTGGTAAGGTGCTATTTAAAATTAATATGAATATAGTTATTCATTAAATAAATTTCTTTAACTAGGCCGATTGTTTAACTCATGGGGCTAGAAAATTAGTAAGGTTAGGTAAAGTCAGTGGTAAAATTGACACGCTAAATACCTTAGCCAAACTTCATGTGATAGCCGCTAATTTATCATAAAGTGAACAAAGTTGGAATGTAAATGTTATTTCAAAATAATTGCTGTGGAACAAAGAAGCGGTCCTACCATATCTGAAGGCTGTCCTTCCTTGTCTTAATAGAAGATATCCATCAAAGATGAACTAGTAGTACACCTGTATACGTGAGATTTAATGTAGGCCCTGTCCTAAGCAATAAAAAATTATGGCTTGTTTTTTCATTAGTATTTTATAGGCCAGGCGTGCCTTCGTATTTTTTTTATTCATTTTCCATAAACGTGGGAGTCATAGATAATTAATGTACGAGTCGACCAGGTTAAGAAGCCACTTAAAAAAACGAATCTTCCACCATTCAATCACATTCCTAAGTTTTATGACAACGTAAAATGATTTATAGGTGTTTTACATAAAGTTTGTTTACCTCCACACATTAATCTTGCCATTCAGTTTTTCACACCTACATTACTTACATCTTGTTGTCTTTTAGATTCTGGTTCTTAGAGGCATTGAACTTAACCGTAAAGCTGGTTGAGGACTGAGGTTCAGGTTTGACTCTCATGGCGATAAAAATGGTCTATCAGGTGTTGGCCAAACACTGTTTATTTCTTTCAATTTATCACGTAGGGATTCTCTAGGACCCTTAAAGATTACACGAACAGCCCTCTTTACGGCGCGGCGTCAATATCTGCAGCGTTCCCCGCAGCAGTATACCATAAAACATAATAATATAGATACTATGAGTAGCTAAAATAGACTAGTCTAGAAGTATATTTTTTTGACTGCATGCATACGCTGCAGAACTAAGTCTCTTCCATAGCTTATCTATGTGTGGGCCCCATTGAAGTTTACTATCTAAGGTTATCCCTAAGATTACGGTAGGTACCGTGTACGATTTCTACAACGTAGTGAAAAAATTCTATGTCTATGATTTCTACCGATTTTCTTTTACATCAGCTTTTACTTTGATTACTTTTTCGTTTATATCAGCCTAAAATTGTTTTACATTAGGTAAAATAAATCAAATACATTTAGTTTTGGTTTCCTTCCTTAAACAAGAGATTATAACACTAAACCAATGAACTACTCTTGATATTGCTTTTAATTGGCAAACAAATCATTTTGTATTTGTATTGCATTATTTTCATACAAATTATGAAGTAGGTATCATCAGCAAAGTGTATCTTTGCTGATGATAGGTACTTCATAATTCGTGTTCTTCTAAGGTCGTTAATATAAACTAAAAATAGGAAAGGATAGAACCCTGTGGCAATGCACTGATAATATAATACTGCCCTTTGTAACATTTACAACTACGAAGACCGTGTCCCATTAATATCAACTCTTTGTATCCTATCACTCTGCTGATGTAAGAAGATCCAAAGAGGTGTCCATTATTCCATAGTGATGCAGTTTCCTGATTATTGTTTCGTGGTGTACGCAATCGAATGCTTTTGACAAGTCGCAAAAAACACCCATAGCATCTTGCGACTTCTCCCAAGCATCAAAAATATGCAATACTAACTCTACACCGGCATCAGTAGTTGACCTGCCGCGAGTAAATCCAAATTGCTTACAATGTAGCAGGCCATTGCCATTGAAGCAATTGGCGTAGGTAAGTATAATAAGTTTTTCAAAACTTTGTTGAATCTGCCCGCCAAGCATGCTGGGTGATTAGAGTATAAGCGTCGTGATGATGTAGGTATCTACTTCTAATCACAGACTGGTTAGTTATATTATAATGAATATACCTAACCAGTATGTGATTTTTACATAATAAGTATGAAATTATTATGCGAAGAATTTTAGCGGCTTTAAACTAAACAGATGTCCATGTACTAGGTAACCGGATTCACACAAACTACAACGTATTATATTTACAATAGCTATGTTAATGTAATAAGTTCCTCTGAAATCTGAATCACCATTTAAATAATCATTACTGGTATAGAATAGAAGATGTTTAATTTTGTGGGAAAATTCAGTACCTGCTCTTAGGTAGGTACCTATTAGCATTATGTAACAATTATTTTATATAGTAGTAGGTACATTATGTAGGTACTGGAACTTAGCTGCTAAAATTAAACGATAAACGGCTTCTGTTTTTAAAAAATATGGAAAAAATAAGATTTATTAAACGTCTTTGTAACATACTTACTGTACTGGACCTTGCTTGTAAAATATAGACTTGCCTAGGCCTTATCAACACTTAACCTTGCCTAGGCAAAATTATTTGTGTTTTATTATTATTATTCTTGATCAAAATAATCTAGTTTTAAATTCAATTAAATTGAAACAGACAGAGCATTACTTTAATGATATTTTTTATATTATAGTTAATTAGCCTCATACGAAATGAAAAGAAAACATGTTTTTTTTTATAGTTATATATCATTTTAAATAATTAGGCAGAATTTTACTTTTTACTGCTGCTGGGCAAAAGGGCTCCTCCCATTTTATTATCATTACGTATATGACATAAAGACGACCTCAGTGGCGCAGCGGGCGAGAGTCTGCCTGCGACGCAAGAGGTTGCGGGTTCGATCCCCGCCTCGGAACAAATTTGTGTACGATCTGCAGAAATTTGTTCCGTTGGTCTGGGTGTTTTCTATGTATAATAAAAAATATCTATCTATGTAATGTATAATATTACGTATATCAGTTATCTAGTACCCATAACACAAGCTCTGCTTACCTTGGGGCTAGATAATGCTGTGTGAATTGTCCAGCATTATTTATTTATTTATTTATTAATTACCTAAGGGGGCGCATAATCCAAAAATCAAGAAGAATGTGAAACACTTAGATTTTATTGTACCGAACGTAAATGTTCAGGTTAAAAAAATACGGTAGGTATAGGTAGGAAACGACCTGTAGAAGTCGAGTAATCAAATAGAAAATATGAAAATAAACTGGTTTCTTTAATAAAAAAAAACAAAATTCGCATAAAAATGTTTATATTGAAATGCTCCAAACTATCATCGACAACACCACATTATTGTGTTACAAATTAAATAGCCAGACTAATGTTTTATTTATGTTATATTTAAGTTTTACGATTTATCTTATATTTTGAATAATTAATATATAATAAGCAAAAACTTTTTTGCGCTGACGACGTTGCTTTGCTCTGTCCCGTTCATATGAACGCGAAACGCTATGCCTATCCTTTTCACATTTTTCTGCATTTCATCGTCAGCCTTTTGCCCAAAGATCTAGGATCCTACGTTCCGTAGGGTAGATATAGCGTAAAAAAATGAACAAATAATTAGTCATTCTTTTCGTTTTTTCTTATGACAATTGTCTATGTGAAAGAAAGAGACAACATCCCAACGTCAGTTTCATCTTGAAACACAGAGTGTCACATTTTGATATTTTTCGTTGTTTGTTTGGGCCCAGCTGGGCTCAGGTGGCGAACAGAAAATATACTGTTTATTAATAATTTTGTGATAAAAACTTTGTTTTTGTGGTGTTTATTACTAATATAAATCATGGCCTGTGCAGTTGTTGTCTGCAAAAGCCGCAGGATGATGGCTTTGTCGGAATTAAACCAAAGAATATCTCCATCGGTAAGTCGATTGACGTGTTTTGGCTAATGTTAGTGATAAATTTCTTTGCAATAGGTTGAATTGTTTTAATAATGTAATATTGAAGCTATTTCATAAAGTTACTCAAAGCTCATTAGCCTTATAATTCTATAATTCACAAAAATTTTGGTAACAAACCATAAAATGACATCTTATGTACCATATTGATGCTACCTAGTGACGTACTGTTGTTGTCGATAGATTACTGTCGATAAGTTTAATACAAAATATACATACACCTACTTGTACTGAGACATAACATTTAAGAAATTTTTAAGTTATGGTGGCGAAACGGCTTACCGTCATCAATAAAAAAAATCCAGTGTGATTGGTACGTGTACCTATATGGACTGACTGACTTGGAGTTGGATTCACTAGATTAAGGTGTCCTGAGAACAATTTCGTGAGATGAAAGTCTAATCCAATGATCGTAATGTTAGTAGAAGCTCACAACTAATACTTATTTTTCACTTCCAGATTTCCTAAAGATCCAATTATCTACAAAATGGAAAATAAATTTGAAAAGGCATGATTGGGAGCCCACAAAGAATTTTCGTGCATATAGTTCTTGTTATAGAACCGGATATAAAACAAGAATTTTACATAACGATGCTTATATTCTATTATTGTTTAATAAAAAAAATAACGTAAATATTTTACAATGGACCATATGTTTTTTTTACTAAGTAGTTAGTACATATGTTTTTTTTACTAAGTAGGCACTTTCCCTGCTCCTTTCTTGTAAATTCTAACCAATTATCACCATTTAATTACTTAAATACCTGTTTAAAGTAAAAACATATAAGGTAGAGACTACTAGTTACTGGTTTAAG
Source organism: Eupithecia vulgata (assembly GCA_946478455.1). Classification (NCBI taxonomy): domain Eukaryota; kingdom Metazoa; phylum Arthropoda; class Insecta; order Lepidoptera; family Geometridae; genus Eupithecia; species Eupithecia vulgata. Next base: position 14,550,919 of record OX297875.1, read on the forward strand.
AGATATCTAGTTAATTTTTTCTGGTAATTATTATGAAAGCTTAATTTGTCATAATTGTCATCGTAACGCTTATCTAAGACAAGGTGTTACTCATACTCAAGTGAGATCGATGACTGACTGACTGTAAGCTTACTTAATAAAAGTACCGACTTTGACAAGTAATGACAGGATTTTTTGGGTATTGATTGTGGTAGGTACATTTTCGGTAGATTCTTAGTCACGGCATAATTTAAACGGTTATAATTATTTTTAATTACCAAAATCTTGCCTGGATGGTGCTGCCGTTTCGTGTTGCCTGTTATTTTATTGTAGTTGATTATTATTTTTTTATCGGCCACCGCGAAACGATCAACCATAATTTGTTATAAAATCTTTTGGGTTTCGTTAGTGTATAAAAAGCTTAAGTCTTACTCTGATCGTCTTTTTTTTTCCTTTTAAATCTCAGTAACTTCCTACCGAAGCTTTTTTTGATTTGATACTTCACGGTTATTATAAAGATGTAGGTACCCATCTATAGCAGGTAGGTAGCACCTACCTACGCTACGTTCCATTCCGAATATTATCGATAAGTTTCCAAACTTATGCACATTTCACATCCCTAGTTAAATTTTAATGACAGGAATGAAACTGACCACATTTGTGTTTTAGTATAACCTGATACAATATAGTTATCTCTTTCTTTCATATGGCACTATCCCAAAGGAGAGAGAAGTCAAAACAGAGTCAAATTGTAGCTTTTAAAACGATCCATCTAGAGGTATACTATAATCTTTGCTTTTGCCTAGTACCTGTACCTGCCCACGACAGACAGGTGATCGGCTCTCGCCGTCCGCCTCTGTCACCAACCATGTTCATGCTTGCTGTGTTATGTTATGTGACATAATTTCCTGACATAATTCTAGTCTTAGGACATAAGTTAAATCCTATCAGAATTTCGACCACCACGGCGGCCAGTCTCGACTGAGACTAGCGGGGGGTGGAGCACCGCTGCCTTTCTTGCTGGAATAGTTTTTCTTAGTAGGTAATCAATGAATGTTTATGTATTATTGTATTGTAGAACTCACGTGTATGAGATGCATGAGGTCGTTTCCAGGCTCTGCGAAGAGATCCACCTTCAGCACGCAGTAGGTTCCGTTGGAGGGGACCAGGCAGAGACCGTAGTCGTCCAGCAAGTACAGAGGCGGCATTCGGGAGAATTCAGATTCTGGAATTATTTCACATTTACATAGTACCTACAATTTAACTGTCTTCAAATTCGATAAGAAATCCCCCCTTACCGACCGTTTTTAAAATGAATAGTTTTTCAAAAATGGTCATTTTTAAAGACTTCTCTACATTTTTCCTGTTAAATATAAATTCATATCTACAAACCCCACATACATTGTACATGGATCGCCATTTCGGCTTTTTCCAAAATAAGAAATGAAATAAGTTCCCAAAAATTTTCGACTTAAGTTCCCAAGAAGTCGAAATTTTTTGTGAACTTATTTCATTTCTTAGAGATGCCCAGAGTGCGGGTAAGCACTATAACAAAAATCAGAAAACTACAGAAAAATCAAAAACTGTTTTGAAATGGTCAAAACGATCACATTTTGTACTGAAAATATTTATTTTTCTTTTATATTTTTTTTTCTAGTATAATCTAGTATAAGGTAAAGTAAAGAAGCGAACAAGAAACCTTTACCTTGTTACAATGTTAGTTTTCGAGTTGGAGCAAAACTCGTCCCAAGCTTTTTTATCGTCTAGCTAGATAATCTGATATTTTATAGTAAGCCTTTTTACAAAGGATATTTTTGACAATTCAACTCACTTGGAGTTTTGTTGTAGAAGCGTATACATTGTCCTTTAAAAGATACATTAATCTTGTGTAGCCTAGTTTTGGGCACAGCGAGTTTATTCTTATTTCTAGTATTTAAATTATGTATATCGCTATTTTTGGGGAACCGATTGATATTCTTATGAGTGTACAACAAGTTTTCATAAATATATTATATACATATACATGGTACTGTCATTATGTCTATTTCTTTAAATTTATCACGTAGGGACTCTCTGGGACCCATATCATAGATTGCACGAACAGCCCTCTTCTGCAGCACAATTAATACGTGTGTTAATATCTGCAGCGTTCCCCCACAGCAGTATACCATAAGACATAATACTATGGAAGTAGCTGAAATATACTAGACCGATCTCGAAACCCTGAAAACAGTGTAAATACTAAGGAATTTAAAGTTGGGTTTTAGTTTTTTTTAAACAATTATCAGAGATGCCTGTGATTAGCTGGCTTTACCGGAGTAGTGATTACTTTCTCTCTGTCAGCAAACATCGTTTCGTCTGTTATCAAACTCCCACGGAACGAAGGTCTTTCTTTTCTTCTTATCTAATTCGTTTTGTAATGAATAAATAAATAACGCGTGAGAAAATTAGTTCACGGGATATAACAATGTAAATTGTTCCACATTAGTAGGTTAATATATGTATTTCTTTGAAGAAAGGTATCTTTCTTTTATTTTTATAGGACATGCAACATGAGCTCAAAGTGGTTTATTTTTCACGTCTTCCACTTGTGGACAAACAATTTAAGTGAATAAAATCAATAACACACATCTTAAGTATTTCTTATTTGATAATAATTCACTTTTAAAATCTATTTATAATGTTAGTCCATTTAGATTGTTTGCAACAGTTTGCAGATAGCTTAATTGTTTCTATTGTAAATACTAGTTTTAATTTTAATTTGTTATTTAAATAAATTCTTTATATTGTTTCAATTGTAAATACTAGTTTTAATTTTATTCTATTATTTGATCGTAATTTTTTTCTTAATAATTTATAGTAGGTGTACCTATAAAACTTGACTTGTTGAAGTGCTCAAAGTTTTTGAGCTCTAGATACCTAGTCACAAATGAAAAGTAATGATGAAAAGTATACCGGTACATCCACTCGTGCCCTAGTAGTATACCGGTACATCCACTCGTGCCCTAGTAGTATACAGGTACATCCACTCGCGCCCTAGTAGTATACCGGTACATCCACTCGTGCCCTAGTAGTATACCTACCGGTACATCCACTCGTGCCCTAGTAGTATACCGGTACATCCACTCGTGCCCTAGTAGTATACCGGTACATCCACTCGTGCCCTGGTAGGTTTAGGTACCTATACCTACCACATCCTAATAGTAACACGTTATCATAATAATTACCATTAATGCGACATATTACCTATGTTATTATAATTATTAAGTTGGATTTTGCTATGTGTTAGTAGTAAAAAAATACGAATCCGATTTTGGAAACTAAGTAGTACCTATGTAGGTATTCTTATTTATCGTTTTCTTTGTTTACATGCAAACTAACTATGCACTCGATACCCCGCGAAACAGGCCTAGCCTAGTGCGGGGGTCATTGGTAATCCTTAATTTTTAAGAACCTACCTAAGTTATTACCACTGAAAAATTAAATTAAGTAACTATTTGTTCATAAAGGTGTATTTATAAGCTTTTTGGAAATAAACTTATTGTATTGTATTCTATTGTAAAAACATCTAGCATCGGTAGTACGTCCCATCTGATGTGCCTATGTACCTACTACTCGTATGTCTATATACTTATTTATTAACCGACTTTAATAAAGGAGGAATTACTCGATCCTCACCAAGCGTTATCCGATTTTGATGATTGTTTTCGCTTTTATAAGTAGTTACTTAGGTATAGAGAATAGTCCCGATGTGTTTTTGGTAAAAAGTTATTATAATAGGTAATTGACAGGGTGGCTCGTAGTAACATGTGTAGTAATTGACAGGGTGGCTCGTAGTAACATGTGTAGTAATTGACAGGGTGGCTCGTAGTAACATGTGCAGTAATTGACAGGGTGGCTCGTAGTAACATGTGCAGTAATTGACAGGGTGGCTCGTAGTAACATGTGCAGTAATTGACAGGGTGGCTCGTAGTAACATGTGTAGTAATTGACAGGGTGGCTCGTAGTAACATGTGCAGTAATTGACAGGGTGGCTCGTAGTAACATGTGTAGTAATTGACAGGGTGGCTCGTAGAAACATGTGCAGTAATTGACAGGGTGGCTCGTAGTAACATGTGCAGTAATTGACAGGGTGGCTCGTAGTAACATGTGCAGTAATTGACAGGGTGACTCGTAGTAACATGTGTGGTAAGGCGAAAGGGGCTGAATGATGCTGGACCCCAAGATGATCAACTTGGTTGGGGTATACGATTTATTGAAGTTCGAGTGTTTTTTTTATTTAACTAAGTAAAATTGCTGAGTAATTTTTGCTTCCTGTTCGTGTTCTTTTGCGTGCTCTCTTGCATTATTTATCATTATTATAAAATACTCATCTTGAATGTTTTATGCTTTTTTTTTAGCAAAACCAGTGTTTTGTCGAAATTGAAATTATTACGTAGGTAAACATTATGTAGATCCTTTAAAATTTAAATATATGTAGGTATATATATATTTAAATGTCAGAACAATTATTACCTGTGAATCAAAAAATCTGTAATCTTTTTGGAAACAAATATTGAAAGTGAAATAAATCAGAGAACAAAAGTTGATAGGGGATCAACTTTTATTCTCTGATTTATTTCAGTCGAGGTCCAGAATCACTCTCTTTTAGAGGACACAAGTTCTGAACATAGGCCTCTCATCTAACGACTCGAGGGACGCCACGATAGCGCCTCCACGCACTCCTTGCGACCGCTGGAACGGGGCGTCGTTGTCGGTCCATCGAGTGGGTTTTCTCACACACCGTTTCGATTTATTTTTTTGTAATTTTTTTAGGTATCTTTAGCAAAGATCTATTTACTTTACCAAATATTCATAAACGGGTATGCAAATATTGCCATTTTGTCTTTACAAGATCCTGATATCGTCCTTTTTATATTATTTAAATTTTTAATATCGAGTTATTTAGAAAATAACAAGTAACAAGTCAAAACTTAATAAAAGTGTACCTAACACTTTTATTAAGTTTTGACTTGTTACTTGTTATTTTCTAAATAACTCGACAAAACTCCAAAACAGTGCTAAATATATTATATATACGGTTAGTTCCTACCAAATAGTTTCAGAGCTTTTCGTAAGTTTTTTTGGCGTAGGTACTTGAAGGAGTACAACAAACAGCCAAACTTTCGTTTCAGATTTTAAAAAATATCTCTGTAATGGCAAGTGCCTAGTAGGTACTTAATCAGAATCAGTCACGCGTGTCTGTGTTTTATTTCCCTATTTACTAATTCTTACAAGTTGTTTCCTGGCAAGTTCATTCAGTCAGACTGATTTTAATTTTATATTATTCTAAGTCACATAGGTTTATCTAATAGTTTTTCACGTACTAGGTATAATATTTTTATAAATGATCCTAAGGTATATCTTACAGAAAAACATGGCAAAAGGCATAGATACTGAACACAGGTGTACTGAAAGACCATGCAAATATCTTTTCCGAGCGAGTGTGCGAACCTGAAAACCTTTCATGCGTTTCCGCTTCAACGCCTACGCCAGTGCATGTAATCGAAATAACAAATGTAACCCCTCTCTAATAAAATTATTAAAAAAGCTACAAATAACGTAACTCACCATTGAGATGATAAATAACACCATGGCTTATACTAAATAACGAAAATAAAACTAAAACACAAGTTCCTCCCAATCCGTGCGACATTTCTGTGGCTGCTCAGAGATAACTGTTCAGCATCACGCATCAGCACCAGGCACCACCTTTGTGCGTATCTGTGACGCCAGCCGCCAGGGCAAGACCTGCCTTCGATCCACATGTATAATAAATGGGAATCGGTGTGACTGTTGGAGCCGGCATATTTATAGAGAACCGGCTCGGCTCCCTGAGGTTCATTTACCGGTGGTAAGGTAGGTCTGCTTGTGCTTGAGGTGGTTGACATGAGAATGACACCATACCATTACAACATTTACGTAATACTTATTGGCCGTCTCGAATTATTCCAAAAATTGGTCTAATTTTTGACACGTTAACATGTTGTATGTCTTTTTTTGTACCTTTAGTAAAAATTAATTAAAAATTCAACCCGCCTTTTTACCTCCATAAGGGTGGAAAAGGTACGCTCCAAATTTCAGCTTTCTCTTTCAGAGGTTCTAATAAGTATCTGAATATTGCGCGCTGAATTTTCTAGTAATTTTAAAAGAGAGCAGCAGTCACGGACAGCAGCTAGTTGAAGTTCAAAAGTTGACAAAACACAACGTTGATTTAATTATGTAGGTACCTTTTGAACCAGTTCGCATAGCTAATGTGCGATCTATGGAAATCAGGTGATTATTAGTATGATTCGTTACGCATCCTCGCACATCTTTGCAGACTACGCAGCTTTGTTCTGGTGGACACCTAATTAGGTAGGTATAATGACATTATTTATTTTCTTCCTCATCATCACATTTATTTGACGACCTCAGTGGCGCAGCGGGCGAGAGTCTGCCTGCGACGCAAGAGGTTGCGGGTTCGATCCCCGCCTCGGAACAAATTTGTGTACGATCTGCAGAAATTTGTTCCGTTGGTCTGGGTGTTTTCTATGTATAATAAAAAATATCTATCTATGTAATGTATAATATTACGTATATCAGTTATCTAGTACCCATAACACAAGCTCTGCTTACCTTGGGGCTAGATAATGCTGTGTGAATTGTCCAGCATTATTTATTTATTTATTAGGAAGACGTCCACTGCTGCAATTGGGCCAACGCTAACGATCGCCACAATGGCCAGTGCTGCGCGGCGGCGCGCATCCAGCGGCTTCCCGCAATCTTCTCTAGATCATCGTCTGCAACCTGCATACGTTGCGCCTTCTGACACGTACGCGGTCACCACCACCCGAAAGCCCTGAGGCACCAAAGACCACCACAGACACCAGTTTTGCGACAAATATGTATGAACACTGTACCTACCTATCTACCTAATTAAGTAGGTATAATTATTTGATCTTGTAGATGCAGTGCAGCACGGTAGAGGTAGGTACCACTACCTCTACCGTGCTGCACTGCATCTAACATAATGCATCGACAATGAAGCTACGAATTAAGAGAAAGTAGAGAGAGGCCCATGGTAAGAACTCCCTTAAAGGACCCCAATAATTTTAATTTAAAGAACCTGTTCCGGATTTTTACCATAAAAAATATTTGAAGTACCTACCTAGGTACTAATCGGTATCTCGGTGAATGGCCTGTAAACAGCGATACCAATTGGAAAGCACAAGGTCGCCTTGTGAACGTGATTTTTTGGGTATAAATTGGTATTATAACATACATCAGCTATAAATATGTCTACCTACCTATATAAAAACTAAATTAGACTCAAATAAATGTCACAAAAATCTACATATAAGAAAAGAAGCTTATTAGAATATAAATTTCATCAGTTTTTGTTGGTGATATAATATGTTTGGTACCTAAATGTTCGGAATTTTGATTCAACTTGAGAAAAATACCAAAACACGTGGCTACACAAGTTTCTGGATGAATTCCTGTAGAGGTATTTGAAAATCTGTAAACATGTAATGTCGGGTAGGCACGCCCGGCGACGACGATGCGGACGACGGAAAAACTGGTTGGTAACTATTCCTTCCCGGGCTCGGCATAGTCGGCATGCGGCATAGTAGGTATATTATATAATGGGTCTTACCTGTCAGTCTTCCATAATTTACCACTAAGTCAGACTATCTTAACCATAGACATAGAATTTTTTCACTACATCTTAACTCTATAATCAGTCTATAATACTAAGTGAGTGGCTTTACTTTATCTGCAGGTAGGCAGACTGTAAGCTAGGCAGGTACCTAGCTTACAGTACGGGCACAGTAGGTATACAATATACATTATGTGGTACAGGTAACCTACTAAGCCTCCGAGATTCTAGTCTAGATGTAGGTAGGTGTAGGTATCAAAGTTTGACAAAAATTGAAGTAAATATAAAATCAATAGCGTACCGATTGATTTTATTTAGGAAATCTGTTCTTTGACTAGTGCATTTACAATCGAAACAATTGAGCACTGTTGCAAACATCATCATCATCATCAGCCTATACCAGTCCACTGCTGGACATAGGCCTCCCCTAATGAGCGCCATAGCGCCCTGTCTCCAGCTTGCCGCATCCAGCATCTGCCAGCAGTCTTTCGCAAATCGTCATCCCACCTGGTAGGAGGGCGTCCTACACTACGTTTTCCGAGTCGCGGTCTCCACTCAAGAACACGTTTACCCCAGCGGTTGTCGGTTCTTCTCGAAATATGGCCAGCCCACTGCCATTTCAGCTTGCTAATCCTTTGAGCTATGTCGGTAACCTTGGTTCTCTGTCGGATGTATTCGTTGCGAATCCTATCCTTTAGAGAAACTCCGAGCATAGCTCTCTCCATAGCTCGCTGTGCGACTTTAAACTGGTGGACCAGCCCTACCGTGAGTGTCCACGTCTCAGCTCCGTAGGTCATGACGGGTAGGACGCACTGATTGAAAACTTTCGTTTTCAAGCATTGCGGTATGGATGACGAGAAGACTCGACGTAGTTTCCCAAACGCTGCCCAACCCAGCTGGATCCTCCTCTTGGCCTCCTTCTCGAAATTGTTTTTACCCAACTGCAGAATCTGCCCAAGGTAAGTGTATTCGGAAACAATTTCGAGGAGGTGGCCATGTACGACGATCGGTCCCGGATCAATGTGACCATTGATCATGACCTTGGTTTTATCCAAGTTCATGCCAAGACCGATGCGTCGTCGTGAGGCTGAAGCTAGGCCGTCCAGCATCAGTTGTTGCAAACAATCGATCAAAATAGTTCTTTGTTTCTGATATCTGTGAGTTCAACTAATCCATAACAATATCAGTCGGATCGGAAGCAAATTTTTTTAAATTTTCCCGTGTGATCGGAAGCGTGCCTAAGACGCTGCTGGCTGCATTGCCCCGCTGCAGCGCTGTATGGCAGCAATGCTGATGCGTTGTGTAGTATACAGTTACCTACTGTAACTGGTAAGTATCACTTACCTACCCACTCGGGCGCTGGTCCCGCGCAACGACCGGTCCCTATAAAGCGCTGGCTGATCGTGGCGATTTACCTACCTACCGCAAATTAGCGCGGTATGGTTTTACGCTTTTACAGTCATAAAACAAAATTTAAGCAACGTATTTCATTTTTAGGGTTCCGTACCTCAAGAGGAAAAAAGGAACCCTTACATCACTTTGTTGTCCGTCTGTCCGTCTGTCAACCCTCTTTTCTCAGAAACGCGTGGAGTTATCGAGTTGATATTCACATCATTATACGCAGGCTCGTAACCTCTTGAAGCCTCGATATAAATCAAACTTATAGGTCAACGCAATCAAAAGTTACAGCTGTTTATGTCTATTTTTTTAAAATTTTCTAAGGGAATCACATGCACACAAAACCTATAGGGTACTTCCCGTTGACCTAGAACGGACGTCTTTTTTGTAATGTTCTTTTTCTGGTGTACAATAAAGTGTTTTTGTATTGTATTGTATTGTTACTAGGTACCTATTTACATAATAAGGTAGGTTCCTACCCAGTACGCTTCCGACAGGTATTAATATGGATTAGTTGAGCTACCTGTAGATTGTTTGCAATAGTCTGCAGTTAGCTCAATTGTTTCAAGTGGAAATACTAGTTTTAGTTCTATTACTTGATGGTAACTACTTACTTTATTCAAATAAATTAACCTAGTACCTACCTACCTTCAGAAAAATCCTGTTTTCCCATTCCATCAACGCAAAAAAATCATTGTTTTGCCAAATTGCTTAGGTACGTAAGGTAGGCTTCCTACTTTACTTTTCGTGAAATGTTCCATTCGCATAACATTTCAAAGTTTTAGGTAATACACTTGATACTTACAAAATTAAATAATTTTCAGTTCAATGATTTTAGAAACTTATGAAAATATTCGGGAGTTTTTATCATCAGTTGGCAACTCTATAATCACACGCACACACACACAATGACTCGTCCGCCATTGCTGTGCTTCACATTTGATTCGGTAGGACCACGGAACATAAAAAATAAGTGGAAGTGTTAAGTGGGCGTGGCACGCGTGGCACAATTATGCGTAGTTACGCTTAACTGATCTCAGTCGTGTTCTTACATCACGTCGAGTTGCTAGTCTCGCGGCGAATTCATTTTTCCGAAGCTATGCCGTATTTTTACATTTTTGAGTGTAAAAATGATAGTACTCGAAAAAAATCTCGAAAACGGGGGTGTTTTATACCATCGATAGGTAGCATTTTCATTACATTGTCATAAAATCTTATTTTATTAAAATTTACAAATAATTTATTAGAACGGTTAGTCAAAGTCAACCTTATGCGATTAGCATAAAGTTGTTTTTGGATTGTTTCTATTCTCGAATGTTCTTCGCTACTCGTTTAGTGATGTAGTAAAGTCGGCTGTTGATTTGATCGATACTACAAATCATGTATACTTGGTACCTGCCTAAAGCATACCTTATCAATAAATAAATACAATATCTAGACATTTATAAGTAATAAAAAAGTGCTTAAAACGAAAACCTAACAAAACTCAACAAGATACATTTTTCCTTATACAAAAAGGTAAATAACTCTAAAACTAATTATCCTATTTACCTAATACAAGCGGTAAAACTAGTTTTAGGCCTAAACATTTCTTTTTGTACTGTTTTTACTACAAAATGACCATAAACAAAAAAGTACATTTTCAACTTACGTAATAATACGATCTTACCAAATTCCTATAAAAAGTGTTTCTATGCTCTAAATAGATACAAACTAAGATAACCTAACCAATAAGAGTGTCTAAATATCCTTATCCTAGGGTTCCGTCGTCGCCGACCATCTGTGGCAAAATATCTATCGATATCGATCAAGTAGTTCATTGTGCTACCTGGTGCAGCCTTAGTCGAGTCGCGACTTATCACGCGAATGTCAATCATATGTCTAACGAAATTAAGTTTATAATTGCGAGCACTGAGAATACCGCCATCTATGGTGAAGTAGCGGAATTGACTCGACTGTCAAATGTTTGGTGAGTAGGTCCGCGACCTATCACGCGAATATCAATCATATGATTAAGGAAATTAAGTTTACAATTGCGAGCATTGAGAATACCGCCATCTATGGTCAAATAGCAGAATTGACTCGTCAAGTTGCTGTTTGGTGAGTGTAGCTCGTAAATACGTTCTGCTGCTAAAGTAAAATAAATCTTATACCGTAGAATTCAAGGTTTATTTTCTAATCTGTGACGTTGGCTAATTTTGACTAAACTTATAACTACCAATGAAACGAATTGTGTCTTTGTAATGCATTATAAGATTAAGGGTTTATTTGTGTGAGTTTGGCGACAGCGGTGCCCATAGTAATTTTGTTGCATAGCACTTCCACTTGTTTTTTCTGTTCCGTGGGTAGGACTACGTCCGTATTTCCCTCGTCCCTGATCCCAGTAATGCGATAGCATAAACAAGAAGTTGAAGTGGTGTTGTAATATATGTAATGGCAACATTTTTCTAACCTCAAAATCGTGACCGGTTGGTTGTGTTTTGGTTTGGTTGTGTTATTGTGTTGATTGTTTTGTTTTCGTTTACAAACACTAGTTAAGTTGAAATCCTATTCTTTATTTTCAAAGCAACAACAGAAACAATAACACCATGACGACGAACCCTAGAAAAGGGACTGATGTGGTCCCTCTTGAAGAGAGTGATCAACTTACGATTCGGCCTTTGTAAGTTTTCCGTAAATTTTACTAACAAATAAATTATTAAAATTCCTAGTTAGCCTTTAGAATTTGTAGGAGCTGTAGAATAAGAATAAATTCTTATTCTACAGCTCCTACAAATTCTCGAACTCAGAACTTATGTTGTACTTGTTAACCGAAGCAACTGTCGATTTATTTATTTAATTGCTTAAGTACTTATCAAAACCATAAAAGTTAATGTAGGTACATATTTTTAAGTTATTTTAGTAGGTTAGTATTTATTTTTTGATCCGTGTTAGTTTTATTTTATAATAATAAATTGTACAAGCAATTTACAAAAAATATTCTGACTTTTTGCTACCAAATTGTTTTTCAATTGTAAGACATAGGTAAATAAGAAAACAACCAACTTAGATAAAAGCAAGATAATGTTTTCAGAGGAGCTGGCCAAGAGGTAGGCAGGTCGTGCATCATGCTGGAGTTCAAAGGAAAAAAGATTATGGTAAGTTTGTTATGTTTCTGTATGTTGAGCTGAGCATCATACTGGTAGCCAGAGCAAGAATGGCTCAGCGCCTAACCATGTTGGTTTTAATTTGCAGTTGGACTGTGGTATTCATCCTGGACTATCGGGCATGGATGCCTTACCATTTGTGGATCTGATTGAAGCTGATGAAGTAGACTTACTTCTCATTTCACAGTAAGTATCACCACAATAAGATCAGAACAGTATGTTGGGCTGAACTGAATACCTAGTTCTTGTTTATTTATTATTATACCTCTCACAGTTTCCACCTGGACCACAGTGGAGCCTTGCCCTGGTTCCTGACTAAGACCTCATTCAAAGGCAGAGTGTTCATGACACACGCCACTAAAGCCATCTATAGGTGGCTGGTCTCAGATTACATCAAAGTTAGGTGAGTCACTTATTTTCATTAGAGCTTTGCATGTATCTTTAAACCACCATGGCATCAGCCAGCACCACTCCTACATCCACTGAAAAATTTCAATTCCCGGAAAATAAGCTATTTAACAAAGAATATTTTTTCCTTACTTCTTTAAATTTGCCCAGCATTAAGTAATTAAATAATAGTAATACTATTTCATTTTTCATGCACATAATATATTACATAATTTCATTTGATAAGTCGGCATTCTCTACATTTTTCTGTTTAATAACTATTTATTTCAGCAACATTTCCACAGAGCAGATGCTTTACACAGAATCAGACCTAGAAGGCTCAATGGATCGGATAGAGACAATCAACTTTCACGAGGAGAAGGACGTCCGAGGAGTGCGATTCTGGGCGTACAACGCTGGGCATGTGCTGGGGGCCGCCATGTTTATGATTGAAATAGCTGGTGTAAAGGTTGGTAACCAATCAGATAAGGTAATTAATATGCCTGGAAGAAATCGCTTCTAAGCAATAATATGTTTAATGTCAATGTCTGTTTCTTTATTTTTTTTGTGGTGTACAATAATTATTATGAGTTTTGTATTGTATTGTAATTAGTAGGCAGTACAGTGCTTGTGTATAATTTCATAAAAATGCAGTTAAATAAATGGTCCACCACATGGAATTATCCTCTCCTCTAACTGAAGTCTCAAGCACACTGCGCAGTCACAATCCTGCTTCTAAGTGCTCATCAAGTTTGCCCTATTAATGAAATGAAATGAATACAAATATGCTTAAAATAGTTTCTACTTTCGTGACGGTATCTAAATAAATAAATAATGCTGGATAATTTCACAAAGCATCAGCTAGCCCCGAGCTAAGCAGAATGAATATTGTGTAACTGCTAATCAATATCTTCTCAAATTATAATTCAAACGAACATTGGTAGAGTGTAGCGCGAGTTATTTTTTTACAATTTGCAGGTACTTTACACTGGGGATTTCTCGAGACAAGAAGACCGGCATTTGATGGCTGCTGAAATACCGACTGTCAATCCTGATGTACTCATTACAGTAAGTTCGAGTTTGTATTCCAGTTAAAGTCATTGGGAAAATTAGTCACATCTTATGATATGATCATTGTATGAGCACTTAGAACTTTTTCAATCCCTTTCTTATCACATGACTAACGCCCGAACACTCAAACGCATCTTAGATTTAAGCACGTCTCAAGTCGCAATTCTTTGACAGTTTTCAATGAAAATCTGTCAAAAGCACGTCTCTTGAGGAGTGCTTAATCTGAGTTGCGTTTGAGTATTTGGGCGTTAGAAACGGCACAATTGTGAAGATTCTTCCAGGACCTTCTCTATGCTCCAGGACCTTCTCTATGCTCCAGGACCTTCTCTATGCTCAGATGCTCACAAGGCGGCGATAGATGTGAAATGGGCAAATTAGAGTTACATTAAAACAACTTTTCTCCGTCATCTTTAACGATAAAGCTTTGAAAAAAATATCTAATATTCTATAGGATACAAGGCAGATCCCCTTCGTTTCAAAAATGAATAAAAACTATTTTAAATAACAGAAATAATTGTGCAAAGTACCGTCTGTTTCTTAGTTTAAAAAATCGCGTGAAATCCTAAATTCACAAAATGGCGACGTATCTCTCTGCTGCGCATGAGAGTTATCTTTTAAGCATAGATGATAATATCGCCTGTAATCCTTGTAGTTTCTGTCAACATATGCCTCCGTTTCAAGGGTGGTTCACTGAAGGTCTCGTAAGTTACTGAAGGCTCGACTTCAGTGGTTTGGGGCTTCCGAAGCATTTGCAAAGTTTTTTGCAAATGTCTTCCATCCTGAAGTATCTAAGTTAGATGATAATATAAATAAAGTAAACACTGCCTTCACTAGTAACCTAGTGAATCATCAGTTAACTCCAGCAAAAGGTATATTTATTCTGACCACACTATCTTTTTTTGTGTTTTGTACTTTAATAATTGGGAACAAAGAGTGGTGCGAGTTACAGAACGAAAATAATATTATTTTTGTACGATTCGTCAACTCACACCAGTTGGGTGGGACAACATAGAAGGGGTGAGAGGTGATGAACGACTACTCGCAGCGAGACGTGTATTGCTATCTCTTTTTGCGCATGAATATATCGTTATCTAGAACCCATAACACAAGCGCTGCTTAGTTTGGGGCTAGATATGCTGTGTGAATTTTCAAGCATTATTTATTATTTATTGAATTCTGTATTGTTGACATTGAACTGAATATGACTCATAACATAACATAACACAAGCTCTGCTTAGCTTGGGGCTAGATAATGATGTGTGAATTATTATTGTCCAGCATTCTTTATTTATTTATTTAATATTTTTAAATTGTCGATAGTGATTTCGAATTCTTGACACATCGGTTGCTTCCTTTTAAATTAGGCAAGAAATTTCCTTTGAGAACTTCAGCTGCCACTCCTGGCCCCGTGTGCGGGAAGCGGGTGTTTGGTTTTTTGACGCACCCTGAACCTCATCTCTCTCATCAGGAGTCCACCTATGGCACCCACATCCATGAAAAACGAGAAGAGAGAGAGAGTCGCTTCACAGGCCTCGTGTCGGAGATCGTGCAGCGCGGCGGGCGCTGCCTGATACCCGTGTTCGCGCTGGGACGGGCGCAGGAACTGCTACTCATCCTAGGTAAAATGGAAATGGACAGAGCCTACGCCTTTGCTCCCATTGGAGTCCAGACACAGGCCCGTGGGGTACTGAAGCTCTCCCTTTACAAGATTCTATTAAAGTGCGTGACCCAAGGGCTGGTGAGTGTCTGCCGCAGCGCCAGCATTGCCAAACAGCAGCGGGGCAATATATTCTTGGGGACACTTCCGGTTAGTGTCTATTGATTTGTATAAGTTGAGCTACATCCGGATTAAAGGATAGCTCAACTGTTTCAGTTTCTACCTATAATAATTCATTTCATATAGGTGCAGTACAGTGCCTAGCAGTGGCACTGTACTGCACCTATGGGAGATCAATATTTCACACATCAAGATGTACTAAGATGGTAACTGTGATGGTCTACCAGGTCCAGTCCGCGGGTGAGCTGCTTAGTACTCACTGTTTATTAATCTGTTTCTGTTGTTAGAACTAGATAGACCGTATTTAAGTCGTCTCTATGTACTTTACCCTGGTACATTCTATATTTATATTGTAAATGTAGTTATTGCACCTACTGATAAAAAGTATATTAAAAAACTATAAAACACTACATAAGATACACGAAAATAAGTTGCGTGTACTTAATATAGTGTTTTGTCTAATAAACTACTTCATTTAAGTTATGTACTTACCCAGTTTAAATTGAAAATATAATTTTGAATTCAAATACGTTTTCTCAAAATACTCTCGAAAAAAGAGGTTTTCATATGAACTAGAGAACCTGTACTATTCACCGCCAAAAATAAATACTGTCTTGTTCCTAAACGGTCATATTTTAATGAAACAAAATAATATAAAAATACTGTTTCAGACGAATATTGGTCCCTACACCCGGAGTTACAAGACATACCTATCTACTACGCGTCGTCTCTCGCCAAGAAGTGCATGGCTGTCTACCAGACCTACGTCAACGCTATGAACGACCGCATCAAGCGACAGATCGCCATCAACAATCCCTTCGTGTTCCGACATATTTCTAACTTGAAGGTATGTGAGACATTTGTTTTAAGTTGTGAAGTTAGGTCTGTGAGACCGTCATTCATTAACGATCGAGTTCAACAGCAAGTACATCAATGTACATAAAAGTTCCTTAAACTTACTAAGTAGTAAGTAACCACGTAACGTAAGTAAGACAATGATCATAGCTTGAGTAACTTAAACATGCACCTCTACGAAAAGTGTAAAAACCGTGGTCATGCTTACTGACATGCATTGACTGATAGTTTGAGGTCTACCAGAATTTTCCGATTTAATTTTTACAATAAAACAAGCAAAGTTTCCATCTTGAGTATTTATTCAACAATAGCACTTTCCTCTCCAATCGCAAATACATCCAACTCCGGCTTCACCTTGTCATACAGGTGCGGGAAGGTTCCCTCAGCTCTATACTTGTTCCTGACAACCTCGTACAGACGCAGGTCGAACATCTCTTCAAACTCTGACCGAGTCATGAAAATATCTGCATACAAGAACGAGTAACCTCCTACTTGTCTTGTAAACTCCTCCATTTTCCTCATAGCTGCTACCGGGTTGTACGGCTTCTTGCCTTTCACTCTGCCAGGCACACCGTACACTCCTAGATCATTAAACATTGCGTAGTCGGTCCCTGGCACGATATATTTAGCATCTGGTCGCGGCAGTTGACCGGAGATCGGTCCGTGGTCGATTATCTTGCACGGATAGACGAGGAGAGGAAACTTCTCGAACAGCTGACTGGCTATTTCTATCTGTTTTTCCAACTCCTTGAGCGGTAGAACGATGTCTTGGAAAACTTGTTTCGTGAACGTGTAAGCTCGGACGCCTGGCGTCGTTGTAAACTTTAGAAAAGCTGGTTTAGGGGGTAGAAGCCACCCGAATAGGTACCGGAATAGTGTGTCATTGCCAAAAGACAGCATATCTTCGACTACCCAGAATATAGCTCTGTTATGTCTTAACAAATAGTCTCTTAGCGGGATAAGTTCCACCGATTCTCCTATAGTAAGGAAAGTTTCCACATGCTTGTAGAACCAGGGCTTGTACCAGCTAGAGCAGCGATTCACTGTGATATTCGGATCATAATCTGCGTAATCGCCGGTCATGATGACAGCTTCATCCTTCGAGTAAATAGTTCCCTCAATATAATCAGGAAACTCCTTTGGCTTCTCTTCATAAGTCCCTGATAATTCCCTGATCATATCACAGTAGTTCTTCTGCCCTCTGACTGGGAGGTACTTGATTTTGATGTAGGGTTTAATTCTGACGATCTTTATGGTCAAAGCAACGAGGAACCCTAAGCTGCCGTGGCACCAGGGTAAAGCCTTGAAGAGATCAGCGTGTTCGTTGGTAGCTGTGGCTGTTACCAAGCTACCGTCGCCGAGGACGACTTCGTAGCTCGTGATCGTTTCGTGGTAGAGGCCTGCTTTGTGGGAGTGGGTGGACATGCCTGTCCCGAAAGCTAGACCTGAAACAAACGTACATTTTAGGGTAGGTGTGATCTCTCTTGTTAAATTTGTCCACTAATGTTCCTATTATATCCTGATGTCTTTGAGTTGTGTCTATACGCCAGGCTATGTTAAGGTGTAGGAACTGAGTGATGCTCATCAAGTAACATCCTATATGGGAATGTTTTCATCAGTATGCAACCCGTTTTAGCAAAGCAGAGCGTATCGGAGAAATATACAACATAAGCGTAGTGCCACAATTATGTAACACAATCATCACAACATTCGATATTCTGTTGGTAGACTAAGCAGGTCTAGATTCCACTTTACTAGAAACTTTAAAGCAATATATACACCCTCACCTCCTAACGTAGCATCCGCCAGCTCGATACAAACAGCCAGTGAATACCCCTTCGGTATCAGAAACTCCGTGATGTCTCCAATAGTACACATCGGTTCGACCCTGACCGTCATCGCCTCTTCGTTAAGCTCCAGGATATCGTAAAGCGGTATTGGCACTCGATGGTGGAGGTGTTTCTGAAAGAAGGTCGTGGAAAGGGATAGCCAGTTGGGGCGGGAGGTGCAGAGCAGGCGGCGGTCGGAGGCTGGCAGCTTGTTCCATTGTTGCACCTGGAAATTCATTTAAAATTTTATTGCACATTATAAATAATTACATAATACTAGCGACCCGCCCCGGTTTCGCGCGGGTACTATATTTATTATGCATGTATAATACATATAAACCTTCCTCTTGAATCACTCTATCTACTAATAAAACCGCATCTAATTCCATTGCGTAGTATGAAAGATCTAAGCATACATAGGGATAGACAGACAGCGGGAAGCGACTTTGTTTTATACTATGTAGTGATAATACCGTTTATGCTATGCACTAAGATTTAGAGCAATAACATTAAAACTTTCTGATAGGTACGTCCACCTCGTGGTAATTCGTCGAAACGTTAATATAAATAAATAAATAAAAAAATAATGCTGGACAATTCACACAGCATTATCTAGCCCCAAGGTAAGCAGAGCTTGTGTTATGGGTACTAGATAACTGATATACGTAATATTATACATTACATAGATAGATATTTTTTATTATACATAGAAAACACCCAGACCAACGGAACAAATTTCTGCAGATCGTACACAAATTTGTTCCGAGGCGGGGATCGAACCAGCAACCTCTTGCGTCGCAGGCAGACTCTCGCCCGCTGCGCCACTGAGGTCGTCAAATATATGGTCTATGAATATATGGTAATATGGTCGTCAATATGTTCAAGAATAAAATTGTAGACGGATCTAAACACTCGTTTCTCGCCAACTCCTTTAAAATTTTCCCTGTAGTCGTTTTTCGCTGTTGGCCATATCCCCTCAAGTGTCTGCAGCACGTACCCTGGCTTGTATCTCTCCAACACCCTGGTCATGGTCTCTCGGCCGGAGCCTCCTCACAGCCGCGCGGGCTCGCAGCAGCACACTGAAGAGGAAGCTCGCTGGCAGACAGAACAGCGCGACCACGAGGGAACGGTGATCCTCTAGCCAGAGGATGATGCTGTCTTTTATTGACATCCCTGAAAGAATGGAAAGAACCTGATTAGGAACGAATATCTCAGTTTTATTTCGAGTATCATAGGATCAATAATTCAAATTAAAAATATTGCTAAAACCCTCGGTTTATCGATCAAAATCGATCCGGTGATAAATTGAAGACAAAATCTAGCCTTATATAATGTCACATAGTTAGTTATGTTTCCCAGGATACAATAACATAAAGAAACTATATTATTATGTTTAAGATACTATACCTCTACAATCTATCTCTTGCAAATTTCATAACCCGCATAATCGTGAATCAGACAGACATGGTAAAAGCTCGAGATCTAGAACAGACATTACATTAGCGTTTGTAAAATGGTGATCTATCATATTTACCGATATTGACAAAAAACATCAGAATATATGAACGTGCATACCTGCAGATTACCGCCACACCACTCACTCCAAGCGCACACCGGCTCTGACCGGGCCAGGTGTTTGTTTAATCACTAGATAGATACAACTATCTTATCAAAACATTAATTCTATACATTTAGTTAGTAACAATTACGTTTAAATATCCCGAACGAACTCCTGTATCTGTCGGCCATTTGTTAGGTTATGTTTTGATGAACGAATAACGACCATGACCTTCAATATTGTCTGAGCAAGATTTCATCTGGCTTTGAACCTTAGCTTTTTGAGAACAGAGTTGAAATTGGTTCCCTTTGATTAATATCTTGAGTGGGACATTAACTTCATTACGCGATTTATTTTAGACTTTATAAGTGTGGAGTACTGCTTAATTTGTAATGGAGTTGCTGCTATGTATATATTGTAAGTCATTGTAGGTAGATAATCAAACAATGCTCTTGCTATTATTTATTTATTTATTTATTTATTTTACAGTACACATATTTACATTGCCATTACAGTGCAGCACCAAAGCGACAAAGAAATATTAAAAAAAAAAAAAACTATACATATACACACTCATTCATTATACATTTACTACTAAAACAATTACACAAACAAGCTACTAACTCTAACTTAATACTATAACATAATAAACTACTTTACTAGACATTACAGATTTCTATGCATTCTATCTAAAAAAATTAAAACCGCATCCTTGAATTTCGGCAAGGACATATGAAAAATATCAACATCCTCATCTGCAGCACATATACTATTGATAGCGCGAAGGGCCCGTGTGAACGGAGACTTGCTCAGGAGGTTAGTTCTTGCTCTCGGAATTGCAAGTAGCCTAGGTCTTCGGCGCGCGTACACATACCTGTTAGGTACGTAGAGTCCTATGTTTACTAAAACCAGAGGGTTGTGTATTATGCCTCTAATAAGATAAAAGATGTACATAATTAACATCATATCCCTCCTAATTTCAAGTTTCACATACCCTACCATACCTAGAACGAATAGAGTGGGATACATTAATGGGAAAAATGGGTAAACTCCGTATAACTTTAAATAAAGGAACCTTAGATATTTATTCTGCATTTTTTCCACCATACTTATGTACTTTTTTTCATGAGGGCTCCATATCATGCCTCCACACTCCAACCTACTCCTAACAAGCGCATTATACAGTACCTTAATGGTGCCGATATTCCGAAAATCACCAGACTGTCGCAATATGAAACCCAGATTTCTGAAAGCCTTTTTACAAATATCGACTACATGGCTTCGGAAGTTTAATTCCGTGTCCATCTGAATGCCGAGGTCACGGACTGAATGTAATCGAACTATACGATCTGATCCCAGCGAGTAGTCATGTATAACAGGATTTTTAGCACGGCCGTAGGTAATAGTACAGCACTTGGATGCATTAAAAAAGAGCCTGTTATCATGACTCCACTGGGAAACGCGGTCTATGTCACGTTGCAATCGCTCGCAGTCCGAGACCTGCTCTACCCGCATAAGCAACTTTAGATCATCGGCAAACAAAAGACAAACTGAATCTTTTACGACACTAGGCAGGTCATTTATCATTATTAAAAATTCAAGTGGGCCTAGGTTGCTACCTTGACTTACACCTGAATTTGTGTAGAAAGGTTCCGAAAGGTACCCACGGTAGTCCACGTATTGCATTCTATCTTTCATGTAGCTAGCAAAAAAGTTAAGTAGATCCAGAGTAAATCCCATCGATGCCAGCTTGGCCAGTAATACGTCGTTATCCACCGTATCGAATGCTTTACGAAAGTCGAAATACGCTGTGTCCACCTGTTCCCCCGAGTCCACAGCTGGGACAGCATATGTCATAAAACATAGCATATTACTGTCCGTACTTCGACTCGGCCTAAACCCATGCTGGGCATCCGACAGTTGACAATTTACCTGACTGTAAATGCATCGATGTAATATAGACTCTAGAATCTTTGCGCAGGATGAAAGTACAGCAATTGGCCGATAACCCGCGACATCTGTACTCGCGCTACCTTTTGGTACTGGAATTACACGAGTGATTTTCCATTCCTCAGGGTATGTGCGCGATTCTAGGCTTAGATTATATAAATGCAATAGTGGACCCATGAACGCATCTCTACAATCCTTCAACACAAAAGGTGGTATTCCGTCCGGGCCATAAGATGACTTAGGTTTAAGATTTTTAAGGGCTATTTTTACATCGGAGAGGGTAAACCGAGTTATTGCCACTCGGTGCGATCCGCTCGCTCCGGCCGTCTCCAAGGCTTCACTAACACTAAGTAGAGGCGGCTTATCGCTGTAGACAGAATGGAAATAATTAGAAAACTCCCTAGCACAATCTTTGGGAGGGAGTTCACTACCTTCCTTTGTAATGCACGTACGGCTTACATTTGACCTCTTAGTTTTAATGAAAGCCCAAAAAGATTTAGGGTCACTAATGAAGCGATCCTGTAACCCCCTTTTATAGATATCATAAGCATCCTTTATCATGGATTTGATAAGAGATCTTTTTTCAGAAAATAGATTATAACAATTTTTACTTTTGCTTATTTTGTAATTTTTGTGTAGCATCGCCTTAGCTTTAATTTCAGACTTTATTTCAGGGGTATACCACTCTGGATAATTATAGCGCTTACTATTACTATTATGTATTTTACGTGGTATAGAACTATCTATGACATGATTAATTATCGTATAAAAATAAGACACTGCCTTATCAACATCCATTATGTCGTACAATAACGACCAGTCTATAGTTCCTATATCCTGATAAAGACTAAGTAAATCACCCTTTTTAAAATTCCACTGATTTCTTTGATGTTCAGGCTCTGAACAATTATTTCCTCCCAAGCTAGGGCCCGTATTCCAGTCCCCAGCTCTACTGTAATTGTGCTGTATGTGAACACTGAGTGGAGGATGTTGACTGTCAATTGGCACTATTGGACCGGTGCAGACCTGAACACTTAGGTCATAATCGTCTAGGTTAGATAAAACCAAATCAAGAATGCGGTTATTACAGTTGCTTATGTTATTTGTTTGACAGAACCCACAGTATGAAATAAAGTACTCAAAGTAGTTATTCACATCAGTAGAGGCTGAGTACAAATTGAAATCGCCACACACGATAACCTTACTGTACCGAGAACATAATTTTTCGATTTCGTCAAACATCATGAAATATTCCTGGTCTATGCTACCAGGAGGTATGTAAAGAACACAACAGACAAATAAATTTCTATCTCTATCAATTACTTTACAACAAACAAGTTCAAAAACACACTTATCGACATCTATGGACAATGCGATACGATGCAGGTCTAAGCGGGAGGGTGACGCGGCCAGTAGAGCGCCTCCCTGTTTTCGCCCGTCAGCTCGATCACAACGATGCACCTTATAACCTCTAGGTATGAACTCGCCATCGTGAAACGAATCATTTAAACCTGTCTCCGTGATTGCATATAGGTCACTTGAAGATGACAGTAGCCCTTGAGTAAACTCATCTAATTTTGTTCTTAACCCTCGCACGTTTTGGTAGTATAAAGATACGAAGCGAGGCTTAACACGAGTGTGGTTATTGTATTTTAGTGGCACCGTAATTTGTTGTGTTTTTCCGAAACCACAACCATTCTCCAAATTCGGCATTCACCGGCCAGACAGCGCCCGTTGATATTCCTTCGTATGCACTCTCTGGAACTCCGATTATGAAGGACGAGTAATCTCGTTTACTTTTCGGCTTAATTTTATCCACTTTGACCTCCGATGTTTTACAGACTGATTTAACATAATCAGTCAATGCTTCTACCGTGGTATCCGGGTGAAGGAACCACACGTGTAGGTGTTTCTTTCTTTCCACAGCAAGAATAGACTTCATAGCTTTATTTTCGCCCTTTTTTACCTCAGACAGCCTGTTTACCGTAGGCCAACCGTCCATATTTTTTGACGCAACAGCTTCGGTTTCACAACTCCTGTAACTTCCGTTTTGTAGTACAGAAGTATCTCCCAAAGGCGCGCACGCGGCTTGCGGCCCTTGTGCTGGTACTTGAGCAGATAGCGCGCTTGCCTGGGTTTTTTTCTGTTTGGTGGTCTGCGGTGATTTACTAGGAGGCAGCTTGGGGTTTTTTGCAGCGGGTCCAACGGGTGGTTTAGGTGAGATGGGGCCAGTTACAGGTGTACAGTCCCAGGCGAGAGAGCCCATGGCGGGCAGTTTACAGCGGGTTTCAGCCTCAACTATTTTACTATGAAGAACCTGTACATGGGTTGCGTAGGTTTCCAGCTTGGACTCATAGGTCATAATAGTTTTTATAGCTAGGCCTAATTGCTCTTTGAGAAGCGAAATTTCCTGCCGCAAGCCATATATGTCGGCTGATAAGTCAATACGTTCTGCTGGCTGGATTTCTTCTTGCCTCGGTGTTGGGATTTTCAAGCGGTACGTAATATTAGGATCTCGGTGTTTTTTTGTGCTACCAACTGGTGTGCCGCTGTTATCACCGCCTCTTTTGGCTGCACAACGACATTCAGGGCAGACCCACGATCCAGGAGAGTCGGGTAATTTATTCACCCCGGTGCATAGAAGATGGTACAGCTTATTACACTCGCTATGCATACATTGCATGGACATCTCATCCGGGAGGACGGCAGTACTACAAGCGGCACAACTCATTTTGCGCGATAGCAATAATAACAGAGCAAACTTACAGAGAGTCGCTAGTACAGTTTATGTAGGCGCAGTAAAAAGCAGTAGCGGTGAGCGATATCAATCGGGTGCAGCACGCGGGGCAGGGGGCCGTGGCAGTGAGGGCAACGACCTGATGATTCACCCGCGGCGTGCGCGCAGCGAACGACTATACAAATCGCAGTCAAAAATGCGGTCGTTAGCAAATATTTTTAAAATGTTTTCGTTGTATTCACCGTGTCTGTGCACCGATTTTTATGAAACTAACACCACTGTTCAACGTTTTTCACTGGCTTCAAAATGTATATATATTATCTCATAATCGGTTGCTATGGTCTGCACGTGTTCCGCACTCGGCATGATATAACATACTAATGTAGACTTAGATGAAAGAAAAGGAATCTAGTTTTTTAAAATCTAAGTAATTATAGTATAGTAGAACACTTATAATGTATTATATACTTATCTGAAATTTCTAGTGTTTCACTCCCAGATTTTTTGTCTTCAGTTCATGGTACAAAATATCTTATTCATAACATTTTGGACAAATATCAACAAAATTGTCAAATAACAGGTTTCATATTCACA
This sequence comes from Eupithecia vulgata, assembly GCA_946478455.1. Classification (NCBI taxonomy): domain Eukaryota; kingdom Metazoa; phylum Arthropoda; class Insecta; order Lepidoptera; family Geometridae; genus Eupithecia; species Eupithecia vulgata. The sequence goes on from OX297875.1 coordinate 14,575,881, forward strand.
ATAAAAGGTAGTTCTAGGCCTGGAATGAAACAAAGGATACTTTTTATCCCATAAATCAGTTACCATGAGATAACGCTTCCATAGAAACAACGCGCGCTAAGCCGCGGACAGAAACTAGTTTTATAATAAGAAAATCAAATAAAAACATGACAAAATTATGTGTAGTGTAGTACACCTCTATGGTGTAGTGCACATAGATCTAGATAACCTATCCTGATAATCTTGGGAGCCGCCCTCTGTCACGATTCTCGACATTTATTTTGGCGTGTAAAGAGCTAACTTACTTAACTATATATGCCTTGTATTCCACAGGGCATAGACCACTTCGAAGACATAGGTCCGTGCGTGATCATGGCGTCCCCGGGCATGATGCAGTCCGGGCTGTCCCGGGAACTGTTCGAGAGCTGGTGCACCGATCCCAAGAACGGAGTCATCATTGCAGGTCATTTGCCAACTAAGTTTCCTTTAAGTGACCATCTGCCGCCCGCCCCCGCCTACCTGTACACAGTGTGGTGCCATCTTAGAATGTGCACCACCCCATCTCTTCCCTCGGGTGTCGTATGAGGCGACTAAGGGGATAATACACTGGGGAGCGGGTAACAGCGCCTCTTGCAGAATAGATCTACCACCGAACTTCGATCCCCAACTTGATGTCCCTAGCGCCGATATTGTGGGACCCATGAGATAAAAGCCAATACAGCTTATCAGGGAGAAGCCAGCTGTGTACTTGTATAGGCTGATGATGATGATGGCTGAACGCACGGGCCTTAGCCAAGTGGAAGTTCTGTTGGTAAAATCTTACGAACAATTCTGCAATTGACTTGACTGGGGACTGCTTATTGCTGTAAAGCAAGGATTTTCCGACTTGTCTACAAATTCATAGAAAAGGAACTGTGTTCAGAATTGGCTATCAGGTTAGGCTACGAACTGCCTTTGACATCGTCTACATGTCTGACTTTGACAGCTGACATCTCGCAATACTTCTGACTGCTAGTTTCTTCCCGCGCATTTTGTAGAAATCATGACATTCGGTTTTGGACTCGAGACATAACGGACACATTTTCGCGCGCGCACATTTTTTATTGGAAAATATCGTCTCGCTTCGTTTCCTATAATTACGTGCGGAGCAACCCTTTCGGATTTGGTTTAAGAGCGATTGATGCAGTGATCCAGGCTACCACAGGACTCCACACTGTGCTGCACCCGGGAAAGCTGGCCTACATTTTACTGAACCAGGGAGTACGACTTGATAGGTATAGTGTTAGTGCAGTAAGCAGACCCTAGGTGCAGAGCACAAACCGACTCGCCGCATCACATCTGGACAGGTTAGTGGAATCCTATTGTGCCTCACATCACGCATTTCATCATATCACTCATCTCAAATCACTGTTCATAGTCCATCACTTTGTCATTATCATTAGTTTCGTTCATTTTCACAATACAGTCCACTCTCATTTAAATTATTTCATTTTTTCGTATTTATAAGCCTGAGCGTCGAACATTTGGTCCTTCGAGCCGGATAGTATTAGCTTACATTTCGCTTTATCATTTTGTATCATTGTTTTGTAAAAGATAGTATCTATTGGAATCGGTAAAATTGTCGTTTGCTACCTACTATTCCAACAATATTATTTAGAATTATCGTTTCGCTAAAAATATTGAGGGTACATATTTAATTCAATCCAACGGTCATAATCATAAATGTAACTCGTTTTATTTTTTTGCATTGTCAAACTTTGTTGACAAATAGACGCCAGCTGTCACAGTCAGGTGTAGTGTCAAAGTAGACGTTAGTTGTCACTTTCTGTACAGTGTTTGTTTTCAAACGTTGAAATAGCCAATAGCCTAACCTTCGCATTTGCTTTGTTTACATTTTGTTTGTGTTGTGAATAGTTTTATACATTTAATAATGGAAAACGAAGACGGAGGAAATAAATATAGGATCGCTAGAGATTACTGTTATATGCGGATCGAACTCTTGGAGTCCTCGGATCTCGAAGGGCTAAAGGAGGAGGATCTGAACATAATAAGTAAAGAGTTTCACTCGGCACAAGTGTACGTGTTGTCAGGTACGTCTAAGGCAGATCAAAACACTGAATTCTCACACACTATTTCCTTTGATCGAAAAATATTAGGTCTCAAGGCTAGGTTATCAAAAATACACGAACAGAAGATCATACCAACAAATCCGAATAGCAGTATGTTGGCAAAGCTGCCTAAAATAGTATTAAAGCCATTTGATGGAAAATTGGAAAACTGGGTGTCTTTTAAGGAGCTTTACGACTCGCTCATACATAGCAGAGAGTTGGCAGAGGTAGAGAAGCTACACTATTTGCTATCAAGTGTACAAGGTGCTGCCTATGACCTTATAAAGAATTACCCATTGACAGGCAGCAACTATAAGGTGGCATATAACACTTTGCATAAGCACTATAATAGGAAGAGGACTATTGCCAACACCTACTATGAAAAGTTGTTAAAGTGTGAGTCGGTAAAGAATAAAAGTTCCTCAGAGTTGGAACGGGTTCATAGGACGTTCATGGAGAATTTGGCCATACTGTCAAAGTATGACCTTCCAAGTCAGGACTTCATGCTGTTCCAATTGGTGTGGTCGAAGCTTGATATAGCTACTCGTGAAGCGTTCGAGCTTCAACTTAGCCCGGCTATTGATATCCCGCTGTATGAAGACATCATAGACTTTTTGGATAAGCGTGTGCGTGCGCTAGAAAATTGCCATGGGCAACCTGCATTCTCGAAGCCAGCACCAAAAAATCGAACATCATTAATTGTTTCCCCCGACTCCACTTGTGAGTTCTGCCCTAATGAAGGCCATGGTCCAGAAACTTGTCCGGAGTTTCTGAAACTGACTCCTTTTAATAGGTTCCAGGATGTAAAGGTAAAGAGACTATGTATTTTATGCCTAAGCGTCGAACATTCTGTAAAAAAGTGTATCGTCAAAGTGACATGTGGCAAATGTAGTCAAAGGCACCATACTTTGCTGCATTTTGATGAGGCTGCTCCTACTCCCTCTACATCTCAAGAATCGGCACCGCCAGTGGCTCTGGCCGCATATTCATCCAGCACCGATTCATTATTTTCTACGGCTGTGATTCTAGCAAAAAATAATAACAATAAATTTGTTGAGATTAGAATTTTGCTAGATAGCGCTAGCGCTTGTAACTTCATGACCTTGTCGTGTGCACGCCGGCTAGGACTAGAACTGAGCCCTAAAGCCCAATCTGTCGATGGGATTGGCAGAGTATCTACTGATACACTTGGGTCGGTTATGTGTGAATTGGGTCCCAAGAGTCAGGACTTCTCTAACAAGTTGGTTGTGGAAGCGGCTGTGCTACCGACGATTTGTCAAGACATGCCGCCTGGTTTTATTGACACTTCATCATGGGAACATCTAGATGGTTTGGATCTTGCCGACCCTTGTTTTTATAAACCAGGGCCTGTCGACATGCTCGTAAGTGTCAATATTTTGGCGTCAGCACTCAGACCTGGTCTAATTAAGGGTGCATCAGGTCAACCCGTCGCCATTCCCACTATCTTCGGGTGGATAGTGATGGGCGAATGCACTATTGGCACCGAATTCGCTCGCCTTGACAACAATGTCAAGAATCGTAAAAATTGTTTTTTCGTTTCGAACTTGTCACTAGACAATTCTATAAAAAGGTTCTGGGAATTGGAAAATGTCGAGCCGCCCAGACCAGTCACCTTATCGAAAAGTGAAGTGGTTTGCGATAGGTACATGGAAGCAAATAGTTATCGCAACTCCGAGGGCAGATTAGTTGTCCCGCTGACCTTTGCTGACCCTGAACTTAAACCAGTCTTCTCTAATTCTCGCGATATTGCTTTGAAACGGTTCCTTCACCTGGAGCGTAAATTCAAAGTAAACGCCCAGTTCAAATCGGCGTACATTGATTTTATGAAGGATTATCTGGAGAGTGGTCATATGGAGGAAGTGGACCATCCTTCCACCAATGTCGGTCCGTTCTACTATATTCCTCACCATGGTATCCTGCGCCCAGAATCTGTCACCACACCCTTGAGAACAGTGTTTGATGCTAGTGCCAAAGATGCTGAAGGTAGATCACTAAATGACGTCTTGTTGCCAGGTCCCAAACTCCAGAAAAGCATTTTTGATATTCTGATTCGTTTTCGATGCCACGAAGTTGTATTCACTGGAGATATTAAAAAAATGTATCGTCAATTCCGGGTGGCACCTGATGATGCTGATTATCAGAGAATAGTATGGCGCGAGTCTGCTGATTTGCCTATTCGCGATTTCAGGCTACTTACAGTCACATATGGCGTCTCGTGCGCACCGTATCAGGCTCTTTGGTGCATGTCTCGTCTGGCATCGGAGTTCTCATCTCGGGTTCCCCTTGGATCATCGGTGCTCCAACGCGACACTTATGTGGATGATGTTGTGTCGGGTGCTGACTCTGTGGAAAAAGCGATCCAAATTCGTCGTGATCTTACGGTAATTTTGTCATCCGCGGGTCTTCATCTGAGAAAATGGACTTCGAACTCTGAGGAGTTCCTTCGCGATTTGCCGCCTTCCGAATTGTACTCTGAAAACATGTGCAACTTTGAAGATCTTCAGGATTTGTCCTTGAAAATCCTTGGGATGTTATGGATTCCCACCATAGACCAGCTTACATTTAGAACGGCTGCGCTCGAAAAAAGGTGTACAAAGCGGTCTATCTTGTCAGACATAGCTCGGATCTTCGATCCTTTAGGCCTTTTGGCGCCTGTCGTGTTCCTTGCCAAATATATAATGCAGCTGTTGTGGCTATCTGGTGTTGACTGGGATGAGGATGCTCCTCAAGTCATCTCAGTTGAATGGCTCAAAGTCAAGAACCAACTGTCGTCGTTGAACGCTGTGGCTCTGCCTCGGAGAATGGTCCCTTCGCTTACCTCTCTTCAACTCCATGGCTTCTGTGATGCATCTGAGCGTGGGTACTGCGCGGTTATCTACTGTCGTGCGACGCGCAGTGACGGGATGACTGAGGTCCGACTATGTTGTGCCAAGTCGAAAGTTGCTCCTCTCCGCAAACGCTCTATCCCTCGCTTGGAGTTGATGGCAGCTGTCTTGCTGACTGAGCTCATGTCCTCGGTAACCCTCGCCCTAGATGGTCTTCATCGTCTCGAAGGTATCTTCGCTTGGTCAGACTCCAGTGTAGCATTAACCTGGATTAATTCATGTCCTTCGCGTTGGAAAACGTTTGTTGCCAACCGTGTTACAGAAATCCAAGATGGCATACCATCCGAATGTTGGCAACACGTTCCTACTGCCGACAATCCAGCTGATCACGGTTCACGAGGTTTATTGCCCGAAGATTTAGTCCGGTGTCAGTCATGGTGGTCGGGACCCAACTGGTTGTTGAACCCTCGTGAAGAATGGCCGCAAAATTCGTACGCTGCAAATAATGAGTCCGCCTTCGAAGAGCGAAGAATATTGACGTTTATTACAGAAAGCAACATCGTTTTTGTCGACGGACTGATAAACAAGTTCTCGTCATTTTCGCGCATCGTTAATATCGTCGCCTACTGTTACCGATTCGCTAAAAACTTAAAAGTACCAGTGAAATCAACCGGTGTGTTGTCAGCTATCGAAACTAATCATGCGTTGCAGTACTTAGTAAAGCATGTACAGGAAATCGTGTTTGCGTCGGAACTCCGTATACTAAATAAAGGCACCCCCAATTTGCTCCCGAAAGTCTTAAGAAAACTATGTCCCTTTGTAGATGCAAATGGGTTGCTCAGGGTGGGCGGCCGCCTCGCGCACAGCGATCTTAGTTATAGCCAGAAGCATCCGCTGCTGCTTCCTCGAAATCACCGTCTCACCTATCTACTAATAGACGAGTACCATAGGAAATTTTTACACCCAGGACCGCAGACATTACAGAGTCTCCTTGCACAGGATTTTTGGATCCTCTCGTCAAAGCGAGCTATTCGTTCCGTGGTGTCGTCTTGCGTCAAGTGCTTTCGTGCAAAACCAAGACTGTCCGCGCCTCCCCGGATGGGAAATTTGCCGGGTTACCGTCTAAGTCAACTTAAACCATTTTCGTCGGCTTCAGTCGACTATGCAGGGCCATTTGACATCGCTCTTGGTCGTGGTCGTGGTGTCAGAACATACAAAGCGTATGTCTGTGTCTTTGTTTGCACGGTCACTAAGGCAATTCACTTGGAGCTCGCTTCGGAACTTACTTCGGAAGCATACTTGGCATGTCTAAAGCGGTTCATAGCTCGTAGAGGTCGTTGCTCTCAATTGGTATCCGATCAAGGGACAAACTTTGTCGGGGCCAGTAACCTGTTAAAAGACTTAATGTCGCAGGCGTCGCAGGCCGAGAAGGTAGAGTTTACGTTTAACCCCCCTGGTAGTCCACATTTTTCGGGGCTAGTCGAGGCAGGAGTTAAATCGGTTAAGACGCACCTCACTCGTGTCGTTGGTTTGCAACGTCTGACTTATGAGGAGTTCAACACGCTACTGATCCAAATCGAGGCTTTGTTGAACTCACGGCCACTTTCGCCACTAAGTACCGACCCAAATGACATTGCGGCGTTGACCCCAGGTCATTTCCTTACACTCGAGCCTTTGACTCTTTTACCTGAGGAACAGATCCTCGAAAAGCACGTAAGCCCTCTTCGTCGATGGAGGCTCATCCAAAGAATGCACCAGGACTTCTGGCAGAGGTGGCATCTCGAGTACATGCACACGCTGCAGCAGAGACATAAATGGATGGATGCACGCGAAAATATCGTTGTTGGAACTCTTGTACTCATTGCCAACGAACAATGCAGTCCGATGAAGTGGAAATTAGGTCGGGTAACGCAACTCCATCCTGGAGCCGATAATATCTGCCGAGTAGTTACCCTCAGGACGGCATCCGGAGAATGCAAACGGCCTGTGGTAAAATTGTGCGTCCTTCCCATGAACCAGGATACCGAACCTGATGCCCAGTCCTCCTAATTCCAGCTGAAAGGATTAGGTATTTAGTTTGATTAGTTTAGTTCCGTTTCGTTATATTTTTTTTGTGTTGTTATTTTGAAGTAATTGTGGTTCATTAAGTTAATTTAAATTTTGTACACGTTTGTTGAAAATACGCGTCCTATAAAAATAGCGTATTTTGGTGGTCGGAATGTTCAGAATTGGCTATCAGGTTAGGCTACGAACTGCCTTTGACATCGTCTACATGTCTGACTTTGACAGCTGACATCTCGCAATACTTCTGACTGCTAGTTTCTTCCCGCGCATTTTGTAGAAATCATGACATTCGGTTTTGGACTCGAGACATAACGGACACATTTTCGCGCGCGCACATTTTTTATTGGAAAATATCGTCTCGCTTCGTTTCCTATAATTACGTGCGGAGCAACCCTTTCGGATTTGGTTTAAGAGCGATTGATGCAGTGATCCAGGCTACCACAGGACTCCACACTGTGCTGCACCCGGGAAAGCTGGCCTACATTTTACTGAACCAGGGAGTACGACTTGATAGGTATAGTGTTAGTGCAGTAAGCAGACCCTAGGTGCAGAGCACAAACCGACTCGCCGCATCACATCTGGACAGGTTAGTGGAATCCTATTGTGCCTCACATCACGCATTTCATCATATCACTCATCTCAAATCACTGTTCATAGTCCATCACTTTGTCATTATCATTAGTTTCGTTCATTTTCACAATACAGTCCACTCTCATTTAAATTATTTCATTTTTTCGTATTTATAAGCCTGAGCGTCGAACAAACTGCGAGTGTTAGTTTCATTGAAATGGGTGCAGCCATGCTAACGTGATGTTGGTATTCACTCTGTATCCGTATTTATTACAGTGATTTTTAGTTTTTTGTAGAACTAAATTTACTTAAGCTTATTCTCTGCTTGTCAGGTTACTGCGTAGAAGGCACCCTCGCCAAGACGATCCTCTCGGAGCCCGACGAGATAACTTCCATGTCGGGACAGAAGCTGCCTCTCAAAATGTCCGTGGACTACATCTCGTTCTCAGCGCACACGGACTATCAGCAGACCAGCGAGTTCATCAACATACTGAAGCCGCCACATGTGGTATTTATTTACAACTACCCGCACAGGATATTTACAACTACCCGCACAGGATATTTACAACTACCCGCACAGGATACGCAATACGAATTAAACTAATAGACATCAGGACGTGACGTGTTGTAGCTGCTCTCAAGTTGTCCGAGAGACTAACAGTCCAAACTCATCCTTATAATATAAGAAATGCGCATGTTTGGATGTATGGAGAGATGGATGGATGTTTGTTACTTCTTCACGCCAAGAATACTGAACGGATCCTGATACAACACATAGCATGCACTTGTCTTAAACACTTATCAATTGAATAACACTCGAATTGATTAAATAGATTTGATGTTGTGGCAACATGTTTGTAGGTGTTGGTCCACGGCGAACAGAACGAGATGTCTCGCCTGAAGGCGGCTCTGCAGCGCGAGCACCGCGGCAAGATCGCCATCCACACGCCGAGGAACACGCAGCTGCTGTCTCTCACCTTCCGCGGAGACAAGACTGCCAAGGTACATCACTACTCATTACTACAAGATCGCCATCTACACGCCGAGGAACACGCAGCTGCTGTCCCTCACCTTCCGCGGAGACAGGACTGCTAAGGTACATCACTACATACACACAGCTGCTTCCGGGACACGTCCGCGACGCCCGGTGACCACGTGCGCGATCGTGGTCACCGGGCGTCGAAAAACTCTGACACTTAGATCGGACTCAAACTTACTCCCAGAGTTTTCCGACGAGTGACCTACGTCACTTGACCGTGGCGCAAGTGGCAGCGCAACCGTACTGAGAGACGGTTGCGGGTTCAAGTCCCGGTAACATGTCGATTTTTTTTGGTACATTATTACGACATTGCCCCAGTGCGTGGCTTAGGCATTTTAATAGCATAAATCATACTACGGAATGCTTTTGACAAAGTGCGAAAAACGCCTCAGAGCCTCAGAAGTCGTTCGCAAACCGCTAGTGTGATAGTTATCTATCAGCGGTTTGCGAACGACTTCAAAGCGGAGGCGAGTGCAGCGAGGCGAGGGCGCGATTTCTATCGCAAATCACACGTGTGATAGCGCTCTAAAGCGGCCCATCTCTGTTTCAAGTAGCCAACAGTGTCCTGCATATTGTTTGTACTGTATGATTGTCTCATCTGTAAGTAATTCCTCAGGTGATGGGTTCCCTGGCCATGGAGCCTCCGACGCCCGGCATGGAGCTGCAAGGGATCCTTGTGAAGCGGAACTTTAACTACCACATCCTCGCGCCCAGCGACCTCAACAGTCAGTTTTTACCTTTATCTTCTCATTAAAATTATTAATGCCTTTCAAAGTTTGCAGCGACTTTTTGCAGTGTCAAACTTCTTCCGGTACTTACGTATTTTATTGTTACTATTCCAGCTTGTGTGTGTGTGTGTGTGTAGTGTTGTCTTTGGGAATTGTTCATCATTATTATTATCATCAGCCCTTGTCAACTGGGGTTGTGGTGATGGCTGTGCTTAGAATTATCTTCTCCATCTTTATGTCATTCGCCTGTGAATATATTATGTCAAGGGTTCTAGATAGGGCGTCGCGCTGAAGGACAGGCATAAAAACAGGCCAGCTTTCGTGTGCTGGCGGGTGCGATAGCTAGGTTTCAAACTACACATTATTATTTGGCATAATGATAACAGTTTGTAAAGGTAACTGTGTACATAGTTTTAGAATATTACATTATTTTGTACAAGCCTCTGATTGTCATACGATTAAATAAATAAACAGTTTGTAAAGGTGATTATTTAACATAGCCTCGAGTGTCTACAAAAATATGCTCAAAGCAAAAAATTAGTGAGTGCGGGTTCACCATTTAGAGGCCAATAGTTGGACGCTAATTTTTTTCTGCTCTTTTACGGCGTTGACGTTGTCATCTAGACGTACACAATGGAAGCCATTCGCCTCACGCCAGCTGCAACCAATCCAGAGCATGGTGTCGCGGGACCAGTACAAGTTCCTTGATTAATTTTTCAGAATACACTGAACTAACCCAGAGCTCAGTAACACAGCGAGTATCGATCCAGTACGGCGGCTCCATGGCGCTGCTGCGACACGTGGTGATGCAGATTGCGGGTCCTGTGCAGTTCCTGTCCGAGACCAAGTGGCGGCTCTACTCCTGTCTCGAGCTGACCGTCAGCACAGATGTGCTCACCTTAGAGGTTACTATAAGTACCACCTACTCGCAAAAAGAAGGGCTGGCCACCTATGCTCCAAAATAAAAGTTCAAACTTTAATCTCTTCAAGGGTTAATCTCTCCAGCAGCGGCTGCTTTACGATAAAAGTATTCTTTTTTACAGCTTTTATTTAACTTGCCTTGTTATTTAGTAGGTATGTATGCTTCACAATGCAATGTCACGGTACAATGCAATGTCACGGTACAATACAATGTCACGGTACCAATCCATCTAGTCTGATGATGCAGAGGTGGCCATAGAAATCTTTAACGACGTAACCTAGACGATTTTGACCTCGCTCGATTTGTCAAAACTTTGGTGAAAGATTGTGTTTAAAAAAAATATGTGTAAAATGTTTGTGTGGAAATGTATAAGGTTATTTCTATCCAATGGGATTTTGTTTATAGGATACAAAGTAGCCTATGTTTTATTCCAGGCCTAGAACAGGCTACTAAAGGCCAATCCGTGCAGTAGTTTGGCGTGAAGAAGTACCAAACATCTATCTACCCATGTAATATTCAAACTTTCGTATTTTTAATATTAGTGTGATTTTCACATCTAGCTCCTTGCATTCTCGAGGTGAGACAGCGAGCATTGTGTTGGTACAATAGGGTGTCCAAGTGAGTGTTGGTAGAGTGATGTTGTACGTTTGTTGCAGTGGATAGCAGCTCCGGTGTCGGACATGTTTGCGGACGCGGTGGTGGCCGGGGTGCTGGCCTGCGCTGCGTTGCCGCCGCCCAAGCATCTACCGCTCGCGCCCAAGTTGGACAGGATGCACTTCAAGGTACCTACCACCTACCATCGATCGAGGTATTTGTCGGTCACGTACTTCACAAACTCTGAAAGGAAACTCACCAAGGTTCCTGAGTTTCCTTCCTTCCTTCCAGCGCTGCACCGCTGTCATGTCACTGATCGCTGGGCAAAACCTCTTCTAATCCGTGTTAAAAACCATCATGGTTATCTGGTTAGTTTATGATTACGTTAGTCAAAAGTTAACCGATGTGTAACCTTTGAAAATAGTTATAATGTACAGTACATTCTTAGCCCCCAATAGGATTACTTTGTTGTTCATCTGTCTGTCATTACATTATTATAATATTATATAATTTAACATAATTTTTTAGAGACTATGTTTCTCAATCCTCTTAATCATCCCCTCTTTGTAAATGCTTTTCTGAAAAGTTTATCTTTAGTTACACTTACACGTGCTATCAACGACCTATTCTATCGGATTGAATTACGCATGAGGAGTCCAAACGACATAAATGTCGTTTGGACTCATTTTGCAAACTGAAAACATATTTACCGATGGCATATTTTCCAAAATATACATATTAAGTATATATTTTGTGTTTTTTCCTTGTTGCATGTTAAATAACAAATAGAAGCTTCAATATAGGTACATAGATTTACTTTCAGACGATGAAAATACAAACAAATCTCAAGCCAATAAAAACGCGTTTATTTAACTTCCCAAAAAACTGAAAATGGCGCTTGGAATAACTATGCTTACCTGCATCCAGATCCATGCTCTAATTATATGGAAGCCTCGGAGTGCCAGTCCGACTCGCACTTAAAATTTGATTACATTATAACATTACCGTCGCGTCATCGGGACTTCTGAAATTGCAGTGACGAAGGTTGTTTTCCCAGATTCGTGCTGTGGAGTAAGGAACCATAACCTCCCATAACCAATAACGTCTGTTCCAGGAGTGCGTGATAGAGATGCTGCAGGAGATGTTCGGAGAGGACTCCGTGCCCAAGATGTTCAAGGGAGACAAGCTGTACGTCACGGTGGACGGCAAGCGCGCCGACATCGACCTGCTCAATATGGTAATACTTATTGTATGCGCTTTAGTTAGTGCTGAATACCAGCCATACTTAATAAATAATATACATAGTGCATGACGACGCGGAACTTCGAACCCGCACGGAATTCAAGACTGGTCATCGGCCGCTTTTGAAATATGTAGAGTACCTAACAGCACTGTAACTCCCCCAGGAGGTGATCTGCGGCGCCGACGAAGGCCTGGAGCGCACCGTGCAGTCCGCCGTGACCAAGCTGTACGCGGCCCTAGCGCCCGTGCGGCCGCCGCCGCCGCTCGCCGGGCCCAGCGCCTCTCTCTAGAGTTGTACACTGTGATCTGCGGCGCCGACGAAGGCCTGGAGCGCACCGTGCAGTCCGCCGTGACCAAGCTGTACGCGGCCCTAACGCCCGTGCTGCTAACCACTAAATGCATAAAACCGATTTGCTTCTGAATCGTCACGAATACTGAACTCCGATATACAAGCACGAAGGTCATATTATCGATGACAGATTACGAGGCCATTTGAATATGGCGCTGAGCGGAGCGCGAGACCATCCATGGAGCTATTAGTCTTATCACTTATTATACCAGAGACGGTCCAGTGGCTCTCTAAATCGGCACACTAAACAGCTGTCATTGCGTGTAGAATATTCTCTCATATAATGGAGCTCTGTTACGACATAGTACAATAGTGTGGTTCTTTCCTACGTGGCGAAGTACAGGTGACTAGTCCGGTAGACTTGTGAGCGTATGTCCCAGTTTATTTTATATCAAATCCTGTATTCACTCGACTGTCATGGTTCTAAGCAAAATACTTTTATTTAATTTGTTGTAAAATCAGCATCTAAAGGCACCTGAAGGGAAATATTTTAAATTTCACCTATTAGGTAGTTTTTCGCTGTGCGTTATTTATGAAGTAGACAAAGGCCCAACATGCCTACTAGATCGGAGGATTTCGTCATATTTTAACGAGGCCAATAACTAAAATGTATAGTCCAATATTTGAATTCTATCATGTGCGTTTATCGTGTGCGTGTGTTTAGGTGTGTGCGTTACCCCAGCAGAAAAGTATCTTCTAGAATGAAGTGAGTTACATAAATAATTAGTGTGTCATACATACGCTGTGAATGTGCGTCATGAAAAAAAAATTGTGTATGTCCCGTTTTGGAATAAAACGCGAAATACGTTTTCTGCTGGGGTAACGTTTTTCCAGCAGGAAGATTCTAAACAAATGGACTTAGACAAACTTAACTTATATGGGCAGATAGCTTATATTTGAGTATGAATGTGCGACTAAAAATAAAATTTGTAGGCCTTAAGGTTTTTGAGATATTCAGTTTCCTGCTGGGGTAACGTTTTGCAAAATCTTGTTTTTCGGAAACTATTGAATGTGCATCTACAAAATATACATACACTAGTAGCCCTTAATTAGTGCTTAAAAATGTGACCTAATAAAATTTACAAAAATATATACAGTTTTTATGTAATCTTGCTTCTTTTTAAAACCTAAAAAAAAATCTAGCTCTTTAATGTTCAGACATACAGGTTCAATGGTAACGGTTTTGGGATTTTGTTGTTATTCTTTATAACCATAAAAAGTTTCAAGGTACATACATGCACTTTTGAATAATATCGATTAAGACACATTTTTAAGGTCATAACTTTGACGTCAAAATGCAAGATACCTTTACAACTCAAGATTGTCGGTATAAACAAAAAAACTAGTGCGATTAATAATAAATATATCCTGAAAATTTCAGCTCTCTACGTCTCGTATTTAGCTAGTTATAAACGGTTGACCTGATTAAGACCTAGACTACTTAATCAGTCTTGTCCTATCTGGTGATCCGACCAAATTCGAACGACCACTAAAAAGCGACTGTTTCATACATATTGATGACCTTCTTAATTTAGCTAATGAGACGCATTGGGCAAGGGTACACTCAAGTACAAAAGTTATAGATAACTTTTGTCAACTATTTTAGGTTATAAGAACTCAAGTCAGTTGGTATCTATCTTTTTAAGCGACTACCTCGGAAGGTGAGTTATGTTTTTCGAGAATTATAATACATACCTACCTAAATGATTTTTAACGTAGGTACGTAGTTTGCTACACCTATCTATAGTTCATCCATCGAGCATTGGCAATGTTTACTAACAAACCCACTGACAGTTCAATCAGCTGATGTAGGGGTGAAAAACATTTTCATTAATTAGGTTAGCTCTTGCCTGCGTCTTCATTTGCGTATTTAGGATACTATATAAATTAAGTATAAAACATATACAGTACATGTATACTATAATAACATACTAAAATGCAACAACTTAGTACATAACCTAGCAAGCATTATAGAGGCTGCTGTCTTGAGCTTTGTTGGGTGCATCTCTGGGCTGTGCTACTGATATTTGATGTAAATAATTTAAGAGACAGTCACGGGGTGTGAAATCAGCCCACTGTAAATTTTTCTCATTACTTATCCTAAATAATGGAATACAAGCTAAAGGAAGATGAAATAAGACAAAAATAAGGAAATTAAAGGATATATTTATTTTTGTAACATTAAATATCATCATTTTCTTTTCAATCTGTTGCATACATGTATCTCTCTTCTGGGACATTTTTGATAGACAATAATAAAGAATTTCTATTAACTCAAACGAGTAATTAATTTCCTAATCATCACCACTTTCAGACTCTGAGCTACTTGATGTATCTCCGGATACCTGGATAATAAACTCATCTATCACATTGTCTATAATTCCATCCAGTTCTCTCATTTTTTTTTCTTCCTTAATAACATGGCCTATGCATTTTTGCCATGCTGCAGATGTTATCAAATTCATAGATTCTTCTAATAAAATCTTCATTTCATGCATTTTAAATGTTTTATTTTTACCTGCAACATAGCCTTTGACTTGCCCCCATATCATTTCTATTGGGTTTAATTCACAGTGATAGGGGGGCAAACGCAACACTTCAATATTTTTTTCTTTTGCGTATGTGTCCGTGGCATAGGCCATGTAATTATGTTTTATTGGTGTTATTAAATCAATAAGCTCCCTTTTTATCATAGTGTCCTGGAACGAGATACACTTGCTTGTTAACCAATTTTGGATGTCAGCTTTTTTCCACTGCATGTTTGGTACTCGTTCCAGGCGACGAGAGTGATAAGGAGCATTATCCATTACTATTACGGATTCTGGCTCAACTAAATCTATAATTTTTTTGAACCAGTTCTCAAATACTTCTGCATTCATTTCTTTGTGATAATCCCCATCACTACTTTTGCTTTCGAATATTAATTTTCCATCGTTCAAAAATCCATCTTCATTTCCTAGAAAAAAAAACAAATATTAACTGTTGCTGTAGAAAAAGTAATTGTATTACCTTTATTTTAGTAATATAATAGATAACCTACCAATATGTACTATTATTAAGCGTTTTCCTTTTCCAGAAGGCCCTTTTAGTCCCGTAGAAAGGCCTTCTAAGTGTGCCTGTTTTGTTGTTTGAATGGTGGTGTCTTGCCAAACCTTCGTCTTTGTATGACCTACACAAACAAGAAACAATAATTTAACATTTGCAATCATCTGTTCTACTAAAATGTTAACCAGGATGAACGATACAAATAGGAAGGCAAAAAAATGGTATTATGTTTCATCTCTACTATAAGACAAAATAGTTTTTTGTGTATTTATTTACCAAGAATAATACAAATAAGTGTAGATATTAAAATACTTGATTAATTACCTTCATTTATCCATGTCTCATCTGTATAATATATCTTGCGCCCTTCTTCTCTCATTTTAGCTATTTTTAATAAATAGTTGCGCCTCCACCTAACTATTTCATGCTTTTCAATGAGACTGCCATTACGTGATCTTTTTGTGTATTTCATTTTTAGCTTTTTTATTAGCTTATGAAAGGTACTCTTTTTGAAATTTGGTAGGTCTTCATCTTCGTTAACAGAATTTAACACTTTCTCAATTGTCGGGATTTCTTTATTAAAGAAAAATTCATGGACCTTTCTTCGTATGGCACTTAATTCGAAGTCTAAGCTTGTCTATTTTTGCTACTCTTTGAGGTAGAGGGACCGGTGACTTGACACAATGCTCTTCCTTATACATTTTCAGTATTCTCCGTACCGTTCTGACGCTAACTCCAGCAGTTTCGGCAGTTCTTTTCAACATGTCCTGCTTGTAGGGATACTGATCTTGAGGCCAAGTATCTTCCACCAGTTTATATATGTTTATAATAGTTTGCTTCTCAGTAGAACTGAGAGCCGATTGTTTTTGGCGTTTCTTCTGTGGTGAAGCAAAGAGCTTCGACGAACTTGGCCCAGGTTCCGAGCTCATTGTAACAAAACAACAAACAAACGTAACAAACAACCAAAACTCAACAGAACTCTCAACAATAACAAAAACTCAACAAATAACGATAAACTCAAAGAAAACAACGTAACAAAAGCTGAGCGCATTAAAGGAAGAGAATTACTTGAACTAACCACACCAAAGCAAGAGAGTCAAGTGAAGTTCGAGGAAATGGCGTCTTTGGGTAGTGCTACCAACTCTGTCTGACAAATGAGGAAAATAAAGTTATGCATTCTGAAAATAGTCGTGCTCTATAAATAATGTTATAATAAACTCGGTGCCAGATAGCTTGGCAATACAGGTCGTTGACCTATCTCCATCACGAAATTGAACAATAGCACAATATAAAATTTTAGATTTTTCACGTTATTGTAAGCACACATTTGTAACAAAATTCTGGTATTTTAGAACATCCAAATACGCAAACTATTATGAAAACAAAGTCATTAATTAATAACTCTCGTTTTAGAAATCCCGATTTATAAGCAACGAGGGGATTGGAACTATTTGTTTTATTAACATTAAAAACACTATGTCTCATTTAGTCATTCATTTATCGTTAATCATCAAGCAAAAACAAGACCTCTTCAAATATTTTTCGGTAAATCAATCGTTATTAGGTTAGTTAGTTAAGTAATAGTTATATCGAAAGTTTCAAAAAGAAGATGTAATTTCAGCCTTTACTAAGGTACATACCCACATATTAATTTTTTGTAAATAAAAAACTAAATTTTAAACCCTCGTAAAACTAAGGATTTTTGTTACAGTGCTTACCCGCACTCTGGGCATCTCTAAGAAATGAAATAATTTCCCAAAAAAAAAATTCAACAAAAGCTCGTAAAACTACCCTAAATAGGGTAGCCAAGACCAGCTGGCAGCACTCGCTCGGTGTTGAGTTTACGTTTCATTTGTTCCAACTTACAGGTAACTGTTTGACATTGGACTTTTTAAGTTCTCAAACGATTTTTCGCCAGTCCCAAGTTAATTAAATTTAGGTAGATCCCTGTATACAGTACTTTGGATATATTTTTGTTGAAATTAAAAGAATTATTAATTTTAGACGAGTTGCAGCTAAGCAAATATGCAGCGTGTATTGGAACGTGATGCTCTGTACAAATAATCCGGCTAAATTACAATAGTGCTTTTTCTATGACCTATGTATGGTCATAGTGTTATCCTTGATTTAGAATCGTAGTTCAAAAGAATCCAATTGTTTGCTACCCATGACGTCAAAACTGAAATTGGTTAGGGATGGCACTGTTACAAAGACAAAAAAATCTGTGTGTGATCTAATCCTTGTTTTAGACCACTTAATGACCATTTGTAAATTGAAATAATTAGATTTTACATAGAATTGACGTAGAGATTAAAAAAAGTAACAAATCCAATAGAATTTAATGGTGAAATCATTGGAATTTTGTTGGCCGTGCATAATTTCGTAGTGATAACCCTAAAAATCAGCTGATTTCGTTTGTATACAAAAAGTGACAATGCTCGATGGATGAAGTATAGGTAGAGACTCGAGTATGGCTAGTCAAAATTCACCTACCCGTGACCTGTTTCCAAGAACACGTAGGTAGTTAAGTGACTAGTAATAATAAGAGATGGTAACCATGAAACAACTACGTTTGTTGATATTTTGCAGCCGGGTATTAGGCTAAGTTCAGATGGACGCGCGCTGCCGTGCGATTCACGTTCATGGCGGGCACGCGCGGTGACGCGTGGTCATGTACACAACAACATTGATTTGATACAATCTTAAACCGCGCGTCGTCGCGCGTTCATCTGAACTTAGCCTTAGTGTTTTTCAACTTTACCTACCTAATTTCACTATGGGTAGTAGTTAGGTAGGCACCTATGTCTACTATGTAGTTTACTAGGGCAGATCTCATACATAAGAAATTAAACATTAAAATAACATAGGTAACTGTACCGTAACCTACTTGTCTGTTTATTTAGTTTTTATTCGATTTCCGAGAAACAAGATTTAGCAAAACGTTACCCCAGCAGGAAACTGAATATCTCAAAAACCTTAAGACCCACAAATTTTATTTTTAGTCGCACATTCATACACAAATATAAGCTATCTGCTTATATAAGTTAAATTTGTCTAGGTCCATTCGTTTAGAATCTTCCTGCTGGAAGAACGTTACCCCAGCAGAAAACGTATTTCGCGTTTTATTCCAAAACGGGGACATGCACAAATTTTTTCATGACGCACATTCACAGCGTATGACACACTAATATTTATGTAACTCACTTCATTCTAGAAGATACTTTTCTGCTGGGGTAACGCACACTGTTTAGGTGGAGTGGCCAAGAGTATGGATGGACATTGTGATGTTACTATTTAATTTAAGTTAATTTAACTAAGATGAATTTGAATAAAGGAAAGTTGAAATTAAAATATTTTATTATTTTACCATAGAAATATGTATTTACAAATCTCAAGACAAGGACGCTCAGCGCCGTTACAGTTCTTATGTACTACAATCATAACACAGTTTAACACTTTACACTGGGTACGTACTGTTATTAGGTACCGTCATGCGTCACGGTGAAACATGAACACAAAAAGGATAAACTTTCAGTACCTAATTTGCTTTACATTGTTAACAACGCAGGAGACTGACGGTGAGTTACAAAAGCGATAGCTAGGTACTCTAAAGTCGATCATTATTATAAAACTTCAAATCCCTGTGTAGCGTGTAGTAGTTAGACACATTAACGTGCGGAACATTACATAATACTTTTATGATTTAATTGTTTTGAAAAAACTCAAAACCGACACGTGGCAATTTACAATGTTTTACGGATATGCGGGATAAATATTAATATTGACGTGACCGACCCGCGGTCGTGTACTACTTACTGCAAAAGAACATCCAAAACGTTGAAGCCGCTGCCCCATCGCGGACACCATTTCGCTCATCAATGGGTGAATCGACACTACACCATCACTTCACTTGAATATGTCACTATTTCTATTTCTAACCGTAAACTAGCCTATATTATTATTTATTATGTCGAATCCCGACTCTTGCAATAAATGCAAGTTTTATTTGGACTTTGATATAGTTTCAGTCATTCCACCGGTTGGTTACGTCCTTGACCGGAGAAATATAGAAGGCTAGATAAATACACCTCTGGTGGAAACACAACCTTCAGCAGGATCCGCGTGGTACCAATCCATGATGCATGGATCGCGAGGATTGCATCGGATCTCGTCTGTGATATAGCTCTCAGGAGATGGTGTGTCAGTCTACGAGGACTTGGAGTATCTCTTCCAGAATCGCTTGACGTCGTCGTGCGAGGCGCGCGTCACGACCATGGTGCGCGCGCGCTCGCTCTGCCACGTCAGCACGCCAGCACCACGGGCGAAGTCGCGCAGCACCACGAAGTCGGCCTGCAACAACATGATACCATTAAATAGCGTCATCGCAAAAAATATTATTGTCAATGAAGAACCCTGGATCTCCTCTATGGTAAATCATCAACAATGATCATTTAACACTTTGTTCAAACGTATGCGGGACGCGAGGCGGAAGCGTCTGCCGCGCTGCACCAGCAGCGCCTTGGCGGGGCGCCCTGCACACGTACGCGACCGGTACGCGGGAACACCGCGCTCGGCAGAGCGGGACCCATCTTGCAAACCCTGATGTTAATTAAGTAATAAATAAGTTAATTTATAACGGAATATTTATCATGATTCGATTTTTGGGTTTTCCAATATTTCGGCACAGTTTCATGCGCCATGATCACGGAACAACTAAAGTCACTGCGAGTTGGTTTATATTGGCAGATATATCGATCTACCTTCATTCTTTTTCTACGAATGTTACCACTACACTACTAAGAATGAAGGTAGATCGATACTTCTGCCAATAAAAACCAACTCGCAGTGACTTTAGTTCTTCCGTGATCACGGCGCATGAAACTGTGCCGAAATATTTAATAAATATTTTGTGTAATATCTGTCTGCGAAATGTGTTAACTTGTGAAACAATTAATTATGTATGAATTGTGAATGAGTATAAATATGGTTATTAAAAAAAACCTGAGTTGGCCAGAGCAGGAGCCCTCGCTTCTTAACACAAGTTTCGACTTAGCAAGAGCGAGGAACTCATTAGTGAAGCCTTAAATCGGGTCTTTTTAACACGTGCCCAAATTATTATAAATCAACTAATGTTCTTATGTCTAGAAACATTGATGTGTTACACAAGACGAAATAAATATTTTTATCTTTTTTTTTTAAATATATTTTTATCTTTTTAATTGATTTTTTTTCTAATAATTATAATACCTGTGATAAGAACTGGTTGTAGACGACTCCCTCGGTGTACGTGAACCGGTTCCTCTCGGTCTCCCAGAGCTTGACCTGGTCCACGACGGTGGGCGGCAGCGTCGATGACGTGCGGATGCCGCCCGTCTCGGACTTCAACATCTGTCAATAACATAATATTACATCCTCAATTAAGTATAGTTATTCTGCTCTCTTATTTGCTGTTTGGCAGTTCGACTGACAATCTAATAGTCATGTCCTAATGCTTTATCGATTCGATTTTTTACTTTTATTCAATATTTTGTTTTATTATACAGACAATCGTGTCAAGCGTCTCAATGACTTGCAACAATGAGGGAACTTCATAGTCGTGCATGTACCAAACAGCAAATAAATGAGTGGACGGGTAGTTCTATAAACATCTGTTAGTTTTCTAAAGACTAAACGAAATATTTGGGCAGCTATAGGTGAACATGTTCAACTTGTAGTGTGTGTTGGCAGAACGCGAACTTTGCAACTGTCGGTCAGCGTGCCGGGCGGCTCGAGGCGCGCGCTTTCCAACTGTCCGTCAGCGTGCCGGGCGGCTCGAGGCGCGCGCTTTCCAACTGTCCGTCAGCGTGCCGGGCGGCTCGAGGCGCGCGCTTTCCAACTGTCCGTCAGCGTGCCGGGCGGCTCGAGGCGCGCGCTTTCCAACTGTCCGTCAGCGTGCCGGGCGGCGCGAGGCGCGCGCTTTCCAACTGTCCGTCAGCGTGCCGCGGTGTCCAACACAAACTGGGATCGAACTTGAACCCGCTTACATTCATAATGAAGTACTATTTACATACTACTCACCGATATAAAAATAAAGCTTGACACACCCCTACTAGCACTTGTGTGCGTGTGCATAGAAATACTTGTCGGGTTCGAGCTGACTGTCCCTCGTCAGAACTCTCCTGTTGCGTCGATGGAGATCGCCTTCTACTTTGTCAATCCAGCAGTAGGGGGGGTGGGGGGGGGGGGGGGGTGATCTCGATGATATCCGCCATACGCCTTCTCGCTAGCCCTTGCCTCTACTCTCGACGGCTCCCGCCGCCAGTCTCCAATGACAATATTGTTTACCTGTGCATGCGAGTGCTGCTCCAGGTAGTGTATGATCTGCTGCGCCGTGATGCCGCCTCGCAGCGCGCAGCGCACGGAGTCCCGGGTCAGCACTCCTACCACCATATTGGGAAATCTAAAAACAACCAATAATTACTCCATGTCTGCGAAGTTAGGGAAGGTCTACAGTTCTTTATGTTTTGTCCTCACCTGTACATCAGTTCTGTAAATAGTCCCAGCAATGCCACCTGGAATATAAAGAACTAGGTCAAGTCAGTACCTACAGCACCACGTCCACATGCCATGCCGACATGCCCCCCCCCCCCCAACAGGGGGTTGCTTGTTTGATTGTACATGACGCTAAACACTACCCCGGCAGGCGGATCGCAGTGGAGGTGCTTTGTATAGTAATGCAGAGAAGGAAGCTGCTGCTTGTTGCGCGTCCTCTGGTAGGTTTTCGCATTCGGATCTTCAGACATCCACGGGTTGAGTTGGAGGGAACGATCATGGATCATGAGTGAAGATTGACACGGTCGCGAGCGCCGCGACCGTGTCAATCTTCACTCATGATCAGTTGGAAGGTTCAACCAATACAAAACCTTGATTTGAAATAATGATTCGAACAAATCAACTGTGCAAAACTCAGTTTCCTTTTGACCATTTCAAATTACTTTAGTAAAACTAGGAATCAAGTCATATTTTGTTTTGTACCTGTAAATTAGTTTGCGTATATGCATAGACCCTGTAGTTAGTCTCTACAACGATGTACCCGGGCGTGGAGGCGGCGCCGCCGGCCGGCGCGGCCGTCAGCGACCCGGCCGAGCCGTCGCGCACGCACGCTATGTTCAGGGCTAGCCGGGTCGGGAAGAACCGTCCGGCCTTACGCTGGAACAGTCATTAAACATCAGCGAACGGTAACCTTCACTGCGCCTCGACAACACGACTGCTTGTGCATAAACCTGACGCACGGATAGAGAGGCATGCGCTTTTTATTTATGTACTTCCCCAAAAGAGCTCTTTTACAAGCTCCAACTCTTTACAAAAATCCATAATCAACATAATTAGCACGCGAATAAATATGCGAAATGACGTCAGTTTTGGACTCTACCAATATTATAATGACGTGCCATTGTTGTGTAGATGTTTAAGCAAAGAAACGCCGAAACTGCTGAATGGATTGGGCTTTAATTTTGCTATATCTGGAATAACAAATAGACTAGTTTTTATTTTAGCCGCGGGTAGAAACTAGTTGAGGGAGAATCGTGTCGAAGCAGGCGCAGTCCGAACTGAACCAAGAAGTTGAAGCTAGTTTGCAATCATTGCAGATATTTGTAATTTGCTTCCTGTTTCTTACCTTTCTCTGATAAACCAGTCCAAACTCTCGTAAATGCTGCAGGAACACCAGCATGTTATTGCTCATTCCTTCTGTGCTGTAGTCCTGTAACAACACCACTATTACTGGTGGACCTCCAACCAACAGTCTGATAAGCCGATATGAAATCTCTCGTATCGCAACGAGACAAAGTAGACCGGCGATGACCTGATGAGAGCCACGGCAAGCCGCTGGATGCGGCCCGCGCGGGACCGGTCCTTGTGGCGTTCTTTCGGGAAGCCCTACGTCCGGCAATGGATATCTTTCAATAAAATCTATCTACCTATAAAATAACTTTCATTTCATTTCATTTTCATTTCATTTCATATCTCCTTGCTTACCTTTCCCAGAGTACTGAAGCTGAGTTGGTACAGAAAGGCGAGGCACTCCGCGGCGCTCAGACTCCGTTTCTCCGCCGTGTGAAGGTAGTGTTGCAGGAACAGCCACACCTGCGTGCATATGCTACATTATAGTCTAAGTAAATTGAGTAGACTAGACTCTGGTGGAATGCGATGCTACCTGCCTGGCGACCAATAGCATCGCGGAGCACCGAGATAAGCAATGTTATAAGTATTCTGTGCCATATTTGAATCGGTATATTCTAGCATGCTAGAACGGACTTTCGTGGAAGTAAAAATGCTACTTACTTGTTTAGCCGTGCTCAGCAGTAGGAACTGGAAACCAGCCCTGGTTATGACTGCAGAGCCATCTTCTGCATCCCTGCAATTAGAGTACAACACCCAGAATTAGGAATAAACAAGATCCGTCAAGTGCGAGTGTGATTCGCGCACCGAAGGTTTCGATCGTTTGACAATTCTATTATACATTATGTTTGTAGTACATGTACCAGTTAAGACTTTGCTATTTAATGAATACCTATCTAAGGACAGTAGTTACCTATACTGTAGATGGATCGCTTTGCAAACTTCGGGGATTTCGGGGAGGGTCATAGTTTAATATCATGATAGTACATAATAATTTATTGATTATTTTTAATAAAAAAATAAATCCTAGAATTTTTTTTAATTGTTTTGAGATGTTTATTTATTTATTTAAAGACCAACAGTTTCAGTATTATAGGTTTACAAATAATTTCTTACAATTATACAGCCCTTACAGGTCTTTCAAGATAGGATAGTTACATAAATAATTATGTTCCTAACAAAATACTTAATTAATCAGGAAATATATAAAAAACTTACTAAGTGCAATAAAAAAAATCCTCTAGGTACTTAAGATTATATAAGATTAAACTTATTACAAAATTGACAAAGCTGCAAATGTGCATTGTGTGATAATTATGGTTTAAACTGATACCTTTCATTTGATGCCTCTACTCGGTGAGGTAGAACCCCCCCCCCCCCCCCCTTAAATAATGTTTCAATGTATTCTATATATTTCCTGTAAAATATAGATCCATATATCGCTGGCTTAATTTTCAAACTCCGTATCTCCATTTGGTAAAATTTTACAGGAGGAAGAAAAAACTATTTTATTAATTAATTAACAATAAAAACATTGACAAACAGCTTTTTTTACATTCAACTAATATTAATGCTTTTGTTTCTTGTAAATTTTGATTTATTATCTGATAAAATGATTAAATGAATGGACTTACGTGTACTTATTTAACTTTTATGATGGACTTACGAAGTTTTACCAGAGATACAAGGTTTGGTATCTTTACTATAGTGATAAACCTTTTTATTTTGGATGGATATACGTATTATGCATTACTAAAAAACAGGGTTTTATTTTTAAAAATTCCGTTTATTGCATAGCTACAAAAACCCAACCAATGAACTGTGATCCCAACCCGCATGCCCAGCGTAGGGATTATGGGCACTACCCCCAAATGGTACGACGCATGCAAAAATGGCCTCCAGTTCCCGGCCGCCTCGCTATTCCTGGCCATGGCAGCGGCCATGGTAACGGCGGGGCAGGGGGTGCTAGGAATCACCGGGCTACCTCAGACTGCCACCAACAACTGACCCTGGCTACGTATAACGGAGGCTTGACCAACATCTAGCGCAGTTGGAAGTGGAGTTAGAGAACATTAAGTGGCATGTTCTGGGGTTATGTGAAGTCCGCAGAGAGGGGGAGGACACCGTAACCCTAGACTCGGGCCATCTTCTCTACTTTCGCGAGGGTGATAAAACAACCCAGGGTGGTGTAGGTTATATCGTCAATAAGGTCCTGTCTAGCAACGTCCAAGAAATCTCCAGTGTGTCGACC
Organism: Eupithecia vulgata; assembly: GCA_946478455.1. Taxonomy (NCBI): domain Eukaryota; kingdom Metazoa; phylum Arthropoda; class Insecta; order Lepidoptera; family Geometridae; genus Eupithecia; species Eupithecia vulgata. Next base: position 14,601,277 of record OX297875.1, read on the forward strand.
AGGGTAGCGTACCTGATTCTTCGGCTATCCAAAAGGTATAGCTTGAAGGTTATTCAGGTCTACGCAGCGTAGACCTGAATAACCTTCAAGCTATACCTTTTGGATTTGGACCTCGGCATACTCGGTTGATGAAGTGGAGGATATGTATGAAGACCTATGAAGACATATCCAAAGCCTTGCATAACACGACCAAGGCCCACTTCAACGTTGTTATGGGGGACTTTAACAGCAAGGTGGGAACCCAGAATGGCAACGAATCCCGAATAGGCCCACATGGTTATGGAGTTAGGAATCACAGGGGGCAAATGCTTGTCAACTTCTTTGAGAAAGAAGGGGCTAGCTGTTCTTAATGAACTCCTCCTTTAAGAAGCAGCCTCAAAGGAAGTGGACATGGCGAAGCCCCGACACTGTGACTAAAAATGAGATTGACTTCATCAGATTCCGTCATTCATATTCAGAGATGTCTCAGTGATCAACAGGTTCAATACCGTATCTGATCACCGACTCCTCCGAGGCTCTCTGAATATCAACTTGAAGCTTGAAAGAAACCGTCTGATGAAGCCCACGCTCCGGTCGCCGACCCAATCCAAATCATGGCGGACACCGAGAAGTTCCAGCCGCTTCTTGGGGATAGATTTGTTGCCATGGAAGCCACTGATGACGTTGACGAGACCCTACACAATCTGGTCGAAACGCTGAGGAACGAAGGTATTAAGTTTTGTAAAAAGCAGCGTACTGGCAAGAAATCCAAACTCTCGGCCTAGACACTCGGTTTGATGACAAGAAGACGGGAAACCACCCAGGCGACTTCGTCTGAGAGGTCAGACCTGAAGAAGCAAATGCGAAGATGGTACGGCGCGACCTTCGGAGCTCCAACACACGCCTCATTAAAGAGGCGATAGAAAGAAACCAAGGGTCCAAAGTATTCTCTCAGCAGCTGGGCAGGAGCCACCTTACGAAGCTTAAAACGCACGATGGGAGGACCGTATTGGCGAAGTCGGAGATCTCTGCTGAGATAGAGGATTTCTATGGCCGTTTATACGCTGCACATGCCCCTCATACCCAACGGGACGACCACGATTCCAGAGCCACCCTGACACGCCACTACACCGACGAACTGTCAATCAGTCAAGACGAGATCGTGATGGTTCTGAGGCAGCTTAAAAATGGAAAAGCCCCCGGTGAAGACGGCATTTTTCGTATAAAATTCACATTTTTTAATATTCTTCGACATTTTCAACGCTTACATAGAAGCTGAAACAAATAAAAACTTGCATAAATTAAATCGATCAGTTTTACGGTTTGAGAAATCTACGTAACTCCTTTACACCAGAAATATTCAACACTTGCTTTACAGCGAGAAAACTACGTAACTCCATTAAAAACTATAACACAACTTTTCTTTATTTTTCTACACTCAAATCAATAAAAAAACTTTATAAAATTAAACAAGGGACTTACCCGATCGTATATTCTAGATCAGTTTTCACAACAACGTACAATTAGTATTGAAGACGAGAAAAACTGCGCGCGACCTCCTTGCAATCTGTCGGTGGCCGAACTGAGCGCGGGAGTTACGAAGTTTTGCTTTATTCAAAATGGCGTTTGCCCATACCGTGGACATACGTGGTTTTATTTTTCGTAAACAGCAATAAAACTAAAAACAAGTAGGAGATACGAGAGATTGCATCGTGTTCGTGACGGCATTTTACACCAGATGGCATTAAAATCAATATTTCGAAAATTTTGGAGTTACGAGGTTTGAAAATTAAGCCAGCGATATCTACAAACGTTACATACATTTGTTATTTTTTTGTTTGCCCTGAAACTTCCAAACTTCAGTAAAAGAGGAACCGTCCTCAGGTATTTTTTCTAATTTTTTGAAAAAGTATCTTACCTACAGAGTTTTAAAAACTGTTAAGAAATGTACAAACTACTACTACTGAAGAGGGAAGGAGGACGGTCAGAGCGAGACCATAAAGGGTTTCCAATTTTCTGAAACTGATCTCGAAACCCTTAAAAAGATTTAAGGTTTATATATTTGACTGCGCTGGACAAAGGTCCACAAATCCTATAATCCCGCCAAAGGTTATCGTAGCCCGTTGAAGGCATTTATAGGTAGCGGGTTCTTGTTTTTGTGGAGCACGAAAAAGTGGAATAAACCAATGAATAAAATAAACTTTCTCGTTATCAATCAAATGAATATAAGATCGTAAAATACAATGACGATAATCGTACCTAGTCATAAGTCCAGCTTGCAGCAATATCCTCACAGCATCAGCGCTGATGCCTTCAGTCTGCGCACTGCCCACCATGTAGTGCAGCACGCACTCCCAGCGCTCCAGGGCGTACGCGTCCAGGAACGCCACGTCCCGGGCCTTGCCGTCCGGCTCCAGAGATGAGGACATACTCCAGGGCCGGCCACTGTAAGTCAATCAGACGTGGCGTCAGACAGTCTGCTTTATGTTATTCATTACAAGCGAGCCCTGCAGTCGGTATGGGCATCGTTTTTGATTAACTCGCACAGCTAGAATATGAAAAAGGTATCCATTTTCAATTCAAGATGGTATAAGGAACGCGAATTTCATCAAATGTTCAAAATTTGGTGAAAGGATTTTTTGAATATATGTATATTTTTCAAAATATTTATGAAAACTTTTTGTATAAAATATCAAAAGCTTCCCTAAAATAGCGATATACATAATATTTATAATACAATTAAACATAAACTCGCTGTGCCCTCAACCAGGCTTCACAAGATTAATGTAAGTATCTTTTAAAGGGATGTATACGCTTCTACAACAAAACTCCTAGTGAGTTGCAAAATCTATCAGTAAATAAGTTCAAACAAATTGTCAAAACCTTTTTCTCCAAAAAACTTACTACAAAATATCAGATTATCTCTAGATGATAAAAAAGCTTGGGACGGGTTTTGCTTCAACTCATAACAACTAATAGGCTAAAGGTTTCTTTAGCCTATTAGTTGTTGCTTTTACTTTAGTCTACATACCGAAGCGACAGAAATTTAAAATATCACTTTATTTCCATGTCAGTGTTTTTTTTAAGAATTTGACGTTTTCTTTTTTTTTTAAGTGTAAATTTTGTATTTATGGAAATAAAGCATTTTTGATTGATTGTTTGATTTGTTAATAACGGCAAAAAGGTTGGTCTGTCAAAAATGAGAGTTTATTAAATTCCATTATTTTATTTTTGCTAATTATTAAAATAATGCTTCATACAGTTTGTGACGGGTGGGACGAGTTACTATTGCGTGCGATTATTACAAGTCTGCGACATAAATCGCGCAAGTAATACACACACCTGCTTAGACAAGCATCTAATTATACATCTAATGGAAACAAAAGTAATAAAAACGAAAAATAGTGAACTTTACATTTATTCGACACTAATAGAAAAAATCACGTTTCGCTAGTTGTCTTTTCATGACCACGTCCGAGTGTCAATCTTCTGAAACGTTGGAAAAAATGGACATAAATGAGATAAATACCCGTAAATCGTAATATTATTACTCAAAATATATTTTTCATAGAGCTGAACTCATAGACTTGTTCAAGTACTGGTACGGTCATCAGAGCAATGTTGTCAGGTGGGCTGGCGCTATCCGAGCCGTACGGGTTGAAATGCGGGGTGAGGTTGAGCTCGCCTCGACTTTTCAGCCTGTACGTCGATCGGCTGATCGGTGAGCTCAGTAGCGCTATGGTGGGCTGCTCCGTTGGTGGAAAAATGGTGAACAACATAAGCTATGCCGATGACATGGTGTTGCTGAGCCCGTCGATTAGCGTCCTCCGGAAGCTGGTAGGCATATGTGAGCGGTATGTGGTGACACATGGCCTCAGGTACAACTCTACTAAGAGCGAGCTATTGGTGTTCAAAGCGGGAGCTAAATACTATCCACATGTTCCACCCGTCTCACTGGATGGCACCGTGCTCAAGTGTCGCACTTTAAGTACCTGGGGCACTGGGTCACCGATACCCTCAAAGACGACATGGATGTGGAGAGGGAGAGGAGGGCGGTGGGAGTAACATTGGCTGTGAGGAGTAACATGTTGAAATTAATAAAAAATACGAAAAAAGCATTTTTTTTTAAAAGGTCTTTTCCTATTCAATCAGTTCATTGGCTTTGTTGTTTATGTAATTAAAATATACAATCACAAAACTGCAAGAAATTCAAGTAGGTAGGTAAATGAAATTAAAATACAGCAGGCGGGCAGCCCTATCGCGTGATTTTGTTTTGTTTTGGGAATTATTTCAAGGCCAGGGCAGAGTCACAATACTGTATAGGCACCAAAGATTTAAATAGGCACTAGGTAACATTACCGTGGCGCAGTAGTTCGCCAGCAAGCGCTGGGGCATTGTGACGTCATCGCTTGCGTTCGCGCGATCAGTGGACCTCGTTCGTATTTTGCCCATAACTTTGTCAGTTTTGGTCATAGAACAAAAATCATGTTTCTCAAGGTCTATAAAACTGCATTCATAACGTAAAAGTATGAGGGGTCCCCATTATGTAATATATTATTTAAACCTGGGGTGTCATCTTCGCTGGAATAGCCCAAGGGTGGATTTTATGATTAATAAATCTACTAATCAAAAAACATGCAACAACATTGTATTTAAGTTCAATTATGCAAATGAAATTAAAATACTGCAGGCAGGCAGCCTTAACACATGTTTTTGTTTTATTTTGGTAATTATTTGAAGGACTGGGCCAAGTCACAATACTGTATAGATAACATTACCGGAACTTGGCGGTTAGCGACCTCTCATAAATGGTGTGCCCAGTAGTCAAAAGTTGACAGAGAATTCAAACCTGACATCTGGTAAGTCTATTACTATAAACATTATTACTAACCCACCCAGCAGAGCCACCTTCAAGTTCCTCTTGAAGGACTGTGCCAGCATCCAGCCTGGCATGCCGCCAGGGATGGGTGCCTCCTGCCACACCGATAGCTCTGAAAGGGCTTCACATGCCTTCAGTTGCTCCCTGAAATGATTAACCAAAAATTTTTACAAATTATTATAATTTATAGATAGGTACACAAATAATTATTTACAATTGCCAACAGAGAGATATAGTTTTTTCAAGCTTACTTGGCAAAATGTTGTGACACCCAAGACGACACCACGGCCTGAGGCACCGGCTGCTCCACAAACAAGAGTCGTATCACAAAGTGTCGCGCCAGCTCTGGCAGTTCTCTGCAGAAGGGAAAATTGAGTAGGTACCTATACAGGTAACCTCACTACAACTGCTATTATTATAGCAATAGATATTCAAATTTGAATTTCACTATAGAAATTCTAAACCAAGTTGTTACCTGTAAACAGCTAAACATATCGTTGGATAGTTGTACAAAGTCTCCAAAAACTGGGCTGATCTACTCTTCAAATACTCATGAAGATCTTTGCACTGCAGGGACGGCGCTGGATTTAGGTTTAACGCTTTAGACTTAGACGAAGAGGTTGTCGAAGGAACCTCGCACGACATTTTCAAGATTATCCTACTAAATCAAAGGTTAAAAATTATTATTTTTATTTTGTGAATTTTTGTGTATTCGAAACAAAAATAATCACTAATCAGTGGTTGTATTCTCTTTGATTGAATCAATTAGCCTAGCCTATGCTCGTAGCGTTATATTCTCTTTGTCTCAATCTCAATGACCAAAGATCAAAGCTTTATACAAAGTATACAGCTTTGTCTATGCGTTGAATCCAACCCACAGATAACCTATATTAGTAGATCCCTTAGAGAAAATTTATAACGGGAGTTGGCAAGCACCACTTTTAGTATTAAAATCTTTCTGCCGTTTTTCGCGGGAGGCGAGGTAATACGGTACAGCACACATACAAACGCACACGCCAAGTAAAAGCTGTGACACAAACACAAAACAAGCACACAAATTATACAATGACTGTTGTTACACCATTAATGAGTTACTAACACGTACTTCGCCTTCTACCAAGAAATCAATACTCACCTACACCTCCTACCAAGACGCTTGAAACTGTCGCTACTAGTATTCCATTTAAATCAAAATATACAAAAACAATTGACAAAAATTTCACTTGTGATAGGAAATACCGTGTTCCCGTAAGTTTGATGTCTCTGATCACCTTTTACACCAAAATACCGCACAATTCACCGTTTTCACTAAGCTATTTCGCGACACAAAACGACAGCTAATGGCCGCGCGGTAACGAGTGAAGTAGTTTTGTCTATCGCGTACGACCAAGAGCGCCTTATGGCCGGCAGAGGGGTACGCCGTGCGATGACATCTCCAGTTATAAATTCTCTAAGGTAGATCCCGAAGGGATTTCTTTTTTCATTGATTGATCCAACCATAGATCTAGTCTATAATAGGCCCTATCTACGAAATTTTCCTGTATAACCTCAGAGCAATAACTATAACATATAGGGACCGTGAAATTTAAGTCTAGTTATACTTAAAGGCTAAGACAATCAGAACAGCCCTGCGCAGCCCTACGGCACCGAAAACTCCACCAATCAACTGATAAAATCGTGAATTCTACGCATGGTCGATACCAAGAGCCCGATGCCCGCCACGCGCCATCTTGCCTCTCCCCTTTTTCACCGACCGGCATAGACAACACGGTTCAGTTGTCAGTGTCAGTTTTCCAAAGATTGTCAATGTCATCATTTGGACAAACAAAACCACGAACAGAGGATGGATTTACATCTCAACGACCTTACCAAAGAAGCTCCCCCAAGTATGAGAATAAAACCACTTACCGCTACCTAAAATACACGCCTCGTCTACACGGCCAATGCCTGACAATGAGTCCGTCCACGGACGACGCTATAGTGTAACGCATACAGCCTTTGGCCACCACGCCAACAAACGCTATCAGGTACAGTTGTTGGCCACCTCAACCGCACTACAGGAAGACTGATACAGTTGTTGGCTACCCTACGATACTTAGCCACTTTCACAACACTATAGCCATCTCCTTTCCAGACTGCAAGCCCGGAGAAATAGTCAGTCATCGCTTCGGCTTCACCACACTCCCAGCCCTGAGAAATAGCCTCGTAATGAACAAACGCAGCAATTAGCCGATTATGCCTTGTTTGTTGTTGTTGATAAAGATACACACCCCGGGTTATTTACGTTCCATGTACTTACTACAGCACCCAAATAAAAAGAGGAAGATATCGCCATATCGCCATAGACTCGCTCGTCCAACCTGACATCATTCTTCCTGCTATGATTAATGCGCACACCAGGCAGACGCAAGCCAACACCGCAGCACGGACGCTCCGCCACCCCTACCAACCAACCGCACACATTACTCGCTTCAGCCGCGTTCTGTCGAAAAACACATCATCAACATGCAATAACATTGGTACTCTAGCCAATTATACAGAGCTGTCCACAAACTGTTTTTTTTTTTTTTAAGAACAGCCTGATTATGGGCTTGGGCACCTGCACATTACACACCGACTTCCAGCCTCTTAGCAGGTACATACTCTAGGTACGTCCTACTACCACCTGATCAACCATTGCTAGTTACCGACCACAGATGAGATCCACAGTGGCACCACCAGAGAGATGAGGGGACCGAAACCAGAAACACTGCTTGACCACAACACAGGTCAACACCAATTTCATCAAGCAAGACACATATAACTAGATCATAGAACAACAGACTCACAAGATGCAACCATATTCCACAAAACAACATCTGATCACCATTTAGAGACTACACAACATTTAGCTAGACGACTCAGACCACGACTAGAGAACCAATCTTGAATGAACTCAAGACACTCACCAGCTCTTACAAGCAACACCGTATGCCTGTAGAACTCATATTGAGACACCGTACTCAATATGCCCACACGCGTCCTCTCAGATGGCCACCATGCCAACAAGGACCAATCTTGGGTGTAGGAACCCAAGACTATCTCACCAGCTCTTACAAGCAACACCGTATGCCTGTAGAACTCATATTGAGACACCGTACTCAATATGCCCACACGCGTCCTCTCAGATGGCCACCATGCCAACAAGGACCAATCTTGGGTGTAGGAACCCAAGACTCTCTCACCAGCTCTTACAAGCAACACCGTATGCCTGTAGAACTCATATTGAGACACCGTACTCAATATGCCCACACGCGTCCTCTCAGATGGCCACCATGCCAACAAGGACCAATCTTGGGTGTAGTAACCCAAGATGCTCACACTAGCTATGCCAAGCAGCACCATAACCAAATAACGACACAAAGACCTCACCTTCCAGCAAAAACAGCGAAACAGAAACAAAGATCAGAACCGAACAATATCATCCTTGAAGGACTGATGCTACATGAACAAGAACTAACAACAAAATATATCAGCAGACTACAACAGAAAAAAACACAAAGTAGGAAAGCAAATGACATGATAAAGAGTCACACAAGATTTACACATAGCATGTGGATCAGTGTTTAGTGATCTGATCATGGAATTATTAAAATAGAACACATCTTAGCACCCATACTTACTCCATAATATGTATCAAGTTTAATCAAGTCTTGTCTTTGTAACATGTGTAACTGAACAAATACATGAACAGAACAACAAAATGCAAGACAATATTCAGGTTTTATAATTTTATCAACAGTAAACTAATTTTATTGTTTTACTTTCTTCTTTTTTCAATAAACATACACTTACTTTGGAATTGAAACAAATCTGATTTGTGAAGGTGTGACTTATCTTTGTAATAAGGCACTTCTGATTCCCAGACAGTCTATGCTAAGTAGATTCTCTGGCACTATCACACACATATTTGGCTCCGTCAATCACTAAATCCTTATGTGCCTCCATGATTGATGTGGTCTGCCAATATCTAGTGTCAGGCATCCTCCACTTCCATTGAACCCTGAAAACAATAATTCACAAGAAAACATTGCAACAGATGGGCAAGTTGTGTCATTGACAAGACATCGGCTATGATTATTAGCATTGGGACATATTTACACCGGCTATGCTTTATCATTGGGCAACTACTCGATTAGCTTTGATGAGCTACTTATGTTGACGAAAGACATTTGTTTAGTTTCTTTCTCAAGATTCTTTATACCTAATCAATCAAAAGTATGGTCACATCACAATAAACCAACTAAAACCCAAACTGCTTGCTTAATAACCATACTACCTTTAGTATTTACAAATCAATCCAATAGAAGTATTCACAAAACCAACAATTTTAGCATGAAACGATCAGACCTTACCAGCACCTCTATTACAAACCAATTGCATTTCTGAACATCCATAGCACTTGTTAATCTCATTCTCTTAGGATAGTAGAAGGAACCGACTGTAGTACTGGTAGTACTGAAGTAATTGGCACAGAACTCCCGTTGTAAAGTCGCTTGAGTCTTCCGCCATTATTGGTGACATTGGTGTGGATGTGCGAGTCAGACTTTTCCTAGTATCATTCGAGGTAAACCATCAGTGGGCGTGAAGACAGACAGGGTTACATTACATCCCACCTTCTGATAAAGGCTAAGACAATCAGAACAGCCCTGCGCAGCCCTACGGCACCGAAAACTCCACCAATCAACTGATAAAATCGTGAATTCTACGCATGGTCGATACCAAGAGCCCGATGCCCGCCACGCGCCATCTTGCCTCTCCCCTTTTTCACCGACCGGCATAGACAACACGGTTCAGTTGTCAGTGTCAGTTTTCCAAAGATTGTCAATGTCATCATTTGGACAAACAAAACCACGAACAGAGGATGGATTTACATCTCAACGACCTTACCAAAGAAGCTCCCCCAAGTATGAGAATAAAACCACTTACCGCTACCTAAAATACACGCCTCGTCTACATACTTATAAACAATCAGTGTGAAAAAAGAGGATAGGTATATAGATATGGGTTGTTTATGGCAATGCTGTCCACTTTTTTCGTCTCGGTAGTGATGTGCCGATTTTGCAGAAGTATCGATATTAATTTATTTTTAACAGATAATTTAACTATTGAATTGAATGTTCATACGTTATTGTCATGTCTTTAGAAAGTTATCGATTCGATACGTATGTATGTAACATTGTTGGTATTTCACAATATTCACATAATGTTACTCTATGTGGGTTTCTAAACACGTGTGCTAAATTTCATAAGTTTTTGTATGTATGTTTCTATACGCATTTCTCTGAAACTCGTAATTGGATTGTGAGCATTCTTTCTTTGTTGGATTAGGTAGGTATCTCTTAACTTAGGGAACAGTACAATTTATCAAAATCAGTTCAGCAGTTTTCATGATACGAAATGAAATAAAAACAATGGGATCAAAACGATATTTTTAATTTATTAAGAGCTGACCCGCCCCGGCTTCGCCCGTATGGATATTTCCATATTCTCTCACATTAAAATATTCTCTGGGCAAATATTGCAAAGGCTCCCGTCCTGGATTTGGGTGATGTAGATTCTCATCATCATCATTATCCTGAAACAATGAAAGCTTAGTAAATAAATACTACCTGGCTTTAACCTTAATAAAAGTTCAATATACAGACATAAAAAAAATCACTGATATGCTACACTGTTTAGAACATATTCGGCTATGCTTAGTCCAATTAATTCTGGCTCTCGGTATCGCTTTACACCAGTTCTCTTTCTCATTTGGAGGCATACTAAAAAAGAAAACGATAACTTCTCCAAATTACCTATCGGCATAAAATTATCGTATCGATAAAAAGTACCTATCTACATCACTAGGATAGCATTACCTCACAAATGAACAATATTTAAATTTGTAAATTACTTTGCGATTACAACATATTTTGTAATAAATATGGTTTGATCAACAGCAATCTAATATGTATGGTTTTAGTGATCACATCCAAATATATCGCGGGATTTTGTATGAAAACTGTAAAAAAACACTTACCGGTGAAAGCTTACACATTTATAGTTTTCTTTCCGTGATGAATGTGATTTACACGATAACACAAAATAAGTCACGTTAAAAGCTTATGCATCTGTCCTTTGCACCTTTTTTTTAACAGATTTATGCACAAAATCTATTATTATTTAGTAAAATAATGACCCAGCTCACGTATTTACATTCACGACGTATTAAGCAACTAAATCAAATACTTTGTACGGTTAACCGTGTGCTAAGCATCTGTTGTGCTTTTTTTAATTGGTCGTGTAATAAGAGACCAACTGTGACCGTTTGACATCTTCGGAATGCCCATTTAGCTTTAAGCCTACATGATAGATATGCGTTTGTCTCCTAAACCAGTACAATCTGCGCTATAAGAGAGAAGAGCTTAGATATATCGTAATTTCTTCGCTCTCTCTATGCTCTATTTATTTTGCATGCTTATTGCTCTGAGTGTATAACCTAAAACATAGACATAGAATTTTTTCACATACCTAAACAATTAAACTTCATAAAATGGCGGCTTTACCAGTGATGTACCGTCGTCGTCGACTTGAGTGAATCATCGATTAAAGAAGAACATCGATAAGTCTTTATGTTTAAATATTTTCGGATAGGTAACAGAAGAACATCGATAAGTCTTTATGTTTAAATATTTTCGGATAGGTAATTGATCGTAGTATAATACGACTGCATGGTATTTGTTTTATTTTAAGGTATTATTATTACAAAGTAAGACTTACTTGAAGTTATTATTGTTGAATCTATTTATTTTGACTTTTTTGATTTGATTGAAAATATTGCTAGAATGAATGAGTAAAACCTCTAGCTTGTTAATTATGATTATTTATTATATATAATATATACAGTAAATATTAACTTATTTTAATTACATTAAAATTGGTTTGGATTTTCATGTAAACGTTAAAAGGATATTTCTATTCCACGGAAACTAATTATAAATCAGTTACTAAGATATGAGTCAGTTGGATAAGATCTTAGAATCATAATATTTTATTCGAAGGGTAGACCTACCTTCATACATGAAGAATTTCGGCACGATCTATTCAATAGTAATGGCGAGAAGAAGTAACAAATATCTAATAGTAAGTAATTGTCCACAATAATTTATTTACTTATTTATCTACTTATCCAGGTCCATCCATCCGAGCATGGTAGACTTTCAACTTCATAACCTGGCCGACCGACCTGGCCATGGAACATGAAGTTTTCATACAAACTATAGGTACGTTATAGCAATTCCAAGTACCGAAGGGGATATCTTTTTTCAATGGATCCAACCAATGCGAGAGCAAGTCTTATTAATATTATACATCCACGTTTTTAAACTACGGTTTTTTTTCGTAAAAATAACTTCAATCAACTTCTTATTTCATGGCTCGCTGCATTTGTAAATTCAATGCATCGATCAAGGAGTATACGGATACGTAATAAGGGCGTATCTATGAGTATATAGGCCTATTTTGTGTGACAAAATTTAAAAACAAATCACTTTTTTTCAACGATGTCGATGACCATTTGCGAGTCACAAATAAAAGGGTATGATGATTAAGGCCCTAACTAATATCGGTTTCATACGTTTTTAAATCACGGTGCACAATGAAACGTAGGTATATATTATTTGGATAGAAGCCACTTTCACAAATCAAATTCAATTTAATTTAATTTTATTTCGGTTTTTCACCTATAGGTACCTACATAAAAAGTTATCATCATAATGTTTATGTGAAGCTTCAGGTTCCTGAGATATTTATTTAAGGAAAAAACACATTAATGCAACAGTAACTTTCAACTGTGAATAACACAAAAACTTTTAAAAAATAACAAAATTCAAACAACACATTATATTTAATAAAAAAAGGGTAGGTATTCCTATACAACAGACATGATTTTTTGCCATTATTATAGATAATGGTGCGGAACCCTTCGTGCGCGAGTCTGACTCGCACTTGGCTGGTTTTATTTATATGTAAAAATATCTATCTATGTAATGTATTGTTTTATGAATATCAGTTATCTAGTACCCATAAAACACAAGCTGTTGCTTGCTTAGCTTGGGGCTAGAAAATGCTGTGTGATGTGAAATTGTCCAGCATTATTTATTATTATAATAGTATGACGTATGTTTTACTTTCCTTCCGTGAACCTAAATTTATTATGTTTTACATAAAAAATAACCCCGTACAAAATGCAATAACAACCAGTGATGTACCACATACTGTTTTTAAATTTTATCGATTCCTTTGATGTTTTTTGTAGATTTTGCATTCTCCATCTGCATGTTTAAAAACTGGCGGGAAAGTATGTAAATAACCGCCTATGTCGGTTATAGTCGGTAACAAAAAAAAATCGTTATATGATTTCACGCTTTTGCAATAAATACATTATATCAAACCACATTAAGGATAACATAATTTCTAATCAAGGATATAAAACTAAGCTATGTTTAGTTACAACTAACCAGTCTTGTAGAAAATGTAGGATATTGTGTTAACACCCAAATGACCCAAAGCTTTAACAATGAAGTAGACACCTACGACAAAATGACCCCCCATTCGTTTTATCGAAGGTGACCACTTCATTTCTGCGTTACTTCCCCTCTTGGTTAGAATTGGGATTTAGGTTTAAAAGGCAATGTGTGTATTTTAACTAGGCCAGTTTACACTCATAATCACAGAAGGAAAAAAAATATTAAAGGTACATTATAATTTCTTTTTTCCTAAAACCAGTGCAAATCTCTGTTGATATCTGTGTTGATTCAAATTCTTCAGGTACTTACAGCTTGGCAAAATTGTTAAGAAAATAAGCGTAAAAATTAAATGTAACAAAGTATTATGGTACCCTGTTTTAAGTCTTCTATCGAATACTATGTTGTTATTTGTGTTTTGATTTAAATAAATTATAAAACAACCAATAAAAAATATAAGTAAAAATTAACAAGAAAAACAAGTTGATCAGCACTGATTTCTTAACTATTGCTTATTTAAAATAAAAATATTTTAAAAGAAACTTTAAATAAACAAACTAAAGCGGACATTGTATAAAATTAATAAAAATTATGGTTTAGTATAAAAATATAATAATAGGTAGGTATTGGACTACTTAGAAATCTGATAACTACACGTAAATACCTACTTGAACTTACCTACATCTGTATAATTATTATTATGGGTAAATAGTGAAATTTTCTATAAGTTTATATGTACTAATAAAACACATAAAATAATCATCGACAACCTCGAGATGTTGATTGCTAGTAGTACCTACCTAGTATTTTTTTTGTTTTTTTGGACAAATAAATAAATAATGCTGGACAATTCACACAGCATTATCTAGCCCAAAGGTAAGCAGAGCTTGTGTTATGGGTACTAGATAACTGATATACGTTATATTATACATTACATAGATAGATATTTTTTATTATATATAGAAAACACCCAGACCAACGGAACAAATTTCTGCAGATCGTACACAAATTTGTTCCGAGGCGGGGATCGAACCCGCAACCTCTTGCGTCACAGGCAGACTCTCGCCCGCTGCGCCACTGAGGTTGTCTAAATTCAAGTGGACAAAATCAATAACACCTTATTTCTTATTCGATAATAATTACTATTTATAAACGTCTTTAAGGTATAAAATTTGACTTGCCTAAGTGCTTATTTTGTAAGATAAAAGAAATAAACGTTATTGATATTTGATAGTTATCGCCGCCCATAATAGGTAAGTACTAAATGAAACACACACACTTTCAGTTAGGTTTAAGTTTGAATAAATACTTACCACACACAATGTGGAGGCCAAGAGGAGGGTCCAGCTAGGTTGGGCCGCGTTTGGGAAACTACGTCGAGTCTTCTCGTCATCCATAACCCAATGCTTAAAAACGAAAGTTTTCATTCAACCCGTCATGACCTACGGAGCTGAGACGTGGACGGACACTCACGGTAGGGATGGTCCACTAGTTTAAAGTCGCCCAGCGAGCTATGGAGATAGCTATGCTCGGAGTTTCTCTGAAGGATAGGATAGGATTCGTGACGAGTACATCCGACAGAGAACTAAGATTATCGACATAGCTCAAAGGATTAGAAAGCTGAAGTGGCAGTGGGCTGGCCATACCTCGAGAAGGACCGAGAACCGCTGGGGTAAACGTTTTCTTGAGTGGAGACCGCGCGCGACTCAGCAAACGTAGTGTAGGACGCCCTCCTACCAGGTGGGATGACGATTTGCGAAAGACTGCTGGCAGAAGCTGGATGCGGCAAGCTGAAGACAGGGCGCTATGGCGCTCATTAGGGGAGGCCTATGTCAAATATAGGCTGATGATGATGACACACATTATGTACATTATTGTACAATGTACATACATACATACATACATACCTTTTCATCTATATTCCACGAATTTCGGCAGCCGTAAAATCCTGATTTATAATGAAATATTGTGCCACTATCAAACTATCCACTCTTGGCAGATTGTCCGACTCACCTCAAAAATCCTTCTTCCATTCTACACACTACACTACAGTTTCACTTTAATAAAATAATAAAACTTTTAAAACTATCATGGTTATTAACATTAAAGTCATTTAAAACGGGATATTTACCATGATTCGAAATATTGGAAAACTCAAAAATCGAATCATGGTAAATATCCCGTTTTAAAGGACTTTAATAAAATAATAATTGACAATTAATTAATATTATATGTTTTAAATACAAGCACACCCATAGGAAAATAGAAACGATCAAAACAAAATGAAACATATGCGCGTAATCAATCACCCCGGACCGGACCGAGCGCGCGCCGCGCGCCGCCGCCGTGTCGCGGTCGCGGGCTGAACGGGGGTGTGACGTCACAGTAAGAGCGCGCGAAATCTCAGAAATTTAAAAAAGGGCTTCAACTTCTCGTCGTTATAACTTCGGAAATACTACATAATATATTGAAGTGAAATAAAAACTAATTTATAATGTAGGTACATGATCTACGCTTCGATGTTAGGTGTATTTGATAGTCATATTTGTGTTCTCTATTAGCCCTTATTGTATCCATAGAGTAAAAACGCGCTGCTCTGCCTCATTTTAATAATCTAGTGATTGCGGACTTCTGTTTCTGAGAAACTTAATTTAGTAGGTAAGACAATTATTGCGATCAATTATACATTTGAAGAAGAAGATAACGTTGCATTGTAACTATTGCTGATTTTAGAAAAATAAAGGGAAGAAAAATGGGTTGCGATGCGAATGAGTTAGGGATTAGTCTTAGTTGTAGCAGTAGAAGTTAAGGCTCGAAAAAAAAAACAACATTTCATTTCCATGATCTTTGAGATCCTTCCTACTGCTGTTCAAATATGAAATCTAGGATTCTAAGACTCCCACACTCATTATTCCATTTCATTTTGTACAAGAGCGCCAAGATACATTAATTTCATATTTTGATTATTTGTATAAGTTCGATGAAAAAAACTATCATAAATATCTCGATGTTGATACATTATTTGCCTTCTTCTCCCAACCAATATGACTTGATATTTGTATTAAAAATAAAGCAAAGACAGGGTAACAGATTCGCCACAATAAATATTTGATAACTTGAACCGCACTCTTTTAGTTAGGAGTAATCTTGATTTTTTTGCTCTGTCTCGCTCCAATGAACGCGAAATACTTGCATAATATCCTTTTCACAAAACGGCTTGTGAAGAGGCTGGCTGAAAAAACAGACGAGTGACTTTTCCTCTTAGGCTTTATATAGGACTATAAAAATGTTGGGTGTTTGGCTACGTTTTCTTCAGCTTTAGTTAGGTAATCTTTGTTACATTAGTCATTAGTATAGTAGGGTAGATAGTAGGTAAATACAAAGGTTGTCTTAGAATTTCATACGCAATTCGATCTCAATGATTGTTATGTTTTTTGTAATTGGCTAATAACTTGTCTTTTTCAGGTAAATAATTTTGTGGGCATGTATGGTTATACCAAGCAGGAAAGTGAGAAAATTTAGGCATAATGTTTAGGAATATGCCCTCTCAGTGAGCGGTGGTGCTCGCGCGCGGCAACCGCCCCGCTGCGCTGTCGTCGGCGGCTCTGGCAAGGCTAGTAAAGTTGGTCAGTTTTTTACAGTTCTAAAATTATTTCATCATATTATTATGCCTTAAAGTAATTGTAGTCCGTGTATGTTTAAATGTTTGTTACTCTTCACGCCAAAACTACTAGACGAATTGGGCTGAGACTTTGCATAGATGTAGTTCCAGACCTGGAATAACATTATAGGCATATGGTACTAATATACCTAAAACGCGTGCAACGCCGCGGGTGGAAGCAGAAGCTGTATTAGATTGTACTTTTTCAAATCTCTTCAGTTATCCCCCAAAAATGTTTCAGGAGGGTACCTACCTATCTAGCTAGACTAGACCGTGTTGACTTGACACCAAATGTCCTCACATTGGTAGGTAGGTATCCTACAAGATAGGTAGGTACTGGTTGAATGGAGTAGCGATCACAGCTATTCGTCAAAGTCGATTGGGAGGCGTCCAACATTGAACTTTTGTGGCTTGATTGGAGTACATTTAGCTAACTAACCTGCAATAATGTTGCGATAGATAAGGATAATGTCAAAGCATGGCACCTTTATTATTATATGTTTTTTAGACCATGGTCAATAGGCAGTCAGTTGGTAGAGACTAGTATCGAAATTGTCTGGCTTTATTTTGTCTCCTAGCCTATCACATGTAGATAGTTTTGGCTAAAAATTGTAATTTACCTTTAACTATGAAGTTAAGGAGGTGGGTACCTTTTAAGGGTTTCGAGATCGGTTTCGAAAACCTTATGGTCTCGCTCTGTCCGTCCCCGCTTTCTTGAATATCTCAGTAACTACTTGAAATAATGATACATTTCGTGCGCTATTACTGATTTCAAGAAAAAAAATATATAAATAAATGAAAATGAATATTGTCAGTACAAATTGTGAGGTTGAAATTTCAAAAGAGATCTAGAGGAGCAAATGGTTTCAAATTAAAGGCATCGTTTTGTACATTTCAAAACACTTTTTGGAATTTCTGTGGGTTTTATACTTTTTGAAATATTTCAAAAATCCCCTCCCCTATCTCCGAAGAATGCAGACCAATCCATGAACAATGTAGGGGACGTTTGTAGGTATAAATTTATATTTTACAGGAAAAATATAGAGAAGACTGTCTGTGTGACTGTGAAATGACCATTTTTGAAAAAGAAATCATTTTGAAAATGGTCGAAAAGGGGTGATATTTTTTGAAAGGGGTGGTCACCTTCTTGATTGGGGTTGACAATGCCTTTCATTTGATAAAGGCATTGTTTTGTAAATTTTTAAACGGATTTTGAAATATCTGTAGGTTTCATACTTTTCAAAATATTGCTATTCGAAAAAAGTCGTAAAATTTATTGTACAAATAATTGGCAAATGTTCGAAACCCCCGGCGCGCGAGTTACACTCGCACTTGACGGAATTGTTTATTTATTTATTTAAAACTTTATTGCACTAAGGTACAAAGGGTGGGCTTAATGCCGAGGCATTTTCTACCTGCCGACCAAATAACACATGTAAAAACATGTGATGGAACAGATGGTTGGCGTTTTAATATTAGTTTCACAAAATATAGATGCTAAAACTTTATTATTTAAATATATATATTATACATACATATACCTAAAAATTGTTCGTAACCCGTAACACAGAATATTAATACTTGCTTTGTAACTAAGATGACAATCAAACCGTAGACTGAAGATACAGTAGGGAACTAGGGATTTATGAAAGTATTTGGGTAAACGGGGTAAACCAAAGATCGTTCATAGCAGTTAGCCTACGTTGTCTAGGTCTACGGTCCGTAGGCTGTTATACGTTAAGGAGCATAATAGGCTAGATAAGGCTAGATAGAACGAAGCAAACCACAATTCTACCTACCTACACAAGTACAAATCAAGCACGTCAGGAGTCAACTCAAGCGCAAGCAACATTAACGTATAGTCTACCTACCTATTACGTGTTGGTACTTCGAGGATCGGATCCCTGAGAAAAAGAAATACCTTGTTCATAATCCCATGCAAAGAAAAAAAAATTACCTTGCTTACGCACACCAAAGAAACATGACGCATACTCGTGTAATTTCCCCGTTCACGTACGCGTGAGGCGCACACACGCGCTCTCTGGACGCACACAAGCGCGCGGCGCCGAGTTCCCCGCATTTCATTTCATTCTCGTCGGCAGATGGCGGATGCAGTAGACGCCCTCCCTCCGGCCGTCAGTCGCGCATAGACAACTCTCTGAGCCACCGCGCTTTCGTTTCGCTCCAGCACCATTTTGTGTGTATCTTTTCGAACGGGACATTGTGTGTTGTGCTCCGTGATAAATCGTGAACTTGCAAGTTTCAATAAACAATTTGTGCTTCGTTTCGGACAGACATGCTCTGCGGAGGGATCGATGAGATACCTCGAGCGCTCGTAGAAACCGCGCCTCCGTCATGAGCGAGTGATCGTCGTCGACGTAAAAAAGCGAACGCAGGAAACATGTCCGGGCGGACCGTCGACGCGGATGCGTGCAAAGGGTTCCAGTTTGAAATTCGAATGCGGTCATGTCATCGCCTTTCGGATCTTTCATAAGTCACCGTCCAATGTCAAAATCGTGCACCTCCCGCTCGCGCCGACCCCCCGGTACTTGCGGACCATGCACTCGCTCGTAGTGTGGTGGGCGGTGGTGTCGGCCGCCTGGGCGCTGGCGGGCGCCTGCTCCAGCAGCGTGTCCAAGCGGCCCGCGCGGCCCGCGAGGCCCGCGAGGCCGGCGCAGCCTGCGCCGCAGCCGAGACTCAACGTGACCTTCCCGACGTTCAAATGCGAGCCCGACTACTCGGAGTACTACTGCCTCAACGGCGGCGCCTGCTTCACGGTCGTCATCTCCGACAGCCCTATCTACAACTGCGAGTGCCGCAGCGGCTTCGTGGGGCAGCGATGCGAGTTCAAAGATCTAGACGACTCGTACGTGCTCACGTCGCGGCACCTCATGATGGAGACGGCGTCCATCGCGGGCGGCGCCACCGTGGCCGTGTTCCTCGCCATTCTAGTCTGCTTCGGCGCCTGGGTGCGCCTGCACCGCGGGCAAGGCAAGGCGGGCGCGGGCGGCGCCGAGCGCGGCCAGGTGCAGCTGGTGGCCGTGGCGCCGCCCATAGCGCCGCGGCTGCTGGCACGTTGCGCACCGCCTCACGTCGACCAGGTCTGACAAGAACTGAACACTGAACTATCGTGAAATTTTATGTGATAATTATTTTATGAATCGTAATTTATTCGGAAGGAATTTATTTTGTAAATACGGTTGAGGAGGTTCTTCAAATTTCCGTCTCCTGGTGTTCGGTGGATTGTGATTGTTGTGATGATGGGTTGTGTTGTGAGGTTGGTGGAGGACCGTGTACCCAATGCTACTCGCTTCAAGTAGAGCCGTTATATGTTATACATATTGTTGTTTGTGCCGTATCCTTGGATATGTGAGCAGAGCCGCCTGCTGAGGCTGCAGAGGCAAGTTGCCATCGGAGAGTTTTGTTTTACAAAGTTGTCATGATGCGGCTGGCTCCTGTGGACTCAGGGAGCGGAGTGTGCAGGTTCACAGTGTGTTCTTTTGCACACACTGCATGTTATTATTTGTTAGTGTAGGTAAAGTTATGAGAGGTGCAGTGAACGCAGGGGCACTCTGGTCTCTCTGTCCACTGCACTGTGCTTAATCATTGTAAATTGTATCTATCATTATTATTCCATTCTATACAAACACATAGAATTGTGATGAATTGAATTGTTAGTGAGGCGGCGAGTAGCTCCCTGGGGTCCTATTGCCGTTCCATTCCATCTGTGGATAGAGTATTTACTGGTGTCAGTATTATTTTGTAATACGAGTGTTAAGCGGCAGCTTTATTTTTAATTTATACTGTTATCCTGCTGGGATAGTGCTGTATTATATTTGTTTAAAGGCTGAGTAAGTGCCGTCATGATGAAGGCTTATTTTTGTAAATATAGTAGGTATTTATTACATATTTATAATCGTTTATTTATTGACTGCTTTACTTAGTTAATATCGAATGTTGAGTCGCATCCAAGCGCGTACTAAGCGGTTAACGATTGTATTCTCATTTCACCCTGCTAAGCATGGCCTCGCATATGTATATTCAATTGTAATCTCATTGTGAATCTCCATACTTTTCCGATAATGTAAAAATGGTAACATTGGATGGTGTTAAATGTTCCTCTCGGTACCTCCATAACATCGTGTTCCTTGGCCTTCCTCGGAGCAGCTGCTGCCATTAATCAACATATTGTAGTGTAAATGTAACTGTAATTATGAAATCGATACAACACGCATTGTGATGAATGGTAGCTGGCCGTATGACTTGTTCATGTTGCCATTGTGCTCTAGTTGCGCTGATGCCAAGGGCTGAGAGGGACGAAAAAAAATAGCAAATGAGTAAATAATAAGGCTGTGAGTCTGCGGGCGCGGCGGGCGGCGATCCCGGGTTTTATACTGAGGACTGGCGAGGGCGGAGACGCGGCCGGGGGCGCCGCGCGCCGCGCCGCCCGCGCCGGCCCGCGGTGGTGACTAACTGGAAACGTCCCATGTTGTACATTGATTCATTTATGAGATTGTTTAAATAAACATTCCAAAGTATTTGTAAAATATTAGGTACCTACATCCCTAATAATTTTGAGTATCTGTTAAGACGCTACTTGTTAATTATACAGTTTTCTATTGATAATATAATTTGTTAAAAGAAAATTATAAGAAACTAAATCCTTATGTCATCTTTCATTGATCACACCCTGTTCTGTGAATACAAACCACAGATACAAACGATGTTGATTGTGCGCGAGTAGGTAGGGTAGGTGCGAGTAGTAAGGTTGCCGACAGCGCGCCGCACCTACTGATAATTATTATAATCTTGAACTACTTTTTTGATCTCATAAAATTGCTCACTAGTTTGGCAATCGAAGCAAGCGCATTATCAACCTGACTTATCACTTTAAGATCTATACTTATCCGTCTAACGTTTAGGCTGTATTGTGCGTGAATTAGTTGCAGAGGTAGATAAGTCATGTACCTAGTTGTGCAATGTTGGCAAAGAGGCGAGCGGGCGCGTCACCGTGCGCCCACTTGCCTGCTTTTCGTAAACTTGTGCAATTACCTGTTCGCAATTAGATTATTTCAATAACCGATTTTCGGTCTCTTTGAAATCGATTAGAGACATGTGCATATCGTGCCGGCCGCTGCGGCGATCGGACAATAAGCTCTTTCTCGAGAGCGAAATAAGTAGGTTTTGTTTCATCACGTTTGGGAAATTGGACAAAAAATAATACGTGATCGGATCGGTGCCGCTGCGCCATAAAAGAGTCTGTCTGTGCGGCGGCGGCGGCGCGGGCGCGGGCGTCCATTGAGCGAGCTGGGAGCTTCATTTTTATGAATACGGGACCGGTCTCGCGCCGCGCAGGGTTCATTGAATGAATGCCCGTTGCATTCGTTTGTTGACATTCCCCGAAAACCTGCCCGCCCGGAATAGCCGCGCTCCCTATGGATGCATGGCGGTCGGCTCGGCTCGCCGGGATGGACAGCCGACAGAAATAGATGCCCCGCGCCGATTGATACCCTTTTTGACTTTCGATTCTCGCCTGAGCCCATTTTCCGAGCAGGAAGTAGCTCTACGCATAGGTTCTCCGTATCGCTATGCAGTGTCACATATATTTTTAGTTAATTCGCTTTGGTTTTACTTGGATCCCAATGATTTCACATTTAAACGTCAAATGATCTGTATCATGAAAAAGTAAACATTCGATGTTCAACCACCCGGCAAACAATGACTGGTGCAGATAAACCTAGTTATAGTTAAGAATAGTCTTAGAAGCTGACTAGAAACAGGTGTATTGACTGAAAATCTGAAGCTATGGATACGATGTGTAGGTACATCCTAATTTCCAAGAAGTACTCACCTAGTTTCTATTTCGGCAACTAGCCCTCTAATGAGAAAATACAATCGGATAATAAGAAACGAAAGTATAGTCTTGGCGTCAGCAAAACACTGTGAATGGAACACAATGCTTTTATAGATCTACAGGCCTGCAGTGCTGACCAGCGAAGGTAGAGCCGTGCCTCCTCTCTGGGGTTCTGAGGACTGAATGGAGAGAAGAGTTGGTCTTACCAATGTGAGGGGTCTAGGCCCTGGTCGTGAGACAGGCGCTGCGCCGTCGCCCACGCCCGGCGGTTATGGTTGTCGTGGTGACCGCTGCCAATTAAGATGACTACGTGCTCCTACCCACTTGTCATTACGCGAAAATCGTCCTGCGACATGTATGGTCTATGCGACTACGCCGGTGATATGATTTTTGATGTTCCTTTTCACACTTAAATCTTTTAGATGCAAAACTGAACAGTTGTTGGATGATCCGGTGAGAGGTGGACCAGCGCAGCGATCTGGTATCGCGATTCTTAACAAACTTCCCAACAAGCAAAAAGTGGTTTTATAATTATCCTAGAACCGTACTTATAACGCACTTGTAAACCTCTACAAGTCCGCAAAAGGGCCCATTTTATAAGCTCATTTGCACTTGAAACTTGCCTATAGTGCACTGGACGAGTGCGAATTACGCTTATTAGGCTCCTATATAAAAGTCCCTAACAGAAGCAATCAGGATTATAACGCGCTCCATCCGTATCTGTATCCGTCCGTATCTGCTCCGCGTCTGTAACAAGTGAAATCAGATCAGTCAAGAATTTTTAGTGGAGTTTATTAGTTTTACAAATGTAAAAAAGAAATAGAAAAGATCTAAGGTAAGTTTTCAATTTGTATAAGTATTTCTTAATGCATAATGATTTTATTTATTTCTGTTACTTTTCAAGGTGTGTGTGTACCTATGTGGATTCTGTATTTTTCGTGTAATGTATTATGTTTTATGTTTAAATTTCAACGCCCCCCTCGAAAAATGCTTTTTAACAATTATTTAAAAACATTTATTGAATAATTTATCAACGCAATTGCTGTTAGCATTTTAAAGTCTGTTACAAAACCATTATAAGTACCTACACTTAGTTTTATAACGGCATGGACCAAAACTACAAAGCATCATGAATCGCCATTATGTTTAATATTTAGGGTTCCGCAGTACAAGATACCTTCGCAAAGGTATCTTGTACTGTTTTCAGCCGTTCTTCAAGAAATCTTCCGTCAATTCCGTCATCTAGAATGGGACAACTTCGGGCTTAACATTAATGGTGAAAAATAAACTCATTTGATATTTGCAGATGACCTCATAATCTTCGCTTCAACTAAAGAAGAAATCCAACAAATGCTAAGCGAATTTGACAACGTGAGCCAGAAGGCGGGACTCACCATGAACACAAAAAAACAAAAATGATGACTAATGACACACAGGATCCAATAAGCATAAACAACAGCAATATCGATTACGTAAATGAGTATACTTATCTAGGCCAAATAATATCACCAACTGACTTAATGTCCAAAAAATTGGAAGTGAGGACAGCCAAGGCGTGGAAACGATACTGGTCTTTCAGGGAAATCATGAAAAACAAGGAAATGGAACATGTATTTCAAAAGAAAGCTTTACATATACCTGTATCCTCCCAGTAACATACGGGTGCCAGACCTGGGCCCTAACTAAAGCTCATACCAAGAAGCTAGAAGTCTGTCAAACGTCAATGGAGCGAAGCATGCTGAGAAAAAACAAGTTAGACAAAGTTAGAAACCAATCACTTCGGAGACGAACTAAAATAGAAGACGTCACACTCAAGGTAAAGAAACTGAAATGGAGGTGGGCTGGACACACAGCAAGGGGAAAAGATAAATGGAGCCAAACGCTGATGGACTGGTTCCCAAAATATAATAAGAGAAATAATAAAATTGTAATAATTTCATTATGTTCGTTTTTATCTTCAATAAAATTATTAATTATATTTCGTGCGGAACCCTCTTTATTTTGAAGTGAACTATCAAATTTAAACACTTACAATGCACTAACACTGTAGTTTTATAAACGTTTACAAAACCAAATTATAAGTCTAACTGTTATCAAGTAATTTCACTCCTATTATTTGCTTTTATAGGAGCGTGTACTTAAAATGGTCATGAAATGTTCACTTATAAGCGCTTACAAGTGCAAGTAACCAGAGCAACTATTTATTCTTCAGTATGTTTAGTCCTCTTCGTGGCTTCTATAAGAGTGTATGGCTTATAATAGCATTCGAAAATAGTCTTATAGCGGTTTATAAGTGCAATTATGGGATTCGATGTACCTACTTGTAGCCAAACTGTCTCATAGCATGCTATTATAATTATAAGCCAACAGCATGTATCAGGATCATAATAAGAGTATTACAAGTGCAACACTCCTATAATGTAGCCGTTTTAGGATTTTTTTGCTTGTTGGGTTGCTAGGTTTGATTCCGTTATTCACAAACGACATCGATCCTAAACAGGTGCCTATGTTGTAGTACCTATCATAAGAGTCTTCGAAGAGTCGTGTTCAAAATCAAGCTTCTGGTGTTGATATTATTTGGCTTGTTGATTCCGTTTAATTTAGAGAGATTTATGATATTGGGACTTTACGTTCGTGGCTAGACCAACATTACTTTGTTTTGTAGACTTGGTAGGTTAACATATTCTATCTGTGGTTACATATACTCAGGTATCTTTGGCCGACAAGTTTCCTAATAAGCCTTCACCTAACCCAGTATCCACGGCTCTCCAAGGTGTCTTAGACGATTTGCGTCATTCCTCAGAACAAATCAAAAGAATACAGAAATATCTGCATAATCTTGTCAATTACCGCCGCTTATGGGCTATGGGCTAGAGTGTGGGAATATGGACCTGAATGTTTTGGTGGGCAGTTCAAATGGCGATTATGCTAATAACAGTCGAGTAAATTATCGTTTAAATTGATTGAGCTACAGATCGACAGATGGTCTAGTCTAGAGCTACAGGCTATAGGTAGAAAGACCTGAGTCTGAAAACCTACATTGGTTATATTCTACTTACACCTATTCCAATAAACATAATGAGACATTTGGTAGAGCAATCTGAATGGTTGATTTTGTAGTCTGTCGATTTTCGGATTTCCTTTGCTTAGGAATGACTTTGATTCGGTCCGGTCCTAAAGTTTCTGAGGCTCGAATGGGCTAAAACACGTTTACAAGTATGAGCTGTTTTGTTAATCCGAGGTAAACGCACGCAGCAGTGTAGGCAGTTCCACAAAAGGCAGCCATTGTTCGCAATAACGGTCCATCTGTTTTATTTTTTAAATTCAGAAAGCACCTGTGACAGGACTGTCGAGCTGTCAAGTATTGGGTCGTCAGCATATTGTCCGAAGCCCATCTTCCACTCGAGCGCCATTTCCTGCACCAGATGGCAGCACTCCGCACGTGCGTCCGCGCAACAAAAACGCACGCGTCGTCGTCGTGTCATAGATTAAGCTTAATTTATTGGTATTGGGGATACTTTTGATGCAACTGTTGATATCTGTAATGGATCCTAAATTATGGACGTAATGGATACAAAACTTTCTTTATAGAGAGTTATATACATATAGAGTTGAGGATGAGAGGTTCACTTCATACTGTACTAGCTGTTCCCCGCGGTTTCACTCGCGTTGAATTCGAATTTCACATTAACGTAAAGCTCCAATGGGAAGTCGATGTTTTACCAGAACACAAAGTAGCCTAGTACCTATGTTACTCTCCATCCTTCAACTAACTCTGTGTCAAAAAAAAACTAACATAGTTTCGCATGTAGGGAGGTATTATAATATTATATAGGATGGCCTTTATTCAGCAATGGATAAACCCTGCTTCACTACCAATAATCGAATGAATGATAAGATTTATAATTAATTATCTTCTAATCAAATTTGTAAATTATTTATAATAGGGACCTTCTCATAGAAAACACATTCGTTAAAATATTCATATTATTCTTAAATTTTAATTTATAGGGAATCTAAAGGCTATTCCATAATGGAACAGATGTACTTAGTACCTATGTTGGCTTGTCGAGCAGAATTTCTATTCTGTGGACGAATTCCTAGAACTATAATTCTATGGATAATTGACATTGTGCTGAATTTGTTTGATTATGTATTTTTTTAAAATTTATGATATTGAACTAACAATCTGGATACAAAAGTTGACATGTAAATTAGTTTTACAAATAAATGTACCTACTTATTTCTGTATTTCTATATCTGTAGATATGCACAGAGCTTGTGCATATTATTTGTGCCTAACACAACACTTGGTACATAAATGAGTAGTAATCAAAAAATATGACTGACTGTAGGTAGAGGTGGGCCTTCCTTGATGTCCTTTCTCCGCCGTAATTACTCTTTGCTGTAGATAGGTAGGTAGGTACCTGGTATCTCGTGAATCAGGTCGAGCCAGTCGGGGTGGCCTGGTAAAAAGCGCACGTGGCACCTGCCTCCACATTGTTCCAGCGCTGCGCTGCAGACTGAAGCGCTGCGCGTTGCCAACTCGAGGATACTTCCCATTGTCACTTGATGGAGATTAGGGGCTGAATGGGTAGACTATAGATTGAGGCTGGGGTAAGAGTAGAATGTTATATAATGGTTTTGATACTGTTAGGTTGTTTCTAAAGTTTAAAATTGTAAGGAGTACCCATGGACTATCACGTCCGTGGGTAGCTTCCTTACAGCCTTGCTAGCCCTTTCATGATTTGATTAAACCTGCTTCATATACCTACCTAACCTACCCAAAACAACGGCTAATTGGCAGCAAAATATAAAAGTTTCACAACAACGTACTACACGCCTCAGGTAAGATCATCAAAGATGAGAATAAAACATCAAGTTTAATATTTGCCTCTGTTATATTTTGAAAGGAAATACTGTGAGACACAAAGACAATTTTACAAAAAAATAATGTAGAAAGAAATTAGAATTACCTACCTATTTAATATTCAGTATTATTGTTAACAGTTTAAAAAAATTGCTAACTATAGACTGTTGCAATCAAATAAATCATTAGCACCCAACTTAAAAACCTTATAGGTACTTAGATTTCTCCTGTTATTATTATTATGACAACAAGTCAACAAAAATATGACCACAAAGTGCTCAAAATCTATTTTCCCATATAAAAGACTTCAACGCGCTCCTCAACGCGCTCCTCAACGCGCGAGCCTAGTAGGAGGTCTTGAGCTTTGTTCCTTACGAGGATGTTATTGAACATAGAAACCTACTTAAGTAGGTACCTAGCACTAGCACCCACTTACTTATTATAAGGGATCTTAAAAAAGAGTTCGTTAACACACAGGGTGGTAGGTAAGTAGACACGCGAGCTAAATGCTGACAATTATTGTAATAATTTTTGTATAGGGTAATTCCGGGGTAGATGGCCGTAAGGGAGAGATGGCCAGGCGAAAAAAATCCAATTAGAAATAGGTAGATGGCGTTAATGATAATTTATTTCGCTTCGCCTACCGGCCGGTAACAAAGTGCTCAAGTGATTTTCGCGCGAGTAATTGTTTATAAATGTGTAAAATCACTTCGTTTTTTCAACACGTACCTATGTAATATACCTAAGGTAAAGAGTTTATATAATATGAAGTCACAGAAAAGTTTTTAGAAGTTTCCTTGTTTTTGTAGTTTTAACGTAAGGTCTATAAGTTTTCACATAATTATATTAACCTTAAAATTAAGTATGAGGATAATGCAATAGATTTAGAAATAGGTATGGCCATCTCCCCCATGCAATCGGGATAGATTGCCATTTTGTTTCTGGGGAAGAAGGCCTTAAAAATATGAAGTTATTTCAACAACAACATTATAACAAAAAATATTTTTTACTATTATGTTCGGAAGGCAGTTTCAACTAGAGGTAATTGGAATGAAGAAGACCTTAAAAAGGCTATGGACGCCGTACAAAAACATACAATGTATATAATTTTCGATATCCTTAGAAAAACATTGGAAAGAAGACTTAAACTAAATTCTGACACAAAGGGACCTATAGGGGCCGCAATATGTTTGCTCTGGGTATACGAAAATTGCACCGAATAAGAAAACATGTCTTCTTACTGCGGTAAAAAGAAAAAAACTGAACAAAAATACCGTAAGGGCAAAGGAAAGGGCAAGAAAAACAACTGGCCATCTCCCCCAAAGCTCTATGGCTATCAGTCCTGGACACTCTGGGAGAGATGGCCAATCGTATTTTTTTAAAAAGTGATATAGTATAATATTTGTTGATATTGAGACTGATTATTATAATAATATAGTAAGATAGATAATTAAAGTTTTGTTTTCAATCAAAATGGTGGTTTAAATAATTTTATTTATACCAAATTTAGGTCCTCCAAGTTAGTAGGGCCATCTACCCCGGAATTACCCTAATATTTTTTTAAACCACTTAGTTTTATAGTTTTAATTGTACTTACTTATAGGTAGATGGGGAAATAAGAAACTAAGACCTAACACTGTAGGTTCTTATTATGTATATACCTACTCTGGGGCTACCATCAAATAAAGACCCAGGTTTTAGGTAAAAAGATCTGAGAATTATGTCGTTGACTGCGACATTAAAATTTGGCCCAGGGGGTCACGGAGTCTCTTACGGATAATATGGACATGGACAGGGAACGTAGAGCATTATCCAACAGGCAGGTAAAAACGTACTGATGGGGCTGCCTCGCTTCTGCAGCGATCAGGAATGTTTGCTGACGAATCAGTAGACGGCTTTGCGGCGATAATGCGCAAAAGATCTGCGGCCCTGATGCGCGTGCGCCGGCTGAGCGACAGCCCCAACAGCTACCTGCAGCTCATTGTTGAGAGGCTGGACACTGACGTCTCTGGAACTTACCAACTGGACAAGAGCGTATACCTATACATTGTGCTCTTTTGACCAGTGTTCGATATGTACTTACTTGGAGGTATTTTTATTTTTAGTGATTTAAATTGTGGTTAAAATTTATATTGTATTTTTATTTTAATGGTAAATTTTATTTAATTTACTATTGATTTAGAATTTAATTTTGATTTTGTACATTTATACAACTCGATTATGGACACTATGATTTATTTATGCACCTATTTTTAATTAAGGTTGTCTGAAATAAACGAATTGAATTGAATTAATCTCAGAACCGTGTTGATGGCATGTAATATAATACGTAAATATGTTTTTAACATTATATTCTCATTATATTCATACCAGTTATTTCAAGTTTTAGAAAATTTAAAATCTTGTTTTAAATGTTACCTCCGTAATTTAATTTATCATCATCATCACGGCCCTTTAGTAAGTCTCAGTGCTGGAGTACCTACCAGGCCTTCCTTCCTCAGGGATTCAGCTGATAGCCAAGCTTCAAAAACCGGCATATCAAATTAGCCCAAGCCATGCCCAAACTCGCTAAAACAAACAAAAAAGCCATCATTAATCTCCATATTAAAAATAATTACTTTCATTTCAACTACAACAGCCAGCTATATCAAACAGAATGATTAAATAGAATTTCACTAGAAACGTCCCAGCCGTGGGAACCATTGTGCGGTCGGAAGAGCCTCAAGTGACTCTGTGACAATGTGTCCTTCATGCCGTGGTTTGCCAACTGGGACTGAGCTTGACGCTAAAGAGAATCATTATTTATTTTACTCTCCAGCTTTTGCCTGTGACTTTGCTCCGGGAGCAACTAAGTAGTAGGTAGGTATATCTAAGTACTACTACTTAGATATACCTACCTTACCTACTATTCCTACGTATATCTAAAAAATTAAATAGGTAATCGTAAATGTTTCGGAAAAATATTACGATTTCGGCCGGACACGAACCCGCGCCCCACCCTCCGGGTACCGGGTTAGGGCTCGAGACCCAGCCATATTTTAAGAACCGGTTATTTCGATTCCAGTGTCAACACAGAACCGGGTAGGTACCCGGTTCTTTGTTAATTTATTAGAATTTTGTGAGTAAATTCTTCAATAGGATCAAAAATCTAACATTGAATTTATAATGACTGCTACTACAACATGCTGATGCGCATGAAACCTATCTAGCCTGGGCCACCTTCTTCCTTCCACCGCCAGCAGACGCACAGAAAAATATCACCCGTACTTTACTTGGTCGAAATACTACAGTATCGAACCAAAAAATATTTTGCTCTACCTGCATATTAAGCACGGCCCAGAGTGGAATGAGCTTCCAGCCTTCCAGCGTCTGTTTTCCCGCCAGAGTACAATCTTGAAGTCTTCAAATTCAGGGTGATAAGTTCCTTCTGGGTAAGCGTGCTTCATCTTAGGCCACATTATCAATTATTCAATTGAGATGGTGGCCAGTCGCTTGAGCATCAGCAATAAAAAAAAACATTCATACAACCAGTCTTGTAACAACCTCTTTTTGGTGTTTCGTACCTGTACGGTGCCTTTTTATAACACTCGCATCACATCATCCGGAAAAGTAGTACCTATCACAAAGGACAGGAAAACTTGCTGTATTTATGGGTATTTTCGATATTTTTCCTTAGTGTTTCCTAGTTATCTCAACCTGTCTGTCTATCTGTCTTTGAGTTACCTTTTCACGTCTAAATGGCTGAGCGGATCAAATTTGGCAGAGAGGTAAATGGGTATCCCGGGGACAAACATCGGAGATACTGCAGCCGCTGCCTGTCTCTCCCCGCCCCCCTGCAGATCGATTACGGTAAAATACCCCATCCAAATTTGACATTTGAAAGCCCGTAGGATGGCCTTCGAGCCTACCATCCATCCAATTGTAAATAAAATAGCCGTCACTGAGACGATTGCCAGTCCCAGCCGAAATTGAAGCCCATGAATGAATGAGATGAATGCTTTTGACAGTAAATAGAACGATTTTGACGTAAGGTTGTTTTCTTTTAATTTGACATTGACATACCCTAATTTCCAGTTGACGCCCCATGCCACCTATCGATTTATTTGGAACTATTTTTTTTTCTTTTTAAAATGCTAATCGAAAACCCCTCATTATGATGTTATAAAAGTTGATATTGCTCACATTCGGTAGGTAGTCGTAAAAAATAGATAAATAAATCAACAAAAAGAAAAAGGGCAAGAAAATGGCCCAATTTGCTAAACTGGCAACATTTCACTGAAAACTTCTACCATGACAATGACAGTTCCGATGCATGTTCTTGATAACGTTTCTTTGCCGCAATTCTGACTCCAAATACAGTAACATAACCTTCATGATATTTTTATTTCATGTACCCTTATATTTTCTTAGGCAACCCAACTATTAAATGTTTCAGCCTTAATATTTATTATTTCAACACAGACTATGAAGCCCCTAACGTACTTGGAGAAGAAAAGAGACGTTTTCTAAAATTTGTTAAATCATCAGTTTTAGGACAATATTTAGGCAAAATCGAAAACGAAACGTAAAATGGGGAATCCACTTCGTTCACTCCGTGTTCACTCACATTGACCATCCAGCCATAAAATTTTGTGCAATTCTATTTGTCCCATCGATGGAATCGAACCCAGTCGCCCATCCATTGATCCATTGAGAATAGCGTAATCACTCTGCTGCTCAGTTCCCCTTTTTGCGTAAAACGCCTTGATGTGTAGTGACTTGGTGATTGTCATTGTTCTACGATCACAATTTTTTAAAAGATGCGAAAGAACCGAAAGCTCATCTTGAGAACCGGTTCTTTTTGTAGCTCCTAGATCCGGGTATTCCCGGTTCTTTCGGATCCGGGAAAAACCGGCTCCGACGCCGTAGTAAGGGGTCAGGGTGTGCTCTAATCAACAAAGCCACTAACTACAGTACTCGCTACTCGAAAATCTCTGGGACTCTCTTAGATATAGGTACCTACCTAGATTGCGGTGTAAGCACTAAACCTAGACAGCAGCGCGTTTCTGCTCTATAGTCTATGCTAAGTATATCAAACTACAAACATAGACCATTAAAAGAGCTTTATTTCCTTTAGATCTTACAGGACTCTTTTGCACGTCACAATTTTCTATAATTGCAAAGTTATTTCAATTTTATGACTAGGTATGTATCAAAATCTCAAAAATTATTTAATTCCATAAATACAAAAATGACACCTAAAAAAGGTCAAGTTCTTAAAATAAAACACTGACACGGCAATAAAGTGTTATATTGTATAACTGTCGCTTCGGTACGTAGAATAAATAAAGTAAAGAAGCGACGAAGAAACCTTTAGCCTGTTGTTTTTTTTCGAGTGCAAAACCCATCCCAAGCTTTTTTAACTTTTAGATAATCTGAAATTTTGTAGGTAAGCGCTTTTGCACAAAAAGGATTTGACAATTTGTTTAATTTATAACAGATTTTGCAAATCTCTTGGAGTTTTGTTGTAGAAGCGTATACATTGCCCTTTAAAAGATTCATGAATTTTGTGAAACACACGAGACACATCGAGTTTATGTGTATTTCTAGTATTTATATACATAAGAGGCTTATTATAAAACAAGATCCGCCAAGTGCGAGTGTAACTCGCGCGCCGAGGGTTTCAAACATTTGCCAATTATTTGGACAATCAATTTTCCGTCTTTTTTTGAATAGCAATATTTTGAAAAGTACGAAACCTACAGCAATTTCGAAAACTGTTTTAAAATTTACAAAACAATGCCTTTCATTTGATAAACCAATAGGTAGATAGCCCCCTTTCGATAAAAAATATCCCCCTTTTCGACCATTCTCAATGTTTTTTTTTAAATGGTCATTTTTACAGACTTCTCTATATTTTCCTGTAAAATATAGATTCCTATATACAAACGCCTAATACATTGTACATGGATCGGTCATCAATCTTCGGAGGTAGGAGGGGGGAGAATGGTAAATTTTTCAACTTTTTTTGAAATATTTTAAAAAGTATGAAACTTACAGAAATTTCAAAAAGTGTTTTAAAAAGGCCAAAACTATACCTTTCATTTGGTACCCCACATGGGGAGGTACCCTCCTTTTGAAAAAAATTTCCCCCCCTTTTTGACCATTGTTCAAAAACTATTATTATTACAGACTTCTCTATATTTTTTTTGTAAAATATAGATCGATGTCTACAAACGCCTCATACATTGTACATTGATCGGTCTGCAATCTTCGGAGCTAGGGGGGGGGGAATGGTCAATTTTTCGACTTTTTTTGAAATATTTCAAAAAGTATGAAACTTACAGAAATTTCAAAAAGTGTTTTGAAATGGTCAAAACGATACCTTTGATGCCCCATTTGCTTTCCTAGGTCTCTTTTGAAATTTCAACATCAAAATTTGTGCTGTTATTATTCATTTTCATTTTTCATTTATATATATATTTTTTTCTTGAAATCAGTAATGGCGCACGAAATGTATCATTGTTTCAAATTTTAAGTTAATAGCTGCAGTAGTTACTGAGATATCCAAGAAAGAGCGGGGACGGACAGAGCGAGACCATAAGGGTTTCAAAACCGATCTTTGAAACCCTAATAAAACGGAGAATAAAATAGGTTCTAAGCTAAATACAGCACTGAACTATAAATATGTCCTTTCATGAGGCACATCCTCATGGGTAGAGCACATCCGAGGCAGCACGCCGCGCCGTCCCCCCGGCAGGAGCGCCCTGTGAACGACTTGATCTGATGCATTAAAGTTTTGTAGTAGAGCTGTCAGCTCTCGTCCAAGGAAGAATTTTGGTTTATCGGAGAACAAAGTATTGGAGATCGAGGGAATGTTTTGTTTATAGCAGGCAGCCTTACAAAGAGTTCTGACACCAGCCCCGGGATTTTAGGAAATGTTCTCTGTAAGTTTACCTCATTTTGTAAGAAGTACCTTATTTTGTCAAATCAATTATTTATTTTAATTACAAAATTTACACTAGATTTTTGTGATGACAAATTTACCCTAACCCATAATTTCGTATAGTCCTGACATAGCGTGTAATAGTCGAACACCCGGATCTGACCTCTGAGCGGGTGAAAGAATGCTGACCGGCGCAGGAGTAAACAAACAGTAGTGTTTGCGCTGCGCCGGCGCCGCTGTTTGCATTCACACATTCACCATTGTTTTGGAGGGTAAACAAGCTGGACCTAACCTGGGCATGACGTGTCTAGACGCTAGAATATCTATTGTTGGAGACATCTGCTACGAGTGGTACTTGTACGAGACGGGCCATTGGGGTGTACGGTTTACGCACGTCTTACATCAACAACGATAATAATCAATCCAATATATTTTCTTAAAAATACCTATTGTATTTCGATGTTATTTTAACTCTATCTGTTTAACTCCAGGCATGGATTAGGCTCAGAACAAGAGAAATGCATAACGAACGATGGACACGCCTGCTAGAATGCAAACAAGCCAGAGCGGCGCTTCCATCAGCATCACCGAAACTAACAAAACGCCTACTGAACCTAAACAGATCGGACCTGCGTTTCCTGGTGGGAACACTAACAGGGCATTGGCCGCTAAACAAACACCTATTCGTCATCAGAGCGACGGACAGTCCGAGGTCTTTCCGCGAAGCCTGTGAAGACCCCAGGATGATTCTGCGTTTTCGGATGGAGTTAGGCTGGCTATGCTTACACACAACGCATAATGGAACAAATGGAACATAAAACCGATCGAGTATGGTATGGTGGAAGTACTCCTGTGTCCCCCAAATGCGGACTATGGTATGAAGATATCATACTCGATCGGTTTTATGCTTTTCATGAAATATGTAGGTAATTTCTGTAATCTGGCACCGATTAAGAAAGGATGCACATATTTACTTTAGTTTTAATCAAAGGAAAACAAATGCAAAGCCACTTGCCGAAGTTACTTACAATAAATTACGGAGTACAAGTTTTTTCAGCATTTTGGACATTTTGACCAGTTCTCATATTTTTAGGCTGGGCGTGGGCAATACATGCCCAGTTATGGAGTGATGACGACTGTATGACGTGTGACGTATTGTTAGACTTTATGTCACTTGTCCTTATAAGGTTGACGGACGGTTTTGGAAATAAGTGTAGGTACTTAATACGAGAGAAAATAGTAAGACAAGTGTTTGAGGGGTATTCGGGGGGTCAGAGCATTATTCCGGTACCTTCTCCCTATTTGAGGGGTATTCGGGGGGTCAGAGCATTATTCCGGTACCTTCTCCCTATTTGAGGGGTATTCGGGGGGTCAGAGCATTATTCCGGTACCTTCTCCCTATTTGAGGGGTATTCGGGGGGTCAGAGCATTATTCCGGTACCTTCTCCCTATTTGAGGGGTATTCGGGGGGTCAGAGCATTATTCCGGTACCTTCTCCCTATTTTACAGATCTCGATTCAGGACGTAAAATAGTAAGCGTAAAGTACCGAAGCCTTCCGGGTGTTTACAAATTTATCAGAGCGTCTGATCATTACATATTATTATGTATGTAGGGAGAGAGAGTTCTCATAGTCCGTTAATATAAAGAAGGAAAAGGACTCATTTCCTTGTATATATTATAAGTTAAATCATCGTAATCTGATGGAACCAGGCGATCTAATTTGAAAAAAATAAACGAAGTTGACGGATGACGTCGGATTGCAAAACAAGGGAAATCCGATTCGTTCTTCCGATGATCTTACTATGAAAATGATTTAGACATTTATTCCATAGAGATCCGAAACGAAATGTATCAGTTGGTGAGGCGCCCGAAGCAGCTTGGTGGTACGGTTGTTCGTTTCGTTCGATCGAGGAGATCCGTCAACAACGTCAGTCGTTTTACAAACTAGACCTCCTGTCACCGATCATCATC
Source organism: Eupithecia vulgata (assembly GCA_946478455.1). Taxonomy (NCBI): domain Eukaryota; kingdom Metazoa; phylum Arthropoda; class Insecta; order Lepidoptera; family Geometridae; genus Eupithecia; species Eupithecia vulgata. The sequence goes on from OX297875.1 coordinate 14,637,963, forward strand.
CCTCAAAGATCATTAAAGATGGATGAAGTTGACGGACGACCTCTGTGGCGCGGTGGGCAAAGGTGCGCCTGCGACGCAGGAAGTAGCGGGCTCTATTATCCCCGTTTTGGGACAAAGGCTTGTACGATTTACAAATTGTTCTGGGTGTTTTCTATGTATGATAAAAATATCTATCCATGTAATGTATTGTAATATGTATTACTACTACTCATCTAGTACACGGGTACTCAGAGCTCTGCTTAGCGTTAGTAGGTACTCTATAGTTATATTGTGACTTAGCTTTGTGCCAGACAGATGTCTGTGTGAACACTCTGTTTGGATTGTCTAACATTATTTATTTAACTATCGAGAAGCATTGATTTACAAAAAAAAGAAAGCCCAGGTTCGGTCAATAGGAAAGCTACAAAGCTTAAAACCAAGGTAGGTAATTCACTTGATATCGGTGGACTATAGTGAGACAGGTGGTGAGTGCTGCTCTGTACTGTGTAGGATGCCGTTTATGACCGTGTTTATGTACTTATTTACCCACTTGTGTGAATAACAGTGGTAGTCAAGTTATGTACCTACTAAGTAATTTAATGTTGCTTGGTATTTCTAAATTAAATTAATCTAAAGTGTATAAGTTGGCGTGTTTTAAATCAGTAAACCGACATTATATTCATAAACAGATAAAATAGGTTTGGAGGAAACACTTCGATAATAACTGAACCAATATATGACATCTAGATAAGTACAGGGTCCAGGACCTATTTTAATTCTCCAAAATACGCAATCGTTTGTTTCGTATCGTTTTTTGTGCAAATTTATACTCTCATTTGATAGTATACAGTACAACATTTGGATGAAACGAAACACGCAATTTCGTGTTGCTGCATTAAATTAGGCCCCTAGTGCCAATAGCGAGATGGGTGGACAATGTCGCAAGCCTCGGGACGAATCCGGAGACTAGTTCAGGGGTATCAGGAGTGACACAAGAATGAGAGAACCAGCCCTGTCTGTTCTCCGCAGAGGGGGAAGTTATGGTGGATGAAACACGATGAAATGTTCATAACTAGACTAAGTTAGGAAGGCATTGAGAAAAGTATTGTTCGTGATCATAGACAAGAGGTGTTGGTGAGTCACTCGTAGCTCGTAGGTAAGTAGTAGGTAAGTCGGCAACTTCCTGCTTAGAGCGTATTGAAGTGATGCCGTTTCCTGCACTCGGCTCCAGCGCTCATCTCGCCAACACCGTGCGTTGAACAACAACAACATTAAACGGGGTCCTTCCAGGCGGAAAGTGTCACTGCGGCATGGAAATATTAAAATATGCTTTAATATATTTTTATAAATTAAAAATAACTTTTATTTCTTAAGCTTTCCATAATAAGCTAATAGACAAGACAATTTTGTAACTAAATATATTATACATCTAACGTTCAATAACAATCATATAAAAATAATCATTAAAAGAAATTAAATTGCGAAAATAATTGATTCTCTTCATACATTTTCTGTTCAAGAAGTGAACAAGATACTTATAAAGGTACACCTGACCAAAACCGCTGCAGCACAGCACAATATTGTGCATTCAAATATGGGCTTTAACTCCTAACATTAAGATGTATTTTATATTGACAGCATCAAATGAAAGACAGACCGCGGAACACTCGTTTAAAGCTTGTGTGAAGCCATTTTGTCACTCTAAATTGTTCATAACAAGTTTAAGCCCAGATTTGAATTCATTTTCGTGCTGTTCGGTATTGGGTTATTGCGCAGAGCTTTAATGATAAGACATTACGTAATAAAGAATTAGATGTAGTTTTTACGCTAACTCTCGTGGTCCTACAATTGGCGCGAGTGGACCAGGCGCTGGCGCTGGCGGTGACTTCACTGCGCACGCGCCGCCGGAAGGAGTAGTCCGCGAGTGGAGCAGGCGCTGACGCTGGCGGTGACTTCACTGCGCACGCGCCGCCGGAAGGAGTGGTCCGCGAGTCCTAGATCAGAGTGTCAGAAAATCTTAAGTGTCTCAAAAAAAATCGTTTATTTCATATTTGTTTTTGTCATAGACATAGAATTTTTTGACTACGTAGTTATTGTTAACTCCATCTCCCCATGACATAAAAAAAACAAATAAGAAAATCTTTAAAATGGGGAATGACATTAATAAATAATATCCCGTCCATGCTGCCTTCGTAATTCAAAACATAATTACTTATCACGGATAAGCAAGCATAGAACAGGGTAGGTAATTATAATTAGATATGATATTTCCCGTGCCAGGCCCAGGCCATGCCCAGCGTCTCCGTCTAGATGCGACCACAATAAATAGGTCAAGTGGCCCCAGAGAGGTGACCCGACATTAGCCTATTGGGGACCAACGCACGAACACATTACCCAATTAGGTTCCTAAGTAGGTAGGTACCTACGGTTTGTTGTCTTTCGTTTCATAAAAACAAGATTGTTCGTTTAGAGTAAAACTGAACTTTGAACCACCGACACTGCTCTACCTTTTACGTATATTCAACTTCTCTTGAAATTGCTCATCGGCGGAACTAAACCGTATTTGCTTGTCCGTCTTCCTTGGAAATACCCTGACAAGCATGACTGGGAACTCGCATAACTACAACTACTAGAAATGGTTGCAATTTCATTCATAAACATAACAATACATTCACCGCTCCAGTCGCAACTATATTGACTGGACAGAACCAAAAACCAATCAATGAGTTTAAAAATGTTGTAGTTCTTGAATGGACGTGCGAAAGTCCTAAATGGGACAATGCACCTGACGCGGTATCTGCCTATTGGGTAACCATTGTGGAGGCATGCGGAGAACAAAAGGATGTCCCGTGGGAATATTCGGTAACACAGTTGGCTTGTATTGTTGCAAGATGTAATTTAAGCTCGGTGCTTTCGATTGTGTTCAGTGCTTTTTGTGTCTCAGGTTTTGGCGAAGTGAACGGGGCATCCAACAACAATATTTCTTTTACACGTTCAACTATAAGTAGGTACAAGTACATTGCGTAAAATTATAGTCACAAGTACCTACAGCCCACAGTTGGCCTTTAAACATGGACTAAAGATAAATTTTTACCTTAACATTTTATCAAAAAATAGGTAGGTACCTTATTATGGAATGTAGGCTACTAGAATCTTTGTATGTACCTATTACCTACAACAACAATTAAAACAGCTAAGCTAACGGCACCTTTTTGTAAACAATATAGAGGTAAATTTTACCTAATACACCTTCAATAATCTTTAATTGGAATCCATTGTCCTAGGTTTAATGACGCAAAAGCTTTTGAATCACTTGTACCCACAATAACCGCAAATGTCAATAATGGTGCACAAAATTACTTAATGTTTGTAGGTACGAATAATTAGTAATAATGAATGAGCCAGTAGGTAAGCTTTATCAACTTCCATCTACTCTCACAGACGTCTCCGGCACACTTGTATTATAAATACGAAAGTTTGTATGTTTTGATGAAGTGAGGTCTCCACTCCACGCCAATACTACTTAACCGATTGGGCTGAATTTCTGCATATTGTATGGATCTAAGTCTGGGTCACTTTGAAATTCTTATAAATAAAATAATTTCTGATGCGATTGATAATTTGTTAAATTGGAATAAGTTCATAAAAACACTGAAAATAACCACTGAGTATAATAATCCTACGTATAAAGAATGACTCCTAAGGTACAAGACAAACTTACAATGTATAATCTGTCCGTTTGTCTCTATCTACGACTTGTATTATTTCTGAGCACCAATTCTTACCTAATTCCTGTCACCCAAATTCCCAAATATTCATTATTACCTGAAAAGCACCACATTTGGTCATTCTTTTCATCTCTGTTTTCTATTCTATTCTTCTCTAAATCTTATCAGAAGCGCACGTGTACCGACTTTGTGTTATCTTTATTCTTTTTACTTTATTTATTGTCCTTCGTAAAACATGTGTTTGGGATAAACCTGTTAAGACAAGAGTTACCTGTAAAGATATAACTCCAACTCAAAGATATTTAAAAGGTGAATTAGGCATTAGAGCCTATTGTTGTCTTCCTCTTATTAACTTCAAAATATGGCGGATCCATTGGTCGTTTTATTCTGTGATTTGAACACATACCACCGTTAATCACCTAGGCCTGAGCACGAGATTTGATAATGTTACTTCCCTGAGTTTGTTTGGACGATGTGGGATGATACTACAAGCGTGTAGTACCATGTCCGAGACGATAGAGGCGCTGTACAATATCCCATAATAAAAAGACTTGACGATAACTTCTCGATGCTATCGTCAAACCGAATTGTTATTTCCTTATTTCCCCCTCGTCGTCGTCAGGGTATAACATGAGTCCATAAACCAATCTGATGATCACATCCATTATTTGGCGCCACCTCACACCGCGCTGATTGTATGATTGCATTTTGATGGTATGATCGTGATTGTTTGATTGCGACCTGCCACTGATACTACATCCTTATCACATCTCTGACTCAGACACTTCGAAGTATTTTCTATTTTCCTTATACAAAGTGCAGGTTGATATTTTTTTCTGAACTTAATTAATTTACACTTAGCCGTGTGGTGCCGGCTTAAAATTCCAACTCTTCCCGTGGGTGTCGTAAGAGGCGACTTAGGGGCATACGGGGGGCTGGCAGCAGCGCCTCTTGCAGAATAGATCTACCACCGAACTGCGATCCCCAACCCGCATGCCCAGCGTGGATAATATGAGTATTATGGGCATTACCGGATTATGAGGTAAAAGCCAATTAGGCGATCATCAGGGGGAGGCCTGCGTCCAGCAGTGGAAAGTTAAAGGCTGTTGCAGATAGGCATCTGAACAAAAACTAATTCGAAACTTCGTTTTCATGCAAACGCAAATGCAAGTAGCTTATGCATAAGAGTTGTTTTGCTCGTAAACGACTCAGAAACTTCGATTTTCCTTACCCGAGTAGGCCCCCTTGTGTAAGCTATTGCTGATTTTATAATATTAGATGACTGGTGTGGTTGAGCCGTAAGAATCGCGGTCGATTCCAACTCAGTCCGAAGAATCCGAGGACGGGCAGCAGTTCCTTCTGTGTATTTTCATCATCTTTTCTGTTTGGAGAAGGCACGTTCAGCTGTGGAAGTTTCGAATCAGCGTGCTGGTGAGGTTATTGTAGGTACCTACAGTTTGCGGGTTTTATTCCCGCAGGAGTCCCAAAAATTCAGCTGTGGAAATAAGCACTCAAAACTTGCTGAGCATTCTATTACCTAGCTAGGTAGTTCAATGAGACCTAAGCGCTTTTGGCTGATTCTCCCTGTTCAACTATTTCTGTCAGCACACATGCAAAATGCAAAGTAGTTTTTTAGATGACCTAGGTACACCAGCCGCATCGAAACCCTACTTATCTAGCTCGTCTAAATACGACAATATTAAATTAAAAGCAGTCTAATTTCTAGGCATCAACGTAAGTGTTGTGCATAATGCCTAATTATCCAAATGTCAGATATAACCACACTGGCTGACAGCTGACATCTGCCCGGCGTGCCTATCGGAGTATCGCAGACCTATATAATTAGACCTTGTATCGGTGCAGTTGTTGACCTATATTCGATGGAGCACAATTTTCTGTGTACCTTGCACGAAGACCAATAAATAAAATGTTTTCTATCTACAGTTTCAGCTTTTGACCTTTGCGAAGCTCGTGCCTTGGATATCCAAGGCACGATTTGATTGTTGATTGTATAGTACCTACCATTCTTTTTTCTTTTTACTCATAAAGGGAGATAGGCGGATATGTCCAGCCGTGGACTAGTAGGCTTCCCATAATGATTGATGTTCTGTCGTCAGCTTGTCGCCACTATCCCCGTATTTGAGTAGGTACTTTGTCGATTCGAGAGAAAGTTGTTCAGCCGAAGAAATGCGAAAGTTTACAGGTAGCTATATCTGTTTAATATCGTATGCCAATAATCGTTCCTGGTCTTTCAGTGTGGATTTCATGTTAGGTATGTTCACATAACTTATTATTATTTATTGTAATTTAATACAGGATAAGATAGTATATACACTTATAAAACTAATATTTACACTTACATCTATTTTCTAAAAATGTAAGCCGTCACCAGAAGGCGGAGTGCCTAGAATGCTGGCAGCATTGCCACGTTGAATGGCAATGCTAATTCGTTGACAGAAATAAAAGCCAGCATTCCGATCAAATGTGGATTCTATTAAGAGTCTTGTAACATCTTTGTATATAGCAATTATTATTATGTATTATTATTATTTTAATTATTCAGGTGGTGTATTTTTTCAGGATTTGTGTTGATGCCGTGTGAAAATGTTTAAAGCTGAAATAAATACCGAAGGTAAAATAAAAAATTTAAGTGAAAGAAAACCGTATCCTGCAGCGAGCGGAAATACCAACAGTAACGAGAAGGTATTTTCGGAATGCCAATGTGATTCATGCAAGGTCGAGCAAACCGGGGGCAATGTCATTTCACCTAAAAAAAACAAATGGGTACCTACCACATAACTACTGGTCAAAAGCACAAATCAAATCAAAAAGTCTTTATTTCCATAAATACAAAAATGTACACTTAGAAAAGGTCAAATTTGACACGGAAATAAATTGATATTTTTGATTTCGGTCGCTTCGGTGTGCAGACTAAAGTAAAGAAGCGATGAAGAAACGTTTAGCCTGTTAGTTGTTATTTTTCGAGTTGGAGCAAAACCCGTCCCAAGCTTTTTTATCTTAAAGGTTTTTATAATTTGTTTGAATTTATTTACTGATAGATTTTGCAAGTCACTAGGAATTTTGTTGTAGAAGCGTATACATTGCCCTCTCAAATTTTTCCGGATATTCAAATATCTCAATATTTCAAATAAGTATTTCAAAAATAAATTATTTTGCAGCAATTATTCCTTTTAGAATAAAAATAACAGTAACTTTTGGAAGAACTATTAGAAAGTTTTTGGAGCCTTGGACACGTTTTAATCAAGAAAATATGGAATAAATGATTACATTGTGGTGACCTTGCGGCAGCGCCAGGCTCCGATCCTGTGACAGTTTTGTCACATTGTCACATACAACGTAAGAAAATGATTCACTATTTCACAACTTTTCTTGGAAATCCAAGAAGTTTTCCCGCAAGGTGCGAGCGCGAGATGAATCATCTCCAACAGCCTTGTGCGGAATGTGGGTGACAGGTACATCTCGTTGGTAAATTCCACTTCCATGACGGCTTCCGTGGCGCAGAAGGTAAATAGCCTGAAACGTAAGATTATCTTCCTATACGCTCAGTTGAGCAAAAGGGAACAAAATGAGTTGCACAAAAGGTAAGCCCCGTTGCGCAAAAGGGTACTCGCGTATTCGCAGACTCTCCTTACCTCACTCAACATCCTATTATGGTCCACTGCCGTACGCAGGCTCTCATCGCATCCCAATCTCACAAAGTCTTAGGTACTCTACCTAATAGCTGGAACATTCAAGATAAACATCTAGTGTATGTGTGTGTAATGTGCGTTTGTGCTCTCGAGCACAGCCCGTGTCCGGTTGACCCTAGTATCGAGAGGTGATCGTGATGTCTCATTTTCACCATTGTCACCTTTATTGTGCGGACAGGGAACTATCCAAATCCTATACAAAAATCAGACACCACGATCATCATGTCGATCACGTTTCGATACTATCGTCAAACCAGACTCAGTCAGGGCTGTAGCCTCAGGGCCTCAGGGCTGATGGTGATCAGCCATCAGCCCTTCAGCCCTGGCCGGCCTCTCCATGTTAATGCTATTCGCCTCGGCCCTGGCGAGAGGTTACGTGTGAAAGAAACACTGGCTGAATAAAAACTTTATGTACCGACGTGGTCCATTCATCTCACCTAGCATTTATTTTGGCTTTGCTACAAGATACAGAAGTTCTAGCGGAAGGCTTTTATAAGTAGTAGCGCCAACAGAAGCAAGTAACTTCATATTATTTGATCTACAGCAAGTTATAATTTTACACCTAACCTTCTGGCAGCATGCCATCTTCAATCGATAGCTACCCTCCGTAACCTGACGCCTGTGGTTGTGCCCCCAAACTTCACGCACTGTTTATTTTTATAATCAATATCGTGCTGGCCCACTGCTGGGAACCTAGTTTGTCCACTTTATTTATTCTTCATTGAAGAAGATCGTGCGCTTTGACCTTTTGTGTCAAGGACACAAAAGGTCAAAGCGCACGATCTTCGTAGAGGAGTTAACTAGTTGTTTCAATGACATCTTCATCTTCATGTGATCTTTTTTGTGTCTCTTCAAAGGCCTCATGGAGACAAAGTTCTGTACTTAACTCTTTTTCATAGAAATATGTACACTGCAGTCATCAAAAAATAATTTCATTTTTAATAATTTGTTTAAACAAGATTCGCCAAGTGCGAGTGTAACTCGCGCGCCGAGGGTTTCAAACATTTGCCAATTATTTGGACAATCAATTTTCTGAAATATTTTAAAAAGTATGAAACTTACAGAAATTTCAAAAAGTGTTTTGAAATGGTCAAAACGATACCTTTCATTTGATACCCCACATGGGTAGATACCCCTTTTTGAAAAAAAATCCCCTTTTTTGACCATTTTTCAAAAACTATTATTATTACAGACTTCTCTATATTTTTCCTGTAAAATATAGATTAATATCTACAAACGCCTAATACATTGTATATGGATCGGTCATCAATCTTCGGAGCTAGGGGGGGGGGAATGGTCAATTTTCCGTCTTTTTTTGAAATATTTCAAAAAGTATGAAACTTACAGAAATTTCAAAAAGTGTTTTGAAATGGTCAAAACGATACCTTTCATTTGATACCCCACATAGGTAGGTACCCCCCCTTTTGAAAAAAAATTCTCCCCCTTTTTGACCATTTTTCAAAAACTATTATTATTACAGACTTCTCTATATTTTTCCTGTAAAATATAGATTAATATCTACAAACGCCTAATACATTGTACATGGATTGGTCTGCAATCTTCAGAGCTAGGGGGGGGGGAATGGTCAATTTTTCGTCTTTTTTTGAAATATTTCAAAAAGTATGAAACTCACAGAAATTTCAAAAAGTGTTTTGAAATGGTCAAAACAATACCTTTCATTTGATACCCCACATAGGTAGGTACACCATCTTTTGAAAAAAAAATCCCCCCCTTTTTGACCATTTTTCAAAAACTATTATTATTACAGACTTCTCTATATTTTTCCTGTAAAATATAGATCGATATCTACAAACGCCTAATACATTGTACCTGGATCGGTCTGCAATCTTCGGAGATAGGGGGGGGGGGAAAGGTAAATTTTTCGACTATTTTTGAAATATTTCAAAAAGTATGAAACTTACAGAAATTTTAAAAAGTGTTTTGAAATGGTCAAAACGATACCTTTCATTTGATACCCCACATAGGCAGGTACCCTTCCTTTTGAAAAAAAATTCCCCCCCTTTTTGACCATTTTTCAAAAACTATTATTATTACAGACTTCTCTATATTTTTCCTGTAAAATATAGATTGATATCTACAAACGCCTAATACATTGTACATGGATCGGTCTGCAATCTTCGGAGCTAGGGGGGGGGGAATGGTCAATTTTTCGTCTTTTTTTGAAATATTTCAAAAAGTATGAAACTCACAGAAATTTCAAAAAGTGTTTTAAAATGGTCAAAACGATACCTTTCATTTGATACCCCACATAGGCAGGTACCCCCCCTTTTGAAAAAAAATTCTCCCCCTTTTTGACCATTTTTCAAAAACTATTATTATTACAGACTTCTCTATATTTTTCCTGTAAAATATAGATTGATATCTACAAACGCCTAATACATTGTACGTGGATCGGTGTGCAATCTTCGGAGATAGGGGGGGGGGGGGGGGTATGGTCAACTTTTCGACTTTTTTTGAAATATTTCAAAAAGTATGAAATTTACAGAAATTTTAAAAAGTGTTTTGGAATGTACAAAACAATACCTTTCATTTGATACCCCATTTGCCTTACTAGGTCTCTTTTGAAATTTCAACATCAAAATTTGTACTGAAAATATTTATTTTCATTTTTCATTTATTTATATATTTTTCTTAAAATCAGTAATGGTGCACGAAATGTATCATTATTTCAAATTTCAAGTTAATAGCTGCAGTAGTTACTGAGATATTCAAGAAAGAGCGGGGACGGACAGAGCGAGACCATAAGGGTTTCAAAACCGATCTTTGAAACCCTAAAAACGACAACTAATCATGTGGATTGTGAACAAGAAAAGGTTGCCAGGTACTTACTGTAGAACTGAATTCTAGAATATTTTTCTAATATGATATAAGAAAAATAATTCTTGTACTAATAATTATTTTTTCTTTTTTTTTGCCTTTAACCAAAGGCTGCCGTTAACCCTTATTTATGTTGTTTTAACCTCTCATTAACTTTCGACAACTGCTAATAAACGCTACTGTAAAAATGCTGCCTTATACGTGGGACGAATTCAGGCGAAAGACGCGGGGTATTATTTAATCTTCTATCAAATCAGCTTGCCGAGGACTAGCTGTAGCTGTTGTGTGGTGTACCTTAATTATTAATATTATTATAAATGCCTTTCAGGATCAAGTACTTTTTAGTTATCCAGAGAACTCGCAGATAAGTTCTAGCAGATGAAGTCTTATAGCTCAATGTTGGGTTTTTTTCTTTTTATGCTCTAACCAAAGAGCACTTTGTGGTTAAACTATTTTACTTTTGTCTTATTCTCTACAAAAAGTAACCTGGAAGATACCATGATTTCAGTGATAAAGCTTATTGCTCTCTCATAGTTTTAAGATTAATAGCGGGCACACACTGGAGAAGGGAAAATCACGCACGACCAACTTATAAGGAAGAATCGAGGAAGGCTGAATTAAACAAAAAGGGAAAACAAACTGAACACCGATCAGAATAACTATGTCTAAATAAGTAATTTGCTTATATTTTGGATGTACTTAAAATTTTATAATTTTATAAGCTTGTTCCGTAAAAGCTTTTTGAATATTGATTGAATTTAATTAAAGGGTTAATTTCCAATAGTTTTAGAATCTGTTACGCTCTTTTAATGTATCGTTACTCCGTCCCTGGACCCTGTAATAGTATACGTCACGACAGTAAGTCGGCTCAGTGCGTAAGAAATGGTTTATGGCAATGCTTCTGATAAGGAACTATTTATGATATGATTTTTTCGGTAGACATTGCTCTTGGTCACGAAATGCTATGATATACTGCTATATTTGTTTCTATCAAAGCAGTACCCGTAGGTAAGTACCTAAGTAGTAAAAAGTTTATTTGTAAGCTGTGTATAAAGGTGGACATATACATGTTATAAGGTTTAAATCCCATTTAAACAGTAAATAAAACAAATCTCAAAACTTATCTAGAATGCCTTTTATTCCGTAGATGTTAATGCGGCGCGGCATGACCAGTTGTTGCCCAGTTCGGCACCGATACTCGTAATTGTATCAAAGAAATTCAGTGTTGTGCTTAGCTTGAGGCTTGTCATAAATATTGACATATGTATATCTAAAATGGTTTTAGATTTAGATAGGCAAAACAAACAGGTATTATTCATTTAAGTCATATATAAATGTACCTACTAGTGGCTACACGAGTGGTTTATTTTTCACTTCTTCCACAGTTAGACAAAGAATTTCAGTAAAGAGAATCAATACACCTGGTTTCTTGTTTGATAATAGTTATAGTGTGTGTAGTACATATGTTTATAATTTGATTTCACTTCTCTTGCTCAAAAAGTGTGTCATTAAAGGGTGGCTTAGCGGGCGTAAAATTAGAGAATACGCCCTTAGGAGTAAAAGTATTTTTTATTACTCATACTCGGAAAGTATAGGTCTGAAGTTGCCTAAGGAGCAGCGGGTTGAAAGTGATACTTCCCTACCCTATGGAGAATCGTTTTCAACTGACAGCTGTCACATTTGTCACATTTCTACTATTTAACCATGAAAATGGCTGAACGTGAAAAATAACCGCTGATGCTAAAAAAAAAAAGCGGGAAAGCGGCAATTCGATCTTCATTTGTTTTCTCGTGTTATAAAGTTTTGTTTTTACTTCGAGATTTGTATTACCTACAATGAGTTCATTCATCTAATTCAGATATGAATTTAACGCCTGATTTCATAAGAGAAGAGGCTAAAGCAAAATATCTCACCTAAGTTGTAAATTTATGTCAAATAAAATAAACAAATTTTTCTTAAGCTAATCCGCGTTTTATTTTTACTTTCTTGAATTCTCAATGAAAAGCAGAGTGGTCAAAGTAACTTATTTAGTCCCTCGAATTATTGGCGCACAGCTACGTACGCTCGGGCGCCAAACCCCATCTCGGGGCTTAAATGTTACTTCCAACCCTAGGGTAACAATGTACTATTTTGCTTTTTAATTTTTGTTTGAAATCATCAGCCAGTTCATTCGTCCTTTGGATAAAGACTCGACTGTTTGGTGTTCCATCTACAAAGAACATGCATTTCATTTACATTTATTTTTGAAAATGGAACTTACAGCGCCTTTTTGGTCATTGTTGGATAATTTGTATAGGTAGTGTTTCTTCCTCCTTGGTAGAATGCGTTGGTAGGTGTGTAAGTAAGTAGCTTTGTGTGGCGCGTAACGAAGATTTACAAAAAGCTGGTAACAAGCTGCGCGAGAAATCTTCGGAATATTTGCTTACTACAAATTTAACAGCAGATGAACTTGGCTTATTTAATTGAAAATTCCATCAAGTGAAATTTAATTTTATAATTTGCAAATTGGACAGAATGGCAAAGAAATAATCAATAATGGTTTTATCCGTTACGGTCCAAATCACGTGAAAAATAGTATTTAAAGACAAATTCGTGAAGGAGAGAAGTGAAATCGGTGTGCAACATTTACCTACTTACTAACGGTCAGTTTAGATTGTTCTATTTTCTCACTCTCGAAGTGAAAAGTATCCTTTTTAACACGGAGCAAAACCATCCATTATAACTCGGTCTTGTCATCCTCCCTCGTTACACTCGGCCCGGGTGTAACGAGGAACTCTAAACTCAGGAGTAGGTACCTAGGTACCTAAAAACCTCGCCTATAATGGGGTAGGTTAGTCTCTAATTATTAAAAAAACATACTATGTGTACAAAGTGTTTATTTTGTAAGCCTGGAGTAATAAAGTTAGGTATAGAGTCTGGAGTTCGAGCGTAGTAGAATAGCAGTACCTATGACAACAGTGCGGTGTGATTGGCTCCGCGCGCAGGTGTCGTGTCGTCACGTCACGGTGCGCGCACGCAGGATCGAAGCCGCGATCTACGTGCAATACTTGTGCCATACTACCGATTTGTTTGTATTTGGTAGACCCAGGTACCTACCATTTTTAATGTTTTTAGTGTATTGTAATTATTAGTGTAATATTTTTCTGTGTGTTTAATTTGTATTATGGCTATATGGACTATGTATGTGTACTTACTGTATCTGAAATAAATGTGATTTAATTTTACCTTAAAATGTTTAGTTTTCATAATTTTCATTATTATTTTTGATAATTTTTCAATAGATCATAATTATGAAAAAATGTGGTTATAAAGAACTACATTACAGTAGTTCATAGTTGTAAGACCAAGATTGGTTATAAAGAACTACATTACAGTAGTTCATAGTTGTAAGACCAAGATTGGTTATAAAGAACTACATTACAGTAGTTCATAGTTGTAAGACCAAGATTGGTTATAAAGAACTACATTACAGTAGTTCATAGTTGTAAGACCAAGATTGGTTATAAAGAACTACATTACAGTAGTTCATAGTTGTAAGACCAAGATTGGTTATAAAGAACTACATTACAGTAGTTCACAGTTGTAAGACCAAGATTGGTTATAAAGAACTACATTACAGTAGTTCACAGTTGTAAGACCAAGATTGGTTATAAAGAACTACATTACAGTAGTTCACAGTTGTAAGACCAAGATTGGTTATAAAGAACTACATTACAGTAGTTCATAGCCAAGATTGGTTATAAAGAACTACATTACAGTAGTTCATAGTTGTAAGACCAAGATTGGTTATAAAGAACTACATTACAGTAGTTCATAGTTGTAAGACCAAGATTGGTTATAAAAAACTACATTACAGTAGTTCATAGTTGTAAGACCAAGATTGGTTATAATGAGTTATACTTACAATTATATAATGATTATACTTACGTATACAAGTTTGATTTGATACGGATTGTATCAATTCGTAGAGCACCTACATACCACAGGTACCTACTTGCTGACTAAGTTAAAGAGGAAGTTAGATACAGGTTGTCCCATGTATTTGTGCTCAGATTAAAAGAAACACTAAATTTAACTCAATTTTTTTGACCCAGTTATAAAAGTGGTAACTACTGAACAAACGCTCAATGTAACTAATTCCAGTGGCTATCACTCGCCACTTCGCCAGCACGGCACTCGGCTATTCCATGGCATGATGAATGGACCACCTGACAGAGAGCGGTACAGGGTCCCGCCACCCTCTCAACTCAACCCTTCACCTATGAGGATGTGGACGGTGCAGAACATCACACGTATTTCGTACGATTTCTATCTATTTTGGATACAAAATGTATTTTTCGTAGGAGACAATACTAAAGAAAAATTAGAAGAGTCAATAATATAATAGAGTCAATAATAGTAAAAGCACCTACGAGATGGTAAAACATAAACTGCGATATAGAACGATATTTATTATTTTGCTTTAAAGCTAACCACTAGTGACCAACATTGCGTTTGGCTAAATAATTATAAAAGTAAAGTAAAGTAAAATCATTCGTTTGACACAAGTAAGTCATACAATAATATAAATGAATCCACAGACTCTCGATATAGTATACCTAACTGATATATCCGCAGCAACATTAGCGGAGTTCCTCAAACGGCGAAAATACGCTAATCTTGACAGAGGTTACCTATTCGAGCCATTTGGGGTGGAAACTCTAGGTCCTTGGGGTCCTGGGGCACACGTTATCTATAAAGATCTTACAAAACTACTAATAGAGTCCACAGGTGATCGGAATGCTAGTTTTTATTTCAGTCAACGAATTAGCATTGCCATTCAACGTGGCAATGCTGTCAGCATTCTGGGCACTCTGCCTTCTGGTGACGGCTTAGATTTTTAGAAAATAGATGTAAGTGTAAATATTAGTTGAAATTACTTTTTCCTTTTAAATAAATGTGCAATTCTTACTGATATATGTATATAAATAAACTAAATATATCTTGTTTATATACTAATATTAAATATATCAAACCTTGACCAAAATAACGTAAGGTTTTTAAAGTTTATGTTTTACCATTCCCATATTCAATGATTTGTTCTTTTATGTAGTTGAATCATTTTTATTAAAGCCATTTAATTTATTGGTTATTTTAAGTAGCAAGTCCCGACAACGTTGCAAAGGTGCATCTGTGCTATACTCTGTGCTCAGTCAACCCTTTCTCCATTTCATTCATCATTAATCACGTCTCTAATGAACCTCTAATCACTTAATGACATGGTGTCACGCGGTGGTTCTGCCCCTCGAGAGGGTTCATTTTTAATTGAATTTCGCTTAGGGTTGGTTTGAAATGGCGTGGCTAAAATGTTTAATAAAGGTAGGTACCACAGATCGTCGTATCCAACGAATAAGGTTACAGTCGCCAGTGTGACCTTTTATTTTTATTGCATTTTAAGAATCTCCATTATCATTTACACCTTACCATTTCGAAAAAGTAAATAAATAATGAATATAAAAAAAGTTATTAAGGTTTGAAAATTTGGTTACAATTGCACTGATGCATTTAGCCCGACGAATAAGGTCACTAAAAGCTTTGGCGCTTTCTTTCATGTGCGAAACGCAACCGACATGAATATTTCCCGGCGAATAAGGTTACATGCTCCACAGTAACCATGTACCGCGGGCGAAAAGGCGCGCGGACGGCGCGCGGCGGGTTGTCTTACGTAGTAAACTGAGAAATTAAAATAAGACAGGTACATTAATTAGTGTATATGAAAGATCCCCCTGCATGGAAAAAAGCAGAAAGTAAAAGGTGTAGGTATTTGTAGGAGTTTTTCCTGTCAGAATAGTGAATATTGGTACAAATTATTTATTTATTTATGTATTTAAGTAGTATATTATTTATATATATTATATTCTTTTCTTTTATGTGTTTATCTAGTTTATGTGTAAATATATTGAGTTAGGTAATTTGTAATATTTATTTAATATCTGATTTTCAATATTCTGTTATATTCATGTTTATTTTATCTTTTGTACACCCCTGCCTTTCTTATATTCATATAGTTCTTTCCATCCAAAGGTTGCCTGGAAGAGATCGCTTCTAAGCGATAAGGCCGCCCATTGTACTTGTCTCATGTAATATGTCTTTTTTTGTAATGTTCTTTTTCTGGTGTACAATAAAGTGTATTGTATTGTATTGTATTTGCCTATTTAAAGTTCAAAAATGGCTATTAACACTAAAGTCATTAATTGTTGTTCCGTGAAACCGTGTCAAAATATTGTAAAACAAATAAAATAACTCAAATCATGGTCATAGTCCCGTTCTAAATGACTAAGATAATTCAGTGCAGTTACCGATAGATTTAATCTTTTATGAGCCCTTAAACATTCGCATTACATTCGCGTTCATTGTCGCGAATGCGAATGCGAGTATAGAAAATCTTGCAAATGTTCACGAAAGCGAGTATTCGTTATAATATCTCTGGTATGGTTAAATAACTCTATTAGATTATTAAAATCGATTGATATTAAAGCTGTTTAAAACCTGATTTTATTAAGTAATTATTTTCAGATCCATAATTTAAAATTAAGAGCTGTGTCTTCAGTTAACATGGGTTACATAGCTTCACAAGGTGAGCTTATCTTGCAGCCTGAATAACTTGTAATATTCAATGTAAGAATCTTTAACTTTAATCAATTATAAACATAAATAAGTACACTCGCCACGAATTGATCAAGCTAAATCTAAATTTAAAAATTGGTAAATCTTTAGTTCTCATGCCGACCGGTCCCGGGTCAATGTGGCCATTGATCATGACCTTGGTTTTATCCAAGTTCATGCCAAGACCGATGCGTCGTGAGGCTGAAGCTAGGCCGTCCAGCATCCGGTTAAGCTCCTCCAGCGACTCCATCATCAAGACTATGTCATCAGCGAATCGCAGGTGTGAGATGTAATCGCCGTTTATGTTGATGCCCTTACCTTTCTAGTCCAGCGTCTTAAACACATCTTCCAACGCAGAGCAGTTGGATGGGTTTAGACTGCTGGCCCTGTACTTGGACACTCATAGTGGCGGCATCATAAAGACATCTCAACATCTCGATATATAGATAGTCTACTTGGCAACGCTGTAAGGATTCCAGAACAGCCCAGGTTTCAAAAGTCAAAGGCCTTTTCATAGTCCACAAAGGCTAGACAGAGATTAGCAATAAACTAATAAAAATAATGTAAACCTATGTACATAAGTCACTATTTAAATAATTGCTGGACAGCCGCTGTCTGGCTAAATTTACGCTCGTACAGAATAGATCTAGGTCCATCAGGGTACCTGAAAAACATTGTAGTAGTTTGAGCACGAATGTCTATTCTACTCAGTAGCTCAGGACAGTCTATTTTGTTTGAAGTTATTTTTAGAAGGAAAGACAGATCAGTTATTTCATGCCATTTTGAATGAGTAAGAAAATGAAACTTTTTACAGAGTTTATCATAACTGAAGGGCGGATCTATTTTGATTGTGGCTGAAATTGTAAGACTGTTCCTAGAAGGTTTAAACTTTAAGAAGTTGACCGATGTTCTTTAAATATCAACGTTGTAAGAATAAAAAAAGGAACCGAAAGATTTAACTATACTCAGACTATTATATTAGAGTTTTTTATACTTTATAGATAAGGTACCTGCACTCAAAGCTCTGAAAGCTTTTTTTTACACTTACAAAAATAAATAAAATTTAATTAAAATAAAATTTATACTTCAAATTAGGTATTAATTTATGATTATGAATCAGAAAATATGAAGTGTTGAATGAAAAGAGTGCTGTTCTAATACCTTCTAAATAAATACGTTTAAAGTTTTATTAATTACTAGCCGACCCGCCTGCGATTTCTTTCCAGTTATTAAAAAAATAACCTTTGACTACATTTTAACTACCTTAGAATACTAATTTCCAAAAATTTGTTCTTAGCGGGTGTTTACGTCTTGAAAGAAACCTCCATGCAAAACTTCATCTTCGTAGCTCTTGTAGTTTCAGAGATTTCTTGATATGTCACCCAGTTTTCTCTTCTCCTTTATATTATATAGATTTTCATTTCTGTCCCCTACCTTTATTCATACCAATATTTTTTTTAATTATGTAAGGGTTATATCATTATGAAACAGACTATAAAATACTAAAAAAAATTGTATTCTCTAATCTTAAATAGGCTTCAGGCTCATCGACGAGTCCTCTCATCTGGATACGGTCGACTTAATTGAGCGGATAGATAAATAAGAACAATAATATTGTAGGACAAACTACACAGCATTAACAAGCCCCAAGCTGAGCAGATCTTGTGTTATGTTATGGGTGATACACATAATACAATATACTAAATATGTATAGATTTTTTAATATACGTAACAAACAACCAGCACCCTTGACAAACATCTGCAGATTGTAACTTACTTTGTTTATTTTTAAAAAAGGCCTAATCTTACTTAAATACACAATAGGTTAGAAAAACGACAATAAAGCTAATAAATTGCATTCACAGGTACATGACAGTGTGGAAAATAAATACTCGCATTTGCGACAATGCACGCGAATGTAATGCGAATGTAAAAGGGCAAATTAAACATTATTATTTTTTAGTAGCTGCACTGAATTATCTTAGTCAGAGGTAAAACGGGTTATATTTACCATGATTTGAGTTATGAGTTATCTTATACATATTTCGACACATAGTCATATTAAGTAACTTTATACGACTTTAATTACCAAAGTTATCGACATAGTTCAAAGGATTAGCAAGATAAAGTGGCAGTGGGCTGGGCATATTTCAAGAAGAACCGGCAACCGCGTCAAGAAGAACCGACAACCGGGGTAAACGTGTTCTAGAGTGGAGACCGCGACTCGGCAAACGTAGTGTAGGACGCCCTCCGACCAGGTGGGATGAGGATTTGCGAAAGACTGCTGGCAGATGCTGCATGCGGCAAGATGAAGCCAGGCGCTATGGCGCCCTTTAGGGGAGGCCTATGTCCAGCAGTGGACTGGTATAGGCTGATGATGATACGACTTTAGCATTAAAAACCTGTATAACAGTACAAATTTTATGCAGAATTACATTGTTTTCTATGAAAGGAATTATAACGTATTAGTACTAATTATTTTTGTGGAAAAAAAAACTCGAATAACCCATAATAATTCCAGAAACCCTAAAATTCTACTTTTCAAAGTATATCAATCCAACAATCCAAAGTTTTATATGAACTTGGTTTTGGCTTTAGAATGATTTTGAGTCATTTAGCTATAAAACATTAAAAAGTCAGCGGTAGTAGTTTTAAAATGTACCGAGGCGGGAATCGAACCCGAAAATTATTTTTATTAAACGAAATTCTTGAAGAAAAGTAAATGTAACCTTTATGTTTTTGTAATTGTCCGGATTATTTAGTCGAATAAGGTTACAAAGACCATTGTAACCCTTTAGTTTGACGACGTGAAGTGAAATCTCCGTGAAATAAGGTCACAAAGGCGTTTAGAATAGCGTAGCTTTGAAGAATGCACGCGGAATAAGGTGATAAGCGACAAAAACTAGGGAAAACGGTATTTTTTATTTTTAAAACCCACATGATAATTTAGCTGAAAATATTAGAAAACGATTTAGCAAAAAAAACACACTCGCATAATAGAAACTTTTCGAATTAATAAGAAAAAACCGTCTCCTGTAAAGTTGGTGTTTTGCAACTGTGACCTTATTCGCTGGATACGACGAGATATCAGAAACAAAACTACGCTTTGAACAGATTCTTTTTGACAAGTTCAATTTTTGTAGTTACTAAACAGTGTCTGTGAAAGTGTGAACAACTATAGTTACGTTTTTACCAAGAGGCGTATCATGCTCAGATACAAATGTCAATTTTCCTTATTATGTATTTTGCTCTTCAATAAAAGCAATAAAGCCTCTATCAAATTACCGGGTTCATTGACCTCGAATTATTCTGGAGGCGCTTCCCGCCATGTCCCGCGTCTAGTCGTCGTAATGGCGGCGATGGACTTGGCAACGGGCTGACAACCATTCTGATTGTGTTTTTGCATTTCTTGAAACATTTTTCAATGCCAGTAACAAAAGATAGCTTACACAAGGATATTGAATTGGTTTCTGCTTATTAATTGTCCTGTTAATTTTCTGGCACGAGTACTTGACAACGCATGAAGCAAAAATTTAATTAATTATTTCGTATTGGTGTGGAGCAGCTGCCTTTTTTCAAATAATGTAAAAATACTGAACCGGTTTTATTTAAATGCAGACAGAAAAGATACTTATAAAAAAAAACTCAACTCTACCTAACATACAATAGTACTATTTCACCAATGGACGCGACGTGCCAATGATAAAGCCGTGTAAGTCATATTTTATCAAAAACAAAACCGCGATGACAGCGCGAGCGGTACCGTGCTGGTTCCCACCGCGAGTTGTATTGCATGTCAATACTTAGGTACTTTTACTGATAACAACTTGATAACGCCCAGGATCAGCTTTGATCACGGAACACCGGAAAAAAGCAAATGTGGTCGATGGCGATGTTGAGGGTGCATTTTTCCTCGGTTCTATGACAATAAAGCAGCATCAGTTATTGACTAGTAATGTTTTTTCGAAATTTGATTACTTTTTCCAAAACAAAGGCGTGATGTTTTTTTTAATATTTTTTCCGTGTTCTGTGATCAAAGCTAAGCCTTCGCTGAAAGTTTGGTACTTAATTTTTGTTAGACTCCGCTTAAATAATCATTATTTATTTTTTTATGATTTTTTCACTTTGACTTTACCTACATAATATACGAAGAAATATGTAAAATATAAAAATGCCGGTAAGAATATTTATTATTTCTGCTGTTTTTGTAGGGAATACTAAGCGAAAATGTAAAACTACCCTCAAATTATCAGCAAAAACGCACGTACGTATTTATAATGAGTATGTTGTAAATGCTAAGTTAACCTACTCGTTATATACTTGTGGTTCTCGGCCTAAATGACAAAAAATAAAAAGAAATTTCTGCAAAACATTTTATTTCTTCCTCTTTGTTACAAATAACTTAAAACTTACAGAGAAATTCAGTTTGTTTGTACAAAGTTCGTGGCAATCGTTTCAGTTAAATAACAAAGATTGGGTTTCTGCAAACACTGGTTTGTTTATTTATGTCTTCAGTAAATTACTTCTTTTCATGTTCAATTACCTCGAAAGTCTTTCTCTTATTTTTTTAGGCTACAGGTGTCGAAGCCAACCAATATTATTATTCAATGATATCGAAGTTTACAAATCCCGTTACCAAAATATTTCTCTTTAGAATACAAATCGGCACTTAACGAGCACCTTTATACTCAGGTGCTCGATACAAACATAATATATTATTTTAAATTCCAGAAATTCTCTTATTTTGTTATCATAATTTTTTACACAAACAAATATTATTTACATGGTATAAGAAGATTTATAGTTACATTAAAATCAATACAAAGCGTTTTTGTACTTGTATTCAATTTACAAATAAGTAATAGGTACTTAAATTCTCATAGGGTCTTAAATTAACTCATAGCTAAAACTTATAACTAAGGGCTAATTGGCAAAATGAGATATGTTCAAAAACAATCATTTTATGAAAAAAACGTTACAAAGATACATATGTTTACAAGCAATTTATAATTTATATATTAGACATCAAATAAGTTAAAGCTGGTTTATATTAATTGAAATTGGTAAATTGTTTAAAAGTTTAAAAAGTAAAAATAAGCTGGTTTTATATTAATTTACCTGACACCCTTTTCGTAAAAAAATAATCCACATAATTAACTTTGATCCAAATGATCCATCATCATTTCTAAAGGTAGCACATTAAACACAACACTTTGAATCACTAAATGTGTTTCTAAAGTCACAATCGTAAGCAATTAATTCCAAAGTATACGACCTGACATAAATTTGTCCAAATTACATTGCCTTTATAGTTACAGCACGTGCGCGTCACAACATGATAGAAGACCACGTGATACACGCACCTGGTTTTCACAATTTCTTACTAGCATTCACATGCAAGATGGCAAGATCCACAAGGAAGACATTCTTACAATACTATGGCGATTCGGGGCTACAAAAACTATCAAAAAGTCAGTCTTTTATTCGGAGGTTGAAGTCACTGGCTGAGGCACGGGTTGCCTTGCCTATCACGTAATAATACAGTTCTTGTCTGGTTGCTGGTTTTTCTTCTGCCTGTCTCGCTTGGCGCAGGCGACGGCGTCGTTGGGTACATAGGAGATCCTGACGCCGCCGTAGGCCCGGCGCGTCGGCAGCGTGTAGGACTCCGCTGACGAGGATGACGATGAACACGTGCTGCAGTAGCTACTCGCATCATCATCTCTGTGCTTCTCTCTCCGCGGAGGCTCGTCCGGCTCGAAGGCTTCGTTATCATCTCCGCAGAAGCGCACCGTTCTTCCTCCTCGCGGCTTCCTCGTTTTCCCATCTACTAGCGTTAGCTCTGGCATGGAGGAGGAGTGACCGGGAGTGACTACTGCTTGAGCGTCCACTGGTGGCGGGGGCTTCCAATCCTCCGGCTCCTTGTCTTCGGAGGTCGGCGTCGGTTGTATTTGGTGCTCTGTTAAAGACTGTTCCAGTCTCAGGTCTGCCAGCGCCCGATCCAGGCTGAGGCAGGCATGTGGGAGCGGCGGAGGCTGAGGAGGAGGCGTTTCTGGTGCTATAGAGGCGCTCGGTTCTGAATCTGCGTCGATGCCTATCGGACCTTCTAAGTTTGGTGATGGTTCTCTTTGCGGGGTTCGGACAGGAGATTTTGGGGATGGTGGCCGTCTAGGACGAGGAACTCGTGGAGGTCTACCCATGCCAGATGGTCCAGGTCCTGAGGAATCCGACGGCGTTGGGGGTTCACCTTTTGAACAAGCTATGGAACAGAATATAGCGCCTCGTCTAGGTAGGAAGGGTCTACCGAGGAGGCTGACATGACAAGTATGGCAGGCGAAGCACCGCTCCGTGGCGTGCCAGTGCTGACCCTCATGCGTCATCTGCGCCTGGTCTACCCCCACAGGCTCGCCGCACGCGTCACAGTACTCCGCAAAGCAGCCGTCGAAGCAGGGCAGGCAGTAGGGCTGGGCCTCCCGCATGATGTAGCGCTGCCCGCCCAGCTGTTTGGCGCACTCTTGGCACGCGAAGTGTTTCATGTGCCACGCGCGCCCTTCAGCTTCTGTGCACTCGTCCGCGAGGATTATCTGTTGACAAGGAACACTTGGTTAACTACTGCATTCACACTTCGTATTCGAGCTTTATATCATTAGGTATATTTATGAAAAAGGAGCACGCGTAAACTTAAAAATAAGCAGCATAATGATCTCATTAATTCTGAGCGAGTTTGAATGAGGGAGATAGGTGCTTCATTGACCAAGTTGACGGATCTCAGAGTTCCCAACTCGTGTTTAACATTTGTAAATTTTACACACGCCATGTCGTAAGATTGAACTGAAGACTTTGTAAGGTTTTGATGGTATCTGCGGGTCTCGTTAGTCTCGCAGCTACCTCAGCGAAGTTTAGATTCTACTTGATATCATTTCACAATCCAAAGTTAAAAAGCAATGGGTTTGTTGACATCTACCTCCAGAATGATTATTCACATGGTAACATGCAGCCGGTCATATAAATTAATTACCTTTATAAACATGCTTTAATTAGGTATTATTATTCATCTAGTGCAATTGGCGAGGCGATGCTGTCGACCCCGGCGCGCCCAGAAAGCTGCCCATTGTTGGGCGTGGGAACGGGTCCCACGGACAGTGGTTTTGTTCCTTCATTAGTGGTCTCATTATTAATATTTCAAAAACGGTATTTTGTGTCAAGTTGTGGTTTTGATCGCGTGGTTGTTTTCAAGTTTGTAATCGGCGGTTACCGTTCAGCTTAGTGCTGCATCTGGGTTTGTTTTGTACATTGGTAGATTTTGTGGCAGAACTATTCCTTAATTCTTGTTCGCTGTTCACATGAGACTGATTTTCTATCGATAATATTATAACAATCTAATAAACCCACTAAATTATCGGAACACAAACTATAATTGAGCGTAAAGCTTCAAGCAGCCACCTCCCGATGAAACGCTCTCCCACCGACAGAGCCCTGGGAGCCAGAGCCAGTCATGCTATCTGGCTCATTATCGCGATATATTGTTAGGGACTTATCTACGTGGCTAGTGATCTTACGATTCCTGATTCCGCCTTCATTTCCTAGTGCAGTGCATTGCTTGCGTCAGATTGGACCGTGGGGAAAAACTTTTCTCTGATCAACTTGTTTTTGATTGAATACTTTAGGGCCGTCTGCTAGATCCTATGGAGGTAGGCAAATCGTTTGGCTGGTTCACGTCTGCTAGATCCTATGGAGGTAGGCAAATCGTTTGGATGGTTCACGTCTGCTAGATCCTATGGAGGTAGGCAAATCGTTTGGATAGTTCACGTCTGCTAGATCCTATGGAGGTAGGCAAATCGTTTGGATGGTTCACGTCTGCTAGATCCTATGGAGGTAGGCAAATCGCTAGGATGGTTCAGGCCATATTTTGTATACGTTATTATTTGTTTCGACCTGCTGCGTTTTAGGATGCCTTTGCAGCGTTGCAAATTTTCTCTGGTTATGGTTTGATCGAATATGGAAAAACTAAGCTTTTTCATGTGTTCGTGTCTGTATTAATTGATTGCTGATAGTGTAAAAAAATATGTGGTAGGTACTTATTTAAAAAAGACAAAAGTATCATTAGTCTTTGACAATAAACCAAATGTGGCGTAAAGCTTTCAACGAGCTTAAACTAGAATCCTAAAAGAAAAGTCAAGATAAAAGTTATAGTGATAAAGTTTAACATTGGCTTCGTGCCATAGTACTTCCTGCCTCAGCATCATCATCATCTGTACTCGACTTCAAATACTGCCGGGTTTTCATCGTTATATCTCCAAACTCTTGTGCCACTTCCTCCGCTAATATTCAGACCTATCCAGACTCCAGACATAAAAGCAGTGTAGGTTACTACTGAGACCTTAGTAATCAGTTTTGCTTAGGTAATTTATGAAAATTTAAAAAGTTTCCGTGACCGTACATCTAGCGCCTGTACCCGAACTGTTTTTCATAAAATGACAGCGATTCTTACGATCTCGAAGGCAGTAGGGTACAACTTTGACAAGTCCGCTATAGCAATATCTTCTTGAAACTTTTACGTTTTGGTAAGTATTGTGCACTCAGAAGAAATTATAAATCCTTGGTAAAGTACCTATGTAAGTAGTTATATTTAGTTACATAACATGTCCTTCCCACACCATATCACAATGCACCACAATACACCACGTGCCTCCGGAATGCAATGAATCATACAACTCCACATGCGGACGATAATTGAAAACATTACGGGTTGTTATGTGTGATTGACCCCATCATAGGAGGTTTTCGGTGTCTTATTGGATGGATGGAGGTAGGCTCCTGTCATTTGCAATTTAAAAACAAGTACTAAATAAGTACTTACTTTTATTTACAAATAGAATATTTTTTATGAAAGTAGCTTTTGCCCTCGGCTTTAAAAGCTGTGTTCCCGAATAAAACCTAACTTGCATCATTCCTACGGTAGTTTCCTAAGCTACGAGTTCTTTGGACAGAGGGAACTCTGTAGTTAAATTGTGCACACCGAGACACATGGGACCTATTCTAGAGAGACACATAGATCTAAGACTCAGAATGTTATTATTATTTTATCTTTCCCTGAGATGTTGGAAATCATATTTAAGTTCATGCTTTCACAAAAATCTCATGCATTAATAACATTTCTTTCAGTTCAGTAATCTTATCATGAAAAGTTGACCTACAGAAAGTTATAGTGACCTACTTGCGAAATTATAGTAATGGAATTGAAAGAAGAGTTTTAAGTACTTAACAATTATTATATTAAATCAAATTATTGTTCTGATTATCTCGTCTATTATTAAGTTTGGCTATGTCGACAGATATATTAATAGCCTGTAGTAAAGTTATTAACTGCAGAAGAACATGCACTTGGGTCGCGTGCATCGTGCAGTGCAATGTGCGCGCGCGCGCAGCCTTCACTGCTTCTATGCGGAAACCTTATTTAATACTCCTTATATACACAAAACTATGCCGGTACCGTCGGTTGGTCGGTCGTTGTAAAGCGTAGCGACTTTTGATAAACAACAAGGTAGCTTGTTAAGGTTCCATGAAAGTTGACTATATCTACTTTTGCTGAGACTGCATAGCTATTTGTTTCTAGAAGTGGGAACTTATTATTAGCCACCTGTTATGTTTACATATCATATGTACCTATTTAAGTGGTGAAAGATCCCTTAAAATAAATAAACTCACTTAGCTGAGTAATTCAACAATAATATTAAGGACCTGCCCTAAGCCTAGATTTATGTTATGTTAAGTCAATTCCAAAGTAAAAGTAGAATCTATTGTGTTGTAGACTCAATACAATACGGTAGACAATGACGGTGTCACAGTCACATGTGTAAAATGTAAGATGCAGACATAGTCACAGAGATTGCTACTCACACGGTACAAAACAGACAAAAACACATTTTGAAAAATATATATTTATCATTAATTTATGAGAAAAAAAATAACACTAAATATTTTTCAAAAAGAGATACTGTGTTGAGTTTTACAACAGCCAAAAGGACGAAGACATTTCGATAATTTCATTTGTCTTAAAAAAATTGCGAGAAAGAGGCAAAGACGCAAAATAAAGCTATCCCCTCGAAGGCCTATAGGCTAGCTTTGCGATCTGCAATGCTGATACCTTGACATTTATTAAATCGAATCACCTAAACTCAAGGCGCACTCGACCTGCATAGAGCCGCATGTCCACTGCTGCATACGGACAGTTGGGACGAGTTGACATCTGTCATACATAATATCATAAATCTGCATCAATCAATATCAATATTAGATTTATAATCTTTCTACTAAATAAATTATATGTATCATTTATAAAATGTACTAAACGCGTTTAGGAATGCCTGGTAATGTTCATGCTAATGCTGATGTTGGTATCAATACTTGGGTTAAATTGTCTAAGTATCAATAGCATTAACTTAGTAAACTTTGCTTCCTTTTTAAACCAGAGATTTCGTAAATCATTTCCTATAATACCTATAATAGTATATGTCTCGGATATACCAAGTCTAAATCCTATCACAAACAAGACAGTTGCATCGTTTTTTTGATATCATTAACTAAAAAGTTGTTCGAAGAGCCATATATGCTCTTCGAACAACTTCTTCCTGAGCATTTAAGTAATAATGATCCTTAGAAGAAAACAATAGTTCCGCAAGTTTACACTCGACCAGTCGACCGACGCGACAACGGACTGGCAATCTACTCACTCTCGACCAGTCGACCGACGCGACAACGGACTGGCAATCTACTCACTCGCGCTAATACAAGATAATATGTATAATGTTTTTACAATTATATAATTGACAGTTTTTTTGGATATTGCGTGGAGATATTGCGTTATTGAAGTTCTTTTATCGGCAAGTTTAAACAATAAAAATGTCGCTCTGTAGTTTATTTGTTCTATTGCACTAGTTGTTAATATGTTTTATGGTCTCTGAAGCGCTCTTATTTCTAGAAAATATTATGCGAACTTATTTCAAAATCTTTTCCTAATTTTTATATGGCAACATCAAGTTTGAGTTTTATAGATAGTTTTTGTAAAAGTGATCTTGTAAATAACTTTTAGGGCATGGCATTAGGAGTCGGCGAAATCGCGTGCAAAATGAACATAAAATTTGAGGTTTTTTATCGGAACATCGTTATGGCACACCCTGTATGTATACCGATAGCATCTGCACCATTTCGCATGGTCCCTTTATAAGTCGGGTTAATGAGATCTTCTGAATTTTATAACTTTGTTATACAAACAGTTAGGTTATATTATGCCTGGCGAAGTTTTGAGCTAATCAAGAGCTTAAAGCATAAAGCTTTCCTTCACGTAGGGCCTTGCTTTTGGTTGGAAAATGAAAACGTTTGTTAGGTATATGTTTTTTATTCGCAAGGCGTGGTTTAGTATTTCTAATATTTCTATGTGGTTGGCGGACATTACTGCACCAAGCACAAAAACGGCTAAAGCAATTTTGATTGATCTGTGTGCACTACAAATAAAACCTTTTTAATCTTTGGTCACATACCTATTTTGCAGATAAATCATACGTACGCTTGTCTGTATTCGATGAAGACCTTACTTCTTGCCAAATTGATGATTTTAGGTTCAAAGCTACCTGAACCCTTGACCTGAGAAACGTCAAAAGCTGACAGACCAAAGTGATCCTTCCTATAAAGGTTCCTTTTATTCCGTTTGAGGTACGGGACCATAAAAAACGGCTAATACTATTATGGTTATATAACCTGTATGTGAATGAGGTTTCGTGGTGATGAGATCCTGACCTACGTTGATCAAATCTTCATACTTGATCTCTAGTCAGTAGGTTGGTTTGCATCCGGAGCAACTGCTCCGGATGCAAAACAAACATCTATAGTACATACTCCAGTAGGTATGTAGAGAACGATGCAGAATGTTTTAAAACCTGTTCTAGAAGCGACACCTGATTTGTATGATATGGCATGTGAAATGTGTAAATGTGGACGAGGAAGAAAAATATTTTAAATCATAACATTACATAATGATAACAGCATTCCTTCTTCTCAAATGTACTCTCTTCATAACTATTCCTAGAGTTACTTTAAGAGCTTAGTGGTGCAGTTGGCAAACCCATACGAAGTAGTATTGCAGTTGGCAAACCCATACGAAGTAGTATTTTGAATGCGAAGTAATTACGTCTCTCTGGTACTTTGCTCGCCTAAACAGATGAACGGATATGAGAGAAATTTTACAAGGGGATAGATATTATCCTGGGAAAGGCTATAGGATACTTTTTATAAAAAACGCGTGCGGAGCCGCGGGTAGAAGCTAGCAGTCTTTAACGAATCGTGATGTTTTGCAGATAATTAATATACTAACGGTGGTGGCTGGTCACTTTAATCTTGTATATCTCTATGAAAATAACTTGAGCTGAAAATTGTGAGGTTTAAATACGGGAGGACTATATAGTATTGAACAGAGTAGAAGCATAGATCAAGAACAATGCAGCTTGTTAAACAAGACAGGGTTTGATCAGAAGAGTAAAGGAAACAGCAGCGGCGCCGTCGACATTTACGAAATCATCACACGCCAATTGTTACGTAATTAATAAACAAATTATTATAATAAAAAGGCTGTATTAAGCCCGTTCTTGTGGTAACATTAATACCGTTCTTGTGGTAACATTAATACCGTTCTTGTGGTAACATTAATACCGTTATTCTGAACACCCTGCAAACGTTTTAGGATATCGCGGTATAATAGTAATTGTTCGCAAGCCCCGCCCACTTTTTGTTTGTAGGCAAAGGAAAACAGCTGGTTTTCTATTTATTGTACGGTACTGCAAATGTCAATACTATTTGGGTATTCTGTCATGGTGGAAAAATTGTGGACCTATTTTCCGAAGTATAAGTACAATTTTCGGAATTTTTATTAAATTTTTTTTAAAATGTAGTTATGTGTTATTTTCATAGCATTATTTCTTGTCGGTAAGTTATCAAAGTAGGTACGAACTGCCTGTTGCTTTGATTAACCTTACGCGACTAACCGATCGTGTTAAAGTTTTTTATTGTTTCTCTGGGATATTGATAGTATGCTAGGAGGAGACAATGGTTTAATTTTTTTCTTTTTATTTTTTTAGGAAAAGCACGTGCGGAATCGCGTTGTACGCCTCGGCCCGCGATTCCGCACAATTTATTTTTATACAACGTTTTTTGTAATCTTTCATCCTTCTCTTGGACTGAGCCAGCTTCTCCGCCCTGACCTGTAGTGTCCGGTGTTCCGGTATTCTTCCGGGCCGAAGCGTGTAATAGCCGCAAGGAATGAAGGCATTCGCTGATCAGAGATAGGGGTTCGAGGAACGCCAGCCGGACAGTTTGCACACAAAATAACGCAGATATGAATATTATTAAACTGATTATTTATGATATGACAGTTAACTGCCGATACCAAGAAATTATTTGGGAAATGTTGGTTCGCTAAGGGACTGTAAATTTAATGGAACTATGCAGAGAAATTTGGGCGAAAAAGTTCATTTAATTTTTTATAATACATTCCACAACTCTTATCTAGAAACTTACACGCGTTTTCAAAACGGGCAAGATTTTTCAACATAATTGCAACATGAGCTGAGGCTGAGGCAATGACATGTGATTCTACCAAATCAAGTTAACCCCTCAAGTAAACAAACGGGCGGTTTTTCTAAGTCGCTTTTATATTTCGCTCTACTTCTGAATCGGACTTAGCTACAATACGTAAGTACCATCTCAATAAAATGTAGTTAGTGAAACTGCGGTTTCAAATGATAGCTCGTAGTATATGAAGAAAAAAACAATTTTGAACCCTATGTTATCAACTTATCAACATAAAAGAAAAAAATCGATTTTGTCTCGGGTCAGCAGTGTTTAGTTTACTCAAAGTGCCAATTACCCAGTTATTCCTACATTTTATTGTGTCAACGGCCCGAGGGTGCAAGAGCCCTAATCGCATTACAGTCGGAAGTGGTGGAGCACGCGCCCACCCTGGCCCACTCTGCCGCCGGAGGGCCTGTATCCGGCCCTTGATTTATGAGGACCAACTGGCGGTCGTTCAACCGCGTCTACCATTCATATGCCAATTTGCGGTTTGCATATGGACATGACTTGTTGCAGGTTCTGCGGGAGAGGGTATTGCCGAAAGGGTAGTTTGGGGAAGGTTGTGGCTTGTAAGGTTTTAGGATTTTACTTTTTAGTTCTGAAGTAGATGTGAGTACGATTTAATTGTGTAAATGTTATTACGACAGTTAAACGTGTGATTTCTGACTATTTTAAAGTGAAGCTAAATGATCGAAGAACAGACTTTGCCGTTTCGTGTTACAGGTAGATCCGAGTTCAGCTCTTCTCAATGGCCGCCAGGAGCTTTTCGTTGTTTAAAGATAGATCATAAACGATGTGTTACCGCAAAGCCGTCTGCTAAGCGGATGGGGTGCAACCTTTGTTTCTGATATCTGTGGGTGCAACAGTGTTAGTTCTTTAAAATAAGGAAGTACTGACCTCATCGCAAGCAGAGCAGCGTGGCTTCATGCTCTCGGCGTGATGCCGTCCGCAGTAGAGGCGGCCATCCTTCCAGAAGTAGACGAGGTCCACCAGCAGCTCCTGGCAGGAGTAGCAGACGAAGCAGGCGGGGTGCCAGCGCGCGGCCGGCCCGGCGCGCCCTGCGCCCACGCACATGTCACCAGCTGACATGGACTCTTCGCACTGAGGACAACACAGAAAAGTTATGTCACTCATTTACATTAAAAGTATATATATTTCTTATTAAAAGTATAAAAGTATATATTAAAAGTATATATGTATGTAAGATAGTCGCTTACAGTTTACAGCAAAATGGTTACTTTCTAGGTGA
The DNA here is from genome assembly GCA_946478455.1 of Eupithecia vulgata. Taxonomy (NCBI): domain Eukaryota; kingdom Metazoa; phylum Arthropoda; class Insecta; order Lepidoptera; family Geometridae; genus Eupithecia; species Eupithecia vulgata. The sequence continues at coordinate 14,669,732 of OX297875.1, forward strand.
GTAATGTGAGAGATACAGAGTAAAGTGAGGCAGATTTGCAGCATTCAAAGGTGCGAGCAATTAATTACTTATTTTTATGGAAGACTTTATTTAGCTTCGTTTTTTAGGGTTTCAAAGATCGGTTTTGAAACCCTTATGGTCTCGCTCTGTCCGTCCCCGCTCTTTCTTGAATATCTCAGTAACTACTGCAGCTATTAACTTGAAATTTGAAATAATGATACATTTCGTGCGCCATTACTAATTTTAAGAAAAATATATAAATAAATGAAAAATGAAAATGAATATTTTCAGTACAAATTTTGATGTTGAAATTTCAAAAGAGACCTAGGAAGGCAAATGGGGTATCAAATGAAAGGTATCGTTTTGTACATTTCAAAACACTTTTTGAAATTTCTGTAAATTTCATACTTTTTGAAAAATTTAAAAAAAAAACGAAAAATTGACCATACCCCCCCTATCTCCGAAGATTGCAGACCGATCCACGTACAATGTATTAGGCGTTTGTAGATATGGATCTATATTTCACAGGAAAAACATAGAGAAGTCTGTAATAATAATAGTTTTTGAAAAATAGTAAAAAAGGGGGGGAAATTTCTTTCAAAAGGGTGGGGGGTACCTACCTATGTGGGGTATCAAATGAAAGGTATCGTTTTGACCATATCAAAACACTTTTTGAAATTTAAAAAAACGAAAAATTGACCATTCCCCCCCCATATCTCCGAAGATTGCAGACCGATCTACGTACAATGTATTAGGCGTTTGTAGATATCGATCTATATTTTACAGGAAAAATATAGAGAAGTCTGTAATAATAATAGTTTTTGAAAAATGGTCAAAAAGGGGGGGAATTTTTTTTCAAATGGAGGGGTACCTATCTATGTGGGGTATCAAATGAAAGGTATCGTTTTGACTATTTCAAAACACTTGAAATTTCTGTAAGTTTCATACTTTTTGAATTATTTCAAAAAAAGACGAAAAATTGACCATTACCCCCCCCCCCTAACTCCGAAGATTGATGACCGATCCATGTACAATGTATTAGGCGTTTGTAGATATCAATCTATATTTTACAGGAAAAATATAGAGAAGTCTGTAATAATAATAGTTTTTGAAAAATGGTCAAAAAGGGGGATTTTTTTTTCAAAAGGGGGTACCTACCTATGTGGGGTATCAAATGAAAGGTATCGTTTCGGCCTTTTTAAAACACTTTTTGAAATTTCTGTAAGTTTCATCCTTTTAAAATATTTCAGAAAATTGACTGTCCAAATAATTGGCAAATTTTTGAAACCCTCGGCGCGCGAGTTACACTCGCACTTGGCGGATCTTGTTTCATTTAGCTTTTAGCGTAATGAGATCACAAGAGCGAAGATAGCGTTGCGAAAAAAGATTTCGCATTCACAACCTGTGATGCGGTTGCGTGTTCTAAAATTTAAAAATCAATTCTCATGTCCGTATTGTCCATGTCATACGCTCACTCAACTCTTGACCAAACATATAAATAAAACTCACAAGCTAGACGGACACACCTACCTAACTAAACCGTAAAATTAAAGCCAATAAAATTAGCACACTTCATCGGGGGACCTATCTGATCTTTGTTTGATTAGTATACGGAGCACGGCGGCCCATGTATGAACATCGGCGGTCCATCAATATTCCGGCAGCACTGACCTTCGCGCTGAAGGTCGCTGATTGTGGCCCAAATGTGGAGTGGACCAACGACCAGCAAGGTGTTACAGTATGCCGATGAGCGTCAAATAAAACGAACGGTATGTTTATCTAGGTACACTCCAGGCCAGAGGAGAGATTTGTGAATACAACCGATGGAAACTCCAAGTGATGACCATAATTTACTTTTTTTTTTTTTATTATCTAGAATATATACACATACACTAGAGTATAATTACAATCTAGCCACAGAATTGGCTAATGGGTAATTTTGTTTTAACTTATTTTTATAAAAACTTCATACTAAGAACGTGTCCATTGGAACTTTTCTTATTGTCTCTATTTACTTAGGGGTAAGACACTTGGTTCATGTGTTCTTGAAGAGAGCACTTATGCACATACACTATAGTATCACTACACTAACTCAAAAGGTTTTGTTCTTTTGAGCCTTCTCACTATGTCCGTGTTGTCGAGGAGCTGGATCGCCTCGACATTCACATGATGATGAAGCCTATGTTCATGAGCCTCTGCGTATTTTTGAATTACTTTGTTGACAAATTCAATATTCAGGTCTCGATGAATATCGTCATTTCTTACGTACCAAGGAGCGTTAACTATTGACCTGAGTACTTTGTTCTGGAATCTTTGTATGATGGCTACGTTTGTCTTATTGCTACTGTTAAAACATTAATTTTATTTTTTATCTGTAACACTCATTCGTAGGTTCATTCCTGTGTTCGTTCACTCATACTCATCATTGTCTTTTTTTTTTCAATATAAATCGCCAACCACTGTGCACGCAAAAATTTCTTTTATTTTAAAATAATAAGTTATCAGCACCCCACACCCAAGCTAGGACCTTTTCAGCTACAGCCCCAGAGCTGTATACCATAAGTCCAGATTGGCACGAGGACTTGTTTATATAATAGGATTTTATTGTGTACTGCTAATGTAGAATTTCTGCCAATCAGCCAGTACATCTTTTTATAGCGAATCTCTAACTCCTTTTTTTTCTTCTTGACGTGAGCTTTCCAGCGCAGCTTGGCGTCTAAAGTCATGCCCAAATACTTTGCTGTATTTTCGCATGGTATGATGGCCCCGTTGATGAAAACTGGATGGTATTCGTTTCTTTTATTTGTGAAGTTGATGTGACTTGACTTCGATTCATTCAATTTTATTCTCCAGGTTTTGGTCCAGTTGTGTATATTATTAACCGCAACTTGAACCTTTTCAAGTTTTGTTTATAATTTGCTTTGACACCAAAATATTGAATAATAAATAAGATAATTAAGTTGGTGCACAACTAATCTCCCTCACGAAAACAATGTAGGAACATAATCCAATTCGTAACAAATTTCTATCGAGCATTATACTAATGTAATTGCGTAGCATGCCCAGAATTTGGTATGTGACGGCAAAATCAAAACTAATTAAGAAATTTATCTAAAAGCTACATTATATAAATATTTCTATAAGTAAAATTATGACACATGTGGTTTATCTAGACCACATATTTGTCATTAATAAACCTACATGCCGTATCACCAGTAACTAGTCATAGGTAAGTATTGGAAACTATGAACCACTTGCTTGACTCTTTTTCACCTTTGAATCATTTATCTATTTAGCCGACTGTGTAAGGTGAGTGGTGGTTACTCACACTCACATCATCTCGATGCCTGCTCATAGTGAAAATGCTAATCCACGTCACTAGCTTGATTCTAATCAGTGTCAGTGAGTCAATTTCTTATTAAGACATTTAGGGCGACAGGTTTAAACTTGTCTAATTTCTATGCGTTTGTATTGGTCTAAAATTGAGATAGACCATGTACATTATCGATCAATAAAAAAAAAGTTAGTGAAACTGCTACTGGCAATAGTAGAAATATAGGAGTCCAAAAGCGGACAAAGGATTACTTCTCTACTAGGTACTACTAATAGTAAAAATATGCGCTGTCTTCATTAGGTAGGTAAGTACAATAGATCGATGGCTGTCCCCATTGACCGAGGTATCCCCCCCGTAGTCTCTTAGTCTCTCATTAGTATAGGGCCATTGTCTGTAGTTAAGGTTTTTTGAAAATCTTAAGTTATTTTGGAATATCTGCTGCAGCTGTAGAAAATAATCCGTCTAGCACTTCAAAAAAGGCAATTTTTGAAGTGTTAGACGGCAGTAGTAAGGCAGGACGCCGACGAAAATTTTCTGTAAATGCTTAAAAATAAGCTTTACTCCCTGGAATATAACTCTGCCATCTTTGATAATTTATAAGGGCTGCTGATAAAATGCGCGAGGCTAGCCAAACCAAACACGCAAGCATGAAATACCTTCACTTGAAGCTCATAGGAAAGAGAATAATTGTAAACTGTTCTATCCATGTACCAACACTAATATTATAATATTATATTAAGTATAACGAGTTGAAACGTTCGGAGACATGGATATGAGGATCTTTTCTATCTTTTCCTATCACAATCACAAAACCGCAGCTTTCAGGGGAAGTTTTAGATATTCGGCAACGAAGTGTTGGAACAATATTCCACCTCCGATCCGCAATGTTAACACTAAATATACATTTAAATTAAAGTTTAAAAAGTTTTTATTGCAAAAGCAAATAGAGGGTATCCCCAAACACTTCGTTTACCGAAAATAAAGCTGCCGCATTGTATCTACTGTTGTCATGACCTATGTATTTATTTATTTAACATTTATTAAAAATACTTCAATTTTATTATTTTAAAACTAATCACTTTTACTCACTCGCTACACAATCACAATATAAACGAATGTCTTATGGCTCGTTCAGCTCGCGCTCGTTCAGGTTTTGGCTGAAAATCAGTGTTTTTGCTTACAAGCAAAAAGTTTCACTGAGCCACGGCCTTTTTGTCGCACTGCAGCACACATAAACTTCTACACTATATTATACTTCTACCTAAGCATGTACTTTTTCCTTTTTTGAAAATTTTCTGTTTATGTAAACCTAATATTCTTAAGTTTAAAATTGTAATTATTTAAGGTGTGTCTGTAGTAACAAATAAATTTTTATCTATCTATCTTTGTCACTTCTTGACGCCGAAACTAGGTACTGACACACAGATTATCCAGGCTACTTTTTATCCCAGAAACCAGTTGGTGATGGGATGTTATAACAATAACCTTGAACCGTTTCCGTAGTAATAGCGCGTGTGAAGGCGCGGGCAGAAACTAGTGTCTAATAAGTATCCTTTATCGGTAGTAGGTTAAAGGTGGATACAGTTGCGCCGGAGTCACTCTCGAGGAATCCCTTTCAATGTGCTTGTTTTGCTCTGATTCACGCATTCCGCGCGACGGCGCAGCGACCTAGCTCATTGTTGCTATTTGCGCGTGCACATCCACCACCACGGATATCGGCGCGTTAGGGCTCTGATTAAAGTCACTTCAATAGGTACTAAGTGCTGATAGATGGTAGTTTAAGTTCTACGATGGTGACTGACGGTCTATGAGTGTGGGCTTTGTCCAGCAGTGGATATCTTCAGATTGGTTAGGTAGGTATAATAAGTAAGTATAGGTATTTATCCTATTTAAGGGTATTTTGGCGAAATCGTCATCATTTTAAGCGGGTTAACTACGAACCTTGTTTATGTAGTGTGTTTTATTGTGGCGATCTGTATTCAATATCCATCAGTGGACGTCTATATGGTGGTAATGTTCAAAGATATCAGGATGTACCTATATTGAGCTATATCATGTTGTGCTTTGGTCATAATATACATTTAGGCTAATACACTTACGATTTATAACTATTTAATTACTTATGTCTTCTGATTTTGTCCAGGGATTGTTGTAAATCAATATTTTGCCAACGTGTAGGTAGAGCTTCAAAGTGTAAAGTCTTCGCATTATTTGTTTGTTTGAATGCTTGGAGTTTTTCGTTAACCAATTGATAGGTTTATTCAACGCGTTCATAATCCTATCATGTCTCAAACCGTAATTCCTCGTTGTCTGGCCCGTCACAGAATGTTCCTTATATAAAAGATCACAGGTCCCGAAACAATAAATCCTTCTCGGAAGGTGTCCGTACGTGCTTACCCCGCGTTGTAAGGTAGGTTTATGTTGACGTCAATTTTACGAAATTTACTCCTTAATTATTATGTATAGGTAAGGTGTGGAATTCGACATTTTTGGCGTTACTTGGGTGGTTGCTGTGTCAATGGGTGGGTAAAACCGCTGTCCAAATAAATCTATTTCTTTTGAAAGTACCACTAACTCTATATTCATTTGGAACGCTAATATAGTCGACAAAAAAGATCTTCTAGTAAATAAACTACAACAATGAAATAGGTATATCAAATAATTACATACCTACCTAAAGTAGTTTTCTGAGTGGAAGGTTGCTGTGCGGGTTCAAGTCCCGGCCAAGTCTGTATGTATGGGATAAGGACGGAGGGTATAAGGACTATAAACACAAAGAAACCTAAGTTTTTTCAAGGAGAATTGAAAGTCTGTATGATTAACGCAAGTGGACTAAATATCTATGTGTGCCCTAAGTAAAGCGTTGGCCGAGTCATAGGCCTGTGCAGTGTGCAGGCTGTCAGATCACACTGAACAAAACATGCGATATTTATATTGAAGTAATATTACTACCGTAGATGTTTCTGATGAGTTGGCAACTTGCGAACGGTCTATAAGATCACAAGGAAGGCTCGACACACGCCAAGTTAATTTATTTGGTGTTACCTACCCATTAGTAGAGCTTAATATTCAATCACACATTTAGATTCTACTTCGGTATGAACATTCCTTCCTTCCAGCGGAACTTGACTGAGTCACAGACACATGCGCGGACGCATGGGGATTGGAAGAGACCGGGAATTAATGCCTTATTACTTTGAACCTTTCATAAGGCTTTGATTTTAGTTGGTACCTAGTGCACAACCTTTGAAATGAAAATGAAATGAAATAAAATAAATTTTAACTATCCTAAATCTACTACACAAAAACAAATACATATATCTTAGGATACGACATTATACCTAGGTTTTGCTGCTTATTTTGTGCGCAGCAGGGTTTAGGACAAATATGGCTTACACTCAGCTTTGTGCTTATTGCCTTTATCTAAACCTTACCTATGGCTAACCATAGGTCCACTGTCCATAACCATCTGTCACTAAAAGTAAAATGTAATAGTATAAGTACCTAAACAAAGTTATGCACTTTTTGCTCTCATGTTCCTTAACACGGTTTTTAACAAATAGGAGAATCCTTCATTGGCAGTACTCCCATTTGAAGGATAACTCCTTCATTGAGAGTTCTCCGAAATTAGAACAACATTTCTAAGTCACTTGATTGATATCTAGTAGGTTTACTATAGCGTAAAGAAAAGCCTTAAACTATACCTTGCATAGTTATTGAAAAATTGCCTCGACCTTTAATTATCTGAAGCTCGACCTTCCGATATCAGCTATGCAGAGTTTGATATCAAGGCCACATATAACCGCTGCATTCATTACGTTACCATGCCAATCAGATTGTATTGCACAAGTTCAATCGCTAGTTTCTGAACTCATAATTAATCAAATGGGCTTCATGATAACTAACGCAGATACAAAAAGCAAATACCTATCTTGATCCAATTATTATTGAATTGCTGGTTTTGCATAATTAAGCTTGACGTGTTGGAATCAGCACGAGCTTTGACGTCGCAATCTAGGCTGTGCTCAGTCAGGGCAAAAGGATGATGCTGTCAGTGAACAAAAGGATGATGCTGTCAGTGAACAAACCATCTTGCATGAGCGCCCGCGCCGTGTTAGTGAGAAGGAGAATCAAATCTTAGAGAAAGGGAGTTTTGTAAATCACAAGCAATAAATATACTGTGACATGCATGACCTTCACCACATGTGCATATTATGTAGATTATATTGGTAGTTTTTCGGTTTGATGGAAACGGACGCCAAAATGACAGGTTTTAGATACGTGCTTGCAAACATAGCTGATCAAATGATTTATTCCATAATACAAGACAAGACAATGACTCAGTGACTTTCACTGACTGTACGTGAGACAGACATCAGCTGAGCGGAAGCGGATACTGACGTCACGGGATGTTGACGTAGGTTGCCAGTGGGAGGCGACAGTTACTTGGCTAGAGACTTTAAGGGACTTGATCAAGATGTTATAACTGACTAATTACAGGGGCAATGCAACCAGCATCTTGGTAACGCTCCCGATCGGGATTGATATGGATCTGTTGAGCCACCTCTAGATTATTTACAAAAGTCTGCAGCTTAACTGTTTCAATTGAAAATACTAGTTCTAATTTATCTAACCATTATTCAGCATTCTGGGCACACTGCCAATAGATGTAAGTGTAAATATTAGTTGTAATTATTTTTTGCTGTTTAATAATAATACCATAAGTTCTATGCAGGTCTCGACAGAGCCTACACATTTTAATTTAAATTTGTTATTTGATTGTTATTTTCTTTCTGAATAAAGTTCTAATTTATTCATATTCTTTAATTGTAATTTTCATTGTTAACAAATAACTAGATATCTACTTAATAGCTGATTGAGACACCATCAGATTTCCCATGTTGGCAAAGACAGTGAAACTACAGTTTTATTCAGTCAGAAAAATTAGCACTGTAGGTTAGGCCAATGTTTCAACAAAATTGTCCAAATCCACCGACAAAGAGAAGTTGATCAAAAGGTTAGCTATTAAAATTGTTCTCATTATCAAGCTATTGGTAGATCCTAGTCGTTGGTGGTCCACATCCCACAACACCAATATTTGCGCTGTCGTTCATCACGTCATCATCAGCACCTTGTCATTACATCGCCGAATGTTTGCAGTTTTTGTAGTGCCCAATGTCTAGATACACTTCTGTGTAACTTATGGTATTATTCTCTGGGGTGATTTTGGCCTGACCCTACGAATGTTTATGTTGGCTAGCATAATTTGTGTGATAACTAAGGCGTGATGAAGTCGGTGTCTTTGTTGCAAATTGTTTTGGGGTAAGTTTGGAGCCTCGGGGCGTGTCGTTGTTTGATCGTCCGCTGTTCTTCGACAAATTAACGATGATTTGTTCTCCGACAGTTCTGGAAATTGGTTTGTGGTGGTGATTGAGCTGTTAAATGGCGATTTTGATGGCTGTGTGGCCCCTACTGTTTTGACGGTGCGTTTGTTTAAAGTCTCGTAGGTTACAATATCATTCCATAAAAGATGCGCGCCGGTTTCTTTTATAGGCATCAAGAAATTATAATGGCTGTTTGGTTTAATGGCTGGCAAAAGCCGGAACCATAGGCAGACAAGTAAAATGGCGAAAGTTACATGCCGTCTAGCTAGAGCATAACAGCCGAGTAGCTCGGGGATTTTACCTTGATGTTGCAGGTATTTATAATTTTTTGCAAATAAATTCTTTCAGTCCTGAAAACCAGCGTAGCATTGGGCTTAGACGAATGCTAAACATGCTGAGGTGGGGACCCTTTTTTTCCACAATTATATTTTTATGTCATTGTTTTTTTTCATATTTTTTGTATAGTTTTAACTCTAATAGTAATACCTACCTTACCTAGTATGTAAGTCCCCGTAGGTATGTATTTTTGTGTTTTTTTTTCTTTTCTTCAATCTGCTCTTCTTATATTTAAATTAGCCGCAAAACTATTTTAGCAACATATAATCATAGTAATGATTTCTCAAATGAAAACCATCCAAACACCCACAAAGTCACTTTTCCCACAGCCTTCAAGAATTGTCTTCAAGAACAAAGTATACCTACCACTTGTCCGCATTCCGGAGACCAGCACAAACCGAGGGTCACGCGCGTACCTGCGCACTGCGGACCCCCTGCGCCGGCGCACCACGCTACAAACATCACGGCTATTTGCTGGTGCAGTGGGTAGTGGTGATTTGTTGGAGTTATTGGTTGGCACATTGTTACAATCGTGATTACTAAGAGTTTTGAAAAAGACATCATGATTGCGACGATCTCGCTAGACCTATCTGGCATGAGTTCGTAACGTTCCTTTACATCAGGCCTCTAGTGTAGGTACCTACCTTAACAAATAAAACTACCTGAAAACCGTATTTTTAAGAGCATGATGAGTAAGTGTTCGAAGTAATAAACATTTCATAGATAAGTCTTTTTGATCTAGACAGGACATCGGGAATGCAAAATAGTCAAAAAGCACTCGATAATATAAAAACATTTTTGTTGTTCGAAAACATTTTGTTATTGATGGTGTAGTGTTTATCAAACTTAAAAACTTAAACTTAAACTCTATATTTGGATGGTGCTATGCTATGCAGTAAACAACAATCATTTCTGAATAGGTATAGGATAGAAGATTTAACAAATTAAACTTCATGGCACAAACTTCCAGAGCATATTTCCAGCAGAGGATCGCAGGATGATGATTGATGATTATGATCAAATAAAGCGAATACCAGTTTACCTTATCACAGGGACACAGAGACTACCGAAGATCTGCAGAAATACCAGTTTACCTTATCACAGGGACACAGAGACTACCGAAGATCTGCAGAAATACCAGTTTACCTTATCACAGGGACACAGAGACTACCGAAGATCTGCAGAAATACCAGTTTACCTTATCACAGGGACACAGAGACTACCGAAGATCTGCAGAACTACCAGTTTACCTTATCACAGGGACACAGAGACTACCGAAGATCTGCAGAAATACCAGTTTACCTTATCACAGGGACACAGAGACTACCGAAGATCTGCAGAACTACCAGTTTACCTTATCACAGGGACACAGAGACTACCGAAGATCTGCAGAAAATTTATAAATTGACCAGATTTTAGAACGTGAGACCTGTGTAGGACTAGGAGCATAGGAATAGTAAAATATTCATGTAAGTACCTAGGTACCTTTAGTACCTAGGTAGGTACCTTTAGTTATGGAAACAACAAACAAAATATTAAATAAGAGGCTATGACACAGGGTACCTACCTATATTCAACTAGATCATGATAAGACCACAAAGATTGTGCCAGCTGATTTACGGTAATGGAGTATTCTTCTCCTAGTTGTGTCCAGCACACGTCCGTCCGGGTGCTTGTCCGCAGCCGTGTGGGAGTCCGTCCAGTCGCTGTTTACTCTCCACCAGTCTCAAGCAGGCTCACTACGGCTGTGCGTCACTGTTGTGGAGATATTACCACTCTTTCTCGTTTGATCACTTCGAACGTTAACATGCTTGCCTCAAGATGATGATATTGAACTACATTCTAGCTCTAGAGTACCTATCTAAAGCTAGATATAACCTTTATAATAATACATAAAAAAACTAAAAGACTCAGACCCTATTTCAGACTTTGGGTTATTAAAATGTTCTCTCAGCTAATTATCTTAGTTTGGATATTACAATGTCGGCTAGACAGCCAACAATCGGTTATGTATCTATGGTATTTTTGTTAAATGACCCTATCCGTATTTGGAAGTAGTCTGGTGTGTGGTAGCGCCTCGCTCGCACTTCCACGTCGCCGTTATCGTCCACCCTATCTCGGACTACCCCCATATCTGGTCCCGTATCTAAAACAACAGTATTTATCACTGTACCACTAACACAGACGTCATTGGACGTGCGATACCAACTAGCCACAGATTATTTTAATATCGTTTGAGTTGTTTCTCTTCAAGCATCTCTAGGAGAAGGTATATATTCCGCTAGGTACAGGTTTTGGTCGACGATAAACGGAAGAACTTTATCCTGATAATATTATTATTATTATTACCGCTTTCTGGCCTTTTAGTTTGAATGACAGATCACAGGATTTCATCCCGGGCTTATTTACCGACAACTTTTACTAGCCCTTAAAAAAACATCTTTTCTGTCTTCCCCTGAACGTGTTCCAATTTTGCTATTTTGTATTTTAATACCGTGAGATAAAGCTCAATTTCCTTCTAAGCCCAGTGTAGAGTGCCGTGATAATCCCCACGAGTTCGCCCCGGGCGGTCCGTCTATACTAACTGCTCTGTACTCTGTGGCGTGAGAACCTCGCTGCGTAAAATCACAGGTTGGGGAAAAAATACGATGTCCGTGGAAAGACTGTTATAATATACGACACGATCATTCAATAATAATGCACTGACTGACCTATTAAAACTATTCGTTTTTACAAAGACCCAAAATGTAACTAGTTAGTAAGTTCATGGATGATTATAGTCTTTTATAGATGTAAAACACATGAACCAAAAATATTAAGTGTTAAAGTATTTTATCCGACATTTCACAAATAAAGTGTGTCCCAAATTAAAACTCTTGGCATAGTAGATGGAAGGTAGTTAAGGTAGGTAAGTACATAACTGAGAGGCTCAACAAAGTTATTTTCAACAGAAGTTATACACTAACATACTCGTAGTCGTAGCTGTGTATCCCACTGTATAATACACTAACATACTCGTAGCTGTGTATCGCACTGTATAATACACTAACATACTCGTAGCTGTGTATCGCACTGTATAATACACTAACATACTCGTAGCTGTGTATCGCACTGTATAAAGCCGCGCCACATTCTCGCAGCAGAATGGATGGCCTGCTATCCTACTGGACAACTTTATATCTAAAGTTTTCGAACAGCGTCGTCGGTAAATGGTAATTAAAAACTGTGGCCCGCACCTTTTTTATTTACCCTGTTTTTGTTATTTCTAATCGGATTGCCTTCGCGCGCGGCGCACTACTTGATTGATTCTGTGTATTCTCTTTTATCTTTACTTTATGAATTTACGATAGTGTTGTATTATTTGAATCATCATCAGCCTATGTTGGTCCACAGCTGGCCTTCCCTAAACGAGCGCTATAGCGCCCTATCTTCAGCTTGACGTTATGTCAAGCTGTACAGAATATTTCAATCAATCAGTTATTGTATTCTATAGGTCAGTATAGGTGTACAGAGATGCTTTAAATCTAGGTATTTAGTCAAACTCTCAAACTCAAACTCAATAACTTTATTTCTTTAGGCTTACAAAATAAGCACTTAGACAAGTCAAATTTAATACTATAAACACAGGTTTATAAATAGTCATTATTATCAAATAAGAAATATGATGTTATTGATTTTATTCGCTTCAATGTCGCTGTAAACCCTGCTGCGCACACAATAGGTATATTATAGAAAGATATTTTTTCGCTTGTAAAGTAGCCTGCGCTCTTAAAGCTATAAGTACTAAACAAAAGTATTCCAATATCGGAAGGGCGTGTCTCGAGCCATGTATTCAAAGCCTCTAAAATAGGTACCACTAACTATACCCATTTAATGTAAAGTTCGATTTGAGGCATGTCGAGCATTCGGAGCGGCCTTGCGGCCTTGCCCGTGGAATTTTAATTGTTTCGATATATTTTTGATTTCTTTTTGGGCAGATAAGATATAAGGAGCAGCTGATAAAGATCTGGGCTCGTATTAGGGCGTTAATGTAAAATCCATGTTAAACAAAGCTTGAGTATAGTGCAGTGCCTCGAAACAAGTTCTTGTAACTCAGACATTTATAAACACGCTAATGCCGAGGTTTTAAATATTTCACAGTATTCGAATACACATTATTTTGTTCGCTTTTTAGTCTGAATCATTGTTGTTTAGTTGGGAGAAGTTACTTTGAAAAAAGCAAAATGATGAAGGTAAGAAGTATGTATACCTACTGGAGCGGAGGAGTGAAATCGGCGACAAGCGGATACCATGTATTAGAAAACCAACAACAAAAACCTGCACCTATCAAAATACACACATGCCGTGAGCTAATCTCAAGAATTCCCCAGGAGTGTTTCATAATCGAGTTAAAACAAAAGGCTGGTCGTCAAACGGAGTTATCACTGAGATAACAGTAGGTACCTAACGGTGCCTATTCCCACGCCCACGCCCACGCCGCGGCGACACTGAAACAATTTATTTGGAGGAGATAATACATGTCAATGTACGGTGAAGTAGGCTCGGTCTGCCTGAAACGGTTCTACCTACTGACAGCGCTGTCGACGGACGATGCTGTCGAGGCAACTTGGGGTTCGGAGTCATAGGATACGGACCGGAGGGAGAAGTCGTGTGGTACGAGTACAACGGCTGATACAGTGCGACCGAGAAGAGAAGGAAATAAATGAGGGCGCTGCTGTCGTTTAGACTGTTGGCAACGGGGATACTGCGAAGCAAACGGTATTCATCCTTGCGATTAACAACCGAATTTTGTTGAAAACGAGACTATAGGTAGGTACGAATCCGACCAGAAAGAGTAGAAATTAATAATCAAGGAACTGAAATCACACTTAGTTTAGATGGATGGATGTTTGTTACTTCTTCACGCCGGAGCTACTAAACGGATGGGGCTGAAAATAATGAAAGGGTTGTTTTGCATAGATGTAGTTCTAAGCATGGAAACACAGGCGAATTTTTGTCCCAGAAATCAGTTCTTATGGGATAGAAATAACCTTATAACGTGTCCATAGAATCAACGCGCGCGAAGTCGCGGACAGAGTCTAGTCTTCTTTAGTATAAAACAATTCTATCAGGATGTAATTTGTAGACCAAATGAATTTAAAAAGTAAGGTCTTATATTTATTTTTAAGAACGTAATCATTTATTGTTGAGCAACAATACCTATACGGCGGCGGCGACTAACTTTAGGGAGTCATATAGAACGACTTTTTCCATATATATACTCTATATCATACATCAAAATAGGTCATGTTTTTTTATTGCACTTAAATTAAAATGTTTTTTATATTTCACTTTATGAAACCTATAGAATCAGGTATTTACCAGTTTATCGTCTGAAATTCGGCTAAACAACGCATGAAAAGTTTATCAACCACTTGCACTTACTATCGCAATTGGTTTTACCCATGTCGGTAACCACCATAAAACACATTAGATAGAATATAATATAGTAATAATTAGGTAATGTAAATTTCGTGGAAGTGCATAGTGGTTATTTACATGTGAGTGTATTAATGTATTGTATTGTATCATCATCAGCCTATATTTGTCCACTACTGGACATAGGCCTCCCCTAATGAGCGCCATAGCGCCCTGTCTTCAGCTTGCCTCATCCAGCATCTGCCAGCAGTCTTTCGCAAATCGTCATCCCACCTGGTCGGAGGGCGTCCTACACTACGTTTGCCGAGTCGCGGTCTCCACTCAAGAACACGTTTACCCCAGCGGTTGTCGGTTCTTCTCGAGATATGGCCAGCCCACTGCCACTTCAGCTTGCAAATCCTTTGAGCTATGTCGATAACCTTAGTTCTCTGTCGGATGTATTCGTTACGAATCCTATCCTTTAGAGAAACTCCGAGCATAGCTCTCTCCATAGCTCGCTGGGCGACTTTAAACTGGTGGACCAGCCCTACCGTGAGTGTCCACGTCTCAGCTCCGTAGGTCATGACGGGTAGAACGCACTGATTGAAAACTTTCGTTTTCAAGCATTGGGGTATGGTTGACGACAAGACTCGACGTAGTTTGCCAAACGCGGCCCAACCTAAGTGGTTCCTCCTCTTGGCCTCCTTCTCGAAATTATTTTTACCCAACTGCAGAATCTGCCCAAGGTTAGTATACTCGGAAACAATTTCGAGAAGGTGACCATGTACGACCACCGGTCCCGGATCAATGTGACCATTGATCATGACCTTGGTTTTATCCAAGTTCATGCCAAGACCGATGCGTCGCGAGGCTGAAGCTAGGTCGGCCAGCATCCGGTTTAGCTCCTCAAGCGACTCCGCCATTAAGACTATGTCATCAGCGAATCGCAGGTGTGAGATGTAATCGCCGTTTATGTCGATGCCCTTACCTTTCCAGTCCAGCGTCTTAAACACATTTTCCAACGCGCTTGTGAACAGTTTCGGGTATATAACATCCCCCTGTCTCACTCCTCTGCGCAGTTGGATAGGTTTAGACTGCTGGCCCTGTACTTGGACACTCATGGTGGCGGCATCATAAAGACATCTCAGCACCTCGATATAACGATAGTCTACTTGACATCGCTGTAAGGATTCCAGAACAGCCCAGGTTTCGACAGAGTCAAAGGCCTTTTCATAGTCCACAAAGGCCAGACACAGGGGCTGATTATACTCTTCGGACTTCTGTATAATCTGCCTCACCGTGTGTATGTGGTCTATGGTGCCATATCCTCCGCGAAACCCGGCCTGTTCTGGTGGCTGGAACTCGTCGAGTCTTCTGGCGAGACGATTCGTGACCACTCGTGAGAACAACTTATAGACATGGCTCAGGAGCGTCGCCCTTCTTAAACAGCATCACCAAACTACCGCTCCATGCCTTTGGAGTATATTGTATTGTATTTTAATGAATCGCTACTCCATCTTGTCGGACTGTACCTACTTGATAAACAATAAAAATAAATAGGCAGTCAAAAAATATAATTCTATTGATTGTGTCAGACAGTTAGATTATTTGACAAGACAATTCACAAAAAGGTGATAATGTTTCAATAAAGTCAAGAAATAATCGAATCGATCACTCCGGTGTATTATTATTTCTGTACATCAAGCGCCATTAACTTCAAAAAAAGAACAACCTACTCAACAATAACTAGAAAACGTCCTCAATCATAATTCTAAATATTGACAAATCATAGAATGCGTTGGGCTGAATGGTGAAGGATGGAGCCAGGAGCATGGTGCATTGATGGTGGTAACAATGTCGCTGCGCCCGACAGGCGTAATCTCCCGAACCTTGCATTCCTCACAGACGGTGTGAAAAAACACATTTTATACCGACTGCATACAAGGGTTCCGCCTATTCCATTCATTTTAAAATTAAAATCTACATTCCTACCTAAATATTCTCAGTATTAGCATGAACCAACTAATACCTAATATGATATATGTAATAGAAATAGCAAAAAATAAATAAATCGAATGTTTTAATAGGTGAATATGGCGGAATAAATTTAAAACTAGGTATGAAAACAACTCCTGAAATGACCATTGCATAGCATGGCTTGAATGGTAAAAAAATGGTTTTTAATGTGACACAAGAATAGTTTCAATCTTTTAAGGCTTAGGCACAGATAATATGGTAATACTATAATATGCTTAGGTGACCCGTGGGGCAGTGGGTGAAGGCTGCCTGGCCTGCCTGTGATGCAGGCAGGAGGTTGCGGTTTCGATTCCCGCCTTGGGACATGTTAGCACAAGATAATTGTCCCGGATGTTCTGGGTCTTTTCTGTGTGTAATGAAAATATATATTATGTGTCTTTGTAATGTGTCAGTTACGTAGTACCCATAACACAAACTGTGCTTAGCAATGCTTGTGTGGATTGTCCAGCATTATATTAGTAGGGAGTAGGGAGATGCCATGGAAAGTTAAAGATTAGATAAGAAAGAAAAACTCTCTCCCCGCGGTACCCAAAAACTGGCTCAGCTACATTAATGCTTACCTATGAATAATAAGATCAAATAAAATAAAAAACATTCCGTGCGACTGAAGCACAATCGTACAAGCATGTAGACAAACCATTATACGAACACAATGTGTCCCGCCTCTCTTTCACTCCAGTGCATTTACAAAGTGAGCTTTGAGTGAGTTTGTTTTTGTCTCCCTTTAGCATATTGGTCTGGTTTACGATGTTATTAGTCTGAGATTATTATTCAAGATTTTTAGACATTTTAAAAATGAATTTAGTTTTCGTAAATTATTGGTCATGTTAAAATTCATAATTTTTCTGCTTTTCTTATTTGGGGTACTTAATGTGTATAAAACGCAAAATTGCTTAGTAAACATTAAGTTACCATACTGTACATTCTATAAAATTGCTTATAGGTACGGATAGATCTCTTCACAATTAGTAGGTCAAAGCATTCAACTCCATAGCCTCATTACTCGTGAATGCCTCTTGATTAGCAAATGCGTACGTTTATTTATCTCCATGGGAACTCCGCAAGCTCCGACCTTCACCTTGAAATGATTGTGTCGTCTAGAGCTCACCCCAACCATGGCTTTCTAGCAACTCGACCATAACCACTAGACGTTTACACCCTCACCCTTCCTTCTATAACCTCTACACTGTGTACCTCTATCGAGCAAGCAGTGTGTGATAAATGAAATGGCAAATTCGCAATATCTTTTATGTAGGAAGCAAATCAGCAGTTGCCTCCCAGCAGGGTGCGTGTGCCTTCACTCTACGTGACCTCTTGAAGGGCATTCTTTGTAATTGGACTGGGTACTCGTAGTGGATTGGTCAATTGACTAGTTGTTGTATAGGTTCTGTTTCATGGAAATCATGTACATACATATGACATGTATTGCGTATTTAGCTTGTATAATGTTTGTAGGTGTAAGGGAACGTTTTACTGGTTCTCTAATACATATGCTACTAGCTTTGTCTCATAGAAAACTAAGTAACTTGAATAAACTGTTGGTTGGTAGGTACCTTCCTATTTTCTTCAGATACAAGTGTAGATACAAAACACTAAGGAATAAAATAAAATAACGAGGATAGACAGAGCACGCGACGTCATGCACGTCAAAACAACGTCAACGAGACAAGATAGACAGAGCACGCGACGTCATGCACGTCAAAACAACGTCAACGAGACAAGATAGACAGAGCACGCGACGTCATGCACGTCAAAACAACGTCAACGAGACAAGATAGACAGAGCACGCGACGTCATGCACGTCAAAACAACGTCAACGAGACAAGATAGACAGAGCACGCGACGTCATGCACGTCAAAACAACGTCAACGAGACAAGATAGACAGAGCACGCGACGTCATGCACGTCAAAACAACGAGGATAGACAGAGCACGCGACGTCATGCACGTCAAAACAACGTCAACGAGACAAGATAACGCATAAGGGTAGTTTTAACATAATATTCTATTGAAGCATTAGCATAAGCGACAACCTGCGAACGAGCCCGGGGCGTGGCGCTAGTAAAAGAAACTAATAAAAATGCAAAGTTAAACGTGAAAAAACTATGCGACGATGCGCTATCTAAATAGGTTGTTATGATTGTGTTATTGTGATGCGAGGTGAGGTGAGGGGGGTGAGGTGTACAACTTTGAGTTGTTTTCGATTGTGTGATGCTTCTGATAGGTATATACAATATATATAATGTTGTTTAATTGTCTCAGTGTTAAAGGCAGTTTCGTTTGAGTTTCCGTAAATATAACAATTTTAAATTAATGTTCACACTTTATTGTAAACCAGTAATGTTGTTGGTCGTATAATGTCACACATTAGGTAATCCGTGTCAACAATAGTCTATAGTGTTGGTTAGGTACCTACTACATTATTAATGATTCGCTGTGGGATGGGATGGGATGCTGGCTGACGTCAATTAGGTACATCATATTATTATCTCGAGTGCTGCAGGCGCAAGCACTTGCGCACTCGCCGAATATAATCAAGTTTTCCTCTGTTTTTGGGTGGTCTTGTTAAATAAATATAGCCTCACAAAAACTGTGAAGTACCCGTTACAGACCTACATTGTTATGTTGTTCTCGTTATTAACCTTTAAAACGTCTTTATTTACATTGTCCGGGTTTGAATTTATGAATTTATTGCGGATTTCGCGCAATTTGGTTTTAGGATCGCGGTTTTATGTGTGATCTTGAGAGTTTATGATCGGAGGTCCGCGAGTTAATCTGAGCCAGGCAGAAGTAATTAATTACTTATTCTAAGTAAGGTTAAACCTGTGTTAGTACGCTATTCACTGTGAATATTGATCAATTGGTCGTGATCATTTTCATAGGATTTAGGATTTGGTTAGGTTTTGAGCAGCAAGAATTTTGTATAAGTAATGAATGCGTGTAGGATAGGATTGATATTTAGTATTGTACTATACTTATAAATCTGTGGATTGATACTTAGACAATTTAACCCGCTGTCAAAGGATTGATAGGACAAAGGATTGATAGGTAAATAGTCCGTATGTGGCGCAGCCGCCAGTATAAAGTCTGTGGTGTAGGACGATACTTTAAAAAAGAACGTTCTCTCCGAGGTTCACTCGAGGCTCCTTGGTATGAATGTATCTACGGTTTAAAAAGAAGGAATTTTGTTCGTCCAAGGGTTTTAAGTTTTTCTTTACCAAATACTCATCCAAAGGAAATCACCCTCCTTTGATCGCAGTCCATAATTTAAGTAATCAAAGTCATAATCTTGTTCATTTCACAATGACAAATCGTTAGCATCCCTAGTACATCTGTGGACAAATTAATTGTTTATTTTGGATCGAAGAGAATACAATAACTAAGTAATATTTTGGATCGTTATAAATTACTTGTATTTTGTAGTAAGTATTTTAAAATTACGAAGATATACTTATTATGGATTTAGTCAGTGAAATAAGTTATTCTAATAAAACTTGCAACTCAAAATCTGAGAACACTTTTGAAAGTTATGTATATCGCCAAAACATAGCGGTTTATCATAATCAACTTATGTATCACGAAAACAACCTACCAATTCCAAAAAACGCAGACAGGCTAATTCTAGGAAATCCTGTGAGAGATTCTCATGAAAATCCTGTGAGAGACTCTCTTGAAAATCCATCAAACATTAGTTCCAATATCATAAGTCCAATAATCAACGATGAAAACCACCGCATAGTGTCCAGGGTAAACCCACTGTTGCCATTGACCTACTTACAACAAACAAATAGGAGAATCGAAATCCCTGAACATGTTATGAATAACAATATCATAACCCAATCCACCTACAAGGATCATCAAGGCATGGTAACAAAAACAACTAGCCCCAAAGCACCATTGAGCTACTTGCAACAATCTAATAAAATAATCATAGACCCTGAAGAAGCTTCATGCTCAAAAAAACCTAGAAGAACTGGCATTGATCATTCAAATGACGACGGTGTACCCGAATGCCTGCTACCTCAAAGTCCGGGAGAAAACGTAGGAGAATGCAAAGTTGCAGAAAAAACGACGTACTGCCGGCCAGCAGTTGACATGTACAGCAAGCAGTATGTTTATAGAACTGCTCAGAAGAACGCAAGGCTCCAAGTTCTTATCAAAAGATTAGCGCTTGTAAGAGAGAAAGAGAAACAGCGAATAGCCTGGAACAATTATATAAACAGTCTTAGGAACAGACACATACGCAACAAACACTCCGAATCTACAACTATTCCAGATTCCATACCAGAATACACTAACTTATCTAATTCGGAAATCGTAGAAAATTATATTACAAGGCCCGCTTGTACGAAATCACGCCACTCCTATTATAATATGTTAGAAGGTCATAGTGCTTTAAATTACGGTGATAAAAAGTTGCAATATAATCTAACACCGAGGCTTTCCCCCACTTTTAACTCTAATGAACCCAACTTTACAACAAACCCACAAGAACATAGCATGATGCTTAATTTTGAATTACCCAGATATGATTATCCGACTCAAATCTTACCCCGTTATGATTATCCTCATTACACAATACCCCGATATAATTATCCTACAACGCCACCGACCAGAGCTCAGATTTATTTAGATGAAACTCGCCACCAGTCATGGAGCAATGAAACTCATAAGAGACCTCCTCCACTTAAATTTATAGATGTCCAAAAAACTAATATGAGGAATATGTCCGTGCAAACAAATACGAGCGTAGTAAGTGCTAATTCTGAGAAAGAAATAAGTCCAGATAAATCACTTCAAGATAAATATAAACAAGACAACAGTGGTGATGAAATATTTAAAAAAAAGCATATAGTAAGTGAAGTAGAGGTTAAATACAGTCAATTATCTACGATTGATAAAAAATTAGATGAACTCATATATTCTATTAATAATTTTATACGTGAAATTAAATCTCAAAAACATTTGATCAATATGACAAATAGAAGGGAGGCAATTAATCAAACAAAAAGTTCATCCTACTTAGTGGGGTGTAACTTGAAACGGGGGGAAATAAAAAGTAAGACGATGCAAGAAAGAGCGATCAGTAACATTTCTCTTTGCAAAGGAAATCCTCAGGAAAAATATTATACAATCCTAACCGAAGAAATGCACAAGAGCGACAATGTAAAAAGAGACATCGAAAACTTAGTAAACAAACCTAACAGAAGCAGTTCTAGCCTCCACATCACGTTTGATATACCAACGAAAGACGGAAGTATAGAAATCAAAGATTCATTCAAAATAGATCCCAGAAGCGTCAGTGTTAAAGAAGTCAGTGAAGACAAGAGGATGACAATAGCTGTAAACACTGATCCTCTGGGTCTCTTGGCTCTGTTCCGCGTGTCAGCGGAGGCAGTGAAGCAGCTGCTGTCGTTCGTACCTTCGATAGATTACTACTCGTACATGTCAAGGCTGCCGCTGCCTGCCGCTAAGCACGTGTGCCATTACGTGTGCAACATCTGCGGGGCAGCGTTCGACCGGCCGTCGCGACTCAGCGACCACATCCAAAGGCACAGTTTGGGGAGAACGAGGTAAATAAACCATCCATTTCTTCAATATTTATTTAGACCTTTAGTTTAGAATTTGCACCACCCCAACTCTTAGGCGACTAAGGGACATACTCCGGGGTGCGGGCAGCAGCGCTCCTTGCAGAATATATCTACTACCGAACTGCAATCCCTAACCCCCATGGCCAGCGTGGGGATTATGGGCATTAGGTAACTCACACGAGATAAAAGCTAATAAGGCGATTACAGGGGGAGGCCTGCGTCCAGCTGTGGACAATTGGCTATTGAGGTTGAGGTGGGGTATGAATACGGTTGACGTAAGCCCAGCCGTAAATGTACTTACAAAGTAATCGGTTTTTTTTTTCACTCGTTTGATGGCTTTGGGCGGATCTGTGTCGTTATTACATTTGATCATTTCACCATGATTATGTAAATTATATTAAATACATAGAACAGAATAAAACATTTGAAGAGCACTTTTGTCTTTGATATAGATTGTTCAGTAGATCGTTTCATCTAGGTATGATTATGTTTATAATATTTTAGTGTACGAATCAAGTTTTTCCACGAACTTGATTTTCTTTCCTAGGGATTGCTGCGTTTGCCGGCATGTGCTGGACTCTGTGCGGCACTCAGGGCTGTTCACCTGCCGTCACTGCGGGCAGAAGTTCACTAGAGCTTACTGCAAAGAGCTGCATCAGCTGTCCTGCGCCAGGGCCCTCGACAAGGAGCCCGATGACTCCTCCAGCCACCTCATTCTTCGGTAACTAATCAGCTGGCCAATTGAAGTTAGCCGAGTCTATAGTGAAGAAGTGACGTTGAAATCAAGGTACTTGCCTCGTTAAATATTTGTACCTTTGAAACGTCTGTATTTCTTGTAATAAACAGAGTATTCCGATTCTTTATCTATCGATACATCCAATTTTTTTGCCGCACGGTGGTGCGTTGCGACCGCGTGGACAGACTCCTATATTATCTTGTACATAATTGGGGAGTACTTTGTCGTGAACTGTGGCAGCTGTCAATGCGTCTCTGTGCTTTGTGCCGCCGCCGCTGCCATCCATCAGCAGTGTTTGTCAGGGCTTAGGGACGGCTATTATTGTGAAATGGGTAGATAATTCGGCCGATGCGTCTAAATGGGTGAAGGCATTAGCGATTATGCGAGGTTTGAGGTGAAGCGTGAAATGATATTAAATATAGATTTTGGATACAATCGTTTATTGGTGGATTTTGTACGGTTAGGTCCCGTTATTGAAAGTAACTGGAGCGTTGTGCTAAGTAATACTTATTGACGTTTCAATTTCATGACTAACTCAGGTTGCTGACAATTAATGATGTTTTATTACCTATCTAATAATTCAAGTAGTAAACATATATAGTAAGTAATATGGACAAACATCCTCACCCACACAAGTTTGTTCAAGTAGTAAACATATATAGTAAGTAATATGGACAAACATCCTCACGCACACAAGTTTGTTCAAGTAGTAAACATATATAGTAAGTAATATGGACAAACATCCTCACCCACACAAGTTTGTTCAAGTAGTAAACATATATAGTAAGTAATATGGACAAACATCCTCACGCACACAAGTTTGTTCAAGTAGTAAACATATATAGTAAGTAATATGGACAAACATCCTCACGCACACAAGTTTGTTCAAGTAGTAAACATATATAGTAAGTTATATGGACAAACATCCTCACCCACACAAGTTTGTTCAAGTAGTAAACATATATAGTAAGTAATATGGACAAACATCCTCACGCACACAAGTTTGTTCAAGTAGTAAACATATATAGTAAGTAATATGGACAAACATCCTCACCCACACAAGTTTGTTCAAGTAGTAAACATATATAGTAAGTAATATGGACAAACATCCTCACGCACACAAGTTTGTTCAAGTAGTAAACATATATAGTAAGTAATATGGACAAACATCCTCACCCACACAAGTTTGTTCAAGTAGTAAACATATATAGTAAGTAATATGGACAAACATCCTCACGCACACAAGTTTGTTCAAGTAGTAAACATATATAGTAAGTAATATGGACAAACATCCTCACCCACACAAGTTTGTTCAAGTAGTAAACATATATAGTAAGTAATATGGACAAACATCCTCACGCACACAAGTTTGTTCAAGTAGTAAACATATATAGTAAGTAATATGGACAAACATCCTCACGCACACAAGTTTGTTCAAGTAGTAAACATATATAGTAAGTAATATGGACAAACATCCTCACCCACACAAGTTTGTTCAAGTAGTAAACATATATAGTAAGTAATATGGACAAACATCCTCACGCACACAAGTTTGTTCCTCACCCACACAAGTTTGTTCCTCACCCACACAAGTTTGTTCCTCACCCACACAAGTTTGTTCAAGTAGTAAACATATATAGTAAGTAATATGGACAAACATCCTCACGCACACAAGTTTGTTCAAGTAGTAAACATATATAGTAAGTAATATGGACAAACATCCTCACCCACACAAGTTTGTTCAAGTAGTAAACATATATAGTAAGTAATATGGACAAACATCCTCACGCACACAAGTTTGTTCAAGTAGTAAACATATATAGTAAGTAATATGGACAAACATCCTCACGCACACAAGTTTGTTCAAGTAGTAAACATATATAGTAAGTAATATGGACAAACATCCTCACCCACACAAGTTTGTTCAAGTAGTAACATATATAGTAAGTAATATGGACAAACATCCTCACGCACACAAGTTTGTTCAAGTAGTAAACATATATAGTAAGTAATATGGACAAACATCCTCACCCACACAAGTTTGTTCAAGTAGTAAACATATATAGTAAGTAATATGGACAAACATCCTCACGCACACAAGTTTGTTCAAGTAGTAAACATATATAGTAAGTAATATGGACAAACATCCTCACCCACACAAGTTTGTTCAAGTAGTAAACATATATAGTAAGTAATATGGACAAACATCCTCACGCACACAAGTTTGTTCAAGTAGTAAACATATATAGTAAGTAATATGGACAAACATCCTCACCCACACAAGTTTGTTCAAGTAGTAAACATATATAGTAAGTAATATGGACAAACATCCTCACGCACACAAGTTTGTTCAAGTAGTAAACATATATAGTAAGTAATATGGACAAACATCCTCACGCACACAAGTTTGTTCAAGTAGTAAACATATATAGTAAGTAATATGGACAAACATCCTCACCCACACAAGTTTGTTCAAGTAGTAAACATATATAGTAAGTAATATGGACAAACATCCTCACGCACACAAGTTTGTTCCTCACCCACACAAGTTTGTTCCTCACCCACACAAGTTTGTTCCTCACCCACACAAGTTTGTTCCTCACCCACACAAGTTTGTTCCTCACCCACACAAGTTTGTTCCTCACCCACACAAGTTTGTTCCTCACCCACACAAGTTTGTTCCTCACCCACACAAGTTTGTTCCTCACCCACACAAGTTTGTTCCTCACCCACACAAGTTTGTTCCTCACCCACACAAGTTTGTTCGCTTCCGGTAACTTTTTCTTGATTCAGATTAATTAAAAAAACAAACAGCGAGAAGTGTTCTGTTCATTGACATTTCACAGGATGATCTCTTTTGCTACAACCGTTATTAAATCACTACTAAAATTTATTGTATTTTGCATTTATTACAATAAAATTCTTACAACTGTTTTGTAAGGCCAGATTTTCGCAATGCCACACTAGAGGTGTAAATTCTATAAGCTTTATAATATAACACACACAATGGGTTTGGCCCACCGGGGTGCCGCGCAGGGAGGCCTAATGGGACCTATTTTGTATACCGTTAAATAGAGGCGGTTTTTGAGATCATGCCCGATATTTGTTTTGGTGAATAGCGAATGAATGTGGAAAGAAAGTAGTCAACATTTTAAGAGTTGAATTGACTTCACAAATTGTTGTTTCTCTGGTTTCTATTATGAACAATTGAACAAAATATTATGAGATTAAAACTCAATCAGATGAGCTGGTTTTTGACATTTTAACTCGAGTCAGTTAATTATTGGTTTATTCCTATGATATGAGCTGCAGTGCTTTACCTATGTCTTTGTTTACGCCATCGTCATCATCTGCCTATATTAGTCCAGCTGGACATAGCAGTGGACATAGTTTACACCATGTCATAATTTAATACGTAGAATGCCCTAATAACTTTTTTCTGATTTATTTAAATTGAATTAATCCATTTTGAAAGCAAGTCTGTTTAAACGCGTCTTTGTCCCAATTCCGTTGCACCTGCTATCCAATCTTATCAGAAAACCAAAAATGTCTTCTTGGATAAAAAATATGTATATTCTGGTGTCATTTATTTGGGGAGCCAATATTTATCATTCTAATCAGAGGCACGTGTTCGGGTATCGAATGTGTGCACTAGCTTTACATTCATGTTTATTAAGGTTTTATTTGTGTAAATTACTAATATATATATATTTTCCGCTAAAGGAGAGATGATAGGATCCCGGCATAGATTTGTGGGTCATTTCTGTCTTGAACTCTTTTATTTGAGAAACCTTTGTAGCGCAGTGGATAAATAGTCGCCAGTCGCCAGATGTTGATTATTTAATTTTATTCCTGGACAGTCTTGGCATGACGTATTCACGTTATTTTACAAATCACTAAGACTGATTGCTTGCTATTATCGATTTAGAAATGTAGGTTTTGTGCCTAAATTATTCAAAACTGTTTTTAAAATAATTATTGACAGAAAAATTACACGTTTTTTTGTTTAAACTGCCTTAAATTTAAACTTTTACCTAGACTCTAGGGTCTATAAAGCAATAGATAGAGTAGATAATTTCCCTCTTCTCTAAACACTGAAGGCAGTTTTATTTAGTTTTACGTACTTCAGCTTCACAAAGTTTGAAAATTTGTCAACACCTAATTAAACATATCCAAAAACAGGTATATAAAAGTGAATATCTTTATCTGAAACTGACAATACAATAGGCATCTAAGGTTCAGAAGCCCAATGAGTCAAAAGGGTTTTTTTTTAAATAATGCTGGACAATTCACACAGCATTATCTAGCCCCAAGCTAAGCAGAGCTTGTGTTATGGGTACTAGATAACTGATATACATAATACAGTACAATACATAGATAGATATTTTTTATTATACATAGAAAACGACCAGAACATCCTGAACAAATGTCTGCAGATCGTACACATATTTGTCCCGAGGCGGGAATCGAATCCGCAACCTCCTGCGTCGCAGGCAGACCTTCGCCCACCGCGCCACAGAGGTCTAACTTTAATAATGTCCATTATTAAGTGCAAATAAAACTGTTCTTTTCTGTCACCACATCACATTAACAAATAACTAACTATATGGTCATACATAACATATTGCAATTATATCCTATAACCAAAAGCGCTCCCATTCGTTAAGAGTTAAAGGAGCCGTAGCAGATAGAGTGGCGAGGTTACACAGCGTGTTCAGAATGCAGCACAATGATACAACTCAGGTGCAACCTCTTATATTAAGATAGAAAAGTGAAATTCTGTCGGTTTGTTATCTTGAGAAGTTCAAATAAATCCTTAACAAAAAAATTATAATATGTAGTCCGGTCAACATGTAACACACACACATATCACACATGTCTAATTCCTGGATCATTTTGGAGGGTTTGTTAAATGTTCTCCCGGACATTTAAATACACCGAAATGCACAAAAATATTCCTTAATTTAATTAAAATGTTTTTAAATTAAATATTAATTCGTATGGATGCTGTAATTTTGTTCTGTATCTGACGCAGCGCATCAGCATGACCATTTACCTAGTAGCGGGGTAATGCAGCCAGCTTCTTGGGAACATCAGGACGCTTCCGTTTGGTATATTGTTTATAGTAATATTGCGTTGCTGCACCTGCCAAAATCGTTGTGTTTTTGAGCAAGTTATCAGGAGAGACAAAAAACTGTTTTATTCTGTTTTTACAAAACATGAAGTTGAAGTTTGCAAAATGATGGCAAATATGTTTCACTTAGTGAAATATAAAAAAAAATGACAATACTTTTTTTTCTTATTTTCGTGCATTATAATATATCTGTTTTGTTTTGCGGGTGCTATTTCTCACGAATGACGATTTGCAAATGTCAAGTTTGTTAAGAAGCATATTACCTGTATAGGATTTACATTCTGTGTCTTTGGAAACCCACGGTTTTGCGGGTGTCATCGGGCCCTCGTGCTAGTACACGATCTCTGCTCCTAAGCCCCTGACGACGTACCTAGCAACCACTTGGTACACGTACTTAGAACAAGGTGGCTATTAGCATTGCCATACAGCGGGCCATGCAGCTAGCGGAAGCGTCTTATGAAAGCTTCATCGTATTGATACCTATAGATTGCTTGAGCTAACTGTAGATTGTTTGCAACAGTTTGCAGTTTTTTAAAACACAGCCCTATTCTAACGCATTTATTCGTTTAAAACTCAATAATATAATTATATGAAATACTAAGGTTATAAAAGAGAATCTTTATCCTTGCCTTGCAAGAGAAGCCGCAGTTTAATACTAGTCTTGAAATAAACCGCGCATGTGCGCATACCGTGTTATGCTATCTGCTTAATTTTAAGTTATTTTCATATTAAGATTGACTCGATAAGGTGGGGATTAGAGTGATCAGTTTGAGATAAGGTGGGGATTAGAGTGATCAGTTTGAGATAAGGTGGGGATTAGAGTGATCAGTTTGAGATAAGGAAGATAATATGACTCGCAGGGGTTGGAATTGAAATAACTTAATTTTATTGTTTTCTTTTTGTTTGTTTATTTTGTGTTATTATTTTGTGTTATTATTTGTGTTATTATTTTGTGTTATTATTTCTGCGGTAACAGGTTTGGTATGATGATGATGCTTAGCGCCTCACTAAGGCGAAGACCCGCCTGCGATGCAGGAGGTTGCGGGTTCGATTCCCGCCTCGGGATAAATGTTTGTACGATCGATACAAGCAGCAAGTAGGTATTCTGGGTATTTATCATTATAAATACCTAGGATTCCTGCTGCATGTCCTAGACTAAAAAAAATATGTATCTGTGTATGTTATACATATTATGTACTTACGTATTATCTGGCACTGCTTAGCTCGGGGCTAGATGATACCTATTATTTGGAGTATCGCGTAGATACAGTGAAGGTGCCCCGCCATTTAGACGATATCGTCAAGCCAGGCTTCTCAAATAGTACGCACCTACCTGACCTACCTACCAACTGAAGTTATTTGTTACTGTGTGTCTGTCTGTATGTACGTCACGTCAGCCGGCGCGCGCGCACCGCCGCCGCCACCTTCGGACATTTGCATGAGTTTCCGTTAAATCGAGGAAACTGATCTACCAGCAGACTACGATAGCATCATCATCAGCAATAACCCAGGAAACTGATCTACCAGCAGACTACGATAGCATCATCATCAGCAATAACCCAGGAAACTGATCTACCAGCAGACTACGATAGCATCATCATCAGCAAGAACCCAGGAAACTGATCTACCAGCAGACTACGATAGCATCATCATCAGCAATAACCCAGGAAACTGATCTACCAGCAGACTACGATAGCATCATCATCAGATTGAAGGTAGTGTTGATTTAGAATGGAACAGTAGAGTATTAATAACAGTATATTATGTCGTCTCGTCTTGTAACATGAACAGTAAAAAGTGTTGAGATCACGAGAAGAGCCAAGTCAGCGATTTTATTACCTTCCTTCCACTATGAAGTCGGCAAACTGGCGAGGTATAAGTTAAGGACGAAGACTGTTCCTGCTCGAGACTGTTCCTGCTCGTCAACGAGTCTGAAGGCTCTTTGTTTTATCGTTCGCCTTTACGAAAGAGCGTTATGACAAAAAGTCTCCGCCGAACCACTGAGTGTTAACTAATTTTGTTTTTTTCTGTTTTTAAGTATTTGGGTAACAAGGTTACTTCCCAGTTGGGAAACTTTCCTAGTTAAATGTTACGTTCCAAAGCGTGCCCCCCCCCCCCCCCCCCGGCTCGCGCCCTCGAGTCACGTCTAACGTAATCGTTGGAACTCGATCAGCTGATTCACTCAGGAAACCAGACAATTGCGCTGGTGATGTATAGTCTGTGCTCTGTGGCCAGGTAAGGAGGATGTCCTCTGTAATGCTAAAGTGCCGGTTCGATTCCGGTCGCGGCTAGATTGGCGAGATTGAGGAAGCCTGACGCATCGAGGTGAGGATGGTGTCATCTTTTTGGGGCAAATTGGGTTGTTAGCTTTTTTAGCAAAAACCAACAGGAGGGTACACTTAGCAAACACAACACAACAAATAACACATTGTTATGTCCCACCAGCCGTGAACCCCCAATTACAGGTAGTTACAGCTAGAACATAATGTTTTATGCTGACTGTTGTAAAATATCTATAGGAGTAGCTCCCAACTAAGAAATTAAAGAATTTCGCGAAAAATTTATATTTCGGCAGGACTCGAACCTGCACCCCACCCTCAGTACGGGTGTGCTTTAGCCAACTAAGCCACGAAATCTTAGTCGGTTTCGTCAAAAATCTTTGGGAAATCTTTGGGCTGGAAATTATTTAATTTCATAGGGATTACCCAGAGTGCAAGGGTTTACAGACTATAATACAAAAACCTTAGCTCGCATCTGATCCAATACCAGTCACAATCGTAAGCGTCCCCAAGATGCCACCTGAATTGATTTATATTTATCTCGTTGACCCGTTATGTTTTGTCTCATTAAAACGAGTAAGAGTATGAGTATTTTTTGACGTGTTTTACTCTTTCTAGCAGTAAATAAAGATGAATGGACAATTCATTAATAATTATTCTAAAACATAAAATATTCTCGTCTGCGGAACAATTCCTTTTGTGTCAAAGTGTTAGAGTAAACAGAACAATATAATATAATAGGCCATTGTTGTGGAATATACGGACTCGGTGGTGTTGATTGTAATGTCAGGGAAATGTTGGACTTTTATAATAACTATAACCCGATGAACTGTGAACAGATATCGAGATATTTGAACATGACTTTAAGCACTTCCGTTTCGGATAGCTCAGTAGGCATGCTCTACATGCCACAGGCACTTTTTGTATTAGACTTTAAAACGGTATTTATAGAAGTTTGCCTAATTTGTTGCCAGTACTTTATAAAGTAAAAAAATAGTGTATACCTGAACAGTAGTAATGAGACACTTCTCTACTTGTTTTTCCTAGTCTAAGGATAGGCATGAATAAAACAAGAAGTCGTCAGTACGATTACGTCAGTAGAACTGGCCTAAGGGTGAAAAGTAAGCTGGTGAAAAACTAAGCAGGAACATTCGAGTCTTATCATATCACAATGGCGATTTGAAAACGATTTCAAAGCGTGGCGCGTGCGCTGCGAAACAGGAGCGAGTTCCCCGCGCTCTCATCTCGCTTATATATCGCCAGTGTGATCAGGATCTTAGATCCACGTAACAATTTCTGTTTATTATCTCCTTACAACTTCATTTACACCATAATTTAATCAACTCTGGCAATAGCATCGGGTACCTCTTTAAGACTGACTCCATTCGAGATAGTTTAAGACTGACGCCATTCGAGATAGTTTAAGACTGACTCCATTCGAGATAGGCTCCACAATCTTATCAACTTTAACCTTAGCATAACATCTTAAAGATTAGGCGCCATTTGAGATAGGCCTTCCTACACGGCCTACACGGAACACGTTTGAGATAGGCCTTCCTACACGGCCTACACGGAACTCGTTTGAGTGGAGCGTCCATCGGGCACCGGGTAGGTACCTGCGTGGAGGCTGCGAATCGAATGTGTAATGGAGAGGTCGAGGCGCCTCGGTCCGAGGCCTCAGAGGTGTTAGAGACAGGTAGAGCTGCTGGATGTGCCATGTGAAGCATACACATATAGATATACATGTGAAGCATACACATATAGACATTATTTTACATACTTTAGTTGGTTATCTTCAGTATTCATCTCTAAGCGCTGAGGAATATAAGAAAGGGACATCAATAGAACTGAACGATAGAGCCCAACCGTTCTGGGTGGTAATACCCCAGCAGGGCATAATCATGTCATGACAATTGGCCTACTCATATTTAGATTTTCTAAAGCCGATTTTTCAGTGAACTGCAGAGGCAGTTTTAAAGAAAATTATATTTTGTAAAAATATAATTTTCAATTGGCAATTTGACGTATTTTTTTTATAAGTTTTGGTACAGCGCCTTTATAACGACTGGATGTTATTCATACAAACATGAGTCGTCACGATAACGACTGGATGTTATCCAAACAAACATGAGTCGTCACGATAACGACTGGATGTTATCCAAAAAAACATGAGTTGTCACGATAACGATTGGATGTTATCCAAACAAACATGAGTCGTCACGATAACGACTGGATGTTATCCAAACAAACATGAGTCGTCACGATAACGACTGGATGTTATCCATACAAACATGAGTCGTCACGATAACGACTGGATGTTATCCAAACAAACATGAGTCGTCACGATAACGACTGGATGTTATCTAAACAAACATGAGTCGTCGCGATAACGACTGGATGTTATCCAAACAAACATGAGTCGTCACGATAACGACTGGATGTTATCCATACAAACATTAGTCGTCACGATAACGACTGGATGTTATCCATAAAACACTTTGCGCTCAGGATATGCTGCTGACATCTAGGTATCACGTCGTACATTTTTGTGGAGTTGTCATTATAACCTAATACTTAACCAATTATTATTTATGATCAGCCCATACGTCCAGTGGTAAACATTACGTAGGCATTCTTTTTGTAAATGTTGAATGCCGGTCGTTTCCAGTTGGATCTTATTCTTCGTCTGTGCTATGTTTTGGACGTTTTGTTTGGGGACCACCGCGGCCTGCGCGGGCGTCGCTAAGCGATAACCGATGTACGCCGTTCCGAGAACAGGTCCACTCGGAGGTGGGTGGCTAAGGCGGTGGATGTGGTGCTTTGAACCGTTCGAACGCAGGTACCTACATCTGATTTATCTTTTGACTGACTTTTGTTAGTGCGCAGTTTAAACTCGGTTCTATTTTTCTGTTCTGTTGGTCTACTTCCTCGAGGTACAGTTATTTTCCTTGCAATTGTTTTCGCATTATATTGTTATGGAGAAGGTGCGGATTTAAAATCCCATTGCGAGCACTGCTTACATCAGCATTGCTTACTGCTTACATCAGCTCCAGATTTTGGTGGCAATGAACAAAGGCCTACATAAGATGCAGAAGTTTAGGGTTCGATACTGCTGGACAGAATGTGGGGTGGCTGACAGTCGCCGCGTGATCAGGATCGCTGTGGCGAACGCTTTGACAAAATAACGGGTTAAATTTTCTAAGAGGTAACGTAATACCGTTAAATTTTACTTGTAATTTTGTAATTTTACCAAAAATTAATTAAAAAGGTACAGGGTCAATACAAGATAAATAATCTTTACTAAGTTAAACAAATCGCGATAGTAAGTACTTATACAATACATTAAAAATAATATTAGTGTATTTGTATAAAGAGATATAGCGACAAAAGTCGAGACACGAAGAGAACGTAGATAAGTCATAGCGACAAAACGCGTTTTTTTTAAATATTTGATACAAAATTCAAATCATCACACTAATATTATAAATGTGATAATTTGGATGGATAGATGGATGTTTGTTGCATGTTTGTTGGATGTTTGTTGGATCTGAATGAAATTTGACACAGAGATTGATTATAGTCTGGAATAGCACATGTTTTTTTCTGGAATTCTCACGGTATAAGAACTACGCAAGTGAAATCAGGAGGCGCTGCTAGTGGTAAATATCCCGATAAAAATGACGTGTGGTATGTTATATTATAAACACATTCAAATTTTTTTGTTTGAGAACAAGAGATTTATAAATTCTTGTAACGGGGTTAAAAACATCTCTAAAAAAATTAAACATTTGCTTATTTCGTGTAGGCAAAACAACCACATCCAAAAAGCAAGTGAGCACACTTCGCACATCCAGCGAGAACCTCCCCACCCCTGGGAATGGCCCCACACTCCGAGAATATCTAACAGACACAAATATATCGATCCTTTATCAGATCAGACGATAACGCTGACCCATTAGCTGTCTGAATCACTATGTAATGAACACATTACTTACCTATAAAACGCGTATTTTATTATTACAAATGTACTTATAATGTAACAGCATGGTGTTGGAGGTTACAGAGTGGGTACCTACTTTGAAATAGGGTATTTCAGTACTCGGGTGGGGGGAAGATAATGAGCAGGCGAGTGAGTAACCCACAGGAGTAACCTAACGAGTGAGTAACCCACAGGAGTAACCCACAGGAGTAACCCAACAGGGAAGGTTAGCGAATGCACTTGTCACACTTCGTCAAACAGTTATTATGATAACGCGCACGCGAATGTTCGTCTCGTAGTGCGTAGTGTGGCCGTACCCCATACCCCGTACCCCATACCCCGTACCCCATACCCCGTACCCCATACCCCATACCGGGTATGAAGAAATCAGAATCAATAACGTTTATTACCGTAATGTTAAAACTGTTCCTGAATAAAATGAACTGCACTAAGATTTAAGAATGTGCGACCAGGGAATGAAAATGAACTGCACTAAGATTTAAGAATGTGCGACCAGGGAAATAAAATGAACTGCACTAAGATTTACGAATGTCCGACCAGGGAATGAAAAAGTAGAAATAAAGAGAAAATAATATCCTTCAAGGGACGTCAAATGATGCTTGCTTGGAGTTGCAACTCCAATTTTTCCGAATTCGAATTTTTCCGAATTTCATTTACTGACGAACCATTTCAATAATTTACCACTGACTGATGACAGAATCTACGAAGCAATTTGCGGAGACCAGCTCGCATGCAGCTCAACGCACTTGCGCACGTTCATGAGGTGGGTAAATCACAGAGGCGGGCGACGGCGGCGCGGCGGGCGGCGGTCGAAATCGCTCCTTAATAACGCAAAATTCACTTTTTCGGCAGGTTTTTGCGATCACGCAAACCCTCGCATAAATTAATATTTAACCATTACATTAGCTATTATAAAAACATCATTTTGATTTACATTCCATTCCGGAATTAAGGGAAGTTAATAGTACCTACACGAAAAACACCGGCATATAAAGTAAGGTAAGGCAGTAAAAAGGTGGTATGCGCTGCTTATATGGGGCGAAGCGACAGATAAACTGTTTGATCGTGTTTTCTTTCTTAGTGCAAATAGACTAGAGGTGAAAACAAGACTAAAATTAATGATGGAGCAAATAAAAAAACCTCCCCGAGCTCTATAAAGTTTAACTTTAGCTCAGACAAAACTATCTTAATATACAAACTAAGAGTAGATACTGAAACATAATATCGTTTTAATTTTAGAAACATCTAAGTTACAACGATTAAAAATAGTATTTTGTATTCAGTTTGATAACGAGAGCACGGTGTCGGTGCTCTCGGAGTAGACGACATCTCACATCAGATAACTGAGGAAGAGCTGGCTAAGGCGGAAGGCGTGTCAGGGAAAACTAATAAGGCGGTCTCCGCAACCTGGACACCATTAGGGAGGGACTCCGAGGGACTGTGAGGAACTGACATCATTATGTCTTGTGAAGAGGTCATATCTACTTTGGATTTTTAAAAAAATGTGATGTTCACAAAGTAAATACAAGAAACAAGAACAAACTGCTCATCCCATCATATAGATTACGAAAGGTAGGGAAATCATTTATGGGAAATTGCGTACGCTTCTATAACAAGCTTCCATCTGAAGCAACTGAGCTCCCTATTCGTAAATTTAAACAGTACATAAAACGAAATCTTATAAAGAAAGCCTATTACTCCATAGATGATTACATCAATGATGTAAATGCTTGGCCAGATGTCGCTCAGTTCCACACCGACAATGGTATATAAGGGATATAATGTTAAGCTTAGTTAGTTTTATATAAATATTGAGTTATATACAAATTAGATTATATTTAGACTGAGATTATGTATTAATTTTAAGTTTTATAAAACTTACTAGTGGTTTCTTTTTCGCTTCTTCCACTAGTGGACAAAAAATTTAAGCGAATAAAATCAATAACATCATATTTCTTATTTGATAATAATGACTATTTATAAACCTGTTTATAGTATAAAATTTGACTTGTCTAATTGCTTCTTTTGTAAGCTTAAAGAAATAAACGTTATTGATATTTGATATTCGTAGTAAGATTAAGTATAATTTGGTTTAAATTTGTTTTTGGTCATAAATATGGTCCGCACCTACTACCTACACTGGAAGTACCAAATATGGTCCGCACCTACTACCTACACTGGAAGTACCAAATATTTCCTCAGTCCACACCTTATCCATATCCTAATCTAATCAGTAGTAAAACCCTAAATTTCGGGCACGGCATAGCGTGCCTAGGCCACACTTAGGTCACATAATCACCTGGGTCAGGGGTCACGCGGGGTCACCGGGGCCCAGACAGTGACCTTCGCGTGGATCCGCCCTTAATTATGTTTTTGCTACAATTTTCGGTATATTAAGGTTTATGGTGATCTGTGACGGTTATGTTCGTCTGACGGCACCTTGAATAAACAAGCCTGTTTGTTGTCTGTTATTGCTTTTTTAATTTTCGACGGTATATGAAAGGAATTAACAGACAAAATTGATGTTGGACTCAAATAGTTGGTTTAATGCAGCGGCTCTATGTAAACTAGATTGTAGGTACCTACCTCTGTTAGCCGTACATGGGCTGTTGGTCGAGTTCGACATGTATAAACTCAAAACTCCAATTCAATAACGCTTATTTCTATAAGCTTACAAAATAAGCACATAGACAAGTCAAATTTTATACTGCCACGTGACTGACTCGGTGCCAACATAATGTGTATCATATTCATCATCATCATCCTATGTTAGCATCCATGAATGACCTCAAGGTACTTGACAAGATAATAAGTTACTAAGGGCAGTTTATATCTTCTTGCAGTCTTTCGCAAGTCGTCATTCCACTTGGCCGGAGGGCATCCTACACTACGTTTACTGAGTCGTAGACTCCACTCAAGATCACGTTAACTCCAGTCAGTGTCGGTTCTTCGCGAGATATGGCCGGCCTACTGTCATCTTCAGCTTGCTAATTTTTAGAGCGATGTCGATGATTTTGTTTCTGAATCGGATGTATTCGTTACGAATCCTATACTCCATTGCAGCCAACCTGCGGGCATTGCTGTTTCCATGGCGTCAACATGGACCATTGGATGTGCCGGTTGTCTGGCACATCGAATGGTAGTCAACCTAGAGTTTGTAAACGTGGTAACACTACATATATAAAGCCAACACTACCTTTGAATTAATTATAGTTACAAGCTCCTGAACCAGTACTGGCCATAGCTCATAACATCGTCGGATTAGCGGCTGAGCGTGTAAATGACGTTAAAAGTAAAACAGCTACGGCGATAATTACACCACTCTCAAAGTATTTACTGCTCATTAGGGCTCCAGCACGCGAGCCCGAACTGGTGACATTTGTAATTAACATTGCGGACAAATTGATATCAGATACTCTACGAAAGCATGACCACGACACGACCACCTACTTGGCTGTCAACAAGGGAATATAAAGTTGTATAATGTATTGCGAAAGAGAGTTGACAATCCGAGTTAGAACGCTAGGCAGTGATTAAGGACTCAATGATCCGAGGTAGAACGCTAGGCAGTGATTAAGGACTCAATGATCCGAGGTTATTACAACAGGAGTGGATAATATCGTTAACGAAGTTCAAAGCTTTCGAAGCCTCTAGTTTACCCAGGTCCTCCCTATGAAAAAAAAGTACTTAAATATAACAAGGTTAACTGTCTTCGACGTTTCTTTCTCGTCAGTTAATATCGTTTCTTTTTCCTAGTCTTAGTTCTTTTTCGAAGATATTGTTTCTATGTTCGTGGATTAAAATTTTCACTTTTAAATTTTATCGGAATCAGAATAGCACAAATAAACATTCACAGCTAAGTTATTTTTCATTCAAAACATTTGATCAAAATCACGCCCCTGCGATAGACAGCAAAGAGTTCAAATACCTCAACCCTTTATCCTGAGCGGTGATTTCACAGCTGATTAGCTATCAGTCCGTGATCACTAGCTTTCGCACCTGTCTCTCGTCACGGTCAGCGCCACTCATCGATTGATTCTTTGTAAATCCAATTATTTCTTTGATATCTACTGTGATTGAAATTGTGCTTCTACTATGTATAATAGTGCGATCTAAGTCACTTTCTTCTTTTGTCATTAGATAGTTTTATAACATTTTTTTATAAATCAAAATGCTAGATTGTTTTGAAACCATTTCAATTACAAAACCAATTCAATGAAATTTATAACGGATAATCCCAGCTTTGTGTGAAATATAAATAAATATCTAAATCCAAGATTTATGCACATACTCACGTCACGTGTCATCCCAGGGTGCAACAATACTCTGATCCTTCCTTTTTATCTAACAAATCGCAAAAACTTACTTGAAACGAAAAAAATGCCATTAGACACAAATAGAACACAATTTATAGAAAAGGTCGACCACCTACCACCAGATGGTGGATCTATCAAATTGGTTTTTGATAGGAAAGGTGCAAAATCGATTGAAAGGGAAACGCCAACTGTATCATTCGATTACACACATAAGTTCGCGAATCTTGATCTCAAAACAAGGGAAAATAGACTTTACCGTTGAAGAAATAGACGATGATGATGCTACAAAAGATGTAAAGTAGAACAGATGGTTAACGGGAGTAATAGTACCTAATGCAAGATGTCAAACTTTAAGGGGAAGAACATGTCGGTGTAGCTATAAGTAATTCAGGTGTCATTTTTTGTGGCGTTCAAATTGTACCGGTGCCTATGCGCATTGAATACGAAGCAGGGATTTTGATACCTGCGTTATTTGATGTCTTTATATTTAGTAACGAACTCTTATAACGCACTACCTAATACAATGAAACAGAGTTGATAAATCATAAAGATCCGAT
Organism: Eupithecia vulgata; assembly: GCA_946478455.1. Taxonomy (NCBI): domain Eukaryota; kingdom Metazoa; phylum Arthropoda; class Insecta; order Lepidoptera; family Geometridae; genus Eupithecia; species Eupithecia vulgata. Next base: position 14,708,832 of record OX297875.1, read on the forward strand.
TAGGATTAGCAAGCTGAAGCAGCAGTGGGCTGGCCATATCTCGGGAAGAGCCGACAATCGCTGGGGTAAACGTGTTCTTGAGTGGAGACCGCGACTCGGCAAACGTAGTGTAGGACGCCCTGTGACCAGGTGGGATGACGATTTGCGAAAGTCTGCTGGCAGATGCTGGAAGTCACGGCGCTATGGCGCTCATTAGGGGAGGCCTATGTCCAGCCTAGAAGACTAGAATAAGACTAGTATAGGCTGATGTTGATGATGATGAAAGATTCGATTTACTTGCCTCCATCAGAACCGATCTCAACTGTATGATTACGTTACATAAAAGGATTGGTTTTTGGTTTGATAGGTTCCTAAAATAATTTTACTCTTTCTTTAGAGATAATAAAAAGTGAATTTTATCAGTTCTGTAATTCTTTATTGTACACACAAAAAAAATAATACATAAAAAGAACTTAACTAAAAGGTTATGTACAAAGGCGAGCTTAACCCTTAATAAGAGTTTTCTTCCAGCAAACCTTAGAGTTATAGGAGAGGCGCTGGAACAGGTAAAGAAAGTGTACACAAATAACAAACATCGGATATTACAGAAAATTAAACTAATAGTAGGAAGCTTTGTACAAGACTTACATACATGATTATAATAAAATACATAAATTAAAATAATAACTATTACATAAACCTAATAAATGTAAAATAATAGACTACATTTAAATATATACATATTTATACTAATACATATTAACTTTGTAATGTTTATGATAGTAGAAAGTGCTCTTTTAACTTGGTTTTAAAGATGATAAGCGATGGGCTAGCTCGAATATCATGGGGAATAGAGTTCCACAATCTAGCTGCTTGCGCGGCGAAAGAACCCCCAGGACTACTCAAAAGACGGAGTGATATTGCCGTCCTACACGGCACACCGCGGGGAACAAGGAATTCAAATCGTTCGCGTAGGTATGTCGGAGAAATGGGGCTAAAAAGAATGAAGTAGAGGTAGGTAAGAATGTGGAGATCACGCCGCCGGCGTATGGGTAGCCACTTAAGTTTGTATCTATAGGCAGACACATGGTCGAATTTACGCAATCCGTAAATAAAACGGATGGCCAGATTTTGAAGGCGCTCAAGCTTATTCCAAAGTTCTTCTGTCGCATCTAAGAAACAAATCTGTATCAGAAACAAATCTGTATCAGTATCTGTATTTTGATTTTAACTAATTGGAATCTTCTTAAAATTAGAAATGTTTGGATCTTTTTGAATAATTAATAAATTAAACAAAGTAAACGAAGATAATTTTCATTATAAAAATATTATCAAAACACACAGAGGCAGCGTGTGCCGCACACCTTGCCTATATCGTTTGTTCAATCATAAACCATAAGGGAGCTTTCGACTAAATATACTTCACAATATACTCCCTCTTTCCTGCCAAATTTTGAGCTCACTATACTATTATCTATTTACAGTTATAAGGATCCTTACATTAAAGGTATAAGGGTGGTTTTTGTTTGTTTGGAACGAGAGGTATTGTCGTCTGCAAGGCAGGTGTGCCGCAAGGCTCTCGCCTGGGCCCGCGCTCTCAGAATACATTCACAATCTTTGGACACGTGGCGAGGGGTGGGCTCGCAGAAAAACATGCAGCTTTCAACTTCCGTAAGGCACAAATATAAACAGAATTAGATCTCTATAATGTTTTTCCGGTTTTAGCTTGCTGATATAGTGGGCCATTTGAGTGGGCTTGCCAAAATGAGGGTAAAAATGTTATTTTAGATTGAGTTGCGGCTGGGTACTTTTGTTGGACGGGCGTGCTGAACAACAAAGTTTGTTTATTGCAAACAATTTTGAAGCTTTAGGGGAAAGTTTACACACAAATTAAACACAGATTAAATTGTCTTATGATAACAAGCTTTTAGATCGACATTATAATAACCAGATCTTGTGCCTTTTTATGGTACTACCTACTGTATCTTTCTTACGTGTGTTGTAACTACTTTAAACAATTTTAACAATATTTTTCTATACTAACAAAAAATAATTATTTAGCTCCTTGTTTATCAATCATTTAGAATCAGGCCAAGCGTAATTCGTAAATCAACAAGAGTTTGAATATTCGGCCGGCACGCGAGAAACTGTGTGACATTATGGTTCATTTTGGAATATAAAACATTTGATGGGAGAAGGCGGCTCGCGTGTGGGTTTTTTTATGGGGAATCGAAGGAATTTCTAGGAGAGTAGAAAATAGTAAGTAATCTTCTAAGAAAAACTGAATATTAAATTCGTATATTTTATCTCTACAGCTATACCTTGATTATGCTAATGTCTCGTCTATTCCCAGTTGCCACCACCATCAACGCCACCAATGGTGGCAATCGAAAAATAAATTCCCAGTCGCCACCAGGTGGTGGCAATCGGTAATTTTATCGGAGAAGAGTCCGTTGATAGAAGAATGAGTCTTCCTAATAAAAACGTTTCATATTTTTATCGTGATCTATGTGTTGTATTTTACAAATTCGTTATTATTTTAAACCATCACAGGCAATGGCATTACCCATGTATGTAAAGTAAAGTAAGTAAAAAGGTTTTATTTTTGTCACAATAACACAAATTAAAAAGAAAAGACAAACAAAGAAAAAGAAAAATAAGTGACAAAAAAGGGGGCATCGCTCAGCATGTGCCCAGAAGCGATACATATCGCTAATGCGCGCTGGTTTTATGCGACTCCCAATTACATAGTATGGTTTAACACTCGCACGATGATCTAACATAATATACTTACCATGGTTTTCAATCACAATAAGTAGTTGGTATCACCTAGGTTAGTTCATACGCGCTAAGCTGTACATTTCTTCAATGTATATTACGTAATAGCACTTATTACTCCGCTTGTATTATTCAAAGGGTGCATAGTAAGAATGTTGATCGGCGATATACTTGTACAAGACTTTATGGCCGGCGCGGACTTACGAGAGTGGAGGTCGATTTTTGATTGCGGCTTATTGTGCTTTGGGCTTGGTAGGATTGGTCTTTGTATAGTTGGTCAAGAGATCTGCAGTATTTTGAGGATTCACCCTATCCATGTAAGGTCACTTTTGAACCCTTCTAAATTGCAGTTGTGTACTAAACATTATCATTAGAATCATTAAAGTTTCTCCTCTTCACTTTCATACTTCAATTCGAATATATTTTTGTAAACTAACCGAACTTCTGATGGCATCACAACTTAAAATTATTTTGATGACATTAGGTTATAACTAAGGCTTCTAAAAGTTTTAATGATAAGTAATTTGCTATCATTTTTAAATTTATCAAGGTTCTATCTAACCGTTTTTAGCATAGAATATATTGTCTTTGCTGTTTCCAACAAGACTTTACGCCAATTCTGTCGACATGACTAGGTACATGTCGGCCGAAAAGTTCCATTTATTTGACAAATGCGACAATGAACACGCCACATACCGTGCCTGCCTGCTCCGGCTAGGCCTACCTACATAACTAACAGGCCTACCTCCCTACTTGTAAACTATTCGGCCTAGTCATAACTTGGGCTTAGGTTCATTATTGCAGGTGTGAGATTGCCTGTATGCCTGCCTGCCGATCCTTCCCTGGGCTATCAAGGACGAGTTAAATGACATGCCGATCATGTACAAGTACCCAACGTTCAAACTCTGGGCATACGAGTACATCACTTTGCGAGTTACACACTAATATCTTATCTATGTAGGTTCTAGCAAAGAACATTTTCTTTGGTGCTTTGTATTTACAAAAACTTAAAAACCAATCGTCCATCGATGTACGATGCACATACCTTATGACTAAAACACCAAAGTCCAATTTGGATCGAAACTCGATCATGGCTTAAAACGAAGGTTGTCTTGTTACTATGGGGTGTATCAACGATTTTTTCTCGGCGCAAGCGCACACCAGATGGCGCGGAGGGCAACGACTCCTTAAATATGTTTTTTTAAATCGCGACCCTTAAGTGCGGTTGGAGCAGCTTTAATGTATGATAAGTAGACTATTGTGGTGGATTTCATGTTAAGACTTGCGCACGCGTTTTCGGCTCTTTTTATTCTGGCTATTAGTTTCGTGATGAGGGGATTCGGGGTCTTGAGTTTTTGTGTGGAGTTGGTATAGTTCTTGTGATTAATTGGCATTGCGATTTTGCATAGCACTGAACCGACCTCATGTCGAATATTTTAAATTTTCCTGGATACGTAAAATGTTTTTTTCATCCTAAATTTTACTATAAAATTGATAACAAACACGAGCATTCGAACAAAAAAATAACTTTTTGTTTGACATTTTCTTGACTGAGTTGACCATTGACCATTCAACTCAAAACATGGACCTGGAATTCGAGACCAGCGCAGAAGATTCCTTCAAAGCAACAAACATGTCCCGTTGCCTCAAATGATTGAAATACCATAGAACAAGTCTGTCATGTAGAACGTCACAAGTCCTAGGAGGTACTGGCACGTGGACCAGCGCCTTAGAGCCGGCAGCTGCGTGGCAGATGCTCGCCTCCGCCGCGCCGCGCGCGCACCCGGCCTTTGCCAATACTGCGACTGTTTGACGACACCCTTCTGGGTTTAACATCTTGACGTCTGGCTTGCTTGACATCTTGACGTCTGGCTTGCTTGACATCTTCACGTCTGGCTTGCTTGACATCTTGACGTCTGGCTTGCTTGACATCTTGACGTCTGGCTTGCTTGACATCTTCACGTCTGGCTTGCTTGACATCTTGACGTCTGGCTTGCTTGACATCTTCACGTCTGGCTTGCTTGACATCTTGACGTCTAGCTTGCTTGACATCTTCACGTCGAGGTTTCGTCATCACCAGTTTCATCATTGACAAGTGTATCAAGGTCCTTGTCTCAGCAAGACACTAAACTGAAAGAATCTCTGTTAGCAACGTCTGATCCAAATTACGTTCCTGATTGGTTTTTCTCCCTGAACGTTAGTCTTTTCAATTTCCCTAGATGGAGCTAAAGCGCTTCCCTAGCATAGCGTTAAAATAAAAGAACTTCTAAGACATTTTAAAGATCTACAAAGTTATTTTAGGCTAATTAAAGATTTCGTGCAAATAATTCTGATAACCAGGAACCATTTACCTAAGCACCTCAGACATGCCGCGGGATATTTTTCGACCTTTTCGTTCTTGTTCGATTTCGTGAGTCCGTCAAATTATTATAATGCGTGGAGATTATTCGCGTGCTTCCATGTTGTGCCTTCTCGTGCATCTTCCTTGTTTGATCGAAGCCGTGCAGCATTCTTATATAACATCACAACATGCTGGTTTGACGCCAAGGGCAAATATTATTACGATCACGCCTTCGAAATTAGCTGAATGCTGATTTTGTTAAGAAAAATATTTAAATTAGAAAACAGATATGATATACTCGTGTTACAATCGAATAATATTATTGTTAAGTTCGCTGTTCTTTGTTACAGTGTTGTCTTAGTCCTGTTCAAATGTTAAAATCATGAAATCAGATAGGAAGGGACTCAGAAATTATTCTAGGATCTTTGGAAACAACTTTGCGTAGGTACCTTCTATTTTATCTTCAAACTGACCGTGAATTTGAAACGTTTAAAACTATCATAATAAATAAATAATGCTGGACAATTTACACAGCATTTTCTAGCCCCAAGCTAAGCAGAGCTTGTGTTATGGGTACTGATAACTAATATACTTACATATTATAATATAATACAATAGGTAGATAGATTTTTTTAATTATACATACATATATAGAAAACGACCAGAACATTTGCCCACGGCGTCACATGGGTCGTCCATCATATTTATTAAGTTCACTAAATTACCGGGATATTTCCGTGGTCATGCAACTGTGCTGAAATACATATTGAAAAACTCAAAATAACCCACATCATGGTCAATACCCCGTTACCGAACGTACCCGTGACTTTAGTTCACAGTCAGTTTGTTTATGGGTGCAATTTTCCGATACTTGTAGTACGTAGGTACGTAAATACCTATCCCGTAAATAGGAATCTATTAAGAAGTAGGAATCTGGACAATCAAAATAGGGAGATGCTAAAGAAGTAGCAAACCAAATGGATGTTTCATTGTGAGTTTCGTTAATAGGGGAATTTTCATAATCACATGATGAAGGAACTTGCTTTGATTCGAAGCTCTTCATGGAATTGTTGCCTCATCAATGCCCAATCATTTATCGAAATTAAATGAACACAAACGATAGATTAGCAAGATTGTTTTCTGCAAATTGAGCTTTTTCAGAATTTGTTATCATATCTATCCGTGTTTGTATGAGACACACACATACACAAATAAGACACATTCTGCAGTAGGTAGTACTTGTCTATTGTTATAGCTATAGTGAGAGAGAGTGAGGTACAAGGTACCTACATTATTATTTTTGGTATTCTGCAAATAGATTACTAAAAATCATACTTTGACTGAAATGCTTAAATTCTTTATTGTAGACAAAATACATAAATAAAAATTATCAACGAATGTGTATGTACAAAGGCGAGCTTAACCCTAATAGAGTTTTCTTACAGCAAACCTAGGGGTATTAAGAGAATTTGTGCAATGCGTGTGAATAGATATGTGTACATACAATACAAGTCAGAAATAAAGGTCGAATAGTAAAACTTAAAATAAGAAAAGCAACGAATACACAAAGTAAAATACATAAATAAATAAAATCTACATAAATATGTATTATATTAATATTATACCTGGGCACCATCACGGTGAAGGAATCATGATAGCGGCTGGTTCTATGCTTCGGGGTTCTCAGACGAAGGGATATTATACTAGTACAGGGCTTTCCACGGGGGACAAGAAACTCGAAGCGATCACGAGGATAAGAAGGGGAGGGATTAAAAAGGATAAAATAAAGGAAAGACAAGATATGGAGATCCCGGCGACGACGTATGGGTAGCCATTTTAGCTGGGATCAGAACTGAGATACATGGTCAAACTTGCGCAGCCCGTAAATAAACCGGATGCACAGGTTTTGAAGGCGCTCTAGTTTATTCAAAAGCTCCTCCGATACGTCTAAATAAGACACATCTGCGTTGTCTAGGGTGGGAAGAAGCAGAGATTGGGCAAGTGTGATTTTGAATTATGCTTGTTTGTAATAAATCATTCAGAAATCCATTATCATTATTTGGTAGGAACATTCATCATTTTCTCGAAAAAGAAGAGTTTTCGCGTGGCGCTACTATCGCAGGTGATTATAAAGCACGCACGCCATTCTATTTTTGAATTTTAAACTTTTACATTCTGTAACCGTTTATTATCTTTTCTGATCGCACAGTTTGTAACTTATTTTTTATTTTTAACCACGTCACCAATAAGATATAGGTAACTAAATTCTTCATAAGAGTTTTCTCAAATAGTTTTGCTAAGATGTAGGTGATGGCAAAGCTGATAAAACATACAGTTGATAGAATTAGATAATTTAGAAAAACTTGCATTAAAAATTTAACAATCGACGAGATCCTGCACGTGCTTTGCGCTGTGACAGTCAGGGAGACACTGGAATCATGAAACAGACATGTGTCATGTCATGAAAAAATTGGCACCGATTATGATCCTATACATTAGCACATTAGCTTGCACTGATTTTGAACCCTCGTTAGATAGACATAGAGACTAGAGACACCACACTTACACATTACCTTAACAGAGCCCAGAGATCGTTATGCGTGCCGGTACAGCCATGAGTGACACAACTGCCGCATGCCGGGTGACACCTGTATTTCAAGTCATGGACCGTTCCAATCCAACCTCGACGTTGCCAACTGTACCCAAAGTTCTTTTGTACAGTGAATTGAAAGGGTTCGTGGTTGAACTATCACCTACCGTTGGATTCAGGTACCTACCTAACTAACTGGATCCTTTCATACAGTGGAACCGTTCGGTAGAAAAACTTGTAATTTTGAGTGAACTATCTTGTTTTTAATAAATGATTTTGTGAATAATGGTAATTTTCTGTAATGATGGCAACTAGACACATTGAACCGGGTTGGTAAATCAGTTCTGCAGCCGAGTCCTAAGCTGGCTGTGCGAGGCGTAATGTACCATTATTCGCAGTGAACATGATAAGATGAGTGACGCCGCGATCCGTCTCGTAGCTCGGGGCTCGCGCCTTCTCCCCCGCATTGGCTGCACGACGCTCGCTGTGTTACATGTTACATTACGGCCCGTGACGTCGCTCAGTACCCGGAACCCACTGAGTGTGTTACAGTCCCTCAATTTAAGGAAATCTTTTATTTTAACTTGAACAATGAAGTATAGGTTGGCCTAGAGTCGTCTCATACAGTCCCAAACAAACAAAGCACCAACTAGAGCCTGAATACGTCACAGATTACACAATACTGACTACGTCATCGACGCGTGCGCGTGCGCAGCCATCTGCCAAGAAACCTGATCCTTCGCATATGAAATACTTCTTCTGAAACATCATCCCGCCACCTACTACGGACTAAAACGAACCTTATACTTGTGGCGAAACACTTGATTATCGCACAAAAGCTCACAACATACAAGACTAGCACGCGGCTTCGCTCGCGGTGTTTCCGGTATAAGAAGTAGCAATTTATGGGTACATTATTCCAATTCAATAAAGTTTAATTTTTTTTAACGTTTTTAGGTTATTTCTATCCAATACAAAAATATTTATGGGATAAAAAATAGGCGTACCTAAGCCTTATCCAGGTCTACATAAGGTATTTTTAGGGTTTCAAAGATCGGTTTTGAAACCCTTATGGTCTCGCTCTGTCCGTCCCCGCTCTTTCTTGAATATCTCAGTAACTACTGCAGCTATTAACTTGAAATTTGAAATAATGATACATTTCGTGCGCCATTACTGATTTTAAGAAAAAAATATATAAATAAATGAAAAATGAAAATGAATATTTTCAGTACAAATTTTGATGTTGAAATTTCAAAAGAGACCTAGGAAGGCAAATGGGGTATCAAATGAAAGGTATCGTTTTGTACATTTCAAAACACTTTTTGAAATTTCTGTAAAATTCATACTTTTTGAAATATTTCAAAAAAAGTCGAAAAATTGACCATACCCCCCCCCCCTATCTCCGAAGATTGCACACCGATCCACGTACAATGTATTAGGCGTTTGTAGATATCGATCTATATTTTAAAGGAAAAATATAGAGAAGTCTGTAATAATAATAGTTTTTGAAAAATGGTCAAAAAGGGGGAGAATTTTTTTTCAAAAGGAGGGAAACCTACCTATGTTGGGTATCAAATGAAAGGTATCGTTTTGACCATTTCAAAACACTTTTTGAAATTTCTGTAAGTTTCATACTTTTTGAAATATTTCAGAAAATTTATTGTCCAAATAATTGGCAAACTTTTGAAACCCTCGGCGCGCGAGTTACACTCGCACTTGGCGAATCTTGTTTAAATCTAGTATCTTCTACATCTATTCAAAATTTCAGCCAGTTCTGTTCAGTAGTTTTGGCGTGAAGAAGTAACGAACATCCATCCATCCAAACTTTCGCATTTGTAATACGGATATTACAATAATGTTATAAGGAGACATATGCGCGTTTCGCGACGCCATGCGCCAGATGTCGCTAGTTTTTGTAGTAGCGGTTTATCTGATCCAGTTATAATTGTTCAGGAATATGTAGAGTTGTATTGTTTGTTAAGTTAGTGACCGGTTCGGGAGGCAACTAATATAAATAATAATGATGAAAAACAAAATGGATACAGAAGAGATACAAGTTTAGCACTAGGAGTTCATGACAACAGTATGATGTACATTATCATTTTATTGTCAACATCCCGAGACTACGCACGCTTTTAAAAAATAGACAATTATACATAGGTACCTACCTCGTGACATGCCAAGTCGAGAAATACATTCCGTTCAGAATTTGAGTCCGATCTACTCAGTCCGATTCCGGACCTAGTTGTGGAAGCATGAAGTAACAAACTACATTACAAACGTAACTGTGTGATCTGATTTATGCAAAAACGACCTTATCACCTGTCATCCCATCACTTCAATGACAAATCCAATCAGATACGGCGTAGGCGCATGCAACAGTATATTTGATTAGTGGCGTGTGCCACATCCGTAATGAGAATATTTCCGACAATTTTGGATTACCGAAATAATATTTGATGGATTTTCGATCTTCTTGTCAATGCTAACCTCTTTATGTTTTTTTATAAATTTGACAGTTTGAGTATATGTAGGTACTTATGTATGTTTGCTACCTCGCCCACGCCTGTAACTATAGTTACCTACTGAACGGATCGGGCTAAAACTCTGCTTTAGGCTACCTGCTTCGTAACGTAGAATAACGCGTGCAAACCCGCGAGCAGAAACTAGTATAAATAAATAATGCTGGACAATTTACTCAGCATTATCGAGCCCCAAGCTAAGCACAGCTTGTGTCATGGGTACAAGATAACTGATATACATAATATAACACAATACATAGATAGATATTTTTTATTATACATAGAAAACGACCAGAACACCCTGAACAAATGTCTGCAGATCGTACACACATTTGTCCCGAGGCGGGATTCGAACCCGCAACCTTCTGTGTCGCAGGCAGACCTTCGCCCACCGCGCCACATCGGTCGGTCGTCGATGTGGCGCGGTGGACGGTATAATACACACAGTTCTTTTAATTTTTAATTTTATTACATAAACTGACTCAGTGGAAGCCATCTTCATTAGAAGTTATGAATGAAAGCTCCCAATCCAAACACGATGAAATCATATCCACCACAAATCTAATAAACTCGTTTACTTGCGCGTGCGTCGCATAAATTCGCCGGCGCCAGGGGGGGGGGGGTGTAAGGGGGGAATGGGTAAAGGAAAGGGAGAGGGGGGGGGGTCAGACGTCGTCTGCGCATCCCGTCGTCGTCGTGGCTTTGATCTCGCTGAGCTACGAGGATTTAGAGTTGATGCAGATTTTGATAGAAATGTAAATAAAATTTTAAATTCAAAATGATGCACTCTAATAAAAAATAAATCAAAATGAGATGAGAACATAATCATTATAAGGTCACACAACTACTGACAAGTTATGGATCATGTAGTTCGAACTCCGAAATAAAATAATTTTATTTATTTTTGAATAATTTATTTATCGGGTATTTAGGGTATAGTTTACCTTTTGTTGTTATTCCCTTAACATACTTAACATTATTAGCTTAACAAGTTTTATGATAATAACATAAGGTTTTAAAACAAAATATAATAGACTACCTACGTTGTGGTTGTGGAGTCCTATGGTTAACTATTTCTCTTCTGTTAAGCGAGGCAGTACATAAAGACGATCGCCGCTTGTCTGTCCGTTCGTAGGTCTGCGCGTGCGCAGTCTGTTGGGGGCCGGCTCGTTTCGCGCGCTAGGACGGGCGTTTAGTTAAACGTTGCTAAAATAGCTCCAGACGGACGGATATAGACGAGATGCTTCGTGAATTCTTTGGGAAACACCTTTCTTATGAATACGGTTGACCACTCGTGGACTTAACACTTGAGGAAATATATTTATCTGTCATTCCATTACTAACCCTAGAACACTACTAGAGGTCCTGGAGCACCTCAGCAGTGTTTATTTTTTAAATAGTAAAATTTAATATAATAGAATTAATTTAAATAGTGTAACTAGTATATTTAAATAGTGAGTAGCGCGGCAATGGCCGTACAGTGTGGACGTATGCACGCACGTGTTGCGGGATGCCTGTCACCCCAGTGTAAGAAAAACATAAGTATTTTTACAGTTTTACTCTATGTTTTACTCTTTGTTTTACTCTATGTTTTACTCCATGTTTGACTCTATGTTTTACTCTATGTTTTAGTCTATATTTTACCATATGTTTTACTCTATGTTTTGCTCTATGTTTTTCCATGTTTTACTCTATGTTTTACTCCATGTTTTACTCTATGTTTTACTTTATGTTTTTCTAACGCTAATGGTTTATGTTGTTTCTTTTTTGGTTCTTGAATCATGAAAAACTCTCAAATGCAACTAACACAATCGAACATCGTTTTTAGTTTTACTAATGTTTTGATGAATTTGTTTGTAGATGGCGGATGGTAGAACATACGGCGATCAGGAGGTCATCAACATATTCAATATGGATTCTGAGGATGAAGAGGAAGAGGAAACTGTAATGAATCGTTTGCTAACAGCTGGACAATCTGACGATGAACCAGATGGAATTCTCTTGCTACGAACATTTGGATAAACGCTGGCTAAAGCCATGTTTGAGGAGGGATAGAATAGAAATGGTTTTCGGGGTCCTAAAAAAACCTATGCAGGATCAAAGTTCTGCTATGGGACACCACATCTAGGGACGTCGTGGTTTCTATCGAAGAAATAGAGTAGAACTCGAATACCAAATGCAGCAAGGCAAGCTTGACCAAATTGCTTTAATTAATTGGAATAGTTCGATTTTTAATCAGATATAAGAGAATAGATCTCAGTTCTTATTAAGTGTTAATAAAAAACATAGTTTTTAAACCTGTTTTATTTATTTAAAATAAACAAAACGAAAACTGACATGTATTTATTTTGATTTCTGTCCAGTTTCATTGAAAAGCTCACATATTAAAGCCAAACTAACAGAATAACTGAAACTGAATAACATTTACCTAACAATTTAGTAACTGACCCTGTCATCTGGGTAAAACTATCAAAGATCAGCTTTTGTCTGAAAAAAAATCTCTTATTATAAGATTCTATAAAAGTACCTACATAAAGTTTGACTCAAAACATAAAAGCGTACTTCTCTACAAATCAGTTACAAACTCATTACTTTAAATGCGCTGCAACATATGAAAAAGATCAATTATACAGATAAATATGTAAAAAAGCATTTCTCTATCTATCAGGTGATGGAAATGTTCGCGACAAAATGTATATCGCCATAATTGTGGGAACAGCGCTATCACGCCAAATCGCGAGTGGTTAAATGAAAAAGTCATTTAGAATCACTTAATGTGGCAGTTGATGTGTTAATTCCGCAGGGGATCCGCTATTTTTGCATGTTTTGAGTGAATTATAATTATTTGTTAATAAATTATTATTGTGGTTAGATTATATCAGCTGTATAATCATAATTAAATTGTTTTCGATGAAAGTTTTCTAGTGTTTGATACAATTTATTTATGTTCATGTTTTTTATCGATAGCTTAGTATTATATTTCTCTACTTTTGTTTCGTAATAAATTTCAAGCGATGTGTTTGGTTGGAGAAAGGTAGTTATTTTTTCGTTAATGGCTTTGCCGGTTGCGGAATCTTTAATTTTTAAAATAATTCGTTGGTTTTCACATGTTACAAAGAACTCATACCTTGTGTAGAACTTTTTTTAATGTGACGATTGTGACGTAAGTTCACCGAGGAAGCTGGCAATGGTCGAATACCAAAACGCACCAAGTACTCAGATAGTGGATCTTCTTATTCGTGCAGTCTCAGTGGAAACAAAATAATGTATTTTCGATTGCTAATGCAATGTAATGCAACATTTTCGCCGCGCACCCCGCACCCCGCACCCCGTAGGTACGTATACTCGTAAATCGCGAGTGTCGATGCATACATCACGGCGACGTGCGTCGTCGTCGTCGTCTAGACGTAAAGCACGTCTGTACGTATTTTTAGACACATTTCTCATTATATCGGCGTTTTTCACGGAATCCTTTAAATATTTTCTTTGACGCAGGATTGAAATAAAATTAAGTTTAATGCAAGATTGATTTATAAACTTCCCCATTTAAAATTTGACAGTCAATCACGATTGGTTTTCGTTTTGTTATGTACGACTTATTGTAACTTTGTAATTATTATTTTTTCTTGTTACATACAAAGTAATGTTTGCTTATTCGAATCTTTGCAGGTGCCTAGAGTAATTTTTTAGGCATATTGTTTCAGACAAACCGCCGGCTTCAGCTGCCAACCAAATATGAACTCTTTACAAATCAAGCTATATCGCACTAATAAAAGAAAACTATTCGAATATCCCTTAAACAAGTAAAATGAGCCAGCAAGGAGGCCTGCCCTAGACGTCCGTCGCGACGACGGCGCGGCCGAGACATGGGGGGCGGAGGCCCGGCCTTGGGGTCTTGGGCCTACTCCAACGACAATGCAGTCTGGGCTATTACGGCTGGTAGGGGGAAGGTGTTGATCAAATGTGGAGTTATCGATGTTTCTCGAGATACCTTTATTTATGTAATATTTCTACAGGGCTCGTTACTTATTACGGTGATCGAGACAGAGAGAGAGAGAGAAAGAAACTTTGACGGATGGACTGACATACAGAAAGAGGACTACGTAGACTAAAAGTGCCCTTGGCAACCTTCGGTTATCGGGGATTAATTACTCATCGCATGATTTATGAACTATTAACATTCTATATAAATTATATTTTTAACATATGCACTAGTTTATTAAATAACTTATTTTGTAATAGGAATAGCCCCTAAATGACTAATCGTACAATTTTGTTGTCGATGTACGAAACCATCGACTCCACCCCAACACTATTAAATTGCCTACGACATGCGACGTAATTTACAAGGGCTAAGAAAAAATAGTGTTGTAGTCAAGCGGATTCTCTGCCAAAATACATCCATTCTGTACCATGGTACGTACCCACCTACTGGCTGCCTCGAGGTGGTACTCACAGAGTGCACTGACCTTTGTATTGCTAAGCAGTGACGTCACCATGTCTTTAAGGAAAACTATTATAGTAGAATTTCCCGATTGAAAAACCTACAAGCTGTCACTTGCAAACATTTTCTTAAAACCTAATTAGATTAATGAATTGCATTGTTTTCACTATCTACTCATTATTATAAAGACAATAAAATAGCGACAAAGTATTTGGTCAGCATTCATTGTTTAAATAGTAAGATATTGTTTATTATCAAAAATATTTAATGTTTTTGGTTATTAGTGCCTTAAAATGTAAATACGACCTGGCACAATTTTTTTTATCGGACATCTTTATAGTTTAAACTAATAACTATACAGTTTATCTGTTTTCGACCCTTATCAAAGTTTCAAAACTACCCAGACCCATTATAGTTTTATATATGCGTGAAGTGAAGTGAAGTGAAGTGACGTCGACAGGTGACGCGTTGAACAAATAAATAATGCATTAGTTAAATTGATTATAAAATTGTTAAATTGATTATAAACTAATAAGAGTGTGATACCGCGACTGTGTCGGACAAACGTTAAATATAACGGTCGGTTATGGGAGTTTTTTAAGTTCGTAGTTTATTAACTTTTAAAGAATGAAAGCAAAAAAAAAATTATGTATAGTGTGTAAGTGATGTGATGACAGATTAGCTGTATGAAAATGACAGGTTGTAAGTGATAGTTTCATAGGAATATAAAACAATCATTGAAAGTTTCACAATTAGCATAAAAACAATAATTAAACAGAAAGATTGCAGATTTTAAATTATTTCGATGGTTTGATCAAAGTTCCTCTTCCTATATCTTCTGTTAAAGCTTATTTTACATTTTACATTTACCTACGTTAACACAAAACAACACCATTTAAAGTACGTCCAGTCGACACCTCATCTTCTTATAAATTACGAGCTGGAACAGCTCGACGTGCTAATCCTGCTAAGACATTAATTAAAACCCTTTTAGAAAGCGTCTCATATCATCGACACCCCGTGTTGTTGTTGTTGTTAGAAAACCCATTAAATGTGTTTTTAAAACCCGCGATACACTGCGACAGACGGTAGGGGATGGAAACAAAAAATAGGGGTTGTTGTGCCCTGGGGTGCTGCGATATCTTTCTGAGGAGGTGCATGTTATGGGCCCTGGGGTGCTGCGCGATCTTTCTGAGGAGGTGCATGTTATGGGCCCTGGGGTGCTGCGATCTTTCCGAGGAGGTGCATGTTTTGTTAGATCTATTTTAATTTTAGTATTTGCAGGTAGGGAGATCTACGTTCTTCATTCTGATTTTTTTGTTGAAACTATTAGTGCCTGCTATGTACATCAAGTGCACTCGAAGTCATATCTAGACAAACCAACTACATATTTGTGAGTGCAGGCACTACTAAAACCAAAAGTAAGCTAAACAGAAGTAGCAACTTCAAACACAAGCCGGCATCTTCCTTCCGCAAGCAAACGGAACAAAAAATAGTTTTATTTGATTATTGCCTTTTCATTTAGAGCAGCAGACTGGCTTTTATCGACCGAAATAAAATAAAAAAATAAACAAAAACTAGCGTATCTGCCGCCCGCGCACATGCGCCATGTTTGAATTTTCAATCGGATGCAAAAAAACCCGCAATGTGCATCGCACGAGCCCCGCCATATGCTAAGATAGAAAAAAGTTTTTTTACTCATCAAACACCCGAAGGGAGATACGTTTACGAAAAAATACTAACATAAGCATAATATTAGTAGATACGCAGACTATTTATAAAAACCGCGGCAAAAACACCGCGGGGCTTGAGGTTAAATAGAGGCGCTACGTAGGGCTGCGACGGCGGCGGCGGCACGCGGGGCGCAGGGCGGGCTTGCCTTGGAGTTTATTAACTTTGAAGTTACACAATTTGCCTTTGGAACAGCCAGTGTGTGACTAGATCATGAAATATAAATAGAAAAAAATTATATCGTATAGGTAATTATTCTAACAGTATAGCTTCACCTTCATTCAGTAAAATAAAGTTTTAAATAACGGTTATTATAAAACTGTGTAAAAAGATATTTAAGAAAAAAGTGTAAAAAAAATTTTCAGGAGCGCACATCGATGCCTTTGAGATATTATGCTGGCGCAAGATGCTTCGGATAACGTGGACTGCTCGCCGCACCAACATATCCATTCTAAAGGAGCTCAACGTCAACATCAGGCTCTCCACCGTCTTCGCAGAATAGTTGAGTTCTTCGGACACATTGCCAGGAAAGACGGCAGCAGTCTGGAAAGGATCGTGGTCACCGGCAATGTGGACGGAAAACGACCGCGAGGACGGAGCCCTATGCGTTGGTGTGATCAAATTCGATCAACGCTTGAAACCAGCATGAGCGACGCTATCTGCACTGCGGAAGACCGACCCCGATGGAGACACATCGTGCATTCCAAGGTCCTACATAGAGGTCCCGACCCTCAGCATTGAGGATATCGACGCAAGGAGGAGGGGGATTAGGGATTTTTATCTAAAGTGCCTTTTTATACAAGTATTTTAGATTTAACACTAACAAACGTTTAATTAATACACATACTCAGAAGATACTATCCCGCTTAGGTATAAACTATAATTTTCTTTTTCAATTTTTATATTCATTTTAAAATTCAAATCAATATTACGGAGGCAACCCTAACGGCTAGTACCAGTAAAATGCAGGACATCTGTCGCAATACTAATGAATATTATTTTATTCGACATTTGACGCAGATTTGAGCAATGAAATATGTTTAGATTTATTTTTATTGCGCAATAACTTAAGGGAATTATGAGAACATTGCAAGCTTTAGAAAACTTATTGTTGAGTAGGTTAGCTTTAGAAAACTTATTGTTGAGTAGGTTAGCTTTAGAAAACTTATTGTTTTCAGATTGATGTCCGTAAATTAGTCAAGAGAGAGTGCAGAGACACCAGAATAAGTGATTGTTAATAACCTATTTTACCATAGACATGATCTATAAACCTCGTGGAAGGTGGAAATCCTTAGGGTAAACCTACAGTCACTTATAGCTTGTGTGTAGAGGGGGCCTATTACTAGACCTTAACTAACAGAACGAGGTACATTTTTGCAGCTTCATCTGGTTTCCATCTAAACTTTACAAAAGTAACCTAAAAAATACTGTACATTTTTAGATTAGATATTGCACTCGACTTTGAGCATAGTTGCTAATACATACACAAGTTAATTTTATAAGGCATTCTTTGAATCACCAGTTAAATACGCTATTGCAGTATAACCGAATAAAATGAAGAGCCAAGTTTTTGGTTTTAGAGCGAATCTGATTACAGCCAACCTAAATGATATCGTGTATAAGGGTCGTGTAGTGGTATGGGTACTGTGGGTAGCCAGTACCTACTTGTTGGCATGGTGCATGGTGCATGGTAGGGATGTAACGAATGTCAAATTTTCGACATTCGCGAATGCGAATGCGAATGCGAGTATTCGATGCTCACATTCGCGAATGCGAATGCGAATGCGAATGTTGATATTTTGAACTTGCCGCCAACTTCACGTACTGTTTATTGGCGCGCGCGTTGTCCAATTACCAACGTTTGCTATTAGCTATCTTCAACAACCAATTACGTACGAGTAATAATGTTTATTTCATTCATTCATGACATCGACAATTCACAACCTTGATAACCATAGAATTTGAAACTGATATTGGCATAATTGTATTAAAACAGATGCAGAGCAAAAATTTAAGAAGATGAATCGTTTGATAATTGCTATCTTCGTCTATCAATCGCGTTGTTTGTTTGATAATATTTTTATCCACACATTTGTCGGTTGGAGTTGGATTTGTTTGTCTTTTATATGTTATTTTGGGAAAAATGAGTGCCTCCATGAAAACAATGAGTAAAATTTAGACCACGTTTAGACTTATTTCACTTAGTGGATGCGGAACATACAAAATGTAAAATTATAAATAGGGGTACTGGTTTAAAAGTTACATAAGCATAACGCTATCGATATAATATACACTATATCGATATATACGCTATTGTACTGAAAATTTCTGTGTATATAAAAAAGAATGGATTGAAAAACGCATATCATTTTAAGAGTTTTCTTGAAAATTTCTGATAGTCGTTTTTCAATCTATTGTTTTTTATATGCTCAGAAAATTTCAGTACAATAGCGTTATGCGTTAGAAAGTTACAGCCCTTTTAAGTCGGAGCCCAACTATAAATCTCAAACTTTCATATACCTAACCATTTCATTCATATTTTGAAAAATCCTGAAATACGTGTTCAACGCCAATTTTTGGTAAATTTCTAGCAAATTTGGCCACTTCGTAGAGTTAAAAGAAACACGTAAAAAACTTCAATCCTCTTTTCTTTTGGGGGTGTAATTTCCAAAACTCCTATGCTTAAAATTTAAGATTTCTAGCTTATGATGTTTGGGTTGGGTGAAACTAGAAATTAACTTGTTTTTTTAATACTCGTGGCGACTGTCTATGACGTTTTATGATACAGAATTACCATAATATTTATATTCATTAGTATGTCTTTACAAATAAGAAATACAATCAAATAATAAAACAAGTATTAACAATATTGTCAAGAAACACAGAAGCTAGCTATTGATTGAAGAAAGTCATACGTTTACTATTACTTATTTCTGTGGATATTCTGTGTCTTCCATTTTACTTTGTGACCACATGACGTCATGGGTCTGTGTTTTCTAATTGTAGTTCAACGTGTCACGGCGGATTATTGTATTTTGTAGATATTATTTATCAATAAAATAATAATTGATCATGATCAAAATAAAAATTATAATATGCGTTTTGTCATGTATGGCTCTGATTTAATTTAGTAAATACATAATAATGATGCTTTTTGTTACTGTCATCATCCCTATTTACTAGATGTGCAGAGTTTTTTTATAATTCCGCATGTAAAAGAGAACAGTTTTTTAAATATATTAGGTAAGTTTTTGTCCCAACAACATTCGCCAAATATTCGCATAGATTTTGGCGAATGCGGATGCGAATGCGAATATTGAAAATCCTGCGAATATTCGCGAATGCGAATGCGGATGCGAATATTCGTTACATCTCTAGTGCATGGTGGGCCCCGCCGCCGCTCCACTTCACTAATGGGCTTACAGTGCGCGTTCATTTAGGTCGGCGCCCTTTGACGGCTTTTATAAAATGTTATTATGGGTTAGTTGAAGTAATAGTTTTGTTCATAATTCCGCACAAATATTTCCAGGAAAGTTGCGTGAGTGAAAAATATACTTATTGATGATTTATTTTATGTACTTAGGTAAGTATGGTGAAGTGGCTGGATGGTTGATGGAGACGTGATGGATGGTTGATGGAGACGTGATGGATGGTTCATTTACATACGGTGAACAAATTGTGCAGTTTAAAATACGACCTATATTTACTGTAATGTAAAAAAACCTATCTTTTTTTAAAGTATCTTTATACTTTTCAGGAATCTACGAACTTGATTGTAATCACTTGATTTAGTTGTCAGAAGTCAGATTTCTACAGACAAAATAAGCGCTAGTCAAATCAATCATATAGTAAAAAGGATATCATAAACTAAACAGGATTTGAAAATAAAATATAAAACAATTTTTCAGCTTTTGTTTATATACCCGACTCTAAATTAGCAATGTTAGTTAAGTAATAAAATAAATAAAAGATTAGGATTTGTGTTATTTTAGTAAGGAATTAAAATACAAAGTTCCATCGAGATTGGCCCTAGCTGCGGCGATGGCAGGTGCCGGCCCGCCACGGTGCGAGCTGGTGCGAGCGGAGGGCAAAAAGCCTCCCTCACAATTTGAATAAGATTTTTTGTCTCTACTGAGGGCACGAGCCGTTTTTATAGTTTAAAGTATGCTTTATACAGAGTCATTGTTTTTTTGAGGTACTGGGCCATATGGCTTCTTTATACGATGGATAAGGACCTAAATTATAATTAAAGTTGCACCACATACAAATTGCGCAATTTATCGCTCTTCACTTATGAAGAAAATGTATTTCACGAATAAGTGTAATCCTAATCAAAATATGCATGCACACACGTACGCACACACCACAGTGGAGGATTAACAAAACGTACGCACACACCACAGTGGAGGATTAACAAAACGTACGCACACACCACAGTGGAGGATTAACAAAACGTACGCACACACCACAGTGGAGGATTAACAAAACGTACGCACACACCACAGTGGAGGATTAACAAAACGTACGCACACACCACAGTGGAGGATTAACAAAACGTACGCACACACCACAGTGGAGGATTAACAAAACGTACGCACACACCACAGTGGAGGATTAACAAAACTCTGCCTACCGAAGAATACCAGAAAAATAACCATTTACCACGTTCAACACATATTTACGTTGATGAGCTATAAGCCCTCATCATCATCATCATCATCAGCCTATACCAGTCCACTGCACTATAAGCCCTGCTAAGTATGAATACCTAAAGCCATATTTCTTTCGTCCACATCGCCGCTAGTTCTTGAATGAGCGCGCTATATTTAGTTTAGACTTTAGACTCATAGCGTCCATTCATTCTTTAGGAGGTGCGCAGGAGTTTACAATATCGTTATGAAATTGTCAAGTCTACAAAGACCAGTTTTATTTAGCTGTTGTTAGCCTTTGTCCACTAGTGGGATTAACATTCCAACTTCAAATAAGCATTTCAAGCAGCATGAACCTGTATGCTACTTGGTGCACCAAAACTGTTGGATGAGTGCTACACATGCGCTACAATTGTAATTTAAAATTACTATTTAAATAATTATAAAAATGTGCTTAAAATGAGCAGGTACGCTACCTTACCCCCCACCCGACGTCCGACGTCCGAGTCAGACGTGACCTTATCGCTGTCCCGGGATTCTGTCTGCCAGACAACTCCATTGATAAAACATCAATCAGGTACATACGTAAATAAATAAATAAGTCCAGATTTCCCACGGCGCCTTAACACCCGTAGCGTCGTAAAAATCCTTTTTAACTCGAGACTACAGGTACAGGGTGTACGAGGTGTAAGCGACCACCTTTGAAAGTGCTGCCCTTGTAGGTACCTACAACATGTTTAATTTGAAGACGGAAGGTATTTAAGGCAATTTGTTGCACGAACTTCCAAATCTACGGACAGATCACAACAATTGTCTATTTCTATCTCGCGACAACAGAATTTAATAAAATTCATTTGTTTCGATGCATTTTCGTAAGGTACTTATACCGTGGTACTTACTTCTCTAGATTATCTCATATCATTGACAAGGTAGTAATACATTTATACTTGTGTATTTATATTTGTACTTAAAAATTATAAAAATCCTAGTAGCAGTAAAGTCCACAACAGACGGAGCTATAATATATATAGTAATATAAATCATAGCAAGGTATATTACGGTATATTTTCTATATTCAACCTATTTGTTGACACTGTGCTATATCTGTCAACTTGGCAGTTAAAGCACGTTATTATGTTGGTATAGAAGGACATGACGGCCGCAGAGCTAATGAGTGCAAAGTTATATATTATAGCATGGCCACCGCCTGTGTCAGCTTGCTATACCATAATGTATAGCTTACTATAATACTATTTATTATAGCTCTGTCTGTTTTGAGCTTAAAAGCGTTAGGTCAGTATCCGTACTTGCTTTGCTCTACCATGCTCTACCGTTTAGTAAGGAATCTTGTCGCACCCTGTACTAGTACTACCCATAGCTTGTCCGTCTGTCCGTAAACAAAGCATCACAATCACAATGGCTCCGTAGACCTGTGAAGCGGGTGTCAGTGAGGTGAAGCGGGTGTCAGTGAGTCAGAATGAATTGTTTTCTCAATTATCACGAATTTATTGTCTAGTTTTGTGAATGAGTTTAGATTAAATTCATTAATAAAAAGCTCTACGTAGGGTATAAGTTTAAGAAATAACCACTAATATTATTATCTACTCAGGTTACCAAGGTCCGGTAATATTTTAGAACACAAGATAAACCATAAGTCTTAAGATTATGTCGCGGCATCTTCTCATCTCTCTCTCTCTTCGGCTATAAACTCGTTTTCTTAGCAATAAGTACGTTAACTACCTGCAGGCCGCGTTGTTTAACTACCTGCAGGCCGCGCTGTTCCCACACCAAAGTAATATCAAACAAAACAAAATCATTTTACACCTTCGTGCAAAGCTTTTTATAACGAATGTAAAATAATAATGGGCTATAAAACTTGGAAAACTTTGTTTTGTATTTTTATTTTCATGATGCGTAGCGACATCTTGTTTCATTTCGCAGTATTTATTTACAATGGCGTTGTAGCGCCACCTAGCCGAGTTAAAATCAACCTTTGGGTTGCGTTGGGAGCGCCATCTAATGGTTTATACACCAACTATTTGACGCATGGAGCGCAGTTTATGTTTCCCAGTAGAGCATTCAACATATTTAGATAGATGTCGCTTTTGGCGAACTATAACGTAGGCAAATTGCAGGGACGACGCTGGCAAATTGTTTGACTTTCAATTTGGGTACAAGAAAATAGGAAAATTTCAAAAAGCTTGGTTTGATTGATATTTAGATAGTTTTGTGATGAGTGACTCTACCTAATTCTGCCGAAAATGCCGCAGGTCAGGCAATTTTATTGGTCTACCTACCCTATTTACCTCTATCGATACAATAACCAGTTTTTTAAACTGGTCTTCTGGTTTTTTAAACCTATCAACGAGTCGTACCCACGGAGCAAGTCGTACCGTCGCGTCGTCGTCGTCGCCTTCGTCGTCGGCCCCAGTGGCGGATTTACCACCAGGCTGAGTAGGCTGCAGCCTAGGGCGGCAGATTTTTAGGGCGGCAAATTTGGGGATCGATTTTTTTTTTCTGCGTAGAATTTGCTTATAGAAATCAAAAAGATTTCTGCATTACGGTTTTCTGATGTTTTACAGATAGAATTCTGCAACAAATTTTGCCGATGACTTCCCCTCTCACTTGTCATTGTACATTTGGTATAGCAAACTTTCAAATCTAAGGTAAAACAGCTGTTCGCCGCCCCCCAACCAATAATCAATAACAATAATAACCGTTTGTGATTGATGAGTTTATACTCTTGATGGGCCATAAAGTCTTTAAGCAAATTGGAGATGCGATACCTAAGAAGGGTACTTTTCTACTTTTCTATAATCATCGATTCGACACCAGATAAAGCACATGTGGACCAGCTCACCTTCGTGATTCGATATGTTTTAGAAACAGGAGAACCATGTGAAAGATTCCTCAAGTTTTTCAGTGGGACATAAAGCTGAAGGAATGTTTGCTGCCATTACTTCGGAACTAAAAACCTCGGGTTTGAATGTTGAAGACTGCCGTGGACAATCGTGTGATAATGCCGCAAATATGTCTGGCATATATAATGGCTTACAGGCTAAAATTCAAAGTCAAGCACCGTTGGCCTTTTTCGCTCCTTGCTCTGCCCACTCTTTAAATTTAGTTGCAACTGCGACTGCTGAATCTCGCACAGAAGCTTGTCGATTCTTCATGTTGCTCCAAGAAATATACGTTATTTTTCAAGTTCGACACAACGCTGGAAGATATTGATGACTGAAGTGGGATGAGGCAAAACTATCAAGAGAGTAAACCTCACACGTTGGTCAGCTATATAGAGGATGCATGCAGAAGTTTGAAAGATTCATGGCACGAAGTCCTTAATGCTTTGGAAAAATCACGAATGATTGCATCGAAAAGCCTGTCACACGAAACGAAGCAGCGGGAATTCTTTCAAAATTAAAAGAAACTGGGAACGGCGTTAATGGTTGTTGTGTGGAATGTATTTTTTTAGAAAGAATAAACAAAGTCAAACCCAGGCTTCTACAGTAGATTTGATTACTGTAGCCGATGAATCTCTCCGCAAGTTTTTCGTAGATCAACGAGAAAACTTGATGTATTTCTAAGAAATGGCTATGAAATTAAGTGCGTCGAAGCAGTACACAAAAGACCTGGGAAAACCACAACCGAAATGAAAAAAAAATTCCTGATGAAACACCCGATGAAGAAATGAGTATGACCGCGAGTGATACCTACTTTTCAGGGTTAAGAATAAAAATAATTTATTTGCTTAAAACATGAGTATTGACATTAATTGGTTAAACTAGATTAATACATTTCTCGTCATCATTGATAGACTCGTATCTTAATTAGAAAAGAGGAAAAAGGCGTACGACAATTTCAATGATTTTTTTTTATTACTGACCAAAATGAGCGAATTGTCATCATCAACCCTTACGAAAATGGCTCTTTCCTTAGAGAAAATGTATCCTAATGATTTAGAGACTGAGTTAGTTCAAGAATGCATACATTTTCAAAACCACATATCTTCGCAAAGCATTTTGGTAAAACCAGATTCTACGTCATTGAAGAGTATCTTCGTTCCTCCGAAAACAGAGTTTGTAGAACGTTTATCCGAACTTGGACATAGCCCTTCATATGACATTATGCACACCAGCGACAAATTGTTCGGCTGAGAGAAGCTTTTCTTGTCTCAAAGGAGTAAAAAATCATCTTAGAACGAACTAGAGTAAAAAAAAATTAAACGCTTTAGCTCTTTTGTGCATAGTCGGAATTAAAGACATTCGATGATTTTGTCAAAAAAAAACACGCAAAAAGGTATTGTAATGAACTTTTCGACGACCGATGTGGCGCGGTGGGCGAAGGTCTGCCTGCGACGCAGAAGGTTGCGGGTTCGATTCTCGCCTCGGGACAAATGTGTGAACGATCTGCAGACATTTGTTCAGGGTGTTCTGGTCGTTTTCTATATATAATAAAAAATATCTATCTATGTATTGTATTATATTATGTATATCAGTTATCTAGTACCCATAACACAAGCTCTGCTTAGCTTGGGGCTAGATAATGCTGTGTGAATTGTCCGGCATTATTTATTTATTTTATAACTTGACCAATTTGATTATTTTAACTGTTTGTAAGCGCAATAAAGATTATTTATTCACGTTTACCGAATGTACAATATTGTGTAAGTAGCACATATTAATTAGCCTTTATTATTCGTCCATGATTGAGCTTCGATTAGTTCAAAAATAAACATAAAAATTATTTTACGTGCAATTTCAACGAAATTTTTGGATTGTAAAAATAATCAAGGACATGACAATTGTATAGGCAAGGGCGGCAAAAACTTCCCAGCCTATACCTTAAAAAGTTGTAAATCCGCCACTGGTCGGCCCACAGACATTATTAGCTGAATGACTTTACTTCAAACACACACTAGGTACCTATCCTGGCTGGAGCATCAACCAAGAAGTGGCTCTTGACCTCCGATACAATACAACAAAACATAACTACCTTTTTCGTAAATATCCGGGTATTTACGAAAATTATTTATTTATATAAGGAACACCAACAGTATTACTTACATATTATGCTTATTTTATAAATTTTGATAAGAGACAGGTTCTAATATAAATACTTATAAGAGGTGGACACAACATTCAATAGGTTAGGTGTGTTTGACTTTGAAGTAAAGTCATTTGATGGGAACTTAATTGTCTAGATACACATCTCTCTGTACACCTAAAGGATTCAATTAATGTTTGAGGTATGGTTACGGATTACGGATTGTTTTAGTTTGATTCCGAATGCGAACATTCTATGATTTATATTTCCTTCTGCCCAGTGCGGTAAATAATTTCACAACTATTCACAAGCAAACACTTCTCTTCTTCGAGTGGAAATGCATGTTGCATTTCCACTCGCAGAATATAATGAAACAGCCCTTAAAATCAGCACCCCTGCAATAAATCTGCGGGATTCCAATAAACAAGTCAGGGCGCCATCTGTCCGCGACGCCCGCTCATTACACGGTGAGATAAATCACAAGTGTCATAGATGGCGCTGCAACTTTGATAATTTGTCTTCACTGACGTAAGTTGCGGAAAGATTGTATTTATGTGTGCAGCAGGTGGGTTTGAACGTGTTTATTAGAGAAGTTGTAAAAATGTTGGTCGTCACTGCGATGCTGGTAGTGTTGTTGAGCTAACTCTTTGGTTCTTTAAGTACCTATCTGCAGGAATCGTCGGTTTATTTACCTGAACGAACATTGAATGTAACCAGGTAGGTAAGAGTGCGCACACACTGCACTCATCTCAGCCTGATGAAGTCCCTCGAGACTACTTCTTCACTCCTACTTCCACAGTATTATGTCATATGGTATACTGCTGTGGGGGAACGCTGCAGATATTAACACCGTATTTGTGCTGCAGAAGAGGGCTGTTCGTGCTATCTATAATATGGGTCCCAGAGAATCCCTACGTGATAAATTTAAAGAAATAAACATAATGACAGTCCCCTGTCAATATATTTATGAAAACTTGTTGTACACTCATAAAAATATCAAAAGCTTCCCTAAAAATAGCGATATACATAATATTAATACTAGAAATAAACATAAACTCGCTGTGCCCACAACCAGGCTTCACAAGATAAATGTATCTTTCAAAGGGCAATGTATACGCTTCTACAACAAAACTCCTAGTGAGTTGCAAAATCTATCAATTAATAAATTCAAACAAATTGTCAAAACTTTTCTGTGCAAAAAGGCTTACTACAAAATATCAGATTATTTAGAAGATAAAAAAGCTTGGGACGCGTTTTGCTCCAACTCGAAAAATAACAACTAACAGGCTAAAGGTTTCTTCGTCGCTTCTTTACTTTAGTCTACACACCGAAGCGACAGAAATCAAAAACATCACTTTATTTCCGTGTCAGTGTTTTATTTTAAGAATTTGACTTTTTCTAAGTATACATTTTTGTATTTATGCAAATAAAGAATTTTTGATTTTGATTTTGATTTTAGAAGGAATGAAACTTTTGTGTTCTTAGCAAGATAATTCATTTTTCTACATAAGTTCACTGCCTCATGCTGGTTTTTGTTCTCCAATGTTGGGGAAGTTATGGAAAAGTTGATGGCTTCAGATACACCCAGATTACGTTGATATCTATCTAAAAACTTAGACGCTTTTGATATTTGAATAAGTGCCAAGATAATTAGGTAAATTATAATGCTAAGAATAGCATCAAAATTAGCAAGTGAATCAATTTTTTTTGTTTATTTATTTATTAAACAAGACCATAAAATTACAGATATTTCTAAATCGTTATGACTAGTACATTGAATCATAAAAACAACTAGGTAGAAAAATAATGAAATAAAAAACAAGAAAAGACAATCACAAGAATAAAATAATAGAATTAGAACAAATAAAAAAAAAAACAAGTATAGGTTGAGTCACTGGAAAACATCATTAAACCCATTTACACGACAATAGGCAATCCTCACAGCCTCCCCAATAATAACCACAATTGCGACAACTAGCAGAGCCGCCAGAGCTCTGTCTCTGTAAGTAACGACGCCATTGCCAGACCACACGTGTTCTGCAGAGTTATGTGTCAGGGGATTTATAGAGAGGGGAGAGACAAGTGAAACAGGTGTGCCCCTTGTGAAGTCGGCACAGTGTTGCTGAATGGGAGATATTAATGCAATCATGGTAAACGTCATTTTTATTTTGAAATATTTTTTAAATCATATCCTGAGACAAAACTCTTCTAGAAATAGTAGGTTTTTGCGTTTTCGCTCATAGAACGTAGGTTATCTGGTTTCCTCAGGTTACAAAGAGGCAACTACTTTATGGGTACATGTAGTAGTTTGCAAACTGAAAGCTCTCCATAAAGGACATTTCACACACCGCTGCCGCACACCACAAATTATTTTGCTAGCTTTCTGCCCAGCATGCGTGGACAGCGAACTTAGGTACTTCTAGCTGTCGTGGTGTGGACGCAAGCTCGCCTCAAATTATCTACGATTAAGATAATTTGAGGCTTGCGGTTGCTGTGAGCGGTGCGGCTATGTATGAGACAACCTTCACACCCTCACACAGCATTGAAGATAATTATATGAAAGAAATGTGATGATTTCTATGGGCTGTTTTTTATTTCTCCCAACCACTTATTGCAATGGGAATCAACAGTACGCAACATTATTTCCCGGCACCGAGCTATCATAGAAAAGTACTAAAATGCATCGACAGATGGAGGAGGGCAAGCAGGCACTTACCGGAGAGTCATTAAACCACAGCGTGCTCTAGAAAATATTGTTTAATGGTTCGCTGTGTCCACTGACGCACAGTATGGAGATCACTACTGCCTTTAACAGAATATTAAAAGCATACATTTCCCGGATAGTAAATGAAATGATCCGCCTCAAGGACCTTGAAGCTCGAAAATTTCTCTGTAATCGGGTGGTAATTTCTCTGTAATCGGGTGGTAATTTCTCTGTAATCGGGTGGTAATTTCTCTGTAATCGGGTGGTAATTTCTCTGTAATCGGGTGGTAATTTTTTTAAGTATAGTTATGCTTGTTATTTATTCGTCATCTTCAATTTTCTAAAACGCTGGACAACACCCGCTGCTGGGTGTCTCTTGAAGTTTGTGGCAACCGCAAAGGATGGCTTGTGGCAGACACGAGGAAATAAGACGGTAGGAGGAGAAGGAGGAGATTGACATTGGTATTCATTAGTATTTCGTGATTATTTACTCATTTTCTCCGCGTTTAAGCAAATTCATACTTTGCGAAATGATATCACGATACCGCATGACCAATGGAAACGCGCCCCAAAAAGAAAGAGTGCGGTCTCGGACGACAATTGGCGGCTGAGTTTTCCACTACATTAATCGCTAATTGCCGAGATTGGGGGTCGAACGGGGTCGTAGGGGGTCGTGGGGTGATTCGGGAGTGATTTCACGGTGTCGCGGCCGCGTCTCGAGAAATTCATAACTGCAGTCATTTTATGCATCGCTGATTTTATGATTATTAGAAAGTGAAAGATATTTTAACAGCTCTTATTTAACTTTCAACCGACGATTTTCTCCGTTTGACATTGTCCAAGATAAAATGTTTTTAGATATCGCTACTAGATGGCGTCTGCAGACAAGACGCTTGACGTGATCTGTAAATTTTAAGAAAGGGGTGGGAGCTTACTCCAGAATAATAAAGAAACGTTTTGAATGTACAAAATCGGAAATTAATGTCTCTAGCCATCATGTAGGAAAACACTTCTGTGTAACATTACACAGAAAATCTTGGCAAAATAATGTCCAATAATGATATATAACCTACACTAACTACATAACACTGTAAGTAAAGTAGGTTAGTCCTAGTGTCCGTCCATCCATCTTGCTTGCACCACACCACAACCACCCCGTGACAGATTGTTGACAGAAATTTGTTTACCTATTTCATAAACAATTTGATGATAATCGATGATTATTTGATATGATGACTTTTAATTTTTCCTTTATTATGTACGCATTTGTCGTTAGTGTTCACACTTGGTAGTTTATTATGTTTCTATTAGCGAATGTCTATCATTTGCTTTCTGTATCTATTTTAAGTTCATTTGTAGTTAGTTACGCTGATGACAATCTAAATTAAATTAATAAATCTGCACTATTGAAGCCTTTGAAGGTTCATTCAACATCCCCATTCCCGCAGGCGCAGGGGCGATAACTCAGTCAGTTGTCTCCGCGTCGTCTCGGCATCGCGACAACTTACACACGTGGAGGTTATACCAAAACCAACCGCGTTACAAGAAATACGTGATTGTGGAATGTTTCAGGTTAGATGAGGTATGTGTTGTTGATGGGAAAACGAGATCTATTCTGGTATGGATTACTTACAGGTTTTATAAAATTAGAACATTCGTTTTAGTACGATGTATTAGACACTTGAAAATCATTTTGAGAATAATCGTTCATCCATTATCTTTATCACAAGCCATATTATTTTACTTTTCTTGCAGCGTGTATCATGCCGTGTCTATTTGATGATAGTAAAATATAATATATCTCCTGAGCGACTTGACTTAAGTATAGGTGAGTATAGAGCTTCTATATTCTTCCTACTAATAAAATAAGCGCAAGAACTTAAAATTAACAAGTGATGTAAAAACAAAAACAATAAAAACTCAAACGAATAAAACCTGACCTATCAAGAAAACACTTGACATAAACGAGAGCCGGAAATCGAACCTGCTACCCGTAAGGGAAGCTTAATTAAGACTTTTAATTTGAGGGGTGGCGAATAATTAAAATAACTGTAGGTTTAACAAATTCTAATGGCGCAAGTTTTAATTGGAATGGTTTGAGTTAAGAATGCGAGCCATCTTGAATTTTCTTCAAATACACGAAAGTGCTGACCTCTGTAGATAAATATTTAGATAATTTCTGGCTAAATTCGTGAGTCATGATTTTTTTTAAACTGTTTTTTTAAATATATTATATGGACCACCACATGATATAGCATTGTTCAGTCCACGAAAAACATTTTGTCTGCCAAGAAAACAATGATTAAGAAACCTACCCATTAGCTTCTGTAGTCTGTATTGGCTCAATTGTTGAATAGTCAGAAAAGATTGTTCACCAGCACTTCTCCAGACACATTCAAATACTGAATAAAGGTTCCGTGAAAATGTTGCAAACCGAAGTAACCGAGGGTTCCGTATGATTTATGAACTACTCGATTAAAATGTTACCCTAAAGGGAAGGCCACCTTCAGGTTTTTGTTATGAATTCTGTTTAGGAAAGATAAATGTTTTTAGAAGGACGACAATTTATGTAGAAAATGTTTGGAAATTGATCGGTTAGTTTTATAAACAAAAATAGTAATTTACTCGCTCTACCATATCAAAATATTACAGGCGATTCGGAATTATAATCAATCAAATATTATATTTCTATGATTGTGCCTAAATATTGATTTGCATTATAGAAAACATTTAAATATAAATATTTCGTACGTGCAAAAATACATTTTTACGTAAGTAAATATAAATTCCTACCTACCAACATAATTAGTAAAAGGGGTACAATCTTTAATTGGATGAGAATTTTCCTGGAGTGAGGTGAATAGCGAATGAGAAATTCCTGGTAGGTGCTTCATTAACAATTTGTCTCTTCTTGTTACTTCTGAGGTTCTTCTTTTAATACCAATACACAATCTTTTCGACAGCAAACACAGAATATCAAGAGAAAAGAAATTAACGAAACTATACTAAACGAAATTATACTTACCCTTTTTTTAATATCACCAGAACACACACCCTGTATGCATCTCATAGAAGGTGTGTGTAAAAAGTGAATTTTTTTTTGCTAGAGGGCGCCGGGCGTCAGTATCATAAATTCATAACTGACCAAAAAATTAAAAAATGAACCACATAAAAGTCTCACGGTTTTCGAGTTAATGTACATATCCGAAATATTTAACTTCTTTTAGCTTTGCCTATTCTTTTCGATACCAATTTAAGCTTGCAAACCAAGAAATTTTCTGAAATCTGTTTTTGTTGATAAAGCATTCTTTGATAACTTTGCTTTTGATTTGTGTGCCAAAGGAGCAGTTTTCCTTTTACAACATGTTTAACAAACAAAACTGTGTTAAACTTATTGTTTCCAAAAGTCGTGAAACTTTGTTCCTGTGGTGTAAAAAAATACATTTTAGTGACTGAGTAGTAAAAAACTTGAATGGTATTCCGAAATTGTATAGAGGAGAGCAGATTGCATTCTGTACATCAGATTGTATAGAGGAGAGCAGATTGCATTCTATACATCAGATTGTATAGAGGAGAGCAGATTGCATTCTGTACATCAGATTGTATAGAGGAGAGCAGATTGCATTCTATACATCAGATTGTATAGAGGAGAGCAGATTACATTCTATACATCATATTGTATAGAGGAGAGCAGATTGCATTCTATACATCAGATTGTATAGAGGAGAGCAGATTGCATTCTATACATCAGATTGTATAGAGGAGAGCAGATTACATTCTATACATCAGATTGTATAGAGGAGAGCAGATTGCATTCTATACATCAGATTGTATAGAGGAGAGCAGATTACATTCTATACATCATATTGTATAGAGGAGAGCAGATTACATTCTATACATCAGATTGTATAGAGGAGAGCAGATTGCATTCTATACATCAGATTGTATAGAGGAGAGCAGATTACATTCTATACATCAGATTGTATAGAGGAGAGCAGATTGCATTCTATACATCAGATTGTATAGAGGAGAGCAGATTGCATTCTATACATCAGATTGTATAGAGGAGAGCAGATTACATTCTATACATCAGATTGTATAGAGGAGAGCAGATTGCATTCTATACATCAGATTGTATAGAGGAGAGCAGATTACATTCTATACATCATATTGTATAGAGGAGAGCAGATTACATTCTATACATCAGATTGTATAGAGGAGAGCAGATTGCATTCTATACATCAGATTGTATAGAGGAGAGCAGATTACATTCTATACATCATATTGTATAGAGGAGAGCAGATTACATTCTATACATCAGATTGTATAGAGGAGAGCAGATTGCATTCTATACATCATATTGTATAGAGGAGAGCAAATTACATTCTATACATCAGATTGTATAGAGGAGAGCAGATTGCATTCTATACATCAGATTGTATAGAGGAGAGCAGATTGCATTCTATACATCAGATTGTATAGAGGAGAGCAGATTGCATTCTATACATCAGATTGTATAGAGGAGAGCAGATTGCATTCTATACATCAGATTGTATAGAGAAGAGCAGATTACATTCTATACATCAGATTGTATAGAGGAGAGCAGATTACATTCTATACATCAGATTATATAGAGGAGAGCAGATTACATTCTATACATCAGATTGTAAGGAGAGCAGATTACATTCTATACATCATATTGTATAGAGGAGAGCAGATTACATTCTATACATCAGATTGTAAGGAGAGCAGATTACATTCTATACATCATATTGCAATACAGGATCAACAGATCCTGCTGTATGACAGCCCAGCAACCAAAATTTCTTGATTCCTTGTAACCTTGAACAGTTATGATGCCCTCTATACCCTTAGGTAAAGGATTGAAACAATTTACGACGCACCCTGTATATGTCAAATCCCAAGCCAGGATCTGAGGTACTCTCACCACAGAGACCTTCAAAGTCCACCCGTGAGTTTTGTACAGATGCAATCCCTTTAATAGTAGCTATTACAAATTAGTAACGTTATTTCTGTAGTAGATAATTATTGCATATCGTGCATTCATCCGCGCGCCTTCGATTTCGGTTCTGCACACAGAGAAGCAGCCAAGAAAGACGACCTGTCAGGAGGCAGTTTCCTCTGGATCTTCTTCTGTCTAGGTACGTACCCGCTCGCAAGGCGCTGGCGCATGCAGCTGCCTCACTTGTCCTCTGCCCAGCGCCTCCCGCTTCCTCTGGATGCTGAACTCTCGGAGCTCCTTCCGTTCCTCATCAGATAGTGCGTGGCAGTAACGGGCCTGGAAACGGGTAAAGGTCTCCTTAGAATATAGCAATGATTCAAGGATCTCAAGAGCTTTTTTTTACCCTATAACTATGTATAAATTATAGAACAATCGTAGGTATAATACAAATTTCTATCTTATGTGATTGATTATGTATATCAGTTATCTAGTACCCATAACACAAGCTCTGCTAAGCTTGGGGCTAGATAATGCTGTGTGAATTGTCTAGCATTATTTATTATTTTTAATTTTTAAAGACGTTCCAAAAACGTCACTCGCATATAAAAATGGCTCAGTTTCAAGTCGTCCCCCAGATATGTACCTCATTATCCTGCGGAGGTAGCTGCTGGAGCAGCTGCTTCAGCCGGTATTTCTCCCCCACGCTGTTCACGTAGGGCACCTTCTCCTCAGGGAGCGCCGAGAAGTACAGGTGTACCTGGAATACATGGAGAATTTTCTTAAATACTATATTTCAGACTACAATCGTGGTCCATTAGGTATATAAAATTACACAGTTACAATCATAATTAGTATCTGAAACAATAGAGCGGTTGGCCGGGGAGGTCCCGAGATCCGTCCCCGGATAAAGGATGACTATAATGTAGATTGTAGACTAACGCTAGACCATGTCGGGTCCGAGCCGAGTGTCGCATGTCGGCCGTAGCTATAGACTAACGCTAGACCATATCGGGTCCGAGCCGAGTGTCGAATGTCGGCCGTAGCTATAGACTAACGCTAGACCATGTCGGGTCCGAGCCGAGTGTCGCATGTCGGCCGTAGCTATAGACTAACGCTAGACCATATCGGGTCCGAGCCGAGTGTCGCATGTCGGC
Organism: Eupithecia vulgata; assembly: GCA_946478455.1. Classification (NCBI taxonomy): domain Eukaryota; kingdom Metazoa; phylum Arthropoda; class Insecta; order Lepidoptera; family Geometridae; genus Eupithecia; species Eupithecia vulgata. Next base: position 14,743,730 of record OX297875.1, read on the forward strand.
CGTAGCTATAGACTAACGCTAGACCATATCGGGTCCGAGCCGAGTGTCGCATGTCGGCCGTAGCTATAGAATAACGCTAGACCATATCGGGTCCGAGCCGAGTGTCGAATGTCGGCCGTAGCTATAGACTAACGCTAGACCATGTCGGGTCCGAGCCGAGTGTCGAATGTCGGCCGTAGCTATAGACTAACGCTAGACCATATCGGGTCCGAGCCGAGTGTCGCATGTCGGCCGTAGCTATAGAATAACGCTAGACCATATCGGGTCCGAGCCGAGTGTCGCATGTCGGCCGTAGCTCGGTCAACTAATATTACATATTATATTTTGTATGGACACATTCAGGCCGAGCAGCAACCGAGTGTCGGCCGAGCAACGGACAACGAACGAGAAGTCGGCCCACACTCGGCCCGGACCCGGCACGATCTAGCGGCTAGCGGGATACGTGCCGCGGGAACGTGGGGAACGTAAACAGCTATAACTACCCTCATCTTTTGCATATTTTATTTTATAATTATGAAATTGTTTACGCCAAAACACCAAGCTTCTGAGCGCTTCGCACGCTTTGCTTCTATGGAAATGTCAAAAAGTTATTTTGATTATTGATTTATGATATATACCTAAAACAAGCCAAGGGTGACACACCCTTGGCCGTCCCACGCCCAATGTAGAGTTTTGTAATTGTTTGAGTCATTCACATTATTCCTACTTATTGTTATATTTACTTATTTAGTTGTTTTATTTTTCAATGGAATCAGTAAAAATTTCCTTCAGAAAGATATTTTAATGGAAATGAAAAAGTTACTTTGAGATAGCTCAAAAAAATGTTCTTTTATTAGTACAAAATGATTATTGCTCGAATACCAATTATTTTTTACACCTACATACAACACAGAGACTGCTCAATGTTTACTACTCTCTGGTATTATTTAATCCTACGGCCCTCATTCAATCTCAAAGTAAATGGAGACGCTATCACCGACCAGTCGACCATACATCAGGCTAAGCCGGGGGAGCCCGCTAGTTAGCTCGGACAAATGTATAACATTAATTACTTGTACCTATGAGTATGAGTATGATGTATGGGTCATGGTTCAGAGATTCCTTCTGGGCTTATTTATTGCACTTACTTGTTGCGAGATAGTTTTCTATTCACCTGAAATGAGTTATGGCTTTATATGTACATTTTATCCCGTTATTAAATTACTCGTGTCAAACAAACTTGAAAGATCAGTTAGTTTACTATAAGAAATAACATATCTGGACCCTGAATATGCCCATGCAAAACTTGAAATTGATGACGAACCTACGTGGGCTTCATTTTGGAAACCTATCGAGGAAATGTCTGTTAATCATAGCCAACTTATTTAAAACATGGTGTCAATCATGATCATCAATTATGTTACAAAACGATATTTTATTAGTTCGCGGAGCAATCTCATCAGTCTGTAAAAAACTTTTTGAAATGGAGGTAGGGGGGGGGGGGGGGGATAATTTTCGTAAGTGAAAAAAAACTTACCCGGGTGGAGTATCAAATGAAAGATATTCTAAAAAATTACTCTAAAATTAGGTTCACACTTTTTAAAAAAATTATGTAAAAAGTTGAAGATTAAGGGGTAAAGCCCTAATCTCCTACTCTCCTAGTTTGCAGAGCGATCCATCTGAAAGGTTGGTTCTACCTGAAGCAATTGCTTACTATATTTTACATATTATGTTGTATTTTTATTATTGAGGAGTAACTAAAAAGCCTTTCGTTGATAAATCAAATACATGTAGAAGGATACATGAGGTGACAGCATAGTTGGTAGGTTTGATGATGCAGAGAGCAGTGAGCCTTAGAGCTAAAACCGACAGACAGAACTAAACGGTTGTCTATGATCGTGAAAATTATGAAAAGTATAAAAATATGAAATTAAACCTCACGCGTATAAAGTCGCGGGTAGGTAGTCCGTATGAATAGAAACCGCCTGCGACGCAGAAGATTGCGGGTTCAATTCCCGCCTTGGGACAAATATTTGTACGATCTGCAGGTATTTGTTTCTGGTGTTCTGGTCGTTTTCTATGTATAATAAAAAATATCTATCTATGTAATGTATTGTATTATTTGTATCAGATACCTAGAACCCATAACACAAGCTCTGCTTAGCTTGGGGCTAGATAATGCTGTGTGAATTGTCCAGCATTATATTTATATATTATAAAAAGCAAAGTTGTTGGATTTGTCTCCGTCTCGAATAGCAGAATAACCACGAGAATAACTTATAAAAAAATTAAAGAATCATAACCATGAACTTAACTGAACTTTCATAAATTGGGGTTAGATAATGCTGTGTAAATTGTTTCGCATTGTTTATCTATTTATGAATGAAGAAATTCGTTTTTACGTACATTTTTCGTATGTTTGTTCCTTGTCTGATTCTATGGCGGAACGAAGTTTGTCGGGCCAGATAGTCTATACCTACTACTCTGTACTGTACTAATATTATAATAAAGAAGTAAAGTTTGTAACATTGTGAGTTTGGTAGGGGTAATCTCTGGATCTACTGAGCGGATTTAAAAATTATTTTACCAATAGAAAGCCACGTTATTTGTGAGTGTCATAGTCTATTTCATAACCCGAAAAATGAGAATCATGAAAAGAGCTGGCGAAGCCGCGGGAAACAGCTAGTTTTAAATAAAACTTTACCAAATCTCAAAGAAACGAAGAACTATACCCCGTACCACCCGTACGGGTTGTGTGGGTGGTACGGGTTGTGTGGGTTGGGTAGGGATAGTGTCGCGCAAAAATAATAAATATAATCTCTCGCAGCATCTTCAGAAGGCAAGACACGCGCGTCCATGATTAGTTTCATTAGCCCCGGGATGATATTAAATGTTCTGACGTAAATATTCTATTACGGAGCACGGTGCACGCAGCACGGGTATCAGCTAGTGAAGATTGAGAGCTTTGGGACGTGGCGGGAATGAACGATCTGAAAGCATAGACCAGCGGAGAATTGCATAGAGTTTACGAATTGATAACATCAGGTTTTACGTTGGCACTAGCGAGTTAAAAACGTTATGATCATAAATATAAAATGAAATACAAGAGGAACAATATTGTTTATATTTTTCAATGGATTTCCGCAAAGTAACGCCTGAATCTATTTTTTATCTTAGGAACAATATTTTTAAGCTTGGAGCTTAGTCATAATGCGTATTGCATAACATTTATTGATTTTACATAAAACTACATAATCTCGAATCGATTTTCGTCTCTTCTGCAAACAAAATTACCGCTTTGGCTCGTCGGATTTTCCAATTTTATTAAAATATCCAGAATAGTCCTTTATTCCCAAAACAAATACGTCTACGTCTTAATTCGCCCGCCCATTAAGGGCTGCCAAATCCCGTAGCAAAGGGCCTCAGGGAAGCCATTTTAATTTTTTCCCTCGCTGCCCTCCGAGCGGTTTATTTTTACTGTAATTATAAATACCGTTGATATTCTGTATTCGGAGTTTGTTTTATTGGAGCTGTAGGGAGTGAAGTGTTTTAGTGCCTCTTAAAATGCTTGAAGTTTTTGGTGATTGTGCTTAAAAAGTTTTGAGTTTTAATGGTCCGAGCGAGAGCGTCTTGCTCCTGTTTTCAAGCATGCATTTGTTTTTCTAGTCCTACACCCTAAGCCCCTCCTGACCTCACCCTTTATATAAAAGTAGTTGAAACATGAAAATGTCCGTTTCCAAATTTTCCTTTGGTTTTGAAAATGAACACAATCATACCAACCTACCTTACAAATAAAAAGTTACAGTGATCTTTGACTAGCAAAACTTGTGTGATATTGGGAGTAATGTTGACCTTAGGCGATGAGCGTCATCAATCACCTATGACAGCACTAGGTTCTCATCTCAAGCCCTAAGTAGGTTTTCTCAAGGAATTTAAACATACAACTGAGAAAGTCATCGCATATCTCCGAGTAATCAGTCTGTCTGTCCGTCCGTCATTACTGCGGTACATTACAGCCCTTATTATTATATCATTAGGTTTTTATGAGCGTTTACAGTATTATCTCGCGGTAGGAATCTGATGGACTGATTCACGAGAGATTGCTGTCACTATAAACGTCGAACGTTTCTTGTCAAAAATCGACATAATGACAGCAATCGCGACGACAATGGACCGCGAATCAGCTCACAGCTCCGGAATGCAAAAAATTCTACGCTGATGTCTGAGCTGAGGTAGCCGAAGTATCATGGCCAATGACCACAAATGGGGTTCATGTAATGTGAGGCTTACAGTGTCTAAATTGTTGTAAGGTCTCGTTTTTATCTGGGATCTGCTGCACTAATCCCAGATTCCTGTTGACGTTACGTTACGTTATCAAAGAACCTACCTAATATACAGAAGCACAAGTTTTAATTTTCAATCCACGAAAAACAGAACGAGAGTAAAGCAAACAGTGGTATTTAAAAATGTCCAGCCAGACATCACAATCACAAGTATTTTCCGTTGCCTAAGTACAAAGGATCCAAAACAAGCAAAATTCAGACAATAGAGCTTTTACCTTTGTCTCCAAACCTCTACTGCCTGTGGTCTAGACTTAGGTGAATACCACCTACTGTGTCTAAGGTGGGTTATTTTTAATCAAAGAATGGACTTTCGCACCTGCACAAATAAGCATTGGTTAGTAAAAGAGTTCGATGTGGTATCCCGACGTCGCAGGCTTGGCAGTCTTGTCCTTTTACAAATGAAGTCTAAGCAATTCTAGTTCTTAAATAAGTCGATACTATTTCTCTCGTTGTCGTCTACTTCCGTGGTGATGTGATATGACAACTATATGAGACAAGGTTTGTGATAGATATGACAAAATATGTAACAAACATCTCATGGTATTTTGTATTCACCATCGGTAATAGTAATAACTAACGATATAACAACGCCTACATAATGATTTGGTATGTACGAGTATGTATTTAAATTCATAAGCAATAGAAGATATCTCTTACCTGTTCAGGCCTCAGGCAGGGTGGTACCCAGGTATACTCCTCCAGCGCGCAGCCCGAGTCATCATCACTCTGCGAGTGCCGGTGAGGATCCCCCGGCTTCATCAGCCGCTCAGCGTGCTCCAGGAAGCCCCGGAACTTCCCCTGGGGCACCGGATGAGGGGACAGAGACATCGCCGACTGAGGGGACTGAGGATAACTCTGCTGGTTGAGCTGAGACACGCTGTGCGAATGGAGCAGGTTGAAGTCAGGGTAGTTCTGGCCAGGATGGCTTCGTCTGAAGTTCTGGTAGGAGTAAGGGTGGGGCGAACCGCTCTGGCTGGGGATCGAAGAGGAGCTTGGTTGAGGGGAGTGCGGTGGGGGGGAGGAGATGGACTGTCTCGAGAGGGGGGATGAAGGCGCGGGGGGAGGCGGCGATGACGCGGTCTCGTGGAGCGGCGGGGGCGAGGTTGTTGGCGATACCACGCAGTTTCGGCAGACGGGTCTGGAATAGATGAAAGGGGATGGTTAGCTTTTGACAAAGTTCAGATATATAACACAATCAGCTAACAACGTTGAAGTAACAGCTTAGATTGAAGGCAGTTTGATATTTCATAGTACCTACTCTATTTGTAGGCAAGAACGTTACGTAGAACAGTTTACGTTTTGATATTATCTAAGGAGAACGGTCGAGGTCTCGATGAATATATCGCTATCCAACAAATTATATAGACATAAAATATATGTAAACTTGCTGGATTGCATAAAATGAACAGGTTATGAAATTTATCTCAGGTTATATTCTTAATCAGGAATAACATGCTGCTTATATCCAGAGAAAAGGCATGAGAAGCTGCGGGCTGGCGCTGGGTGCACGCGCCTACTCAAAGCTGCGGGCTGGCGCTGGGTGCACGCGCCTACTCAAAGCTGCGGGCTGGCGCTGGGTGCACGCGTCTACTCAAAGCTGCGGGCTGGCGCTGGGTGCACGCGCCTACTCAAAGCTGCGGGCTGGCGCTGGGTGCACGCGCCTACTCAAAGCTGCGGGCTGGCGCTGGGTGCACGCGCCTACTCAAAGCTGCTGGCTGGCGCTGGGTGCACGCGTCTACTCAAAGTTGCGGGCTGGCGCTGGGTGCACGCGTCTACTCAAAGCTGCGGGCTGGCGCTGCTGGGTGCACGCGTCTACTCAAAGTTGCGGGCTGGCGCTGGGTGCACGCGCCTACTCAAAAGCCTACAGTACGATACAAACGGTTAGCTTTAAGTAGACAAAAGTGTAATTGCATTTCCTCGTAGTCATAAAACTTGACTCCTATCTAATCTCCATCAGCTGGTAGGTAGGTATATCTCGGAGCTATTTGCCAGAGATGCTCAGATGAGAGATAGGATAGCTGGACTCGTGACCGTCGGCAGCCATTGTAGGGGATTGATCGATTGGCTGTTTGATGTATTGATGAAATAAAGAAGAATCATTTGCAAGCAGTGAGGATTGCAACCTAGCCAGATTAATGTTCAATAAAACAGATAAAGCGTTGTGATAATAAGAGCGGATCATTGACAGATTTCGAATCTGCAACACACTGCAGTTAGCTCAACTGCATCAATTGCAATTACCAGTTAATATTATTTTTTTATATTCTTTAAATACATTTTATTTGTTGCTTTAGTCCTCTAATAAATTACGTGTATTCGATGGATATATTAAAATACAGATATTTTAGTATTGTCGTTGAGTTTGAACGCAATTTTCATGAAGAAGACGAAACCTCAACAAGTCATCCAACAGATGCATGTTTCCGCACACAAAATCCTGCCACTGAGTCTAGATAGATACTGCTCGCTGGCTAATCTGAGAAGATGTATATTATTTTTGATTAAACATGAGGGAAAAGATGGTTTATAGACTGGACTTTCGTAAAACGATTTCAACTTTTTACTTTTCTTTACATTGCCATTAACCATCTACCACAAACTGAATTGTGGTCAACGAAGGGGCACTAGTACCTAATATATACTTGTACTGTGTCGAAGGTAGTCGCGATTAAAATATCTGAACATACCATTTTAAATAACTTTGCGTACCTATGCTTCTTCTAGCCACGAAAGTGTGAGAATGAGAAAATAATGGTGGCACGAACAGATTGGCGCAATGAGACAAGGCCTACCTATACCCAGCAGTGGGTCACAGAGTGGGCGCTCAAGAGCTGAATAGACTAATCGATAATGTTTTACTTCAAATCGCTTGCACGTTTGAATCCTTTTGTGCGGTGAGTCAGCGCACTCGGCGGCCTCCTCGGCCACAAAGACCGAAGCCCCGAGCCCCCGAGCCAGCCTCTGATACGATCGATCGATCGATGCAACTGACGGCTGTCACTAATTGCCGGTGCTTCTATGGAATGGACGTTTGTCGGGTGGAAGGAAGTTCATTTGTTGGGAGCTGCGGAGTCCTATTGCTCTTACGTAATGGATTTGTTCAGTTAATTTCGTGACAGATTTGTTTATCGATCTATCGGGAGGTGAAGTTATTGTATCAGATGGAATTTATATGTTTATAAATAACGTACTTATTTATTTTGCTTGTAAGCCACTATGAGTTATTTTGTTATGAAAGCTATCGTAGACAAATTTATTACGGATGTAAGCGGGCTAACTACGACCTTATTTGTATTGGAAGAAAACCAATAATGTTTCAACGGTTCGTTGTTAACCCGCTTAGGTATATCCGTAATGAACTTTGAGTTTATTAATCATTAAGTAAAGTATATACCTAAATAAGCTCAAAGATTTATAGTACGTAGGCCCAAAATGAATGATGACCTCATTTGTGGGCGTGGCTTGAGTATAGTTCTGTCGAATGGGGCGTGAAACCTATCAGAAACTCATGAATGCAGTAACTAATTTTGTCACCGAATTGAAGTTTACGTGGTGTAGAAAATAATAAAAAGTGAATCGATCGATAATTCATAAGGTACTATTTTATCATTTGATTAAACCGTATGTAAATGCTAAAAATTTTTTTTTTTATTTTAGTATTATATATATAAATTTTCTGTAAGTATCGCTTTGTCTCTCTTTTTATAATTATGGACAAATAAATGATTTCTTTCTTCTTCTTAATATTGAAGGTTACCTACTACAACACTACTTAGTTATTCATATTCACATTCCCAGCGGTTCCGTCAACAACCTAGTAATATACCTCTCAACAACCTAGTAATATACCTCTCAACAACCTAGTAATATACCTCTCAACAACCTAGTAATATACCTCTCAACAACCTAGTAATATACCTCTAAACAACCAAGTAATATACCTCTCAACAACCTAGTAATATACCTCTCAACAACCTAGTAATATACCTCTCAACAACCTAGTAATATACCTCTCAACAACCTAGTAATATACCTCTCAACAACCAAGTAAAATTGGATTTTCACTAAATTTTTCAAAATGCGAGCTGTTTATTTCGGACTCTTGTGTAGATAAAAACAATATCATTGGTAAAAATAGTTTGGCCCCCAACATTTCAATTGTAGATAAATGTTCACTTCGACTCCTTGGGTCACCAATTCTTGATGAGTCTTTTCAGCCATTTGAAGATGAGAAAATTCAAAATTTTAACAGAACTTCAGACAGACTTCTCAAAATTAATAGCCGGCTTTTACAATTATTCGGTTTTGCCTGTTTGTACCTAAATTTACATATTCTTTGAGATGTTGTCAACTGTGGAAACACAGCGAGCTCTTGGAAGGCTTAGACAACATAATAAATAATACTTTATCATCGGTTTTGAATATACATATATTTGGATGACAAGGCATGGTCGCAGGCCTCCCTGCCTGTAAAATTGGGAGGCTTAGGTATACGCAAAATTTCAAGTGTAGCCCTACCAGCGTTCTTGTCATCTGTCTACAGCACTAGTTCCTTAGTTGAAAAATTTTTAAAGCCCTCTCAGTTGGTTATACCTGGAATTTCATTCAAAATTTCATTTTTAGACGAAGCCCGATCTGCTTGGCATAGTGCTTGCCCCGATGCTGCTCCCCCAAAATCTCTTTTGTCCCAACGGCAATGGGACGGGCCTCTGTGTGAGTTGACACGGAATTGTTTGTTACAAACGTGCTCCAGCTCTGCAGATCGTGCCCGTCTTCTAGCCGTTTCTAAATGGGAGTCAGGACATTGGTTGCAAGCACTTCCTTCATATAACACTGGCACTTTATTGGATCCCGTAACTTTCCGTGTCGCAACTTGTCTTCGGTTGGGTGCAAGGTGTTGCGCGCCTCATCAATGCCAGTACGGTACTGCTGTCGAACAGCTCGGTCATCACGGATTATCGTGTACTAGGGCTGCCGGTCGGATATCTCGTCATGCCAGCCTGAACGACATCATCCGGCGGGCCTTTACCACCGCTAACGTACCAGCTATTCTCGAACCGAATGGTCTGTTGCGTGACGATGGTAAGAGGCCTGACGGCATGACTCTAGTCCCATAGGAGTTGGGGATGCCTATTGTGTGGGACGCTACATGTGTCGACACACTCGCGCCTTCCCATCTTCCTAGGACTTCCGTGAGGGCTGGTGCGGCGGCAGATTTAGCCGAAGATCTCAAGAGGCGCAAATATGCAGGTCTCGACAGAGCCTACACATTTGCTCCCCTTGGAGTCGAGACCCTAGGTTCGTGGGGTACCGAGGCTCTCCGGGTTTTCAAAAAATTATCTGAGCGTCTGGTCGAAGCGACGCGTGACCCGAGAGCTGGTGAGTATCTGGCACAGCGCATCAGCATTGCTATACAGCGGGGCAATGCAGCCAGTGTCTTAGGCACGCTTCCAACTGGTATTGATATGGATCAGTTAAGCTACCTGTAGATTGTTTGCAACAGTTTGCAGATAGCTTTATTTGTTTCTATTGTAAATACTAGTTTTAATTTAAATTTGTTATTTGATTGTTATTTTCTTTCTGAATAAAGAATAACCTTTTCATGTACCTAGTAATATACCTCTCAACAACCTAGTAATATACCTCTCAACAATTGAAACACGGCTCATATTTACCCAGTGCTCACTATGCGGGTCACATACGACCCTGGCCACAGATTGTACACCAGTTGGTACGTGGGAACGTCCGTCTTGGGCATGGCACATGTTCGCGCATAATAAGGGCCCTGACTTTGGGCCCCGATGATTAGGCCGCATGATGCCGCCGCTGCCGGTTTAGAACCTGCACCACCCCAACTCCTCCCGAGGGTGTGACAGAGATACTCACCGGGGCGCGGGCAGCAGCGCCCGCTACAGAACAGATCTACAACCCAACTACAATTCCAACCCTGCATGCCCATCGTAGGGATTCTGGCAATACTTAATGATAAGAGCAAATTATACGCTTAACAGGGGACGTCTTTGTCCAGCAGTGGACTGGTAAAGCCTTTTAATGTATGGCTACTCTAACAACGTTACATGGATATGTTTCTCTGCTAGATTTTGACTGGAGCCTAACTTGGTAAAGTTCCAGTAACATTATTAATATACCAATCTAGCGTGCTAGACTTTCTTACCAAAATAACCCTTATCCATCCAACTTTACACACCCGGCTTTATGGACCCAACCCGACACTCAGGGTCGGAGGTTGTTCAAATCAGTTGTTCGTGGCGTGCCGCAGGGGTCTATGCTTGGTCCACTGCTGTTCATCATTTATAGTGCTGATATTTGCTGGCAGATCAAACATTGCAAATACCATTTATATGCCGACGATGTTCAGCTGTACTTGCCAGTGGATCCGGGGAATGTTTGCAGTACTGCCAAACTGAATGATGACCTGGGCCGAATAGCTGATTGGTCTCATCATAATGCTCTTCTTCTTAATCCTTTAAAATCTAAATTTATGATCTTTGGTTCACCGCGTTTGATAGAAAGCATTTCAAGCCATTCACCAAATATCAATATTCATGGCCAAAGTATTGAACGCACACGTGAGGCTAGAAATCTTGGTATCTTATTTGATGATACTCTTCGCTTTGAGAACCACATAAAAAGCATTGCAAGAAATTGCCTTTATAGACTAAGCCTACTATATAAAATAAGGAATTTTCTAAGAAATCCGCGTAAAAGTTTGTGAGTCGATAGTTCTATCAAAGCTTAACTATGGTGACCTAGTTTATGGCCCGCGTTTACTATCGAGAACGGCTCGCCTTGTCCAGAGGGTGCAAAATGCATGCTGTAGGTTCTGTTATGATATCCCACCGAGAACGCACGTCACGCCATACATTAACAACTCAAACACTCTAAACATGGCTTCGCGGAGGAATTTGCACTTAGCAGTTCTGGTACATGGCGTGGTGAAGTTTGGCTCTCCAGAATACTTATTCTCAAAACTGAGTAGTTTCAAAAGCAAATACAGTTTAAGACCTACAAGAAATCTGTTGCACTATAGCAACTATAAAACCGTAGCGTTTAGGGGAAGTTTTTGCTACCAGGCAACCAAATATTGGAACAATATCCCACCACCCTTGCGACTGTTAAAGTCAAAGTTTACTTTTAAAAACCGTTTTAAGGCTTATTTAATAGAGCACCAAAAAACAGGGTTGCCTGGAGCCATGACCCGTCATGGTGCACTGTTTTCTTGCTAGGCTTTGCAACATAGTTACCTACAGATTGGCCTATGACTTTCTTTGATTATTTAATTATATTAATAGGTATATATTTATATCCGCTTCACACAGTCAGACACGGTTACACCAGTTACATACTATTATTTATTATAATTTGTATTCAAATATATTACTTACTATTTATAAACACAAAAAATAACACTACTTACTCTAATTGTAAGCCTTACAGGGTCTTGTGATCATAATGGTTTCGGCAGAATATCAGCGCCTATCTACTTCAGAGTAGTAAGGCAATCATGCTGAGTCGAGACCTTTTTGCTGCTGTAACACAGCAGTCAGTCTTTTTATCACTTTTTTTTTTTCAAATTATATTCTTATGTGTGTTTTGTACTGCAGCAGCAAATAAATAAATGTCTATGTCTATGTCTAGGTTGGAGTTGTGCCCCAGAGTGAGGGCGAAAGCTTTGTGTAAGGCGTGTGCGTGTGCGTCTTTGGCAACATGATAACGAATGTTCGTAATTATGTACAGCCTTGGCGACAATGTTGAGAGGCAGAATAACAAAGGTGCTTTAGTAAAGCACCTTTGTTTTATTTCTCTACGAATAGCTTTTGCACGCGGCTTCACACGCTTTTCGTCTAGTTCTAAGTTCGTGGCTATGGCGCGCATTAGGGAAGGCTATTTCCAGATGTAGACTTATGTAGGCTGATGATGATGATGAACGTCTACAACTATGAATACCTACTCCGATTAAAAAACATTCATAAATGTCTTTGTTGACATTAAATAATCTGGGATTCTAAATTGGAGTAGGTATACGTAGATTCACGTTGCGCGTTACAATGACACAAAAAAGTTGGTATTAATCAGCGGAAAATCTCTGGAATATTTGTTTACTATAAATTTAACTGAAAACGTCACCAAGCGTAAATTAATTTAATAAAAAAAATGGGACAGAATGGCAAAGAAATAATCAATGTGATTCTGTTTATTTACAAAATTGAAATTTACATGAAATATGGTATTTTTAAGACTAACGACAAATTCCTAAAGTAGAGAATTGAATCGGTGTGCATTATTTACTGAAAAAGGTAAGTTTTCATTGTTCTATTTTCTCAAACTCGAAGAGAAAGGTATAGTTTTTCACGCAGGCCAAAACCACCCTGTATAACTAGGTCTTGTCAGTATAAACAACCTCGTCTATCCTTGTTAAAAATATAGGCAGCTGGGGCTTATTGTAAGGGTGTAAGTTAATTTTTTTTATAAGTTAAAATCACTGAAGTTTTTGCTAATACTCCACAGGTACTTATATACCTATCAGTATGCGAACATGGGAAAATTCATTTGGTACCAATAAATCTTAATAATCTGGTACATTTATGTAATTGTGAGTGTGTTAGCGCGTGCATTCCCGGAGTGTCCGGCGAGGAGTGAGCGCGACCAGCGCTGCAGCGGGAAGCGGCAGATTGTACCACATTACTGACTATTATTGTAATTACTGTAACAGCCGGGTTCTAGTGATACAACTAGCTATGCAATCGTTTCCTGGTCTAGCTGTGAGAGGGGAGTTTTGCTTTTAATAAACTCCTGAATTTTTGTAAATAAGCATAGAAAAAAAAGAGAAACACCTATAAAGCATAATGTAGCGTTTAGTTTGGATTTCCTTTTCATTGCCTATTGAAATACCCACCGCGACCAGAGACGGAGTGAGGTGTAAGGAGTTAGGCAACCTTTTAGAAGTCGTTATAATTTTAAAATGCTAAATTATTAAAATGATTTCTTGATTAAATTAAATTAACAAGCATAGATATCAATAACAAGCATAGGTATCAATAACAAGCATAGATATCAATAACAAGCATAGATATCAATAACAAGCATAGATATCAATAACAAGCATAGATATCAATAACAAGCATAGATATCAATAACAAGCATAGATATCAATAACAAGCATAGATATCAATAACAAGCATAGATATCAATAACAAGCATAGATATCAATAACAAGCATAGATATCAATATAACAAGCATAGATATCAATAACAAGCATAGATATCAATAACAAGCATAGATATCAATAACAAGCATAGACATCAATGCAATACGTCGATTATCTCGTAGTTGGTCTGGAACATCTACCAGGAAAAGTCAAAAGGTTATTTCTTGAAATACTTCTATAGTAATATATATTAAGTACTATATGTATGTATAATCTGTGACTCTGGGAACTGATTTACGTAATAAAAAGCAGCCTACGTTTTAGTCTAGGCCTGGAACTACAACTAAACCTAATTATGTGAGTAGGTAGGTACCTTGTGGCTATAAAAATAAAACAGTTGGAGGATATATAACACAGTTTTGATGAGATATTCCTCATATGAGAGGTTGCCTATTTTTCATGTGACGGGGTACTAAATATGAAATGTATCGTCTAGGCATGTAACTCTATCCACTTTCACGGTTCACGCCTGTCTGTCTGTCTGTCCGTCCGTCCGTCCGTCCGGCGCGGCGGCGCTGCGGTCGCACGCTCTACAACACACGCATTGTTTCATGTTATTGTACACTTGTTATAATTTGGTAAGAGGAGAAACTTGTATAACATCATCATGATAGTGCTTACCTACTATTTTACGTAATGCAAAGTGACAGCCAACATGGACATGTTGCCTAATTGTTTAGTGGTAACATCTTTGAAGTTCCAAAAAGGTCATTCGGGAGTTCTCCGACATGTCAACATTTACTTTAAATTTATAATAAACAATCTGCTGGCCGCGATATCGCCCGCGCTTCTCAAGTACCTAGCCTTCGTCCGCTGTCCGCCATGAGATATCATTTACCTACCTGCCAAATTTCACTGAGATCCGTTCAGCCGTTTAGGCGTGGTAGGGTAACGGACAGACACAGTTACTTTCGTTTAGGCGTGGTAGGGTAACGGACAGACACAGTTACTTTCGAATTTATAATATTAGTATGGAAGAAAAAATCACACATGTGATTTTCTCTTCGCTTAAATTTTTAGACCATTGTTATCCTAAAAATAGAAAACTACTACTACTACTATTTCACAATAAATTATACCTAATCAAATTTTATAAAAAAATGCGTCATTGGTTCTCGTAAAATACATGTACTTACGTTTGTGAAAAATAGTTCTTTGGTGAACATTCAGCTACCTACCGATATGAATACTGACAGTGTATCAACAAAATGATTGGAGAGGTTTTAAGTTCGGTTTAATTCTCTCAACGAAAGCGGAAGTCGTACCTACTGCTGTATTACTATTATTATTAGGTACGTCTACCTAACGTAAAACATGTTTTGATACATTCTTGTTTAGTCTTTTTTTAGATAGGTAATAGGTACATTATAATTTGCATCAATATAAAAGACAATTAGGCAGGTAGGTACTTACGTGCCTTATTCCAAACATTTAAATAAAATACTAATTCCAGCTCGTAATGAAGGAGGTCCATAAAGGTACTTATCTCAAAATGCTAAATCACAAGAAGAATCTCTAGTTATTTCTGATGAAGGAAAGTAATTCTTATTCCGACGAAAAAAGAGATAAAAATGCAAGGCAGAGCTGTTACAGCTCTTATAAAAGTTGAACGAGCTAAGTAATTTGTGTTTCCTGTTATACGTTTGTCTGTATGTACTTATACCTTTATTTTGTACTTCAGTAGTAGATAGCTAATTTAAAGTGCTTTAAAACAGACCTGGAATACGGCTCTAGTATTTAAAATAGAAATAACTAGCGATTCAACGAAACATTACGCAGTTTACGATGAGAAAATATCACCAAACGATCTTCAGTGTTAGTTTTAATTACTTACTTTATTTTCGTGACCTGTTTCAAGACTATAAGAAGATTTAAGTTGACAATATCCAAACAGGAAAGATGAGTTACGTCCTGTTTTTCAAAATGAGCTTACAACACCATTGTATGTAGGTAAGGTACCTACGTCCAATTTGGCTGGAATATTGTTTTTATTATCAGTAGGTAGACCTCAAAAGTGGAGGTGCAAAATGTGAGCAGAATTATTATACTGTATAATAATTCTGTGTAAAATCCATCCTGGATGAAACTCTATGATTATCTGAACGAAGATCAAAACACTAACCACACTACACTTCACACTATAACCCATACATCCTAAATGCAGAAGTTTGGATGAATCGATGGATGTATGTTTGTTACTTCTTCACGCCAAAATTCCTGAAAGGATCGTGCAAAATTTTCATACCAGGTGGTTCTAGGCCTTGAACACAACACAAGCTGCTAATCCCCTTTTCATCCAGTTTTATTTATAAACAAGGCGTGCGAAGCCGCGGTCAGAAACTAGTCACAAATACACTCCAGGTTTATATTTACTTTGATTAATTTACACTGCAATGAAGGTTAATCTGTCCCTCAGCGGATAATCTAAAGCTCGTGTCTCGTAGAGTCAAGTGTACATGGAGTGTACGTGAGTAGATAAAGGTCTCGCTAGACATCGCTCGCAGTATATCTTGTGTCGCGTCTGTGCAGGGAGGGATCTATGTAGTGTTGCGGGTAGTCAGATGTGCGCGTGCGTGTGTCACTCATTTTATTTTCGCTGCAAATATTAACTAGCTCAGTGAACATTTTCCTTTGTAACCACTGCAATCCTTTTGATACTGTCGACCACCAACTTTCTACCGCCAGCTTCCCGACCGCAGTATCCGATTCACCACACACATAACTGTACCAATAGTGTGAGAGCAAGCGTTTCATGTTTAATGTTATACTTTTAGTTGTACTGGTTGATTCAGTCAGATATGTTAGTGAGCCGTCGTCGTCGTTGGTTCTTTTTTTTTCGAAATGCAGCGAATGAGCGGCGAAGATAAATTGAGTTACACATGATACACTCATAAATACCTCAGCATTGACGGGCTCACACAAAACTAGGCATAAAACGGCATATTCTATGTAATTTTATTTGTCCTACAGAGAGGTTAAATAATAAATAAATAAATAAAATTTTATTTATTCCAATTTTACATGGGCTTACATGGGTTTACCCATGTATGTATACACAGAATATGTTAAAGGTAGGTACATACAACTAAATTAACTTAGAAGTAGACTTAAAAGTCCTATTTTAAAACTTTATAAATGTTTCCGGCTTGCTAGTGTGTAGATGTACCTAACCAGAGCTCTGTCCCTCGCACTAGGTCTCTGTAGAGCCTGTGTGGCGAGGTTACAGTGGTTGGCTTGGACAATCTTAGCCTAAGTGGTTAACATTATAGTATTAATTAGTTTGTTCGACAAAAACAAGAATAAATGAGATTTAACAAAAGTATACTAAGATGGAGAACAAGGAACTGACCTACTTATTGTAGGTAGTTAGAACTATGCTACTTGCTTGGTTATACCCAGAAGTGGTTAAAAATGATAATAGGTACCTACTTAATTAGAATGACTTCACAGGAACTCACAAAAACCATCCTCAAAATGACTTCCTCATTGAGTTAACTGTAAAGGTCCAAGAATTCAAATAATTACGAACGTAAGTGGCTGTTAAGTTGCAGGCATTTGAAGCTTAAGTTTACAGACTGAACCGTGTACTTCGTAATTAGATACCTACTCGTAGGTACTTAGAAGTTAACTTAAAGTTGGCATAATGATTATCTCTCTCAATAAAGATGACCAGACCATTTGCAAATAGGTAGGTAGGGGTAGGATTGGGAAACTACGTCGAGTCTTCTCGTCATCCATACCGCATACTTGAAAATGAAAGTTTTTCAATCAGTGCGTCCTACTCGTCATGACCTACGGAGCTGAGACGTGGACACTCACGGTAGGGCTGGTCTACCAGTTTAAAGTCGCCCAGCGAGCTATGGAGAGAGCTATGCTCTGAGTTTCTTTGAAGGATAGGATTCGCAACGAATACATCCGACAGAGAACCAAGGTTATCGACATAGCTGAAAGGATTAGCAAGCTGAAGTGGCAGTGGACTGACCATATCTCGAAAAGAACCTACAACCGCTGGGGTAAACGTGTTCTTGAGTGGAGACGGCGACACAGCAAACGTAGTGTAGGACGCCCTCCGTGTGATGTCGATTTGTGTAAGACTGCTGGCAGATGCTGGCTGTGACAAGCTGAAGACAGGCCGCTATGGCGCACATTAGGGGAGGCCTATGTCCAACAGCAGACTACTTAGGCTGATGATGATGATGATAAAATAGGTAGGTAGGAGAAGTTACACTGAAAGCAGACCATGCAAAATTATTAATCTTTAATGAAAGTTATATAGGGTTTTAGGGCACAGGTGATCTTCTTTGGAACGTTAGTGCACACTGTGATGTGAATAATACATTAATCACTATTCGACCGACATGTGAATATAAATCAAATGATGAATTGAATTATAAAGAACTGAAACTTTATTTATCTTTATTTATCACAACAAAAAAATACATTCTAAAATAATTATTTTAATTAAATTTCATTTTACTGTTCTTATAGTGGCATTGACGTGATAAAACAACCGCTAGCTCCCAACTCCTGTCTCCGCTGTCAATGCGCATACATCACGTCAGCAGTGTCGTGTCGCGATCGCGCGCGACAGATAGTCGCGAGCCGCACCCACTCGGCGGTGGCGGCGTGGGACCGTGGGACGGTGGGCGTGGGCGTGGGCAACCTGTGTTTTCAGATTTGCACAGAGCTAAATGGTTAAATGGCTGGATTTATTGGATTACTAGCTTTGCGATTAGAAAGGAGAACGTTGAGAGTAATGCTCATTTTAAAGTATGGCTAACTATTACTATAGATCCAGAATATCGAGCCGTTTGCGTTGTAGGCACATCTCCCTTAACACTTTAGTTTTGAAACTTAGCTTTATAGTAAATATCTATATAAATGTATTTGTATATTACCTATGTTGTATGTGTGTGTGTATTTTGCAGTACCTAGTTAATTTTTTATTTTTGCGGACACAGAGCCTATGTGCCCTTTATGAGATATTAGCGTTTTATGTTTTGTGTGTGTGTGTGCCTTCGTTACCATGCATGCCTCACAAAGGACCGACACGTGTCCATATCTGAATCCGTGTTGCGGTGTGTCTGTGTTTCTGACATAGACGAAGGGTCAGATAATTCCTCCCCCCCCTGCCGATAAAGCCCAAGTGACTTCCACCTGCTACAAACTTCAAAATCTACATAACCAGAAACATAATAATAATCATCTATACATAATATGTATAATGAAATATTGATCAAATAATGAATCACTATTTCCGTTGGTCAGGCCGTCACGTGTGAACGGCTGGACCGATTTCACTAAGTCGTTTTTATTGTTTATTATTGTCAGGAGAAGGCTCCTATGAAATAAAACAAATTGCACGGAAAATTAGAAAATTTAATCTTTATTATAGGTATACTTTGTCAATGTAACCCTATAGCCCCGGCGTTTTATTATACTCTTTCTTTGCGTTTGAAATAACTGTCTGTTGTCAGTTTGAACTGAATGACAGGACAACATCTGTCGGGTCAGGTCGTGTTCTATAAAGGTACCAGCCTTGAATAGAATAATAGTTAAGTGTAAGTAGCAAAAATCTTTTCACACACACAGTGAAAAGGTTTGTGGCTGGGGGTTGTGGTAGATGGTGCTGGTTGACCCCCAAACTGCCCTTTGAGGTTGGTAGTTGGTATGGTAGGTATGTGTCACTGGTATGGTATGGTAAGACTGTATTCACCGGACACTCTATACTGGTATGAATGGTATGAAATGGTTTATTATGGTATTGATTTGAACCCGCGTCGAGATGGCGGTCGATCGCGGACTGGTCTAGTTTGGGTAACCGCGACCAAATACGCATACAATTGCAAGCGCAGCTAAAATGTATATTTGCTGCGTTATCGGTTTACCCGAACACACACAGTAACATGTATGGTAAAAATCTGACTTTATTTTCTTACAATAAAAACGGTCATTCTGAATTATGAAATTTTTATGCATCGGTGACGTCATAGACAGACGCCACTAGCATTCTAGCGTTTTAGAACGAAATTGAAGTTGCATTTTAGAACGAAATTGAAGTTGCATTTTAGAACGAAATTGAAGTTGCATTTTAGAGCTAAATTTTTCCTCCAAAATTAAGTGTTTTACAGAAATACGATAAGTATATATTGTATTCAGTGCAAAATTTACAAACATCTGCAAATATTTTGGATCCATCCATCGACTCCCTGCGACCGCTAGGTGTAGTCTAGATGTCGTCAATCCATCGAGTGGATGCTCACCTACCAATTCGTTTCGCGTTAGCCCTTCGAGAATCTTCACTATTCAGCGGTTATTAGTTCTGCGAGCTATATGACCACTTCAGCTTACTAATTCTGATAGGTGTAAGAGATCAATGTGTTCCCAACCAACCAACGCTGGTTTTCTGAGATAACTGTTTGACAACCTCACGGAAGACAACCAAGTTAAAGAATTACATTAAAAATTACCGGAAGTTTCGTGTTGCCTAATCAACGCTCATCATAGTTATCAGATTGCTAATGAGATATATAAATTCTCATTTAGATATCTGAATAACCTTATCGTAATGCATCTAGCAGGTCGGGCTACCGAGTGGCATGTCAAATTTGCCGCGGCATGAGCTCGGACAGTCGTGAAGATGGAGATTATAACATAATCAAGCTGAAAGGCATCGGTAGTCAGTGAGTTCGGACTTTGGAGAGACCACGTACAGATTTCAAACATTATTTTTAATAACAACATAATCATTTTTAAGTTTTAGTTTTAAGCTCGGAGACAGTTGGAGAGTTCGCCTCACTCGCGCTTGGCCGGTCTTTCTTTTAGTTGATGCTATCTTACAAACGCTGTCTGTTCCGTGCCGTGTTACTTTATTTTAAAACGTCTCCTGGATATCAACCTTAAAGGATTTGTCAGCCTATAACTCAATCTGTTGTAGCCATAGTTAACAAAAACGTCAAGTGCAAGTTGGACTCGCACAAATATTTGACCTTGTTGTTTCTTGACAAATACCATGAATCTAGGTAAACTATAGTCTCTATCTAGGCCAGGGCGAGAACCTAACATTATTTAATTGGTAAATAAATTTACTTTTACCGAATTCTTCCTTACTTGTGTTAGAAAATCTCGTTTTTTAACAAATTTTGTAAATAAATAGTCTTTTGCCAAAATTTATCATTCCAGATCAACGGAAAGTACCAGATTTTTAGTCCATGGGTGTAATTTTTTCTTTGTGATTTACTAGAAATTCAGGTTTTTCGGATTTTTTCTTTCATTCGTGCTATAAGATCTGGCTTCTTGACCAATTTTATAAGGTTACGAACTTGACAATTTGCTGTTAATTTCAACTTTTATGTAAACCCCGAGATATTCGTAATTTCAAGAACACATCTAAATATCAACTAAATAGTCACGATAGAGTCAATTACTACACAAAAAACCAGCAAAAACCGCACCAGTTACAAAAAGTCGACTAAAAACGATTCTCCGTCTTCCACAATGATTGCTTACGCGAGTAGACTAGACATTGCCCAGTACTTGTAGACTCCTGCCACGTAGCCTGCGCCTGCGCCGGCGCCGGCGACGGTCGCAGAGCCTGCGTCTTCAACAGAATTGATTCCGCACATACTACTCTAGGACCTTTCCGCGACTTTGTTCAAATGTCTAAAACATAAGCTTTATTTCCTTTAAACCGTACGTACTCTTGGACACGTCACAAAAATCAGTTCTATGAATGACCTATTTCATGAGTTACCTACTTTTCTGTTCAGTGCTTTTCAACGCGATTTCGTACGGTCATGATTTTTATTTAAATTTGGAAATTTTTCTTTTTATTTTGATGAGCAAAAAAGGCAAAGAAAACTTTGCACGGCCATGTAGCTAAGTAAAGGTAGAATAGGTCCAAAGCCAGTTTTTTAGATACCTAATTATTGATTAGTTAATGAGAAGTCAGAATTTTAAAGTGTTGAACTAAGCAGTCACTTAAATGTCAGGGTTCTTTAATAACTCTCAATATGAAAACCGGCTTTTCCCCTGGAGTTCACTCTAACAACGTGTTACATTTTATTGTTAGTAGCTTGGGCTTATTGCTGGTGTTGAGATAAGCCGGTGGTCGGTGGAACAAAACGCTCGCGATAAAAAACTAAAAAAAACATCTATAATGTTATGTCGTGGGCACTGCACCCGAAGCCGAAGGCTCCACGTAGGGCTGCCACTTTAGGGATACGTAAAATAATATCGGACCATAAATTTTATTAAATAAATAAATAAATAGCAGGTACCTTAACGTTCCATTCATGTATTACAAACAGGGTTAAAGGAAAGGCGGGCTACGGTCATTCTTTCCAAAATTCTTGGGGGACAAAATATATTGTTCCTTTTTTATAATGAGTTTTAAAAAAAATTGTTTAATTATTATTGATGTAGGATTTTTGTTCACATAGTAATTATTGTTTTTTTTCTTCATTTAATACGCGGTATTCACGAACCTAATCGAATCTAAACTCATAGTAAAACTAAATTTCGGTAGTCCTTTTTTATTATCGACTTATACTGAAATAGTAAATCTTAAATATTATGGTCTCTGAAATAGGGTCTTCAGTGCAGCGGCCCGTATAATACACCTCTATATTCAATACTTGACGCTATATAAATCACCAGGAGCTGATGTGAAAGGTCCAGGCTGTTAGATGTCTAGCTCTCACGGGCTTATGATGAAAACGTCAGGAATAAACCTACTTGACGCCTTTGTTTGTTATATATAATACTCTGAACTTTTAGAACGACTTGTTCATTATCTTACAAAGACAAAAATATTTTCGTCACTTCCCATACAATTTGCACCTTACAGCGCCTCTACCGGATGGAGATGATCGGTTTTCGTAGTATGACAGCGATTGAATAGTTTCATACGAACGAAAACTTTTTTCCTCGGTATTGATTGGCATATTGCATACTCATACTAAGCATAGGGAATGATTTTATTTTATTGAACAAAGATTTAACACATACAAACTAGCGACTTGAATCCCTTCTTCTTCTTCTTCTTCGACGAAGAAGGGATTCACATTCTATTCTTCATTGCTGAAGGTCGTGCCCGTCCTGAAATCCTTTTACGGAGACGCTGGTGAACTGCTTCCTCACTACTCTGTCTTCGGCCTGTCTCAGGGCTGCAGGCAAAGTGAGTCTTGTTATTTCCTTATTTAGTCCTTTCAGCGGGTTGGTGTGCTTCATCTTGATCTTTTTCTCTCTATCTTGCCCAGTACAACAAATTTTTCAAGGTTGTTTGGTTGCTTTCGGACGGTATGGTCAAAATAGCTGAGGACTCGTTGGTAGCAGTACGTTCACAATCTGGTTCTGATAATTGAGTTGGTCGAGAGTGGATATGGTTTTTCTCAATCCCTAAAACCCTCATACTCATAGTAACGTCATGTCCGTAAGTCCATTATCAAATTACTTTGCATCATGTCGCGCGGGATATTGTTAGAATAAACTTGTAAAATGGAATTAAGGTTTCTCAAATAACAACTTTCTTTTTGCCCTTCATTGTCTTTGTTGTTTTCCTCTGTCGCAAGTGGCAGCCCTATCAAAATTGAGAGCCCGTATGAGACATGTAGGGTCGCGTGCACATTGGCCCACAATAACCACTTAGCACAGTATTACGGGATGTTGTGGCATTGCGGTCACTGCGGTGTGCGATTGTACCGATTAGAGGTGGGTTCGATTCTGTACAGTGCGAGTGGAGTTTGTACTGGACATGTGGGGCTATTGTTTTAAAATAGAATAATATTCGGTTGGAAAAGATAAAACCAAATAACCCTAGTTATTATTATTGAAAACCTACTCTATCCCACGGCTGAGCAAAGACCTCCACACAAGCCTATAACGAATAAATATCAGTTAGAAATGGATGACCCTGATAGACCAAGCTTTAGATTTACTTTAACTTGAAGGTGTGGAGTTCGAGTCCCGGCCACGGATAGAAAGGCAGCTCATTCGTGATGTCCGTTCTGATGCCATTTTAGTCTATTCTACCACATCGTGTCGTGATGATTCCACAAAGCCTAGGGTCTACTCGTCGAAGTTTCTTATTCGTTTTCGTGCAAAACCAACCCTTATTTCGCTTGCTTTGCATGAAAATGAGGCATTAATTTTGTTTTTCGTTTTCCGAGTAGGCCTGTCGACAGCCTACTTTACTTGTGTACCTGTTACCGCAGTTAGCACATCTAAATCACATTTTATTTTCGGCCTCTGTTTTTTGCAGAAATTAATAAACAGTCTTCGTAATAAATATCTTGCTCGATTTAGATTCAATTTAACTTTTCAATTACAAGCAAAACTAACCGGATTGGATCCGTTTTGAAAAGTAATTACACTTCTATCTAAACTCATTATAGTACCTACTTGTATGATTGGTTTTGGATTGAAAGAGAGGTCGTTCATCATTCCAACAATTATACACGAAATGAACTCATAACTTTTATTCATACCGCGAGATAGAAAATATTTCTTGGAATTTTCTCACAGTTAGTGAAAATTTCGCCTTACATAATTATGCTTGCTTACCCTACATTTATTTTAAGTAATTTAATTTGCTCGTAGAAAACTGGACTTACCTGAAACAAAAAAAAAACCACATGAGTAAAATGTCGAAAATATTTCTAAGCTAACATAACAACGCACTATAAAACTATTAAGTACACGTCATGTCTGGAAACCCAAATTCCGGGAGACGATTGTGACCTTCCGTGTGAGAGATACACACTGTCTTGTCTAGTTGATTGTGAGATAGATAACACCGAACAATGCTACGTTGACAGTGGGTTCTACGCGAGCGAAGTCACAGGCAGCTATCATCATCATTAGCCTATGCTGTCAACTTCAGAACGGCGGCCTCCCCTAAGAGCACCCCAGGCGCCCTACTTCTAGCAGCATCCATCCTGGCAATTGGCATCGTCTGCCAGCAGACTTTCACAAATCAGCATACCACCTGAAGGCTTTACTCGCAAAAACGAAAATCGAACGAACTCGATTTTCATTTTCGGAGTAGGCTGCCTGGCTGGCTGGCTGATGGCGCAGTCTGTCCTACACGACGGACGGTACCATTATCATGAAACCCCGACACCTCGCCGGCTGTGTGACCTTGTGCGCCGTTACGATCAGTGTCCGTGTAATTATTCCACATGTAGTGAGTACCTGCTACACAGATCTAGATACCGAGTATTTCGGCTACAAACTACAAACTTCTACGCAATCAAGATTCTTGATCTACCCGTGTTAGGCCCGTTTGCATTAAACTCTTCAGAAACAATGAACGCTCCTCATATACAAAACTACTTCCGACCATTGCTTGCTACAAGCAGGTGTTTCACAATCTACAATTGGCGCGAAATTCAAATTTCATTGGTTTTTAATATCATCTGCGTTTCATATGGAATAAAACGAGCAGAAAGTAGTTTTCCGCAAATTATGAACCATTTTCAATGACCCCAGGTGCATTATAAACTAGATTTACAGTAGCGCAACTGGTGAAGGTCGCGAGAAACCTCTGGATGCGTGTGACGTAGGAATGGGCACCGTAACGATCTTCAGGGTAGGCCTATGTCCAGCTGTGGACGTCTACCAGGCTGTCATGTCAGGGATGTGGATACAGATGTTTCTAAAGTCAGTTGTAGCGTTGAACAGACATCTACTTATGTACCTATGTCTCTGTGTGTGTATGTGCATGTCTCTGTGTGTGTCAAATCGTAACATACACTTTGCAGTGTAACGTTTAACTGTTACAGTTTAAGCTGAACTTAGTTTTACGTTTGATGATAGCGGGCCTGGACCTAGCCAGGGCTATAAAGATTCCCTGATACTGTTTATCTTAGAAAACCTACGAGTATTATAGTTTAGTTAGTAAGTATAATGCGATTGAGATATAGTCTCAAGAAAACATGAACGTGCCTCCCCTAAACAAGGGGGGGGGGTAGGGAGGGTAACAGAAGTAGCATGATCCGCAGGCGGACTGGTGATCGACGCGAAGTGTTACAAATAAACAGAAAAAGCTGCTGCTCTTCCTCGGAAAGGTTTCTTTTAGTCGACTTTTACAAGGCCGTTAAGCAAAACCGATTCCTACGCCGCGACTGCCTGGGCCTCGGATAACATAATGAACCGACCATTTGTTGTTAGAAATGTATTAGTCAACTTGTGTACAATGTAAGAAGGCCTGTCTATGCAGACTGACCTTAGCGAATGACACTACTGCCAATAACTGTTACGAATAGGAAACACCTGCTAATGCGTAAGCTAATAATAGGCTGGTTCGATTCCAGTCACGAGACACTGTGTATGAAACATGTTAGACATTCTTGTCAGTAACAGTTGTCATCGGGGTCACGTACCTAGGTAGTCTTAACTCCTATTTTATTTTCATACAAGGTAAATATCTTATTGATGTTCTTAAATGTATCTACTATGTATATACTATGATTGTAACCTCTCGCCTGCATTCCATGGCTGTGAAATGTTCATGGACTGACAGAAGAGTGGCGAATCCGACACATATTACCAACAACAAAGAAGTCATCAACGGCAAAGTAGACACTCATATGAGTACGTCGTGGTTTTTGCTTTATGGTGCGTAACTCGCACTATCGTCAACTTTTATACTACAACTTCATAAATAACCAGCGGTTCGCCCCGGCTTCGCACGGGTTTATTCTTTAGCCTATGTTCATCAGTGATAAAGTAGAATTCCAATGGTGAACGGATTTTTCAAATCGATCCAGTACTTTTGAAGACATAATTTAATACAAACAAATAAAAAAATCTTTCCACTTTATAATAGTGCTACGACAGTACAGCACATGCATCAGTTATTACCAAATCTAGTAATAATTTAGTTTTTTTTTATTATAAAAGTAGGGTTTTTATATTTTTCCCGCGTTCTGTGAACAAAACTAAACACCCCTGGAAGTTTTGTCCTTAATTTTTGTTACACCATGTATTCAACTGGTTTCTGCCCGCGTCTCCGTAGGCGTTTTCTATCGCATGGGAACTGATTTCTGGGATAAAAGGCCTAGAATGCAAAAGTTTAACCGTTTCGTGGTTTGGCGTGAAGGTGAGGTAACAAACATACAAACTTTAGCATTTACATTATTAGTGTGATGTGAATAATACGTTTGAAAAATATAAGACGATCTAAACATTCATTCACGGAGGTCAAGTTTGAAACCATTCTAATCTCTATCTCTATCAGTCTTGCGTGTATGTACATCAATCTTCAAGTAGCACCGCATGCTCGTCACTGGAGTTGTTTTACTGTAAGGATTTTACGTTTCTGCACAACACTATTGTCATAAGCAGCATGAAGCATGGTTAACAGAATTGGGCCCATCTGGTCCGAGTAGTACTCGGACTGTTAGTGCATAATAGATAGCTACTAGGTCCTTAGTTAGAAGAATAGCAGGTAGGAGGTACCTGAGGTCGACATTCGCGGTTTCAACTGCGTCTGTCCTGTCTGTGTCCCAATCGGGGGGAGGGAAGGTGATGGGGTCAGCGAGTGTGTGGAGCGGTGGGCTCGCCGGCCAAGTATGGGAGGAAGAGGGGACGCCAGCCGGGCCGCGGTACGTTTTAATGTTCCCGCGGTTTGGCGAAAAATTGGCGAGAGAGGATAACCGAAGAAGTTTCAGTGGGTATTACGTCCTTCTCAGGGCGTCGAGTCCCACATAATTCTGGTCCCCCCAGACCGGTCTACACGTAAACGAATTTCCTCGCCGCATAAAAAAAAAGGTAAGAGGTACCTAACGCTGACGAGAGCAGCATGCAAAACGACAATTAGCAGAGCAGTGGGTACACGTTAACAAGTACACTCACATAATCTACCATGGATTGATTTTTTTCAAAGTTTTTGTCTTTATTTGCCTAACTTCTAAGTCAGGTGCTCTCATATTCTTAAAAGTAATGGCCTCACTATTATTATAGCTTACTACAATACATGTACATTATAAATTTTCGTAGCTGACAGTACCAGCATTTGATTTACTAGTCCATTCATTTTGGCTATAATCAGCTTTCACTATTTCTCTAAACATCGACAACTAATCTCGTATCTGCAGAGTTGGCAACATTGCGAAATATCTAATTTCTAAACTTATCTCATTAATTAAAGAGATACGGTAGAATACGGTAGAACTGGATTTAGAAATCACGTTCCTACGAAATTTAATAGTGTTTATGCTCATTGAACATAAATAAGGCATGTATTAGCAGTCTATCATGTGTTCGTTTCCTGTATAAAATGCTAAATTAGCATATTTTGGCATCACAAATATTAAACTAATACAAGATTGTACCGCGGCTTGGTTGATCTGTGGATCCTAGATCTAATTATAGATTAATAATGTTGTTTAATGTAGGTAACAACGAGTGTGATGATTGTTTTATCGGTCCAATTAGTTCCGTGTTAGATTAGTGAAAAACAAACGAACAAACTGTACCAAGTTAGCCGCCAAGTCGATCACCTCGAGGCGCATCATCCTATCAATGTTATTAAATACTTTTAAACAGGTATTTTATCGCGTTAATTTACCTATTTTTCCCGACGTTTCGACAGGTTTACACACTGTGGTTGTCCCGGGAATAATTTGTATTTGTGTTGAATAAATACATTTATATTAAAATTTATAACTTATACAAAGAGACCACTACGAAATCAACCTTTAGACAACAAGGAACTAAACTGGCAAATATGTCACCCATATTGTAGTTACTAATCATGACGTTTCAAAAGTATTGTTATTTTTAGGGTTTCTTTTTAAGGACCCTTATTTATACTAGTAGGATCACTTTGTTGCCCGTCTGTCCGTCTGTCAACCCTATTTTCTCAGAAACGCGTGGAGGTATCAAGTTAAAATTTACATCATATAACTCAAGTTCGTAACCTCTTGGAGCCGCGACATAAATCAAACTTCTAAGTCAACGCAATCAAAAGTTACAGCCGTTTATGATCATTTTATTTTGAATTTTCCAAGGGAATCACATGAACACAAGCCCTATTTGGTTGGGAAGTTGACCTAAACTAGATTCATGAACTTTGGGAAGAAGCAAGGTCTAGCTCAAGAAAAAATATATATTTCTAAAACTGTAATTTCGTTCTGCACCAATACATACCTGCCCTAATATCCTGTAGCCTATTCTGATTTCGGTTGGGTTTATCCCAAAAAACAAATGTGCTCAAAAAACAAATGTGAAGTCGACAATTAACAAATGACAATAAGAATGGAGTTTGTTAGGTGCTCCAGCATTTTAGAATTCAATTTCAAAGAATATATGTATAGATAGGTATTAGAACAAACAAATACCTAAGCACTTTTATTTGTGTATCTACGTTAACCTAACGTCTGGCCTAGCTATCTACTTTCTGCCGAATCCAGTGCCTTTTCTACCTCCACGCGTGGAACTCCAAACCCGCTCCAGGCTATAAAACATAACAATATTTAACTCGGAACAGGTATTAAATAATAGTCTGCCCGCTCTGTCTCGACCAATTGTGTTGTAAACACACGGGCGGCAACGGCGACCTTTGACGCCGCGTTCTTATTTTATGGTTATATTTTAGCTCATTAGGAAGGTGTTGTAAAGTGTAGCCGGAATAGAAAGATTTCAAATTAATATCTACTACGCAACAAAATACATTTCCAATGCATATTTTCCAGCTTAGGCTTTAACATTGCTCAGAGCAGAGACTAAATTTCACTGTGATAATATTTATTCTCGGGGCTCAGCAACTCAAGGTGTATCTTGGCTACCAACACAAGACTTCGCTTTATCTCTGTTCTGAGTTTTAGTCGATTTTTTTTATACTTTTACCAACTAATTCAGGTGTAAGTAATCACATATGAAAACACGCGTTAGCCCAAACACAGGCCTTAACTTCATAGATCTAGCGATACCTAGGGCGGCTGACTGGTCTTAGACGCAATGGTTTTTCCCAAGTATTATGTCAAAAAATATTTAAAATTTTAAAAAACACCAGTAGTAATGTACTTACCTAGACGTAAATGGACGTAGTTATGCAAAAAGGAACCAACCCACAACTCGGTCAAAATGGAGTTAAGTGCACAGGGAGGTTCCTAAGCATGTATTCTATATGTTCAAAAAAGATCCTGGCCATCTAACGGCTCTTAGCAAAGATATGAGTATGTCACAAGGGAACTAACCCACATTTCGACATTTCATATTTTACAATCTAGAACCATGCTGCGTGATTTACTATCTACTAGCTGATTTAATATGTTAAATGGAACCATAGCATATGGTATATAACATTGTCACAATACAACCGGCGTTATATAATATAGTAAATAACAACGCCGGTCAGTATCCGAATTTATAAAGATATTAAAAAAAGCCTAAACTATTTAACTTAACTATATTTTAACTTTGAATAACGTAAAAATAAGAAAACATGTTTAGCATGTACCTGAATGAGAAGATTGTTTGTGCCACTTTACTTAGCTGTGTTCAATATTTAGTTTGTTTAGTAGTTAAGCATTTTTTTTAATAAAACATGAATAAACCTAATAATTTGCTTTCATTTCTTTTTGTAACAGGGAACCAACCCACAAAAACTGCATTTTGCATTGGAACCAACTGCAATTTAATATAAAAACAACTACTTGTGCCCAAAAAAATCTTAACTTTTTAGGCTCTGTATAAAGCCCTCATTACCCTACACAAGACTGTAAAACAATAAAGGTAATAAAAGCTACCTTGACATTTCTACACAACTTTATTCTTTAAACTCAATTATCTCGAAAGTAACATCTTGAGGGTTGGTTCCTTTTTGCATAACTACGTCCAAATATGAATGCCATGCAAGAAAAATCAGGAAGAACAAGGTGACAGCGGGCTCAGGAACGAGATTAGTGGAGGTCAAGGAGAAGCTCGTGTCTAGATTTTACCTATTGCAGCTCACTGCTGTGGAGAGTACTCCCGCATACTTCGTTTAAGAGCACAAGTGCAGCCCGTGTATCCTGATATCGGCTACACAACTAATTATCGCAGGGCCCTTAAGCGGGTCCGCACGTTCCGACCGTGTACACAAACAAAACAAACTGCTCCTACTAACCAAATTGGATAACTTTACATGAACATTACGTACTGGGCTTAGAAAACTATTAAAATTGTGACAATTTCAGTTCCTATACATCTAAGAGGAGTTACCTTAACTTCTTTGGTTATCTTCCTATTTATGATGTTCGGTTTCACGTTGGTCATTTCTAACACCACCATATTTAATTTGAATTGATATTGATACTTACACTCACTTGTCCAGGTTTATACCTACCTACTTTAAGCACCCTACTCCTGAGGGCTCTGAAGGTCAAGACTTTACCCATAAATTAAAAAAAGCCATCGTAAAAGGCTAGATAGCCATTAGCCCGCATAATGAGGTGCGCTTGCGCCTCCCCAGTACACGCAGCTAATTACCGGCCTGTATATAGATGCCACTAAAATCTAACGATGCACGGACTCCTACTGGACATGGCCTCGGAATGCGAGTCCTGCTGGAAGTACATTTTGAATTAACAATTGTGATTTGACAGAACAACCCTGAATGTTTACACCAAGGAAGGGTTACTTTTAATGTTTCTATAAGATTTAAATCTTGTCTGATTCTGCAAATATCATAAAAAAGTAACTTTGTGGAGATGTGAAGTTGTGATGTCTGGGCGAGCGGAGGCAGTGCCAGCCAACTAACAGAGTGAGCTCAAACTTTGTGGAGATGTGAAGTTGTGATGTCTGGGCGAGCGGAGGCAGTGCCAGCCAACTAACAGAGTGAGCTCAAACTTTGTGGAGATGTGAAGTTGTGATGTCTGGGCGAGCGGAGGCAGTGCCAGCCAACTAACAGAGTGAGCTCAAACTTTGTGGAGATGTGAAGTTGTGATGTCTGGGCGAGCGGAGGCAGTGCCAGCCAACTAACAGAGTGAGCTCAAACTTTGTGGAGATGTGAAGTTGTGATGTCTGGGCGAGCGGAGGCAGTGCCAGCCAACTAACAGAGTGAGCTCAAACTTTGTGGAGATGTGAAGTTGTGATGTCTGGGCGAGCGGAGGCAGTGCCAGCCAACTAACAGAGTGAGCTCAAACTTTGTGGAGATGTGAAGTTGTGATGTCTGGGCGAGCGGAGGCAGTGCCAGCCAACTAACAGAGTGAGCTCAAACTTTGTGGAGATGTGAAGTTGTGATGTCTGGGCGAGCGGAGGCAGTGCCAGCCAACTAACAGAGTGAGCTCAAACTTTGTGGAGATGTGAAGTTGTGATGTCTGGGCGAGCGGAGGCAGTGCCAGCCAACTAACAGAGTGAGCTCAAACTTTGTGGAGATGTGAAGTTGTGATGTCTGGGCGAGCGGAGGCAGTGCCAGCCAACTAACAGAGTGAGCTCAAACTTTGTGGAGATGTGAAGTTGTGATGTCTGGGCGAGCGGAGGCAGTGCCAGCCAACTAACAGAGTGAGCTCAAACTTTGTGGAGATGTGAAGTTGTGATGTCTGGGCGAGCGGAGGCAGTGCCAGCCAACTAACAGAGTGAGCTCAAACTTTGTGGAGATGTGAAGTTGTGATGTCTGGGCGAGCGGAGGCAGTTCCAACTAACAGAGTGAGCTCAAGTTTTGCCTAAGTCGAGGAAGTTCTGTTGGCCTACTCGGAAAACGAAAACAAAATTTCCGTTTTCGTGTAAAACCAAATAACTTTTGCACATAAACTTATACATAAACGATTTTGATTTTAGTTTTTACGAGTAGGTACGTCTCTGGATCGTCGTTAGAACTACTCATGAACTACTACTCATGAACTACTACTCATGAACTACTACTCATGAACTACTAAGGTAAAGTTGTTAAAACAATCGATCTAAATAAAACATTTGCACCGTAACTGTAAGACTTCTAACTTCTTAACCAAAAAGTACTGTATATTTAAATTATTGAAGTTGAAAATAAATAGTACCTTGAAATTACAAAACCTATCATGGAACAGTGTGAAAGCCACGGCCATGCGCTTCTACAACCATACATAAAACATAGTCAACGTGTCGTGCCTCATAAGTGTTTATTCACACATTTTTCTATCTTCCATCCCTTTTTACCGTCCGAGATAGAAAGAGTCATACCCATGTTAAATTTCTCGGTAGCCCGTGATGCCGTAGTATAAACATGGTGTTTGTTCTGGTGCTGCTTTAGAGGCAGGTGGATGGACCGGGTACTTGAGGGTAAGTAGGCAGCGGTAGTTGGATACGTGCTTGTTCACTAGAAAGCTATGTTCAAAGAATGAAACGTGTGGAACTGGAAACTGTAGATTTACAATTAAAAAAAAAAAGAAAATAATGCTGGACAGTTCTAGAATCAAAATCGAGACTGGCAATCATTGAAGTCCTAGTTTTCTTCTCTTTTTGTTCTCATGGATAGCTTGGTCGCAAGATAACTATGGTTCGAACTATAAGAATCTTTGAAGGTCTATCATGTATATTTTTTCTCTTTAGAGAGCAAAAAACATTTTTACAGGACAAAATAAAAAATAAAATGATATTTAGCCGTGAGGGCAATTATTATGAGCTTATTTGTTGGTAGGTTCTTGTAACTTATTTTAAATTGATAAAAGCTGCTGGGTGTCCATAAAAAATGTTATAAATGTTGATGTCACATTGAGGCTTCATTATAGTTTTTGTTGAGAATTAGATAAATAAATATCATCAAATCTTTTTGAGGCGCATGGCCCTTGATAATTGTAGATTAGCGGAATACACGTTCAACATATTGGTTTGACTCATTTTGAGACCCACTCTGAAAATAATATTTTGGCCTTTCCTAATATACATTGTGATAGGTTCTGTTTTATGACCATACTCTATTAAGGAACTTTTCCAAGCAGAATACCCCAGGTTAGGAGACGCTACTGCCCCTGACATGAGACTGTGTCCCAGACAATTTCTTTATGAAAAAGCTTAACTGATTTACTAGATACCTAATCATTATGAGACAGATACATCGAACACCATTTGTCAAACATGCCATGGGAAAACGAGACAATAAGAACTGTGTAGTACCTGATCGATGTAAAATAATGTGAAAACATACGCGTAGGCAAACTGGTGAAACTTTTGCAAAATAATAACCATAACTGTATTAAATCAAATCTGTCTCTACCCCTTTCTAACCTTAAGACTGCCCTGATTACATATTTCTTCGCTACATCAAAAATCAATTCACATCTACATACAACTCATAGCATTCTCACCTGTATCTCAAAAGTCCTAAAGCTTAGTTTCAAATGTGACGATGTTCTTTAATCATGTCTGGTAGCAATTAATCGATTGCGTTTGGTATTTCCATGCGCGCTCTAAATCATGCGCTGAGTTACTGCGCGCGCGCACGGAAGGCTGACTGTAATAAATACTAGGATATCTCTAGGACTCGAAATATTCTTTATTAAGTTCATTGTAATTGCCAATTTCACAAGGATATTTATATGTCTATCATTGTTAGAGAAGATTTTGTGGAACGTCATTTAATAAAATGCTGATGCGAGGCCTACAACATCAAGCGCAATGAATCCAAGAAGAAATAAGTGACGTTGGAGAAAAAAAAGGAATTCGAGTTTCTATCGTTGCTGGTGGAAACCTCATTCTATAGTCGGCGACGCCTGACTTGGCATCGTTGTATCTAAAACGGGACCAACACGTTATCAAACATTACAGTTTAAAATTAAATTGATCAATAGTTCTTCAAATATCTTTGAAACTATCAGGGTTATTAACATTAAAATTATTTCGGCACAAATCTAAAAAAATCTAGATAGATAGAGAAATTTCTTTATCTTATTGTTTATTTACATAAAACTCTTAAATAATGGGTAGAAACTGTCTTTAAATACTAACAGACTTTTTCTTTATGGTCATAATATTGTCATTAACGGTTCCGTTGAATCTGCGTGAAACCAATCGTAATTCCGTAATGACTCTACGTCTACGTGTCGTCCACGTTAATCACGGCACTCTATCAATAACTTTCTTCGTGTCTGTGTGAAGTGGGGCACGGATTTATTTAGATTAGGTGATAGCTAACACTGGGAACTTCGTGATGTCTCGTTCGTCCCACCAGCTTCGTCTCACTCACTAAAGTGAGACTAGTGAGTGAGAATAAGTCGAATAAATATTATGTCCTGTTCGTCTCACTAATCGTCATCGATGCATGTTGTTGGGACGAACGGGTATATCAATTAATATAAATATTAGTATCAAATTGTCCCACCACTACGTTTTCGTCCCACCATTACATTTAGGCACTTCGGTATCATCATCATCAGCCTAATAGTAGTCCACCGTTGGACATAGGCCTTCCCCAATGAGTGCCATAGCGTCCTGTCATCAGCTTGCCACAATGACAGGAAATGTCAAAAATAACCGCCATTTGCTGTCATGCTTTTTGAGCTTCTGAGGTGTTAGTTTAACTCTGATGATTTAAACAAAAACAATTATGAGATTTCTGGAGTAGATAAAAGCCCGTTGAAGGTCCCTGTTGCGAAAAAGTACATCAAAAATGCGTTGTTTACATAATAGCAGCATACACCTGCTAATATGGAAATAGCGGAGTAATTACACTTACATTTTAAACTAGTTTCTGTCCGCGACTTCGCAAGCGTTGTGTAAGGTTATTTCTATCCTATGCTTTATTCCAGGCCTAGAACTACCTGTATGCAAAATTTTAGCACGATCTGTTTAATAGTTTTGGCGTGAAGAAGTAACAAAGATTCAATCATCGATCCATCCATCTAGACATTCTAGACATACAAACTATGAGAGTGACTTACGCACTATTCAAATAACAAAAACTTGTTGTTCTTGCGGGTAATCGGTAGTCATGTATACATTTTACAAATATATCTGTCATCTACTAGATACCTACCCGTAACACAAGCTCTGCTTAGCTTGGGGCTAGATGATGCTGTGTGAGTTGTCCAGCATTATCCATTAATTTGTGTATTTTTACAGTAGTTGCAGCTGTCATACATTTCTCATGTTCAATTTATTTATTTATGTATGGTACAACTATGTATTAGATAGTTCACCAAAGGAGTTGTATCGTACTGTATCATCGGGACTGTAGATTGTGCGTCGACCAGGTTATTTCTGATTCAGATTCAGGACAACTCTCAAGTCGATTCGTTGAGTGCACCGCGAGCGCGTTCATGTCTTTTGTATAGACGATTCACACAACGGACTTTGAGTTGACGGAATCTTCACTTACAATAGAAACCTGAACGATGCTACCGGGAATCTTTAAATAATAGAACGTATTCATATGTCACAATAGTGTTCAATTTACAATGATTTTAGAAAAGTGTGCACTTTGGAAGAAATACGGAAACTGTGGTTAAGGTTTTAAGACTTTGTGGTTGTGTAAATTTATGGGGGCTTAGCCACGGATGTTGGTCTACACTTACCAGTTGAAATTAAAATGATAATTGACACCTCACCAGCCTATATTGGTCCACTGCTGGACGCAGGCCTCCCCCTGACAAGCGCCTCATTGGCTTTTGTCTTCCTAATAATTGACTAATTTATTCTAAATAGTTCTTTATTATTTTTTGAATGTACTTAATAAATTATTGTCTAAGATATGGATAGACAAACATTAATTTATATCTGAAAGAACAATTTCGTCGATTGTTTTTCCATATTTTAACAAAATATATAAATTGTTGTTCCGTATAAAAATTAATAATATTTATTGTTAATTTCGCCCATAAACTGTATGGATCGTTATTCTAAAATGAAATCCAACGTGTTGCGCCCCACCCCCCCCGCCGCGGGTGAGAGGTTGTGTGATTTATGTCAATTGGTTGTAGTTTTGACACTTTCTATTACAAAATTATAATTGTGTTAGTTTTGACTGTGTTGAATACGATTACGCTTCCATAAGTCTTAATTTTATTCAATTTTAACGTTTCGAAGGTAACGAAAAATTAACTTAGACTTATGAATGCTTATATTTTTGTGTCGATGTCGGCTGGTGTGGCCCCCTGATGTTATTTGTGAGAGCCCTACCTCTATGTTTTAGTTGGAGAAAGTTGGTACATTACATTATACCCATACGTTTAGTTACACTGCGATGTATAATATTTATTCAATAACAATGAGTTACACGTGACGTTGATAAAAGCAATCAGAATAAAGTAAACATTTTAGCATAAAAGGAAGAGAAAGAGTTGTAGTGCGAAACAGCCCGCCTGCTGATATTGTAGGTAGGTTGTTCAACGACTGGTTGTTTTCACATTACTTTGTAAGTTTATCATTAACACGTAGCCTGCGGACATGGCTACTTTCAGCATTACACGCGAATAAAGTAAAACAACGAATCGATCAATCTTGGCAGGACACAGCGTTTGCCTGTAAACAGTAGCTAAAGATACCATCGCGCGACGCCATCTTGCTTTTTACTTTTTAATTTGTTTTTGGCGCGCACGGCAACCAAAGGCAGCGTGTTCTGCCAACTTAAAATTACTTGGATTAAATTGTACAGAGTATTTTCCATTAAGAGACTCTGCTATAAATTGTGTTGATAGCATCTGGCTCCATTGATTGGATAGATACGTAGCGGGTTTTATGATGGGATGGCTCATTGAATTTGCACAAAGCATTACAAATATCAATTGGATTGTGGGCAATTCATTGAGCTATGCCTATTTAGCATTGCTGTAGGCAGTTACCGGCGCGGTGAGACTTGCGCAAGAGTCACATGACATGTAGGTATGTGAATGTCCATTCATAGCCATTTATTATAGTCCGTCGTTTTCAAAGATAAATCTTTCAAATCAAATTAAAATTATTATTTAATGTAACTACCTAAAACCTACCTACTTTATGTGTACCTCAAATATTATTTAAACACGTCTTTTGAATGAGCGGTTCCTAAACTTTGAGATTAATCCTATCAAATCCATCACCCTGTGTCTTAGTTTTTACATCTTTGACAAACCATCAGTGTAGTTCAGGTACTGACTCTGCGCCGATGTCTTGCCGCAAAACAAGAACTCTTTTACGTCCAAACTCATGACTTGCACCATCGTGACCGCGACTGGAATTCCTCGTAACATCATTATTGTCGACAATGGTCAATACAACGCCACACAATTGTCGCTCACTGCAGGATTGTAGGAAGGCAATTGACGTACGAGTATGTACCATAGACACAAACAACGCTTCTGGATAATAAGTATGTTCTCTTGTTTTGCTATTGTTTGACGGATTCGAGGAAATTATGACAGTATTGAAAATCTTCTTTAGTGTGAACATTTAATACTCAATGAACTCATTTGAATTAAAAATTGTTTTGGATTATGGATTCAAAATGTATAGTGTGATAGTGTCTCGGTCTACTACAAAATGTATAGTGTGATAGTGTCTCGGTCTACTACAAAATGTATAGTGTGATAGTGTCTCGGTCTACTACAAAAGTCAAGACTCCGTCCGTTGTCTCACCAATTATCCTTGATCATTGCCGATCTTACTTACTCGTAGTCGGAACCAGAAAATATTCATCCAGCTATCTAGAGTTCGAGAAAGACAGAGATTAGTATCCCAAGTTCACTTCCACAAAGTACAATTGATCAGTTCGGTACCTGTACCTACCTAGCACAAACCATAATGTCAATGTAATGTCACCATCATTTATAATACATAATATCACAATATACCAAGTCATTTTTCATATTCTCTAAAGTTATGAGAACGTAAAC
Source organism: Eupithecia vulgata (assembly GCA_946478455.1). Taxonomy (NCBI): domain Eukaryota; kingdom Metazoa; phylum Arthropoda; class Insecta; order Lepidoptera; family Geometridae; genus Eupithecia; species Eupithecia vulgata. Next base: position 14,782,052 of record OX297875.1, read on the forward strand.
GCTTATAAAAATTATCAAAGATCTTTTCAGACAAAGATAACTTTGAATTGCCATAGCAATGAATATGAAGCAGATGGCCACTGGCCAACCATCCTTGGTTCAATGGTAATTAGCTGCCATACGAACCGGGCTAGTTGCAAGTTGCAAGCCCCGAGGGGGTGATTCATATTCTGGACTAACTCATGGTTATAGACGCTTTACGTCGCTCGCGAGACACCTCAGCTTCCATAAATAAGATGTGTGGAATCATTTTCAATCAGTTCCCACTGGTTTCTGCTGAGAGAAGGTTATATGTTAATCAGAATTGATATACGTCGAAATGCTGGATGATGAAAATTTCCAAGCAGCATGAAAAAACGTATTCATAACTTAGTGATCGATATGTTACTGTAAAAGATCGAATTATGGCAAATCCTAATATTTTCGAGTAAAACCTAAGATTTGCCAATTCTTAATGGTAAAAGCCCGAACTATTTTGCGATTCGCACTTTAACCACCATTGACTTGATAAGTCTTAGCATTTACATTAAAGGCACGGTAAATGTTGAAAAAGACATAATACAACGTGTTCGGCGTTGTGCTCGTGGACAGTCTGCAGTCTGCACCCGCTATTAGTTCTTAGTTACTAGGTATCTTTTTTCAATTTATTTGTTAAGTTACAAACAGATTTGTTTGTAACAAGTATATTTTACTACCTATCTATTAATATTAATGCCCATAATAAACCAAATAATAAAGAATACTGATTGTTATGTGTGTAAGAAGATAATTTTAATAGTTTTAATTTTTAATATTTAGGAAATACTTTAAAGGTGTTTTAAAATGACTTCCTAAAAAAATAAAAATTCCATATGAAAAAAATGTAAATAGGTAAGGATTTGACAAATTGGTAAATTAACACTATTATATTACTATGGAACCTACATAAAAATATGTAGGTATTTTTGTTTGTTTTGACTGAAATAAATGAATAAGAATTAATCATCGTTTTATTCCCAAAACCAACTTTTACTAGCTGTCAGTGGTAACATCTAGCATGTACTAAATTCTAATAGTAAAAGCCCGAAAAAGATGTCCCGTTTTCATAAATCCTTACATTCTCATGTCGGTAAATCTATATAAATAGGATTTATCTTAGATTAACTCTTAGATCTTAGGATTTACCGTAGTTAGAGCTTTTACATTACAGTAACACATACATAAATACATAATTATGGGTAAGTATCTAAGTATATTGAACAACATCATCAAGTGTGCTAGATAATTCGTTCCGTAAAGAAACAAATGAGATACCGGATGTTTGTTCAGTCTTTTGTTTCTTTTGTAACTCGTGACTTGTAAATTGATATAGTTCAGTTCAGTTAGATTGATCAGAAATACTCACTCATTGCAGGAGGTGACAGTGGTCTGTGCGACCGTTACCAGCGTGGTCGTGGTGGTCGTCAGCTGGTCTCCTAGACAGCGCGTCCGCAGGCAGTCCCTCAGGACTCGATCCTCTTTCACAGGCTGAAGAACCTCTTTGCTCCGGTTCGGACCAGTCTTCACTGTCGACCTTTGGAATTTCAGATTTGCCTGCGTTCTAAAATCGGTGGATATCTCCGTCTCTTCCGTTATAATAGCTCCTTTCTTTGTTTTACTAATAAGTTTAGAGTTTTTGCCAATCACATCACCTTTCTTTACTACTTCTTCTTTCGAGTCTATCACTTCTTCATTGAGAGGTAGTCCGTTCTCGATCATGCTCCTAATGCTATCGGTACTAAGTAGTATTTTATCTAAATCTGTGGTATTAACGTACTCGTCGAAATTGTGTTGAATGGGTTGTCGTCTTTGGTCTCTTTGCCACGAGTTTTGGTAATCAAAGTTGTAGATAGGTTCTGTTTCGACCCCAAATGCAGGCGTTTCGTCTGGGGCGGGCTCTATGGTGTTGTTTTCGAAAAACTCGTCTGTGAGTTCTGTTATTTGGGCCCCTGGTCTTTTTGTGTCAGTGTTGTCTAAATGAAGGAAGCTTGTGTTGTTATTGTTTAGTTTTCTCCTCCCGTAGAGCTGCCGGTAGTACTTCTCCTGGTCCCCATACATCCAGCAAACCTTCCACCATTGTTTGCACATCAATATATTTGCTGAGTTCGAGGATTTCACTTGGCGGGTCGCCGTGGCCGACATTTTGCCTTAGAATTTCTCCAAGTTTGTCGCTGTTGGTAACACTGTTGAGGTTTATTTGTGGAACACGTTTGGGACACTTTGTGGGAAATAGTTCAGAATAATTTTCAAACAAAACTAATGAAACAAATCACAGAATACTACCAATATCATATCAGAGTATTAGCAACAAGGATGAAATTGTTTTAGAAAAACGTGTATTTTTTGGTGTTTTATTATTGTATTAAACCTAATAATTATTATGTATGTCAATCTTTATATTTTAAAGAAAAGATAATATTTGTCTAGTAGAATTTTTGATTTTTATTAATTTGTAGTTTCTTCTGATTCCTGTGCCTTCACATGAAACCGGATATCCCTTCACCTGCGCTCAATTTGTGGATTACACAAACACAATTACAGTTATTTATTATAAAACTAAACATTTTATTGTAAAATGAAATATCTTATCGTGAAGATCAGATGATCATATTTTGTGATTAGTTTCATTATGTACATATTAGTTATAATAAAATTCTTAAAACGACGAGGACGGAATTGATCAATGTTGTTTTTATTCACTCTCGTTATTGCCTTTCCTGTAAGTGGCCAATGGGATTACAGTTTGCTATTAAAGTTTTATCCTCTAATCAACATAATAATTATTATTAACATTGCCAACGGAGACCACCATACGATATTGACACCTTTCCTCTCCAAGCATCCAAAGATCTATATCAATAGAGTAGTTGTATTTGAAAAGTACAAAACATCTGACGTCTTCCCTAACGTCACCGGAGCGGAATGCTGAGCCTGAGTGGTCCATCTCCGTGCTCCGTGCTCCGTCGACAGGCTGCCATTACGCAGCTATTACAGTCAGACAGATGCCCCATCCGACGCAATCATAAATACTCATCCTATTAATCGAAAGTCTGCTAGTTTGTAAGCATTTTATGACTTTCTTCTACCAACTTATGCGTTTCATACATTGCCTTAGACATGATTGTCTTAACTAATATTGGAGATTTCTTTACACCTACGTAGTTTTGCCTTAAACCAGGCTTCAAACTTTGCATAGACCTAAAATTATCACATAGGTGTATTAAGACTATTTTATCTATCCTGGATAACTGCGCGAGAATACCTGTTTATCATCTTTTAATATTAGCTGCTAACTCAAAATTGCATAGTGCACGGTTCGACGGACTGGTTCGCAGGCGCGCATGACTTAAAAACTTTACAACTTAAATAAAAGGAAAATATTTATGAGCACTTTGCCCTTTTCATAATTGTTCCATTAAACAAAACAGCGGAGCACAAATGTGTTGACTGGAGAGAATTTAGACGCAGGACTTATATAGGTACATAGCATGTTTTCCGAGGCATGGGGGTGTAACACCGACTACTTCCTAACGCCGGGTTGCTACTGTGAATTTTTCTAGATAGAAATACATCAATAACATTTATTGATCCGACCTGGAATTAAAACCCAGGGTTATCCCAACCCCTCATTATCAGCGGCTGAACAAGCTGACCACTAGACCAACCTGGCAATGATTTATATTATTAGTGTGACGAGAGCCGGTTTGTTCCTAAACTTTTTTTACAAAAATGATTTTTGTGACTGGTGACATATTTGAATTTGTGTAAAGCAAGTCTGAAACCAAGTCACCGTCGGATTGGTTAATAATAAAAGCAGTGAACAACCTTCGTGTACCGGTGCGTGCTGCCGGAGTCGCTTGCGCAGAACATTGTAATTTGGCCAATTTGTGGGCAGCGTCGCGCACCGCGGTGACTGGCGAGATCAAATTGGTATAGAAAGCTATGCTGACTACTGACTTTTCTCATCTTTCTATGCTGCTTGCCGATCGTCTACTCACTAATGTAATAGCTAGTGCATCAACCTACTGCTCAGGTAAAATGTTTTTCGTTTGTCGAAGAATAGGATTGAACATTTATAATTCTGTGATAATTATCTTTTTATCTCAGTAGATTCCTTTTGCAATAACTTTATTTAATTCGAATGCGGATCTACAGCTGAACACCATACTAGCCTATCAAGTTGAATTTAGTTTGGGGGCCTGCGCTTGCGTCGCGCCGGGCCGGCGGCCTGCGCTTGCGCCGCGCCGGCGCCGGCGGCGGCCTGTATCGGCCCGGATCTAGTGTTTCGTCCAACTTTTAAAACTTTGCTAATGTTAAACTGACACCTTAGGATGAGTTTTGCATAAAGTTTTAGATTCCTTCCACATATTGAAAGAAAGTTCTTTTCATACTTAGTTTACTGATCCAATATTTACCAATACTAGTAGAGAAATATAGAATATAGAAACATAGAAATCATTCAAATTCATTCATAAACTATGGTCGAGTCATAATTTATGAATGAATTTGAATGATTTCTTGTACAGTATTTTAGCAGTATAATTTTGACAAGTGGCGGTAGTCAACGAACAGTTTCTATTTTGGTGTTCGAGCAAACTTATCCTTGCCACTCCGGCAAGTGTAATCAAACCATTACGCTTGGCCTTGATTAAAGTTCCGAAACAAGTGATTGGCTGCAGCCGATCTGATCTGATCTGATCAGTCACACCCTGAGAAAGAATCAAACGATAAACAAGATGGTCTCAGTTCATGGAATTCAACAAATTATGGATTCGGCAGGCTTCTTTTGAATCCGCGATGACTCCCGTTATCTTGTAACGATAAGAAAAAACGTCAAGCTAGAGTCATGCTCATTAGACAACTTTTACGAAAGTGGTTTTCTCATGATGACTGGTTTTTTTCATGAAGTTACGCACTAGCTCTCTGTAAAATCTGAAAGAGCGAAATGTATTGTCTGTCGCCTTGGACTTCCTTGGATTTCCGTAACTACTTCACCTATTTAGATGAAATTCGGTATGTAGATAGTTTAGATTTAAGAATAATACATAGGCTTATCTAATTTTGAAAAATTAATCATTGAAGTTGTTATAACGGGCAAATTACTATTCTTGGTTACATTATCTCAAAACTCAGAAAAATATTTCCTGGTTCGCTTATTCACTCAAAACACGGAAAAAATTAACTATTTATGTAAATAATGAAAACTGTAAGTATATTTTAATAATATAACTTGATTCGAACAATCAAATAATCACGCACAATCGAGTTAGAATCCTATTCTTATAAATTCTAGGATTATAACTCGATGCTACGCACAGAGGGCGCGTCCGTTCCCCGCCGGCTCTAACGCACAGAGAGCGCGTCCGTTCCCCGCCGGCTCTAACGCACAGAGAGCGCGTCCGTTCCCCGCCAGCTCTAACGCACAGAGGGCGCGTCCGTTCCCCGCCGGCTCTAACGCACAGAGGGCGCGTCCGTTCCCCGCCAGCTCTAACGCACAGAGGGCGCGTCCGTTCCCCGCCGGCTCTAACGCACAGAGGGCGCGTCCGTTCCCCGCCGGCTCTAACGCACAGAGGGCGCGTCCGTTCCCCGCCGGCTCTAAAATGCAAAACCCGAATATACTTTCGCAACCCAAAAAGCGCCCCACGGAATCCTACCGAGGTTACAAAATAAGCGGTGAGCGCGGCATAGGATTACAAATCGAAAATTTAAAAATTTACGATATATCCATATTCCACATTCTCCATTTGACACATCAATGTCCACGTGGGCGAAGTCGCGGAGCGCAGCTAGTACAATAATAAGTTAATCTCCTTCATATATATATATATATATATATATAAACCTAATACCGCGATTCAATACGTGATCCAATCCGGCTTGCGTTCAATGATACTTTCGAACGGCTTTCAATTTGGCCACAATGGAGCTGTTGCTGAGCCGCGCCATGCGCATGCGCATGCGCTGCTTGATCGATTGTTGTCTTGTACCTATCTTTAATAGTGATAGTGAAATTGAATGGTCATTTGTCATAAGGCTATTTATAAATTATGAAATATTTGAGTAGAAACATTTCGTGCAGTAGCGCGCGCATATGCACGATATAAAAATAGATCCTTCTTTATTTCATAAGACATCAAAATGTAATAAATTATCAAATATACGAAACTCAATTTAATTCAATAACGTTTATTTCTTTCGGCTTACAAAATAAGCATTTAGACAAGTAATATTTAAAACTATAAGTAGGTAAACAGGTTTATAAATAGTTCAAATAAGAAGTAAGATGTTATTCATTTTGTCCACTTGAATCTTTTGCCCACTAGTGAAAGAATTGGAAAATAGACCACTAGTCCAGATTTATGTATTTAACTGCAGGCAAACAGTCCAGAGGTACCCCAAGTGATCCAAATCAATAAGTACCTACCGTACCTGTACCTACCGTACCTGTACCTACCGTACCTGTACCTACCGTACCTGTACCTACCGTACCTGTACCTACCGTACCTGTACCTACCGTACCTGTACCTACCGTACCTGTACCTACCGTACCTGTACCTACCGTACCTGTACCTACCGTACCTGTACCTACCGTACCTGTACCTACCGTACCTGTACCTACCGTACCTGTACCTACCAATTACCTTTTACTATAAATATTTAATGGATTATTTAGTTGATTTAGTTTGGCATTCTTAGATGACGTTAAGCCACACGCAACTTTAAACGCACAGAGCCTGTGGCGAAGAAACTGAGGCCGTTACGCAAAATAACCTGAACACTTCACGAACACACCTGTAACCCACATGCCCTGTAACCCACATGCCCCCGAAAACCAAACGATACAAAAATACTTTATTATCTACCATGAAACAAAACGTCTCGATCTATCTCTTTCCAACAGACGTAATCTTCAGTTGTAAGACAGAGATCGCAGCAGTGTTAGTAAGTTTGCATGCGCACACGCAGTGTAGAGTTAATAAGGCGATTCATAATCGCGATAACGGGAGGGCTTGTCCGCAATCTTACCTTACATGACATGAGGTTAGTTTAGTTAAGCTCTGGGTAAGAGGAGATACGCTCTGATTATAATGGAAACTTTTAATATTTAAAAATACCTACTTAAATTAGAACGTAGAATCAAACGCACGAATTCAAAGCTTAGCGGATTTTTATATAGTTTAGATAAAGTTTTTGTAACGTGTTAAATAAACTTATTTTTAAACTAATAATTAATAAACTTTATTTCATTTTATTTTGAAGTGTCAATTTAATTTATAAAATATATATATAAAATAAGTAAGTAGGAGGTACATTTCATTTAGATTTCATTTATTTTAAGAGTCCTGTTGGTTTTACCAAATTGGTTTGGAATTCACTTACTTTAATCCGAAAGATTTGCCTTTTGAATAGACGAAAAAATGATAATCTGAGATCATAGGCACGTGATATAGGGTTAATGAGACGGCGGCGGCGACGACGACGGGGTGTGGGTTTGGTTGGCATGCAAGTGTATCATAGGTTAATGAGACAGCGGCGACGGGCGGTGGGTTGGCATGCAAGTGTATCACAGGTTAATGAGACGGCGGCGACGGGCGGTGGGTTGGCATGCAAGTGTATCACAGGTTAATGAAAATACTCATAAGTATTTAGATAAGTATACAGATTCACCAGTATGAAACATTTCCTACACCAGGAAAGTCTTCCTACTAAATAACTCTGTGCACGTTTACAAAACCGTCCCGTCACATTAGGTATATCATCAGCGCATTAGCAATCCGCTCTCGTGCTTTTTCCCGCCATCAGTGACACGGAAAAGGATGGCTTCCATAAATATGTTCCAACAATGAGAGGTAAAAACCACTTGTCTAGAGAACCCCGTACAAGGGAATAACTCTATATTTGCTAGAATTGCAAGATTTCCCGTGAGATTGAATAGAAGGGATGGCAGACTGGATGCTGGCCCATATAAGCATGAGCCTACAAATGTCAGAACCGCCGATAGGAACTTCGGCGGTTCTGAGATTTGTAGCAAATTGGTTATTGGCTTTCTAGGTTGAGGAAAGTAGAATTACCGTACAAAAGAAGGTACATTGATTGCTTGCAATCGACATTTACTGTTTCTATAAATTTTGTACAATTGGATCGCAGATTGATTTAAGATGTGTCAAAGCACGACGCCACATCTCATTTAGATTCCAGCAGTAGCATTCGAAGGACTCTTAAAATAATATTTATTTTATTAAATATATATGTGTTTACCTTCCTACTAAGTTAATTTTTTTACTCAGGACGAAAAAGAAAAAATAAATTCGAGAAATTCAAACTAATCTCCTGCTAGCCATAAATAAAGTCGTAGAATACGAACTGAATTTCTTATTTATTTAATCAGCCGCCGACAGATTAGTCGCACGGTATACTTTACATGCAAAATCCTAATTTTATATGTATATCTTCCTCATCTATTCCAAATACCAACATCTAAACCGGTAATGCCGTTAAGACAAATTATGAGGTGCGCACGCGGCGATGGCGGACTGCGAACCGTCTCGGAAGCCGGAATGTGCATCCTGATCTATCTGATCATCTGGGGGATGAAGGGAACTGTCTGCCAGAACTCAGTGTGGGAAAAGATTTGATCGACATTCCTTTTGTTTATTACTGGTAAATGGTGGATAAATATCTTTTGATATACCTTTAAATGGTGCTCATGTGCGTCCAAGGTCTGTTAGAGGAACCAGTTGTGGGTATGTTATTAAGATAGTGTGCAGTATGCTTTAACTTTATGTCAAGTAATCTGTTGTATTTGCTTGTATGTAAGGGCATAATTTAGTACGGCTTCGATTAGTTTTTAAACGAAATATTATCTCGAAAAAACTGAAGACTCATAAGGTCCAATCCCCTTAAATGATTGCAGAATTTGATTGGTCTATCAACACATCGCACACGCATCCCAATAATGGTACATTTAGCGAAAGCAGAGACGAGGCTGTGGCTGCTATACGAGGTTAAAAATACCCATAACAATATTTCTAGCGAGTGTTAAAACTTATTTTATATCCAGTTATTAAAACGTTGGTGCAAAAGGGCACAGCCAGAGTATAGAGAGTGACTCGTAAACCTCTCGAGAGACAGCTCTCAGCTTACTGCACACATAAATCATTTGTGAATGAAGTCTTCGATATTATTATATTCCTGATTTCACCTCACAATCACAACTCGTCTAGACCCGTGTTGGAAATAAAAACGCAGACTATTTTACCTATTACATTTTGTACGTTTTTTTAGAAAGAGAGCAATGAATAGACTTGAACGAATGAACTCTGCTCATAAAATGAGTCAAACTAAAAAGATTTAACGCACGGGCACGGGTTGCAAAGATTAATTTAGTAGCTTTGAACTGAAGTTCAGTCTGATTTATTAACAACAAGGTTTCTAATATGCTCTAGCTGAATAATGGCTGCGCAGGAGTATTTTGTGTTCGTTGGTCGTGTTTGATGCATAAATATTGCGGAATGGTCTGGTCCGCCTTGCCACCGCTCAGAGGCACTTCAGAGGCCACTGTTTGAGCCGTTTTGTGAAGTAGATTTTTTTTTGTTTTGATCATTACAATGTATGCTGTACGTAGGTATTGATCATTATAATGTATGCTGTACGTGGGTATTGATCATTATTGAAATACTTATTATTGAAATGGAGCGGTCTAGCCATGGTGTGGGCCCGTAGGATATACAGAGTGGCACATTTAGAGCGGTCAGTATGGGAAAGTATGAAACTATAAGACATACGAAGATCTCTCGACATGATTCCTAATCATGTCATCGATTTTAGTAAAAATAAAAACTGCATTCATACATTTATAAATACTATTTAACGGGTATTTATCGCGTTTATTTACCTATTTTTATTTTTCAAAACATCCGGGTTCGATTCCCGAGCTGAGTACAAGTTTTTTTTAAATGTATGAATGTAGTTTTTCTTTATACTAAAATCGATGACATGGTACCTAAGAAGAGATCTTCGTATGTCTTATATTGTAGTTTTAGACTTTCCCATACTGACCGCTTTAAATGTGCCACCCTGTATAAAGGCTTAGGGAATAAACACTAAATCTAAGTAAAATGTAACATAAAAAGTTTTTGTTTCATTGATGGGAATGATTTGGATATATTAAAAATATTTTTTTTTCCTTTTTGAAACAACAAAAACTTCCAATTTTATTACCACTGAAGTAAAATAGTATTCCTCCAGCAAAGCTACATTCCCGTGGTGTGAAACCGGCGGTTCGCATCGAATGCGGAGTATGCGGCCGTAGGGCTCCATGTCGGCCATTCAATCGTGATTTGCGGTATTCGGGGAAATACCTAGCATGGGCAAATAAACAAACAGTGGATAACTCGTATTAGGAGAATTTAAAAAACTCGTTTGATTTTGTTGTAAGTGCCTACCTAGTACCTAGTACCTAGTACCTAGTACCTACTCAGAAAGAACTTTTACACGAGTAGATCAGATGATTTATCAAAATTTTAAACATTATTTGATTGTTTTGAAAAAAGTAAAAACGACTTCAAATTTTTTAGGACACACTGTTTTTTGATTTTTTTGGGTCAGACACTAATTGCTTAGACATCAAATTTTTATGTGACATCTCTTGATCATTTTCCTAAAGCATAATAATTCCAATAGCGAAAAAGCGAAAATACATAAAAAAATACAAACAGCAGATTAAAAAAAAACTAAAAACACGTTATAAAACGACAAATCTGTACGTATTTTTATACCACTATAAGTCAAAAGTCTTTATTTTCATAAATACAAAAATGTACATTGAGAAAAGGCCAAATTCTTAAAATAAAACATTGACACTACACGGCACTATGTGATATTTTTGTCACAGTCACACCTTCTTAAACCACAAAATTTAACTGAATTTGATGAATATTTTACTTTGCAATACCCATGTTGCAAAGTAAAATATTCATCAAATTTTGGTAAGGTACATTGATGAAAGCCACATATCATTTATCAAAAACACTCTGATAGCTGTCCATCCCAGTGGCACGGTCCTTTCCTATTTTTAGTTTATATCAACGACCTGCCTCATCTTGTAAAGAATAATCACGAGATTGTACTCTTTGCCGAAGATACTGCTTTAATTTTTAAAATGAAACGACAAAACACAAACTTCGACGATGTGAAAAATGCAATCTCAAAAGTAGTCCATTGGTTTAGTGTCGATAATCTTTTGCTAAACGAAACTAAAACAAAATGTATTAGATTCATTGTACCTAATGTTAAACAAGTTAAGGCTGATGTAAACGTAAAAGGAGAAACGTTAGAAATTGTAGGAAGTACCGTATTCTTAGGAATCACCTTAGATAATAAACTTCAATGGGCACACATAGATAAGCTATCGAAGAGATTTAGTTCTGCAGCGTATGTAGTCAAAAAAATCCGTCATCTTACAGATAAAATATCAGATTATCTGGAAGATAAAAAAGTGGACAGGTTTTGCTCCAACTCGAAAAATAACAACTAACAGGCTAAAGGTTTCATCGTCGCTTCTTTACTTTAGTCTACATACCGAAGCGACCGCGACCTAAATCAAAAATATCGCTTTATTTCCGTGTCAATGTTTTATTTTAAGAATTTGAGATTTTCGAAGTGAACATTTTTGTATTTATGGAAATAAAGAGTTTTTGATTTGATTTGAGTAAACTGATGAAAAGTGAGGTAGATCTACTACTAAATCAGTGCGCTAAATCAGTAGTTGATCTGGCAACACTGCAGCAAGTAGTTATTGTATTTCACACCTATCTATATTGTTTGCCAAAGTAAGGATGGTGATATATAAATGATCGCGGAACGCATTTACTTCAGTATTTATCAAGTGTAGGTTATGTCCGGTAAGCTCGCTTGATCAAGTGTAGGTTATGTCCGGTAAGCTCGCTTGATCAAGTGTAGGTTATGTCCGGTAAGCTCGCTTGATCAAGTGTAGGTTATGTCCGGTAAGCTCGCTTGATCAAGTGTAGGTTATGTCCGGTAAGCTCGCTTGATCAAGTGTAGGTTATGTCCGGTAAGCTCGCTTGATCATTAAAAAACTTTGTTCGTAAATGTTTATTGCGTTCAGTTAAAACATTTGCATCAAACGCAAAAATATTCCATAAAATCGAAATTATTACAAAAGAACTCGTAATTCCCTCAATTTCGTTTCTTCACCTGTAATTTGAATCCGGCGAATATCATTTACAATGAAACATTTGCAACTTTATGTCAATGACATTAGAGCTCACAATCTTCTTTGTTTGGTTTTTTCTTTTAGTTTTATTTTAACGGTTGAGTCATTAGGGTTCCTTGTTTTTCCTGTGAATTCGCAACCCTATGTCCTTGTGTTAGGGTTGTCCTCACATCCGGTGTGCTCCGCCCGGGGCACCTGACTACCGCTTGCTCGTAAGGTTTCCGTTTTTTTCTGTAATTGATTTTTAATGAGATTCTACGTAAGTAGATAGGTCAGGATCATAATTTGTGAAAAATATAGCTCTAAGCATATTGTTAATAAGCGAGTAGCTTATGAAAGGAAGGGCTGTCTCACGCAGACATTTCTAGACTTGAAGTGTTACCTGTACTCGAGCAGAGCCGTTCTCAACATCGAATCAAATCAAAAACTCTGTATATTTATATAAACTCTATATAGTTTTATTTTATTATAATACCTACATTATGATACTTTAAACTAAAAAAAGTCGAATTCTACAAATGAAAATCAACCTTGTATTTTGAAAAAACTTTATGACGTCGATTTTTAAAAAAATATGTTAATATTACACTGAAAAGAAGAGAAGACAGAAATTTCATTAAAAGTACACAATAACTTATTTGTTATGTTTTCTGCAGTTAGCTCAATTGTTTATATTGTAAATACTAGTTTTAATTTAATTATAATTTATTTGATTGTAGTTTTTTAGAATTTATTTATTTGCAATGTTTACAAACATCATCATCATCAGCCTTTTTCAGTCCACTGCTGGACATAGGCCTCCCCTAATGAGCGCCATAGCGCCCTGTCTTCAGCTTGCCGCATCCAGCATCTGCCAGCAGTCTTTCGCAAATCGTCATCCCACCTGGTCGGAGGGCGTCCTACACTACGTTTGCCGAGTCGCGGTCTCCACTCAAGAACACGTTTACCCCAGCGGTTGTCGGTTCTTCTCGAGATATGGCCAGCCCACTGCCACTTCAGCTTGCTAATCCTTTGAGCTATGTCGATAACCTTGGTTCTTTGTCGGATGTATTCGTTGCGAATCCTATCCTTCAGAGAAACTCCGAGCATAGCTCTCTCCATAGCTCGCTGAGCGACTTTAAACTGGTGGACCAGCCCTACCGTGAGTGTCCACGTCTCAGCTCCGTAGGTCATGACGGGTAGGACGCACTGATTGAAAACTTTCGTTTTCAAGCATTGCGGTATGGATGACGAGAAGACTCGACGTAGTTTCCCAAATGCTGCCCAACCTAGCTGGATCCTCCTCTTGGCCTCCTTCTCGAAATTGTTTTTACCCAACTGCAGAATCTGCCCAAGGTAAGTGTATTCGGAAACAATTTCGAGAAGGTGGCCATGTACGACGATCGGTCCCGGATCAATGTGGCCATTGATCATGACCTTGGTTTTATCCAAGTTCATGCCAAGACCGATGCGTCGTGAGGCTGAAGCTAGGCCGTCCAGCATCAGGTTCAGCTCCTCCAGCGACTCCGCCATCAAGACTATGTCATCAGCGAATCGCAGGTGTGAGATGTAATCGCCGTTTATGTTTATGCCCTTACCTTTCCAGTCCAGCGTCTTAAACACATCTTCCAACGCGCTTGTGAACAGTTTCGGGGATATAACATCCCCCTGTCTCACACCTCTGCGCAGTTGGATGGGTTTGGACTGCTGGCCCTGTACTTGGACATTCATGGTCGCGGCATCATAAAGACATCTCAGCACCTCGATATAACGATAGTCTACTTGGCAACGCTGTAAGGATTCCAGAACAGCCCAGGTTTCGCAGAGTCAAAGGCCTTTTCATAGTCCACAAAGGCCAGACACAGGGGCTGATTATACTCTTCGGACTTCTGTACAATCTGCCTCACTGTGTGTATGTGGTCTATGGTGCCATATCCTCCGCGAAACCCGGCCTGTTCGGGTGGCTGGAACTCGTCGAGTCTCCTGGCGAGACGATTTGTAACCACTCGTGAGAAAAGCTTATAGACGTGGCTCAGGAGTGCGATGGGTCTGTAGTTTTTAAGAAGGGTTTTATCTCCCTTCTTAAAAAAGAGCACCACCAGGCTCCCGCTCCACGCCTTAGGAGTTCTCCCACTGTGAAGAACGGTGTTGAACAGGTTCTGAAGCTCCTGCAAAACAGGGGCTCCTCCTGCCTTCAGAAGCTCTGAAGTAATGCCGTCTTCACCGGGGGCTTTTCCATTTTTAAGCTGCCTCAGAGCCATCACGATCTCGTCTTGACTGATGTCTGGCAGTTCGTCGGTGTAGTGGCGTGTCAGGGTGGCTCGTGAATCGTGGTCGTCCCGTTGGGCACGAGGGGCATGTGCAGCGTATAAACGGCCATAGAAATCCTCTATCTCAGCAGAGATCTCCGGCTTCGACAATACGGTCCTCCCATCGTGCGTTTTAAGCTTCGTCAGGTGGCTCCTGCCAAGCTGCTGAGTGAATACTTTGGACCCTCGGTTTCGCTCTATTGCCTCTTCAATGAGGCGTGTGTTGGAGCTCCGAAGGTCGCGCCGTACCATCTTCGCAATTCGCTTGTTCAGGTCTGACCTCTCTGACGAAGTCGCCTGGGTGGTTTCCCGTCTTCTTGTCATCAACCCGAGAGTCTCGTCCGAGAGTTTGGATTTCTTGCCAGTACGCTGCTGTTTACAAAACTTGATGCCTTCGTGCCTCAGCGTTTCGACCAGATTGTGCAGGGTCTCGTCAGCGTCATCAGTGGGTTCCAAGGCAACAAATCTATCCCCGAGAAGCTGCTGGAACTTCTCGGTGCCCGCCATGATTTGGATTGGGTTAGGTCGGAGCGTGGACTTCATCAGACGGTTTCTTTCAAGCTTCAAGTTGATATTCAGAGAGCCTCGGAGGAGTCGGTGATCAGATCCGGTATTGAACCTGTTGATCACTGAGACATCTCTGAATATGTGCTTGCTATCCGTCATGATGAAGTCGATCTCATTTTTAGTCACAGTGTCGGGGCTTCGCCATGTCCACTTCCTTTGAGGCTGCTTCTTAAAGAAAGAGTTCATTAAGAACAGCTCCTCTTTCTCAAGGAAGTTGACAAGCATTTGCCCCCTGTGATTCCTAACTCCATAACCATGCGGGCCTATTCGGGATTCGTTGCCAATCTGGGTTCCCACCTTGCCGTTAAAGTCCCCCATAACAACGTTGAAGTGGGCCTTAGTGGTGTTATGCAAGGCTCTGGATATGTCTTCGTACATATCCTCCACTTCATCATCCGAGTGTGCCGAGGTCGGTGGTTGACCTGAATTACCTTCATGCTATACCGTTTGGATAGCCGAAGGATCAGGTACGCTACCCTGGTCGACACACTGGAGATTTCTTGGACGTTGTTAGAGAGGGCCTTATTGACGAGGAAACCTACGCCACCCTGGGATGTTTTATCACCCTCACGAAAGTAGAGAAGATGACCCGAGTCTAGGGTTATGGTGTCCTCCCCCTCTCTGCGGACTTCACATAACCCTAGAACATGCCATTTGATGTTCTCTAACTCCACTTCCAACTGCGCTAGATGTTGGTCAAGCCTCAGAGTGCGTCCGTTATACGTAGCCAGGGTCAGTTGTTGGTGGCAGCCTGATGTAGCCCGGTGATTCCTAGCACCCCCTGCCAAGCCGTTACCATGGCCGCTGCCATGGCCAGGAATAGCGAGGCGGCCGGGAACTGGGGGCCATTTTTTGTTGCGTCGTACCATTGGGGGGGTAATGCCCATAATCCCCACGCTGGGCATGCGGGTTGGGGATCGCAGTTCTGTAGTGGAGTTGTTCTGCAGGGGGCGCTGCTGCCCACCCCCCGGTTTGTGTCCCTTAGTCACCTCCTACGACACCCACGGGAAGAGTTGGGGTGGTGCAATTCTAAGCCGGCACCACACGGCTACATTACAAACATGGTATTTATTTATTTGCAATGTTTACAAACATGGTATTTTGATTTTGGCGTATAGTTTAGGTTTACCCCAAATGTAGAACTAGATAACTTTTGGTTTTCTATGCCTAGGCCAAAACATAAATCAATTCTTTGTCTGCCTGTCAGTCACAACACAACGGTTTTTACTACATTGAAGAAACCACCGTTTCATACAAACAGTAGATAAGTGCCATAAATAATTCGCTGTCATCACAGACATAATCCGCGATGCGATTGCCTCACTCTAACAATGGATCTTGCGCTAACGCACTCTCATACAACGATTCCTTTTCTCTTTCTCTCTCATCCAGATCTAATAACAATCTGTGATGATATTCTAAACTTTATTGCTATAACGTTTAGGTTTTTTATTGTAGTTCTTTATTTTGGTATTGTTTAAGAAAATGTATAGTACCTGGCAATTATTATCAGACAAAGTTATGTTATGATACTTGAAGTCATATCATAATGAAATAGGTTTTAAGTTCGCTCGCATGTTACGCCAGATTTCTTTGACATGGCGCTTCGGTGTTGCCCGAGTGAAAATTGTAGTATTATTTATTGTTCAGTGATGTGAGCTATTTGATAATGGACTGTTTAGACTAGTTCCCACACAAACCGCTACTGATTTCATTTTTCTTCACATTTTGTTGGATTATTTATGGCTTCTAATTATAAGCCAATTAATTTCTAACTTTTCTGTTATCTTTATGAACAGGTTATCTGTTTTACGTTAATCTAATGCTTTGCTAAATAGAAGAATACTTGAATAGGGTAGGTCTTTTTAGGATTCCGTACCTCAAAAGGAAAAAAGGAACCCTTATAGGATCACTTTGTTGTCCGTCTGTCCGGCTGTCCGGCTGTCCGTCTGTCCGTCTGTCAACCCACTTTTCTCAGAAACGCGTAGAGTTATCGAGTTGGAATTCACATCATGTACGCAGGCTCGTAACCTCTTGAAGCCTCAATATAAATCAAACTTCTAAGTCAACGCAATCAAAAGTTACAGCTGTTTATGTCTATTGTTTTTTAATTTTCCAAGGGAATCACATGCACACAAAACCTATAGGGTACTTCCCGTTGACCTAGAACCATGAAATTTGGTGAGAAGCAAGGTCTTATAACACAAACAAAGGAAAAAATCCGAACATGGTAAATTTGTAGTTTATTCGCAGAAAAAATAATTTTGGAATCTCGCCATGGACCAAAAACCTGTAGGGTACTTCCCGTTCACCTAGAACCATGAAATTTGGCACGAAGCAAGGTCTTATAGCACAAGTAAAGGGAAAAATCAGAAAACCGTAAGTTTATAGTTAATTCACAGAAAAAATTATTTTCTAATCTCGCCATGGACCAAAAACCTGTAGGGTACTTTCCGTTGACCATTGCGTTTTAATTCCATTCCGTTGAACCATGAAATTTGGCACGAAGCAAGGTCTTATAGCACAAGTAAAGGGAAATATCCGAAAACCGTAAATTTGTAGTAAATTCACAAAAAAAAATATTTTCGAATCTCGCCATGGACCAAAAACTCGTAGGGTACTTTCCGTTGACCTAGAACCATGAAATTTGGCAAGAAGCAATGTCTTATAGCACAAGTAAAGGAAAAAATCAGAAAACCGTAAATTTGTGGTTTATTCATACGAAATAGTACTGTTACACTAGGGTTGGACGTAACTTATTTAGTCTCGAGACGCCAATAGTTCGAGGGACTAAATAAGTTACGTCACAATCGTTAGTTTATTTGGCATTGGCAGTTATTATTAAGGTTTGCGAAAAAAGGGAATGTGGCCAAATAAAAAAAACTATTCATATTAATTTTTGGCTCAGATAAATTCATTTTACTTTAACAATTCTTTAGCCTAATTTCCACTAATGGCCGTGCACCACCCAAGTGTACAATACGCAGGTGGACCACGGGCAATGGACCCGTCCTGGAGAGTGGCCTAGAGAGGCCTCATAGACCTGAGGCAGTTTTATTAGTTATTTATCCTATAGGATAATTTATTACTTGTATATTGTGGTCGAGCAAGGCTACAGGCTTCACAGCTCACTCATGTAACATCATGATTAAGAAAAACCTTTTTCAGAACACAGTTATTGGCTTTTCAAATGAAGATGAGGCTTTACATGAAACTTAGTCACTTACATACATATATTATATTATATATTAGTCAGTTACCCTGACTCATCATATAACTATGAGTAAGTTATTAATATTAACCATACTACCATTTCCCGCGCTAAGATCATAAAACATAATTAACTGTAGGTATACTCCTAGTAGAAAGCGAATAATTGCAGGTTGTATTTCACATAAACTTGAATAGTTTGTCAAGTCTGTTAAATCAATCATTTTGCAGGAAAGCGAAATATTTCAGACGCTTTTAAATAAATTAACAAACCAAATCTTGTTATTATCAGTTGGACAAATGATATTACCTTGTTTAAGCATAACTAACTACAATAGAACAATGGAAGTCTTTCACGTTTGGATTCTAATCAGTTTTTAAATTAAGTTTTTAATTTCGGTTTCAGATTTAAGCAAACGTAATCTCATTGGTCACAGGAAGGTTAAATAAAGGGCTAATAACGTAAATTATGTTTGGCTATTAGCTGTAAGCCGTCGTCGTCCACAAAATAACCTCAACTGTCAATATGTTCCAACTTGGTACACTGCAATCCTTTTTCTTTCACTTTCCACCACAACGTAAGCACTGGGCGTAGAGGAGGAATATCGTATATCAGATATTCACGTCACGTCAAAATATGATTTGTACCTATCGAGAGTGTGCCTGGCCACAAAACTACGCGCGAAAAACGTTCCAAATACAAACGCGGACGCCTCTACCGACTGCGCATGCGTTACTGACATAGAGCCTTTACTCGACCAAGAACACGAAACAAAAATACACCCTAACTACCAGCGAGAAAGAGATAAACTATCAACCCTTCGACTAGACATTATAGCGTAATTACAGAAATTAATAGATTCAGACACTAGTAACTGAAATAGTAAATAGAAAGGGTAATATATCAAAATATTTTATAGGTTATAAAATGGCAGCCATTTTGTATTTTAATTAGGAATAGAAAGTTGAAGATGACGGAATGTGGATAGATTAATGAGGAAGGCTGTAGCGCCATAATAAATGAGACTGATTTTATAGCCTTGGATTAACATAATGAGGTCGGGATCCAAGAGATCGCCGCTGCATCCATTTTGAGGAATAAATACCCTATTACATCTAATTTTGAGAGTTTAAAGAATATTCCCAGAGTCCAAAATTAAGCAATCCCTAATGGTTATGATCTTGTATAAAAGCAATTTGTAGTTGTAGTAGTAATGAATATGAAACGATCAGATCTTACGCAAGAAAATTTAACGTCACATATTTTTTGACTTAGTTCACTGTTGCAGTCAATTTTGTATTTATAAAATCTTTGAATAGAATAGTAGTAAAAATGTTAATAGTGAAATTCTAGCAACTCAATAAACTATGAATTTTATTGTTCTTATGCGGTGTGTTATTATCAAAGTTGTTAACAAAACTAGTTTTCCTTCCGTTACCTCTCTAATGTAACACTTCATAGGCTTTCAACGTGTCAATGAAACTACTTTATCAAAAGAATTCAATTCCAATTTGAATAATATCAATCACTTCATCAAGCCTAGTTTCTTTGGTTTTGATAAGCTTCAATCAAGTTAGCTTATCTTGGAGTTCATAGGAATTACATTCGAATGTACTCAAGCTTCCGTTTTAATGAAGTACCGAATCATTAAGGGCATCTATCAAGTTACAAAGTAGGTTAATGTCCGGTAGTAAGGCAATCCGAACCCAGTTAAATAGGATACTTACGCAGTTTAAAACTAAATAACCTGACGGGTTTAGAAAATGTTTCCATGTAAACATTACATTAAGTTTTTTTTAAATAATTTATCTAGTTACATATAGGTACTCGAAACCTTAATAATTAAACGAACATTCCGAAAATTAAAATTATATTACACACAATATTTTGATTTAGGAACATTGTGTTTATCTACTTTGCTAAATGAAGGTTTGTTTCATTCGGTTTACATTTTGACGTCATGCGTCATGACTCATGACATGACGTAACAGTAGCCAAAAGGTGTTAGGTGTTTGGCGAGGAGCAAATATTGTCGCGGATAACAAAACATAATAAATGTGGCAATTTAGCATGAGTTGATCCTAGAAGTTCCAGCAAGCCTGCAACTCGCAGGACCGCAGTGGATTGATCCGCCGCCAGACCGGTATCAGTGCTACTAGTAATCAACGTAATCGCTACACGGACTCGATCCCCATTCTCTACTATCTCTTACTCAATTCTCACTTTGTTCTCGCATTACTCTCACATCTAAACTTTTCTTTGATCTGATACTATTCTAGCAGGGGCGTTAGGTCAGTTCGGTCAGTTCGATAAAAAAACATGGGACAACTATTGCTCCAATTCGTAAACTAACATTCTATTAGGGTAAAGGTTTCTTGTTCGCTTCTTTACTTTACCTTAAAAAGATTGCAGTGGACAAAACACCAAAAAGATCACTGTATTTCCTAGTTTTACTTAGGTAATCTGAGTTTTGTGACCTGTCCAAGAGTCCTGTACGGTCTATAGGAAATAAAGCACTTTGATGTCTGTTTAAGTTCTAAATATAGCTACTGGGTGGCTATGAACTTAATCTTCATTCTCTGAGGTTAATAGTTTTGTCAAATCATAACAGAAGCTTACAGTTGCTTAAAGTACAGTTAGAAAGAGCTCATACATAACACGACACAGTTAAATGCATTTCGTTACATTATACTTTTGAAATTACTTGGACTTTTTTGCTAATAATGTTCCCCTGATAATGATTCCGAGACTATCTATGTGACAAAAATTATTATAAATGCTATTGGCTTTGTATTTAACTGGTGGGAAAAAGAAAGATTTCCTTTCGAATTCTCCTAGTAGCGAGATGAAGCGCACGCGCCGCCCTTCGATACAATCGCTGCGCTGCACGAATTCCTACTTTAACTCTTTGATTTACGACTTAATTTACTTTATCTATACCTGAATTTATAACGTTCCCTCAAAATGATTTCTGCACAAATTCTAGATTGACTTTAAGCTTTCGAATGCTGAAAGTATGGTTGAAAGTTGTTTGTACTTTGTAGATAGTTCTTCAGCTTACCTATTCTTTATAGGGAAGTCCGTTTGTTCGTTGAGGCTCGATTAGTAGCTGCCTCTGAATATCCGGCAACAATAGCTCAGCTTCGTATTACATCGCCGATCACCCGATTGCTTTTGTATTTACAACTATCTCGCCCTTCATAATGAAAATCAAAAGGTATCAACATATTTTACTATAAAAGCTAGATAGACATATTCATTGTGAATGTTTGTGTTGGAAGAACACCAATGTTTTTTTCCTTATGAAGTTATGACTTAGGACTTCTTCAACCTACATTTAAATAAATGTTTTCGGGTTCTGATGCATTTCGAAATTTGACAATTTTATACCTGATTAATTTTATATTATACTTATTTTCCGAGAGTTCGTATCGTAGCAAAGTATTTACTGAGTAGAATCATTTTATTCATTTCATTTCATAAGTATTTTGGCGGTTTCTAGTAGCATTCGTTACACAGGATCGTTTAGAAATAGAGAGAAGGGAGAAGGGGCCTGAAGAAAGAAACGATATTATAGCATCGTCGTTGTGATGTGTGTGTTATGTTTATTTCCCGATAAAGAAAATGCTTGCATTCTAGGTCAGAAAGGAAGGATCACGGTAACAGAGAAGGGACAGACACACGAGGCTCGACACCTGTATTCAGGGCAATGCATCATAGCAGTTATTTCTAGTGGGTAATAAATAACCCGTGGTACGTGGTTCTACTGTTGCGGATGACTTCAAGTAATGAAGGCTTTGTCTCAGGCTAGTGTGCGTTTCGACAGAAATGTTTAGGTATTTCAATTTCTAATTTCTTCTGCAGAAAGTGGCAAGATAATGCGCTGTGATTGAAGTTTAGGAACAGATATTAGGGTAGGATACTAAGTTATTACCAACCTAACTAAGGCTTAACGCATCGAGAGGAATTATTTATCAAACGGAGAAATCGGCAGAATTCATCAAAATCATCACCCGCCTCCACCCTCACTGGTAGGCCTCTAAACTCTGGTGCCACTCCCTCGTGAAATAATTTGTTTCTATTAGATTTGTTTGTCTTCCTCGCCGCTTGTGTTCTAACTGACTAATACCGATGTAACATTACCAAATCACATCTCTGTGCATGCCTTCAGTCAAAGTAGGTACGCTGCAGGAGCACAGGGGGCTCGCCCGGAAATTCCTTCAAGGTTGAGGAGAGCGGGGCGCGGCGCGTGCGCAACTCAGCCGTGATTCCTCCGGTTGGGTACGACGACGTCTGACCATTGAGGTGGGTCGATCGATCGGAGATTAAAAACAGATTAAGAGACATCTTTCATTATGTCACCATAGTCATAAGTGGACGTAAGCTAGTCTAAGTCAAGAAGTAAAAATTGAAAAATTTATGGGGTGACTTTACCGCAGAAGGCTTACCATGACCAAAGACAGCAGTTGATAGAATCTGAAGGCACGAAGGGCCCCATGTTATAAAAGAGCTACAGAACCTATTCAACACCGTCCTTCACAGTGGGAGAACTCCAAAGGCGTGGAGCGGGAGTTTGATCGTGTTGAAACTTGAAACCCTTATGGTCTCGCTCTGTCCGTCCCCGCTCTTTCTTGAATATCTCAGTAACCACTGCAGCTATTAACTTGAAATTTGAAATAATGATACATTTCGTGCTCCATTACTGATTTTAAGAAAAAAATATATAAATAAATGAAAAATGAAAATGAATATTTTCAGTACAAATTTTGATGTTGAAATTTCAAAAGAGACCTAGGAAGGCAAATGGGGTATCAAATGAAAGGTATCGTTTTGTATATTTCAAAACACTTTTTGAAATTTCTGTAAATTTCATACTTTTTGAAATATTTCAAAAAAATCGAAAAATTGACCATACCCCCCCCCTATCTCCGAAGATTGCAGACCGATCCACGTACAATGTATTAGGCGTTTGTAGATATGGATCTATATTTTACAGGAAAAATATAGAGAAGTCTGTAATAATAATAGTTTTTGAAAAATGGTAAAAAAGGGGGGGGGGGAATTTTTTTTTCAAAAGGAGGATTACCTACCTTTGTGGGGTATCAAAGAAAAGGTATCGTTTTGACCATTTCAAAACACTTTTTGAAATTTCTGTAAGTTTCATACTTTTTGAAATATTTCAAAAATAGTCGAAAAATTGACCTTTCCCCCCCCCTATCTCCGAAGATTGCAGACCGATCCACGTACAATGTATTAGGAGTTTGTAGATATCGATCTATATTTTACAGAAAAAATATAGAGAAGTCTGTAATAATAATAGTTTTTGAAAAATGGTCAAAAAGGGGGGGAATTTTTTTTCAAAAGGAGGGGTACCTACCTTTGTGGGGTATCAAACAAAAGGTATTGTTTTGAACATTTCAAAACATTTTTTGAAATTTCTGTAAGTTTCATACTTTTTGAAATATTTCAAAAATAGTCGAAAAATTGACCTTCCCCCCCCCCCTATCTCCGAAGATTGCAGACCGATCCACGTACAATGTATTAGGCTTTTGTAGATATCAATCGATATTTTACAGGAAAAATATAGAGAAGTCTGTAATAATAATAGTTTTTGGAAAATGGTCAAAAAGAGGGGGGAATTTTTTTTCAAAAGGGGGCGTACCTACCTATATGGGGTGGGGGATGGGATGGGATCAAATGAAAGGTATCGTTTTGACCATTTCAAAACATTTTTTGAAATTTCTGTGAGTTCCATACTTTTTGAAATATTTCAAAAAAAGACGAAAAATTGACCATTTCCCCCCCCCTAGCTCCGAAGATTCATAATTCATAATTCATAATTGTTTATTTTGCAGGAGTGTAGGTACATGGGGTCTTAAGAGTACAGCTTACCCTATACATTCTGCCTCGTCAAGGCATGCAAAATTTATTCTTATACTAGGTGATATTATTTGATGATATTATTTGATGATATTATAGATTGCAGACCGATCCATGTACAATGTATTAGGCGTTTGTAGATATCAATCTATATTTTACAGGAAAAATATAGAGAAGTCTGTAATAATAATAGTTTTTGAAAAATGGTCAAAAAGGGGGATTTTTTTTCAAAAGGGGGTACCTACCCATGTGGGGTATCAAATGAAAGGTATCGTTTCGGCCTTTTTAAAACACTTTTTAATATTTCTGTAAGTTTCATACTTTTTAAAATATTTCAGAAAATTGATTGTCCAAATAATTGGCAAATGTTTGAAACCCTCGGCGCGCGAGTTACACTCGCACTTGGCGGATCTTGTCTTTAAAACTATAGACCCATCGCACTCCTGAGAACTCTTGAGTCTATAAGCTTTTGTAATGAGTGGTCACGAATCGTCTCGCCAAAAGAATCGATGAGTTCCAGACACTGGAACAGGCCAGAATTCACGGATATGGCACCATAGACCACATACACACAGTGAGGCAGATTATGCAGTAGTACAAAGAGTATAATCAGCCTGCGCGTGCCTTTGTGGTCTATGAAAAGGCCTTTAACTATGTCAAAACCTGGCTGTTCTGGAATCCTTACAGCGATACTAAGTAGTCTATCGTTATAACGAGATACTGAGATGTCTTAATGATGCCGTCACCATGAGTGTCCAAGTACAGGGCCAGCAGTCTAAGCCGTAAGTCTCAACTGCGCAGAGGTGTGAGACAGGGGTATGTTATATCTCCGAAACTGTGCACAAGCGCGTTGGAAGATGTGTTTAAGACGCTGGAAATGTAAGGGCATCAACATTTACGATGATTACATCTCACACCTGCGATTCGCTGATGACATAGTCTTGATAGCGGAGTCGCTGGAGGAGCTTAATCTGATGCTGGACGGCCTAGCTTCAGCCTAGCGACGCATTGGTCTTGGTATGAACCTGGATAAAACCAACGTAAAAGAATAAATGGCCACATTGATCCACATTGACCAGTCGTCGTACATGGCCGGCCACCTTCTCGAAATTGTTTTTTCTGCAGTTGTGTAAAAACAATTTCGAGAAGGATACCAAGAGGAGGATCCCGACAGGTTGGGCAGGGTTTGGAAAACAACGTCGAGTCTTCTCATCATCCATACCGCAATGCTTGAAAACGAAAGATTTTCAATCAGTGCGTCCTACCCGTATTGACCTACGGAGCTGAGACGTGGACACTCACGGTAGGGCTGGTCCACCAGTTTAGGGTCGCTCAGCGAGCTATGGCGAGCGGTAATGCTCTGAGTTTATTTTATTTTATTTGGGTAACAAACAGTTCTAATCATACAAACCAAAAAAACTACTAAAATAACACTTAAACCAGCAAAGTTTCCACCTCTGGAAACTTTAACTTGGAGTTACTCTGAAAGGATAGAATTCCCAACGAATACATCCGACAGAGAACCAAGGTTATCGCCATAGCTGACCATATCTGGGGAAGAACCGACAACCGCTGGGGTAAACGTGTTCTTGAGTGGAGACTGCGACTCGACAAACGAAGTGTAAAACGCCCTCCAAACAGATGGAATGACGATTTGCGAAAGACTGCTGGCAGATGCTGAATGCGGCAAGCTGAAGACAGGGCGCTAGGACGCTCATTAGGGGAGACTTATGTCCAGCAGTGGACTTATATAGGCTGATGATGATACATTTAATACAAGCTGCTGTCCGCGGCTTCACCTGCGCTATTCGTGTATCCTATTTTCCGGTAAATACATATTATACTATACCCTATGACACTCACAATCGCACAAATAACGTGACTTTCTATAAGTAATTTTTTTTTCTAAATCAGTTCTCTATAATATCCAGAGATTACCCTCTACAAACTCACAAACTTTACCTATTTATAATATTAGTAGAGATAGTTTAGATTATAGTATAGATATATAAAATATAATAACTAAAATTAATTCAACATCTAAAATAGTTCATAATGTTCTATGAAATTGTTCGTTCTTAGGCAATGAGACCATAGATAATATCATTATTCAGTGCACTTATACTGTAACTGTTATAATTATTATGCACAAGTCTAATAATTTCACCACAGATTGTAATTTTTTTTTTGGTATTTAATTATTTTATACGTAATTATAATTACTTATGTATATTTTACTTAAAAATAAAATGTACATCTTTGTAAGACTGTCCGACACAATGTAAATTGTTTGAGAAAATCAATGAAATAGAATCCCACGCAACTCCAAGGGTATTTTTTGAGTGATGTGATGTGACTGACACGAGAAACGCTTTCTATTTTTATTTTATACTTCAAGATCTGTTAGTTTGTAAAGTGTTAACGTTAGTAAAAATAGAGTGACCTCTTACATCACCTGCTCCAAACCGCCCCGCCTTACCCTAAAGCAATAATTATAATAATGCAGACGATAATAAACTTTGTGGTGAACTAGATAAATACCAACCTCGATAAACCTTTATTGCGTAGGCAATAAGATCGAATAGATACTACGCCTGCCGGTTTTTGTCTTAGTAACTGGTAAGATAAAAAATTATGCTAGATGTTTTTTTGGTCTTGCCTTTTTTGAGACCACAGGCGATAGAGGCTCTTGTCTATGTTAGGTAACGCAAACAAACAACCCCATAAACCCAACATACAAATTACAAAGCACCCTGCTTGCTAATTATTAACATGACAATTTTGACTTAATATTATACCTATTAGTTCTTATTTTTCACATCAAATAGCACGAGTATCTGGCACAGCGCATCAGCATTGCCATGCAGCGGCGCATGCAGCCAGCGTCTTGCGCATCAGCATTGCCATGCAGCGGCGCATGCAGCCAGCGTCTTGCGCATCAGCATTGCCATGCAGCGGCGCATGCAGCCAGCGTCTTGCGTCTTGCGTCACTCTGCAGTTTTTTTCAAATTGTTAAGACTATGATGTACGTCGGATTTGTTTCTATTGCACATCAAATAAGATAGAATAAAGATTTATCTTTTATTAGACAGCTACTACTAGCAGAATTTAGATCTACTAAAAGTTATAGCAATATTCTTTGGTTGCAATGTAAATTTTATAATACTGTGAAAAAATTAACAGCA
This sequence comes from Eupithecia vulgata, assembly GCA_946478455.1. Lineage (NCBI taxonomy): Eukaryota > Metazoa > Arthropoda > Insecta > Lepidoptera > Geometridae > Eupithecia > Eupithecia vulgata. The sequence goes on from OX297875.1 coordinate 14,809,436, forward strand.
CTAGTAACTGGCAAGCAAATGGCAAAGCCTTCATTTTCTCATTCTAACTTTACATCAAGACTTCAGGAGAAGCAAACAGACAACTTGTAAGCTATCGTTAAAGTTACAGGTTTCTTATAAACCAAGCCATTGCGGCAACCAAACAATACATCTAAAAGGGAGGTTTTCCTCTCTCTCTATGTACATATGTGATGCCTATCTGTATAGTTTTCCTCTCTCTCTATGTATGTGATGCCTGTCTGTATAGCTTTCCTCTCTCTCTATGTATGTGATGCCTATCTGTATAGTTTTCCTCTCTCTCTATGTATGTGATGCCTATATGTATAGTTTTCCTCTCTCTCTATGTATGTGATGCCTATCTGTATAGTTTTCCTCTCTCTCTATGTATGTGATGCCTATCTGTATAGTTTTCCTCTCTCTCTATGTATGTGATGCCTATCTGTATAGTTTTCCTCTCTCTCTATGTATGTGATGCCTATCTGTATAGTTTTCCTCTCTCTCTATGTATGTGATGCCTATATGTATAGTTTTCCTCTCTCTCTATGTATGTGATGCCTATCTGTATAGTTTTCCTCTCTCTCTATGTATGTGATGCCTATCTGTATAGTTTTCCTCTCTCTCTATGTATGTGATGCCTGTCTGTATAGCTTTCCTCTCTCTCTATGTATGTGATGCCTATCTGTATAGTTTTCCTCTCTCTCTATGTATGTGATGCCTATATGTATAGTTTTCCTCTCTCTCTATGTATGTGATGCCTATATGTATAGTTTTCCTCTCTCTCTATGTATGTGATGCCTATCTGTATAGTTTTCCTCTCTCTCTATGTATGTGATGCCTATCTGTATAGTTTTCCTCTCTCTCTATGTATGTGATGCCTATCTGTATAGTTTTCCTCTCTCTCTATGTATGTGATGCCTATCTGTATAGTTTGTGAACCTGAACAAGGCAACGTTACTACTTAGTCTATCAAGTAGTGTTCTTGATGGACGATGCCACCATTAACCAAATCGCAGACAATGAGTTTTGAATACTTGTCATAAGGCTATAAAATGCGTGTGCGCATAAAGCACGAGCTTCACTAATTTTGATCGTTTCCTATAAGTTTTATAACCGTGGAACAGTAGTTTCATTTTATTTGAAACCAATGTTTAATCCGATTAAATAATAATATGCTGAGTTTAAATAAACATATTATTTATTTGCCTCTAATTTTACACACAAGACAAATTAACCACTTTGAAATAAAAATAAAATACTTAATCATCAGTTACTTATTGGAACTTGGGGCAGGCGCATGAGCGATAGTCGGACATAGAAACACAGTGATGTTCATCTTATAATGATGATTAAAATATTTAAGATGATCAATATAAATAGTAGAGCTCACACTGACACCTGAGCACGGCACTCACTCAACGCTCTCGCTACACCTGAGCACGGCACTCACTCAACGCTCTCGCTACAAACTCAATGAGAACACTCACGTAAGGATATCGTAGTAACTTCATCAGCATTGTAAGAATTACCTGAAACAAAACAACAAGATTGCCATTAGCATACGAACTCACAATCTCATATTTTTATAAGCAATCAAAACAAAAAGTAGGTACGTCTCGAACCGGCTCCCTTCATTTGAATACAGCCAGTAGTTATAAAACCTGAGCAATGGGCGCCCACTCTGTGACTAAGATATTTTGGTTGAAATGATGATTGAGTTTGTAGTAGGTTTTTCTTTTATGTGAAAAACCCAAACCTAAACCTGTGTACGTTATCTAAAACAGAAATGTCAACCCCTGTAGGTACCTACCTATTAAATGAGTGCAATTTCAAAGTGTACTAAACACAACAAATACTAAACAAATACTAAACAAATACTAAACACAACACAACTTTAAAAATTTAGTTATTTTATCATAAAAAAATCAGGTCTATTAAAGAAACTTATTAAAAAGCCGCTTTTTCTATTGAAGGTACACTGAAATAAAGATGCAATTAATGAGCTGACAACTACATGAATGTAAATTGCATTTTGTGTGAAATGGGACTTCATTGCGAACCTAGACATTGAATGGGACAGGTAGTACAGGAATCACCAAGATTACTTGGTATGACTGTTACTCAACACGAAACGTGATTGGCTCTACCAAATCTGATTACCTCTTTTTCTTAGCTATGGTAATGTAACCTACAACAAAATAGGAATTTATAAAACAAGTAATAGCGCGTTCTAGTTTCATGAGCGTAAATGATCGTTGGACAAATATCGACTCTAGATCAATCTCTAGACGTTCCCGCTGGTTGACACTGACAGTACCTGACAATCTCTAGATGTTCCCGCTGGTTGACACTGACAGTACCTGACAATCTCTAAATGTTCCCGCTGGTTGACACTGACAGTACCTGACAATCTCTAGATGTTCCCGCTGGTTGACACTGACAGTACCTGACAATCTCTAGATGTTCCCGCTGGTTGACACTGACAGTACCTGACAATCTCTAGATGTTCCCGCTGGTTGACACTGACAGTACCTGACAATCTCTAGATGTTCCCGCTGGTTGACACTGACAGTACCTGACAATCTCTAGATGTTCCCGCTGGTTGACACTGACAGTACCTGACAATCTCTAGATGTTCCCAATGGTTGACACTGACAGTACCTGACAATCTCTAGATGTTCCCGCTGGTTGACACTGACAGTACCTGACAATCTCTAGATGTTCCCGCTGGTTGACACTGACAGTACCTGACAATCTCTAGATGTTCCCGCTGGTTGACACAGACAGTACCTGACAATCTCTAGATGTTCCCGCTGGTTGACACTGACAGTACCTGACAATCTCTAGATGTTCCCGCTGGTTGACACTGACAGTACCTGACAATCTCTAGATGTTCCCGCTGGTTGACACTGACAGTACCTGACAATCTCTAGATGTTCCCGCTGGTTGACACTGACAGTACCTGACAATCTCTAGATGTTCCCGCTGGTTGACACTGACAGTACCTGACAATCTCTAGATGTTCCCAATGGTTGACACTGACAGTACCTGACAATCTCTAGATGTTCCCGCTGGTTGACACTGACAGTACCTGACAATCTCTAGATGTTCCCGCTGGTTGACAGTGACAGTACCTGACAATCTCTAGATGTTCCCAATGGTTGACACTGACAGTACCTGACAATCTCTAGATGTTCCCGCTGGTTGACACTGACAGTACCTGACAATCTATCGTCACAACTAAACAAGTTTCGTGAACGATAATTAAACGTGACGTTCTATATGTGAAGTGAATATCTCCATTTAAATACACAAGCCGACGAGCGAGGCAACCCGATGGGCACGCACCCATGAAAAGATAATAAATATTAATATAATAAAATATAAATATAAACATCAGCGGAGTCTCAAACGGCGAAAATACGCTAATCTTGACAGAGGTTACCTATTCGAGCCGTTTGAGGTAGAAACCCAGGTCCTTGGGGTCCTGAGGCGCACGCTATAGAGACATATACACAGGTCTTACAAAATTACTAATAGAGTCCACACACAGGTAATGGAATGCTGGTTTTATTTCGGTCAACGAATTAGCATTGCCATTCACCGTGGCAATGCTGCCAGCATTTTGAGCACCCCGCCTTCTGGTGACGGCTTAGATTAAAAAAAAAATAGAGTAAGTGTAAAAATTAGTTCTTATCATTTTTTTTTCTATTAAATAAATGCATTTTATATAATAATAATTAATATAGGTACTAAATATACAATTTATAAGTAGCTGAGAAATCGCATAATTTCTCAAGTACTTATATCTCACAACAAACTTTGACTATGAACTACAGACTGCAGTAACTACAGGCAGTACGTACAAAATACAGGTATTTATTTTGCGTTAGTCGCACATGACAAGCAATAAAATCATTAGGTACGAGCTAAGGTAAGCTAATTAATGTACCTGTGAAACATTGACAGGCCTACTCGGGAGCTGTTTGCGATCGCATCCAACGACTTGTAGAGGGAGAGGCAGAAAGAGTTGTTACGAAGATTGCCTCCGCAAACACATTGTGACATGATAAGTAATGTGTAATGACATGTGTGGCTATGCCGGTAAAACGGCGGGAAAACTGGCAAGCCTAGTGCTGTGGCAAACGGACTACTGCTCAGGCAATGTAAGGAATATAGCATATTTTCCGGTGATAAGTATATAGATAGAAAATTCAAGTAAAAGAAAGTAAAAAAAATATGTGAGGATTGGCGGTCTTATTGCTCAAGAGCGATCTGTACCAGGTAACCTTAAATGGATAGGTTGGATAGAATGGGATCTGTGTGTATTATTAAGTAGCGGATACAATTTCTAAATTCTCTTTTTATTTCTTTGTAGGTATATTCTTTTTATTTCTATACTGAGATAAGTTAGGAACAGTGACATATTTTTTTTATATTGTCCTTCATTTAAACTGACCTCACTAATTATAATCAATGCGAAAGTTCGGATGTTAGTTACCTCTCTTCGTTTCTTCCTGCCAAAACGACTTATCAGATCTGTCTGAAATTTTGCATCAAAGTACTTCTAGACCAGAAAAACGCGTGCAAAGCGGCGTGGCGGAAATAAAATACTTTATTAATAAAAAAAAAACTTAATTAATAAACTCCAAAATTAATAAAACAAGAACAGTAAATGAACATGCTTATGATCCGACGAAAAGCCGAAGCAACGACAACAGACAACCAAACACTATTATCAAATAACTTTCGGTTTTGCATCGCTCGTTTGCATCGATACATAGTTTTAAACGCAGTGTTGCCATGACGCATGTCACTCCTGCTGCTGTCAAAAGGAAGGCTAGGTGTGTTTGTGAGGTAGACAGAGACAGGCATGCCGGGCGAGTGAGACCGACGACGACGTGAGACCAGTCTGCAAACCACGCGATTCACATCACGTCCTCAGGTCAGTATCTAGTATAATGCAAAAAACTTTATTTTTATATTAGTTTAGATACTCTTTTCGCAAAGGAATGATTCAATCAACGGTCTTTTCCAAGGTTGTGTGATAGAGATCACGCAACTGTGATAAGACTACATAATTATGCTTTTTTCTGAAGATATGTTAGTTTCAACTGCGCCATACAGAATTACCTGTCTATGGAAATAAATATAAAAAAACCCTGGAGATAAATATATTTACTACTATAGTGTCAGTTGCCGTTACTTTGCTTATTAATGTTGAGCCATATTTGGTTAGCATAGATGTTAATCTTATTTTGTATCAGGTCAGAGACTTGACCTGTATCACTGGGAAGGTCGAAGGTCTTGCGTGGAAATGAGACAGCATCATTCTAATGATTATAAGATTATCTATCATCATCATCATCATACGGACCTACTGTACCGATCCTAAAGCTGCATTGCTGGAACGGTACATTATTTCTGAGTGGCGCTTTTATCAAATGACATAGACAAAGCCGGGTCTCCCCAGAACCTAGTTAATGAATACTTAGTGAAATATTGCAACCACTTGCATTGAATAAAGATTATCTACTAAAAACTCATCGTTCAGTAAAGTTACATTAGAAGTGTAATTAGTAGATAGCGCGATGTGAATCCTAATGGGTCAGGGAGAACTTTCAATTACAAATGTAAATATTGCTGAGTGATGGCAACACTGGACGTTTTGACTAATGGCTGTATGAGTGAAGTGGCTGCGATAGTTTATATTGTCATTTTGCTATAATTTTATGTAGCGGCTTTTGTATAGTTTTTTATAGTAGGTGGTAGGTAAGGTACTTACTTAAATGAAATAGAAATTTAGTTTACTTCTACATTTTGCTGAATCATGAAGCGCGTTGATGTCTTTTGTATCGCAATTCAGAATTAAGATAAGAAAAATTTAAGATAACAAAATGTATTGGTCGGAAAGAGACAAATGTATTGGTCGGAAAGAGACAAAAAAATATATCGACTAAATGAATTAAAGAGAAAAAAAAACAAAGTAAGGTCAAAAGGCCGCCACACAGCGCGCGTGCGCTGCACGAACTCGGGGAGCACGGCAGCGCTGCCGCCACACAGCGCGCGTGCGCTGCACGAACTCGGGGAGCACGGCAGCGCTGCCGCCACACAGCGCGCGTGCGCTGCACGAACTCGGGGAGCACGGCAGCGCTGCCGCCACACAGCGCGCGTGCGCTGCACGAACTCGGGGAGCACGGCAGCGCTGCCGCCACACAGCGCGCGTGCGCTGCACGAACTCGGGGAGCACGGCAGCGCTGCCGCCACACAGCGCGCGTGCGCTGCACGAACTCGGGGAGCACGGCAGCGCTGCCGCCACACAGCGCGCGTGCGCTGCACGAACTCGGGGAGCACGGCAGCGCTGCCGCCACACAGCGCGCGTGCGCTGCACGAACTCGGGGAGCACGGCAGCGCTGCCGCCACACAGCGCGCGTGCGCTGCACGAACTCGGGGAGCACGGCAGCGCTGCCGCCACACAGCGCGCGTGCGCTGCACGAACTCGGGGAGCACGGCAGCGCTGCCGCCACACAGCGCGCGTGCGCTGCACGAACTCGGGGAGCACGGCAGCGCTGCTCTATGGATTTCAAGCTTATTTCCTAAAACATGAGTAATGACAAATCACCTTAGTTAACGCAGTTTTAATGAGAGCTAGTAATTGTAAACAGAGTTTGATCAAACTATATATTTTCAAGTAAAAAGTTGTATTTTCAATAAGTTAAGAAGTACTACACGCTCAGTTTTATACCCGACTGCTAACAGAGAAGGGTAATTTTATTTAATTTCCACCCTCCCTACGCGACAGTGCATCGACTTGTCCATGTCCACATGTAGTCCACTATCTACGTATTCTCAATAAAACACACAATGCGCACGGAACCGCCGTTCTCCTGTAAAACAGAATCGCGCCGGGATCTGCGCGCACGCAGGTAGCCCCCCCCCCCCCCCACCTCGCCCCGGGCCGGGCGCGTGATTAGCGGCCGCTGGTTCCAATCCCGATAGTATCTCGCTCGCATGTTGTTCTTTTTGCACTTTTTCCAGAACAGGCTTTGGGCTTCCGGCCGATGAAAACAGCTACTTATTGTTGTTTCTTGTAGGAGACTGAAATTAGATCATTAAAATTGAGAAAATTGGATGGAAAATGGATTTATATTTATTTGTTTAGCATTGCCATTCAACGTGGCAATGCTGCCAGCATTCTGGGCACTCTGCCTTCTGGTGACGGCTTAGATTTTTAGAAAATAGATGTAAATGTAAATAGTATTTGTAATTATTTTTTGCTGTTAAATAAATGCATTATGTATATTTTATTTGTAATTTGTAAAATATTTTTTTATATCTATCTAATACTGCATTTAATAATGAATGACAATATAAAAATTAGTCATTAAATAGCCCCCCCCGCCCCTGACGGTTTAGAATTTTGAATTATTTTTGAACAACAAAAATATATCCAAACCCTATATGAAGGTAAATTAATTGTAAATGCAGCAAAAACTTATGTGTTTGTAGTTTCACATTGTGATATTGAACCTCTCCTCTTTGCATTCTGATAAGCTTCATGTGCTCATGTGCTCATGTGCTCATGTGCTCATGTGCTCATGTACTCATGTGCGGCATACATCAATCTTCTTCTCGACACAAATACAATTTGTTGGTGATTTAATAAAGTGTTGATAACGAACTTGTTGATGACGACCTCTGTGGCGCGGTGGGCGAAGGTCTGCCTGCGACGCAGGTGGTTGCGGGTTCGATTCCCGCCTCGGGACAAATGTGTGTACGATCTGCAGACATTTGTTTAGGGTGTTCTGGTCGTTTTCTATGTATAATAAAAATATCTATCTATGTATTGTATTATATTATGTATATCAGTTATCTAGTACCCATAACACAAGCTCTGCTTAACTTGGGGCTAGATAATGCTGTGTGAATTGTCCAGCATTATTTATTTATTTATTTGTTAATTTATCTCCATGAAATGAATAGTAGGTACCTACTTATAAATATTAATTTATTTTCAATTAGTTTCAACAGGAAGACCTTTATCATAATCATTAATGTGTCTTATGATTATACTGACCTACTAGGTACATTAAATTATACATACTTACATATTTTCGTTATAACAGATCTTTACCTACCTTTAAGTGCAAACCACTTTGAACCGTGTGTCAAAGGTCTCAATGTGTATTTTCAAGAGTAGTCTCCAAGAGGACAGTGTGCTCCATCCATCACAGATTCACCACACTCGCAGTCGTGATCCACGTCCCGTTCTAACTGCTTAGAAATTAATTTATTTTTAATAGTATATTTATTAGATTGTAATGCGGTGGATCAAGGAGCTCTGAAAAGTTATTTCGTGGTAATGACGGTGGTTTATTTGTCACGCTGGTTTGTGTCAGTGCTGCAGTATTGCAGTGCTGCAGTATTGCAGTGCTGCAGTATTGCAGTGCTGCAGTATTGCAGTGCTGGTAAAAATTAGGGTGTACTTTGTTTGAAATTTTGTTAGTCGTTTAGAAATAAAAGGCTTACCTATTAATTTATTGATAAATTAATTTAAGTAGGTACCTACCTATTTAAGGCGCATACCCCACCTAAAGTGGCCGCCACCTAATTTATCTTATTATTCCGTTAAACAAAGGAATTTTCAAAAATCCATCTTCCAGTTTGTGATACCTATTACTTATAAGCTTTTTTTAATGCCTCTGTAATAGTTTTATTATATTTAGTTTAGACAGAGATACGAAAATAGATTTTGGTAGCCACCAAGGGCAACTTCGTATCTCTGCCTAAAGTAATTAGAATAAAACTATTACAGAGGCATTAAAAAAAGCTTATGATAGGTATCACATACTGGAAGATGGATTTTTGAAAATTCCTTTGTTAAACGAAATAATAACATAAAGTAGGTGGCGGCGCTAGTTTGGGTGCTGTATGCGCCTTAAAGTAGAATTTATTTTGTAACGAAATAAAAGCAAATTTTCTCCAAGGATTAAGGCCTTGCGTCTGAGGCATATTTTAAAACTGTAACTTCCTATTTATATTCCATACAAACAATCGGACATAAATCTCCATAGATAATAGAGGTGAACGCTGTCTGGTAATGGCTCATAATTGTATGTTGGCCCATCCGCGGGCACTGTTCAAATTGGCCCAAAAATGGGCCCAAATCGAGCCAGCAGCCGACAGGTACCAAACTGGTTCGCGTGGAATCCAGTGAACAGTTTGAAAGGTAATGGTTATTTCCAGGAAACATTAGGTTTGCACTCTACCAATATTAACTGGGATATTTGCATTTCTTTACGATTATGCGCAAAAATATTGCAATCGCCTACTTTGGGTAGTCGAAGTGGGTTGGAATTCCGCTCGTGCACTGTAGGATTTCTCTACATGTGCACACGGTTAGCACGGCAATGGAAATGTAGAGGTTCGAGCAAGGTTTCATTGGTCCAGCCATCATCCATCATTATATCGACCCACTAACGTTCACAGCTGGTCACAGTTGTGATTTAGAAAATAATTTCAATAAAATTGGCAGCCAAATTAGCTCTTGATGCAGATAGCTGCGTTTTATACAGGTACTACTATACCACCACGCAAGTGAACATGTGGGCAAACGATAGCCAGAAAAGGGTGAGTTTTTCGCCGCTTCCTTAAAAGTTAAGTCTTAGCAAGTAGTTGATTATGGTTTCATTGTTAATGGCAATATATGGGTCTGATTGGACACACTTCTGTCAGTGTCAATTAATGGTAATAATTTTAAATATCTGTGTTATCAAATTATGAAGATTGCTTAATATAATTCATCAGAGCATTTAATTAAAACAAATGTGAGGTGTTATTCCTGAAATTAACGAAATAAAATTATTATTGGTTATTTTTGAGCCCAGTTCGTTGTCTAGTGGGGAGTAGCACGTTCAGGTTGAGTAGGCTTGGGAGACACGAGGTTGGAGTCCGCCTAGCAAGTAGATGGACAGGTGTCTAATGTAGGTCAGTGCACAATTATATGTTCATGTAATAAACCAGGAGAGGCATTGCTATCGACTTCATTTAAACATCACGCGGTACAAGATAAATGGCTAGTGACCTAAATGATGTTTCTAGACCGGACCATACGCAATCTGCCTATCGTGCACTAATACGCAATCTGCCTATCTGTGCACTAATAAGCGGCCTGGGAGGTCTAGCAAGTAATAAAATGTGTTGCGTGAAACGTAAATCATAATAAAAACATGTCTTTTCCATTTCGAACGCTTGCATTTACTAATACGAATCATTTCCCAGTCACGTTAGCAATAATATTTTATAATCAAGTAGGTACTTACTAAGTCCTTTTTGCAACTACATACTAAACGACTTGTTAGATAACATCCAGCTGTGTGACTTGTCCAGCATTATTATAGTTATGTTTTTCTCATTTACATGATCTCGGGCCTTACTACCCGGTCCTGCGGAAGGCATGCGTGGGGCTGACTGAAGACAACAGCACAGAGGCCCTTTACGAGAGCTAAAGACGAGGGCATAGTGGGTGTCCTCATCGGCTGCAGAATATTAAACACCCGAAGATGATAAATAAAATAAAATAAAAATGACATCCGCTAGATGTAGATGCGAATGCAAAGGAAAAAAAAAAGGAATTAAAAACTAGGATATTGTGATGGGAGGATGGGTACTCGGGCTATGGGAGACACTGCAGACGTCTGCGTAAACATAGACTCAAAACTGTTGAAAGCGGCAGGCGGTGGTTTGCCGACTGCTAGATAGGTTCCCTAAAATGCCGGCGTAAATGCCGGAAAGAAACAACATCTTCGCAAACGACTGAGGGGTGTCGAGAGGTGTAAAGTAGCTCCAATTTCACCATCACGAAGACTGCCCGTGAGCAGGCTTCCTTGTTATTACGTCATGCTACACTTCCATTCCCGAGTCTACATCCTAAGTAGCATATCTCTCGACTCCACTCAGACCGGCCAATGGAAGCGAGCAAGAGGTGGGGATCTGGTTCTCTTGGGATGCCACTCCGCAAGCGGGGACGAGAACCAGAAACTTCCCCGGGAGCACTCGGTACCCGTGCTGTCGCCACTCATCTACAAGCTGCCCTGCAGGCTTTTTATTATTATCCTAGACAAACATTATCATCGATAGCCTTTTCTAGTCCACTGCTGGACACAGACCTCCATGATAAAGCACCTTATTGGCTAATGTCCTAGACAAAAAACTTTTTAATTTCGCTAAGAGCATTGACACCACCACAACGAAAACTCGCTGATAGAAAGCAGCTTACCTACCCGCATAAATTATAAAAGTGGTTGTCTGGATGCTTAATCCTTCCGGTGCAAATTATTTCAAATGGTTTTGTTACCGCTTATTGCTAAAACTGTTTAACGATCGGTATGAAATTTCAGCGCATACAGCACCTAAACTAGCGCCACCACCTACTTTATGTTATTATTCTGTTTAACAAAGGAATTTTCAAAAATCCTTCTTCCAGTTTGTGATACCTATCATAAGCTTTTTTTTAATGCCTCTGTAATAGTTTTATTCTATTTAGTTTAGGAAGAGATACGAAGTTGCACTTGGTGGCCACCAAAATCTATTTTCGTATCTCTTCCTAAACTAAATAGAATAAAACTATTACAGAGGCATTAAAAAAAAGCTTATGATAGGTATCACAAACTGGAAGAAGGATTTTTGAAAATTCCTTTGTTAAACGGAATAATAAGACAAATTAGGTGGCGGCGCCACTTTCGGTGGGGTATGGGCCTTAACGATCGGTATGAAATTTCAAGAGAGAGAGAGAGAGGTAGTTCTATTCTAAGCTTAGATTAACATAAAGACACAGATCACAAAGGCTTTGACAGCGGGTTAGGCTAACTTTTTTTCAAAAGAATACTAGAATGTCACCCAACTTGAAAAGACCACCGCAGATACCAAATACACTGACTAAACAGCAGATTCAAATGAATTTTGGAGGTCACAGCTAGAAATAACGACTAGATGTAATACAATTCGGTTGAATAACGCGCACGCGCATTCAAAGCGAGATATGATCATGTACACGTAGACCTTTATCTCGGGACAAATGATTATACCTGTTGTTGACTAGTGGCCGATCCTGACTTGGCTTCCTCAAGATTATTTGTACAAAATCTAAATAAGTAGGTATCTAGTTGAGCTAGCTTTTTCATCATAAATCATTTTAATAAATATTTCATCATGATATTGTGGTCTGTCAGATTGATTTGGAAGAAGCTGAACGGAGCTGGATAGACTGTAGGTAGGTATACCGTGTTCGGCACAACGTTTGTCGGAAACTGGGAAACCAAACACAACAGTTTGTGAGCTTCTTTAACCCTAAGCTTAACGTTCTCTCGGTTATTTTTAACATTTTTAAAAAAAAAATCCATTCTGTATATTCACAAATAGCGCGCACGAAGCCGTGGCAGAACCTACTGGCGTATAATACACTGCGTAGTATAATTTCCTTATTTCCAAGTAAAAACTCAAACAGCCAAACGGCACAACACCTAGCGTCCGATTACCAAACCTAATTTAGGGCTAAACGGATTTCGAAGAACTTAGTAGACCTTATTTATACAAAGGGATGTGTCTTACATTCCAAACGAGACGATTACCTACATGTCCAACACTGCTGTGACCGCTGTGTGCAGTTCGTTTCGAAACGTCGTAAAAAGCTGGTTTTAACAAGGATCATTAAAATACTCAGCGTATTCCCACTAGTATGGATCTGCATAAATGAAAAGTATAGGAAGGTCTGTAGGTAGATACTTTCAAAGCCAACTTAGCCAACCAGTAAACAAACGAGGCGAATTGACGACAGCGGCAGCTAAAAGGAGTTTTCTACTTATTTTTAAACGAATATGCAGATCAACACGATAAATTTAGCCAATCCCTATCCAGATATTAGCATTTTACACCCGTTCGTGCTAGCAATTACCTTTTACAGCGCCGCAGAGGAGGATAGCAGAACTAAAAAGTACTAAAACGCATAAACTCTCGCATCCGAACACAGATGGCGCTATTTTAAACCGCTAACCCTTTGCGAATTAAAAGTTATTGCTTCGGTTTAGGCATATTTTCATTTATGACTGGTTTTACGGGTACGGACCGATTTGCTCGGGTCTAAAATGGCTATCCTGCCTGACCGCTTTCGGCGGTGGTTAAACTGTTAATGCGCTATTAGCCTAGCAATATTTGAAGTAACGAACGGTATTGCAAATGGCATACATTATTATTAACAATTGGGGAAATGAAATTATGTTTTTGAAGGCAGAAAATTGCAGGCTTTGCAAGGCTTTAGCACATTCAGTGGTTTTGATGTATTTAATTGATCACCTATGTAGCCAGCCATGGCAGTGTAGTGGCCCTGGCCAGTCGAGTAGACAGCCTCCTGGGAACTGGAACTCTTTTGTCGAACCATCTCGTCTTTTTAGCTGTATTTGTTTTGACGCACCAAATTAAAAATATATAGGTACACGAGTTAGCGCTAGGCATAAAAAATACAAGGTGTGTTAACTTTTTACAGCATTTGTTTAAAAGGTAGCCAGTTTTATTTGGTTTTATATGATACGATAAATACATTTTATCTTTATTTTATTTTATTTAGACGCACAAAACATAAAATAATCACAGAATATAACAAAACTTAAATAATATGTGTATAGAACTTGATCATTTCATAAATTATGTGCATACAGAGAATCAAACGAACAAAACATGTAGAGCAACCAAATTGAAAATACAAATACAAAAAAAATTAAATGTAATAAAAGGAAACCTAAATCCAATTGACTTATTTATTGATTTTGCCATCTAGTGTCTTTTAAATCGGTGTTTACAATGAAGTAGGTACTTATTTGACGACCGATGTGGCGCGGTGGGCGAAGGTCTGCCTGCGACGCAGAAGGTTGCGGGTTCGATTCCCGCCTCGGGACAAATGTGTGTACGATCTGCAGGCATTCGTTCAGGGTGTTCTGGTCGTTTTCTATATATAATAAAAAATATCTATCTATGTATTGTATTATATTATGTATATCAGTTATCTAGTACCCATAACACAAGCTCTGCTTAGCTTGGGGCTAGATAATGCTGTGTGAATTGTCCAGCATTATTTACTTATTTATTATTATTTATTATTTCATTTCATTTAATTTCCACCGTAGGTATTATTATACATTTGATGTCGTTAATTGTAACTCTTTTTTCTCTAATTCTCTTAAGCGACCGGTGTCCTCAGGAGCACTAGTCACATCACAAACACATACACACACTACACAAGTCACACACACTCGTGGTGGCTCCTGTTGCCCAGACTCTTGTGAGACTGGTGTCCTCGGGTAACCCATCACTTATATGTATATTTTCTCACTATTGTTCGAAATGTAAGATAATTTAACGTTAGCTTGATAAGTATATAAATAACCAAAGGAAGGAGGTCTCCAAGATACAGGTTTATTCTAGTTTGGGGATCAAAGATTGTATTAATTGTAAGTCTTAATTCTTTTCAATAAACGTTATTATTGTTTATAAAAGGAAAAGGAAACACCATAAGGGATTTTACAATTCAAGATAAACAGAACGACAGTGATTTTTGTTATTTATAGTACCTACCTACGCTAAACCCCGCTTACACGTGTATGTGTGTATGTTATCCCCGCAACAGAATAACACCTCTCGTCCCACCCCCTAGAAAAACAGTGCTAGGCGCTAACTCCCCCATCCCTCGCCTCTGCTAGCTTCCGCCGTCACTTGCTTGGTACACCTGAATCCTTATTTTTTTTCTTCTCTATAATATTTTATTGGAAAATGCAATAAGAATCCGCTCAGCTGTCTGTCTGTATGTCACGTGTCTAATTAATTATTTTGCTTTGTTATTGTCGTTCCTTCATGTATGTAGGTACTTTCTTGTTTCTGTTTTTGCATAATGTTTTTGTTTGCTTTGTAAGTTAGTTAGTAAGTTTAATTCAACGTATGTTATCTACTACTATCTACATCTATTTCCATTGCTTTGTATTAGAGTGCTTATAGTATAACTCTTACGCATGCTGTGTCGGCCTGTAAGAGGTTGGTACACTTACCATCACTAATTTATAACCTATTTTAAATACCTTGTAAGTTTTGGTGTACTCGCTGTAGGCTAACCTAATTGATAAAATAAATAAATAAATAAACTTAATATTAAATAAGAGTTGACTGTAAAAGGGCCTAGTGATAACTACAAAAATTACAGAGAATAAATATTTATGTATTTATTTATTTATTTGATGGAAAACCAGAAGCTTTTATACACAGAGTTACAAATTGATAGATACCTACCAGTAAGCTTATCGAAGGTTTTCACGTGTAGCGTAGCGTGGGGTGGGGTGGGGTGGGGTGGGGTGGGGTGGGGTAAATATGATTCAGATACAATACAATTAGTTTATTTTCTAAAAAGTTTATAAATACACCTTTATGAACAAGAAGTTACTTAATTTAATATACTTCAGTGGTAATAAATATAGGTAAGTAGGTACCTACTTAAAAATTAAAGATTAACGATGACCCCCGCACTAGGCTAGGCCTGTCGCGGGGTATCGAGTGCATAGTTTGTTTGCCATCATAGAATAGAAAAAGATACTTGTCAAGAAATGTCATAAAAGCTGTTGTATAGCTGCATTGTCATAAATACTTAACTAAAAGAAAGCTACTCGGCTGCTCATAAGTAAAATAAAATAAAAATTGTCGAACAAAAACAAATGTCACAATGTCATAGAAATAAAAATAATTGTACAATTCTAAAAAAAGTAATAATTTCAAACAATTTTCTTTACGGAAAATTTTAGAGATCAGTATCTTTATAAAGTAAAATTAAATCATAAAACATACCGGCAACTACATGAGCTGTTTTTCCTCCAAGGCCTCCGAAAGGTTATAATACAAGTTAGTAGAGTTACTGGCGTTTACCCATTGCGAAGAGAATAATTATAAGACCTAATCAAACAAACAAAACAAATCATGATCCATGAACCGTAAATAAATGCGTAAATACAATGATGAAAAAGCTGGAACACGGCTCGTCATCATCAGCATCATCTCAGCGCATTGCCTGCTGGCTGGCTATACTGGGTTACTGGTAATACACTAACACTGCGTGCAATGCCTCAGTCTGTCCAGTGCGAGTGAGCACCGTCCATGTCCCGCCCGGCCACCCCCATGTCCCGCCCGGCCACCCCCATGTCCCGCCCGGCCACCCCCATGTCCCGCCCGGCCACCCCCATGTCCCGCCCGGCCACCCCCATGTCCCGCCCGGCCACTCCGACTCCCGGACCATCTCATGGCCCTTGCCTTGATTTCTCTAATTTCCTCTTGTCACGAAAATAGATAAACAACGGATATTGTTCTTTACTTTCAAATTATTTTCCTGTGAAACAATTTTGTTTGTAAACTGTCATTAAATTCAATTTTGTGGTTTCGTGTTGCTGCAAATATATTATGGGAGGCGGGATGGAGAGCATGGCCTTGCCTACCGGGCCGCGGAAACGAACACCCTAAGTCCTAAACGATGGGTCGACGACTTCTGCGTGATCGTCAAGTCCGTTTACAGAAGAGGCCTTTGGAGGAAGCCTACATCCCAAACCCGCTTCTCGGCTTTTGGGCTAAGATCAAAGTTTAGTTTAGATCCCTAAAATAGCGATATACATAATATGAATATTAGAATAAACAGAAACTCGCTGTGCCCACAACCAGCCTTCACAAAATTAATGTATGTATCTTTTAAAGGGCAATGTAAACGCTTCTACAACAAAACTCAATAGGCTTCAAAATATCAGGTTATCTAGAAGACAAAACAGCTTGGAACGGGTTTTGCTCCAACTCGAAAAATAACAACTAACAGGCTAAAGGTTTCTTCGTCGCTTCTTTACTTTATATCTATCTACATACCGAAGCGACAAAAATCAAAAATATCACTTTATTTCCGTGTCGTTCTCTCACTTAGAAAATCGTTAAATTCCTAAAATTACGCATTATAAGCATTTTTATGATTTGATTTTGAATTCTGTATCACCCAGCCGTTATGACGATGTTAATTGGCAGGTAGAAATATGCTCTGGAATTCAGGATCACAGCTGAACCTAACTGCAGAGGCCAAAAAATCGCGATTAGATATTTATTTTATTTTTGTCGGATTATTGAATAAGTTTATAAAATCTACAATTACTGTATTAAATAAAAGTAAATATTAAAATATCACTTTTTCATCGCATCAGCATTGCCTTGCCTGCCATACAGCGGGGCAATGCATGCAGCCAGCAGCGTCTTGCGCACGCGCACGACTGCTAGTTGATAAATACTATTTATATCTAGCGGTCCGCCCCGGCTTCGCTTGGGTAGTTATTTTTATCGTCAATTTATCCGATGTTTTTAATTCTTGTTATTCTGTTCCGGACTAAGAGAAATCCAACAATTCAAAAATCATGAAAATCGGTCCCGTCGTTCTTGAGAAACTGATTGAGACTTTATTAATTATATTATGTGATTGTATTTTTATTTGTTATCTTACTAATAAGTACCCTAATTAAAATTAATTCTCAACACAACAAGTTATTTTTATTTGTTTATTTTTTTAAGTCATTTTTAGGGTTCCGTACCTAGAAAGGAAAAAAGGAACCCTTATAGGATCACTTTGTTGTCCGTCTGTCCGTCTGTCAACGCACTTTTCTCAAAAACGCGTAGAGTTATCGAGTTGATATTCACATCATATACGCAGGCTCGTAACCTCTTGGAGCCGCGATATAAATCAAACTTCTAAATCAACGCATTCAAAAATTACAGCTGTTTATGTCTATTTTTTTTTTAGTTTTCCACGGGAATCACTTGCACACAAAATCTATAGGGTACTTCCCGTTGACCTATTACTCTGTAAGCGAATTCCTATCCGATTTATCTCTGCGTGACATAAACTCGGATCAATGACCACAACACCTTACTTACCATTTTTGTGATATTGACTACCCTAGACGCCTTAGAATAGAATCTTTGCTTTTGAAATAATTTAATTCTAATTTTAATCATGATTGACATGCATGTTTTACCTGACATTGAAATAACTATTTAGATATTAATAAATTTGCCATTTTATATAAATTCTTTTGCAGTGCCCTACAGGGTGCATGTACTATTGACCTAAGCTTACTTTACTATCCAAGCTGTATACATGTACATGTGAGCAAATAAATAAATAAATAAATAAACCTAGAATCATGAAATTTGGCAAGAAGCAAGGTCTCTCAATCTCGCCATGGACCAAAAACCTGTAGGGTAATTTCCGTTGATCTAGAACCATGAAATTTGTCAAGAAGCAATGTCTTATAGCACAAGTGAAGGGAAAACCTGAAAACCGTTAGCGAGGGCGCCAATAGTTCGAGGGACTAAATAAGTTACGTCATAATCGTTATCAAATCAGAAAATCATTGTGCACTATTCGTCTGGGTTGATTTCTTTGCTGAAGAGTAGAAGTTTGTACGGAACCCTCGGAAGACTAACTCGCACTTGACGTTTTATTTAATACATTATCGGTAGTTAAATATGGATACAGTTAAATAAAGCCACAGATTACATTAAGCTAATGATTAGATTTTTGTTTTTATACAAATTTAGAGTAGGTTCATTTCATTCCATTGAATAATGTATTCTAGCTAAAGCTAGAGTGACAAGTGAATCGATCAATAAAGTTCATTATAGTGTAGCACGGCCTTCTATTAAATAATTAGTTCCTATTTCTTGCTACTTACTACCTACCTAATGGGAAGTAGGCCAGGCTGTCGTGCAGGAAAGTAGGCCAGGCTGTCGTGCAGGAAAGTAGGCCAGGCTGTCGTGCAGGAAAGTAGGCCAGGCTGTCGTGCAGGAAAGGTAATACCATCATTATAATTAAATAAAAATTATATTATGAACTTACCTACCTAGGTACCTATGTACAACATGACATACCTACCTATGTACCTACAACATGACATACCTACCGAGTTTCCTCTTTCGAATAACCAGCAAAGTTTCATCCTTCCCATTCAATACCTTTACTAATAAATAACAGAAGGAAGGAACCATATTGTGACGTCGTAAGCACAAGCAGTATCAAACCATGAATTTATAATTTATTATACGACTTTGTACTTTAGCTACGTTACGTACGGCACGTTACTAGGTTGTTTCGTCATTCTCGAAGGTAAAGTGTAGCGCCTACAGATATTATAATGGCAATAATATAGCTATGCTATGGAGTTCTCAACAGGTGCTTACGGCGGTACAATTTAAAAGGGGCCCTACAAATATTTGTATCTAGGTAAAGATTTGTCCTAGTGTACCAAATTTATTTTTACCCTATGAGAACGAATAACCTCATTGGTAGAAAAATAAATAAATAATCTTATTTCGAAAGCAGTTTGGTCTAAGAGTTATTGAGTAGTACCAACTTCCCGAAAAAATTACCTATCTACTTGTATCAGGTAGTTCCTCAATAGTAAATATAAACAATAGTAAAATATATATATGACTTTTGACTTTTTTATAAAGAATGCGCCGCCGCCGGCGGAGGCGCCGACCGACGTAATGTAGTTGTTGTGTGAAAGCAGTGACGTCACGCATAATAAATAGGGAGTAGTACTCGGTACAGTACTAACCTATTGTTCGGGGTTGGCAAATCGTTTCAAGAATTTGGTACCAAAACATTGTTATTATGCATCTTGGAAGCAAACAATGTCGGTGGGTCTGTAAACAAGGCATTCTCAGAAGGCCGGCGACTCGACAACCGGCCTCATGTGCGCCGCAAGCTTCGATCGACGCAGTCGCCTCCCGACAAACATACCTGTGGCTCCCTACAACCTTCGATACTTAAACAATTCAAAATAGTGATAAACCACAAATAAAGAAAAGTGTGCAATTGAAAACAGCTGCTGGAAGAAAAGCTCGAAAGATTTTTGGGCAGATTATAAAACATCAATGTGATGGAAAGCGATGACATTGTAAAATGCAATGATAAATCTAACGAACCGAATAGTAGATAGTAGATCGCGAAAGAAGCCAATGCTACCAATGCTTAAAATACCGATTTAGAAGATGCAATGTCAGCTAACGTCACCGATGAGCTGTGTAAAGTTTGTGACGGAAGAATCGAATGCGCACCGACCGCCATACTCCTAATATCGCTAGTCCACACGCTGTACGGGCACATCGGCCCTGAACCCAACTACTTCGGAAGCACGAAAACAGTTACTCAGAACATAGAAGAACTTAGGAGATACGAATCACCGGACGAAAAAAATTTATATAGAAAGTTCTTTCCCAAGGAGAAACCGCGGGAGAAGCCAGGGGAGGAGACTGAAGTATACGACTTTATAATTGTTGGAGGAGGTACAGCCGGTTGTGTGCTGGCTAGCAGGCTGTCTGAGAACCGCAAGTGGAAGGTAATTAGTCCAATTATATTTATCGACTGAAGTGCAGCAGGTATTTTTCACTGATTGGTTCACAATGGTGATCAAATCTAAGTATTGTTTGACTTTTTGTAAAATAAAAAGACGATGTTTATTCAGGTGTTGCTGGTGGAAGCAGGTCCAGAGGAGCCAAAAATGGCACTGATCCCAGGACTCACGAGCGAGTTCAAAGGATCTTCCATCGACTGGCAATATACCATGCGACCTAAAAACGGGTACGTTTTATCCTCGATTAGAATTAAATAAATAAATAAATAATGCTGGACAATTCACACAGCATTATCTAGCCCCAAGGTAAGCAGAGCTTGTGTGTTATGGGTACTAGATAACTGATATACATAATACATTACATAGATAGATATTTTTTAGAATGAAAACGACCAGAACACCCGGAACAAATACCTGCAGATCGTACAAATATTTGTCCCAAGGCGGGAATCGAACCCGCAACCTCTAGCGTCGCAGGCGGACCTTCGTCCACCGCGCCACAGAGGTCGTCCTTATTACAAAAAATTATTGGGCGCAGAATCTCGTAGAGTATTCCTTAACTATTGTTACATATATGTAACAATAGTTAAGGAATAAATCTTTATTCGTTCCTATCTCCTTTAATACAAAGTGTCTTTGCAGGTTTTGTCAAAATCGTGGTGAGCGCGGATGCGAAGTGGTCCAAGGCAGAGTCCTCGGAGGCACGTCCACCATCAACGACATGGCGTACATCCGCGGTAGCCCCGCCGACTACGACGAGTGGGCGCTCAGCGGCAACGACGGCTGGGGCTACAACAAGATCCTTCCCTACTTTAAGTATTCAGAGGGTAACTACGATAAAGACATCACCAAGAACAGAGTCTTCCACTCCACACAAGGACCCCTCGACGTCGGAAGATATCCTTATGTCGACGATAACGTAGACGTCCTTCTTAGTGCCTTCAACGAACTAGGCTACAACTACACGGACGTCAACGGCAGAAACCAACTCGGCTTTATGAGGATACAGACCATGTCTTATTTCGGAGAGAGAGTCAGTACATACACAGCATTTATAGAACCCGTAAGAAAAATAAGAACAAATCTAGAAATAGTTACAGAAGCATTAGTCACTAAGGTAATTTTAGAAGAAGCGAAAGATGTAACCAGAGCTTTAGGTATAAGCTATGTTAAGAACGGTACAACTTATAAAGTAATGGCAAGCAAAGAAACAATCATAAGTGCAGGTGCGATTGGTTCTCCGAAACTACTAATGCAATCCGGATTAGGCCCTAAGGAGTATTTAGAGTACTTAGATATTAAAACTATTGTAGATTTACCTGTTGGGGGTAATTTCCAAGATCATGTCTCAGTTTGTTTGCCAGTTATAAAACTAACAAAAACCGCCACGACGGTGAAATTTTCTGAAAAGTTAAAAGATATCACTAGCTATTATGCTAAAGGTGTAGGGCCACTATCAGCAAACTACCAAGTGGTTGCTTTTCTAGAATCTAGTTTATCGGACATTCTGAGAACTCCTGATATTGAGGTTAGGTTTAAAGGCCACGATTCAAATATGTATTACGACAGGATTGATATGTGTATATCCCTTTTGACCCCTAAGAGCCGCGGTCAAATTGTCCTAAATGCTACCGATTATCTTAGTGGACAACCATTGATTTATCCGAATTTCTTAAAAGATCCCACTGATGAAAAGAAGTTGCTCGAAGGGATTCATGAAGTGGTAAAGTTGTTTGATACAGACGTCTTCAGAAGTGCTGATTTTGAATTTGATCCTCGGCCAATCTTGAATAACAACTGTAAAGATCACGAAAGAGTATCCGATGATTTTTGGTCGTGCATCATCAAACATTTTTCTGCGCCTCTACATAACTATGCAGGAACATGTAAAATGGGACCTCACGATGATGGTGAATCGGTTGTGGACAGTAATTTAAAAGTATATGGAGTCAAAAACTTACGAGTGGTAGATGCATCCATAATGCCTAAAATAACGAGAGGGTCAACGGCCGCTCCTGTCATTATGATAGCTGAGAAAGCTAGTGACATAATTAAAACCACTTGGTATTAGACTAATATTTATTTACAATTTGCTAGGTAGTTTCTCACTTTCATCATCTTCTATTATAATAGTGACCTTTATTTTCTTTCCAGTCTTTAATTATCATCTTCGCGCCCTTTTCGGCAATCATCATAGTCGGCGCCAGTAGCCCTCCTCGCACGTGACTTGGCATCACGGAAGCGTCCATTATCCTCAGACCCTCAACTCCGTGTAACCGCAATTGGAAGTCTACTACTGACTCTGTGGTATTATCTCCCATTCGACACGTTCCAATGGGATTACTTAAAGCTTTTGTGTAATGCCTAGCTATGCAATTCCACTGATCCCTATTGCTAAGTCTATCACAAGGAAACAGATCAAGTGGTGCAAACTTTACCTCGGCTTTCTTCATCTCTTTTGTGTCTAACAATTGTAATGCAAGGTCTATACTGTCAACAAGAGTGTCCAGATCTTCAGGCTCTTTGAGTAAATTGGCTTGAACCACTGGTCTACCGTATTTAGGATTTCTTTTGTTCAGCATAATCTTACCTTTGCTCTTAGGTCTAAGTAAAGTAGGGTAAATGTTTACCAAATTGTAGTATGATAAAGGCATGTTCGTTTCTTCAGCTGCGTGTACGCTTACATTTGTCAGCATGAATTTGTCGCTTCGTATGTAATTTCCTTCAAGCGCCAGTTCTACATCAGGTGCATTAACGTGTTCATACAGTTGTAGGAACGCTGAGACTTGATTAATGCCTCGAGAAGCTAGTGGACCATTTCTATGTTCAAACCACGTTTTGAAATCTTCTATAACCTGGTTTTCCGCAACTGGCTGCACATCATTAAGAGCAAAAGCTAGACCACCGATTGTAACCTGATCTTGGTAATTATACCCCACAGGCAGATCGATTATAGACGTTATATTGTACTTCTTTAGATCGGCTTTAGGTCCTATACCGGATAGATGCAGCAGCCTAACGTTGTTAATAGCTCCAGCGGTCAGTATGATCTCTCGTTTGACATAGGCCGGTCGTTCCTTGCCCTTTTCGAGTTCGTACAAAACTCCTTCGACAGTCTTCTCCTGCTTGTCAATGACGACCTTGGTGACGGTAGCGCCGGTGATGACGACTAGATTCTTCCTATGCCTGACGGGTTTGAGGAAGGCAGTGTTGGTGCTCAAGCGGGTGTTGTTAAACACAGTGAACTGGTGGTTGACAAGAGCCTCCGGAACGTTGGTGTTGATGTCGGCGGCGCGGAGGCCGAGCTCGGCGAAGGCGGCCTGGAACAGCTCGATGTGCCGGTCCACGTGCTTCAGCCGCTGCACGTGCATCTCGCCGCTGCGCGCATGGTAGCGCGAGTTTAGGAGCACGTCGTAATCACCTTGAAACAATACAAGAACATTCATTTTAGTTGATGTTAGATGTGAAGTTATATCATTTTAGGAATCTTTCTTTTATATGTTCGTGTGAAACCTCACACATAAAATATGCTTCGATTTGAGTTCTTTAGCTTCCCAGCTTTCGGATCAGTAATTTCCTTTCAGATATAAGAATGCGTTTCGACATAATTAGATTAAACTTCTATTTGTAGTTAAGAGACAAAATGCCGTGCCTATTGTCTCAATATAACGTAGGTAAGACATAGTATAAGTGATTTTCTTTTGGGGAAACTCTTGCTTAGTTTGGCTTTAAAGGTAACCTATGTATGTAAAACAATACGAGTAGATTGGTGCATGGGATTGAGTTCTGGTCACTGCACCATGCAGCTTCCATCAAAACTTTACCTTCGTTTATAAATGTTTTAGTTTAATTTTATACAAGAAACAGCTCAGCCATTTAATTTTACATGGCTGTACTGTTTTGTCTGTAAATTTTGTAAATAAATAGGGAAATTAGCCTTAAAAATCACTTTGTTACTACACCGATGTTCTGTAAATAATTGTACCTAATTTTGTATGAGAAATAGTAAGGCCAGATTTTTGTATTCTTCTATCAATGCCACATGATATTATTATTGTCACTAACAAAAATAAGATGATTATTTTAATCTTTAATTTAATCCCTGCCTGTCCCTCGCGTCGCTAGGTCTCATGTGGTTACGAAATGCCATCTAGGCAGACCTGATAATTAAAAAAAATAGGTCAAATTAACTTTAAAAGAAAATGTTATAATAACCAAAGCAATCTTGTTTTTGTAAAGGATGTTAAGGGAATTAAACTTTACCATTTTCAAGGTATAAAAATACAGAACCCTAAAAACAAGCGCTTGTATTAGTAGGTATATGGGCCCAGTGTAGGTATCGGCTACCTTCGCAAAGATAAAGTGATTCCTTTCACTCTGAATTGTCAATAAGGTTTGTTTGTTGGTCACAGCGCGCTGCCGACAGACAGAGAATAACTGTTGCAGGTTACGAACAGACGCACTAATCTATTTACATACACTAGCATAGTTGTTTGTCATACTATGACGTAGTACTAGTAAGAATAATAGTTAATAGTTGTCATTTTTTGCACTCGACCAGACGTTAACTTGTGTTTGGTTTGTAAGTTCAGTTTGCTACAGAACCTTTACTCAGGCAGGAGTGCGGAGTGGCGCGGCCGGTGTGGGTTCAAGTTCCGTCAGAAGCGAAACTGAACTAAGCATTCCCACTAAGAGCCAGCACTAAGCATTCCCACTAAGAGCCAGCACTTAGCACTGAACTTTTATTTAATTCTTCTCCCGTGAGCAGGCTCACCGTTGTCCTCAGAGTGCTTGAAGTGCTCGAGAAGGTTCTCGTACTTCCACTCGAGCGAGCCCAGGGCTCCGCGGTGCCAGCCGTCGTAGTCGGCCTTCGCCCCCCGCGTGTACTTCATGTCCCCCGTCACGCTGGAGCCGCCCAGGACCTACGCCATTACAATAAACTTACAGTGTTAGTAACAAGTTGTAGTTATTCTTTGGCTAGCTACAGACGAGACGATCATTAGTAATCACGAGTGCTAGTGCCTTGTACTAAACAGAGCGGTGGTTCAAGAGTACCTATATCTACCAGTGTTGCCACATCCAGTTTCACAAATAAGTACAGAGTCGAGTAATTAGATAGGTAGGTAAGTAGATTGCAGAAAAAATCGTTAGATTATTATTCGCCCTAGACGCGAGAAACGTGTGTGTGATTGTGTGAATCTGATGTCAATCTGTGTGATGGCGATCGACAAAGTACCTAAGTTGCAAAGTAAAATGTGCATGGCTCTCAAGTTTTGTTAAATTAGGTGTTTATTACTTGAACTTGCCCACATACCTACCTAGGTCCTTGAGAAACTTCTTGCATTAACATTGATCAAAGCCACTCCTCAGCTCGGATTTCTCCCAGATTTTAAGACAGCTAGTGAATGTACATTATATTATTTGTATACGATATTGTTGCACGGTCTTTTCTATGAAAGAACTATGTTCATCAGAGAATGAGATGTTAAGATTCAGCCAGAATAGACTTTATTCCAATGTGGCAAACAGTTGTGTTAGCCACCTTAGCCGTTTTAGACAGGTGCAATCAGTGCCTATACTCAAGCCATTCTCAAGAAACCAACGTTTGTAAACAACTCACACTACAAAAATTCTAAATTTACTGAAATATTAGAAATATTTATTGTAAATTGTAGTGTGTGCTCCAATATTGACAAGTACATGCCTAGTGCATATTCTATTAAAAAGTCAACGGCAAGATAGTTATTAGTTATTATAGGGGGCCATGTTTACAGACATTGTATCTTCAGTTTTTCAAAGTATATGCGATACAAGAATTAGCGGTGACCTTCCCAGTCCTGATCTCACAGGAGCCGCTCGCGCGCGACAGGCAGGAGAAGCCGTTCCTCTCGGAGCGGTAGTTCCACAGCACCGGACGGTACTCCCGGGTCGGCACACCAGGGATGTCGTAGTCTATGCTCTCGGCCTCGCCTGATTCCAGCAGAAGGACCTGGGGCATCAGCCAAGTGGGAGATTACATTACTGTTTGCTTTTGGTCTGCAGGAAGCTGGAACGCTTGCAAGACGTGCCTGATAACTTTATACAACTGACGAAAACCACGCACACACCAGCTCCAATATGCGATATGCACAATAAGCAACGGCTCTTAAAATGTCCTTGATATGTGTCTTGACCTTCATCAGGAATGTTCAACCGCAAGCGCAACGTTCTATCTTTTGGAACGATGAACACCTACTATTTTTGAGTCAAGACTTTTGTTAATATCATTTTGTCTCAATAGGAAGGAAGGTACTTAGTTTCCAGCGAAGGGATCCTCCTGGCATCAGATACAACCAGATAAGTTGTGAACAAAGAACTTTGTAACAACATACTCGTGGTTTTATAGAATCATAGGTTATTTAAGATTTGTGACCAATTACTTTTCCGCTAGTTTTATCATAGAAGCAATCAAAAAAGGCAAACCCCGAACATTTCCAAACATTCCGGTCGGAGCGGTAGTCTTTATCAAATTCCCTCCACCCCAGGTCAAAAGCCATGAGATCGCCCCACCACCTATTACGTTGCTGACCCCGTAGCCAAGGTCGTATGACGGTGGTTCGAGATTTTTCGTACTCCTGACCCCAGTGCTGATAAGGTACTCGTCAGCGCCAGAACAGCCGCTGGAGTCACCGGGCATTTGAGGCCATCGTTGCAATGGTGTGTCCACGATTGTGTGGGTTTAATCCGTAATCACACCACGCTGCAGCGCTGGTCCAGTGAGGGTCTGTGGGATGTTCGCCAGCGCCTTGATCGTTTTTCGTCAGGATGGACCACTTTGCATGTAAAGCTTGGCTTAGGGCCCGATATATGTTATTTGAACCCCCTTACACCCCAAAAAAATCTCGAGCGCCCTTATAAAAGTATTTTTCCCTTAGCCTTGTATCCCTCCCACCTTCCAATCAGAGACAGCAGACAGTCTATTGGCGAGCACGCAGCCCGCCGTGCCGCCGCCGACGATGATGAAGTCAAAGACGCTGCTCCTCAGGTCCCGCTCATCCGCCTTCGACTTCGTGGCCTTGGAGAACAGGTCAGGCGTAGCGTAGGCTGACAGCGCCAGGAGTAGGGGCAGACATGCTCTGGAGATTAACCAGTAAAAGATATAACTTTTTATTGGCGACTTCGGAGGCGCAGCGGGCGAACGAACGTCTGCGAAAAGGTTTAATGTCGGCTGTATAATATAACATATAAGTATTATGTATAAAAGGATCATTACTAACAAATAGTACCTACATTAAGTTACAAGTGCGGTAAGTTGAGAATTACAGCCGAGGCGATATTGCTACAATAGAGCAGAGGCTGTAATTATCAAAGCGCACGTATGTCATACGACGTTTCGTAACATATTTGCGCTTTTTTTTAAGGCAAAGGCACAAAAACAGCCAGTATAACTAATAAAGTAAATTAATATTTTTGTGTTTTGTTAGAGATAAATGGTTGTAATTTATGGTCAATATTAATTAAATAAAAGAATTAAATGTTTATTTATTATATTTTATCTCCTAAAGTTAATTTTATTCATAAAATGTTCACTATTTTTCTGACATAAAAACTCTTTGCTAAGATTTAAAAAAGTACCGTTCGTTTTAGACGGAGCTTCTTGATAAACCGTACGTTTTACATTAAATTACCGCACAAGTACGTAATGAGATACATTACGGTATTGAAATAGGTGAAATAAAGAGACCCTTTACGAGCAAAAGTGTTATAAAGAATATTAAACAGTCAAATATGATTTACTTAGGTGCTAGTAGAAAATATAAAGTCATTCCTGAGGGGTTGGTATTTGTTACAACAATACAGTGAACATTTCAGTCGTTTTTTTCTTCAAAACAAGTTATTAAATTGGCTTTTCAATTTAAAATGGAACCTAAGATCAAACGTTTGTCTGACAGGGTAACCATAACTACGAGTGGCACACCACATTATACAGTGGTGAAGAACATTTAATGAGCAAAAATGGATTTTGTTCACTGTTCTTAAGTTCCATAGACACCGTTTTCAGTCGAGAGTAGTAAAAAAATAAGTTTATTGATGTGTTTGCATACTTTGAGTTTTCGTTCGAATTTCGTTTAACCATTAAGAGCCACTATCTCAGTGATTTATTTCATTGAAACCTCTTGTAATGGACACGATTTTAATGTACGTGGCTTATTATTCGAGGTGTTCATACATTACATCACAGTTGCTGAAACATTCCGTTATAATAAACCTCAACCTCAACAGCCTATAATAATCCACTGCTGGACGCAGGCCTCCCCCTTTTTTTATCTCATGGGGGTAATGCCCATAATCCCCACGCTGGGCATGCGGGTTGGGGATCGCAGTTCGGTGGTAGATCTATTCTGCAAGAGGCGCTGCTGCCCGCCCCCCGGTGTATGTCCCTTAGTCGCCCCTTACGACACCCGAGGGAAGAGCTGGGGTGGTGCAAATTTGAAGACGGCACCACACGGATAATACGGCTGCATAATGAACCTACTTTTCCTTTATACATTTCAGAAAATAACCTATGAATAGTTTCAAATTGTGGGCACCATGGTCATAAGTGTGAACAAAAGTACGAATTTATCCAAGTTTAAGAAAAGTATTATGTACAAAACCATTCAACTTTTCTCCTAAACTATCAATCACAAGATTTATTTATTTCCATTACTATATTAAATAGAAGAATACCCAGGGCACCTTCATTAGCTTCATTGGCTTATTTTTGCAAAAAACAAAAAGTCTTATTTAAAAGATAATCATCAAAAACTTGTTTTTTGAGCTTACTCCGCTCTGCTCTATCTCGCTCCTTTAAACACGAAATCCTATGCCTATGCTATTCACAAAATGGCGTCATAAACCTGCCTCTTAAATCTCAAATTTACAGTTCGAAACTGCTATATTTTTCTTGTAATAGTACATTATGATACAAGTGCGGTAAGTTGAAAATTACAGCCGAGGCGATATTGCTAGCCCGAGCCGTAGGCGAGGGCTACAAGAAAGCAGAGGCTGTAATTATCAAAGCGCAATAAATATAACTCGGACTTTCGAA
This sequence comes from Eupithecia vulgata, assembly GCA_946478455.1. NCBI lineage: Eukaryota > Metazoa > Arthropoda > Insecta > Lepidoptera > Geometridae > Eupithecia > Eupithecia vulgata. Next base: position 14,838,971 of record OX297875.1, read on the forward strand.
TAAATTTTCATACGCTTGCTAAGTAGCTATCTATCGGTCGATTTTTCGGGCAAGAGGCTTAGAGTAGCCTTTTTCGCTGCCTCTGAGACTTCTGGCGGTGTTGAATTAATAAATTCGTCATTACTTGACGACATTTTCAAGTAAATACAATACAGCGAAAAGAAAAAGCGCGCGGAATACTTTATACTTGTCCATAAATTATTAGCGATGCGCGCGCATCAGTGCTTTTTTTAAGGCAAAGGCACAAAAACAGCCAGTATGCATACGTTTCAAAAAGGATTGGTGGTCATAAAATGCCTAAAACCAGAGAGTAGGTACAAAAAGAATCAACATTTGGTGACTAACCTGATGCAGGGTTCCATGCTGGAGCGGCGCGGCGCGAGGGTCGGCTGCCAATGGATGCGGCGGCGCGCGCGGCTTCCTCCCTTGCACACACGGGATGTCTGACATTGCCACACTCAGGATATGCTCGCCGCGGTGTAACCTGGTTTCTTCAACAGTGTCGGGTGGAAACCACTTGTCTGTCTGACTGTCCGGTGATATGTTTGGAAAGCGTGACGATGTGACGACGGGTTTTAACCGACGAAAAACAAAACAGGAGGACGTTCTATGTTCGGCTGTATGTATTGTTTATGTATATCTGTCGATTTTTCTGACAAATATGAACTGAAGTAAAATATCATTTCACTATTTTCATGGATTTTTGATTTTAGAATGATCCCGTATACATTTTATTTCCGAACGATAAGTATTTCCCGAAAAGGCCGGATTTCGCGGAGGATATGGCACCATAGACCACATACACACAGTGAGGCAGATTGTACAGAAGTCCGAAGAGTATAATCAGCCCCTTTGTCTGGCCTTTGTGGACTATGAAAAGGCCTTTAACTCTGTCGAAACCTGGGCTGTTCTAGAATCCTTACAGCGTTGCCAAGTAGACTATCGTTACATCGAGGTGCTGAGATGTCTTTATGATGCCGCGACTATGAGTGTCCAACTACAGGGCCAGCAGTCCAAACCCATTCTCGAAATTGTTTCCGAGTACACTTACCTTGGGCAGATTCTGCAGTTGAATAAAAACAATTTCGAGAAGGAGGCCAAGAGGAGGATCCAGCTAGGTTGGGCAGCGTTTGGAAAACTACGTCGAGTCTTCTCGTCCGTCATCCATACCGCAATGCTTGAAAACGAAAGTTTTCAATCAGTGCATCCTACCATCCGTCATGACCTACGGAGCTGAGACGTGGACCCTCACGGTAGGGCTGGTCCACCAGTTTAAAGTCGCCCAGCGAGCTATGGAGAGAGCTATGCTCGGTGTTTCTCTGAAGGATAGGATTCGCAACGAATACATCCGACAGAGAACCAAGGTTATCGACATAGCTCAAAGGATTAGCAAGCTGAAGTAATAATAATAATAATAAAATTTATTCAAATAAACTTAGGTAAAAAGACGACAGAAGTGCACTAAAAATAAAAATAGCAAGTTTAACAATATAGCCTGAACTAGGTAATCCTGTGTTTCAGGCGACTAGAGTGCTAATTATTACATAAAAATAGTCACTTAAGTACGATGTGGGCATTTAGTGTAACAATGTTGTTTATGGTAGAGAACAGTTTGTGTATAAATGATAGTCTCATATCTTTTACATTGAATAAAACTAGATTAATCACTATTCTAACTAGGTTAACTTAATGTATAAAAATGTTATTTACTTGATAATATCTAAAAGCTTCTCTGTATCGTCGTAGTGGAAGTGGCAGTGGGCTGGCCATATCTCGAGAAGAACCGACAACCGCTGGGGTAAACGTGTTCTTGAGTGGAGACCGCGACTCGGCAAACGTAGTGTAGAACGCCCTCCGACCAGGTGGGATGTCGAAAGACTGCTGGCAGATGCTGGATGCGGCAAGCTGAAGACAGGGCGCTATGGCGCTCATTAGGGGAGGCCTATGTCCAGCAGTGGACTGATGCAGGCTGATGATGATGATGAAGTATTTATCCCAAAAGTCCTAAAAAACAGTGTAAACACTAAGGAATTTAAATTCGGTTTTTAATTTTAGGGTTCCTTACCCAAAATGTAAAAACGGGACTCTATTACTAAGCCTCCGCTGTCTGTCCTTCTGTCCGTCAGCGAGCTGTATCTCTTGAACTGTAATAGGGTAGATAGTTGAAATTTTGTCAAGGTGTGAATTACTATTGCCGTTTCAACAACTATTGACCTATCCTCGATGGTGTATAATATATATACACAATAGCGTTGACCAAGTCTTGATAAAGATGCATCCGTATATTGACTCTTAAATTGACAATTTTAAAGTTAGGCACAGAAATGACGATTTCAGACAGGCCTTTAGTTTATCTGGTCGTTATTCTCTTGGTACTCCGGGCCAGGCCAAGTCTGTCTGAAGTCACCGGTACTCCGGGCCAGGCCAAGTCTGTCTGAAGTCACCGGTACTCCGGGCCAGGCCAAGTCTGTCTGAAGTCACCGGTACTCCGGGCCAGGCCAAGTCTGTCTGAAGTCACCGGTACTCCGGGCCAGGCCAAGTCTGTCTGAAGTCACCGGTACTCCGGGCCAGGCCAAGTCTGTCTGAAGTCACCGGTACTCCGGGCCAGGCCAAGTCTGTCTGAAGTCACCGGTACTCCGGGCCAGGCCAAGTCTGTCTGAAGTCACCGGTACTCCGGGCCAGGCCAAGTCTGTCTGAAGTCACCGGTACTCCGGGCCAGGCCAAGTCTGTCTGAAGTCACCGGTACTCCGGGCCAGGCCAAGTCTGTCTGAAGTCACCGGTACTCCGGGCCAGGCCAAGTCTGTCTGAAGTCACCGGTACTCCGGGCCAGGCCAAGTCTGTCTGAAGTCACCGGTACTCCGGGCCAGGCCAAGTCTGTCTGAAGTCACCGGTACTCCGGGCCAGGCCAAGTCTGTCTGAAGTCACCGGTACTCCGGGCCAGGCCAAGTCTGTCTGAAGTCACCGGTACTACGGGCCAGGCCAAGTCTGTCTGAAGTCACCGGTACTACGGGCCAGGCCAAGTCTGTCTGAAGTCACCGGTACTACGGGCCAGGCCAAGTCTGTCTGAAGTCACCGGTACTACGGGCCAGGCCAAGTCTGTCTGAAGTCACCGGTACTCCGGGCCAGGCCAAGTCTGTCTGAAGTCACCGGTACTCCGGGCCAGGCCAAGTCTGTCTGAAGTCACCGGTACTCCGGGCCAGGCCAAGTCTGTCTGAAGTCACCGGTACTCCGGGCCAGGCCAAGTCTGTCTGAAGTCACCGGTACTACGGGCCAGGCCAAGTCTGTCTGAAGTCACCGGTACTCCGGGCCAGGCCAAGTCTGTCTGAAGTCACCGGTACTCCGGGCCAGGCCAAGTCTGTCTGAAGTCACCGGTACTCCGGGCCAGGCCAAGTCTGTCTGAAGTCACCGGTACTCCGGGCCAGGCCAAGTCTGTCTGAAGTCACCGGTACTCCGGGCCAGGCCAAGTCTGTCTGAAGTCACCGGTACTACGGGCCAGGCCAAGTCTGTCTGAAGTCACCGGTACTACGGGCCAGGCCAAGTCTGTCTGAAGTCACCGGTACTACGGGCCAGGCCAAGTCTGTCTGAAGTCACCGGTACTACGGGCCAGGCCAAGTCTGTCTGAAGTCACCGGTACTCCGGGCCAGGCCAAGTCTGTCTGAAGTCACCGGTACTCCGGGCCAGGCCAAGTCTGTCTGAAGTCACCGGTACTCCGGGCCAGGCCAAGTCTGTCTGAAGTCACCGGTACTCCGGGCCAGGCCAAGTCTGTCTGAAGTCACCGGTACTCCGGGCCAGGCCAAGTCTGTCTGAAGTCACCGGTACTCCGGGCCAGGCCAAGTCTGTCTGAAGTCACCGGTACTACGGGCCAGGCCAAGTCTGTCTGAAGTCACCGGTACTACGGGCCAGGCCAAGTCTGTCTGAAGTCACCGGTACTCCGGGCCAGGCCAAGTCTGTCTGAAGTCACCGGTACTCCGGGCCAGGCCAAGTCTGTCTGAAGTCACCGGTACTCCGGGCCAGGCCAAGTCTGTCTGAAGTCACCGGTACTACGGGCCAGGCCAAGTCTGTCTGAAGTCACCGGTACTACGGGCCAGGCCAAGTCTGTCTGAAGTCACCGGTACTCCGGGCCAGGCCAAGTCTGTCTGAAGTCACCGGTACTCCGGGCCAGGCCAAGTCTGTCTGAAGTCACCGGTACTCCGGGCCAGGCCAAGTCTGTCTGAAGTCACCGGTACTCCGGGCCAGGCCAAGTCTGTCTGAAGTCACCGGTACTCCGGGCCAGGCCAAGTCTGTCTGAAGTCACCGGTACTCCGGGCCAGGCCAAGTCTGTCTGAAGTCACCGGTACTCCGGGCCAGGCCAAGTCTGTCTGAAGTCACCGGTACTACGGGCCAGGCCAAGTCTGTCTGAAGTCACCGGTACTCCGGGCCAGGCCAAGTCTGTCTGAAGTCACCGGTACTCCGGGCCAGGCCAAGTCTGTCTGAAGTCACCGGTACTCCGGGCCAGGCCAAGTCTGTCTGAAGTCACCGGTACTCCGGGCCAGGCCAAGTCTGTCTGAAGTCACCGGTACTACGGGCCAGGCCAAGTCTGTCTGAAGTCACCGGTACTCCGGGCCAGGCCAAGTCTGTCTGAAGTCACCGGTACTACGGGCCAGGCCAAGTCTGTCTGAAGTCACCGGTACTACGGGCCAGGCCAAGTCTGTCTGAAGTCACCGGTACTACGGGCCAGGCCAAGTCTGTCTGAAGTCACCGGTACTACGGGCCAGGCCAAGTCTGTCTGAAGTCACCGGTACTACGGGCCAGGCCAAGTCTGTCTGAAGTCACCGGTACTACGGGCCAGGCCAAGTCTGTCTGAAGTCACCGGTACTCCGGGCCAGGCCAAGTCTGTCTGAAGTCACCGGTACTACGGGCCAGGCCAAGTCTGTCTGAAGTCACCGGTACTCCGGGCCAGGCCAAGTCTGTCTGAAGTCACCGGTACTCCGGGCCAGGCCAAGTCTGTCTGAAGTCACCGGTACTCCGGGCCAGGCCAAGTCTGTCTGAAGTCACCGGTACTCCGGGCCAGGCCAAGTCTGTCTGAAGTCACCGGTACTCCGGGCCAGGCCAAGTCTGTCTGAAGTCACCGGTACTACGGGCCAGGCCAAGTCTGTCTGAAGTCACCGGTACTCCGGGCCAGGCCAAGTCTGTCTGAAGTCACCGGTACTCCGGGCCAGGCCAAGTCTGTCTGAAGTCACCGGTACTCCGGGCCAGGCCAAGTCTGTCTGAAGTCACCGGTACTCCGGGCCAGGCCAAGTCTGTCTGAAGTCACCGGTACTCCGGGCCAGGCCAAGTCTGTCTGAAGTCACCGGTACTCCGGGCCAGGCCAAGTCTGTCTGAAGTCACCGGTACTCCGGGCCAGGCCAAGTCTGTCTGAAGTCACCGGTACTCCGGGCCAGGCCAAGTCTGTCTGAAGTCACCGGTACTCCGGGCCAGGCCAAGTCTGTCTGAAGTCACCGGTACTCCGGGCCAGGCCAAGTCTGTCTGAAGTCACCGGTACTCCGGGCCAGGCCAAGTCTGTCTGAAGTCACCGGTACTACGGGCCAGGCCAAGTCTGTCTGAAGTCACCGGTACTCCGGGCCAGGCCAAGTCTGTCTGAAGTCACCGGTACTCCGGGCCAGGCCAAGTCTGTCTGAAGTCACCGGTACTCCGGGCCAGGCCAAGTCTGTCTGAAGTCACCGGTACTCCGGGCCAGGCCAAGTCTGTCTGAAGTCACCGGTACTCCGGGCCAGGCCAAGTCTGTCTGAAGTCACCGGTACTCCGGGCCAGGCCAAGTCTGTCTGAAGTCACCGGTACTCCGGGCCAGGCCAAGTCTGTCTGAAGTCACCGGTACTCCGGGCCAGGCCAAGTCTGTCTGAAGTCACCGGTACTCCGGGCCAGGCCAAGTCTGTCTGAAGTCACCGGTACTCCGGGCCAGGCCAAGTCTGTCTGAAGTCACCGGTACTCCGGGCCAGGCCAAGTCTGTCTGAAGTCACCGGTACTCCGGGCCAGGCCAAGTCTGTCTGAAGTCACCGGTACTACGGGCCAGGCCAAGTCTGTCTGAAGTCACCGGTACTCCGGGCCAGGCCAAGTCTGTCTGAAGTCACCGGTACTCCGGGCCAGGCCAAGTCTGTCTGAAGTCACCGGTACTCCGGGCCAGGCCAAGTCTGTCTGAAGTCACCGGTACTCCGGGCCAGGCCAAGTCTGTCTGAAGTCACCGGTACTCCGGGCCAGGCCAAGTCTGTCTGAAGTCACCGGTACTACGGGCCAGGCCAAGTCTGTCTGAAGTCACCGGTACTCCGGGCCAGGCCAAGTCTGTCTGAAGTCACCGGTACTCCGGGCCAGGCCAAGTCTGTCTGAAGTCACCGGTACTCCGGGCCAGGCCAAGTCTGTCTGAAGTCACCGGTACTCCGGGCCAGGCCAAGTCTGTCTGAAGTCACCGGTACTACGGGCCAGGCCAAGTCTGTCTGAAGTCACCGGTACTCCGGGCCAGGCCAAGTCTGTCTGAAGTCACCGGTACTACGGGCCAGGCCAAGTCTGTCTGAAGTCACCGGTACTCCGGGCCAGGCCAAGTCTGTCTGAAGTCACCGGTACTACGGGCCAGGCCAAGTCTGTCTGAAGTCACCGGTACTACGGGCCAGGCCAAGTCTGTCTGAAGTCACCGGTACTCCGGGCCAGGCCAAGTCTGTCTGAAGTCACCGGTACTACGGGCCAGGCCAAGTCTGTCTGAAGTCACCGGTACTACGGGCCAGGCCAAGTCTGTCTGAAGTCACCGGTACTCCGGGCCAGGCCAAGTCTGTCTGAAGTCACCGGTACTCCGGGCCAGGCCAAGTCTGTCTGAAGTCACCGGTACTCCGGGCCAGGCCAAGTCTGTCTGAAGTCACCGGTACTACGGGCCAGGCCAAGTCTGTCTGAAGTCACCGGTACTCCGGGCCAGGCCAAGTCTGTCTGAAGTCACCGGTACTACGGGCCAGGCCAAGTCTGTCTGAAGTCACCGGTACTCCGGGCCAGGCCAAGTCTGTCTGAAGTCACCGGTACTACGGGCCAGGCCAAGTCTGTCTGAAGTCACCGGTACTCCGGGCCAGGCCAAGTCTGTCTGAAGTCACCGGTTAGAAGAAATGTAACGCCACCCACAGAACAAGTAGGATTGCCTCGTAGGTCCTGTAAACTCCTATTTAGTGCCTCTATTCCTCCTTTGTGAGCCATAGTGCACACATCCCATTATTTTTGCATCACAAAGCACCTTTACCATATATATAATATATATATCGACGCTTGAAAGGCAATAATTACCAAGCGACATGTTGGGTGATATTGAGTTATATACATCACTGAAATCAGCAAAAAAAACTGCGTTGATTGGTCTTACTCTCGTACCGCTATGAAGACTTTTGATGTCGCTTAGTAACTTAAAAAGACGCAGTTTTCGGCGACCAAGCGACCAAAATTTTTGCGGTTAATAAATAACTTTCATTTGGTATGTAATTGATTTTAGCTTTGCACACTTAGTAATTTTTGCCTAGACTCGAATAAATACGTTTAACCATAAAGTATTTTTTGCTTTACGGTATCTAGGGTGTGAGTATTGCTTAAGAAATTTTACCAGAAAAAATATTTATTTTTGTTGTCGGTTAAGATTTTTTAACTCAACTTAATTATGTACTCATTGTCATTTAGTACTTTTTTACAGATTGCAATGGACTTACTTATGATATATAGTAGTATTTTGCCTGCCGAAAACGAATAAAGTTTGTCGTTTGGTAATATTTTACCTGCCGTTTTATTTTCTACTTTCGTTGCTAAGATAACTATTTCCGATATGAAATTTATATAAAAACATGCTTATCTCTATTGCAAGCATTTTGTTTTGTCACTTATACGCACTGTAAAACAGGTTTAAAGTGGCTGTTGGTAACAAAATATCAATTAGTGTTCAATGAATTGTCGCATAGGTAATCCACGTGCTTGCGCGCATCGCACTTAGTACTTGTCGCGACGCTTGAAATAAGTACTAGGTAAGTGTTTCCAATTGAATTGAAATGACTGGCCCAATAAATGATGATCAGCTGATGCTTCACTATAACTTTGATGTTCAAAGTTATAGTGAAGCATTGATGGAAGAGCTTGTCGGTGGCTCTTCAGGCCTAACCGTAGATTTCGTACCTGCAGAGCTATCTAAAGAACAAGGTATATTTCAAGCGGATGATTATTCTGTGGTTCAGATTGGCCTGCTAGAAATAGAATTAGTTAAAAAACTTACAAGCATTGATAATGATTTGACTTTTTGCCGGAAAATTCCACTACAAGCAACACCCAGGAACAAACATTTAACAACACTGCCGTCTGTTAACTAGAAGGCCGTTAAGCCTCAACTGGCCATTTTTGACTTTTTAATGAAAACAGATACAGTTTAAAATTCTCTATCTTTTCGTTTAACAACCATTCCATAATTCCAAATAGTTCAGAGATATAAAAACTTCGTCAGCCGTTAAGTGACAGGATTTTTGATTTATCCTTAACTTGAAAGCAACTATTTCACAATACATCACTAATTTTGGGTTAAAATACCTTAACTGCTCAGTGCGATAATATCGTTCTGGTTAACTAACTAAAAACTTAACTAAAAGACTTTAACTGAATTTGCTTGATTATATGGACGCAAAGCACCTTTAACGTCTTCATAGTTAAAAATTGTTCTAGACATCACATTAAAAAAAACAGACTCAAGAGCAGTTATAGAAAAATACTTACCTATATTGGCGTTATCCTCCCATTGCGCATTTTTAGTTAAGCATTCATTTCTTTTCTCAATACTGTGATGGAAAAATATTTTTTTTGATAACATACAAATAATTTTGAAATCATGCTTAGCTACATAGCAGCTAAGCCGCATTACTTAGCTAAAAGGCAAATTATCCGAAGCTCGCGCTTCCTGATCCTTTGGGGTCGTCCAGGACTACGAGACGCTTAATCGAGTCGTCATTCCGTGCTACGTGCCCAAAGAACTTCAGTATTTGTATTTGCACAATTGACGATATTCTCTCCTTCACGCGAAGTTCTTCGAGGATAGAGACGATGGTCCTATGTACGGTCCACGGAATCTTTAGGAGACGTCTCCAGCACCTCATCTCTAGTGTATCAATTTTCCTTCGCTCCTTGTGTATCAACGTCCACATCTCAACTCCATACAGAAGAATTGGAAAGACCAGACTCCGCATCAGATGAACCTAGGTGGTTTTGGTTATTCGGCGGTCCTTCCAAATCTTGGTCAGCCTTTCAGCAGCAGATCGTGTTATGTATGACGCAGCGTCTTCAGATTTCATCTTCACAACCTCTGATGTTGGTGATGGTAGATCCCAAGTAGATGTAGCTCTGCACAACTTCACAGTTAGCTATGCTTCTCTGTCGTCTGTTGGTTATTCTCAGCTCGGTTCAAAGAAGTACACAATCATAAATGAGTAACAAATGGAATTCAAAAATATGTGTACCTGAACTAGGTGATAATGATAACCTGTTTTTGAAGAAGAAAGAGTTTTAACAACATCTGAGCTAATCAAATAGAACTAACTAATTAAATAATTCGACGATGGTACATACTTTAAAATAATTACTAAAGAGGGCGCAATGCGCTTTGTGAAAAGGTTAAGCATAGAATTTCGCGTTCATAGAAGCGGAACAAGAAAACTATACAACTTATGAAAAAACTATCAGAAGGAACCAAGTAATTAGTAATAACCTACGAATCAAAACATAAGTCATTTCAATAGATAGATAGAGATGAGATTTTAAGATCTCGAGCAAACTAGTATGTGCAAAACAGTGCAATTTCATGAATTTTTCTATGGTATTTTTTTCTTAACTGTTTTTTCACGTTGAAGGAACCAAGGGAAAAAAATAGAATTTTATGTAGTTCGAGTTTTTAACCACGGGATTCCCGTGAATACCTTGATCTAGTCAAGCAATTTAAGACGATATCTGTCAAAAATCTTGGTGCGAAAGCCGTTAATTATGTGAACATAAACCTAAATTCATTGTTACTTGTACAAAACAATACTACACTAACCTTATTGAATTTGTACTTTGTTTAAAATTGCCTGACAGAAAAGATTTATTGGTTTCTATTTAGATCAGTTTACCTATTTGACAAGCAAGCGTTACTTCTAGGTACCTAATTTTTCTTCAAACACAATTATGAACTAATGGGGTTTAGTTAATTTTACTTGTTTTATTATAAAATGTTGTTGTCGGTAAGTAATTTTTACTCGTTTGCTATTTTGATAAAATTATTACTAACCGACACTATTTCATTAACTATTGAAAAAAATCATATTTTTTATATGCCAGTTTACTAATCATATAAACTGCATATAAAATTCGTTGGAATCGAGTAGTTATGCCAAATAGGCGACTTAATATGATTTTTTTTCTGAAAAAATAAACTTTAAAGTGCTCTAGTGTAAAGTTGCCAAAATGTCGCTTGGTAATTATTGCCTTTCAAGCGTCGATATATATATATATATAGAATATAATGTACCTACTCTTTTAATAAGAAGAAATCTTGATTTTTGCACACGCGTTCTGCTCTGTCCCGCTCCTATGAACTCGAAATCCTATGGCTATCCTTTTCACAAAATGGTCTCTTAACAGGATTTACTCTGGATTTACTGCGACGGACAGTTCTAAGAAATTGATAGGCATAAAACGAAGACTTTGCCCCTTTTATCTGCTTTTTCGCTTTACCAAGCAACGGATTTCGAAACGGTACCTAGCTGATGTCAGCTATTTTATTGGAGCGTTTAACAAACCTTCCGTTAATATATCTAAACGAATACTATTACCTACCTACCTTTCTAATGTACATCCGAGTACCACGCGTTTGAAGCCGCAGATAGAGTTTAAAAAGGTAACCGAAGAGTGTGAACATCTAAAAATAACTGTTCTTAGCAGGACGTGCTTACGTTATAAACGAAATTTTCATGCAACAACCTCGTAGTTTTTCTAGTTCCTGAGATTTCTTGGAAAGTCTGTGATTGGCCAAACTCGTGTTACTCCAAATACGTGTCTGTTTATTATAAGTCACCTCCTACGCTACAAATTTTGACGGGCCAACAGTTACGGTTTTGAATTTATTATATAAATGACCTTTGACCCGAGTACGAGTTTCCTAAAATCCGTTCTTAGATAGAACAGAAGATAAATTTATTTGTTAAAAGACTTCACATAGGTACTAAACTTAGACTAAAATACATAATAAACTTAGATTATATAATCGCTATTTCGCTTCGAATTCGATTTTTTACTTTGTTAATATTAGAATTAAGATATTTGAAATGTATAAAATTTGCTCGCCCTACCCCCCTACGCTGGCGGGACGAAAATATTTGATATTAATAGGGCCAATTTCCGTGAAAATGATGTAGTAGTCAGTATCTAATTTTAAGAAAGCCTAAATAAAGAACCAATAATACAGTCCTAGTTGTTTAATTAGAACGTGGAGGAGAACCCTACGAGTAGGACATCACAGTAGGAGCTAGGACCCCACAAGTTTTGGTGCCACAGCTTAGCGGGTGCCTACGTCTTAAAAGAAACCTCCATGCAAAATTCCAGATTTGTAGCTCTTCTATTTTCTGAGATTACTTGATAAGTTAGTAATTGGCCTGACTTTGACTCCTCCTATCTTTAGGGTGTGAATTTCAAACAAGATTCGCCAAGTGCGAGTGTAACTCGCGCGCCGAGGGTTTCAAACATTTGCCAATTATTTGGACAATCAATTTTCTGAAATATTTTAAAAAGTATGAAACTTATAGAAATTTCAAAAAGTGTTTTGAAATGGTCAAAACGATACCTTTCATTTGATACCCCACATGGGTAGGTACCCCTTATTGAAAAAAATCCCCTTTTTTGACCATTTTTCAAAAACTATTATAAATAAATAAATAATGCTGGACAATTCACACAGCATTATCTAGCCCCAAGGTAAGCAGAGCTTGTGTTATGGGTACTAGATAACTGATATACGTAATATTATACATTACATAGATAGATATTTTTTATTATACATAGAAAACACCCAGACCAACGGAACAAATTTCTGCAGATCGTACACAAATTTGTTCCGAGGCGGGGATCGAACCCGCAACCTCTTGCGTCGCAGGCAGACTCTCGCCCGCTGCGCCACTGAGGTCGTCGTATTATTATTACAGACTTCTCTATATTTTTCCTGTAAAATATAGATTGATATCTACAAACGCCTAATACATTGTACATGGATCGGTCATCAATCTTCGGAGCTAGGGGGGGGAATGGTCAATTTTCCGTCTTTTTTTGAAATATTTCAAAAAGTATGAAACTTACAGAAATTTCAAAAAGTTTTTTTAAAATGGTCAAAACGATACCTTTCATTTGATACCCCACATAGGCAGGTACCCCTCCTTTTGAAAAAAAATTCCCCCCCTTTTTGACCATTTTTCAAAAACTATTATTATTACAGACTTCTCTATATTTTTCCTGTAAAATATAGATTGATATCTACAAACGCCTAATATATTGTACATGGATCGGTCTGCAATCTTCGGAGCTAGGGGGGGGGGGGGGGGAATGGTCAATTTTTCGTCTTTTTTTGAAATATTTCAAAAAGTATGAAACTCACAGAAATTTCAAAAAGTGTTTTGAAATGGTCAAAACAATACCTTTCATTTGATACCCCACATAGGTAGGTACCCCCCTTTTGAAAAAAAATTCCCCCCCTTTTTGACCATTTTTCAAAAACTATTATTATTACAGACTTTTCTATATTTTTCCTGTAAAATATAGATTGATGTCTACAAACGCCTAATACATTGTACATGGATCGGTCTGCAATCTTCGGAGCTAGGGGGGGGGGAATGGTAAATTTTTCGTCTTTTTTTGAAATATTTCAAAAAGTATGAAACTTACAGAAATTTCAAAAAGTGTTTTGAAATGGTCAAAACGATACCTTTCATTTGATATCCCACATGGGTAGGTACCCCTACTTTTGAAAAAAAAATCCCCTCCTTTTTGACCATTTTTCAAAAACTATTATTATTACCGACTTCTCTATATTTTTCCTGTAAAATATAGATCGATGTCTACAATCGCCTAGTACATTGTACATGGATCGGTCTGCAATCTTCGGAGCTAGGGGGGGGGGGGGGGGGAATGGTCAATTTTTCGTCTTTTTTTGAAATATTTCAAAAAGTATGAAACTTACAGAAATTTCAAAAAGTGTTTTGATATAGTCAAAATGATACCTTTCATTTGATACCCCACATAGGTAGGTACCCCCCCTTTAAAAAAAAAATTCTCCCCCTTTTTGACCATTTTTCAAAAACTATTATTATTACAGACTTCTCTATATTTTTCCTGTAAAATATAGATCAATATCTACAAACGCCTAATACATTGTACGTGGATCGGTCTGCAATCTTCGGAGATAGGGGGGGGGGGGTTTGGTCAATTTTTCGACTTTTTTTGAAATATTTCAAAAAGTATGAAATTTACAGAAATTTCAAAAAGTTTTTTGAAATGTACAAAACGATACCTTTCATTTGATACCCCATTTGCCTTCCTAGGTCTCTTTTGAAATTTCAACATCAAAATTTGTACTGAAAATATTCATTAAGTAATGGCGCACGAAATGTATCATTATTTCAAATTTCAAGTTAATAGCTGCAGTAGTTACTGAGATATTCAAGAAAGAGCGGGGACGGACAGAGCGAGACCATAAGGGTTTCAAAACCGATCTTTGAAACCCTAAAAACAATAAAACACGATTCTGTTTATTTTCAGTTCCCTTTCTACGCCACAAATTCTGACGGTCAAGAAGATACGGTTCTGCAGTTATTAAAAATGATCTTTGACCCCATTTTATCTACCTTAGAATACGAATTTCAAAAGTCCGTTCTTAGCGGGTGCCTACGTCCTAAAAGGAAACTCCATGCAAAATTTCAGCTTTGTAGCTCTTGTAGTTTCAGAGATTTCTTGATATGTCACCCAGTTTTCTCTTCTCCTTTATATATAGATAGATATAGGAAGAACTGAAAAACCTATCTATAGGGTACTTCCAGTTGACCTAGAATCATGAAATTTGGCAAGAAGCAAGGCACAAGTAAATGAAAAAATATTAAAATCCCTAAATTTGTTCATAATAAAATGTTTGATTACTTTCCCGAGTTCGTACGGAACCCTGGATGCGCGAGCCGAACTCGGGCAAGATGGATCTTTGTGGTGTTACAAAAAAAAATTTTCTGCAATCCATAAATGAAACTTGAGGAGGCCTACAAATATGTGTAATGAACACACGTAATGAACACACGTAATGAAACAGCCTGCAACTAATGAATAAAACGAACAACTTTTAGAAAATCAATATCTTTCTTTATTTATTTTACAATCACGTAGATATGTAACATTTTTTGTACATAGGTAATTAGTAATTAATGTTACAGTTCGCTGGAGTTTACTTAGTATGTATTGCACAAGCCAGGGTACATCTTACATTATTAAATATTATAATAAAGAGATCTTGTTTCTATTCACTTCATCAGACTTATTTTCCTTGAGGAAACAATCAGTCCTTCATGAAATTACCACTTATTTATTTATATATTTCTATAACACCAATAATCACGAATATAATTTAAATTTTAATATTGTCGTTTTTACACTTTCCTAAGACTAAATTACAGGTAGATACAGGTACGTGGTTCACAGGTACGTAGATCACAGGTACGTGGATCACAGGTACGTGGTTCACAGGTACGTGGATCACAGGTACGTGGTTCACAGGTACGTGGATCACAGGTACGTGGTTCACACTCAACATTGTACTTAGGTATAATATTATCACATGTTACCGACTCCGACTCCACAGGGAATCCCTTACTTATCCCGAGATACCTTTAACTATGTTTTTAATTTCTAAACCGTATTACCTATTTATTGTATATTTGAGGCACCACAACATCAACACAGGTACCTTTGCTTAACACACTTATTATTATATAGGTAAGCAAAAATGTGGATGGATTGATGAATGGATGTGAATGGATGGATTTGTTACGTGTAACCACAAAACCACTGATTGCGTTGCGACTTCCAGACAATGAAGATGAATGTATGAAATCTAGGTACTTACCTTGGTTTTATTTGTACTTGATTATTCCAACTCATTTCAAGTAAATAGTTAATTACCTATATTAACATGTTAAAATTATAATCGAATCACGTGGACTATAAACAACACCATAAATCGCTAGTCATAAATCGCTAATCGCATAAATGCATGTGCTAGATCTGGGAATCAAACGATACTGCTGTTCCTTGTTATTGGATGCAACTTAAATTACCTATCATACAAGGATAGTGTGCGTGCTAAAACAAAGAGTGAATTATCACCAGGACGAAGTACTTACATATTCGGTTCGGTAGTCATTACAACAACACGAGAAATAACAAAATGTTTAGAGTTACATAACACGTACCGGTAGTACATGTACCAGCAGTGACATCGTTACTACTGAACAGATTGTACCAACCAAATACTTTCACAGAAAGTTTGTTGACGAAGAAGAGTGATGATTATGTTATTACGCATCAAACCTAAGTTACCTTTCCGCATCAAACCTAAGTTACCTTTCCGCATCAAACCTAAGTTACCTTTCCGCATCAAATGTCTTTCCACAATAATTAAATTCAATTTCTTTGGCACCAATGCTTCCGCCATTCGTGTCTTGCACACCTGGACCGCGGTTAATAACCCTACATTATTTATTTAGTTAGTTTAGTAATCTTCTATGTACGTTATCTTCGAATACAGCCGTTTCTGCTGGTTGCGTATCAGCTCATCACAGAGGCTGCATAGCGTGAACTGCTGCCTGGTACTGAAGGAGGTCACCCTCGGCTCTGCATTACACTGCAGCTTACTGCTGATGCAGTCATCCGAGGTTTCGATGAGGTAGCGCTTGCCAGGGTCCATGAACGCTGTCGCCTCAGATAGAAGGTCCCTTGTCCCGTGCACTAGAATGGCGTCGTAGTCAGCCAGCGGCATAAACCCCTTGTTGTTGGTGAGGAAGCATCTACCGCAGCGGCGCGAGGTGAACACCTCAGCGCCCGCGACGTCGCTGTAGGGCTCACCAGCCGTGGAGCTGAGGAACAGCAGAGGGTAGCTGACACGCTGGTGGTCGGCTAGGAATGTGTTTGTCAGCTCAGGGGACACCATGAACATGATAACCGATAAGATGAGGTACAGCGCGAGGATCCACAGCGCCCTCTGCAGCTGGTACAGGAGCCGCCGGCGACACATCGCGGGCGGGCGGAGGGACGTGTGCGCGACCTGTCGCCGCGCCGGCCGACGCGCGACTGACACAACCACTCACAGAGGTCGATAGCCATCCCTTGCAGACCGCATTCTCAGCAGTTCCACGCGATTATAATCCCACTACCAAGAGTCATAAAGCCTCAATTCCTCTAACATATGCAGTGCCAAACTACCACTGGCGACTATCATCCCAGTGTCGTAGGCTATAGAGCATCATTTCGTGGAACGTTTCAGAAGCGGTGTTGGTGTGAGAAGGCTCCAGTTTATTGAAACTGGATTATTGGTGACGTCAGTCTTATGGCTCGAGTAGTAAGGTCGATAATAGACTGCAATGTTGTTCACGCGTCAGGGATACTTGCCAAGCAAGATTATCAAACAATACATCTTTTAAATTTATTAAAAACTATCGTCTGCCAGCGGCTTCGCACGCGTTATTGTATAAAGTAATAAGTTATTAAATAAGAAAAATACAAACTACTAATCATACAGCGTTTTCACGCTGTTTGGCAAGTGGTGCCGCCGCCATCTTGTCAGACAAAAAGTGGTGCCGCCGCCATCTTGTCAGACAAAAAGTGGTGCCGCCGCCATCTTGTCAGACAAAAAGTGGTGCCGCCGCCATCTTGTCAGACAAAAAGTGGTGCCGCCGCCATCTTGTCAGACACAAAGTGGTGCCGCCGCCATCTTGTCAGACACAAAGTGGTGCCGCCGCCATCTTGTCAGACAAAAAGTGGTGCCGCCGCCATCTTGTCAGACACAAAGTGGTGCCGCCGCCATCTTGTCAGACACAAAGTGGTGCCGCCGCCATCTTGTCAGACAAAAAGTGGTGCCGCCGCCATCTTGTCAGACAAAAAGTGGTGCCGCCGCCGTCTTGTCAGACAAAAAGTGGTGCCGCCGCCGTCTTGTCAGACACAAAGTGGTGCCGCCGCCATCTTGTCAGACAAAAAGTGGTGCCGCCGCCATCTTGTCAGACAAAAAGTGGTGCCGCCGCCGTCTTGTCAGACAAAAAGTGGTGCCGCCGCCGTCTTGTCAGACAAAAAGTGGTGCCGCCGCCATCTTGTCAGACAAAAAGTGGTGCCGCCGCCATCTTGTCAGACAAAAAGTGGTGCCGCCGCCGTCTTGTCAGACAAAAAGTGGTGCCGCCGCCGTCTTGTCAGACACAAAGTGGTGCCGCCGCCGTCTTGTCAGACAAAAAGTGGTGCCGCCGCCGTCTTGTCAGACAAAAAGTGGTGCCGCCGCCGTCTTGTCAGACAAAAAGTGGTGCCGCCGCCGTCTTGTCAGACAATAAGTGGTGCCGCCGCCGTCTTGTCAGACACAAAGTGGTGCCGCCGCCGTCTTGTCAGACAAAAAGTGGTGCCGCCGCCATCTTGTCAGACAAAAAGTGGTGCCGTCGCCGTCTTGTCAGACAAAAAGTGGTGCCGCCGCCGTCTTGTCAGACACAAAGTGGTGCCGCCGCCGTCTTGTCAGACAAAAAGTGGTGCCGCCGCCGTCTTGTCAGACAAAAAGTGGTGCCGCCGCCGTCTTGTCAGACAAAAAGTGGTGCCGCCGCCGTCTTGTCAGACAAAAAGTGGTGCCGCCGCCGTCTTGTCAGACAAAAAGTGGTGCCGTCGCCGTCTTGTCAGACAAAAAGTGGTGCCGCCGCCGTCTTGTCAGACACAAAGTGGTGCCGCCGCCGTCTTGTCAGACAAAAAGTGGTGCCGCCGCCATCTTGTCAGACAAAAAGTGGTGCCGCCGCCGTCTTGTCAGACAAAAAGTGGTGCCGCCGCCGTCTTGTCAGACACAAAGTGGTGCCGCCGCCGTCTTGTCAGACAAAAAGTGGTGCCGCCGCCATCTTGTCAGACAAAAAGTGGTGCCGCCGCCGTCTTGTCAGACAAAAAGTGGTGCCGCCGCCGTCTTGTCAGACACAAAGTGGTGCCGCCGCCGTCTTGTCAGACAAAAAGTGGTGCCGCCGCCATCTTGTCAGACAAAAAGTGGTGCCGCCGCCGTCTTGTCAGACAAAAAGTGGTACCGCCGCCGTCTTGTCAGACACAAAGTGGTGCCGCCGCCGTCTTGTCAGACAAAAAGTGGTGCCGCCGCCATCTTGTCAGACAAAAAGTGGTGCCGCCGCCGTCTTGTCAGACAAAAAGTGGTGCCGCCGCCGTCTTGTCAGACACAAAGTGGTGCCGCCGCCATCTTGTCAGACAAAAAGTGGTGCCGCCGCCGTCTTGTCAGACACAAAGTGGTGCCGCCGCCGTCTTGTCAGACAAAAAGTGGTGCCGTCGCCGTCTTGTCAGACAAAAAGTGGTGCCGCCGCCGTCTTGTCAGACACAAAGTGGTGCCGCCGCCGTCTTGTCAGACAAAAAGTGGTGCCGTCGCCGTCTTGTCAGACAAAAAGTGGTGCCGCCGCCGTCTTGTCAGACACAAAGTGGTGCCGCCACCGTCTTGTCAGACAAAAAGTGGTGCCGCCGCCATCTTGTCAGACAAAAAGTGGTGCCGTCGCCGTCTTGTCAGACAAAAAGTGGTGCCGCCGCCGTCTTGTCAGACACAAAGTGGTGCCGCCGCCGTCTTGTCAGACAAAAAGTGGTGCCGCCGCCGTCTTGTCAGACACAAAGTGGTGCCGCCGCCATCTTGTCAGACAAAAAGTGGTGCCGCCGCCATCTTGTCAGACAAAAAGTGGTGCCGCCGCCATCTTGTCAGACAAAAAGTGGTGCCGTCGCCGTCTTGTCAGACAAAAAGTGGTGCCGCCGCCGTCTTGTCAGACACAAAGTGGTGCCGCCGCCGTCTTGTCAGACAAAAAGTGGTGCCGTCGCCGTCTTGTCAGACACAAAGTGGTGCCGCCGCCGTCTTGTCAGACAAAAAGTGGTGCCGTCGCCGTCTTGTCAGACAAAAAGTGGTGCCGCCGCCGTCTTGTCAGACACAAAGTGGTGCCGCCGCCGTCTTGTCAGACAAAAAGTGGTGCCGTCGCCGTCTTGTCAGACAAAAAGTGGTGCCGCCGCCGTCTTGTCAGACACAAAGTGGTGCCGCCGCCGTCTTGTCAGACAAAAAGTGGTGCCGCCGCCATCTTGTCAGACAAAAAGTGGTGCCGTCGCCGTCTTGTCAGACAAAAAGTGGTGCCGCCGCCGTCTTGTCAGACACAAAGTGGTGCCGCCGCCGTCTTGTCAGACAAAAAGTGGTGCCGCCGCCGTCTTGTCAGACACAAAGTGGTGCCGCCGCCATCTTGTCAGACAAAAAGTGGTGCCGCCGCCATCTTGTCAGACAAAAAGTGGTGCCGCCGCCATCTTGTCAGACAAAAAGTGGTGCCGTCGCCGTCTTGTCAGACAAAAAGTGGTGCCGCCGCCGTCTTGTCAGACACAAAGTGGTGCCGCCGCCGTCTTGTCAGACAAAAAGTGGTGCCGTCGCCGTCTTGTCAGACAAAAAGTGGTGCCGCCGCCGTCTTGTCAGACACAAAGTGGTGCCGCCGCCGTCTTGTCAGACAAAAAGTGGTGCCGCCGCCATCTTGTCAGACAAAAAGTGGTGCCGTCGCCGTCTTGTCAGACAAAAAGTGGTGCCGCCGCCGTCTTGTCAGACACAAAGTGGTGCCGCCGCCGTCTTGTCAGACAAAAAGTGGTGCCGTCGCCGTCTTGTCAGACACAAAGTGGTGCCGCCGCCATCTTGTCAGACAAAAAGTGGTGCCGTCGCCGTCTTGTCAGACACAAAGTGGTGCCGCCGCCGTCTTGTCAGACAAAAAGTGGTGCCGCCGCCGTCTTGTCAGACAAAAAGTGGTGCCGCCGCCGTCTTGTCAGACAAAAAGTGGTGCCGCCGCCGTCTTGTCAGACAAAAAGTGGTGCCGCCGCCGTCTTGTCAGACAAAAAGTGGTGCCGCCGCCGTCTTGTCAGACAAAAAGCGCTTTATATTAGTATAGATAAGTGCGAGTGTGATGCTGTGGTCCCTCATTATCAGTAAAGAGCAAAGTTTAGAAATAAACAAATCAAAAAGTGTACCGTAAATAGGGCGGGAAGTCACGGATGTGTGGGTGTGGGGGTGTGTGGGTGTGTGGGTGTGTGGGTGTGTGGGTGTGTGGGTGTGTGGGTGTGTGGGTGTGTGGGTGTGTGAGGGTCAACCCCGGATATTAAGCTGACCTACTGATAACATTGAAAAATATGTTTGTCATTATGTCATTTAGAAGTGCATCATTCAATGGGAACCGAACCTGCGACGTTTAGTTTTCTTGTTTCTTAAGGTAACGCAAATGTGATGCCTTTTTAATGAATAATCCATCGTTCCTTATCAGCTGACAAGAAGGGAAGGCTGGCCGTCACCCCCACGCTGGGCGGGAGAACAAGAAGGGGAGGCTGGGCGTCACCCCCACGCTGGGCGGGAGAACAAGAAGGGGAGGCTGGGCGTCACCCCCACGCTGGGCGGGAGAACAAGAAGGGGAGGCTGGCCGTCACCCCCACGCTGGGCGGGAGAACAAGAAGGGGAGGCTGGCTGTCACCCCAAGCTGGGCGGGAGAACAAGAAGGGAAGGCTGGCCGTCACCCCCACGCTGGGCGGGAGAACAAGAAGGGGAGGCTGGCCGTCACCCCCAAGCTGGGCGGGAGAACAAGAAGGGAAGGCTGGCCGTCACCCCCAAGCTGGGCGGGAGAACAAGAAGGGGAGGCTGGCCGTCACCCCCACGCTGGGCGAGAGAACAAGAAGGGAAGGCTAGAATCATTATTAAAATAATCCAAACTAATATTACTAGTAGTTCAAGGAACAGTAGACCTCGCGACTCACACTTAACTTTTTTCAAACAATTAATAGTTAGTAGTTTGATTTGATAATGTTCGAAATAAAATCTCATAAATCAGAGATGTTCATTAGCGTTAACTTCATCTATAAAATTGATTTCTTACCTGCGCAAACTGACCTGCGCAAACTTACCTGCGCAAACTGCAAACATACGAAGACGAAACTTGGGGCTGGGCTCATGTTTCGTCCCTTTATTCCATCCAGTCCTACCAGTAGTTCGATAGTCGAACTGTTTGGATGTTTTTTTTCCAAATGTCATAGCTCCTACCTACTCTCGAAGTGTTACATATGTAGATGTTCTATTAGGAGGCGCTGTACGTATTGTATTGTATTGTATTTTGCAGAGTTAGGTATTTTGCTCGTTGTGGCGAAAATCCTCATCAGATCCTTACCATTTTTTTTTTAAATTAAAATGACCTTTCAATTAAAAAAATAACCATAGAAATGTCTTAATGCGGAGATATTCGATAGTTCCCCTTTTTGCCCTTTTTTGGAAGAACTTTATCAAAAAACCCCGAAGACTAAAACATTCTATAGAATCGTAGAATCTGTACAGAAAGTTTCATCCAGATCGGTCGTAGAATACTAACTGTAGAGGAGTGTGACACATTCTGACAGAATCCACACTATTGCCAGTAGTTGATGCAGAAACGCTTCGCTGCTCGGTCAATTAATGCAAAAATATAATTATGTCCGTCTGTCTATTACATTTTCACACCTCAACGGCTGAACTAAACTAATAAAACTGATTAAAGGATAAATTTCCGGGAAAGAACTTAACCTACTTTTTATCCCGGAAAAGGCGTGCTAAGCTGCGGTAGACCTCAATATTATGTCTGCGGTAGACCTTAATATTATGTCTGCGGTAGACCTTAATGTTATATCTGCGGTAGACCTTAATGTTATGTCTGCGGTAGACCTTAATGTTATATCTGCGGTAGACCTTAATGTTATATCTGCGGTAGACCTTAATGTTATATCTGCGGTAGACCTTAATGTTATATCTGCGGTAGACCTTAATGTTATATCTGCGGTAGACCTTAATGTTATATCTGCGGTAGACCTTAATGTTATATCTGCGGTAGACCTTAATGTTATATCTGCGGTAGACCTTAATGTTATGTCTGCGGTAGACCTTAATGTTATGTCTGCGGTAGACCTTAATGTTATGTCTGCGGTATACCTTAATGTTATGTCTGCGGTAGACCTTAATGTTATGTCTGCGGTAGACCTTAATGTTATGTCTGCGGTAGACCTTAATGTTATGTCTGCGGTAGACCTTAATGTTATGTCTGCGGTATACCTTAATGTAATGTCTAAGGCTACGAGCGCGCACGGTACGCAAGCGAACCGATTGAAACAATAAAAAATTTGTAAGGGCTGTGTTCCAGTGAGAGTAGATATTTTATTTTAAAAATTGGTCAGTCGGAAATTTTAAGAAAAATCCTTTAAGATGTGTAATTTAAGCAATCTGTTAAATAAGGTCATTGAATCGAGTTCTCTTCTGTAAGTATTATATTATATAAATTTTATTGTCCTGCGATATTTATTTATTTTATTTCCAATGCTACGTGTGTAGATACCCTAGCACCTTCTCATCTTGCAGGGACATCAGTAAGGGCAGGCTCCGCAGCAACATCAGCGGAGTTCCTCAAACGGCGAAAATACGCTAGTCTTGACAGAGATTACCTATTTGAGCCGTTTGGGGTGGAAACCCTAGGTCCTTGGGGTCCTGGGGCACACGTTATCTATAAAGATCTTACAAAACTACTAATAGAGTCCACAGGTGATCGGAATGCTGGTTTTTATTTCGGTCAACGAATTAGCATTGCCATTCAACGTGGCAATGCTGCCAGCATTCTGGGCACTCTGCCTTCTGGTGACGGCTTAGATTTTTAGTAAATAGATGTAAGTGTAAATATTAGTTGTAATTATTTTTTGCTGTTAAATAAATTTTCCAATACAATTCAATTCCCAGATTATCTGTTGTTTTAAGAATAAGGTTCTTGGCTTGTCTTGTCATTCTTTTTGCATATTTTTCTTTTTGTATATACTATTTGAAAGTGAATGTCACTGGTAAGTATCTTTATTATTAATGTATTCCTACATATTTTGTATTTGTATTTTTTATTTAAATTCATTAGTTGAGTTTGTATATAGTAATAGTATTGATTCTAAGTAATTGTATCTGAATAAAATTTAATTTATTTATTTCGTGTAGTTTGTAAGGTTTTTATGTTAGTTTTTATGTTAGTTTTTATGTTAGTTTTCGCAGCCGTGCCCCAAATTTCAATCAAGTACCTACTCGTAGTTAAGATGTAGTTTGATTACAGAATTATAAATTGTGTGTCGTATCCCTAGGTAAACATCGCACAATGCCTCGGTTTTAGTTATGTGAATACATCAAGTTAATGTAAATATACCTAATTCTATCCTACCACGATGAGGCATTGCGCGCTCTTAAATGTAAAGTTATGGTCTGAAACAGCTAGTCGGGATCTCTTCGTGCGCCGCTGGACACGGTAACACCACCTTATACCTGGACGCGGCGGCGGCGCGGCGGCGCGGCGGCGCGGCGGCGGCGCGGCGGTGGAACTTCCCGAGCTAATGATCGTGCAGTGCTTCCATAAATCACTCTTATCGGGAACCCTGATTTATAGCGCGGGAAAACGATCCCGTTCTCAAATTATTTGTATCACAATGCACTTCCTACACGAGCTGGCAACATTGTGTTGTGTTTCCGTTCCGAAACACAACACAATGTTGTCAACTATTTTTACAATTTTTATATTTGACAGAGATACCCAGCACGTAAACGTATAAATTCTTCCTTAATTATAATTTAATTAAATTTCTCCACAAATTATAATACATTTGTAATGAAAATAAGAAAACATTATCGAGATTCAAAAAAGTCTGCGTCGTTGTTTACTATACTTTTCATTTATAACTTGTCTAATTGTATAGCTTGTTAACAAGCTAAAGGGAAATGCCGCAAAAACAAGTCGCATCGAATCGATATCGAAACGCGCTTTTTGCGAGTTTCCACCGTGTCAGCGAATAAATCAGCGTCAGCGTCGACCAGTGCTGCCCCCTGCGCTTGACAGATTTATGGCGAGAGAGGCCTTCAGCCCGTTATTAATAAAGCGTTTCTGGAATCTCTGGAATCTTATGTCAGTTGCATTAATGGAACAGATTGACAAGTCTTTGTTCACCTACGTATGTAGATCATAATTACGTCCTCCTATTCATTGTGTGTATGCGATACCAGCTTCACCCATGGCTTTGCTAAGGCAGTGCTGGTGCACACTTAATTTTCAGAAGTAGATAAGCGAATTAGGAGATATAACTACCTATTACAAACCAACTTTGAAACAGAAGTTGTTTTTATAGTAGGTGATGTGAATGAAATAGATGATTCACATTATGTACTTAAAAATACTAGACACCTTGTTGGTAATTTATTTGTATTGAGAACTCAAAACTATGAACCCCATGTCCCATGTTTGCATTTAAATTCCTTTTCAACTGAAAAACTGACGTTCATTTTGGTATGTTTGGTGTATTCTTTGGTACATATTGAAGCAGCAAGTAACGGAGAGCAAACTATAATAAAATCGATTGAGTAAGAAATAAAACGCAACAGCCAAATAAACAGAATCGCATTAACATAACTATACTGAGAGACAGGAGCGCTATTAATATAAGATTCTCTGCCGTCTTTTACTAATCCCTTACCACCCTTAATGCTTCGTCTCCCAACGTCTCCCAGTCCCAACTAATCCTTAAGGCTATCTAGACATTACACGAATCCTTCGAAACACGCCACCTGGTGTTGAACAGTTGAACTAAATCCTTAATCCGACTGCCCCTCGGTTTCGTTGAGCGTTATCGCGCTGAATGATGCTGGTCGTTTGTCGAGGCGAATGTAGAATGTTTAGAAGTGACGTCTCGTAGCAGTGCTACGAGTGTGCTACGCCGTAGCAAGTTTGTGTTTTGAATGCTACAAGTTTGCTACGCAGATTTATTCCGTAGCTTCATTGTTCATTGGTTTTACAAAATGAATGCGCATTACAATGTACGTATTTTTTACCTCTAACAAAAATCAACACTTCAAAACTATTTAGCTGTGATTTCGTGGCTTAGCTGGTTAGCGCACACGCGTACTGACGGTGGGGCACAAGTCCCTCCGAAATCGTATTTTTTTGGTAACTTATTTAATTTTCTTAGAGAAACGCAGAGTGCGGGTACAGTATAAGCACTATAGCAAAAAACCTTTTCTGAAATGTTTTGTGTAAAATACCAGTATTTCGTTGCCGGCTCTGCATTTCTTAACCCAACAGCATCCGAAACAATACTCGTAAACCGTCTCAAGACGCTTATCAGCCGGACATTGCGACCCGCCGCGCCGTCCGGCTGCGACCCGCGGACCCTTCAGGCCGGCTGCGACCCCGGGTTAGCACCGATGCTATTAGGGACGGATTGTAGGCCCTTCGTAGCCCTAAGAGGACAAATTGGCATGGACAGATTTAAACAGCCTCTTGAGAAGTACCTACGCATAAATGATTGATGAGAAGAGACGAAGGACATGTGGAAGGTACTACTTACCGTCTTTCTTTTTCAAATTGTTTGTTTTCAGTACAAGTGTAGGAGTTACCTGTAACAAAATGAAAACAAGGTTCAATTTATGGTAATTTCATTCAGTCATCATTCTCACATTCTCACGGAATCAGACAGATTTTTTGGTTTACAAAAGCTAATCATGAAATTTATTGAAAAAGTAAAAACCATTGATTAAAGCCGCGTACTTTTTATGGTCCCATAGTTCATTGAAAAAATAGCAATCTCATATTTTACGTTAAAAGTAAGTAAAATATTAAGACTTTAGCTGTAGGTATAGAAAATGAATAAATGGAAGAAAAATCATTTCAGATAGTCACGACAGAACCTATAACCTGCATCAAATCGACGCTAAGGAATTTCCAAATACCTATAGGGAAACCTAAAAGAAATAAATCACGGGTCAGTCGATAGCGCGCTCGCCGCCACAGGCCGACCAAAAATGTCCACCCATTGGATTCCTAAATCCAAATGCGATTGGATGGTTTGGACGCGTGCCAGCCAACAGACTATGTATCACGGACATTTGCCTAGATTTATGTTGGCCTCGGGGCGAAGAGCTCTTTGGAAGAGGATCTCGAGATAATTCACAAACATCACTTCTAGAAACAAGCATGGATCATAATTACAACGCTATGCAGCGCATTTGGTTAAGAACCTCGTTCAGGTTGGCCGATGTGGCCGATGTGGCCGAAATTATTAGGTTTTATGGCTAGGGTTATAAATTATCTTTTTTAACGTATACACACACCGAAAGAGACGACGGAACCTAATAATTTATATTGTAAAATAGTTACACGAATCTGTTTGCATTCGATGATCACTCCGTTTTCACAACAGCCAACAAAAACCTAATAGAAGCAAAACTGTAAACTAAGCTGGGACTATTTTCTTATTTTCTAAGAGTTTTGTCTATGATCTAGTTAGACAGGCGGCCTTATCGCCATGATGGATGTCCCTCAGCCAGCGCCGCTAATGGCAGTAATCTGCGCTGTGACGCGGGACCGCGAGTCAGCCGGAGAGCGCGCCACTTGTTCACATTCACACACGACATTCAGGCATGCCTACGAGATTACATCACATTACTATATCGCTGTGTGACTTGTCCAACATTATTTATTTATTTTCTTATATTCGGCTGTATGTATTTTTTATGTATGTTCAACGTTCTCCGTTATTTATTGCAATTTGAAAAAAAAGTTCCCATAAAACATAAGAGATTAGTATTTATCACCACATCTCATTTCAAAGTAGATATATATATATATATCTCAGTCACACACGCGGTCTCTCTGTTGCCCAGATTCTTATGAGACTGGTGCCTCAAGAGAGCAAACCACACACAAACGCACATACACACATACTCACACTATACACAAAATGGTCTCCTGTTGCCCAGACTCTTATGAGAATGGTGCCACAGGAGAGCAATACGCGCAGCGCACTCAACAGAGCGCAATCTCTCCTCCGTAGACCGAGACACGTTCTCGGTGACCCGGTTGACCCAATCACCGACGCTAACCCGGAGGTGACGTCAACAAGTACCGATTCGCATCCGCACACTACACACCCGACCAAAAACAGAGTTCCCCGCTTCCGCCCATAGGTGCACTCGTGCACCTCGGCGAAACATCCATTAACCTCTTGTAGCATCTGGCAACAGCCCAAGCCGAGGCTCGCATCTAAGTGGTGTCCCTTGTGCGTGTTGCCCCAACCTAACTTTACCGGCGAGGCGCCTTCCGTGCCCGCCAAAAGTCCGGTAACGCTGTCATGGCCATCTACGGTCAACAGCATAATAGTCCTTTCGAAAAAAAAAAAACAGCGCAATCAGTCCCGAGCGCTCGGACAGGACCAGGACGGAGTGCTAGTAATTCCAAGAGCTCAGTTGCTCCCTGGCACTCTCGTAGTGCGGACGTTTTGGTACAAGTACTCGTAATGTTAATTGTTGAATATGATCTAAAATCACAACTGTTTTATCGTAATAATTATTTTATTTGACAGTCTTACAATTTACTGTTTGTTTTTAATATGATTATTATTTGATTTGTTAAATCTTGAAATTAATTATTTATTATTATAATAATTTGATTAGGTTAATTTTTGTATTATATAAAGATGAAAAAATATTTAGTAACAATTCCGCGCAAGACCTTCTCCGATAAGTTCTAACAAAATGTAATCAGCGTCGTACAAGAAAAAACACACCAACTACAAAATGAAAAGAAATCTATCAAAGCAAGACGTCAACTAGTTTCGCCTCTCCACGAGACATCATCAGGACACCACAATACTCGACCTTGACATTGAGAGCACTAAGCAAACTCCGGCAGGGTTCCACCAGAGATGTTACCACTCCGAGCTCCGCGCGCCAAGTAATTGCAATGGATTTCCGCAAAGTAACGCCTGAATCTATTTTTTTTTTTAATTTTTGTATTGTTGATGTTAAAAGTTTGTTATAGGTAATATTTATATAATATTTCGGATTACATTGATTAAAAGACAATTGAGTTTTTGACCGACATTTTATTAGACTCATTACCCCCTTCTCCTTCATACATACATACACACACTATGGTATGAGCAGTACCTAATCTGAGTTCCTTTTGTAACATTATTATTGTAATTTATGTTAATCATAATTTAATTCGTACATTTATTTTATACAGATTATTTTTGGTTTTGTTTAATTTTGCAACACTTCATAATATACTACCATTAATTTTATAATTTATACAGTCTTATAACAATAATAATTCTATACGCCAAATTTTCTTGCCTTGGACCATACGCTAAAAGTTCTTACTTATTGTTAGAGACCATGACGTCTCTAACAATAGGTTTATTTAGACAATGTGTCCTACCCTCAACTACTTTATGCTTACTTTATTTTTACTATGTTGTATTACTATCACTAATATTGATTTGCAATGTTTTATAATGTTTTGTAAGCCTTCAAAACTAATATATAATTAAAAACGTGGAAGAGCGAAGCCACCTAACACAAGTATTTCCATAATACTTAAAAGGTGTCTTCTACTATGATTAGGACTATGTATACCTTATTGATGAATAAAACATTTGTATAATATGTAAAGCTTACTGTCAGAGCCTGTACACGGGTAATCTATGGGTTAGCTACACCAAAAAATCGTTGGACGCCCTACGTCTCCAGTATAATAATACTTTTAGGATGCTGCTGAGACTCCCTCGTTGTTGTAGTGCCTCAGAGATGTTTGCTCAGTATCGAACTGATGGTTTCCATGCCATCATTCGGAAGAAAACAGCATCTCTGATGAGCAGGACGAGGGCCAGGCACAACAGCATCCTAAAAACTGTGGCGGGGCACTGTCTGTCTCCTATACCTGTGGACACATTTTGTAAAGCGTGTTGCACCATTCTGTAGGTATGATGCGTGATTGGATATTAATCGTGGGTAATTTAATTTAATCTTATGTAATTTAATGTAATTTCATCAAATTTAATGTAATTTTATCTAATTTAATGTAATTTTATCTAATTTAATGTAATTTTATCTAATTTATTCTCATTATTATTTATTATTATTTTGTTTTTATTGATGGTTTTGGTTTTAATATTGATTTTTGATGATGATGATGATGAAATCAGATAAAAAAAAATTCTAACAATATGAATTTGCTATACCTAATTTATCGAATCTTATTTTAATTAACTGACAGTGGAATTTCGAAGTTAATGTAATTTTGTGTATGTGTAATATGGATTATTTAATTATCTGAAATAAATGAATACAATACAATATATAGCAGCCAATATTTTATTACCCGATTTCATAAGTTCTATGTTCGGCTGTATGTATGTTCGTCGATTTCTTCGTCAATTGATATAAATAACTGAGTAAAATGAGTGGACTCATTTGAAAATTCTATCGGTTTTGTACAAGAATGAGTCCGAGCTGGTCCCATTCAAACATATTGTACAAGAATGAGTCCGAGCTGGTCCCATACAAACATATCGTACAAGAATGAGTCCGAGCTGATCCCATTCAAACATGTTCCCGAAGAATTAGTATTTGTCCCGCAGAACTACAAACAATGGAAATGCTAAAGGTATTTGTAGTCTGTTTGTAGTTTTTTTAAACATTCAAATTATTATTTCCTCAGTCGAGATGAAGAAATGTGATGGATGACTTGACTGTGGGGAGGTACTTCTTATAGTCTAAGCATTTTGACGAGAGCTAACATTTGCTGTAAACTCCGATTAGTCTCCGTAGTTCACAGTGGAACGTTACGTTGAAAAACTTGTGCAAATCAGTGTGACGTCACGTCACGTCACGTGTGGCAATGCAACCACGCGCTGCCACACAGTTACATACATTACCCAGCTAATGCCGCTAAACACATTGTCGTGTTCAGAGCTTAATGACACGCAATAAGGTCCATTATCGCTGAACAAGCTTGCTTTATGAGACTTCATTGGATGCTTCATTACTATGGATTAGAACTAATTACAGAGTTAGGAAAAGGGTAATTTTAACAGAATGGCATTTGGCGCTCAATATTTTGTCATGAAAATAATTTAATTACTATTACACAGAAATTGAGTTTTTTTTAATGTTAATACTCTATCTATATAATATGGAATTAACTGCCTCTAAAGATGGTGTCCTCGTCATTTACTTTTACGTACCTACGTAACTCAGACGATCAACAGTTTTGCCGGTAACATAACATTCTCAAGTAGCCTTTTTCAACGACAAACTCCGTATACCTACGTTGACGTACAAGTTACACCTAGGTAGGTATAATGTATGAAAACCTCTATCATTCACCGCGATTACACCCACCCCAGGCATAGAGTTAGGATAGTAATATTTTGTCTAAGCCTATAGGCATGAGTACCTACATACTTCGAAAAGATAAACCGTCGTCGAAGCTTTCTAACAATTTGATTGTTGATATCGGACTAGATAACGCGTACTTACTCAATGGAAAAGTTTGGTTGTTTGCACAACACAACACCCTACCCTAAATGAAGCCGGAGCACAAGTGCTTTGGACCTCCTCAGAAGGCCCAGGTTCCACGATACTTCTCTTTACCTTGTTGTTCAATAAGGATCACGTTCAACATTCATCATCATTCATGATCAGCCTAGTTCAGTCCACAGCTGGACATAGAATCCCCTAATGAGCGCCATAGCGCCCTGTTGCCGAGTTCAAAATCCGTCTCCAATGTGCACATTTTCTTGATAATCAAAGTGGTGTTTAGGTTAGTGATCAGTTGACATGTTTCCTACAGTCATGCTCGCCCTCGAAGACACCAATTTACTCATTTACTCGTTAGTTGACAACTTTACATTAATTAGTACCTACTGCTTGCAGGAAACTAAAACACATGTTATGGTTACAATCAATAGACTATCACGATCAGCCGGGTTTTCTCTTTTTTTTTAATATTACAAGTAGTTTTTTAAGAAGAGGAAACCGGTCAGTTTGATTCACATTTTTTTTTCAAACTTTATATCTAACCAAAGTTCGTTAATTCAGACGAGAAAATTTGGAAGGTGTAGCAAAGTTTTGTGGGTTTAAAAAGCTTATGCATTTGTCAAACAAAAGAACGAAGTCTGGATCTAAGAAGAACCGAGTGCAAAAGCGCCAACAAGAAAAACTAATAAAAATAATTCATAAAACAGTTTTTGGCTTTCTATTTGATGTAGAAGCACGCTTGGCCAGGCCATCGATAGACTACTCGTAGGAACAAATGTATTAACAAACAAACAAACCCGTATTCTACAACATGAGTACACAAACAACAACAGTTTACTTCCAACACAATCATAATAAGACACTAGGACGTTAACACGGTCAGTATAAAAACACTGGCTGCATCGTCATGGTCAATCAAGATGCTGTCCTGGTGGATGCTGGTCTGTCTCTGGGGGCTGCAAGGAGGCTGGGCCTCGCAGGAGGTCATGGTGAACCTGTCCAAGGGGTTCGGTGCTGGTTTGGAAGACTGCAAGAAGGAGGTGAGTTTTTCAAACATACGTAAACGTACGTGAATTACTTGTAATGCGTATAGGTAGGCCATGTAGTACCGTTAGTACATCTCTTGCATAATCTTGCTGTTGTATGTAGCTGAACAGCGGTGACCACATAATGCAAGACATCTTCAACTTCTGGCGCGAGGAGTACGAGCTAGTGAACCGCGATCTGGGCTGCATGTTGATCTGCCTGGGCCAGAAGCTGGGCCTCATCGATGCAGACATGAAGATGCACCACGGGAATGCGAACGAGTTCGCGCAGAAACATGGTGCTGGTGAGTGACATGAAATATCGCTCTCACTGCT
Organism: Eupithecia vulgata; assembly: GCA_946478455.1. Lineage (NCBI taxonomy): Eukaryota > Metazoa > Arthropoda > Insecta > Lepidoptera > Geometridae > Eupithecia > Eupithecia vulgata. The sequence continues at coordinate 14,870,999 of OX297875.1, forward strand.
GAAACCTTTTCATTAGGATGAAGCTAGTTTATGTTTTGACAGGAAAGAGGAGATGAGAATGAGTATATGAAGGGAAAAATCATTGTTTAAGAAATTTAGGAGGGTTAGGGAGACAAACTTTGGTAATACTCAGGTTTTTCAAGATGGCAGATTTATAGAACAACGTTTAATTTGCGATATTTTTTATGTAGTGTGTTGAAACATGTGGTTTACCGTTGGAATGGAATTAATGAAGTTTATATTAATTAGGAAGATTAGAGACACGCTTAATTTTTATTTTTAAATTCAATCCAAAGTCGGCAAGCTCAGTTTTTTATTTTCACTTTTTAACTCTTTGTACGCCCATAGCTGTTGTATTTACGTAGATCTCATATAAATATTATATCTGCGATTCGCTGATGACATAGTCTTAATGGCGGAGGCGCTTGAGGAGCTGAACCGGATGCTGGCCGACCTAGCTTCAGCCTCACTACGCATCGGTCTTGGCATGAACTTGGATAAAACCAAGGTCATGATCAATGGTCACATTGATCCGGGACCGGTGGTCGTACATGGTCACCTTCTCGAAATTGTTTCCGAGTATACTTACCTTGGGCAGATTCTGTAGTTGGGTAAAAACAATTTCGAGAAGGAGACCAAGAGGATTCAGCTAGGTTGGGCCGCGTTTGGCAAACTACGTCGAGTCTTGTCGTCATCCATACCCCAATGTTTGAAAACGAAAGTTTTCAATCAGTGCGTTCTACCCGTCATGACCTACGGAGCTGAGACGTGGACTCTCACGGTAGGGCTGGTCCACCAGTTTAAAGTCGCCCAGCGAGCTATGGAGAGAGCTAATGCTCGGAGTTTCTTTAGAGGATAGGATTCGTAACGAATACATCCGACAGAGAACTAAGGTTATCGACATAGCTCAAAGGATTAGCAAGCTGAAGTGGCAGTGGACTGGCCATATCTCGAGAAGAACCGACAACCGCTGGGGTAAACGTGTTCTTGAGTGGAGTCCGCGACTAGGCAAACGTATTGTAGGACGCCCTCCGACTAGGTGGGATGACGATTTGCTGCTGGCAGATGCTGGATGCGGCAAGCTGAAGACAGGGCGCTATGGCGTTCATTAGGGGAGGCTATATTTGTCCACTGCTGGACATATCCAGCAGTGGACAAATATAGGCTGATGATGATGATGATGATATAAATATTGATTTTAATACTAAGAGCTAATATGCTAGATGTAGTTAAAGAAATAAATTAGGCTATGATATTTTGATAAAAAGTTACAGCACTTATTACCGCCAGTTTAAATTTCAATAAAAAATAAAACTGATTCTTAAAAATAGCCGAACGGCTTTTTAGGGTTAAAAAAAACCGCCAAAGCTATTGGAATTGGTTCCACCTACCCCCAGTTTCCATAATGGCACACGGTTTGCCGAACTATAAGTATATCTATATTTAACAGAAAAAATGGAAGGAAGTCTATAAAAAAACTATTTTTGAAAAATGTTCAAAAATGAGGGACACTTTTTTGAAAAGGGGAACTTCCATATGAAAGAAGGTTTTTTTAACTTAAAACAGTTGATAAGAAATTAAAGACAAAATTCCAGAAATTTACCCTTTTCTCTGGCAGTGTTATGGTTCACCCTCAAAATTAATTTACAGGCACAATGTCATTTCATCCGCTGTTGGCTGTCAGCAGGGCAACCCTCTTGGTCCGGCCATTTTTGGCCTTGCAATCCAACCAATTATTCAACAATCCAAGCTAAATGTTTGGTATTTGGATGACGGAACTCTGGGTGGAGAGGTGAACACAGTTTTTGATGATTTAAAAACCATCACTGATGAATTTCAAAAAATTGGATTGGCACTAAATTTTTCAAAATGAGAGCTGTTTATTTCGGACTCTTGTGTAGATAAAAACAATATCATTGGTAAATTTAATAGTTTGGCCCCCAACATTTCAATTGTAGATAAATGTTCACTTCGACTCCTTGGGTCACCAATTCTTGATGAGTCTTTTCAGCCATTTGTAGATGAGAAAATTCAAAATTTTAACAGAACTTCAGACAGACTTCTCAAAATTAATAGCCATATGGCTTTTACAATTATTCGGTTTTGCCTGTTTGTACCTAAATTTACATATTCTTTGAGATGTTGTCAACTGTGGAAACACAGCGAGCTCTTGGAAGGCTTAGACAACATAATAAAGAATACTTTATCATCGGTTTTGAATATTTATTTGGATGACAAGGCATGGTCAGGCCTCAATACCTGTAAAATTGGGAGGCTTAGGTATACGCAAAATTTCAAGTGTAGCCCTACCAGCGTTCTTGTCTTCTGTCTACAGCACTAGTTCCTTAGTTGAAAAAATTTTAAAGCCTTCTCATTTGGTTATACCTGGAATTTCATTCAAAATTTCATTTTTAGACGAAGCTCGATCTGCTTGGCATAGTGCTTGCCCCGATGCTGCTCCCCCAAAATCTCTTTTGTCCCAACGGCAATGGGACGGGCCTCTGTGTGAGTTGACACGGAATTGTTTGTTACAAACGTGCTCCAGCTCTGCAGATCGTGCCCGTCTTCTAGCCGTTTCTAAATGGGAGTCAGGACATTGGTTGCAAGCACTTCCTTCATATAACACTGGCACTTTATTGGATCCCGTAACTTTCCGTGTCGCAACTTGTCTTCGGTTGGGTGCAAGGTGTTGCGCGCCTCATCAATGCCAGTGCGGTACTGCTGTCGAACAGCTCGAACATCACGGATCATCGTGTACTAGGGCTGCCGGTCGGATATCTCGTCATGCCAGCCTGAACGACATCATCCGGCGGGCCTTTACCACCGCTAACGTACCAGCTATTCTCGAACCGAATGGTCTGTTGCGTGACGATGGTAAGAGGCCTGACGGCATGACTCTAGTCCCATGGGAGTTGGGGAGGCCTATTGTGTGGGACGCTACATGTGTCGACACACTCGCGCCTTCCCATCTTCCTAGGACTTCCGTGAGGGCTGGTGCGGCGGCAGATTTAGCCGATAATCTCAAGAGGCGCAAATATGCAGGTCTCGACAGAGCCTACACATTTGCTCCCCTTGGAGTCGAGACCCTAGGTTCGTGGGGTACCGAGGCTCTCCGGGTTTTCAAAAAATTATCTGAGCGTCTGGTCGAAACGACGCGTGACCCGAGAGCTGGTGAGTATCTAGCACAGCGCAGCAGCATTGTTATACAGCGGGGCAATGCAGCCAGTGTCTTAGGCACGCTTCCAACTGGTATTGATATGGATCAGTTGAGCTACCTGTAGATTGTTTGCAACAGTTTGCAGATAGCTTAATTGTTTCTATTGTAAATACTAGTTTTAATTTAAATTTGTTATTTGATTGTTATTTTCTTTCTGAATAAAGAATAGTTAACTTAAAACAGTTGATATTTATCTGATATTATATAGTTGATTTTATATTAGGTTGCATACTTTTTGAAGGTGTTGAAAACACTGGAATAATTTAATTAGGATATTAGGGAGTTAAGGGAATAGTACCTACTCCTAATATCCTAAGTTTGAAGAGCGAACTCTCTGAAAGGTACCAACTATTTTAGGTAGGTACTATTATTATTTATAACATTATACAGCGAAGTCTCTACCTACGGACATTATTGTATATTTGACAACATTTTAAGATTCGAAACCATTCGCGCGCGAGTTGTCTATCACAATAAAACAACCTACTATTAGGTGATGTTGATGACACCTACCCACATAAGACATAGACCATAAATAATGTAAATACTAGTTACAGTTAAAGCACCAACTTTTATAATACATGACTATTATAGATCAAGAAATAAAATGTGAAATCTGTTCATTTCACAGATGAAGAGAAAGCCAAGCAGCTGGTGACTCTGGTGCACGACTGCGAGAAGGCGCACGAGGGGGTGGAGGACCTGTGCTCGCGCTTCCTGGAGATTGCCAAGTGCTTCCGGACCAAGATCCACGAGCTCAAGTGGGCTCCCTCCATGTCAGTGGTCGTGGAGGAGATGCTGACCGCGCTTTGAGGATATAAACGTGTTGAAGTTACTTCTTAGTTCTTTAATGTACTTAAACAAAACTTACCTAACAGTTTAAAACTAGACAAGTTATGGCAAAAGTGACTTTAGCCTTATTGATTACTTTTTCAGTCCACTTTAGGAACGACGCAGTACAGTAGGAATTGTGTAAAATAGAAAAAAAAACACAGACATTTCAATAGGTAAGTAAAGTACCTACTGTTCGAGTGACTCACAATCACATCGCATCTATCTTTACGTTTCACTGCACTGAATCATCATCTCACAATGTTCATTATCAAAGACAATGCGTACTGAACCAATTATGTTATTAAAAAAAACCATCCACAGAAAAAACAAACAAATCATAGTTTTATTTAAATCCAGGAAATTGCAAGATAAAAATAATAATAACAACAGCGAAGGAGTTACGCGAACAGGGCGAAAATAAGGAGAAATAAAATAAAACGCATCTGCTCGCCGACAACAGATTTTCTTAAGATAATAAATAGAAAAGTACAGTATGCGAGTCACATAGAGGGTGGCGCACAGGGCACGGCTTAGGACTAGATTACTTGGGTTCACTTGTTTGAAGAGACTGTTGGGAAGAAGGTCGTACGTCTTTTCCTAACAGTGGTTGTCAATATCAACAGAATGTTAGAGTATGTGATGATGATGAGTCGAAGAAAAGGATTTCGATACAAATAGAGAAAACCTTTTCTTCGAAATCATTTGATTTTTGTAATTGAAGACAGATTTGAATGTGCGAACCAATTTTAACTTTAATAGGCTTTGAACAACATCAGAATTATTTCATACTATCAATTAATGTTATCAAAATTGAGTAAACTCAATCCCTTAGCATTTTTTTTTGTACGCGTTATCGCTACACACACTGCATCGATATCGTTATAATTTTATTGAGTTGAATTTTCAATGATGTAAAATGTATCGTAATTCTTCGGCAAGAGGGATACTTTTCTGTGCTTAGTTCATTCACAAACCAATATGAGTTATCTTGGCTGTGGGTAGCTGGCCCTACCCACATCGTCCTGAATCCGTCCCCTAGTAAGGTAAATACGACCGGCCGCCCCAGGTGCGTGGGTACGAGATGTAACGCCGCGCGGTCGTTTGTTTGTGTTCCTCGCTGCACGCTCCAGAACACACAACCATCTATTTTTACATAATTTCTTAAGAAAAGTAAGTTTAGGATCAACGATCTGTACAGCGATGGCTTATGGCAGCTGGGTCTGGTTCATGGCAGCTGGGTCTGGTTCATGGCAGCTGGGTCTGGTTCATGGCAGCTGGGTCTGGTTCATGGCAGCTGGGTCTGGTTCATGGCAGCTGGGTCTGGTTCATGGCAGCTGGGTCTGGTTCATTGCAGTCGGGTCTGGTTCATCAACTGAAGTTATTGGTTACGGTTGTTTCATTTCATGTTGTGCATTTACTCAGAGGAAATGGGTCGGGTAGCCTATATCTCTTGCATTTTTATGAAGAAAATTGTGTTTCGTTGATGAATAAATAATATAAAAACCTACCTACAGTACAAAACCACTCAGTCACAGGTTTGGTATGGGTGCGCATCACTATAAAAAGACTTCCATCGTTTTCGAGTCGTTCCTATACATTTAGTGCCTTGCAGCGCCTCTACCGGATCGAGAGGAACTACTTTTCGTAGAATGACAACGATCCAATCGCTTCTTACAAAATCCAAGCTAGTTTCGAATTATTTTGAGTGATTTGATTTGTGGCCCTTCGACATGACAGACAGCGGCGTTCACGTTTACGGCATTGATATTATAAAAGTAAGTAGATTGAGCACTGTCATTATTATAAAAGTAAGTAGATTGAGCACTGTCATTATTATAAAAGTAAGTAGATTGAGCACTGTCATTATTATAAAAGTAAGTAGATTGAGCACTGTCCTTATTATAAAAGTAAGTAGATTGAGCACTGTCCTTATTATAAAAGTAAGTAGATTGAGCACAGTGCCAACTTTAAGTATCTTGCACACGCTCACTCAACTATTCTCTTGATTTTGAAAACAAGAACCAACGTATGTGTGAGTTGACAAGTAAATTATAATGTCAGTGCTGCCACCCTTACCTTACATTATAATGTCAGTGCTTCCACCCTTACCTTACATTATAATGTCAGTGCTTCCACCCTTACCTTACATTATAATGTCAGTGCTTCCACCCTTACCTTACATTATAATGTCAGTGCTTCCACCCTTACCTTACATTATAATGTCAGTGCTTCCACCCTTACCTTACATTATAATGTCAGTGCTTCCACCCTTACCTTACATTATAATGTCAGTGCTGCCACCCTTACCTTACATTATAATGTCAGTGCTTCCACCCTTACCTTACGATGTTTGCGGGTAGTACTAACGATACTGCAACTTAAACCATTTATTTAATTGAAGCAATGAAGAAATTCTTTTCAATAGGTACAAACGTTGCCGTTCAAATTAATTACAAATGAGTGTCATTCTATACCCTGATGGTAATCGAACCCGCAATCTTCGAACACCTCATAAATCTTAACACAATGGCAAAAGTTAATTTCGACCGGTACCTATCGTAACATCGTATTTCGATTAGGCTGAGCGGCTGAACACCGGCACAGCTTCCATCAACAGAGTCAGGGAAATTACACTTCTCAGAAGTGTAATTTCCCTGACTCTGTTCGTACATTTAATCGTACGTTTAAGAATCAACTAAAAAAAATTAAAATCAATAAATTTATTTCTTCTGGATTACAAAATTAGCACTTAGACAAATCAAATTTTATTTGTATACACTGATGATGATGCTGATGATTCTCAAATAAGAAACATAGCACATGAACTCGCTGTGCCCAGCCCCCTACATGTACTTGGTAAATAAATACAAAAAATTGTCTACAGGCTATGTCTTGTCTATTGTACTACAGGCTTATTACATTATTTAGCCTGGGGATAAAAAAGCTTAGGAGGGGTTTTACTTCAACTTGAAAATAACAACTGTGTAAGTTGTTGCTAACAGAGAAGAAGAGAAGATCGACGAAGAAACCCCAGTGGGTTTCTTCGTCGCTTTTTTACCTTTATCCATACATAACGAAGCGAAAGAAATATCTCTTTAATCAACTGTGTATTTTAATTTGAAGAAGTTGAGTTTTTTTATCTTACCTATTTGTATTTACGGAAATAAGGAATCTTCAACTGTTAAATGCTATTTCCGTGCGTGAACACTGTGGTGAACACTGTGGTGAACACTGTGGTGAACACCGTCTGAATATTCAAAAAATCCTATACATTGAATACTTTTATGACATACAGTGTGTGAGAATCATGTGTAAATACTGAATAGTTCGCTGACACATCGCATCTATCTTTGCAACTACATACTCAGATTCCTGCGTAATCTAAGTGACCAAACTAAAATGTTTGCTATTACAATGTGTCAGGCTGTATATTCCGAGCTGTGGTCGAGGTCTTACGATTGTTCTGTCTGGTCTAATGGCAAGAGCTGAGTTATGGCACAATTATCACAAAGTAACTGTATTCAATTCAACAAAGCTATTTGTGTCTAATACCGATTGTGTCTGTTAGAATAACCCACAACTTGTGTCGTTTGGGAAAAAAATGGATTGACATTCGATGACAAAGCCTGCAGCCAAAAAAGATATTCATACGTACGAACACTATCTATGTTAGTAGTGAAAAAATTCTATGTCTATGGTTAAAATTATTTATATAGTTTATCATTCGTGGGGTTCTGAAACTTCGGAAATATTGTAATCGTTTTCGAATGAGGCGGGATGGGCGTGGGGCAATTAGAATCTTCCTACTTTGAATATAAAAATGAAAACTGCACCGGATTATTTTATGTCGTTTATTTCAAAAGGTTTTCGTCAAATCTGTGTGATAACCTCTTCTATGACCACGTGCATATCAGGGCTCCAGTGAAGGTCGTGCATCTCAGTGCGGAAGCACTTGGCCACCTCCAACACCCAGAGACAGCGGTCATTGCTGGCCTGCTGCTGCTTCTCGCACTCGTGGATGATGCTCACCAGCTTCGCAGCCAGCTCCTCATCTGCAATAGTCCTTTTTACGATTGGTTTTGTTTCCTTTTTTGCTATAAAATATCTCTCCTATATCCGATAACTTCAACTGTCTTTTCTGAAGGCGTACAGTTTGATTTTCTAGATTACTCTGTTCATATTTCAGAAATCGGTCTACTATCAAAGCATTCATTGTAAAGATTGCTCTTCTTTATGAAGGAACGTTAAGGATGAAAAAATTATCGCTACAAGCTTCATTTTTAGCAACTTTTATCAATGTAATTATAAAGGAGTAACTGATACACTGACAGACAATGCAGAGCCCGAACCACTGGTTCGATAGATTTGGAGTGTTTGTTCCTTTTTGAGTGCTAATAAAAGATATATTAGTGTGTAAAATAATAAAAGAATTTTGAAAATTCGCACTCTGTTTCAAAATAAGTGTGAACAAAAATGCTCTAGGTATATTTTCAGTAAACGTAAGTAATAAAACGACAGAATTTTACGTGTAGATTCCCCTTGCATAACGGTAAGACATTTGTTTCATAGTTTTCTAAAATTATGACGATGTTTTTATATATCAAAGTCTTAACAAAAAAGCTAAAATTGAAATGCAAATACTCTGTACCTCAGCAAACGTTTGCATATGAACCACAAAACTTTTCACGTATGAAGTCTTTTCATGTCCCTTTGATAATCTTTGAAATCACACATTTTCCCGAAATTTTGAAACTTTTCTTTGAAACGTTCTTTGAAATTCTGTCGATGTTTTCCTATAACTAGCTTTAAACGAAAGTTTAACAACAATGCTCTGTATTTAAGAAACAACAAGCAACAATATAACAACAAAAATTTACGTATTGATAAAATTTCCCTTACAAAAAGAACACAAATTATTCTTCGTTTTCAGAAATTTGGAAGTTATTTTCTTCATCAATATTTAAATTATATTATTCTACATCCCGTTGTTGATAAATCAAATTCGAGGATACACTAGTGATGAATAGTTAGTAGGTTTAATGATGCAGAGAGCAAAGAGTCTTAGGGCAAAACCGACAGAATAAAACGTTTGTCGATAATCGTGAATATTATTGATGCATAAAAATATCAAATTAAACAAAAATTCAATAAAACTCTATTTCTCTCTCCCGATTCATATTCGAAAAGATAACCTGCTCCATGCGCCATGGCGAACTCCTTAGCGTTCCCATGATGCATCATCCCGCTGTCGTCCAGCAACTCCAGCTTGTGAGTCATGCAGCTGATGGCGCAACCTGTGTCCCAGGACAGGCGCGAGTATTCCTGCTTCCAGAGGTAGTACAGGTCGCTAAGAAGACGGTCGTCCAGGTTTAGCTGAAAGGGCGTAAGACGTCATTCAGCGTCTGAGATATTTACGTTTAGTTTCAGTGAGTTGATGCCACCTTTCATATCTTATTAAGAAAGAAGTTGAGTCTAGTGTTTTATTGATCACTTTATCTGTTGGTAATTATTTTATGCAACGCTGGCTAATTTTATCTTTTTAGGCATTGTGTAATTTTTTATATCCATGTAGTTTGGATTTTTTCAACGAAAGTTATCAAATACAGTAATAATAATAAACTCACTTCCGCCTTGCACTCTTCCAAGATTCGAAGGAACCCTTTCGCGAGGATCTTCATGGCGTCCTGGAGGCCACTCCAGCCCTACCGCAGCCATCACCAGCACGCACAGCACTGTCCTCATCCTGGCCTTGACTTACACGCCATCACTTTGCTGGTCTCTTTATACTACCTTTGTCATCGAATTCCGTGTAATCAAGCATTGTGATCTCAATGAAGGAGCATTGTAATTTAATTGGTGGTTTTATTGGTGTTGCTGCCTGCAGGAGGCGATTAAAGATTACAGCAGCTTGTCATCTTGTGCAGTTACTTAAACTGTTCTTATTGTTTAAGCACGTCATCATATCATTGCGAAAAATCTCAAATAGTAGATATCTTTCACTGTACATAATAAGATATGGTAAGTGTATTGGAAATTAGATTTCCACAACCGTTCGTCATTTATTGGATACGCTCCGGCACTCAGGGTTAATACAAATGAAACCACAACAGCGAAGACTAAGATTTATCGTCAGAACTCTACATGCGCGGACACGTCGGGCGCCCATTTCTCCTGGAAGGCCAGCTCCCGCAAACACCGCGCCAGCATTAGCCCATGTTCGCAGAACTCCTGGCCGATTCCGTCCAAGAAGTGACAGTCCTTTAACATCCGAGCTATTTTATCGCTCAACCTTTTATCTGGAAGTATTATTTAGTTCTTATCATCTGCCTGTTAGTTTAGCCGGGTCGTGGTCAGCCACCCTTATACGTTGTCATATATGTCATCACAAACCTTTGATGCAGCAATGCTAAGTTTGATCACGTTAATGGATAAAATAGTAATTTTTGTTGAGCGAGTCATCACAGGTAAGCGTTGTGTTCGTTTTGTGTTTGTGTACGTAATTTGACATCACGGCGAGTCTAGGCTCTCCAGCAAACGTGTCATTTAATGTTCTATGAAATAACTATGTATATTTTGTGATGTAACTTAACCGGCTCCATGTTTTTTCAGCACCTTCCTGAGGGTTACCATCAGCAGCTCGCCCTCTAGGTTCAAGAGGTTCATCTTAAGATAGATGCACATGACGACGCAGCCCAGCTCGGGCTCCTGCAGCCGGTAGAAGGGATCGAAGAACCGCAAGAACTCGTGAATCACTCGGACGCTGAAGTTTACCTGTTTTGCAATGAATTGAATATCTTGTATAAAAAAAACATAGGTATGTACATACGTTCAAACACCATTCGAATCATGTTTTGTTTCAAATGTTTCTTTTTTTGTGTCAGAACTGACTTTCATTGTCTCTAATCTTCCCAACCTCGAGGTGTTTCCTAATTTTATGACTAGACACTCTTTCCTCGATCATACAATACAACCCATCGATGGCTTTGTATAACTTACCTCTGTCTTACACTCAATAATTATATAACTGACATCTTTAGCTATGCTATTTAAAACTTTTTTGGTGTTTTTATCGGTTATATCGAGACATCGGACATTATCGAAAAAAAGCACGGTTACAAAAAATATAGCAAGTTTCATTTTTCAAAACAGTAAAGAGAAGTTATTTCAAGTTTTTGTAGACCGTATGATTGATATAATAGCAATGCATTCCTAATTCGTTATACTCGTAATTGCAATTTGCTTTGTTTGGGAAAGCGATTCAATTAATTTTACCAATATGAATTCAGCAGAACTAAAAATTCTATTATATTTAAAATCATCATCCGCAGCCGGTGTAACTCACTCCTGAGTATAGGCCTCCCTCTTAGCGCATGCCCTCCACCACGGTCCTGAGCTAACCGACCCCGGTAACCGTAAACAAGTTTCCCTATTCTGAGAATGTCGGTGTCAGACACGGAGACGGCCAGACGATACCGCTGATGTGCTAACTTCATCACCTGCCCATCTCGCATATGTATGTACGTACACGTATAGTTTCGGTAAATAGTATTCATCTATATCTCGAACTCGCTAGGGTGGTTTTTATATGGACTTTTAGGTGGAATCCATCGGGAATAAAATGTATATGGGACCACCACCGTATCATTCTCTAAACAATAGTGAAAAAATGATCAAAATCGGACTACTCTGTCAAAAATTATGAGACCTAACATAAATAAAATAGGCATCGTCTTGAGAACCTCCTTCGTCTTGAGAACCTCCTTCGTTTTTTCGTCGGCTGGAAAAGGACTACACCAGTATCACAAGAATTTCCATTATTACATAGTGGGTGTTTTCTACTGGTTCTATTTTATACGGTACAATTTTATATTTTATTATTGAATAAAAACATTTGTATCAAATAAAAAGAAATCATATCATCCAGCAAAGCCATTCATTGATACCCAAATTCATCATAATAAGTTCCATACTGGAAGGGCTCGTGATGGTTCTGCAGCACGGCTTTCCGGAAGCACTTGGCCAGGGAGAGCCCCACCGCACAGGGCTTCTTGTTCATCAAAAGAGTCGCGTTGGTCTCCTCAGACCGGTGGCACTTCAGCCAGTAGTTTAGGAGCTGATGGGCTGTCTTATCATCTGATGAACAACATTGTTTTAGTCACTAGTTCTTCGTAGGTAGGTACGCCTTTTTTCTAAGGAAACGTTCAAATGTTTCATATATGTGATTTCTATCCCATGGAAACTGACTTTTGGAATACAAAGTATCATATGTTTTCTAGATCTAGTTTACCATCTATCCAAAATTTCAGCCCGATTCATTCGTAGTAGTTTTCACGTAAAAAGTGACATACACTTAGTACTAGTGTATAATATTAGCCTCTTTTACTTGTGAGCTAGATGGCATCTTTGGTTGGCTCACTATGTGCCGTCTAGGTCACAATAATGTATGAATTTAGAGAGTGAGGACCTGCGGCGCAAATAAATTATTGACTGGGATTTGGGCTAGCTATGGTCTGTAGGGGGTCAGTGATGTCAAAGTCTCCGGTTAAACCATCCATACAGCCAGACGAAGGAGTATTAAAAAGCTTGCTGAGTCATCGATCTAAGCTTCAATAACGATTTTATATGGCAAAAGCCTTACTCAAGTATAGATCGAAGACTGAGCATGGTTTCATAATACGGGCCTTAGAGTATGATGATTATGAAAAGATCATGATAATGATCAATTGATATCATAAATCTATAAACAGAAGTCATTACCAGCATAATTAGCTTTCATAAACCCTATAGCGTTATTCTCAAGAACCCTGTTGTTATGGTCCACCAGCTGCAGCTTTATCAGCACGCACACGGCTACGCAACCCAACTCAGGGTTGCGGAAGACGAAGCTCGGCTTCCAGTACTGCAGGAGCTCCTCGATTATATCCATAGGGAAGACCACCTGTAGGCAACGGTTGGAGAGAAGTAGGTACAGATTTGAAGTCTGAATACAGTATGAAAAATCCGAAAAACAAAAAATAACAGACCAATATCATAGAAATTAATCGTATCCGATTACGTTTATGATTTTTGTAGATAAATCAATCGTATGGGTACCTCTTTTCTACACTCCAATACAGTCTCACCAAACGCCTCTGATAACTTGTGTAGGACTTTTTGGGTACTCTCACAATAAGCATAATTAAAACTTATTGCTAAGAGAACTACAATAGGGCTGTAGGTTGCCGCTATCATTTTGTTTTATTGTTCTCTATACTACGGTGATTCTTGTAAGAGTAATTAAATTTCATCGCGTTTTGTTAATTGGTTAACAACTCTGATTAATTAAATGATTAAGACTTCTGAGTTAACCAGATTGTGTTTGTTACGTAGGTACTCGAATAATATCAAAGACCAGCATAAAGCAACAGATTTATCAATCACTTCTTTGTTTACAGATTTAACAAAAGGGATTACTAGACAGCAGAACGGGGAACAATGACAGTCCATGGGGTTGCCTGGGTCGACGTGAGACCAGATTCTACCAAAACAGAGTTTACATGCAAAACATTCATTGTACATGACTGTACTTAGGCCAATAGACACCTCGGCATTCGCATCCACTTTTGGCGAATTTGATGGAGTATAACATCTTCATAAAAACCAATTAAACTACTGTTTATTGTATTGATTTTCACCATTATATCTTTTTTGGCAGATCTTGGTCAGCAGAGAGAAGGTCTTTAGTTTTGTTTTGTATCAGTTAACTATGTTTCTGCCAGCAAATCTGCCACGATGATTTCCATGTTTGGAGCCCAGTCCAGAGTATGTATCTCAACTTTGAAGCATTTGGCGATGTTTAGAGTCCTCTCGCAGGCGTCAGGAATTTCAGGGAATTTTACGGCGCAACCGTGAATCAGGTCTACCAGCTTCTGGGCAATCGTGTCATCTGAAAAGTCAACATTTAGATCATGATAGGTAAATAGTTTTATCCGATGCATGTGTCCATCAGTGGGTGACAAGCCGCTGACGATGATGATTATGTACCACTTTATTTTGTTATTGGACAACTGATAGAGCCCTGTCACGATGGTTACCAATTACGCTATCCATTTTCATAAAAAAAAAATACTTATACTTATTCTTGTTTCTGACCCTCTTAAATTTTTATTTGAACGTACCAGCTCCATGATTCTTGGCAAAATCCTTAGCATTTCCGTGATGCAGGTTCAAACTTTCATCCAGCAGTTCCAGCTTCGAAGAGAGGCAAATGATAGCGCAGCCGGTGTGGCGGTCCGTAAGCTGGTAGTCAGCTTTCCAGAAATTCATGAAGTCTTTCGTCACGGACTCAGGTAGGTCCATCTACAAAATGTGACCGAAAAATTTAGATTTGTTTGAGGAGACTAAGATAAACTTAGACTTTTTCTTGAAAATATCAAAAGGGTTATGTTTCCCAAAATCACACTAACCACACAATCTTCAAGTAAGTGCTATAGAACGAATCGGGCTGAAATTTTCATACAGGTGGTAGTTCTACTCCGGGAATAAAACATAGGGTTTTTTCATCCCCCAAATCAGTTCCCATGGGGTTGAAATAACCTTAAACAATGCGCGAAACTGGTATTTAAAAAGGATGATAATGATCAAATGGAGAAAGTGCAATCTCACCTCCTTCCTGCAGAGTTCCATCGGCTTCGCAAACGTTTTTGACATCTCTTTTACGACGTCCTGCGATGCCTTCACCATCATCATCCCAATAAGAACCAGCGCTATTTTCAGCTTCACCATGCTCACATCTGTTATCTATCACCTCTGACTGACTGACAAGCTCCGGCAGTTTTATATCATTTTCACTTGACTTTATGAAATAATTATAGTTCAGTTGTGGGTTATTAAGGTTGTCCATCCATGTTGAAGCCTACTTAGTCAATCACGGTTGCAGTCGGTCGTTTAATTACTTCTCAGAAGTTGTTACTTTTGAGAATCAGAAGAGAATCTGAGAGTTAGTTTCATTGTGCAGGTGTGTCGCTGTCAGTTATTAGTTTAGAGTAATTTGTTATATGCAGTTTTAAATATAACAGATTGTTTTTAAACCTTCACACTATTTTTTTGCATTTTTTTAAATCTTATTTCCTCTACCACCACCACCACCACCACATCGGTAATAACATCAAGTTCAGTATTTCAAGCTATTTGTCATTTGAGATCTACCACTTATCTCTACAGATTTAATATTACTATTCCTAGAGCTCAGCCAAAACCTCTCCAACAACGAGGTCCATGTTAGGCGCCCAATTGAGCCTGTGAATCTCAATCTTGAAGCACTTGAAGACATCTAGGACCTTGAGACAGATGTCGGGGTTGGCCGGCGTCGAACCCTCGCAGCCGTGGATCAGGGAGACCAGCTGTTGGGCCATGCTGTCATCTGCAGAGTTAGGTACGATAATATGAGGATAAAATATGGACGTAAGCGAAGAAGATGGATGAAAGCAAAAATTAGAAATACCTTCCTAATGGGTTTGTATTGATTGATTTGATTGGGCTCATAAAATAAATAAACAGCTAAATAGTGATAGACCAAGAATGGTGACTGCCTGAGTCATTTCACCATTTAGTGCAAAGTTCGAAACGATAATGAATTCGATATCACAAGAAAAGAGAAAGAATGACCTAGCCAGTCAGCAATTATTCTCTTTAAAAATGGTGAACAATTATTTTCTAAAGATTGTAGAGCACAAGCACAATTTATTGTAATTCAGCAGAATCGTGCGCTTGCAACAAAAGTAACAGATGCGTGAAGAACGCCCCCGGCGAGGCGATAATTCAGATAATCACCTGCAGACTGCGGGTTACTGAGCGAGGTGCATGGGTCTAACCTAGCCTGGAGAGAACGGAGGCTGCGAGTAATCTATAGTTAAGCTTAGAGAAGTGATGAGCCTTTTGTAAATTATCAGAGATATATCAACTTGGTAGTGTAGCTTGTGGATTATTTAGGCTAATAATTTCTTGAGCTCGACCCTAAACGTTTTGGCAGGTAGGTAGGTAGGGCTCATTTAGGTCGCAGTCGTGTACAAAATGTTTAACTACTAGGACCCTAGTCTGAGTTAATACAAAAAAATATCCATAAACGAGAACCATTGATGTTGCAGATTCTCAATAGCTTTAATATTATATTATACTAGTAACTACATCTAAGCAATCTTATTTGACGCAATTTTATTACTTTGACATTATGTTCGTTATTATTTTTTTCCTTTTTAACTTTATTTTTACCTATTTAATTTGACAATGCCCGTTTACATCAGCTCAGTTTCTCTTTCACATTTATTTATTTGCATTAATTTAATTTCCTACCGATTTGTATCTGACTGTAAGCTATTTACCTATCTTTGTTTTTGTTTATTTTTAAAATAATATGTAACATTATGTTAATGTAATCAAATGTTGTAAATCTTAACGATACTCGTATCAAGTGTATCAACAGGTATAGATGGAGGTGGATACATGAATATACAAATATACAGATGTCTTCCGCCAAAAAAGTCTTAGAAAGATAGTAGACATAAGTGAATTATAGTAAAAAAAATGCGATAAGTAAGTCTAATTTTCCTATTCCTAGTCATGCTATGCGTCAAAGCGCTAAAGTTGTAATTATGTTTATGACACATTTACTCGTAAAGGGTCTCTTATTTCAAAAATGTCAATAACGTAATGTATCTCATTACCTACTAGTGCGGTAATGTAATGTAAAACACACGGTTTATCACAGTGAAAAAATTCTATGTCTATGGTTTATCAAGATGCTCCATCTAAAACGAACGGTACTTTTTTAAATCTTAGCAAAGAGTTTTTATGTCAGAAAAGTGGTCAACATTTTACGAATAAAATTAACTTTAGGAGATAAAATATAATAAATAAACATTTGATTCTTTAATTTAACTAATATTGACCATAAATTACAACCATTTAACAAAACACAATAATATTATTTTTACTTTATTAGTAACACTGGCTGTTTTTGTGCCTTTGCCTTTAAAAAAAAACGTCGTATGACACACGTGCGCTTTGATAATTACAGCCTCTGCTTTCTTGTAGCCCTCGGCTACGGCTGGGGCTAGCAATATCGCCTCGGCTGTAATTTTCAACTTACCACACTAGTATCATAATGTACTATTGTCAACTCACACAATACATAAATTCGTTTTTATCTTCGAAATCAAGAGAATTGTTGAGTGTGCGTGTTTTACCTCTGTGATTGACGTGTTTGGGTCAGACTCGGTACGGTCATAGGTCGCAAAGGTTATTAAATACATTCGGTGCAAGTACCCAGTGAAATGTTTTACCTCTATGATTGACGTGTTTGTGTTAGACTCGGTACGGTCATAGGACGCAAAGGTTATTAAATACATTCGGTGCAAGTACCCAGTGAAATGTTTTACCTCTGTGATTGACGTGTTTGGGTTAGACTCGGTACGGTCATAGGAAGCAAAGGTTATTAAATACATTCGGTGCAAGTACCCAGTGAAATGTTTTACCTCTGTGATTGACGTGTTTGGGTCAGACTCGGTACGGTCATAGGAAGCAAAGGTTATTAAATACATTCGGTGCAAGTACCCAGTGAAATGTTTTACCTCTATGATTGACGTGTTTGTGTTAGACTCGGTACGGTCATAGGACGCAAAGGTTATTAAATACATTCGGTGCAAGTACCCAGTGAAATGTTTTACCTCTGTGATTGACGTGTTTGGGTTAGACTCGGTGCGGTCATAGGACGCAAAGGTTATTAAATACATTCGATGCAAGTACCCAGTGAAATGTTTTACCTCTGTGATTGAGTGTTTGGGTTAGACTCGGTACGGTCATAGGACGGAAAGGTTTTTAAATACATTCGGTGCAAGTACCCAGTGAAATGTTTTACCTCTGTGATTGAGTGTTTGGGTTAGACTCGGTACGGTCATAGGACGCAAAGGTTTATTAAATACATTCAGTGCAAGTACCCAGTGAAATGTTTTACCTCCGTGATTGAGTGTTTGGGTTAGACTCTGTACGGTCATAGGACGCAAAGGTTATTAAATACATTCGGTGCAAGTACCCAGTGAAATGTTTCCTAGTGTTTTCTTATTTTTGTTGAAGCACTAATTGAAGGCATATCTGTGACCAAGCTTTGTGAAGGTGCTCTATCTACTTACTTTTCTATTATCAATGCCGCAAACGCGACTGCCGCTGTAATGTCAAAGTGCAACAAATCACTCCAAATCAAAACGTAGGGTCCTAGGATCTTTGCTCCAAATCATTCGAAAACTATCATTGAGTTTGTAGAAACGGTTGGATCATTGTCTTACTACGATAAGTAGTTCCTCTCGATCCGGTAGGGGCGCTACAAGGCGCTAAATGTATAGGAAGCACTCGATGGAAGTATTCGCAAGATAATGCGTACAAGTCGTAGTAGGCTCTCTGATATAGATAACTGATAAGTATAAGTAACAGTAGGAGTAGGAACGAAGTGCATATTGTTATTTAGAAACAATAGTCTGACTGTGAGTAATGGTTTCGTCGACCTTTTGGTATTAGAATCACATCACAACAATATTACCTAAAAAGGCGAAAGTTTGTACATACGTGTGTGTGTGTGTGTAGGTATATTTGTGTCTTTAAACACTCGAACAGCTATATGGATTTGGATGAAATTTGGTGCTGGTATAGCTTATATCTTGGGTTAAAATATAGCCCTTTAAACAAATACACATACGATTATATAGCTAATAATACTTTTGATTGTTGAAAAGTGCAGTTTTCTCGTGTGATCGCCGCAAGTGACACGGCGGCGGGACGCAGCTCGTATTACGAATATATAAAACTTGATCATTACAAAGTCAAGAATGTATTCAACTTTGAAGTGCTCTTTAGCTCTGTGGGGAGTTCAATGACGAGTACAAGCTGCTGCTGATGATGAGACTGGATCATTTATGAGACTTTAGTCACGGCCACAATGGGATGACTCTGATGATCGTTTACTAACCAGCTCCATGTTTCTTGGCGAAGGCGTGCGCGTTCCCATGGTGAAGGTTCCCCTCAGGATCCACCAGGTCCAGCTTCTGCGATAGACAGTGGATGGCGCAGCCCGTGAACCTGTTCTTGATCTCGTACTCCTCCTTCCAGAAGTTGTAGAAGTCTTCCGTTATGGAGTCGGGGAGATTCAACTACGGTTTACCAACACAACTCAGCACATTTTGAAAATTTCTCACATAATGCTGTCTACACATTAGCAGCCCAGCGGTGGGTTGGGCAGCCGACAGTGTTTTGTCATATTCTAGGCAAACTACCCGATTTTGGCGTGTGTGTATGTAGACTCCATAGGAAAATCATTCTTACAAGAGACTTCAAGAATCCCATAAAGAAATCGAGAACGTACTTCATTGCAATGTAAAGGATTACATTGACTATATTTATTTAAGCTTGCTAGAAGTTTATTTATCTGTATTATAATGTTATCATTACACTCACGACCATCATGAGTCATGTCATGACGCAGTGGATCAGAAGTCAAATAAAACCGAAGTTTTGAATGTTTGAATGAATTCTCAAAATATTCTATGATAGCTCTCTCTCGTCTGAAGATATTCTGCAATAAGGCCACCTACCTCTGCCGTGCACTGGTCCAGAGCTTTACCAAACATCACCGTCAAATCCTTCATGATGTCCTGTGAGGCATCCACTCCGAGCCACAAGCACACAAACAAGCAAAACAGACCTTTTGCCATTTTCTTATTATTGAGGTATAATATATTATCAATAGAATGGAATTCTAATCTTATAGTAAGTATTATTTTTAGTAAGTATGTAGTGTGAATCGTTCAGTGTTCTTTAGATACGGGCATTTTCCGATTGTTTGTCTAACACCTCGCTTTTATAGTCCATTTTAATTGTTCTGCTGATTACATATTAATTATTTGTGTATGTAGTATTAATCGTGCATTTATGTGTTTTTTTGTTTGTCATAGCTAAATGCTGCTTTGATGGTGCATCATTGAACAATTAATATTGGGTTCTGCAGTTGAAATTTCTTATATCAGTAAGTCTATTGACAGAGAATTTTAAATCATCATCACATCATCATTCAGCCCGTTCTGGGTATACCCAGCAGTGGATGTGATAAGGAAACCTAAGACCTCCATATTCTTTTATTCAATTTAAGTTATTTTGTCATAATCTAAATTACATCCCAAAGAGGCAAAGATCATACAATAATTAATTTGAAATAACGTATTAGTTGTCAAAACTCATCACTTCTTTGTGGCAGTTGATTCCTAAAAGAGTGGAAACACTTCAGTTTTGAGAACTTTACGGTATTCTCACTAACCCGATCTGAGGTTATTGAATAAAATTCGCTACGTAACGGGACGTGACGAAACGAGAACCATTCTGAATATTGCTACTACTTGAAGATGTTGCATAGTGACCAAAAGTGTCACCAGAAGTTAAGTACTAGTTAGGAGGCTGCTAAATCATGAAGATCTTCGATAATCCATTCTACTTAATTCAAATGTTTTAAATAAATAAGAGGCTATTATGATAGTTGTGTATTAATATTTATTTTTTTGGATACTCGTGTCGGTAGTTACTGAGACTAATGTGAAGCAAAACACAACACATGTAGTCACTCAACATATTATCCATATTGTTTTCAGTATCACTAATTGTGTACACTGTAGTGACATCACTTAAGCCCGAGATCTGCCCCTTAACGTAACCATCACCCTCGGCATGACTTGGCGGGAAACCAGCACTCAATTCCACTTACATGACCTTAGTCTTCAAATATCTACTTACTTGTCAACGTCTTGTACTATCATTACCTCAACCACTACTATTACAACCTCATTCAGCATATTCTACGGCTCCCAACCGTTAATTTACCAATAACCTTATTATGTCCAACTGTTGAAAATGGGACTATAACTCTATATAAACAGAATTTATTATCATTAGTACCATCAACTACCATTGCATCGCCAAAACTGCCGCCAGCCACAGAAATATCAACCCTAACATAATTGTTATACAGAACAGATAGACAACCAACAACAAAAGTAAGTTGTTAACGTAATGATATGCAATTGTACCCCGAAAATGTGCAAATATAAGGTGTACAGTGGATGAGAGGGCCACTCGTGGTCGAGGAGTTGGAAGATGCAGGTGTATCAGGTAGCTGTGCTGGTGCTGGCGGCGGCGGGTGTGGTGCGGGGGACGGCGGAGGTGATGAGTCACGTGACCGCGCACTTCGGGAAGGCGCTGGAGGAGTGCAGGGAAGAGGTATGGATTATGGATCCTTCAACCATTTACAGTGGGATATTTACTTTCAATGATAGAGCTTTGTCAATACATTTGAAATTGATAAGAATTGTTTGTTTCCCAAATAAAATAAAATAATGTTAAAGACATTTTTACCAACAGGTTTTTTTTCGACGGGTTGTCAGGCGGTCAAATCGTTTATTATTCATTTTCAAAATGTGAACCTTGGTTTCTTATACATTTTCTGGCCCTATTTCGCACTTCAGTGGTTGTTGTTTTTAATAACATCTCTGTTTTCATTGTTTCAAAGACTTGTACTATTTTTTCCACTAAATGCTCCCGTGACGTTATTTCTTCAGTATACACGAGATTCTTGGCTCCACCCTAGACAAAAAAAATTAAAAATTAGATTTTTAATAATTAGATTATCCTGGAATATCCAGTCATCAGTGTCTGTTTTGAAACATTGTTTACGACAGAGGATCCGCTATGTTTGTTAAGAGGGTATCTAGGTACACAACAGCACTAGTTTCACAGCTCGCAGCCGCCGCGGTGCTATGCGATAACCGTAACTCATTTTGCGACCACTTCATTTTGCGACCACTTCATTTTTTTAAATGAAACAATTTTATTTGTTTTAACTAGGGACTAAACCACCCCATTGTTAACGAGGTCGTTTATACTCCCGAGTGTTGTTGGGAGGATGACAAGACCGAGTTATAATAGAAGGTTTGGACCCGAGTGAAAAACGATACTTTTCAATTCGATTCTGAGAAAATAAAACAATCAAAACTTAAATCTATTGCACACCGTTTTAACTTCTCTTTAACGTAGGTATAATTGAGTTCTACACCCGTTAAACCAAGCTATAATGTATACACCCAAAAATCGTACGCAATAAATACGCTCGTACTTTCAAGTTTTATTCCCAATAGAAAGGAAGAGACCAAATCATGCGGCGGATACAGAGTAAAAAGTAAGTCGATTAACATCAAAAATACTGAGGATCTTTGGGGTATTTCATCCAAAGTACTGAGTTCAATTATTAAGGAAGTTGCTCCTTGTTTGGCCTACATTTTCAATGGTTATGTCGACGCAGGAGTTTTTCCTGATCTCATGAAATATAGTAAATTGGTACCTCTTTATAAATCTGGTAGACACACTGATCCAGCCAACTACAGGCCAATTTCAATACTTCCCACAATGAGTAAAGTTTTGAAAAGATTATTCTTACTCAGTTGTCCTCTCTCTTTAACCTTAATAGACTACTTCATAAAAATCAATTTGGCTTCACCAAGGGTAGATCGTCAACCGATGCTGGTACAGCTCTATTAAAGCATATATTGGATGCCTGGGATAAGGCGAAAAACGCTATCGGTATATTTTGCGACCTTTCTAAGGCTTTTGATTGTGTAGATCATTGTACACTAATTGCAAAATTTAAACATTACGGTATTGACAACAAGGCACTGGACCTTATGCAATCTTATTTATCTGGTCGAGTTCAAAAAGTAGATATTGGTAAAGAAAGATCTCGGGGCTCAAAAATTGAATTGGGCGTTCCACAAGGATCAATATTAGCTCCCTTTTTATTTTTAGTAGATGTAAATGATCTCCCTTTCTTTGCAAAAGATCTCTGTGATATAGTGTTATTTGCTGATGATACTTCATTGATTTTTAAAGTTGACAGAAATAAATGTAATTATGACGATGTAAATAACTCGCTTTCACAAATACTAGATTGGTTCACCTCCAACAACCTCTTACTAAAAGCTAAAAAAACCAAATGTATAAAATTCATGTTACCAAATGTAAGAGAACTCCCAACTAAGATAATGCTAAAGGATGAGATCGTTGACCTTGTCGACTCAACGGTTTTCCTAGGGTTACATATTGATTCCTCTCTTCAATGGAGACCGCAAATTGATGCTCTCGCAGGCAAACTTAGTTCAGCAGCATATGCGGTTCGAACAATTAGATATATTACCGATACAGATACAGCTAGGTTAGTTTATTTCAGTTACTTTCATAGTATCATGTCTTATGGTATTTTGCTTTGGGGACGGGCAGCCGACATTCAGACTATCTTTGTTCTCCAAAAAAGGGCTGTACGCGCAATTTATAAATTAAAGCCACGCCACTCTTTGAGGGAATTATTTAAAGCCATAAATATTTTGACAGTAATATCGCAATACATATATGAAAATCTAATGTATACGCACAAAAACAAAGATAGCTTTTTAAAAAAATGTGATGTTCACAAAGTAAATACAAGAAACAAGAACAAACTGCACATCCCATCATATAGATTACGAAAGGTAGGGAAATCATTTATGGGAAATTGCGTACGTTTCTATAACAAGCTTCCATCTGAAGCAACTGAGCTCCCTATTCGTAAATTTAAACAGTACATAAAACGAAATATAATAAAGAAAGCCTATTACTCCATAGATGATTACATCAATGATGTAAATGCTTGGCCAGATGTCGCTCAGTTCCACACCGACAATGGTATATAAGGGATATAATGTTAAGCTTAGTTAGTTTTATATAAATATTGAGTTATATACGAATTTGATTATATTTAGACTGAGATAATGTATTAATTTTAAGTTTTATAAAACTTACTAGTGGTTTCTTTTTCGCTTCTTCCACTAGTGGACAAAAAAATTGAAGCGAATAAAATCAATAACATCATATTTCTTATTTGATAATAATGACTATTTATAAACCTGTTTAAAGTATAAAATTTGACTTGTCTAAGTGCTTATTTTGTAAGCTTAAAGAAATAAACGTTATTGATATTTGATATTTGAGTCGTTTAACCTACCTCTATTTTGAAAATAACCATAGCTACTGGCTACTATTTCAGAAATTAAAAAGAAATAACACGTTAGATATTGATTTCCAAACACTTTTCTCTCCCGCTAAACACGTGAGAAATGAAATTTCATAGAGTTTTCCGTCCCGCTTTTTAGTGCGCGTGCAATGAGGAACTTTCTAGGTTATGTTTGGAACAGGAAAAATCAACTTTCTGAGTAGGTGTAGGATAAAATTAGCTATTACATCGAGATTTTTTTTGATTATTTGTATTATTGACACTCGTTTGTATTGCACCGAGTCGGACAAAGCCGAGTATTATTGACACTCGTTTGTATTGCACCGAGTCGGACAAAGCCAAGTATTATTGACACTCGTTTGTATTGCACCGAGTCGGACAAAGCCAAGTATTATTGACACTCGTTTGTATTGCACCGAGTCGGACAAAGCCAAGTATTATTGACACTCGTTTGTATTGCACCGAGTCGGACAAAGCCGAGTATTATTGACACTCGTTTGTATTGCACCGAGTCGGACAAAGCCAAGTATTATTTTGTTTCAATACGAGTATCTTTAGGCTTTCTCACGAGGCGCAGGTACCTACGTTTGCGTTTCAAATCATTTGAGGGTTTTGAAAAAACTGAAAACAGACTTCGAATCCCTGAGTTTTACACTGGGTTTATATTATTCAAAATAGATCCCATAAATATCACGAGGAAATCAGCGTTCAGATATTTTATTTGTTCTCCCACTGTAGGTAGGTTGTAGGTCAGGCTCTTTAAGTTTATCTAATGTACATGTGGTGTAAGCCAGACTTTACAAATTAATTGTATCCCCAGTCGGGTCTGTCAACCGACGTCATGGAGGAGTTCCGCCACTTCTGGGCGGAGGACTTCGAGGTGGTGCACCGCGAGCTGGGCTGCGCCATCATCTGCATGTCCAACAAGTTCAATCTGATGCAGGAGGACTCAAAAATACACCATGTCAATATGCATGACTACGTAAAGAGCTTCCCTAACGGTATGTACCTACTGCATCCACCACCATGTCAACCTGCACGCGTGGCCATATCGACAGGTTTCTCACCGGTGCGGTACCTACGTAACGTACCTAGCATGTTTGAGATTCCTAATTAAATGTTCAAGTTAATGAACACAATGAATTGAAAAAGGTCCATCAACAAACCGAGCCTTTTTCACAAAACATTTCCACTTTCCACTGTTAACTAAACTGTCCCGATCCACAGGCGAACTTCTCTCGGAGAAGATGGTATCTCTGATCCACAACTGCGAGAAGCAGTACGACGACCTGGAAGATGAGTGCGACCGCGTCGTGAAGACTGCGGCGTGCTTCAAGCGAGACGCCAGCAAGGAAGGCATCGCGCCCGAGGTCACCATGATTGAGGCAGTCATGGAGAAGTACAACTAACCATAGTAAAATCCACGAAACTCAAAGTCAGTTCGCCTAAAGTTCTCGCGCGACAGCTAGCCACCCCCGAGAGGTAACGTCAAAAAATATATGTTAAGTATCAAGATGTACGACTGTGTACTTATTTTGGAAAGATGCAAACGCAACCAGTAGGCACCTGTGTTTTGATTTCCCGTCCTTGCTACTTGCAGACACATGTGATGACTAGCCCATGAGAGCACGGCCTTAGGCGACTGCGACATCGACATTGGCAACTAACAATTGAAACACTATTTTTATTTTGGAATTAAGTATATATATTGAATTTTCGATGAACAAAAACACAGTTCTAGCTTACCTGTGATATTCTATTGTTTTTCTTAGTAGGTATGTGTGTTCTTCTTCTTATTACATGATAATAATTATATGTAGTATTGTTCTAGTTATAGAAGCAAATGCTTGCAATAAAGTTGTGATGATAGCAATACCAGTGTTTCCATCAGTTCCCCGAAATGGTTGAAATTGTGGAGTTGATAGCCATACGTCAGGGACGCGGACGGAAAACGGATCGGGGGCAATGTGCCGTGAGATGGAGGACATGGAGGAATGCTGATGTAATGTGTTTTAGATTAGGTACATGTTTCCGAAAAATGCTAAAAAAGGAGATAGAGCTTTATAACATCCGAAGACGCTACAGAGTGCCATGCATACTTACATATTTCATGGCAAGACAATTATGGCACAGAAAATACCTACAAACGTTTAATTCAAACTCGACTTTTTAATTTTTACTGCTTAAAAATACTTTGGCAATTTTTGCAAGAAGGTACGTCAGGTAATAGAAAGTCATAAAAAAATAATGGAAAAAAATAAAAGTAAAGTTCTCTGCTGTATTAGACAGTAATCATCCATCAAACACGTCACGAAAAGGGCACCAACAGGCTGCAAACAATCTGTCAGGGTAATGAGAGGGGCTGACAGCTCAGCTCCCGTCAAAAATTATATATTTTCCGCCCTGTAGAAGTAATTTTGGTTGGACCAATGTTTTTGGCAGGATAAGATATGGAAAAGTTTTCGAATAATAATAAAAGTCAAATGATAGTGAATGGCTTAATTTTTCACATTATCATTTTATTAATACAAATAAATTCCTAAAAATAACGTCACGTATCATGTTTCAGGACACCTGAACCAAAATTGACTACAAAACTAAACAATAAAACCGCACGCTATTTTATTCGCTGGAAAAAGTATTAAAATCACCATAGAAAGCGGCAAGTCGCGATTTTTCGGGAAATATTTATCCCTCCCCTGGCAACATTACGTGCTGCGAATGGGGAACTGCAACCCATGTGTTTATAACTTGTTTTCCCCTTTTGTTTTATAGTTCTTCCGCTGTGATTGTTTTTGAAGGGAAAAATTGGGCCGAGCTGATAAATTGTTATCACAAACTTCATAGCTACCTATAGAGTTGCTTATATTTATTAAAACTTCAGATATACTGTGAGTTGTTGAATGAATCCTTTGGTTAGGTACCTATGTTTTAAGTGTTATAGATAATAAAAGAGCCTAAGAAAATCAGAGAACAGAAAGTAAAAGATAAAATAAAACCACAAAGAAAATGTTGAGCTTTGTAGCATTTCCCCCTATGGCTGCAACTCCAGCTACTTGAACCTCGATTTCTATGTTTTGCGTCAAAATACAATGAAATACAAAGGCACTGCAATGATCCATCAAACTGTCTACTTACCATGCATGCAGCCCACACCGTACAAACTTGCTATTGCATACGGAAACACTCGGAATTCCCGCCAGAACCAGCCAGCACAACCGCAAACTGAACCTGGTTTCCGAATGTCATTAGGCGTCCTTTTACATTTACGACAGAGAAAAATGACCTTTAGCCTGATAAAAATAAATGTCACGTACTTCGACTTAGGGTACCTAAGAATCAAAACAAGAAATTTGTTCTTGCCAAGTTGAAATCCGACCTGAAATTTGTATTTGCAAATAATAGTTTTTATTTCGATGGAATACGGTTGTAATCTTGCTGAGCGAAGTTAGAGGAAAGAAAAGAAAATTGTGTTTTTAAAAGGAATGGAGTCCATTGGGAATTGTACCATTTTTCACGAAAACAACGTTGGGAATACCAATAGGAACTTGTTACTAAACAACGTTGGGAATACCAATAGGAACTTGTTACTAAAGAACGCGAAGCAGGTACTCATGACTTCACCACCACCTTTTTCAGTAGCTCTGTTAGATTCAGTTAAGAAGCTCTGTTAGATTCAGTTAAGAAGTGCTCCTGAACGTTTTTTGATAGAGGTACAAAACCTAGCAGGTACCTCTTTTTTTTGTAATAATAAAAAATATTTGTAATTAATAGTAAAAATAATGAGAGCGAATATTAAAATTCATCAATTGGTAAAAAATCGTATTTGTTTTGGAAGTTGGTAAGAATTTAACTCTCGCTGGACTAAAATATGCAACTCTCAAGATAAAGTTATGAAAAGTATGCATTTAAATAGATATGTACTTATGTAACTTTTGACTTTCGTAGCGACATACATTATGTGCAATATTATGTAAAACATAAAAAAATGGACCTGTAAACATAAATCAAGGAGGTTCAAGGATGGTAATGAATGAAATGAAATGAAATGAAATACTTTATTAAAAAAGAACGGCATGTTTACACACATAGGTATTACCTACCTAGTTGGTAGAATGCGATCGATTTCTTGTCAATGACTTAGGTCTAGATTTGCGGTAATAAATACACGACATAAATGTCAAAGAAAATACAACTATACTTATAGTTACGATAAGTACACAAATACCTACTTATACCTGAAAGACAATAAGATAAAATGAAGGGACAAGCTGCAAGCATAGTCATATATCACACTTGTCAATGAAATGGCTATAGTCGTTATTTAAATATTCGCAAACATTATAAATAGTTTTTTCCAGTAGTAGAGCCTTTATTTTTTTTAAGTATGAATTATTATTTTCTGTCAATCTAATGCAAAGTGGCAATTTGTTGAATAATTTGTAGCCTATAATAGATGGAAGTTTTTTTGAGAAATGTAATCTATGATTATTAGGTTTTAAATACATTTGATGTCTGTTACTTCGTTTATTTTCATTTCCTTTTAATTTGAAGTCTTTCATATTATGCCTCACATATTTAAGGACCTCATAGATGTATACAGCAGTTGATGTGAGAATACCAAGTGTTTTGAAGTGCTCCCTACATGTGTCTCTATATTTAGCTTTCACGAGGGTTCTGATTGCCCTCTTTTGCAATTTCAGAAGTCTTTCGCAATCCGTCGAGTTACCATACATAATTATTCCATAAGACATTGTAGAGTGTACATATGCATAATATATTTCCCTTAGATTTTGTTCGGTGGTTACGGGTTGAAGCTGTTTTAGTGCATAGATTCCTTTTGCCATCTTTTTGCACGTAGAGTCTATTTGTTCTTTCCATGTTAAGGCAGGGTCTAATTCAAAGCCCAATAACTTTGTTGATCTAGATGTAAATATTGATTTTCCACTATTTAATGGTACTTCCACTATAGGCCTCAGGGCAGATTGTGCATTAAAGATCATCACGCTAGTTTTTTCTTCATTAAGCGTAAGTCCGTTAATTGCAAACCATTGACCAATAATCTCGATTGATTCATTAATTTTTTGTAGCAGTTCGTCATCAGAGTTAGCGGATATTATTACTGTGGTATCATCGGCGTACTGTATGATTTTATCTGATTTGTTTATGTAAGCAATATCATTCATAAATATCAAAAAAAGCGTGTTTCCTAGCGCTGAGCCCTGGGGAACGCCTATGTTTATTGTTTGTGCTTTTGACCGGATCTGTTTCCCGCTTATCTTGACCTCAACAGTTTGCTCTCTACCTTCTAGGTAGGATTTTATGAGATTTTGAGTTTGTCCTGTAATTCCATAACACGCCAGCTTTTCTAGTAGAAGCTGGTGACTGACAGAGTCAAATGCCTTCGAAAGGTCTAGGAAAATACCTGCTACTTTTTTCTTATTTTCTAGACATTCCGCTATAGTTGTCACAAAGCTTTGCATCGCAGATATAGTTGATTTTCCCGGTCTATATGCATGCTGACAGTCAGATAACAGGCTGTTACTTAGCAGGTGGTTCATTATGGAATCGGACATAATGGACTCTATAAGTTTCGAAAGAGTAGGGACCAGGGTAATCGGCCTATAGTTCCTGACATCATCAGGTTCACCTTTGCCTTTGTACAGTGGCGTAAGTCTAGACATTTTAAGCATTTTAGGGTATGTGTTTGATTTAATTACATTGTTAATAATAAAACAGAAGTGGTCACAAAAAACAGAAAACATTTGGTATAAAAAAGCACCTGATATATCAAATAAGTCTTTTGTATAAGATTTTCGTATTTTTACAGCGGCTAATTTCATAATATCGACATTAGATAGACATGTAAATTCCAGTTCCGAGCGTGTAGCAACAAAGGTTCTCAAAAAAGCGACGGATTTTACAATATCTGGTTTATTATTCGCTAGCAACTCCCTACTAATATGTGTGAAGTGGTTGTTTATGTAATTAGGATGATCTTTTTCTGATATTTTTTTATTAGTAGCATTATCTACCAAATTCCAGTGCCATTCCGAAATATTTTTGTTAGTCTCTTCTTTTATGATTGACCATACTTCTTTTTTCGGGTTTTTTGCATTATTGATACGCTGCTCTACATAGGCTTTTTTACTTGCTAAAATTGACGCGTTCCGGTGTCTGATTTTTTCCTCTATAAGCAAATTTAGACTCGTAATTTCTGGATATTGTCGAAGGAATTGGTACAAATCATTAATATCTAGCTGTGCCTTGATTATCTCATTACCGACCCAGGGTTGCTTTTTTGTAGTTTTTAATCGGACAACTTTTTTAGGTAGATGTAAGTCCATGTTGTATATTAATTTTGATAGAAAAATATCCACCGTTTTTTCATCATAGCTCCCAAATATTTCGTTCCAATCATAGGAAAGTAAGGCAGTAAAAAAACTTTGTATCCGTTGCGGGCACACACAGCGCTTCTCTACATCCCTGTTTCTTGTTTGTGGGTTCTTTCTTACTAAAACGGTTGCGATTTGCGCGTCGTGGTCTGAAATACCGGTTGCCAGTGGCTCCACTCTAATAGAATGTGAATCTATGTTAGTAACGAGGCAGTCAATTGATGTCTTCGTTTCGTTTTCAATGCGGGTGGCGAAATCAACAATATTTACAAATCCACTAGGTACCATAATATCTACGAGTTCAGTTTTTTGCGATGATTTTTTATAGAAATCAACATTCCAATCGCCCAATAAAACAGTTTTTCGATCTGGAAAATCCGCTAAAAAATCAAACAGTTTAATGAGAATGTCAGTCAAAACTCCGAAATTTCCCTTACCCGTTCTATACAAACCTATTGCCAGCAACTTGTCCGATCTACAATTAATTTCTATTCCTGTCAGTTCACAGTGATATTCGTGAGAAAGCTGATCTATTGCAGTACATTTCTTAAAATTTATTTTAGACTCTACAAAAATAGACACGCCTCCATGTATGCGATTTTTTCTTACAAAATAATTAGCGTGTGTATAACCATGAATAACAATACTGTCTACATCATTTATTGTCAAAAATGTTTCTGATAATATAAGTACGTCTGGTTTGTAGGTGTTAGTGATAGTATTTAATAGAAGGTGTTTGTTCTTCACACTTCTACAATTTTGATGCATTACAATTAAACTATTACTATCAGCGCTTGCTTTTTTTAAGTTAAGATTACCAGGTCTGCAGTTTGATCTAAAAAAGGACCCTTTGATCCTGAATTCTCTATTGATTTTAGTGGGCGGTCACTTTCAGACAGCTGAATTAGATTTCTATACACATGAGTAAATTCATATGCTGAATTGTGTACAATTTTGCTGTATAGTTGTCTGATTAAAAGTTTTTGGTTAATTCTTAAATTATTAAACCTAGTAATACAATTATTTATTTCAATTACTGACATTCCAGTAGAGTTATCTCGTAATTTATATAAAGATATATTCATTTTATAAATAGTTTCATTTATATTTTCTGCTCTTTTATTAGTTTGAATTAGATACGGCAGGGTAGCTATTTGAAATTTAATTTTTTTTGATGTACATAAGTCTCTAATTAGTCGCACCGTTCCTATATTAAACTGACGATAGTTCGACGAGATGATGATGATGTCATCTCCTTGTGAAAGATCCTTTGAATATGATGTTATATTCTTCACAATCTCCCTCAGAGGAGCTCCGGGCTTGGAAATAGTAAGAATGGAGTCATATGTGGAATGGTTCAAAGCGTGATACAGACCTGGCTATAGTATGCAGATGGGCGCTGGTGGCTAGCTTGACGAGGGGTCGGTGCGGGGGTCGGGAAGGCCGGCTCGGGGGGCTGTACGTGTACTCCGCCGCCTCCGACCCCGTCAGCCACGACCAGTGCTCCGTCATCTTTTCTTCACCACACTTCTAACACTATAACTATCAGCATCACTTTTTGAGTATTCCCAGCATGTTTTGCAGCGGCCCCTGTGCCCTCACCTAGTTGAGTTCAACCTCACTATTAGAGCGTTCTCACCAGGCGGGGACCAATGTGAATCAGCAATGAACATCGTCACATTTCAATATTGAATAGGGAAAGTAGGTATTTTTGAATTGAAACATAATTTTCTTCTTTCACAATAAACTGTGTAGGCAAGTAGGTTTGTTGACAGCAATCGCTAAGTGCGAAATGGTCTTGTTTAAAATGCAACTCGTGTTTGTCTACTCTGGGGTTTTCGCGACGATTCTCCCGCAAATAAAAACAAATAAAAAAAATGCAAAATATCTTACGACAAAAGATGTTAACAAGAGTGTGAAAGTATAATAAATTAAGAACCATCAACAATAGCAAAGTGTGAAACTTTCTCAGCCTCTCAGCGGACACATCTTTCAAATCTTATTAAATTGCGAATAATGATTGATAACGGCTTGAGTTGTCTGCAATTTCTTACCAACTTCAACTTTCCTTTACAATCTAATTTCGATCTTACAACTCTAAACATAAAGACCTCTACAAACGCAAATGAAAATGGTTTTCGAAAATCTTCAACCTTGCTTTGTTTAAACATTGTCAGTGTAAACTAAGCTTTATATTCTAGAAGTTACGGTTTATGAAATCCAAGACTCAATAGTTTAAGTTTCCCCTTTAAACCCTGCAAAGCAGGATTACACGATGAATTTTATTTTCCTTCCCGGGTCTCGCTATTTGTTACTTCAGTAGCGAGTGAGAGAGACGTATAACACTATCAAGTAGCTGTAAGTATAGTAATATATCTTAATCCCCTTATGAAGGAGCGCAGAATGTTCGAGAAGGCTGTGACGTCACGCTGAGAGTGAAATGAAATTTTCCAAGGTGCTTGTCTGCAGCGCGGCCGGATCTACACAATGAGACTTCTATTTATGAGGGCTTTGAGCATTTTCATGAAATTCATTTTTGTCTGATGCATTAAGCTTCTGTAGGTATCTCTGCATTATTGCTTTTCCGTGCCATATTTAGGTATTATCTAGTTCATTAAAGCGTTTGGAAATATTTATACTGATCTTATGAAACAAAGCTATGAAATGATCGTTACAATCATAACAATCCTGTTACTTCCATGCTATACTCAGTTATTGTCCCTCGGTATGGGGAGCCGGGGGCGAGAGGGCGAGGGGGCGCAGCGCCGCGCCGACAAATGATCATGCAAAATGCTTTAAGCTGATAAATACGTTCGAAACATTTAGCCGAGCCTCGATAACGTCCAAGACACCTAAATAACTATTATAGTCCTGCTTGCATAAGGATTGTGGTGAGCTGGCTGTTAAACGTTTAGTGACTAGTCAAGCAAGCCTTATATTTTATAATATATATCATGTATTTTTTTGTATGTATTTTTAGGGTTTCAAAGATCGGTTTTGAAACCCTTATGGTCTCGCTCTGTCCGTCCCCGCTCTTTCTTGAATATCTCAGTAACTACTGCAGCTATTAACTTGAAATTTGAAATAATGATACATTTCGTGCGCCATTACTGATTTCAAGTAAAAAAATATATAAATAAATGAAAATTAAAATTAATATTTTCAGTACAAATTTTGATGTTGAAATTTCAAAAGAGATCTAGGAAAGCAAATGGGTTATCAAATAAAAGGTATCGTTTTGACCATTTCAAAACACTTTTTGAAATTTTTGTTGGTTTATACTTTTTGAAATATTTCAAAAAAAGTCGAAAAATTGACCATTACCCCCCCCCCCCCCCTATCTCCGAAAATCGCAGGTCCATGTACAATGTATTAGGCGTTTATAGATATGGATCTATATTTTACAGACTTTACAGACGTTTGACGACCTCAGTGGCGCAGCGGGCGAGAGTCTGCCTGCGACGCAAGAGGTTGCGGGTTCGATCCCCGCCACGGAACAAATTTGTGTACGATCTGCAGAAATTTGTTCCGTTGGTCTGGGTGTTTTCTATGTATAATAAAAAATAAATTTCAGTAAATTTTTTCAGTAAATTTCAATAAATATCTATGTAATGTATAATATTACGTATATCAGTTATCTAGTACCCATAACACAAGCTCTGCTTACCTTGGGGCTAGATAATGCTGTGTGAATTGTAAAGCATTATTTATTTATTATTTATTTATTACAGAAAAAATATAGAGAAGTCTGTAATAATAATAGGTTTTGAAAAATGGTCAAAAAGGAGGTAATTTTTTTTCAAAAAGGGGGGGTACCTACCCAACTGGGGTATCAAATAAAAGGTATTGTTTTAACCATTTCAAAACCCTTTTTGTAATTTCTGTAAATTTTATACTTTTTGAAATATTTCAAAAAAAGTCGAAAAATTGACTTCCCCCCCCCCCCCCCTAGCTCCGAAGATTGCAGACCGATCCACGTACAATGTATGATATATTTTACAGGAAAAATATAGAGAAGTCTGTAAAAATTAACATTATTGAAAAAAAAAACATACTGAGAATGGTCGAAAAGGTGGATATTTTTTATCGAAAGGGGGCTACCTACCTATTGGGGTATCAAATGAAAGGCATTTTTTTGTAAATTTTAAAACAGTTTTCGAAATTGCTGTAGGTTTCATACTTTTCAAAATATTGCCATTCGAAAAAAGACGGAAAATTGATTGTCCAAATAATTGGCAAATGTTTGAAACCCTCGGCGCGCGAGTTACACTCGCACTTGACGGATCTTGTTTATGTATCTGCATCGCTTTCTCTGCCAATAACGGACCACTTGTGATAATTATTTCACTATTGTACTTCAAGTTACAAAAATAATTTAATTTTATATGTATATCCAAGGGATTAGTATTTATCACGTGAAACTTTATGAAAAATCACGACTAGCTACAACAGTATGTTTTGGTTGTTTCTTTACCAATTTACAGTAAATTTTGGAATTACATCCTAGAAAAATTTATATGTGAACCGTAAAACGTATCTAGAATACCATTCATGATGATTTTCACTGTCCTATATGGTTTCCATGGCAACGGGCGTAAAAAACAGTGTAACAAAGTTGACAGATGGTGTATCGCCTAAAACAAAGGACAACCAATCCTGAACTGATGATTTTGTTAGGGGTTTGGACGCAAAGCGTCCCAACGTCCGAGCATTATCTTATTACTAAGCCTCCTATCTGTCTGTCCGTCCGTCCGCTGGGCCAGCGTCCGTCCGCTGGGCCAGCGTCCGCCCGCTGGGCCAGCGTCCGTCCGCTGGGCCAGCGTCCGCCCGCTGGGCCAGCGTCCGTCAGCGGGCCCTGTTTTATCAGTATTCAGGAACTTTAAGTCGGCTTAAAGTATTTTTTGAACACTAAATGATCACCCTAATTATTATAAATGCGATAGTTTAGATAATGTGGATGGATAGATGGATGTTCGTTGCTCAATCACGCCAGAACGGCTGAACGGATCTGGATCAAATTTGGTAGAGAGATAGATCTGGAAAAGCACATAGGCTATATTTTATCCCGGAATTCCCAGGGCAACGGGAACTAGGCGGGTGAAACCGCCAACAGTTTATAAGCAGTACAGTATGGAGCAAACTATACATTTAAATGTCTATCGACGAATATATGTATATACCTACAACATGATATGTAAAGCTATTCTGGTATTAACAACATGATATGTAAAGCTATTTTGGTATTAACAACATGATATGTAAAGCTATTCTGGTATTAACAACATGATATGTAAAGCTATTCTGGTATTAACAACATGATATGTAAAGCCTTACATTACATAGCATGTTATTAATTCGTCGATATTAATAAAGATTCAGGTATTATTTTCCTCCGTTGATATTTTATATTATTTATGATTGTATTTATTGATTCAATCTTACAACTCAACATCCGAGGGTAGAAAGTACTGAGGGAAATAGAAGAAGACTTTTCTTCATAGCAAGAACAGAGACAGAAGATATTAGAAAAGTGCAAGTGAGCTTTGTTAGGGTAATAGAGTGTATTGTGTGAGTTGATTAGAGCGCCCTCTGGAGGTGTAAACTTATTCAACAGATTGATCGAAAACTTTAAATGGAAGCGAGGGTTGCCTTTTTTAATAATGTTAAGTTGGAATTTACGCCAGCCGTTACAGCAAATTGTACAGTTCTCGTGTTTCTTGCAATAACTTGGCCTTACATTGTTATTTATCTATACAAAGATTATTTCTGAGTATACCTACTGATACAGAGTCTTATGCCAGTCTGAGTATACCTACGGATACAGAGTCTTATGCCAGTCTGAGTATTTATGAATGTATACAATTTCATTGTAAATTATATTGAAAAACTGACCTGTAACACAAAACGTTATGAATAAAGAAACTGAAACTGATTGTTTAAATAAGACGCCATATTATTGCTGTGTGTTGCCAGGACAGTTGTTACTGCTTTGTAGAGGTCTAATCTTAACAAATTTGTAATATTGTTTGTTGTGGAGATAGTGAAGAAGTGGATGTCTTATGCGTCTCCATGCATCTCCTGTCCGTCGGCCGAGTGCGAGCGAGACACACGACATTATTGCACTGAGGGTGCACTCACCGGATTGGATAAATAAATCATCATCATTTAGGGAGCTGCACACTCTAGAATACAAATTGATTATCATTTTGTTAGAGAATTAAAGGCACCATTCTGAGCGATTCTGCTTTTAATGTCTCTTTACAATAAAATTTGACATGTAGTAATAGGAGTTCATTATAATAAAAAAAATATTTAGATTAATCTCCTAGATCCCTACCTATATTCCAATTCTAAAGGAATTACTGCAAATAATTAAAAACATTTAATCTGAGATCTAGTACTGCTTCTGACTCACGGTAATTTTTTACAATATTAAAATTTTTGAAATTGAATAATCAATTGATTATTTGTTATGATTTAACTATTTATTTTTCATAAATTGTAATCAAACTCCCCGTTATCACGACGGGCATGCGGGAGCTAATTACCTTTACTAAAACTGGTGTAAGAGAATTACTATAGTTTTGGAATCAGAATATTCTATTAAATAAAATAGTGTTATTTCTGTTGTTTTATTTGCTACTTGCTTCTGCCCGCGGCTTCACTCGCGTTTTTCCGTCATGTCGGATATTTTTGACTGCATACGCTGCAGAACTCTGTCATTCTATGCTAATCTTCCTGGCTCACTCTATTCGCTACGCTACACTCACTACAAAATAAACAACGAATTGATTCTAAAAAGCGTTCCGCGACGGTAGCTATGCCTGTCCACGTGTCCGCCCTCTCGCAAACTCGACGGTAGCTGTGCCTGTCCACGTGTCCGCCCTCTCACAAACTCGACGGTAGCTGTGCCTGTCCACGTGTCCGCCCTCTCGCAAACTCGACGGTAGCTGTGCCTGTCCACGTGTCCGCCCTCTCGCAAACTCGACGGTAGCTATGCCTGTCCACGTGTCCGCCCTCTCGCAAACTCGACGGTAGCTATGCCTGTCCACGTATCCGCCCTCTCGCAAACTCGACGGTAGCTATGCCTGTCCACGTGTCCGTCCTCTCGCAAATTCGACCCCTAAACCACTGAGACTGATTCCTCCACACCTGAGGCATAATATCAATGAAATTCGAAAACCTGCCAGTCTAGTGTTTTTATTTTACTATAAAAACTTCGGACTGCTTTTGATTTTCATCACAAACAGAGTAACGCGCATTTATTTTAAAGACATAATAATTATATCTTTAAAATAAATGCACGTTGTCATTACTTTGATAGTCTGGATTCAATTATTGAATTCAGACCATCAAAGTAATGAGCGCGTTATTCCTTGACCGGCGGCCGAAGGGTTGCGCCCCTGGTTGAGACAGGCCCTATCAGCCATAAGCTACTCACGCAAATTAAAAACCTCTACTCAGGCAAGTATTAATATCACTTTATTCCGTCCGCAACCTTTTCCTTATAATTTGAAACTGACATCGGTCGTTTCTGAAACGATAATAATCTCAATGATTTATCCTGAAAAATAAGAGATCGTAAAACCTTTATTAGCAAAGAAAAGGATAATGAGGGATAAACCTACGTAACAATAAGATATGACTCCGAGGTCTTCTCAATTTGCATGATTCCTACTGCCGCCCTACTAAACTAACGCATGTGTCTGCATCGTTGGAGGGGGGGGGGGGGGAGTCATGAGTTTTGTAAAATTGCATAAAATAAAATAAAAATATCTGTATCAAAAGTATCAGAAACATAAAGAAACCTGTAAATCACAAAAATCCTATCTTATAGAACAGATTTGGTAGGTTGCATTGCATGGCTACCGTGAAGTGAGTGCCTGCCGGTATAGAATAGCAAGCAGCGTGAGTCATCGGTAAGCCCCGCCAGGCGCGCCGCCGCCGGCTCGTCTGCACGGAGCCTGTTAGGCTGGGAGTGTGGTGCTACTCCTAACGATACATGTCAAGGCTAAGGTATACTATTGACAATCTTTAATTATTATAATTATGTATCAGCTCAGGTGAGAACCATGTCTTACAATAACTACCAACGTACTTACTACATACTGTATTCAATGAAGTTTCAGAAGTTCTACATTCAGGCGTCGCTCGGGGAGGTCGTACAAATATGATTATTACCAAACATGATAAACTCTTCACACACATAGCCGAGATTCGGATCGAACGGTACCTATTTAATAATGTAATTACACTGTTTAGGGTGATTCATATTTTCATAAAAATAATAACTTAAATAATAATGACGAGAGAGAGAGAGAAAGAGAAACTCAGACCAGCTGAGTTGTCAAAGCGCGTGATTAATTTGACCAGCACCTGCGCATAAAGCTCGCAGTCCTAACGCATCTCAAAGTTCAATATAATTAACTCTGCATCTATTTATAGGCGTTGAACAAGATAATTCAGTTGTTACTGGTGTACAGTACAGTGTTACAACTTGTCCATGAACAATCATTGTTTTATATAGATTACTGTCTATTGGATGATTACATGAATGATGTAAATGCTTGGTCAGATGTC
Organism: Eupithecia vulgata; assembly: GCA_946478455.1. Lineage (NCBI taxonomy): Eukaryota > Metazoa > Arthropoda > Insecta > Lepidoptera > Geometridae > Eupithecia > Eupithecia vulgata. The sequence goes on from OX297875.1 coordinate 14,910,132, forward strand.
ACCCAGTTCCGCACACACCGACAATAGTATATAAGGACAATAATGTTAAGCTTAGTGAGTCTTACATTAATATTGACCTGTATCTAAATTATATTGACTTAGATACGCAAATATTGTATTAGTTTGTAAGTCGTATATTAGTGGTTTATTTTCCACTTCTTCCACTAGTGGACAAAAAGTGGACAAAATCAATAACACCTTGTTTCTTATTGAAAAATAATTACTGTTTATAAACGTGTTTATAGAATAAAACTTGAATGCCTGTGCTTATATTTTGTAAGCTTAAAGAAATAAACGATATTTGATTTTTTATTTGATATGTGTGGTATTATAGTAGGTAGGGGCAAAGGCAATACGACTTTATTATTTTCTTCATATTAAAAATAATATAAAGTAAGTATATAATTATGACAATTTTTGGATGGATGACCAATGTAGAGTCCACGCATACGGTATTCGTAGCACTCATAGTCTATTTCTAAAGGTAAAACATTCCCTATGAGCCAAGGCACATTAGTGCCAGCTGTCCCTACCGCCCCGCGGCTCGCTCCGCTCGGCCCGCAGCCCCACGGCGTGTGCCTATGAGCATACTGTCAAGGCACATTAGTGCCAGCTGTCCCTCCCGCCCCGCGGCTCGCTCCGCTCGGCCCGCAGCCTCACGGCGGGCGCCTATGAGCATACTGTCAAGGCACATTAGTGCCAGCTGTCCCTCCCGCCCCGCGGCTCGCTCCGCTTGGCCCGCAGCCCCACGGCGGGCGCCTATGAGCATACTGCCAAGGTACATTAGTGCAAGCTGTCCCTCCCGCCCCGCGGCTCGCTCCGCTTGGCCCGCAGCCCCACGGCGGGCGCCTATGAGCATACTGCCAAGGTACATTAGTGCAAGCTGTCCCTCCCGCCCCGCGGCTCGCTCCGCTTGGCCCGCAGCCCCACGGCGGGCGCCTATGAGCATACTGCCAAGGTACATTAGTGCAAGCTGTCCCTCCCGCCCCGCGGCTCGCTCCGCTTGGCCCGCAGCCCCACGGCGGGCGCCTATGAGCATACTGCCAAGGTACATTAGTGCAAGCTGTCCCTCCCGCCCCGCGGCTCGCTCCGCTTGGCCCGCAGCCTCACGGCGGGCGCCTATGAGCATACTGCCAAGGTACATTAGTGCCAGCTGTCCCTCCCGCCCCGCGGCTCGCTCCGCTCGGTCCGCAACCCCACGGCGAGGGCGGGCGCCACTTTATGTGAAATCGATGCAGCGCTGTTTTGTAAACACACTTGCACTCTCCGCGGTGAGTGCGTGGAGTTATTATAAATACATATTATTATTATATCGTTACATATAGTTTTGGAAAAGTTATGAAAAGCATAGTTTCGACATAGTTTGGTTAGACAATCAACAAGTTGCATTTTATACTTTTTAGATCATGAATGATTTGTGCTTGTTGTTGTGCTTGTTGTTGTGGAGAGATTCCGGTTATATTCGCAAGATGAAGTAGTTTAACACTTTTACAAATAAATAAATTCACTTCAGTTCAGACTCACTTCACAAACGACGCGCTCTCATGATCACTTATAACGTGAATTGGAACGTTTTGAAAATCATATATTTTGACAGTTCGAAAGTCAAAATAGGCGGGAGATGGCGCCGGCGCGCGGCCACGCTGCGAACTAACCTAACCTTGCGTCGGACTCCGCGGGGTGAACGACTACTGAGGACAACACGTTTTGATACTTGAACTTTTATTTGAATTGACTGTCTCGTCTTCGGAATTATAGTAGATCCTTATAATGTTATGGTATGATTATCTGCATGTTTTCATGTCATGACGTTATAACACTTTTTTCTTAAATTTGTATTTGATTTTACGAGTTTTGAACAACGCTGTAGGTAAAATTTTATGAAATAAACAGGTCAATAAAATTTTAATGATTTGTAACAAAACTAGCTTTATGTGAAAAGGAAGCTTTATTTTGTCAGCTCGCGATGAATTTAAATATTTAACGCATGAAATAGGCGCGTATCATCTACATAACTAGGTTCTTATTGCAGTAATTAAAATAAATGGCCATAGAGCTCCGATTACGACGCTTTCAAGATACATATTCAACTAGAACTGGACTTCAATTTAAAACCTATTTAAATTATTGATCTGCACTCTCGCTGAGTTCTCAACGTGTTGCGTTTTAAACGTTAATGCGCAGAACCTGCCACCGCCTCTCTGCTGTAATTACACAAGCTTTTTAATCACACAAGAAATTAGTGAGATAAACCACTTGGACGCGGTTACAAATCTTGTCAACGGAGGTAATTGAAATACTTATACATATGTACAAGGAATACCATTATAACTGTTATGTAGCAGACTTCAAAAGCTTCAAAAGATCTAGTTTGTCCAGTTTTTGAAGAAAACGATTACCTACTTACATTACATAGACTTTATTAAGTCTTGATTTTTGAGACTTTATTGATTAACTTTTTTGAGTATATAAAAATATCAAAATTATATTATTATTTGGTTGAAGGGGTGCCTAGTATCAAGAGGTGTGAGCCTGGACGTAACGGCACCCCGTGCGTGCAGCCCCATTCATTCATAGCGGACACGAGATCGGTGGAGTCGCCATGTGACCTTGAACAGCTAAGTATTATGCAGATTTCTTTGAAAAGCTTTTTTAGTAGCAAGAATTTTACCATAGTGCCATCACACTTTTTTGTATTTACACTTTGGTTGTTTTTTTTTTTAAATAAAACGGTTTGTCTTAGGCAACAATACCTAATGTGTTTAACCTAAGGTGTTAATTACATAAAGTCATAATTACAATAGTCGTCATTATTGTTGAATAGTTTAATTTAAACTGATGTTCGCATTTTCTGTTTGTCCTCTGTCTCTGTTGATTGATCTATACACAAGCCACACACGACGTACAATGTTTGCAAGCAAACTACAACACAAAACACTAAAATCCACTTGCTTGTCTTCTAGTTTCAGATATAATTGTAAGCCATATTTATTGAAGGCAGGATCTCAAATTGACAAGTAATATAAATTGTGTCTAAAATTACAAACGTTGTACATCGAGTATGTCTAGTGTATAGGAACTTGTAACAGTCCAGACAGTGGCTACACTGTTTTATGCAAATATTTTACATTTAGCGTTTCTTTTAATTAATATTTAACCCTAAAAATAAATCAATTATAAAAATGCTTTGGTGAACTACATAAAAACCTCTTTAAACTTCTCTGAATAGAAGAATAGACAAATAATTTGAATGCGTTGCGCGGACATAAGGAGAATACGGAAAACAAAAGGGGGTTGGTTGGAAAATTGCTTACAGACGGGACGCATGTAATTTTTGGGAAAAATAATTTTCTTGAGATACCTAGGTACTAAAACGGATAATGCATATCGAAAGGATAGAACGCTCAGCGGTTAAAATACATTAAATACAAGGGAGAGGATTCCAACATTTGGTAATGGTTTTACCGGAATCAGGTCAGAAATCTATTTTATTTTCAATACCTACAGGGCTATTTCGGATACGTGCGTATATCACGAGTACTTATATCTTTCCTATTTCTATGTGCGTATATCACGAGTACTTATATCTTTCCTATTTCATCATCTAGGTCATCTTCGATTCAACGATATTGTAATTTGTATATTACCTAAAGAGTGTGGACTCCAAGTTTGCTCTAACTATCTTTAAATTAAATATTGTATTTATGGGTCTTTAGTATGTGAAAATCAACCTTACTATTGGCTTTAAATTCGGCAAGCGGATTCAGAGCGGTCGTCTCCCATAATCCGTGAGGCAAAGTTCTCAGCTGAAGGAATAATCCTAGATGATCATTTCGTCGGATATTTCAGGGTTATTATACAGGGTGTTTGGTGGAGGGTTAGGCAAACTCGGTGGGTGTGTAGGTGGACCTATTTGTGAAATACAAATTGAAGGAAAAGACCGTAACTGTTTACAATTTTTTTTAATCCTGTTTTTTGTATTTTTTGAAGATTTTCCGAAATTTTACCTCTCTACCCCTAGAACTTTTTATTGGAAAGTGTTTTCTAGTAAATTTTTTACTCGCTTTTGGTCTCAGGTGTATCCTTCGTCTTTTGAAGGCATTATTTATTTGAAAGAACGTGTAAATAATTAGTTATAAGCTCTCAAAGTTAGAAAAAGTAAAAAAAATAATCAAGAAGGACAAATTTGCATCGATTTAAAAAAATAATTAATAGCGATCGAGGATTTCAAATGCTTTTAAAAATTTCTCTAAACATCGCTTATTACAACGGTATACCACATGTAGCCGAAAAGTCTACAAACTTGTCAAAAATTAGCACTTAAAGGGAAAATGGAGTAAAAATACAAAAGTAAAAAGAAAGATTTTTATTTTAAAAGTTCTAGGGGTAGAGAGGTAAAATTTCGGAAAATCTTAAAAAAATACAAAAAACAGGATTAAAAAAAATTGTAAACAGTTAGGGTCTTTTCCTTCAATTTGTATTTAGTTCATAGTTCATAGTTCATAGTTCATTTATTAATAACTTTCACAGGTTACAGGTCACATAATCAATATTAATAAAATTATGTAAGAACATACATAAACTATTTAAATAATAGATGAATTTGCAAATTATAATTATAAATCACTATAAATTACTTAAATTAATTAATTGTAATAGGTAAGTATTATTAATTACATTTTAAAATCATAAATTCCTTCATGTCATAAATTGATTTGTTTATCAGCCACTTTTTTAACCTCGTTTTAAAGGACGGCGTGGATTGCGCGCTGGTGATAGATTTTGGGATACGGTTGTAGACAGCCGTCCCCATTACGTGCTGCAACTTGGACGTTGAAGACGTCCAAGTTGCAGCACGTAATGGGGACCAGTCGTCGTGGGAGAGCTCTCAGCCGGTGTGCGTGCCTCGTGTTGTATCTATGACCGTCCCCGTACCTTGCATATTTGTCCAAGTTGTCACGCACATACAGCGCGGACTGGTATATGACAAGGGCGGGAACAGTCAAGATTCCTAGGGACTCAAAATATGGCCGCGCGGATTCATCCTGGGGTATTCTGACTATGGCTCTTATTGCCCGCTTTTGCAGTCTGAAGGCGCGCTCCCAATCTGATGCACACCCCCAAAGCTCCACACCATACAGCAAGAGGGAATGAACGTTGGCAAAGTATACACTTCTTACCATAGATCTGTCTAGTGTAGCCGAGAGGCGCCATAGAGCAAAGCATGATCGGCCTATCTTTTTACATAGCTTGTCTATGTGCGCCTCCCACGTGAGACCCTTATCTATGGTAAATCCTAGAAAAGTAGTCGTGTGAACCTGGTTCACAACTTCGCCTTCCAGGCTCACAGCCACCGGCATACAACTGTGCCCCGCAAGGTTGAAATGCATGAAGTTGGTTTTTGTGACATTCAGAATGAGACCATTCTGTTGAAACCACTTCTGCAATTCACCTGCAACGCCATTTAGTTTTCGCTGCAGAGCATCATGATTTGACGCTTCCACGATGGCCGCAACATCATCCGCATACATAAGTATGTGTGCATCTTTAATGCTGTCGCTGTAATGCTGTTGTATTTCACAAATAGGTCCACCTACACACCCACCGAGTTTGTCTAACCCTCCACCAAACAACCTGTATATATTCTTTCGGACTAAGAGATATTGTGAAGCTTGGAATTCAGATTTTAAGGTCTTAGAGTAGTTTAGATCGGAGGAATAGAGGGGAGGTACACCTGAATCTACAGGATGGGCGGAGACCTTTCCAGGATATTTTAAAAATATCCTAGTTTTAGTATCAAGTAATTCAATAGTTAGTTCATGTTTGTATTAATAATATTCTCTAGTTCTTTTCTTCTAGTTATTTTACTCGACTGTGTAAGCGGAGGTTCATGTTTTGTCAGGCTTAGGTAGGTTCTCTTCAGAATTAAGGTATTTTGTAGTTAGTTCGTTTGTCTAAGCTTCTAAAATAATCTTGAGTTACTACAACATAACGGGTGTCCTACCACTAGACGACACTAGACGATCACATTGGCCATTATAAATCACTTTACTATATATTCGTTTATCTACAATTACCATCTCTTGAAGGACGTTTCTTTGGTATAGGAAGATTTGCAGCTTCTCTCTGAATTTTAAGATAACATAAATTATTTAATGATCTATGTTTAATAAGTTCTGTAATAAATGTCTTGAATCTTTAATTTTGAAGTTATATTTATTTATTTACTAAAGATATAGGGGTGGGGTGTTACAAACTCCTCACCAGCTCACATACGTCCACTGCTGGACACGCCTCCCTCATCAGATGAAGTTTCACCATAATCAGCAGTGTGCAAAAGCTTGTGTAAAATAAAGCAGAGGACTTGCGTTAAGTTCCACTTAGTGAGTGAGTCGTGATCCGCTATCAGAGGGAATGTCTATCTAATTGACCAGAGGAGAGGGTAAAAAGCCTACAGAAGGTAAAAATAATTGGACGGTCGGTCGGCCAGGTCTCGCGACCCTGGCTCTTTTACCTCGGATCCCGGTATAGGTCTATATATTACCAGTCACTCACTAAAAGAAACAAGATCCGTCAAGTGCGAGTGTAACTCGCGCGCCGAGGGTTTCAAATATTTGCCAATTATTTGGATAATCAATTTTCCGTCTTTTTTCGAATGGCAATATTTTGAAAAGTATGAAACCTACAGCAATTTCGAAAACTGTTTTAAAATTTACAAAACAATGCCTTTCATTTGATACCCCAATAGGTAGGTAGCCCCCCTTTCGATAAAAAATATCCCCCTTTTCGATCATTCTCAGTAAGTTTTTTTTTTTTTCAAAAATGTTCATTTTTACCTACTTCTCTATATTTCCTGTAAAATACAGATTGTTATCTACAAACGCCTAATACATTGTACGTGGATCGGTCTGCAATCTTCGGAGATAGGGGGGGGGGAAACGTCAATTTTTCTATTTTTTTTGAAATATTTCAAAAAGTATGAAACTTACAGAAATTTCAAAAAGTGTTTTGAAATGGTCAAAACGATACCATTTATTTGATACCCTACATGGGTAGGTACACCCCTTTTTGAAACCCCCCCCCCCCCCTTTTTTGACCATTTTTCCAAAACTGTTATCATTTCAGACTTCTCTATATTTTTCCTGTAAAATATAGATCGATATCTACAAACGCCTAATACATTGTACATGGATCGGTCTGCAATCTTCGGAGATAGGGGGGAATGGTAAATTTTTCGACTTTTTTTGAAATATTTCAAAAAGTATGCAATTTACAGAAATTTCAAAAAGTGTTTTGAAATGATCAAAACGATACCTTTCGTTTGATACCCCATTTGCCTTCCTAGGTCTCTTTTGAAATTTCAACATCAAAATTTGTACTGAAAATATTCATTTTCATTTTTCATTCATTTATATATATTTTTCTTGAAATCAGTAATGGCGCACGAAATTTATCATTATTTCAAATTTCAAGTTAATAGTTACTGAGATATTCAAGAAAGAGCGGGGACGGACAGAGCGAGATCATAAGGGTTTCAAAACCGATCTTTGAAACCCTAAAAAGAGCAACACAAACAAAAGAGCTTTAACATTGCTATTATTTTATCTATTACTAGCGACCCGCCCCGGCTTCGCACGGGTACTATATTAGGCATGTATTGAATCACTCTATCTATTAAAAAAACCGCATCAAAATCCGTTGCGTAGTTGCATACATAGGGATATAGGGACAGAGAAATCGACTTTGTTTTATACAATGTAGTGACAAGGCAAATCTTACCTTGTCGATAAAACTAGAAACAATCTGAAAAAGTAATTATTAAAAAAGATATTATTTAGACATAAACACAAAAAATAGAAAATTAATTCATAGAAAATTTCGTTGAAGTGATTTTTAATAAGGCTGATTAAAGCAATTCAATTACTTTCATAATTTCCTTTTACACCTTTTAAGCAGTTTTTATGAACTTTTCAACGGTTAAAGTTTGTAAATCCTCTATAATCCACACATTATAATTAATTGAACATGATCACTAAATTTGTCACTGTTAACGTACCTACTTTTATGTTCTTTTCGACCGACAGTCTGTAGGTTTTTTTAATAGGCATAATCCAAAATAAAAAAATGCATGCTCTTCCTTTGGATTTGTATTTTTATTTCAGTATTGTAAATTTATCTATTTTTTTTTTGTGTGTAAATGTAGTGACAAATAAATGATATGTCTATGTCCTAGCCTAACTTTGGTTACATAAAACTTTAAAGTGAATTATTTATTTGAATGAGCTACATTTACCTGATGAAATGTGCCAAAGCTCACTCCATCTCTCCGCCGGGATGCTGTGCTGACTCTTCACTCCGCCCTCGCCTTCCACGGAACCACGGACACATGTCCACGCATTAATTAGGGGTCCGCACGATAGCACAATTAGTTATCTACTCGCTTCTATTTACTCTTAGGTACCTGAAACAAAAAGAGGGTTCCATTAGCAACTGAAGGAAACTTTATTTTCTATAAAATGCTTTAACTTCGGTTCGAAGTTTCTTTGTAAAAAGCCTACTACGAAAAATTAAATAATTGCGCTTTCGATGAAAATTGTTCAGTGCGTGTTTTCATACACTAGTGTTTTGGACAGCGAGCATCGAGCACAGTCTGACTTTTCTGTTGTCAGCGCCGCCATTTTCCATTTTTCAGTTTCATTTTCAATGTCATAAAAAATCTCATTTCCAGCAAACTGAAACATGCACACGTGTGCTGACATGATGGAGTCGCGCCATACACCCATGATACAAGTGTATGTGTAGATGGAACACATAAATACATCACGTCGGCGGTAACCACTTCTCTCCCGATTCCTGACAAATCACTTTGAATAATATTCATATTTTGAGAGACGCCTCGAAGGGAGCAGCGGTGTAGAGCTACAAAAGCTAACAGTCGATCTAGTCTATGATTTTAGTGTGTAGTAGTTTCCAAACCATCTGGGTTCAGTGCTCAGTATTAATTGCAGTCGTTAAATTAAATAAGGTAATAACAATTAGTGACATTACAAGTTTCGGTGACAAAATTAAGAGACAAATTATTTTGATAGATTTAATAAAGTGCCTTCTTGGATCATTAACACTAGCACCCAGCTAGTAATAAGAGTTAGTAGTTAGTTAGAGACACTTGTGTCATTATTTATTGACATTATCTTTAGTTTGAATAAATAATAATTAAATCAGGATTCATTATCCTCTCTATCATATTCATAGTTCTACACTCCATATCTTACGTTGACAGATTTTTTGAATGGTGAAAATATGGCGCTCGTCACAACAGCGCTATCTTAATAGAATATCGGGACCCCGGACCCCGTACCCCGGACTCGTGCCCCGGGACATTTGCATGCAAGTGCTCCCGGAATGTGCCGTTTCATGCTCAGCCAGTTTACGTGAACAGGGAGTTGGCGATTACCTTCCTTAAATCTCTACTCGTTCCAAACGTCCCTTTGTTGGTAGGGTAAGGTCTTCGCCGAGGCAGCTGCAAGTAGATATTACACCAAATATTTATTGCGAACTAAAACTGCAGACTGAATACAAACACTTAAAAACTTAAACTTAAAGTTTTCAGATCCGATAAGTATATTTTATAGTAACTTAATTGACTAGTTCTAAAAAAATGCGGCGCGGGAGTTGTGCGAGCTCACACTAAATAACAACAATGTAAACTTGCTTCGATAACAGTCTAGGAAACCTGAAATCGCTTAGATCAGGGACCTCTTCCAGAATAATAAAGCATTTACTTTGAGATCAATATTATGTTATAATATTATGTTATAATTCAGGATTGATGCTAGAACGATGAATTTATGTTTGGAAAGTTTCATAGTTCGTTCTAAACTGTACAAGAAATCGTCGCTATTCAGTGAATACTTTAAAATAAGTCTTGATACGTAGGTACAGTAAACAAAACGAATATAAAGCAGTCGGTGTGTATTTTACGTATTTTAGATTTTCAAAATTAGTATTATTTTATAAGTAGAAACTTGATTTTTGCCCTTATTTTCAATTTTTTTGCTCTACTCTGCCCCGTTAATATGAACGCGAAATTCTATGCCTATTCTTTTTACAAATTGGCGTCGTATGGTACCCCCTTAAGTCTTCCTCACAGTCCTTAAATATATTATACGAATCGTAAGTTATTTCGTTATTCTTAGATCGATTTATGTTTTAAATCTTTAGACAAGTTCACAAGTTCACAACACGCAGTTTCCACATTGTGCCACAACAAACATAACATTACATATCTCCTTCTAGAAGATCACACAGTAAGTTACAGTACGTCACCTCCAGCTCCAGATAGGGATCGCATAGATTTACGACCAGTAATAAATAGTTTACTATTCGTAGAACATGATAATCTCACAGATATTTGGATCCAACAAGTTTTATTATAATCGGCTCAGTGTTTTATTCACATTAATAGATTCACATTAATCCCTTATCGCATTTTTATTCAAAACCAAAACATCGTTAGTTATTCTGTCAATAAAATGTTACCGATCTCATAAAATTTACATAATTTGTACGTTTTTCTAATAGTTTTGAATTATAATACAAATCGGACATTTCCTCTAGATATGCGTAGGTAATGTTCTGTCAGTAGAACTAACTGGATGCAGCCGCGGAGCGGACGCTCACTGGATGTCTATCTGGGGTCGTAAGAACTATCTGGATGCAGCCTGCGGAGCGGACGCTCATTGGATGTCTATTGGGGTCGTAAGAACTAACTGGATGCAGCCTGCGGAGCGGATGCTCATTGGATGTCTATCTGGGGTCGAAAGAACTAACTGGATGCAGCCTGCGGAGCGGATGCTCATTGGATGTCTATCTGGGGTCGAAAGAACTAACTGGATGCAGCCTGCGGAGCGGACGCTCATTGGATGTCTATCTGTGGTCGTAAGGTGTCCGTTTTTGACAGAATTATTGCATTTTAAGCGACTGCTAAGCGCAGATTAAGATGCAGCTCCATAGATGTAAAACATCAATACACGGGGATAAGATCTATGTAGACTGAAACTGGCCAGTAATACCACGTAATGTTACTGAAACTGGCCAGTAATACCACGTAATGTTACTGAAACTGGCCAGTAATACCACGTAATGTTACTGAAACTGGCCAGTAATACCACGTAATGTTACTGAAACTGGCCAGTAATACCACGTAATGTTACTGAAACTGGCCAGTAATACCACGTAATGTTACTGAAACTGGCCAGTAATACCACGTAATGTTACTGAAACTGGCCAGTAATACCACGTAATGTTACTGAAACTGGCCAGTAATACCACGTAATGTTACTGAAACTGGCCAGTAATACCACGTAATGTTACTGAAACTGGCCAGTAATACCACGTAGGTAATGTTACTTCGTAACTAATACATTTATCATTTTCTCTTTTCAACAATAAATTGGAACACCTTATGGCTGTCCTCTGTCCAGTTTTACACAAAATACGTCGATCATGACAATCATGAGCCATTCAAAAGAAAGTTGATGTTTAGTAATTATGTAGTGATACGGCACCCTTAGTCCACGAGTCCTGGTCCACGAGTCCTGGTCCACGAGTCCTGGTCCACGAGTCCTGGTCCACGAGTCCAACTTGCACTTGGTTATAGTTGATGTTTAGTAATTATGTAGTGATACGGCACCCTTAGTCCACGAGTCCTGGTCCACGAGTCCTGGTCCACGAGTCCTGGTCCACGAGTCCTGGTCCACGAGTCCAACTTGCACTTGGTTATAGTTGATGTTTAGTAATTATGTAGTGATACGGCACCCTTAGTCCACGAGTCCTGGTCCACGAGTCCTGGTCCACGAGTCCTGGTCCACGAGTCCTGGTCCACGAGTCCAACTTGCACTTGGTTATAGTTGATGTTTAGTAATTATGTCGTGATACGGCACCCTTAGTCCACGAGTCCAACTTGCACTTGGTTATAGTTGATGTTTAGTAATTATGTCGTGATACGGCACCCTTAGTCCACGAGTCCAACTTGCACTTGGTTATAGTTGATGTTTAGTAATTATGTCGTGATACGGCACCCTTAGTCCACGAGTCCAACTTGCACTTGGTTATAGTTGATGTTTAGTAATTATGTCGTGATACGGCACCCTTAGTCCACGAGTCCAACTTGCACTTGGTTATAGTTGATGTTTAGTAATTATGTCGTGATACGGCACCCTTAGTCCACGAGTCCTGGTCCACGAGTCCAACTTGCACTTGGTTATAGTTGATGTTTAGTAATTATGTCGTGATACGGCACCCTTAGTCCACGAGTCCTGGTCCACGAGTCCAACTTGCACTTGGTTATAGTTGATGTTTAGTAATTATGTCGTGATACGGCACCCTTAGTCCACGAGTCCAACTTGCACTTGGTTATAGTTGATGTTTAGTAATTATGTCGTGATACGGCACCCTTAGTCCACGAGTCCAACTTGCACTTGGTTATAGTTGATGTTTAGTAATTATGTCGTGATACGGCACCCTTAGTCCACGAGTCCAACTTGCACTTGGTTATAGTTGATGTTTAGTAATTATGTCGTGATACGGCACCCTTAGTCCACGAGTCCAACTTGCACTTGGTTATAGTTGATGTTTAGTAATTATGTCGTGATACGGCACCCTTAGTCCACGAGTCCAACTTGCACTTGGTTATAGTTGATGTTTAGTAATTATGTCGTGATACGGCACCCTTAGTCCACGAGTCCAACTTGCACTTGGTTATAGTTGATGTTTAGTAATTATGTCGTGATACGGCACCCTTAGTCCACGAGTCCAACTTGCACTTGGTTATAGTTGATGTTTAGTAATTATGTCGTGATACGGCACCCTTAGTCCACGAGTCCAACTTGCACTTGGTTATAGTTGATGTTTAGTAATTATGTCGTGATACGGCACCCTTAGTCCACGAGTCCTGGTCCACGAGTCCTGGTCCACGAGTCCAACTTGCACTTGGTTATAGTTGATGTTTAGTAATTATGTCGTGATACGGCACCCTTAGTCCACGAGTCCTGGTCCACGAGTCCTGGTCCACGAGTCCAACTTGCACTTGGTTATAGTTGATGTTTAGTAATTATGTCGTGATACGGCACCCTTAGTCCACGAGTCCTGGTCCACGAGTCCAACTTGCACTTGGTTATAGTTGATGTTTAGTAATTATGTCGTGATACGGCACCCTTAGTCCACGAGTCCTGGTCCACGAGTCCAACTTGCACTTGGTTATAGTTGATGTTTAGTAATTATGTCGTGATACGGCACCCTTAGTCCACGAGTCCTGGTCCACGAGTCCAACTTGCACTTGGTTATAGTTGATGTTTAGTAATTATGTCGTGATACGGCACCCTTAGTCCACGAGTCCTGGTCCACGAGTCCTGGTCCACGAGTCCAACTTGCACTTGGTTATAGTTGATGTTTAGTAATTATGTAGTGATACGGCACCCTTAGTCCACGAGTCCAACTTGCACTTGGTTATAGCTCATTTAGTTTTATCCCATGGGTGGAGGATGTTGAAGAATGGTAGGTATCTATGTGTATGATATGACAGCTAGTCCGATAATGCATACCGTTTGCCCCTCCGCCCGCCGCCCGCCCCCGCGTGCCCGCTCTCGTGCAGTTATTTTAACGTGCCAGAGTGTACGTAGTATCCGGTACGTTCCGGCGTGCAGTGCCACGTGCGCCGCGTGCGCGTGCGCGTGCGCGTGCGCGTTGGTAGGGATAGCGGGGAGACAGTTTACTTGTTAGAATTGATCTTAGTTACACTATTTATTGCAGTCAATAGAATCGAAAAGCAATTTCCAATATAAAGTTTTTAGGGTTACGAGATCGGTTTCGAAGTCCGTGTGGTCTCGCTCTGTCCGACCTTCTTCTATCTTCAATATTTCGGTAACTACATTTCATGCGCTATTGCTGATTAAAAGAAAAAATAAATACATTATGAAAACTGAAAATTTTCAAACCAAATACTAATGTCGAGATTTTAAAAAAGACTTATGGGGGCAAGTGGGCTAGTGCGAGTTACGGGTGTAACTCTCACTTGACGGATCTTGTTGAATAGCATGTTTCGTTCTGTCATAATGCACATATTAGGTGGTTATAAATGGTTATGGATTATAAATTAAAGCCACGCCACTCCTTTAGGGATTTATTTAAAGTCATATACATTATAACAGTAATATCGAAATACATCTATGAAAATCTTATGTATACGCATTAAAATAGAGATAGCTTTTTGAAAAATTGTACTATTGTTGGTGCGGAACTGGGTGTCCACGAGTGGTAAGTTGTACTATTGTTGGTGCGGAACTGGGTGTCCACGAGTGGTAAGTTGTACTATTGTTGGTGCGGAACTGGGTGTCCACGAGTGGTAAGTTGTACTATTGTTGGTGCGGAACTGGGTGTCCACGAGTGGTAAGTTGTACTATTGTTGGTGCGGAACTGGGTGTCCACGAGTGGTAAGTTGTACTATTGTTGGTGCGGAACTGGGTGTCCACGAGTGGTAAGTTGTACTATTGTTGGTGCGGAACTGGGTGTCCACGAGTGGTAAGTTGTAATATTGTTGGTGCGGAACTGGGTGTCCACGAGTGGTAAGTTGTACTATTGTTGGTGCGGAACTGGGTGTCCACGAGTGGTAAGTTGTACTATTGTTGGTGCGGAACTGGGTGTCCACGAGTGGTAAGTTGTACTATTGTTGGTGCGGAACTGGGTGTCCACGAGTGGTAAGTTGTAATATTGTTGGTGCGGAACTGGGTGTCCACGAGTGGTAAGTTGTACTATTGTTGGTGCGGAACTGGGTGTCCACGAGTGGTAAGTTGTACTATTGTTGGTGCGGAACTGGGTGTCCACGAGTGGTAAGTTGTACTATTGTTGGTGCGGAACTGGGTGTCCACGGGTGGTAAGTTGTACTATTGTTGGTGCGGAACTGGGTGTCCACGAGTGGTAAGTTGTACTATTGTTGGTGCGGAACTGGGTGTCCACGAGTGGTAAGTTGTACTATTGTTGGTGCGGAACTGGGTGTCCACGAGTGGTAAGTTGTACTATTGTTGGTGCGGAACTGGGTGTCCACGAGTGGTAAGTTGTGTCAACATAAATATAAGAACAAACTGCACATCCCATCATATAGATTACGAAAGGTAGGGAAATTATTAAGAAAGCCTTTTACTCCACAGATGATTACATCAATGATGTTAATGATTACATCAATGATGTTAATGATTACATCAATGATGTTAATGATTACATCAATGATGTTAATGCTTGACCAGGTGTCGCCAGTTCGTTAAGCTTAGTTAGTTTTATATAGATATTGATTTGTATAAAAATTAGATTATATTTAGACTGAGATAATGTATTAATTTTAAGTTTTATAAAACTTACTAGTGGTTTATTTTTCGCTTCTTCCACTAGTGGATAAAAAATTGAAGCGAATAAAATCAATAACGGTATGGTCTTATCTCGTGTCTAAAGATTTTGGAGTAAACAACTAGGTTACTCCCGTCTCGTGTCTAATTTGAAATGACGAAAAAAATACCTACTCATACGCTCCCATCTCGTGTCCACAATACAATAGATTCGGAAACAAATGAATTGCTATTGTTCTCAAACGTCGAACGATAGAGTTACAAACCTTTCAGGCAAGTCACTTCTACATTTTATCCAAAGGGTTTTATGTAGAAGGTAAAATAGATTAAGAAAACAACTACAAAGTGAGCATAACACTGATTTATTAAGTATTTTTATCGCTTAGCAGAGCAATAAGAAAACTAATAATCTAATATCCATCTATAGGTTTGAACAATTGTAAAAAGACTTAAAAAACACAAATATTAACAACAAAAATATTTCAGTCACTACATAATAGTTGCGCTGGTGAACACAATATTATGCACATTTTTGTTTATAAATTTAAAATTATTAAAATATATACCTGCTTAGTTCTATACTGAATATAAATCGCTGATAGATACTTTTTAAGATTTGTTCACTGTATTACAGTTACTCTAACATCACGACAAAAATTAATCAACAAGATAGTTAAAAAAAAATTATAAGATAAAATAGTTTTTCAACATTTATCTGTATTTATTAGAAAAAGAAGAAAAAATCTATGTGGCTTTGGCGTAATAACGCCAGCGATGTCATCATCTTTATCAGTGTCAATGACACTCACTATAACTACATGACATGAGAAAGAAATGCAAATCTTTGAACATGAACAACAGTTCATGTTTGAAGATTTGCATTTCTTTCTCACCGTCAGAAATGAAAAGAAAATCCACTTAATGTTATTAAAGTAAAGGCGCAGGTTTGTTGATTGTATTATTTATTAATTATAAATAATTACATGATAATCTCAGGCAGCTCGTGCCGGAGTCATCGGCAGGAAAGTGAAAGAGGTAGCTCTATCACATACACACGTCATGTGTGTGATCTTGTTATAGGACTGTCTACCTGACTGACAGGTGACACTAGTGACAGTGTCGTTCGTAATACTAATTACCAACACTTAAGGCTCCGGCGACAGCTGCACGCAACTTCAATTCGTGAATTATTGTGTTCCGTAATACCAAAAATGATGACTGAAAACTTTTTGTATTTTCGACAATGTGTTGTTATTCTGTAACTAGACAATGTAAGCTATGTTCCTTCTCAAACGAAACGTAAGATATTTTTGTTTTTAATACAAAACAAACAGAACGAAAACATGTCGTTTTCGACGTAAAGTTATGAAAAATTGCATTTTGCATAATTTAGCTTATATTTCATTATAGGTGTTTATTATGACGAAAAAAAACATCAAGGGACCTAGATAAATACTATTCTTATACGAAAAACAACATGATATGGTGGAAATATGCTTGAATTACAAATCATTTTGGCAGTACGTTTGTATGGGCAAATCATCATCCGCAGGCCTCTTAACTGCAGGAGCAGAAAACAAATAGGTAAATTTCTAGTAATATTCATACTGGCACTTTTGCTGCGTTTGCTTTAAGGAATTATATTTTAATACATAATATTCTATTATCAAATCTTTGCCAGTTTAGCAGCGTTCTTAGCTCTATGTCACTTCTTATAAATTTATTCAAAAGGGCACGAAATGCCACTTCTTGAGTAGGTATTTTTTTCGTCATTTGAAATAAGACACGAGATGGGAGTGATCTAGTTGTTTACTCCAAAACCTTTAGACACGAGATAAGACCATACCTCAATAACATCTTATTTCTTATTTGATAATAATAACTATTTATCAACCTGTTTATAGTATTCAATTTGACTTGTCTAAGTGCTTATTTTGTAAGCTTAAAGAATTAAAGTTATTGAGTTTGAGTTTTTTTATATGACTAATTGTTGAGATACTGAGCTGAGAGGGAAAGGTAGTGACGGCCCTTTCCTTAATTTTGCTTAGTCCTTCTACTTGTGAGTCAGTTTCGCTAACATCATAATAAATTATAAATGCAATAGTTTGGATGTTTAAATAAATAAATAAATAATGCTGGACAATTCACACAGCATTATCTGACCCCAAGCTAAGCAGAGCTTGTGTTATGGGTACTAGATAACTGATATACATAATATAATACAATACATAGATAGATATTTTTTATTATACAGGGTGTCCGGTAATTAATGGATAACCCCGCAGGCAGTTGTTGAGGGCAGGGGGGCAACTCAGAAAATAATAAAAAAAAACTATCTGGGATTTTTTTTTAAGTGCTAAATTTTATACCTTTGTGGTACTAATCCGCGGTTATTTCCAGAGAAAATCAATTCGTTATTATTCAATTTGTAGCCGTAGTGCCCAAAAATTTGAACAAAGGTATAAAATTTAGCACTTAAAAAAATAAAAAAAATCCTAGACGCAACGGTCTAGGATTTTTTTAATTTTTATTCTGAGTTGCCCCCACAAGTGCCTGCGGGGTTATCCATTAATTACCGGACATACTGTATGTAGAAAACGACCAGAACACCCTGAACAAATGTGTGTACGATCTACAGACATTTGTCCCGAGGCGGGAATCGAACCCGCAACCTTCTGCGCCTGTGTGTTTGGATGGATGTTTGTTATCTCTTCACGACAAAACTCCTAAACACTTGCTCTCCAGCGGTTTATATTTACAAAACTACGTAATATTTAAAGCGTTTCATTTTTATGACTCAGATATTTGTGTAAAAGAAAACCATACACGCACACGGGCAGCCAACGAGAACATACACGCACACGGGCAGCCAACGAGAACATACACGCACACGGGCAGCCAACGAGAACATACACGCACACGGGCAGCCAACGAGAACATACACGCACACGGGCAGCCAACGAGAACATACACGCACACGGGCAGCCAACGAGAACATACACGCACACGGGCAGCCAACGAGAACATACACGCACACGGGCAGCCAACGAGAACATACACGCACACGGGCAGCCAACGAGAACATACACGCACACGGGCAGCCAACGAGAACATACACGCACACGGGCAGCCAACGAGAACATACACGCACACGGGCAGCCAACGAGAACATACACGCACACGGGCAGCCAACGAGAACATACACGCACACGGGCAGCCAACGAGAACATACACGCACACGGGCAGCCAACGAGAAGAATCACTGAACATCATAAATAAACAAAAATACTACGATTCGTACACATAAATATTACGATTCGTACACATAAATACTACGATTCGTACACATAAATACTACGATTCGTACACATAAATACTACGATTCGTACACATAAATCATGTTCACTAGTGTAGTGTAAGAAACGTGCTAAATACTTTTTGATTTAGTAATACACGGAGTTTAGGTCATTCCTGTGCATTTCATTATACTATTACTGGGTGACTCACTTATTATGTACCTTTTGATTAAATACTGAGAGGTCCCAGACGAGCACTGGCACTGTTCCCTCACCACTGTCACTCCTGTCACTCCGACACAATGAGGCAACTAACACATCACTACAATATAAACTCTACATTGGTTATGGTAACCTTTAAGATCTTTCGAAATAAACGATTTATAATTATATCATAAAATCAGATGAACATAAAACACAAAATCAGAAACTTTCGAAAACGTCAAAACTGCTAATAATTTAAAATTACATACTTCCGTTAAAATCAGATCAGCATCAAAACAATTTGCAAAAGACATCCACATCGCACGAAAAACTTCTTAAACGAAACTCGCGTAACTAAACTCGTAGCTAGTACTAGCTTAGGGCGGCGTGGCGCTGGGCGGGCGGGCTGCAGGGCGGCGCGGCGCCGACTGACTGATGCAGGGCGCGCAGATGCGATCCTGTGCTAACTCCTAACTGTAGACGGCTCACAATGTTCAGGTAACTTTAATCTTAGGTGGAGTACACTTTCTAAAACCGCCCAAGGCTATATAGCCGCCCCAGGCTTACAGATCTCTGCCTTAGCTGGTTCAGAGCTCGGGCGGAAGTTTAAACGCTAATCTTTTTTGATGTGTTACTTAGATATTACTTACGATATTTGCAACCTGTTGTTTGATTATCTGGACAATGTCAACCTGCAACGTGACAGGATTGATAGTAAGGAGGAACATTAGAGCTTCCTGTTCAGGGTTTCTAGATCGGTTTCGAAACCCTTATGATCTCGCTCTGTCAGTTCCCGCACTTTCTGTAATTCTTTAATTGTACACAAAAAAATAATACATAAAAAGGACTCCTTCTTGAATATCTCAGGAACTTTTACAACTATTAACTTGAAATTATATTAAATTTGATGCGCTGTAATGGCGCACGAAATTTAATATATTATTAGAAAAAAATGAATTTTTGAAAACATTTCAGTGAAATTGTGATGGTGAAATTTCAAAAGATGGAGGGTTATTTATCTAATGTAAAATAGTTATTAATTACAAAATAATAATTTTGAATTGTTTTTTTCTATCTGTTTGTTTGAACTAAATCTCTGAACCGGCTGGACCCATTTTGATAAAACTTTCACCGATGCTGATGCTACGCATCTAGCTGATGTTACAGCCAGAATAAGGGTTCCACGTAAAAAAAACAATCAATCAATGATTTTAGAAACTTATAAGACAATTTTCGAGAATTTTTGTTATCATTTGGCAACTCTATAATTATTGACTTATCCGAAATTGCTGTTCTTCACATTTGATGCGCTAGCGTTACGTCCGTAGATTTCTCTTGTCCCTGGTATGTACCCCCATATTTCCTCAGTTTGCAGAGCGATCCATCTGACATACCTACTATTGTTCGGTATTCATTACATAGCAAAGTCTCCAGCCGGTAGGTACCTATAACGTACATTCTATTTATTTTATATAATGGGCAAATGTTCGTAACCTAGTCTCGATTCGCTGGTTGTTTTATGTTTAAGGTAATCATGGATATAGAGAACAAGACAAAGGATTCTGTGCAGGAAGGTACAGGTTATCAATTCCTTATCTTATCTTAAGACCTATCTATTATCTGCTAAAGTATAAATCGGACCTAATCTATAAATCGAGTAATTTCTTTATTTCTCTAAAATTGTAAACGGCAGGGGTTTGTATAGATCTTGAATTTGGGATCGGCGTTAGTCTGGCGCATGATGTCCCCGCTTTACAGGATTAGAGCGAAGTGTCCCCCCGCGCAGTAAAATACGCGTCGGAAACACACGGAACTTATTATTTACCGTCACGCACCTTCCACTGGTGCTGGAATGAAAGGAATTCAAGACTTGCAAGTAGCCTGCCTGGTGAAGTTTGGTGACTCATTCATTACTGCAGTTATGGACTATGTTTCTTGCTTGTTTTTATTACCCGCCAGGTCCAAATGGAATAGTCCGTCCGGCGTCATCGTCGCCGAACTGACCGGCCGTGAGTTCCCCCGCTATAAATAAGGCTGGTTCCCACCCGCGATTTGCATGCCGAAGTCGTTCGCGGGCTTACGGCGCATTCTCTAATGAAGAGCTCACCTGCCAGTAACGTTGGACGAGCTCTAAGGAAATTGATTGGATTTTATGGAGCTGCTAATCTGTAGTTTTGTAATCCTCGTTTTCAGGTAATTTTCTTTCAAAAGAGGTAGAATGTTAGTACTTTAGTAATGATGGGTGGTTGTACGCTTCATCACTTAGATTTTCTTTTTATCTTAGAGTCTGGCATGAGCAAGGCGAAAGATCTATTCAGGCCATACTCTTTAAATCAGTTATTCCTAATAAAAGGTCCTGTAAACCGGGCTGCAGACGTCCCGAGTCCGCGCGGGCCGCACTAGGATGTAAACCGGGCTGCAGACGTCCCGAGTCCGCGCGGGCCGCACTAGGATGTAAACCGGGCTGCAGACGTCCCGAGTCCGCGCGGGCCGCACTAGGATGTAAACCGGGCTGCAGACGTCCCGAGTCCGCGCGGGCCGCACTAGGATGTAAACCGGGCTGCAGACGTCCCGAGTCCGCGCGGGCCGCACTAGGATGTAAACCGGGCTGCAGACGTCCCGAGTCCGCGCGGGCCGCACTAGGATGTAAACCGGGCTGCAGACGTCCCGAGTCCGCGCGGGCCGCACTAGGATGTAAACCGGGCTGCAGACGTCCCGAGTCCGCGCGGGCCGAACTAGGATGTAAACCGGGCTGCAGACGTCCCGAGTCCGCGCGGGCCGCACTAGGATGTAAACCGGGCTGCAGACGTCCCGAGTCCGCGCGGGCCGAACTAGGATGTAAACCGGGCTGCAGACGTCCCGAGTCCGCGCGGGCCGCACTAGGATGTAAACCGGGCTGCAGACGTCCCGAGTCCGCGCGGGCCGCACTAGGATGTAAACCGGGCTGCAGACGTCCCGAGTCCGCGCGGGCCGAACTAGGATGTAAACCGGGCTGCAGACGTCCCGAGTCCGCGCGGGCCGCACTAGGGTGACCTTGACCTTTATTCACACTTTATGGAGGAATTCGACTAATGTTTTAAATATCAGAAGCGCTGTATTAGAACCAGGTTCTACCTTATAGTAACCGACTCTTAGAATCTTGTTTTCCTTATAGTAACCGACTCTTAGAATCTTGTTTTCCTTATAGTAACCGACTCTTAGAATCTTGTTTTCCTTATAGTAACCGACTCTTAGAATCTTGTTTTCCTTATAGTAACCGACTCTTAGAATCTTGTTTTCCTTATAGTAACCGACTCTTGGAATCTTGTTTTCCTTATAGTAACCGACTCTTGGAATCTTGTTTTCGTTAAATATACAATTTTAACTCTACCATCACTGTATTTAAGAGAGTTTGTTAGGCATAGTGAAAATCATTTCGGCCGACCTTCAAATTTCGTTGACCGCAATAAAGTCGTATAAATAGAAAAAAACACATGTTGAGAAAAGTCTCTTTCCTATGGCACCCTCCATAAACCATAAATTTATAAACAATCTATAAAACTACTGCCGAAAATGGATTTTCAGAGAAAGTTTCAAAGAAAAAAACAATTCTTTCGAGTAAATGTTATAATGCTATAAATAAATTTTTATCTTTTGAAACTATCATGTTTATTTATATAAAAGTCATTTAAAACGGAATAACGGGGTTAGTGGTAACGTTCGTAGTAAAAGACAAAGAATGATAGTAGATTGGTATCTTTTCTTATTTTATTTATAAAAAGAATATTAAATAGAACTTAAACTACTCTTTACTTCATTCTTTGATCTGCCAATAAAAACCAACTCGCAGTGACTTTAGTTCTTCCGTGATCATGGCGCTTGAAACTGTGCCGAAATATTGAAAAAATAAAAAAAAAACATTGTAAATATCGCCGTTATAAATAACCTTTATGCAAAGCGGAGGCGCGGGTGGGTTCGTGGGATCTCCCTGTCCGCGTCCACTCCCGCTGCCGCTCGTGCTGGCTACTGAGAGCGCACCCGAACTCTATCGCCAGTAATGTCTGGCTGAACAAAGCGTTATCGAAGATTGCCGCCGCCATTCATATGGAAAGCGGCGAGATTGGAGCGCGCCGACACTGTAATACACACACTCATTGTCATGTTAAACCGGTGCGCGGTGCGCGGTCTGCGTGCGCGGTCTGCGTGCGCGGTCTGCGTGCGCGGTCTGCGTGCACGGTGCGCGGTCTGCGTGCGCGGTGCGATAGAAAAGAAATCCTTATAGTATTACTTTGCAGACTAGGGTTCGTAACCGTTTTTTTATAACCTGTAAATATTGGTGACCAAATCAGATTTCTTTTATGAACCAAGAGTCTGAGTCGATTTCGTTGTTAACGAGCACAAGTTTGTACGAAACGTAGTTTTATTTTCTCTTTGGTAACGGCGGGTTTGAGCCCGTGTGTCCATGACCAGTCCCAGCGCTGGGCGGGACGTCACGCATTTTCTCACTATAGAGAATTTGAATACAATCATAATGTAGCATTGTTCGCGTTATTACGGCCAATTGTTATAGATAAGTTATATCTAGGTATCACCAGATTGCGGACAGAATACCCGAATGTACATTTCTGAAATGTGAGCCAAAGGAAATTAGATGTATGTCGGACGATTTGAGGTAGTACCAGTACTATAATATGATGTCTTGAGTCGAGAAAATGTATTCAGAAAGATGAACCTAACAACGTTTGGTATATGTAGCTAGGAGGAGAGAATGAGTAAGCGACACCAAAATAAAAGTCACACAACTGGGCCGATGTCACCCCGAAATGCAAAAGACGCTACTTGCCTGAACGGATCTAAGCTTTATCCTGGATTTCCAATAACTGAAAAGAATTGTAAAGTTTAGCCCGATGCGAGTTCCCTGTGAGTGTCTGTTTAGGAAAGTGAGTGCTGAGAGCCCGTCTCGGGGCCGAGTCGTGAGTGTCTGTTTAGGAAAGTGAGTGCTGAGAGCCCGTCTCGGGGCCGAGTCGTGAGTGTCTGTTTAGGAAAGTGAGTGCTGAGAGCCCGTCTCGGGGCCGAGTCGTGAGTGTCTGTTTAGGAAAGTGAGTGCTGAGAGCCCGTCTCGGGGCCGAGTCGTGAGTGTCTGTTTAGGAAAGTGAGTGCTGAGAGCCCGTCTCGGGGCCGAGTCGTGAGTGTCTGTTTAGGAAAGTGAGTGCTGAAAGCCCGTCTCGGGGCCGAGTCGTGAGTGTCTGTTTAGGAAAGTGAGTGCTGAGAGCCCGTCTCGGGGAAGAGTCGTGAGTGTCTGTTTAGGAAAGTGAGTGCTGAGAGCCCGTCTCGGGGCCGAGTCGCCGTCGGATAGCAAACCGATCGGATAAGGGCAAGCACAGGTTCCGATACGACATCAAGTTGGTAAGATAGCGCATATATATATATATATATATATATATAGCGCATTTTGGTAAATAATATACTTTAATAATATACTTACTTATTGCTAATGACGAAATATTGTTACTTATTCCTAGATAACCCTGGGGCCTGGGTGCAGGAGTCAGATAACCCTGGGGCCTGGGTGCAGGAGTCAGATAACCCTGGGGCCTGGGTGCAGGAGTCAGATAACCCTGGGGCCTGGGTGCAGGAGTCAGATAACCCTGGGGCCTGGGTGCAGGAGTCAGATAACCCTGGGGCCTGGGTGCAGGAGTCAGATAACCCTGGGGCCTGGGTGCAGGAGTCAGATAACCCTGGGGCCTGGGTGCAGGAGTCAGATAACCCTGGGGCCTGGGTGCAGGAGTCAGATAACCCTGGGGCCTGGGTGCAGGAGTCAGATAACCCTGGGGCCTGGGTGCAGGAGTCAGATAACCCTGGGGCCTGGGTGCAGGAGTCAGATAACCCTGGGGCCTGGGTGCAGGAGTCAGATAACCCTGGGGCCTGGGTGCAGGAGTCAGATAACCCTGGGGCCTGGGTGCAGGAGTCAGGATCAGGACCAAGATTCAGTTCAAATCGAAGAGTCGATATTTTCGTTGACTTCGTCTTTTCAGCTTTTCAGAAAATAATTGTGCACTATTCGTCTGGTTGATTTCTTTGCTTAAGAGTAGAAGTTTGTACGGAACCCTTGATTTTTTTTTTTTTTTTATGGAAAATCTGTTGAATCATAAGACATCCGATACGACTTGTAGTGTAGAGACGTCACAACAGAAGCGACTGCAACAAATACGTGTTAACACAAACATCCCAGTTTACCTTCACGGCTTCAGTTCGCATTTTCACAAACAGGTACCCTATAGCTTCAGCGAAATGAACTCTATTCCTTAAGCAACAAGACTATTTTCCACAAAAGGGTCAGATTATGGACCGATTGTACGAAATAGTCCAATTTCCTCTATTCGCATTTACTGAAATGTAAATTATTGTCGTTCACAATTACGTTCCGCTCCTTACTCTGAAATACGTCCTTTTCCTGAAATCCTGAAGTGCTATGTTAATAGCCTACTTACACGGGTTTATTACAAAAAACTGTTAGAAATTTCTAACTGGGGTTGTATGTTTCAGATACCGTTGTTTAGTTATTGCAGGTTAGCGTTATGGTCAGTGGCTCGCTACCGCCCCGCCCCGCCCTCCTGCCCTGTTGTTATATCTACTTATAGTTGTGGTGTACGTTATGTTTAGTCAACCACATACTTCATTATAATTATGGAGGTATTACATGTTTAAATACCATTGAAGAATAATATGAGGGGTGCATCTTCGTGGTTAGTTTAATAATAATTATATTTCGTTCTAAAATATTTTATGGTCTCATTAACGGTATTATGATGAGTACCTAAATAACTACCAATGACCACAATGCCATCAAAATTGGTGCAGTCATTTTATATATTTAATGTTTTTAATATATTTTTGCTATCACAATAATATATTTTAAGATCTTTTTTCATGTAGAGTAAAATATTAATGACGTTTTGCTCCCATGACAAATCGCGTTGAGAACATTTTTCTAATAAGCACTCTAAGGACGAACCACTCCGAAAAACCAAAGTTTGTGCCACCCACCCACTATCGTAATAGGGACTCTTGTATCTGGGCTTATACTTCTTCTTCTGTCTTGGAGCCTGGTTTCCTCTTAATTTAAGTACTTATTGTATTCTGTGTAAATCTTGTAACAAATAAATATTTTTTTTGCCTTTTTATTACTAATTTATTAATCTGTTTCAGGAAACGAGTTTACTAATAAATATTAAAAATAAACTTATAAGTTAAGCCGGGGTTTATCAAGGGCCCTGCCAGGAGTGGGTTAAGCGATATACACAGCGGGTCGCAGCGGGTTGCAGGTTCGAGTCTCGTGCGTGACCGCTATTAATTAAACACCGCTACCGGCGATGTTTGTTAAAATGCTAGCTAGTGTGGAAAGGCTTTTTATTTCAATTAATATAATTATTATTTTAAAATAAATACTAATTTTGTTCTCTGAATTGAACTTAATCTTGTTCGGGGAGATTTTAGAGAAATATTTGGTACTTAACTATTTTTTGAGACATAGCGCTCAAGCATTATCTAAACACGTTTGCTAAACTCACAAAATGTAAACAGCAATAAATGATTGTTAACTAAAAGTATAAACATGAATTAATCAGAGGATTAAGACTAACTAGCTTCTGCCCGCCGCTTTGTACACTTTTTTCCGGGATTAAAAGGGGTGGTAATGGCCTTAAATGTATAATAAAATGTTAATCCCGGTCTAGACCCACATCCATGCAAAATTTCACCCGATTCTATCCGTAGTTATGGCGTTGATATTAATCATTCAAACTTTCGCATTATATTGGTTATATTATAATATTTAATGAAAGTAAAATATTAAAGTTAATGTTAAGATTTTTACTGCTTTTTAAAGTAAAGCCACTTCCACACTAATCGATGTTTTTCCAAATATTTCCACAAGTGCGATAAATCATCCGAGTCTGACCGCTATCAGCCGCGGCCCTATTACGGATTAAAAAAACACTTCGCGACCCATCTAGATATGCCCCTAACCACCGCTGAAAGGGCACAACCTCCGCAAAAAAAGTGACACAGGAAATTTAACTACAAGGTTTTACGGTTTGAGAGAGATTAAGGTCCATTTTTGTGTGGGGTTTTAGTAAAAGATGGATGGTTTAAGGCAATTTTAATTCAGTGGGCTTGCTCACTGAATTAGTAATGGAATAAAGTGGCCGCGAGGGACGCGGGTTCGGTTCCCGCGGACAGGCACATTGTTTACGAAAATTAAACGGGCGCAGGTTCAATATTTGTGGGTTAGGTTAGGTAGTCTACTAATTAGTCTTGAAAATTTTTCAACAGTTCTGTCTCTGGGGAGCTGGCTGCGCATGTGTAGTGCCTTTACTCACGCACAAGTTGGACTCAATCTGGCCTTGTGTTGACAGTTCTTGTCACTTCCATAAGTGTACAGTGTAGAAGAAAAGCTGCAGCCTTTATATTTGACCCTGAAGGCAGTCTCAGATTGGGATGAGGACAATTGGGTCTACTTCAAAGCTTCGAAAACGCAAGCCTACCTCTTTTCTGCAAAAAAGAGCAGAATTATCTGTGCATAAAATGTACCATCAAAAAATAATGATAATAACAGAATTGCAACAATATGCACAGATAACTTTGAGAGTTTTGTTTGCTAAGATAATTTTGATCACTCTGACTGCTCATATAAATATGAAACAATGAGTTGTAAGATGTTTTGAACACCTTGGGTGCTTACAACAATATGATCATTCGAGCTGCGTATATCAAATTGCTTTTATGTTTTTCAGATCATTTTGACTACTCTTCACGCTTATTTCAATTTGACGCTGACTGTACCTGCACTTACCTATAAATGATCAACTGAAACTCCTCATTGTTATTCTCACACCAACTCTAAGCTTTGGAGTCGTCGTCGCCGAGTCAAAGGCGATACTTCGCACAGGGACAGCTTCTATCTCTATATGAAGTATAAGGTCGCTTGTCTCTTGATCGTTTTAGAAATACCCACTCGGGCGCTGGTTCCGCGCTACGAACAGTCCATAAAGCGCAGGCTGATCGTGGCAATTTACCAACCGCAAATAGCGCGGTATGGTTTTACGCTTTTACAGTTATAAAACAAAATTTAAGCAACGCATTTCATTTTTGAAAATTGTTTCAGAAAGTAGATGAATTAGGCTTTATAAGAACATGCATTTTAATGAATAAAACTTGCTAAAATTTAGTAAATCACGTAAAGAAAGACGATTTGGAAATATTTCATGCACTTGAAATAAATTATTTATATTTCGAAATACAAACAATACAATTAGTGGGAGAGAGGAAGGAAACACATGAATGAACAGTTCTGTGATAGTCCACAGACTTTAATAAAGCCTAAAAAACGTAAACGAATATTACCACTATACATTAAAACCATTTCCAAACCTAAACAAAATGTCACACCCCCTCAAACACATAGTACCATCGAAATAGAAACAAACAAACACATTCAAATGGAAGAAACAATACATACAGAATACACACATAAAACTGACGAAATGCAATCTAACGAAAACAAGCAGAACGAGAAAACAATATCCACAGAGGACAAAGAGATACTGAATTATGGAGTTAGATGAGTCAAAACCAAACATTGTTATTGAACACGACAAGGAGATTAACACAAATGCACTACATGAAACAGAAAAAAGCACACATAGCAACAACGTAGCTGTGGGTTACATAGAAACCCAAGATAAACAATCAGGACACGAAACAAGCACATTGAACGCACAGACTAACAATGACACCACAACTAATGAAGAAGCAAATACAGACCAAACCAAACAAAGAATAGAAGTCACCATGTCACGAAATACAATTACATCTACAACTAAAGCACAAGAAACCCCAAATTTACAACACCCCTACAACGAAAAACCAAAGAAGATCCTAATTTTAGCAGATGATCAGGGTATGAATATTAGAAATATGCTACAAGACCAGCTAGGAGCCGAATTCTCTGTCACCTCATTTTGGAAGCCTGGTGGTATGCTGAGTGACATCCTAGAGACTACGACCACTGAAGTGAAGTTATTTACAAAAAACGACTGCGTCATAATTCTAGGCGGTGTAAATGACAATGATCCCTATGATTTCCACTTCTCTATTAATCTGTGGCTCAAAGCTGTCCAAAACACTAATGTCTACGTTATTGAAGTCCCATTCAACAGGTACTTAAATGAAAAAAAGCTAAATTATGTACTAAAGTTTACCTGTTAAAAATTTGCAAATGCTAACTTTATAGACATGGACTATAGTCGTAGCAGGCCTCATCGTAAATACTTTGCAATTACTTTAACTAGAATGTTGACTAGAATAATACTACGCCTCAAATATAGAAACGATAACGAACAATATAAAGAATATGTAAAAAAGGCATTAGAGACACGACTGAGTAGGAAAATTCTTATAAGTAGAAGCACACAAACAACCAATGAAATAGATACTATAAGTAAGAATAACAAGACCACCCAAACAACCATGGACTTTAACGCGACAATAGAATTACAAAACGATTCACCTTCTATCTTACAGGAAAAAGAGGAAAGAAACAATTTTTTTCGTGTTTAAAAATGTCTATTTAATGCACCAAAATATCAATGGACTCATAAATAAATCTGACGAATAGATGGCCCATCTAGACAAAATGGATGATACAGGGAAGCCAATAGATTTTCTTTGCATTACTGAACATAACATGACTCACAATGATCGCATTCATCTTGTAATCTCCAATTTTAAGTTAGCTTCATCTTTCTGTAGAAACAAACGCTACGGCGGTTCGTGTATATTAGTTAAGGATCACCATGAGTTTGAGGACATAGAGGAAATCGTAGCATTCTCTATACCGAACATAATTGAGTGCTCTGCTATCAAACTTGTATACCTCAAATTACTTGTTGTGTGTGTGTATAGACCCCCCAAGGAAGGTGCCGAACAATTCCACCTATTTCTAGATAGGCTAGACAAAATACTTTCTTACTTACTTTCAAAAAGAAACTTTAAGATAATAATTTGTGGAGACTTCAATATAGATATTTTAAAGAAAAATAAAAGAGTTAGTGATTATCAAAGGCTTATATGGGGGTACAATTTAAAATTCCAATTTAAGGTACCCACCAGACTAAAGTCCAATACGTGCATAGACAATATTATCCATAATATACGTGGTAGCACAGGAGAAGTTATCGAACTTGCACTTTCTGATCACACAGCTCAAGTTGTCAAAGTACCAACTAAAACAATTTTTAAAATTAGGCACTGGTTTATTAAAAGACGTGATTACAGTGACGAAAATATTGAAATTTTCAGAAGTCGTCTGAGTGAACTATCATTCTCTGACTCTCTTCAATGTCCAGATCCAAATAAGGCATACAACTTATTTAGTGATATGTTCACACTGCTCTACAAATTAATATTTTATTATTTTTACATGTTTTCTGAAAGAAATCAATGAATTGAAGGGTTTAATTTACGTCTTTAAATATTAAAAAGTATTAAAAAGTATTTCAGTTTATATGAATAAATACAATTTTACGAACAAATAAATGCATTTACTGACTATGTAAAGAAGGCAAAAAAATTAGGTCAATTTAAACAAGATTCGCCAAGTGCAAGTGTAACTCGCGCGCCGAGGGTTTCAAACATTTGCCAATTATTTGGACAATCAATTTTCTGAAATATTTTAAAAAGTATGAAACTTACAGAAATTTCAAAAAGTGTTTTGAAATGGTCAAAACGATACCTTTCATTTGATACCCCACATAGGTAGGTACCCCCCTTTTGAAAAAAAATTCTCCCCCTTTTTGACCATTTTTCAAAAACTATTATTATTACAGACTTCTCTTTATTTTTCCTGTAAAATATAGATCGATGTCTACAAACGCCTAGTACATTGTACGTGGATCGGTCTGCAATCTTCGGAGATAGAGGGGGGGGGGTATGGTAAATTTTTTGACTTTTTTTGAAATATTTCAATAAGTATGAAATTTACAGAAATTTCAAAAAGTGTTTTGAAATGTACAAAATGATACCTTTCATTTGATACCCCATTTGCCTTCCTAGGTCTCTTTTGAAATTTCAACATCAAAATTTGTACTGAAAATATTCATTTTCATTTTTCATTTATTTATATATTTTTTTCTTAAAATCAGTAATGGCGCACGAAATGTATCATTATTTCAATTTTCAAGTTAATAGCTGCAGTAGTTACTGAGATATTCAAGAAAGAGCGGGGACGGACAAAGCGAGACCATAAAGGGTTTCAAAACCGATCTTTGAAACCCTAAAAAGTTAAAATATTTATTCCGCATAGCCTAAATAAACTATTAAATTTCGAACACATTAATAGTTTCAGTTTCAGTTTCTTTATTCACAAACAAAATATATACCTACTTGTGTCGGAATATTTGGGTACATAAAAAAAACAGGTATACAATCAAATAATCACACAAAAAAATAAATAACAAACACTAGCTGTAAGTATTTCTAACAATACTTAGAAATACTTACCAATACTTATAAATCTGTGATACTTACTTCATTTCCAAAAACCACAAACAAAACCAAGAAAATTATCGAACTTTTTCTTGTCACTTCGAAACTTCACGGCACAAGTGTGATTGTTTTTTTTTTCTAAGACCATAGAGTTTTTGCTTTCCATCAATAGAGATGTCCAACTAGCATCGATTTTATTTAGTTAGGTAACTGTAATGTCACGTCATAAAATTGAGTGAAAAGCATTTTTCAACCACTAGTAACCGAAACAGCTGCCACACGTCGGGCCCGCATCCCTCAAGGGCATATCCTGCAGGCCCTACGTATGGGCCCAAAGCGCCCCAGTGGATACATTTCTGAGAATGTTCACAGGAACTACAGGACCTGATTCCGCCATTCCCCTTTCACTCCAGGACAGGCAGACGCACAGTCCATTACCACCCCTACTAGATGGATATACTGCCCACTCGCACTATGAGCGCACTATGAGCTGGAGGAGCTTAACCGGATGCTGGACAGCCTAGCTTCAGCCTCACGACGCATCGGTCTTGGCATGAACTTGGATAAAACCAAGGCCATGATCAATGGTGACATTGATCCGGGATCGGTCGTCGAACATGGCCACCCTTCGAAATTGCTTCCGAATACACTTAACTTGGGCAGATTCTGCAGTTAGGTAAAAACAATTTCGAGAAGGAGGCCAAGAGGAGGATCCAGCTAGGTTGGGCAGCGTTTGGGAAACTACGTCGAGTCTTCTCGTCATCCATACTGCAATGCTTGAAAACTAAAGTTTTCAATCAGTGCGTCCTACCTGTCATGACCTACGGAGCTGAGACGTGGACTCACGGTAGGGCTGGTCCACCAGTTCCACCAAATCGCCCAGCGACCTATGGAGAGAGCTGTGCTCGGAGTTTCTCTGAATGATAAGATTCGCAACGAATACATCCGACAGAGAACCAAGGTTATCGACATAGCTCAAGGGATTAGCAAGCTGAAGTGTCAGTGGGCTGGCTATATCTCGAGAAGAACCGAAAACCAACGTGGTTAACGTGTTCTTGAGTGGAGACTGCGACTCGGCAAACGTAGTGTAGGGCACCCTCCGACCAGGTGGGATTACGATTTGCAAAAGACTGCTGGCAGATGCTGGATGCGGCAAGCTGAAGACAGGGCGCTATGGCGCTCATTAGGGGAGACCTATGTCCAGCTGTGGACTGGTATAGGCTGATGACGATGTGATGATGTCGCACTATGCGGTTTTCCTCCACCTTCATTTATCGTACCGCTGGGGTTTGGAACATGCTACTGATCAATCACAAACTTGGTCTCTCAAGCCAAGAGTGAATAAAAAGGTATTTTGTACACCTTCGTGATACATCGTCGGCCACATCTTTACTTTCCATCGGGTGAGATTGTGGACAAACGAAGGTCTATAGATAATAATAAAAGAAAGTCTGGAAATCAGTTCCTGAAAACATTATTATTATTTCAGTCTCTCTCTCTCTCTCTCAACAGCCTATATTGGTCCACATGCCTCCCCCTGATAAGAGCCTTATTGGTTATTTTTTCATTCAGTCTACCAATACCATTATTGAATAACTACAAACGTAAAAATCTAACCCACGTAGAAATCTAGCACACGTAACGATCCCAGTTTGTTGTCAATGGGACGCAGGTACGTGTTGGGTACGAGACACCAGTCAAAATATTCAAAATGACATAATAATTCATAATAACGACGTCATGTCATGTCGGCAGAAAACTTATCACTTTATCAACTTAACATAAAATTATATGAGTCGGTGGCGAATTTGACCATAAATCGTACAATTTACAGCTTAATGATCATCCGACACACTGACATTCAATTACGCTCAAATAAATTGTAACCGGAAAGTCGGGTTGTACCGCGATGTTCACGATGCGATGGGCGATGGGCCACAGTATCAGTCACATTCATTTTAGTAAAGCTGACATAACTGTACTGACATGATTCAAGTTTGTGGTCAACGGACAAACTGAAAAGGGGATGTTATATGAACCTGTTATGGGTGCACTCTGAAACGAAATTTTAACAGATATCGAATAAATAAATAATGCTTCTAGCTCGAGGATTTGATTTGAACGAATCTTTTTCTGCCACATTCGAAAGTGTGCGGCTACCACACCACCAAACTGATGCCACCTACATCAACTTTCGCAGATGTCAGAATGCGAAATGGAATGAACGTAAGAGTACAACAAAATGAAGATATCAGCAATTGATCAATCAATGACAACTGAAGGGTTAAGAAAAACAGAGTACATCGATTTGAAGTCAAAGACATAGAGTAAGCGTAAAGTGATAACAGCTTTAATATCGTAAATGGTTCATTTTATGGCATTTCAATCAGAAGCCTTATTGAGAATCTGGCTGACGGGAACATTAACTATTGGAAGAAACAGTAATAAAATATGAAAAACTTTCTGAACTGAAGGTCGATAATCAATCTGTTGATGTTGGGCAAATAGCGTAGGCAGGTGTCTCTGCGGCCCTCGGAGCGACGAGAGCACGAGTGCCAATAGACAGCGACGTGACGAGGTGACTGACTTGATTTATGACCCGACGGCACAGTCGTGATACGACAATTCAAGTGAATCAGTTGAAGGCAGATAATTTAGGACGGTCTAACGGACTTTCTTGTAGAAAAACGGTGATAACAAAACTGAACCCATTTCAAACGAATTTAATTGACATTTGTTTGATAACGATAAAATGTAATAACAATCAGTAGTAATTGCATCCTTCGAGAGAACATTAAACAGATAGCAGTAACAGATAAACTTATGATCGTGAGTAGGAGCGTCCCAGACGTGAATTTTATAAGCAGACATCAAGTGCATATCTCAGAGAAGACAGGTTCTGCACCGGCCCCGGGCATTCCGGCTGTCGCTCGCCGGCGCCCGGGCGCCGAAACGTCACAACCGACACGCCCCGCCAACTGATACCGAGCCCTGGCCCTTCGAACTACGATGTATAAAACATTAAGTAGCAGCACTGCGATACCACCTTGCAGGTCAACACGATGCAGCATTTCAATGATATAAAACGTGACAAGCGCTGAGCGATCACTCAATAAAATGGCTTTTATTTCGCTGTAACAACAGATCAATGTTCCTTAGCTTTTTACTGGCGATTCGCATGGCTTTCTTATATAGTGCACACAGTCGAACGCTTTAGTGAATACTGCGCGGAGCGTGGTCAGTGCAAATTGAATTTAATCTTGTGGTTGTTGAGTGTATTTTTAAGGTCATTTTATTGGTTTATGAGTTGTTATTGTGCATGTCTGTGTATCTGTCGAACGTCAATTAGCGTGCTGAAGGGACCGGTTGCAGCCCGCGCCTTGTCTGAATGCATATGAGCGGTGCGGCTCCACTCCGAGACTCTATCTGGAGAATCTAGCTGTCTTGCTGTAAATCGGTTTTAAAAACAAGTAATGAATCAGCAGTAAAGAGCTTCTTGCTAAAATAAGTGTCATACTGAACACAGTCGTTAAGCTTTTGTTAAGCGAATCCATATTAATTTTATTTATTTATTTACTTTAATTAATACGGTAACACCAATTACATTAATTAAAGGACAAGTTCACAATTACGATAAATTAATAGTATTACAAAAACAAGATTAAAAATTAGAAATAAACAATTTTAAAAGATAGAAATAAATTTAACACATTCGTTCATACATCACGCTCACAAAACCGCAAACATTCTGACATAAATACATTCAAACTATCGGCGAATAGGTCGCAGTCTGGGCTGATATTCAGGAGAGAGTTGAATGCAGCGAGGATGCGCGGGATGGGCGATGCGGAGCGCGCCGACGGAGGACGGTGGCACAGCAAACAACCTGTGCTTCCGGCCCCGACAGTAGTTTTCCGGGACATTGAAACGACATAACGCATCACTCAGCTCGGGGGCATCTATTCTGCCATGCAAGATCTTACAAGGCATTGACATCTGATCAAATGCACGCCGTGTCTCTAATGAGTTGTACCCAAGACAACCTTGTAAAAACTTTGTGGGGTACATAAAGGGGTAGAACCCATAGCGGCGCTTATAGAGGAACCGCAGGAAGGACTTTTGCACCTTTTCCAGCATTAAGGCGTATTTGGCTTCGTGCGGATTCCAAACACATGCGGAAGCTTCAAGCTTGCTTCAAACGAGCGCGCCAAAGATGAGACATATCACGTGGTCACTACGGAAGTCACGAGCGTTTCTGAGCACGAAACCCAGACGCCCGAAAGACTCTTTTGCGAGCGCACACACATAAAGTATAAGTGAGTACGTACAGGTGCAATAAGGAAGTAAGAACAATGAAAGAAAAATCTTTTATCATCATCGTTTCAGCTCTTCATGTCACCAACTACTGGGTATAATTATACCTATTCTTTCAATACTGATCAATAAAAATCTCGTTCAGAAAAACCAAATCTTTACGATCGCATCTGAACAGTTTTACTTAAAAAGTTTTAATTGCAGTTTGAAGTGCATCCAATTAATTTCAAAGATATTATTTTAACTGCCTGGGAGGTAATGACAGCCATTTGTCCATCGCCGTGTCTTAAACTTCATTTCCAATTAAAATAATTTGCAAAGTCTATAATTTTTCGCTGTCTCGCAGGTTTTACGTCAGCAATCATTGAATCTTTATGAACGTCTGGAGTCAATAAAATGTATTTCAGGTCAGCCAACTTATTATTGTCCGATGTCTAATCTTAAATTCCGCTCGTAATTTCACATATACACATCACACTCTCTTTTTTCACACTGGCATTTTATCTGTCGAACCCTGATTTTACGACCTACCTATGCATCGTAGCTTGTCAAGTATAGAGTAGTCGCAAACCATTTCAAAACAAAAAACATATTCTGTTAAATTGTTAGTGTCACGGTCACCCCTGTTGCTTGTGGCAGCGGGATAATGATTTGGTGGAACAAATCTGATAATGTCCACATCTGATCATGAATTCAGAAAATACCGCGTCCATAACAGAAGCATTTATATATTTTGGCAATATCGAAGAAGTAGATCAGTTAAGGGAACCGGGCACTGCATCGGAAGGAGTCCTACACGACGGAACATGGGACGTGTATCGAGACGATTTATAGAAAAAATACTGCGGTTTGATGTCGGAAGGGATTGAACGGGTTGGGGACGACGGCAATAAAACAAGAGTGACGATCGTTTGTGCAAACACACACGAAGCACACCAACAAAGGTTAAGGGTACAAAAACTTGGACGATCCATTTGTGTGTTTTCATAATCTGATAGCATAAACAATTAAATTAAAGATTTTTCAGTGGGAGAATGAATTTTTTTAAACTATCATGTTTAAACATTAAAGTCATTTATAACCGGATATTTACCAGGATTCGATTTTTGAGTTTTCCAACATTTCGTGAAATCGAATCATGGTAAATATCCCGTTATAAATGACTTTTAATGAGAATGAATCTATTCTAGATTGTTTAGAAGATACTTCAGATGTTTTCGCTTGGCTTCTGCTAATTAACACTCCCTCCAACGTTATGAGACCTGTCTCCTAGCTAAAGATATTACGTTCATATCCGGAACGCTAAATCCGATCGCTCCTAATCCCGCAATAACCGCGCCCTCTATCGGAATTCCGGAGTTTCATCACGTGCTGACGTCATCTGCTCCGATACTGTCTTTTGTTTTACAAATATAGATGTCAAAATGACGGAGCCTTACGTCGAAGGAATAAGGTTGAAGATGCTAGGGGGTTGGATTGAAATTCACAAGGCGTAGATTTTGAAATGATCTCGTAAAGGATATCTGGTTGGAAAATGGTTTGGACCTCCTTGGTAAGTATATTTACATGTATTATTTTCTCCCTTCCCCTAATGTATCATCACCATCGACGACTGAACAGTTCTAACCAGCCCCCTCCGATGTTTTTCGCAATCATGTATGCCCAGCTGCTTTTATGTTATACATGGAAACGATGCCATCTGCAGAAGCATCGACATTTTACCCAGTAGACTCCTAATACCTATTTATTCGCTATGCAAACAAGTCTGTCAACCAACTGAGGTGTGCGGGCGCGGGGAAGTAAGTGCTTATTGGTCCGTTCAAGGTTACGACAAATCATAAACATAATTAGGGATGGGGTACTTAGTTTCTATGAAAACAATTATCGATACTTGTCACAAGGTAGGTATATTTACTAGTAAGTATTTAACGGCACTTTTGCCCGACTGCGCCATGGCAAAGATTTTAACACTAATAATTATGGTGTAGGTACATTACATACAAAATAATAGCCTAAGCATAGTGAAATAAGATGTAAGTAGGTAGTCACGTTAAGGTTCTAAGTTTATGTATTGTTTATTCTCTTGAATCAAGCAAACAGACTATGTACCTATTCTATGAATTATGTAAATCACCCACTGAAACTAAATAAATAACTAGCTTATATCCGCGGATTGGCCCGCATTACTTATATATAGATGAAAAAAATAAGTCTAAATATAATTTGATTGATACCTCCCTTTATTCATACATTGCCTCAAAAAAACATACCATCATGGAGAACAATTATATCGATCAGTGAGTCAGTATAATAATCGGGTGATAAATATTAGGGTTAACATTTATGTAGGTACTTTACATATAGATAGATACCATGTAGCAATGTAACGGTAAATATTATTCAAATCGATTTTTACAGAATTAATTATAATTAGTCCTGTATTGTAATAAAACCATATCGATATTCTGATCACTACCCGGCCCGGAACGGCACATCACTACTTGCACGCGCCTTGTCAGAGAAGAAAGGAAAGCAAATATAAAATTGGTTATGAAAGAAAGGGATGCACCGTTGGTGACGTCGACCGGCCAACCAAATTAAGTTGATCTCCGTCAAAACTAAATGAATTAGCAAATTTTATTCTGTTTATGAAAGAAATCAGCTTACCTGTGAAATGTTATTCCATCGGTTTTCAAATTTGAGGTCTTGCTCTCTTTTCCACACCATTTTATGCTACAAGGAGCCATTGAAGCTAGGATAATACGATATTTTTTGTAAGCCAGCACAGATGTTTACGGGTCATTAATCTGGTCGTTACTGGCCGAAAGTAAGAGGGCGTGGTTTTATATAAGATCTATTTTCCTGATGTGTTATCTGAAACCGTTCTCCATATATTAGGAGTCTACTGGGTAAAATGTCGATGTGCAGAAGTTTTAAAACTGTGCCGAATTTGTTATACATTATTCCATATTGGATTGAAATTTACATTACCTGGTTGAATTGAAAACACTTCCTGTCTGAAATAGCCTAAGTTTAATAAGTCGCAGTTGCACCGCACACGGACCCAACCGTTTGTATTGTACTAAACAAGAGCTGGACACACTGGACAGGGTTGTTGACAGAGATATATTCAGGCTGTAACTTTTCGCCCTGTTCCAATAAGTGGTGACGGTGAGTGACGCGGCGGCGACGACGGCGACGGATACAACAGGGGCGCCCTCGGGCGTCGCTGACAGCCGCCGCATACATAACGCCGCGCCCGGACACGCCTACGATCGATGACACCTACCCATGAACGAACTAGTACTTTATAGAAATGAAATAAGTTCCCAAAAATTTTCGACTTCGGCGGGACTCGAACCCGCGTCCCACCCTTAGTACGGGTGTGCTCTAACCAACTAAGCCAGAGAGAGTGAGAGAGAGAGAGTTTCTTATAGATGCCCAGAGTGCGGGTAAGCACTGTAACAAAAATCCTTAGAATTTAGCAACGGCAACACCTCTAGTCAAACGAACGAAATGTAACTTTAGTCTTTGAACATTGGAAACTTTAATTGTTTTCTCTGTAGGTGGAGTCACCGGCGCTACAGTCCGTAAGAGTTCCCAAAGATTTTCAACGAGAACCGACAGAGACTTCGTGGCTTAGTTGGTTAGAGCACACCCGTACTAAGGGTGGGACGCGGGTTCGAGTCCCGCCGAAGTCGAAAATTTTAGGGAACTTATTTCATTTCTTAATGTTTAAAAAGGTCAATTTAACATAGGTAAGTCCCCTGCTTCGCTGCGCTGCGCCGGCGCATGGGTCCAAGCAAAGCCTCCGTGATGTAGGATATCTTTGAACTCGTTCAAATGTGACTTTCCACAATGGCGTCACAAGATTGCGCTCCCGGCTCCACTCAGTGCTCGTCATGAATTATGGACTCGACTGATAACTGGTACCTACACTTTAGGATGATTCTAGACAAGCTTAAAAAACAAACACTGAAATACATTAAACAAAAAAAAACAACTTTAAATTCGTCTTTTAAATATTTTTTTATAAAGTCCGAGTTGAATGTACCTACTTGAATGTTAAAACATGAATTTCAATGTTTATCTCGGCACCGCACCGCACCGCACCGCACCGCACGACGCGACGGTCCGGAATATCATGAATATGATCATTTTCTTGTTTCATCAATCAGGAGAAGTAATTACTAATTCACTAATTAATTAACCAAAACACGTATTTTTTGTTACGTTATCAGATGTAGCATTCTGAGACCTATGGTCCTTATTATAAAGATTATGATAAGTGTAAGAATTTATGGTAAGGTGGTATCGGTGAAGCCATTACGTCACCATGGAAACAGCACGAGTTCTGAATTCAAAGTTTGTAATTTGGAAAGCTCTGGATAAGTTTTTCAGTCGTTAAAAATCGTTTTGATCTTTGGTTGATTTTAGGTGACATTGTATCCAGTGAATGTTAACCAAAATTACTTCAAACTGGTGGTTCAAAGACCTACTGTACTACATATTTGTCTTTGAAGTGTGAGTTGTACCTAGTGAAAAAGTCAAATAGCTTAACATTTCATTCAGACCTAGCAGGACTCTTGGACACGTCTGATATGTCTAGTAAGTAGTAAGGTAGTTATAATGGGTACCTACATAATGTCAAACTAGGAAACAACGTGGTTAATTGACTGGTTCACTTAGGGTAGACCTGCGTAAAGAAAGGTTATTACATTGGAAAGGATCAAAACGTTTTGTTCCGCGGCAAGGCTTTCCCTCGCGGGTACACGTCACGTCAGCTTTCAATATGGCGCCGCGGAGCAGCTGCGGCCTTGCCATCAGTACCAACTCGCCGAGCTGAGGCTGCTAGACTGCTTGCTACTCCTGCTTTGTTCATACTTGCAGGAGCATCATGCTGTCTGACACCTAGGGCACTTATCTATCAGCATGAACTTTACAGCTAAGAGTTTTCTTACACAGCGTATCGTTACTGCCCCAGAGGTGCACGATATTGATATTCAGGTAGGAATAGCCTTTAGATATTATATCACGCGCAACTTCTTGCACCGAATAATTCATCACAATAATTCGTCTTGCACCCATCCTAAAGTAATATCCATGTTCATTGGTTGCCTGGAAGAAATCGCTTTAAGTACCACTTAAAGCGATTTCTTCCAGGCCGCCAATTCCATGTCTTTGTTTAGGATTAGTTTTTTAATTTAATTTATGTTTTCTTAGTTAATGGGCTATGAAATAAAGCATTATCTATCTATCTATATGTATTTTTAGCAATGTCAAGCTAATTTATTTAAAAGAAACACAATTTTCACAACCTCAAGGATTTCACTCAAACAATGGAAAATTAATAACTCAACACAATGAGAATTTCTAATATTCAACTACACTTAGGTACTTCAATACGCAAGAGAGTGAACGTCCGTTCAGCACGACGACTTGTAGCAGAATGGGCCTCAGTCCCTCGTTCCGTCGGCTAGCGTAACGAGGTGTTGACTCCACGGCGGCGCGCAGCAAAATGAGGGCGAGCGTTGGTTTGCGCCGGCTTTTATACAAAAAGCTATTCTACCCTCGAGTCACAGAAAAACGACCGCACACCACAATGTCCCGATAAGTAATGAGGGCGCGTCGACCGCGCTGCTCCTTATATAGCAAAGCTATATTCTATGACTTTTGTCTCCTAACACGGCTTCTCCTGATATCCTGACGCTCTCGGCAGGCTCCTCATCTTTTACATCAGCAGTCAAGGATAGGCATAGATCTGGCTTGGAGGTTATCCGGTCTTGAAGATGGGCCTTGTTCAACTTCTGTCGCTACCGGCTGATCTAGCTGATTGTCCATCGGCATCGTTACACGCTTGATCAGGGCTATTATCATCATCATCATTGTAAAACGATGTTTTGCTTTTTTTTCAGATGACAATTTTTCTTGTTATATAAATCGAATTAGGAATGTCTATCGCGCCAGGTAAACATTAAATCAAAATATAACCCAACATTGTAACAGCCCCAAAGGAAAATTTACTTGTGATCCTTGTAGACCACAAGCAAATAGTCCTAACCGAAATAACGTAAACACAGACATTATGGCATAGACACTTGCATAAAATCAATATAGGTAGCGTATCGATAAAACGCATGGCAGAGGCACTTGCATGAAAGCAATACAGGTAGCATACCAACCAACAAAACACATGGCAGAGGCACTTGCATGGAAGCAATACAGGTAGCATACCAACCAACAAAACACATGGCAGAGGCACTTGCATGGAAGCAATACAGGTAGCATACCAACCAACAAAACACATGGCAGAGGCACTTGCATGGAAGCAATACAGGTAGCGTACCAACCAACAAAACACATGGCAGAGGCACTTGCATGGAAGCAATACAAGTAGCATACCAACCAACAAAACACATGGCAGAGGCACTTGCATGGAAGCAATACAGGTAGCGTACCAACCAACAAAACACATGGCAGAGGCACTTGCATGGAAGCAATACAGGTAGCATACCAACCAACAAAACACATGGCAGAGGCACTTGCATGGAAGCAATACAGGTAGCATACCAACCAACAAAACACATGGCAGAGGCACTTGCATGAAAGCAATACAGGTAGCATACCAACCAACAAAACACATGGCAGAGGCACTTGCATGGAAGCAATACAGGTAGCATACCAACCAACAAAACACATGGCAGAGGCACTTGCATGGAAGCAATACAGGTAGCATACCAACCAACAAAACACATGGCAGAGGCACTTGCATGGAAGCAATACAGGTAGCATACCAACAAAACATTGCAGGGGCACTTGTAGCACGTTCGGTCAGTTCCTGTTCTGGGTCAACATCATCTTCTCTCTGCTGTGAACAATGGCAACAATGTTAACAAAAAGGCATTTTAGACAACTTTAATTTCAAAGCGAAATTCATCGTTGAATCTCAAAATTTCGCTAAAACACAGCGAAGACGACGTAGACACCATCCAACGGACTGGTTCTAACGTAGACACCATCCAACGGACTGGTTCTATCGTAGACACCATCCAACGGACTGGTTCTAACGCAGACACCATTCAACGGACTGGTTCTAACGTGGAAACCATCCAACGGACTGGTTCTAACGTGGACACCAACGGACTGGTTCTAACGTAGACACCATCCAACGGACTGGTTCTAACACACACCATCCAACGGACTGGTTCTCACGTAGACACCATCCAACGGACTGGTTCTCACGTAGACACCATCCAACGAACTGGTTCTAACGCAGACACCATCCAACGGACTGGTTCTAACGCAGACACCATCCAACGGACTGGTTCTCACGTAGACACCATCCAACGGACTGGTTCTCACGTAGACACCATCCAACGGACTGGTTCTAACACACACCATCCAACGGACTGGTTCTCACGTAGACACCATCCAATGGACTGGTTCTAACGTAGACACCATCCAGCGGACTGGTTCTACTGCCTCAAGGGCCAAACACGCGTCATACCTCAAGGGCCACCACGTCATACCTCAAGGGCCAACTGCGCAATACCTCAAGGGCCACACGCACCATACCTCAAGGTCCACACAAACCAGGGACCCGTCAGCGAAGCAGGACCCTCACGCCAGGCAGCCAAGCAGGCCGCGCTGGAGCACGCAGGCCGCGCAGGAACGCGCAAGCCACGCCGACACGCGTAGGCCGCGCTGGAGCGCGCAGACCACGCCGACACGCGTAGGCCGCACTGGAGCGCGCAGGGCACGCCGACACGCGTAGGCCGCACTGGAGCGCGCAGGCCATGCCGACACGCGCAGGCCGCACTGGAGCGCGCAGGCCATGCCGACACGCGCAGGCCGCACTGGAGCGCGCAGGCCACGCCGACACGCGTAGGCCGCGCAGGAGCGCGCAGGCCACGCCGACACGCGTAGGCCGCGCAGGAGCGCGCAGGCCACGCCGACACGCGTAGGCCGCGCAGGAGCGCGCAGGCCGCGCAGGA
This sequence comes from Eupithecia vulgata, assembly GCA_946478455.1. Taxonomy (NCBI): domain Eukaryota; kingdom Metazoa; phylum Arthropoda; class Insecta; order Lepidoptera; family Geometridae; genus Eupithecia; species Eupithecia vulgata. The sequence goes on from OX297875.1 coordinate 14,953,860, forward strand.
GCGCGCAGGCCACGCCGACACGCGTAGGCCGCGCTGGAGCGCGCAGACCACGCCAACACGCGTAGGCCGCGCTGAAGCGCGCAGGCCACGCCGACACGCGTAGGCCGCCCAGGAGCGCGCAGGCCACGCCGACACGCGTAGGCCGCACTGGAGCGCGCAGGCCACGCCGACACGCGTAGGCCGCGCAGGAGCGCGCAGGCCACGCCGACACGCGTAGGCCGCGCAGGAGCGCGCAGGCCACGCCGACACGCGTAGGCCGCGCAGGAGCGCGCAGGCCACGCCGACACGCGTAGGCCGCGCAGGAGCGCGCAGGCCACGTCGACACGCGTAGACCGCGCAGAAGCCGCTCCGGACACCGAGCACCCCTCACGCCACACTCGAGGCGTATGCCGCAGTCGCAGACATGAAATCAAAATCGACACATAAGGAGTTATTAAACCAGGGACCAGTCAGCGAAGCAGAACCCTCACGCCAGGCAGCCAAGCAGGCCGCGCTGGAGCACGCAGGCCGCGCAGGAGCGCGCAAGCCACGCCGACACGCGTAGGCCGCACTGGAGCGCGCAGGCCACGCCGAAACGCGTAGGCCGCGCAGGAGCACGCAGGCCACGCAGACACGCGTAGGCCGCACTGGAGCGCGCAGACCTCGATGGGGTGCGCAGACCGCGCTGGACAGCGAGTACCACACCACCACACTCCAGGCGTATGCCGCAGTTGCAGACATGAAATCAAAATCGACACACAAGGAGTTATTCTATACTCCTAACTTTATTTGGAACATAAATCAACAACTGGGCTCGGCCCCACCTGACCATGTTCAATCAGCCCCAAATAATCACTTCTGCGACTAGCTACGTGGATAGCTATGCGCAATCGCCGGCCTCGCAAAAGACTGCGCGATCGCCGACCACGATGTGGAGAACGGTAACGAGTGTGACTGCGGGATCGCCAGCCACGAGAATTCCTGTCTCGCGAACGGTCGCTCTGCAACCCCGATGTGCGTCTTCTATGACGAGACCGAGAAAGGCTCGTCCTCATGTCCTTGTTTCACAAAATTAAATAACTTCGTCAAACAACACAAAGCGTGGAATAAAACAAACTACCCGCACAACTTTTAACAAGGAAAGAAACACTTCATTTTGCTTTTAAACTTATCAGGATAAATGTGGGAAATGCGAACTATCCCACTTCTGATTTTAGCAATGTCAAGCTAATTTATTTAAAAGAAACACAATTTTCACAACCTCAAGGATTTCACTCAAACAATGGAAAATTAATAACTCAACACAATGAGAATTTCTAATATTCAACTACACTTAGGTACTTCAATACGCAAGAGAGTGAACGTCCGTTCAGCACGACGACTTGTAGCAGAATGGGCCTCAGTCCCTCGTTCCGTCGGCTAGCGTAACGAGGTGTTGACTCCACGGCGGCGCGCAGCAAAATGAGGGCGAGCGTTGGTTTGCGCCGGCTTTTATACAAAAAGCTATTCTACCCTCGAGTCACAGAAAAACGACCGCACACCACAATGTCCCGATAAGTAATGAGGGCGCGTCGACCGCGCTGCTCCTTATATAGCAAAGCTATATTCTATGACTTTTGTCTCCTAACAGTATATAATTAATATAATTTATTGTTTTTTTTCCTTTCTGATGTGGAGCTTAATAATTAGTTAACTAAGCATGCATTTTTAATATAATATGCATAAAAAAACAAAGTACAAGGTATTCAACGAGCTGCAACAAGCTAAGCGGTTGATGTTCTAGTTATTACCTCTCTAGGTACTTTTTACTAACCAACTTCGATTTTATTGGTCATCATCATAAATCATCATTAAGCGGTTAGTTTATGAATTTTAATTAAAAGCAGGAACCTCTGCCGTCTCTAATCCTTCCTGACGTCACACATGCCTACTACAACCCTCTGCCGTCTCTAATCCTTCCTGACGTCACACATGCCTACTACAACCCTCTGCCGTCTCTAATCCTTCCTGACGTCACACATGCCTACTACAACCCTCTGCCGTCTCTAATCCTTCCTGACGTCACACATGCCTACTACAACCCGAGAGACAGTTTCTTCTGTATGTATGAACATAAACAAAATGCTTTAAAATAGATATTTTATTAAAATAGATATGTTGCCTTGGAACCCACTGATGACGCTGACGAGACCCTGCACAATCTGGTCGAAACGCTGAGGCACGAAGGCATCAAGTTTTGTAAACAGCAGCGTACTGGCAAGAAATCCAAACTCTCGGACGAGACTCTCGGGTTGATGACAAGAAGACGGGAAACCACCCAGGCGACTTCATCAGAGAGGTCAGACCTGAACAAGCGAATTGCGAAGATGGTACGGCGCGACCTTCGGAGCTCCAACACACGCCTCATTGAAGAGGCAATAGAGCGAAACCGAGGGTCCAAAGTATTCACTCAGCAGCTTGGCAGGAGCCACCTGACGAAGCTTAAAACGCACGATGGGAGGACCGTATTGTCGAAGCCGGAGATCTCTGCTGAGATAGAGGATTTCTATGGCCGTTTATACGCTGCACATGCCCCTCGTGCCCAACGGGACGACCACGATTCACGAGCCACCCTGACACGCCACTACACCGACGAACTGCCAGACATCAGTCAAGACGAGATCGTGATGGCTCTGAGGCAGCTTAAAAATGGAAAAGCCCCCGGTGAAGACGGCATTACTTCAGAGCTTCTGAAGGCAGGAGGAGCCCCTGTTTTGCAGGAGCTTCAGAACCTGTTCAACACCGTTCTTCACAGTGGGAGAACTCCTAAGGCGTGGAGCGGGAGCCTGGTGGTGCTCTTTTTTAAGAAGGGAGATAAAACCCTTCTTAAAAACTACAGACCCATCGCACTCCTGAGCCACGTCTATAAGCTTTTCTCACGAGTGGTCACGAATCGTCTCGCCAGGAGACTCGACGAGTTCCAGCCACCCGAACAGGCCGGGTTTCGCGGAGGATATGGCACCATAGACCACATACACACAGTGAGGCAGATTGTACAGAAGTCCGAAGAGTATAATCAGCCCCTGTGTCTGGCCTTTGTTGACTATGAAAAGGCCTTTGACTCTGTCGAAACCTGGGCTGTTCTGGAATCCTTACAGCGTTGCCAAGTAGGCTATCGTTATATCGAGGTGCTGAGATGTCTTTATGATGCCGCGACCATGAATGTCCAAGTACAGGGCCAGCAGTCCAAACCCATCCAACTGCGCAGAGGTGTGAGACAGGGGGATGTTATATCACCGAAACTGTTCACAAGCGCGTTGGAAGATGTGTTTAAGACGCTGGACTGGAAAGGTAAGGGCATAAACATAAACGGCGATTACATCTCACACCTGCGATTCGCTGATGACATAGTCTTGATGGCGGAGTCGCTGGAGGAGCTGAACCTGATGCTGGACGGCCTAGCTTCAGCCTCACGACGCATCGGTCTTGGCATGAACTTGGATAAAACCAAGGTCATGATCAATGGCCACATTGATCCGGGACCGATCGTCGTACATGGCCACCTTCTCGAAATTGTTTCCGAATACACTTACCTTGGGCAGATTCTGCAGTTGGGTAAAAACAATTTCGAGAAGGAGGCCAAGAGGAGGATCCAGCTAGGTTGGGCAGCGTTTGGGAAACTACGTCGAGTCTTCTCGTCATCCATACCGCAATGCTTGAAAACGAAAGTTTTTAATCAGTGCGTCCTACCCGTCATGACCTACGGAGCTGAGACGTGGACACTCACGGTAGGGCTGGTCCACCAGTTTAAAGTCGCTCAGCGAGCTATGGAGAGAGCTATGCTCGGAGTTTCTCTGAAGGATAGGATTCGCAACGAATACATCCGACAGAGAACCAAGGTTATCGACATAGCTCAAAGGATTAGCAAGCTGAAGTGGCAGTGGGCTGGCCATATCTCGAGAAGAACCGACAACCGCTGGGGTAAACGTGTTCTTGAGTGGAGACCGCGACTCGGCAAACGTAGTGTAGGACGCCCTCCGACCAGGTGGGATGACGATTTGCGAAAGACTGCTGGCAGATGCTGGATGCGGCAAGCTGAAGACAGGGCGCTATGGCGCTCATTAGGGGACGCCTATGTCCAGCAGTGGACTGAAAAAGGCTGATGATGATGATGATGATGAGATATTTTATCGCCAAGCTCTGATTAATTGATTTTTTTACGGCAGGCGTAAATTATTCAATTTCTAATCATTTGTTACGAGCGATAATCATAAAACAGGAGAACTCTAGTAAGCTGTATGTAGAAAGACATAAATTTATATCTGTAATCCTACAGGGTGGTCCAGGTGAGGTAATCAAACACGATCTGGACAAAAATAGCAGTATACATACAACAACCCTTTCTTGTTATACTTACCGTCATGTCTTATGTCTAACATAAACGTAATCAATGGCGGCATTAATAAAATGCCCTTAACGAAGTCCCACTAATGCTGGGGTCCCTAATGCCCGATAACGGCGGGTCTAATAGGCCCCATTAACCTGGAGATAACTTAATTCTGAAGATGGTCGGCAGGTGCCTGAGGATTTACTTACTTCACTTAGTTTTATTTTGGGGTTTGATAAGATGGATTAATGTGTATAGCTTTTTAAGAGATTGATAAGTAACTGAATTTAAATTTGGACTCTATAACTTATCATTATGTTGGTGGAGTATTTACTAAATGGATGCAGGTCGCACTCGGTCGCACTCGGTCGCACTCGGTCGCACTCGGTCGCAGGGACGACAAAAGCGCAAAGCGCTCAAAATGACGCAACGCAGACAAACTCGAATCTTATGTATCATCATCATCCGCCTATATCTGTCCACTGCTGGACATAGGCCTAACCTAATGAGTGCCATAATAATCTGTTGTGTATGATCGATGTAAATTACTTACCCTTAAATAACTTTCTGTCTGTAAAAGCTAGAGCATTTCTGTTAATGTAGACAAATAATGAGATTCTGTACTTTCCAGTTCATTTCTTAAGTAAACCCCGGCGCGTGTAAACTGAGCCGCGTATTTACACTTCAACGCTCATTTGAATCTGTCCACCTTTTACCAAATTACTCGACTCATCCCAAATTCACTCCAAAGCCGTTCTGATAAGGTCTGCTTCCGTGAATCGAGTGTTAAATAGTTTATTAAGTATTAGATTAAAGTTATCACAGTCATTATGCGTGCGGGTAACTTATTGATTCCCGTGTGTACATACATACATACATACTATTGGAAGTATGAATGTAGCGAGCGACCATGGAGAACCCTCGCAGGCGTACTGACTATGTAGTAACCTGGCCCGGTGTTGGAGACTGACAAATGGACGCATTCGACGCCAGATAGAGATGTTCCATGTTATTTAGGGTTGTGGTTAGTTTATTTAATTTATTTAAATGGTTCTAGTTTTTCGATGTTCCCACAGCTGGCCCGCGTGACAAACAGCCTAAGATAGGATACATTAATTGAGTAATAAGTAATAAATAATCACCTTTATTGCCTACTTGGTTTTATAATTAACACATAATTCAATATTATCACAGCATTACAGCCATTACACAAATTTAGAATTGTTAAAAGCAGTTAATTAAATTCACACGATGTTTTTATGCAAAATGCCCTCTGTCAGGTGTACCTACCTACTTTAGGAAATATCTTCTTATGAACAAGTAAACCAAAGAGTTGTTTGATATGAATCTGGCAGGAAAAAGCATCAAGCAACAAGCACGTGTCATTTGTCAGGAGCAAGAAGAGGCGCGTGAGGTGAGGGACGTGACGGGCTGCGTGTGCGCAGCGCAGCCCGCCTGGAGCTGCGGAGTACAGTGGTAGAGCGCAGGTACTTCTATCTTTTTGTCGGGTTCTAAAAAATATCTATGTTTTTGTGACTAGAGCTACTAACTTTAATTGACATCTTGGTTTGACAAGTAACACTTTTCGGAGTTAAAACCTTTACATACATATATCCAGCAATGCGCCTATTCTCAATCAAGGTTCTCTGAAACGTCTATGGTTTGACGTCAGACCAATTCTACAGGACGACATAAATATGAATATAATCCTTCATAGAAGATGGAGGATTCAGCTAAGTAGAAGTCTAGTTCAGTTACCGTAGTGAAGAGTGATAGTCACCATGTAAAAACGGTCTCGCGAGTCGTGTAGTTAGTAGCCCTAGGCCTGGGCCGGGCTCTGTGTTTCAGAGCTGTATTTCCATCTGGCATTACCTAAATACGTTCTTATGTGGACATGACATATGTATAAAGAACCTACTCCTTTATACTTATATCATCAATGAATTATAATAATTCATTGAAAAATTTGGTATTTAACTTTCTCAAAAGTTTGAGAAAAAATGTTGTAATCAAATTTAAATACAGTTATCGTAATTTGAGAAACTTCAGAATGTCAAGCAACTTTATTCACTAGTCTCGAAATCTCAACCAGTTTTTAAGATCAGATAAACGATTAATATTAAATCGATTAAAAATATCTAATCACGGGGTCCCAAGCCTAATTTGAAGCGGAAGGACAACGTTGCCCTGATTACCCGGAGCTGTCAATGTCAGCTGTCAGATCATGGGTTGACAGCTCCGTGCGCGGCGACGCGACAGAACCAGAATGGTGATGGCAAGGCTAATTCACCGTGAATTTAATGTGAGAGTTATTAGTTTTATGTCAATTTTAGTGGCCACCTGCTGCGGGTTGTCATTAAAACAAAGGAAGACAAAATAACGGAACAATTTGAATAAAATTCTTTAGTTTTTTTTAAATGAATATATTCCTATACTTAGGTAGGTATCTATTCTATCAAGTAGTGTGCTGTTATGTGAATCCAGTTTACAATGAATGATTATCTCCTCGTCAGCTTTCATTAACATAGATACAACACTGTTCAGCTGTCAACACTAAAGAAAAGTTTCCACACACACATAATTATAAATAAATAAATAATATCAGCGTTATTTATAGGTACCTACCTATATGTAAGTAGGTAGGTAGGTATAGTCGTAAATACTCGTATATAAATAAACTTTAAGGTATTGTAATAAATCAGTTTTGCTGCCCTGTAACGCATAAGTGCTTAGTGTGTAATTTTGTTCATCTACATAGATATTAGACGGAAATAATTGATCGTTAGGAGCGCGACCTCCGACCCGAGATAACATCGAAACCAACGAAAAGCGTCCGTAATTATTCCGAAACTACGAATCATACAAGTGTTCACGTACGAGCTATCTTACGTATCTACCTCTACAGAGTTCGGCCGTGTGTCACTGTTCTCACGATCTTACGACGATATCACCGAATTGTGGAAGGTGGGGAGCAACGAATTGTGGAAGGTGGGGAGCAACGAATTGTGGAAGGTGGGGAGCAACGAATTGTGGAAGATGGGGAGCAACGAATTGTGGAAGGTGGGTAGCAAAGAATTGTGGAAGGTGGGGAGCAACGAATTGTGGATGGTGGGGAGCAAAGAATTGTGGAAGGTGGGGAGCAAAGAATTGTGGAAGGTGGGGAGCAACGAATTGTGGAAGGTGGGGAGCAACGAATTGTGGAAGGTGGGGAGCAACGAATTGTGGAAGGTGGGGAGCAACGAATTGTGGATGGTGGGGAGCAAAGAATTGTGGAAGGTGGGGAGCAACGAATTGTGGAAGGTGGGGAGCAACGAATTGTGGAAGGTGGGGAGCAACGAATTGTGGAAGGTGGGGAGCAACGAATTGTGGAAGGTGGGGAGCAAAGAATTGTGGAAGGTGGGGAGCAAAGAATTGTGGAAGGTGGGGAGCAACGAATTGTGGAAGGTGGGGAGCAACGAATTGTGGAAGGTGGGGAGCAAAGAGTTGTGGAAGGTGGGGAGCAAAGAATTGTGGAAGGTGGGGAGCAAAGAATTGTGGAAGGTGGGGAGCAACGAATTGTGGAAGGTGGGGAGCAACGAATTGTGGAAGGTGGGGAGCAAAGAATTGTGGAAGGTGGGGAGCAACGAATTGTGGAAGGTGGGGAGCAACGAATTGTGGAAGGTGGGGAGCAAAGAATTGTGGAAGGTGGGGAGCAAAGAATTGTGGAAGGTGGGGAGCAACGAATTGTGGAAGGTGGGGAGCAACGAATTGTGGAAGGTGGGGAGCAAAGAATTGTGGAAGGTGGGGAGCAACGAATTGTGGATGGTGGGGAGCAAAGAATTGTGGAAGGTGGGGAGCAACGAATTGTGGAAGGTGGGGAGCAACGAATTGTGGAAGGTGGGGAGCAAAGAATTGTGGAAGGTGGGGAGCAAAGAATTGTGGAAGGTGGGGAGCAACGAATTGTGGAAGGTGGGGAGCAACGAATTGTGGAAGGTGGGGAGCAACGAATTGTGGAAGGTGGGGAGCAACGAATTGTGGAAGGTGGGGAGCAAAGAATTGTGGAAGGTGGGGAGCAAAGAATTGTGGAAGGTGGGGAGCAACGAATTGTGGAAGGTGGGGAGCAACGAATTGTGGAAGGTGGGGAGCAAAGAATTGTGGAAGGTGGGGAGCAAAGAATTGTGGAAGGTGGGGAGCAAAGAATTGTGGAAGGTGGGGAGCAACGAATTGTGGAAGGTGGGGAGCAACGAATTGTGGAAGGTGGGGAGCAAAGAATTGTGGAAGGTGGGGAGCAACGAATTGTGGAAGGTGGGGAGCAACGAATTGTGGAAGGTGGGGAGCAAAGAATTGTGGAAGGTGGGGAGCAAAGAATTGTGGAAGGTGGGGAGCAACGAATTGTGGAAGGTGGGGAGCAACGAATTGTGGAAGGTGGGGAGCAAAGAATTGTGGAAGGTGGGGAGCAACGAATTGTGGAAGGTGGGGAGCAAAGAATTGTGGAAGGTGGGGAGCAACGAATTGTGGAAGGTGGGGAGCAAAGAATTGTGGAAGGTGGGGAGCAACGAATTGTGGAAGGTGGGGGGGGGGAGCAATGTATTGTGGAAGGTGGGGAGCAACGAGTTCTTTAACTACCAAGGACAGGTGGCAAGACAACCCTTCGCAGCAACGACATTTTGATTATCACATTACCAGCCTGCACTTCGTAAGTCAGACCCTGTGTCTACATATAACTCAACTCACCTAATACCTGTGGGTGTTTCTACACTTGTGTAGAACCTCTAGCTCCACACAGTAGTGTAGGAACATCCACAGGTATTCTAATAACATTCCTTAAAAATAGCAAGCCTTGTTTTGCAACCAATTTTGTCGCCATTTCGAAATTATTTTAGTAAATACGTAACAAAGCTAACAACCAGTTGTATTACCTAGTCAAATTGTTCATTTTCTTGTTAAATTGACGGTGACAAGTGTACGAATAGTACGCTGTTCATTTATATATATGAACAGCGCCAGCGTATGAACAACTGGCTGTTACAAACATTACCGAAAACAATTTCGTTCGTTTTACAACAAATTTCCATGGACAAGCAGTGTGTCTCGTTTCCGCGCACCGATGCTTTGTGTTTCCGTGTCGTAGATGGTGTCTAGAGAAACACTTCCTAGTTTTTCTCGTCGTTTATACAAACAGACGACATCTCCGTGAAGTCAGTTATCAGTATGAGATCAGGAACTTTTTCCTTTGTTTGTTTATTATGATATGCAGATTTTCTTACGCAAGTGTGAGATAATTGTGATGTGTTCTTACAGGCTTTCACATTTGCACGAGGAAGTGACGTAACAGCAGGCATCTACATATCTAATACTTGTCATCTGTTGATTATTGTTTCCTAGTGTCAGGCTGTAGCACTGCCGTTGCCGCTCAGCATATATTTGTTCATCAAGGTCGAACAGCTTTAACGATTAATGTAAAAAATATACGAAAATGGCCAACATCAAATTTACTTTTTGTACACTTGGTTACCTGAGATATGCCGAGACTAATGCTGAGCTCAGCACTAGAAGAGACGTGAAGCTCTTCTTTACAATAATTTTAATAGTGCCAAAGGCAAAGTTAAAGTTAAAACTGATACCTGCGTGTCTATGTCTTATTTACATTGTATAAAACGATAGGCTTCCTACTTTTTACCCTAGATGTGAGCTGCTTCAGAAGAAGTCTTAACATCGTGCTTAACACGATTGTAACGCCATTTAAAGCTACTTGCACTTGAGAACCCGTTGGATGTGGATTCCATTCCCATCAGTAGAAGCAGTTACAAGCCTGGGTCGCGTTGTGCCGTGCCGCCTGCGCGCGGAGTGTGCCCACGAGGCGCGTGGACACAGCCTAGATCAGGGCTGCACGGCGCGGAGTGTGCCCACGTAGCCACGAGGCGCGTGGACACAGCCTAGATCAGGGCTGCACGGCGCGGAGTACTACACCGAGCTGGCGATAGACATGTTAGTCATAAACACGTGATCAGTGTCCCAGCGCTGCGCCCCGCATACAGAGCAGGGCAGGCTGGTGAAGCTCAGGCCCTGTCACATTGGACGACACGATTGACAAATTATCAGACAATCCTAAATTACATTACAGTGGACAGTTTTTCCTTTGTTCCTTTCTTTTCTAAAAAATATATTTGAATTGAGAAATGTGAATGCCTCATTAATAACTTCAATGAAACAAGTAAAATTATAAAGATAAAAACTTCATGCTAATAATGATCAGGTATACCAACGGATTTTAATAACTTCAAGTTACAGGTAAATATAGCAGTTTTCTAATGACCTGGTTCTTTGGCACGAATCTTCGTGTGACTGAGTGTAGGCTGTAACAACGTACAATATTACAGTAATCGTGTCGTACAATGTGAAGAGTCTGGCAGCCGGCTGGCCTGGCAGGGTCGCATGCCTGCGCGTGGCGGGAGAGTAATGGTGGACGGGACTTTTTAATACAACGTTTTTGTCTAGTGTATAGTGAATTAGTGAGTGAGGGACGAATGAGGAATTTCATATTAAAAGTTGTAAGTTCAAGTTTTAACTTATTTAATTTGTAAGACGTCGCCGAGACTGATCCAGAACTAAAACTATTAGAATTTCAATCAAAGTTAGTTGATTAATCTTCTTGTACAATCTTAGAGCATATTGTTTGAAGTAAAATTAATCTTCTTGAACAATCTAAGAGCATATTGTTTGAAGTAAAATTAATATTCTTGTACAATCTTAGAGCATATTGTTTGAAGTAAAATTAATCTTCTTGTACAATCTTAGAGCATATTGTTTGAAGTAAAATTAATCTTCTTGTACAATCTAAGAGCATATTGTTTGAAGTAAAATTAATCGTCTTGTACAATCTAAGAGCATATTGTTTGAAGTAAAATTAATCTTCTTGTACAATCTAAGAGCATATTGTTTGAAGTAAAATTAATCTTCTTGTACAATCTAAGAGCATATTGTTTGAAGTAAAATTAATCTTCTTGTACAATCTAAGAGCATATTGTTTGAAGTAAAATTAATCTTCTTGTACAATCTAAGAGCATATTGTTTGAAGTAAATTTAATCTTCTTGTACAATCTAAGAGCATAATTGTTTGAAGTAAAATTAAATAGTGTCGAATATATACATTATTTATTTAACAGCTAAAAATAATTACAACAAATATTCGCACTTAATCTTTTTCTAAATAATTTTCTAAAAATCTAAGCCGTCACCAGAAGGCAGAGTGCCCAGAATGCTGGCAGCATTGGAAGATGGGATGGGTTGGCCTTTAGTAAGGGATGCTACGTGTGGAGATACCCTAGGCTCCGCAGCAACATCAGCGGAGTTCCTCAAACGGCGAAAATACGCTAATCTTGACAGAGATTACCTATTTGAGCCGTTTGGAGTGAAAACCCTAGGTCCTTGGGGTCCTGGGGCACACGTTATCTATAAAGATCTTACAAAACTACTAATAGAGTCCACAGCTGATCGGAATGCTGGTATTTATTTCGGTCAAATATTAGCATAACCATTCAACGTGGCAATGCTGCCAGCATTCTGGGCACTATGCCTTCTGGTGACGGCTTAGAAGTAAAATTAATATTCTTGTACAATCTTAGAGCATATTGTTTGAAGTAAAATCATCAAAGATAAAATATCTTACATTAATTAATAATGTACAAAATCTTAAATTGGAACATTTTTGAATTTGCATAAAGCAGGACAATTAAAGCAGGAAAACGATTATATATAAATGTGAATTGTACTTATTCTTTTTGTTTATTTTCTTTCTACAAGTCAAATAACCCTGAATATACTGTGCCCTTTCAGTAAATCATACATTTCGCCATAAACCACTTACGCCATAGTGTTTATATTAACTTCGTCAACTCGTCAAGAAGCTATAAACCCCAGGCCCTCGCACACGAAGCGGGGCGGCGCGCGTGTCCGCGGGGCGCGGTGCACGTGACGTGTGCCTTTTGCTAACTGTTCGCGCTTTATGATTGACTTTATAGTCATGATGATTAATGATCAGCATCGACGTGCGAAAGTCGACCTTATGGGTCAGGCTTGGGATTTTAGTGGGTGTTGAAAGAATGGCAGGAAAAGGCAAAAGATAGCTGTTTTGAGATGGATAAATATGACTCATGTCAAATACATTACTAGTCACCTGCCGAACACGGTAAAGTGTAACAACATGACAGATGTTGTCATCGAGGCTGTAACAACATGACAGATGTTGTCATCGAGGCTGTAGTATGGAGAAGTATAAAACAATGATCATCCTCACGTTGCAAAACAAACTAAAACTTATGAAAATCGTGCGCTCGATAAAAGGCAAAGTACCCATTTGAACTTATATCGCCTCAGCAATGTTCATCATCGGAATAGCTTTTAAATAAGTCCAGCCCTCTAATAGCCCTACGCTTTAGAGTTAATGTGTATAATAAGGCTGGGATTACGCCGATCGTTTTTTTCTGCGCGTCGGAGTGGATTTCATTAGGATAGTTGCGCGGGCGCCACGCCCGACGCCCGCGCGACCAATCATTATTAAGCATCTAAGGCAGACTATACCTACCTTGTAGGGGTTCTATCAACTAGCTGGCTTTTGCAATTACTATAAAAATGTTAAAAAGAAAATAAAAACTTATTATTTCATTATTAGATGTAGTTTCATACTCTGATTGAAAGTGAATAAGAAAGAGTTTCTACCTTTCTTATTCACTCCAATGCGCAGATTTGTGAGCAGCAAGACAGGGAATAGAGTAAATGAAAATAGGTAAGCAGATTTGTGAGCAGCGAGACAGGGAATAGAGTAATATGAAAATAGGTAAGCAGATTTGTGAGCAGCGAGACAGGGAATAGAGTAATATGAAAATAGGTAAGCAGATTTGTGAGCAGCGAGACAGGGAATTGAGTAATATGAAAATAGGTAAGCAGATTTGTGAGCAGCGAGACAGGGAATTGAGTAATATGAAAATAGGTAAGCAGATTTGTGAGCAGCGAGACAGGGAATTGAGTAATATGAAAATAGGTAAGCAGATTTGTGAGCAGCGAGACAGGGAATAGAGTAATATGAAAATAGGTAAGCAGATTTGTGAGCAGCGAGACAGGGAATTGAGTAATATGAAAATAGGTAAGCAGATTTGTGAGCAGCGAGACAGGGAATAGAGTAATATGAAAATAGGTAAGCAGATTTGTGAGCAGCGAGACAGGGAATAGAGTAATATGAAAATAGGTAAGCAGATTTGTGAGCAGCGAGACAGGGAATAGAGTAATATGAAAATAGGTAAGCAGATTTGTGAGCAGCGAGACAGGGAATAGAGTAATATGAAAATAGGTAAGCAGATTTGTGAGCAGCGAGACAGGGAATTGAGTAATATGAAAATAGGTAAGCAGATTTGTGAGCAGCGAGACAGGGAATTGAGTAATATGAAAATAGGTAAGCAGATTTGTGAGCAGCGAGACAGGGAATAGAGTAATATGAAAATAGGTAAGCAGATTTGTGAGCAGCGAGACAGGGAATTGAGTAATATGAAAATAGGTAAGCAGATTTGTGAGCAGCGAGACAGGGAATAGAGTAATATGAAAATAGGTAAGCAGATTTGTGAGCAGCGAGACAGGGAATAGAGTAATATGAAAATAGGTAAGCAGATTTGTGAGCAGCGAGACAGGGAATTGAGTAATATGAAAATAGGTAAGCAGATTTGTGAGCAGCGAGACAGGGAATTGAGTAATATGAAAATAGGTAAGCAGATTTGTGAGCAGCGAGACAGGGAATTGAGTAATATGAAAATAGGTAAGCAGATTTGTGAGCAGCGAGACAGGGAATTGAGTAATATGAAAATAGGTAAGCAGATTTGTGAGCAGCGAGACAGGGAATAGAGTAATATGAAAATAGGTAAGCAGATTTGTGAGCAGCGAGACAGGGAATAGAGTAATATGAAAATAGGTAAGCAGATTTGTGAGCAGCGAGACAGGGAATTGAGTAATATGAAAATAGGTAAGCAGATTTGTGAGCAGCGAGACAGGGAATAGAGTAATATGAAAATAGGTAAGCAGATTTGCAGACATTCCATAAATAAGTGCACGTTCCGAGATGTTCATTTCGTTTTTCTCTGAAATAAATGAAAATAATTCATTTTTCGTAAGCTGCTTGTATTATTTTCATACAAGCAGTCGCCTCTCGCATGCCGCAGGAGGTGACCATCTCGCATGCCGCAGGAGGTGACCATCTCGCGCTACCTCCTGGTGTTCACTATATACCTATGACTACTCTGGTCTTGTACGTTCCCTCACTAGGCTCAGGCCTGTGCTCAGGCTGACGTGCATGATGTACGTTCCCTCACTAGGCTCAGGCCTGTGCTCAGGCTGACGTGCATGTTGTACGTTCCCTCACTAGGCTCAGGCCTGTGCTCAGGCTGACGTGAATGATGTACGTTCCCTCACTAGGCTCAGGCCTGTGCTCAGGCTGACGTGCATGATGTACGTTCCCTCACTAGGCTCAGGCCTGTGCTCAGGCTGACGTGAATGATTTACGTTCCCTCACTAGGCTCAGGCCTGTGCTCAGGCTGACGTGCATGTTGTACGTTCCCTCACTAGGCTCAGGCCTGTGCTCAGGCTGACGTGCATGTTGTAGGTGATAAGCCAATTACGAACAACCGTGCAGGAGAGTACTGGTACTAGCTGCCGCGGAACATCGTAAATGTATTTTGTGAATTGACGTATTGGGTGGGGTTGGTAATTGGGTGACATTAAAAAACTTTTTTTCTCCGTTATCTTTATCGAAAAGTTTTGAAAACATACATAATAATCTATGGGATACAAGGCAGATCCCCTTTATTTCAAAAATAGAGTGAGTTGAGTTATCAATTACATGATTGTTTTCTTGTCATCACTGTACTATATGATAGGACACCTTAGGCTTATTATTGCAAATAAAATGCCATAAATTTATAAACAGCTAAAACTTGACTTTTGCGCTTACGCCGCTCTCTTCTGCCCGCTCCTAAAATCGCGAAATCTGCCTATCCTTTTCACACAATAGCGGTACATATCGCTCCTCCACACTCTTACTTGGACCAGTGGTATGCTACCACAACAGCAGTTGTACTTTCTGTACAGACCACTGCTATGTACATAGAGTGTGTCTGACTGCGGAAATATCCGTTTAATCACGTAATGAATATACAATAATACCTACAGACAGCAGGCAAACCTGGCTGACTCCGAGACCTGTGAGATATTCGTTGGTGCGTTACATTTGAATGCACTAAAATTTTACGAGAACGTAAACATGAATTGATGACTTCATCCTCACATCATCGTGTCGGCTCCTCGTCACGTGTTCCTAGACATAGGTAGGTATGTTATTAGGTATCCTCCAAAGCGCGAACACTGTTAGTTTATACTTGTGGATAAGCTTATTTTGTAAGCGTAAACAAATACTTAATGTATTTATTCCGCTGTGCTACAAGTTGTACAGGATGCCGATGATCCATCGTTTCTGTTGACAGCTTCATCCACAGTCTCTCGACAATCAGTGATGACGCATTCGACCAATATCGGCTACGTACGTCGTTCGTAGTCAAACATACTGAATACACTAACAGCTTTCTCCACTTGCACGACCAAGCCAACACCTGACAGTTTTGTTTGTCATTCAATGTTCAGTTTCACAGGCGAAGCATTTATATTCCGTATCGCGATACCAGCCCACTGCGGCGGACAGCGCCTCTCATTACCGCTGATGTAGTGGACGCTCGCCTTTATGTATGGACGTGTACCTCCATCGGCTCATTGGAATCTGTTCTTGTGCTGATCCTATCAGGAATATAAACTCCTGAAGAGTTCCTGGCGGCAGCGCCTGTGCCCTGCACGTTATGTAAGTAGGTGATGATGCTGGTAATGTTGTCTACTGCTCAAGGGGCACTTACTTCAGATTGACGGGATATTATTATTATTTCATAAACACGAATAATAATTGTACTAACTAAAATAATATTTGTTCAATTTGTTGTTGAATCTGTTTTTGAAAGACCCGAAATGCGAGAAGGACCAATCAGCAATCTAAGGGAGGATGAATCTTTGACCATCAGTGGGTTGGCAGTTCCCGTTCCCATGGGAATTATGGGATAAAACATAGTCTATGTCCACTCCCTGAAAGTAAGCTTTCTAATGGTCAAAGAATTTTTTAAATCTGTTTTTAAGTTTATTCGTTACATACAGAAATACAAATCTTTCCTCTTTATAATATTAGTGTAGATCGTTCATCATGCCAAGTGTTGGATATCAAACAAAACGAGGGCCTGAACCAATTTAATTGATAAGTATATGTTGCATTCTTGCACACCCCACACCCCACACCCCAGACCCCAGACCCCAGACCCCAGACCCCAGACCCCAGACCCCAGACCCCTCGCGAACGAAGTCGCAGTCCGACTGTCGCGGAACAATCTGGTCGGCCAAGGAATAGCCAGCAGTGAGTGGTCGGCCAGCGCGACCGGAATGATAATGCAGGCTCCTGGACGCATGCTGAGGATCTGCTGGAATGTTGGCGGGGAGGTGGCAAGTGTGTGAAGTGCTACCAACCAGCTTGGATGATATTGCTATGTTATTATGTTGTCTTGTCAGTTTATACTCGCAATGCCGAAAGAATTGCTTCTTTCTATCTCTTATTTAACAGACTTCGGGAGAAGGTTCTTCATACATAATATAATACAATACATATAACAAGTATCTTTATTCAGAAAGAAAATAACAATCAAATAACAAATTTAAATTAAAACTAGTATTTACAATAGAAACAATTAAGCTATCTGCAAACTGTTGCAAACAATCTACAGGGTTGGAAGGTTCTTTAATTTCATTTCATTTATTAATTTCACAAACAATTATTACATTGTGTCGGTAATCGTATTTGTATTGTACGTTCAGATAACATTTTTATTGAATAAATAAACTTGTAGCAATGACTTTTAATAGATTCTAAATACCTACATATTGTCAGAAAACTTAAATAGCAATATTAAAACGTGAAGTATAAGATATTACAATTATTCATAAATAGAAAATACCCATGTAAATGAGTACAAAGGTCACACCACGCTAAACACTTTTATTAATAATTATGTAGAATGTCAAATTAATTAGGTATTTTATACTTAGATATATACTTAATTATACTTAGATTATTTGCGTTTGTTCGGCTGTATTTATTATTTTGTATATTAGTCGATTTCTCCGTCAATTATAGATTGACTTTATAAATTCATTCAAGATTACATACGAAGTAATAGCGAAATGGATCCCTAAGTAATATTAAGGAACTCGTATTTATGCCGTCAAGCCTAAAATCGATATGATTCCTTTGAACAATAACGACTAGCCACAACAATTTTGGTGATATCTGCATCAGCTCTTAATACATTTTGGTGATATCTGCATCAGCTCTTAATACATTTTGGTGATATCTGCATCAGCTCTTAATACATTTTGGTGATATCTTCATCAGCTCTTAATACATTTTGGTGATATCTTCATCAGCTCTTAATACATTTTGGTGATATCTTCATCAGCTCTTAATACATTTTGGTGATATCTTCATCAGCTCTTAATACATTTTGGTGATATCTTCATCAGCTCTTAATACATTTTGGTGATATCTTCATCAGCTCTTAATACATTTTGGTGATATCTTCATCAGCTCTTAATACATTTTGGTGATATCTTCATCAGCTCTTAATACATTTTGGTGATATCTTCATCAGCTCTTAATACATTTTGGTGATATCTTCATCAGCTCTTAATACATTTTGGTGATATCTTCATCAGCTCTTAATACATTTTGGTGATATCTTCATCAGCTCTTAATACATTTTGGTGATATCTGCACCAGCTCTTAATACATTTTGGTGAAATCTGCATCAGCTCTTAATACATTTTGCATCTCTAATGTTCGGTAAGTAGGTTCTTATTACCTCCAAATTGGGCTTGTAGGTGACTAATTAGCGCTCTAGGATAATAATGTAGCTAGAAAAGCCCTAGGGCGGTAAGTAATAAAAAAAAACACTTCACTCTTTCAAAAAGTTCGCGTACATCTAACCTTCATACTGACAATAGACATCATGCATTCAGCCCAATGACCAAAGAGGTCGCTTTGCTATTCAGCCTTGTTTTCGTGTGAGCAAAATAGTCAACAATTTTAAATATCGAACGGCGAAGCTTAATTTTGTTCTTGAAAAAAAAAAGTTCTTTACTTGGTTCTTTTTAATGAAAAAAGGCGGGAATAGAAAATTTTCCGTTTTACAGGTAACGGTCAATTTTGAGGTATTCTCGTAATACGAGGAATTTATAAGATGTGCGCCGTAAAACGTGTTTAAAACATCATAACATTCGAATTTTCACAATCGCTGGTATCAAATGGTTTCCACGACAACGGGCGTAATCAAACTAAAAAGAAAGGATTCTAATTTTAACAAGATATCGTCACTCTACTCTACCACCCACCCTACAGTACACAAACCAGGCGGCGACGCTAGTGTTACTCGGGGTACCGCGCGCCCTACAGTACACAAACTGCCTCGGGGTACCGCGCGCCCTACAGTACACAAACTGCCTCGGGGTACCGCCCACCCTAAAGTACACAAACTGCCTCGGGGTACCGCGCGCCCTACAGTACACAAACCAGGCGGCGGCGCTAGTGTTACTCGGGGTACCGCCCGCCCTACAGTACACAAATCATAAGACACACGCTATATTTATGTACATGCTCACTTGTTTTGTTTTTCTAATAGGACTTGAACTTATATAAGTACTCATATTGTATGCGTGTAACATAACATAAATGTACATATGTACATATGTACATAGTCGACCATCGAAACAGACCGCGTCATGTTTGTTCCACGCATCTCGCCACTTGGGTACAGACCGCGTCGTGTTTGTTCCACGCATCTCGCCACTTGGGTACAGACCGCGTCGTGTTTGTTCCACGCATCTCGCCACTTGGGTACAGACCGCGTCGTGTTTGTTCCACGCATCGCGCCACTTGGGTACAGACCGCGTCGTGTTTGTTCCACGCATCTCGCCACTTGGGTACAGACCGCGTCGTGTTTGTTCCACGCATCTCGCCACTTGGGTACAGACCGCGTCGTGTTTGTTCCACGCATCTCGCCACTTGGGTACAGACCGCGTCGTGTTTGTTCCACGCATCTCGCCACTTGGGTACAGACCGCGTCGTGTTTGTTCCACGCATCTCGCCACTTGGGTACAGACCGCGTCGTGTTTGTTCCACGCATCTCGCCACTTGGGTACAGACCGCGTCGTGTTTGTTCCACGCATCTCGCCACTTGGGTACAGACCGCGTCGTGTTTGTTCCACGCATCGCGCCACTTGGGTACAGACCGCGTCGTGTTTGTTCCACGCATCTCGCCACTTGGGTACAGACCGCGTCGTGTTTGTTCCACGCATCTCGCCACTTGGGTACAGACCGCGTCGTGTTTGTTCCACGCATCTCGCCACTTGGGTACAGACCGCGTCGTGTTTGTTCCACGCATCTCGCCACTTGGGTACAGACCGCGTCGTGTTTGTTCCACGCATCTCGCCACTTGGGTACAGACCGCGTCGTGTTTGTTCCACGCATCTCGCCACTTGGGTACAGACCGCGTCGTGTTTGTTCCACGCATCTCGCCACTTGGGTACAGACCGCGTCGTGTTTGTTCCACGCATCTCGCCACTTGGGTACAGACTGCGTCGTGTTTGTTCCACGCATCTCGCCACTTGGGTACAGACCGCGTCGTGTTTGTTCCACGCATCTCGCCACTTGGGTACAGACCGCGTCGTGTTTGTTCCACGCATCTCGCCACTTGGGTACAGACCGCGTCGTGTTTGTTCCACGCATCTCGCCACTTGGGTACAGACCGCGTCGTGTTTGTTCCACGCATCTCGCCACTTGGGTACAGACCGCGTCGTGTTTGTTCCACGCATCTCGCCACTTGGGTACAGACCGCGTCGTGTTTGTTCCACGCATCTCGCCACTTGGGTACAGACCGCGTCGTGTTTGTTACCCATATTTAGCTTACCCATATTTCAATGGACGTTGTAGTCTAAAACAATAGCCGATATTTGCTCTATATTGGTTGTGAAGCAATTACGTGCGGTGTCGGCCGGCGGACTGGTTAGTCCAGTGCTGGACCGCGTTTTTGCTTGTTAGTGCCGACTGTGCCGAGTACTCGGAGCCAGCCAGGATCTATGTGACAGACGTGATGCAACCACTTTACTAACTTGTCTCGGTAGACGAGCTTTGGACGTGGCTTAGTGTCACTTTTCTATTTTAATTACTATTTTACCTTTGTAACGCTTACGACAACTGATTTTATTAATTCACCATCTTATAACAATGACTGTTACACTAGGTAAGTCTAAATTAATTTACATGACATTGTTTGTTATGATAAATAGATACATTAAATTAAATAAATAAAATAAAAATAAATAATGCTGGACAATTCACACAGCATTATCTAGCCCCAAGGTAAGCAGAGCTTGTGTTATGGGTACTAGATAACTGATATACGTAATATTATACATTACATAGATAGATATTTTTTATTATACATAGAAAACACCCAGACCAACGGAACAAATTTCTGCAGATCGTACACAAATTTGTTCCGAGGCGGGGATCGAACCCGCAACCTCTTGCGTCGCAGGCAATTAATTCCTTACCCAACCATATAAAAAAAATTGCTTATCTACACTAAGTTTGATGCAATATTAAATTACAAAATAATAATGTTTCTATTAAAGATGAAATAAAGAATGATATAAAAAAATTCCATAAATATTTCGTTTTAGTCCAGTTTTTCTCGTTTAGCCTTATCTGAAACTGAGGATTCTTGTAAGGTGCTATTTAGAAAATCCTTGAGGCTTTGTAAAGCATTTCTAATAAAATTTTATTTTTTGTTAAAAGATGTTGAAGTTGTCTACGTTGGTAATATTTGTAGGAAGCTTGTTATACATTTGTAGTTTTAGGCAGTCTCCTTGTATTTAACTTTTTATAACCTTACCTGTGGTACGTATAGTTTGTGAATGTTCCTTAAATTATAATTGAGCATGTCCTTTCTTTTAATATAATTAAATCTATTTTTGTATATTTCTATTATGATCTTATAAATAAATACTGATATAACTGTCATAATTTTGAGTTTTACGAAAAAAGGTTTCGCTGAGGTTCTTTTACTTATGCCACAAATTAATCTAATGGCTCTTTTTTGACACACCAAGACTTTTTTTACGTCAACACTATTTCCCCATGTTGTAACGGCAAAACTAATTATTGAGTGTATATATGTATGCGTAGTAAACTGACAGAAGTGACTTTTGATCTATGAGGGGCTTCAATTTCAATAGGACATAATTTGAACTCGCTAGTCTTTAGCATATCAAAGTGATGTGAGGCACATGATTGATTGTATAATCTATTGGAGGTATAACCTAGAAAAACATCTTCTGTTGGTCCTAAATTTGATTTTAGTTGTTTGGTCTCAAATTTCATTACAGTACTTTTATCAGCGTTCAGAATAATTCCATTAGCTTCAAACCAATCTTTTAGTACCTAATGTAAATGTGAACTTGATTTTGTCTTCTAGAATCTCTTTCGATCGTTCTGTTAAGCCTACATGGGTGTCATCCGCGAACAAATTAATGAAAGCCCAATCTGGTAAACAGCTGAGAAGGTCGTTAACATAAATAAGAAAAGGCACAGGACCAAGTACAGACCCCTAGTTAGTAGACCCCTGTGGTACGCCCATATCTATATTCTCTAAATCTGAATTTTTACCGTTGACTGAAACAATTTGTTTTCTATTTGTAAGATAAGATATTTTCATATCAGAAACAAGAGTTTCATCATACTAAGTTCTTTACCGCAGAATCCATAGAATTCAAGTTTTGCTAAAAGAATGTCATGCCTTAGGCAATCAAAGGCCTTGGACAAGTCACAGAAAAAACTTGCGCATTGCTGCGACCTATTCAAGGCCTGTAGTATACAGTAAGCTACATTCTGTATTGCCATATCTGTGGAATTTTGTTAACGAAAGCCAAATTGAGCCGCAGTGAATAGCAAGTTAGCTTCAAAATATTCAAAAAATTTCTTTTTTAATATTCTTTCTAGGATCTTGAAAATAGTCGGGCGGGAGTATGCGCACTGGTCTATAGGGACAGTAGGATCCTACGATCTTTGGTGTATAGTTATTATAGCCATATTAGGGCTCATGATAGAAATAATAATCCTTAATGTCTAGGGTCGCCGTCATCGAAATCGATGAGGAGGCCTATATATATATATATATATATATTATAGCTGATAGCACGGCGGCGCGGGCGGCGCGGGTTTATTCTGAGATTATCATATTTTTGCGAGTATTTAATAAAATCTACGTTATTTTTAATATTATTTATTCTATTTTTGGCCAATTCTTGGAAAAGTTTGGGGAGGCTTTTTTCCAAAAGTGGGGTTTGCTGAAAAAAAGTGTTTATATCCAGTTACACTTTGATCAAGTGCTAGAGAAGTACAATTGAAGAAGAGTTAAAGTAATGTTTTACCCGATACCTACATAATATACTTGGATGTGAGACCGACCAGGGCCGAAGACCAGCGGAAGGTGGCTTTTGTGACGATACAAAAAGCAGCAGTATTTCATATATCGTCGTATCCTACGAATAAGGTCACAGTTGCAAAACACCAACATTACAGAAGAAGGTTTTTTCTTATTATTTCGAGAAGTTTCTATTATGCGAGTGTGTTTTTATTGCTTAATCGTTTTCTAATGTTTTCAGCTAAATTATCATGTGGGTGTTAAAAATAAAAAAAACCGTTTTCCCCAGTTTTTGTCGCTTATCACCTTATTCCGCGTGCATTCTTCAAAGCGACGCTATTCTAAACGCCTTTGTGACCTTATTCCACGGAGATTTCGCTTCACGTCGTCAAACTAAAGGGTAACAATGGTCTTTGTAAGGTTCGGCATCTCAGAACTACCGTTACACTACTATTGAACGATCTACTACAACATACAAGAACTAGTAACTGTTGTGTTACCATTAATATTTCCCACTGACAGTTAAAGCATTCGTGATGTCACGTAAGGCTATGCGCTTTTACCTAGCGTGATATGTTAATAGTTTCTAAACGTTGTTTTCTAAATTGTTCAGAAACTTCCGCCAAAACTATTGACAGCCATTGGCTACGACTTGTGTAGACAGCAGCAGCGGATTTGCCATAGAACGGAACGTTTCCGTGTCACGCGCGATATTTGATTTACCTGCACAGCTTTCAATAATGTTATCACAATTATCATTTACGAGTTGAATTTTCACTTGAAAATCCACTTCCGTTGGTGCTATTCACTTTAAACGCAGTGTGGCGGAGACTTTACTCATTATTTCCTTATAGTGTGTACAGTTCAGCGAGAATCTTTGAGAAATTAGATCGCGTGTAAATACGTGTTAGATCGCTGACTCGCGCTCGTAACTTACGAGTGATGACTATCATTTACAGATTCGTCGTAGCAGGCGAGCGTGACCACGCTTCATCAAAACTCATTGAAATAATTGATTCGATTGTTTAATTATGAATATGAATAGGCATCGGCGTGACCACCTCTTCTATACAGGTCTACTCAGCAAAACGACTGCGTCAAATACTGAAAATAAATATTGGTAACTAACGGTCCGCCCCGCGCCGGCTTCGCAAGGCATCGCCTATGTCAAACAGGGATAATGTAGGATTCCAATTCTTTCTTATTTAAATTAAGAGTAGGTATAAAAATATTGATAATAAATTCGTTGACTCAGGTTATAAAAGTAAAATGATCGAAGCTCGTCGGATGTACAAAAAGAAGCTCACATGCGCGCGCGTTGAAATCTTTCGTAGTGGCCGCAGGGACACAACATGATTATCATGGCCGCAGGGACACAACATGATTATCATGGCCGCTGGGACACAACATGATTATCATGGCCGAAGGGACACAACATGATTATCATGGCCGCAGGGACACAACATGATTATCATGGCCGCAGGGACACAACATAATTATCATGGCCGCAGGGACACAACATGATTATCATTGCCGCAGGGACACAAAAGCCGCATAAATCAATACAAAAAATAAGACAATTATTGAACATTCATCATCATCATCATCAGCCTATACCAGTCCACTGCTGGACATAGGCCTCCCCTAATGAGCGCCATAGCGCCCTGTCTTCAGCTTGCCGCATCCCTGGGGGAACTTAGAAAGGCAACTGACCTAAAAACTGCCGTTTCGACGTACTATGCTTACGCGTTCTCCTGGCTGTCATACGGAATCCTACTTTGGGGCAATAGTACTGACGTCCTAAACCTTTTTGTGCTTCAAAAATCATGTATCCGTATCTTAGTAAATATAAAGAGCCCAGAGAGCTGCAAAGAACACTTTCGTTAACTTAAAATACTAACACTGACTTGTATTTATATATTAGAATGTTGCAAATTCATCCGAAATTATCCCCATTATTTCCAAAAAACTGCTGATCTACCGCGACGCTTTCCCACTAGATATAAACATAAAATTACTCTACCCGAGTCAAAATTAAAAATGCGAAGTTCTGGACCAAACGCAATGGCATCTAAAATTTATAACAAAATACCGGAAGTACTAAAAGACGAAGAAAAAGACAAAATATTTGAAAACAAATTAAAAAAATACCTCTTAAATAAATGTTACTACAATTTAAACGACTTTTTTAATGACAAATCTTAACAAAAAAGAAAACCACCTATTAATAATAACTATTACTATACCTAACTTCATACATTGATAACTAAAAACAAATATTTAATACCTACCATCGAGCAAGAATTCTAAAATATGATACCTGCTTATCCATAATATTACCTTATCAGTTGAATTACATTTTTCTGCTAAAAACTAACTAAAGATTTTTCTAGAAACCCGGTCCGCTTCCACCCTCGATACCTTTTTGCTACGCCCTATTTGGGTACCATTGTGTCTCTTGAACATTACCTTAATACCTAATAATAAGACCTGAATATGTACACAATGATTGCAATGAAATAAATGAATATGAATATGAAGCATCTGCCAGCAGTCATCCCACCTGGTCGGAGGGCGTCCTACACTACGTTTTCCGAGTCACGGTCTCCACTCAAGAACACGTTTACCCCAGCGGTTGTCGGTTATTCTTGAAATATGGCCAGCCCACTGCCACTTCAGCTTGCTAATCCTATGAGCTATGTCGATAACCTTGGTTCTTTGTCGGATGTATCATGTATTCGTTGCGAATCCTATCCTTCAGAGAAACTTCGAGCATAGCTCTCTCCATAGCTCGCTGCGCGACTTTAAACTGGTGGACCAGCCCTACCGTGAGTGACCACGTCTCAGATCCGTAGGTCATGACGTGTAGGACGCACTGATTGAAAACTTTCGTTTTCAAGCATTGCGGTATGGATGACGAGAAGACTTGACGTAGTTTGCCAAACGCGGCCCAACCTAGCTGGATCCTTCTCTTGGCCTCCTTCTCGAAATTGTTTTTACCCAACTGCAGAATCTGCCCAAGTGTATTCGGAAACAATTTCGAGAAGAGGGCCATGTACGACGACCGGTCCCGAATCAATATGGTCATTGATCATGACCTTGGTTTTATCCAAGTTCATGCCAAAACCGATGCGTCGTGAGGCTGATGCTAGGCCGTCCAGCATCCGGCTAAGCTCCTCCAGCGACTCCGCCATCAAGACTATGTCATCAGCGAATCGCAGGTGTGAGATGTAATCGCCGTTTATGTTGATGCCCTTACCTTTCCAGTCCAGCGTCTTCAACACATCTTCCAACGCGCTTGTGAACAGTTTCGGTGATATAACATCCCCCTGTCTCACTCCTCTGCGCAGTTGGATAGGTTTAGACTGCTGGCCCTGTACTTGGACACTCATGGTTGCAGCATCATAAAGACATCTCAACACCTTGATATAACAATAATAATACTTTATTTCAGGCAACAAAGAAAGTGTACAAAAGTAACTTAATTATGGCTAGGGCCCATAATAATAAATACCTTAGAGACTAACATAGATAAAAATATTAAAAATTAACCGAGTCATCGACGCTCCGATGACGCACGCGCGGTGTCGTTTGACAGGCGTCCAATGAACTTTCTGAAAACGACAACTTTCGGCCAAAACCCACTGTCCATATACGTAGAGTCGATCCGTTGGCACTCTTACCATAAATGAACCGAAATTCACGTTACGGCGAGACACCAATTTCTCAACTCTCAAGGAGATGCCGGTCTTCTGGCTCAGGTACCTCACCACATCCTCGGCGGTCACGGTGTAGAAGACGCGCGACACGTAGAGTTGCGTAGTAGGTACTTCGGGCACAGCTGCCCTGGTGCGTTCGGTGCGGCGGTCCCACACTGGTTGCGACAAGTTCGTTTCCTATATAACGATAGTCTACTTGGCAACGCTGTAAGGATTTCAGAACAGCCCAAGTTTCGACAGAGTCAAAGGCCTTTTCATAGTCCACAAAGGCCAGACACAGGGGCTGATTATACTCTTCGGACTTCTGTATAATTTGCCTCACTGTGTGTATGTGGTCTATGGTGCCATATCCTCCGCGAAACCCGGCCTGTTCCGGTGGCTGGAACTCGTCGAGTCTCCTGGCGAGACGATTCGTGACCACTCGTGAGAAAAGCTTATAGACGTGGCTCAGGAGTGTGATGGGTCTGTAGTTTTTAAGAAGGGTTTTATCTCCCTTCTTAAAAAAGAGCATCACACAGGCTCCCGCTCCACGCCTTAGGAGTTCTCCCACTGTGAAGAACGGTGTTAAACAGGTTCTGAAGCTCCTGCAAAACAGGGGCTCCTCCTGCCTTCAGAAGCTCTGAAGTAATGCCGTCTTCACCAGGGGCTTTTCCATTTTTAAGCTGCCTCAGAGCAATCCCGATCTCGTCTTGACTGATGTCTGGCAGTTCGTCGGTGTAGTGGCGTGTCAGGGTGGCTCGTGAATCGTGGTCGTCCCGTTGGGCACGAGGGGCATGTGCAGCGTATAAACGGCCATAGAAATCCTCGATCTCAGCAGAGATCTCCGGCTTCGACAATACGGTCCTCCCATCGTGCGTTTTAAGCTTCGTTAGGTGGCTCCTGCCAAGCTGCTGAGTGAATACTTTGGACCCTCGGTTTCGCTCTATTGCCTCTTTAATGAGGCGTGTGTTGGAGCTCCGAAGGTCGCGCCGTACCATCTTCGCAATTCGCTTGTTCAGGTCTGACCTCTCTGACGAAGTCGCCTGGGTGGTATCCTGTCTTCTTGTCATCAACCCGAGAGTCTCGTCCGAGAGTTTGGATTTCTTGCCAGTACGCTGCTTTTTACAAAACTTGATGCCTTCGTGACTCAGCGTTTCGACCAGATTGTGCAGGGCCTCGTCAGCGTCATCAGTGGGTTCCAAGGCAACAAATCTATCCCCGAGAAGCTGCTGGAACTTCTCGGTGCCCGCCATGATTTGGATTGGGTTAGGTCGGAGCGTGGACTTCATCAGACGGTTTCTTTCAAGCTTCAAGTTGATATTCAGAAACCTACGCCACCCTGGGATGTTTTATCACCCTCGCGAAAGAAGAGAAGATGGCCCGAGTCTAGGGTTACGGTGTCCTCTCCCTCTCTGCGGACTTCACATAACCCCAGAACATGCCACTTAATGTTCTCTAACTCCACTTCCAACTGCGCTAGATGTTGGTCAAGCCTCAGAGTGCGTCCGTTATACGTAGCCAGGGTCAGTTGTTGGTGGCAGCCTGAGGTAGCCCGGTGATTCCTAGCACCCCCTGCCAAGCCGTTACCATGGCCGCTGCCATGGCCAGGAATAGCGAGGCGGCCGGGAACTGGGGGCCATTTTTTGGTTCCTTGCATCATTGGGGGGTAATGCCCATAATCCCCACGCTGGGCATGCGGGTTGGGGATCACTGAACATTGTGTCTATTAAATTTGTAGCATGATTTTAACTTCAACCAAACGTGTGCTCACAAGGTACCCGGGGGGAAGAATTTACGGACACGGAAAAACACCGCCTTATCAATATAGAAAATGACAGCATTATTATTAGCTTAAGATAAATGCATACCTGAGCAGTTTTGTGCAGTGCACTGACTTCTACGCGCAACTGGATATACAGAGTGTTTGGTGGAGGGTTAGACAAACTCGATGGGTGTGTAGGTGGACCTATTTGTGAAATACAAATTGAAGGAAAAGACCCTAACTGTTTACAATTTTTTAAAAAAAAAAAAAATAGCGATGGATGATATACCGTTGTAATAAGCGATGTTTAGAGAAATTTTTAAAAGCATTTGAACTCCTCGATCGTAATTTTTTTTTAAAACGATGCAAAGTTTTCCTTCTTGATTATTTTTTTTACTTTTTTTTAACTTCGAAAGCTTATAACTAATTATTTACACGATCTTTCAAATAAATAATGCCTTCAAATGACGAAGGATACATCTGAAACCAAAAGCCAGTAAAAAATTTACTAGAAAACACGTTCCAAAAAAAAGTTCTAGGGGTAGAGACGTAAAATTTCGGAAAATCTTAAAAAAATACAAAAAACAGGAATAAAAAAATTTGTAAACAGTTAGGGTCTCTTCCATCAATTAATATTTCACAAATAGGTCCACCTACACACCCACCGAGTTTGTCTAACCCTCCACCAAACACCCTGTATATGTGACGCTCCTCAGAATAAAGAACAATATCATACTAAAACTTTGAGACAATCATCCACCTGCATCGCTCACGTCCTGCAGAGTCAGATCTGGTTGGAGTCGCGGATGCGGCGCGGCGCCCCGACAGCGGAGCCCTATAAATATTCGTACCGTTACCTGGTCACTGTCCCGGCGCGCGAGTTATTTGTGGTAGGCCTCGCATGCCGGCGAATGTGAGGAACTGTACTACAGCCAGGAGATGCTGTTCATGGAACTATCCATAGCATAACTGAGTTCAATGACTTTTCGTAAAACTCAGTTAGGTACATCATGATAATTATAATATAATGTTAAAAGTACCTACTTGAATTAAATAATTATTTAAATGTGATTTCACGGGACTTGTAAGTACTTACCTAGAGTATGAGGTGGTAAGTACATGTGTATATATATATATATATATATATATGTCTTATTCTTCTATTCTTATTCTTCTTATTATGTGTATGAATAGTAAATTCAATGAGTGTGCGCTGTGAGTGCCCGGCGATGGCGACGCGGCCTCGCGGTCGCCGTTAAGTTTGTAAAAAACTATAAACTGAGACCTTAGTCTGAGTTAGTACAGTAAAAAACATTCAATAAAACGTATTCGAGAACCATTGATTGAAAAAGGCTTAGAATGATAGTAGACACAAACGAAGTGTAGTCAAAAATGCTATAAATAAGTGTCATTTTCCTATTCGTATTAGTGCTATGCTATGGATGAAAGCACTGAAGTTGTTGTTTGTCAACTCACACATACCTAAATAAATTCGTTTTTATCTTCGAAATCAAGAAAATTGTTGAGTGTGCGTGTTTTACCTCTGTGATTGACGTGTCTGGGTTAGACTCGGTACGGTCATAGGACGCAAAGGTTTATTAAATACATTCGGTGCAAGTACCCAGTGAAATGTTTCCTAGTGTTTTCTTATTTTTGTTGAAGCACTAATTGAAGGCATATCTGTGACCAAGCTTTGTGAAGGTGCTCTATCTACTTACTTTTCTATTATCAATGCCGCAAACGCGACTGCCGCTGTAATGTCAAAGTGCAACAAATCACTCCAAATCAAAACGTAGGGTCCTAGGATCTTTGCTCCAAATCATTCGAAAACTATCATTGAGTTTGTAGAAACGGTTGGATCATTGTCTTACTACGATAAGTAGTTCCTCTCGATCCGGTAGGGGCGCTACAAGGCGCTAAATGTACCTACCTATAGGAAGGACTCGAATTTGATAGAAGTATTCGAAAAAGATAATGTAGGCATTTTAATTTAGAGTTACAATTCCTTAATAGTGAATATGTTTTTAGAAGTAACACTTTATGGCACAACGTCTAGGTACTTTAAATGTGAAACTAATTTAGTTTGTTCAAAGTGATGTGATAAGTAATGGATGACACATGGATGAAACGAGGAATGAAAATATATCTTGTTTACGCCTGTTGCCATGGAAACCATGTTACCACAAATGACGTTTTACGGCGCACTCGATAATTTCTCTAGAATCAAACGTTAATGAGAGCTCCCCCAATCCAATCGAACAACAAGTATTTACAAGGGATGTGCATTAAGTAATACGACACTAACACAAATTACGGCCCGGGCCCGAGTGCAGCTACGGTACCGGCAGATAGGAAGCCCGGGCCCGAGTGCAGCTACGGTACCGGCAGATAGGAACCCCGGGCCCGAGTGCAGCTACGGTACCGGCAGATAGGAAGCTCGGGCCCGAGTGCAGCTACGGTACCGGCAGTTAGGAAGCCCGGGCCCGAGTGCAGCTACGGTGCCGGCAGATAGGAAGCCCGGGCCCGAGTGCAGCTACGGTGCCGCCAGATAGGAAGCCCGGGCCCGAGTGCAGCTACGGTACCGGCAGATAGGAAGCCCGGGCCCGAGTGCAGCTACGGTACCGGCAGATAGGAAGCCCGGGCCCGAGTGCAGCTACGGTACCGGCAGATAGGAAGCTCGGGCCCGAGTGCAGCTACGGTACCGGCAGATAGGAAGCCCGGGCCCGAGTGCAGCTACGGTACCGGCAGATAGGAACCCCGGGCCCGAGTGCAGCTACGGTACCGGCAGATAGGAAGCTCGGGCCCGAGTGCAGCTACGGTACCGGCAGATAGGAAGCCCGGGCCCGAGTGCAGCTACGGTACCGGCAGATAGGAAGCCCGGGCCCGAGTGCAGCTACGGTACCGGCAGATAGGGAGCCCGGGCCCGAGTGCAGCTACGGTACCGGCCGATAGGAAGCCCGGGCCCGAGTGCAGCTACGGTACCGGCAGATAGGGTGAGCCCGGGCCCGAGTGCAGCTACGGTACCGGCAGATAGGAAGCCCGGGCCCGAGTGCAGCTACGGTACCGGCAGATAGGAAGCCCGGGCCCGAGTGCAGCTACGGTACCGGCAGATAGAGAGCCCGGGCCCGAGTGCAGCTACGGTACCGGCAGATAGAGAGCCCGGGCCCGAGTGCAGCTACGGTACCGGCAGATAGGGTGAGCCCGGGCCCGAGTGCAGCTACGGTACCGGCAGATAGGAAGCTCGGGCCCGAGTGCAGCTACGGTACCGGCAGATAGGAAGCCCGGGCCCGAGTGCAGCTACGGTACCGGCAGATAGGAAGCCCGGGCCCGAGTGCAGCTACGGTACCGGCAGATAGGAAGCCCGGGCCCGAGTGCAGCTACGGTACCGGCAGATAGGAAGCCCGGGCCCGAGTGCAGCTACGGTACCGGCAGATAGGAAGCCCGGGCCCGAGTGCAGCTACGGTACCGGCAGATAGGAAGCCCGGGCCCGAGTGCAGCTACGGTACCGGCAGATAGGAAGCCCGGGCCCGAGTGCAGCTACGGTACCGGCAGATAGGAAGCCCGGGCCCGAGTGCAGCTACGGTACCGGCAGATAGGAAGCCCGGGCCCGAGTGCAGCTACGGTACCGGCAGATAGGAAGCCCGGGCCCGAGTGCAGCTACGGTACCGGCAGATAGGAAGCCCGGGCCCGAGTGCAGCTACGGTACCGGCAGATAGGAAGCCCGGGCCCGAGTGCAGCTACGGTACCGGCAGATAGGAAGCCCGGGCCCGAGTGCAGCTACGGTACCGGCAGATAGGAAGCTCGGGCCCGAGTGCAGCTACGGTACCGGCAGATAGGAAGCCCGGGCCCGAGTGCAGCTACGGTACCGGCAGATAGGAAGCCCGGGCCCGAGTGCAGCTACGGTACCGGCAGATAGGAAGCCCGGGCCCGAGTGCAGCTACGGTACATTGAACGGAGAAACGACACGATGAACTATTTAAACAAAGACGAAGGCGAAGTCACAAAAAAAAAACATAACAATATCCGCCAAGTGCGAGTGTAACTCGCGCGCCGAGGGTTTCAAACATTTGCCAATTATTTGGACAGTCAATTTTAAGTCTTTTTTCGAATGTCAATATTTTGAAAAGTATGAAACCTAAAGCAATTTCGAAAACTGTTTTAAAATTTACAAAACAATACCTTTCATTTGATACCCCACTTGGGTAGGTACGCCTCCTTTTAAAATAAAAATCCCCTCCTTTTTGACCATTTCTCAAAAACTATTATTATTACAGACTTTTCTATATTTTTCCTGTAAAATATAAATCCATATCTACAAACGCCTAATACATGGTATATGGATCGTTCAGCAATCTTCGGAGATAGGGGGGGGAATGGTCTATTTTTCGACTTTTTTTGAAATATTTCAAAAAGTATAAAACCTACAAAAAATTAAAAAACTGTTTTGTAATGTACAAAATGATACCTTTCATTTGATAACCCATTTGCCTTCCTAGGTCTCTTTTCAAATTTCGATATCAAAATTTGTACTGAAAATATTCATTTTCATTTATTTATATATATATTTTTCTTGAAATCAGTGATGGCGCACGAAATGTATCATCATTTCAAATTTCAAGTGAATAGCTGCAGTAGTTACTGAGATATTCAAGAAATAGCGGGGACGGACAAAGCGAGACCATAAGGGTTTCAAAACCGATCTTTGAAACCCTAAAAACTGTCACAAATTTCCTGCGATGAATAGCAAGCAATAGCAATCAAGGTAAAATACAATTTTTTAGGCAAAAGCTTCAGGCTGTTAATTAATAAATCGGAGTCTTAACCATGTAACTCATGGTCACTGCACTGAGCTGTTATTAAAAATAAATGATTAAACTACAACAATTTCACTGACCGTTAGTGCACAGCGCTAATCCAGGAAATTATTATTATATTTTGTATTATTATTATATTTTGTATTATTTTGTATTGTATTTGTATTGTATTATTATATGATCAAACAAAGCAATTCCTCAAAAAGACTTTTACAGCTTCAACGCAGCCTCGATACCGATACACAACGCCTCCACTCATCTCTACGCAGCCTCGATACCGATACACAACGCCTCCACTCATCATAACGCAGCCTCGATACCGATACACAACGCCTCCACTCATCACAAACGCGATGGGTTCCTGCGACGGCGACGACGGCGGTGGCGCTACCGCCGTCGATACAACGATCCTGAAGGCATAGAACTGAAGCAGAAGCAGACCCACACAAATATAGAAAATAACGAGAATTTCTTTCTCGCGTGCACTCATGGAATTTTTCTTTAAGTCTCACTAGTCTCAAACAAATATGCATAATATATGAACTTGTCCTTTAATTAATGTAAATGGTGTTACCGTATTAATTAAAGTAAATAAATAAATAAAATAAATATTTTTTAGGAAAAAATAACAACTTTTTTGATGAATAATCTCTACCTCCGAATCTTCGCCCTTATTAGCCGCCTCTTTATCTAAACTTCAAATTTTTCATTCCGGAACACATTCTGTCAATAAAAATTTACAATATTGTAGTAAATTTACAATATTGTAGTAAATTTACAATATTGTAGTAAATTTACAATATTGTTGTAAATATTTATTGACATAGAATATGTTCCCCACAACAAAAGATGAATTTAACTTTTTAAGATTCTAAAAGGTATTAAAATCTTACCTGATTAAAGACAGTTACTAGGTACGTCTTGCAGGATTTATTTGAAAGATAGACAAAAGCAAGCAATTAATAATATGAATTTATGGACACATCTAAAGTATAGTCAAAAAATGTATGTTCCTTATTATATTATGAATAAAGTTAAAATATTAATAATATTTTGTAACAATCATGTCAAAATATTATTTTGTCATATGGAAGGAAACTATGATACAAGTTGCACGGCCCACCCGGGCTCATCTTGAAAAGCTTTACCTCATTTTAAGACCTTAATTGTACAACATGATGGCAAATAAAATCATGAATCCGCGTGTTATCAGAATGGGAGGGGAACAACAGCGATCGGAAATTAAGTTAGACAAGGTTTCGTCTGATTTTGAAAACCCGCGGATTGATGTACCAGAAATATGAACGTAATCATGTTCTTGGCCATCCTAGCGATGGTACTAGTGGCATAATAGTATGAAGATTATGACATTCAGAAAGCAATTTCACATCTATTTGTCAATATTGGAAGTTGTACCTGTGCTTTAGCGGTCAGTCAGACCGTGAAAGCAGCGTGGGAACAGCAGCGCAGCGGTCTGCGGGGCCGGGCCCGGTGGACCGAGACCACTTCGCACCTGTCGGTGAAGTCGAACCCAATCATACATTATTATTTTATTCCCAAATCCAACCACAGAAATTATAGGAACAAAAATTTTAGTCATATGAATATCTGAATTTAATTGTACTTTTGGATACCTACAAGTTCGTGTTTTCCACGTCCTAAAAATTAAAACACAAAAAACTTGACCCCGACGTGATTTGAACACGCAACCTTCTGATCTGGAGTCAGACGCGCTACCGTTGCGCCACGGAGTCGGTGGGTGGAATCCCGAAATAGACAAACCGTAGCGCACGCATGCTCAGACATTGTCGTGACGTCACGACCTTGGTGTTATTTAAACGTATATCTTATCTTTGGTTTGTTTTGCATTATTATCTGCAAATACTGATTGCGGAAATTATAATAACACTGTAGAAACTGAGTAGGTACATAAGTAAATTGATACATTGATAAATCATACAAATATTGTGAAACTAAATCACGCGGGAAATGCTATAACAAACGTGAAAGAAAACTGCTGAAATCAGATTGAGTAGGGAACATACTTCTCCCTAAAACATTCAGAAGGGATCACTGGCGGAGCCTTAAAGCGGTGATTTTCTTATTTTAAGCCCTCTTTATATCGCCCCTTCGTAAAGTTTTCCTTCCCTTCGTGCTCGTGCGCCAGCGCGCTGGCTCGGCAGAACGCGGTCAGCCTCGTGTAAAAGAATTATCATTATCGCAGTTATCCAGGTCACCCTACGGAGAGGGAAGATGCTTGTCGCAGTTATCCAGGTCACCCTACGGAGAGGGAAGATGCTTGTCGCAGTTATCCAGGTCACCCTACGGAGAGGGAAGATGCTTGTCGCCTAACTTCTGGCAAGTCGTTAGAGCGGTCAGACAGAGACGCAACGAACGACATCGTTGTTGTTCCACTTTCCCGAATGTTTGGCACAATGTGGAAAATAATGTTTTATGCGGTTATTAGAAAACTTCGATGTTTAGTATGGAGTCAGAGTTAATGCGGGGACATAACCGTTTTATAAACTCGTTTAGTATTGCAGAATTACGCCATTGCCTAGAATTATCCAACTATGAAACTCTAATCTAGGTTGTAAGCCTTTAGTGCTTAAACCTAGATCATAATATTACATAGATTATTATTATTATTATTATCAAAACTGTTTGTAAGTAGTGACGCTGGGCTGTAATCAGATCCCGCTAGTGATGTACCTACACACGGCCTTGCATTACATTAAAGCCACAAGGTACTCACTCACCGAGTCATCCGAGTGACTTAGCGATTTGTGAATTGTTGTTAAAAACACAACGCAGCCCAAAGCAGTGTAATCTAAATCATTTTGATTCGTAAATTTTAAAAACATACATTTTAAGTTTAGAAAAAAAAAATCAGGAATAAATATTTGCAGAACTTAAAACGTGTCTCGCGGCGGAAATGGAACCTGCAACCTTAGATAGATAGATATAAAAGATAGAGTACGTACCACACGTACCGCTTAGGAAATGCTATAAATAAGTATAATTCGGGAGAGTGGAGAGGAACGCAGCAGCCCCGGCCCCGGGCTATGTGGGGCTGCTGTAGTGCAGGAGACCGCTGGAGGCGGCGCACGGTACTGAAGAGCTCTACATAGACTCACTCAGTCTATTTATATTCTGAAACAGAAGAAATTCTTCTGAAATTATAATTGTTACCACAAAAGTCATACAAAACCGGATATTTTAGCCGGAACCTGGAATCTTGCGGTAGGAATGTGCAAAACAAAAGTGATGTACCGACCGCACTGCCTTCAGACACCTTCAGTGTTGGGTTTCATTCGTTTTTTAAAATTCGGTTTCGGTCTATTCGGTTCGAGTTCGGTCGGTTCGCAGCCGGGCGGTACCACTACCTGTTCGCAGCCAGGCGGTACCACTACCTGTTCGCAGCCGCGCGGTACCACTACCTGTTCGCAGCCGGGCGGTACCACTACCTGTTCGCAGCCGGGCGGTACCACTACCTGTTCGCAGCCGGGCGGTACCACTACCTGTTCGCAGCCGGGCGGTACCACTACCTGTTCGCAGCCGGGCGGTACCACTACCTGTTCGCAGCCGGGCGGTACCACTACCTGTTCGCAGCCGGGCGGTACCACTACCTGTTCGCAGCCGGGCGGTACCACTACCTGTTCGCAGCCGCGCGGTACCACTACCTGTTCGCAGCCGGGCGGTACCACTACCTGTTCGCAGCCGCGCGGTACCACTACCTGTTCGCAGCCGGGCGGTACCACTACCTGTTCGCAGCCGCGCGGTACCACTACCTGTTCGCAGCCGCGCGGTACCACTACCTGTTCGCAGCCGCGCGGTACCACTACCTGTTCGCAGCCAGGCGGTACCACTACCTGTTCGCAGCCGCGCGGCACCACTACCTGTTCGCAGCCAGGCGGTACCACTACCTGTTCGCAGCCGCGCGGTACCACTACCTGTTCGCAGCCAGGCGGTACCACTACCTGTTCGCAGCCAGGCGGTACCACTACCTGTTCGCAGCCAGGCGGTACCACTACCTGTTCGCAGCCAGGCGGTACCACTACCTGTTCGCAGCCGCGCGGTACCACTACCTGTTCGCAGTAAAATAATATAGTATATATGACACGAAGTCGCATTGACTTTGGTTATTCCGTGATCGTGGCGCATGAAACTGTGCCGAAATATTAGCTAGCAGCTTAGATTTATTATTACTCAAGTATGGTAATTATCTCGTAGTAAATCACTCTTGCAAAAGAAATTCTTTCCTAATTACTTAATTTTCAAAACATCCTAGACGTAAAACTTTGAAGATCAAGTCAAATGTTGAAACTGTGCAGCCATTAAACTTCCCAAGCATGAAGCACATGATGCTGTGTGTCGGAAATACTCATAGCACTCGTAGCTCATGTGATGGTCAAGCGCGCTGTTTGCGCACGAGACCGTCCATCAGCGCTGCAGCGCCCCGACGACAGCGCCAAATGTAAATGATGTGTTGTCCTGTCAGTGAGCTCCTGCACTAATCGGTCGTCTGATCGTCTACAAGTGCCGCGAGCTCGCCGTCACTTCGTTCGTCTGATCGTCTACAAGTGCCGCGAGCTCGCCGTCACTTCGCCTGCATACTCCATGCCCAGGGGCTGCGGGGGGGAGGAGGCTGGGGGAGGATACATCTGACGAACACGATAACCTTCTTCTATGTGTCTCACTTTTCATGATTACGCCAAAAGATAAATGAACAGAGTTAGTTAGAGTTTCAGAATAAAGGTAAGGAGACAGCTTTACTGTAGACATCTGTCGTAACTTCTGGCTCTAGAACTAAACTAAGAGGCCACATAGAGAGGACGTAGGATACCATACTAAAGTAGGTATAGGTTTTCGTACACAAATTAAAAAAGCTCTAGCTAGTCCGAAAGGTAAGTTTAGTCAGTTTCCCGCGGTTTTCCGTGTAGGCACCTATCAGTTTCCCGCTGTTTTCCGTGTAGGTACCTATCAGTTTCCCGAAGTTTTCCGTGTAGGTACCTATCAGTTTCCCGCTGTTTTCCGTGTAGGTACCTATCAATTTCCCGCTGTTTTCCGTGTAGGTACCTATCAGTTTCCCGAAGTTTTCCGTGTAGGTACCTATCAGTTTCCCGCTGTTTTCCGTGTAGGTACCTATCAGTTTCCCGCT
Source organism: Eupithecia vulgata (assembly GCA_946478455.1). Lineage (NCBI taxonomy): Eukaryota > Metazoa > Arthropoda > Insecta > Lepidoptera > Geometridae > Eupithecia > Eupithecia vulgata. Next base: position 14,992,224 of record OX297875.1, read on the forward strand.
GTTTTCCGTGTAGGCACCTATCAGTTTCCCGCTGTTTTCCGTGTAGGTACCTATCAGTTTCCCGAAGTTTTCCGTGTAGGTACCTATCAGTTTCCCGCTGTTTTCCGTGTAGGTACCTATCAGTTCCCCGCTGTTTTCCGTGTACGTACCTATCAGTTTCCCGCTGTTTTCCGTGTAGGTACCTATCAGTTACCCGCTGTTTTCCGTGTAGGTACCTATCAGTTTCCCGATGTTTCCCGTGTATGTACCTATCAGTTCCCTGCTGTTTTCCGTGTACGTACCTATCAGTTTCCCGCTGTTTTTCCGTGTAGGTACCTATCAGTTTCCCGCTATTTTCCCGTGTAGGTACCTATCAGTTTCCCGGCATTTCCGTGGCACCCTAAACCGCACACTCATCAGATTTCCACCCTCGGCGCGAGAGGCGCTGCATATAAAGTATCATGTTTTATTGTCCAGCCGGATTGATGGCGCAGAGCGGAGGGGCGACATGTCTTCGCTTTTAGAAACACTACACTATAACTATGGACCTACATACTGTTTGAAAATGTCATTTTAAATTGCAGGTTTGATGAATTTTATCAAGATGAACCTTTACATAATTATATAGCCGGTGTGTACCGTAAAGAATCCACCCCCACAAGTTAGCCCGTGTACTGTAAGAGCAACTATTAGAGTTCCGAGAGTGTTTCTATGTCTCATTGACCACCTCCACCAGCTGTAACAACTCCGCCAGACAAACGTGCTGATTAATACATAAATAAATAATGCTGGACAATTCACACAGCATTATCTAGCCCCAAGCTAAGCAGAGCTTGCGTTATGGGTACTAGATAACTGATATACATTATTTTTCGTCAATATAGATTCTTCAAATTATAGTAGGTACAATTAACAGGTAACCTATATTTTACTAGACTACTTTTAATGGGTTTATATTTATATTTATGTAATTATATGTGGTGGTGTAATTAAGGGGAGGCCTATGTCCAGCAGTGGACTGGTATAGGCTGATGATGAATGATGATAATGTGGTGGTCATATAATTAAGAACGCTGATAATAAGGGGAAGATTTTTTCAAACTAAGACGCAAAACTAATTGCATGCATTTTTTTATTATTTCTCTCAGTAACGTAAAACTTTTCCTTTACCACTGTCTTCATTGATACACATGATTAGCTAAAAATAAATAGACCAAACTTTTTACACTACTAAACATAGTAGGTATTCCTAGTTACTGACTGGTCACGTTATTAGTTACTGGCTGGTCACGTTATTAAGAACGCTTACTAGTTTATATACCTTTATTCAAATTTAAATAGAGAACACTCTGACGATTTGTTACTGTTTGTATAATTTTGGTGCCATTTAGTGCTTAGAAGATTAAAAGTGATTGCTATTTCTATATTCTATATTCGAAGAAACAATGTTGCCTTATGCAACCTCCGGCGTCGCTGGCAGACTTTCTCCCACCGCGCCACAGAGGTCGTCATGTCGATTATGGCCAAACCGTTCGGGGAGGTATTCCTTATGTGCGGAGCTGAGGTGAACCAATACCTTTATCTAATCCGAGTGAGATCCGTATCTCATATTCGCTTTACTTCCTTCCATACGTACATAATTCCCGAACAAAGCTAATAACACTTAACCGTTTATGAGCATTCAACAAAAACAACTCAGTACGACCACTTCTGTGCAGTACTGGACCAAGCCGCGGGCAACCGCATGTCCACCGCAATGTAAACACAACCTCAAACATACTTAAAATAAGGCTCAAAGTACCCTGGTAACACCTAGGACCAGTTTGTGAAACCAGTGCTCTACAATTTTATCGAAAGCGAGCCATAACTCTATTCAAATAAGGTGTAAAGTCCACTGCGGAGCAAGTTCTGCGCAGGCGCGTGTTGTTCTCGTGCAGGATTGGCCGACTGTATTCCTAGTATTTAAATTGTTTGGGAACTAAATGAGATAAGTGCGGAGTCAAATTCAAATTAGATCGGAAACCGTTTTAAGTTGGAAACTGAAATAACGTTCCTGATTTAACTGGACGGAATGGAAGGAACTCCTTACTGCCTATTCCCTACTCTCGTATTGAACTCCTTACTGCCTATTCCCTCCCTACTCTCGTATTGAACTCCTTACTGCCTATTCCCTCCCTACTCTCGTATTGAACTCCTTACTGCCTATTCCCTCCCTACTCTCGTATTGAACTCCTTACTGCCTATTCCCTCCCTACTCTCGTATTGAACTCCTTACTGCCTATTCCCTCCCTACTCTCGTATTGAACTTCCTTTCCATTTAAATCTGAATTAGTTTCGCTATCATGCACTCGACTCTATCTGTGTGCTTCTCATTCTCTCATTCATTTATACCACTGTATAAATCGGGTAGTAGATCTGACCCCACTAACTTTAGACCGATATCAGTACTGCCTACTTTCAGCAAAGTTTTTGAAAAACTGATTTTAAATCAATTACTTAGGCATTTTAATAGCAATGACCTGATGCATTGTAAGCAATTTGGGTTCACTCGCGGCAGGTCAACTACTGATGCCGGTGTAGAGTTAGTATCGCATATATTTGATGCTTGGGAGAAGTCGCAAGATGCTTTAGGCGTTTTTTGCGACTTGTCTAAAGCATTTGATTGCGTACACCATAAAACATTAATCAGGAAACTACATCACTATGGAATAGTGGACACCTCTTTGGATCTTTTGGCATCTTACTTGAGTGATAGGATACAAAGAGTGGACATCAATGGGAAACGGTCTTCGGGGTCTGTAGTTACAATGGGTGTACCGCAGGGTTCTATCCTCGGTCCTTTCCTATTCTTAGTTTATATCAACGACTTGCCTCATCTTGTAAAGAATAATCACGAGATTGTACTGTTTGCTGATGATACTTCCTTAATTTTTAAAATGAAGCGACAAAACTCAAACTTTGACGATGTGAATAATGCAATCTCAAAAGTAGTCCATTGGTTTAGTGTCAATAATCTTTTGCTAAACGAAACCAAAACAAAATGTATTAAATTCATTCTACCTAATGTTAAACAAGTTAAGGCTGACGTAAACGTAAAAGAAGAAACGTTAGAAATTGTACAAAGTACCGTATTCTTAGGAATCACCTTAGATAATAAACTTCAATGGGGCCCGCACATAGATAAGCTATCGAAGAGACTAAGTTCTGCAGCATATGCAGTCAAAAAAATCCGTCATCTTACAGACGTTGATACTTCTAGACTTGTATATTTCAGCTACTTCCACAGTATTATGTCTTATGGTATACTGCTGTGGGGGAACGCTGCAGATATTAACACCGTATTTGTGCTGCAGAAGAGGGCTGTTCGTGCAATCTATAATATGGGTCCCAGAGAATCCCTGCGTGATAAATTTAAAGAAATTAACATAATGACAGTTCCCTGTCAATATATTTATGAAAACTTGTTGTACACTCATAAAAATATCAAAACCTTTCCTAACAATAGCGATATACATAATATAAATACTAGAAATAAACATAAACTTGCTGTGCCCACAACTAGGCTTCACAAAATTAATGTATCTTTTAAAGGGCAATGTATACGCTTCTACAACAAAATTCCTAGTGAGTTGCAAAATCTATCAATAAATAAATTTAAACAAATTGTAAAAACCTTTCTGTGCAAAAGGGCTTACTACAAAATATCAGATTATCTAGAAGATAAAAAAGCTTGGGACGGGTTTTGCTCCAACTCGAAAAATAACAACTAACAGGCTAAAGGTTTCTTCATCGCTTCTTTACTTTAGTCTACATACCGAAGTGACCGAAATCAAAAATATCACTTTATTTCCGTGTCAATGTTTTATTTTAAGAATTTGACCTTTTCTAAGTGTACATTTTTGTATTTATGGAAATAAAGACTTTTTGATTTTGATTTTTTTTTTGATTCGGAAGGCATGTATAGAGGGATACACAGAGTTGAGTGATTTCTATCAGTGAACAATTTTAATTTCAACTTCACGATTCAAATCAATTCACATTCAGTTATTAGACTGCTTTGGCTTTCAGAGCTTTCAGAAAACGTCCTATACCTCTCAGGGCATAATGCAGGTGAATAACATCACAGACCAGTGGTCTGGTCTGTGATATGATAATACTCTGGAAACAGCACACCTGTAGTACCAATATGAGAGATATAGCTAAATCTGTTATTCCTACTTCAACTTTCCATTTGGCCGATTAAGCCTGTCTCTACTATTTTAAGACACTTAATGACTTCGTATAGAAAGTGTCGTTGTCCAGTTCGAACCAGCTAACGGCAGATAAGCTCCAAAAGATAGCACCAAAGGCGATGGCACCAGTAAGGCGATAATGAAAACACTTTAGAGGAGCTGCAGGCACCGTGTGCGCCAAGCGCCATCCTGGAGATTACGCTCACTGTTAGGGAGAGAAGATAGCTGCAATGGAGTTAGAGAAATATTAAATATATTAAATAATAAGTAGCTTGGGGCTAGGTTATCAGTGTAAATTGTCCAGCATTATTTATATTTATTTATTTATAACCTTTAACTTAGCAGTATGCACTTTTTTTCATCGTAACGGAAAACATTAGGAATCCTTCTACATGCCTCCCACACTCACCTGAACCAGAGGAGTTCATTCGGACAGGTCACATTAAACATTAGGAATCCTTCTACATGCCTCCCACACTCACCTGAACCAGAGGAGTTCTTTCGGACAGGTCACATTAAACAGACAGATTTTGCTATTTTCTTCATTCGTAGGAACATTCCTGTCTAGCGTCTGTCGTGTTTGACAAATGTCTTATTTATTAGTTTTTGAGTGGAAAGTGAGTAATTGGTCAGTTACTTACAGTATCGCGATTTGACAAGGTAATGTATCTTTATCGGTAGTTCCCCTATCTCGCTCGAGCCACGTTAGGGAAGTTCTAGAAAGGCTGTAGCCTAGGTGCAACACTCGGCTTTTAAGGCCTAATGGCGATCGCGCGGTAATTACGATAAAATAACACGTCGATGCGAGAATTGAGGAGTTAGGGTTATGTCTGGCGTCGCTGTCACCTGTCAAATAACCGTCAGTCAAGACTAGTGATGGCTCGCCTAGAAACGAACCTACTTTGCAAGTTTTATAATCAAGCGCAATTTTTTGTCTCAGGTGAAATTTTCTATATTGAAAAAAAATACAATAATATAGAAGTGCAGGACCATGTGGTGATGGTTTGTGTTTTTTTAATACCGCAGTAGCCCAAATTCAGCTACATATAAATTACGCTAACATATAAATTGCTAAAGTAGATTATTTTTCATGCTGCATCAGTTATTAGTACATAATAACTTATAATGTACTACTTACTTGAGCGAGCTAGTATAGTAGGTTCTTTGACAGCGGGAAAGCAGAAAGCTGTATCTGTATCTGTTAAAGCTCTAGTGGCGGGTCTCGTTATGATCTCAATACAAAGGCGATAAAGCGGTAATAAAACACGATTTAAATATAATGGAGTCGCTGCTAGCAGGCCGGCGGGTGCTGTTTACGAGCTCTAGGGCTGCTGGTCGCCTGAGCGTCATTCGAAAATCGTAGTATTTCATATTTATTTTCATTCTAAGAGTGTTGTTAGGTCCTGTACGGTTTTAAGGATGTAAATGGTTCTCAGTCGACAGTCTTTGGATATTCGGTTGAATAGCTTACTGAGAACAAACGGATATTGTCATATAGTTTTGCAGGAGCAGGAGATTGTAGTAAAATTTGATTACTAAGGAACGAAGGTATATCCAATAATTTTAGCAGAAAATATCCTTATCTATTTGATTTAAATTCGTAACTCAAGTAACTAACATGTATTATTAGAATATTAGCCAATCTAAAAGCATTTGGTCTAAATTACTTTAAGTAGAGCTGAGTGGTGAGTGGGCAGACAGCGGTCGTTTCCAGAATGAAGCAGGTTCTCAATGACGTTTCGAGAATGAAGCAGGTTCTCGATGACGTGTTTTACGATTGCAGACTGGATTATCGTAATAACAAAACACTGGTCGATTCAAATGTGTACTTTGGTTTGATTTGTGAGAAACTTTGAGAACAGGTACTTATCTCCTCAAATTTTTGATGTTTCTGGCGTTCTTTAAGTCTTAAACTTTACTGGTTCAGATAAAACTTTTGATGGCAACCCTCGGTAACTAGGGGTTGCAGTATCCGATAATATTAAAGAATAAAACTGTCAAAACCCATTTATTTGAATAATGTCATCCCTTAAAGAAAACTTCCTACTACACCGGTATCAATTCTAAACTCTATCTGCCAATTTTTTGAGTTTATATTCGAGTGACAAACTTCAAAGTAACTCGTTTTTCTATGAAGCATACCGTAAATGCCACTTACGGAGGATAAGCGCGGGAACGCGGGAAACTCTCCAAAAATGGCGGAAAATTTACGATTGTGATTTAAGTTGAAATACTTTCACACCCTCTAATGTTATGAACGAGAAAAAATATAATTTGCGCATTATTTATGAATTTTTCATTTGGACTTCGAAAATATTGAAATAATTCTTTCATTTTTCTAATGTAGAATAGAGATCATATAATATGAAAAATCCAGTGTCAACAGCAAACAGCGAGTTCAATATAAGTAGTTACAGGTAAAGATTGGGCGCCGCCGCCGCCCGCCCAGCCGGTGTACTGTGTCACATGTTTCATTGGAGTTATTCCATGTGCGAGACTGCAAATCTCAATCACATAATCAACAGAAATTCGAAAGTTTGGATGGATGGATGGATGTTACTTGTCACGCCAAAGCTACTGACGGACTGCAAGTTAGCATAGAGGTAGGTATATACTTGGATTAACTTATTATAGGCTATCTTTAATCCTGAATGAACGCGCACGAAACAAGCAGTTAGCAATCAAATAAAAGAAATCTGCGTGTATGACAGTACGAAACTACAAGTTTCAAGTTTTACAAGTTTGAAATGTCATCTCCACGTGCTTTCAGTGTCCTTCACTGACTACACACGAAGTTGCCTTATGTACAGCCATTTTAAAGAATTTTTTTGGCTTAGGTTAGTTGTTTTGGAATTAGGTTATTATGACTACGTTATTTATTTATTTATCATATATCTCTTTTATTTATCTATATGAGTATATCAACAGATAAACAATAAATTACCAAAATAAAACTGTAGAGACGTCAATTATTTGAATTATAAAAAGGTCAGAAACAAAAGCGCATCTAATCTAACCAGCAAAAGGTCTGATCAAATTCAAATCCAATTATTATTACAAAAGCACAAAATTCATTACAATTTGACTTCAACCTGAACTGAACTGCACTTCTATTGACTCTTATTTTGAAGGTTGATAAAGTTGAAATTGTTTTTTTTTTGTAGAGTTGTAAACAATACATTTCCCGTTCACAGGTCGGTACGCGTTCCCATGGAGCTAGTCGTGTCAGCAGAGCCCTGAGCCGGCATTCTCTATGGAAACCGGACTGCATGCGTGCGTAATCACAACCGAAATGGATTTTTGTACAATTACAGCTCGAACAATGGAAACCTTCCGATTGGAATTTGATAGTTGGATCTGAATATATGAAATATGGTTAAGCACGCATAATGGTGTTAAAATCAAAACGTAGTAAGGGACACAAGACAAATTGTACAGGAGAGCCAAAAAACGTGTTCATCATTTTAAAAGCGTGCCCTATGAAAACTATTAGAGTGAGCTAAATGAAAGTTAGCTCAAAAGATGCAATACCTATATCATCAGCTTTAATATTAAATAGTTCATATTCTTTAATCTTTATAATTGAACGTTAGGCAGTGTAGATGTGTAGCCTGCGCTAGTGTAGATGTGTAGCTTGCGCTAGTGTAGATGTGTAGCCTGCGCTAGTGACCACAACAACCACTGTTCATATTCACATTCACCACAACCATAAAGTTCAATCAGTTTTAACAGCTCAACAACTTCAAATGCATGTTGGTCAAAGTACATTTAATTTTGTACAATGTTGTATTTATACTCGCATTGTCGAACAGCACGTGATATACCAGTACACAATGACGAACAGCACGTGATATACCAGTACACAATGACGAACAGCACGTGATATACCAGTACACAATGACGAACAGCACGTGATATACCAGTACACAATGACGGTACCTACTCGGTACTAAGTATAATGTCAGTGTCGGTGAATTCAGTGATAGAAGTTGTCACAAAAAACGAGCTTTACTAGCCCTTATTAGGCACACTAGGTAGGTACATACTGGCAGGTGCGGGGCCGGGGCATCGATAGAATCGCCTGTCGCTGTCACTGGACACCTGACAGCAGTGACAGGTGCGGGGCCGGGGCATCGATAGAATCGCCTATCGCTGTCACTGGACACCTGACAGCAGTGACAGGTGCGGGGCCGAGGCATCGATAGAATCGCCTGTCGCTGTCACTGGACACCTGACAGCAGTGACAGGTGCGGGGCCGGGGCATCGATAGAATCGCCTGTCGCTGTCACTGGACACCTGACAGCAGTGACAGGTGCGGGGCCGGGGCATCGATAGAATCGCCTGTCGCTGTCACTGGACACCTGACAGCAGTGACAGGTGCGGGGCCGGGGCATCGATAGAATCGCCTGTCGCCGTCACTGGACACCTGACAGCAGTGACAGTTGCGGGGCCGGGGCATCGATAGAATCGCCTGTCGCTGTCACTGGACACCTGACAGCAGTGACAGGTGCGGGGCCGGGGCATCGATAGAATCGCCTGTCGCTGTCACTGGACACCTGACAGCAGTGACAGGTGCGGGGCCGGGGCATCGATAGAATCGCCTGTCGCTGTCACTGGACACCTGACAGCAGTGACAGGTGCGGGGCCGGGGCATCGATAGAATCGCCTGTCGCCGTCACTGGACACCTGACAGCAGTGACAGTTGCGGGGCCGGGGCATCGATAGAATCGCCTGTCGCTGTCACTGGACACCTGACAGCAGTGACAGGTGCGGGGCCGGGGCATCGATAGAATCGCCTGTCGCCGTCACTGGACACCTGACAGCAGTGACAGTTGCGGGGCCGGGGCATCGATAGAATCGCCTGTCGCTGTCACTGGACACCTGACAGCAGTGACAGCTACTTGACGTTCCGATAGAATCGCCTGTCGCTGTCACTGGACACCTGACAGCAGTGACAGCTACTTGACGTTCCGATAGAATCGCCTGTCGCTGTCACTGGACACCTGACAGCAGTGACAGCTACTTGACGTTCCGATAGAATCGCCTGTCGCTGTCACTGGACACCTGACAGCAGTGACAGCTACTTGACGTTCCGATCTTATTTGAATTTTTGATGCGCACCCGTTTTCTAGCTTCTTTTAAGGCGATCGGCGATCGAGTGGAAACGGCGCTCTTCCATTAAGGAATGTAGGTAATGTCGTTTTCTGTGAATTTTTCAGCTGCTGTATGTGTGTTTCCTGTTGTTATGTATCATTCTGTACATGGGTGTTGTATTTTCACGGAAAATGAACCGGAAAATGATTAAAGCATGACTTACTCTTCTACCAAGATACTTAAAGTCATCTTTTAGGCTAGTTTTCATATATTGTGTGGAGATATCACTGTATTCCTGTTGTTGAGGATTGGACAATCAGTAAAAATATATTTTCACAAACACAAACAAATCTGACAGTGATCTTGCATTATCAAGCATCCCACTTCCAGTTTGCATCCCACTTCCAGTTTGCATCCCACTTCCAGTTTGCATCCCACTTCCAGTTTGCATCCCACTTCCAGTTTTTATGACATTTTCCAATTTTCCGAGCAATTTCTCCAGATATTCTTTTACAACTATTGATAATAATACAAAGTTAGATGCTATGTATATATATGTATTATGTAAAGTAACGAACCTGTCATCCTGCATGTGTTCGTTGGCGCGCACCCAGGGCGCGGCGCCCCACTCCTCCTCGGGCTCCTCCCTGCCCTTCAGCAGCGACGACAGCCACGTGTACGACTTGCTTCGTTTCATGGCCTCACATCACTACCGACTACGCACAACACTAGTAGACAATCAAACTACAACACCTAGTGGGGGGGGGGCAATCACTTTCCAGGGGTCGCACACTTAGCTCGTTTTTCAATTTGGAACAGGGAACCTTCACTGGTTTATCAATTTAAAACACTTAATACATCACCTGTCTTATTTATTTTTGGAACATTTTTGTTCTTGTTGATGTCGATTTTTTAAATTTGGAACACTGTTTTTAATTCTGCCACTTTTAGTCACTTTAATTTTTTTTGTTCACTGTATTGGATTGTTTTTCATTTCTGAGCACACCTCGAGCTGTCTGTGTACACAGATCCACTTATTGAGTATTCAAACTACGATAGTTTTCATAGTTAAGTATTCATACTATTGTACATCAAACTTATTGAGTTATGGAAGCTGTGTCGACTTTCTCGGAGCTATTGCAGAGCTGATCGAAGGCATTGTAATGTTCCGAGTTGAGTTAGTAACGGTTTAACGACCGTCAAAATATCAATTAATTTTGACTCATTAAAATTACTCGCCTCGCTACATTGCTCGCACGCAGAAACTCCGTGCTTTATGATTCTCAAACCTATCTTTACTATAGTTAAAGTTTAAAATTGGAATGGAGATCGGAGATTAATAATTTGTATTCTCATCGAACAACCTGTTCGCAGCGCGATTCATCACGGGTTCAGTCCACGCGTGGGCACACTGCCTTCGCTACCCCGCACCCCGCGCCCCGCACTCGGGAACCTAGCTCTGTAACCCACTTTGAATACCTCAAAATAGCCCTCTGAAATTATATTTATTGGAAATGAAGCTTTTCGTGAAGACACTCTACGTAACAGGAATTAAAAAGCCCTGAAGTTCACTACTGAAATGTAATTTCTATCTCTTTTGTTGTGTGATGACAGCAAGTACATAGTTTGAAGGAAGGGGTCAGTCAGGGGCCCGCGGAGACGGCTGGTGCTCCGTCAGTCACAGCGGAGGCCCAGCACAGCTCTCGCACGCCACTCCACCTGTCCTGGGACTAAGTTCTTCATGCGTGTTCCAACATGTTATTGACCCATCCTTAATGGATGTGATACCTGAACACTCGCCAGAGACAACTTAGCTATTAAATTTACTTACGCGGTACTAACTGGTACAAAGTTTTGCATACGCGGTACTAACTGGTACAAAGTTTTGCTTACGCGGTACTAACTGGTACAAAGTTTTGCTTACGCGGTACTAACTGGTACAAAGTTTTGCTTACGCGGTACTAACTGGTACAAAGTTTTGCTTACGCGGTACTAACTGGTACAAAGTTTTGCTTACGCGGTACTAACTGGTACAAAGTTTTGCTTACGCGGTACTAACTGGTACAAAGTTTTGCTTACGCGGTACTAACTGGTACAAAGTTTTGCTTACGCGGTACTAACTGGTACAAAGTTTTGCTTGTAAATTTGATGTGTTGCTCATTTGTTGTGTTTAATTTGATACCATTGAATCGACGTTTGCTCGTAAATTAAGGGCGTATTGCATTTTTACATCTGTAAATACGACAGAAAAACTATGTGAATGAATATCTAGTCCAATGAAGGTTGTGTGTGTTCTATGTGTGAGGGCGGGCGCCATCTTGGCTGGTTAACCGTCTTTTGTTTTAGTAACGCTAAACCACGACTTTATGAACTAGGACCTCTTCCAGTCAAATTAATAAATGCGCTCTGCAATAGTTCCAAAGAACCAAGCTAGGTCATACTCTGACGTAATAGAGTCCAGTACCGGTCAGCATCTGAAACAAAGACCTAAATATAAATATAAAAAGTAGTGTCGAGGTGACAAGCGGAGGCGGAGGCGGAGGCGGAAGCGGAGGCGTGCTGCGCGAGCGACGACACGACACGACACGACTGATGGATATGCAATACAATACATTGCTTAAAATTATTCAGTGATACCCTTGTCCCTTGTCCCTTGTCCCTTGTCCCTTGTCCCTTGTCCCTTGTCCCTTGTCCCTTGTCCCTTGTCCCTTGTCCCTTGTCCCTTGTCCCTTGTCCCTTGTCCCTTGTCCCTTGTCCCTTGTCCCTTGTCCCTTGTCCCTTGTCCCTTGTCCCTTGTCCCTTGTCCCTTGTCCCTTGTCCCTTGTCCCTTGTCCCTTGTCCCTTGTCCCTTGTCCCTTGTCCCTTGTCCCTTGTCCCTTGTCCCTTGTCCCTTGTCCCTTGTCCCTTGTCCCTTGTCCCTTGTCCCTTGTCCCTTGTCCCTTGTCCCTTGTCCCTTGTCCCTTGTCCCTTGTCCCTTGTCCCTTGTCCCTTGTCCCTTGTCCCTTGTCCCTTGTCCCTTGTCCCTTGTCCCTTGTCCCTTGTCCCTTGTCCCTTGTCCCTTGTCCCTTGTCCCTTGTCCCTTGTCCCTTGTCCCTTGTCCCTTGTCCCTTGTCCCTTGTCCCTTGTCCCTTGTCCCTTGTCCCTTGTCCCTTGTCCCTTGTCCCTTGTCCCTTGTCCCTTGTCCCTTGTCCCTTGTCCCTTGTCCCTTGTCCCTTGTCCCTTGTCCCTTGTCCCTTGTCCCTTGTCCCTTGTCCCTTGTCCCTTGTCCCTTGTCCCTTGTCCCTTGTCCCTTGTCCCTTGTCCCTTGTCCCTTGTCCCTTGTCCCTTGTCCCTTGTCCCTTGTCCCTTGTCCCTTGTCCCTTGTCCCTTGTCCCTTGTCCCTTGTCCCTTGTCCCTTGTCCCTTGTCCCTTGTCCCTTGTCCCTTGTCCCTTGTCCCTTGTCCCTTGTCCCTTGTCCCTTGTCCCTTGTCCCTTGTCCCTTGTCCCTTGTCCCTTGTCCCTTGTCCCTTGTCCCTTGTCCCTTGTCCCTTGTCCCTTGTCCCTTGTCCCTTGTCCCTTGTCCCTTGTCCCTTGTCCCTTGTCCCTTGTCCCTTGTCCCTTGTCCCTTGTCCCTTGTCCCTTGTCCCTTGTCCCTTGTCCCTTGTCCCTTGTCCCTTGTCCCTCATCCAGTTTATTGTTTTGTTATATTCTTGTGATTTTCAAATAATAATGCAGCTTGCTTTCTTACTTTATAATTAATTACTTACTAGCTTCGTTTTTTTTTGTAATTACTTAGTAAGTTTAAGATTATTTCTATCACATAATGTTCACACGTGGGAACTGATATACCGTATAAAACGTAGCCTATGTATGTTAGGTACTCTCCATCGTTTCAACTAACTCTATGTTAGGTACTCTCCATCGTTTCAACTAACTCTATGTTAGGTACTCTCCATCGTTTCAACTAACTCTATGTTAGGTACTCTCCATCGTTTCAACTAACTCTATGTTAGGTACTCTCCATCGTTTCAACTAACTCTATGTTAGGTACTCTCCATCGTTTCAACTAACTCTATGTTAGGTACTCTCCATCGTTTCAACTAACTCTATGCTAATCAAATATCAAGTCTATAGGTTTCTCAGTTAGGGCGTGAAGGTAGAACAAACAAACAAACACACTTTCGCTTTTATGATATTAGTATAGATTCTAATTTTTATTTCCAATAGGTTGGTATTTGCTTACATTATACAGGTCTCTGATAGTGGTGTGCGCACACACACATGGATACAGTCTAGTTTTTATAATTGTGTCCTGCTATTTGTATAATATTTGATTGTATTCCGTTTCGTGCGCCAAATAAACAAATACGAGTATAAAGATAATAGTAGTTTATAACCTATTCGGAAAGTATATTAGTTCTTACTTGAAAATAGGGAAGAAAGTACGTAAATCCAAGCGAACAAATATGCGGGCGGCATAAATATATTGGATTTACTTTCTTCCCTGCTGCAGCGGGGAGAAAGTAAGCACTGTCTTCCCACCATTATTCTTTTTTACTTCAAAATTCAAGGCTAGAAACAGGCGTATGCCAAAATAAAAACTTTTATCTCGAAGTCCACCAAAATGTTACTGGCCACTTGCATTTTTTAAGAAAACTTGGCAGTATGTGCTTTATTTCAATTGCCTCCTCAGTATTAAAAAAAAACTGGTTGTACGCGCGAATTTTCTTTTTCATTACATTCTGTTCGTTTGAAATTAAACCAAAAATGTTTTTTATTTTCCTCATTTATTAGGTGTAGTATAAAGCACTGTGTATAACTCGGAAGAAAATGCGAATCGGTCGGAATCGGTCATTTTCATCCCTCGATAAACAATGTACTATTGTTACACAAGGGACGTAAGCAAGCTATTACAGAACAAGACCCAATATGGATCGAGTGCACCCGAGATATTTAGACGAATATAGTTCGATGGTGTAATAGCTACTTACAACCGAGGTAAGAATTATAATTTACATTATTCATGCGAGGTAAATAAAACATTTATATTGGTATTACAAAATGATTTTTTTATTAGAGAGAAAATATTTATTCCAATTTGTTTATTAAAATTAATAGTAACATTGCAACAATTATTAAGATGCAGTGATACTAGTTGGCTAGGCATGTTTGAATGAAGATCGATTTGAATGATATCTAGCCCCAACGTAAGCAGAGCTTGTGTAATGGGTACTAGATAACTGATATACGTAATATTATACATTACATAGATAGATATTTTTTTATTATACATAGAAAACACCCAGACCAACGGAACAAATTTCTGCAGATCGTACACAAATTTGTTCCGAGGCGGGGATCGAACCCGCAACCTCTTGCGTCGCAGGCAGACTCTCGCCCGCTGCGCCACTGAGGTCGTCATCAACAAGTCGTCAACAAATCGTAAAGGATTGGTTATATAAATTTGGCGGTATAGTTTACGTGGAAACCAACATTACATACATTACATACGGTACTTATTTCTGAAGTAAATGAAATCGCAGGCGAGTCAGCTAGTATTGTATATATACTTTATTTGATTACGACCCCATTTAAATTACTTTTAAATACGAATTTCCAAAAAACCGTTCTTAGCAGGTGCCTATGTCCTAAAAAGAAAGTTCATGCAAAATTTCAGCCTGGTAGCTCTTCCAGTTGGTGAGATTTCGTGATTATGTCAGTGAATAGCCTAACTTTGACTGTACAGCATTGACCTTTAGGATGTGAATTTCATAAAACACTGAACACGACGTGTCTGTTTATTCCTTCTACGATACAAATTGTGGCAGGCCAACAGATACGGTTTTCAAGTTATTATAAAATTACCTTTGATCCTATTTTAACTACCTTAGAATACTAATTTCCAAAAATCCGTTCTTAGCGGTGCCTACGTCCTAACAGGAAACTATTCAAAATTTCAGCTTCGCAGCTCTTGTAGTTACAGAGATCTCTTGATAATGTCACCCAGTTTTCTCTTCTCTTTTATGTTTATACATACATAGATAGATTAGTTTTATACGTGTATTATACAAGATAAAGTAAGCTCAATATAGGACTATCGTAGGTGTGATGACGTCATCAATCTCGACACTTCACTGAGGTCAATTTCAATTATCCTTTTCTCACATTCGCTTTCGAATTCCTCGCCTTTTCTCGCTACTGGAACTTTTAATGACTACAAAATTGCAAGTCAGCATGTCTAGATAACATAAACTTTATTCCGTAGAGCTTAAAGTCTAAAATTGTACTTATAAACATTGTTGTGCGTTCGGTTTGAGCTTCAATGTAGACGCCATCATTCTAAATTGAACTTTGTGTGATTAAAGCAAGTTTGTTAATAGAATGACGACGTTTTTCAATACTCAGATGATCAGCAGATTCGTTGAGTTGTATCACGTTGGAGTAAGGTTTAGATTCAGGTCGGTGGTTGTGTGTGGGCCAGAGACGGCGGGAAGTGACTTGCTAATTCGTGGAGACTCGGGGCCTCGGAGATGGCAGGTGGAGGTTGTGTTTGGACAAATGAGAGGACTTGTGTATGAGTGATTGGAGAGATGGCTGATACTGCATATTGTTAACGGCTGTACACAGGTCGGGAAATGGCCATTGACGGCCTTTAGGTATCAGATAAATATCATAGAAATATAATGTTTCAAGATTTATAATGTCATCATGGTTTTATTAAAGAAGCTTTCAGAATCTAGGTATACGCACAATAAACATGTCGACGATCTTCTCGCGGACAAACTGAGTGGCGGAGTAGGTGCCCACCCGGGCCGAGACTCGGGCGAGTTGTCCTCCTACCCCACAGGCCACAGTAGGTGCCCACCCGGGCCAAGACTCGGGCGAGTTGTCCTCCTACCCCACAGGCCACAGTAGGTGCCCACCCGGGCCAAGACTCGGGCGAGTTGTCCTCCTACCCCACAGGCCACAGTAGGTGCCCACCCGGGCCGAGACTCGGGCGAGTTGTCCTCCTACCCCACAGGCCACAGTAGGTGCCCACCCGGGCCAAGACTCGGGCGAGTTGTCCTCCTACCCCACAGGCCACAGTAGGTGCCCACCCGGGCCGAGACTCGGGCGAGTTGTCCTCCTACCCCACAGGCCACAGTAGGTGCCCACCCGGGCCAAGACTCGGGCGAGTTGTCCTCCTACCCCACAGGCCACAGTAGGTGCCCACCCGGGCCAAGACTCGGGCGAGTTGTCCTCCTACCCCACAGGCCACAGTAGGTGCCCACCCGGGCCGAGACTCGGGCGAGTTGTCCTCCTACCCCACAGGCCACAGTAGGTGCCCACCCGGGCCGAGACTCGGGCGAGTTGTCCTCCTACCCCACAGGCCACAGTAGGTGCCCACCCGGGCCGAGACTCGGGCGAGTTGTCCTCCTACCCCACAGGCCACAGTAGGTGCCCACCCGGGCCGAGACTCGGGCGAGTTGTCCTCCTACCCCACAGGCCACAGTAGGTGCCCACCCGGGCCGAGACTCGGGCGAGTTGTCCTCCTACCCCACAGGCCACAGTAGGTGCCCACCCGGGCCGAGACTCGGGCGAGTTGTCCTCCTACCCCACAGGCCACAGTAGGTGCCCACCCGGGCCGAGACTCGGGCGAGTTGTCCTCCTACCCCACAGGCCACAGTAGGTGCCCACCCGGGCCGATACTCGGGCGAGTTGTCCTCCTACCCCACAGGCCACAGTAGGTGCCCACCCGGGCCGAGACTCGGGCGAGTTGTCCTCCTACCCCACAGGCCACAGTAGGTGCCCACCCGGGCCGAGACTCGGGCGAGTTGTCCTCCTACCCCACAGGCCACAGTAGGTGCCCACCCGGGCCGAGACTCGGGCGAGTTGTCCTCCTACCCCACAGGCCACAGTAGAGCGGACAACTCGTTCGCAGATGAGTTTTTCCACGGACGAGATGTAAACATTTAAACAAACCTTATACAGATTTATAACACATCGACGTTTGAGAACAATACAAGTACGGGTTTACGGTTAAGTTAAGAGAAGCGTACGGACGGGCACTTCTCATTAGTGTGGTGAGCCGCGTGTCGACTCCTCCCTGCGATGTTGTGCTGGTCTTGTGCTTCTCATTAGTGTGGTGAGCCGCGTGTCGACTCCTCCCTGCGATGTTGTGCTGGTCTTGTGCTTCTCATTAGTGTGGTGAGCCGCGTGTCGACTCCTCCCTGCGATGTTGTGCTGGTCTTGTGCTTCTCATTAGTGTGGTGAGCCGCGTGTCGACTCCTCCCTGCGATGTTGTGCTGGTCTTGTGCTTCTCATTAGTGTGGTGAGCCGCGTGTCGACTCCTCCCTGCGATGTTGTGCTGGTCTTGTGCTTCTCATTAGTGTGGTGAGCCGCGTGTCGACTCCTCCCTGCGATGTTGTGCTGGTCTTGTGCTTCTCATTAGTGTGGTGAGCCGCGTGTCGACTCCTCCCTGCGATGTTGTGCTGGTCTTGTGCTTCTCATTAGTGTGGTGAGCCGCGTGTCGACTCCTCCCTGCGATGTTGTGCTGGTCTTGTGCTTCTCATTAGTGTGGTGAGCCGCGTGTCGACTCCTCCCTGCGATGTTGTGCTGGTCTTGTGCTTCTCATTAGTGTATTTATTTACATATTCGGTATTATTAAGAAACTGTCGCAGGTGACAAAAATAAGCCTTATTTATGTTACCTAAAAATAAATAACAAAACATGATAAAAAAAACCATAAACAGAGCAAAACATATAACATATAAAGTCAAGATAGTTTCCACAGAATACATTACCTGCAGCAAAATGTTATTGCGCGGTCATGTCATCGCGGCGGAAGCTCTGGCGACGTGGCAACCTTAGTAAATGAAGTGAAGCAGGTACACTGGACTAATGTAATGACAAAACGTCATTACCCTGATGGAGACGTCTCCATCAGGGTAATGAAGCTCGTGATGATGGATCTGCAGGCACGCGCCGGACGCAGGTCGCTGGGATCTTTGTAAATACTGCTCTAGGCTTTTGACAACTTAATAACATAGGTATACATATGTAATATTATGTATAGGCAGTTGCTAAAAGTAATTATTTGTTTAATGGTTTTCCCACATACAATCGCTGCACAAGTACATAGATATTGATAATCCTAAGTGGCTTGTGTAGGCTACCTAGAGCTTCTAGAGGGAATTTGTCTCAAACGTTTGACCACTAGCGAAGGAACTAGTTGAGATGCATGGAGTTGCCAGACTTGCTTATTGATATACTCTCGCGGTTAAAAACGAATTAGGTACATAAAATTCTACATATTTTCTTCGGTTCCTTCAATGTGAAAACACGATTAGGAAAAAAATACGATAGAAAAAAAAACATGAAATTACCCTGGTTTGCAAAGGATTTGGTTGAGATCAGGAACCCTGCGGTCTATTGAAATGACTCACAAAACTTATTATAAAAAAAAAATTCACACCTCACCACAAGATGAACAAGAGATGTGTTGTATTCGTGAAAGTGAAACATGATTCAAAATTCAAAATAAAATAAAATAAATAAATAAATAATGCTGGACAATTCACACAGCATTATCTAGCCCCAAGGTAAGCAGAGCTTGTGTTATGGGTACTAGATAACTGATATACGTAATATTATACATTACATAGATATATATTTTTTTATTATAAATAGAAAACACCCAGACCAACGGAACAAATTTCTGCAGATCGTACACAAATTTGTTCCGAGGCGGGGATCGAACCCGCAACCTCTTGCGTCGCAGGCAGACTCTCGCCCGCTGCGCCACTGAGGTAATTCAAAGTGCTTTATTTCCTTTAGACCTTACAGGACTCTTGGACACGTCACGAAAACTCAGATTACATAAGTAAAACTAGGAAATAAAGTGATCACTTTGATTTTTTGTCCACTTCAATCTTTTTAAGGTAAAGTAAAGAAGCGAACAAGAAACCTTTACCTTGTTAGAATGTTAGTTTTCGAGTTGGAGCAAAACTCGTCCCAAGCTTTTTTATCGTCTAGATAATCTGATATTTTATATTAAGCCTTTTTACAAAGGATATGTTTGACAATTTGTTTGAATTTATTTATTGATAATTTTTGCAACTCACTTGGAGTTTTGTTGTAGAAGCGTATACATTGTCCTTTAAAAGATACATTAATCTTGTGTAGCCTAGTTGTGGGCACAGCGAGTTTATTCTTATTTCTAGTATTTAAATTATGTATATCGCTATTTTTGGGGAACCGATTGATATTCTTATGAGTGTACAACAAGTTTTCATAAATATATTGACACGGTACTGTCATTATATTTATTACTTTAAATTTATCACGTAGGGACTCTCTGGGACCCATATCATAGATTGCACGAACAGCCCTCTTCTGCAGCACAAATACGGTGTTAACATCTGCAGCGTTCCCCCACAGCAGTATACCATAAGACATAATACTGTGGAAGTAGCTGAAATATACTAGTCTCGAAGTATCAACGTCTGTAAGATGACGGATTTTTTTGACTGCATATGCTGCAGAACTTAGTCTCTTCGATAGCTTATCTATGTGCGGGCCCCATTGTTATGTAGTTTACTATCTAAGGTAATTCCTAAGAATACGGTACTGTCTACAAATTCTACCGATTCTTCTTTTACGTATACATTAGCCTTAACTTGTTTTACATTCGGTAAAATAAACCTAATACATTTAGTTTTGGTTTCGTTGAGCAAAAGATTATTGACACTAAACCAATTGACTACTTTTGATATTGCATTATTTACATCGTCGAAGTTTATGTTTTGTCGTTTCAATTTAAAAATTAATGAAGTGTCATCAGCAAATAATACAATCTCGTGATTATTCTTAACAAGATGAGGCAGATCGTTAATGTAAACTAGAAATAGGAAGGGACCGAGG
The DNA here is from genome assembly GCA_946478455.1 of Eupithecia vulgata. Taxonomy (NCBI): domain Eukaryota; kingdom Metazoa; phylum Arthropoda; class Insecta; order Lepidoptera; family Geometridae; genus Eupithecia; species Eupithecia vulgata. The sequence goes on from OX297875.1 coordinate 15,012,410, forward strand.
ATAGAACCCTGCGGTACACCCATGGTAACTACAGACCCCGAGGACCGTTTCCCATTAATGTCAACTCTTTGTATCCTACCGCTCAAGTAAGATGTAAGAAGATCCAAAGAGGTGTCCATTAATCCATAGTGTTGCAGTTTCCTGATTAAGCCATGAGCCCCAGAAAATATAAAACTGAACGTGGAAACCGTGATAAACAATTTACTTCCAAATAAAACTACTTATAGAAAAGTATCAAAAAACCTATGAAAATTTTATGGCTAGGAAAAATGAAGAGGCAGCAATTTTTTTTATCTCTTATTCATTATTCTCGGATGATTATTTTTTCTTATAGTTAGTGATGAGAAGCCGAGTGTGCCACCCGGTACCAAGACTGTGTGACCTGGAGCGACGTGCTGGTTACTACTTCGAACCCCTCGCTCGTCGCTACGCTTGTGATTATTGACGAGCGAGCGGTCGCGGTGCGGGCCCAGGTCCGCCTGTGGCACAGGAGGGTGCGGGTTCCTTTCCCGCCTCGGGACAAATGTATGTACGATCTACAGATATTTTGTCAGGGCGATCTGATCATTTTCTATGTTTAATAAAAATGTCTAAAACTATGTAGGTAATGTATTATATTATGTATATCAGTTATCTAGTACCCATAACACAAGATCTGCTTAACTTGGGGCTAGATGATGCTGTGTGAATTGTACAGCATTATTATTATTATTATGGAATCCTTCGCTTCGCTCTGGACTCGAAAAATCGCTCTGTCTCTAAATACATTATTCTGTTCCTTTGTGGTACAATTTATTATTTAACAAAAAGTTCTTTTTTACATTTGAAGTCTAAACATTTATCATTATCATCATTGTCAAACAAATCTCCTCCGACCCGCCGCGCCCCGGGACCACCCCACCCGACGGCGCTAGGCCGAGCTAACACCACTTGTTTTCACACCCGCCGCGCCCTGGGACCACCCCACCCGACGGCGCTAGGCCGAGCTAACACCACTTGTTTTCACACCCGCCGCGCCCTGGGACCACCCCACCCGACGGCGCTAGGCCGAGCTAACACCACTTGTTTTCACACCCGCCGCGCCCCGGAACCACCCCACCCCACGGCGCTAGGCCGAGCTAACACCACTTGTTTTCACACCCGCCGCGCCCTGGGACCACCCCACCCGACGGCGCTAGGCCGAGCTAACACCACTTGTTTTCACACCCGCCGCGCCCTGGGACCACCCCACCCGACGGCGCTAGGCCGAGCTAACACCACTTGTTTTCACACCCGCCGCGCCCCGGAACCACCCCACCCCACGGCGCTAGGCCGAGCTAACACCACTTGTTTTCACACCCGCCGCGCCCTGGGACCACCCCACCCGACGGCGCTAGGCCGAGCTAACACCACTTGTTTTCACACCCGCCGCGCCCTGGGACCACCCCACCCGACGGCGCTAGGCCGAGCTAACACCACTTGTTTTCACACAAAAGTGTCGGTAGATCCACAACTGTCATTTTGTATTGCTTCGCGTTTTCTACTATGATATTTATAATGATATTTACAACGGGCTGTATTCTTGCGAAAAAATAATTCTTTAACTCATTTTAGAGGGGAAATGGCGATTCATCAGCATGACATTCATTAATTATCATCCATCTGCGGCTGAGTTTTCGTGAGTATATAATATTTCCTGCGCCCACGCTCATTAGACGAGGCTCCAGCTGTCCGTACACGTCGATCACGCGTGGGCGTGGGCCTACTGCTCAATATGACTGTCAACCCTATCAAGGCGTCAAAAAGAAAAATGTTATCAAGCCGTTTAGTATGTGATATTTCCGGAACTTTAGTGTGATTAAATTATTTTATAGTTCGACCGATGTGGCGGGCAAAGGGCCACCTGTGGCGCAGGAGGTTGCGGGTTCGATTCTCGCCTTGGGACAATGTTTGTATACGTTTTGCAAATATTTGTTCCCTTCTGGGTATTCGATATATTAACAAAAAGTGTATCTACGTAATGTATTGCATTAAGTACGTACACACATAGCACAAGCTCTGCTTAGCTTGGGGCTAGATGATGGTGTGTAGTGACCAGCATTTTTTTTTAATAAACATTATAACCAATATTATGTTGCTTCTTCATGCAAATATATATAATAAGTGAACCGTGGTCATCACTGTTAGTATCCGTAGGATCCCAAGCTTGCATCCACTCCGTTATTTATTATGTTCAGTTAATGTGTAAACAACAATTCACTAGTTGTAAAGTTTAGTTTATATATGTTACATTAAAATATATTCTACATGTGAGCAAAACCTGATTTTGCTCACTTTTTTGAGCAGCAAAGTCACCGTTTTCGAGCGAGAGATACCTAAACCAGTTTTGAGCGTATGACGGCCAGTCAGTTAGGTCTGTGTTCACCAAAAGATAATCGGACAATTAGGCAGCTTTATCGGTTAACTTTGATGTTTGATGTATGAAAATTGGTGTCAAAATCGTCAAAACAACGGTTTAAAATTAAACCTTCTGTTGGTGGTTAAATTGTGGAGTGGCTTCATTAAACAAACAGTTCCAATATTTAGTTTCAGCTTATTTGCTTTCGTACAATTTGTTTACTGATATTTTATACTCTGTCTCAATTTTCTTGCGGCGAGGTTATCTTGACTGCTTGCTTACTTTATATGTACCTATGCTATGTGAGTAGACATATATTATGTAATTCATGGACGTGTAAAATATTTCGTGAAGAATATAAAAAAACAGTTTGTGCGCACTTTGTCACTATCTGTTAGTACATAGAAGGTACATACATTTCTAGTGTTAATGTTGTGAAACGTGCAAACTAAGATTACATATTTTAAACAGAACCCTGTTTAAAGTAACTGATAGCAAAACGAACTACAGCAATATTTACCCATGTGACAGTTATATACAATTTCAGGTTTCATTAAGTTAAAAGAAATAGTGCAGAACAAACGTGGCTTATCGCCCGCGCGCGAGAAATAAATATCACTTCAGTGATTTGGACACAACGTGCGTCTTTAATGTTTAAAAGTAATTTTATGGTGAACGGAGTAATAAACCTTAGCTAAACTAAGTCACCAGAGTTACAAATTGCAAGTTTGTCAACCAATGGGGTCCCTGTAATGTAAATAGGGAGCCCTGTAACGTAAATAGGGAGCCCTGTAACGTAAATAGGGAGCCCTGACTTCTCCTTCACTCGATTATACACCTACAACTAAAATAATAACACACAAAGTAAATTAAATAATAAGGTCAATAATCAGGCCACGGTCACGCTCCAGCGTTCCACCAGGAACACATACCTTGCATGGGAAGACATTCGTACTCTGAACGAACTAGAAAGACTCGGAACGAACAGTCTCCGTCCCCACAATCATCAGTAAGAGGTGAACCAGACACCATCCATTGTGCTGTCTCTGTGAAATGTAAACCAGAACCAAACTAAACGTGAGGTGTGAATACATTCTCCGCGCGATTCCGCCTGGAGCGGTGCAGTGTACGATGGCGGAGGTGTCTCCTAGCGGCGGCGGCGTCCAGCTGGACAGTGTGCTGGCGAGGCTGGGCCCGTGCGGCCGCCACCAGCTGGTGACCACGGCGCTGCTGGCACTCGTCTACGCGACCAACTCCATGTACAACGTCAACTACGTGTTCGCGGTCGAGGATGTGCAGTACAGGTCGGTAGACCGCCCGGCGTGACGCCGGACGGTCGAGGATGTGCAGTACAGGTCGGTAGACCGCCCGGCGTGACGCCGGACGGTCGAGGATGTGCAGTACAGGTCGGTAGACCGCCCGGCGTGACGCCGGACGGTCGAGGATGTGCAGTACAGGTCGGTAGACCGCCCGGCGTGACGCCGGACGACTCGGAGAGAACTCACATACTTATGTGGATGACACTGATTCCTCTTCAGGGATCGTCAGCAATTGTATTCAATCTTAAGATACTTACTCACCTGTCCACACCCTAAGAATTTATTGTTCGAAGGGTCCCTTACGTTTGAACCACTGTTGAAATTAGTGCCTTTATCATCTTAATATTTTACAACCGCTCCAGCTTTTGTGACGACATAATCCAAATGATACAAAAACAGAATTTTGCTAATCGCTGCAAAAACTGTTTCATTGCAGCGAACACATGCACGGTGCTGTGGTACAAACACATGCACGGTGCTGTGGTACAAACACATGCACGGTGCTGTGGTACAAAATGTCGTGTTAAAACCGTATATACATAATTATTATATCTGGACCTACGTGTGTTAATGCCACACTTTCTCAGTGGTTTAAGGTTTCCCGCATTTACCGCTAAGTTAAGTTTGTCCTCCACAACCCTGCGCCTGAAGTTATGCATCCATTGGGTACGTCGTCGTTAGAGTACTATTACTTTCCCGTGCGCCGTCGTGTGTTCACACATTTATAAGCAAGTCAAAGTCCGCCATGACTGAATTGACTGATACGTGGATATGAGTATAATTAGCCGCTCTTGGTTGCTCCTGCTTTTAAGAACGCAGAGAATATACTGCAGTATAATAATGAATGTTCCAATTATTCTGCAGATGTAAGATTCCCTCGTGCGACAACAGCAGCGCGTTCCTTGCCCCCTGGTTGAACCAGACGGAGGACGTGAAGCAGTGCTGGTACCACGCACCAGCACCAGCGGAGGGCTGCGGCGAGCTCAGCGGGCCGGAGCGGCCGTGTAGAGAGTTCGTCTACGACGTGCCACACAGCTTCGTGGCAGAGGTGAGTGCGTGCTGCTTTGTATACTGTCGTCACAGACTGAACTAGCTCGTGGCAGAGGTCAGTGCGTGCTGCTTGTTATACTGTCGTCACAGACTGAACTAGCCCGTGGCAGAGGTCAGTGCGTGCTGCTTTGTATACTGTCGTCACTGACTGAACTAGCTCGTGGCAGAGGTCAGTGCGTGCTGCTTGTTATACTGTCGTCACAGACTGAACTAGCCCGTGGCAGAGGTCAGTGCGTGCTGCTTAGTATACTGTCGTCACAGACTGAACTAGCTCGTGGCAGAGGTCAGTGCGTGCTGCTTGGTATAGGTACTGTCGTCACAGACTGAACTAGCTATTGGCAGAGGTCAGTGCGTGCTGCTTGGTATACTGTCGTCACAGACTGAACTAGCTCGTGGCAGAGGTCAGTACGTGCTGCTTGTTATACTGTCGTCACAGACTGAACTAGCTCGTGGCAGAGGTCAGTGCGTGCTGCTTGGTATACTGTCGTCACAGACTGAACTAGCTCGTGGCAGAGGTCAGTGCGTGCTGCTTGGTATACTGTCGTCACAGACTGAACTAGCTCGTGGCAGAGGTCAGTGCGTGCTGCTTGGTATACTGTCGTCACAGACTGAACTAGCTCGTGGCAGAGGTCAGTGCGTGCTGCTTGGTATACTGTCGTCACAGACTGAACTAGCTCAAACACTTCGAGATCATATCAACAGACAAGATCAGACATAAGCTCAATAGAAGCAGATATCAGGATACGAGAATGCATATTATAATAACATCTCAAATACTCACAGTAAGTTAAGGATCCAGTCAACATCTCTTAGGAAGCTTCGTGGCTACTTACAAAGTCAGCTTGACCTTTTTCAGTCTTTACTTTGGGTTCAATAAATCTTTTAAGAGCGCATAAAGAACAAAAACCGCTTATTTTTAATTTTATGGATCGTGTTGCGTGTTTTAGACATAAAAATATAAAATAGTCAAACTACTATAACCAGGTCTGATGTAATTAAACGTGGAATGTGTGCGATTCGAAGACGATCTTCACTTTATGTCGTCGAGTCGACGACTTGTCAGAAACTGTTACGACGAGATGATCATACGATACTCTATGTTTTATAATAATAGTAATCGTTTACTTCAGGCAACACAAGACAAGTATTTATACAGGGGTCCATATGATAAATACCTTAGAGACATACATACATACATAATAATAAAAACAAAGACGTAAAGTAATGTAGGTTAGGCACCTACGTAACGTAATGTAGGTTAGGCACCTACGTAAAGTAATGTAGGTTAGGCACCTACGTAACGTAACGTAGGTTAGTCACCTACGTAACGTAACGTAGGTTAGGCACCTACGTAACGTAACGTAGGTTAGGCACCTACGTAAAGTAATGTAGGTTAGGCACCTACGTAACGTAATGTAGGTTAGGCACCTACGTAACGTAACGTAGGTTAGGCACCTACGTAACGTAACGTAGGTTAGGCACCTACGTAACGTAATGTAGGTTAGGCACCTACGTAACGTAATGTAGGTTAGGCACCTACGTAACGTAATGTAGGTTAGGCACCTACGTAACGTAACGTAGGTTAGGCACCTACGTAACGTAATGTAGGTTAGGCACCTACGTAACGTAATGTAGGTTAGGCACCTACGTAACGTAACGTAGGTTAGGCACCTACGTAAAGTAATGTAGGTTAGGCACCTACGTAACGTAATGTAGGTTAGGCACCTACGTAACGTAATGTAGGTTAGGCACCTACGTACGTAACGTAATGTAGGTTAGGCACCTACGTAACGTAATGTAGGTTAGGCACCTACGTAACGTAATGTAGGTTAGGCACCTACCTAGGTACATATATTAGTACAACATATCTCTACCTCGGCTTTATCGAACCTGTAATGAGTACAATTACTCCGATTCCGATAAGCATTCATGTGGGTACCGAGACTGCTGGCAGATGCTGGATGCGGCAAGCTACAGGGCGCTATGGAGCTCATTAGGGGAGGCCTATGTCCAGCAGTGGACCAGTATAGGCCGATGATGATGATGATGATGAGGTACCAAGCGCATCAAACCAACTCAAACACGATTTACGAATTCAACATCAGCTTTAAAGCAACGAATTGTTTTTATTCGTTGAGAAATCAATTGATCGTGTGTTGACCTCTCATCGGAATAAACGGCGCAAAATTCTAACAATGCTCTTAGATTGAAAAAACATCACATGTTCTCCATGTAGTTTAGAGCTGTACCTATAGCGGAGTCTTCGGACCCGAGCGAGTCAGGTGTTGTACTGTGTACTGGTAAATACTGGTAACAGTTAACTAACACACCGCCTAACCACAACAGATGTTTGCGTCTAACTATTTGATATTTTAACCTAACAAGAAAAACTCTAGTAGAAGCGTTTTATAACAGTAACGGTAGAATCATGTGTTATTAGTTGTTGATCTCTGCACTAGTATTATTAGTTGTTGATCTCTGCACTAGTGAATAATAAAGCAGACACTTAGTCTGTGTAGGCACTAGGCATGTGAGTGTAATACAATCCTGGTGTACCGGGATAATGCTGATTGTGAATGCGCGAGCGCCATTTGATTGATCGCGCGCAGATATTTTATTGAAGGCGCATGGCGGCGCGCGCGCATGCCGGCGATGCTTCACCAGCCGGCCATTGCAGCACAACACCTACATGTGTATGCCACCACTCAGCTGACAGAGAACCGACGGAAGACGGAAAAACGAGAAAATTGATAGCAGTTGGTTTAAAAATACTATAAGGAATTCACTGATCACATAAAATAGGGACCATCGAATCATAATATACAATATATCATTGAGGCACAATCACACAATCACACAAATGGCACCACGACAATGCAACCAAAACAGCACTAGAAGATATACTTAGAGTAAAACACTCAAAATTAAAAAACATGTAGAACCTTTATTCAATCTGACAACCGAGTTCTTTTTTACTTATCAATACTTAACAAGATTCGCCAAGTGCGAGTGTAACGCGCGCGCCGAGGGTTTCAAACATTTGCCAATTATTTGAACAATAAATTTTCTGAAATATTTTAAAAAGTATGAAACTTACAGAAATTTCAAAAAGTGTTTTAAAAAGGCCGAAACGATACCTTTCATTTGATACCCCACATGGGTAGGTACCCCTTTATTGAAAAAAAATCCCCTTTTTTGACCAATTTTCAAAAACTATTATTATTACAGACTTCTCTATATTTTTCCTGTAAAATATAGATTGATATCTACAAACGCCTAATACATTGTACATGGATCGGTCTGCAATCTTCGGAGCTAGGGGGGGGGGGAATGGTCAATTTTAAGTCTTATTTTGAAATATTTCAAAAAGTATGAAACTCACAGAAATTTCAAAAAGTGTTTTGAAAAGGTCAAAACGATACCTTTCATTTGATACCTCATATTGGTAGGTACCTCCCCTTTTAAAAAAAAATGCCCCTTCTTTTTGACCATTTTTCAAAAACTACCATTATTACAGACTTCTCTATATTTTTCCTGTAAAATATAGATTGATATCTACAAACGCCTAATACATTGTACGTGGATCGGTCTGCAATCTTCGGAGATAGGGGGGGGGGGGGGGGGGTATTGTCAATTTTTCGTTTTTTTTTTAAATATTTCAAAAAGTATGAAACTTACAGAAATTTCAAAAAGTGTTTTGAAATGGTTAAAACGATACCTTTCATTTGATACCCCATTTGCCTTCCTAGGTCTCTTTTGAAATTTCAACATCAAAATTTGTACTGAAAATATTTATTTTCATTTTTCATTTATTTATATATTTTTTTCTTAAAATCAGTAATGGCGCACGAAATGTATCATTATTTCAAATTTCAAGTGAATAGCTGCAGTAGTTACTGAGATATTCAAGAAAGAGCGGGGACGGACAGAGCGAGACCATAAGGGTTTCAAAACCGATCTTTGAAACCCTAAAAATTAGGTAACTGTTAAAAATAAAAATAATAATAACGCCCAAAAAACCACAGAGGTTTGTAAGGGAACGCTAACAGTGAGTGAGCCAATCTTGCGATACTACAAAGTGTGATTTGATTACATACAATTAAATACATTAGGTACACTGGTAGGTATTGTAGCGAGCTTATTAGCACTCTAACTGCACGAACAGAAAGCAAATAGGAAAATTTCTGGTAATATTGCAAAATTATATTTACAACCTATATTAGTAAGAAAATAACAATTAAATAACAAATTTAAATTAAAACTAGTATTTACAATAGAAACAATTAAGCTATCTGCAAACTGTTGCAAACAATCTACAGGTAGCTCAACTGATCCATATCAATACCAGTTGGAAGCGTGCCTAAGACACTGGCTGCATTGCCCCGCTGTATAGCAATGCTGATGCGCTGTGCCAGATACTCACCAGCTCTCGGGTCACGCGTCGCTTCGACCAGACGCTCAGATAATTTTTTGAAAACCCGGAGATCCTCGGTACCCCACGAACCTAGGGTCTCGACTCCAAGGGGAGCAAATGTGTAGGCTCTGTCGAGACCTGCATATTTGCGCCTCTTGAGATCTTCGGCTAAATCTGCCGCCGCACCAGCCCTCACGGAAGTCCTAGGAAGATGGGAAGGCGCGAGTGTGTCGACAAATGTAGCGTCCCACACAATAGGCCTCCCCAACTCCCATGGGACTAGAGTCATGCCGTCAGGCCTCTTACCATCGTCACGCAACAGACCATTCGGTTCGAGAATAGCTGGTACGTTAGCGGTGGTAAAGGCCCGCCGGATGATGTCGTTCAGGCTGGCATGACGAGATATCCGACCGGCAGCCCTAGTACACGATAATCCGTGATGACCGAGCTGTTCGACAGCAGTACCGCACTGGCATTGATGAGGCGCGCAACACCTTACACCCAACCGAAGACAAGTTGCGACATGGAAAGTTACGGGATCCAATAAAGTGCCAGTGTTATATGAAGGAAGTGTTTGCAACCAATGTCCTGACTCCCATTTAGAAACTTGTTGTTATGGTTGTTAGATAAAAAATACTACTGTTATGTGGCTGGAACCAGCATCCGAGGTGTGACAGCATTGCGCCGACGGCGACGGCGGTGGCCGGGCGGCAGTGACGCAGTGTGACCGTAGCCTAGCCTAAATATAATAAGTAGACAACCTGATCCATGCTCTCCGACTGCGCCCGCGCCGACCCCGCTACCGCCACCGCTACCGCCACCGCTACCGCTACCGGGTTACACACGCTTTGTTCCTTCTACTAAAGTTCAAAAACTTGCTTCATTAAGGAGTCTACATCTACGTAAACTGGCGGTCGCTAGTGGTAACTGGTTACTATCATAATCTTTTTACATCTAATGTAGGTAAGTAGGTACATACATAGTATAGACTGTCTACTCTATTATGTAGGTAGGTAGGGTATATAGTGTAGTCTGTGTACTCTATAAATCTCGCACAAAGTAACGTCAGTGTTATGTGTGCATGACCTATTTTTTGAAAATTATTTCTTTATCATGCCAAACAAAAGCGACAAAATCAACGAAATAATTATCTGAGAAATCCCCACTCGTCGGCTTCTTTGTTGATTGTATGACTTTATAAGATCTGATTCCAGGTCGTTGTTGGTTCTAGTTCGGCCTGGCCTGCCAGGACTGGAAGCCGGCGCTGGTGGGGACGGTGCACTCCTTCGGGAACATGCTGGGCCAGCTGCTCCAAGGACAGATATCCGACAGGTGAGGACAATAAACCTTCACTAAGCTATTTCTATTGCAAATTACCACATTGACTTTCCCGAAAACTAGAATTTCCAAAGTGACGTGAGTGTTTGGCTGATTTTTAATTCCATAATTATAAAATACCTACCTAAGAATCGAGGAAAGTTATGTGAATTTTGAGCACCGGTAATAATGTCAGAGATGCTACTCATCTTATCAGATCGGAAATGAAAGTTTTTGTCGAAGATTTGGATCACAGATTCCTTGCTTCCAACCATCAAAGTTAACGAACATGCAAATCGTGTGCTTGTTTATTAGACGCCATGTTAATAAGATGCCAAACCAGTCTGACTTGTGACCGCTCATTCTGAATCCTATCAACCTTTGCATCGAAGTCCGTCTTATCAAACAATGCTGTGAACTCACTAATGCCAGTTTGTTCCAATTAAGTCATGTGTTTGATAGATCATCAATAAAGTCACGCGCGCGCGCAATCACACCTGCCTCGTGCTACCTGCTTCTGATTCCACTGGGTTTTGGGGTTTAGATCAGAGGATTTTTATGATATCATCAATCACAGAAGAGAGTGTGCATTTACTATGAAAAGGATTGACGTGTTTGGGTCATTATTTTTAATAACGCACCATTTGAAGGCATTTTTATGACCAAGCAATGATGGTAGTGTTCTATCTACCTACATATAAAATATCAAGTCAAAGTAAAAATATATAAAACATAAATAAAATATAAATGCTGCTCCAATCAACACCATCTAGTCCCAAGCTAAGCAGAGCTTGGGTTGTGGGTACTGCGTACTAGATAGTCCCAAGCTAAGCAGAGCTTGGGTTGTGGGTACTACGTACTAGATAACTGATATACATAATAACAATACAATACAGAAATTGATATTTTATTATACATAAAAAAGACCAGAACACCCTGAACAAATATCTGCAGATCGTTCAAACATTTGTCTTGAGGCGGGAATTTATTTATTTATTTTATCAATTAGGTTAGCCTACAGCGAGTACACCAAAACTTACAAGGTATTTAAAATAGGTTATAAATTAGTGATGGTAAGTGTACCAACCTCTTACAGGCCGACACAGCATGCGTAAGAGTTATACTATAAGCACTCTAATACAAAGCAATGGAAATAGATGTAGATAGTAGTAGATAACATACGTTGAATTAAACTTACTAACTTACAATGCAAACAAAAACATTATGCAAAAACAGAAACAAGAAAGTACATACATGAAGGAACGACAATAACAAACAAAATAATTAATGAATCCCTAAGGAATCGAACCCTGCGTCGCAGCAGACCTTCGACCACCGCGCCACAGAGGTGGTCGAGTGCAACAAAACACTCGAAATCATCCGAAAACTATGATTAAGTTAGTAAGAAGCGATTAGGTAGTTGTCATTCTACGATAAGTAGTTCCTAAGTAGATCCGGTAGAGACGGTAAAGATGGTAGAGACGGTAAAGATGGTAGAGACGGTAAAGATGGTAGAGACGGTAAAGATGGCAGAGACGGTAAAGATGGTAGAGACGGTACAAGGCGCTAACTGTATAGGCAGGAGCAGGACTCGGACACGATGGAAATATTCGTAAGATAGTGCGCCCGTACTACACACTTAGAACTACTCATCCGATTCGTAAAAGTATAGTTCGTTTATAATTATTTAACATTATATCACAGCTCTGCTTAGCTTGGGGCTAGATAATGTTGTGTGAACTGTCCAGAATTATTTATTTTAAAGCAAGAACAATTATTTCTAAGTACATCTACCTGCATCGCCAGATGTGTCCATGTTTACGCATTGCACAAACAAATCTATTTCCAGCTTACAGCATGGAGCTCGTTGTATTGTAGCTACGTGCAACCACGTTCCCAGGTTCATTTTGTTCTTAGTAGTGTTACTTGATGTTAAATCGACGACGTCACTGGCGGTTTATATTTATAATTTATATGTACGTTTCCAGATGGGGTCGTAAGACGGCGGCGGTGTTCGCGGGCACGGCGGGCGCAGTGCTGGGGCTCTCGAAGAGCTTCGCCCCGTCCTACTGGGCCTACATCCTGCTCGAGGGGCTGGAGGCCGCGCTCGGAGACGCGTTATCTCCCATTTTTATGCTTAGTAAGTTGTTGACTTGGAATCATTGATTTGCAACAAACTGCATGCAGATGCCCCAAAGCGAGGATTAAGATGACTATGGCAAAGAGTATGGTGCTCATTGACTCAGGCGACGATGACAAAAACTGATCAATCATGATCGAGTTTTTTGTCAACTTGTCTAAGCTACTACTTTTGGTAGTTCTTGATACCAATAGAATGTTCTCCTTAGGTATCGAGATAGTAGAGAAGAAACGCGCAGTCCTCCTGCAGATGATCCTGCTGAACTGCTACACAGGCGGGCTGGTCCTGATGCCGCTGGTGGCGTGGGCCGTGCCCTACTGGAGGACATTCCTTCGCGTTCTCTACGCGCCCTCGTTGTTGCTCCTCACCTACTGCTTCTTCCTCGATGAAAGCATCCGCTGGTTGCTCAGCAAGGGCCGACGAGAGGAGGCCATCAAACTGATCCTCAAGATTGCGAAGAGAAACAACGTGACACTAGACAAAGCTACCTTAAACCAGTTGGAGTACAAAAACGAGAGTACACAGGATGGGTTCAGTGATAAGAAAGCGCTGATAAAGACGTTCAAGTCTCGGATCATGATGCAGAGGTTCCTGGTATGCCTGGTGTGGTGGCTGACCATCACGCTGATCAACTACGGCATGATGGTGGGCTCGGTGTTTGTGGACGGCAACAAGTACATAAACTTCGCGCTGCTGATGATGATGGACATCCCGGCCAACGTGCTGTACTGGCTGGCGCTGGAGAGGTACCGCCGCAAGCTGCCTCTCTTCCTCTCCTTCCTAGTGGGTGGTGTGTTCTGCGTGCTGCAGCCGTTTGTCCCCAAAGGTGAGGATGGAATTGCGTTCGTTTTTTTACAAGATCTAAAGTGTATATTGACAGTCTTCTCTTTTGCTAATGCTTTTCGCTAACTACTGGCTCTCAACGTATTCTCTCAAACCACCTAACCAGTTTAATCATCAGCTATTGATCGATTGAAGTGTTTTTCAACATATTTTATTGATGTGTGCAGGGTACGCGTGGGCGGGCCTGGCGCTGCTGATGGCGTTCGAGATGCTGGCCACGTTCTCGTACAACATCGTGTACATGTACACCTCGGAACTGTTCCCTACCTACACCCGGAACTCCATGCACTCCATCTGTTCCGCCACCGGCCGGCTGGGGGCGCTGCTTGCACCGCAGACGCCGCTCTTGGTGAGTGCACTCCATAACGCGCACACTGCTAAGATTCGTGATGCAATCCGGAGAGGTGCATCGCCACCGGCCGGCTGGGGGCGCTGCTTGCACCCCAGACGCCGCTCTTGGTGAGTGCACTCCATAACGCGCACACTGCTAAGATTCGTGATGCAATCTGGAGAGGTGCATCGCCACCGGCCGGCTGGGGGCGCTGCTTGCACCCCAGACGCCGCTCTTGGTGAGTGCACTCCATAACGCGCACACTGCTAAGATTCGTGATGCAATCCGGAGAGGTGCATCGCCACCGGCCGGCTGCGGGCGCTGCTTGCACCCCAGACGCCGCTCTTGGTGAGTGCACTCCATAACGCGCACACTGCTAAGATTCGTGATGCAATCCGGAGAGGTGCATCGCCACCGGCCGGCTGGGGGCGCTGCTTGCACCGCAGACGCCGCTCTTGGTGAGTGCACTCCATAACGCGCACACTGCTAAGATTCGTGATGCAATCTGGAGAGGTGCATCGCCACCGGCCGGCTGGGGGCGCTGCTTGCACCGCAGACGCCGCTCTTGGTGAGTGCACTCCATAACGCGCACACTGCTAAGATTCGTGATGCAATCTGGAGAGGTGCATCGCCACCGGCCGGCTGGGGGCGCTGCTTGCACCCCAGACGCCGCTCTTGGTGAGTGCACTCCATAACGCGCACACTGCTAAGATTCGTGATGCAATCTGGAGAGGTGCATCGCCACCGGCCGGCTGGGGGCGCTGCTTGCACCCCAGACGCCGCTCTTGGTGAGTGCACTCCATAACGCGCACACTGCTAAGATTCGTGATGCAATCCGGAGAGGTGCATCGCCACCGGCCGGCTGGGGGCGCTGCTTGCACCCCAGACGCCGCTCTTGGTGAGTGCACTCCATAACGCGCACACTGCTAAGATTCGTGATGCAATCCGGAGAGGTGCATCGTCGCTGCGCAAGAAGCTGTTGTTTCACGAACGGTCAAGAATGACAGCTTCTTGTGCCGCGTCGAGGGCAGTCAAACTGTTAAATTGATCATAGTCGGAAAAGGCGAACGATTATAATCCATAACTTCTCAACAATTTTTAACCAACAAAATGGTATTTATTATCATTATTAGTATTATTGCACTTCACTGAAATAAACTAAATTTATTGAAAATTTTACAATTCCATACTTTGTTCCATAATTTGTATTTATTATTCCAGCTATCTGTGTGGTCTGGTCTCCCGTCTCTGATATTCGGGGTAAGCTCCATCATTTGCAGTGGCCTGACTCTCCTGATGCCGGAGACTGCGCGCTGCGCTCTCCCGGACACAGTAGAGGAGGCTGAGCACATCGGACGGGCGGCGCCCTACACCGGGGCGAAGGCCGAGGGTGGAAAACAGATCCCAGAACCACTGTTGCAGGAAGCTGACGACGACGACGTGGAGGCCAAGGCACTCCCGCCTTAGATCTCTGGCCGACTCAGACTATGAGCGAGAGGCTAACAGAGGTCGCGGGAGAAAATGCTTGTAGAAGAGCTTGTTAGTCTTTCAATGGAAGAGACTAACAGAGCTTTGTAATTTATTTTCAAACAACAAAACAGTTTTTTTCCTTTTCTGTTCAGAAAATATAATTAAATGCTCGTTGATATTGTAAGAAATTAAAATAACACTAAACCGGACACAAACTATTTTAATTCTAGTCTTTAGTTTATTCTATATAATAATAGTAAGTACTTACTTTTGTTCACAAAATTGTCAAATAACAGGTTTCGAGCAAGCATTAGCGTCTTGGAAAATAGCCTGTCCTGAAACTAATCTGCCCAAAGTCCTCTCTTCTCAGAGACTGTGGGATGAGCCGCTATGTGAGTTGGTACGGAAAAATCTTATTAATACGTCTACCAGCTCATCAGAACGCGCTCGTCTACTCGCTGTTTCCGAGTGGGAATCAGGACTTTGGTTATATGTTTTGCCTTCCAAAAATTTAGGTACCCTTTTAGACAATAACTCATTTCGGGTGGCTACCTCTTTGCGTTTAGGTTCTCCTTGCCTAGTGCCACACCGTTGCCAGTGCGGTGAAACCGTTGATAAGTTCGGTCACCATGCACTGGCATGTGTCTCTAGTGCAGGACGTGTGTCCCGCCATGGTTCAATTAATGACATCATTCGTCGGGCTTTTACCAGCGTCAGTGTGCCAGCTACTCTCGAACCACGTGGCCTAATGCGAGATGATGGTAAAAGGCCTGACGGTATGACTCTGATTCCTTGGAAGATGGGTCAGCCTTTAGTTTGGGATGCTACGTGTGTAGATACCCTAGCACCTTCTCATCTTGCAGGGACATCAGTAAGGGCAGGCTCCGCAGCAACATCAGCGGAGTTCCTCAAACGGCGAAAATACGCTAGTCTTGACAGAGGTTACCTATTTGAGCCGTTTGGGGTGGAAACCCTAGGTCCTTGGGGTCCTGGGGCACACGTTATCTATAAAGATCTTACAAAACTACTAATAGAGTCCACAGGTGATCGGAATGCTGGTTTTTATTTCGGTCAACGAATTAGCATTGCCATTCAACGTGGCAATGCTGCCAGCATTCTGGGCACTCTGCCTTCTGGTGACGGCTTAGATTTTTAGTAAATAGATGTAAGTGTAAATATTAGTTGTAATTATTTTTTGCTGTTAAATAAATAATCTAGTACTTAAATATTTTAATTTATAATCTATCTTTAATTTATTAATAAAAATGACACAGAACTAATATTGGTCAGGGTAGGCCAGTGCAAGGCCTCATTATCTATATATATAAAAATCAATTGCTGTTCGTTAGTCTCGCTAAAACTCGAGAACGGCTGAACGGATTTATCTTATCTTGGTCTTGAATTATTCGTGGAGGTCTAGGGAAGGTTTAAAAGGTGAGAAAAATTCGAATAATTGCCGGGAAAATCCTCAAAACCCGTGCGAAGCCGGGGCGGGCCGCTAGTTTAAAATATAATTTTATTACTACTGAATAAGGTCCGTGATGGATAGAGTAAAGACGAACTACCAAAAAACGAGTAATTTAGCAAATTATGAATAAATGTATTATGTAATAATGATCGAGTTTGAGTTTGAGTCGCAAAACCGTGTTTCTTCTGAACGAGACTCTAGCAAGACGAAGTTAGTAGTAGCACATAAGAGAGCGATTTTGATTTTGTCAGTCATTCAAACACGAGATGAACTTGGAGATGCTGCAAGGGGCACGAACATAAATCCTTATTTCCTTATCTTTTTCATAATACTAAAACAATCATCGTAAAGATTGTATCAGTATATATAACCATCGTAAAATTAGTCGTTATATTAATTTGGATAAGTTACGCTGCAATAATGACCACTAGCTCTATGGACATAATGACCACTAGCTCTATGGACATAATGACCACTAGCTTTATGGACATTCTTGCAATTAAACCACGATATCATTTAATAATGGTCGTTCACACGCGGCCCATATTACATTCATTGTACAATGGCCAATTTGTGATAACATTAGTATCATTATTAATATAATTAACATCTACAAAAGAGTTCTATTGATGATTTTGGTCTATTTCCTTTAACGATTCTTAAACGTACATGGTACTGTGTTATTTTAAAGCAAAGTTTAAACGGTATGGTTTACTTATTGGAGTGGTCTCACAGAGAGCGTTCGTAATTTGTTTGCTCTCAAATATTTGTCGGGTTTGTTCGTAGGGCTGCGCTAAGGGACCCTGTACAGAGTCACTCGTGGCGCAAACAACTGGGAAAGGACGACGAAATACTGGACCCGTGGACTGGTTGGAACCCGGAACTTCCAAGGCCGCTAGGTCGCTAATCAATTATTTTCTTGAAGACTTCGTTCGAGTCTTAATACACTCACCAGTATATAAACGCCCCTACAGTTTTTATCAAGCAAACTATACTTTCAGCTTGAATTTATAAATGTTTTCCTGAATAAATGTCTAGATTCCTCAGCCAGTTCCCAGACTATGCTCACAGGCCGTGAGCCCATCGTGCTCTTCGACATATTGAAGAATTCTAGCCTTTTTGCCGCCGACCAATTTGTACCTCGTTGGCTTTGTACCTCCCGGTCCTATATACATACCTACCTTAGTCCTTGTGCTACGTTGGCAGTACATGTACAGACTCGATCATTCTCATTGATCACGAATGAACTGAAGGAGCGGAGTGTTTCATTCATTTATGCCGTTTTGATGTTAAATAAATAGAGAAATGTAATCGAACGTAAATTAAAGCCTCCGGTGCTCCGGGGCTCCGGGGCTCCGGGGCGAGGTAGAGACGAGTAGAAGTAGAGAGATTAGATAATTCAAGCCTCCGGGGCGAGGTAGAGACGAGTAGAAGTAGAGAGATTAGATACGGAGAGTACATTGCTTACTCTTACATAGGTAAGGTACTAACTAGCTAGCTCACCGTTAGTTTAACAATGTTGAGAACCAACAGTTTAAAATGTAATGCAATTAAGTTAATTAGCCGCATGTCCTTGTACTACTTATCCATATAGTTCCCCGTCCATTCCTTATTCATTGAGACGACCTCAGTGGCGCAGCGGGCGAGAGTCTGCCTGCAACGCAAGAGGTTGCGGGTTCGATTCCCGCCTCGGAACAAATTTGTGTACGATCTGCAGAAATTTGTTCCGTTGGTCTGGGTGTTTTCTATGTATAATAAAAAATATCTATCTATGTAATGTATAATATTACGTATATCAGTTATCTAGTACCCATAACACAAGCTCTGCTTACCTTGGGGCTAGATAATGCTGTGTGGATTGTCCAGCATTATTTATTTATTATTTATTTATTATTATTATTTATTTATTGAATATAGTTCCCCGTCCATTCCTTATTCATTGAATATAGTTCCCCGTCCATTCCTTATTCATTGAATATAAGGGACACTCAATGAAAAGGGAATAGAAGGGGAACCAGCTTCGTATACCTAATACGTGTAATGCAGGCCACTTGCGCGCGAGCGTCGACCTTGCACCTTCCCACCGCTCGGCCGTCATGGCGAGAGCCGCTTGTTCGAGTGACCCGTGGCACGGGACCTCACCAACTGGGAGTCCTAGTATATACATGTAAACAAACTGTAAGTATCGTTTGTTCGAGTGACCCGTGGCACGCGACCTCACCAACTGGGAGTCCTAGTATATACATGTAAACAAACTGTAAGTATCGTTTGTTCGAGTGACCCGTGGCACGCGACCTCACCAACTGGGAGTCCTAGTATATACATGTAAACAAACTGTAAGTATCGTTTGTTCGAGTGACCCGTGGCACGTGACCTCACCAACTGGGAGTCCTAGTATATACATGTAAACAAACTGTAAGTATCGTTTGTTCGAGTGACCCGTGGCACGCGACCTCACCAACTGGGAGTCCTAGTATATACATGTAAACAAACTGTAAGTATCGTTTGTTCGAGTGACCCGTGGCACGCGACCTCACCAACTGGGAGTCCTAGTATATACATGTGTAGCTACGATCGTACCTACTACATTCTTCGGCACGGCGCGGTCCTCATACGTCCTCACTGCATGCTGGCTCCAAGTAAATGCGCGGCATGCACGACGCTGCGAAATATTTATATGAATATATATTTATACATACTTCGTCCCGCGCCCGTCCCGCGTTCCTCAGTACCCGATAACGGCGTGCGCTGTCCTCTGATTGGCCGGATCGCGTTTCTTGCTCGCCGGACGTGCGCCCATCGAGATGCGTAATATAGTGCACAAATAAGTTGATTTTCATGAATAAAACACAGTTTTTACCCACTTATACATTGGAGTTTCTATCTACATTAGGAACCCAAATCCGCAAGGCAGGATCCCTATAACTGGTGACCCCGAAAAAGACACATATTTACAAGGATAATAATGGAGAAAGAACCAGATGCACAAGCAACTCCAGCAGTGTGTATTCCTCAAGAACTGGCCCAAATCAGTCTTTCAATGCGAATCCCACCATTTTGGAGGGACAAACCAAGACTCTGGTTCATCAGCTTCGAAGCAGTTACAAATGATTTGAAGAAAGGACAAGCTCAACTCGCTCAAATGGTCATAGCAAAATTAGAGAAACAAGATATCGAACAAATCGCAGACCTACTTCAAAACCCACCAGCTACGGATCAGTACAATACCCTAAAGAATCGCCTCATTTCCTCGTATGAAGAATCAGATAGCCGGCAACTACAGAAACTGCTGACAGATATAGAATTAGGAGACCAAAGGCCTACTCAACTTCTTCGCCGAATGAAAACCCTAGCCGGAAACAAAGTTCCAGATTCTACGCTGCGAATGATGTGGACGAACCATCTTCCTCCTCACGTCCGTTCTGTATTGGCAGTTAGCGAAACATTCAGCACGCAAACAGCACTCGACGAACTCGCGCTTCTTGCAGACAAGATGATGGAAAGTAGCCCCAGCTCTCAAGTTGCAGCCGTTGAGCATTCTTCACCTCTAACGCAGAATCCTGATACTCAGTTTCTCGTGGAAGAAATACGCAAGTTATCCCTCGAAGTCGCCGCTCTTAAGAACAACCAGCAAAATCAAAATTATAGAAGATCTTATCAACGAAACCGCTCATTCAACAGGCAAGACGAAAACAACAGATCGCGAAGCCAGACCCCATCACCCTATTGCTACTACCACCGCCGATTCGGTGCAGAAGCCTACCGCTGTACAACGCCATGCACCTTCAAGAAAGAAAATCAGAAGTCGGAAAACTAACTGTTACGTTGGATGAGGCGGGCTCCGGCGTTCACGACCAATCCTACCGCCTATTCGTCACCGATAAAAAAACGGGACTACAATTTCTCATCGACACGGGAGCCAACATCTCAGTACTACCGCCGAGAAAAGGACAACTGCCGAAACCACTGAACTTTCAACTCTACGCCGCTAACAACACTGCAATTCCAACATACGGAGAAAAAACCATAGAAATCGACTTGAAATTAAGGAGACCTTTCAAATGGACTTTCATTATAGCTAAAGTCGGTAAACCCATCATCGGAGCTGACTTCCTAGAACATCACCAACTCATCGTCGACATCAAGAACCGAAAACTCATCGACGGAAAAACAAGCCTTGAAGCAACTTCTTTCGTTCGAGCCACCAACATACCTACAGTTCGCAGCATCGACATACAAAAATCATATCACGACATACTAGCGGAATTCCCCGGGACTACAAGACTTACTTCTATGAACTTAACTCAGAAACAGAACGTCGAACATTTCATCGAAACTACTGGACAGCCACTTCACTGCCGAGCCCGCCCAATTGCACCTCATCGTTACGACCAAGTACGAAAAGAATTCCAGAATATGATTAATCAAGGATTATGCCGCCCAAGCAAGAGCCCATGGGCGTCGCCTCTTCACATCGTGCCAAAGAAAAATGGGGATCTACGAGTATGCGGAGACTACAGAAGACTAAACGCCATCACTATTCCAGATCGTTATCCTATTCCAAGAATCAAAGACTTCACCTTTCAACTTTGTAACATGAAAATGTTCAGCACCATC
The DNA here is from genome assembly GCA_946478455.1 of Eupithecia vulgata. NCBI lineage: Eukaryota > Metazoa > Arthropoda > Insecta > Lepidoptera > Geometridae > Eupithecia > Eupithecia vulgata. The sequence goes on from OX297875.1 coordinate 15,033,756, forward strand.
GACTTAAATCGCGCCTACCAACAACTTAGAGTGCGTGAAGAAGACATAGAGAAGACCGCCATCATTACTCCTATGGGTCTTTTTGAATTCCAGAGGATGTGTCCAGGATTGAAAAATGCCGGCCAGACGTTTCAGCGATTCATCCATGAAGTACTCCAAGGACTCGACTTTGTTTTCGCCTTCATCGACGATCTACTGATAGCCAGCCCTGACGAAAAAACTCACAAAATCACCTGCGCACAGTTCTTAGAAGACTAGAAGATAACGGCATCACAATCAATCCATCCAAATGTGTACTCGGCGAACCAGAAGTCAAATTTCTCGGTTTCACCGTAAACCAAGAAGGTATCAAACCGCCTGAAGAAAAAGTGTCTGCAATATGTAACTACATCAAGCCAAAGACAATAGAAGATCTACGACGTTTCCTCGGCATGATAAATTTCTACCGTGAACACATACCCCAAGCTGCCCAGATGCAAGCACCACTGCATTTGTACCTACACAACGCCAAGAAGAGAGATAAATCAATCATCGACTGGACTGACGCTGCAAACAAATCATTCGAAGCATGTAAAGCTGCGATCCAAAATGCAGCTTTACTTGCCCATCCATCTCACGACGCCACACTGGCCATCTTCAGCGATGCATCAGACCTATCTGCGGGTGCCGTGCTTCAGCAGTTTATTAATCAAAAGTGGCAGCCACTCGGCTACTTCTCAAAGAAGTTCTCCGACGCCCAACGTAACTACAGCACATTCGACCGAGAGCTTCTAGCTATCTACATGGCAATCAAGCACTTCAGGAAAATGTTCGAAGGAAGAAGTCTAATCATATTCACGGACCACAAACCGCTCACCTACGTGCTCAATAAATCACCGTCAGCCTCAGAAACATCACGCCGAGCGAGACAACTTATTTTTATCAGCGAGTTCACCACAGACATACGTCATGTCAGCGGAAGCCAGAACATCGTAGCCGACGCACTAAGCAGAGTACCTATCGAGATCATCACCTGCCCTACATCACTCGACTACGAAAAGATCGCCCAAGAGCAAGAAAAAGACCGAGTAAATATTGATAAGCTTGCATCTCAAAGCAACTTATCGATAAAGAAAATTGCATTACCCAATTCAGGAAAAACTATTTACTGCGAAGTCTCAACATCTTTCGCCCGGCCGTACCTACCAGAAATCTTTCGACGACAAGCATTTGACGCACTCCATAGCATCAGTCACCCCGGTGTTCGGTCAACACGAAAACTCATCACTGAAAAGTTTTTCTGGCCGTCAATGAACACCGAAATTACTACCTGGGCCAAGCAATGCATCCAATGCCAGCGATGCAAAGTTCAACGCCACACTGCGAGTAATTTAAGTACTTTCCCGCCAACGGAAAGATTTCAACACGTACACATCGACATCGTCGGCCCGCTACCTACATCACCACAAGGACATCGCTACCTTCTCACCATGATCGACCGCGCAACAAGATGGGCCGAAGCTATACCTACAGACGACACATCAGCTGAATCAATAGCGAAAATCTTCTACGAAAATTGGATATCACGATTCGGTTCACCGAGAGTAGTGACCTCCGACCAAGGAAGAAACTTTGAAAGTCGTCTATTCATCAAGCTGCTTAACACTTTCGGAACCGAACGAACTAGAAGCAGCCCGTACAACCCAAAAGCAAATGGAATGATCGAACGTTGGCACCGCTCCCTCAAGACTTCACTCAAAACTCGACTATCTCAACACTCAACATGGATCGACGAGCTACCTACAGTGCTATTGGGACTTCGTGCCGCCGTACGCACTGACACAGGCGTCAGCGCCGCGGAACTTACCTACGGCTATAATCTACGACTACCATGCGATTTCTTCACCACCCCATCATCTGCATCACCACCACCAGATCAAGAAATGGACTCCGATTTCGTGAGCCGCCTTCGCGAATCTATCAACGCCCTAAAACCAGCGCAACAGACATTATCGCACGGAAACAAGCGAACAATATTTGTTCATGAAGACCTACATACCTGCAAACAAGTTTTCATCCGGAACGATGCTGTTAAGAAACCGCTCCAGCCCACCTACGATGGACCCTACACTGTATTGGAACGCAACAAAAAAACATTCAAACTATTACTACCAGAAAGAAGATCAGCTGTTATTTCTATCGACAGACTCAAACCGGCCTACACAGTAAACGAAGACACAGATGATAACTCGCCAGCAAACCAGCAAGACGCTACAGCATTGCCCCCATCGACTATTATGATGCCTGCGCCTACTACATCAATCTTAAAGCAGTCGAAGAAAACGCGATGTGGACGAGAGATCAAGCTGCCGGTACGCTTTCGCTAGGGAGGGAGTCATGTAGCTACGATCGTACCTACTACATTCTTCGGCACGGCGCGGTCCTCATACGTCCTCACTGCATGCTGGCTCCAAGTAAATGCGCGGCATGCACGACGCTGCGAAATATTTATATGAATATATATTTATACATACTTCGTCCCGCGCCCGTCCCGCGTTCCTCAGTACCCGATAACGGCGTGCGCTGTCCTCTGATTGGCCGGATCGCGTTTCTTGCTCGCCGGACGTGCGCCCATCGAGATGCGTAATATAGTGCACAAATAAGTTGATTTTCATGAATAAAACACAGTGGACTCCGTTGCTCGCCCCCGCGCGAGTAGCACGTACGCTCCGACATAGCTCCCGCAGCTTTGTCTGTCCGCTTTCGCTCGCGCCTTCTCGTTTCGTTTATCGAAACATCAATCAGTTCTTTTCAGAACTAACTCCTGTTTCTAACGTAAATCAGTTCTTTTCAGAACTAACCTCTGTTTCTAACGTAAATCAGTTCTTTTCAGAACTACTTTTCTGTTTCTCGCGTTATCAGTTCTTTTCAGAACTGTGCTTCTTTGAGGCTATAACGCAAACGTTTGCGTACCGCTCTTTTCAGAGCGACGCTGTACCGAGGTTCACGCTTTTTTCAAAGCGGTTCCTCTATCTTGTTTCTTTGGCTTTCCGACAGTGAAATCCACGACTTTAGTGGTCAACCAAGGGATACGTAACCGTGCCAACGAACTTGGTTGGGCGTTGACCCGGAGCGCCTACTTTACTTCTTCCAAGTAAAGTAGAATCCGGCTGGGCCTGGGACCACCGGCCTTGGGGGAGCACCCTCGCCGACCCCAGGTAGCGCTAGGTAGTCACACACCCCTTTCGCCCCGTAAGAGAGGCATAAGGGACACACAATTCAGGTAGGACACATAGGTACACACCCCCCCCCTGTCTAACCCGACAGGGAGGGACCACTCACATATCCCGGGTGTACCCCCCGGGATTAGGGACCCGCCCCCGGCTCCTACAGCCGTATCCGGTCCAATATGGACATCTCTAGTCTTTCCCTCGACACTTTGCGCAGCCTACTCCGCGCAATAGTCAGAAGGTATCCGTCAATAATCGACGATGTCATTCAGGCCCGCCCAGAGCCCGTCCAGGCTCCTTCCCCTCCCCCGGCCATTCCGGACTTCCCGGAATCGCCCGACGCCTCCCCGCCCGCCCCATCTCTCCCTTCCTCGCCCGAGGGAGAAGGAGTGATGGATTTCTCCGACTGCGGGTCGGAGACTGAGCAGTCTCCGTCCTCGCAGGACGACGAGGCTGATCTGCCCTCTTCCTCTGAATCCGACCCAACTACAACGACCACCACTACTTCCTCCGACGACGGTTTTCTCACCGTAGAAAGCCGCAAGAGGAAGAAGTCAAAGGCACCATCGAAGTCGGTGAACCCGGCTAAGTTGGTCCACCTTTCCCCCTCCCCCGCGACTCCCGCGGCCGCCACGACTCCCGTGGTCCCCGCTAACCCCGCGACCCCAGCGGCTCAGTCTTCCCTCCGTAAGGAGAGACCCCCTCCTCCGATCTTCCTTCGGGAAAAAGCCAAATGGCCAAACGTTGAGAAACTCCTCCACCTGAAGGGCATTCACTTCGTGAAGGCCCAGTCCGTGAAGGAGTCTATCAAGCTCCAACTCCAGTCGTCGGACGATCACCGACGTCTGACTGCCATCCTCCGCACCGAGTGCATAGGTTTTCACACCTATGCCCTCGAGAGCGAAAAATCACTCAGGGTTGTGATTCGGGGCGTTCCCGCCGAATTCAACCCAGAGGTGGTAAAGGAGGACCTAATGTCTCAGGGCTTCCCCATCAGGGAAGTCCACCGCATGTACAGCGGTAGAGACAAACGTCCTTTTGACCTTGTACTGGTCATCCTCGATCTCTCGCCCGAAGGAAAGGCGATATTCGGCCTAAAAACCGTATGCCGCCTCTCCGGTCTATCAGTCGAAGCCCCCTTCAAACTAGGCCCCCCTGGTCAGTGCCACAGATGCCAGCTCCATGGCCACTCTGCGCGCAACTGCAACGCACGTCCACGCTGCGTTAAGTGCCTGGGTGACCACGGCACCGCTGACTGTAAGCGGACGCGCGAAGATCCGACCCCACCTAGCTGCGTTCTCTGCAATGCCGAGGGACATACAGCGAATTATCGCGGTTGCCCCAAGGCACCTAAAGTGAACGCCAGCAAGGTGCGCTCACGCGCTCCGGAGCGCTTTGCCCCCGCGCGGCAATATACCAAGACCACCGCTAAGGTGGCTACGGTCCCTCCTCCCCCCCGCCCCCCTGCGTCATCAGCATGGGCAAAACCCCTCTCCTTCACAAGCGCAAGCATAGCCCCTAAGGCGAAAGCCTGCCCCTCTCAACGCTCACAGGAGCAAACCCGCTCCCCGGCCCCCGCCCCCGCACCCCTACCTCGCCCCGCTAAGTCCAGCCATCCAACAATGGCTGGCTCGGCAGGGCCTACCCCTGCCATAGATTTTGGCCAAGTCTCTGCGCTCCTGCGCAAGCTTAGCCAAGCCCAGACGGCCATTGAAAAACTGCTGATCATTTCTGATCATCAGGACATCATGGCCTCCCTTGACTCCCTTTCTTTTAAGTCTTAATATGGTTGTACAACCTGAGAGACTTAAGCCCCGCTCCATCTCGTTAGCGTTCTTCAACGCTAACGGCCTCAAATCCCAGAGAGAACTCGTCCATCACTTTTTAGTAAATCACCAAATAGACATCCTGTTAGTACAGGAGACCTTTTTGAAGCAGGGCACTCTCTGCCCTAGGATCGCTAACTACCAAATGATCCGAAATGACAGAATGAACGCTCCCAAAGGCGGTACTGCCATTTACTTCAAGAGGTCCCTGCACTGCATACCCCTCGATCCCCCCGCCCTACAAAACTTAGAAGTCTCTGTCTGCAGGCTAGCGATGACCGGTCATCAATCGGTCATCATCGCTTCCTGTTACCTCAGTCCCAATAGGACGCTTCTTCAAAGCGACCTAGAGTCAGTCCTAAGTCTCGGAAGCTCAGTCATTCTGGCTGGTGACTTCAACTCCAAAGATCCGATGTGGAACTGCCGTCTTCGTAATCGAAACGGCCGCATCCTTACCCAATGTCTTGGATCCCTTGATCTAGACTTGATAGTCCCCATGTGCCCCACGCGGTACTCGCCCATCCCCGGCCAAGGCAGCGAGTACTTGGACCTGGCACTGCTACAGAATGTATCGCTACGGATGCAATCTATAACAGTGATGCAGGAACTTGACTCGGACCATCGACCCGTTATAATGCGGCTAGGCCCTCCTCCAAATGTCAGTCCTCCCACCAAGACAGTTATGCGATGGTATAAGCTTGAGAGTGCTCTCAAGAATATCCATTCGCCTGCCTTGGAAAAAATCCCCGACGATATTAGGTCACTAGACGACATCGCGATTGCGGTCGACTCTCTGACCAATCAAGTCCAATCCGCTATCAGCGAATCGTCGAAACAGGTGCCAGCGGCGAACGATCGCCGCTGGGACCTGCCAGACGATATCAGACGTCTGATCACTGAAAAGAACGCAGCGACCCGTCGCTTTAGTTCCTATCCCACCTACCTCAATCGCTTTAGGATGAACTCGCTTCGCCGTAAGGTTAAGAGAGCCATCCAAGAGCACCGAAACTCCTCTTGGGATAATCTGCTTTCAACGATCGAACCAGGCCACCAGGCTTACTGGAAACTGGCGCGCTCTATGAAAGCTGATGGTATCTCCATCATGCCCCCGCTTATACGTCCGAATCATCAAACGCCGGCGTTTGAAGATAAAGACAAAGCTGATACGCTAGCTGAAAGTCTGGAAGCCCAGTGCTCCCCCAGTCTAGAGCCTGTTGACCCTGTACACCTCGATACGGTGAACAGAGAAGTCGAACGCATAGCGTCCCTACCCCCTACTGCCACCCTTGACCATGTCAGGGCGGCAGAGGTCGCAGCGATCATTAAAGATCTCCGACCGAAAAAGTCCCCTGGCTCGGACGGCATCAGTAACAGAGTCCTCAAACGATTCCCCGTTGCCCTCATTTACCTCCTCGTAAGCATCTTCAATGCAGCCATGTCCACTTGTTCATTCCCTGATGTCTGGAAGGAAGCCAATGTCATTGGCATCCACAAACCGGGCAAAAAGGCGAATGAACCTACCTCCTACCGTCCTATCAGTCTCCTCAGTGCCCTGGGGAAGATCTATGAACGACTCCTTCTGAGTCGTCTCTGGTCTCACGTCAACGAGCACAAGCTCCTACCCGATGAGCAGTTCGGCTTTCGAGCTCATCACTCCTGTCCCCAGCAGGTACTCCGCATCACGGAGCACATCCTGTCCAACTGGCACCACACCTGGCCAGCCAATACGGGAGCTGTCTTCCTCGACGTGGCGAAAGCCTTCGATAAAGTCTGGCACAACGGCTTGATCTACAAGCTCTCCACTCTTGGTGTGCCAGATAGACTCGTACTCATCTTACGAGACTACTTGTCAAATCGTAGCTTTCGCTACCGCGTGGAGGGCACTCTCTCCGACCCCCGACCCGTCCGAGCCGGAGTCCCCCAGGGCTCCGTTCTCGCCCCGCTCCTCTTCACGCTGTACACCAGCGAAATCCCCCGTCACCCGCAAGTCGAACTTGCCCTCTTCGCGGACGATACAGCTCTGTACTCATCCAACTTGAACTCAAGTCGGGTAAGTATAAGACTGCAAGCCGCACTAGACACACTAGGTGCCTGGTTCAGACGATGGCGCATAGAAGTGAACCCGACGAAAAGTGCAGCAGTGTACTTTTCGCGGGGCTTCCGCAAGCCCAAAACCATTACCCTCTTTGGCAAACCCATTCCCTGGGTTAAATCTGCCAAATACTTAGGGGTGATACTAGATCGCCGCCTTAGTTTCAAAACCCACATTCGCACTGTAACCAATCGTGCTAAGTTCATACTTAGCCGGTTGAACAGCCTCCTTAGAGCGAAGAGTAAAATGTCTCTTAGAAATAAGGTGACACTTTACAAATCGGTCATACGTCCCGTCATGACTTACTCCTCTGTAGTATTTGGCCACTCGGCCAACGTCCGCCACCTTCAGATTGTCCAAAACAATTTCTTGCGCAAAGCCACGGGCTGCCCGTGGTACATGCGCAATAAAGATCTCCATCGAGATCTTAAACTAGAATCCGTTGCCCACGTCATAAAGACTGCTTCCCAGCGTTTTTATGAATCGGCCGCAGATCATTCCAATCCGTTCATATCCTTCATACCCGATTACCCCGTAGACAATCCTCCCACGAGTTCTCTCCTCCGTAGACCGAGACACGTTCTCGGTGACCCGGTTGACCCAATCACCGACGCTAACCCGGAGGTGACGTCAACAAGTACCGATTCGCATCCGCACACTACACACCCGACCAAAAACCGACCCCGCCGGATGCGGGGTCGAAGAATTCCCCGCTTCCGCCCATAGGTGCACTCGTGCACCTCGGCGAAACATCCATTACCCTCTCGTAGCATCTGGCAACAGCCCAAGCCGAGGCTCGCACCTAAGTGGTGGCCCTTGTGCGTGTTGCCCCAACCTAACTTTACCGGTGAGGCGCCTTCCGCGCCCGCCAAAAGTCCGGTAACGCTGTCATGGCCATCTGCGGTCAACAGCATAACAGTCCTTTCGAAAAAAAAAAAAAAAAAAAAAAAACACAGTTTTTACCCACTTATACATTGGAGTTTCTATCTACATTAAGAACCCAAATCCGCAAGGCAGGATCCCTATACATGTAAACAAACTGTAAGTATCGTTTGTTCGAGTGACCCGTGGCACGCGACCTCACCAACTGGGAGTCCTAGTATATACATGTAAACAAACTGTAAGTATCGTTTGTTCGAGTGACCCGTGGCACGCGACCTCACCAACTGGGAGTCCTAGTATATACATGTAAACAAACTGTAAGTATCGTTTGTTCGAGTGACCCGTGGCACGCGACCTCACCAACTGGGAGTCCTAGTATATACATGTAAACAAACTGTAAGTATCGTTTGTTCGAGTGACCCGTGGCACGCGACCTCACCAACTGGGAGTCCTAGTATATACATGTAAACAAACTGTAAGTATCGTTTGTTCGAGTGACCCGTGGCACGCGACCTCACCAACTGGGAGTCCTAGTATATACATGTAAACAAACTGTAAGTATCGTTTGTTCGAGTGACCCGTGGCACGCGACCTCACCAACTGGGAGTCCTAGTATATACATGTAAACAAACTGTAAGTATCGTTTGTTCGAGTGACCCGTGGCACGCGACCTCACCAACTGGGAGTCCTAGTATATACATGTAAACAAACTGTAAGTATCGTTTGTTCGAGTGACCCGTGGCACGCGACCTCACCAACAGGGAGTCCTAGTATATACATGTAAACAAACTGTAAGTATCGTTTGTTCGAGTGACCCGTGGCACGCGACCTCACCAACTGGGAGTCCTAGTATATACATGTAAACAAACTGTAAGTATCGTTTGTTCGAGTGACCCGTGGCACGCGACCTCACCAACTGGGAGTCCTAGTATATACATGTAAACAAACTGTAAGTATCGTTTGTTCGAGTGACCCGTGGCACGCGACCTCACCAACTGGGAGTCCTAGTATATACATGTAAACAAACTGTAAGTATCGTTTGTTCGAGTGACCCGTGGCACGCGACCTCACCAACTGGGAGTCCTAGTATATACATGTAAACAAACTGTAAGTATCGTTTGTTCGAGTGACCCGTGGCACGCGACCTCACCAACTGGGAGTCCTAGTATATACATGTAAACAAACTGTAAGTATCGTTTGTTCGAGTGACCCGTGGCACGCGACCTCACCAACTGGGAGTCCTAGTATATACATGTAAACAAACTGTAAGTATCGTTTGTTCGAGTGACCCGTGGCACGCGACCTCACCAACTGGGAGTCCTAGTATATACATGTAAACAAACTGTAAGTATCGTTTGTTCGAGTGACCCGTGGCACGCGACCTCACCAACTGGGAGTCCTAGTATATACATGTAAACAAACTGTAAGTATCGTTTGTTCGAGTGACCCGTGGCACGCGACCTCACCAACTGGGAGTCCTAGTATATACATGTAAACAAACTGTAAGTATCGTTTGTTCGAGTGACCCGTGGCACGCGACCTCACCAACTGGGAGTCCTAGTATATACATGTAAACAAACTGTAAGTATCGTTTGTTCGAGTGACCCGTGGCACGCGACCTCACCAACTGGGAGTCCTAGTATATACATGTAAACAAACTGTAAGTATCGTTTGTTCGAGTGACCCGTGGCACGTGACCTCACCAACTGGGAGTCCTAGTATATACATGTAAACAAACTGTAAGTATCGTTTGTTCGAGTGACCCGTGGCACGCGACCTCACCAACTGGGAGTCCTAGTATATACATGTAAACAAACTGTAAGTATCGTTTGTTCGAGTGACCCGTGGCACGCGACCTCACCAACTGGGAGTCCTAGTATATACATGTAAACAAACTGTAAGTATCGTTTGTTCGAGTGACCCGTGGCACGCGACCTCACCAACTGGGAGTCCTAGTATATACATGTAAACAAACTGTAGTTTGGTTTCACGAGCGCTCGTTAGTTGGTAACGAACTATTCAGTTACAACGGTTTCTTTTACTTTGAGATAGAGATACATTTATCGACATACCTTTCATTAACAGCGAACTCCGATAACTGGCGTGCTGCGTCCCGACTCCCGGGCATCTGGCCGACCGTTATCAGCCGTCGATCGGATCTCGGACCGCGCAGAACTCATCGATTGCGCTTAATTGGCATGACCTGCGCCCGCGCAGCCGCGCTGGCGGCGCGATGTTAGACCTTACCGACGTGAAAAGGTTTGGTGTGGTAGGTTTACTTTTAATGATAACTTCATCGCACCGCACCGGGCTTCGCTTATACAAACGAAGCTGTTCGCGAAAGTCGCGCGTTAAAGTCTTTTGTATAACTTGAAAGTGACAAGACTTCCAAACTTTCACATAAATATTTATCTCATAATCAGTTCTATGCACAAAGATTTTGGAGAATTAATAATGCATTCACCTCTGACCGAAGTAACCTCTGAGGCCTCTCCCTCGCGCTCCGCATCGGTCGCGCCTGTCAGCTCCGCGGCTCGCGCGCGGGGCCGTGCGACGCGCAACGCGCGACGTGCGACCAATGAGCCGCGTCGGCGACTGAATGGACCTTCATTTAATATCGTTTGGTAAAATACCGTTCTCATTTCAAAATCTTTCAAATCTTTATAAAAGGCTTGTTGACGTTTCGGACACATCATTTTCTGATACTTTGTCCGAAATGACGCATTTAATTTTAATATTTTCTTCACTGACGTTTCGGACACCAATGATAAACGCTGTTTTGTACAGTCACATAATAAAGTTAAACTGCCAAGATGAATCCAATGATACCTACTTTAGACTTATACAGGATGGTTGTTTGAGAAGGGCGGTGATGGCATGGTGATGGCCAAGTCCGACACCACGAGAGTTAGGTGATGGCCAAGTCCGACACCACGAGAGTTAGGTGATGGCCAAGTCCGACACCACGAGAGTTAGGGACAAGTCGTGAAAGTAGTCATGACCTCGATTTATAAGAAAAAGATAATATGAAGAATTTTTTTTAGTAGGCCTTGTTCCAGCAGTGGACTAATATAGGCTGATGATGATGATGATGATGAATCAAGAAATTTGCAAACCTAGATACATAGATATATTACAAAATCGAAACTAGTCAAGAAGCAAAACGGTGTACTGATCTAGTTGTTTTGCCAAGACTTCCTGGCTCAATGCCTGGCTCAATGCCTGGCTCAATGCCTGGCTCAATGCCTGGCTCAATGCCTGGCTCAATGCTCAATGCCTGGCTCAATGCCTGGCTCAATGCCTGGCTCAATGCCTGGCTCAATGCTCAATGCCTGGCTCAATGCCTGGCTCAATGCCTGGCTCAATGCCTGGCTCAATGCTCAATGCCTGGCTCAATGCCTGGCTCAATGCCTGGCTCAATGCCTGGCTCAATGCCTGGCTCAATGCCTGGCTCAATGCCTGGCTCAATGCCTGGCTCAATGCCTGGCTCAATGCCTGGCTCAATGCCTGGCTCAATGCCTGGCTCAATGCCTGGCTCAATGCCTGGCTCAATGCCTGGCTCAATGCCTGGCTCAATGCCTGGCTCAATGCCTGGCTCAATGCCTGGCTCAATGCCTGGCTCAATGCCTGGCTCAATGCCTGGCTCAATGCCTGGCTCAATGCCTGGCTCAATGCCTGGCTCAATGCCTGGCTCAATGCCTGGCTCAATGCCTGGCTCAATGCCTGGCTCAATGCCTGGCTCAATGCCTGGCTCAATGCCTGGCTCAATGCCTGGCTCAATGCCTGGCTCAATGCCTGGCTCAATGCCTGGCTCAATGCCTGGCTCAATGCCTAGCTCAATGCTCAATGCCTGGCTCAATGCTCAATGCCTGGCTCAATGCCTGGCTCAATACCTGGCTCAATGCCTGGCTGAATGCCTGGCTCAATGCCTGGCTCAATGCCTGGCTCAATGCCTGGCTCAATGCCTAGCTCAATGCTCAATGCCTGGCTCAATGCCTGGCTCAATGCCTGGCTCAATGCTCAATGCCTGGCTCAATGCCTGGCTCGTCTGCATTAGCCAGCACCGTATTTATACTTATTACCGTAAATAATATATACTATTACCGTAAATAATACAACGCCCAATTTTTATTTCTATCTTTACAAAAAGAGGACAGAAATCAACAAGCCAGCACCTGAATGGTACTGATATTTAAAAAGAGACTGTGATGATTGATGATTTTAGAACTGATTATTATTTCTAAGATTTTTATTGTATCTACAGTTGTACAATTGTATCTACATTTTTAGGTTTTTACATTGAAAGAGAAAAAACTGTTATTTTTTTAAATCTTTAACGTTAAATCAATCAATGTTATTGTTGTTGATTATACCCTAAATTGTTTTAAGGTAGTAGATTTAAGAGAAATATTAATAAGAAAGATACACGTTTTGAATGCCTTCTACATGGGTAATATTCTAGAGTGGTGGCTAACAGTGATACACGTCTACAGAATACATTAATGATGCCGAAAAACTGTGCTATAACTTATTCTAGAATACTCAGTTTTGTTACTGTAGTACATTTTAAAAGTTTTCTAACTGATTGTACTAAACAGCTTCAATATTTTAATGGTGTCCGAAACGTCAGTGAAGAAAAAATTTAAATTAACATGTGTAATTTCCGACAAAGTGTCCGTAAATCTTGTGTCTGAAACGCCAGCAAGCCTTGAAAAAGGCTCAAGTAAGGGTGGTTGTTTGTCAGTGATCGAGTAAGGATGGTTGTTTGTCAGTGATCGAGTAAGGATGGTTGTTTGTCAGTGATCGAGTAAGGATGGTTGTTTGTCAGTGACGGATGAGGCTCGCTTCTCATTAACTTGAGTACCTGGAGGCATACATATAATGAGCGGTATCAGCGAGTCGTGACGTGAACATGACCCGCCGTGTGAGGACTGAAGAGGTAGCGGCGGCCAGCGGAGTGGAGCTTCGAGCACGGTACCCTGGTTATACTGGAGGTAGAGTCGTTACCATCGCATCGGTTCCAGACCATATCCAACGAATATCTGAGGGCATCTAGATAGCGGCATCTGAAGTTTTATACAAGTTTTATAAAGCGATGATCTATTAATTTGGAAAGTATAAAACTGCGTTTTGGGATTTGAGGAAGCAGCGAATTAGTATTACTATAGCAGGTAAAGGTATCTGTAGTGTCTAAGCTTTGGATTATAATGATTCTTCTCTCAATTACCTGAACGATCAAAGAACACTCCAATGTTAATAGCTTTTCAAATTCAATATAAGTAAGTAACATTCAATATTAGTTAGGAAACGTTAACAGCCTGCCTCGATGGTTTTATAGCTGTAGGTGGCGCCGCCGCCGGTACCCCAGGATACCTGTAGGGGTCCTACAATACCCCACCATTTATACGCTGTGCCTGGTTAAGGCAATTATCATAAACGTAATTCCGCAGAGGTACGGGAAATGCACTTTGTTCGATTTATGAGATGACAGGAATGTACCGCGGACCACCTTCTCGCTGGTTATTACTGCAGTTTATCATTTTGAGGTTAAGGTGGAATTATTCCGTATCCATATTTGGACTCGATTTGGTCCTTATGTGTTGTTTACGCTAGCATAGCCAGCCTAACTCTGTCCAGAAGCGCAGAATCTTTCTGGGGTCTCGACAGGCTTCACGGAGTCACCTCGGCAAGTTGAGGATTTGTGTCCATTGTGCTGTTATTCCCGGGCATTTCAGAATTCAGGAGACTCGACGAGTTCCAGCCACCGGAACAGGCCGGGTTTCGCGGAGGATATGGTACCAGGAGACCACATACACACACAGTGAGGCAGATTATACCGAAGTCCGAAGAGTATAATCAGCCCCTGTGTCTGGCCTTTGTGGACTATGAAAAGGCCTTTTACTCAGTCGAAACCTGGGCTGTTCTGCAATCCTTACAGCGATGCCAAGTAGACTATCGTTACATCGAGGTGCTGAGTGTCCAAGTACAGGGCAATCATTCTAAACCTATTCAACTGCGCAGAGGTGTGAGACAGGGGGATGTTATATCCCCGAAACTGTTCACAAGCGCATTGGAAGATGTGTTTAAGACGCTGGACTGGAAAGGTAAGGGCATCAACATAAACGACGATTACATATTTATATTGACGACCTCTGTGGCGCGGTGGACGAAGGTCCGCCAGCTACGCAAGAGGTTGGAACAAATATTTGTACGATCTGCAGGTATTTGTTCCGGGTGTTCTGGTCGTTTTCTATGTATAATTAAAAAAATCTGTCTATGTATTGTATTACATTATGTATATCAGTTATCTAGTACCCATAACACAAGCTCTGCTTAGCTTGGGGCTAGATAATGCTGTGTGAATTGTCCAGCATTATTTATTTATTTACATCTCACGCCTGCGATTTGCGGATGACATAGTCTTGATGGCGGAGTCGCTGGAAGAGCTTAACCGGATGCTGGACGGCCTAGCTTCAGCCTCACGACGCATCGGTCTTGGCATGAACTTAGATAAAATCAACGTCATGATCAATGTCCACATTGATCCGGGACCGGTCGGTTTACATGGCCACCTTCTCAAAATTGTTTCCGAGTACACTTACCTGGGGCAGGTTTTGCAGTTGGGTAAAAACAGTTCCGAGAAAGAGGCCAAAAGGAGGATCCAACTAGATTGGGCAGCGTTCGGGAAACTACGTCGAGTCTTCTCGTCATCCATACCGCAATGTTTGAAAACGAAAGTTTTCAAACAGTGCGTCCTACCCGTCATGACCTACGGAGCTGAAAGGTGGTCACTCACGGTAGGGCTGGTCCACCAGTTTGAAATCGCCCAGCGAGCTATGAAGAGAGCTATGCTCGGAGTTTCTCTGAAGGATAGGATTCGCAACGAATACATCCGACAGAGAACCAAGGTTATCGACATAACTCCAAGGATTAGCAAGCTCAAGTGGCGTGGGCTGGCCATATCTCGAGAAGAACCGACAATCGCTGGGGTAAACGTGTTCTTGAGTGGAGACCGCGACTCGGCAAACGTAGTGTAGGACGCCCTCCGACCAGGTGGGATGACGATTTGCGAAAGACTGCTGGCAGATATTGGATGCGGCAAGCTGAAGACAGGGCGCTATGGCGCTCATTAGGGGAGGCCTATGTCCAGCAGTGGACCAGTATTTAGGTCGATGATGATGATTTCAGAATTCGACCTCTGTGGCGCGGAGGGCGAAGGTCCACCTGCAACGCAAGAGGTTGCGGGTTCGATTCCCGCCTTGGGACAAATATTTGTACGATCTGCAGGTATTTGTTACGGGTGTTCTGGTCGTTTTCTATGTATAATAAAAATACATAGAAAATATAACCGATATACGTATCTGTAGCGTGCAGGTGACGTTATCTGTAGCGTGCAGGTGACGTTATCTGTAGCGTGCATGTGACGTTATCTGTAGCGTGCAGGTGACGTTATCTGTAGCGTGCAGGTGACGTTATCTGTAGCGTGCAGGTGACGTTATCTGTAGCGTGCATGTGACGTTATCTTATTTTTGCTTTGACTTAATTTACAATAATTATTCTTATTATTATCTTCTTTTTCTTTTTATATTCTAATAGAAGATTTTGACACCTCCTTTGTTACTTTAGTTTACATTTGTTTTTTATTTCCTGGATCATTTGTTAGTGCACTACCTTTATTCTGTTTTATGATGGCAAACTAACTGTGCGTGCACTCGGTACCCCGCGACAGGCCTAGCCTAGTGCGGGGGTCATTGGTAATCTTTAATTTTTAAGTACCTACCTAAGTTATTACCACTGAAGTATATTAAATTAAATTAAGTAACTCGAAGTAAACCTATTGTATATCTATATCAGTTATTAGTCCATAGCTTAGCTTGGGGCTGGATAATGCTGTGTGAATTGTCCAGCATTATTTATTTTAATTACGTGGGTAGCTCATTGGTCGTCACTGAAGTGAGAGGGCTGTCCGTCGCTCCGATGTTGTCAAGTGTTTGATGATTGGGCAGTGTCCTGTTAGACGTAGTCACTTTTATATTCAGATGCATAGATTTAAATCGTTAGATAGGCCCTTACCTCAGTGAGACCGCGCCGTGTTGTTCCACGGTCGAAGTGAGTGAGGCTCACTAACCTGGAATCAGTGCACCTCCAAACACAGTGTTAGCCGGACGTGTTGTAAAGGACGTTTGCGAGCAGTTTAGTGTCACAAAATGCCATCGTGTGCCTTTCTAAAGTGCAACAACAATTCTAAAAACACAAATAAAGCCAGAGGTGTAACATTTCACTTGTAAGTATTGCGATTTGGTTTAAAAACTTTTATTTTTCCTTCCGCACCGTCTAAAATAACAAATTTAAACGGCGAGTGCAGTTTTCAGTTTTCATCAACGGGGCCATCATACCATGCGAAAATACAGCAAAGTATTTGGGCATGACTTTAGACGCCAAGCTGCACTGGAAAGCTCACGTCAAGAAAAAAAAAAGGAGTTAGAGATTCGCTATAAAAAGATGTACTGGCTGATTGGCAGAAATTCAACATTAGCAGTACACAATAAAATCCTATTATATAAACAAGTCCTCATGCCAATCTGGACTTATGGTATACAGCTCTGGGGCTGTACCAAAAAGACAAACGTAGCCATCATACAAAGATTCCAGAACAAAGTACTCAGGTCAATAGTTAACGCTCCTTGGTACGTAAGATATGACGATATTCATCGAGACCTGAATATTGAATTTGTCAACAAAGTAATCCAAAAATACGCAGAGGCTCATGAACATAGGCTTCATCATCATGTGAACGTCGAGGCGATCCAGCTCCTCGACAACACGGACATAGTAAGAAGGCTCAAAAGAACAAAACCTTTTGAGTTAGTGTAGTGATAACTATAGTGTATGTGCATAAGTGCTATCTTAAAGAACACATGAACCAAGTACCCCCTAAGTAAATAGAGACAATAAGAAAAGTTCCAATGGACACGTTCTTAGTATGAAGTTTTTATAAAAATAAGTTAAATCAAAATTACCCATTAGCCAATTCTATGGCTAGATTGTAATTATACTCTAGTGTATGTGTGTGTATATATTCTAGATAATATAAAAAAAAAAAAAGGCGAGTGCAAGAAAGTGAAAGTAGTGTTTGCAACTAATGTGGGAGAAAAAGAGATGACACTATTTTCTCAGTACACTTGTTGTGTGTAGATTGCACACGTTTTAGACAGACGCGTTTTCGATTTCAGGATATAAATAAGACCTTTATGTTTTCACAGAAGTCAGTGCAATACAATTGTAAACGAAATGGTAATAATAATAATTAGGTTTATTGACAAAAACACAATTTGTAACTACTTACCGGACCGTACCTTCTACACAAATTGCACAGTTTTTGGACGCCATGTTGACGCACACATTCAAACATTTTCGATTTTAGGGCATCTAAGTGCAAACTTTTTTCAGAAAAGTGTGTGCAATACAATCGCACACGAAATGGTAATAGCAACAGATAAGTACAATGGCAGAAACACGATTTTTTTGACTACTCATTAGTGTGCGTGCGTCGGCATTTTGTTAACGCACACATTCAAAAACAAAGCCACAGTTTTTGGTGTCGGGGCCTATCTAACGATTTAAATCTATGTTCAGATGGGTAAACGTTGCGCGAACAAGAGGGTTTTAAGTAACACACACACATTGCAGACTCATCACACACACACACACATTGCAGACTCATCACACACACACACACATTGCAGACTCATCACACACACACACATTGCAGACTCATCACACACACACACACATTGCAGACTCATCACACACACACACACATTGCAGACTCATCACACACACACACACACACTGCAGACTCATCACACACACACACACATTGCAGACTCATCACACGTGAACGCACCTCAAAATAATCAACAACTATTACGAATACTAAATGTTAATAGTATTATGTTCAAAAATGTTGCAATGTCTATTTACATTTCAAAATAGGAGGAGGTTCTATGTTTCGGCTATAATATATATATATATATACAATACGAGTATATTTTGTATGATCGTCGATTTCTACGTCAACTACAATTGACCATAAAGAATTATTTCGCTCCTGCTACTAGGAGTCAGGAGAACGATCCTGAGTCCTATAGAAAAATCTCGAAGTATATTTTATGTTCCGAAAAACTTATTGTTAATGCTAAGGAATTCGAAGTCGGCTTTTTCACAACAATCAAATGATTAGATGATACAAACGATTAGATGATACAAATGATTAGATGATACAAATGATTAGATGATACAAACGATTAGATGATACAAATGATTAGATGATACAAATGATTAGATGATACAAATGATTAGATGATACAAATGATTAGATGATACAAATGATTAGATGATACAAATGATTAGATGATACAAATGATTAGATGATACAAATGATTAGATGATACAAATGATTAGATGATACAAATGATTAGATGATACAAATGATTAGATGATACAAATGATTAGATGATACAATTTGCAGAAATCTTCAACAAAATAACGAACGTTATTTAAACGCTAACGCGTGTAAGTAAGTTTATAGTAGCGAGTCATCAGGCCACGTGATGAGTCATCAGTCAGTCTGGTGCAGAGAGCTTTTTGTTTGTTTCTATGCGCAGGCGCAGGCGCCGGCGCCGGTGAGCATTAGCACCGCTGCTCTGTAATCACGACACTTCCTCCTCAGCACACAAATGAGCACGGACAGACAACTACTACCATTAATCTATCTACAGAGATCACTCTCTGTTCTAGTCTCATAAAATATCTCTGTGTCACGTAAAATGGCAAACGTCTTCGTTCAACATTTCCACAGTTATTTCTACAGTTATGCGCATTAATTCTGTTGTTAATAATTTACCAATATAATATGTAATTTATCGTATTGAGTTCGCACTTCGTACTTCCTGTGGCTGCGTCGCAACGAGCCCTCGGGATGTCGGCTCGAGGGAGGACTAACCGTGGTTAACACGGGATGTCGGCTCGAGGGAGGACTAACCGTGGTTAACACGGGATGTCGGCTCGAGGGAGGACTAACCGTGGTTAACACGGGATGTCGGCTCGAGGGAGGACTAACCGTGGTTAACACGGGATGTCGGCTCGAGGGAGGACTAACCGTGGTTAACACGGGATGTCGGCTCGAGGGAGGACTAACCGTTTTTAACACGGGATGGCGGCTCGAGGGAGGACTAACCGTGGTTAACACGGGATGTCGGCTCGAGGGAGGACTAACCGTGGTTAACACGGGATGGCGGCTCGAGGGAGGACTAACCGTGGTTAACACGGGATGTCGGCTCGAGGGAGGACTAACCGTGGTTAACACGGGATGTCGGCTCGAGGGAGGACTAACCGTGGTTAACACGGGATGTCGGCTCGAGGGAGGACTAACCGTGGTTAACACGGGATGTCGGCTCGAGGGAGGACTAACCGTGGTTAACACGGGATGTCGGCTCGAGGGAGGACTAACCGTGGTTAACACGGGATGTCGGCTCGAGGGAGGACTAACCGTGGTTAACACGGGATGTCGGCTCGAGGGAGGACTAACCGTGGTTAACACGGGATGTCGGCTCGAGGGAGGACTAACCGTGGTTAACACGGGATGTCGGCTCGAGGGAGGACTAACCGTGGTTAACACGGGATGTCGGCTCGAGGGAGGACTAACCGTGGTTAACATCATATCACCGCCGCTATTACAAACTGTATCACCTATATAAACACTATTTTGACACCCAATTGTATCTCTAAACTTTTTAATGGTACCTAGTTATAATTCAGTTAATTTCTAAAAAGCTATAAGTGGAAACTGTTGTTAGCTTCATTTGCTCTAGTTCATGAATCTATTGTAACCTAAATATAAGCTTTTTGTTTCCCAAATAAATAAAAATTTTATTTATTTATTTATTTATTTACTTTAATTAAAAATAAATAAAATAAACGCTTTTAGGTGCAAAGCGGCGCGCGGTCACGTGTGCGTGTGCGCAAGGACGGCGGCGCGGCGCTGAGCTTGCAGTAGTAGGTACATGCAGTGTGCGCAAGGACGGCGGCGCGGCGCTGAGCTTGCAGTAGTAGGTACATGCAGTGTGCGCAAGGACGGCGGCGCGGCGCTGAGCTTGCAGTAGTAGGTACATGCAGTGTGCGCAAGGACGGCGCGGCGCTGAGCTTGCACGTAATGGTTCATACAGCGACAAATAGTCATATGTAGTAATGTTGAACTGTTTGGAGATAATTCTCCACTCGCTAGATCACACCTCACACAAGTGTGTCGTGCGGGCATTTGGCACATTAGAACACTTATTTGGAGCCATTGATCAGCGTCTAACGGAAGGCGTGCATACGCGCCGATCACTTACGAACCGGCACCGGCGCAACAATATAGGAAAGGTGAAGGAAGATGAAGTGCTTGTAGCAACCGTACACAAAGCACATGGTCCATCCATACCGTACTGGCAGAGTCATGACGGGCTTGGGTTGTAGTACGGCACAGGCTGTCACTATGTCATCACAAAGCACATGGTCCATCCATACCGTACTGTCAGAGTCATGACGGGCTTGGGTTGTAGTACGGCACAGGCTGTCACTATGTCATCACAAAGCACATGGTCCATCCATACCGTACTGGCAGAGTCATGACGGGCTTGGGTTGTAGTACGGCACAGGCTGTCACTATGTCATCACAAAGCACATGGTCCATCCATACCGTACTGGCAGAGTCATGACGGGCTTGGGTTGTAGTACGGCACAGGCTGTCACTATGTCATCACAAAGCACATAGTCCATCCATACCGTACTGTCAGAGTCATGACGGGCTTGGGTTGTAGTACGGCACAGGCTGTCACTATGTCATCACAAAGCACATAGTCCATCCATACCGTACTGTCAGAGTCATGACGGGCTTGGGTTGTAGTACGGCACAGGCTGTCACTACATATGTCATCACAAAGCACATTTGCGTTGACATTCGCCAACATGTGATGGACGAACCATACAATATTAAACTGAATTCATGCACAAGATTCATTCAAGTCCATTTCCCAGAACCCTGTTTCTTGTCGGACAATCTCGTATCATCTCATGTAAGTAGATGCAGATGATCTATCCGTACCTAGGCCGGTTAGCTTACTAATGGATCCTATGCACCCTGGCTCTGCTCTATTCCAGGAACTCGAAGTGAACCCCATTAGCATGCGCGTAGCGCTACGCTTCGGCGGCGATGTAGATGTTCCCGGCGAATATCTACATGAAGACTGCTTGTGTGTATGATGCATTCACATTATGATCTCATAAGGTCATATAGTCATAAGGAGGTGTAACAACAAGAGCTTTCGGAAGCATGTAATATACCTAGGTACATAATATACCTACCTAGGTACGTAATATACCTAGGTACGTAATATACCTCTCGCTGTGCTCACAAGGATGCTACACAACAATAATGTATCTCTTAAGGTGAAGTACGTTCGTAATTTCTAGACAAGGGCGAGCGAGCACCGCGCAGTGAAAGCGAGAAAGGGACGCAAGAGCCGGACCGCGCGCAGTTTCACTGCTTTTTATTTATAAATTTGATATTGCTCTAAAATAATACTTTTTCGCAAAAAACTAAAACCATAGTCCTCTAAAGTGTTTAGTTAAGTATTTTTTAGACAATATTTCATGCAAATATGTTAAGTAACTAGCAAATGAAACTGGTTTTCCGTAGTAAAAATGCAAAATTTAGAGGAAACTTTGCGATTTTTTTCTATCAAGTCAAGTTGAGTCGATCGTGTTTCGGCTCCCATAACTTACTAACAAAAATCCTAAGCTTTCGATGCTCATTAAAAAAGATTTTAAAAAATTGTGTTTTCTTGCCTTAAAATTGATTTTCCGTCTAGGCAAAACCTGAGTTTTGGGACCTACTTCACCTTAAAGGGCAAAAGTATACGCTTCTACAAATAAACTCCAAGTGAGTTACAAAAATTATCAATAAACATATCCTTTGTAAAAGGCTTATGATAAAATATCAGATTATCTTGACGATAAAAATCTTGGGACGATTTTTGCTCCAACTCGAAAACTAAAATTCTAACAAGGTAGAGGTTTCTTGTTCGCTTCTTTACTTTACCTTAAAAGATTGAAGTGGACAAAAAATCAAAGTGATCACTTTATTTCTTAGTTTTACTTATGTAATCTGAGTTTTGGTTTTCTTTAAGAGAAAACTTAAAGAAATACTTATGAAAAAGAGTTACTACACCCTTACCGAGGCTTTGGAGGAAAAACAGCTGATGTGATTAGCGGTATGTATGTTTGTTTATAACACATTTTCTCGTAAAGGGTCTCTTATTTCACCTATTTCAATACCGTAACATATCTTATTAGTTTTTATATTTTTCAAGATGCTCCGTTACTTCCTTACCTAAGTAGGTGCAGATTGTCGCAGTAAATAGTAGCGATCGAGTACCGCAGGTAAAGCCATTTCGACTTCCTGGACTGAAGCAACTCACAAAGCTCTAGTTACTACAAAGTAGTTATTGGCAATAATTGTGCATGGAATAGTTACCGTTTACACAAATACGAGCCGGGCGTCGAACCGCGGCTCAGCTCCCGGTCAACGCTCCACGAGAGAGCTTCTCCGGCGCCGCAGGGGAGGATCATCACATCCAGGCACTCACACACTTAGCACTCGCGCGCGAATTCGGCGATCGGTTCCGGACTCGAGGCGGGTAACGAGCACGCGGGCGCGGCGCATGCGTGCTGCGGCGACGGGCCCTCGGCGCACACTGCCCACCCCGCGCGCGCGCAGGTTGCTTCGAGCTTTTTGCGGTAAAAAGCTCGAAATAAAAGTAAAATTACATCGCTCCCACGCCACGATGCGATCCAGACTCTGTAATTTCTGCGCCGGATACTCTGACTAATGCATCGAGCAGCTCCACATTACCGCATTATTTATCGCTCATTTTAGGTTCCATTAGACGCTGAGGAGCGACTCTACCACCCTCCTCCAACAGATGGACAGACATTCACAATAAACATCATTCCCGGTTATCATTTCTTGGTTCCGATGGCTCCTATTTGTCTTCAGTAATTTAATGGTGAATGTGGTGCTAATGAACGTCGCAGCGGCAGTAAACAGGTTGATTTAGAGCTGACGTTTGTTGTTGAGGACACGAGTGACTGAGTGCATTAGTGGGAGCCCTACTTCAGACCTGATAACTGGGAGGAGGAGGATGACGGCCGGCGGCGGCGGTGAACCCTGCTCGTCCTCTCTACACCAATAAAATGCTATTTTGCTCATTCATACTGTTGCATACATGTGACGCAAAGACCTTCGTTAGTGTTACTAACGAAGGCGTACAGGTCGTGCAGCACTGCGGCACTAGCCGTCATGGCGGGGGCTTTGCCGGCTGACTTGTTGTTAGCTCGAGCGGGTCGTAGACTGACGGAGACTGAATGCGAGCCTAGGGAGGCTCACAGGTGGATTCGGGCAAGAGTCGATGCAGAGATTGCTGATGAGATTGAGTGACATGAGACTGAGCGAGCTTTGTAGAGCTTTGTAGCTGCGGTAACCCCGCAGAAACACGCGATCACGTTTTGTGGGACTGTCCATTATGCGCGGTAGAATGGGACATTTTCCGCGTAGTTGGAAGGACCATGGGATGGTGGAGGGAATGTTGCATACATGTGCACTACTACTTGCAGGAACATTAGATACTGGACCTGGAAACTGCAGTCATCTCTAGCGAAGCGAAATTTCATAGTAAATCCCAGAACATTTAGGACCTCAGTGAGAAATTCTGTTGATTTTCTCTTATCAAATAAATTAGAACGGAGTGTGTACCAAGTAGCTGTAGAAGACCGAGGTGTAGCAACATTTCAAATCGACTGCAGGTTTATCAGATAATCTAAGTCAGTGGGGTGTGGGGATAACATCCTATGAATAAATGTTCCTATAGCGAAGCCGATGGAATTTCCAAGCATCGGGCGACGCAGCCGCGAGCTACCCTCACCAATTTCAGCATTATAATGTCCCATTAGAATACGAGCCGTTAGCTTCCACGTTACCAGCATCCTCTCACTGTGGCAAACACTACCTTAGCCATCTGTGTACATTGCACGCAGTACACGCCCTTACTTCCTTCCCACCTTCCGTCTGTAATGTTACCGTACGTCTCCTGGTAACAGATATCCCGTCTTTATCTATATATTTATTACACTTATATGATCAGGGGTAGGGTTGTATTTATTTATTAAAAATAAAACAACACCATAACATTATAGATATTTCTAAATGGTTATGACTAGTACATTCAATCATAAAAACAACTATAAAAAAAAATTAAATTAAAAACAAGAAAATAAAATTCACAAGAATAAAATAATAGAATTAGAACAAATAAAAATCTTGAAAAAAATAATAAGTTAAAACTTCAAAAACACAAACCAAAAATAGTTGTAGGCACACACACATTGTTATTGTTAGGGTTGTAGGCACACACACATTGTTATTGTTAGGGTTGTAGGCACACACACATTGTTATTGTTAGGGTTGTAGGCACACACACATTGTTATTGTTAGGGTTGTAGGCACACACACATTGTTATTGTTAGGGTTGTAGGCACACACACATTGTTATTGTTAGGGTTGTAGGCACACACACATTGTTATTGTTAGGGTTGTAGGCACACAACACTGACAGGGCTACACTATCAGGGTCGACAGGCAGGGCAGGATAACATACGTGGTCACTGGTCAGGGTCCAAGATATAGGTTCTGTAGGTAGGGGTTAGGTAGGAGTTAGGTGGGAGATAGGTTTAGGGTTAGGTAGGTTACGTAGATTAGGTACCTAATAGTGAGTAGGGTCGCTCTTTGCTTGTAGTACACCCGTGTGAACCTACATTGTACGCCCACACGTAGGGTAAAGTACCAAGCACTGGGCTGTCCTACAGTTAGGAGTTAGGTTCTGAACAGCCGCCTGATCATCTCACACCCGTGCGTTCACCAGAGACGTACGTAGGTGATTATTAGGTGGTTTTATAATGTTCATTTATTAATACCCCTCTTATAAAAAGGGATTTTCGAGTAGTTTATTTAAATATTTTAGGTCGATTAAATTGTCCCAAGAGCAGTGTTTGTTGTAAACAAGCTGCTAAGCCGACGTTACGTACGCCGACGCCGACGTAACCCGATACAGTAGTGTGCGCGCCCGACTGCACCCGGCCTGCGTGACTACCTCGCAGAGACAGGGCTCCGGTTACACTGCGCCCGCCTGGAGGCCTCTGCACTTGCACAATGTACAGTAGTGTGCGCGCCCGACTGCACCCGGCCTGCGTGACTACCTCGCCGAGACAGGGCTCCGGTTACACTGCGCCCGCCTGGAGGCCTCTGCACTTGCACACTGTACAGTATACTCTACCATGGAGTCTCTGCCGAGTCATCAGGGAGACCTCGCCCTTCCACATGTCTGTATATTTGAGAAGGTTCATTTTTGGACAATCATTCGCAGTCATGTTGTTGGCTGACTGAGTGAGATGCGTCAGCGAGAGACTGTTGCGTTGTGAGCAGGTGCAGGTGCAGGTGTAGGTGTAGGTGTAGGTAGGTGTGTGGGTGTAGGTGTAGGTGTAGGTGTAGGTGTAGGTGTAGGTGTAGGTGTAGGTGTAGGTGTAGGTGCAGGTACAGGTGTAGGTGTAGGTGTAGGTGTAGGTGTAGGTGTAGGTGTAGGTGTAGGTGCAGGTGCAGGTGCAGGTGCAGGTGCAGGTGCAGGTGCAGGTGCAGGTGCAGGTGCAGGTGTAGGACTGTCCCTACATTTATTTATTTATTTCATCCTCATCATCAGCCTATATTTGTCCACTGCTGGACATAGGCCTACCCTAATAAGCGCCATAGCGCCCTGTCTTCAGCTTGCCGCATCCAGCATCTGCCAGCAGTCTTTCGCAAATCGTCATCCCACCTGGTCGGAGGGAGTCCTACACTACGTTTGCCGAGTCGCGGTCTCCAATGTATTAAACTGAAGTTCAAGACAACGAAAGTTGCATTATAAAGCAACTTTATGTTGAAGTTGAAACCCATGGAGCCCTAGAGCGAAGACCTGGAGCGCGGAGGATATTTCAATTCAACTGTAGCATGTTTTTGTTTGTATAGGTATTATAAGCTACGACGCTGGCTCTCCTGTCATTATAAGTTACGACGCTGGCTCTCCTGTCATTATAAGTTACGACGCTGGCTCTCCTGTCATTATAAGTTACGACGCTGGCTCTCCTGTCATTATAAGCTACGACGCTGGCTCTCCTGTCATTATAAGTTACGACGCTGGCTCTCCTGTCATTATAAGTTACGACGCTGGCTCTCCTGTCATTATAAGCTACGACGCTGGCTCTCCTGTCATTATAAGTTACGACGCTGGCTCTCCTGTCATTATAAGTTACGACGCTGGCTCTCCTGTCATTATAAGCTACGACGCTGGCTCTCCTGTCATTATAAGTTACGACGCTGGCTCTCCTGTCATTATAAGTTACGACGCTGGCTCTCCTGTCATTATAAGTTACGACGCTGGCTCTCCTGTCATTATAAGCTACGACGCTGGCTCTCCTGTCATTATAAGTTACGACGCTGGCTCTCCTGTCATTATAAGTTACGACGCTGGCTCTCCTGTCATTATAAGCTACGACGCTGGCTCTCCTGTCATTATAAGTTACGACGCTGGCTCTCCTGTCATTATAAGTTACGACGCTGGCTCTCCTGTCATTATAAGTTACGCCGCTGGCTCTCCTGTCATTATAAGCTACGACGCTGGCTCTCCTGTCATTATAAGTTACGACGCTGGCTCTCCTGTCATTATAAGTTACGACGCTGGCTCTCCTGTCATTATAAGCTACGACGCTGGCTCTCCTGTCATTATAAGTTACGACGCTGGCTCTCCTGTCATTATAAGTTACGACGCTGGCTCTCCTGTCATTATAAGTTACGACGCTGGCTCTCCTGTCATTATAAGTTACGACGCTGGCTCTCCTGTCATTATAAGCTACGACGCTGGCTCTCCTGTCATTATAAGTTACGACGCTGGCTCTCCTGTCATTATAAGTTACGACGCTGGCTCTCCTGTCATTATAAAATCTCTCTGACTGCGAGGAACGACTTTTTAAACATGCAAGCAAGAATACCTGAGCAGCGATTACTTGTAATGAGCAAGTGACCTGCGTGCACTATGCGTGCAGTGCGCGCGGCGTGCAGTGCGCGCGGCGTGCTCCACCGACGGGGAATAATTGCCTAATGTTTCATAAAAGATGAAGTGGGACCCAAAACTTTTATTTTATGATTTTAAGGCAAGAAAACACTATTTTTTAAATCTTTTTCGATGATTCTCGAAAGTTTAGGATTTTAGTTAGTGCGTCATATAAGTCGAAACACGATTGACTCAACTTGACTCGATAGAAAAATATTTTAATGCAATGTCGTCTAAAAATACTTAACTAAACACTTAAGATTAAGAGCAACATAGTTTTATTTTTTTGCGAAAGAGTATTATTTTATTATTTTAGAGCAATTCATTTATTGCACAAGAAAAAAAACAAAATACATACCTACATAAAACATTAAATTTGAAAAATATGGCAAAGGCGAGCTTAACCCTAAAAAGAGTAAAGTTCTCTTCCAGCAACCCTTATTGGGAGAGAGAGAGACCAAGTTATAAAAGTGGGTAAATAATAATAATAAAAAAGAGAAAGAAAAACTTAGCAAATATCTTGAGTTGGCTAACGAGGTTGTCAGCATGTGGGATGTACATTCAGCGACCATTGTTCCTATAGTTGTTTCGGTTAACGGCGTAATAGCGAAGAGCCTCGATCAACATCTCAAGAGACTCTCACTAGGAAGTTGGATCAAAGGCCAGATCCAAAAGGCGGTACTCCTGGACTCGGCGCGTATCGTCAGGAAGTTCCTCTCGTTGCAGCCCTAGTCACCGGCTGCTTGAGCCTAGCTTCGCAGCCGGTGATCTACCGTTTTGATATATATTTTATACTGTAGAATAGTTTTATAATATTATATTTTCTATAGTAAAAAATGTATTTTTTAACGAGATTTAAAATAAATGAAGTGTCATAATAATAATAATAATGTTTTATTCATTAATAAAAGATACATACATAGTCATATTCATAAATGAAATCACCTTTTAAGTATTACAGAACACTTGTGATAGGTGATTTCACTCTTCCACGTTCTAAATTATGTATCTATAAGTTTTGAAGACGTTACATTTTTAAAACATTGCAAATCAATCAAAGTAAGATAAAGTACAAATCAGTGGAGGGTAGGACACAACTCAGTGGATGGAGGGTAGGACACAACTCAGTGGATGGAGGGTAGGACACAACTCAGTGGATGGAGGGTAGGACACAACTCAGTGGATGGAGGGTAGGACACAACTCAGTGGATGGAGGGTAGGACACAACTCAGTGGATGGAGGGTAGGACACAAATTTACTTGATGTCTCTAACAATACATTTTAAATTTTAGCGTATGGTCCAAGGTAGGAAAATTTGGCGTTTCGAATAAAAAGATAAAATTAAACTAAAATTATTGTATAAGTTGTTGAATTAATTATGGTATAAATTATCATGAAATGTAACAATAGAATTAATACTAAAATATTAATCTGCATAAGATAAATTTTGAATTAAATAAAAACTAAAGACAATTACATTTTTTTTGTACGAACCTAGATTTCTGCTAATTTTTAAGGGATGTGTTGTATGTGTGTGTATGTAAGTATGTTTGTGATGTATGGGTGTATGAATGTTTTTAAACTTACGCGATCTGAACACATAATTATAAATACTATTTATTTATTTAGTTTGTAAACCTGTCGAAACGTCGGGAAAAATAGGTAAATAAACGCGATAAATACCCGTTAAATAGTATTTATAATTATGGGTGTATGTGTTTTGCTCCCCTGAGGCACCAGGCTCTTGAGAGTCTGGGCAACAGCAACAGGAGACCATTTCATGTAATAGTGTAAACAGAGGACATTCTAACCAATATCTAATAAAGTACTACATATTGTTCAGAATGTTATAAAGAAGTGAGAGAACGTGCAGATCACGTCGACGACGGATCGGAAGAGAACGTGCAGATCACGTCGACGACGGATCGGAAGAGAACGTGCAGATCACGTCGACGACGGATCGGAAGAGAACGTGCAGATCACGTCGACGACGGATCGGAAGAGAACGTGCAGATCACGTCGACGACGGATCGGAAGAGAACGTGCAGATCACGTCGACGACGGATCGGAAGAGAACGTGCAGATCACGTCGACGACGGATCGGAAGAGAACGTGCAGATCACGTCGACGACGGATCGGAAGCCATTTCAACTGATCTCTGAACATTGAGACGTGATCGTATTGTTACGCCGGTGGATTAGACCATAAACTTCAGTCGGCAATTTCATTGCTTTAGAAGCGTTATCAGCAGGCTGAAAAGTCATTTCGGACCGTTTCAGGAGTAGCTCTATCACATAGTGGAAAATCAAAAATTCACAAACCCGTTTTCAGGACCACTTATGGGCCTTTGAAGTATATATCAGTTTATGGCGAAATTTTCAATAGAAGTGAAAGAGAGCACTATTACAAAGAGATAGCCATACTCGGAACATTCGAGACATCATCAGTAACAAGGACAGCACCATTAGAAAGAGATAGCTATACTCAGAACATTCGAGACGTCATCAGTGACAAAGATATCACCATCAGAAAGAGATAGCTATACTCAGAACCTGAGAGCAATGACTACACTCAGAACATTCGGGAAAGTGCGTGATTGTGATGGGTCCTTTAGAGACAGCAATGGACGAGAATGTGCGAGAAAGTTCTTCGGAGTATAAAAGGCAGCTGACTGCCGGCTCGGAGTTAGTTCAGTTTTAACCGCGATACAGTTAGTTCAGTTTTAACCGCGATACAGTGAGTTGTGTTTTAAGTGCAATACAGTGAGTTGTGTTTTAGTGCGTTCAAAGTGAAACTCGGAGCGAAGGATTATAAAGGGTGGGCCATAATTTTTTGCACTTACGAAATCGACATAGCGCGGAAACCGCGCGGGGGGTGGGGGTGGGGACGACTCACGCGCGGTAGCTCGGTTCAGGGATATTTAGTCGCAATTAATCGCTTTACGGGAGAACAACGCGCGTTCTGTGTAAAGCAGTTTTACAAGAACAATAATTCTTACGTCACTGTTCGCCGCCTGTTTCGAACTAAATACTTTACTGAGTACTATAGCAATACCCCGAACGTCTTTGCGTCAAATATTGAAGTTGGAGTTGAAAATGCATCCTTATAAGATACAGTTGGTGCAAGAATTGAAAATGCATCCTTATAAGATACAGTTGGTGCAAGAATTGAAAGAAAACGATTTGATTTTGAGGAAAAAATTCGTTGATACAATGTTCGAGCGGTTCAGCAATTTCAACAACATTTTCTTTTCTGACGAAGCCCATTTTCACCTAAATGGGCATGTGAACAAGCAAAATTGCAGATTTTGGAGTGTAACAAACCCTAAATTAAAACACCAAAGACCTTTTCATTCTCCAAAAGTGACGGTTTGGGCGGCAATGACTTCAAAAGATGTGATTGGTTCGTACTTCTTTGAGAACGAACGCGGTAATTCAGTGACTGTTAATTCTGCAGAATATGTGACTATGCTATGAGATTTTTTTGAACCACAGTTACAACATTTTGAAGGTTACAACAGTAGGACATGGATGCAGCAAGACGGCGCCACCTGCCATACATCTAACGAGAGTTTACCCGTGATGAAGGAACTGTTCCCTAACAAATTGATCTCGCGCAGAGGGGATATTTCATGGCCTCCCCGTAGTCCAGACCTTACTCCAGCTGATTTCTTTCTATGGGGTTATCTTAAGAGCAGAGTCTACGTGAATAAACCAAAAACAATACCCGAATTAAAAGATAACATTCGACAAGAAATGGCTAACATAGGTACCCACTCTCTGTGTCGAAGAGTTTTCGAAAGCCTGAGGGCCAGGTTTGAAGAGTGCCAGCGGCGAGATGGAGGCCACCTGGACGATATTATTTTCAAAAAATAAAATTCCCACGTTTTTCCTTTAATTTCAATAAATGTTCACTAAAATAAAATGTGTACTTTATTTTCTATGGTAATTTTAAAAGTGCAAAAAATTATGGTATAAGTGCTTAGTGTGACTAGTGGATTTTTCAATTACAGTTTATGTTAATTCTGTGTTAAATTTGTAGTAAAGTGTTTGTTTTTAATTTGTAGATTAATTAGTGCATTTTTCTATTAAACCCGAACCCCACGCTCGTAACAGTATTTACGCAAACCAAAAATGAACCGCATGCATACATTTTGCAAACGTTCTAACTTGTTGAGAATTTCCTCCGTGGCATCAAGAAAACAGGAGTAAGCATAATCTAATAGCGGAAGGAGTGATTGGGGTAAAGTGATTTTGGTTTGTATAGGAAGAAACTTCTGAAAACGTTTAAGGGAATGAAAGGAATAGTGAACTCGTTGACTGATTGCGTTGACGTGCTTTTGGTTTGTATAGGAAGAAACTTCTGAAAACGTTTAAGGGAATGAAAGGAATAGTGAACTCGTTGACTGATTGCGTTGACGTGCTTTTGGTTTGTATAGGAAGAAACTTCTGAAAACGTTTAAGGGAATGAAAGGAATAGTGAACTCGTTGACTGATTGCGTTGACGTGCTTTTGCCATGATAATGAAGGATTAAAGATCACTCCCAAATTCCTGGCAGAACTAGAATAGTAAATAGGAGAGTCGCTGTAGAAGAGAGGGGAAGTAGGTGATTGCCTAGCTTTGTTCAGCATGTAAGGGCTGCCACAGATTAGAGCCTGAGACTTTGATGGGTTGACCAAAAGGCCAAAGGCCTTCGCCCATTCGTGAATATTGTTGAGGTCACAGTTCATTTGGTCAATATGGATACTTCATCAGCCTTGAAATGACAGTAAATTTGCTGGTCGTTAGCATACAGGTGATACTTGGAGGAAATGACAAGAGTGATAGCGTTAATAAAGATGGAAAAGAGGAGAGGAGAGAGAACACTTCCCTGCGGTACGCCCGCAGTTGCACCAATGTTGCACCAATCTGAGTAAGACTCATCGAAGCGGACACGCTGCGACCGCTTCGAAAGATATGAGTGAAACCAAGGGATTGCTGAGGGTGATATATTGAGAGAGAAGAGGACAGACAGAAAAATATCATAATCGACAGTGTTGAATGCACTACTGAAATCTAGTAGAACAAGTAAGGAGTTGGTTGTCGATATGCCCAGCGAATATCATCAGAGACTTTAATGAGTGCGCTCACAGTGCTGTGACCAGGCCAAAAACCAGTCTGGTAAGGACTGAGAAGCTTATTTTGGTGGAAGAAGGCCAATTGCTTATGGACCACATGCTCAACGATTTTAGATAAAATAGGAAGGATGGAGATGGGTCTAAAATGAGATGCAGCTGAATGAAAGGGTTAGAAACTTTTGGAAGGGGTATAATAAAAGCTTTCTTCCAGGCGGACGGGAACAGGTTCGTTTCAAGAGAAAAGTTAATAATGTAAGTGATTGCAGAAACAAGCTCGCAAGAAAGGATCTGTAGCATGTAGGCACTTTTGATATATCACTCTCAGCAACCTCCTTAAAGTTGAAGTCGGGACAATTGGGTTTGGGCAAGCGAGATAAATGTTCGATGGTAGAGCGTTTGGTTTCACTATCCACGGAGTGAGGGGAGCAAGAATAGTGGGAGTTAATGGTGTTTAATTCGAGAGAAATGGATGTATCATTTGAGCCTTTACCAATTCCTAAAGAGTTCAAAAATTTCCACATCGAAGAGGGGTTGGAGTTTTCTAGTTGATGGTGGATAAAGTGCCTTTTGGCATCCCTACACATCTTTATAGCGCGATTACGCAGCTTCTTAAAGATGGCTAGGTTTACCTCCGTTGGAAACTTTTTGTAGCGCCTTTAAGCCTTGTCGCGTTTGGTCATAGTCTTTTTGATGGATGGAGATAACCGCAAGGTGGGATGGGTATGAAGTTGCGGGTTTCAAATATAGCTAGAATCACAGCTAGAATAGTTTCGCTAAGGTGATATAGAAAGAGGTACTTACTCCAAATGGAAAAAAACCTGTGTCATCTAACTACAGTAACGGGCTCATGTAACTAAAGTAAGCAAGATTCGTGGTACAAGCACTGGGCCTCGTGGGCCCGTGCCGCGTGCTAGCAGGATGCGACCCGGGACGGAAACGCTACGACACGGTGCAGTAGGGTACAGTACACACGCTTTCTTACTAACGTCTTACTGATTTTTAAGGAATCTTTTAATGCCTACAACAATATACACACACATATCTATATAGTAATCTTGTTGGTTTGCTGCAACCCTGAAAGAAGTATCTACCTAAGTTGGAAGTGTGCCTATGAATATGAATGTGGTAGAGTAACGAGCTGGATTGTGACACAACAACAATTACCTACTTCTAAAGTACGCGGAGGAAGATGAGGACTAAGAGGTACCTACAATGCCGCAGCCAAAGTGAGACTTGACGGATCTCGTAGTTACCTGCAGAGTAGACAGTTCGCAGGCCATGTCGGCGGTATGCGGGGCGAGCGGGGAGGGACGGAACCGGTTTATATATATATATATATAAATTTGAATGTTGAGCGCGACTATACCTGCGCAAAATCCCCTCTACTAGCATCTGACAGGTTTCATCTTTGGCTGCGCGCGCATTATAACCCAGCTAGGGCTCTAGAAAGGCCGTCGCCGCCGCGTCGCCGTCGCCGCGTCGTCGGTGGGCCGGACACGAGCGATAGTTTACGGTGATACCGAGCTTCAGTAACGCCAACCATTACCTGAAGCGCTTCATTTATTATGGAAGATGTTAAATCAGAGGCATTAATGGAGATAGCATTACTCGCTCATACCTCTACGGTTTTAACTTGTACCAAGAACGAAACAAAGCTGTGTTGGATCAATCAAACTTGTACCAAGAACGAAACAAAGCTGTGTTGGATCAATCAAACTTGTACCAAGAACGAAACAAAGCTGTGTTGGATCAATCAAACTTGTACCAAGAACGAAACAAAGCTGTGTTGGATCAATCAAACTTGTACCAAGAACGAAACAAAGCTGTGTTGGATCAATCAAACTTGTACCAAGAACGAAACAAAGCTGTGTTGGATCAATCAAACTTGTACCAAGAACGAAAAAAAGCTGTGTTGGATCAGTCAAACTTGTACCAAGAACGAAACAAAGCTGTGTTGGATCAATCAAACTTGTACCAAGAACGAAACCAAGCTGTGTTGGATCAGTCAAACTTGTACCAAGAACGAAACAAAGCTGTGTTGGATCAGTCAAACTGGTACCAAGAACGAAACAAAGCTGTGTTGTTCAATCAAACTTGTACCAAGAACGAAACAAAGCTGTGTTGGATCAGTCAAACTTGTACCAAGAACGAAACAAAGCTGTGTTGGATTAGTCAAACTTGTACCAAGAACGAAACAAAGCTGTGTTGGATCAGTCAAACTTGTACCAAGAACGAAACAAAGCTGTGTTGTTCAATCAAACTTGTACCAAGAACGAAACCAAGCTGTGTTGGATCAGTCAAACTTGTACCAAGAACGAAACAAAGCTGTGTTGGATCAATCTTTTTGAAAAATGGTCAAAAAAGGGGTTTTTTTTTTCAAAAAGGGGTACCTACCCATGTGGGGTATCAAATGAAAGGTATCGTTTCGGCCTTTTTAAAACACTTTTTGAAATTTCTGTAAAACTCATACTTTTTAAAATATTTCAGAAACTTGATTGTCCAAATAATTGGCAAATGTTTGAAACCCTCGGCGCGCGAGTTACACTCACACTTGGCGAATCTTGTTTTTTAAGAAATTTAATCTCAATTCTGAACCCCTTAGAGTACGAATTTTCAAAATTCCTTTCTTAGTGCTCACTTCCATACCAACACCTACCACATCCTGCAAGTTTCAAGATTCTAGGCCTTCTGGTTTAGGCTGCAGCTTGTCTATATGTCAGGACAAAGCGCTATATTATGTTTAGAAGATTGCATTCATTTTAAATTAATAACGGATAAGAATAAAAGCACTGCCAACAGGTCTCTAAAAGCACTGCCAACAGGTCTCTAAAAGCACTGCCAACAGGTCTCTAAAAGCACTGCCAACAGGTCTCTAAAACGGTCGATGGCATTTCTTGGTTACCAAGAGAGGTGAGAGAAGAAGAAGAGGAGAAAGAGATTAAAGAATGGTCTTAACATGTATTTGCCAGAATGTATGTACAAAAGGTCTTAATATTAAATACATATGTCCATTTACAATCTACCCATTAAGGTGTGCAAAATTTAATAAAGCGATTTTATCAAATAATATTTCTTATCAATAAAATTCATACATAATAACAATAAAATCAAATTACCTGAAAGTCTTAAATTTCAAAAAATCTTTTACACAATAAAAAATCAATTTTCTAATAGCCAGTCTTTTCATTTACATATAAACAGGTAAAAAGGCAAATCTATAAAACTATTGGGAATCTTGAAAGGAATATTACTGTAATTCAGTTCAGTGGGTTGGAGATGAAGTGATGAGGGAGGTCGGGGATTTAATGTTACATTTTAAATACCTAATCTAATATTTTTTCTTAATTGGTTATGAATAAAGTATTCTCTATGTATCTATTTAATGGTCTGTGGACAAATGTGAATTTATTCAATTCAATAACGTTTATTTCTTTAAGCTTACAAAATAAGCACTTAGACAAATCAAATTTAGTAATATAAACAGGTTTTTAAATCAATTCATTATTGTCATGATCCAATCTTACGAAATCAATTCTAATAACTTTTCTTATGTGACCATCTACCTACAAATAAAATATAAATGTAAATTAGTGACGTAATCAGTGCGTTAGTAGGTGCGTAAGCGGAAGCGGTGTCAGGACGCGATTGGCGGAGACAACAATGCGGGGCGGGGCGAGGCCCGACCTGTCTATTCTAATTAACCGCGCTATTGTCCGAGTTCCAGGCAAAGATCCTAGAAGTTCCGTCCGGGCATCTCGCTTGCTCGGGCTCCGGGTCGGAGCCGCCGCCCCAGAAAGAATCATCATTATTCATCCTTTCCCTCTTAGGAAGGTCCCACTGGTAGGATTCCTTCACTCCCCGGCAGCAGGCACAGAACCGGAGGAGCCCCGCTGCGGCTCCATCTGTAGCCCTCCATGCGGCAGTTGGGCACTGAGCAAGCCTTCTATCAACACCTAGAATGGCCCCACCCCTATATTACGAGGCGGCCAGACGACGGGCGATTTATTTAAATAATCAGCGCGCTGGCCATCGGTTACCCTCTGTCCCTGTCTGACACACGTCAGGTCTGACACACAGGTCTGACACACACGTGTGACACATCGCCTGCGCCAGCGCGATACAGGACCTACCGTGTAATCTGCAACAGCAAGGATGTCAACCAGCTCTGCGGCGTCGATATATTATTTATATTATATTATAATTATAAAAACTATCGTAAGGATTTTTGTTACAGTGCTTACCCGCACTCTGGGCATCACTAAGAAATGAAATAAGTTCCCAAAAATTTTCGACTTCGGGTAAGCACTGTAACAAAAATCCTTAGAATTTAGCAACGGCAACACCTCTAGTCAAACGAACTAAATGTAACTTTAGTCTTTGAACATTGGAAACTTTAATTGTTTTCTCTGTAGGTGGAGTCACCGGCGCTACAGTCCGTAAGTGGTCCCAAAGATTTTCGACGAGAACCGACAGAGACTTCGTGGCTTAGTTAGAGCACACCCGCACTATCGTAGTTTGACAAATTCATTACGGATGTAACAACACAATAAGGTTCGTAGTTAACCCGCTTACATCATGATTTATTTGTAAAAATAATAATTTATGATAATTCTAATTTATGAAAAAAGTAATCGAAATTTTTGACTCTACATTCTTAGTTTCGCTATCACCTATTATAGACTTGACGCTTGACCTTACTCAGGGCTTCCCGTGCCAGCCCCCGTGTCCCAGTGCCAGCCCTGCCGGCTGCCGGAGCACCATCTAAGCAAGACATTAGGGCGACGCGCTATAGGTATTGATCACACGCCAGGAGGAGCCGATGATCGATTTATTTCAAGACAAGATTGAGTGCAACTTAAGCTAGAACCAACTGCTTCTTCGTACGGAGCGTAAATTATTTTAAGTTAATAACTAGGAATTAACTATCAATATCAATTTAACTATAGACGATAATAAATAAATAATGCTGAACAATTCACAAAGCATTATCTAGCCCCAAGCTAAGCAGAGCTTGTGTTGTGTCAATACTAATGGTAAATGAAAAGCTGAGCAGAGCTTGTGTTGTGTCAATACTAATGGTAAATGAAAAGCTGAGCAGAGCTTGTGTTGTGTCAATACTAATGGTAAATGAAAAGCTAAGCAG
Source organism: Eupithecia vulgata (assembly GCA_946478455.1). Taxonomy (NCBI): domain Eukaryota; kingdom Metazoa; phylum Arthropoda; class Insecta; order Lepidoptera; family Geometridae; genus Eupithecia; species Eupithecia vulgata. Next base: position 15,071,263 of record OX297875.1, read on the forward strand.
AGCTTGTGTTGTGTCAATACTAATGGTAAATGAAAAGCTGAGCAGAGCTTGTGTTGTGTCAATACTAATGGTAAATGAAAAGCTAAGCAGAGCTTGTGTTGTGTCAATACTAATGGTAAATGAAAAGCTAAGCAGAGCTTGTGTTGTGTCAATACTAATGGTAAATGAAAAGCTAAGCAGAGCTTGTGTTGTGTCAATACTAATGGTAAATGAAAAGCTAAGCAGAGCTTGTGTTGTGTCAATACTAATGGTAAATGAAAAGCTGAGCAGAGCTTGTGTTGTGTCAATACTAATGGTAAATGAAAAGCTGAGCAGAGCTTGTGTTGTGTCAATACTAATGGTAAATGAAAAGCTAAGCAGAGCTTGTGTTGTGTCAATACTAATGGTAAATGAAAAGCTGAGCAGAGCTTGTGTTGTGTCAATACTAATGGTAAATGAAAAGCTAAGCAGAGCTTGTGTTGTGTCAATACTAATGGTAAATGAAAAGCTAAGCAGAGCTTGTGTTGTGTCAATACTAATGGTAAATGAAAAGCTAAGCAGAGCTTGTGTTGTGTCAATACTAATGGTAAATGAAAAGCTGAGCAGAGCTTGTGTTGTGTCAATACTAATGGTAAATGAAAAGCTAAGCAGAGCTTGTGTTGTGTCAATACTAATGGTAAATGAAAAACCCTCTTACACAGGCTGGTAATTGTAAATTATGATAAAAAAAACATGGTTATAGTTGAAATTGACATTTTACAAAACCAATTTTTAAAACCAAATTGCGTGTAAGAATCTTGCCTTTTTTTCGTGCGGTGGCATCGAAAAAGGAAGCAGGCTCAACTGTTTATGACGATGTCGTCTCACAAGTCGATGTTGGGGTGGGACAGGCACCACTCTACGCCGAGCACCACGCGGGGCGCTCTGGGACAGTCACCACCCTACGCCGAGCGCCACGCGGGGCGCTCTGGGACAGGCACCACTCTACGCCGAGCACCACGCGGGGCGCTCTGGGACAGGCACCACTCTACGCCGAGCACCACGCGGGGCGCTCTGGGACAGTCACCACTCTACGCCGAGCACCACGCGGGGCGCTCTGGGACAGGCACCACCCTACGCCGAGCACCACGCGGGGCGCTCTGGGACAGTCACCACTCTACGCCGAGCGCCACGCGGGGCGCTCTGGGACAGGCACCACTCTACGCCGAGCACCACGCGGGGCGCTCTGGGACAGTCACCACTCTACGCCGAGCGCCACGCGGGGCGCTCTGGGACAGGCACCACTCTACGCCGAGCACCACGCGGGGCGCTCTGGGACAGTCACCACTCTACGCCGAGCACCACGCGGGGCGCTCTGGGACAGGCACCACTCTACGCCGAGCACCACGCGGGGCGCTCTGGGACAGGCACCACTCTACGCCGAGCACCACGCGGGGCGCTCCTGTGCACTCTACTGAACGAACTGCCTTACGTACGCTGAGTACGAACGATAGTCACGACACGACAGGGTTCCACTCATACTGGTTACTACATTAGTGCGAAAGCGAGATTAGCTGGTCCAGGATCTAGTTTGAGAGAGAAGTCATAATTACGTGCCTTAGTTTTGCCGAGTGTTGATCTTGGTAGGCTCTATTGAATGACACGGTCTCAGTTTTGCCCCCCGAGTGAAACCTTCATTGTGCTTTCACGGTGGAGAGAGAAGGGTCCCAAAGTAAAGGGGAACAAAGTATGTCCCGGTCTTGGCGAGTATTCACTCGTACAAATGAATACTCACCAAGACCGGGACATACTTTGTTAATGTTTTAAAAAGCTTTTGTTTCCTTCCATAAATTTAACGCCTTGCAGCCAGCGCCAGCGTATTTTATTGCATGTTTATCCGCATATATAGCAGAGTACATTCTGACCAAAACAAAAGAGAATGTTAAGCCAATAAAGTTCAAGATGGCTAGAAGGCGCAGTTACAACGCCTTTAAAATTTTTGTGAGCAAGAGCAGCCTGTCCACTTTTCTTGAAAGCTATATGTGGCCACAAGGAATATAGTTCAGGTTAGTTTCTTAAACCTGAGAGAGCACTATGAAAATGAAATTGAGAGGCAATCACTGAACAATCAAAATGGTTAGTACACCCTACACAAAACTACTTTCCTTCAACACTGTAAATCACTAAAGCGGTGGTCTCTTGAAGGTGCTAGAAATCTTTGTAAGATGGTAGATATTGTAGCGCTACAGGAAACCTGGTTGCTGCCGCACGATTTGCCGATGTTAGCTGTTATTGATGACGAATTTGGAAGCACTGGAACTTCCGCGGTCGATAGTTCGGCGGACCTACTGCGAGGGAGGCCTCGCGGAGGAGTCGCTTTAATATGGAGGAAGAACCTCTTCAATTCTGTAAAAGTGCTACAGTGTCATGACGTACGTATGGTTGGTATTGAAGTGAGGTTAAGTGATAAATCTATGCTAATATTCAGTGTGTATATATATGCCTACTGATAGTGCGGAAAATTTGCCCGAGTTTACGCAATGTTTGGGTAAAATAAGCTCAATTGTTGAGAACAGCATAGACATTCATGCAGTGTTTATTTTAGGCGATTACAATGCCCACCCGAATGAGCGATTTTGGTGCGAACTTATGAATTTTTGTGCGGAGCAGAATTGGACTTGCGCTGATAATGAACCTCTTAGGCGCAGATTCTGGGACATTTACGTTAGTGAGTGAAGCGCACGGATGCGCGCGGTGGCTCGATCCTGTGTAGTCACTGGAGCCGTACGCACTATCATGTATAAAGCATATTTGGGTAGAGTACAATGTTCAGTGGTCTGACCATTACCCTCTGCTCATGGAATGTGATTTAGGTAGAGTTACTTCTAGAATAGATGTAGATTTATATCCTGTACATAACCAGACTGTATGGGGCGAGCGTACTAGTAGGTAGTCAAATTGAGCAATACCAAAAGCTTTGTTATTATAGATTAGGAGAAATAAATTTTCCAGTACAGCTCGCCCGTTGTTATGACGGAACTTGTATTGACGCAGGACACAAAGTATTGTTAGATAATATGTACGACGAAATTATATCAATACTGACAGAAGCCGCACAAGCTACTTATACGCGCGCTAAGCCGCGGAGAGACGAGGTTACATTTCTGGGTGGAATAAGTACGTAGCAAGCTACCATAGGGAGGCCAGGCTTAAGTTTTTGGCGTGGGTCGATGCAGGTAAACCTAAGTGTGGTCGAATTTACGTTAAAATGTGTACAAACAGGAAGACTTTTAAAAACAGATTAAAGTGGTGTCAAGACCAACAGGAACAGTTAAAGATGGATGCTCTAGCTAGTCACCTTGCTGCCAAAGATTTCAAGCATTTTTGGAAAAATACCAATAAATTGAATGCCAAGTCTGGCCTTCCTATGACAGTAAATGATGTAGGTAGCAGTAATTCCATTGCATCGATTTATTTAGAAAGCACTTCTTTGTCGAATTCGTCGATGTGTGAGCGGTTCGAGGATGAGGTCGTCATGCAAAGGAGAACGGTAAGTTTCACAGCTAAGCAAGTCTATGATGTCATTCGGTCTATGCAAAGAGGGAAATCACCTGGACATGACGGCCTCAGCATCGAACATCTGAAGTTTTCTGGTGTCCATCTGCCGAATGTACTCTCTATGTTCTATAACTTGTGCTTGTGTCATGGCTATCTACCTGATAAATTAACCAGGACCATCGTGGTTCCTATCGTGAAATGCAAAACTGGAGATGTATCGGACAACTACCGGCCTATCTCACTTGCAACCATTATTGCAAAGGTGCTTGACAGCTTGCTTAATAACATTCTCTTGCAACACGTCAAGCTACACGATGCTCAGTTGTACCATGAATAGTATAATTGAATAGATCAGTGGCATATCTCTAGATTTTCTTCAATCCAACTGGCCCCGAAAACGTGAATAGATTAATAATAAAATTGGGACATCTGGATCAACAGTTCACAAGTATTCAGTTTTCCAAGGTGTGAAAACTGAATACTTGAGTGCTGTTGATCCAGATGCCCCAATTTTATACTAATACTATCATAGTTTTAGGGCCGGGCTATCCACAGAGAGTGCGATTTTATCACTAAAGCAAGCTGTTAGGTACTATACTGATAGAAAGACGCTAAGACGCCGGTATATGCTTGCTTCCTCGATCTATCAAAAGCCTTTGATACCGTTTTGTATCACAAGCTTTGGGAAAAGCTGGGGAGCGAGGGTGTACCGGCTGAAGTAGTGTCCATAATGAAGTATTGGTATAAATGTCAAAAAAATCAGGTGAGATGGGCCGGCGCTCTATCTGAGGAGTATGGCTTGGAGTGCGGAGTTCGGCAGGGCGGAATAACTTCTGCTCTGTTGTTTAACTTGTAGGTTAACGGGCTCATCAGTGAGCTCAGCAGCACCCATACGGGATTTATTGTTGATAATGTATGTATGAACAACATAAATTACGCTGACGATATGGTGCTGCTGGGCTCTATACAGAAACTAATAAAAATATGTGAGAACTATGCGGCGAGGCACGGGCTGGCATACAACTCTATAAAAAGTCAAGTCCTTATTTTCAAAAGTGGAAATGTAAGGCCTACCCGTGTTCCGCCTATAGTACTCAATGGTGCGGCTCTGAAGGTAGTTGATACATTTAGATACTTAGGACACATTGTAAATGAGACTCTAAGCGATGATGCAGATGTTGAAAGGGAGCGTAGAGCGCTGGCTGTGCGGGGAAACTTGATCGCGCGTAGGTTCGCACGCTGCTCGAGACAAGTGAAAATCACTCTTTTTAAGGCCTACTGCCAGTCCTTCTACTCGAGTAGCCTCTGGCTCAACTGCACTCGCCGGGCAGCCAGCGCTCTACGTGTCCAGTACAACAATATTTTCAGGATGCTGATGCGGCTGCCTTGGTTTTGTAGCGCATCTGGCATGTTCGCGGAGGCGCGCACGGAGCACGGACGGCTTTCATGCGATCATTTGTAAAAAAGTCGCTTCAATACTCCAGCGTGCGCGAGCCAGTAGCAACGATTGATAGTATTAGTAGGTATTAAATGAATGTAATTTTTATTTTTTATTTTATTATTTTCCACGAACATAGAGGGTTCAGGGTGTGACATTTTTGCGATAACAGAAACAGGCTGCAACGACTCGATAGACGACGCAGAGATAGTACCGCGGGGGTTCCAGATACTGAGGTGCGACCGCACGGACGGAAGAAAACACGGCGGAGTATTCCTAGCAGCCGCTCCGCGGATAGTGTTGCGGAAAGTGGACGTACCAGAGAGTGTAGATGTTAATAATTGTGTTTTCGAAATAGTAGGAGCAACAGTTCATTTAAATAATAATTTTTTGTTTTTTTGTAGTGTGGTATACATCCCGCCAAATAGTACGGACAATGACTATATGATTTTATTTAGAATAATTGAAAATTGGTGCACAAAATACAATTCGTGTTTAGTTATAGGTGACTTCAATATGTATTCTTGTAATGTTAATGTTATTAATTATTTTGAATTTGTGACAGCTTTTTGCGAGTTCGCTCAGAGAAATGAGGTAAGGAATTGTAACGATCGAATATTGGATTTAGTGTTAGTATCTCTGGACATGGACGAGGTGGTGGTATCCCCCGCGGACGAGGAGCTAGTGCCGCGCGATGAGCAGCACCCGCCGCTCGCGGTGTCGGTGCGCCGCGCTCCGCCGCATGCCGAACGCGCGTCGCCCTCCGCGCCACCGCCCCGGCCCGACGACGAACAGCAATGGAACTTTTCCAAAGCTGATTATCACGAACTGTATTCGTCGATTGCGGCAGCGGATTGGAGTCCTCTCTATGAAACACAAGATCCCGAGGATGCCTTGGATTTATTCTATTGCACTTTAATAGACATTTTTGACATTTGTGTTCCCAAAAAACGCCATCGTCAAACAGACTCTAGGTATCAGTATCCTAACTGGTACACAGCGGACATTATAAGAGAGATTAAACTGAAGGCAAGGCTACATAGGCAATACAAACAAGGAAGATTGAGTTACGTAACATTTTCGGAAAGTAGAGCAAGGGTGAAGAAAATGATAGAGGAGGCGCAAACTCAACACCAGCAACGAGTAGAGCACCGTCTGACGGAGGATCCGAAATCGTTCTGGAATTTTGTGAAATCAAAAAGAGGAACCGTGAACCGAAAACAGATAACACTAAACGGAACGACTCTCTCGGAACCGGAATGTGCGGAGGAATTCGCGAAATATTTTCATTCGGTTTACGGTACCTCACCAGCTCTCTTAGACGTGGCAGCGGTGGAGGCGGCGAGCCCAGCCAGCGCCGCGCGCGTGCACGTGCTGCGCCTAACGCTAGCCGAGGTGCGCGCGGCGCTGACAAGACTCAAGCCGAAGCGGTCCGCAGGCCCGGACGGCATACCAGTCTTTATTATAAGAGACTGTCGAATGCCGCTTGCGGAACCACTCGCCCACATTTACAATGCTTGTCTAGAGAAATCACACTTTCCAGAGCGATGGAAGATAACAAGGGTTATTCCCATACCTAAAGGCTCTGGATCAGAAGTGACGGAATACCGGCCGGTGGCCATTCTGTCGACGGCGTCCAAGGTTTTTGACTCAGCCATGCAGCGCAACATGCAGGAGCAGGTCTTGGCACGGCTGTCCGACGCGCAGCATGGTTTTCGGCCTGCTCATAGCACCTCAACGAACCTCCTTGACTCCATGGCCTACGTGCTACCGCTAGTCGACGCAGGGGTGCAAGTCGACGCAGCCTATTTCGACTTCAAAAAAGCGTTTGATCTAGTCGACAACGACATTCTGCTTCAGAAGTTGGCGATGATCGGCTGCACCACCAACTGCTGCAGTTCTTCGCGAGTTATATGAAGGACCGACGGCAGTATGTCGACTACGCGGGATGCAGATCAGAGCCTTACTCTACCTTAACTGGCGTGAGTCAGGGAAGTTGCCTAGGACCGCTAGAGTTTAATATAATGATAAACGACCTGCCGACCGTCGTCAGAGACGCCAAATGCTTGTTGTTCGCGGACGACCTCAAGTTACTCTTGCCCATCAAGGACGAAAAAGACTGTGAGCGCCTTCAACGGGACGTAGACAGAGTGGTAGAGTGGAGTAGGGTAAATGAACTCCAGTTCAATATCAGCAAATGTTCTATAATAACCTTTAGTCGAGCAAAGAAGCCACTCTACCACGACTACAAGTTGAGGGGTACACAGCTAAAGAGAGTCGACTCGGTGAGGGATTTAGGGGTTCGGCTGGACGACAAGCTACATTTCAGAGAGCAGGTGGTGAACATCTGCAAGAGGGCCTTTAAAACTTTAGGATTTGTCCTCCGTCAGACAAACAGCTTCAAAAACCTGCAAGCAGTAAAATCGCTCTATAATGCGTTAGTAAGAAGCCATTTGGAGTTCAATGCAGCGATATGGGCTCCGCACGAAGCCAAGTACAGCCAAATGGTAGAGCGCATACAAAATAAGTTCGCGAGATTTTTATACCTGAAGGTCTACGGTATATACCCCTTCTACCCTTTGATGTATCCAACCTTGTTTAGGCATGGTTGGATACAACAAGCTAGAAGTAAGGAGGGACGCAGCGCTCGCTCTACATTTGTTTAAGGTGTTGAGAGGGATGATCGCCCATCCATGCATTTTAAAGGAGATGCGGCTGAATGTACCCACGGACTTTGTGCGCTGACGAAGGCGTCCCGCCCTTTTGGCAGTGCCAAAAGGGCGAACCAACCTTATAGATAAAGCGCCTCTGACGCGCAGCATCCGCACGCTCAATCTGATTGCCGAGAAAATCGATATTTTTTACTGCTCCCTGAGCGAATTCCAAAAGGCTTTGTATTACTTTTTATGCTATAGCAAGTAGTTTTTAAAATTATTTAATTATTTTAGTATAAGTTATTAATATTGTGAATTTTATAATGTGTTTTTTTTATTGCTGTTTTATTTTTATTTTTTTGACTAATTGAGAATTATACCTATTATTATTATTTAATGTTATTATAATGTCTATAGGTAGGTAATGAAATTTGACATAAACTGCATAATTTTATAATGTATAAAGATTTTCTAATGTAAGATTAATTATGATAAGATTAGGCTATTGCTAGAATATAAGGTACTCTATTGTATAGGGTGTGCCCGTAAGGATAGATGTACATGTTTTTAATAATAAATAAATAAATAATAAATAAATAAATTTCAACTTTTTAGTTTCATTGTGTGTTTAATGTGACATTTTATTAATTTGTGTGTGTGAATGTTTAACATGTAAATATGGATTGTGATTGATCTGAAATAAATGAGTTAAGTAATAATAATTATCGTACAATTTTGACAAGTCGGCGGTAGGATGTTGGTAAACGAAAACTGTTTTCCGTTTTGTAATTGTACAAACTGATACTGACGGTGGTGGTGTTTGCCAGAGAGAGCCAGGCATTAGACAGCACTCTTTAGAGTCTAAAGAGTCCAAGATATTTCGTCCGTCTAAAGTTTAGACGGACGAAATATCTTGGAAAGAGAGCATTGTAAAGTACCAAGGGTATTACAAAAGTATGATCAATCTAACCTACTTTAACTGGACAATTCACACAGCATTATCTAGCCCCAAGTTAAGCAAAGAGTCCTGGTATTATTTCCGGTGTTGTGAAAAAAAGAAAATAGAAATTTTGTAGTAGGTTTGAGATTGCTGTTGATTTTAGCTGTGTTAGACCTGTGAGGGGCCCACCTGCACGCCTCATCAACCTTCTGCCTCATGGCCTACCTGCGTTTTGAATGGCGTTATAGAGAGAATGAAGCCTATACCTAGCAGTGGGTGCTGGGTGGTCACGGACAGAGTAGTTTTAAATAATGCACTGAGTGTGTAAAGGAGTGTCATCATCACGGATGTGAATGAACCCCGCGAAGGCAACTCAGGATTCCATAACAACTCACGAGGGAAGCGAGAGATCAAGTCACTAGAATCCTGACTGCGAGAGGGAGTAAAGAAGATTAAGACGAAGCCGGAGAACAGAGGATAGATCGAATTTTGAAAAAGGTCTATAATTTTAAGGATCTCTTTGGTAACATTTAACAATTAATTGTGGTGATAACGCAGCGCATGCGCACACACCGACCAACTCCAACACAACTCTTCCCGGGGAGTCTACGACTCCCCGGGAAGAGTTGTGTTGAGTCCCTAGCTACGCTAGGAGGCGACTAAGAGACATACACCGGGAGGCTGGCAGCAGCGGCTCTTGCAGAATAGATCCACCACCGAACTGCGATCGCCAACCCGCATGCCCAGCGTAGGTACCTCAAAAGGAAAAAAGGAACACTTATATTATCCATCTGTCCGTCTGTCCGTCTGTCCGTCTGTCCGTCTGTCCGTCTGTCCGTCTGTCCGTCTGTCCGTCTGTCCGTCTGTCCGTCTGTCCGTCTGTCCGTCTGTCCGTCTGTCCGTCTGTCCGTCTGTCCGTCTGTCCGTCTGTCCGTCTGTCCGTCTGTCCGTCTGTCCGTCTGTCCGTCTGTCCGTCTGTCCGTCTGTCCGTCTGTCCGTCTGTCCGTCTGTCCGTCTGTCCGTCTGTCCGTCTGTCCGTCTGTCCGTCTGTCCGTCTGTCCGTCTGTCCGTCTGTCCGTCTGTCCGTCTGTCCGTCTGTCAACCCTCTTTTTTTTCAGATACGCGTGGAGCTATCGAGTTGATTCACACCATACACTCAGGTTCGTAACCTCTTGGAGCCGCGATATAACTCAAACTTCTAAGTCAACGCAATCAATAGTTACAGCTGTATAAGGTCTGTTTTTTAGAGTTTCAAAGATCGGTTTTGAAACCCTTATGGTCTCGCTCTGTCCGTCCCCGCTCTTTCTTGAATATCTCAGTAGAAATTTAAAATAATGATATATTTCGTGCGCCATTACTGATTTCAAGAAAAAAATATATAAATAAATGAAAAATGAATAATTTCAGTACAAATTTTGATGTTGAAATTTCAAAAGAGACTTAGGAAGGCAAATGGGGTATCAAATGAAAGGTATCGTTTTGACCATTTCAAAACACTTTTAGAAATTTCTCTAAGTTTCATACTTTTTGAAATATTAGGTCCTTACATATGAAATTGGCGTTTTTCGTACTGGCCACTTTAATCACAAATTTCTCCTCTTTGGTAAGGAATTCCAAATTCAAATTTGTACAGCTATAGACTCATGTATTTGTGCTTCGATGATCGTCATTCATTTGTTTTTTTTCTTCTGTTTTTTTCTGTTTGCGTCACTCATTTTACAAAATGGAAAACTTAAAATATCGCATTATTTACGAGTACGAGTTCCGCCGTGGCACTAGTGCTGCGGAAACAACTCGAAGGGTGAATGATGTGTATGGCGGTCGTGTTGCAAAAGAAAACACAGTTCGTTTTTGGTTCCAACGTGGCCAGCCAGCCAAATCCTGCCCCAAGCGAAAATTAACCCCAAAAAAGTTACTTGTAAGCGTTTGGTGGACTAGTGCCGGTATTGTTCATTACAGTTTTCTCAAATCTGGCCAGACTATTACGGCTGATGTCTATTGTCAGCAATTGCAAACCATGATGGAAAAGCTAGCGGCTAAACAACCTAGGCTGGTCAATCGCTCCACGCCACTGCTGCTTCACGACAACGCTAGACCACACACTGCGCAACAGACGGCTACTAAATTAGAAGAGCTTCAATTGGAAAGTCTAAGACATCCTCCGTACTCCCCGGACCTTGCTCCAACAGATTACCATTTTTTTCGAAATTTGGATAACTTCTTGCAAGGGAAAAAATTCAACTCCGATGGGGCAGTCCAAATCGCCTTCAAAGATTTTATTGATTCCCGTCCGACTGGTTTTTTTAGTAAAGGGATCAATGAACTACCTATAAGATGGCAAAAGTGCATAGAAAATAATGGTTCATACTTTGATTAATTAAATATATTATATTAAAAAATATTCGACTTTTTGTTCCTCCCATACAAAACGCCAATTTGATATGTAAGGACCTAATATTTCAAAAAAAGTCGAAAAATTGACTATTCCCCCCCCCCTATCTCCGAAGATTGCAGACCGATCCATGTACAATGTATTAGGCGTTTGTAGATATCGATCTATATTTTACAGGAAAGATATAGAGAAGTCTGTAATAATAATAGTTTTTGAAAAATGGTCAAAAAGGTGGGAATTTTTTTTTCAAAAGGTACCCCCCCTTTTGAAAAAAACCTACCCATGTGGAGTATCAAATGAAAGGTATCATTTTGACCATTTCAAAACACTTTTTGAAATTTCTGTAAGTTTCATACTTTTTCAAATATTTCAAAAATAGTCAAAAAATTTACCATTCCCCCCCCTAGCTCCGAAGATTGCAGACCAATCCATGTACAATGTATAAGGCGTTTGTAGACATCAATCTATATTTTAAAGGAAAAATATAGAGAAGTCTGTAATAATAATAGTTTTTGAAAAATGGTCAAAAAGGGGGGGAAGTTTTTTTCTAAAGGGGGGGTACCTCCCCATGTGGGGTATCAAATGAAAGGTATCGTTTTGACCATTTCAAAACACTTTTTGAAATAATTCAAAAATAGTCGAAAAATTGACCATTCCCCCCCCCCCCCTAGCTCCGAAGATTGCACACCGATCCATGTACAATGTACATATTAGGCGTTTGTAGACATCGATCTATATTTTACAGGAAAAATATAGAGAAGTCTGTAATAATAATAGTTTTTGAAAAATGGTCAAAAAGGGGGGGGAATTTTTTTTCAAAAGGGGGGGGTACCTACCCATGTAGGGTATCAAATGAAAGGTATCGTTTTAACCATTTCAAAACACTTTTTGAAATTTCTGTAAGTTTCATACTTTTTGAAATATTTCAAAAATAGTCGAAAAATTGACCATTCCCCCCCCCCTAGCTCCGACGATTGCAGACCGATCCATGTACAATGTATTAGGGTCAATCAACTTTGAAGTGTACATGAATGAAAATTTTTAACTTTTAATTTTTTATTGCAAATTTTTATGTTATATATACGTATTTGCTGTAGATAATTATTTATATTTTAAGAATTCACGTAGAGCAGAGAGATTCATTTAAATAAAATAGTAAATTTGACTCTGCATCCACATGACTCTAGTTAAGATAGTCCCTTGGACAACTAAACTAAATAGGCTTCTGAACCATTTCAAATTCAGTCAAATTGTAAACCGTCACTTTATTCTCACTTAATATAGGATGGATTTCAATTTATCGTACATAAATAAATGACGCGACTTTTAATTTATAAGTTATTCCTAATAATATTGTCTCCTGGACAACGACATACTTTAAATGTAACTAACTTATCATTTAACTTGTAAAATAATAATGAATATGGGATATTTAACAGTTTATGAATTCACTTTTTATTCATACATTCGTATTTGAAAATTTTGTAAACCTTACTGTTTTTTTTTAAAGTAATTATGACGATAATGTGTCTTTAAGAGACAGGGACAAAATGGTTGTCCAGCGGACATATACGGTTGTCCATAGGACATACTCGGGAGTCCAAAGGACTAGGGTTGAAATCAGTTTTTTATTCCTATGGTAGCTTTCCCTTTTTTTTCTCTTTCGCTCAGCTAATTTCTCCGGGTCTGCTTTAAGTTTTACAAAGTTGAAATTGGTCAAAATATGAATCTAATTTATATTAAACAATAATAAATGCTCTAGCCCTTGTAAGAGGCTCTTCAGTGACTAATTATTGAAAGAAAAAGTATTATTTTATGCTGATTCTATCAATATTGTCCTATGGACAACCAAAATGTCCCACGGACAACTGTTTTTGTTGTCCAAGTGACTGGTTGTCCGAGGGACATTTATCAGTCTTTGCGCTCCCAGGTAATAAATAAAGATATTTTGAATTAGGTCTTACGCGCAGTGAAATAAATAGATTAAGTAGAATATATTTCACTTTTTTTTCAATAATTATGTTTTTGTGCTGGTTGTCCGGTAGACATACAAAAAAGCTAGGTACCCACTTTCTCAAAACACACTCGACCGACTGGCGCCGCGGCAAAGCGGAAATCAAAATGGTGGCTAGATGAGTGTTGTCACCAAATGAATCGAAGTGTTCTCAAGGCACTGATCACGCCATCTGTGTTTTGGTTTCGGAAGTTTTTTACCGTTGTCCGGTGGAAGTCACTAAGGGAAGTCAGGATAATAAATAAAATATATAGGGACCAAAACGAACATGCAAAAAACTCGTTAAAATTATAAAGCAAACAAAAATCTATATGCTAGCATCATAGTAGACATTGTAATAAATAATTATGTACAAGCGTAATTAATTGCCATATAACTATAGTATTTTTTGTATAAAGCAATGTTTCATTGTACTAACCTACTGGGGGACAAACAATAAAACACTTTATCAGATGTTTTGTCACCCGGACAACCATTAAAATTCCAGTATAATAGTGATTTATTGAAAATAATTTACTCGTATGTTTGATTAATAATAAGATAAATGCGACATATGCTAACAAACCACTTCATTTTCTTTAGAACTACGAAAACACTTTTTGAAATTTCTGTAAGTTTCATACTTTTTGAAGTATTTCAAAAATAGTCGAAAAATTGACCATTCCCCCCCCCCCCCCCCCCCCTAGCTCCGAAGATTGCACACCGATCCATGTACAATGTATTAGGCGTTTGTAGACATCGATCTATATTTTACAGGAAAAATATAGAGAAGTCTGTAATAATAATAGTTTTTGAAAAATGGTCAAAAAGGGGGATTTTTTTTTCAAAAGGGGGTCACCCATGTGACATATCAAATGAAAGGTATCGTTTTGGCCTTTTTAAAACACTTTTTGAAATTTCTGTAAGTTTCATACTTTTTAAAATATTTCAAAATATTGACTGTCCAAATAATTGGCAAATGTTTGAAACCCTCGGCGCGCGCGTTACACTCGCACTTGGCGGATCTTGTTTTAATGTTCCAAGGGAATCACATGCACACAAAACCTATAGGGTACTTCCCGTTGACCTAGAACCATGAAATTTGGCAAGAAACAAGGTCTTATATAGCACAAGTACACAGAATAACAATATAAAAATGCTTACTTTTCATGTCTAACAATAATAACTATAAATAACATTTTTTTATAACAATTTTAAATAATTTAGGTAGGTACTTACCTAAATTTAATTTTGTAATAACATATAACATAAACATTTTATTTATTTCTTAAAAGATTAACCATATAGGTTGGTACAGTACAATATCTTATGGTTAACATATTTAGTAGTTAGTACCTACATAGAGTACCTAGGTAGGTACCTAGGTACCTTTTTTATAAAACTAAAATAAAACAAGATGTTAATTATTTATGTTAATAATAAATGGATAAATAATAATAATAGAACAAGTAAAGTAATAATCCGAAAAAGGGAATCTTGTGGCTTATTTTTTATTTTTATTTTATTTTATTTATTAAACACACAAAACACATTACAATGCCATCTAAAATAATTATACAAAAAAGTACTTATAATCTACATTGTACCGTAAAAATATGTGTGTACAGCGAAATATTTAATATCGTACTAAACGGACAAATGAAAAAGAGAAATTAAATTAAATTATCTATGTAATAAAAAGAGACACTGGTGATAGAATCAAACAACACAACCAATTCCAGATGTGGCCAGACAAGATCTACCTTGTGCACAAACTTCAGTGATTATTTAATTCCATCACCAGGTTGAGTGGTCCGGCATGGAGGACCAGCGATATGAGGATCATTGAAATGGAGGATACGTTTCAGTTCTCTAATGAAATGGTTAATTCTAGGAATAAAAATGTCAAGTTCATTATGTTTTATGGATAGCTCATTGTACTGACGGGCCATTCTAGTGAGTGGATTGTAATAAGAGATGTTGTTCTTATAAGTGCGTAACGCAAAAAGATTGCTCTTATTAAACCTTCTTGCACTAAATTTTGTATTGATACAAAATTGGGATAGTAGGTCTGGGGAATCGATTATATAATGAATTATTTTGTATAAATATATAAGATTAAAATACGAACGACGGGTTTCCAGTGAAGTAACATTAAATATTTTTAGCCTCTTTTCGTATGTTAAATCAGATCGACCTGGGCGATGACGATAACATAACATTCTAAGGCATTTCTTCTGAATCTTTTCAACAGCATTAGTATGGACATTGTAGTGCGGTGACCATATAGGACTAGCATATTCTAGGACACTTCTAACTAATGTGTAATAAAGGTAAAGGAAACTCTGTGGCTGTCTAAAACCTTTTGTAGATCTTAGAATGAATCCTAACAGTTGGTTGGCTTTAGAAGTTATGCGATGAATGTGCTCGCGAAAAGATAGTTTCTCGTCAAACAGTACCCCCAAGTCTCTAGCTACGTTTGACCTGTTTAGTGTATGACCTTCGATGTAATAGTTGTTAGTTATTTTATGGACCTTATTTGTGAATGTAATTATGAAACATTTGTCAATATTCAACGACATCTGATTGTCACTACACCACTCAGCTACTATCTCGATGTCTTTTTGAAGAGTGTGACAGTCGTCAACGTTAGAGATCGCCTTATAAATTTTGAGGTCATCTGCATACAAAAGGCAGTCACATGACAGACGCTGAATCAGGTCGTTGATAAATATTACAAAAAGCAGGGGACCTAAATGGGAACCCTGTGGAACCCCGGAAGTAACAAAAACGGGCTCGGAAACAAACCCTTTCAAAGCCACTAGCTGACTTCTTTTGTCCAAATATGAGCATAACCACCGGTACAGACTGCCGTGAACCCCGTATTGCAGGAGCTTACGAAATAGCAGTTTGTGACTAACCCTGTCAAATGCTTTAGAAAAGTCGGTGTAAATTGAGTCCACTTGACCGCCCGTCGCAAACACCTGACACAAATAATTTTTATAAATCAGCAAGTTACTAACAGTGGACCTATTTTTAACAAAACCGTGTTGTTTGTCAGATATAATAGGTTTAAAGTGACTATATAAACGATCGTACACCACGGATTCAAACAATTTTGCGAAACATGACAGGATACTTATCGGACGATAATTTACACAACTAGACTTGTCTCCAGATTTAAAAATGGGGATGATATGTGCAGTCTTCCATCGTTTTGGAAAGATACCAGAGTGGATAGATTTTCTAAATATTATGCCTAAGGGAACAGACAGTTCGTGAGCGCAGATCTTAATAAATGAAGGTGGGAGAAGGTCTGGACCTGGTCCTTTGTTTTTATCTAGTCTTCTAATTTTAAAGTAAATGTCTTTCTCCGTAATTAAAAGCTGTGACAATGAGCCAGTAGAATAGTCTGCAGTGGTGCCAATGTCAGATTCAGGACCAAGGTTTGTATCGTTAGTAAAGACAGAACTAAAGTATTGTGAAAATAACTCACAAATACCCTGCCCACTGGAAGAGGATGAATTACCAAAGTTCATTGTCTGAGGTATAGATGATTGACCCTTTCGGTTATTTACAAATCGCCAGAATGATTTAATATTGCTTTGTATTGAAGCTTCAGTAGAGGAAACAAAATCATTATAACATTCATCTGTTAGAACCTTGCATCTATGACGCAGCAAAGAGAAAGTGTCATAATCACGAGGGTTGTTGAATTTTTTGTAGAGTTTGTGAAATTTGTTTTTTTCTTCTATACATTTAATTAAGGGTTTGCTGTACCAGATAGGATAGGATGCAGCTTTAGGAGTAGATAACGGTGTATGTCGATTAATAATATAGAAGAGATTTTCATAGAAAACATCAGTAATATAGTCAACATCTGTAGATGAAAGTAGTTCATGCCAATTTAAAGATGATAGTTCAAGTTTAATTTCATTAAAATTACATTTCGAGAAATTTAATTGTTTAGTGTTACATCTCTTTAATCCGGCAGACACTTTATATAAAGAAATGTCAATACAAAGAGCTGGGTGTGGTTTATCCATTCGACAAAGTGCTGGAGTTTCAGTAACTGAGATGTTGTTAAGACTAGAGAGGACCAGATCCAATAACCGACCCTTAGTATTTATAACGTAGTTATACTGTTTTAAGTCACAAAGATTTATCATTTCATTTAGCACAGTAAGTTTTTTACTGGCTGTATTTGGGGTTGCAACAGGCAGGTCAGACGAAGGAGCACGATCTAAACTACCGCATATATAATCAGGTGTATTAAAATCTCCTATCAGCAAGTAATCATCATCCGGAAAATCATTCAGCATTATTTTTTGACAGTGAGTATAAAAATAATCGAATTTTTCAAAGCTAAGGTCGGGTGGTAAGTAGCATACACAAATATTGAGGCGAGGTAAGTTAAGCCTTTCAGGAATGATTGACACCCAGATATCCTCCATTTCACTATCCCATGACGACTGACGGATAACGTGATATTTACGCAGAATTGCTAATAGGACGCCGCCTCCCTCTTCCTTATGGGAGCTGGTGGTTTCGCGATCACGTCTAAATAGATTGTAACGCGCATCAACAACTTCGCCATCAAAAATACTTTTATTTAAGTTAGTTTCCGTAAGACATACAATATCGAAGTTAGAATTTAACAAGTTTAAGTTGAATTCAATTAGTTTACTACGTATTCTATTTACATTTTGATAGTAAACTACGACCATAATTAGATAACTAGAATATAGACTATTTCTTAATTATTTATAACAAAATGCAGGTACGTACTAACCTAATAACAATGCGACTACTCGCGACGGAGACTATTCAAAAACTCAATACTCTTAACAAGAATGGCAGGACTCTTTTCGTCCTTTCTAATACTAACTCTACCGAAACGCACCCAGCAAAACTTAAAATTATTTTCTTTACAGAATTTTCTAGCAGCGCTGTGTAGTTCCTTAACTTCTGCAGGTAGATGCTCTGCTACGTAAATTCGCGAAGTAGCGTTTAAGCCCAAGTGTGTAGCGCAGAGCATGTCCTTAGGGTTAGATTTGTTGAATCGCGTGACCGACGACAATATGACGTCACGAAGGCGCTGCGATGAAAGGGTTACAAGTACATTTCTTGGTCTTTTGGAGTCGGGATTCATCTTGGCAACGCGTCGACATAGGCCTATCTCACTTTCTGTAACAGGGACCTGCAAGCATTCGCACATCTGCTTAAATAAGGCCAAGAGGTTTTCGTTCTTATTCTCAGGCACTTCATGAATTTCGATGTTCAAATCGCGAGAGAATTTTTCAACGGCCGTCACTCGGCTTTGAAGTTTGGCTACAGCTGACTGCGACTTAATAAGCTCAGATTCAAGCTCTTTAATTCGGGCATCCTTCTCACTTATATCAGTCTTGATGCTTTGGTTCTCTGCAGAGAAATAATCCAGCGAGACAGTAAGTTCATTCTTAACTTTTTCAATAGCTCGATTTACTTCTACGCATACCATTTTTTCCATGTCTTTTTTAAGCGTCGAGCGCAAGTTGGTCATAAATGCAGAATCCGGCGCGAGTTTAATATCAAACAGCGTGCTGATACTTTCCATGGTAACAGGCTGATTACATAAATTGGAGCCTGTTGTGGTGTTCATAGCAATCTCCTGCGCGTCAGTAGATATGTTTTGGCTAAATGAGGAATTCATAGACTCGTTGATTTGGCCAATCTGTGTATTATCCCTTATCTTGCGACGAGTTACGTTCTGGCAATAAGGGCAGCTTAAAGATGCCAATTTATCAGCGCTTAGATTTTTGCTGGAGTCTGCTGTCAGATTAAGACAGTTGTAGCAATATGCGGAAGAACAGTTATTGCATTTCAGGGAATCTCCCTTATTTATTTCTACTTGGCAACCGTGGCAAAGCATTTTATGCTTTATTATTATCAACAAGAGTTAGTTATATTGGCAAACAATAGTCGCAGGAATAGACGGCAAATTTCGGCCGGCGGTAATCAACTCTGTTAGCTCAGTTGTTAGAGCGACTGCGTCCAGCGACAGAATACCGCGCCGCACCGCGTTCGATCCTCACCGGCGCTGAATAATTTTGCAAGCTCCCGAGGCGCATATAACAGTGATATGGAAAAAAGTCTCAAATGCACTCACAGGTCCAGAGTCCATGCCACCACCATGAGGGAGAGGTCCGACCAAATCCAAGATGGCCGCCGGGTTATACGACGAACAGCGCAGGAAGAAACGAGAGGGACCGACACTCTTAACTTTCAATATGAGTTTAAAACAATTAAATATCAAAATCAATATTAGAAAGAAACCACGAGCAACGACACGTCCTCTCAGTACGAAGCCCAGAGGGGAAAAAAAAAAAAATTATTATTAAACAAAAAAAATGTGTCCCTCCTTGGACCGAAAACCTGTACCTAGGGTACCTACTTCCCGTTGACCTAGAATCAGGCTATTTGGCAAGAAGCAAGAACACAACACACACAACCAGCTCTTAAATTTACGGGACCCTCGCTCGGTGCGCGAGTCCGACTCGCATTTGACGTTTGGTTTATTTAAAACATAGCTAGGACAGAGACAAGAAAAATATAAATATGGTGTCAACACACCATTTTTCTACCTTACTAGGTAGGTAAGTAGGTCCGTTGCGATCAAAGACCCATCTAATTCGAATATACTAATGTCTACCTATGCTAGGCTGCATTCAAAGCCCAGACTCAGCGCAAGCAATGCTACCTGCATGGAGGGAGGGTGTGGTCGGAGTAGGTACTTATGTGTTGCCTACTGCTGCCCTGCGCCTGCGCCTGCGCCGCCGTCGGCGACATCAAACACCGCGCTTCGCACAATTAGCATCAATTAAAACGACCCCCCCCCTCGCCCCGTGCTCTCAAATATTCCGACGCTGATAATGGAAGGCATTAATTACTTTCAAGAAAAGTAACATCGTAGCAATTGTACCGTGTGTTAGAGGAGCACAGCACCACGGAACAGAACGTAGACAACAAGCGAAACAAGGACAGCAGACTCGTGGCTGAGAATATCTCCCTGGGAGGAACGTATCTCAGTGCAAATTGACTTGGATATTGTATTTAACATATTTTGTTATAGTGAAGATAGGATGTGAAGAGAACGGATCACGTAATCTGCGTGTCTCGGCTCTCGAGCAGGGCGCCGGGCGGGCCGGGCGGGCCGGGCGCGGCTGTCTCGGGATATTTACGATATCAGCGGTTATTACAGGAACGTCTCCGCAGCACCTACCTACCCATGCGGAGTCGGAGGGACCACCCAGCACGCTGTCTCACGTCACGTCGGCGTCCCCTGCACTCGATACATTGATGTTTTACAATATAACTGCCGGAGCATCGCAGCGGCTCCACGCAGCCGATGAACTCTCCACGCAGCCGATGAACTCTCCAGTTCTCCACGCACCGTTCGCTTAGCTTCGGCTGGATTATTGTGAATACGGTTACAAGTCAGATTATGTTTACATGCACAGGAAGTGCACAGGCTCTGGCTTATCTATAAATTACAACAAAATACTCGCACAAAGTAGAATGATACTTGCTTATGATTTCAGTCAGGCGTACGTATCAGTCAGGCGTACGTATCAGTCAGGCGTACGTATCAGTCATTCAACTTGGAACATGGCATTCCCGCCTCGCCGCCGAACCCGAACCTCTGGCAAACTGAGTGGAGCAGCAGAGGGGAGGGGAGCGGTCAGCAGCAATAAATGTCGACGGGAGATTCTGTCATACTTAATAACCTACTATTTTATCGCTTTTATGAGATATGTTATTTTATTAGTTATTACAGCTACAACTACAACGGAAATAACATTTTCAAATAATGAGATGAGACCGTCAGTACAACACTGAGATGAGACCGTCAGTACAACAATGAGATGAGACCGTCAGTACAACAATGAGATGAGACCGTCAGTACAACAATGAGATGAGACCGTCAGTACAACAATGAGATGAGACCGTCAGTACAACAATGAGATGAGACCGTCAGTACAACAATGAGATGAGACCGTCAGTACAACAATGAGCTAACCGAATAACAACAACACCAAACTACCACTTTGAGTATATCTTTATATTTTTTTATTAGGTTTTAGGTACCTACCTAAAACCTAATAAAAAAATATAAAGATGAAAATATTTAGTAACAATTCCGCGCAAGACCTTCTCCGATAAGTTCTAACAAAATGTAATCAGCGTCGTAGAAGAAAAAAAACACACCAACTACAAAATGAAAAGAAATCTATCAAAGCAAGACGTCAACTAGTTTCGTCTCTCCACGAGACATCATCAGGACACCACAATACTCGACCTTGACATTGAGAGCTCAAAGCAAACACCGGCAGGGTCCCACCAAAGATACTCCGAGCTCCTCGCGCCAAGTGAAACATTGCCCGCAAAAACCCCCCTTTTTATACTGTCACTGGTGACACATCGTGCCTGTCACCACTGTTCGCGCTCGTGCCGGTACAGCGCGCGCCACCATTCGAAAAAATTCGTAATAACGGCGACCTAGGTAAACCCGTACTTAATTCATTCAACAATGTATTATTACTGTATTTTGTAATTTCTAAATTTTCTAAGACCGACAACCTAAATCCCTTATCACTAGTATGTAAAATAGAAAATGAGTGATTATCATTTAATGAATGACCAGATTCTAATAAATGTTTTGCAAAATTTGACTTTTCTGGATGGTTGTTTCTATAGGCAGCTAAATGTTCTTTATACCTAACCTGAAAACTACGACCCGTTTGACCTACATAAATACCATTACATTCATCACAAACCAACTTGTAATGTGTGAACCCTGCCGGAGTTTGCTTAGTACCTACTCTCAATGTCAAGGTCGAGTATTGTGGTGTCCTGATGATGTCTCGTGGAGAGACGAAACTAGTTGACGTCTTGCTTTGATAGATTTCTTTTCATTTTGTAGTTGGTGTGTTTTTTTCTTCTACGACGCTGATTACATTTTGTTAGAACTTATCGGAGAAGGTCTTGCGCGGAATTGTTACTTAATATTTTCATCTTTATATTTTGCAATGGATTTCCGCAAAGTAACGCCTGAATCAATTTTTTACCTAAAACCTACCACACGTACCTACCACACGTACCTACCACCAGCAGAAATCGCAAAGTAAAAAAAGGTAGAAGACAAGAGATCCGTAGTGTCTTTTGCAGTTCGCGTGATATGCTGAACCTTTGGCCGATTGACTTCTTTATACCCACAAAAACGGTCAGTTTTTGTTTGTCATAATTGCACGGTCAACCCGTTCAACTTTGGCAATAAAACGTCCTCTTTATGTCATTAACAATAGTAACGTACTCCGGCAGCCTTCAGTTCAGGGCAGCCCGCCCACCGGCTGTCTGTAACATGGCATTAGTGCAATGTAGCAAATATAAGCGAACACCGCAGCGGAGCGCCAGATGTCAGGATGGAGGTGCGCGCGATGGTGCTGGTGCTGGTGGCGCTGGTAGCGGACCCTCTGGCTGCGGACGTCGACGTCATGAAGGATGTCACGCTCGGCTTCGGGGAGGCACTCGAGAAGTGCAGACAAGAGGTATGAACTGCGGGAACTGAGGTGGACGCAGTATTGTAGAGTCGCTATTAGAGCAGCTGAAGAAGACAACACAGCACTCAGCAATGCACATATTCTGGTTACTGCATATTCTGGTTCTGCAGTATTGTAGAGTCGCTATTAGAGCAGCTGAAGAAGACAACACAGCACTCAGCAATGCACATATTCTGGTTACTGCATATTCTGGTTCTGCAGTATTGTAGAGTCGCTATTAGAGCAGCTGAAGAAGACAACACAGCACTCAGCAATGCACATATTCTGGTTACTGCATATTCTGGTTCTGCAGTATTGTAGAGTCGCTATTAGAGCAGCTGAAGAAGACAACACAGCACTCAGCAATGCACATATTCTGGTTACTGCTCTTTGGGAAGCAAACAGGGATCGCTTCTTATTGGGAGACGAAACCTGTCACAAGCAGTGCTCTCCCAACCGAACATTGTCTGAAGGTCATTAGTTTGAGATAAATATAGTTTATTTGCTTGAACATAATGTAGGTGTGTGCAGATGTTAACATTTTTTAGTTTCAATTATGTTCTACTAAGACTAGCATGCAAATGTTACAGTAGCTTAACACTTATATTGCACTTACAGCGCATCGCGGTTTCACTCAAGTTTACTGCTATCACGTCTATTTCGCGCTACAAAATCAGACTTGTGTAGGAAAACGAAAGTGACATTCGTATCGTATGCCTAACGACTGACGTGTCCATATACCTAAGGTGGGGTCATAGGGCGAGCGTCACGCGCCCCCCGCGGTGAGTCACCGCCGAGTGCCAGATGCTTCCGCTTGTTGTAAAAAATGGTTCAAGGGCTTAATTTCTGAGAATAAGGGACAGAATTTATATCGTAGGTAGTTGAATAACTAAGCTTTGAGTTCGAAAGCAATTTCGACGAGTGTAGGTACAGAATATTATGTAATGAGAGGTCAAACTTGTCCTAGGCGAAAAATCAGAAGTTGTTTTGTCTAAAAAGCAGAATATGGTGAACCTTTGTTATTCACGACCAACAGTATATTATATTTGTACCCATGTCTTGTGTTCTAAGCGAATAAATGATTTGATTATTGATTGACGACCTCTGTGGCGCGGTGGGCGAAGGTCTGCCTGCGACGCAGGAGGTTGCGGGTTCGATTCCCGCCTCGGGACAAATGTGTGTACGATCTGCAGATATTTGTTCAGGGTGTTCTGGTCGTTTTCTATGTATAATAAAAAATATCTATCTATGTATTGTATTTGTACATTATGTATATCAGTTATCTAGTACCCATAACACAAGCTCTGCTTAGCTTGGGGCTAGATAATGCTGTGTGAATTGTCCAGCATTATTTATTTATTTTATTTATTATTGATTGAAAACATGGGGATATTTTCTAACAAATAGTGTCATTTCAAATATATGTAAGGACGGAAGCGTACCGTTAGAATCTTGTGCTCAATGAACAAAGGTCTGCAACTGTCAGTAACAATCATTAGTACTACATCATTTTTGTCTTCTAATCTAAATAATATATATAAGTATTTCTTTTATTCAGAACGAAAATAACAATCAAATAACAAATTTAAATTAAAACTAGTATTTACAATAGAAACAATTAAGCTATCTGCAAACTGTTGCAAACAATCTACAGGTAGCTCAACTGATCCATATCAATACCAGTTGGAAGCGTGCCTAAGACACTGGCTGCATTGCCCCGCTGTATAGCAATCACGGAACAGAAAAAATAAGTGGAAGTGTTAAGTAGGCGTGGCACGCGTGCCACAATTATGCGTAGTTACGTTTAACTGATCTCAGTCATGTTCTTACATCACGTCGAGTTGCTAGTCTCGCGGCGAATTCATTTTTCTGAAGCTATGCCGTATTGTTCCATTTTAGAGCAGGGACGAGGGAAATTTCACGGACGGAGTCTCAGTAAGAAATAAAGTGAAGCACTCAATAGTCTGTCCATGCTCTGTACGTACGCGTACGCACTCACACATAGACGTCATAGTCTGTCCATCGTCCGCCATTACCACTTTAGACGCCTACTGTAGTGCACTGATTAAAAAGAAATTTTAAAAGTGAAATATGCCTGTTTGTGCGGCTAAGTCTTGCTGAAATCACAGCCGTTTTGTCAAAAAAGAACACGAAATCACATTTCTCAGTTATGTTTCTTATTTTATCAACTTATTTCTTCGATTAACGCAATATAATTATCAACAGAAAAGTTAGAATAAAAACCCAAATCACACCGGTGTTGCCAACATGTAAACAAGCAAATTTCCTAGTAAGTGTGGGATATTAAAAATGTTTCAATACCTACTTGTATTTGTTCAATTATTAATAAGGTTTGTAGGTACCTGTACCTACCTACTTTAAATATTATTATGTAGTCATCATTTTGATGATTTTTACATGGGTACAAATAAATACAAAGGAATGATTGTTTATAGTGTTAATTCAACAGTTTTTTTTATTAAAAAATACGATTTTTTGTTTTTCTATGTGTTTGTTTGATCTAATCTATGAAACGGCTGGACCTATTTTGATAAAACTTTTACTGATGCTGATGCTACGCATGTAGCTGATGTTACAGCGAGAATACGGGATCCGCGCAATAAAATAATAGATGAAATGTAAATTTTGCATGGGCAAAGCCGCGCGCGCGGGGCACAGCTAATGCCGCGTACCAACATACTCAAAGAACTTGAATGTATCATGCATTATTTATTTATTTTATTATTGTTCGGTTCATGCTCGCGTGTAACCATTGCACCTTCCACTCTGACCTAGGTAGAAAGAATGTAGATAGGATAGGAACAGGTACCTACGCAGGTATATTTACCTAGGTAGGTACCTAAGTAATGCGTGTGCGTGCAGATACTACCTACCTATTACGTGTGTAGATTAAAACTAACAAGAAGTGTCTACACAAATGTGTTTTTTGGTAGGTATCTCAAAAACAGGTAGGTACTTACCTATTTAGGAAGTAGGTACTAACCTTACCTACTTAGCGACTAAGACAAACTTTCACAGAAAAAAATTACTAGGTACCTCTTTACATAACATACCTTCCCAGTACGCTTCCGACAGGTATTAATATGGATTAGTTGAGCTACCTGTAGATTGCAATAGTCTGCAGTTAGCTCAATTGTTTCAAGTGTAAATACTAGTTTTAGTTATATTACTTGATGGTACCTACTTACTTTATTCAAATAAATTTACCTAGTACCTACCTACTTTCAGAAAAACCTGTTTTCCCATTCCATCAACGCAAAAAAATCATTGTTCTGTCAAATTGGTTAGGTAGGCTTCCTACTTTACTTTTCGTGAAATGTTCCATTCGCATTACATTTCAAAGTTTTAGGTAATACACTTGAGACTTACAAATAATTTTCAGTTCAATGATTTTAGAAACTTATGAAAATATTCGGGAGTTTTTGTCATCAGTTGGCAACTCTATAATCACACGCACACAATGACTCGTCCGCCATTGCTGTGCTTCACATTTGATTCGGTAGGACTCCGTCCGTGAAATTTCCCTCGTCCCTGTTTTAGAGTGTAAAAATTATAGTAGGCGAAAAAATCTCGAAAACGAGGGTGTTTTATACCATCAATAAAAGTAAAAAGTAAAAGTAAAAGTCATTTATTTGCAAAACACGTGTAAAAAGGTGACAAATAGTTATTTTTGAGTCAACATGTTTGACCAATATAATTGGTGTGCAAAATAATTAAGAGTATGGCATGCAGCCTTTAATTTAATTGTACATAGCAACAGCAGATTTATAAGAGTATTAATTTATCGATTTGAATTTAGTATACCTACCATAAAATTAGATTACATCATTTAGAAATTCGTCAATATTATAGTAGAATTTTTCACATAAATTCTTTTTAAATTTGGTCTTAAATAAGTTTACATTTAAGTGGACGTAGTTACGCTGAAAGGACTCAATCCACACTTTGGTCAAAAATGAGTTAAATATACCAAAATGGTCCTAAAGGTCGGTTCTATCACCTCGCAAAAAAGATCCGTAATCTGATAATGTTAAGGTGGTTTTTTGAAATACGAGAACCAAGCCACATGTATGGCGGGTATTTTTTTCTAAAACACTGTAATAACTCAGGTTACATGGATCCTTTTTAAGAAATCCAATCTCAAAGAAGTGTGTATTTAAGTAATTTAACAGAAATGTCTCATAACACCTGAATCATTTCAGTTAAATTTACTTTCATAGAAACTAGTAAATTTTTTATTTAGCTGAAACGACTCAAACTGTATAGGTCATTTCATATAATATAATTTAATAAGAAACAAGACGATTTTGCATTTAGCTAAAAGGACTCAAACCATATGGGTTATTTCTAATAAACTGATTTACTATGAAACAAACCCATTTATCATTTAGCTAAAACGACTCAAACGGTGAGCGTCTTTTCAGATAAATTCATTTTAAAAGAAACTAATCGATTTTGCTTTTTATAGCCTGTCAAATAAAAGTAGAGACTGAAAAATCGCGGCAAATTAAAAAATTATGAGAATGGCAACATCAAAACGACTATGACAAAATTTTAATAACATATTTTGATACTTGGTAACTAATTAATTATTTATTTATAAATTGTGTATTTAAGTGGCAATTTTTTTTTTTTTCAAATTACCATCTTTATTCAGAAGTAATTTTTTTTTAAAGAATAAGTGGCAATTAATTTATCACTAGGCGGTACCAATATTTTAAATAGTTAATAGTTTATTTGTTTAGATGTTTGTAATTCTGAACGATTTTTAATGAAACTTGCACTTTGTTTTCAATCTTGCTTTGCATTTTCTGCACGTAAAATACAATTGATGTGGATTTCACTAATCCTAACGCATTGCGGTATGGATGACGAGAAGACTCGACGTAGTTTCCCGAACGCTGCCCTACCTAGCTGGATCCTCCTCTTGGCCTCCTTCTCGAAACTGTTTCTACCCAACTGCAGAATCTGCCCAAGGTAAGTGTATTCGGAAATAATTTCGAGAATGTGGCCATGTAGGTACGACGACCGGTCCCGGATCAATGTGGCCATTGATCATGACCTTGGTTTTATCCAAGTTCATGCCAAGACCGATGCGTCGTGAGGCTGAAGCTAGGCCGTCCAGCATCAGGTTCAGCTCCTCCAGCGACTCCGCCATCAAGACTATGTCATCAGCGAATCGCAGGTGTGAGATGTAATCGCCGTTCATGTTTATGCCCTTACCTTTCCAGTCCAGCGTCTTAAACACATCTTCCAACGCGCTTGTGAACAGTTTCGGGATATAACATCCCCCTGTCTCACCCCTCTGCGCAGTTGGATTGGTTTAGACTGCTGGCCCTGTACTTGGACACTCATGCTGGCGGCATCATAGAGACATCACAATTCGGCACATGGCACTTCGATATAACGATAGTCTACTTGGCATCGCTGTAAGGATTCCAGAACAGCCCATGTTTGGACAGAGTCAAAGGCCTTTTCTAAGTCCACAAAGGCCAGACACAGGGGCTAATTATACTCTTCGGACTTCTGTATAATCTGCCTCACTGTGTGTATGTGGTCTATGGTACCATATCCTCCACGAAACCCGGCCTGTTTCGGTGGCTGGAACTCGTCGAGTCTCGTGGCGAGACGATTCGTGACTACTCGTGAAAAAAGCTTATAGACGTGGCTCAGGAGTGTGATGGGTCTGTAGTTTTTAAGAAGGGTTTTATTTATGTCCCTTCTAAAAAGGAGCACCACCAAACTCCTGCTCCACGCCTTTGGAGTTCTCCCACTGTGAAGGACGGCATTGAACAGGCTCTGCAGCTCCTGTATAACAGGGGCTCCTCCTGCCTTCAGAAACTCTGAAGTAATGCCGTCTTCACCGGGGACTTTTCCATTTTTAAGCTGCCTCAGTGCCCAGTGTCAGTGCCTCAGTGTCACGATCTCGTCTTGACAGATGTCTGGCAGTTCGTCGGTGTATTGGCGTGTCAGGGTGGCTCTGGAAGCATGGCCATCCCTTTGGATATGAGGGGCTTGTGCAGCGTATAAACGGCCATAGAAATCCTCTATCTCGGCAGAGATCTCCGGCTTCGACAATACGGTCCTCCCATCGTGCGTTTTAAGCTTCGTCAGGTGGCTCATGCCAAGCTGCTGAGTGAATACTTTGGACCCTCGGTTTCGCTCTATCGCCTCTTCATTGAGGCGTGTTGGAGCCCCGAAGGTCGCGCCGTACCATCTTCGCAATTCGCTTGTTCAGGTCTGACCTTCCAGACAAAGTCGCTTGGGTGGTTTCCCGTCTTCTTGTCATCAACCCGAGAGTCTCGGCCGAGAGTTTTTTTATTTCCTGCCAGTACGCTGCTTTTTACAAAACTTGATGCCTTCGTGCCTCAGCGTTTCGACCTGCCCCACCGTTACCAAGGCCGCTGCCATGGCCAGGAATAGCGAGGCGGCCGGGACCTAGAGGCCATTTTTTGTTGCGTCGTACCATTGGAGGGTAATGCCCATAATCCCCACAATGGGCATTTTGAATTGTTCTGCAGGGGGCGCTGCTGCCCACCCCCCGGTTTGTGTTCCTTAGTCGCCTCCTACGACACCCACGGGGAGAGTTGGGTTGGTTGGTACTATTCTAGGGCCGACACCACACAGCCATACCGCAATGCTTGATAACGAAAGTTTTCAATCAGTGCGTCCTACCGTGGTCCTACCCGTCATGACCTACGGAGCTGAGACGTGGAAACTCACGGTAGGGCTGGTCCACCAGTTTATAGTCGCCCAGTGAGCTATGAAGAGAGCTATGATCGGAGTTTCTCTGAAGGATAGGATTCGTAACGAATACATCCGACAGAGAACCAAGGTTATCGACATAGCTCAAAGGATTAGCAAGCTGAAGTGGCAGTGGGCCGGTCATGTCTCGAGAAGAACCGACAACCGCTGGGGTAAACGTGTTCTTTAGTGGAGACCGCGACTCGGCTAAATGTAGTGTAGGACGCCCTCCGACCAGGTGGGATGACGATTTGCATAGGGGAGGCCTATGTCCAACAGTGGACTAATATAGGCTGATGATGATGATGAATACTCTTTTATTTATATAAATATAACTTTTATTAATACTTTTTGTCGTTTAGGTCATTTCAAATAAATTAAAAAAAATACTCCGTAATGTCAAAACCGATTTAGCAGAAACGACTCAACCCCATATTTTCCTCAATTACTGAAAAAATACGACAGTCTGTGTAATAAAATTAGGCTCATAAAAATAACAGTATTTTTGGTCATCTGACACAATAATTTCATTTTTTTTCGAATGCATTAATATTATTGAATCATCGTCTAAACTTTAAAATGCCATATCTCCGAAGTGACATTTTGTGGATTGAGTCCTTTCAGCGTAACTACGTCCAAGTATTTGTAGCTCTTAAGTATTTTATTATAGATAACAGGTGCCATGCACACTACACTCTTTCTCAACATAGTAGTTTTTGATTCGTGTCTGGCTAATCTATTGTTGTCCCTTCTATTCCTAATTACAATGTCACACATTCGGGGAAACAGATTGGGATTGCTAACAAATAGCGCAATTTCCAGAATGTACAAGCTTGTGAGTGTTAGTATTTTATATTTTTTAAACAGGGGTTTACAACTGTCTGTAGGTTGAATTTTAAACATAGCTCTTATGCAGCGCTTTTGCATTTTGAAAATTATTTCTTTATCAGTAGAATTACCGTAGAAGATAATTCCGTATCTAATCACAGATTCTACTGTACCATAATAAGCTGTTAATAGAGTATTTTGATTTACAGTTGGGGAGAGCTTATATAGAGCATAAGCTAGGCTGCTAACCCTGTTACTTAGATTCTCTATATGTTTTTTCCAGTTAATCCTTTCGTCAATTTGTAATCCTAGGAATCGTGTAGAGTCAATTGCGTGAATAGTATTAGTTTGAAATGTCAATTTAATGTTTAATGGATTATGCAGTCTTTGGTTGAAATGTATTATAGTAGTTTTGTCTAAATTAATTTTTAAATTATTGTTATTAAGCCAGCAAATAATTGAATTTAATGATTCATTTATATCCGATTCATAGGTTTCCTTGTCTTTACATTTTATAGTCACTGTACTGTCATCTGCAAATAAAGTTATTGGTTGATTTAAAGCATAGGGTAAGTCGTTTATATATAATATAAACAGGAGTGGACCGAGCACACTGCCTTGGGGGACACCGTATGTAGTACTTCTTACTTTTGATTTATATGTGACTTCATGTTAGTTTTAAGGTTTAGTCTTGTAATTTCAGTTATTTGTTGTCGTCCAGTTAAATAAGATTCAATTAATTTTGATATATTGCCACGAATCCCATACGCCTCAAGTTTGCTGATTAGGATTTTATGATTAACGTAGTCGAATGCCTGGGTCATGTCGCAAAAAATAGAGCAAATTGGTATTTTTTTATCTACATGGCATATAACACATTTCAGAAAATCATATATAGCCATATTGATAGTTCTCTTTTGTCGAAAGCCTTTTTGTTCATTGCACAGGATGTTGTTTTTCTCTATATAGTTATATATTTCCCCATAATAGTATTTTTCAAATATCTTTGAGAATATTGATATGAGTGCTATAGGTCTATAGAATTCCATAAGTTCCTTGTTTTGTTTCTTAAAAATTGGTTTAACTATAGTCATCTTTAGAGCTTCGGGAAAGTTACCGGTAACTATGGTCAGATTTATTAAATAACTTAAATGCGGGCAGATATATTCGCTAACAGCTTTTATTATCACAGTGTTGACTTCGTCATAACCCGTGCTTTTTGTATTTTTTAGCTTTTTAATTATTTTGCTCACGTGTTGGGGTAGACAGGGTGCCATGAACATTGATTTTTCACGTTGGCATAAATTAGCTGTTACCATTTTTCCAGCTCCTTGTATTGGTACAACCTTATCAACGAAATAGTCATTAAATAAGTTAGCAATGTCAATTGGATTGGTAACATAGTCATCATTGTGTTTTATTTTAAGTATAGGATCTCTCGGCACATTAAGTTTAACTTTATTTATCACCTCCCATGTAGTTTTAGTTTTGTTTGTGGACGTTTTTATTTTATGGTTGTTTTGTGCTTTTTTAGTTAATAGTATTATTTTTCTGAAACGCTTTGTATATGTTTTATATTTTGTTTTGTTTTCTGTGTCGGGTTTTATTCGCATGGTTCGGAGTAGACATCTTTTTCGTTTACTACAAATTTTAATGCCTCGGGAAATCCATTTCTGTCTAGCAAAAATGTGTATAGCAGTAATTTTTTTCGGAAAACAGAGGTCGTAGAACAATTTAAAATGTTGTATAAAGTAACAATACGCCACAGAGGCATCTTCAATTGTGTACATGTCAGAAAAGGTATAGTTTTTTATGCACATTACAAACTTTCTTATATTTTCTGAGCTATAATCGTGAGTTACTTTTCGCCAATATGTAAACTTTAGAACTTTCTTAACAGGCAGTTTGATAATTTGTGCTGTGTGGTCGGACAAACCAAAGTCAATCACTTCTGTTTTACAGGTTTTGTTATAGTTGTGTGCATAGTTGTCTAAACAGGTTTGGCTGATCAAGCGTGTTGGTTGTCTTATTGCTAATTTTAGGTTATAATTAAGTAGTAAGCATTCAAAATCTAGTGTCACATTATTAGTTTTTAAGATGTCTATATTAAAATCGCCTGTCAATACAATATTATTAGAGCTAATTTTCGTGATATATGTCAATGTTTTATCTAGTTTATTAAGAAATGTATTCAAGTTATTTGTCTTAGGAACTCTATATATACAAACAATAATAATTTTAAAGTCAATTAATTCAATGGCACAGCATTCAAAAACATTTGCCAGTGATAACATTCTGATTTGCTGTATTTCTCTCCAATTATAATTTCTTTTAACTAGTATGCATGCTCCGCCTCTTTTACTGTCGCTTCTACTGTAGCATGCCGCTAGAATATAATTTTCAAGCTCCAGGTGCTGTTCATATCCAGTTTGCATAAAATGTTCAGTTATGCATACCACGTCGATATCAATGTTTTTATCTTTTAATTCATCTAGATTTGTCATAAGAGCGTCAGCTTTGTTGAGTAGTCCAGCAATATTTTGATGGAGTATATTTACATGCTTAGTCTCGAAAAAACATTGATTCATCTTCTTTTGCGTCCAGATCTTCTAAATGTTGTGTTGTGTTGTTGTTGTTATTGTGGTACTCTCGAATTTCATCAGTATAGTGTCTAAGGTTTTTAAAAATGACTTTCATACCCTTCCTGTTTACTCTTCCTGTATTTTTATCAAACATCGTGTAGTTATAGGCAAGCTCTTCGTTCGAATCTAGTATGTAAGCGTGTTCATGGGTGGTGGCGTCTAAATAGAGTAAGTTATTGAAATTTTCCACTCTCCAGTTAAACATATCTGTAGTAGAACCGATTTTATAAGTTGGAAGACAAATAACAATGTTTGTGTTGTTTACTTTCAGTAGTATGTCTCTCATCTCTATAATTGAATTGATATAGCTATGGGTACTTTTAAATTGTTCCTCACCTATTAAAAGTATGCAAAAGTCATCCATGGTAAAGTCTTCCACTTTCTTTTCAATGTCCTTCATCAGTTCATTTGTATTTGTGTTTGTCTTTAGGTAGTGGCATAGCTCTGTTTGTCTGTCGAAGCAGTCTTCTGCCATTGATAGAATGTTATTATGCTTGTTCGTGCTAAGTATACAGATTTTGTTATGTCTTTTTGGTTTTTTAGTAGTGTTTTTCTTATTCGTTTGTTGTTCTTTGTGTGCGTTTGTATCTGTGTTGTCTAAGTTTAGGCTTGAAGTATTTTTTGTATGTTTAGTGGTGATTTTTTGTCGGTATTTTTTGTATCTGTCCTCTTTTTATTACATTTCGTTCCACTTGTCATACTTTTTAATAGTTCGTTTGATTTCTTGAGTTCATCATTCTCGCCCTTATATTTATTGTTTTGCAAAGACAAGAGTTCTATTTCTTCAAGTGCGTTTTTTAGTTTTGCCTCCAGTCCTTCTATCCTCTGTCTAAGGCTTGGAATGTCTTCGCTGTTCTCGTCTAAACTTGTGACTGAGATATGTTCAGCCTGAGTAATTTCGTCATCTTCGTCATCATCGTTCTGTATTTCCGATTGTGTCCGGTTTCGCCGAAATGTTATATTTTCAAGAAAATTCATTGTTTTTTCTTATTTGATCCAGTAAAAAACGGTGATTCCGAGTCCAAAAATTAATTTCAGGTCCAAAAAGAAGTTATCGCCCACAAGGTTTTGATCCACCGGATTCAGCTTCTCAGTCGGGTGTCTCAACCGCTCGGCCGCCGGTCAGATATCTTAGTAGTCGAAATTAGCGTACTAGTGGTCAGTTGTTAGATGGTTAGGTGGTAGTTTGATAATTATTTGTCGGTAGAAGCAGCAACGGTATTTATTGGAACCAACTGTTGTTTTGCCAGATATTACGTTGTATCTTTCACTGTTTTTTCACTGGTTTATTATTGTAGTTGGTTATTAACGTGAAATACTAGTAATAAATAATAGTCATCTGTGATTTATTTGTGCTTTGTGGACTTGTTTGGAATTTTATTGATGATCACAACTTCACAAGGTCAGTTTTGTTTACTTGTATAACTTTGTAATTACGCGTTATATCATATCACAAACACTTGTGCCGGCAAATTATACAGGTATTTATATTTTAAACACTTTTTTAGTTGTTATTGTACGGTTTTTATATTTTATTATAAATTTAAACTGCAGAGCTAATGTTTACATAGACAGCAGCGCCATCTCTCTCCTAGGTATATATATATAATAGGTAGCATTTTCATTGCATTGTCATAAAATCTTATTTATTAAAATTTACAAATAATTTATTAGATCGGTTAGTCAAAATCGACCTTATGCGATTAGCATAAAGTTGATATTGGATTGTTTCTATTCTCGAATGTTCTTCGCTACTCGTTTAGTGATGTAGTCAAGTCGGCTGTTGATTTGATCGATACTACAAATCATGTTTACTTGGTACCTAAAACATACATACCTTATCAATAAATAAATACAATAATCTAGACATTTATAAGTAATAAAAAGTGCCTAAAACTTAAACCTAACAAAACTCAACAAGAGACATTTTTCCTTATACAAAAAGGTAAATAACTCTAAAACTAATTATCCTATTTACCTAATACAAGCGGTAAAACTAGTTTTAGGCCTAAACATTTCTTTTTGTACTGTTTTTACTACAAAATGACATAAACAAAAAAGTACATTTTCAACTTACGTAATAATACGATCTTACCAAATTCCAATAAAAAGAGTTTCTATGCTCTAAATATACACAAACTAAGATAAACTAACCAATAAGAGTGTAATTAGATCTAAACATCCTAATACTAGGGTTCCGTCGCCGCCTTCAATCTGTGGCAAAATATCTATCGATATCGATAAAGTAGTTAATTGTGCTACCTGGTGCAGCCTTAGTCGAGTCGCGACCTATCACGCGAATGTCAATCATATGTCTAACGAAATTAACTTTATAATTGCGAGCACCGAGAATACCGCCATCTATGGTGCAGTAGCGGAATTGACTCGACAGTCAAATGCTTCGTGAGTAGGTCCGCGACCTATCACGCGAATTTCAATCATATCACTAAGGAAATTAAGTTTACAATTGCGAGCACTGTGAATACCGCCATCTATGGTCAAATAGCAGAATTGACTCGTCAAGTTGCTGTTTGGTGAGTGTAGCTCGTAAATACGTTCTGCTGCTTAAGTAAAATAAATCTTATACAGTAGAATTCAAGGTTTATTTTCTAATCTGTGACGTTGGCTAATTTTGACTAAACTTTTAACTACCAATGAAACGAGTTGTTTCTTTGTAATGCATTATAAGATTAAGGGTTTTTTTGTGTGAGTTTGGCGACAGCGGTGCCCATAGTAATTTTGTTGCATAGCACTTCCACTTGTTTTTTATGTTCCGTGATAGCAATGCTGATGCGTATTTATTATGTAGTATTTATTGGTAGAGTTAGCCCAGAAAATTATTCCGAACATTAGGATAGACTCTACTGTTCCATAATAAGCTGTAAGTAGTGTTTGTGTATTAACATTGGAGGAAAATTTATAGCGTGCGTAGGTTCCTAGGTAGAGGTACTTACTCGCTGACTTAAAGTTCAATATGGGTTTTTCATAATTTAATTTACAGCCATTGAATAAATGATGAATGAATATATATTATCATAATGACTGTAAATTAGATTAAAAGAATCGTAGAAATCTTGTTGACTTCACCACGTCTACTTTAGTACCATTAAACTGTAGGTCTATTTATGGATAATATTTAATTCTTTGCATAATGCTAAAATGCAAAAATGCATTATGTAGGTTTTATTTATATTTATTCTCAAATTATTATTGTCAAGCTTTATAATTAGGTACCTATGTAGTGAACTAGTAACACAGATTATTAGTAGTACCAAACGCGGATTGCAAATCTGCAATTTTACCTACCGGCTACGGGCTAAGCCGACCTCAACCAGTCACTCCCTATAGCTACCGGCTACGGGCTAAGCCGACCTCAACCAGTCACTCCCTAACCCTATAGCTACCGGCTACGGGCTAAGCCGACCTCAACCAGTCACTCCCTAACCCTATAGCTACCGGCTACGGGCTAAGCCGACCTTAACCAGTCACTCCCTATAGCTACCGGCTACGGGCTAAGCCGACCTCAACCAGTCACTCCCTATAGCTACCGGCTACGGGCTAAGCCGACCTCAACCAGTCACTCCCTATAGCTCCCTCAGAAAACACATATCCTAATTAAGAGGATTATAGACTATCGATAAATGTATTTTTTTTTTAATTTATAATGTTAGAATTATTATAAGTATATATCCTCGGCCCTGTTATGTCATCACATTTTATAGTAAGTACTATCGTCAGCAAATAAGGCCATTGACTGATCATAGTAAGTCTTATTTTAAATAAATATTAAATTACCAAGGTCCCGGGACGCTCCCCTGTGGAACGCCAAACTGGATTGAGACTCTAAACATAGGAGTTTACAGAATAATATAACTCCTCGTTTCTGGTAACAGTCCCAACTGACGGAAGAGATGATGGAGGAGTTCTTCCACTTCTGGAGCGATGAGTTCAAGTTCGAACACCGCGAGCTGGGCTGCGCGCTGCACTGCATGAGCCACCACTTCAGTCTGCTGACGCCGACCTCGCGCATGCATCACGAGAACACTGACAACTTCATCAAGTCCTTTCCCAATGGTACAAATGTGTTTATTTCTATCGAGAAGTTCCTACATATTTCCAGTACATTCCTGTGTTGCTTCATCAACATCAACAGCGTCTATCGGTTCTATCACAAGCTCAGCTGGTCACGGGTGGCCGGGGTGTGGCCTCGTGATCCTGTTGCGCCCCGGGCCAGTTGGCTGTTCCCATCTACTCCATAGCATCCTGTTAGCGAATTCCAATAAGTTTGGTTGGTGACCTACAGTCACTCGACCTCCTAAAGTACTTAGTTAAAGTTTCGTCCCGCTATCGTAGACGACACAGACGGTAAGTTACTATGAAACCACTATGAAACTTTGAGTGGCCGAATTTAAATGAGCTACAAGACGTGCTCACACGCATTCAAATTTGTGTGAGGTGAGCAAAGCCAGGTCAGGTAGCTTATTTGATGGTGATGTGATGTGTTCCAGGCGAGGTGATATCCAAGCAGATGGTGGAGCTGGTGCACGGGTGCGAGCAGCAGTTCGACGGAGAGGCGGACCATTGCTGGCGGCTGCTGCGGGTGGCCGAGTGCTTCAAGGCGGGCTGTCAGGCGCAAGGACTGGCGCCCACCGTCGAGCTCATGATGGCAGAGTTCATCATGGAGGCTGCAGAGTAGCACCACACTACACCATGAACAGAACCAACTGCTGGAATGATAAAGTTGAACCCATAATTGACATGTTTAACTACTTATAGATACATTTTTAAAGCTAGCGCGATTGTCTTCCGTTTTTCATAAAATTTTAATTTAATTTGATTTCCTATTGACGATAGTGTAACAGATCTAGGGGCACATTCTCCAACCAAGCTATTGACGATAGTGTAACAGATCCAGGGGCACATTCTCCAACCAAGCTATTGACGATAGTGTAACAGATCCAGGGGCACATTCTCCAACCAAGCTATTGACGATAGTGTAACAGATCCAGGGGCACATTCTCCAACCAAGCTATTGACGATAGTGTTACAGATCCAGGGGCACATTCTCCAACCAAGCTATTGACGATAGTGTTACAGATCCAGGGGCACATTCTCCAACCAAGCTATTGACGATAGTGTTACAGATCCAGGGGCACATTCTCCAACCAAGCTATTGACGATAGTGTAACAGATCCAGGGGCACATTCTCCAACCAAGCTATTGACGATAGTGTAACAGATCCAGGGGCACATTCTCCAACCAAGCTATTGACGATAGTGTTACAGATCCAGGGGCACATTCTCCAACCAAGCTATTGACGATAGTGTTACAGATCCAGGGGCACATTCTCCAACCAAGCTATTGACGATAGTGTTACAGATCCAGGGGCACATTCTCCAACCAACCATTTCACTATCACAATTGTATCGTCGCAGAATTGTCGACCATTACATGAAAGAACCTCCAGCCAGCCAGCGCGTGGTGCTGTATGTCGACCATTAAGTACATGAAAGAACCTCCAGCCAGCCAGCGCGTGGTGCTGTATGTCGACCATTACGTACATGAAAGAACCTCCAGCCAGCCAGCGCGTGGTGCTGTATGTCGACCATTAAGTACATGAAAGAACCTCCAGCCAACGCGTGGTGCTGTATGTCGACCATTACATGTAAGAACCTCCAGCCAGCGCGTGGTGCTGTATGTCGACCATTACATGTAAGAACCTCCAGCCAGCGCGTGTTGCTGTATGTCGACCATTACATGTAAGAACCTCCAGCCAGCGCGTGTTGCTGTATGTCGACCATTACATGAAAGAACCTCCAGCCAGCGCATGGTGCTGTATGTCGACCATTACATGTAAGAACCTCCAGCCAGCGCGTGGTGCTGTATGTCGACCATTACATGTAAGAACCCCCAGCCAGCGCGTGGTGCTGTATGTCGACCATTACATGTAAAAACCTCCAGACAGCGCGTGGTGCTGTATGTCGACCATTACATGAAAGAACCTCCAGCCAGCGCGTGGTGCTGTATGTCGACCATTACATGTAAGAACCTCCAGCCAGCGCGTGGTGCTGTATGTCGACCATTAAGTACATGAAAGAACCTCCAGCCAGCCAGCGCGTGGTGCTGTATGTCGACCATTAAGTACATGAAAGAACCTCCAGCCAGCCAGCGCGTGGTGCTGTATGTCGACCATTAAGTACATGAAAGAACCTCCAGCCAGCCAGCGCGTGGTGCTGTATGTCGACCATTAAGTACATAAAAGAACCTCCAGCCAGCGCGTGGTGCTGTATGTCGACCATTACATGTAAGAACCTCCAGCCAGCGCGTGGTGCTGTATGTCGACCATTACATGTAAGAACCTCCAGCCAGCGCGTGGTGCTGTATGTCGACCATTACATGTAAGAACCTCCAGCCAGCGCGTGGTGCTGTATGTGCAGAGAGAACAATACAATGATTTCATCAATCATAATCATTATTTGTAAATCTTTATTTGCATGAATGTATGTAGGTACAATAAGTTTTTAATTTTACATAAATCCAATACAAACTACCTTTAAAGATGTGTAAAATCTTAGTAACTACAATAAAAACGTTATATATAAACTATATATAATGTTAATACAATTAGGTATACATATCTAACAAAATTATACATATCTAACAAAATTATACATATCTAACAAAATTATACATATCTAACAAAATTATACATATCTAACAAAATTATACATATCTAACAAAATCCATTCAAGAAATAAATAAGACAAAAATAATAAGATATAACACTAAAAGTTACGATTATTATTATTAGATAAACGTTTGTCGAAAAATGTGTCAATCAGTTTTAAAATGTGTCAATCAGTTTTAAAATTCAAACATTCTTTATCTACATCATAAAAACAGTTTTCTAGTAGTCAAGTATAGTTTCTTTCATCAATGGTAAACTGCCTTAATGTATCATTTTGAGAAGATATCCTTGTTATGGATTAGCGATAGGTATATTGAAATTAGTGTCCGCCTTCAGTACTTATACGAAAAACAAAACGGGACAGCGCCAGCTTTTAAAAAAGTATCTGTATCAAGTAGGTAATAAATACTATATATTTTAATCAGCAAGCTTTGTTTTTGTTCAATGAGTACCTAGTAAGTAGGTAGGTACCTCCCTATTTTGTGTCTAGGTTTGAATGTTTACTCGGTTTATTCCCATTTGTCACCCTGATCTGTCCCCTTAGGGGGACAAAACGAGTCGGGCTTTATATTTATCTATTGTACCATCCGGATTCGTTTTTATTTTGAATATCCACTTGCAAGGTATTGCTTTTCTGCCTTTGGGTAACTCCATGTCTTTGATCATCAGCATTCCTTTCAATGCTTTCATCTATGGCATCGTAAATCCATGGAAAAATCCACTCTTTGTAAGTTGTTGACTTGGGAAACATCTTTGTCTTTCTCTGTAGGTTTTTCTAGTATTGGTCGCTCATCAAACGTCACATCTCTAGACCTAATTAGTTTTGACTTTTCTTCGTTCCAGATCCTGTATCCTTCACTCCCTTCATAGCCGACCAGTATACCTAGCTCTGCTTTCTTTTCAAGCTTCTTCCTATTTGCTATAAGTACATAAGCATAGCATTTACAGCTGAGAATCCTTAGATGCTTGATTGATGGTTTCTTACCGAACCACAATTCATATGGAGACTTATTTGGTACGCTTGATGGTCCAGTGCGATCTAGCACGTACACAACAGCGTCTATAAGTTCTGCCCATAGCTGCTCTGGAATCTTTTCACGTGCATGCATGACGGCACGCGCTGCTTCTACTATTGTGCGATTTTCTCGCTCTACACATCCAGCTTGCTCGTGAGTATGTGGCATTGTCAGTCTTTGTGTTATGCCGCGTTCTTGAAGAGTATCCTTAAATTCTCCACTGATGAATTCTCCGCCATTATCACTGAGAACTTCTTTAACAGTATGTCCAGCAACTTTAGCTGCAGCTAGAAATTGCTTCAGCTTTGATGCTGCTTCTGATTTTTGTTTTAGAAAGTAAACGTGTCTATGTCGGGTAAAATCATCTTTGAACAGAAGAAAATATCGATTCTTTCCATATGACATCGGAAATGGCCCACATATGTCAGTGTGTACAAGTTCACCAGGTTGAGTGGCTCTCATTCTTGTTCCAAACTGCTGTCTACGCGTCTTTCCATATATGCAACCTTCACACAGATCTGACTTATTGTCATTCAACTTCACTCCGAGCTCAGTTTCAATAACTTGCTTGACGTGTCTTTTATTTTGGTGAACTAGCCTTTCATGATACAACTGTAGTGGGTTTGTCACTAATTGGTTAACTTCAAGTTTGTTTGATCTTATACAGTTAATCGCCAACTTGTATAGGCCTCCATCAACCTTTCTCGTCCCAATTGCTTTGATCACTCCATCTACTTTGAGTATACATTGCTTTGGCGTAGATTCAAAAATGCTTTTCGACGATACATCATGAGTAGCGAGAACAGAAAACAGGTTCCTCTTTATTTGTGGTACATACCAAACATTTTTTAATAAGAGTTGTTCTACTTTACCGTTGCAGGTAGTCGTAGAGTGCTATGTCTCACAACAGGTGCAAATGTAGCTTCATAATCAATGCCATATCGTTGCGTAAATCCTTTCGCTACTAAACGTGCTTTATACTTCTCAAAATTGCCGCTTGGATCTACTTTTTCTTTAAAAATCCATTTGCATTTTACGATGTTTGCATTTTTTGGGCGATCCACAAGTTCCCAAACATCATGCATCGTCAGTGAGTTGTATTCATCTTTCATAGCTTCCTGCCAATCTTGCCAATGTCGTAGGTTCATTACGTCCCATTAATGCTAACTCCATGAAATAGTTGACTTCATAATCTTTGAACCAAACAGGTGGTCGTCGATTACGCGACGGTCTAGAATGTTCAGCAACTTCAGTATCTGAATCTGAAACATTCTGCTCAGCAACATGTGAGTCTTGTTGACTATCGTGCAACAAAGATTCTACCGCTTCATTAGATGATGCCACTTCTTGAATATCAGTATTATTTAGTAATGAATCAAGAAACGAAATGTCCGGTGTGGCAAATTCATCGTTTCCATATTCAACTGTTTCACGTTGTGGAGTACTGGGATGATAAACAGTTACTTCAACATTTGTTGTCAAACTATTAGAGTTTTCAATAGGCTCTGTTGTCTTATAGGTTATACCTTTGACAGTTTCAATAAACTCAACAGACCTAGCTTTTACCAACTTAGTTCCATCATCAAGATCACCAAGTCTGTAACCTTTGGTATGTTCGCAATACCCGAGCATAATATAAGGTTTAAATTTTGGATCTAGCTTCGTACGCTTCTGTTGTGGAGTTAAAGCATATGCTGCGCAACCAAATACTTTTAGATTACTCAGATCCACTTTTAATCCGGTTCACAATTCTTGAGGAGTAGCATCTTTAATAGCTGCTGTTGGACTGCGATTTTTTAAATAGCAAGCTGTATTGACTGCTTCAGCCCAATATTTTTTCTCTAAATCAGCATCTTGCAACATAGCTCTGGCTTTTTCCATTAATGTTCTGTTCAAACGTTCAGCTATGCCATTTTGTTGGGGTGTATATAATAGTTGTTTCGTGAATAATACCGCATTGCTTAAAATTATTCGCGAAACTTCTATTGCAATATTCCGATCCATTGTCGCTCCTAATCCGCTTAATCTTAAGATCGGTATGGTTTTCGACCAAATTTTGAAATTCGATAAATGTATCTAAAACGGTTGTTTGATCTTTACGCTTTAAGAAATAAACAAATGATTTTCGCGTAAAATCATCAATAAACGTTATAAAATATCGACATTCACTCAAACTATTGACTGACATACTCGTAGGTCCACATATGTCCGTATGAATCAAATCAAGTTTTGCCACGCTCCTATGTGCATGACCACGGGGAAATGATTTGCTCTTTTGCTTTCCCATAATACAAGGAATGCATGGAGTGAACGTAATACCACTCGCTAACGAATCCCGGAGGCTTATCATACCTGCCAGACTTAAATGTCCGAGGCGACGATGCCATAGCTCCAAAGCATTAGTATAAGACATTAAATCTTTATTTTCAGTGCGAGTATTAGGCTTTTGTTTATCCTTAGTTAAATAACAATTCCGTTTATTATCAAATTTGTAAATACCATCCACATTTGAAGCAGTTATCTCACAGGAACCAGTCACACAGACGTTATCCTTCCTGTAAACTTGACAGCGGGTTAAATTGTCTAAGCTGTAAACAGAACATTTATTAGTATCAAATACTAATACTAGCCTTGTGCTGAGACTTTGCTAACAGACAAAAGGTTAGCTGCTACATTTGGCACATAATATAAAGCACCAGTGATGA
This sequence comes from Eupithecia vulgata, assembly GCA_946478455.1. Classification (NCBI taxonomy): domain Eukaryota; kingdom Metazoa; phylum Arthropoda; class Insecta; order Lepidoptera; family Geometridae; genus Eupithecia; species Eupithecia vulgata. The sequence continues at coordinate 15,114,418 of OX297875.1, forward strand.
CTTTATCTACATTGTCATTAAATGTCACATTGACATTACCTACACCATCACTATAAATCTTTTCATTGTTCGCTGTAGTAATCTCAGATTTTATATTGGGAGAGAAATTAGACATCCAATCTTTCCGATTAGTCATATGACTAGAACAACCAGAATCTAAAATCCAGCTGTTATTACTACAAACTGCATTAGTGAGAGCAGTATCCTACAAAAAAAGGTTTAAATTGGCACTATTACTTCCCTTATTGGTATTCAACGTAGCCTCTGGAGTCTCATTTTTATTTTGAGCCTTTTTCAAAAATTTCTTCAATTTCGGACAACGCGGCTTAATATGCCCTTTTGCGTGACAGTTGTGACACGTAGGTATAAAACTCTTGGCCACAAGTATGTTTTCCGAAGGTGGAGAAGTAGATATTCCAGATATTTCTTTTTTGAATTCACTCTGAATCAATCTTTATTCAGAAAGAAAATAACAATCAAATAACAAATTTAAATTAAAACTATGTAGTATTTACAAATTTTGTCTAAGTGCTTATTTTGTAAGCTTAAAGAAATAAAGGTTATTGATATTTGATATTTGATTTGATACAATAGAAACAATTAAGCTATTGTTTAACTGACACTTGACAAATGTGCAAAATGAGATGTAATGCATTTAATGCAGTTGTAATAGTTAAAGAGATCCGTTATCTAAAGAGGTCTGTTATCATGGGAAGTGTCAAGGGTTATTTTGGTGACCCATCTTTACATGTGTTCTACTCTATACGAGTACATATAACAAATATATGCAGCTTACTGTACATTAATAGGAGTCCGAGAATATGGTAGGAGAACGAGGACATATTTAGTAGGAGTACGAGGATATGGTAGGAGAACGAGGACATTGTAGTCCTCGTTCTCCTACCAGTAGGAGCGCCCAGTAGGAGTAGACGGAAAGAGTGCTATCTGCAAACTGTTGCAAACAATCTACAGGTAGCTCAACTGATCCATATCAATACCAGTTGGAAGCGTGCCTAAGACACTGGCTGCATTGCCCCGCTGTATAGCAATGCTGATGCGCTGTGCCAGATACTCACCAGCTCTCGGGTCACGCGTCGCTTCGACCAGACGCTCAGATAATTTTTTGAAAACCCGGAGAGCCTCGGTACCCCACGAACCTAGGGTCTCGACTCCAAGGGGAGCAAATGTGTAGGCTCTGTCGAGACCTGCATATTTGCGCCTCTTGAGATCTTCGGCTAAATCTGCCGCCGCACCAGCCCTCACGGAAGTCCTAGGAAGATGGGAAGGCGCGAGTGTGTCGACACATGTAGCGTCCCACACAATATAATAATAAATAAAAAAATAAAAAGCCTTTTATTTCTTGCACACAATAATGCTTAGAGACTAACTTATAGAAAAAACTTAAAAATATTAATTAGTAAAGCTGAACTAGTTATTTACAGTTTCCTCTACTATGTTTGGCAAGAACCCTTTGCAGGTGAAGGCTTTCTCCAAAGCCGTCCATTTTTCCCTATTTTGCCCTGCCGTCTTTAGGGTTTCAAAGATCGGTTTTGAAACCCTTATGGTCTCGCTCTGTCCGTCCCCGCTCTTTCTTGAATATCTCAGTAACTACTGCAGCTATTAACTTGAAATTTGAAATAATGATACATTTCGTGCGCCATTACTGATTTTAAGAAAAAAATATATAAATAAATGAAAAATGAAAATGAATATTTTCAGTACAAATTTTGATGTTGAAATTTCAAAAGAGACCTAGGAAGGCAAATGGGGTATCAAATGAAAGGTATCGTTTTGTACATTTCAAAACACTTTTTGAAATTTCTGTAAATTTCATACTTTTTGAAATATTTCAAAAAAAATCGAAAAATTGACCACACCCCCCCCCCCCCCCCCCCCCCTATCTCCGAAGATTGCAGACCGATCCACGTACAATGTATTAGGCGTTTGTAGATATAGATCTATATTTTACAGGAAAAATATAGAGAAGTCTGTAATAATAATAGTTTTTGAAAAATGGTAAAAAAGGGGGGGAATTTTTTTTAAAAGGGGGGTACCTGCATAAGTGGGGTATCAAATGAAAGGTATCGTTTCGGCCTTTTTAAAACACTTTTTGAAATTTCTGTAAGTTTGACGTGTTAAGTGTGACATGTTGTAATTTGATTCCTTGCTTTTGAGGTAAATTTCCACGTTTGGCAAGCGTATGTTAGACATGGTAGTAGACATGAATTTAATATTTTGGTTTTTAAATGAACAGGCAGTTTACTTTTAAACATTTCTTTTAGACTCCAGTATTTATTCCAGGTGAGTTGAGTTCTTCGTTCTATTTCCAGCTCATTGTTGTTTCTTTCAAATCCGATTCTCTTACCAAGGTATATGTATGTAGTGTTCTGTGTATTTAAGTGCTTCTACACCAATAAATATTGCCTTTTTAATGCTGTTTGTCATTGTCATTGTCTTTGATAAATTCATTTCCAGCCCCACTTGTTTGCTAGCAATGTTGAGTGACTGGAGGTTAATCTGAAGTTGAGAACTTGATTCCGCGAGAAGCACCAAGTCATCTGCAAATCTTAAATGGCTCAAGAAATGCCCTTTAATATTTAAGCCACTTCTACTCCAGTCTAGTTGCCTTATGATGGACTCTAGTACGGCTATAAATATTTTTGGTGAAAGGGGGTCGCCTTGCCGCACACCTCTGTTAATAGGGAAACTTGGTCCAGTTGTTTCAAGTCTAACTCTACTTGTGCAGTTTTTATAGATTCTTTTCATTACCTGGATGTACTCGTTTTCTACATTTTGAGCTTCCAGTGTTTTCCATATGCTAGCATGTTCTATGGTATCAAATGCTTTTTGATAGTCTATAAACGCTATGTAGATAGGCCTCTGGTGCTCCTGGTATTTTTCGATAATAAGTTCTAAAGTATGTATATGATCAATAGTTGAGAAGCCTTTTCTGAAGCCGGCTTGTTCTACAGGTTGGTTTGACTCCAGTGTGACAGTAATTCTCAGGTTTAGGATTGAAGCGAACAGCTTGTATAGACTTGGTAGCAAACTTATTGGTCTGTAGTTTCCGATATCATTGGGGTCGCCTTTTTTGTAAATTAAAATTATGTTAGATTCTGACCACTGCGACGGCGTGTGCGTTGTTCTGAGTATTTGGTTGAACAATGTTGCCAAAGCCGGTGCCAAAATAAAACTTGCTGTTTTGATAGCTTCATTGGTTATACTGTCTTGGCCAGGGCTTTTATCTGGTTTCATGGTTTGAATTGTCCTTATGATTTCTTTTTCATCAATGACTTTAGTGCTTTCCGTCAGTTTTATGTTTTCATTTAAATTGCAAGTTTTTCTCGCTCTGTATAAATTTCTGTAAAATTCGGTTGCTACCTTAATTATGTCTGTTCTTTTGTTCAATGTTTTCCCTTGATGGGAAAGGCCCTCTATCCATGGTTTATTTGTCCTCAGTTCCTTGTATGCTTTTTTTGTGCTGCCAGTTTGTAGTAGATGTTGTTCTATTACTTTTGCTCGATATGTGGTGTAGTCTTGTTTAATATATCTGCTGGTTTGTTTGTACAGAGCAGTCAGCTCGTTTTTCTGCGCCCTGGTTATGGTTTCCGTTCTATGAAGTTCTCGTCTTCTTTTTATAAGTTCTCTGGTGCGTGCTTGTAGTATTTTATGTTTTTGTGGAGGGTTGTCTTTTTTCAGAGCCTTTTGCATGCTTTCCTTGATAGCTAGCACTAGGTTGTCATGATATGTCTGTACTGTTGTTGACTCATTCCATTTCAGTAAGGTAAGAATTTTTTCTTTTAAGAGATGTTTGTAGGTTGTTATTTCTTCTTCTTCTTTGAGTGAGCTTATTTGGCTGTTTGTATAACCAATTCTCCTTTTTTTTGGTGTGGTAAGTGCCATTGTTGCTCTAACCATCCGGTGGTCTGATGGGTAATGTACTTGTACCTAGTACTTCTATATTTTGACACTGATCTGGGCAATTTGATAGCACAAAGTCAATTTCATTTTTGTATTGCTTGTTTGGGGATGTCCAGGTCCATCTATTTTTTGGTTTTTTCTTAAAGAAGGTATTTAAGATTGCTAATTTATGCTCTAGAGCAAAGTCAATAAGCCTCTGCCCTCTGTCATTTCTTTTCCCGTAGCCATTTGGTTTCATTACTAAGTACTCTTCTTTTTTTGGTTGCCCAATCTTTGCATTGAAGTCTCCTAGAATTATAAAGTTTTTGTGTGTTTTTTCCAACTCTTTATTAAGTGACAAATAGAAGGTATCCATTTCATCTTCTTTTGCCGCTTCTGTGGGTGCATAGATTTGTACTATAGATAAGTTGAGACCGTGAACATTTAGGTTAAGTATAGCGATTCTCTCTGTGATCCCGATGAAACTTTCTATACTTGGTTTTAGATATTTTTTCAAAAGGAAACCAACACCGTACCGGCCTGGTGTTTGGCCTATGTAGCAGAGTATAAAATCATCATATTCTTCTATTTTGTTGCCAGTGCGTCTCACTTCTGAGAGACCAATAACATCATATTTTATCTCATCAAGTGCATTGTTTAGTTCTAAGAGGCGTTCATGCGTTGATAGTGTTCTGACATTGAAGGTAGATATGTATAATAAATGTTTATTACATCTTTCATTTTTTATAAGTTGATTTGTCGTATGCTTTGGAGGGTTTTGGTCATAATCTTCCGCGGTGACCGCCAGAATTGGAAGATGTATGTTTTGCGTGTTTATTTGTTTTCTTCTACTTGTCCCACACAATAGGCCTCCCCAACTCCCATGGGACTAGAGTCATGCCGTCAGGCCTCTTACCATCGTCACGCAACAGACCATTTGGTTCGAGAATAGCTGGTACGTTAGACAAAGTCAGAAGAGAGTTTTATATTACTGGCTTCCATTGCCATAATCATGGAATCATATTCTGGTCAACGAGCATTAATTCCGCTAACTCTTCATCTTCTGTAATACAGCCAATGTCTGCCAGTTCTTGTGTAACGGAGATTATATTTCCTATATAATGATCCATCATCATAATGATCTTCATATTTTATTTGTGATAATTTTCGCTTGAGCGTTAATCTGCGGCTAATCCCGCAGTTTTCATAAGCTGCTTTTAACTTATCCCAAGCTTCATAAGCTGTCTGGGCAGTCTTCACATGTGGGTAGCAAATTGGTTCAATATTTAAACAAATTTTTGCATACGCACGTTGATCTTTTTTACGATCAGTCACCTTCGCCGCTTCTGTGGCTTCCGAAAGATCATGTTCGATCAATAAAAGTTTAATTTGAAACTTCCATTTTTGGTAGTTGCAAACACCTTTCAATTTTTCTATGAAACTGTGTGAACTTACAACTGTTGGTGTGACTGGAGGATAATTTTCCATCTTGACCCTTAACTAAATGTCAATTATCGTAAAAAAAATAAATTTTTGTGAAAAACACCAAAAATCTTTTATAAAAACTGGATATGGCCCATAACCTGATAGAATAACTGTTTTATAAGTAACATACCTAGTAATACTATGATACCGGTGTTCTTCTAAATAATAATAAATTACAAAAGCAGTACGTTCACAATTAGGTATATATTTTTCACAAGTAAATTGTTTTGACATGTTTTTGACAACCTTATAAAATATATTCTTCTGAAGGAAGTTCAAACAAATCCAAAGAGATTTGTTTGTAATAACAAGGTTTTCTAACAACCTCCTCTCTGTATTTGTGTAGGAATCGCGGCTAGCTCTTCCCGGGATGCTGATATAAAAGTCGAGTATAGAAACAATAGCTATATTGTATAAAACTACGACTAATTATGATGTTAATGAGTGCGGTTTGAATGGCTGCTGCTGATGCACTGACCTCCGTAGGCGCTCGGTCCGCGCTCGCGGCACGAGTAATCTACTTAGGTCAAACTGCTGATGATGCTGATATCCCTACGTGATCGATGTATCGAACATACTCACGAGGGCGAGGTACGAGATGAGAATGAGAGGAGGCGCTACAATTGAGGGAGTTAGTGTTACATAGGTGATCATTGTTTTGCTTAGGCTAGGTGAATGTTAGGACAATGCTTTAATGTTTCTTAATCTAAATTATTGCTGATAGCTTAGTTACAAAACTAATCCCTATTCTATAGTAAAAATTGATTGTCTGCTGGGTCGCTGCTTGCTGATGGGCAAAGTTATTGTGTGTATATCACGTAAACTGGACCACCGCACGGTCCCACTCGCACTATGCCCTAGCTCGGACACGGGTTGGTTACGCGCACTAACACTGGCTCTGCTGGAGGACGCCTCCCTCGGCGGAAGAGGCGCGGGGAGCGGCACGGGAGCGGGCGCGGGGTCGCGCACCGGCTCCTCGGAGGACGCGCTGACGGCTCGTCTGCTTCGCCTCCACAGGAATGCCAGGAACGCTGCGACGCCTGCTGCTAATACGCTGTACGATATTGCGTATTGGTGAATACCTCCTGTTGTGCTGCTTCCTTCATCGCGCTGATTTGCTCGCCGAGCTGCTGTAGCGACGAGTTGAGGTGATGATCTTGACTGAGTTCGATGAACGGTATCGTAACGTTGAAGATGTGATGCTGTATCGGAGCTATGTTTGTAGGTATAGATAGGTACTAAGTTCGATTTGAGATTGAGCGTTCTACGTTGTTGATAAGAATATAGAGTGACGTCACGCCCCTTTGCTGTGCTTTGTTTTGATAGGTGAATGAGCCCGGCCTTGCTGACTTGGCGGACTTGAATTACATTTTTCCTACCGGGTCGTAGTATAACGACTGGTTGCTGCTAAATTATGTTAAGTTAGCTGGTAGGCTGGACCAAATGATGCTCATAAAAAGATCCATGCAAATGCAACGTTAATAAATTTAGGATGCTGCTTATTTCTACCTAATTGTTTGCTAGAGTTTGATAATTGTGCTTTATTTTGCTTACTAATTTCCTCTTCCGCTTTTACTGCTTTCTTTTGTGCTTTAGATAAATTATATAGATTTGATTATACTATTTTACTAAGTGATTTGACTTGCTGCTATGTAGGTATTCTACGTCATTATACAATTCATTGCGCTGTAAATGTTTTAGTCACCTGTTATTTGCTGATCTAAGCTGTGTAATGTGAGATACTCCGGCCGGCTTTGTTTACCAACATTAAAGGTTAACAACTGCCGCAGTATCCATGCTGCTATACGAGCCGCTGTAGTTAACGAGCTGTGATGATTTAGTAAAACTTTGATGATGATGCTGCTGCTATCGGAGATTTTACAAGCTACGTTTTCGTGCTTCCTAACTTCTTCGTTGCTTAGAAACTTCACGTAGTTGCTGCTTTGGCTTGAAGTTATTCAACGTTAAGAAGGTAGGAACTTGCCACCGCAACCGATGCTCTGTCAGCTGTGATGACGTCAGACCTCTGCTCGCTACGTCGTCGACTGGATTCTCTTTGCTGTTTATATTTTGCCAACACTCTGGTGGCATAGTGATTTCAATTTTCCTCACCCTGTTTGCTACTAAAGGCTTCCAGCGCTTCGGAGAACCTTGAGTCCAGCCAAACATCACCTTTGTCGATGCGTCACGGAACCTGTATCGTTCGATGACGTCACCTTTTTGCTGTGCTAGATCCAGCTGTACGTCTGGACCTTGGTTATACTTCGGCTCGTTAAGGCTGTGACTCGAGGAAGTTTTAGGTAGGAGACATGCTAGCTCCACCCTCTGATTGCTGCTGGTTGAAGTCGCTAACTTCAATTGATTAGGCTGCTGATAATCGCTTTTAAATGCTGATAATTGCTTAACTACGGATTGTTGTTTAACTAACCTACGCTCTAAATTACTAACTTGTGCTATGCTTAATTTTACCTTAGAAGCTACCAGTTTCTCTTTGATTTTCGGTTTCACTGGTAAACTTCCTTCGTTACCCCCGCTGTCTAGGCGTGTTGTGGTAGGTTTTTGATCATCTGCCGACATTTTCGTGTCTTCCATGTTCCAATGCTGATGTGTATCATTCATGCTGCTCAGGATAACATTGCATTGGAAGACAGTCTTTACTCTACCACATAGCAGCCATCCTAGTTGTGTATGCTGTGCTAGAGGTTCCGATTGAGCTTCTCCGCGGATTAACCCCTCTAGGATGATGTTGGAATAAACATCAGCTCCAAGAAGAAGGTCAACCGGTCGACCCACGTTGTAATCCGGGTCTGCTAGGCTGATGTGTGCTATATGCTGCCATGATGGTTTGGCGAAAGTCTTATTTGGCAGATTTTTTATTAAGTTGCTCATTATTAAAGCGTCCGTGGTAAACTTAAAATCAGTATAAGTCGATTGACAAGTAATTTTAAGCTTACCCTTGAAGTTATTTCCTCGCTCTCCTACCCCGAAAATAACTCCTTTGCTTTTCTCACGCTTTAACCCTAACTGCTGCGCTGCTCTCTCGCTGATAACCGAGACCTGCGAGCCCTGATCGATCAGTGCGCGCATCACGTGCTGACTGTTATCTGCTGCGGTAACTTTTACCAAAGCAGTTGCTAATAAAATCTCCGAAAGCTCATCTCGCTGAGATGTATAAACATTACTGATACTATGCTGCTCTTGCTGTTCCGAGTGCTCTACAAAATTAGCTGATTGTGATTGATTTGCGAAATAATCATGCAATATTGTGTGATGATTATCGTTACATTTGTGGCATCTTTTCGCTGAGTAGCATTTGGCCCCGCCGTGGTCATAAATGCAATTTGTACAAAAATTTAATTTATTTAACAATTTAATTTTTTCTTCGTTGGCTAATTCTAGAAATCGTTTGCAATTAATTAACCTGTGATCAGAATCGCATTGAGGACAGTTATTTGCTGACATATGCAACGATTTCGCAATTTCGTGCGCTTTGTCACTATCGGTATAATTAGGTTTATTTTTAGGATTGTGAAAATGAGATGATTGCTGCTGCTGAGATGATGTTTTAGGCGTTCCATCCTGTCGTCGCTGTGATGATGATTCTAGAGTAGTGAATTTTTTCTCTAAGAAGTCCATAAAGTCTTGAAGTACCGGTAGCTCCCGCGAATTCTTCAAGGATTCTATGTACTCGGCAAAAGACACACTATCTAGCTTCTGAGACAAAATGTACACAAGAAGAGGGTCCCATGACTTGGTGTCTATACCAAGGTTTTTGATGGCGTGGAGACTCTCTAATGTGACGTCATGGAGTCGTTTGATGGCTGCGAACGACTGCTGCTGTATATTGGCAAGATTGTAAAATGTGCTGATGTACGACGTGAAGATGTGCCTTTTATTGTTGAACCTGTGGTTTAAGATTTCCCAACAGGTTGCGTAGTTATCCGTGCTGATGGGAAGATGTTGTATCAAACGCTCAGCTTCTCCCTTAATTTTGCTCTTAAGAAATTGCATCTTTTGAGCGTTTGACAAGGATGGATTCTTGTGGATAGCTTCATCGAAGAGATCCTTGAACGATACCCACTGCTGAAAATTGCCTGAGAAAACGGGGATATCCATCTGAGGTGTGGTTTTATCGCGATACGATGTTGACCACATCCTAGAGCTTAAAGCTTTTCTCAGGCCGTTGTAGGTACGCTCATGCTTGTTGTAGTTGAACTCGTACGCTTCGTCCTCGCCCAACTCCAACAAGATCTCCCAATGACAGTTGTCCGCCACCGTCCAGCGAGTTTGTAAGGCTCGCAGGGCGTCTTCGTATTCCCACTTTTCTTGGTAGGACTCTATATCTATGCTTTCGACAGTTTTCATAAAAGCTTTAAAATTAATCAACTGTCTACGTAGCATGAGATCTAGCTTGCTGTGGTTACCTAACTCCTCGTCTTGCTGTACACGGGAGGTAGGCGGTGCTGGTGCCAGGGTCTGCGGCCGCTGCTGTCTGCCGCTGGATGGACCTGCTTCAGCCTGGTTTTCTCCGGGCTCAGAGACACCTAATTGCTGCTCTAAGTCTAAGTAAAACCTATCGATCGTCGTTTTCGCTGCTAGGTACGAATTGTAAGTTCGCTCAAACTCAGAATCGGCAAAGTACTTATGACCTTTTCTTTCGAAAAGCAAAAGCTTTTGGTGATTTTGCTCATACTCTCTCCAATACGATTCTAGGACGCCTATTCTGCGTTTACCGTATTCTATAGTCTTACGCTCGCTGCTATCCTTCTTAAAATTACTAAGAACTTTCCCAATATTCTCCGCTAACTCTGTTTGTTGAAAATAAAGAGCCTCCATAGCGTCGGTGAAAGTTTGAACGAATGTAACAGGAACGCTCTTACTTGTAAGCCGTTTGTCCTACGGCTGCTGCTGGACTCTGCGTGGGTAGCTCCCCACCGCAGTGCTGGCTGAAGATGCTGAGGGCGCGAGCGGCGGCTCGCTGCTGCTGCTGGACTCTGCGTGGGTAGCTCCCCACCGCAGTGCTGGCTGAATATGCTGAGGGCGCGAGCGGCGGCTCGCTGCTGCTGCTGGACTCTGCGTGGGTAGCTCCCCACCGCAGTGCTGGCTGAAGATGCTGAGGGCGCGAGCGGCGGCTCGCTGCTGCTGCTGGACTCTGCGTGGGTAGCTCCCCAACGCAGTGCTGGCTGAAGATGCTGAGGGCGCGAGCGGCGGCTCGCTGCTGCTGCTGCTGCTGGTACGTCGTGGGTGCGGTTCGCTCCACACGACTCCGCTGCTCTGTTGATGAAGGCGTGAGCGGTTCGCTCACTGCTGCTGCTAGCCTGACTGAGTAGCTCCCCACGTCAGGTGTCGATGTTAGCTCTCCAATAAGCTCACTGGTAAAGCTATGATCACTGCAATCCAATTGCTGCTGGTACGTTCGAAGCACTCACGGTACGACTGTTACGATCGCGCTATGAATCCTCGAACGAAAGCTCGAAGGACCATGTAGGAATCGCGGCTAGCTCTTCCCGGGATGCTGATATAAAAGTCGAGTATAGAAACAATAGCTATATTGTATAAAACTACGACTAATTATGATGTTAATGAGTGCGGTTTGAATGGCTGCTGCTGATGCACTGACCTCCGTAGGCGCTCGGTCCGCGCTCGCGGCACGAGTAATCTACTTAGGTCAAACTGCTGATGATGCTGATATCCCTACGTGATCGATGTATCGAACAATTTGCTTTGTGGTGGTATACCATAACAAATTTGTTCCTAGAACTTCACGTCAACTTTTTAGATTGTTTTACTATGAATTTACATAAAATATGACTACTGGGAGAGGCAGTATTTCACGCTCTAGCCATACGCGAGAAAGTCTCTGCCTAGATAGGTGTAGCAAACTACTTACCTACGTTAAAAATCATTTAGGTAGTAGGTATATATAAACATAACCCATTTTCGAGCGAGGTAGTCGTTTAAAAATGTTGAGATCCTAATTAGTGCATGGCTGATTGTTGGGTGAATAAAATATAATCTTGAGAAACACAACGTATTTTATTTTCACAGGACTTACTTCAACGACATTACATGTTCAATCTTTGCGCACTCATAGAGTAGATTACCATAAAGATAGACAAGACAGAAGTAATACTAAGAAGTTCCTACCTAGTAAACTGTCTCTAATCTATGGAGATACCCTACCACAGATGCATGTCTTTTATCAAATCATATTACATTAACACACACAGATTTATAAGTATAGTACTAAATTAACACACCTCCTTGATTTTATACAAGACATTCTGTGAAAATTTATAAATTCACAAACTTAAATAGCTTCATAACATTCCTAGCTCAATATGAAACAATAAAAACAACTTTTAAAAAAAATACACGAACACACAACATACTTAAAAACTATCTTAAATTAACTAGTTCCCTAAGTTTCTTAAACCTTATCTTCCCTAAGGCTTTGGTTAGGATATCAGCTATCTGATCCTCTGTATGAACCTTAACTATATTAACTATACCCTGTTTTTCGTAGTCATACACAAAATGATAGCTGATGTCAATATGCTTTGAGTTTTTACAGAACTTCCCATTTTTGGATAAAGCTATGGCTCCGGTGTTGTCTTCAAATATCTTTACTGGCTTAGTGACTATCACATCTAAATCGCCTAGTATTCCTATTACCGGCAAAACCTCTTCTACGCAATCTGCCAACGCATAATATTCTGCGTGCGTCGAAGCCCTTGACACAATTTTCTGTTTGTGTGTTTTCCACATAATCGGATTGTTATATACTCTTATAACAATACCTGTGGTTGATTTCCGATCATTTCGATCAGCGGCCCAATCGGCATCCACAAACGCATCTAAACATTCAGAAAACTCTGCATTATAATTCATTTTTATATTTCGTGTACAGTACAAATATTTTAGAACACGTAACGCATATTTATAATAAGTCTCACAGTAACAATTTTGGAAACGACTTAAATAATTGACACTGTATGATACGTCTGGTCGCGTTCCACTGGCTATGTACAAAAGAGCTCCTATCAAACTTCTATATTGAGTATTTTCATTGCGTTCACCGGACTCGAGTGACAAATTCTGTTCCATTGGCGTTTCATAATTTTTAGATTCTTTTACATGGTATTTCTCAGCTAGCGTTTCGATGTATGCTTCTTGACTCAGTGACATATTCTTTTGTTTAGGGTCGTATTCAATATCTATACCCAAATATTGCCTAACCTTTCCCAAGTCTTTCATTCGAAATCTCTTACTTAGTATTTGCTTGACTTCCATAATGGCATCAATATTCTTTCCGCATAACAAAATATCATCAACATATAAGCACAAATATACTTTATTATTTTTGACACATTCTGTGTACAAGCAGTAGTCATAATCTGATCTTGTAAAATTGATACTCTGCATAAAATGATGGTAGCATTCGTACCAATCTCTTGGACTCTCTCTTAATCCATACAAAGCTTTATTAAGCCTGCAAACCTTGCCGTTTTCCACTTTATATCCCTTTGGGGGATAAATATAAACTTCAGATTTGATAACACCATTTAAAAATGCTGTTTCAACGTCCATGATCTCTATATGCCAACTCCTAATACATGCCGTTGACATTAATGCCTTCATTGTCGTCATTCTAGCAACTGGTGAATAAATCTCTTCATTTTCTTCGTAAATTTGCTGAAATCCACGTGCAACGACTCTTGCTTTGAATTTACCGTTTGTTTTAACTCTAAAGATCCATTTCACATCTATAATTTTCTTGTCATCAGGTTCATCAACTACATCCCACGTGTTATTGATTATTAGGCTGTTTAATTCAGCACTAATGGCTTCCTTCCATTTGTTTACTTGTATACTTTCCATCGCCTCTTCATATGTTTCGGGTGCATTAGCATCACTAATATTTACATATACTACATGGTCTTTATATTTACTTGGTAATCTTTTCTCTCTTCTTGGTCTTTGCGTGTTTACCTCCTCAGGAATAGAGGGTCTGTCATCAGTTTCTTCTTCCATAGTATCATAAAATTCGTCATTTTCATGCATTACTTCTCTTCTTGGGTTTACATTTCCTGAATTTACATCATCAGTTATTTTAGTTACATCTTCAGTTCTTCTCGTCACTTCGTCCGTCCTGCTATTCGCATCTTTAGCTCTTCTCGTTACATCGTCCGTTCTGCTATCAATAAATGTCACAATGTATTTTTGACCGTTGTACCCTACTGGTTGTAGTGGACCCATAACATCAGTATGAACAATTTCTAGCACATCATTTGCCCTCCTTCTCGTATTAGCATAGGGTAAGTTTGCCATTTTATTTTGTATACATGTTTCGCAGTCTATAAAATCGTCATTCAGTTTTTCTGGCATTCCGTTGAGGGTTTTATACGTGCAAATCTCCTTGAGTTTCCTAAAATTCGGATGACCTAGTTTTTTATGCCATTCTTCTTTTAGAGACACATTGACATAGCTATCACCTGTGCCTACTACCTTATTTTTGATAATAGTTGCGTTCAACTCGTACAATTTGTTATTCTTATAAGCTTTAGCTAAAAACTTACCTGTGTTTCCATATATGGTTGCCATGTCTCTTTTAAAAACTATAAAATTGTTATTATCTACAATAGACGACACACTTAACAAATTTCTTTTCATCGATGGTACATAGTAAACATTATTTACTATTATTTTTTCTTTTCCGCAAACCATAACAATTCTTCCCTTTTTAGTAGCTTCTAGGCCAAAACCGTCACCTACCTTGATGTTAATATTTTTATCCAGTTCGTAAATTTCATCAAAATATTTTACATCGTTAACAATGTGGTCACTACAGCCACTGTCGAGAAGCCAATTTACTTTCATATCATTCTTTGATTCAGCTATAGCAACTTCCACGTTGAACACATTGAATGATTGATTAGTAGCACCTCTATAGCTGTAACCCCTGCCTCTGCAACCGCGACCGTGTCCATTTCCGCTTCTTCCTTTTCCTCTTGGAATGAAGCTGCTCTTCCTATTCGGACAATCTCGTCTAAAGTGCCCAGTTCTGTGGCATTTGTCACTTATTTGTAGAAAATTTTCTTCGCATTTCTTTTTATCTTCAGTCATTTTCGTTTGTGAAAAAATACCTTTACTTGTTTTACACCACCTCTTCTTTGCACGACTTGTTTACTTTTGCATCATTTCACCCAAAGAACGTCCAATGCAACCACGCTCTGCTACCATGTTGAGATCCTAATTAGTGCATGGCTTGGCTGATTGTTGGGTGAATAAAATATAATCTTGAGAAACACAACGTATTTTATTTTCACAGGACTTACTTCAACGACATTACATGTTCAATCCTTGCGCACTCATAGAGTAGATTACCATAAAGATAGACAAGACAGAAGTAATACTAAGAAGTTCCTACCTAGTAAACTGTCTCTAATCTATGGAGATACCCTACCACAGATGCATGTCTTTTATCAAATCTTATTACATTAACAAAAAAGATAAATAGGTAAAAACTGACTTGAGTTCATATAACCTAAAATAGTTGACAAAAGTTATCCATAACTTTTGTACTTGAGTGTACCCGGGCCCAATGCATCTCGTTAGCCAAATTATGCGCCTGTCTTCAGCTTGCCGCATCCAGCATCTGCCAAATCGTCATCCCACCTGGGGCGTCCTACACTACGTTTGCCGAGTCGCGGTCTCCACTCAAGAACACGTTTACCCCAGCGGTTATCGGTTCTTCTCGAGATATGGCCAGCCCACTGCCACTTCAGCTTGCTAATCCTTTGAGCTATGTCGATAACCTTAGTTCTCTGTCGGATGTATTCGTTGCGAATCCTATCCTTCAGAGAAACACCGAGCATAGCTCTCTCCATAGCTCGCTGGGCGACTTTAAACTGGTGGACCAGCCCTACCGTGAGTGTCAACGTCTCAGCTCCGTAGGTCATGACGGGTAGGACGCACTGATTGAAAACTTTCGTTTTCAAGCATTGCGGTATGGATGACGAGAAGACTCGACGTAGTTTTCCAAACGCTGCCCAACCTAGCTGGATCCTCCTCTTGGCCTCCTTCTCGAAATTGTTTTTACCCAACTGCAGAATCTGCCCAAGGTAAGTGTACTCGGAAACAATTTCGAGAAGGTGGCCATGTACGACGGTCGGTCCCGGATCAATGTGGCCATTGATCATGACCTTGGTTTTATCCAAGTTCATGCCAAGACCGATGCGTCGTGAGGCTGAAGCTAGGCCGTCCAGCATCCGGTTAAGCTCCTCCAGCGATTCCGCCATTAAGACTATGTCATCAGCGAATCGGAGGTGTGAGATGTAATCGCCGTTTATGTTAATGCCCTTACCTTTCCAGTCCAGCGTCTTAAACACATCTTCCAACGCGCTTGTGAACAGTTTCGGGGATATAACATCCCCCTGTCTCACACCTCTGCGCAGTTGGATGGGTTTGGACTGCTGGCCCTGTACTTGGACACTCATGGTCGCGGCATCATAAAGACATCTCAGCACCTCGATATAACGATAGTCTACTTGGCATCGCTGTAAGGATTCCAGAACAGCCCAGGTTTCGACAGAGTCAAAGGCCTTTTCATAGTCCACAAAGGCCAGACACAGGGGCTGATTATACTCTTCGGACTTCTGTACAATCTGCCTCACTGTGTGTATGTGGTCTATGGTGCCATATCCTCCGCGAAACCCGGCCTGTTCGGGTGGCTGGAACTCGTCGAGTCTCCTAGCGAGACGATTCGTGACCACTCGTGAGAAAAGCTTATAGACGTGGCTCAGGAGTGCGATGGGTCTGTAGTTTTTAAGAAGGGTTTTATCTCCCTTCTTAAAAAAGAGCACCACCAGGCTCCCGCTCCACGCCTTAGGAGTTCTCCCACTGTGAAGAACGGTGTTGAACAGGTTCTGAAGCTCCTGCAAAACAGGGGCTCCTCCTGCCTTCAGAAGCTCTGAAGTAATGCCGTCTTCACCGGGGGCTTTTCCATTTTTAAGCTGCCTCAGAGCCATCACGATCTCGTCTTGACTGATGTCTGGCAGTTCGTCGGTGTAGTGGCGTGTCAGGGTGGCTCGTGAATCGTGGTCGTCCCGTTGGGCACGAGGGGCATGTGCAGCGTATAAACGGCCATAGAAATTCTCTATCTCAGCAGAGATCTCCGGCTTCGACAATACGGTCCTTCCATTGTGCGTTTTAAGCTTCGTCAGGTGGCTCCTGCCAAGCTGCTGAGTGAATACTTTGGACCCTCGGTTTCGCTCTATTGCCTCTTCAATGAGGCGTGTGTTGGAGCTCCGAAGGTCGCGCCGTACCATCTTCGCAATTCGCTTGTTCAGGTCTGACCTCTCTGACGAAGTCGCCTGGGTGGTTTCCCGTCTTCTTGTCATCAACCCGAGAGTCTCGTCCGAGAGTTTGGATTTCTTGCCAGTACGCTGCTGTTTACAAAACTTGATGCCTTCGTGCCTCAGCGTTTCGACCAGATTGTGCAGGGTCTTGTCAGCGTCATCAGTGGGTTCCAAGACAACAAATCTATCCCCGAGAAGCTGCTGGAACTTCTCGGTGCCCGCCATGATTTGGATTGGGTTAGGTCGGAGCGTGGACTTCATCAGACGGTTTCTTTCAAGCTTCAAGTTGATATTCAGAGAGCCTCGGAGGAGTCGGTGATCAGATCCGGTATTGAACCTGTTGATCACTGAGACATCTCTGAATATGTGCTTGCTATCCGTCATGATGAAGTCGATCTCATTTTTTGTCACAGTGTCGGGGCTTCGCCATGTCCACTGTAAGGAGGCCAGTACCTCATCTCATATGGTTTCCATAGATACCTAAGGTTTTGATGTCTGTCGGTCTTGTCAAGAGATTATTATATTACTACCTATGTAAAAGTATATTTTCCTGTTTTATTATAACTAATTTAATATGGTAGCAGAGCGTGGTTAATAACAAAAAATAGAGAATGGCGACGACCTCACATAAAAGAATTGGAGGCTTTTCAATCTTCGTGATTTCCTCTAGCATTCTCTCCAACCATACTATTACTCTGAATGAAGTTCGAACTCACAAGAAATTCATGTATACTGCTGTTCCAGCATCTCGGCGCCTGTTTGAGACCGTATAGGCTTCTTTCACCATTGGACTTTAAGCCAAATGAAAAACTGGAACACAGAAAGAATAATGATAAGAAACAGGTAAAACAAGAACCTAAAAATTCTTATGCTGTCTGCATGCATTCTAAAAACAAGAATTCACAAGATAAGAAAAATGAATGGATTCTTGATAGTGGTTGTACATCACACATGTCCCATAATAAAGAATGTTTTAACAAAATCGGCCAATCAAATTCACAGTCACTCAAATTAGCTTCAAAAGAAGCGACAGCTGAAATCAAAGGACAAGGTCAAGTGATAATATCGGTAAATGCTAACGATACAGGTAAAACTGGCGAAATCACTTTAAATGACACTCTTTATGTGCCTAGTTTGTGCTCAAATCTATTATCTGTCGGAAAAGCAACAGAATCGGGTTGCACTGTACTATTTACAAATAAAAAGGCAACAGTGAGACATCCTGACGCTGGAATTGTACTTGAAGCATTGAAAGCCAAAGATGGTTTATACTACTTAAATCTAAATCCTTCAATGGAATTAACTTCATGCAAACACTTCAAAGAAAACTGTAACTTGACAGAAGAAACTAACATTCAAAAATGGCATAAATGCTTAGGACACATGAACGAAGACGATATGAAACTGGCATTAAAAAATCAGATTCTTATAGGCTTGGACTTTAAGCCAAATGAAAAACTTGGAGTATGTGAAATATGCATACAAGCAAAGATTAATAAACTGCCTAGCAAACCAAATACTACACCTCGTACTACAAAACCATTGCAGATAGTACATAGCGACGTCTGCGGTCCAATGAAGTCACAAACGCACTATGGCAACAAATACTTTGTTACATTCATTGATGACTACACTAGATATAGTCGTGTATACCTACTGCATAAAACACAAAAGTGATGTATTTGAAAAATTCAAACAATACAAGGCAGAAATGGAAAATTTCACTGGCAACAGAATAGTCAGTGTCCAATCTGACAACGGTCTAGAGTACTGTAATAAAGAATTTGACAACTTTCTGAAAGACAGTGGTATTACCAGACGTCTGACAGCACCATATACACCACATCAGAATGGTATCGCAGAACGAAAAAACCGTACACTGCTGGAAAAAGCTAGATGCATGATGCTTGAATCAAAAGCACCTCAAAATCAATGGGGTGAAGCAATACAAACAGCAAACTAGTCGAAACTTGGATCAAATCAGACGAAGAAGCTAAACTACTCCAGATACCGGGTTATACACATTACTATAACCATAGGCGTGGCATCATTGGAGGAGGAGTATCAATCTTTGTCACTAACAACCTAAAACACCACCACATAGAAGAAATAACCCAAGACGACAATCAATATATTTGGATTCATTTGAACAAGTTCTCTTTAGATGTGGGAGTAGTATACAAACCAGGCAGAACAAGTTGCAAAAAGTTTCTTGAAACCTTTTCAAGCCAATTGTATCAAAGGCAGAGAGCAGTCGTAATTGGCGACTTCAACATCAACTTACTAGACACCGACGCTACTGTTGAAAATTACAAAGAAACAATACTGGAAAACGGGTACTCAATACTAAATAAAGTGACGCCCAAATACTGCACTCGAGAAACTTCTTCCAAGAAATCGCTTCTGGACCATATTTGTACGAATCTAAAAGAGAACCAGTTCCACCTGGCCCTCATCGAGTCTTCCATGTCTGACCATAAGCAGATTTTCTTAGAAATAGATAAATACCATCCACCGCTAAAAACTAAAATTGAATATCAATCCGTTGATTACAATAAATTACTGACGCTTTCAGAGAAAGTATATGCTACAGATAATGACGACTTTAATGTATTTGAAGATAAACTAATAGAAATAATACAAGAGAGCAAAAGTACAAAAAAGAAAATATTGAACCCACCTAGGCAAGATTGGATAGATGCACATATATTAGAAAAAATTAACCACAAAAATAAACTATATAAACTACGTAAAAGCAACCCCGATAACACACAAATACAAATGAATTTTAAGGAAGTAAACAAAAGTGTTATTAAAGAAATCCAGAAGATGAAAAATGAATACTACCTTAAACATTTTAAAGAATGCAAGAATAAACCAAGGAAAATGTGGACCCTTCTAGATAGCCTTACACACAATAGGATCAAAAACATATCAATGCCAGCTAAACTAGAAGCAGACAATACTGTAATCTCCGATGGTAGCCAGATATGTCAATATTTCAATGACTTTTTCTCAAACATTGGAATGAAGTTAGCACAAGTAATTCCTAACGAGTATCATGATGACGAGACTTACACCACAAATACAGTAGATCCCGGTTCATTTGGTTTCGGCCTTTCAACTTTAGAAGCAACTACAAAAGATGAAATCCTTAAAATAATCGACAACCTGAACACTAACACAAGCTCCGGTCTCGATCGAATAAACGCAAAAATGATCAAATGCATAAAACACCAAATTGTATCTGAGCTCAGTTCATGTATAAATCGTTGTCTAGAGCAAGGTACGTTCCCCGAAAATCTTAAGAAACCTTATGTCTGTATTATGGACCAATCAGCTGGCGAAGTCAGAAGCAGAAAACCGTTTCTTTGTCATCGACGGAGGCGGAACTGGTGGCAGCTTCAGAAACGACACGTGAAATAGTATGGTTGGAGAGAATGCTAGAGGAAATCACGAAGATTGAAAAGCCTCCAATTCTTTACATCGACAACGAGTCAACAATAAAACTTGCCTACAATCCACCATACGAGCAACATAGCCGCACAAAACACATTAAGCGAAGAAATCTCTATGTCAGAGAGTGTGTGTCAGATGGTGAGCTTGAGGTCAAACAAGTTGGAAGTGAGGCGCAATTGGCTGATATTTTTACAAAGCCTCTTTATGGACCTAGGCTGGAAAAGCTTAGTGAAGCTCTTGGTATGCTATAAAGAGGAGTGGATGTAACGAGGCCAGTACCTCATCTCATATGGTTTCCATAGATATGGTGGATTATAAAGCCTTAGTGAAGCTCTTGGTATGCTATAAAGAGGAGTGGATGTAAGGAGGCCAGTACCTCATCTCATATGGTTTCCATAGATATGGTGGAACAGCAGTATACATGAATTTCTTGTGAGTTCGAACTTCATTCAGAGTAATAGTATGGTTGGAGAGAATGCTAGAGGAAATCACGAAGATTGAAAAATGAATGGATTCTTGATAGTGGTTGTACATCACACATGTCCCATAATAAAGAATGTTTTAACAAAATCGGCCAATCAAATTCACAGTCACTCAAATTAGCTTCAAAAGAAGCGACAGCTGAAATCAAAGGACAAGGTCAAGTGATAATATCGGTAAATGCTAACGATACATGTAAAACTGGCGAAATCACTTTAAATGACACTCTTTATGTGCCTAGTTTGTGCTCAAATCTATTATCTGTCGGAAAAGCAACAGAATCGGGTTGCACTGTACTATTTACAAATAAAAATTTCTTTCCTTTGAGGCTGCTTCTTAAAGAAAGAGTTCATTAAGAACAGCTCCTCTTTCTCAAGGAAGTTGACAAGCATTTGCCCCCTGTGATTCCTAACTCCATAACCATGCGGGCCTATTCGGGATTCGTTGCCATTCTGGGTTCCCACCTTGCCGTTAAAGTCCCCCATAACAACGTTGAAGTGGGCCTTAGTGGTGTTATGCAAGGCTTTGGATATGTCTTCATACATATCCTCCACTTCATCATCCGAGTGTGCCGAGGTCGGTGCGTAGACCTGAATTACGTTCATGCTATACCGTTTGGATAGCCGAAGGATCAGGTACGCTACCCTGGTCGACACACTGGAGATTTCTTGGACGTTGTTAGAGAGGGCCTTATTGACGAGGAAACCTACGCCACCCTGGGATGTTTTATCACCCTCGCGAAAGTAGCGAAGATGGCCCGAGTCTAGGGTTACGGTGTCCTCCCCCTCTCTGCGGACTTCACATAACCCCAGAACATGCCATTTGATGTTCTCTAACTCCACTTCCAACTGCGCTAGATGTTGGTCAAGCCTCAGAGTGCGTCCGTTATAAGTAGCCAGGATCAGTTGTTGGTGGCAGCCTGATGTAACCCGGTGATTCCTAGCACCCCCTGCCAAGCCGTTACCATGGCCGCTGCCATGGCCAGGAATAGCGAGGCGGCCGGGAACTGGGGGCCATTTTTTGTTGCGTCGTACCATTGGGGGGTAATGCCCATAATCCCCACGCTGGGCATGCGGGTTGGGGATCGCAGTTCTGTAGTGGAGTTGTTCTGCAGGGGGCGCTGCTGCCCATCCCCCGGTTTGTGTCCCTTAGTCGCCTCCTACGACACCCACGGGAAGAGTTGGGGTGGTGCAATTCTAAGCCGGCACCACACGGCTATGTATAGATAATATATTTGTTTTCCAAAATGAAAAAATTGTCAGTAAAAAAATAATTAGCAATTTAAAATCCGACCACTTAGGTCAAATAATTAAATTAAAAATTGTAGTAAAAAATACTGATTGTAAAAAGAAAATAAAATACATAGGTAACTACCTGTGACCACAAATCGATTTGAACGGTTGAAATTGGATTGGGAATCTAAACCATCACCTAATTACTCAATCAACAACCCAAATGAGTCGTATTGTAGTTTTTTAACAAATTCACCAATGCGTTCAATTCAATATTCATACCCAAATCAATCGTGGTCTCAGAAAAACTTAACTTTAGTGAGTGGGCAACAGTAGGTATACACAAGAGTAGACAAAAGTTGTATGAACTGTATAGTGAAAAGCAATATAATTTTAGCCAGGAATTCAAAGAAAAAGTAAAAAAATACTCAAAAATGTTTAGAAAAGTTTGTCAAATCGCAAAATCAAATTATATTAGCTCGAAAATTAAAAATAGTGAAAATGTTATAAAATCAACGTGGAAAAAAATAAATAGTGAGACTGGAAAAGTCAGTACCTACGATAATAATTATAATTTAAAGATTAATGACTGCTCAGTCACAAACGATGTTAATGTAGCCCAAGCATTTGAAAACTTCTTCACTGACATTCCAATCTCTACTACAAAGTGTCTAAACTCTTCTCTAGTAGTCGCCGAGTCATTACTCATAGAAAATGTACCTAAATGCGATAATAAATTTTATTTCAACCATGTCAATGAAAAAGATGTTAAAAAAGCGTTTAAGCTTTTAAATGTAAAGAAAACTGCAGATCTCTGGGGCATTTCCGTTAAAATTATTAGGTAAACCTTTAATTGATACCATAGCACCAGATCTTGCTTTTATATTTAATGAATCCATTAATAGTGGCGTATTTCCTGATCTAATAAAATGTAGTAAAATTATACCACTGTATAAATCGGGTAGTAGATCTGACCCCACTAACTTTAGACCGATATCAGTACCTACTGCCTACATTCAGCAAAGTTTTTGAAAAACTGATTTTAAATCAATTACTTAGGCATTTTAATAGCAATGACCTGCTGCATTGTAAGCAATTTGGTTTCACTCGCGGCAGGTCAACTACTGATGCCGGTGTAGAGTTAGTATCGCATATATTTGATGCTTGGGAGAAGTCGCAAGATGCTTTAGGCGTTTTTTTGCGACTTGTCAAAAGCATTTGATTGCGTACACCATAAAACATTAATCAGGAAACTACATCACTATGGAATAGTGGACACCTCTTTGGATCTTTTGGCATCTTACTTGAGTGATAGGATACAAAGAGTGGACATCAATGGGAAACGGTCCTCGGGGTCTGTAGTTACAATGGGTGTACCGCAGGGTTCTATCCTTGGCCCTTCCTATTTCTAGTTTACATTAACGATCTGCCTCATCTTGTTAAGAATAATAACGAGATTGTATTATTTGCTGATGACACTTCATTAATTTTTAAAATGAAACGACAAAACATAAACTTCGACGATGTAAATAATGCAATATCAAAAATAGTCAATTGGTTTAGTGTCAATAATCTTTTGCTCAACGAAACCAAAACTAAATGTATTAGATTTATTTTACCAAATGTAAAACAAGTTAAGGCTAATGTATACGTAAAAGAAGAATCGGTAGAATTTGTGGACAGTACCGTATTCTTAGGAATTACCTTAGATAGTAAACTTCAATGGGGCCCGCACATAGATAAGCTATCGATGAGACTAAGTTCTGCAGCATATGCAGTCAAAAAATCCGTCATCTTACAGACGTTGATACTTCTAGACTAGTATATTTCAGCTACTTCCATAGTATTATGTCTTATGGTATACTGCTGTGGGGGAACGCTGCAGATATTAACACCGTATTTGTGCTGCAGAAGAGGGCTGTTCGTGCAATTTATGATATGGGCCCCAGAGAGTCCCTACGTGATAAATTTAAAGAAATAAACATAATGACAGTACCATGTCAATATATTTATGAAAACTTGTTGTACACTCATAAGAATATCAATCGGTTCCCCAAAAATAGCGACATAGGTACATAATATAAATACTAGAAATAAGAATAAACTCGCTGTGCCCACAACTAGGCTAAACAAGATTAATGTATCTTTTAAAGGACAATGTATACGCTTCTACAACAAAACTCCAAGTGAGTTGCAAAAATTATCAATAAATAAATTCAAACAAATTGTCAAACATATCCTTTGTAAAAAGGCTTAATATAAAATATCAGATTATCTAGACGATAAAAAAGCTTGGGACGAGTTTTGCTCCAACTCGAAAACTAACATTCTAACAAGGTAAAGGTTTCTTGTTCGCTTCTTTACTTTACCTTAAAAAGATTAAAGTGGACAAAAAATCAAAGTGATCACTTTATTTTCTAGTTTTACTTATGTAATCTGAGTTTTTGTGACGTGTCCAAGAGTCCTGTAAGGTCTAAAGGAAATAAAGCACTTTGAATTTTGAATTCTGACAAGACTGATTAACTTAAGTAGTCTAGGTCTTAATCAGGTCAACCGTTTATAACTAGCTAAATACGAGACGTAGAGAGCTGAAATTTTCAGGATATATTTATTATTAATCACACTAGGTAGTTTTTTGTTTATACCGACAATCTTGGGTTGAAAAGGTTTCTTGCATTTTGACGTCAAAGTTGTGACCTTAAAAATGTGTCTTAATCGATATTATTCAAAAGCGTGTGTATGTACCTTCTTGAAACTTTTTGTGGTTATAAAGAATAACAACAAAAACCCAAAACCGTTTACAATGAACCTGTATGTCTATAGGTACATTAAAGAGCTAGATTTTTTTTAGGTTGGTTTTAAAAAGAAGCAAGATTACATAAAAACTGTATATATTTTTGTCAATTTTATTATGTCACATTTAAGCACTAATTAAGGACTACTAGTGTATGTATATTTTGTAGATGCACATTCAATAGTTTCCGAGAAACAAGATTTTGCAAAACGTTACCCCAGCAGGAAACTGACTACCTCAAAAACCTTAAGGCCCACAAATTTTATTTTTAGTCGCACATTCATACACAAACATAAGCTATCTGCCCATATAAGTTAAATTTGTCTGAGTCCATTCGTTTAGAATCTTCCTGCTGGAAAAACGTTACCTACCCCAGCAGAAAACGTATTTTGCGTTTTATTCCAAAACGGGAACATACACAATTTTTTTTTCATGATGCACATTTTCTGCCTATGACGCACTAATTATTTATGTACCTAACTCACTTCATTCTAGAAGATACTTTTCTGCTGGGGTAACGCACACATAACAACAAACTCGAATTCGGTTATGTGCTACTGACACTCAGTTTCTACCACACGGGTTTCTACTTATTTCGTCAAATTCGATCTGGCAGCACTGTTTCACTCGGCTCTCATATAACTTCATGGCTCTCAGGGACTCGAGACTCGACCATGTAATATTTCTTCCAGGGACGAGGGAAATTTCACGGACGGAGTCTCAGTAAGAAATAAAGTGAAGCACTCAATAGTCTGTCCATGCTCTGTACGTACGCGTACGCACTCACACATAGACGTCATAGTCTGTCCATCGTCCGCCATTACCACTTTAGACGCCTACTGTAGTGCACTGATTAAAAAGAAATTTTAAAAGTGAAATATGCCTGTTTGTGCGGCTAAGTCTTGCTGAAATCACAGCCGTTTTGTCAAAAAAGAACACGAAATCACATTTCTCAGTTATGTTTCTTATTTTATCAACTTATTTCTTCGATTTAACGCAATATAATTATCAACAGAAAAGTTAGAATAAAAACCCAAATCACACCGGTGTTGCCAACATGTAAACAAGCAAATTTCCTAGTAAGTGTGGGATATTAAAAATGTTTCAATACCTACTTGTATTTGTTCAATTATTAATAAGGTTTGTAGGTACCTGTACCTACCTACTTTAAATATTATTATGTAGTCATCATTTTGATGATTTTTACATGGGTACAAATAAATACAAAGGAATGATTGTTTATAGTGTTAATTCAACAGTTTTTTTTATTAAAAAATACGAATTTTTGTTTTTCTATGTGTTTGTTTGAGCTAATCTATGAAACGGCTGGACCTATTTGGATAAAACTTTTACTGATGCTGATGCTACGCATGTAGCTGATGTTACAGCGAGAATACGGGATCCGCGCAATAAAATAATAGATGAAATGTAAATTTTGCATGGGCAAAGCCGCGCGCGCGGGGCACAGCTAATGCCGCGTACCAACATACTCAAAGAACTTGAATGTATCATGCATTATTTATTTATTTTATTATTGTTCGGTTCGTGCTCGCGTGTAACCATCGCACCTTCCACTCTGACCTAGGTAGAAAGAATGTAGATAGGATAGGAACAGGTACCTACGCAGGTAAATTTACCTAGGTAGGTACCTAAGTAATGCGTGTGCGTGCAGATACCTACCTATTACGTGTGTAGATTAAAACTAACAAGAAGTGTCTACACAAATGTGTTTTTTTGGTAGGTATCTCAAAAACAGGTACTTACCTATTTAGGAAGTAGGTACTAACCTTACCTACTTAGCGACTAAGACAAACTTTCACAGAAAAAAAATACTAGGTACCTCTTTACATAACATACCTTCCCAGTACGCTTCCGACAGGTATTAATATGGATTAGTTGAGCTACCTGTAGATTGTTTGCAATAGTCTGCAGTTAGCTCAATTGTTTCAAGTGTAAATACTAGTTTTAGTTCTATTACTTGATGGTACCTACTTACTTTATTCAAATAAATTTACCTAGTAACTACCTACTTTCAGAAAAACCTGTTTTCCCATTCCATCAACGCAAAAAAATCATTGTTCTGTCAAATTGGTTAGGTAGGCTTCCTAGTTTACTTTTCGTGAAATGTTCCATTCGCATTACATTTCAAAGTTTTAGGTAATACACTTGAGACTTACAAATAATTTTCAGTTCAATGATTTTAGAAACTTATGAAAATATTCGGGAGTTTTTGTCATCAGTTGGCAACTCTATAATCACACGCACACAATGACTCGTCCGCCATTGCTGTGCTTCACATTTGATTCGGTAGGACTCCGTCCGTGAAATTTCCCTCGTCCCTGATTTCTTCTATGTAAATTTATTGATGTAAATAAGATAAAATTGTAAATAACTACTTTATTTATTTATGCAGTAAGGCCTCATTATTTTATTTTATTATATATTTTTTTTATTCTCTTATAATCTTATTGTAAAATCACATTGGTGTTTTTTTTTTTTTTCATGTTTTACCGATTATATTAATATAGCATATTATTAGTGCAGGCTCTGCTCTAAAACGCAACACAATAGGGTCGCAATCGCAACGAGTTCGCGAATTGTTTTTGTGTGAGGTACCTCGGTGCGAGGCTACATTCCATGACTATGAAATTTCCTTGAACTAGACACTGGCAGAAAAGTTACAAACCAGACACATATTGCCAAAAATAAAGAAGTCAAGTCAAGTACTTTGTGACTCGACCCTCACTCGACCTCACTCGACTCACTCACGTTCACGTACTCACTCACTCCCATAGACTAGTAAGTATACTGTTCACTCTCTCCCTCCCTCCACCAAAGCAAAGCAAATTCCTCCACTAAATTCCTGTTTTCGCACATGAAAGCACGTACAAAATCATATTCGTAGAGGCAATTTCATTTAAATAAACTAAAACTCGATGAGAGTAAAATAAAATGTGCGTATAAAGTGTCAGTGTAGGGTTTGCGAGCGCCGTGAGCGACCATGGGCTATGACATCGGCTGGATCATCCCTCGCATGCGGAACCCGGGTCGCCTGTGGTCCTGCGCCAGCTCCCTCACCGTGGCCGTGGTCGGACTCTTCAGCAAGATCATCATCGGTACGTGGTGTGTCTCTGGAGGCTGGCGCCGCGCCGTGCGCTTGACTGTCTGCGCTAGTGCAGGCTCTGCTCTAAAACGCAACACAATAGGGTCGCAATCGCAACGAGTTCGCGAATTGTTTTTGTGTGAGGTACCTCGGTGCGAGGCTACATTGCAACTCGTTGTGCATGTTCGCCACTGGCAGCACACGACGACGCCGTGCTGTGCTGGACGCGCGCTGTAGCCTCGTTCACGTGCCCGCGCTCGCCGCACACCACCTGACGTTCACAATAAACCAGGTCATTCACTCCACTCACCACTTTTAAACATCACTCTTATAAACCAAAAACTGTTTCATCATCCATGTCATGAATTCAATAATGGGGTACATTAATGCGACTTCAAAAGAGATTATTTCAAGTAATTTTTTTTGTAGGTATTCTATAATGATAAAAAAAAATATTGCAAACGAATTTTTGTTTTTTATTGAAAAATATAGTGAGAAAAAGACTTTTAGGTACTATTATTGGACATTTTAAGGTGCAATCGCATAAATTCTACATGTAATGTTCATCGTATTGTCAAAAAATTTAAGCAGACTATCTTTTGGAAGGGAAGAAAATATTTACTTATTAGACAAAGATAAATAAGAAACATGATGTGTGTTTATTTCACCATTTTATTTTTTCATTTTTTTCCAGTTTTAGAAGCAGTTTGAGTTGACAAACTGAACGGTGATGTCACAGAAAATACTTAGACAGCATTTTATCACCTGAGTCGTTTTACTTCTTGCTTTTTCTCAATAATTTTTAAATTTGTGTAATTTGGTAAATTAAATTTGGTATGAAGCATATTTTTACTGGTCCCTAATGTAATAGAATAACAATAATAATCTAAATAAAAAACTATTCATGTACACTATTGCATACACATTTCATGTACACTATTGCATACACATTTCATGTACACTATTGCATACACATTTCATGTACACTATTGCATACACATTTCATGTACACTATTGCATACACATTTCATGTACACTATTGCATACACATTTCCTTCCGACAAACAAATGCTCAGAGAAAACTAATTTTATTACAAATTGAAATTTAGGGAAACTCATGAATATCTAATATCACATAATTTAACTTACGCTAGTTAGGCCATGAATATTAGCATGCATTTGGCCTCTTTAAATATATTATAAAGTAAGAACTGTTTGGAGAGGTACATTAACTCGATAATGAATGACCTATATCAAGTGACTTGGCTCTTTGTTCCGTGCAGCCGGAGATCTAGAAGTATTTTTTTTATTTAGTGTAAGGTCATGCAACACGCCCCAGTCAACTAGGTACCAAATATAATAATGTCCCATGATTGCCTTTCTGATTTATTTAATAATTAAAATGAGTATTTAGTATGCAACAGCAACACAGCCCTGTGAGCCCTGAGTTGTTACTTCCTCATGAGAAGGTCAAAAGCATTTTGCTAACTGATCCTTTGTGATAATATTGTAGAATTCTTTGTGAGTTATGTTATTATAAAACTGATATCCTTAACCTTATCAATGCCTAGTGTTGTTATCAATGCCTAGTGTTGTTATCTCCGACTTGCTGTGCATTTGGACGACACTTCCGTGCTGTGTACAGTTTATGACTCGCAACTACAATCCCTTGTATCCCATGTCAGCTGCCCCAAGTACTAAAACTATAATTATCGAGATAGAAATTCAAACAGGCTTTCATTACATTTAGACCCAAATCGAACGCTCGTTGTAAACTCAAACTCCTTAACTTTATTTCCTTAGGCTTAAATTTCACCAGTACCTATATGTCCGATTATCCGAATTGACCTCGGTGTTCTACTGTATTACGATTTTAATGAAAAACCGGTATGGTACCATACCATAGGCCGGTAGTATACAGCTGTGTTCAAGATCAACAAAAACGGTATGGTACCATACCATAGGCCGGTAGTATACAGCTGTGTTCAAGATCAACAAAAACGGTATGGTACCATACCATAGGCCGGTAGTATACAGCTGTGTTCAAGATCAACAAAAACGGTATGGTACCATACCATAGGCCGGTAGTATACAGCTGTGTTCAAGATCAACAAAAACGGTATGGTACCATACCATAGGCCGGTAGTATACAGCTGTGTTCAAGATCAACAAAAACGGTATGGTACCATACCATAGGCCGGTAGTATACAGCTGTGTTCAAGATCAACAAAAACGGTATGGTACCATACCATAGGCCGGTAGTATACAGCTGTGTTCAAGATCAACAAAAACGGTATGGTACCATACCATAGGCCGGTAGTATACAGCTGTGTTCAAGATCAATAAAAACGGTATGGTACCATACCATAGGCCGGTAGTATACAGCTGTGTTCAAGATCAATAAAAACGGTATGGTACCATACCATAGGCCGGTAGTATACAGCTGTGTTCAAGATCAATAAAAACGATAAAAAAAATTAAAAAAAAATCGTTGATTAATGTTGAATCAAGTTTTGTTGTAAAACAGATTCAATTCAAGTACAAGTTATGTAAATAATTTATGAACTGGGGTGTCTTCTACACTGTAATGTAATGTAATGACCCTCAGCTAACTGGGGTGTCTTCTACACTGTAATGTAATGTAATGACCCTCAGCTAACTGGGGTGTCTTCTACACTGTAATGTAATGTAATGACTCTCAGCTAACTGGGGTGTCTTCTACACTGTAATGTAATGACCCTCAGCTAACTGGGGTGTCTTCTACTCTGTAATGTAATGTAATGACCCTCAGCTAACTGGGGTGTCTTCTACACTGTAATGTAATGACCCTCAGCTAACTGGGGTGTCTTCTACACTGTAATGTAATGTAATGTAATGACCCTCAGCTAACTGGGGTGTCTTCTACTCTGTAATGTAATGTAATGACCCTCAGCTAACTGGGGTGTCTTCTACACTGTAATGTAATGTAATGTAATGACCCTCAGCTAACTGGGGTGTCTTCTACACTGTAATGTAATGTAATGACCCTCAGCTAACTAGGCGATAGAGTGCGCTTGTTCTGTATCATCATCATCATCAGCCTATAACAGTCCTCTGCTGGACATATGCCTCCCCTAATGAGCGCCATAGTTGTATATAGTTCTGTATACTACTACAAATAAAAAAAAAAAATACTTCATTAGAATTTTGGATTGAGCCAGTTTACGACCGGAGGTGTGAAATAATTAAACATGCTATTATTAGTGAATGTTATACAGGGTGAGACAGGGTGTCCCATAATGAGTGGATAACCTTGAACCTTGACGATGCTTGTGCGGGAGGGTAAGGCCAATCAGACACAAAAACTAAAATCTAAAAAAGTGGAAGGGTTTGGTATTAAGTATAAGTAGGTACTTATTAAAAAAAAAATGAGAAATTCGTATTATATTTTGGCCATGGTGCCCACAATTTGAATCAATTCATAGCTTTTATTTGTGAAAGGGAATGTAAGTAGGTTTATTTTAACCTTTTAAAATATTTTGACTATAATAATAACTATGATCAGTAATTTTCTGTCAGTTCCATGATCATCGAATTTCATTATAAGTATCAGATTACAGATTATAAAAAATAAGAGAAGTGTTGCTTTTTATAAGTACATTAACTTAAAAGTGGTCTCACTAGGTGATGTCTGATGTACCTACTGACTGCCCCGTCTGCCCCGCTTCCCAAACGTGAAACGATCAGGGTTATCACAGCGCAAGCACTTTATGTAAAGGACATTATGGTAACTAACTATCCCTTTATGCGCTTGTAACAATGAGTGCTTATAGGGTGCAGTATAATGCCCAAGATCGGGACAGGAGGCTGGCAGAAGAGGAAGGTGGCCTTGATCCCCAGCCGTGGGATCCCTGGCTGATAGTATGATGACAAGTTGTGTTTGAACGCCCTGCGGTCAAGTTGAGTGGTAGAGTATAGTGAGTACCTGTAGCAGAGGGTGTTACTGGTCAGGATGGTGTTCTGGCTTCAGTACCAGTAAGGAGCACAGCATCCGCGCCGGAGGCTGCCCACCCTGCACGGTGCAGTAAGGAGCACAGCATCCGCGCCGGAGGCTGCCCACCCTGCACGGTGCAGTAAGGAGCACAGCATCCGCGCCGGAGGCTGCCCGCCCTGCACGGTGCAGTAAGGAGCACAGCATCCGCGCCGGAGGCTGCCCGCCCTGCACGGTGCAGTAAGGAGCACAGCATCCGCGCCGGAGGCTGCCCGCCCTGCACGGTGCAGTAAGGAGCACAGCATCCGCGCCGGAGGCTGCCCGCCCTGCACGGTGCAGTAAGGAGCACAGCATCCGCGCCGGAGGCTGCCCGCCCTGCACGGTGCAGTAAGGAGCACAGCATCCGCGCCGGAGGCTGCCCACCCTGCACGGTGCAGTAAGGAGCACAGCATCCGCGCCGGAGGCTGCCCACCCTGCACGGTGCAGTAAGGAGCACAGCATCCGCGCCGGAGGCTGCCCGCCCTGCACGGTGCAGTAAGGAGCACAGCATCCGCGCCGGAGGCTGCCCACCCTGCACGGTGCAGTAAGGAGCACAGCATCCGCGCCGGAGGCTGCCCGCCCTGCACGGTGCAGTAAGGAGCACGCGCGGTGTACCTACCTGCACACGCGCGGTGTACCTACCTGCACACGCGCAGTGTACCTACCTGCGCACTGGGTTGAGGGTTCAAGGAATCCTCTGTTTTTTTTTTTTTATAATAGTTCTTGATAATCATAATAAATTTGATTGTGAGTACCTAGGTAACACAGAATTGTAAATGTTTCAAATCAATGTAAGTATGTGTCTTCTCTCTGCTAGTAGGTATTGCGTGCGGTTAAACATAGAAGGTAGAGCAGTAGCTGGCTTAACGTGTGTCGGTGTTGCAGACTGGCTGAACAAGACGACGGTGTACAACCGCGAGGCGCTGACGCGCGCCGTGAAGCAGCGGCCGCCCGGCGTGCCGCTCATCACCGTCTCCAACCACCACTCCTGTTTCGACGACCCCGGCCTCTGGGGTGAGTTAATGATCTCCACAAGTGCATAGGTGTGTAGTGTACGCAACCAACGTGCACTCTGTAGTCTGCTGGGACGGTAGACCGACCCGCGACCGCGACCCGACCGCGCAGCGATCAGGTGCAGGATCATTGAAGGGACGTGCGCACCGAGAAGCCGCACCCCGGGGGTGAGTCCGGGGCGCGGCCTCCACCACCGCACCGCCCGGAACCGCTACCGCCCTCGCACAGCACACTGGTACACTCTAGTGACGGATCCAACAACCGCCTGATCACAGACGGCCTCCGTGTCGTCGCGCGGAAGTAAGGATTGTATCAGGCCGAAAGCAATGGACCGCGGCGCGCTATGTCGGCGCTCTCGGCGCGGCTCCGACCAACACGCTACCTATCTCTTATCGTACGTAGCGCAGCGGCTTTCTCCCATTCAATGGAAATTAAACACAAGTTAAACTTATTTTAAACATAACAGTGAAATTTCCCTCGTCCTTGCATAACAGCATCAATTCTCATCATACAATTGGTTACTCCGCCGTACGCCGCGTCGCACCAACACATACAGTTGTTTACTCCGCCGTACGCCGCGCCGCAACAACACATACAATTGTTTACTCCGCCGTACGCCGCGCCGCACCAACACATTCAATTGTTTACTCCGCCGTACGCCACTCCGCACCAACACATACAATTGTTTACTCCGCCGTACGCCGCGCCGCATCATGCGGAGGTTGGCTGCGTTACTCACACACAACACAACTAGCCAATGACTCTTTCCACATAGTAATGACGCGCGAAAGCCTAGCATGCGGAGGTTGGCTGCGTTACTCACACACAACACAACTAGCCAATGACTCTTTCCACATAGTAATGACGCGCGAAAGCCTAGCATGCGGAGGTTGGCTGCGTTACTCACACACAACACAACTAGCCAATGACTCTTTCCACATAGTAATGACGCGCGAAAGCCTAGCATGCGGAGGTTGGCTGCGTTACTCACACACAACACAACTAGCCAATGACTCTTTCCACATAGTAATGACGCGCGAAAGCCTAGCATGCGGAGGTTGGCTGCGTTACTCACACACAACACAACTAGCCAATGACTCTTTCCACATAGTAATGACGCGCGAAAGCCTAGCATGCGGAGGTTGGCTGCGTTACTCACACACAACACAACTAGCCAATGACTCTTTCCACATAGTAATGACGCGCGAAAGCCTAGCATGCGGAGGTTGGCTGCGTTACTCACACACAACACAACTAGCCAATGACTCTTTCCACATAGTAATGACGCGCGAAAGCCTAGCATGCGGAGGTTGGCTGCGTTACTCACACACAACACAACTAGCCAATGACTCTTTCCACATAGTAATGACGCGCGAAAGCCTAGCATGCGGAGGTTGGCTGCGTTACTCACACACAACACAACTAGCCAATGACTCTTTCCACATAGTAATGACGCGCGAAAGCCTAGCATGCGGAGGTTGGCTGCGTTACTCACACACAACACAACTAGCCAATGACTCTTTCCACATAGTAATGACGCGCGAAAGCCTAGCATGCGGAGGTTGGCTGCGTTACTCACACACAACACAACTAGCCAATGACTCTTTCCACATAGTAATGACGCGCGAAAGCCTAGCATGCGGAGGTTGGCTGCGTTACTCACACACAACACAACTAGCCAATGACTCTTTCCACATAGTAATGACGCGCGAAAGCCTAGCATGCGGAGGTTGGCTGCGTTACTCACACACAACACAACTAGCCAATGACTCTTTCCACATAGTAATGACGCGCGAAAGCCTAGCATGCGGAGGTTGGCTGCGTTACTCACACACAACACAACTAGCCAATGACTCTTTCCACATAGTAATGACGCGCGAAAGCCTAGCATGCGGAGGTTGGCTGCGTTACTCACACACAACACAACTAGCCAATGACTCTTTCCACATAGTAATGACGCGCGAAAGCCTAGCATGCGGAGGTTGGCTGCGTTACTCACACACAACACAACTAGCCAATGACTCTTTCCACATAGTAATGACGCGCGAAAGCCTAGCATGCGGAGGTTGGCTGCGTTACTCACACACAACACAACTAGCCAATGACTCTTTCCACATAGTAATGACGCGCGAAAGCCTAGCATGCGGAGGTTGGCTGCGTTACTCACACACAACACAACTAGCCAATGACTCTTTCCACATAGTAATGACGCGCGAAAGCCTAGCATGCGGAGGTTGGCTGCGTTACTCACACACAACACAACTAGCCAATGACTCTTTCCACATAGTAATGACGCGCGAAAGCCTAGCATGCGGAGGTTGGCTGCGTTACTCACACACAACACAACTAGCCAATGACTCTTTCCACATAGTAATGACGCGCGAAAGCCTAGCATGCGGAGGTTGGCTGCGTTACTAATGAAACCAAACAACTGCTCACAAACCGTGCTGAACTAATTTCTACCAAAGAAAAGACGAAAAACACAAGAAAGATCATATCAGAATTAAGCAAAAAAATCAAACATGGTATGAAAAGAGATCGCCAAAATTACAAGCTAGACTTAATGGAAGTCTGTATTCAAAAAAACGGGGGAATCAAAAAAGTGCTAAAGAAACTGAAAGAAAAAACTGATTGGATACCGAACATGATAGACAAAAACTGCAAAAACGAAACTAAACGACCAGAAATGCTCCGGGCTCAGATGGGATAAGCAACGAATTCCTTAGGATAAACAAACACCACCTTGTACCGATCCTTACACATCTTTTCAATGAAGTTCTGAAACATGAAATGATACCCAACCAGTGGACAATGTCAACCATAATACTGTTACACAAGAAAGGTGACAAAAATAACATAAATAATTATAGGCCTATAAGCTTGATGTCAAATATCTACAAAGTTTTTGCTAAAGTAATCTTAAACAGAATAACCAAAACTCTTGATGAGAATCAACCGAGAGAACAAGCTGGTTTCAGGAACGGATACTCAAAAATGGACCACATACACGTGGTGAAACAACTTTTCGAGAAAGGGAAAGAATTCAACATAACCTTTTACAGCTGCTTTGTTGATTACAGCAAAGCTTTCGACTCCCTGGAGCATGAGGTTATACGGCAAGCGCTTAAAGACCAAGGAGTTGAAAATAAATACACCAGGGTACTCAGAAACCTCTACATAAACAGCGAAGCAAAAATAAAACTAGAGAAGGAAGGCAAGGAAATAAAACTGGAAAGAGGGGTTCGCCAGGGTGACCCTGTATGGCCCAAACTTTTTACGGCTGTTTGGAGGGTATATTCCGCCAGCTGAATTGGGAAAAAAGCGGACTAGTAATCAACGGGGAACATCTATCACATTTGAGATTCGCCGACGACCTGATAATCCTATCGCCATCAAGCAAAGAACTACATAAAATGCTTAGTGACCTTGATAGAGTAAGCCGCAAAGCAGGGTTAGTCATGAACACAGAAAAGACTAAAGCCATGACCAACGGTAACAAAGAACTTATCTGCATAAACAACAACACAATAGACTATGTGGATGAATACCTCTACCTTGGTCAAATCATATCGCCTAGAGACCCAACCTCGAAAGAAATCGACAGACGTAAAGGAAATGCTTGGAAACAATATTGGAGTTTAAAGGACATAATGAAAAATAGAGAAATGAACATGACTTTAAAGCGAAAACTATTGGACACCTGTGTACTGCCGGTTCTTACATATGGTTGCCAAACCTGGGCAACCAATAAAGCCCACAACAAACAAGATCCGCCAAGTGCGAGTGTAACTCGCGCGCCGAGGGTTTCAAACATGTGCCAATTATTTGGACAATCAATTTTCCGTCTTTTTTCGAATGGCAATATTTTGAAAAGTACGAAACCTACAGCAATTTCGAAAACTGTTTTACAATTTACAAAACAATGCCTTTCATTTGATAAACCAATAGGTAGATAGCCCCCTTTCGATAAAAAATATCCCCCTTTTCGACCATTCTCAATGTTTTTTTTTTTTTTTTTTAAATGGTCATTTTTACAGACTGCTCTATATTTTCCTGTAAAATATAGATTGATGTCTACAAACGCCTAGTACATTGTACATGGATCGGTCTGCAATCTTCGGAGCTAGGGGGGGGAATGGTCAATTTTTCGACTTTTTTGAAATATTTCAAAAAGTATGAAACTTACAGAAATTTCAAAAAGTGTTTTGAAATGGTCAAAACGATACCTTTCATTTGATACCCCACATAGGTAGGGTTATGAAAAAAAAATCTCCCCCTTTTTGACCATTTTTCAAAAACTATTATTATTACAGACTTCTCTATATTTTTCCTGTAAAATATAGATTGATATCTACAAACGCCTAATACATTGTACATGGATCGGTGTGCAATCTTCGGAGATAGACCCCCCCCCCCCCCCCCGGTATGGTCAATTTTTCGACTTTTTTTGAAATTTTCAAAAAGTATGAATTTTACAGAAATTTTGAAAAGTGTTTTGAAATGTACAAAACAATACCTTTCATTTGATACCCTATTTGCCTTCCTAGGTCTCTTTTGAAATTTCAACATCAAAATTTGTACTGAAAATATTCATTTTCATTTTACATTTATTTATATATTTTTTTCTTGAAATCAGTAATGGCGCACGAAATGTATCATTATTTTAAATTTCAAGTTAAGAGGGTACACCTTTCCATGCGCAGATTGGCTCGAAAACAGTGCTTTTCAAAGTCGTTAATGTCGTAAACTACTTATCTTTACACTATATATTATTTCCTAATAATTTTAGGAAATTTTGTTGTCCAAATAGTTAGTTAAAAAAATATTTCGATTAATATAGTATGCACGCGTTTTATCAAGATAACTCGTTAGAGGTTTTCTTAATTTCCCTTTCAGCGTCAGTTTCGAAGCCCAAAATATTATAAAAATACTGACATATCAAAGTAACAAAAAATAATTACCAATTGATAAGATCCTTGGGAAAATAGTTAGTTAAAAAGATGTTTGGTTTTGGTATCTATACTATAAGAAATTAAAATACAAAAAATGTGAAATATTACAAATTTTAAACGATTTTTTCACCGATATTCCTTATTTAATTTAATATAATAATAGCTTACCAATAAAGTAAAGCATCTTCTTTAAATTCATACATTAAAAATTTTAATTATATTGTTGTTATTATTTTTCTGTAAATATTTTAAAACTACTATAAAACGCTGCGCGCTATTCAATTCAAATCAGTCCGCCGCGAGGCTTTCTAGAGTGTGGTCATGTCGCTCGGCCCTTTGTCGTGCGTATAAGGCGAGCGGACATTTATAGCGCAATTGAAAAGTTTTGGTACTTTGGTAAGTAAAATATTTTATGATTATTTTTGATGGCAAACTTATTTGTAGAATGTATTTATATTGTAACAAATTATATTTCAGACATAATGGGAAATAAAATAAAGTTGTTTTTACAGAAGAAAGGAA
This sequence comes from Eupithecia vulgata, assembly GCA_946478455.1. NCBI lineage: Eukaryota > Metazoa > Arthropoda > Insecta > Lepidoptera > Geometridae > Eupithecia > Eupithecia vulgata. The sequence goes on from OX297875.1 coordinate 15,152,728, forward strand.
AGCGCAAAATGTAGCAAACATTGAAATGCAAGAGCTAAAAGGTTGGTATACACGTTATTATGTTATATTTATTACTTCATTAAGTACGCAATTGCTGACAAAAAAAATTTTTTTGCATTCTCACTTAGGTAGTTTATTATGTTTGTATTAGTGAATGCCTATTATTAGCTTTCTGTATCTATTTTAAGTTCTATTGTTAATAGTTAAGCTGATGGCAATCTGAATAAAATAAATAAATATTATTATAATTATACATGTAATCTACTGATATGTTTATTTTATATTATATAAAAAATATATATTTTGTAGGTTTATGTGGGCTTCTAAGCAATTGTGCTAAATTTCATAATTAAAGTATTTAGATGGTTTGTCGCGGATTGGCGCGAAGTTCAAATATTTTTGTGGTTTTTATTTTTTTTGCTTTCCTCAAGCAATAAAACTAGCGAATAAGTAATTTGCCGCAAATCGTTTCATTTTTTATGAATTATGGTAAAATCAATCAACTTTGATTAATTTTTATTTTGGGAGCATTTGGAAAAATGTAGATTTTTATCACAAAATTTTGTATTTTCCCAAATGCTCCAAAAATACTAGTAAATCGATGTAGGTTTTATTAATCATGATTTCATAGAAAATGATTTACGATTTGCGGCAAATTACTTTTTCGCAAGTTTTATTTGTTGTGGAATGCAGAAAAAAATATAAACCACAAAAATATTAGAATTTCGCGCCAACGTATGTTTGTCCGCGCATTTCTCTGAAACTATAAGGTAGACTAATAATTCTGGGCATTTGTGGTTTAAAAAGAACCAAATATTTTTTTTGCTTTTGAGTGTTTCTACGTCTTTAGGTCTGTTTAATAATTTCCTTTGTTTGTTTTATTAACATCATTTTATTTATTTATTGCATAATACTTGCTTTCAAATAAAAAGGTGTGTGCTTATTGGTTGATGGTTCACTTCAGGCAATGTAAAGAAAACACAAATGAAGAAGTTTCTAAAATAGTTGTGTGAAAACCAAAATATGGAGTACAAAAAGTTAATATTATGGTACTATTAGTCATTTTAAACTTTTAAAATTTAAATGATTTTTTTTTTCTCCTTTCACGTCATAATACGCCATTACAGACGATTTCACATAGAATTCTATATTGGTCTCACCAACTGGTGAGATGAACTGAACATAAAAATGTCGAATTTGGTAAGTCATCGTTGTAGTAAAAAAAACAGACCACTATATTCTTCACTACTTTATATCATAATAATTTTACTATTTTATGTTTAAGTTTATAAACTTAAGAAAAAAAATATGTTATATAAATTCCTTTGTTTTAATTTGCAGACTATCGAGCCCGAAATTCCAATTCAAATAAACATGGTTTATGAGGGACGCAGAATAGTTGAATTTCAATATTTTTTAACTATTTATACTCACTGGATTATATTCATTAGACAATCTTAAAAGTATAAAATAAAACACGGTAGATAAAACAGAGGTAAAACAAGGTAGGTATATTTACTAGTAAGTATTTAACGGCACTTTTGCCCGACTGCGCCCTGGCAAAGATTTTAACACTAATATTATGGTGTAGGTACATTACATACAAAATAATAGCCTAAGCATAGTGAAATAAGATGTAAGTAGGTAGTCACGTTAAGCTTCTAAGTTTATGTATTGTTTATTCTCTTGAATCAAGCAAACAGACTATGTACCTATTCTATGAATTATGTAAATCACCCACTGAAACTAAATAAATAACTAGCTTATATCCGCGGATTGGCCCGCATTACTTATATATAGATGAAAAAAATAAGTCTAAATATAATTTGATTCCCCCCTTTATTCATACATTGCCTCAAAAAAACATACCATCATGGAGAACAATTATGTCGATCAGTGAGTCAGTATAATAAACGGGTGATAAATATTAGGGTTAACATTTAAGTAGGTACTTTACATATAGATAGATACCATGTAGCAATGTAACGGTAAATATTATTCAAATCGATTTTTACAGAATTTATTATAATTAGTCCTGTATTGTAATAAACCCATATCGATATTCTGATCACTACCCGGCCCGGAACGGCACATCACTACTTGCACGCGCCTTGTCAGAGAAGAAAGGAAAGCAAATATAAAATTGGTTATGAAAGAAAGGGATGCACCGTTGGTGACGTCGACCGGCCAACCAAATTAAGTTGATCTCCGTCAAAACTAAATGAATTAGCAAATTTTATTCTGTTTATGAAAGAAATCAGATTACCTGTGAAATGTTGTTCCATCGGTTTTCAAATTTGAGGTCTTGCTTTCTTTTCCACACCATTTTATGCTACAAGGAGCCATTGCAGCTAGGATAATACGATATTATTCGTAAGCCAGCACAGATGTTTACGGGTCATTAATCTGGTCGTTACTGGCCGGCCGTAGCACGATACGATTTACGCACGATTTGAACTGTCAAATGAACGTGTTTGCTCGAAGCGTGTTAAGGCACAGATTAGCGTGTTCCTGCAATAGTTCCTACGGCTCGTTTCTTTTGAGGTTATGTTGTTGTTTACATTACTTGTCAATTTGAGATCTATCCTCCAATAAATTTTGGATTTTATTCTACGTACCTTTCAGAATGGTTCATCCATCACACTTGCATATTTGTGGAGGCTAACAGCATGTTACCTCTAGGCACTTTATTGAGAAATTAATAAGCTAGATTATTTATTTGCAAGTTGGTTTTTTGGGTGCGCTTCAGAATATTTATAATAAACTTTATAAATAAAATAAATATGCCAATTAATAATCTTTATTTAGGTATTTCGTTTGTTATACTCAAGAGAGTTGTATGTGAGTTTTTAATGCTAGCATAGCCAGCCTAACTCCGTCCAGAAACGCAGAATCTTTTTATGATCCTCAGGCGTTGCGGAGTTACTTCGACAAGTTGAGGATTTATGTTCAGTGCTGTTATTCCCTCGCATTCCAGGACTATGTAGACAGTTGTTGTCACTGAGGCCACCTCTTCAGAGAGGGCAGTGATGCAGGATGATGAATAAGGGTTTGTTTAGCGGGCAGAGCCCTGTTAGTGGTCAATTCAAGATTTTTAAATTGCTGTCACATATCTGAAAAAATACAGAAAATATTTTTATGACTGATGTCATAGTAGAAGAATAGCTCCTATTTATTCCTATTTGATAATAGGAATAAATAGGAGCTATTCTTCTACTTTTTACCCACTGGCTTTTGATAGCCACCGGTGGCCAGGAAATTAAGTGTTTTAAGTAGTAATTAAAAAACATATCAATTACAACTAACATTGTAGTACTTAGTACCTTTATTTTGTTTGGCTGTTGATGTGACGTGGATGTGATTTATGGTGTGATTGATGATCCACCTCACATCAGCCTATAATGGTCCGCTGCTGGACGCACCCTGGTAGGCACCTTAATGGTTGTTATCTCATATACCAGTATTACTAATTATAATTGATGCACTTACCTTGATTTCTGGTGTTATGTATAAACACCTTTCAGGAATCACTATCCTGGTTGCAGGATCCCGCGTGCAAGAATTTAATTCTTTGTTAGCCTGCACGAACAATAATTCAGGTCCATTGATAGAAGTGCCACAGAATCCCTGAGTAGGTAACCTCCTGTAGGTGCTTTGTTGGCGCCAGCGTCGTCTTCGTTGGATAATATAATTTTTTGTTGCTTCAGTGAATGGATATTGTACAAAGAGATGATAATTCTACGAAATAAATTGTTTGTTTACAAATAATATATATAAGTTATGCTGAAAACTATTCGTTCCGAAACTAGTCATGCGTGACTTGAATGATAAAATTCATAAAACATTCATTAATATTTGGATTCTAAATTTTCTAATCACACTATAATATTGTAAGTTATGATTATGCAAGGTTATAATTCCAGATATTTATTAATTAAGTTGAAAATTGGAAACAAAAAATAATTTTTAATAAAACCAATATTTTCCGAATAAATTGGATGAAGATTTTGAACGAAATATGCGAAACACAATAAAGGGCCATAGACAACTAATCTTGTCGCGTACAGAATATCATTTTTGGATTTCAAACTCAAGGCACGATACGATCACGCTCGTGTTATAAACACGTTGTGACGTAGCACGATTTGGGCAAGGAATCTATTTGGTCATAGGGCATAATGCCCCAGAAAATTGAAGTGGAGATGGACTGGACATATAATAAGAGGAAGCGAAAAATGGTCTAAAACCATAATGTACTGGTTCGTAGGAAACAAAAGGAAACGAGGTAGGCCATCGAGAAGGTGGGTCGACGATATAAAGACCACAGCAGGGGGCACATGGTCTAGATTGGCTGGCAACAGAGATGAATGGTCAAAATTGGAGGAGGCCTTTGTCCAAAGAGGCACGCAGACAGATGTAGCAGAGGTTTCATCATCATCATCATCAGCCTATACCAGTCCACTGCTGGACATAGGCCTCCCCTAATGAGCGCCATAGCGCCCTGTCTTCAGCTTGCCGCATCCAGCATCTGCCAGCAGTCTTTCGCAAATCGTCATCCCACCTGGTTGGAGGGCGTCCTACACTACGTTTTCCGAGTCGCGGTCTCCACTCGAGAACACGTTTACCCCAGCGGTTGTCGGTTCTTCTCGAAATATGGCCAGCCCACTGCCATTTCAGCTTGCTAATCCTTTGAGCTATGTCGATAACCTTGGTTCTCTGTCGGATGTATTCGTTGCGAATCCTATCCTTCAGAGAAACTCCGAGCATAGCTCTCTACATAGCTCGCTGAGCGACTTTAAACTGGTGGACCAGCCCTACCGTGACTGTCCACGTCTCAGCTCCGTAGGTCATGACGGGTAGGACGCACTGATTGAAAACTTTCGTTTTCAAGCATCATGCGGTATGGATGACGAGAAGACTCGACGTAGTTTCCCAAACGCTGCCCATCCTAGCTGGATCCTCCTCTTGGCCTCCTTCTCGAAATTGTTTTTACCCAACTGCAGAATCTGCCCAGGGTAAGTGTACTCGGAAACAATTTCGAGAAGGTGGCCATGTACGACGATCGGTCCCGGATCAATGTGGCCATTGATCATGACCTTGGTTTTATCCAAGACCGATGCGTCGTGAGGCTGAAGCTAGGCCGTCCAGCATCAGGTTCAGCTCCTCCAGCGACTCCGCCATCAATACTATGTCATCAGCGAATCGCAGGTGTGAGATGTAATCGCCGTTTATGTTTATGCCCTTACCTTTCCAGTCCAGCGTCTTAAACACATCTTCCAACGCGCTTGTGAACAGTTTCGGGGATATAACATCCCCCTGTCTCACCTCTGCGCAGTTGGATGGGTTTAGACTGCTGGCCCTGTACTTGGACACACATGGTGGCGGCATCATAAAGACATCTCAACACCTCGATATAACGATAGTCTACTTGGCAACGCTGTAAGGATAGCAGAGGTTTAGTCTTAAGTAATTATATTGTAATACCGATTGTAAAATGTCTGAATAAAAGGCTTATATTATTATGTTATTATTATTAATTCTTTTAAAAACTTCTCTACTCTATCCCCTTTCTAACAGTATGCACCATGCCATGAAAATCTTTCGCTAGCTTTACTACATAGTTTGCTTATTTTGTGCATCGAAACACCTTTGGCTGATATTTGATATTAAGTACTATTTTTTGCATAATAAATAACATAAGCTAAGTAGCTAGTAATTGCCATCTTTCACATATGCGTTGAAATCTGTCTACTGTCTTCTTTTTCGATAGGTACGATCTCTAATCTTAAAATAAAAAGCACAAAATCTAATCCAACCTACAAGTTCTAATGTAAACTAACTGTCTCCATTGAAAATTGGCACTTCAACTAGCATTTAGCATTCCGGTAAATCATTTAGTACAAATTCTAGATAATTCTCCCCGTTATAAATGACTTGAACGTTAACCATGATAGTTTTAAAAGTTTTATTGTATTAGCCTAAAAAAATAAAAATAAATAAATTAGCCTAAGTATTTAATATAGGCCTGGGGAGTGGAGTGAAGAGAGAGGCGTGGCGTGATGTTAATGTACTGAGGTTGTGTGGTGTGGTATTGCAGGAGTGCTGGACGTGGTATCGCTGGTGCGGGCGCGGCGCATGCGCTGGTCGCTGGCGGCGCACGACATTTGCTTCAGCAACGCGTGGCACGCGGCCTTCTTCGCACTGGGGCGGTGCGTGCCCGTGGTGCGCGGCGCGGGCGTGCGCCAGCCGGCTATCGACTTCTGTGTGGAGCGGCTGCTGCAGGGCGACTGGGTGCACATCTTTCCGGAGGGGCGCGTCAATGTCGACAAGGAGCTCATACGGTTCAAGGTAATACAGTGACATTGCCCGTTTGGATTGATTGAGAGAACCTTCAGATGTGTCAAGGCGTCACACGCGGCGTAGCGCCGCCCCTTACACTGCGCCCGGCCCTGTCTAGTGCTCTCTCATGCTGCCTGTGTATGCTGGTCCACTGCTAGAAGTGGCTCCTCCTGACCGCCACAGCGCCCTGTCTAGTGCTCTCTCATGCTGCCTGTGTATGCTGGTCCACTGCTAGAAGTGGCTCCTCCTGACCGCCACAGCGCCCTGTCTAGTGCTCTCTCATGCTGCCTGTGTATGCTGGTCCACTGCTAGAAGTGGCTCCTCCTGACCGCCACAGCGCCCTGTCTAGTGCTCTCTCATGCTGCCTGTGTATGCTGGTCCACTGCTAGAAGTGGCTCCTCCTGACCGCCACAGCGCCCTGTCTAGTGCTCTCTCATGCTGCCTGTGTATGCTGCCTGTGTATGCTGGTCCACTGCTAGAAGTGGCTCCTCCTGACCGCCACAGCGCCCTGTCTAGTGCTCTCTCATGCTGCCTGTGTATGCTGGTCCACTGCTAGAAGTGGCTCCTCCTGACCGCCACAGCGCCCTGTCTAGTGCTCTCTCATGCTGCCTGTGTATGCTGGTCCACTGCTAGAAGTGGCTCCTCCTGACCGCCACAGCGCCCTGTCTAGTGCTCTCTCATGCTGCCTGTGTATGCTGGTCCACTGCTAGAAGTGGCTCCTCCTGACCGCCACAGCGCCCTGTCTAGTGCTCTCTCATGCTGCCTGTGTATGCTGGTCCACTGCTAGAAGTGGCTCCTCCTGACCGCCACAGCGCCCTGTCTTGTGCTCTCTCATGCTGCCTGTGTATGCTGGTCCACTGCTCGAAGCGGCTCCTCCTGACCGCCACAGCGCCCTGTCTTGTGCTCTCTCATGCTGCCTGTGTATGCTGGTCCACTGCTAGAAGTGGCTCCTCCTGACCGCCACAGCGCCCTGTCTTGTGCTCTCTCATGCTGCCTGTGTATGCTGGTCCACTGCTAGAAGTGGCTCCTCCTGACCGCCACAGCGCCCTGTCTTGTGCTCTCTCATGCTGCCTGTGTATGCTGGTCCACTGCTAGAAGTGGCTCCTCCTGACCGCCACAGCGCCCTGTCTAGTGCTCTCTCATGCTGCCTGTGTATGCTGGTCCACTGCTAGAAGCGGCTCCTCCTGACCGCCACAGCGCCCTGTCTTGTGATCTCTCATGCTGCCTGTGTATGCTGGTCCACTGCTAGAAGTGGCTCCTCCTGACCGCCACAGCGCCCTGTCTTGTGCTCTCTCATGCTGCCTGTGCATGCTGGTCCACTGCTGGAAGCGGCTTCTCCTGACCGCCAATTTTATTCATATTTATTATTATATTCTATTTTTGCCGGGGAAGCCTTGTATATTCTAATGGACTATATGAAATGTTTTTTGCCTTTCCGTTGTCGATGTGGTCAGTTTAGATTTGCATTTACTGACACTGTAGTTTTACTGCCGTCATTAGTACTACTACTAACTACACACACAGGCTCGTCGGGTAACTGCCTTATACTAAATATACTAATAAAGGGATTAAAAATATTATATGCTAACAATTTAGCATTTATAATTTTGCTTTGTTTAGTTAGGTACAATGTAGCCCTAGTCAAAAAAGTTTTACTAATGAACTTATTAGTATGAAAAAAAAACCATCTTTACTAAGACGGCATGTCGTTGTACATCAGCACGTTATTTTTACATAAATTATTATTTTCCTTTGATGTCAATGACTTTGAGTAGGGGAAGGAGCAAATAATCTGTTCCCCCAGTCCATGCTGTACCTTCCCCAGAAGTACTTCAACTAGCCCCATCAACTGTGACCAAGTTACATAACTTTCCAGAAGTACTTCAACTAGCCCAATCAACTGTGACCGAGTTACATAACTTTCCAGAAGTACTTCAACTAGCCCAATCAACTGTGACCGAGTTACATAACTTTCCAGAAGTACTTCAACTAGCCCAATCAACTGTGACCGAGTTACATAACTTTCCAGAAGTACTTCAACTAGCCCAATCATCTGTGACCGAGTTACATAACTTTCCAGAAGTACTTCAACTAGCCCAATCAACTGTGACCGAGTTACAAAACTTTTCAGAAGTACTTCAACTAGCCCAATCAACTGTGACCGAGTTACATAACTTTCCAGAAGTACTTCAACTAGCCCAATCAACTGTGACCGAGTTACATAACTTTCCAGAAGTACTTCAACTAGCCCAATCAACTGTGACCAAGTTACATAACTTTCCAGAAGTACTTCAACTAGCCCAATCAACTGTGACCGAGTTACATAACTTTCCAGAAGTACTTCAACTAGCCCAATCAACTGTGACCGAGTTACATAACTTTCCAGAAGTACTTCAACTAGCCCAATCAACTGTGACCGAGTTACTTAACTTTCCAGAAGTACTTCAACTAGCCCAATCAACTGTGACCGAGTTACATAACTTTCCAGAAGTACTTCAACTAGCCCAATCAACTGTGACCGAGTTACTTAACTTTCCAGAAGTACTTCAAATAGCCCAATCATCTGTGACCGAGTTACATAACTATCCAGAAGTACTTCAACTAGCCCAATCAACTGTGACCGAGTTACATAACTTTCCAGAAGTACTTCTACTAGCCCAATCAACTGTGACCGAGTTACATAACTTTCCAGAAGTACTTCAACTAGCCCAATCAACTGTGACCGAGTTACATAACTTTCCAGAAGTACTTCAACTAGCCCAATCAACTGTGACCGAGTTACATAACTTTCCAGAAGTACTTCAACTAGCCCAATCAACTGTGACCGAGTTACATAACTTTCCAGAAGTACTTCAACTAGCCCAATCAACTGTGACCGAGTTACATAACTTTCCAGAAGTACTTCAACTAGCCCAATCATCTGTGACCGAGTTACATAACTTTCCAGAAGTACTTCAACTAGCCCAATCAACTGTGACCGAGTTACATAACTTTCCAGAAGTACTTCAACTAGCCCAATCATCTGTGACCGAGTTACATAACTTTCACCAAGCTGAACTATAAGCACTAAGTGATGTTATTCAAAGAGTCGTCTTGCTTTGCTGAATACAATCAGTAATTATATTGATATTTTTAGCAATGTCAAGCTAATTTATTTAAAAGAAACACAATTTTCACAACCTCAAAAGGATTTCACTCAAAACATGGAAAATTAATAACTCAACACAATGAGAATTTCTCATATTCAACTATACTTAGGTAGGTACTTATCGCAACGATACAACAATACGCAAGAGAGTGAACGTCCGAAAAGCTATTTCTACCCTCGAGTCACATCCATCAATATTATCATTTGGATAGTAATTATTTACTACATTTTGTACAAGTAAGTCACTCAGTATAAGACCCATGTTTATATTGCATCAATAGAAACAGCACTTAGTGCATATCATGGACATATAGGATCGGCTCTACAATATTGACTGCTTTTATGGGGCAACAGTGTAGATTCTGATAGGGCATTCCGGGCCCAGAAGAATTGCGTTCGGTCTCTATGTGGAGCACCTTTTTTAGACCCTTGTAAGCCACTCTTCAAAAAGTATCGTATTCTTCATTTGCCAAGCCTCTACATTAAACAAGCGGCAGAGCTCGTCTAACAGCATCCAGAACTTTTTAAGAAAAAATGTGACATTCGAACTGGAATACAAAGAGAAGTTGTCAGAAACAGATTGCACCAAGCACAATACAAATTAACGATGACACAGAAACAATACTATATGACTATTAGAATATTCAATAATCTACCAGGACTTGAAAAACCTGTCAGGAAACAAACTTATTTAAAATTCAATTAAAGAAAATTAAATGGCTTCTTAGTAAATGCTATTACTCTATGAATCAGTACTTTAATTACATGGACTTAGAAGATTTTGAATATAACCATTGACATTGTTTTAATATTATTCTTTATTACCTAATTAATTCATTTATTTTGTAATCAAGCGACCTGTTATAATATTTAATTTGTCAATTGTAAATTACTCATAAGTTAAAATATTTGCATGCCTAGATAAGGTAGAATATCATATGGACATTATTTTAATTTTAAGACCACCTGTTAGAGCTACCGGGAAATGATAACTCCAACGATGTTGATTCGCAACTGTTTTATTTCTTAGATTTAGGTAAGCATGAAAGTTATGACAATATTACAGCATCACGTATTGCTGCTATTATCTGCTAACATCTGTGGCTTGCTGTGGTCGCTGTGTCTTTTACATCTAACGCACTTGTTAAGTTCGCGTTTGACAGTCCTTAGTCCACTTATTATCCAGTATCTATCTCTTATATAAGCAAGAGTGAGACTAGGACCCCCGTGAAGCGTGAATCCGTGCGTTTGTTTGATAATTAGATCAGTGAGCCGGCTGTGACTGGATAATATTATAGGATTTTTCACCGATTGTCTGCGAAGTGAATTATTAAGTCGCCCGCCAACTTTTAATAATCCATCTTGCCCGTCTATGAATGGATTTAGAGATAGAAGTTTACTACCTCCCTTCAGTGGTTTATTTTTCTTTAAACGCTCAATTTCTTCGGAAAATTCAAGGCATTGCTCTGTTTTGATAATAAAATTATATTATATGCATGATTTAATTCGCTAATCGTTAAGTAGCTTGGTTTATTTATTTGCTTGTTGCGCAACCACATTACGAAACGCAAGAGCCAACCTATTTTTGTTGCCACGCGCTGAATTGACTCGCTCTCATCAGGGGAATCTATACTTTCCTCCGGCAAATCCTTGGTGAGCTCCGGTGTGTTACTGGACCACTTATACGTATATTCATTCCGGCTTCACTTAAGATCGAAATTATTTGCTGTTGTACGTCTCGGGTTCCGTCAATCGTTTCACCCCCTTCTAGTAAGTCATCCATATAAAACGACTCCTGTAACGGCCTTATTGCCTGACTTACCATAGTCAAAACGATGGTTTCTATATTATGAAACGGCTTGTTACCCCTTGAATAGAATTTATTGTTTGACTGAGAGGAATGGGATTTTGTAGGCTGTGGCTGCGTCGATGTATCCTTCTCTTTCTTAGATAGCGGTTCTAATGATATAAACTTATTTTCTAAAAAGTTCATAAGCTCTTGGAGCGTGGGTATCTCTCGCGGCGCTTTGCGAGTTTCCCTGAAATCTGCCACTGTTTCGGGGTCGAGCTTTTTGCAAATGAGATGGGCCAACATGGGCCCCCATGTTGTCGTGTCGATCCCTAGATTCTGTATGGGTACAACAACCCTCAAGTTCTGTTTACAAAGCATGGCAAGCACACCTCCATGGAGAATATTCTCCATGGAGGTGTCGTAGATACGTTTTAAATCTTTAGACGATTGTTTGGCGGCGCTAGACTGATTCAAAAATAATTCAATATGCTTTGTAAACAGAACTTGAGGGTTGTTGTACCTGTGGTTTAAGAGCTCCCACGCAGTCTCGTAGTTCTCGGATGAAATGTAAAGATGTTGTACGAGCCGTTCTGGCTCCCCCTTTAGCTTACCCTTCAAATGCTGCATTTTCTGGCAGTTGGTCAACAGATGATTGTTATAGATGCTCTCGGAGAAAAGATCTAAAAATGCTGGCCATTGAGTACCTATAGTTACCCGAAAATATCGGCACTTCTAGCTTTGGAGTCGAATGCTGAATATGGGAAGTGGACGCTAACTTTTCGTTGAGAGCTTTCGATAGAGCTTCGAATGATTGCTCATAGCAGAAAAATTCATCTTCGTAGTCAAGGTCCGATCCTTGCAGGATACTATCTATTTGATTATGGTAGGAATCAATCTCGTCCTATTTCTTATGCATACGCTTCAACCTATCCTCAAGCTCCCACTTTACCTTAATCTCCTCTACCTTGAAGCTGTTCGTGTAGCGACTAAATCCTCTGAAAAGTGCCCGCTGCCTTTTCAATAACTCAGCGGCTTGTTCCGCTGGACTCGGCGAGGCTATAGATGGTATATTGATTGACGGCTTTATGTGGCTCATGCGATGCGACGGATGCACCTGGTGGATTATTCTCTGCTGCAAGACATGACGATATGGTCTTCCTAACCTTTTCGTAATAGATCCTAGTTTTCTCAAACTGATTCTCAGTAAAATATTGATGTTCTGTTTGTCCATAACTAAGTAACTTCTCGTGATTCATCTTAAACTCTGCCCATAGTTGGTCTAAATTATCCAAACGTGTCTCAATGTACGCTGGTGTCTTACGGCTATCTGAATCCTTACGGAATTTACTCTCGACTTGCTGTATGGCTTCGAGGATTCCGCTCAGGGTATGTAGCTGGCTCTCCATGGTAGTTAAATAAATTGAAAGATCTTACTTGAGGTAGCAGGATACTTTCTGGTCCCAAATAGCACTGAATGGAACACTATTATACTACGTGAGAACGCGACGTAGTATTACTTTACGATAACGTTTTAGCAACGGACGTTATCGAATTGTCCTTCGACAGACAGTTAAGTGAGCGCGACTGCGGATTTAGTCTGTGAATCCGTTTCGAAGAATGTTAGAGGTACCGGGAAATGATAACTCCAACGATGTTGATTCGCAACTGGTTTATTTCTTAGATTTAGGTAAGCATGAAAGTTATGACAATATTACAGCATCACGTATTGCAAGTAGGCAATACGTGCGAGGCTGATAGGAAATGTAAGAATTGAGGTGATCTAGATTTTACAAAATGAACATTGTACTTCGTACACCAACACTGTTACTTATATTCGTGCAAATAAACATCTTTAATCATCCCAGCAGCCAACTTCTCAGGAGTGTACCACAGTCTTCCAGCCATTTTGACATTTATTTTTTATTGACATCTCATTGGGCTTGTTTATATATGCATGTTATATCATGAAGTGCCCTTTCTAAATAAACTATATCTTCAGCCATATTGTTTAAATCCTTGGAGTTCTGTACGAGTGTGTCCTCATAAACTATAGCAAGAGTCCAAATGTATCCTTCCCTTGGAGTTCTGTACGAGTGTGTCCTCATAAACTATAGCAAGAGTCCAAATGTATCCTTCCCTTGGAGTTCTGTACGAGTGTGTCCTCATAAACTATAGCAAGAGTCCAAATGTATCCTTCCCTTGGAGTTCTGTACGAGTGTGTCCTCATAAACTATAGCAAGAGTCCAAATGTATCCTTCCCTTGGAGTTCTGTACGAGTGTGTCCTCATAAACTATAGCAAGAGTCCAAATGTATCCTTCCCTTGCCATAGAACGTGAGCCTTTCTTTGATTTTGATTTGATTTAATATGGCTGTTTGGATTGTGATGTTTCCAGTGGGGCGTGGGCCGGCTAGTGGCGGAGAGCTGGGCCTTGGGCGCGGCGCCGCTCGTGCTGCCCGTGTGGCACGAGGGCATGGACCGGGTGCTGCCCAACACGGAGCCCTACCTGCTCAAGTTCCGCAAGCATGTGGTGCTGCACGTCGGCGAGCCCATACAGATCACATCCATGCTGGACAGGTGAGAGTCTACTACAGGGTGTTCACCAGAAGGTAGCATACCTGGGTGCGGGTGGGGAGGCCTGGCATGGAGGCCATCCGGAAACATAAATTCGCGGATGAGTGTACAACTCCTATTCTTAAGGCGCATACCCCACCCAAACTAGCGGCGCCACCTACTTTATCTTATTATTCCGTTTAACAAATCCATCGTACAGTTTGTGATCTATAGCTATGTTAATGCCTCTATAACAGTTTTATTCTATTAGTTTGTAAATGGGAGTCAGGACATTGGTTGCAAGCACTTCCTTCATATAACACTCGCACTTTATTGGATCCCGTGCTTTCACATTCCGTGTCGCAACTTGTCTAGTTAGGTGCGAGGTGTTGCGCTCCTTATCAATGCCAGTGCGTGCTGCTGTGGAACAGCTCGGTCATCACGGATTATCGTGTCCTAGGGCTGCCGGTCGGATACCTCGCCCTGCCAGCCTGAAGGACATCATCCGGCGGGCCAGTGTCCCCGCTAACGTGCCAGCTCGAACCGAATGGTGGTGTGTGTGACGATGGAAACGGGAAAGTCACGTTCAATGAACACATCTCCATCGTAGCTATGGAGTCCTGAACGAGAGGATTCAACAAGCGTTCTTATCACCTCTACAAGCGTGTGGCAGGATATTACCCATTTAACCCATAAAATTCTTGCAAGGATACCTACTTGGAGCATAACTCGCTTAGAACTAGACGAGCGTATGGACAGCTTTCCGACCGTTCTTAGAACTAGACGAGCGTATGGACAGCTTTCCGACCGTTCTTAGAACTAGACGAGCGTATGGACAGCTTTCCGACCGTTCTTAGAACTAGACGAGCGTATGGACAGCTTTCCGACCGTTCTTAGAACTAGACGAGCGTATGGACAGCTTTCCGACCGTTCTTAAGAATTAAATAACATTATTGACATTTTGACAACCTCTGTGGCGCGGTGGGCGAAGGTTTGCCTGCGACGCAGGAGGATGCGGGTTCGATTCCCACCTCGGGACAAATGTGTGTACGATCTGCAGACATTTGTTCAGGGTGCTCTGGTCGTTTTCTAAGTTTAATAAAAAATATCTATCTATGTGATGTATTGTATTATGTATATAGTTATCTATTAAAGTCATTTATAACGGGATATTTTTACCATGATTAGATTTTTGAGTTTTTCAATATTTCGGCACAGTTTCATGCGCCATGATCACGGAAGAACTAAAGTCACTGCGAGTTGGTTTTTATTGGCAGATATATCGATCTACCTTCATTCTTTGGCTTTTGCTACGAATGTTACCACTACCACCGGTTTCATTTACGAACGCAATTCGATCACGACACACAACACTAACGGTATCTGCACACGGCTTGGTTGGTTCACCACTTCTTCGATTTTTACACATTCTCACCACAGACAGGGATCCAGGTTCCGGATAATTGGAAACCATCTTCTCGGTTGAAGTTTCTGTGTTTGGTAATCTCAATGGCCTCCTGTACCAGTCTTGGTATGTAATGACGCTCTGTTGAAACTACTTGTGGATTGTGTTGTGGGCCAGACTCGAGAAGATGCTCCGCTATGTCAACAGCACTATGTACATAGACATAACATATATCAAAGAATAATTTCACGTATGCGAACAATGGCTCACAGAACACAATTTAGAAATAAATTATAGTAAAACAAAAATTGTTCAATTATATAATAATAAATGACCATAAACATTCCGCCCCCCAAAGTGCGTTAGAACTTTAATGTTAAATAAATCTAAACAATAGGTACCTATTTAAATCATCGAGAACATAAAGAACAACATTTGCTTGTTCATACTATTTGATGTGCAGACTATAGTGATGTTCATATTCATACCCACATGGCTATAGCTAAATTCAGTACTCTGAGAGAGTTTATGGTAACAAAATTATCAAAGGCTAGGGTTTTATACAAACGCAATGGAATTTTTATATAACAAGATTGTTAGCTAATTAGGAATGGACTGTATAAAGTTGGTATAGTTACATAAAAACAAGAATAAGTTAGATCCATCCATCTGTTTGGATAATGTAATAAGTTAGATCCATCCATCTGTTTGGATAATGTAATAAGTTAGATCCATCCATCTGTTTGGATAATGTAATAAGTTAGATCCATCCATCTGTTTGGATAATGTAATAAGTTAGATCCATCCATCTGTTTGGATAATGTAATAAGTTAGATCCATCCATCTGTTTGGATAATGTAATAAGTTAGATCCATCCATCTGTTTGGATAATGTAATAAGTTAGATCCATGCATCTGTTTGGATAATTTAATAAGTTAGATCCATCCATCTGTTTGGATAATGTAATAAGTTAGATCCATGCATCTGTTTGGATAATGTAATAAGTTAGATCCATGCATCTGTTTGGATAATTTAATAAGTTAGATCCATCCATCTGTTTGGATAATGTAATAAGTTAGATCCATCCATCTAATTGGATAATGTAATAAGAGGTTTTAAATAACTTAAATTCTAAATTTACAGCTAGGTTATTCATCAGGTTCAGTAGGCAGTAAACATAATTTGTGAATTGGCCTTTTTATGATACTATTTTTACATTTCAAACTGACTACTCTAATAAGGTTATCTGAACCTGGATGAACTTCAGTAACTCGACCCATCAACCATTTTGTGGGTGGCAGTCTTTCATCTTTCACTAACACAACATCATCTATTTTTAAGTTTGTTTGAATTTTTGCCCATTTTTGGCGCTTTTGCAAATTAACTAAGTATTCTTGACTCCACTGATGCCAAAATGATTGAAGTTTCTTTTGTAAATAAATCCAACGCTTATTATAAGGTACATAGTTATTCTCTAGATTTTCATCAGGAACTACTATAGGTGTTTCCCCAATAAGGAAATGACCTGGACTAAGAGCTATGGCTGTGTCATTAGTATCACTATCTGTAGGTACTAATGGCCTAGAAGTGAGGCAAGCCTCAACCTGACATGACAATGTTGAGTATTCTTCATAGGTAAGTTTGGTTTCACCTAATACACGGTTTATGTGTCTTTTCATAGACTTAATATTTGCCTCCCAGAGGCCACCCATATGGGGTGCTCCAGCAGGATTGAATATCCATTCTGTGCCATCAGTGGCTAACAATTCTTTTATTTCTATGGGTACCTTACCTACCTGTGACATGCTTTTGTGAGACAAAATTATGAGTATGAGTTCCTTAGCAGCTCCTATAAAATTAGTTCCACAATCACTGAGCAAGTTTTTACAATGTCTTCTGCGGGCCGTGAAGCGGCGGAAAGCTGATAAGAAACCTTCTGTACTGAGACTGGTAACTAGTTCTAAGTGTTAGTGACCTTAGTTACCTACAGTGCAAATAAACAAAGCAATATAAGATTTCTGAGGTTTGTTAGAACCACGTCCACTATGTAATTTCAGAATGACAGGACCAGCCATGTCAACACAAGATGACAAGAAGGGACGTTGAGGTATTACTCTATTTCTTGGTAAAATTCCCATTTGCTGAGTAATAAGTTTACTCGAATTTCTACAACAAGCTGTGCATTCTCTAATGACCTTTTTAACAATTTGTTTTACACGAATAATATGATATTTACATCTAATATAATTTAACATTAGTTGTACTCCACCATGAAGAGTTCTCATGTGTGCATCCTTGACTATGAGGTAAGCCAATCGACTAGTTTTTTGCAAAATAATAGGATGCTTTGTTTCTAATTTACATTGTGCATTTTGAATGCGGCCTCCAACTTTCATTATTTTGTCTTTATCATCAACAAATGGATTTAGGGTTTTAATATCTTTTACATTTATAACTTCAGATGTCTGGGACAAATGGATTAAGCGGTTGAGTGAAACTTGCATTTCTGCAGAGCTCAAGTAAGAATCATAGACAGGCAGTGTTTGCTTCATGGCTTTGGCTTTACAACAGTTATAAAATCTTAGACAATAGCTTAATACTCTCACTAATCGATTTAAATTTGAATGTCTTTGAATAATGTCTATTTGAGTTTCAGAATTGGGATCTATTTTTGTAACTACATTACACTGCACTTTGATGAGGGATATTTTTTCCTCATCTATGTTATAAATCAAGTCACATCTTTCGGAAGTTCACTGTCTTCTTGGAGCCATGGCGGGCCGTGCCACCACAACTCGTGTGACTGGAGCTCTAGTGGATCGATTCCACGAGACGCCACATCAGCAGGGTTGTACGACGATGCGACGTGATGCCACCTATTGGAATCTATAAGATTAGTTACCTCTGTTACCCTGTTTGCCACAAAGGTGTTCCAGTAACTTGGAGGTTTTTGTAACCATGCCAGGACAATTGTTGCATCAGTCCAAGCATATATGTCTTTCATTGGCACGTTAAGTGCATTTCTGATTTTATCTAGTAGTTTGGCTAGGAGAACTGCTCCACATAGTTCAAGTCTCGGGGTACTTATTTTCTTGACTGGACTTACTCTGGTTTTTGCTTCAAGTAATGTGACTTTGTATGTTTCAGGATGTCTGATACGGCAGTAGACAGCAGCAGAGTACGCTATGTCTGATGCATCTGAGAAGCCGTGGATTTCTATATGGTTGTGCTTGTCTGTCAGACCAATCCATCTAGGAAATTCTATGGTTGTCATGTTGCATAGGTTGACGCGAAAGGAAAGCCATTCAGATTCTAGTGTTTCAGGAATTTGATCATCCCAGTCAAGGCCTGCTTCCCATAACTTCTGTAAGAACACTTTAGCTCTCACTACCACAGGTGCTAGCCAACCAGCAGGGTCATATAATTTTGCTATGTCTTGTAGAATGGTTCTCTTTGTTGTCAGTTGGTTTTCTCTATCCTTGATTTCAAATTTCAGTTCAAAATTATCAGTTCTGTTGTTCCAGTCAATACCAAGTATTTTTCTTTTGTCTTGTGTAGAGCTTTCTATTGAAGAGTGGTTTGATGCCCACTTGTGTAGTTCAAAACCTCCTTTTTTAAGAAGTTCTGATATTGAGCTTTTGAGTGCTATTGCATTTTCTAGTGTTTCTGCACCTGAAAGTAAATCATCCACATAGAAGTCGGATGACAAAGTGTTAATAGTTTCTTCTGGAAAGTTATCCTTTTGCATCTTCTGCTAGTTGTTTCAGGGTTTTGATTGCCAAGTATGGTGCACAGGAGGTACCAAAACTTACAGTTGAGAGCTTGTAATGTTTGATTGGTTTATCCTTTTCCCATCTGAAAACTATTCGTTGGAAGTCTCTGTCCCTGTTGTTGATGCTTATTTGTCTGTACATTTGACGAATATCACTGATGATTACTATGGCATGGCTTCTCCATCTTAATGTTATGTCCCTCAGATGTAGTGTGGGACCGATCATCAGGTTGTCGTTAAGTGATTTCTCATTGCTAGTTTTAGCAGAAGCGTCGAAGACAACACGAAGCTTGATGGTGATATGATGCTCGTTGATCACTGCATGATGAGGTAAGTAGCAGACATTCTTACTAGTTTGTGATTCTACGTCTGTAGGAACAGGTTCCATGTGATTTTGGTCTAAATAATCTTGCATGAATTCTTTGTATCTATGTTGAAGATTCAGATTTTTGGCAAACTTTCTTCCCATGGCGGCTAGGCGATTAAGGCGCATAGTAAGGCAAAAACAAGAAAATTAGGCGTTTTCGAACCCATTTTCCGACGAAAATATTGATTGTGGAGCTCTGAAATTTATATATCCTGTAACACACATCCTGAAAGGTCCCTTGGAGGTTCCAAATATTTGCTGTTAATCATAGTGTAGTTGTTATACTGTTAGTTATAGTGTATGTGTAGCGGCTTCGAACCCGGCGTCTCAAATTCGATTAGTACCAAATTCAGTATAGTGATTCACAATTTCACATAGTTCATAGTGTTCATACCTACCGCCTACCTATGGACCTCCAAAGGTCCATTAGCTTCGAAAAGCAGTCAAATTAATGAAATCAAACGTAAAAACGTATTTGCACCTACAAAATCTGTGATTCAAACCTAACCATTTACACGTCGCCCAACCGCAGAAGATCCTATTATTTGGTTGATTATGGCACTACATAGTATGCTGAACTGAAAACAAGCACTCTTTGCTGCATAAAGGCGCGCGGAAAGGTCCAAGGTCATTTGCCTCACTATTCGTCTTAATTGCTATGTTTTCTGATTCATCAAGGTCTGGAGGATAAACGGTGAAAGGTAATCTCACTTCATATCTCCCATCTACTTTTTTATGAGATGTTTTGTAATGATTTTCACATTGCTTCTCTATGTTTGTCATAATCAAGTTTCTATGTGTTGGTTCTTCAAGTTCCCAAAATTTTCTAAGTGCTGTATCTATTTCTATTTTTTCTCTCGACGCCGCTGCCTCTAGCTCTCGACGCCGCCGCTGCCTCTCGCTCTCGACGCCGCCGCTGCCTCTAGCTCTCGACGCCGCCGCTGCCTCTCGCTCTCGAGGCCGCCGCTGCCTCTCGCTCTCGACGCCGCCGCTGCCTCTAGCTCTCGACGCCGCCGCTGCCTCTCGCTCTCGACGCCGCCGCTGCCTCTCGCTCTCGAGGCCGCCGCTGCCTCTAGCTCTCGACGCCGCCGCTGCCTCTCGCTCTCGACGCCGCCGCTGCCTCTCGCTCTCGACGCCGCCGCTGCCTCTAGCTCTCGACGCCGCCGCTGCCTCTCGCTCTCGACGCCGCCGCTGCCTCTAGCTCTCGACGCCGCCGCTGCCTCTAGCTCTCGACGCCGCCGCTGCCTCTCGCTCTCGAGGCCGCCGCTGCCTCTAGCTCTCGACGCCGCCGCTGCCTCTAGCTCTCGACGCCGCCGCTGCCTCTCGCTCTCGACGCCGCCGCTGCCTCTAGCTCTCGACGCCGCCGCTGCCTCTCGCTCTCGACGCCGCCGCTGCCTCTCGCTCTCGAGGCCGCCGCTGCCTCTAGCTCTCGACGCCGCCGCTGCCTCTAGCTCTCGACGCCGCCGCTGCCTCTCGCTCTCGAGGCCGCCGCTGCCTCTAGCTCTCGACGCCGCCGCTGCCTCTAGCTCTCGACGCCGCCGCTGCCTCTCGCTCTCGACGCCGCCGCTGCCTCTAGCTCTCGACGCCGCCGCTGCCTCTCGCTCTCGAGGCCGCCGCTGCCTCTAGCTCTCGACGCCGCCGCTGCCTCTCGCTCTCGAGGCCGCCGCTGCCTCTAGCTCTCGACGCCGCCGCTGCCTCTCGCTCTCGAGGCCGCCGCTGCCTCTAGCTCTCGACGCCGCCGCTGCCTCTCGCTCTCGAGGCCGCCGCTGCCTCTAGCTCTCGACGCCGCCGCTGCCTCTCGCTCTCGACGCCGCCGCTGCCTCTCGCTCTCGACGCCGCCGCTGCCTCTCGCTCTCGACGCCGCCGCTGCCTCTCGCTCTCGAGGCCGCCGCCGCCAGAAAAAGGATCGCATCGCTGCTCGATAGAATTTTCCAAAAATTGAACATTTTGTGCTTATTTTGTGATTCCAAAACCATCAAACCCATTAGACTGACCAAAACTACCTATGTGATATTCGAAATAGCTGTGCCCGATCAGGATAGAAGCTCCATCACCAAAACCCACCGGTGGACAATCAGCACGCCGCCGGCCGCCAGGAAACCCAGGTTAGCGAAGTAGATTAGGCATAGACATGTACATTATATTTAGCGACTTAGTGTTGGCCCGTAAAAAATGTAGCGTAGGAAGATGACTCAAAAGAATCAGATACGTGTTTCAGGGTTTTTTGAAATTCACACCCAATAAAATAATGCTCAATGATGTGGAGTCAAAGTTAAATAATGCTCAATGATGTGGAGTCAAAGTTAAATAATGCTCAATGATGTGGAGTCAAAGTTAAATAATACTTAATGATGTGGAGTCAAAGTTAAATAATGCTCAATGATGTGGAGTCAAAGTTAAATAATACTTAATGATGTGGAGTCAAAGTTAAATAATGCTCAATGATGTGGAGTCAAAGTTAAATAATGCTCAATGATGTGGAGTCAAAGTTAAATAATGCTCAATGATGTGGAGTCAAAGTTAAATAATGCTCAATGATGTGGAGTCAAAGTTAAGCGACTCATGGTCATATCACGAAATCTCAGGAACTAGAAGAGCTGAACATTTGAACGGAGCTGAATATTTGCACGGAGGTTTATTTAAGACGTAGCCGTAGCTAAGAATGAGTTTTTGGAAATTCGTATTTAAAAGTAATCGAATTTAAAGAGGCTTTATAGGATTTTTCATAATAATTTTAAAATCGGATTGGTGATACAACTTGGCGTCAAGTAGGTACATGAAACCCACAGAGATCTAGAGAGATGCCAATCCTATGCGCTAAGTACCGAAATCTGGTGTCGCATTAAAAGCTCACGCACACACAGTAATCAAAATAGAAACAATACTTCGCGTTGTGTGCTTGTCATGCACACAACGCGTATAGTGCAACTATTGGTTCGCACACTAGGTTACAAGTGATGTCCGCACAGCACCACTACAGTCGCAATAATAGGCGTTTACGATAGGGATTGTTTGTCGAGAAAACGTAAAACGATAAGTACTTAATTATTAATTTTACGCATAAAAATTAAAATAAAATTAATAGGTGTTTTTTAAGGACTTCAAACATAATCGTCAAAATGTGCCGAACATAATATCGTAGGTACTCCGCTCTAACGGCCACCAATTCGGTCCTCTGTTTGTAGCACTAATCTATTCCTGTTTGCTTTATGCATAGTTCATAAGCACAAAGACAGCAGTCAAAATCTAAGACCCAAAATATTACTTATTATTATTGATTACAATAATAATACTCTAATTTATTAAACAAATATCTGCCTGACATTTATTAAAGACCTGTTTTCTAGTAATAGTACTTATTATTATACACAAAATATACATTTGTACACATTAAATCCCCAATGTATAAGGTTATGTCGTCAATATAATACATAATAGGTATCAAAAATGTCAAGCTTTATCGACAAATAACAACTCGGGGCACATCACTAAGTCACGTCTACGAGCAGTGGCCGTACCACGCGGTTGATCGTATTCTGTACTTTCACTATGTTAATTATACATTGTGGTATTGGAACTCAACGTTCGAATAGTCATAGGTACAGAGTAAGCATTGTAAACAGTTTACAACATTATCGCGGCTGGCGTTCAGTCACATAATAAAAAAGTAGAGAGATCAAGAAATCAATCAGCATGAATTTGTTTTTAGTATGAAAAACATATTATTTTAAGTACTTACCGATGGTATGTGATTCCATTTGACTTAAAGTTCCTAATTTCACTTCTATTTTTACAAATTACTATGTAACAACACGGCATTAACCAGAATTCGTTAATCCGTTGAAGCCAACGTTCGAACTTCAACTAAATGATACTTTTACTGCCGCGAGCAATGTGTTCCGTTTTTGGGCATATTGCCGCACCGCATACCGGGCTCTCTGCTCTCGCAGGAGTCCCGTTGTCCTCAGTCACTACCGCACCGGCCACGCCCCCTTTTCATATCTCCTTTATTTCTGATATCTGTGATGAAACCCAACATTACATAGGATACTTATTTCTGAAGTCCATTTGAATGAAGTAGCAGGTCAGCTCGTGTCTTCTATAAAACTCTAGTAAATCGCTTTGCTCTATTGTCAGTAGTTTCCACAGCGTACGCGATATAACGATTTTTTATGATGTTTTTTTTTCAAATCTTGGGTTAAACACTATCAAAGTTTTCATTCATTTTTTTGTAAAATTTTTCAATCGCCTATTTTCATCAGAGATAACGTAGGATTCTAATGATGAGACTGTTTTTTATATCGGTCCAGTACCTACTTTCTGAGCGTATTCAATAGGCTATTAGACTACATCGAAAATAAGTTCCAAATTGTAATCAAAGATCTTATTTTGATGGCTTTAATTAAAAAATATGTATATTATAGGAAAACAGTTTTTTTTATGTTCGATCACGTGATCAAAAACGCTCTGCCTTTGTTTGTGACGTCACAACTTCAAGTTCTTTGCTTGTGACGTCACAACTTCAAGTTCTTTGCTGGTGACGTCACAACTTCAAGTTCTTTATGGCGCCGCTTGCCTATCGCCGCGAATCCGCCGCCAGTGTATGTTTCAGTGTCTTATGCATACAGTGTGGTGGGTGTCCACGATCAAGGGGAGAGTGATTTCTTCCGTCCACGGGTAGTCGACACCCGCCAGCCGCCACACAGTTTTGGAGGAAAATCTGTCAGCTGGTATTGTGATTTCTTGTTGTTTTTTACTTTTACAAGCGAGTTGATCCACAAACTCACAGAAAACTATTACTCCTACACAAACTTGTTGTGTTGACATGGTGTTGTGTTAGTTGACGAACGAAGGTGTGACGTCATCGAATCATGCCACCAAAGCCATGCGCGTTTCAGCGCGCCATTATTTTATTCAAACTTAATAAGTTTTTATAGCAAGTACCGGGCCTTGAAGAAATACTAGTATTATGTGCATTATTTTTATCAGACAATATTTATTTATTTATTTATTTATTTTATTCGGATTGCCATCAGCTTAACTATTAACAATAGAACTTAAAATAGATACAGAAAGCTAATAATAGGCACTCGCTAATAGACACATCATAAAAAACCTAAGTGTGAACACAAAAAAAAAAAAATCGTCGACAATTTCGTACTTAATAAAGTAATAAAAGAACAAGTACAATAAGTAAAAAATTAAAAATATAGCTACATCAAGTGCAAAAGAAGTTAAGAGTTATGCATCGCCTTGCCCTGTGAATGCTGGTGTTGAAAGGGTCAATGTTCAACATTCTGCTGAATTCATTGACAGTTCCACTCGCTCGCACTATAAATGAATTTTGTCTATAATTAGTTCCAACATGTTGGACATGTAGTAAGGGATTGTGTCTAAGCTGCCTACGTGGTACATTGAAGTCTAATTTGCCAAGAAGTTCCGGACAGTCAACATCGTTGTTGATAATCTTAAGTATATAAAGATAATCAGCTATGTCACGTCTATTTTTAAGTGGCAAGAAATGGAACCTCTTGCAGAGTTCATCATAGGTTAAAGATTTGTAAGGTATCTTTACTCTAAAACACAGGTATCTTAAGAAACGCCTCTGAATACTTTCTATACGATCAATGTACTTCTGGTAACGCGGGTTCCATATCTGAGATGCGTATTCTAGATGGCTCCTTACAAACGTGCAATATAAAAGTTTAAGAGTTTTGACCTTTGTGAAGCTCTTAGAGATTCGCATGACAAATCCCAGCGATTTCGAAGCCTTACTAATTATGTTGTCTATATGAGCGTTAAAAAGTAGCTTTGAGTCATGGTAGACTCCAAGATCACGCATGCCAGTAGCTTTAGTAAGTAGCTGCCCTGCCAGTGCATAGCACGACGGAATAGCCAGAGGCTTACGAGTATAAGTATAATATATATAGTATAATAATATAATAAATATATATAGTATAATATGTAAGAAATAATTCCCGGTACCTAGATAGACTACTATCGGGAAATTATTTCTTACGTATGTTTGATATTGATAGGCTATATACGAGTTTATTCAGACCTCAAACAGTGACATCAAACAATCTATGGACATCGTGTCCAACCACATCAAGGAAATTCATGATAAGATTGGAATACTGGAAGAAGAAAGTAAGACAATGACCAAACAAATAGAAGCAATAGACTTGAAAGTGGAGAATCTTGAGCGGATCAATAAGAAAACAAGTATAGAAATTAGAAATGTACCGAAGAAACAAAAAGAAGGTAAGAAAGATCTCTTCAATATACTTCAAAAGTTACACACCACCATAGACAAAAGCGACACAAAAGAAGTTCTTCAACTACGCGATGTCTACCGTCTACCCGGAAAGCCTAATAATGGTACGTCTACGGTGGTTGTAGAGTTCCTTAGCACACTAGCTAAAGAAAATTTTCTAATCAAAGTCAAGAACTACATCAGGAACAAGTTTGAGCAGCTCAGCTCTAAACATCTGGGCATGAGCGAAACCAACAGCTTCATTTATATTTCGGAGCACCTCACAGCCAATGCCGCGAGGCTTTTCTTTTTGACACGGGACTTTGCCAAAACAGAGGGATTCACCTTCTGCTGGACAACCAATGGAAGAGTATTCCTTCGTGAAAAGGAGAACATGCCCCATATTCTCGTGAAAAACGAAGAAACGCTCAATAACCTTAGAGAAAGCCGCAACCAAAACCATAAATGACTAGATTGCTTATTAACTTTTTTCACGAACATTAACATAGACATACTTGCACATATGTATCTAATCCTAGCACTTGCATTTTCCTCACACCAGTCCTTCCTCCTGCTCAAGTCTACATCAAAAACTTACACGCAACACAAAGAAATGCCTTGCAAAAGAATATTTGTTACTCTCTCTAACCTTAAAATGTTCAATGGATAGCATAGACTTCCTGAAAGATATTGATAATACTAAACTGGTCCATAGCGTTTCTGTAGACAGGCCCGAGTATTGCTACGATTATGTTAAAAATGATAACACCAAGTACACTATAGTTTGCCAGAACATTTGCAGTATCCAAAAGAATTTTGACAGCTTTACTGTATTTTTATCAAGACTTAAGTTTCTACCAGATGTTATAATATTAACTGAATGTCGAATTAATGAACACACTCCCACGCTTATCTTACAAAATTATTCATACTATGCATCTACTAAATTTATCAATCAGAATGACGGTATTATTGTTCTGTCTAAGTCCGGTCTGGATGTTAAAATCAGTGAACCGGTTTTTGACGATGCTAATTGTGTTTTGGCAGTTATAGAAAACGAACTTAGTTTAATAGGAATATATAGAACCCCCTCAATACATAATACTGATAAATTTTGCGAATCTCTTGAAAAAACGATACAACTCATCAAGACGGAATCCTGCATTATGGTTGGTGATTACAATATTGACATCGGAAATGATATCACAATCGATAACCGAGCATTAAACTATTTAGAAATAATTGGATACTATGGATTCATACCTGGTCACCAACTTCCTACGCGTGGTTCTAGGTGCCTAGATCACGTACTGGTTAAAACCAAACATAAAACCACAACTCTTGTTTGTAGCACTGACATTACTGACCACTATACAATTCTAGTTAGCACCGAAAAATCAAATTCTATTACACTTCCCCAATATAAAATTAAAACCAAAGTAGACTACAAATCAATCGTTAATGACCCTGAACTACAAAATCTAGGGGAAATATATAGTATGAATGATGTTAATGAAGCAGTCAATGAATTTACCGAGACAATATGCAACGTTGTTAATAAACACACATCGTACACGCATCTAAAAAACAAAGAAGTCATAGCAAAACCATGGATAACACCTAATCTTCTAAAATGCATCCGGAAAAAAGACAAACTTCATCTGCTAACTAAGAAAAACCCTAACAATACAAAACTAAAAAATATATACAAAAACTATCGTAACACATGCATAACACTTTTGCATAATCTTAAAAGAGAATATGAAAGCAACCTACTAAGAAACGCTCAGGGTGACAGCAAAAAGACATGGAAATGTATTAAGACCATTTGCAACTTAAACACAGCTAATAATAAAAGTACCGAACTAGTAACTAAATCTGTAGATCCCATTCATGCGGTCAATAAAGTGAATAACTACTTTGCTACTGTAGGCAAAGACCTGTCCAAAAACATTCTGCAAGCACTTTCTTTGTCTGAAGAACAAATTGCACTTAAAGTAGGTTCAACAGTACCGAATGCTCCTAGCAACTCTTTCTTCTTCTCACCTACAGACCACTTCGAAATTAAGAAAATCATTAGATCACTTAAAACTAATTCCTCCCCTGGTTGGGACAAAGTCAGTAATAAACTCCTTAAAGAGGGCATAGACTTGTTTTCCCCTGTAATATCTTTTCTCACGAACCTGAGCTTGGATAGTGGAATAATGCCTGATTCTCTTAAGCTCGCTAATATTACCCCCATCTTTAAAGCTGGTAACCCTCAAGTTGCTTCTAATTATCGACCGATATCGCTCCTCACCTCGTTGTCGAAGATAATGGAAAAAGTTGTCAACAAAAGACTCCTAGGTTTTCTAGAAAGACATCAGCTTCTTTCTGACAACCAGTATGGCTTTCGCAACCAAAGATCAACCGAAGATGCTGTTACCAATCTTACTGATTACGTCTCGGAGAAATTGGACAGCGGTAAGCGGTGTATTGGAGTCTTTTTGGACTTAGCAAAGGCCTTCGATACAGTGTCTAGAAAAATACTACTGAAAAAGATGGAGGCCTTCGGTATCCGCGGATCCCCTCTCAGTTGGTTCGAATCTTACCTTAGCGGACGTAAGCAAAAGGTTGTGCTAGATAAATATACCAGTGATATCTCCGAAGTAGAGTTTGGTGTACCTCAAGGAAGTGTTTTAGGACCAACACTATTCCTAATCTATATTAACAGCTTATGTTCGCTTGACATGGTTAGTGCCAAGATTTTTACCTTTGCCGATGACACAGCAATAGTTTTCCATGGTGATTCGTGGGAGGACGTAATACTCTCCTCTCAGGCTGGCCTCGCAAAAGTTGCTGCTTGGCTTCAGTACAATTTGCTCACTCTTAATACCGAGAAAACAAAATTTATCCCATTCAGTATCACCAAGCGCACTTCCCCAGTGAATCTAGATACCCTTAAACTCCACAAGAAATTAGCGTGTTTAGAAACAGACTTGTGCGACTGCCCTTTGATTCATAAAGTTGACAGTATCAAATATCTAGGAGTCATAATAGACGAGTATATGTCATGGAAAAACCATATCGCAGCAATGTGCGGCAGACTGAGAAAGCTACTTTATATCTTTAGGCAACTTAGATCATTCGCAAA
The DNA here is from genome assembly GCA_946478455.1 of Eupithecia vulgata. Taxonomy (NCBI): domain Eukaryota; kingdom Metazoa; phylum Arthropoda; class Insecta; order Lepidoptera; family Geometridae; genus Eupithecia; species Eupithecia vulgata. The sequence goes on from OX297875.1 coordinate 15,181,492, forward strand.
CAAAGAAACAATAAAATGTGTCTATTTGGCGCTATGTCAGTCAGTTGTGACCTACTGCATCGCTGCATGGGGTTCGGCCTGCCAAACCCACCTTCTTCGATTAGAAGGAGCGCAGCGTGCCATCTTAAAAGTTGCACATTTTAAACCACGTAGATACCCAACAGAAACATTATATAAAGATGTTAAACTCCTCTCTGTTAGGCAGCTTTTTATATTGATGACTACACTAAAATTCCACAAAAATGCCTTGCAATGTACAGTACCCCAAAACGGTCGAAGAATATTTTGGAAAACACCAAAAACTCGCACTCGTTTTGGAGACAGAAGCTACAGATACTTTGGACCTCGTTTATACTCAAGGCTAAATAAAAAACTTAATTTACTAACTCTTACTAGAAAAATATGCAAGAAGAAAATAACTGATTGGCTGATTACCTTAAATTACAGAGATACTGAGGATTTGCTTGAAACTTGATCTGAACAACCGATTCCTCCCCCCCCCCCCCCGCCATCCTTCTCCCTTCCCTCCCTCCTTGTGGTCTATTCAGTTGCCTAGACTCGTACGAGACTAGTGACCTCAGGAGAGACCACAAATCAATCATTCCATACCTACCTATCATGTCCCCATAACACAAATTGTCTTTAGCATACTTGTTGCACCATATTTTAGTGTATGTTTCAACCTTCTCATCTCTTGTACGAAAGACCACAACACAGGTTATCCTAGGGTGGGAGCTAGCGCTATTTACAAATTGATTTACCTATTATAAAGTAAAATTAAGAAACAATGTTAATATTTACTTAGTTATAAATACTTAATAACTTCTTAGTTTAAGCTTAACTACTAGCAAACGAAATCTCATTGATTTTTTGTATCAAGTACCCTCAATTTGTAAAATGATAGATTTAGGTAATATTATTTCTTGTTTCACAAAATAAACGATTTATTATTATTATTATTTGACTACTCAAATAGTCTATTCAAACAAGCAAATCTGCCTCTTTATAATATTATATTATTGGTACCTATTATAGATAGTTTGACGTCTCTGTTGGTAAAACCTCATTAGTTTAGTAGTTTGTTCGAAGAATATAAATTCTGGTCGACAAGCCAACTTATTTTCTCTTCTTTTTCTCTTCTTTCTATTCTAACTTATCTCTGCTCTCGCAGGAGTCCCGTTGTCCTCAGTCACTACCGCACCGCATACCGGGCTCTCGGCTCTCGCAGGAGTCCCGTTGTCCTCAGTCACTACCGCACCGCATACCGGGCTCTCGGCTCTCGCAGGAGTCCCGTAGTCCTCGGTCACTACCGCATACCGGGCTCTCGGCTCTCGCAGGAGTCCCGTTGTCCTCAGTCACTACCGCACCGCATACCGGGCTCTCGGCTCTCACAGGAGTCCCGTAGTCCTCGGTCACTACCGCATACCGGGCTCTCGGCTCTCGCAGGAGTCCCGTTGTCCTCAGTCACTACCGCACCGCATACCGGGCTCTCGGCTCTCGCAGGAGTCCCGTAGTCCTCGGTCACTACCGCATACCGGGCTCTCGGCTCTCGCAGGAGTCCCGTTGTCCTCAGTCACTACCGCACCGCATACCGGGCTCTCTGCTCTCGCAGGAGTCCCGTTGTCCTCAGTCACTACCGCACCGCATACCGGGCTCTCTGCTCTCGCAGGAGTCCCGTTGTCCTCAGTCACTACCGCACCGCATACCGGGCTCTCGCAGGAGTCCCGTAGTCCTCAGTCACTACCGCACCGCATACCGGGCTCTCGGCTCTCGCAGGAGTCCCGTAGTCCTCGGTCACTACCGCATACCGGGCTCTCGGCTCTCGCAGGAGTCCCGTTGTCCTCAGTCACTACCGCACCGCATACCGGGCTCTCGGCTCTCGCAGGAGTCCCGTTGTCCTCAGTCACTACCGCACCGCATACCGGGCTCTCTGCTCTCGCAGGAGTCCCGTTGTCCTCAGTCACTACCGCACCGCATACCGGGCTCTCTGCTCTCGCAGGAGTCCCGTTGTCCTCAGTCACTACCGCACCGCATACCGGGCTCTCTGCTCTCGCAGGAGTCCCGTTGTCCTCAGTCACTACCGCACCGCATACCGGGCTCTCGGCTCTCGCAGGAGTCCCGTTGTCCTCAGTCACTACCGCACCGCATACCGGGCTCTCGCAGGAGTCCCGTTGTCCTCAGTCACTACCGCACCGCATACCGGGCTCTCGGCTCTCGCAGGAGTCCCGTAGTCCTCGGTCACTACCGCATACCGGGCTCTCTGCTCTCGCAGGAGTCCCGTTGTCCTCAGTCACTACCGCACCGCATACCGGGCTCTCTGCTCTCGCAGGAGTCCCGTTGTCCTCAGTCACTACCGCACCGCATACCGGGCTCTCTGCTCTCGCAGGAGTCCCGTTGTCCTCAGTCACTACCGCACCGCATACCGGGCTCTCGGCTCTCGCAGGAGTCCCGTTGTCCTCAGTCACTACCGCACCGCATACCGGGCTCTCGCAGGAGTCCCGTTGTCCTCAGTCACTACCGCACCGCATACCGGGCTCTCGGCTCTCGCAGGAGTCCCGTAGTCCTCGGTCACTACCGCATACCGGGCTCTCGGCTCTCACAGGAGTCCCGTAGTCCTCGGTCACTACCGCATACCGGGCTCTCTGCTCTCGCAGGAGTCCCGTTGTCCTCAGTCACTACCGCACCGCATACCGGGCTCTCGGCTCTCGCAGGAGTCCCGTAGTCCTCGGTCACTACCGCATACCGGGCTCTCGGCTCTCGCAGGAGTCCCGTTGTCCTCAGTCACTACCGCACCGCATACCGGGCTCTCGGCTCTTGCAGGAGTCCCGTTGTCCTCAGTCACTACCGCACCGCATACCGGGCTCTCGGCTCTCGCAGGAGTCCCGTAGTCCTCGGTCACTACCGCATACCGGGCTCTCGGCTCTCGCAGGAGTCCCGTTGTCCTCAGTCACTACCGCACCGCATACCGGGCTCTCGGCTCTCGCAGGAGTCCCGTTGTCCTCAGTCACTACCGCACCGCATACCGGGCTCTCGGCTCTCGCAGGAGTCCCGTAGTCCTCGGTCACTACCGCATACCGGGCTCTCGGCTCTCGCAGGAGTCGCGTTGTCCTCAGTCACTACCGCATACCGGGCTCTCGCAGGAGTCCCGTTGTCCTCAGTCACTACCGCACCGCATACCGGGCTCTCGGCTCTCGCAGGAGTCCCGTTGTCCTCAGACACTACCGCATACCGGGCTCTCGCAGGAGTCCCGTTGTCCTCAGTCACTACCGCACCGCATACCGGGCTCTCGGCTCTCGCAGGAGTCCCGTTGTCCTCAGTCACTACCGCATACCGGGCTCTCGGCTCTCTTGGAGGAGTGCGGGAGCGGGGCGGCGCGGGCGCTCCGCTCGCAGACTGCTCGTAGGTTTGGTCGGTCGAGTGATGTAGATGTAACGAGCCCCGTTCTCCTTCCAGGTTAAGGAAAAGCAACGCGACTGAGGAGGAGACTCGCGCGGCGATCACGGAGCGCATCCAGGTGGAGCTGCTCCGGCTGCGCGAGTCTGCGCACGCGCTGATCCGGCGCGCACTGCCCGCGCAGGCCAAGGTGCTGCTGCCGCCCGCGCCGCCCGCGCCCGCGCTGGACGACAACGACAACACGCGCCTCCGCGACAACCACCGCGCCAAGGATCTGTGACCGAGGAGCGCCCGCGTCCCACTACCTCGCTCTCAATACCTCCTCAATGGTTCTCCAACTCGCCCAGTTAGCACAAATTATATAATGTTGTTACGTGATTCGCCATATCAGACGTACTGCTGTAGCGCGCGTGTCGTACTGCTGTAGCGCGCGTGTCGTACTGCTGTAGCGCGCGTGTCGTACTGCTGTAGCGCGCGTGTCGTACTGCTGTAGCGCGCGTGTCGTACTGCTGTATTTGATATAACTTTCGGGTTTGTATTTGTTGTAAATGATCAGTCTCGTCTAGGCTCAACGCCATCTGACAATATTTTAGATCAATTCGAGTCCGCTCCGACGTGGCGATAGGTCAAGAGAAATTCTAGTCTGAAAACTTGCGAAATATTTTATAACATCTTAGCAAATGTAATTTTATAAATGTTAGAGATACACGCGACCCGCCCCCGCCCCTCCGTCGCGGGCCCGGACACGCGACCCGCCCCCGCCCCTCCGTCACGGGCCCGGACACGCGACCCGCCCCCGCCCCTCCGTCGCGGGCCCGGACACGCGACCCGCCCCCGCCCCTCCGTCACGGGCCCGGACACGCGACCCGCCCCCGCCCCTCCGTCGCGGGCCCGGACACGCGACCCGCCCCCGCCCCTCCGTCACGGGCCCGGACACGCGACCCGCCCCCGCCCCTCCGTCGCGGGCCCGGACACGCGACCCGCCCCCGCCCCTCCGTCACGGGCCCGGACACGCGACCCGCCTCCGCCCCTCCGTCGCGGGCCCGGACACGCGACCCGCCCCCGCCCCTCCGTCGCGGGTCCGGACACGCGACCCGCCCCCACCCCTCCGTCGCGGGCCCGGACACGCGACCCGCCCCCACCCCTCCGTCGCGGGTCCGGACACGCGACCCGCCCCCACCCCTCCGTCGCGGGCCCGGACACGCGACCCGCCCCCGCCCCTCCCTCGCGACGGAGGGGCGGGGGCGGGTCGCGTCTTGGGAGAGCGTGTCTCCGTTCAGTTGTAAAGTAACGCTGGCCATGTTGAGTTAGCGCTGGGAACTGTATCCTATCTTCCGAATGTTACTTGGATCGATGGTTGAAATTGTAACCAGACTATCGATCTCTCCGTGCTCAGCACCGCGCGCGTTGCGCGTTGCCTAGACTATCTATTATCTATGGAGGATCCTTCGACGACATCATTGGCACAGTAACGCAGTCTGTTAGCGCAGACCCGGACCCCTGCGGCGTCCGTCTGGCACGTGGTACCGCGACCCCGGCGGGGTAGCAGCACCGTATCTCTCAATTGTACTACTTCTATGTAGACACAGGAGCTTCTATTTTGTAATCCTTTCTGAAAATATCTTTTATACCTAACGATTTTAATATTTTGTACAAGTTTACCTGGTGGCCGCGGCCTGGCTCACCGCGGAGCCCTAGCCGCGAGCGCGCCGCTACTGGCTCACCCCGGAGCCCTAGCCGCGAGCGCGCCGCTACTGACGCTACAGCGACGGCTCGTGTTTTAACGAGTCATTTTATATTTGTACAAAATTTCAGACAATTTACTTTTACGAAGGCAATACAATGCAGTGATCATGATGTATGCTTGATAGTGTGGTGCGGGATCCGCGCGCCCCGCACCACTTGTGTAGTGTGGTGCGGGCTCCGCGCGCCCCGCATCACTTGTGTAGTGTGGTGCGGGCTCCGCGCGCCCCGCATCACTTGTCCTCAGCGCGCCCCGTCTGCCGATCCGCGTCTCGTGATGCGGATACCGCGGCCCTGCTGTTAACGATCCGCGTCTCGTGATGCGGATACCGCGGCCCTGCTGTTAACGATCCGCGTCTCCTGATGCGGATACGGCGGCCCTGCTGTTAACGATCCGCGTCTCGTGATGCGGATACCGCGGCCCTGATGTTAACGATCCGCGTCTCCTGATGCGGATACGGCGGCCCTGCTGTTAACGATCCGCGTCTCGTGATGCGGATACCGCGGCCCTGCTGTTAACGATCCGCGTCTCCTGATGCGGATACGGCGGCCCTGCTGTTAACGATCCGCGTCTCGTGATGCGGATACCACGGCCCTGCTGTTAACGATCCGCGTCTCCTGATGCGGATACGGCGGCCCTGCTGTTAACGATCCGCGTCTCGTGATGCGGATACCGCGGCCCTGCTGTTAACGATCCGCGTATCCTGATGCGGATACGGCGGCCCTGCTGTTAACGATCCGCGTCTCGTGATGCGGATACCGCGGCCCTGCTGTTAACGATCCGCGTCTCGTGATGCGGATACCGCGGCCCTGCTGTTAACGATCCGCGTCTCCTGATGCGGATACGGCGGCCCTGCTGTTAACGATCCGCGTCTCGTGATGCGGATACCACGGCCCTGCTGTTAACGATCCGCGTCTCCTGATGCGGATACGGCGGCCCTGCTGTTAACGATCCGCGTCTCGTGATGCGGATACCGCGGCCCTGCTGTTAACGATCCGCGTCTCCTGATGCGGATACGGCGGCCCTGCTGTTAACGCACATTACTATTTTACCTGGTATTTATGAGTGTTTGTTTTGTATTTTGTATATAATTTCCATGAGTACATATCTCGGCAGGGCCAGGGTGGGAGTAGACTCGGCGCGCGGCGAGTGAGAGTGCACTCGCAGGGTGTGCATTCTCGCTAGCGTGTAGTTATGTACCGTGTAGTATTCACCGACAATCGCCGGCTTGTATATAATCGACTAGTTTTATTAGTTATTGTTGTATAAGTCTTAACATTATCATAACTCTGTTGTCCAAACTTTGTGGAATGTGCTTTTTGAGAATCAACTTGTTTATTAAATAAATTGATGGAATTTTAATGTTTTTTATTTATTTAGCACAACCTGTGGGTCACTGGCCAGTAGGGAGTAGCAAGGTGCAGTCACTGGCCAGTAGGGAGTAGCGAGGTGCAGTCACTGGCCAGTAGATATTAGATATTAGATATTTATTTATTCAAGCTTAATAATTAACTTACAGACTACTTAGTCCAAAACATTAACTATCTATAATACAAGGATTTAAAACTAGTGAAAACTTAGATAAGATCTTAACTGATTATAAATAGAACTTAGGCTGTCATCAAATATGTCAACATGTTGGAACTCCAGAAGAAACTTGTTAAGGAGAGTGAGTGCCCGTAGAGTAGGTGCGTTATTAGCGTGCTGAGTCCGCGTCGTGTGACAAGCAAACAGTCGATGGTGCCTTCGGCCGCTTCTCGTGTAGTTATTTGGTATGGTACATATAGAGTGATAGTGGCAAGTATGGTCGGATTGTTCACTTTATTCCGCAGTATAAGGCAGTAGTGCATAGCTAAATGCAGCTTGCGCCTGAGCTCCAGTGTATCCAATCCGACCATGCCAGTCACGAAGAGGGAAGAGAAAAGATACGGGTAATAGCCATACATACGTTTATAAAGATACCTAGCAAATTTACGTTGTAGCCTCTCAATCATAACAGTATATTTAGCCTCTCGTGGATCCCAACTTAGTGCGCTAAACTCGAGTTTGCTTCGAACGAAGGCATTGTAGAGCGTGATTGCTATACCTATATCTTTGAAATGCGAAGCCGTCCTCATTATAAAACCTAGTGTTCTGTTGACAGTTTTGCACATAGCCATAATATGATCACGGAAATCAAGGCATGTGTCCTCAATAAGTCCTAAATCCCGAATTTTCTCCACCCTTTCCATTGTGGAGATGCCTAGAGAGTATGTTTCGATTTTAGGTACTTGGAGTCTAGTAAAAGTCATGACCTTGCATTTGTCCGCATTAAATGCAAGTCTATTCGACGCACTCCACTTTACAACTTCGTCAATGTTCTGTTGTAGCTCCATACAGTCTGCCTCCGAACTAACAGATTTGTATATTTTTAAATCATCTGCGAACATCAAGCAATTTGCCGCGTTTAGAACCGTGGGAAGATCGTTAATCATTACCAAGAACAGGGTTGGTCCAAGCGTGCTGCCTTGACTGACTCCTGATCTTGTGTAGAACTCTTGTGATCTGACGTTCTTCAGCTGTACATATTGCCTGCGGTCACATAAATATTCAGCAAAAAATCTCAATAACCGGGGCGAAAACCCTAACCTCGACAGCTTTACTAGCAGAATGTCGTTATCTACTGTATCAAAAGCACGTCGAAAATCAAGGTATACAGTGTCAACCTGTCTACCAGCATCCATCTGATTAGCTATAAAGTCGATGTAGGTGGTATGGTTCGTAGTTGTTGATCTTGCATTGCGAAAGCCATGCTGAGCTTGATCGAACATACATTCCAACTGCTGGGTCAAAAGGAAGTTAAGAATTGATTCAAACACCTTTGGGAAGACAGATAATATAGCTATAGGTCGAAAATCACTAATTTCAGTGGACTTGCTTATTTTAGGGTAGGTTAGTAGGGAGTAGCAAGGTGCAGTCACTGGCCAGTAGGGAGTAGCAAGGTGCAGTCACTGGCCAGTAAGGAGTAGTGAGGTGCAGTCACTGGCCAGTAGGGAGTAGCGAGGTGCAGTCACTGGCCAGTAGGGAGTAGCGAGGTGCAGTCACTGGTCAGTAGGGAGTAGCGAGGTGCAGTCACTGGTCAGTAGGTAGTAGCGAGGTGCAGTCACTGGTCAGTAGGGAGTAGCGAGGTGCAGTCACTGGTCAGTAGGTAGTAGCGAGGTGCAGTCACTGGTCAGTAGGGAGTAGCGAGGTGCAGTCACTGGTCAGTAGGGAGTAGCGAGGTGCAGTCACTGGTCAGTAGGGAGTAGCGAGGTGCAGTCACTGGCCAGTAGATAGTAGGGAGTAGCGAGGTGCAGTCACTGGTCAGTAGGGAGTAGCGAGGTGCAGTCACTGGCCAGTAGATAGTAGCGAGGTGCAGTCACTGGTCAGTAGGGAGTAGCGAGGTGCAGTCACTGGTCAGTAGGGAGTAGCGAGGTGCAGTCAGTAGGGAGTAGCAAGGTGCAGTCACTGGTCAGTAGGGAGTAGCGAGGTGCAGTCACTGGTCAGTAGGGAGTAGCGAGGTGCAGTCACTGGTCAGTAGGGAGTAGCGAGGTGCAGTCACTGGTCAGTAGGGAGTAGCGAGGTGCAGTTGGATAGGTTTAGACTGCTGGCCCTGTACTTGGACACTCATGGTTGCGGCATCATAAAGACATCTCAACACCTCGATATAACGATAGTCTACTTGGCAACGCTGTAAGGATTCCAGAACAGCCCAGGTTTCGACAGAGTCAAAGGCCTTTTCATAGTCCACAAAGGCCAGACACAGGGGCTGATTATACTCTTCGGACTTCTGTATAATCTGCCTCACTGTGTGTATGTAGTCTATGGTGCTATATCCTCCGGGAAACCCGGCCTGTTCCGGTGGCTGGAACTCGTCGAGTCTCCTGGCGAGACGATTCGTGACCACTTGTGAGAAAAGCTTATAGACGTGGCTCAGGAGTGTGATGGGTCTATAGTTTTTAAGAAGGGTTATATCTCCCTTCTTAAAAAAGAGCACCACCAGGCACCCGCTCCACGCCTTAGGAGTTCTCCCACTGTGAAGAACGGTGTTAAACAGGTTCTGAAGCTCCTGCAAAACAGGGGCTCCTCCTGCCTTCAGAAGCTCTGAAGTAATGCCGTCTTCACCGGGGGCTTTTCCATTTTTAAGCTGCCTCAGAGCAATCCCGATCTCGTCTTGACTGATGTCTGGCAGTTCGTCGGTGTAGTGGCGTGTCAGGGTGGCTCGTGAATCGTGGTCGTCCCGTTGGGCACGAGGGGCTTGTGCAGCGTATAAACGGCCATAGAAATCCTCGATCTCAGCAGAGATCTCCGGCTTCGACAATACGGTCCTCCCATCGTGCGTTTTAAGCTTCGTCAGGTGGCTCCTGCCAAGCTGCTGAGTGAATACTTTGGACCCTCGGTTTCGCTTTATTGCCTCTTTAATGAGGCGTGTGTTGGAGCTCCGAAGGTCGCGCCGTACCATCCTCGCAATTCGCTTGTTCAGGTCTGACCTCTCTGACGAAGTCGCCTGGGTGGTTTCCCGTCTTCTTGTCATCAACCCGAGAGTCTCGTCCGAGAGTTTGGATTTCTTGCCAGTGCACTGCTTTTTACAAAACTTGATGCCTTCGTGCCTCAGCGTTTCGACCAGATTGTGCAGGGTCTCGTCAGCGTCATCAGTGGGTTCCAAGGCAACAAATCTATCCCCGAGAAGCTGCTGGAACTTCTCGGTGCCCGCCATGATTTGGATTGGGTTAGGTCGGAGCGTGGACTTCATCAGACGGTTTCTTTCAAGCTTCAAGTTGATATTCAGAGAGCCTCGGAGGAGTCGGTGATCAGATCCGGTATTGAACCTGTTGATCACTGAGACATCTCTGAATATGTGCTTGCTATCCGTCATGATGAAGTCGATCTCATTTTTAGTCACAGTGTCGGGGCTTCGCCATGTCCACTTCCTTTGAGGCTGCTTCTTAAAGAAGGAGTTCATTAAGAACAGTCCCTGTTTCTCAAGGAAGTTGACAAGCATTTGTCCCCTGTGATTTCTAACTCCATAACCATGCGGGCCTATTCGGGATTCATTGCCATTCTGGGTTCCCACCTTGCCGTTAAAGTCTCCCATAACAACGTTGAAGTGGGCCTTGGTGGTGTTATGCAAGGCTTTGCATATGTCTTCATACATATCTTCCACTTCATCATCCGAGTGTGCGGAGGTCGGTGCGTAAACCTGAATAACCTTCATGCTATACCTATTGGATAGCCGAAGGATCAGGTACGCTACCCTGGTCGACACACTGGAGATTTCTTGGACGTTGCTAGAGAGGACCTTATTGACGAGGAAACCTACGCCACCCTGGGATGTTTTATCACCCTCGCGAAAGTAGAGAAGATGGCCCGAGTCTAGGGTTACGGTGTCCTCTCCCTCTCTGCGGACTTCACATAACCCCATAACATGCCACTTAATGTTCTCTAACTCCACTTCCAACTGCGCTAGATGTTGGTCAAGCCTCAGAGTGCGTTCGTTATACGTAGCCAGGGTCAGTTGTTGGTGGCAGCCTGAGGTAGCCCGGTGATTCCTAGCACCCCCTGCCAAGCCGTTACCATGGCCGCTGCCATGGCCAGGAATAGCGAGGCGGCCGGGAACTGGGGGCCATTTTTTGGTTCTTGCATCATTGGGGGGTAATGCCCATAATCCCCACGCTGGGCATGCGGGTTGGGGATCGCAGTTCAGTGGTCGAATTGTTCTGCAGGGGGCGCTGCTGCCCACCCCCCGGTTTGTGTCCCTTAGTCGCCTCCTACGACACCCACGGGAAGAGTTGGGGTGGATACTATTCTATAGGCCGGCACCACACGGCATTAGAGCACGAGTTTTAAATAAACAATAATTATTATAATATATAGGTACCTACGTTATATAAAATAATAAGTGAATATGCGAGTGTCCAGCAGTAGGTATATGCGAGTGTCCAGCAGTAGGTATATGCGAGTGTCCAGCAGTAGGTATATGCGAGTGTCCAGCAGTAGGTATATGCGAGTGTCCAGCAGTAGGTATATGCGAGTGTCCAGCAGTAGGTATATGCGAGTGTCCAGCAGTAGGTATATGCGAGTGTCCAGCAGTAGGTATATGCGAGTGTCCAGCAGTAGGTATATGCGAGTGTCCAGCAGTAGGTATATGCGAGTGTCCAGCAGTAGGTATATGCGAGTGTCCAGCAGTAGGTATATGCGAGTGTCCAGCAGTAGGTATATGCGAGTGTCCAGCAGTAGGTATATGCGAGTGTCCAGCAGTAGGTATATGCGAGTGTCCAGCAGTAGGTATAAGTTTAGGAAGGTGGTCGTGTTGTGTCAAAGAAACTGTTGTTGATTATTCCTTTTTATTGAATTCTTACACATAAAGTACATACAATAGACATTTCGTCAGGACGTAATTAGATTAATGAGTATGATCGCTTTCAGCGACGGAGACGACGCGTTGCTCTGCTCTGTCGCGCTCCTGGGAGATGCACTCTGTCAGGTGGTGTGGGGCTGCGGGTGCAGGGGCAGGGCGGGCGCGGCGCCGAAGGGCGCGCGGTACGCGGGCAGCCCCAGAGCGCGGTACAGGCGCTGGGGGGCGGCCACGTCCGCCAGGTAGAGGCGGCCCAGGGCGCCGCTGACCGGCACCGCGGCGCCGCCCAGCACGCATGCGCGCGCGCCCCCGCCGTGCCAACCCGCGCCGCCGGGTTCCACGCAGACCGCGACGCCACGGCGCGCGCCCCACCACTCCACCAGCGCAGAGTACTGGTCTAGCGGCGTCTCCTCCAGCGGGTCGTAGAGCGCCACCAGCAGCAGGTCCGGCGCGGCCGGCAGCGCCTGCGCCTGGCCGGCCCCGAGCACCGGCACTCCGTCCATGTGTAGCGCGCGCAGCTCGCGCTCCAGGTCCGCGCAGCCGGCGGGCGGCGGCGCGCCGTGCACCAGCGCGTGCAAGCGGGCTCCGCGCGAGGCCAGCAGCCGCGCCGCAGCCAGGCCGGCAGCGCCGCCGCGGTGCGCGCCGCACAGCGCCACCACGCTGGGCGCCTGGTGCGCGTTGCGCGCCTCCAGCCGGCGGCCGCCGCCCACGAGCCGCAGCGCCACGTCGCAAGCGGCGCGCGCCACCATTGCCAGCGCGAACTCAGCGAGCCCCTCGCGCTGCAGCTCCTCCCACAGCCGCTGTCGCACGACGTCCAGCACGGTCGGCACGACGCAGCCTCCGTCCGTCACGTAGTCGGGCGCGGCGCGCAGACCGTACGGCACGCGCAGGCCCGCGCCCTGGTCCGCAACCCGCGAGCCGTCGCCCAGCACGTTCTCGTCGTGCCGGTACTTGCTGTCGTCGGCTGTGCGCACCACGTCCGGCTGGAACACGAGAGAGAGGACAGAGGTGAGCGGTGCGCAAGGCGCCGCGACTAGCGTACGTCGCGTCGACGTACCTTGGAGTTGCGCATGGAAGCCCAGACGGCGCGCTTGTCGAAGAGCGCGAGGTTCCCCTCGAAGTCGAAGTCGTCGTCGAGCGCGCAGTCGGCGGAGCCCCCGAAGCAGGCCTCGTTGCGGCGCCGCGCGCGCTCCCCGCCGCCCCCCGCCCCCTGGCCCGCAATGTCCAGTTCCGGGATGCCGGTGGATTCCCCGCGTCCCCCGAACGCTTGCCCTCTGCTCTTGGCCGTCGACCCCGATCCGTAACTGCCTGTAAACACCATACCTATACAAATCATGTGTAGGTATCTAATTATCTATGTATAAAACGAGGCAAATAATGTTAATTGCTTCGGAAGATTGTTGAACTATTAACGTTCAACAATATGGGTAAACCTTACATTACATAACCATCTCGTTGAACTATTAACATTCAACAATATGGCTAAAAGTTACATTACATAGCCATCTGGTTGAACTATTAACATTCAACAATATGGCTAAAAGTTACATTACATAGCCATCTCGTTGAACTGTTAACATTCAACAATATGGCTAAAAGTTACATTACATAGCCATCTGGTTGAACTATTAACATTCAACAATATGGCTAAAAGTTACATTACATAGCCATCTGGTTGAACTATTAACATTCAACAATATGGCTAAAAGTTACATTACATAGCCATCTCGTTGAACTGTTAACATTCAACAATATGGCTAAAAGTTACATTACATAGCCATCTGGTTGAACTATTAACCAACAATATGGCTAAAGTTACATTACATAGCCATCTGGTTGATTTGTTAACGTTCAACAATATGGCTTAAACGTTACATATCAATCTCGTTGAGCGAAATATGCAAAGAAAACTTTAACGTAAACTTACTACTAGTAGTAACTAAACACAACTCCTGCTAACAACGTCAACTTACTACTAGTAGTAAAACTAAACACAACTCCTGCTAACAACGTTAACTTACTACTAGTAGTAACTAAACACAACTCCTGCTAACAACGTCAACTTACTACTAGTAGTAACTAAACACAACTCCTGCTAACAACGTTAACTTACTACTAGTAGTAACTAAACACAACTCCTGCTAACAACGTCAACTTAATACTAGTAGTAAAACTAAACACAACTCCTGCTAACAACGTCAACTTACTACTAGTAGTAAAACTAAACACAACTCCTGCTAACAACGTTAACTTACTACTAGTAGTAAAACTAAACACAACTCCTGCTAACAACGTCAACTTACTACTAGTAGTAACTAAACACTGAGACGTCAATGAAAGCCAGAGTGAGCAATTGGACTGGTTTATTCAAAAGTATTTCCCGCTACCCGCCACTATATAATAATAGGCATCGACGGGTCGTTACACCTCTCCCCGCCAAGCCAGTAATTACCTATACTAATTAAACCTAGATACAAGCACAACTTAACGTCTAATCTTTAATATAACTTTACATCTAAACTTTTTATAAAATAATGTGCGCTTTACTGATTTGCCCGTTTTAATGCACGCAGTGCACGGGCGGACGCGGGCTGCGGTGAGGGCGCAGGGCCGCCGTCGTCGCAGGAGCGGGACGCTACCAGCGCGGTTCCCGCCCGCTTGGACAACTCTTGCGGCGACTTTAACATGTCCCGCGGTTCCATTGATATGTCTGCGTGGTCTTCACCGCATACCGCTTCCTCAATTACGCCCTCATTCTCGGTCCCCTTATCAACCTCAGGTTCATGGTCTTTGGAAGTCAACTTACTCTCAGCCGCGCCGCTCATCCGCGATAATGAATACCGATTCTTTTGCGTTGAAACTATTTGATCGGCATGCCTACGCCATTCTACTCCGTTGCCCAAATTAACTTTATATGAGACGGGACCTGTTTTCTTGACAACCGTGGCTTCGGCCCACTTGTCCCCCCTCTGCGTGTAGTCACGAGCTAGAACCGCGTCCCCTACCTCAAAGCCTTTATCAACGCCTGCCGTGCGTACGACCTGCCGCTCCTGGAGCTCACGCACCGCGGCCGCCCGGTCGGGCCGCAACGCGTCCAGCCGACTGCGCAGGCGCCGCCCCTGCAAGGCCACTGCTGGCGATACTCCCGTAGTAGCATGATCACAGTTACGATATTGCAACAAAAATTTACTTAAAGCGGCGTTGACGTCGAGACCTTCATACAGGGCTCTTTTAATAGCTTTCTTTATCGTTTTAACGGCGTTTTCCGCCGCACCGTTCCCCTGAGGTCTATAAGGAGCCGATGTTGTATGCTTTATACAGTTATTGGTACAAAACATCTTAAATTCATGAGACGCAAATGGTGGGCCATTGTCGGTTACAAGCTGCGACGGTAAACCAAATCGTGCAAAAATACTACGTAAAACCTGAATAGTTTTATCTGATGTAGTGCTACGCATAGGGACCGCCTCGATCCACTTCGAGTGTGCATCTACTAGAATGAGGTACCGTTTACCTCCGCAATCGCCAAAGTCTGCGTGCACGCGCTGCCACGGGTGCAGTGGGAACTCCCAAGGGTGCAGCTGCGACCGCGGCGGCGCGTCGCGCACGCTGCGACACGCGCCGCATGAACCACACATCTCTTCAATATCGCGATCTAAATTCGCCCAGTAAATGTAGTTCCGTGAAATATTTTTCATCTTTGTTATACCTAAATGGCCTTCATGTATCTCTTCTAGCATTTTCTTTTGCAATACTTGTGGAACCACTATTCTATATTTATATATAATGCAACCTTGATCTAGTACAAAATCTTGCTTTCGAGCAAAATAGGGTTTTTCCGCGTCGCAGCCAGGAACCGCTGGCCAGCCAAACAGTACATAGCCCTTAATTTTAGATAACAATGCGTCACGTTCAGTTTCTCTCCTGATATCTTTGTAACATACTGGCAAGCAATCCTCAACGAGGTTTAAGTATTGTATCGTGCTAGCGGAGCAACCCTCCCGAGGTAGCGGTAATCGTGATAACGCGTCGGCCGGCCCATTGTCCGCCGATCTAACAAATTCTATCGCAAAATCATATGCGGCTAGTCGCGCAGCCCACCTCTGTAGTCGACTGGCCGCCGTTTGTGGGATCCCCTCTTTATCCCCAAATATGTACGTTAGTGGTTGATGATCGGTGCGCAAAGTGAATCGCCTTCCAAATAAATATTGGTGATTTTTTGTAACACCGAACAAAATAGCTAGCGCCTCCTTATCCAATTGACTGTAATTTTGTTCAGGCGCACTCAAAGTGCGCGACACGCACGTGACCGGCCGCTCGCTGCCGTCAGCATAGCGGTGTGCCAGCACCGCGCCCAGTCCGTACGCACTACTGTCCACTGACAACACTAGTTTCCGACCCTCCTCGTAATGTGCTAATACTCGCTCACTCAGGAGAAATTGCTTCGCCTTAACAAAAGTATCATCGCACTTAGAGTCCCATTTCCATCCAACCTCTCTCTTCAGTAAATTGTGCAAGGGCTGCAACAAAGTACTTAAGTTAGGAATAAACCTCCCATAATAATTTAGCATTCCTAGAAAACTTTTTAGCTGAGTTATATTTTGGGGTTTTGGGGCACTGGAAATAGCCTCTAACTTCCTAGGATCTGGTCGTAAACCATCTTTGTTGATAATAAAGCCCAAGTACCTTACACTATCCTGTAAAAATCGGCATTTACTTAACTTAACCGTTAAACCCGCATCGCGCAACCGTTCGAGTACAGCTCTCAGATTTTTGTTATGTTCCACAATGTTTGGTCCCGTTACACAAATATCGTCCAAGAACACAACGCACCCTGGAACCCCGCGCAGAGTTTCCTCCATCATTTTCTGGAACTTCTCGGGAATACACGATAGCCCGTACGGAGCGCGCCGGTAGGCGAAAGTACCCATATGGGTGGTAATAGCTGTGTAAGCCTGTGAGTCATCCGATAAAATACACTGTTCGTATGCGTGTGTAAGGTCTATTTTGGTGAATTTTTCACCTCCGCTCAGATTCGCGAACAATTCATCAATGCGAGGTAACGGATAATAATCACGTTTAAGCTTAGGGTTCACGGTGATTTTATAGTCCCCACAAATACGGATGTCACCGTTTTGTTTGACCACGGGTACGATCGGGGTTCCGTAATCGGAATAATCTACTCTGTAAATAGTGCCGTCAGATTCTAAACGTGCTAACTCGCGCTCGACTCGTGCGCGCAGTGCCAGAGGCATCGGCCTAGCCCGAACGTAAACTGGTTCTGTGTCCAACAGCTGTAGTCGAATGGTTCGCTTGCAAGTACCTAGCTTATCACTAAATACTTCGGGAAATTCACTGCACAATTGGTTTACAAATTTGTCGTCTACAATTTGATTGAAATTTATTTGTGTTATTTTTAAAGCGCGCATCCACTCCCTTCCTAACAAAGGTCGCGCTCCACCGTGCACCGTGCACCGTGCACCGTGCACCGTGTATAACATACAATCGTAAAGATTTGACATTAACTTCGCCTAAACAAACATCTACTTGAATGTAACCAAGTGCATGCATTTGTGAACCTGAATAGCAGCGCAAAATAAGATTGTCCGAAATGATCTTCTTATCTGGGAATAAACTTCTGTACATTTCCTCGCTAATCGCTGAAATACGACTGCCCGTGTCCATTTCACACTTCACAATAATGTTATCAATAGACACATTGATAAAATAAGGTTGGTTACCTTTAGAAGCCACTCGAATGTTGAACAACCCGTCGTCGACGTCCGACTCCACATCACTTACATAATTATGCCGACCGCGCACTTGTTGGCACATTACTTTTAAATGCCCTTTTTTATTGCACTCATCACACGTATAGTTTTTGAACCTGCACTTTTCCGCTGCGTGCGCCTTGCCGCAGCGCCAGCAAGGTCGCGCGCGCGATCCTGCGGCCTCGCCTTCGCCGCCTGGACCCGTGCCGCCGCCGAACGCTCGTGAGGCCGCCGGCGCGGGCCGCGCGCCCTGCTTGGCACGCCCGCCGCCGCCGCCGCCTCCGCCGCTGCCGCGCGCATAATGCAGGCCCTCGCCCGCTCCAGCGCGCGCAGCACTTGGCGCGTCCACCGCCGCTGTCGATCTGCTCACCTCCGCATGCTTTTCTGCCGCCTCCAGAGCCAGTGCCAGCTCGACCGCTTCTTTGTAACTGATCTTTTTCTCTGCGAAGATTCTCGATCGCATTGCGTCGTTTGTCAGCCCCGACACAAACTGATCTCGCAAGTTTTCTTCTAGCGTCGAGCACGAATTGCACTTGCCGAAATGACACGTAGCCGCAAGATGTTTCAATGCCTGTAGGTACTCCGTCAGGGGCTCGCCGGGGCGCTGGCGTCGCAACCGAAACACGTGTCGCTCAGCGATTTCCGAACGTTGTGGTTCTAAATGTTCCGTCACTAATTTCACCAAATCGTTATAACTTTTATCTTCCGGGAAACTAGGCGAACACAGATCACACATTAGCGCATAAGTTTCTTCCCCCACGACCGTAATGAGCATAGGCACTTTTAACTTGTCATCGATATTGTTTAGCGTGATATATTGGTTTACGCGGCGAATGTACGCTGGCCACTGTTTCGAATTGAGATTAAAAGGTTCAATTTTTCCGATAGGCATTTTTTTTTCGATAGTTATTACGCGTAGTCACTGTTTTTCTCGAAAAATCCGCGATCGTCGCCAATGAGACGTCAATGAAAGCCAGAGTGAGCAATTGGACTGGTTTATTCAAAAGTATTTCCCGCTACCCGCCACTATATAATAATAGGCATCGACGGGTCGTTACAAACACAACTCCTGCTAACAACGTCAACTTACTACTAGTAGTAACTAAACACAACTCCTGCTAACAACGTTAACTTACTACTAGTAGTAACTAAACACAACTCCTGCTAACAACGTCAACTTACTACTAGTAGTAACTAAACACAACTCCTGCTAACAACGTTAACTTACTACTAGTAGTAACTAAACACAACTCCTGCTAACAACGTCAACTTACTACTAGTAGTAACTAAACACAACTCCTGCTAACAACGTTAACTTACTACTAGTAGTAACTAAACACAACTCCTGCTAACAACGTCAACTTACTACTAGTAGTAACTAAACACAACTCCTGCTAACAACGTTAACTTACTACTAGTAGTAAAACTAAACACAACTCCTGCTAACAACGTTAACTTACGACTAGTAGTAAAACTAAACACAACTCCTGCTAACAACGTTAACTTACTACTAGTAGTAAAACTAAACACAACTCCTGCTAACAACGTTAACTTACTACTAGTATAAAAAATAGATTCAGGCGTTACTTTGCGGAAATCCATTGCAAAATACAAAGATGAAAATATTTAGTAACAATTCCGCGTAAGACCTTCTCCGATAAGTTCTAACAAAATGTAATCAGCGTCGTAGAAGAAAAAACACACCAACTACAAAATGAAAAGAAATCTATCAAAGCAAGACGTCAACTAGTTTCGTCTCTCCACGAGACATCATCAGGACACCACAATACTCGACCTTGACATTGAGAGCACTAAGCAAACTCCGGCAGGGTTCCACCAGAGATGTTACCACTCCGAGCTCCGCGCGCCAAGTGAAGCATTGCCCGCAAAACTCCCCCTTTTATACTGTCACTGGTGACACATCGTGCCTGTCACCACTGTCCGCGCTCGTGCCGGTACCGCGCGCGCCACCATTCGAAAAAATTCGTAATAACGGCGACCTAGGTAATCCCGTACTTAATTCATTCAACAATGTATTATTACTGTATTTTGTAATTTCTAAATTTTCTAAGACCGACAACCTAAATCCCTTATCACAAGTATGTAAAATAGAAAATGAGTGATTATCATTTAATGAATGACCAGATTCTAATAAATGTTTTGCAAAATTTGACTTTTCTGGATGGTTGTTTCTATAGGCAGCTAAATGTTCTTTATACCTAACCTGAAAACTGCGACCCGTTTGACCTACATAAATACCATTACATTCGTCACAAACCAACTTGTAGACCCCCGATTTTTTATTGTTATCTAATCTGTCTTTTCCGTTACAAATCTGTTTTAATGAATTGTTGGTTTTGAACGCTACATTTACTTTATTTTTGGACAAAACCCTTGAAACTCCCTCACTTAATGGACCTAAATAAGTTAAACTTCCTACATATTTATCTATCCTATCTGGAATAACAGGATACAATAAGGAACGGACAATGCTACGTTGTTTACTCCTAACTAGACCATCAACCATATTCCTACTATAACCGTTTCTCTCTGCCATGTGATAAATAATAGATAACTCCTTATTAAAGTTCTCCCGTGATAAAGGTACTGACATCATTCTGTGAACAAAACTACGGTAAGCTGCTAACTTATGTTGTAATGGATGACAAGAAGAATTCGGTATGGTGATGTCTGTATAAGTCGGTTTTCTGTAAATTTGGAAATCATGTCTATTGTTTAACCTAGTTATTGTCAAATCTAAAAAGTTTAACGATCCACTGCTTTCCAATTCCAGTTTGAAGTTAATTTTTGGATGAATTGTATTAAGCCTATTAACGAATAGTTCTATTTGACGTAAACTTCCAGTCCAGCATATGATTATGTCATCCACATAACGATAATAATATAAAATTTTTGACTCCCCTATAATGTTTTTTCTCTCAAAACTGTCCATGAAAATATCTGCCATAATAGGACTTAGTGGTGAACCCATAGCTAACCCTTCTTTCTGTTTGTAATACTGATTACCAAATTGAAAATAATTTTGTTGCATACATGTTCTAGTCAAAGATATTAGCTCCTCCTTTTCTGCCGGAATTACTCGTTGTCGTTCAAGATGTCCTTCCAATATTCTCAAACTCTCCTCATATGGTACGTTTGTAAATAAACTTTCAACATCCAACGACAATAATTTCGCATTATGAGGCAAGATGACATCTTTTACTTTATCAATTAAATCCATACTATTCTTTAAACTATACTTGGGATTAAAACGAGATCTAGACTTTAATTCGTAATTTAAATATTTTGACAAACTATATGCTGGTGCACCTATGTAAGAGACAACGGGACGAATTGGAATATTAGGCTTATGTATTTTCGGTAAACCATATAACAAAGGTGCTCTGGGATTCATAGGAACTAAATATTTAAGAGAGTTAGGAGGTATAAAGATTGAATTTTTTGCCATTTCTTTCAACTCCTGTGTGAAAACTTTAGTAGGATTGGAACTCAGTAATTCAAAATCATTACCCTGTATGACCTCATTAACCTTCTGCTCATAACACGACGCTGATTACATTTTGTTAGAACTTATCGGAGAAGGTCTTACGCGGAATTGTTACTAAATATTTTCATCTTTGTATTTTGCAATGGATTTCCGCAAAGTAACGCCTGAATCTATTTTTTATCTTAGATCAGCAGGTACAGCTGAACTGGCAAAATTATACATCAAACTCACTCAGTCACATCGTATTGCAGCTCAAAACGTATGGTTCAATCAACAATGTAAACATTTGGGGGTAATTCCATCTTACATTAAAATTAGAAGTCACACAAATAGTAGGGCAGCTGATTTGGCTTTGAGTAGGGCTAGGAATATTTGGTTAAACGAAGAAATTAAACATTGGTTCACTATTAGAGACAACTTTAAAACCCACTTGAGAGTTTTGCACATGGAGTTAACTTATTCGTTGCACAACATAGAATTTGATTTATTGGATAATAAAGCCAGGGAATACGCTGCTGAGTTAGCCCATAAGAAATATCTAGTTCAAACAAGAAAATTAGATCGATTAGTTAGGGACAAACAGAGAGTAGATCAACAAAGGAGGAATAGTAATAATTCACGTCTCCCATGTCCTCATACATTCTATCAACGTGTAGAAAACCATAGTAGGGTTCAGTTTACAAATTCAGAAGTATCACTATTAGATAAGGGTCTTAAATACAATTTACAACCAGCTTTGAATAGGAAAACTCTAGAGATATTAGCCGTGGATTCGGAAATGGCAATAGTTAGGGGAAAAGTGGACGAAGGGGTCAAACATGAGGTAGCCTCTTTGATTAAGAAGCCGCTTAGTAGTCCAAGTTTAGTTCGGAGTTTACCAAAAGATTTTAATGCTTATAAATCATTAAGGAACAAAATAGATCAGAATAATTTGGTTATTACAAAGGCAGATAAAGGTAATACTGTAGTTATCTTAGAAAGGGGTTGTTATGAGCAGAAGGTTAATGAGGTCATACAGGGTAATGATTTTGAATTACTGAGTTCCAATCCTACTAAAGTTTTCACACAGGAGTTGAAAGAAATGGCAAAAAATTCAATCTTTATACCTCCTAACTCTCTTAAATATTTAGTTCCTAATGAATCCCAGAGCACCTTTGTTATATGGTTTACCGAAAATACATAAGCCTAATATTCCAATTCGTCCCGTTGTCTCTTACATAGGTGCACCAGCATATAGTTTGTCAAAATATTTAAATTACGAATTAAAGTCTAGATCTCGTTTTAATCCCAAGTATAGTTTAAAGAATAGTATGGATTTAATTGATAAAGTAAAAGATGTCATCTTGCCTCATAATGCGAAATTATTGTCGTTGGATGTTGAAAGTTTATTTACAAACGTACCATATGAGGAGAGTTTGAGAATATTGGAAGGACATCTTGAACGACAACGAGTAATTCCGGCAGAAAAGGAGGAGCTAATATCTTTGACTAGAACATGTATGCAACAAAATTATTTTCAATTTGGTAATCAGTATTACAAACAGAAAGAAGGGTTAGCTATGGGTTCACCACTAAGTCCTATTATGGCAGATATTTTCATGGACAGTTTTGAGAGAAAAAACATTATAGGGGAGTCAAAAATTTTATATTATTATCGTTATGTGGATGACATAATCATATGCTGGACTGGAAGTTTACGTCAAATAGAACTATTCGTTAATAGGCTTAATACAATTCATCCAAAAATTAACTTCAAACTGGAATTGGAAAGCAGTGGATCGTTAAACTTTTTAGATTTGACAATAACTAGGTTAAACAATAGACATGATTTCCAAATTTACAGAAAACCGACTTATACAGACATCACCATACCGAATTCTTCTTGTCATCCATTACAACATAAGTTAGCAGCTTACCGTAGTTTTGTTCACAGAATGATGTCAGTACCTTTATCACGGGAGAACTTTAATAAGGAGTTATCTATTATTTATCACATGGCAGAGAGAAACGGTTATAGTAGGAATATGGTTGATGGTCTAGTTAGGAGTAAACAACGTAGCATTGTCCGTTCCTTATTGTATCCTGTTATTCCAGATAGGATAGATAAATATGTAGGAAGTTTAACTTATTTAGGTCCATTAAGTGAGGGAGTTTCAAGGGTTTTGTCCAAAAATAAAGTAAATGTAGCGTTCAAAACCAACAATTCATTAAAACAGATTTGTAACGGAAAAGACAGATTAGATAACAATAAAAAATCGGGGGTCTACAAGTTGGTTTGTGACGAATGTAATGGTATTTATGTAGGTCAAACGGGTCGCAGTTTTCAGGTTAGGTATAAAGAACATTTAGCTGCCTATAGAAACAACCATCCAGAAAAGTCAAATTTTGCAAAACATTTATTAGAATCTGGTCATTCATTAAATGATAATCACTCATTTTCTATTTTACATACTTGTGATAAGGGATTTAGGTTGTCGGTCTTAGAAAATTTAGAAATTACAAAATACAGTAATAATACATTGTTGAATGAATTAAGTACGGGATTACCTAGGTCGCCGTTATTACGAATTTTTTCGAATGGTGGCGCGCGCGGTACCGGCACGAGCGCGGACAGTGGTGACAGGCACGATGTGTCACCAGTGACAGTATAAAAGGGGGAGTTTTGCGGGCAATGCTTCACTTGGCGCGCGGAGCTCGGAGTGGTAACATCTCTGGTGGAACCCTGCCGGAGTTTGCTTAGTGCTCTCAATGTCAAGGTCGAGTATTGTGGTGTCCTGATGATGTCTCGTGGAGAGACGAAACTAGTTGACGTCTTGCTTTGATAGATTTCTTTTCATTTTGTAGTTGGTGTGTTTTTTCTTCTACGACGCTGATTACATTTTGTTAGAACTTATCGGAGAAGGTCTTACGCGGAATTGTTACTAAATATTTTCATCTTTGTATTTTACTACTAGTAGTAAAACTAAACACAACTCCTGCTAACAACGTTAACTTACTACTAGTAGTAACTAAACACAACTCCTGCTAACAACGTCAACTTACTACTAGTAGTAACTAAACACAACTCCTGCTAACAACGTCAACTTACTACTAGTAGTAACTAAACACAACTCCTGCTAACAACGTTAACTTACTACTAGTAGTAAAACTAAACACACTCAATTAACATAAAAATTGCGAAATTCTCTCTCAAACGATATGACATAACTATAATTGCATAATGTATTGATGTAGGTGCATAGGTGTAGGACGGACCTGCGCCTGCGTGGATATTGTTGGTATTGCGGGATCCTTGGATGTCGATGTCGAGGGGCTTGCTGCGCGCCGCGCTCACTGGCTTGGGGCTCTCGTGGCTGGCCTTGTCCGCGTTGCTGGAACTCTGCTTACCTGCGTGGATATTGTTGCTCTTGCGGGATCCTTGGATGTCGAGGGGCTTGCTGCGCGCCGCGCTCACTGGCTTGGGGCTCTCGTGGCTGGCTTTGTCCGCGTTGCCGGAACTCTGCTTACCTACACAGTGCAAATAAAATAAATAAATAATTTTATTCATAAATATCTTAGGACAACTAGGTTAAACCTGTATCTCAGGCGAGAAGTGCTAACAACGTTACTAATAAACAATAATCACAAAGGTGTAGGTACTTATAATAAAACGACAACGCAGACTTTTAGAAATAAAACGTATGCTTACTACACTTAACTATGTAGGTATGTAGTTTACATGGATAGTACTAAGTATGTCAATAAACACCGCTGAAAAACAATATGAATATGAATACATAATTATATAATCGTCACTCTTAGATATCTGATGTCGATATAAATGCTGCGATTCATCATCATAATCAGCCTATATTAGTCCACAGCTGGATATATAGGCTGCTAATGATGATGGACATAAATAAATACCTAAATGAAAAAGCTTTATTCCATATCACGTGCTATCTATCACACACAAAGTGTACATTATAAAACCGGCCGCTCCGCAGCCTTCATCTCGCCCTGCAGCTAGCCTGCAGCAGACCTAAGTGTACATTATAAAACCGGCCGCTCCGCAGCCCTCATCTCGCCCTGCAGCTAGCCTGCAGCAGACCTAAGTGTACATTATAAAACCGGCCGCTCCGCACGCAGCCTTCATCTCGCCCTGCAGCTAGCCTGCAGCAGACCTAAGTGTACATTATAAAACCGGCCGCTCCGCAGCCCTCATCTCGCCCTGCAGCTAGCCTGCAGCAGACCTAAGTGTACATTATAAAACCGGCCGCTCCGCAGCCCTCATCTCGCCCTGCAGCTAGCCTGCAGCAGACCTAAGTGTACATTATAAAACCGGCCGCTCCGCAGCCCTCATCTCGCCCTGCAGCTAGCCTGCAGCAGACCTAAGTGTACATTATAAAACCGGCCGCTCCGCACGCAGCCTTCATCTCGCCCTGCAGCTAGCCTGCAGCAGACCTAAGTGTACATTATAAAACCGGCCGCTCCGCACGCAGCCTTCATCTCGCCCTGCAGCTAGCCTGCAGCAGACCTAAGTGTACATTATAAAACCGGCCGCTCCGCACGCAGCCTTCATCTCGCCCTGCAGCTAGCCTGCAGCAGACCTAAGTGTACATTATAAAACCGGCCGCTCCGCACGCAGCCTTCATCTCGCCCTGCAGCTAGCCTGCAGCAGACCTAAGTGTACATTATAAAACCGGCCGCTCCGCACGCAGCCCTCATCTCGCCCTGCAGCTAGCCTGCAGCAGACCTAAGTGTACATTATAAAACCGGCCGCTCCGCACGCAGCCTTCATCTCGCCCTGCAGCTAGCCTGCAGCAGACCTAAGTGTACATTATAAAACCGGCCGCTCCGCACGCAGCCTTCATCTCGCCCTGCAGCTAGCCTGCAGCAGACCTAAGTATACATTATAAAACCGGCCGCTCCGCACGCAGCCTTCATCTCGCCCTGCAGCTAGCCTGCAGCAGACCTAAGTGTACATTATAAAACCGGCCGCTCCGCACGCAGCCCTCATCTCGCCCTGCAGCTAGCCTGCAGCAGACCTAAGTGTACATTATAAAACCGGCCGCTCCGCACGCAGCCTTCATCTCGCCCTGCAGCTAGCCTGCAGCAGACCTAAGTGTACATTATAAAACCGGCCGCTCCGCACGCAGCCTTCATCTCGCCCTGCAGCTAGCCTGCAGCAGACCTAAGTGTACATTATAAAACCGGCCGCTCCGCACGCAGCCTTCATCTCGCCCTGCAGCTAGCCTGCAGCAGACCTAAGTGTACATTATAAAACCGGCCGCTCCGCACGCAGCCTTCATCTCGCCCTGCAGCTAGCCTGCAGCAGACCTAAGTGTACATTATAAAACCGGCCGCTCCGCACGCAGCCTTCATCTCGCCCTGCAGCTAGCCTGCAGCAGACCTAAGTGTACATTATAAAACCGGCCGCTCCGCACGCAGCCTTCATCTCGCCCTGCAGCTAGCCTGCAGCAGACCTAAGTGTACATTATAAAACCGGCCGCTCCGCACGCAGCCTTCATCTCGCCCTGCAGCTAGCCTGCAGCAGACCTAAGTGTACATTATAAAACCGGCCGCTCCGCACGCAGCCTTCATCTCGCCCTGCAGCTAGCCTGCAGCAGACTTAAGTGTACATTATAAAACCGGCATGACCTATGACCTTGAACATGACCTATGACCTTGAACATGACCTATGACCTTGAACATACAAAATCAAGCCCCGAAAGAGAAGATGAATTTGTCGGAGCAGCTCCAAAATTTAAAGGATAAAATTGACGCGACGTGACGTACGGTAAGACCGAATCTCTCTCGAAACTCTTTTTTTGCAGGTATGGTGAAAATAAGTAATAAATTTAAGCTCTGTGGCCATTTATCCACAACTCCACAAGACAACCTCAAGTCGAGCGAGGAAACTAAAAGTTTAGTCCAAAAAATATTTGCCCTAAGGATAATGAAGCTACAAGATAATAGGCCTAAGGAAAACAAGAAACGGAGGAGTAATAATAAGGAGGAATAATAAGCACGGAAACCAAGACGAAGGGCGATAATACTGAATGAAACTGAAGCAGTCGGGGCAGCGAATTCTGGCCTGCAGCTGGTCGATGAGCCGCAAAAACGGAAGCCCAGTCTTTTAGTTATTTATTTAGGTGGAAAATAAACAGCTTATAAAAAGTTAAATAAGTAGTTACAGTAGTATAGGTAACTCAAACTAAAATTCTCAAAACCTGATAAAGTTTATACCTACACAAAATAAAAAAAAATAAGTAAACTCAATTTTAAAGTGGTTTGCCTTTTCTTTTGGTAACTAATAAATACAAAATTAATATATGTAGGTCTGAAGAATTACATAGCATAGCACCTACATTCTTATGTTATAAATAATATATATTATACAGTGTGAGTCTGCATAAGGTGCACAAACTGAAATGAGGGAAACTACGCCCTATTTTATCGACGGAAAATGTGTTTTTTTTTTTTTTTAATAATTTTTTATAGCGTTTTTAAACTTTTTTCGCTACTCGGACCCCCATGTAAACAAAACGGTGTAACTTATAAACTAAACGATCAATTACTATAAAAGAAACTCAGCAGTCATTGGAAATAACAGGAGCTCCTTACTGAATAAACATTGTGAAAAAAACAACCCTCAATTAAATAAGTAGAATCAGCCTTTTTTCATAGATTTTTGTAATAATTTTAAAATATCTCAATAAAATCAGTAGTTTTTCACATTTTTTTATGACGTTACCTACTTTATTCTACATTGTATTATCTATGTTATGGTAAACATTGCTTGTTCCTATCTCAATCACAATTCACAATTTATCGACTGTTAAAGAAAGGTCTTGTTTTGTGACGCACCGTTATTTTATCAGGTAGAGACCCTTTTTAGGGTTCCGTACCTCAAGAGGAAAAAAGGAACCCTTATAGGATCAGTTTGTTGTCCGTCTGTCCGTTTGACCGTCTGTCCGTTTGTCCGTCTGTCCGTCTGTCAACCCTCTTTTCTCAGAAACGCATGGAGTTATCGTGTCCGTGATGGTAGCGTACACATAACCGAATTCACGTTTGTTGTTATGCCTAATATATAGAGTGTATATCGTGGCCGTAGAGCGAAAAGTCATCAACTCGCTATTTGGCCAAAATTGAGTTAAACATGTCATGAAAATCACCGATTTTTTCTGCATTTTTCAGTCTTACAACTATGTCCATATCTATTATAGTTTTCATTTCAGAATATGCGAAAAAACACTAATTCTACATTTGGACTTTAATATTGAAGTCGAAAATTAATTAACATAACTTAGTTATTTTATCTCTACTTGGAAAAATCAAAATCCGAAACCTAAGTCGAGTTGGTTACTTTTCCTTATTAAAGTTAGGTCCTACCAAGAACACAAAACTAACTTACTCCACTTGATTACTTATAGTATGACTGGTTCGGTACCAAACGTGAAAGCGAAAACTAACCAAGTCTAGTTAGGGACTTCTAGATCGATATTTATGAAAAATACGCAATCTTTGTAGGAGCAAAAAATCACTAAACCGGTTTAAAGAGTTCTATCCTAATAATAATGATCACAAAGTTTTGTTTTGAATAGTCGTTAAAGTGTTTTGATAATTTTCATTCTCTATCTTCGTACGTTAAGTGAATTTGGCGGTGAAGAGCTGCATTCCTGGTTTGAGTCTCTGTCTACCAGCAATGACGTTGTAGACAGGCTGTTAGAGCCCGATGCCACCGAAAAAGGTGAAGACTGATTCTATAAGATTAGAAATGATCATAATCTTCAAAAGTTGTTCTGGGTTTCGACCCGCTGATTTTAGTTTTTAGTAATCATTGAACCGTTTATTGACGTTACAGTAGGGTTTGCAATTCGAATATTCATTTTATTCGAATATCCGCTCCAATTTCAAATTCGAATAATTCATTAAAATTATCCGAATATTCGAATAGTTAATAAAGTAATAATAATAATAATCTACACATGCACTTTCATTTTTTTGAATAATTTTCTGTGTCCAAACAAGAACAAATCTATCAAACATGGAGATCAATCTTCGGTGCTATCTTCAGATTTGAAATAATCCGTGGGTCGCTGATTCTAGAACACAACATGGTGGGACTCAGGCCCTGCTCTAAGCTGAGTCCCACCACGTTGTGTTCTTGTTTGTACTCGTTCAGCAAAGGGAATAGGTACCGAGGACGTAAAGAAGAAGAATCAGCGACCCACGAATTATTTCAAATCTTAAGATAGCACCGAAGATTGATCTCCATGTTGGCAGTTAGATGGTCTGTCGTTTTTCGAACCTGTACATCCAAAACGACCTTGTGGCTGTGTGGAACCGGCCTAGAATAGTACCAAGGGGGTGCATTTCGAAATTTCGAAGTTTCGTAATTTCGAAATTCGTAGCCTTTTTTGACCATTTTTCAATTTCGAAATTGGTGACCGCAAATTCGAAATTTCGAATTCCGCGGAACGCGTGTGCTGTGCTATGAAAGAGTGAAATGCGAGCTCTGATTGGTTTACTACGCTCGGTTAGCGACAATGGTGACACGGCGCGAGGCGGCGGCGACGGGTGAAGGTGGAGCCTTCGCTTCGCGTCTGTCGGTCACTTCTCATCGCATTTGAGAGCGAGCGTTTGACTAGATCAGTTATATTTGTGTTGGTGAATAACAAGGGCTACAAACAAGTTATTGGAAAAAATACCATCAGAAGTATGGGGCTAACTTAACCACTATAAAAAGGCACGGTGGGTGAAAATCCAGCAAGGTGGCTGAAGGTTTCATTGAAGATTCCATACAAAATAAAAGTAAAATTACCAACAAAATAACGAAAACTTTTCAAGAGATGATCCGCAACCATCATTTTAAGCTGAAGAAAGCTTCATGCCGTCAGATTTTGTCCATGACCAACAAATATCACAATCTCATACTATTAACATACCCAAAAAACACCTGTCCTTAAAATTTGAAAATTGTTATCATTTCATATAAATTTTAAGTAAAAAAATGTTTTATTCTTGTAATGCGATGATACATGCATATGAAAATAATCATAAATACAGAGTACCTATTATTTGATATTATTACAGTTTTTTATTAACTCCCATATCATTATCACATATCATTATCACAGACAGATCATATGAAGTAAAATGTGGTAGGTAACCTTAGTATTTTCATATGTTTTGGATTAGTTAAATCATTTTGCCAACTCGTAACTCTATCTGGAAGGCAATTCTCGCAATATAATCTACTCGATAAATATGGCAACAACTGTCAAAATATCGAGTGATTGCTTCGAATCAAACAAGCGTATTCTCAACATCTGCGATTCGATATTTATCGAGGGCTTTTCTTCGATAAGTTGCTCGATATGCAACGAGTGGTCTTAGGCACTCGTTCGCATAATCGAAGAGTGAAAGAAGACCATCATTCATTATCTCTCTGTCGTACACTGTCTTTAGTTTAGTTCTGCTTGTTTTGTTTGATGTTTGAAACAATTACGCGGTGGTGCTTGTTTCTCAACTCAAGTCAAAGAATAATAGTGCAATATGCATTACAAATTGATCTAGTTTTTATTGAATAGGTACTTATTAGATAAAATAGCTTTTTGCATCATTATTATTTACTCGAGTATAATTTCTGGGGTCAGGGGTTGTATAAATTCTATTTTTTCCATTTCCTTTGGTGTGCCCGAACAAAATTATTGTAAACATTGTAAACGTTGTTGCCTGCTGACTAAATTACTTTCGCCCGCTGCGCACAGCTATCCCTACACAGCAGAGATGTCGTTAGTCAGCTATTATAACCGTATAGGTACATCTTTGACAAACAATACTAATTCAGATTATGCTATATTCAAATAAAAAAATATGAAATTAATGAACATAAATACAGTTTCAAATTTTGATGGTATTGCTAAAATTTCTAGATTTAGATAAAGTTGGAATTACTGACGAAACAATAACCAGACATTGACATTCGTGAAGTGTGGAACGTTGACATTCAAATATGTAATGACATGACATAATGAAATCAAATTGTCTATGCTAGAAATATCGAAGAGTGCACGAGAATGCCGTTTTTGGCGGAACTCGTTATATTATCGAAGAATTGATACAAACTTATCACTTGATATTTTATCCCGTGATACTCAGAATTGGCCCCCTGTATAGAATTAGAGACTCGCAGGTCTCGAGAATAAAAATTATATTTTCTGTCCGAATTTCGAAATTTCGAAATTGAGCTTCCGAATTTCGTAAGCCAGTTTCGAAATTGAAAAATATAGAAACTGCACCCCCTAGTACCACCAACCCAACTCTTCCTGTGGGTGTCGTAGGAGGCGATTAAGGGACACAAACCGGGGGTTGGGTAGCAGTGCCCTCTGCACAACAACATCAACACTGAAGTGCGATCCCTAACCCTCATGCCCAGCGTGGGGATTATGGGCATTACCCCCAATGACGACACGAACGAGGAAATGGCCCCCAGTTCCCGGCCACCTCGCTATTCCTGGCCATGGTAATGGCGGGGAAGGGAGTGCTAGGAATCACCGGGCTACCTCAGGCTGCCATCAACAACTGACCTTGGCAACGTATGTACAACGGACACACTCTGAGGCTTGACCCTGAAGAACATCAAATGGCATGTTCTGGGGTTTTGTGAAGTCCGCAGAGAGGGGGAGGACACCGTAACCCTAGACTCAGGCCATCTTCTCTACTTTCGCGAGGGTGATAAAACATCCCAGGGTTGCGAAGGTTTCCTTGTCTTTAAGGCCCTCTCTAACAACGTCCAAGAAATCCCCAGTGTGTCGACCAGGGAAGCGTACCTGATCCTTCGGTTATCCAAACGGTATAACATAAAGGTTATTCAGGTCTACGCACCTACCTCGGCACACTCAGATGATGAAGTTTAGGATTGTACGAAGACATATCCCAAGCCTTGCATCACACCACTAAGGCTCACTTCAACGTTATTATGGGAAACTTTAATAGACCCTACACAATCTGTTCGAAACGCTGAGGAACGAGGACATCAAGTTTTGTAAAAAGCAGCGTACTGGCAGGAAATCCAAATTCTCGATCGAGACTCTCGGGTTGATGCCAAGAAGACGGGAAACCCAAGCGACTTCGTCTGAGAAGTCAGACCAAAACAAGCGAATTGCGAAGATGGTACGGCGCGACCTTCGGAGCTCCAACACACGCCTTATTGAAAAGGCGATAGAGCCAAACAGAGGATCCAAAGTATTCACTCAGCAGCTTGCCAGGAGTTACCTGACGAAGCTTAAAACGCACGATGGAAGGACCGTATTGTTGAAGCCGGATATTTCTGCCGAGATAAAGGATAACTATGGTCGTTTATACGCTGAACGCTGCCCATCGTGCCCAACGCGACGACTACGATTCCAGAGCCTTGAGCCCCTGACACGCCACTACACCGACTAACTGCCAGACATCAGTCAAGACGAGACCGTGATCTCGACGTGCTCTGAGGCAGCTTAAAAATGGAAAAGCCCCCGGTGAAGACGGCATTACTTCAGAGCTTCTGAAAGCAGGAGGAGCCCCTGCTATACAGGAGCTACAGAACCTCTTCAACACAGTCCTTCACAGTGGGAGAACTCCAAAGGCATGGAGCGGGAGTTTGGTGGTGCTCTTTTTTAAGAAGGGAGATAAAACCCTTCTTAAAAACAACTGACCCATCACACTTCTGCCTGAGCCACGCTTATAAACTTTTCTCACGATTAGTCACAAATCGTCTTGCTGATGACATAGTCTTAATGGCGGACTTGCTGGAGGAGCGGAACCGGATACTGGATGGCCTGGCTTCTGCCTCACGACGCACGGCCTTGGTATGAACTTGGACAAAACCATGGTCATGTCAGGGCAACTATCGAAATCATTAATATTCCTAAGCGGAGACTTAGTTATCTCTGTTAAACCATAAATGCGTTTTTTTAATTAATTAACAATAAAGCTAATTAAAATACTTGGTTTTATTTGAATAGAATTATGCTGCAATCAAATCAAACCCAAGTCTAGCTGCTCTGATCTTATCATTGTTTGAATGAATAGATTTTGTATTTTTTTTCAATCAATACTAAAATAATATTCGAATATTCGCTCGAATTTCGCTCTTGAAGTATTCATATTATTCGAATAGCAAAATTTAACGAATAGTGCAAACCCTAGTTACTAGTGACGTTACTAGTTTTTGAAATGTTAACTGTTTTCCTTGTTAATTTTGTTTCTGCATTCTGTTTTTTTATATTTTCAAAAGTACAACAGTTGCATATTATTACCAACCAATAGTTTTTGTGACGATTCTCTAATAAAATTAATCAAAATCGAGAAATAGGTTAAATTAGAGAGCCTAGAATAATCACTAATATACCTTTTGAATTTTCAAAGGTTACTCTTATTTTAACTAACTCAAGGTAATTCTCATTTAAAATAGCATAAGCACAGAGGAAAAGTCACCAACACTATTTAACAATTCAGTGACTAAAATTCTCAGTACAGGATTTGAGGGCGAAAAATAACTAAGTGAGTTTTATATAAAAATCTTTGAAAAATAAACAAATTACACAAAATTTTGTACTTTACTCCTATGCGTTTATCTATTTCCTTTGATATGAGACCATAAGATTTGAAATATCCCACACTATGCGGAAGTTATGTTTTTTTTTCCTTTGAAAAACTTTAAACCTTCATAACTCTAAACACTAAATGACCTAGTTAATGACTTTTCGCTCTACGCCCACGATATAGAGTATAACTAGTGTAAAAGTAAAATAAATAGCGCCTCCTTGGTTTAAGAAATAATGACCATTGTTTGTGGGTACGCCAGCATAACGTTATGCTAGCGTACACACGACCGTTCTCAAAAACGGCTTATACTATAGCAACAAAATTTATACACAATTTTAGAGTATAAATATCGTTTCAGCTATGCAAAATTTCATAATGATTGCTCTCATAGGAACAGAGATATGGAACAAGACTATAAAATAACACCTGAGCTGGCGTTATGCTAGCGTACCCATTAAAAACCGAAATAGTTCCTATAGAAAACGAGGTTCTCTTAATGTAAATGTTATATTTATAAATAGAGTGTGAAATCCTCTTTCTCCCAGTAGTCATACTTTATGCAAATTCGTAATCAAACACTATAAAAAGTTGATGTAACAGGAAGAGCGAAAACTGTAGGTAAATAACTCTAAAATGAGCGCGAGTGACGGAGCACTGCTGCCCTGACCATGACGACGCATTATCTCTATCTCTTTCACTTCCATGGATAATTCACATGCATCTTTCTCTATCTCGCGCTCATTTTAGAGTTATTTACCTACAGTTTTCGCTCT
Organism: Eupithecia vulgata; assembly: GCA_946478455.1. Taxonomy (NCBI): domain Eukaryota; kingdom Metazoa; phylum Arthropoda; class Insecta; order Lepidoptera; family Geometridae; genus Eupithecia; species Eupithecia vulgata. Next base: position 15,215,630 of record OX297875.1, read on the forward strand.
TCCTGTTACATCAACTTTTTATAGTGTTTGATTACGAATTTGCATAAAGTATGACTACTGGGAGAAAGAGGATTTCACACTCTATTTATACATATAACATTTACATTAAGAGAACCTCGTTTTCTATAGGAACTATTTCGGTTTTTAATGGGTACGCTAGCATAACGCCAGCTCAGGTGTTATTTTATAGTCTTGTTCCATATCTCTGTTCCTATGAGAGCAATCATTATGAAATTTTGCATAGCTGAAACGATATTTATAATCTAAAATTGTGTATAAATTTTGTTGCTATAGTATAAGCCTTTTTTGAGAACGGTCGTGTGTACGCTAGCATAACGTTATGCTGGCGTACCCACAAACAATGGTCATTATTTCTTAAACCAAGGAGGCGCTATTTATTTTACTTTTGCACTAGTTATACTCTATATACACTCTATATATATTAGGCATAACAACAAACGTGAATTCGGTTATGTGTACGCTACCATCACGGACACGAGTTATCGAGTTGATATTCATATCATACACGCAGGCTCGTAACCTCTTGAGGCCTCGATATAAATCAAACTTCTAAGTAAACGCAATCAAAAGTTACAGCTGTTTATGTCTATTTTTTTTTAATTTTCCAAGGGAATCACATGCACACAAAACCTATAGGGTACTTCCCGTTGAATTAGAACTATGAAATTTGGCAAGAAGCAAGGTCTTATAGCACAAGTAAAGAAAAAAATTCCGAAAACAGTAAATTGGTGTTCATTCACAGAAAAAATATTTTTTTAATCTTGCCATGGACCAAAAACCTATAGGGTACTTCCCGTTGACCTAGAACTATAAAATTTGGTGAGAAGCAAGGTCTTATAATTATAACACAACGAATATCCGAACATATTGTATATACGGTATAACATAACGAAAATCCGAAAACGGTAAATTTGTAGTTTATTCACAGAAAAAATAATTTTCGAATCTCGCCATGGACCTAAAACCTAAAGGGTAGGTACTTCCCGTTGACCTAGAACCTTGAAATTTGGTGAGAAGCAAGGTCTTATAACACACATAAAGGGAAAAATCCGAAATCAGTAAATTTGAAGTTAATTCACAGAAAAAATAATTTTCGGATCTCGCCATGGACCAAAAACCTGTAGGGTACTTTCCGTTGGTTGACCTAGAACCATGAATTGGCAAGAAGCAATGTCTTATATTATAGCACAAGTAAAGGAAAAAATCTGAGAACCGTAAAATTGAGGTTTATTCATAGAAAATAGTACATTGTTACCCTCGGGTTGGACGTAACTTGTTTGACCTCGAGACGGGGTTTAATAGTTATAAATTTAATAATAATAATATATGTATATAATAACAATTTCATATTTCGAGGGACTAAATAAGTTACGTCATAATCGTTATTAAATCAGAAAATTATTGTGCCTTATTCGTCTGGGTTGATTTCTTTGCTGAACTATTCGCCGTTGCTAGTTTTGTTTTGTCATTTTCGTTTGCTTACTTTGCCACTTTGTTTTCGATCGTGCGATGCCGCGTTTAAACGAATTCACCCCGGCACATATTGCTGACATTCATTACTACTATGGAGTTGCACGAGGAAGTGCCAGAGCTGCACGTGCAGCATACATAGCTGCGTTTCCTAACAGGCAACCAGTGCCATCTGCGCGGAACTTCCAGGAAGTCCACAGAAGATTATCTGTTACTGGACTTGGAACAACTAGAGATCGTGTGCCGCCTTCAGTAGTTATTGATGTCGCTATCGAACAGGCTGTACTGCGGGATTTGTATGCTGATCCAACCTTAAGTACTAGACGTTTGGCCTTGCGTCACGGAATATCACAAAAATTGGCGTGGCGCATTTTAAGGAAAGATGGGCTGCACCCTTATCACTACCAAAGGGTGCAGCATCTACATGAAGACGTAGACTGCAGTCCAAGGTGTGTGATGTCTTCTTCGGTTCTAAGAAAAACCAGAGAAAAGCCTAATTTTCCATCAACCATACTATGGACGGATGAAGCGACATTTACAAGGGAATATGATATTACTAATTGCCGAAATTTACACATGTGGTGCTCTAAAGGTGAAAATCCAAAATTGAAACGATCATCATTTCAAGTAAAATTCTCAATAAACGTTTGGGTAGGTGAGAAGTATGAGGATTATAGAAACGACCAGTTACGATGCTCGCTCGTTTATTACTGAAGTGGCGCGGTGCACCGCCGCGCGTATACAATGAGTGGTAGCTAGGTAGGTAGGTATAGCTACATATACATCAGTAGGTCTTATTGGCGCCATGCTGATTGGACCCATCATATTGCCGAGATCGTTGAACGGTGAAAGTTTTTTAGGACTGCTAACAAACGACCTTCCTGAACTACTAGAGGATCTCCCACTGGCTCTGCGTCAAACGACCTTCCTGAACTACTAGAGGATCTCCCACTGGCTCTGCGTCGAACGATGTATCTGCAAATGGATGGATGTCCTGCTCATTATGCCAGAATCGTAAGATCGTTTTTTAACGAAAATTATGTAAACCGATGGATCGGCCGACAAGGAACAGCAGATCGATTACGGTAAAATACCCCATCCAAATTTGACATTTGAAAGCCCGTAGGATGGCCTTCGAGCCTCCCATCCATCCAATTGTAAATAAAATAGCCGTCACTGAGACGATTGCCAGTCCCAGCCGAAATTGAAGCCCATGAATGAATGAGATGAATGCTTTTGACAGTAAATAGAACGATTTTGACGTAAGGTTGTTTTCTTTTCATTTGACATTGACATACCCTAATTTCCAGTTGACGCCCCCTGCCACCTATCGGTTTATTTGGAACTATTTTTTTTCTTTTTAAAATGCTAATCGAAAACCCCTCATTATGATGTTATAAAAGTTGATATTGCTCACACTCACATTAAGATAAAAATGAAATGTAGGTAGGTAGGTAGTCGTAAAAAATAGATAAATAAATCAACAAAAAGAAAAAGGGCAAGAAAATGGCCCAATATGCTAAACTGGCAACATTTCACTGAAAACTTCTACCATGACAATGACAGTTCCGATGCATGTTCTTGATAACGTTTCATTGCCGCAATTCTGACTCCAAATACAGTAACATAACCTTCATGATATTTTTATTTAATGTACACTTATATTTTCTTAGGCAACCCAACTATTAAATGTTTCAGCCTTAATATTTATTATTTCAACACAGACTATGAAGCCCCCCTAACGTACTTGGAGAAGAAAAGAGACGTTTTCTAAAATTTGTTAAATCATCAGTTTTAGGACAATATTTAGGCAAAATCGAAAACGAAACGTAAAATGGGGAATCCACTTCGTTCACTCCGTGTTCACTCACATTGACCATCCAGCCATAAAATTTAGTGCAATTCTATTTGTCCCATCGATGGAATCGAACCCAGTCGCCCATCCATTGATCCATTGAGAATAGCGTAATCACTCTGCAGCAGAGCGATTACGGTAAAATACCCCATCCAAATTTGACATTTGAAAGCCCGTTGGATGGCCTTCGCGCCTCCCATCCATCCAATTGTAAATAAAATAGCCGTCACTGAGACGATTGCCAGTCCCAGCCGAAATTAAGGTTGAACTAGTTGCGGAGGCAAAGTCGTCAGTAGGCGCGGCCTAAATGAATGCTATCTCACCTGACACAGGGTGCGAAAGGGATAGCCTCAGAGAAGAGCAGTGAGGAAATATCGCGTGCGTTTACTACATACACATGCACATGTGACAAACTAGCAAACGCACACATACACGATCTCATTGAACGCGCCGATTACAATAAAATTGAGTGAAAGAAAACATTAACTTGCTTGTGGCATAACTGTAGGTTGGTTTGGTACCTACCTAGTTATAGGTATAAAGCGCTTGTCGTCGTCGGCGGCGGCGGCGGCCGCGGCGCATTCTAGTTACCTACCTATTTGCCTATTTTTTTTCAAGAGACTTGAGATATTAGCCAAAATGTAGAAATAGTACTTACCTACATAAAGGTACCTTTTTATGTTTTTCGAAGGTTTTTTTGTGGGTGATATAGCAAATGATAGTGGAGGTTGATTTGATAGGATTTGGGGAGTAGGAAAAAGTAGGTACCTAGGTAAAATAAGTACATACAGACCTAGTACCTATACATGATAGGTACCTGTGTTTTTACATAAGTACCTATAATAAATTAAAAAATAACTACTAAAATTAAAACTAAAACACTATTATTATGGAATTGCTTTTATCACTAACCCACATTCTGATATTTTTATAAAATATCTCAATCTTAGGAAATACCTACGGAGCTAATAATCACAGAAAAAGACAACATTGATGGACTAAGTATTGCTATAAATAAATAGTAACTCACGCTCCAGGTAAGTACATAGATAGGTATATATTAGGGCACGCAGTATAGTAGGTACCTTTCCAGTCCCGGGAATTTTAAAACGGTTATTTATGATCATAGTGGATTAGTTATTTATTAAACAAAGTGCCAATAGGTATATTGCATGTTGGTAGAGTACGTAACGTACATACTAGGGATGTAACGAATGTCAAATTTTCGACATTCGCGAATGCGAATGCGAGTATTCGATGCTCACATTCGCGAATGCGAATGCGAATGTTGGTATTTTGAACTTGCCGCCAACTTCACGTACTGTTTATTGGCGCGCGCGTTGTCCAATTACCAACGTTTGCTATTAGCTATCTTCAACTACCAATTAAGTACGAGTAATAATGTTTATTTCATTCATTCATGACATCGACGATTCACAACCTTGATAACCACAGAATTTGAAACTGATATTGGCATAATTGTATCAAAACAGATGCAGAGCAAAAATTAAAGAAGATGAATCGCTTGATAATTGCTATCTTCGTCTACCAATCGCGTTGTTTGTTTGATAATATTTTTATCCACACATTTTGTCGGTTTGAGTTGGATTTGTTTGTCTTTTATATGTTATATTGGGAAAAATGAGTGCCTCCATGAAAACAATGAGTAAAATTTAGACCACGTTTAGACTTATTTTACTTAGTGGATGCGGAACATGCAAAATGTAAAATTATAAATAGGGGGACTGGTTTAAAAGTTACATAAAAGCATAACGCTATCGATATAATACAATACGCTACTGTACTGAAAATTTCTGAGTATATAAAAAAGAATGGATTGAAAAACGCATATCATATTAAGAGTTTTCTTAAAAATTTCTGATAGTCGTTTTTCAATTTATTGTTTTTTATATACTCAGAAATTTTCAGTACAATAGCGTTATGCGTTAGAAAGTTACAGCCCTTTTAAGTCGGAGCCCAACTATAAATCTTAAACTTTCATATACCTAACCATTTCATTAATATTTTAGAAAATTCTGAAATACGTGTTTGTATTTTTGGTAAATTTCAAGCAAATTTGGCCACTTCTTAGAGTTAAAAGAAACACGTAAAAAACTTCAATCCTCTTTTCTTTTGGGGGTGTAATTTCCAAAACTCCTATGCTTAAAATTTAAGATTTCTAGCTTATGAGGTTTGGGTTGGGTGTAACTAGAAATTAACTTGTTTTTTTAATATTTAAAATATTCATATTTAATTTTTAACCAGTATAACATAATAATAAAAAATAAAAGACGGCCTTGTCCTAGGTCCTCCGATCAAGGTCTGTGCACGCCAAAAACAAACCATAAATTTGTCAAGTGGTTCCCGCCATTAAAAGGTTACCTTAACCCCTGGGTTAGAATAATCAATACATTGTCATTCAAAGCAAAGGCTAGGCTATTTTTCGATCTCACAAATTAGTTCCCATAGAAAATAAACATTAAACGTTTAGTTTCTTTAATTTCGTAGAAACGCGTGCAAAGCCACGGACAAACACTAGTCACCCAATCAAAGTCAGTTCAACATTTTTTTTCAGTTAAGTTTTGTCAAAGTTTCTTACAAAGTTCTTATTAAAGAATTAGCAATAAGAGTGCCATAATAAAATATAGTAATAGGCATGACATGATGATTGATTTTGAGACTACTCCTTGATATTTTTAAACATCTACTGAATAGAAAATAAAACATATTTCTACAAAAAACATGGATTTTGAAGGTAAAATTGAGTTTTCAAAAATGTAATTTAAATTTCGCTCTAAAACGCTACAATACTCGTGGCGACTGTCTATGACGTCGATGCACAAATTTTTATGATACAGAATTACCTTATTATATTCATTAGTATGTCTTTACAAATAAGAAATACAATCAAATAATAAAACAAGTATTAACAATATTGTCAAGAAACAAAGAAGCTAGCTATTGATTGAAGAAAGTCATACGTTTACAATTACTTATTTCTGTGGTTATTCTGTGTCTTCCATTTTACTTTGTGACCACATGACGTCATGGGTCTGTGTTCTCTAATTGTTGTTCAACGTGTCATGGCGGATTATTGTATTTTGTAGATATTATTTATCAAAATAATAATTGATCTTGGTCAAAATAAAAATTATAATACGCGTTTTGTCATGTATGGCTCTGATTTAATTTAGTAAATACATAATAATGATGCTTTTTGTTACTGTCATCATCCCTATTTACGAGATGTGCAGAGTTTTTTTTATAATTCCGCATGTAAAAGAGAACAGTTTTTTAAATATATTAGGTAAGTTTTTGCCCCATCAACATTCGCCAAATATTCGCATAGATTTTGGCGAATGCGGATGCGAATGCGAATATTGAAAATCCTGCGAATATTCGCGAATGCGAATGCGGATGCGAATATTCGTTACATCTCTAAATTACCTAGGTAGGTAGGTACTGGTACCATAAAATATATTATGAAGATATTGCTATGCTTCATACAGCCTCAAAGAGTTTCGAAAGTATCGAAAGTAAAAAAACCACCGGTCCTCTAAAGTCCCGGGAATTCCCGGGACAAGTAAAATAATAAAACATCAAGTGCGAGTCGGACTCAAGCACAGAGGGTTCTGTAAAATTAAGAGTTTGTTGTGTATGTTCTTATTTCTTGCCAAATAGCAAAATTCTAGTTCAAAGGAAAATAAAATAGTGCCTTATAGATTTTGTTCCCTAAGAAGATAAAAAAAAATCTTTAATTCTATCTACAAATTTACGGTTTACATTTTTTTCTTTACTTGTGTAATTTTATGATTCTAGGTCAACGGGAGGTACCCTACAGGTTTCCGGTCCAAAGCAAGAGTAAAAAAATATTTTTTTTTGTTAGGTAATTAAAAACAAATTTCCGGATTTAGGATTATTCCTAGGTAGGTAAATAAAATAATTTTCTTTTTGTGCAATGAGACTATGGATGAGGACGGATAGCGGGGCGGGGCGGGGAAGTGTGGCCGGCGCACGTCTTCTCCGCCCCAGCGCTCGCCTCCCCTCCCGCTACCCGCGCGCTGGATGAAATGCACAATGATTCATTCCCAAAACGACCGCGCAAAATTATGTGAATAGACTTTTAGCACAAGGGTTATTAGAGAAAAACTATTGAGTGTATATTTTCAAAATAAATTTATTTCGACTTATGAATAACTAAACTATGTCGGAACGGGCTTTATTTTCGAGTTTTCTTTGTCCGTATATTATTTAGTTCCGCCCAAAGTTTAGCTAAAATCAGTGTTGAAATACGAAAGTTTAGAAGGTTGTATTTTTTAAATGAATACTTTTTTTACGGTTTGGGGTGTTTACAGACATAGATTATGACAAGATAAATTGATATAATTCTTAGTTTTGGATGTTCAACGTCAAACAGTGTAGTAGTTACCCTTCCACGTTTGTATGGAAAGATGACCGACTTGTTGAGCCTTAAAGCCCATGAATGAATGAGATGAATGCTTTTGACAGTAAATAGAACGATGGCCCAGCAGATCATTTCATTTGACATTGACATACCCTAATTTCCAGTTGACGCCCCCTGCCACCTATCGATATATTTGGAACTATTTTGATATTGCTCACATTCACATTAAGATAAAAAAATGTAATGTAGGTACGTAGGTAAGTCGTAAAAAATAGATAAATAAATCAACAAAAAGAAAAAGGGCAAGAAAATTGCCCAATATGCTAAATTGGCAACATTTCACTGAAAACTTCTACCATGACAATGACAGTTCCAATGCATGTTCTTGATAACGTTTCATTGCCGCAATTCTGACTCCAAATACAGTAACGTAATCTTCATGATATTTTTATTTAATGTACTCTTATTTCTTAGGCAACCCAACTATTAAATGTTTCAGCCTAAATATTTATTATTTCAACACAGACTATGAAGCCCCTAACGTACTTGGTATGTTTTTCTAAAATTTGTTATTCATCAGTTTTAGGATAATATTTAGACAAAATAAAAAACGAAACGTAAAATGGGGAATCCACTTCGTTCATTCCGTGTTCACTCACATAGACTATCTAGCCATAAATTTATTGCAATTCTATTTGTCCCATCGATGGAATCGAACCCAGTCGCCCATCCATTGATCCATTGAGAATAGCGTAAACACTCTGCTGTAGGGTGGCCTGCGCGTTCACTTGATATGACGCCACTTGACTACTTCCTATGGGGGACCATGAAACAACGCGTCTACAGCACCTCCATCAACAGTGAGCATGATCTGCGGGACCGCATAATTAACTGTGCGAATGAAATACAAAATAACCCCAACATGATAAGGAGAGCTACGCAACATCGTGCGACTTTGTGCTAACAAGCAAGAGGTGGACATTTTGAGAACCTTATGCACTAGGTTTAATGTTAAATAATAAATGATTTTAATAACACTTATTCCTGTTTTTATTACCCCAAATTATTCATCCTTATGATTGAGAGATTAATGGCATGATCGGAGTACCTTTAAGGCTCAACAAGTCGGTCATCTTTCCATACAAACGTGGAAGGGTAACTACTACACTGTTTGACGTTGAACATCCAAAACTAAGAATTATATCAATTTATCTTGTCATAATCTATGTCTGTAAACACCCCAAACCGTAAAAAAAGTATTCATTTAAAAAATACAACCTTCTAAACTTTCGTATTTCAACACTGATTTTAGCTAAACTTTGGGCGGAACTAAATAATATACGGACAAAGAAAACTCGAAAATAAAGCCCGTTCCGACATAGTTTAGTTATTCATAAGTCGAAATAAATTTATTTTGAAAATATACACTCAATAGTTTTTCTCTAATAACCCTTGTGCTAAAAGTCTATTCACATAATTTTGCGCGGTCGTTTTGGGAATGAATCATTGTGCATTTCATCCAGCGCGCGGGTAGCGGGAGGGGAGGCGAGCGCTGGGGCGGAGAAGACGTGCGCCGGCCACACTTCCCCGCCCCGCCCCGCTATCCGTCCTCATCCATAGTCTCATTGCACAAAAAGAAAATTATTTTATTTACCTACCTAGGAATAATCCTAAATCCGGAAATTTGTTTTTAATTACCTAACAAAAAAAAATATTTTTTTACTCTTGCTTTGGACCGGAAACCTGTAGGGTACCTCCCGTTGACCTAGAATCATAAAATTACACAAGTAAAGAAAAAAATGTAAACCGTAAATTTGTAGATAGAATTAAAGATTTTTTTTTATCTTCTTAGGGAACAAAATCTATAAGGCACTATTTTATTTTCCTTTGAACTAGAATTTTGCTATTTGGCAAGAAATAAGAACATACACAACAAACTCTTAATTTTACAGAACCCTCTGTGCTTGAGTCCGACTCGCACTTGATGTTTTATTATTTTACTTGTCCCGGGAATTCCCGGGACTTTAGAGGACCGGTGGTTTTTTTACTTTCGATACTTTCGAAACTCTTTGAGGCTGTATGAAGCATAGCAATATCTTCATAATATATTTTATGGTACCAGTACCTACCTACCTAGGTATTAGAGATGTAACGAATATTCGCATCCGCATTCGCATTCGCGAATATTCGCAGGATTTTCAATATTCGCATTCGCATCCGCATTCGCCAAAATCTATGCGAATATTTGGCGAATGTTGATGGGGCAAAAACTTACCTAATATATTTAAAAAACTGTTCTCTTTTACATGCGGAATTATAAAAAAAACTCTGCACATCTCGTAAATAGGGATGATGACAGTAACAAAAAGCATCATTATTATGTATTTACTAAATTAAATCAGAGCCATACATGACAAAACGCGTATTATAATTTTTATTTTGACCAAGATCAATTATTATTTTGATAAATAATATCTACAAAATACAATAATCCGCCATGACACGTTGAACAACAATTAGAGAACACAGACCCATGACGTCATGTGGTCACAAAGTAAAATGGAAGACACAGAATAACCACAGAAATAAGTAATTGTAAACGTATGACTTTCTTCAATCAATAGCTAGCTTCTTTGTTTCTTGACAATATTGTTAATACTTGTTTTATTATTTGATTGTATTTCTTATTTGTAAAGACATACTAATGAATATAATAAGGTAATTCTGTATCATAAAAATTTGTGCATCGACGTCATAGACAGTCGCCACGAGTATTGTAGCGTTTTAGAGCGAAATTTAAATTACATTTTTGAAAACTCAATTTTACCTTCAAAATCCATGTTTTTTGTAGAAATATGTTTTATTTTCTATTCAGTAGATGTTTAAAAATATCAAGGAGTAGTCTCAAAATCAATCATCATGTCATGCCTATTACTATATTTTATTATGGCACTCTTATTGCTAATTCTTTAATAAGAACTTTGTAAGAAACTTTGACAAAACTTAACTGAAAAAAAATGTTGAACTGACTTTGATTGGGTGACTAGTGTTTGTCCGTGGCTTTGCACGCGTTTCTACGAAATTAAAGAAACTAAACGTTTAATGTTTATTTTCTATGGGAACTAATTTGTGAGATCGAAAAATAGCCTAGCCTTTGCTTTGAATGACAATGTATTGATTATTCTAACCCAGGGGTTACGGTAACCTTTTAATGGCGGGAACCACTTGACAAATTTATGGTTTGTTTTTGGCGTGCACAGACCTTGATCGGAGGACCTAGGACAAGGCCGTCTTTTATTTTTTATTATTATGTTATACTGGTTAAAAATTAAATATGAATATTTTAAATATTAAAAAAACAAGTTAATTTCTAGTTACACCCAACCCAAACCTCATAAGCTAGAAATCTTAAATTTTAAGCATAGGAGTTTTGGAAATTACACCCCCAAAAGAAAAGAGGATTGAAGTTTTTTACGTGTTTCTTTTAACTCTAAGAAGTGGCCAAATTTGCTTGAAATTTACCAAAAATACAAAGGCGTTGAACACGTATTTCAGAATTTTCTAAAATATTAATGAAATGGTTAGGTATATGAAAGTTTAAGATTTATAGTTGGGCTCCGACTTAAAAGGGCTGTAACTTTCTAACGCATAACGCTATTGTACTGAAATTTTCTGAGTATATAAAGAACAATAGATTGAAAAACGACTATCAGAAATTTTCAAGAAAACTCTTAATATGATAGTATGCGTTTTTCAATCCATTCTTTTTTATATACTCAGAAATTTTCAGTACAATAGCGTATTGTATTATATCGATAGCGTTATGCTTATGTAACTTTTAAACCAGTACCCCTATTTATAATTTTACATTTTGCATGTTCCGCATCTACTAAGTGAAATAAGTCTAAACGTGGTCTAAATTTTACTCATTGTTTTCATGGAGGCACTCATTTTTCCCAAAATAACATATAAAAGACAAACAAATCCAACTCCAACCGACAAATGTGTGGATAAAAATATTATCAAACAAACAACGCGATTGGTAGACGAAGATAGCAATTATCAAACAATTCATCTTCTTAAATTTTTGCTCTGCATCTGTTTTGATACAATTTTGCCAATATCAGTTTTAAATTCTGTGGTTATCAAGGTTGTGAATTGTCGATGTCATGAATGAATGAAATAAACATTATTACTCGTACGTAATTGGTAGTTGAAGATAGCTTATAGCAAACGTTGGTAATTGGACAACGTGCGCGCCAATAAACAGTACGTGAAGTTGGCGGCAAGTTCAAAATACCAACATTCGCATTCGCATTCGCGAATGTGAGCATCGAATACTCGCATTCGCATTCGCGAATGTCGAAAATTTGACATTCGTTACATCCCTAATACCTATCTATGTACTTACCTGGAGCGTGAGTTACTATTTATTTATAGCAATACTTAGTCCATCAATGTTGTCTTTTTCTGTGATTATTAGCTCCGTAGGTATTTCCTAAGATTGAGATATTTTATAAAAATATCAGAATGTGGGTTAGTGATAAAAGCAATTCCATAATAATAGTGTTTTAGTTTTAGTAGTTATTTTTTAATTTGTTATAGGTACTTATGTAAAAACACAGGTACCTAGCATGTATAGGTACTAGGTCTGTATGTACTTATTTTACCTAGGTAGGTACCTACTAGGGATGTAACGAATGTCAAATTTTCGACATTCGCGAATGCGAATGCGAGTATTCGATGCTCACATTCGCGAATGCGAATGCGAATGTTGGTATTTTGAAATTGCCGCCAACTTCATGTACTGTTTATTGGCGCGCGCGTTGTCCAATTACCAACGTTTGCTATTAGCTATCTTCAACTACCAATTATGTACGAGTAATAATGTTTTTTAATTCATTCATGACATCGACAATTCACAACCTTGATAACCACAGAATTTGAAACTGATATTGGCATAATTGTATCAAAACAGATGCAAAGCAAAAATTTAAGAAGATGAATCGCTTGATAATTGTATGTAATAATAACGCGATTGCAATCGCGTTGTTTGTTTGATAATATTTTTATCCACACATTTGTCGATTGGAGTTGGATTTGTTTGTCTTTTATATGTTATTTTGGGAAAAATTAGTGCCTCCATGAAAACAATGAGTAAAATTTAGACCACAATTAGACTTATTTTACTTAGTGGATGCGGAACATGCAAAATGTAAAATTATAAATAGGGGTACTGGTTTAAAAGTTACATAAGCATAACGTTATCGATATAATACAATACGCTATTGTATTGAAAATGTCTGAGTATGTATAAAAGAATGGATTGAAAAACGCATATCATATTAAGAGTTTTCTTGAAAATTTCTGATAGTCGTTTTTCAATCAATTATTTTTTATATACTCAGAAAATTTCAGTACGATAGCGTTATGCGTTAGAAAGTTACAGCCCTTTTAAGTCGGAGCCCAACTATAAATCTCAAACTTTCATATACCTAACCATTTCATTAATATTTTGAAAAATCCTGAAATACGTGTTCAACGGCTTTGTATTTTTCGTAAATTTCAAGCAAATTTGGCCACTTCGTAGAGTTAAAAGAAACACGTAAAAAACTTCAATCCTCTTTTCTTTTGGGGGTGTAATTTCCAAAACTCCTATGCTTAAAATTTAAGATTTCTAGCTTATGAGGTTTGGGTTGGGTGTAACTAGAAATTAACTTGTTTTTTTTAATATTTGAAATGTTCATTTATTTATTAACCAGTATAATATAATAATAAAAATAAAAGACGGCCTTGTCCTAGGTCCTCCAATCAAGGTCTGTGCACGCCAAAACCAAACCATAAATTTGTCAAGTGGTTCCCGCCATTAAAAGGTTACCTTAACCCCTGGGTTAGAATAATCTATACAATGTCATTCAAAGCAAAGGCTAGGCTATTTTTCGATCTCACAAATTAGTTCCCATGGGGAAAAAATAAACATTAAACGTTTAGTTTCTTTAATTTCGTAGAAACGCGTGCAAAGCCACGGACAGATACTAGTCACCCAATCAAAGTCAGTTCAACATTTTTTTTTTCAGTTAAGTTTTGTCAAAGTTCTTATTAAAGAATTAGCAATAAGAGTGCCATAATAAAATATAGTAATAGGCATGATGATTGATTTTGAGACTACTCCTTGATATTTTTAAACATCTACTGAATAGAAAATAAAACATATTTCTACAAAAGACATGGATTTTGAAGGTAAAATTGAGTTTTTAAAAATGTAATTTAAATTTCGCTCTTCTTCTTCGCTCTCTCTTCGTTTTGTCATGTATGGCTCCGATATAATTTAGTAAATACATAATAATGATGCTTTTTGTTACTGTCATCATTCCTATTTACGAGATGTGCAGAGTTTTTTTTATAATTCCGCATGTAAAAGAGAACAGTTTTTTAAATATATTAGGTAAGTTTTTGCCCCATCAACATTCGCCAAATATTCGCATAGATTTTGGCGAATGCGAATGCGAATGCGAATATTGAAAATCCTGCGAATATTCGCGAATGCGAATGCGGATGCGAATATTTGTTACATCTCTAGTACCTACCTGTAAAATAACTAATACAGGTTATGTTGTACCTAAAAGTTTTTTTGTTATTCCTACTCCCCAAATCCTATCAAATCAACATCCACTATCATTTGCTATATCACCCACAAAAAAACCTTCGAAAAACATAAAAAGGTACCTTTATGTAGGTAAGTATAAGTACTATTTCTACATTTTGGCTAATATCTCAAGTCTCTTGAAAAAAAATAGGCAAATAGGTAGGTAACTAGAATGCGCCGCGGCCGCCGCCGCCGCCGACGACGACAAGCGCTTTATACCTATAACTAGGTAGGTACCAAACCAACCTACAGTTATGCCACAAGCAAGTTAATGTTTTCTTTCACTCAATTTTATTGTAATCGGCGCGCTCAATGAGATCGTGTATGTGTGCGTTTGCTAGTTTGTCACATGTGTATGTGTATGTAGTAAACGCACGCGATATTTCCTCACTGCTCTTCTCTGAGGCTATCCCTTTCGCACCCTGTGTCAGGTGAGATAGCATTCATTTAGGCCGCGCCTACTGACGACTTTGCCTTCGCAACTAGTTCAACCTTAAGGAGAAGTAGGTCCCAAAACTCAGGTTTTGCCTAGACGGAAAATCAATTTTAAGGCAAGAAAACACAATTTTTTTAAATCTTTTTTAATGAGCATCGAAAGCTTAGGATTTTTGTTAGTAAGTTATGGAAGCCGAAACACGATTGACTCAACTTGACTCGATAGAAAAAAATCGCAAAGTTTCCTCTAAATTTTGCATTTTTACTACGGAAAACCAGTTTCATTTGCTAGTTACTTAACATATTTGCATGAAATATCGTCTAAAAAATACTTAACTAAACACTTTAGAGGATTATGGTTTTAGTTTTTTGCGAAAGAGTATTATTTTAGAGCAATATCAAATTTATAAATAAAAAGCAGTGAAATTGCGCGCGGGCCGGCTCTTGCGTCCCTTTCTCGCTTTCACTGCGCGGTGTTCGCTCGTCCTTGTCTAGAAATTACGAACGTACGTCACCTTAACAATACAATACAATACAAATGTTTTATTCATCAATAAGGTTTCAATTAGGAATCCTTACCCTAGTTTGTATATACATTCTAGAAATATGTAAATTTGTAAGGAATAATCCAATCTTTTTCCAAAAAATAAATGACCAACCTCGCCGATACCAAACTCGATACAAACACAACCTTGTCATGCCCGCATCAAAATTAAAAATCCACCAATCCTCCGCCAACTCGATGGCAGTCAAAATTTATAATAAAATACCAGAAAACATCAAATGTATAGAAAAAAATAACATTTTCGAATACAAACTAAAGGCGATACTCATAAAAAAATGTTTTTACGAACTTGACGAATTCTTCAATGATAATTTTAGCGACTCGTAATATTTAATAATAGGTATATAATACATAGTTTATCATAATTAGAAAGGCATGATACCTGGCCAGTCTTCCATTGCAACACCCTAAATGGGTACATACTGTGAACATTTTATTAACACTCACATAATCACTAAGACCTGATGACTGTATTAATGCAATAAATAAAATACTGAAATACTGAAGGTATACATAGTCATAATCATAGTAGAAGACACCTTTTAAGTATTATGGAAATACTTGTGTTAGGTGGCTTCGCTCTTCCACGTTTTTAATTATGTATTAGGTTTGTAGGCTTACAAAACATTATAAAACATTGCAAATCAATATTAGTGATAGTAATACAACATAGTAAAAATAAAGTAAGCTAGTAGTTGAGGGTAGGACACATTGTCTAAATAAACCTATTGTTAGAGACGTCATGGTCTCTAACAATAAGTAAGAACTTTTAGCGTATGGTCCAAGGCAAGAAAATTTGGCGTATAGAATTATTATTGTTATAAGACTGTATAAATTATAAAATTAATTGTAGTATATTACGAAGTGTTGCAAAATTAAACAAAACCAAAAATAATCTGTATAAAATAAAAGTAGTTACGAATTAAATTAAATTATGATTAAAATAAATTACATTAATAATGTTACAAAAGGAACTCAGATTAGGTACTGCTCATACCATAGTGTGTGTATGTATGTAGTGTGTGTGTGTGTGTAGGGTGTGTGTGAGTTTTGCTCTCCTGAGGCACCAGTCTCATAAGAGTCTGGGCAACAGGAGACCATTTTGTGTATAGTGTGAGTATGTGCGTTTGTGTGTGGTTTGCTCTCTTGAGGCACCAGTCTCATAAGAGTCTGGGCAACAAGAGAGACCGCGTGTGTGACTGAGATTTGCCATACAATGTTATGTAAATCTTTCCAAAAGGGCTTCAGTCTCGTCATAACTTAAATTAAGTAGCCAAGTGGATAGGGAAGCGTTACATTTGTAGCTGTTAAGGGGGTAAATGCATAATATTTTATTAATTGTGTTATACAAGTGTAAGGATTGGCTTGTGAATTGCCTTTTTGCGAACGCTGATCCAGATCGAGGTATATCAGTTGTTATTGTAAATCTACGTTTTGTTAATTTGGTGGGATCAAATTCCAGGGTTTTATGTAGTTTTAGTATGGTAAATAGAACGTAAAGTTTTCTTACTGTTAGAACTTCTGAACACGAGTATAGCATAGCGGTAGGATACCTATAAGGTTTAAAGAATATTAACTTAAGTAAAGACCGTTGAGTACGTTCGAGATCCAGAAATTTCATCTTTGTAGCCCCTCCCCAAATAGGAATACAGTATGTTAAAACTGATTGAGCAAGCGCAAAGTAAATTTGTTTTAAAAGTTTAGGTGAAAACAGTCAATCAGTTAACAGTCGGTTAATAATGTTGTGATTGAGATAGGAACAAGCCATGTTTACCATAACATAGATAATACAATGTAGAATAAAGTAACGTCATAAAAAAATGTGAAAAACTTCTGATTTTATTGATATTTTAAAATTATTACAAAAACCTATGAAAAAAAAGGCTGATTCTACTTTAAAAAAAACATCATAGCTTTTAATTGAGTTTTTTTCACAATGTTTATTCAGTAAGGAGCTCCTGATATTTCCAATAACTGCCGAGTTTGTTTCATAGTAATTGATCGTTTACACCGTTTTGTTTAAGGCGCATAGTAACCCAAAATCAAGAAAATTAGGTGTTTTCGAACCCGTTTTCCAACGAAAATATTGAATGTAGAGCTCTGAAATTTATATATCCTGTAACACACATCCTGAAGGGTCCCTTGGCGGTCCCAAATGCTTACCGTTAATTATAGTGTAGTTGTTATAGTGTTAGTTATAGTGTATGTGTAGCGGCTTCGAACCCACTTTTTATCGGCGTCTCAAATTCGATTAGTACCAAATTCAGTATAGTGATTCATATACTTCATACCTATCTCTTGGAGGTCCATTAGATTCAAAAAGTAGTCAAAATAATAAAATCAAACATAAAAACGTATTTTCGCCTACAAAATCTGTGATACAAATCTGGCTAGTTACACTTCGCCCAACCGCAGAGGATCATATTATTTGGTTGATTATGGCACTACATAGTATGCTGAACCGAAAACAAACACTCTTTGCTGCATAAAGGCGCGCGGAAAGGTCCAAGAGTAGGGCCAGAAGCGTAAAATATCGCGATATAGGGTATCTTTGAACCTGTTTTTAGGTATCAACCGCTAAAATTCATACATTGTTATTCATACCGTCAAAAAGATGAAGATATGCCTAATAGCGTCATTATCTTCGAAACACGATTACAGTAATTTGCCTCGATACAAAAAATCTTGAAAATCGTCAAAAATCGTCATTTTATTGCAATTTTTCCATTTTACGGCGAAACTATATACAATTTTAGTTCAAAATTTATATTTTCATAAACCTTTCATCAAATCCCGTAGCAAGGTTATTAAGTTTTTTAGTAAAATAATAGTTTTTCATTCAAAATTAAACAAAACCTACATAAAACGCTCGCATTGACGATGGCGGCGGGGCGGCGGCGGTTCAGTCGGCCGCGGAGCCTTGTCGCGAGCAGACACGTACTAATTCGTCCGCCCGCTCTTTACGAGACTGATAAAAATGGGAAATAAAAACAAATGCACCGGAAAAAAAATATCCCGTTTGCGGAGAAGAAGAATCGTTCAAACTAATGTATCACGATGGGTAGTACCTACCTACATACCTTTCCCACGAAATTTAATTAGATAGTTACCCACCTACCTACCTACCTACAATTTCCTTAGTATTTCACAAGCGGTAATTCTCAATCTTTGGGAGTCCCCGTGCACTTGATCTCGGAATTCTCGGAGGTAGGTAACTAGGTACTAAGTACATAGGTAGGTATATTATGGATACCATTTTATTTTTTCCTCCCTCTCCTCAGTTTTTGACACATTTTTTTCTTAGTAGGCATGAATGAGTAGATTCATACCTAATGAAATGACTAATGAGTAGAAATAAGGGTTACTATACACTCGACTGGGTATCAGTGTTTTCTTTCTTTGACATTATTTTTTCCTCACTAGGCATGTATGAGTAGAAATGAGAATAAGGGTCACCGCACACTTGACCGGGTATCGGTATTATCTTGTTTTAGATACTTTTTTTCCTCAGTAGGTTTGAATGAGTAAAAATGATAATAAGGGTCACCGTACACTTGATTGGGTACTGTGTAGTTTTTTACAATATCGATACCTCTTTTGTTAACACCATTATAGCAACCTAATAACTTGACCTGGTATCGGTATTATCTTGTTTTAGACTATTTTTTCCCTCTGTAGGTATGAATGAATGACGACCGATGTGGCGCGGTGGGCGAAGGTCTGCCTGCGACGCAGAAGGTTGCGGGTTCGATTCCCGCCTCGGGACAAATGTGTGTACGATCTGCAGACATTTGTTCAGGGTGTTCTGGTCGTTTTCTATTTATAATAATAAATATCTATCTATGTATTGTATTATTATTATGTATGTCAGTTATCTAGTACCCATAACACAAGCTCTGCTTAGCTTGGGGCTAGATGTGATGTGTTAATTGTCTAACATTATTTATTAAAAAAAAAACATTGAATAGAAATAAGGGTCACCGTATACTTGACTGGGTATCAGTATTATCTTTTTTTTTCATAATTCATAATTATTTATTTGCTGAAATGTAGGTACAGTACATAGGCCAAAGGGATCTGTAGGCACTAAGAATATTGAATTGTTATTATTACTTATATTATACGGATTTTTGACAAAAAAAAATCCTCAATAGGTATGAATGAATAGAAATGAGAATAAGGGTCACCGTACACTTGACCGGGTATCGGTAATGGTTTTGTCCAGTATCGATACCAATATTAAACAGTTACTAGAACAACACATTTAGGGACTCCTAACAAATGGGATGGTAATGTGTATTTCAGTATAAACGAGCACAATTTTATTTGTTTGCAGAACTCGAATAGTATGTAGTTGACCTAACCTATGCTAATAAAATGTAACCCTTATGTTTTTGTAATTGTCCGCATTATTTAGTCGAATAAGGTTACAAAGACCATTGTTACCCTTTAGTTTGACGGCGTGAAGCGAAATCTTCGTGGAATAAGGTCACAAAGGCGTTTAGAATAGCGTCGCTTTGCAGAATGCACGCGGAATAAGGTGTTAAGCGACAAAAACTGGGGAAAACGCTATTTTAGAAAACGATTTAGCAAAAAAAACACACTCGCATAATATAAACTTAACTGCTTATTTGGGATATGGGGAGAAGAAAAAGAGCCCATCGTTGGTCAAATGTTGACACCTCGTAACTTACATTTTTTACGAAATCAACTTGCACACATGAAAAAATTCAAATTTACGCGCCACGCACGACTTAGAATTGCTAGCTCGTAATCCACTGTAAATATGACTCGATTTTTTTTTCCAGAGTTGACACCCCATAGTTTCATGTATCAACCTGCTCACACTTACAAGCGTGATACGAGTTGTCAATACTAACGATGAACGTATAGGCACCATCCTTTTGGCACTTAGTCCTTGTTATTTGTTATGGAAGGAGTACGCTGAGAGTTTGAATTAACTTAAAATTAGTTTCACATTAAATTAAGAGTTGGTTTATGTTAATTTATCCGTGAAAGTGTCAGAAAATGGTAAGTTTTTATTGTAATATTTCGTATGGTCTGCAATGATGATTTTCCGAATAGGTGATACACCTACCAAGTATGCAGATTTGGAAGCTCTTAAAAGTGTAATTCCTGCAGATTATCACTCTTTTTACGACAACTTACCACACAACTAAATAACGAATAGTCTTGTGTAGTTCAGGAACGATGTACTAAAAGGAATTAGTTCCCGTAAGAATAGTTCAGCTCAACTCGTTCCTAGTAGTTCACTTGCTCATCAGTCACGAAAACCCGGAACCACTAAAATGAACTATTAGGAAGGTAGAACAGAGATAGACAGCGCATAATCCACGTTAGTAAAAGAGACGGAGATACGCATTTTGTTCTCTAGTTCATTAGTACTAGTGTTTCGTTTAGTTCACTTTTAGGGAATCATTACTTATTGTCAACGAGATAAAGTTCAATTTCTAATGACAATAATAAAAAGAACTGTTTGCGATTCCGTCGTTTAGTTCGTTCTAATATTCCCTTTAGTTCAATCTTTCCCTGTTTCTGAAAGACACAGAATACAGCAGAAAACAGAGATAGGCAGCGATAAACCGCTGTAGTGTAAAAGAGATGAGCTATAATTCTACTTGACGTACATTTCTATAATGCTGCTAAATTTAAAACCGTCAAATTTATCTAGATAATGTCGTTAGCGTTCGTTAGCGAAGTGCAAAAAAAAACACTGCACCTTTATTGAATTTTAGGTTTATGGACAGGCGTTTTCTTTACGAACATTGCACAGAAAACTTGGCTAGACTATAATATTAGCAACAATAGATGTGAATTTATTTAGGTTAGGTACAATAAGATAGGTGATTCATGGACTCAAAAATGTTGGCGAGCGAGGTACTAAATGTACTAATAGTACTTGAAGTCTGAACTAGTACATTATTACGAATGTACTAGTTCGGAGCGATCCCTTTCAATCTTCAACACGTTATTTACGCCACTGCTGATTGCTCGTAACTCAGTCATTGTAAGATTTTTTTATAATTGTCTACTCGTAAAAAGTTATAAATTCATTTTTTGGAAAAAAAACCAAATGGACCCTTTGTTTTTTAATTTCATTTTAAAAATAAACCAATTATCTACGAAGTAGGTACATTTTTGTTAATTTTTTTAATCATCTCTTGCAGAGTTTAGAAAGTTTTTTTATCTACTGTCAAATTTGTCATAAAATTGTTACGAGGTGTCAACATATGACCATCGCCATGGAAGTGATTTACATAAACAGAGACGACCAATTTTGGAAGGACATAACGAAGAAAAAAATTCTAGATTTTTATCACAACAACATTCTTCCAGAATTAGTAGACTCGCGACAAACACGTGGGATGTCGCTCAGAGGTGCCGAAAATAATAAATAAAGATCATATAATAATTTATGTCAATGTTTTCAATTCCAATAAATATAAATTTAAGCAATGCGTTATCAGGTTGCCATATGGTGTTAACAAAAGAGGTATCGGTATTGTACAAAACCACACAGTACCCAATCAAGTGCACGGTGACCCTTATTCTCATTTTTACTCATTCAAACCTACTGAGGAAAAAAGTATCTAAAACAAAATAATGCCGATACCGATACCCGGTCAAGCGTACGGTGACCCTTATTCTAATTTTTACTCATTCAAACATACTGAGGAAAAAAGTATCTAAAACAAGATAATACCGATACCGATACCCAGTCAAGTGTACGGTGACCCTTATTCTAATTTTTACTCATTCATATCCACTGAGGAAAAAAATTGTATCTAAAACAAGATAATACCGATACCCGGTCAAGTGTGCGGTGTCCCTTATTCTCACTTCAAATCATTCATGCCTACTGAGGAAAAAAATATCAAAAAAGAATAAAGAAACAAATGTGTCAAAAAACCAACAAACAAGATAATACGAGGGTAAACATTGAACTCGCTCGCCCGGTCGCCGCCGCCGCTACGCGCGGGGCGGAAGATGGGTTGCCCCGCGCTGCTCCCGCCCCGCTTCATACCTCACCCCCTCAGAAACGCGATGCGCAGCCCACCACTTCTTCTTAACCGTGTGGTTGTACATGGTAGCGAAAGAAAAGTTTAAAAACGCTACACAAAAATTATTTTAAAAAAATTAACACATTTTTCGATAAAATAGGGCGTAGTTTCCCTCATTTCAGTTTGCGCACCTTATGCAGACTCACGTCGCAGATTGTGACAATATCAAGACTGATGAGTGATGATCGAATGTCAAGCGTCGTCGTGGTTACCTTAAAATAAGTCATAAACACACAGCATTGTTGGAAGAATGGTTTGTATTATTTGCCTATAATTATTAGGGTTTAGGTATATAAAGGCTCAGGTGAACAGCGGAGCCCTGCCAGCACCGAAAACTCATCACAATCGCATCAAAACATCCAACAACTAATAAAAACCGTGAGTTCTTTTCATGGCCGATACCAAGAGACCGATTTTCAGTTTATAACAAGGTATTGAGTGCTGTGAGACCGATGCCCGCCGCCGCCATGCGCCATCTTGCCTCTCTTTTTCACCGACCGGAAAAGACAACACGATCAGTTGTCAGTGTCAGTTTTCCAAAGATTGTCAATGTCATCTTTTGGACAAACAAAACTAGGAACAGTGGGTGAATTTACATCTCCACGTCCCATACCAAAGCTTCCCATAGGTATGAGAATAAAACCACTCACCGCTACCTACACGCCTCGTTTACATATATTTAGCGACGTTTCGAGCTATCAAGAAGAAGCCAATTCAGTATGTCAAGATTGGATGTCAATGTCATTTCATAGCGTTTGTGTAATTTGCCGCTAAAGCAACAATTTTTTTCTTATAGTGAAAGATTTTTAGTGAAAAAACAGTGATATATTATATTGTGCGTATAACAGTGTATACGTAAGAAACGTGAAAGTATAAGTCATAAGAGCTTAAAGTTTTTTCTAAGCTTTGTTAATCAAGTAGCAGATCAGTACACAGTAACTTGGTTACATATAATATAATACATGATTTACATTTAATACTTTGACATCTTAGATAACCAAACCATCACGGTTTCACTGGGATATCATCCACTGTTTGAAGAGTGATGCATCGGTTGCACTCACCTGAACAGAAGGTTCCAGTCAGATGGACGATGAGGTGTGCATTACCCCAGCAGAAAAGTATCTTCTAGAATGAAGTGAGTTACATAAATAATTAGTGCGTAACAAGCTGTGAATGTGCGTCATGAAAAAAAAAATGGGTATGTCCCCGTTTTGGAATAAAACGCAAAATAAGTTTTCTGCTGGGGTAACGTTCTTCCAGCAGCAAGATTCTAAACGAATGGCCCTAGACAAATTTAACTTATATGGGCAGATAGCTTATATTTGTGTATGAAATGAATGTGCGACTAAAAATAAAATTTATGTGCCTTAAGGTTTTTGAGATATTCAATTTCCTGCTGGGGTAACGTTTTGCAAAATCTTGTTTCTCCGAAACTATTGAATGTGCATCTACAAAATATACATACACTAGTAGCCATTAAAAATATATATAATATTTTTGTAAATTTTATTATGTCACATTTAAGCACTATATAGGGTTTTTATGAAATCTTGCTTCTTTTTACGACCTAAAAAAATCTAGCTCTTTAATGTAAAGACAGGTACAGGTTCATTGTAAATGGTGTTGAGTTTTTGTTGTTATTCTCAACTAGTTCAACTGAAATCGATTCTCTTTCCAAAACGTCGATGTGCAAAATTTATCGCCGCCGGGCGGGAACCTACCTACTGTATGTTACCTGTGCTGGTGGTACGGTTGGCCTGTAGAGTCTCGCACACTGTGGCGCGGGCACGGCGCGCGGGGACGGTGGCGGCGGCGGGGGTGGAGGCCGGGAACGGGCTGTGCGCGGCCGCGCGCTCCGCCCGCGCCGACAGGATGCGCAGCTCCTTGATATCCGATGCACTACACGACACACGGCACCATTAGATAACAATGTTCGCTACGCACAAGCAAATTAATGCACAATCTAGATCAACTTACTTAAGTGTCACTTGAGATTTAGGATACGGAAAGCCGTTTCTGAAAGCCTTCGTGAGAGTTATCGTAGCCCCATCGGTTTCTACGATGGTCCCTTGATAACATCCCAGGGTCTCACCACAGTTCACGGAGACGGCGTATCCCACCCAGTTAGACATAACATTTAATATTATTGCAAGGGTTTCCTTCTTATTTAATTCAATGACACGCACGTGAAATTGTAGTCGGTAGGTAGGTACTGAAACCAGACAGAAGCTATAAAACAATGGGTGAATCTTAAACACAGATTTTTTAAGTATGGTACTAATTATGGTACTAAATTATAAATCTACTATTCTTGGGGTGCACGGCTGGTAATCTCGGACTCCGCACAGCAGGTTATTTTCGAACAAAAATAATGAACTTTATGTCTAGTCTATGGTCTTGTCTACGGGTTCACCCCACGCACGGCTCAGAGCAATAACTATAAAGGCTAAGACAAAAAGCGGAGTCCTGCCAGCACCGAAAACTCATCACAATCACATCAAAACATCCAACAACTGATAAAAACCGTGAGTTCTTTTCATGGCCGATACCAAAGATTGGAACGTAGGATCCTAGATCTTTGGCCGATACCAAGAGCCCCTTAGATGAGTGAAGAGCCCATCCCCGCCGCCGCCATGCGCCATCTTCCCTCTCTCTTTTTCACCGACCGGAAAAGACCACACGCTCAGTTGTCAGTGTCAGTTTTCTATAGATTGTCAATGTCATCTTTTGGACAAACAAAAACTAGGAACAGAGGGTGAATTTACTTCTCTACGTCCCATACCAAAGCTTCCCCTAAGTATGAGAATAAAACCACTCACCGCTACCTAAACACGCCTCGTTTACACGGCCAATGCCTGACAATGAGTCCGTCCACGGACGACGCTATAGTGTAACGCATACAGCCTTTGGCCACCACGCCAACAAACGCTATCGGGTACAGTTGTTGGCCACCTCAACCGCACTACAGGAAGACTGATACAGTTGTTGGCTACCCTACGATACTTAGCCACTTTCACAACACTACAGCCATCTCCTTTCTAGGTATAATTGGGATAAATTTACAAAAACACTGAAGCACATCTCTAATATTTACTGACCAAAAAGCTAAATACTTAAAATACCTAGTTATCAAATTTTATGGGTTTATTGTTGTTGTCATGTTTTATTTAATTCAGTATTCAGTATTTTATTCATACAGTCATCAGGTCTTAGTGGTTATGTGAGTGTTAATAAAATGTTCACAGTATGTACCCATTTAGGGTGTTGCAATGGAAGACTGGCCAGGTATCATGCCTTTCTAATTATGATAAACTATGTATTTTAAACCTATTATTAAATATTACGAGTCGCTAAAATTATCATTGAAGAATTCGTCAAATTCGTAAAAACATTTTTTTATGAGTATCGCTTTTAGTTTGTATTCGAAAATGTTATTTTTTTCTATACATTTGATGTTTTCTGGTATTTTATTATAAATTTTGACTGCCATCTAGTTGGCGGAGGATTGGTGGATTTTTAATTTTGATGCCGGCATGACAAGGTTGTGTTTGTATCGAATTTGGTATCGGCGAGGTTGGTCATTTATTTTTTGGAAAAAGATTGGATTATTTCTTACAAATTTACATATTTTTAGAATGTATATACAAACTAGTTACCCTAGTTTGTATATACATTCTAGAAATATTCTTCTTCGGATTCCTAAGTGAATAAATTGGGGCTTACATGTTTCTGGTACTCTTATATTTGCTATGGTAAAGACGATTTTTTCTGAGAGATGAACAGTTCACTTGCATCTACGCTATTTCCCCATAGTATAATTCCGTAGCGGATCCAAGAATATGCGTATGCACAGTACGCGGACAGGCACGTTTTAAGGTCTGTTGCTTTTCTAAGTTCGGATTATGAGAAAGACGACAGTTTGGATTTTATTTTGTTTATATGACTTTTCCAGTTTATGTTCGTGTCAATATCTAATCCTAGTAGGGTAAATGTGTCAACGCATTCTATTTTAATATTATTGTATGTCAAGTGGAGGTTTTTGATATGGTCTAAATTGCATAATTTTAGTTTTTTTTATAATTAATTTAGATTATGGTCAGTCATCCTATTAGTAACAATATTAAAAATGTCAGTGAGATTTATATTTAAGTTAATGTCATTTTTGCATGATGTCAATATTGAAATGTCGTCAGCGAATAAAATACACGATTGATTTATACATTTCGGCAAGTCATTTATATAAATTAAGAAAAGAATACATCCAAGGCTCATGATCCAAGGACACTGCCTTGGGGTATTGAATTATTAATCTGTATCGCATTTGATCTAACCATGTCAATCTTCCCTGTTTTTTCGTTAAATTTTTCTATGTCTACGTATTGCACTCGGTTATGTAGGTAGGACTTGAACCAGGCGTGTGTTATACTGCGGATACCTATTCCATGTAGTTTATCTAATAATATTAATAATAATAATAATAATAATATATTTATTTATAGAAATAGGTTTACAGAGTAGGAACTTACAATCTACTTAATATTACATAGCTATGTTACTTTTCTGTTTAGTACGTAATCCCTACTTGTTAAAAACCTTTCAGGACAAAGATTATGACACCTCGCTCTAACTAAGTTTGCTAACTTGTGTTTAGACACGAGGGCTCACTCCTCTGGCTTCTTATAGGTTAAAGTAATTTACGGCGGTGAAACATGAAAAAAACAAAAATTGACTCTATATATACATATTACAACAAGTATTGTATAAACTATTTCGAAATAAACCTTAATCCTAATTTATTACAAACATAAATACAAGAGTAAAATAAAGTTGATTGATGTACATACATTATAAATATTGATATATATTCTGAATTGAATTTTGTCATAAGCTTTTGTCATGTCCAACAAGATACCTATTGCTTAGAATTTGTCATTTATTAGATTAAGAATTTGTTGAATATATTTATAGGTTGCCACTTGCCAATATTGTAGATCTATTTTTTCTAAACCCGTTTTGTGCGTCGTCAAAGATATACTTAGTACTTTTCACAAAAGGAA
The DNA here is from genome assembly GCA_946478455.1 of Eupithecia vulgata. Classification (NCBI taxonomy): domain Eukaryota; kingdom Metazoa; phylum Arthropoda; class Insecta; order Lepidoptera; family Geometridae; genus Eupithecia; species Eupithecia vulgata. Next base: position 15,243,169 of record OX297875.1, read on the forward strand.
TTTAGTCGCGTTTGCATTGCCTTCTCAAAAACCTTAGACGAAGTCGGGAGCAAGGCTATAGGTCTATAGTTATTAGGGTCATATTTAGACCCTTTTTTATGAATGGGCCTCACGATTGATATTTTTAGTAAATCTGGGAACAGTCCAGCTACGAAGGATTGGTTGATTAAAAGGTAGAAAGGGAGGGTCAGTTCTTTAGCACAGTGCCTTAAATTATTATTCGGCCTTTGGTAATTCCAAAGGCGCAACTTTGGAATTACCTTTAATGTAGAACCTTAAGCTTTTAACTAGTATTATGTCGTAGGGTGGTTTCCACAGAAAAATCATGATGCTATAATTACAACTGGAATGGAAGTACTACAACTGGAGTGGAACTACTAATCATGGCTCCAGAAGAGTTCATGATAAGCTCCTGAAGCTCCTCCTCTTAATAATGCGAAGCAGTATAAATAAATATGAACAGAAGTCGTTGAAATGAAACAAGGTGATTTAATTCTAACTTTTAATTAAAGGTAAGAAAGTTATGATATTACTTTTGCACCAAACGAATCGTTAACGGCCGCTACATGAAGCTATAGTATATCTGAATACTTAGACGTCCCAAGGTTTAATTCTGTGTGCAATTGCAAACATGTCTTTATTAGATAACTAATAGACATACATAATAGGAGTAAATTGCGTCAAGTAGGGTAGCGTTGCGATATCCATAATGTACCTAAGCTTCAGTTCATTTATGGTGAGAGTTCCAACTCCATATACCTCGGCCCAAACACCTCGTTGGGCCGAAGGGTGTCAAGTTCCGACGCGACGGTTCACTGGCCGCCTGCAAAGGAACATCGCCGTGCATCGTTATTGTCGTCAGCTGACATGAAACCTTTCCTAAATTGTTCTTAATTGTCTGATAATTGATTTATTCTATTTTTATTAATAAATAATAAAAGAAATACTTAGAGGGACTTGGCAGGCGCTGCTTTTAGTAATAAAATCTTTCTGCCGTTTTTCGCGGGAGGCGAGGTAATACGGTACAGCACACATTTATATAACATGCATAATAATGCAGAAAAATTAAGTGTCCTTACCTACAAACGCATACGTAAGTAAAAGCTGTGACACAAACACAAAACAAGCACACAATTAAACAATGACTGTTGTTACACCATTATTGAGTTACACACTAACACGCACTTTGCCTTCTACCAAGAAATCAATACTCACCTACACCTCCTACCAAGACGCTTGAAACTGTCGCAACTAGTAGGTATTCCATTTAAATCTAAATTATACAATATTACAAAAACAATTGACAAAAAATATCACTTACTTGTGATAGGAAATACCGTGTTCCCTTAAGTTGGTTGATGTCTCTGATCGCCTTTTACCCCAAAATACCGCACAATTCACCGTTTTCACTAAGCACTACTTCGCGTCACAAAACGACAGCTAATGGCCGCGCGGTAACGAGTGAAGTATTTATGTATAACGCGTATGGCCAGGCCAAGAGCGCCTTATGGCCGGCAGAGGGGTACGCCTTGCGATGACATCTTCAGTTATAAATGCTCTAAGAAGAAATAGAAATAGTGGAAGTAGCATAGACATTTTTTCACTATGGGAAGTCTTATAGGAAGAAGTATAATTCATCTAAGATGGGAAGTAGTCTAGTGTGTAGTGTCAAAGATAAAAGAAGAAGTCAACCCAAGAGAATATAACGTGCTTTAGTTAACCTCTGTGAAGTTGGCCGCCAGACTTTGTCTTTTTACAATTTCGATATTGCTAATCATATAGCTAATCAAAAACAAAATCGTTTGAGAGTTATTATTTTAATTATTATAGTCAATAATCATTTCTGAAACCGCAATTTTGATTTTTCCCACCAATTAGCGCACTTCCGGTCTGCGGCGCAGGCGCAGTGGATGTCTGCAGTGCTGCCAGATCAAAAAACCTAAAGCCTGCATACACTTGCAGTGCCTGGAACTGTATAATCCACGGAACATAAAAAATAAGGGGGATGACAATAAAGTTTCGATTCTCTAAGGTTTCGATACTGTAGGTTGATATAATAGTAAGTACACACAGTAAATACCGATATTAGAGAGATTTTAGAATATTTATCATGGTTGGTTTATGATTATTATGAGATATTTCAAAGTATTAATTTATATAATGGTACTATTATATGACCTAAGACTAGATAACCTGGACCATAGAAAACTATACTCCTAGCGGAGACCTGGACTATCACTTTTCTTTCCTAACTTTCTCTCTCGCCGATGTTTGACGAAGTTTAACGATGGCTGACACGATTCGTTTCGTTGGGTCATTATTGCATCATATTATTATGGTAAATTTGTAACAACATAGTTGACTAGACTATAATAAACACATTATTAAACAATATGTACCTACACATTTAGGGTGTTGCAATGGGAGACGGCCAGATAATTTCTACGATTTTTAATATGTACGAAAGGTACCTATGGTATGAAAGGTAAAAGTAAAAAACTAAAAGAACTACTGATAAAAAAATGCTATTATAACACAAAAGATTTTCTTGAAGACAAATTATTAAGATAGATTACATTATTTAGCAAAGAAATAGCTTAGAAATGTCCTGATTAAAATAATTACCTACCTACATTTATTTATTCATGTTAAGCTCAGCCTAGTCAGACGAATTTATATAACTTAAACATTATAGTTATTATATCAACATAATTTTAAAGTACATCTAGAAAAATAGAACTTTGTTACTAGTTATTAAGTAGATAGAAGATCTCTGTAATTTTGTATAAAATACAAAATACCATAATATAGGTAGTACTTAATGTAAGTATAAGTCTACTTTTAAGAACTATTGCCATACCCTATTTGACAGGGTGCAGGAATACATACAAAACTCTGTATTATTTTTGTTAAGCAATAAAATACTGAATACTGAAGTAAAATAATAAGTTTATTACAAATCACCAAAAGTATCACTTAAAAATTCATTTAGCTCGTAATAGCATTTTTTCAAAAGCATCTCTTTTTATTGACTTCATATTTAAAATTGAGCAAAATTGAACAAGGACGAACGAAGCCTGTTTCAAATGACAAAATGAACCTTAGCTCCTAGAAAATAAGGATTTCCAATATTTTGGCTGTTTTAAACAGTTAGGTAGTACTACATTTTCAAAATTTCTATCTCGGTTTTTTAGCCCCCCCAACCCCCCTTCTCCGTCTCCCACTCTAATTTGTTTCTTTTTCAAGTTTTTCACTTATTATCGTTCCATGATATTTAGGTAGGTAAGTACCTAACATTTACGGCGATGCCTTATTTTTACTATCTGTACAAACGACCTATGTAACGTTTTTTTTTTTTTTTTAATATTGTTTGTTCCGCCTTTTTTCCTCCGATATGGATCGGAGACATTTGTAGGCTAACATTTTGCATGCAGCTGTTAAGTTTAAGTCATATATGCGATCAGTGCAATTTTGCAAATGGTCGTGTCGATGTTTAGGTAGGTGCATACTTATAATAATAAATTTTAATCTTCCTTTTTTTTTTTTTTTTTTTCATGATTTTTTTTTCTTCTTTTTTTTTATCTTTTTATCTATTTTTTTTTTTCTTTTTTTTTTTTTTCCCTCTTCATTTCCTTATGCTTGTAATTATAACTAACATACTTTTAAACAGATTAAATTCTCTTATTCTTTTATATCTATATATATACATAATATGTAATCATATATTATGATATATATATTTACAGTAGATTATTTATTTTCATGCGAACAATATATCATTATTTATATATAACGCTCAAATTTTTTTCTTTATGATACTTATCTACCTATTGTTTTAGTTTTGCTGTTATTTTTACAGTCATGTTACATATCCTATATTATATCCTATGTAACGTTTGAAATACCTATACCTAAGTCGTTATTACCTATGTAAACTCGACGCCAAGCAAGTGAGTCTGTTTCGTGTCTTATTTTTTGTACAAACACTTTTACATCGAGCTTAGCTAGTCTAGTGTTTAGGTAATGACCTATTAGGTACCTACAAGTTTTGAGTAGAGACTGTATGCCTAATTATCTCTATCATGTCAGATTAGAGCAGATGCAGGGCATGCCATCAAATGGTAACAGGAAAACAGCTGAAGTATCTATCTAGATATAATGAAAATAGACAGCCATGAAGAAATGAATGCCTTTAATATTGAACCTGTTTGTTTAATTGTTTTTGTCATCCATGCAAACTGATATTGGAGGTGACAGCGAGTAACAACGCCGATGCTAAAATTTATGATTATATCCATACCTAATAATTATATTAGGTGAGTAGTAGTGATGTTATTATTATAATATTTTTTTACACTTCATATTGTTTTATTCAGAATAGTTTGGTAGCAGGTACATTTAATAGGTATACCTACTCACACTTTTATTGCCAACAAAACACATGGACAACTTCTCCCAGATGTACATAGGCAGATGTGGAGCTGAGCGGCCCTGGCTTGGTGGGTCCACAAAGTACTTTGTATTGTGGTTTGTAAACCGGGTAATGCATGGGTTAATAATAATGAACACCAGGTTCTACCAGCGGGACCTGAACCACTGATACTAATTCATATTTCAATCATGTTTATTTCTTTAAGCTTACAAAATAAGCACTTAGACATGTCAAATTTGATACTATAAACAAGTTTATAAATAGTAATTATTATCAAATAAAACAAGGTGTTATTGATTTTGTCCACTTTAATTGATTGTCTACTTGTGGAAGAAGTGGAAAATAAAACCACTAGTAGACTTATAAACTAATACAATATTTGCATAATTATCAAAGTCTAAATATAATGTGATTTAGATATAGGTCAATATCTGTATAAGCTTGAGCTTAGCATAACATTATTAATAATACTACCATAATACTATAAATAAACCGTAACACAAAACACAATTTTTTAGCAATAAACCTGGTGTTGTAACCGTACTTGTTTATTTGGGTTGAGAGGTTTATTTTATTATACCTAATACAGGGTTTTCTACAACAAAAAGCAAAGGTCTCCCCATTTATTAAAACACCTGGCAGTTGCAGTTGGTATGGTAAATAAAATTGTCCTATCATATACTCAGCATTATGGTGTAATATAGTTAATATAAATTGACAGTCGACTTCTAACTTAGAATAAAAAAAATAAGCATTAGGCGCTGCACAAATGTGTTACCTACCGACATGGCACACGACGTGTGGTGTTATTTACGTCGTCAAATGCAGGAAACAAGCTGGGTTCTTCATTCCGATTTCTATGTCAACATGGGCTTGTCTCAAGCCATGTGTGTTGGCTGTTCTGGTCTTCTTGAGATAGTTTCGGGGTCGTATCCAGCGGTCTCGTGTGTAAAGTAGCGAGTCCGACTAAGGTGTACGTGGCGGGAATTTTCCGTACGATTGTATTCCGTGCGCTAGTTTAGCTGTAGGTAGGTGAAGTGATTTGATGCTGATTCGCATGTAACGCCAGAGTATGCAGCAGGAGCGGCCTGTCTGTGCACTGTGAGAGCGAAGTTTTGTTTGGCTTGGATTCTTGTTTCTCTAGTACCATGTTGGTGTTGCATATTATGTTTTTAATATAAAATAGGAAGCATAGCACTAACAGTAGTATCAATTCCGATGTCACCTTTTGTATAATATGTGAGTTATGTAATGCTAACAAATAATTACTCTCGCCATTTGTTTGTTTTGGTAATGTTTTTTTTTTTTCAATTTGTAAACATGTTATAATTGATGTCAAGTGAACATGCAATGTCAACGTCAACAACAAAATGGCAGATTGTAAGAGTTTCAACTAAGCTTCTTGGTTTCAACTAATGGAAAAAGAGATCCCCATCGGTACACTAGATTAAACAATACAATACAATTAGCTATAATAACTTAATAACAGACAACAATGGACCATTGGTCCTATATATCAATGGTTTTAACGATCAAGGATTATACCCCAAAAGGGTGAGATTTCTTTCGTCCACGACACTTCAAATCCACAAGTCCACTACCAACCCCAGCTCGTAACTTGGAGACGTGTTGTAGACCGTCTGCTGTGCAGTATGTCGTGAAGGAACAGCGGAGCCGAGCGATTGACCAAAGCTGGTAAGAGATGTGCTAGCTTCGCCATGAATAAAAAATGCTAACATGATTTTACAAATGTTCGGAAATTTGCAACGTCCAGCCTTCTAAACTCAGTTTGATTAAAGTTAAGAAGGATTAGTGTAATATAAAGTGTAAACAGGCACTGCAAGTGTAAGCAGGCTTTAGTTGTTTTATCTGACAGCACTGCAGACATCCACTGCGCCTGCGCCGCAGACCGGAAGTGCGCAAATTGGAGGGAAAAATCAAAATTGCGGTTTCAGAAATGATTATTGACTATAATAATTAAAATAATAACTCTCAAACGATTTTGTTTAACTCTCAATCCCTCTCAAACGATTCTCAAACGAATGAAACAAAAATTATACGTCCAAGTACATTTTTGCCGAAATGGCTGCCAAGTTCACACTAAAAATTAAAATCGTTTTTACATAAAAATTATTAACTCTCAAACAATTTTAGTTTTCTCTCAAACCCTCTCAAACGATTCTCAAACGATTACCATTATCGAAATTGTAAAAAGACAGTCTGGCGGCCAACTTCACAGAGGTCTTTAGTTATAGCTCTGAGATATAACGCTACGTGAATAAAGTCAACCATAACCTCACCATAACGTAGTAGTTTTATTCTCTTTGAATTCAACCAGACACAGTTTTTTTTTGTTTTGGTTGTGTGTCGCAAAGAGAATACTATGGGTGCATCCCACCCATCCATCCCATGCGTTAGCATCTCAGAGCAATAACTACAGCATAGAGGGACCGCGAAATTTAAGTCTAGTTATACTCTTCACACTTATTACACAATCAGTGTGAAAAAAGAGGATAGGTATATAGATATATGGGTTGCTTATGGCAATGCTGTCCACTTTTTTCATCTCGGTAGTGATGTGCCGATTTTGCAGAAGTATCGATATTAATTTATTTTTAAAAGATAATTTAACTATTGAATTGAATGTTCATACGTTATTGTCATGTCTTTAGAAGGTTATCGATTCGATACGTATGTATGTAACATTGTTGGAATTTCACAATATTCACATAATGTTACTCTATGTGGGTTTCTAAACACGTGTGACAAATTTCATAAGTGTTTGTATGTATGTTACTATACGCATTTCTCTGAAACACGTAATTGGATTGTAAGCATTCTTTCTTTGTTGGATTAGGTATCTCTTAACTTAGGGAACAGTATAATTTATCAAAATCAGTTCAGCAGTTTTCATGATACGAAATGAAATAAAAACAATCGGATCAAAACGATATTTTTAATTTGTTAAGAGCTGACCCGCCCCGGCTTCGCCCGTATGGATATTTCCATATTCTCTCACATTAAAATATTCTCTGGGCAAATATTTCAAAGGCTCCCGTCCTGGATTTGGGTGTAGATTCTCATCATCATCATTATCCTGAAACAATGAAAGCTTAGTAAAAAAATACTACCTGGCTTTAACCTTAATAAAAGTTCAATCTGCAGGCATAAAAAAAATCACTGATATGCTACACTGTTTAGAACATATTCGGCTATGCTTAGTTCAATTAATTCTGGCTCTCGGAATCGCTTTACACCAGTTCTCTTTCTCATTTGGAGGCATACTAAAAAAGAAAACGATACCTTCTCCAATTTATCGGCATAACTTTATCGTATCGATAAAAAGTACCTATCTACATCACTAGTATAGAATTACCTTACAAATTAACAATTTTTAATTTGTAAATTATTTCGCGATTACAACATAATTTGTAATAAATATGGTTTGAGGGATCAATAGCAATCTATATTAAGTATGGTTTTAGTGATCACATCCAAATATATCGCGGGATTTTGTATGAAAACTGTAAAAAAACACTTACCGGTGAAAGTTTACAAATTCATAGTTTTCTTTCCTTGATGAATGTGATTTACATGATAACACAAAACAAGCCATGTTATAAGCTTATGCATCTGTCCTTTGCACCTTTTTTTAACAGATTTATGCACAAAATCTATTATTTTTTAGTAAAATAATGACTCAGCTCATGTATTTACATTCACGACGTAATAAGCAACTAAATCAAATACTTTGTACGGTTAACCGTGTACTAAGCACTATTGTGCTGTTTTTAATTGGTCGTGTAATAAGAGACCAAGTGTGACCACTTGACATCTTCGGAATGCCCATTTAGCTTTAAGCCTACATGATAGATATGCGTTTGTCTCATAAACCAGCACAATCTGCGCTATAAGAGAGAAGAGCTTAGATATATCGTAATTTCTTCGCTCTCTCTATGCTGTAGTTATTCCTCAGAGCAATAACTACAGCATAGAGAGAGCGAAGAAATTACGATATATCTAAGCTCTTCTCTCTTATAGCGCAGATTGTGCTGGTTTATGCTGTAGTTATTCCTCAGAGCAATAACTACAGCATAGAGAGAGCGAAGAAATTACGATATATCTAAGCTCTTCTCTCTTATAGCGCGGATTGTGCTGGTTTATGAGACAAACGCATATCTATCATGTAGGCTTAAAGCTAAATGGGCATTCCGAAGATGTCAAGTGGTCACACTTGGTCTCTTATTACACGACCAATTAAAAACAGCACAATAGTGCTTAGTACACGGTTAACCGTACAAAGTATTTGATTTAGTTGCTTATTACGTCGTGAATGTAAATACATGAGCTGAGTCATTATTTTACTAAAAAATAATAGATTTTGTGCATAAATCTGTTAAAAAAAGGTGCAAAGGACAGATGCATAAGCTTATAACATGGCTTGTTTTGTGTTATCATGTAAATCACATTCATCAAGGAAAGAAAACTATGAATTTGTAAACTTTCACCGGTAAGTGTTTTTTTACAGTTTTCATACAAAATCCCGCGATATATTTGGATGTGATCACTAAAACCATACTTAATATAGATTGCTATTGATCCCTCAAACCATATTTATTACAAATTATGTTGTAATCGCGAAATAATTTACAAATTAAAAATTGTTAATTTGTAAGGTAATTCTATACTAGTGATGTAGATAGGTACTTTTTATCGATACGATAAAGTTATGCCGATAAATTGGAGAAGGTATCGTTTTCTTTTTTAGTATGCCTCCAAATGAGAAAGAGAACTGGTGTAAAGCGATTCCGAGAGCCAGAATTAATTGAACTAAGCATAGCCGAATATGTTCTAAACAGTGTAGCATATCAGTGATTTTTTTTATGCCTGCAGATTGAACTTTTATTAAGGTTAAAGCCAGGTAGTATTTTTTTACTAAGCTTTCATTGTTTCAGGATAATGATGATGATGAGAATCTACACCCAAATCCAGGACGGGAGCCTTTGAAATATTTGCCCAGAGAATATTTTAATGTGAGAGAATATGGAAATATCCATACGGGCGAAGCCGGGGCGGGTCAGCTCTTAACAAATTAAAAATATCGTTTTGATCCGATTGTTTTTATTTCATTTCGTATCATGAAAACTGCTGAACTGATTTTGATAAATTATACTGTTCCCTAAGTTAAGAGATACCTAATCCAACAAAGAAAGAATGCTTACAATCCAATTACGTGTTTCAGAGAAATGCGTATAGTAACATACATACAAACACTTATGAAATTTGTCACACGTGTTTAGAAACCCACATAGAGTAACATTATGTGAATATTGTGAAATTCCAACAATGTTACATACATACGTATCGAATCGATAACCTTCTAAAGACATGACAATAACGTATGAACATTCAATTCAATAGTTAAATTATCTTTTAAAAATAAATTAATATCGATACTTCTGCAAAATCGGCACATCACTACCGAGATGAAAAAAGTGGACAGCATTGCCATAAGCAACCCATATATCTATATACCTATCCTCTTTTTTCACACTGATTGTGTAATAAGTGTGAAGAGTATAACTAGACTTAAATTTCGCGGTCCCTCTATGCTGTAGTTATTGCTCTGAGCTCTGAGGTTAGCATCCCTAGTACATCTGTGCACCCATCCCTAGGTACATCTGTGTATGGGTGTTAAGTGTTGTTCCATAAAGTTTTATTTTATTTTATTGGAGCCCGACAAAGGTTGTTGGGGGGCCCTGTTGGCTGGCAAGAATAATAAAACATACGCTAAAACTGTTGTTGATAGGCATACCTATTTAATTTGTGATCTTGATTCCATGTGATTTATTTGACAAATACGGTTTATTCACAGTCTCGTTAATGCTGTTTCTGATTTATTGATTTTTTGGTGCTCTTAAATACCTCGAAAACAGAAAACTGACGAGCAGCCTTACTTTTAGTCCCATGGTAAGTGCCAAATTTTTAACTTTATTTATTTATTTATTTATAATACAAAATCCACAGCTCTTAAATCTAGATAATACAAAACTTTATTTCCGTAGTTACAAGTAAGGAAAAAAAAAGGTTAAGAGCCAGCTTCTCGAAAGTGGTAAGCTCAAATTAGGTCCAATTAGGTCCACAAACATCAGTCATAGTTGGAGCGGCACCACCGGCGTTCGTATTTTGTGTGCTTGCTACGATTATACCGCTGTTTCCGGACAGAGGTAGATACATTACGATAGGTACATTCGTGCTATAGAAGACAGACACGTTTTATGGGAGTCGCCCTGCATGGGTGCATATTGGTGTCTTGGTCGTACTTTGGTCTAGGTACGTCTTTCCATGTTTGTTGTTCACTATAGGTATTGCACAAAATTGGAAATAGCATGTGTCTTTGTGATTGGTTGTAAGTTGTAACACAACACTTGCCATTTATTGAGTTAGCGCTGGGATTATGTCGGGTACATTATCCCAGCGCTTCCTTCGTTTCCTGCTTTCCTTTCATCTAAGATTAATCCAATTCATGTTTGAATATCACAGGATAGGTTTGGATTTTATGAATAGGTAGGTATTCATAAAGTAATGCGTTAGTGAAAACGAAAATATTACTTATATAATAATTCGGCATCTAACCACTAACACCAACAATCAAAAATGGTGTTGTTCTTGCAAAAAGTGTAAAGGCGGCCAATTTCACCAAAGTTTGTAAATTAATTAAATTAATTTTGAAGAACATAAAAAAAGTGTCTGTTGAAATATTTTATGTAGGTACCTATGTTGGTTTTGACCACCTAATGAATAAAACAATTTATTAAGTTGATAGATGAGTACATCTCATGTAGCATGGGTATCATCGGATAAGGAAATAAAATAAATAAAAAAAATTTTAAAAGAAAACTAAATTCGATATAATTTGAAAGTTTTTAATATTCCAAGAGAAGTTTGGCGTGAAATTAAACAAAAAATACACGAAAAACCTGTGGTTTGATCTAATTTCAGGTGAAGTTTAACATAATCGAAGAAAGTGTTATTAACTAACATATCAGCTAATAAGTGCTTCATTTCAGCACGATTATCAGATGATTTATCAGATGTCGTTGAGGCAAGACGTGCCTTAATATTAATAAAAATAAATAAATAATGCTGGATAATTCACACAGCATTATATAGTCCCAAGCTAAGCAGTGCTTGTGTTAAAAGTGTATATATACATAGTGGTCGTTGTTTTGTTACTAGATAACTGATACACATAATATAATACAATACACAAATAGATATTTTTTGTTATACATAGAAAACGACGACCAGAACACCCTGAACAAATGTCTGCAGATCGTACACACATTTGTCCCGAGGCGGGAATCGAACCCGCAACCTCTTGCGTTGCAGGCAGACCTTCGCCCACCGCGCCACATAGGTCGTAATAATCAATTGCTCAATTGTGACCTCGTTTTTTGCCGATTTGGACAAATCGTAGAAACGTGTGAGAATTTAAGTAACAATGATATATTTTTCTAACTATCATAACTAAACTGACATCGGCGCAGCAGGACGGTGCGCTCGACCCCCGCCACGCCCGCTCCTGAGCCTCCCCCTCGCCATGTGCCCGCCGCCGTCTAAGAAACCGACCACCAAGTTGTGTCTACTCCCGAAATACAAGGTTGGTTAACCAGTACATGAATGAGGTGTGCACTGTTGCATCCGAAGGCAAGCTGAACTCAGAGCAAAAGCAACGGGTAAGCGCCCTCTGCCGTAAAGTGGGCAATGGCACTTCGCATATGGCTATTCATTATCAGTCTCTGAAGTCCAAAGTAGTAAAGGCCTACTGCACTATACAAACGCTCCAAAACCAACTTGCCCAATCCCACCAGCTAGAAGACCTCATAAAGACAATTGAAAAGACCTCTAAACCAGTCGGAGTAACCTCATTCGCCAAAATGGTCAAAAAAGGGCCAAACACGTACATAAAGCCCACAAATGTCAGTTCTGTGGCCATATTCGCAAAGACCTACTAAAGACAAGTGAAGACACGAAATCGCTAGTGCAAAATATTATCTGCCCTAAAAAAATTAAGCTGCATATGAGAGGGCTACGGAAGACTAGGAACGTAGGCGTCATCATCAGCACCGACACCAAGGACGACATCGAAAAGCTGAAGAACACAGTGCAGATCACCAACTCTGGCCTCACAATCAATGAGCCGCTTAAACAATAGCCGAGAGTCGTCGTCATTGGAGTACCGACATCAATGCCTGAAAAAGAAGTTTGGTCCTGCCTCTTCCACCAAAACCTAGCGGATACTTTCAAGAACTGTGACCTGGAAAAGTTTTGAGCTCCAATAAGTTAAGCCACAAGTCAGGCAGGAAAAACGCAGAGTTCTGCAATTATGTTATTTAAGTTCTAGCCGTCATACGTGAAGCACTCATCACCAAGGACAGGGTTTTTGTGTACTGGTCGTCGTGCCTTGTGTGAGGGATTTCACTCTGGTTACACGCTGCTACAAGTGCCAAGTGCCAGCAGTATGGACACGCGGCGAAGTTTTGTCATTGTGGCGGCGTCAACGGCCACACAAACAAAGAATGCCAGAAGCCAGCTGAAGATCCTTACTAAGTGTGCAACCTCCTTGTACGAAGACGTACCATGTATCTAATTTTACTGAATCGGCATTTTATGCCCTAACAACTAGTGCTCTACTGACCGCGACGCGATAAAAATGTCTGACGGATCGTTTACTTGCTATCTGTGTTTTTACGTGTATTCATTCAATAAACTTTTGAAAAGTGATAAGTGATTTAACTTTGCACTCTTAACTACTTAAACTAACTTTACTTCAAATGTACGACACGTCCGTACATTTGGTCCTTCGGCCTAACTTGTTTTTTTGGTGTGTTTTGAGACTTGGAACCCGCGATTGCGAATCGGCGGCTTGGCCTCCCACCAGCGGGTCTCACCAGGTTTGTTGAGAAGGCGCATATTTCGCGGCGAAGAGTCGCTTACGCACTGAAGACTACAAGGTAAGGACATTCAAGTACTTTTTGGAATCGCCGTAAACTACGAGAATCTGAAGAAACTTGCAAAAGAACTAGGTACTGCCCTGTCTTCGTGTCCTGACCTGAACCACAAAAATGGAAACTTCCACTGGGTTACTACCTGAATACAAATACTAACTAGCTACATACTATTGAACTATCTTAGGACTAACTAAATAACTACACTACGAAAATGGATGAACTGTCAAAACAAGCAACTTGTTTTGAATTATTAAAACGGTTATGCTCTAACTACAAAAAGGATAGCAGTTCCAGAAAAACTGAAGAATACGTAACCAAGCGGATTCAAACACTTGAACAATACTGGCATGATTTTCACTTGAGAAATGAACTTCTTGATCAAAAAATTGAAGATAAAAGCCAACATAACTACTTTACTAGCGACTTTTATGGAAAAACAAAAGAACTCTACGATACTACCAAAGCGAGCATGATTAAACTATTAGCTTCACTCGAAGACCATGATGTAGAAGAAGAATCACCGCATATTGATTTCGATCTGTCTGGGATGCTGGAGGAGGATCCTATTAACATTACTATCGACAACAATACTACGGAGGTGGATGACCAAATGAGAAAGTTATTGCAGCGCCAAGAATGTAACTTCAAGGCTATGGAACGAGCAATGTCAAAAATTACAATCGATCTCATAACTGAAAAATGGGAATTTGAAGACCACCTCTCCATATTGAAGGGAAAATGGGACTCTATCGACAAGCTACACTGGCAACTGGAAGAAGCCCTGATAGGAACGAGTTATAGTGAAAACTATTGTACTAAATTTGACGAAATCGAGACTAAATACGATGTACTGAAGAAAGAACTAAACGGCAAAATATGGTCAAACAAACACTACGAAAAATCAGCTCCGAAAATTGAGTTACAAGATTTTAACGGAGACTACGCTCGCTGTCCATCCGCTGTAATATGCTGGCTCGCAGGTTTGCACGGTGTTCACGACCAGTTAAGGTAAGTCTGTTCAAGGCATACTGCCAGACCTTCTACACGTGCAGCCTGTGGACTAGCTTCACGCAGCGGGCGTACGGCGCACTGCGTGTCCAGTACAACAATGCGTTCAGGATATTGTTGGGATTACCACGCTACTGTAGTGCGTCAGCTATGTTTGCTGAGGCACATACGGATGATTTTCAATCAATAATTCAAAAAAGATGTGCCTCGGTTTTAAGACGCGTGCGTGGCAGCCCCAACGGTATCCTGGACGTGTTGTCCGAGCGGTGGGACTCGCCGTTGCTAAAAAGGTGGACGCGGCTGCATGCTAGCGGTCCATCTTATACATAATTTTTTATTTTTCTACTTTGTGTCTATAAATTTTGTGTGTTATATTATTAAGTACCTATGGATTATTATCTGAAATAAATGTAAAAATAAATAAATAAATTTCATTCAAAAATCTCTTCATGGAAACAATCCACAAAAACCCTACTATCTCTAAGGCGGAAAAAATGCAACACCTAAAAACTAAACTAAAAGGTAAAGCAGAACGCTTAGTACAACATCTCGCCGTAAGTGCCGAAAATTACGACTCGTGCTGGGAGATATTGAACCATCGGTTTGATAACCGCCGTCTTCAATTTACTTCATTCATAAATGCGATGCAACAGCTTCCAACAGTTCCGCAAAATCCTACTGCGGATAACATCAAGAAAATACACGATGTCATAACTGAAAGCCTAAACGGACTTACTAACATGGGGGTTGATATTAAGAGCTGGGGCCCGATGATTGTGCGATGATGATGTCACAAAAATTGGATGCTGCTACTTACAGCGAATACTGCGTAATTACTAACAGAGATTTACCTAACTTAAATGAATTCCTAACTTTTCTAGAAAAGCAATTCATGGCCCTAGAAACAGTTAAAAACAGACAAAAGGACACAAACAATTCCCAGAAACAAGCTGGAAATACGAGTTCTACTAAAAGATCAACTTACTATGAAAAACCGAACTACAATAAAAAGTCAACCTTAACTAAGGACAATAAAGATCAAGCAAGGTCTTACTTTGCTGCTTTCAGAAAATGTCCCTTATGTGATGGGAATCATGTTCTAATGCAATGTACTAAATTCATAGAAATGAATGTTTCGCAGCGCACCAGTACCGTTGCAAAACTGAAACTCTGCAAAAATTGCTTGTACGATCATGAAAACAAGGAATGCAACTCAACAAAAACATGCAAAGAGTGTGATTACAAGCACCACACGTTGTTGCACAATGCCAAAAGGTCACAAGAACCACCTAAATCTGTTAAAAATAACACTGAAAAATCTTCAACTACTGCAGAATCTTCTTCATCTTCTTGTCTCTCCGCTACAGCTGAGAAAAACACTGAAGTACTACTGACTACTGTCAAAATAAGGGTCAAGGCCAACGATGGCACTTACCAAACTTATAGGGCACTGACTAAGGCACTAGACCAAGGGTCCCAGGTCAACTTGATTTCGGAGAACGCAGCCCAATCATTACGCCTTCCACGGAAAAAGTTTAACGCAACGATATCCGGAGTCGGATCCGTGTCGGGAGAGTGTAAAGGACGGGTAAAACTTACCTGCAAATCGATACATAATGACTACACTTTTGGCACTCAAGCTTTAATACTAAAGAAACTAACAAATGATTTGCCAAATTCAACTTTTGAAAAGGCTAACTGGCCACATCTACTAAACTTAAAACTAGGAGTTCCAGACTACAATGTTAGTGGCTCCGTCGACCTACTTTTATCAGCTGATGTTTACGCTGAGATAATTATGGACGGCGTCTTAAGAGGAAATCAACTCTCACCCGTCGCCCAACAAACTCAACTTGGGTGGATACTATGTGGAAAACTGAAGACACTGCGCTGCCATGCCACCATCATTGACCTCGCAGACATTGCCAAATACTGGGAGAGCGAGGACATTACTCAACATGAAAATGAAATTAACGCCGACGATCAATGCGAAAAATACTACCAAGAAACTACTACTAGAGCATCTGATGGCAAATATATTGTGAAGATGCCCATGGTCCAAAACTTAGAAGCTGAACTCGGCGACTCAAGGCCAAAAGCAGTCTCACAATTCTTACAACTAGAAAAAAGACTTACTAAAAACGAAAAACTATCGACTATGTACAAGGACTTTATGGATGAGTACTTAAAACTATTAGGATTCTGTGATGCGAGCGAAAAGGCATATTCTTGTGTCATATACACCAGGGTCAAGGACGAAAATGGACAGCTTGTACTGAACTTACTTGCAGCGAAGACTAGGGTTGCCCCAATCGCACTAAAGCTGAGCTTGCCTCGACTTGAACTAGCTGGCGCCTTATTATTATCACAGTTGATGGAAAAGGCGAAAAACTCACTTAACGAAAACAACGTAACTATTTCAGCTTGGAGTGACTCCAAAGTCGTACTCGCATGGCTGCAGGGGGAACCAACTAAATGGGAAAGATACGTCGAAAATCGAGTGAAGAAGATAAGACAAATCATACCGTCAAAACAATGGGCTTACATAGAGTCTAAAAATAACCCTGCTGACTGTGCTACCAGCGGAGTGAACCCGAAAAAACTACTAAATTTTGGTTTGTGGTGGAATGGGCCCGAAATGCTGAAAACTTTCAGCGAAAATAAAGAAACTAAATCTGTGAACTGTTTATTTACAACAAACATCGAAAAAAAAGAGAGCCCTAGCCATAACTAAAATAAACGACAACTTGATCATAAAATTAATAAATAACAACAGTTCTATAACACGGGTAAGGCGCATCGTAGCTTGGATTTTGCGCTTTATTACTAAGGCGCGCCTCTCGAAACATGATACAGCTCGTGGCAATAAAGAGATATCTACCTACTTGACTACTGCCGAACTACAAGCGTCAAATGAACTGATTGTAAAATTTATGCAATTTAATGATTTTGAATTGGAATATACCTTACTTTCCAAAAATCAAATATTAACTAAAAAGAGCTATATCTACAAACTAAGTCCTTATCTTGAAAATGGAGTTTTAAGAGTCGGGGGCCGCCTGAATAAAACTAACTTACCACCGGGCATGAAAAATCCTATGATCCTACCGCGAAATGGAAGATTGACTCAACTCGTCATTGAAGAGGCCCACGCAGCTACTCTGCATGGTGGGGCAAGGTTGACTCTTGCATACTTACGTCAACGCTACTGGATTGTTGGAGGCAACCAAACTGAAAAAACAACTAAGAAAATGCGTGCGCTGCAGCCGATTTAAGCCTACTGATAACCGTCAGAAGATGGCAGATCTGCCTACGCAGAGAGCTACCCCTTCGCGTCCTTTCACCCATACAGGGGTTGATTTTACAGGCTGTATAGACCTAAAATTGAATAAAGGTAGAGGGGTGAGGACTAATAAAGGCTACATAGCTATATTTGTGTGCATGGCAACAAAGGCCGTACACATTGAACTTGTCTCAGATCTGAGCACCGAAATGTTCATTGCAGCATTTTCAAGAATGTGTGCTAGAAGGGGTACGCCAACAAAACACATGTACTCAGACTGCGGTACCAACTTCATCGGTGCATCGAGGATACTGAGAAGCGAATACGAACTATGGAAAACAGAGCTCTCGCCTGAATTCTTCACGAAAATGGGGAAAATGGAAGTCGAGTGGCATTTTAACGCCCCCGCCTGGCCTACTGCAGGCGGCCTTTGGGAGGCAGCAGTGAAATCGTTGAAACACCACTTACGACGTGTGCTAGGCGAACAGAAACTCACTTACGAAGAGTTCACAACTCTACTTACGAAGATTGAAGCCTGTATGAACTCACGGTCGCTATGCCCACTTACAGAAGACCCGGAGGAATTTTAAAACTACCTTACTCCTGGACACTTTCTCACCGGCGGCGGCCCGATACTAACTTTACCTCTCTCAGACTACAGCGACGTTAAAACTATTAATATACGCCAACGATGGCAACTAACTGAAAATATGCTGCAACAGTTTTGGAAAAGCTGGTCGAACAAATACCTAACTCAATTACAAATTCTTAGAAAATGGCACAAACCGAAGGTGAACTCAAAATTTAACCGAAGGTGACGTCGTGTTGGTGAAGGACGACAACCTACCACCGGGAAAATAGGCCATGGGGAAAGTCATCCAAGTTCACCCCGGGGAAGATGGTATGGTGAGAGTCACCACCATAAAAACTCAAAATGGCGTAATAAATAATTATTGTTTATTTAAAACTTATTATCGTATACTATATAGTTAGTATATAGTATTATAGATACATAAATAATTGACTTACCCTTCTCCCACTTGAGAGATTGATATGGCTCTTTAAACTCTTTAATTTTCAATTGTTTATGTACAATATTTTCTGATAATTTATTCTCTTTCTATGTGTGGAACCTGCCTAGCTTATTGTTCTATTGTTAAGTGTTTCATTTTCTAATTCTAAAGCTTTTTGTTTCCCTAAGATAAATAAATAAATAAATAAAAAATTATGTATATCAGTTATCTAGTACCTACATATACATAATATATGTACCTACATAACACAAGCTCTGCTTAGCTTGGGGCAAGATAATGCTTAGTGAATTGTCCAGCATTATTTATTTCTCAGTAAGTAGGTAGGTTCGGATCTCTGACCGTTCCATCATAAGGACACATTTTTTTTATTGATTTTACATTAATACATATTTGCTGCACCATTACCACGTGATTCCACGTGATTACGACTGATTAAATTCTTTTCTGTTCCCGCTGCATCAAATTCCAAACCGGGGCTCAATCGACTGGTTCCGGACCTACGGTCCGGAACCAGTCGATTGAGCCCCGGTTCGTCCGTCCCATTCCCGTTCCCATCACCCATCCATCCCAAGAGCATTATTTAAGAAATGAGAAGAATGAAACGGTTATTGTTCCGGGCTAACTATCTAGTATACATTATTGTTTTATCTAATGAAAGGGAGTACCCACTCACTACCTATACCTACATTAGGTGAAAAAATGATGATCTGTGTGTTGTAGAAGTACAGCAGCGAGGCGGAGGCGGAGGCGGAGTGGGGACGGGAGTATGTGAAGGAGAACGTAGTACGCGTGGGTCCGCTGGGCGCGCGCGCGCTCTGGGCGGCGCTGGCCGCTGCGGCCGCGGCGCTGGCGGTGGCGGCGCACGTGGACCGCGCGCTGCCTGCGCCTCTCGGACGCACCGCGCCCGAGCACAGGTTCATTGCGGAGATCGCGCACGAACATCTCGTCAATCTCACCAGCATCGGGCCCAGGGTTAGTCATCATCACCACAGACACCATACGACTGGACTCTGGACATAGGCCCCCCTCCGAACCGTTCCTGCATTATCAACAACCCTATCTCATCTTATTTTGGAAGCTTTGCATAGTTATCTTTAACGTGCGGCGGCTTATCGCAATATGATCCCTCGAATGTGAGCCCATGTGGTAGCCAGTGACCACCGCTGCCGTGCGGCGGCTTATCGCAATATGATCCCTCGAATGTGAGCCCATGTGGTAGCCAGTGAGTGACCACCGCTGCCGTGCGGCGGCTTATCGCAATATGATCCCTCGAATGTGAGCCCATGTGGTAGCCAGTGACCACCGCTGCCGTGCGGCGGCTTATCGCAATATGATCCCTCGAATGTGAGCCCATGTGGTAGCCAGTGAGTGACCACCGCTGCCGTGCGGCGGCTTATCGCAATATGATCCCTCGAATGTGAGCCTATGTGGTAGCCAGTGACCACCGCTGCCGTGCGGCGGCTTATCGCAATATATGATCCCTCGAATGTGAGCCTATGTGGTAGCCAGTGACCACCGCTGCCGTGCAGCGGCTTATCGCAATATGATCCCTCGAATGTGAGCCTATGTGGTAGCCAGTGACCACCGCTGCCGTGCGGCGGCTTATCGCAATATGATCCCTCGAATGTGAGCCTATGTGGTAGCCAGTGACCACCGCTTCCGTGCGGCGGCTTATCGCAATATGATCCCTCGAATGTGAGCCTATGTGGTAGCCAGTGACCACCGCTGCCGTGCGGCGGCTTATCGCAATATATGATCCCTCGAATGTGAGCCTATGTGGTAGCCAGTGACCACCGCTGCCGTGCGGCGGCTTATCGCAATATGATCCCTCGAATGTGAGCCTATGTGGTAGCCAGTGACCACCGCTGCCGTGCGGCGGCTTATCGCAATATATGATCCCTCGAATGTGAGCCTATGTGGTAGCCAGTGACCACCGCTGCCGTGCGGCGGCTTATCGCAATATGATCCCTCGAATGTGAGCCTATGTGGTAGCCAGTGACCACCGCTGCCGTGCGGCGGCTTATCGCAATATGATCCCTCGAATGTGAGCCCATGTGGTAGCCAGTGAGTGACCACCGCTGCCGTGCGGCGGCTTATCGCAATATGATCCCTCGAATGTGAGCCCATGTGGTAGCCAGTGGTTATCTCGTGTCTGACGTGTGTGTGTGTGTGTGTGTGTGCGCAGGTGTCGGGCAGCTACGAGAACGAGGTGCTGGCGGTGGCGGCGGTCGTTGCGGCGGTGCATGCGATAGCGCGCGAGGCGGCGCCGCACGTGGCGGTCGAGCTGGACGTGCAGCGCGCGCGGGGTGCGTACCCGCTCGCCTTCATGGATGGCATGAACCACGTGTACGAGCACGTGCAGAACGTGGTGGTGCGCTTGCGAGCCCGGGGAGCGCCGCCGCGCGCACCGCGGGACGCGCTGCTGCTCAACTGTCACGTCGACACCGTGCCGGACAGTCCCGGTGAGAGCATTATCTAATCAGATCTCTAGCAGAGAGAGGTAGGGGGTGGGTCCTCATCTCACTCTGCAGCAGGACTGGCTCGGGGCTCGGAGGAGACCGCGGACCGCGCAGAGAGAATGCACCAAAGTACAATACTGAGTAGGTACTAGTAGCAGTGTTCAAATATAAATGATATCATCTAGAAGGCGAGTGAAATCATCTTTTCTAAAACCAATGAAGGTAGGGCAAACACACTTAGAAAGAGATGAAAGTAATCTTGTAGGCGACGCCATGCAAGATTCGTGACCGTGTGATACAAATACCATTGAAAATTACATGAAAAGAGATGAAAGTAATCTTGTAGGCGACGCCATGCAAGATTCGTGACCGTGTGATACAAATACCATTGAAAAATACATGAAAAGAGATGAAAGTAATCTTGTAGGCGACGCCATGCAAGATTCGTGACCGTGTGATACAAATACCATTGAAAATTACATGAAAAGATATGAAAGTAATCTTGTAGGCGACGCCATGCAAGATTCGTGACCGTGTGATACAAATACCATTGAAAATTACATGAAAAGAGATGAAAGTAATCTTGTAGGCGACGCCATGCAAGATTCGTGACCGTGTGATACAAATACCATTGAAAATTACATGAAAAGAGATGAAAGTAATCTTGTAGGCGACGCCATGCAAGATTCGTGACCGTGTGATACAAATACCATTGAAAATTACATGAAAAGATATGAAAGTAATCTTGTAGGCGACGCCATGCAAGATTCGTGACCGTGTGATACAAATACCATTGAAAATTACATGAAAAGAGATGAAAGTAATCTTGTAGGCGACGCCATGCAAGATTCGTGACCGTGTGATACAAATACCATTGAAAATTACATGAAAAGAGATGAAAGTAATCTTGTAGGCGACGCCATGCAAGATTCGTGACCGTGTGATACAAATACCATTGAAAATTACATGAAAAGATATGAAAGTAATCTTGTAGGCGACGCCATGCAAGATTCGTGACCGTGTGATACAAATACCATTGAAAATTACATGAAAAGAGATGAAAGTAATCTTGTAGGCGACGCCATGCAAGATTCGTGACCGTGTGATACAAATACCATTGAAAATTACATGAAAAGAGATGAAAGTAATCTTGTAGGCGACGCCATGCAAGATTCGTGACCGTGTGATACAAATACCATTGAAAATTACATGAAAAGAGATGAAAGTAATCTTGTAGGCGACGCCATGCAAGATTCGTGACCGTGTGATACAAATACCATTGAAAATTACATGAAAAGAGATGAAAGTAATCTTGTAGGCGACGCCATGCAAGATTCGTGACCGTGTGATACAAATACCATTGAAAATTACATGAAAAGATATGAAAGTAATCTTGTAGGCGACGCCATGCAAGATTCGTGACCGTGTGATACAAATACCATTGAAAATTACATGAAAAGATATGAAAGTAATCTTGTAGGCGACGCCATGCAAGATTCGTGACCGTGTGATACAAATACCATTGAAAATTACATGAAAAGATATGAAAGTAATCTTGTAGGCGACGCCATGCAAGATTCGTGACCGTGTGATACAAATACCATTGAAAACTCACCCTAGAACTAGAACGGAATTATACGATATTGTCAGTTATACTGTATCCATCGAGGATTGTCAATGTTTACTAACAAACCCACTGACAGTTCAACATTTTCATTAATTAGGTTAGCTCTTGTCTGCGTCTTCATTTGCGTATTAAGGATATCATATAAATTAAGTATAAAACCTATAGGTACATAATAATATGTCTACTATAATAAATAACATACTGAAATGAAACAAGTAGTACATAACCTAGCAAGCTAGGATTACGGTCGGAGTAGGTGGTATAGGTAGGCAGATGTCGCTAAGGCCACGGCGGCGGGGCGGCGGCCGTGCTGCATGTGTGCTAGCGGGCGGGCTGCTTCGGTGATAGCTGCACGCGTGGCTGACTGTTCAAAAATCACAAAACAAACAAACATCTGTCTGATATAAATACGAGGCGCGCCGTCATCTTGTTGTAGTGTGGGATGGTCATGCAGGTGTCTGTACTGTGCGGCAGGCGCCAGCGACGACGGCGCCGGCTGCGCCGTGCTGCTGGAGGTGATGCGCGCGCTGGCAGCGGCGCGTTCGCCCCCGAGGCGCGCCGTCATCTTGTTGTAGTGTGGGGTGCTCATGCAGGGGTCTGTACTGTACGGCAGGCGCCAGCGACGACGGCGCGGGCTGCGCCGTGCTGCTGGAGGTGATGCGCGCGCTGGCAGCGGCGCGCTCGCCCCCGAGGCGCGCCGTCATCTTGTTGTAGTGTGGGGTGCTCATGCAGGGGTCTGTACTGTACGGCAGGCGCCAGCGACGACGGCGCGGGCTGCGCCGTGCTGCTGGAGGTGATGCGCGCGCTGGCAGCGGCGCGCTCGCCCCCGAGGCGCGCCGTCATCTTGTTGTAGTGTGGGGTGCTCATGCAGGGGTCTGTACTGTACGGCAGGCGCCAGCGACGACGGCGCGGGCTGCGCCGTGCTGCTGGAGGTGATGCGCGCGCTGGCAGCGGCGCGCTCGCCCCCGAGGCGCGCCGTCATCTTGTTGTAGTGTGGGGTGCTCATGCAGGGGTCTGTACTGTACGGCAGGCGCCAGCGACGATAGCGCGGGCTGCGCCGTGCTGCTGGAGGTGATGCGCGCGCTGGCAGCGGCGCGCTCGCCCCCGAGGCGCGCCGTCATCTTGTTGTAGTGTGGGGTGCTCATGCAGGGGTCTGTACTGTACGGCAGGCGCCAGCGACGATAGCGCGGGCTGCGCCGTGCTGCTGGAGGTGATGCGCGCGCTGGCAGCGGCGCGCTCGCCCCCGAGGCGCGCCGTCATCTTGTTGTAGTGTGGGGTGCTCATGCAGGGGTCTGTACTGTACGGCAGGCGCCAGCGACGACGGCGCGGGCTGCGCCGTGCTGCTGGAGGTGATGCGCGCGCTGGCAGCGGCGCGCTCGCCCCCGAGGCGCGCCGTCATCTTGTTGTAGTGTGGGGTGCTCATGCAGGGGTCTGTACTGTACGGCAGGCGCCAGCGACGATAGCGCGGGCTGCGCCGTGCTGCTGGAGGTGATGCGCGCGCTGGCAGCGGCGCGCTCGCCCCCGAGGCGCGCCGTCATCTTGTTGTAGTGTGGGGTGCTCATGCAGGGGTCTGTACTGTACGGCAGGCGCCAGCGACGACGGCGCGGGCTGCGCCGTGCTGCTGGAGGTGATGCGCGCGCTGGCAGCGGCGCGCTCGCCCCCGAGGCGCGCCGTCATCTTGTTGTAGTGTGGGGTGCTCATGCAGGTGTCTGTACTGTGCGGCAGGCGCCAGCGACGACGGCGCGGGCTGCGCCGTGCTGCTGGAGGTGATGCGCGCGCTGGCAGCGGCGCGCTCGCCCCCGAGGCGCGCCGTCATCTTCTTGTTCAACGGCGCAGAGGAGAACGTGCTGCAAGGGTCGCACGGGTTCATCACGCAGCACAAGTACGTACCGCACCGGGACGAGAGAGGCGCGCGCGCGGGCAAGCAGACGAGCGAGCGGGTTGTGAGCTGGACTGTGTGTGCAGGTGGGCGCGGACAGTGCGCGCCTTCGTGAACCTGGAGGCGTGCGGCGCGGGAGGGCGGGAGGTGCTGTTCCAGGCGGGTCCCCACGACCCCTGGATCATGGAGGTGAGTGCACGCCTCTCCTACTTGTCTATCAGTCACTGTATGTCCGCTGCTACGAGCACGGAGACAACTTTGTCAGTACGCAATTGTTAGAATCGTTTTTACAAAGAGATTGTCTACTTCTGACTTGGTCTAAGTAGAGTCTAGATTCAGTTCTTGAGTCCTTCATCCGTTGTTTGTTGTGTTATTATTTCGTAATGTGGAACGTCAGCGGGAGGTCCGCCCCGGGACTGTTCCGGCCCTCGTGATATCGTTAGTGGTCCCTGTATTGTGTGTGTGTGTGTATGTGTGTGCAGCTGTACGCGCGCGTGGTGCCGCATCCGTTCGCGTCGTCGCTGGCGCAGGAGCTGTTCCAAAGCGGGCTGGTTCCGGCCGACACGGACTTCCGCATCTTCCGGGACTTCGGTGGGCTGTCGGGCGTGGACCTCGCGTGGAGCGCCAACGGCTACGTGTACCACACGGCGCTGGACACGGCGCAGCGCGTGCCGCCCGCCTCGCTGCAGCGCACCGGCGACAACGTGCTGGCACTGGTGCACGGTACGCAGTGTACGCACTCGCCGGGCGGCGCGGACGGGGTCCTGGCGCGGCGCCTGCCCGGACCTGACTCGGTCTCTCTGTGCAGGCATGGTGGAAAGCGAGCACATGGACGAGGAGCCGGAGCTTGGCTCGCGTCAGCCCATGTTCTTCGACGTGGTGGGCGTGGTGGCGGTGAGCCTGCGCGCGCGCGCCGCGCTTCTGGCCGCTGGGGCCGCGTTGCTGCTGGTCGCGCTGGACGTGCACCTGGCGGGCCGGCGCGCCACCTCGGAGCGTGAGTATACCTGGGACGCTGGAGTGCAGGGCGCTGCTCCTCCCTGACTGTGTGTGTCGTGTGTGCAGTGTTCATGCGGCGCGGCGCCTGGTGGCGCTGCGTGGCGCGCGGCGCTTGCGTGACGGCGGCCAGCAGCGCGGCAGGCGTGACGGCGGCGGCGCTGCACGGCGCGCTGCTGCACGCCGCAGGGCTGCGCCTCGCGTTCTACGCGCGCCCTGAACTGCTCGCCCCGCTCTATGGGGCGCCAGGTAACTGCTCTCCCCCTCGAGTGCATGCGACTCCCGTGAGGATGCCACAACACACTGTATGGACCATGGTAAAGGGTTCGTTCTTCTTATGGTTTATTCCGAAACCTATATTATTTACAGTCTGGTAGGTTGGTAAAGTTAAAGTCACTTGTTTGATATGTTAACACTAATATTGACACAAATATAACTAATTAACTAAATTGTCTAACTTAATTATGGTAAAAGTATGGTGAAGGTAATGGTATTTTAATGGTGGTGTGCACGTGTGGTTCCGGTGGTATGCCCGATCGCGAACGGTTGAATTTGGGTGAACAACCGCGAGCGAAGACGCGTCAATCGCTAACCAAGCAATATCGCGTAATCGCTGCGTGTTCGGCTTTAACTCGAACAGGGATCTATCGTATTGCGATCACTTGCAAGTTTGATTCACACTTCTCCAAGAGCATACCGGATACATTGCCTCCACTCCACACAACTAAGGGAAGGGATCCTATAAGTCTTCTATTTCAAGTACAAAACCCTAGTAATTTGATTGCTTTGAAAAACAAACATTAAAAACGGACTTGTAGTTCCTTAGTAAGTTGGTACTTATTGAAGTTGTGTTTGTACAAAGTTTGTTTGGGAGTACTGTTAATCCCTCGGGAACATTACTTATTCACCTTGTCGACTCAACGGTTTTCCTAGGGTTACACATTGATTCCTCTCTTCAATGGAGACCGCAAATTGATGGTCTCGCAGGCAGACTTAGTTCAGCAGCATATGCGGTTCGAACAATTAGATATAATTACCGATGAAGATACAGCTAGGTTAGTTTATTTCAGTTACTTCCATAGTATCATGTCTTATGGTATTTTGCTTTGGGGACGGGCAGCCGATATTCAGATAAATATAAAAAATATACAAAATAAATATAAAAAACAAGAACAAACTGCATATCATATAGATTACGAAAGGTAGGGAAATCATTTATAGGATATTGCGTACGCTTCTATAACAAGCTTCCATCTGAAGCAACTGAGCACCCTATTCGTAAATTTAAAAAGAAAGCCTATTTCTCCATAGATGATTACATCAATGATGTAAATGCTTGGCCAGATGTCGCTCAGTTCCACACCGACAATGGTATTTAAGGGAAATAATGTTAAGCTTAGTAAGTTTTATATAAATATTGACTTGTATCTAAATTAGATCATATTTAGACTTACATACACTTACTAGTGGTTTATTTTCCACTTCTTCCACTAGTGGACAAAAAATTGAAGTGGACAAAATCAATAACACCTCGTTTCTTATTTGATACCTAATAATGACTATTTATAAACCTGTTTATAGTATAAAATTTGACTTGTCTAAGTGCTTATTTTGTAAGCTTAAAGAAAATAAACGTTATTGAAATTTGATATTTGAAGTTGTGTTTGTACAAAGTTTGTTTGGGAGTACTGTTTATCCCTCGGGAACATTACTTATTGAAGTTGTGTTTGTACAAAGTTTGTTTGGGAGTACTGTTTATCCCTCGGGAACATTACTTATTGAAGTTGTGTTTGTACAAAGTTTGTTTGGGAGTACTGTTTATCCCTCGGGAACATTACTTATTGAAGTTGTGTTTGTACAAAGTTTGTTTGGGAGTACTGTTTATCCCTCGGGAACATTACTTATTGAAGTTGTGTTTGTACAAAGTTTGTTTGGGAGTACTGTTTATCCCTCGGGAACATTACTTATTGAAGTTGTGTTTGTACAAAGTTTGTTTGGGAGTACTGTTTATCCCTCGGGAACATTACTTATTGAAGTTGTGTTTGTACAAAGTTTGTTTGGGAGTACTGTTTATCCCTCGGGAACATTACTTATTGAAGTTGTGTTTGTACAAAGTTTGTTTGGGAGTACTGTTTATCCCTCGGGAACATTACTTATTGAAGTTGTGTTTGTACAAAGTTTGTTTGGGAGTACTGTTTATCCCTCGGGAACATTACTTATTGAAGTTGTGTTTGTACAAAGTTTGTTTGGGAGTACTGTTTATCCCTCGGGAACATTACTTATTGAAGTTGTGTTTGTACAAAGTTTGTTTGGGAGTACTGTTTATCCCTCGGGAACATTACTTATTGAAGTTGTGTTTGTACAAAGTTTGTTTGGGAGTACTGTTTATCCCTCGGGAATCTCCTCCCTCGCCTCATAGGGTGTTTAACCAGGCTAGCTAACTTTCTGCTCAGTTGTCAGTTAAACTCTCTTGTGTGCCCTTATCTGTAGAAGAAATGGCCAGTTACTTGCAGCCGCATTTGGCACACGCCTGGTCTGATACCTAGACGAAGGCACAATCGGGGGTAAACCGGAAGATGTGTTTCAGGATCTGGCGGCCTTAGTTCCCCGCCTTAGAGACCTGGGTCTAGAGGTGAACCCCTCGAAGTGCGAGTTCTTCGCCTGTGGTACTGAGGCTCGAACACACATTACAAGTTTTCAATCTCTTCTACCTGGCCTCAAGGAAATTTCTAGTCATGACTTAAATCTTTTAGGTTCTTCTATATCTATTTCTTTCAGGAGTCCCTGAGGCCATCAATGCTAGAAAGCAAAAATACAAAATACAAAAAAATACAAAAATATTTATTACTTTAACTTAATGTACAATAATATAACAGTGTTTGAGATTCCCTTTTAAGTAAAATAAATACTTGTGTTAGGAAATCTCGCTCTTCTAAAACAAACAATAGGTATATGAAATGTAGATCAAGTTACATAATTAAGATATAAATAAAGAAGGTACCTACTTATTATTATTTAAAGGTTAGTTAAGCTGAGCGTTAAGATTAACAATCAAAATTAAAATTTAAAGTGTACATACAAATTAATTTGAACATGAGCGATGTAGGTATGTGTTTGTGTGTGTGTGTGTGTGTGAGGGTGTGTGTGTGTGAGGTTGTGTGTGTGTGTGTGTGCGCGTGTGTGAAGTGTTCTATTGTAAGTATACTTGGGTCACCTGAAGACCCAGTGTCTGGGCAACAGGAGACCCAAATGTGTAAGGTACGTATAAGTGTAATGCAGTGGTATGGAGTGAGTCCCTTCGTAAAACTCCAGTCTCTTGAGAGTCTGGGTGATACAGGGAGAGCATTGGGTGTCAGTTGAGGAGAAAATCATGTTTGCTTATGGATAAATAAATTTATATTATTAATAGAATAATATCTGTCTTAGATATAATTGAGTGGGTAGAGGTTCATTATAATTTATTAAACAGTGCTTCTGTTTCATCGTAGCTTAAGTTTAATAACCATTTTATTAGATTTAATGAAAGCAACTGCTCCTTTCCGCTCACAAACGTCTAAAGGGTCTTTCCGCACACGTGGCGATTATCTTGTTGTGCATGTGCTTCGCTCTTCCGAAGGTCACCTATTTATTACGGACTACCCCAACTTGGATGTGTCCTAGGGGGTGCATTTCGAAATTTCGAAGTTTCGTAATTTCGAAATTCGTAGCCTTTTTTGACCATTTTTCAATTTCGAACTTGGTTGCCGCAAATTCGAAGTTTCGAATTTCGCGGAACGCGTGTGCTGTGCTATGAAAGAGTGAAATGCGAGCTCGGATTGGTTTACTACGCTCGGTTAGCGACAATGGGTGACGCGGCGCGAGGCGTCTGTCGCTCGCTTCGCTTCTCATCGCATTTGAGAGCGAGCGTTTGACTAGATCAGTTATATTTGTGTTGGTGAATGACAAGGGCTACAAACAAGTTATTGGAAAAAATACCATCAGACAGAAGTCTGGGGCTAACTTAACCACTATAAAAAGGCACGGTGGGTGGAATTCCAGCAAGGTGGCTGAAGGTTACATTGAAGATTCCATACAAAATAAAAGTAAAATTACCAACAAAATAACGAAAACTATTCAGCTTTAAAAAAATGAAACATCTTTTTCAAGAGATGATCCGCAACCATCATTTTCTGCTGAAGAAAGCTTCATCCCGTCAGATTTTGTCCATGACCAACAAATATCACAATCTCAAACTATGAACATACCCAAAAAACACCTGTCCTTAAAATTTGAAAATTAGTTTCATTTTATTATAAATTTTAACTAATAAAATGTTTTATTCTTGTACCTAATGCCGTTTTTTCTACTTACCTCACAATCGAGATGTAAAGCAGAGTAGTTAGCTCGGGTGTAAGTGTAAGCAAAGCACCAATAGGGATGTTAACCATAATCACAAATTAAAGTTTAGTGTTAATTTTATAATCATTTGTATTATTAGAATATCGAAAATCACATTTTTATAATATAATATAACTTATTGAATTTATTAAAAATGATTTTAAATGCTATATTTATAATCTGTTGTCAAGTGACTGCAAACGCCATTATAAGCTTATGACGTCACTAGCTGCAAAACTAGCTGTCGCACTGTTTGTTTACCTTTCTGCATTTTCTCATAACGACGAATTAGTCTGTAAATTACATAATATTAATACATGATGGAAGCCGGATTCACTAAAGGGAATAGTTCCAACTTACCAAAAGTAGATTTGTTGATGGTGGCAAACTTTTTTGCAAGAAACGAAGACTTTTGTGGTTCAGAATTCAGGAACGTGAAAACATCTTTGTAGGTACTCTTTTACGTTTAATACCATTTATCTATCTACGAATACATAAATAACAGTCAAGTACATGTGTAATAGATGATTTTCTGCTTTTTATATATAATTTATCGTGTTTAGAACATCGTTTAAATCACTGTTTACAAAGTTAGGTTATGTGCTAAAACAATAAATTCGTAACATTTGCTTATCTTTTGGCACATGAATAAACAGTTTTTCCGGTATAGTAATTGTTGTACTTTTACACAGGGGGCACTGCACAGGTTTTGTAAAACTTTGTGTTCATTTTGATTGTTTGTATTCAAGTAAAATTAAGAAAACACATGTCCTAATCGAACAATGGACATACAACATACAGTCATGTCATGAATCGCGACCATCGTTTTGCGGTTCGTGACGTCATTTCTGTTACGTGACAGTTGTTAGTGTTTTAGCGGAAAAGTTTAAAATTACTCTATTTTTGTACATTTTCTTATCGAAAATAGTAATATTTTTAAAGAAAATATTTTTTTTTATGCTAAACAAGAGTCCATCTTCAAAATAAAAGCAATTCCGAAAAATTGTTAACATCCCAATTGCACCCTCGAACTATAGGCGCCCTCGCTGCTTAATATCTCGGGCTGCAATTGATGGTTTACTACAACCCTTGGCTACTAATCTACTAATAAATGATGATACATGCATATGAAAATAATCATAAATACAGAGTACCTATTATTTGATATTATTACGGTTTTTTATTAACTCCCATAATATATCATTATCACAGATCATATGAAGTAAAATGTGGTAGGTAAACTAAGTATTTTCATATGTTTTGGATTAGTTAAATCATTTTGCCAACTCGTAACTCTATCTGGAAGGCAATTCTCGCAATATATCTACTCGATAAATATGGCAACAACTGTCAAAATATCGAGTGATTAATTCGAATCAAACAAGCGTATTCTCAACATCTGCAATTCGATATTTATCGAGGGCTTTTCTTCGATAAGTTGCTCGATATGCAACGAGTGGTCCTAGGCACTCGTTCGCATTATCGAAGAGTGAAAGAAGAACATCATTCATTATCTCTCTGTCGCACACGGTCTTTAGTCTCTGCTTGTTTTGTTTGATGTTTGAAACAATTACGTGGTGGTGCTTGTTTCTCAACTCAAGTCAAAGATTAATAAAGCAATATGCAATACAAATTCCTCTAGTTTTTATTGAATAGGTACTTATTAGATAAAATAGCTTTTTGCATCATTATTATTTACTTTGAGTATAATTTCTGGGGTCAGGGGTGGTATAAATTCTATTTTTTCCATTTCCTTTGGTGTGCCCGAACAAAATTATTGTAAACATTGTAAACGGTGTTGCCTGCTGACTAGATTACTTTCGCCCGCTGCGCACGGCTATCCCTACACAGAAGAGATGTCGTTCGTCAGCTATTATAACCGTATACATCTTTGACAAACAATACTAATTCAGATTATGCTATCTTCAAATAAAAAAATGTGAAATTGATGAACATACATACAGTTTAAAATTTTGATAGTATTGCTAAAATTTCTAGATTCAGATAAAGTTACTGACGAAACAATAACCATACATTGACATTCGTGAAGTGTGGAACTTTGACATTCAAATATGTAATGACATGACATGAAATCAAATTGTCTTTGCTAGAAATATCGAAGAGTGCACGAGAATGCCGTTTTTGGCGGAACTCGATATATTATCGAAGAATTGATACTTATCACTTGATATTTTATCCCGTGATACTGCGTATCACTCGATAAATATCACGTGATACTCAGAATTGGCCCCCTGTAGAGACTCGCAGGTCTCGAGAATAAAAGTTATATTTTCTGTCCGAATTTCGAAATTTCGAAATTAAGCTTCCGAATTTCGTAAGCCAGTTTCGAAATTGAAGAATATCGAAACTGCACCCCCTAAGTGTCCTGAGGAAGTTTCATCTTTTGATGAAACCTTGAAATCGGTGTTGGAGTCGGTTCTTAATGTCTCCCTAGATGGGCCCCAGTGGAGTCAGGCGGCCCTGCCTGTCCGGTGTGGCGGTCTCGGGGTACGGTGCGTTCAGGAGGTAGGTCTGCCGGCTTTCCTCTCGTCGGCGCACGGGGTTGCCAACATAGTCACTGTTTTACTTTTTTCTGATGTTGACGGGGGAAGCATACCCTTTGTCTGATGCTGTACCAGCTTGGTCGGCCCATAACTCGGGTGCAACAATCCCTGAATTGACGCATGTTCATCGGGCGTGGGATGACGTAAGGGTAGAGCGGCTACAAGAGCAATTGTTAGAGGGTGCGTTGGGAGCTGATTAGGCCAGACTGCGGGCTGTGTCGCAACCAGAGTCCGGGGCTTGGTTACAAGCGGTCCCTTCGCCTCACCTGGGCACTCTTCTTGACGATGACTCTTTGCGTGTGGCTCTCCGCCTGGGCTGTAAGGTGTGTGAACCTCATATATGCACCTGCGGTTCCATGGTGGAGGCCGATGGATATCACGCTCGGAGTTTTCGCTGGTGTACTGGGAGGTTTCCGCGTCACCATGCCCTGAACGACATAATTCGTAGAGCCCTTATATCGGAGAATGTCCCCTGCGTGCTTGAGCTTTCAGGTCTCAGCAGGTCTGATGGGAAGAGGCCAGATGGGCTGACTCTGGTGCCATGGAAAAATGGGAAGTGCCTGATCTGGGATGCAACTTGCGTCAGCACTGTCGCCGTCAGTCACCTGAGTCGTACCATGCTCTCTGCATCTGCCGCTGCCGAAGTTGTCTGCTCAAAAAAAAGGCTAAAGTACGCCGCCTTGGAGCAGCTTTACCATTTTGTTCCTATAGCAGTGGAGACCTTGGGTAGTTGAAGTGTGGATGCGAAATGTTTAGTGGGAGAATTAGGCCGTAAGCTGAATAAAGTGACAGGAGACTCCCTCTCCGGGTCGTTCTTGGAGCAAAGGATTGGCATCGCTATTCAGCGAGGTAATGCTGCAAGCATTATGGGCACCTTTGCACCGGGGATGATCAGGGGCGGGTTATTTAATGACTAATTATCTAAGTATTAGAGAATTTTATTTATTTATTTTATTCGGATTGCCATCAGCTTAACTATTAACATAGAACTTAAAATAGATACAGAAAGCTAATAATAGGCACTCGCTAATAGAAACATCATAAAATACCTAAGTGTGAACACAAAAAAAAATTCAATTAAAGTTCAATTAAAATTTAATTAAAGTTTTAAAATTTATTATTACGTTAAATCAATGAATTTTAGTAAAAACGCAAAAACAGTTTGTGCTCATACCTACATGGTTCCGAGGGAAGGATAAATCGCGGTGCAGAAGAATACATTTTATTGACCGAGCGAGCGAGCGAAGCGCCTCTGCATCAACTACTGGACCAAGTATCGCTTCTGTCAGAATGTACAACTACTGGACCAAGTATAGCTTCTGTCAGAATGTACAAACGTAAACTCTACAGGTCTACAGATTCTACGATTTTATAGATTTTAGTCGTCGGGTTTTTTTTTATTAAAGGCAGCAAAAAAAGGTAAACAAAAAAGGGCAAAAAGGGGGCTAACGAATATCTCCGCTAATGATGTCCTTGAAGTGTGGGTGTGTTGCATTGCAGCAGTGGTGGTGTCGTGGTGTGTGGCGCGGCGGCTGTGCGCGCGCTGGAGCTGGGCGCGCGCGGCGGGCGGGTGGTGGGCGGCGCGCGCGCTGGCGGCGGGCGGCACGCTGGCGGCGGGCGGCGTGCTGGCGGCGTGCGTGCTGCTGCGGCTGCGGTCTGGGTTCCTGCCGGCGGTGTGGACGGCGCTGCCGGCGGCGGCGGGCTGCCTGGCGCGCGGGCGGGCGCCGGCGTGGACGCTGGCGGCGGGGGCGGCGCTGCCCATGCTGCAGACGTGGTACCTGGCCGTACCCACACTGCGCATGTTCGTGCCTGTCGCCGGGCGCGCCTCCAGCCCGCCGCTCCCGCTGGACGTGTCCCTGGGCGCGCTGACGGCCGCCCTGACGCTGAGCGCGTGCTCGTGGCTGCAGCCGCTGGTGGTGGCGGCGCGTAACCCTCGTCCGCAGGTGCTTGCTCGCCGCGTGCACTATGTCCGTCAAGAGCAAGGAGTGGTCTGAGACTGAGGCGCACGCGTGTCCACAGATGTGGTGCCTGGCGGCGGCGACGGCGCTGGGCGCGGCGCTGGCGGCCTGCGGCGCGCCCTACTCGGCGGAGGCGCCGCAGCGCATCATGGTGTTCCACACGCGGCGCACGCAGCACGCCGGGGGCGCCGGCGACGCCCCGCCCTCCGTGGAGCACCTCTACTGGCTGCCGCAGATGGACGCGAACGCGCCCACGGCACTCGACAAGTATGGTACACACCGCGCACCTCCTCTTTGCTTATTATATCCTCCTCATCAGGCTATAATGGTCCACAGCTGGATGCTGGCCTCCCCCTGATTTTATTATGTCACAGTTCGGTGATAGATGTATTCTGCAAGAGGCGCTGCTGCCCGCCCCCGGTGCATGTAACCCTACCTGCTACGTTGATATGAATACTTTGTCAGGCACTCTGTCTGCAATAGTGACAGTCCAGTCAAGGAAGGGTGTTGTGTGTAATGTTCTTTACGAGGTAGGTAGGTGTAACAATAGTGACAGTCCAGTCAAGGAAGGGTGTTGTGTGTAATGTTCTTTACGAGGTAGGTAGGTGTAACAATAGTGACAGTCCAGTCAAGGAAGGGTGTTGTGTGTAATGTTCTTTACGAGGTAGGTAGGTGTAACAATAGTGACAGTCCAGTCAAGGAAGGGTGTTGTGTGTAATGTTCTTTACGAGGTAGGTAGGTGTAACAATAGTGACAGTCCAGTCAAGGAAGGGTGTTGTGTGTAATGTTCTTTACGAGGTAGGTAGGTGTAACAATAGTGACAGTCCAGTCAAGGAAGGGTGTTGTGTGTAATGTTCTTTACGAGGTAGGTAGGTGTAACAATAGTGACAGTCCAGTCAAGGAAGGGTGTTGTGTGTAATGTTCTTTACGAGGTAGGTAGGTGTAACAATAGTGACAGTCCAGTCAAGGAAGGGTGTTGTGTGTAATGTTCTTTACGAGGTAGGTAGGTGTAACAATAGTGACAGTCCAGTCAAGGAAGGGTGTTGTGTGTAATGTTCTTTACGAGGTAGGTAGGTGTAACAATAGTGACAGTCCAGTCAAGGAAGGGTGTTGTGTGTAATGTTCTTTACGAGGTAGGTAGGTGTAACAATAGTGACAGTCCAGTCAAGGAAGGGTGTTGTGTGTAATGTTCTTTACGAGGTAGGTAGGTGTAACAATAGTGACAGTCCAGTCAAGGAAGGGTGTTGTGTGTAATGTACTTTACGAGGTAGGTAGGTGTAACAATAGTGACAGTCCAGTCAAGGAAGGGTGTTGTGTGTAATGTACTTTACGAGGTAGGTAGGTGTAACAATAGTGACAGTCCAGTCAAGGAAGGGTGTTGTGTGTAATGTTCTTTACGAGGTAGGTAGGTGTAACAATAGTGACAGTCCAGTCAAGGAAGGGTGTTGTGTGTAATGTACTTTACGAGGTAGGTAGGTGTAACAATAGTGACAGTCCAGTCAAGGAAGGGTGTTGTGTGTAATGTTCTTTACGAGGTAGGTAGGTGTAACAATAGTGACAGTCCAGTCAAGGAAGGGTGTTGTGTGTAATGTTCTTTACGAGGTAGGTAGGTGTAACAATAGTGACAGTCCAGTCAAGGAAGGGTGTTGTGTGTAATGTTCTTTACGAGGTAGGTAGGTGTAACAATAGTGACAGTCCAGTCAAGGAAGGGTGTTGTGTGTAATGTTCTTTACGAGGTAGGTAGGTGTAACAATAGTGACAGTCCAGTCAAGGAAGGGTGTTGTGTGTAATGTTCTTTACGAGGTAGGTAGGTGTAACAATAGTGACAGTCCAGTCAAGGAAGGGTGTTGTGTGTAATGTTCTTTACGAGGTAGGTAGGTGTAACAATAGTGACAGTCCAGTCAAGGAAGGGTGTTGTGTGTAATGTTCTTTACGAGGTAGGTAGGTGTAACAATAGTGACAGTCCAGTCAAGGAAGGGTGTTGTGTGTAATGTACTTTACGAGGTAGGTAGGTGTAACAATAGTGACAATCCAGTCAAGGAAGGGTGTTGTGTGTAATGTTCTTTACGAGGTAGGTAGGTGTAACAATAGTGACAGTCCAGTCAAGGAAGGGTGTTGTGTGTAATGTTCTTTACGAGGTAGGTAGGTGTAACAATAGTGACAGTCCAGTCAAGGAAGGGTGTTGTGTGTAATGTTCTTTACGAGGTAGGTAGGTGTAACAATAGTGACAGTCCAGTCAAGGAAGGGTGTTGTGTGTAATGTACTTTACGAGGTAGGTAGGTGTAACAATAGTGACAGTCCAGTCAAGGAAGGGTGTTGTGTGTAATGTTCTTTACGAGGTAGGTAAGTGTAACAATAGTGACAGTCCAGTCAAGGAAGGGTGTTGTGTGTAATGTTCTTTACGAGGTAGGTAGGTGTAACATAGCAGATGGTCAAGTGCGAGTGTACCGCGCACTCCGCGCCGAAGGTTTCGCTGGTTAATTATACAAATAATTAGGTACCGGTTACAGACTCTGCTATTTCACTTCCTAAACATAGTACTTTTCTAAATTTGAGATGGATCGCTCTGCGAACTTCGGAGAGGGAGGGGGGAGGCTTTTCTTAGTTTCCGACTTTTGTAAATATTTGACACCTTAGTGAAAGTTCTCCACTCAAGTTGTTTCATACAGTGTGAAACCTAGCAGAATGTCTTATGCAGTGTGAAACCTAGCAGAATGTCTCATGCAGTATGAAACCTAGCAGAATGTCTCATGCAGTGTGAAACCTAGCAGAATGTCTCATGCAGTGTGAAACCTAGCAGAATGTCTCATGCAGTGTGAAACCTAGCAGAATGTCTCATGCAGTGTGAAACCTAGCAGAATGTCTCATGCAGTGTGAAACCTAGCAGAATGTCTTATGCAGTGTGAAACCTAGCAGAATGTCTCATGCAGTATGAAACCTAGCAGAATGTCTCATGCAGTGTGAAACCTAGCAGAATGTCTCATGCAGTGTGAAACCTAGCAGAATGTCTCATGCAGTGTGAAACCTAGCAGAATGTCTCTTGTGCCTTGCAGTAGATAAGGCCATGCACTTGCCCACTTGGATCCGCTTCAGTTTTCCTGGTGCGCGGCCAGTCTGAATGTTTGCACTTATTCGTATTTGTCGAGGTCCCTGATTGATTTTTTCTCTTAATAATACTCGCCTATAATGAAATTTAAGCAAAAATAGCTATTTTATGCAAAATGCGATTTTGCATAACTTTACGTCGTAAATGTCATGTTTTCTTTATATTTCTTTTGTATTAAAATTATTAAAAACAAAATTATGTTACGTTTCGTTTGATAAAAGGAACAGCTCGAGTTACCCTCCACCATATTATTACTAACCCGCCATTTGTAACGTCACTTTGACTTACGTGGTTTGTGACGCCCGCGCCGCTCTAGGGACCGGATTTTTCAAATTGAGATTTTCCCTTCAAGTTTGCTTTGTTGATATCAGAGATAGGGTCAACGATGTCAGTGTCAGTGCCAGGCGCATCGGAATCCGCAGGTGTCGTTTACAAGAAGGTCGATTGGAAACAAGACCCGTCAAGTGCGAGTGTAACTCGCGCGCCGAGGGTTTCGAACATTTGACAATTATTTAGACAGTAAATTTTACGACTTTTTTCAAATGGTAATATTTCAAAAACTATAAAACCTACAGAAATTTCAAAAAGTGTTTTGAAATGGCCAAAACGATACCTTTCATTTGCACCTCTAGGTCTCTTTTTCAATTTCAACATCACAATTTGTACTGAAAATATTCATTTTCATTTATTTATATATTTTTTTCTTGAAATCAGTAATGGCGCACGAAATGTATCATCATTTCAAATTTCAAGTTGTAACGCTTTGATTTTAAGTTCAGTTAAATCAAGGAAATAGAAATAAGAGAAAGGGGTTAGCGTTAACAAAGTATACATTTATTATAGTAAAGAGGTACAGAAAATGTTGGGCGCCTTAAAATTAAGTATCAAGTAAGGTTTCAGCCGGAAGAGCACAATTAAAGTCACAGGGCGTGGTAGCCTACCATCCACCTTCTTAGCAACCAGATATATAGTGCAGACGAAGCTCAGCCAATGCAGGTTTGTAGTGGAGTGTACCGGATGGTCCACGAGTAGGGTTAGTGTTCAACGGCACAGATTTAAGAAAACACACAGCGGACAGGGTCCAGCTGTGTTACCAGAAAGTCTCCGCAGTCGGTCCGAAGGGGCGGAAGCGCAGAAGAAAGGGCCTGCCTCCCTCGGTGCCGGACTGCCTCCGAGCGGCCTCTCTCAGACCGCTCTCTTCAGGGACAGCACAAGACGAGTAAAGTTGGGAAACTTTCAGCTGAGCCCCACAGCTAGAGCTTGATGGGTGCCTCCGGTACGTCGGGTGTCCTCGCGACGGCCTCTTGCGTGTGAAAAGCGGGCGGGCGTCTATGCCTTGGGACGCCACGCCACGCGGACGCTTTGGTAGGTAGGGCCCTATGAAAATTCACACGTGTTTTACCATCACGGATAGGTACCGAAGCCACGCACAGGTTGATCACTCGGATACATACCAGCTGAAGAGTTTCCAAGGGAATTTAGAGATTACAGGATGTGAACCACCAGCGTTCGTTTCAGATCCAAGGCGTAAAAGAAAGAAAAAACCCGACGACTGACCGACCCGTTGGCAGGTCGACAGCCCCGATCTAACAAGCGAGCTGTCAACGTCAACCGCGGTTATAAAATTGTGAACTGTCAAAGTCCAAAACAGACACCGATTTACTACGTTCAAAATATGAGGGTTAC
This sequence comes from Eupithecia vulgata, assembly GCA_946478455.1. Taxonomy (NCBI): domain Eukaryota; kingdom Metazoa; phylum Arthropoda; class Insecta; order Lepidoptera; family Geometridae; genus Eupithecia; species Eupithecia vulgata. Next base: position 15,282,589 of record OX297875.1, read on the forward strand.
AAAGTTAATAGCTGCAGTAGTTACTGGGATATTCAAGAAAGAGCGGGGACGGACAGAGCGAGACCATAAGGGTTTCGAATCCGATCTCGAAACCCTAAAAATCAGCAAACGCGCTACAGATACTAACACCAGAAGTAAGGTTATTGCCATAAAAGGACATAGATGAGGGATAAGAGTTATTTTGCTTGTTAGCCTGTACGTAGGACCAAGCTCTGGGGCTGTTCCGGAGTCCGGAGGCTGTCCTCAACAGATAATGTATTTTGCTTGTTAGCCTGTACGTAGGACCAAGCTCTGGGGCTGTTCCGGAGTCCGGAGGCTGTCCTCAACAGATAATGTATTTTGCTTGTTAGCCTGTACGTAGGACCAAGCTCTGGGGCTGTTCCGGAGTCCGGAGGCTGTCCTTAACAGATAATGTATTTTGCTTGTTAGCCTGTACGTAGGACCAAGCTCTGGGGCTGTTCCGGAGTCCGGAGGCTGTCCTCAACAGATAATGTATTTTGCTTGTTAGCCTGTACGTAGGACCAAGCTCTGGGGCTGTTCCGGAGTCCGGAGGCTGTCCTCAACAGATAATGTATTTTGCTTGTTAGCCTGTACGTAGGACCAAGCTCTGGGGCTGTTCCGGAGTCCGGAGGCTGTCCTCAACAGATAATGTATTTTGCTTGTTAGCCTGTACGTAGGACCAAGCTCTGGGGCTGTTCCGGAGTCCGGAGGCTGTCCTCAACAGATAATGTATTTTGCTTGTTAGCCTGTACGTAGGACCAAGCTCTGGGGCTGTTCCGGAGTCCGGAGGCTGTCCTCAACAGATAATGTATTTTGCTTGTTAGCCTGTACGTAGGACCAAGCTCTGGGGCTGTTCCGGAGTCCGGAGGCTGTCCTCAACAGATAATGTATTTTGCTTGTTAGCCTGTACGTAGGACCAAGCTCTGGGGCTGTTCCGGAGTCCGGAGGCTGTCCTCAACAGATAATGTATTTTGCTTGTTAGCCTGTACGTAGGACCAAGCTCTGGGGCTGTTCCGGAGTCCGGAGGCTGTCCTCAACAGATAATGTATTTTGCTTGTTAGCCTGTACGTAGGACCAAGCTCTGGGGCTGTTCCGGAGTCCGGAGGCTGTCCTCAACAGATAATGTATTTTGCTTGTTAGCCTGTACGTAGGACCAAGCTCTGGGGCTGTTCCGGAGTCCGGAGGCTGTCCTCAACAGATAATGTATTTTGCTTGTTAGCCTGTACGTAGGACCAAGCTCTGGGGCTGTTCCGGAGTCCGGAGGCTGTCCTCAACAGATAATGTATTTGTGGTAGCAATCGCGCTCGACACGTTTGCCGCGGTCCCGTACAATCTCATAGGAGTTATTGTCAGCTATGTTTTCATAGAGCTTAAACTTGTTATGGTGTTTATTTTTCTCCTTATGTATCTTAATGAGGGCCGCGGAATACCAAATGGGATAACGACTAGTTCCAATAATTTCAAAGGGTATGAATTTATCTCTCAAGTCAATCAACAACTTATTTAATGTAACCACCTCGTCCACGGCCGCGGCGCCACAGTACGTCAAGATACTATACCAATCTTGTTGCCGAGGCCCAGCTGTAGGACATCAGTAGGTAGGTACTGCTTCGCACTTCGGTTGCCGAGGCCCGGCTGTAGGACATCAGTAGGTAGGTACTGCTTCGCACTTCGGTTGCCGAGGCCCAGCTGTAGGACATCAGTAGGTAGGTACTGCTTCGCACTTCGGTTGTCGAGGCCCGGCTGTAGGACATCAGTAGGTAGGTACTGCTTCGCACTTCGGTTGCCGAGGCCCGGCTGTAGGACATCAGTAGGTAGGTACTGCTTCGCACTTCGGTTGCCGAGGCCCAGCTGTAGGACATCAGTAGGTAGGTACTGCTTCGCACTTCGGTTGCCGAGGCCCGGCTGTAGGACATCAGTAGGTAGGTACTGCTTCGCACTTCGGTTGTCGAGGCCCGGCTGTAGGACATCAGTAGGTAGGTACTGCTTCGCACTTCGGTTGCCGAGGCCCGGCTGTAGGACATCAGTAGGTAGGTACTGCTTCGCACTTCGGTTGCCGAGGCCCAGCTGTAGGACATCAGTAGGTAGGTACTGCTTCGCACTTCGGTTGTCGAGGCCCGGCTGTAGGACATCAGTAGGTAGGTACTGCTTCGCACTTCGGTTGCCGAGGCCCAGCTGTAGGACATCAGTAGGTAGGTACTGCTTCGCACTTCGGTTGCCGAGGCCCAGCTGTAGGACATCAGTAGGTAGGTACTGCTTCGCACTTCGGTTGCCGAGGCCCGGCTGTAGGACATCAGTAGGTAGGTACTGCTTCGCACTTCGGTTGTCGAGGCCCGGCTGTAGGACATCAGTAGGTAGGTACTGCTTCGCACTTCGGTTGCCGAGGCCCGGCTGTAGGACATCAGTAGGTAGGTACTGCTTCGCACTTCGGTTGCCGAGGCCCAGCTGTAGGACATCAGTAGGTAGGTACTGCTTCGCACTTCGGTTGTCGAGGCCCGGCTGTAGGACATCAGTAGGTAGGTACTGCTTCGCACTTCGGTTGCCGAGGCCCGGCTGTAGGACATCAGTAGGTAGGTACTGCTTCGCACTTCGGTTGCCGAGGCCCAGCTGTAGGACATCAGTAGGTAGGTACTGCTTCGCACTTCGGTTGCCGAGGCCCGGCTGTAGGACATCAGTAGGTAGGTACTGCTTCGCACTTCGGTTGTCGAGGCCCGGCTGTAGGACATCAGTAGGTAGGTACTGCTTCGCACTTCGGTTGCCGAGGCCCGGCTGTAGGACATCAGTAGGTAGGTACTGCTTCGCACTTCGGTTGCCGAGGCCCAGCTGTAGGACATCAGTAGGTAGGTACTGCTTCGCACTTCGGTTGCCGAGGCCCGGCTGTAGGACATCAGTAGGTAGGTACTGCTTCGCACTTCGGTTGCCGAGGCCCGGCTGTAGGACATCAGTAGGTAGGTACTGCTTCGCACTTCGGTTGCCGAGGCCCAGCTGTAGGACATCAGTAGGTAGGTACTGCTTCGCACTTCGGTTGCCGAGGCCCAGCTGTAGGACATCAGTAGGTACTAGGGAGGTACTGAGCGAGCCGAAGTTTATGTAGGATCCACACTTTATTTATCTAAATAGGTAGGGACTTATTGTGGTCCGCAGTGTTTAATGAAAGATACACTTTTAGCTTACCTATAAATGTAACTGGATAAACTATAAGGTAGGTAGGTGTAGGTATCAGGTACTAGCTGTTGGGCCTTGGCTGGTAAGGTATGAACTGCAATACAAATACTAGAAATCATAAAGGCCTAAGAAACCTACCATAGAATATAAGTAGGTATTTTTGTTGATTGTGGGTTATTCTGATGCTAAGAATAATTTCAATATTTATATTTAGTTTATAAAGTAAATGCATTTAAATGAGTTCGTTTTATTACGAATTAATATTGCGTTAAAAATATTTTTTTTGTTTTCTATAAACAGTTGGTATACTCACTAGGAACAGTAGGAACGCCAGGAGTCAGGAGTCAGGAGGTCACTTGTGGAAACTTCTGTAAAATTGATAAGAACAAACACAATTTAATGAACATTAGATAGTATAATGTTAGCACAAACTAGTGTAAGTATAATGTTAGCACAAACTAGTGTAAGTATAATGTTAGCACAAACTAGTGTAAGTATAATGTTAGCACAAACTAGTGTAAGTATAATGTTAGCACAAACTAGTGTAAGTATAATGTTAGCACAAACTAGTGTAAGTATAATGTTAGCACAAACTAGTGTAAGTATAATGTTAGCACAAACTAGTGTAAGTATAATGTTAGCACAAACTAGTGTAAGTATAATGTTAGCACAAACTAGTGTAAGTATAATGTTAGCACAAACTAGTGTAAGTATAATGTTAGCACAAACTAGTGTAAGTATAATGTTAGCACAAACTAGTGTAAGTATAATGTTAGCACAAACTAGTGTAAGTATAATGTTAGCACAAACTAGTGTAAGTATAATGTTAGCACAAACTAGTGTAAGTATAATGTTAGCACAAACTAGTGTAAGTATAATGTTAGCACAAACTAGTGTAAGTTTGAGTTTATAGGTGGCACTGGTGGCACAGTACAAAAGTTTAAAAGTGGGTCTCACTCGCCCTCGACGGATCTGCGGCGGAGCGAACCCCGGCCACGTGGTCTGTTGTGTGTGCAGGCGCTGCGCTGGGCGCGGCTGAGCCGGTGTCCCAGGCGGAGTGTTTGGCCTGGCTGTACTGCGGCGCGCCCTACTACCTGCCCGTGCTGACACTGCTGCCGCACTCGTACCGCGCCGCCGCCGCGCCCGCCGACCCGCCGCCGCTGCAGCTGCGCGTGACGCTGCTCACCGAGAGGCACAACCGCACGCACCACACCCTCCACCTCGACATGACAGGTGAGCCGCGTTCTCTACCGGTAACGATAACGGTACGTACTATTTAGAGAACAACTCCTTTGTCCGCATTTGAACTCCTTTTGGTCCATTGTACGTTGTTTACGCTAGCATAGCCCGCCTAACTCCGTCCAGAAACGCAGAATCTTCCTGGGGTCTCCATCTCCACAGGCTTCGCGGAGTGACCTCGGCAAGTTGAGGATTTCTGTTCGTTGTGCTGTTATTCCCTCGGATTCCAGTCGCTCAGGCACCCTCTACAGAGAGGGCTGTCCGTCGCTCCGATGGTAAATCGGTTTTTAGTGCGCAGTGTCCTGTTAGTGTTCCCACCAGGATGCGCAGGTCCGATCTGTTTAGGTTCAGTAGGCGTTTTGATAGCTTCGGTGATGTTGATGGAAGCGCCGCTCTGGGTTGTTTGCATTCTAGCAGGCGCGTCCATCGTTCGTTTTGCGATTCTCTAGTTCTGAGCCTAATCCATGTCTGGAGTAGTGAGAATGGCAGGGGTAGGAAAGGCGATGGACCTTCTGTGATTGTTTCCGATCCCCTCCGTGCCAGTTCATCAGCGGCATCATTACCCAGAGATCCGCTATGTCCTTTAATCCATTGAAGGGTTATCCTGTTCTTGGTGGATATCCTATCCCTTCTAATGCTGAGTGACATTCGTATACGTCACAAGGGGCTGCTATGAGGGGTTCGTACGCTGCGGCCCTGTCCATGAGCTGAGCGTGTGGACTGCTTGTGATTCTGTCACAAGGGGCTGCTATGAGGGGTTCGTACGCTGCGGCCCTGTCCATGAGCTGAGCGTGTGGACTGCTTGTGATTCTGTCACAAGGGGCTGCTATGAGGGGTTCGTACGCTGCGGCCCTGTCCATGAGCTGAGCGTGTGGACTGCTTGTGATTCTGTCACAAGGGGCTGCTATGAGGGGTTCGTACGCTGCGGCCCTGTCCATGAGCTGAGCGTGTGGACTGCTTGTGATTCTGTCACAAGGGGCTGCTATGAAGGGTTCGTACGCTGCGGCCCTGTCCATGAGCTGAGCGTGTGGACTGCTTGTGATTCTGTCACAAGGGGCTGCTATGAGGGGTTCGTACGCTGCGGCCCTGTCCATGAGCTGAGCGTGTGGACTGCTTGTGATTCTGTCACAAGGGGCTGCTATGAAGGGTTCGTACGCTGCGGCCCTGTCCATGAGCTGAGCGTGTGGACTGCTTGTGATTCCCCAGAGACCCATGTAATTTTTTATGTGTAATTTTAACGTCATTGTAGCAATCAACGTGCGCGCTCTCATCAGTTCATGTCAGTCTGTCATACCGGGCGCGTGTCTCATATCATTATCATCATTAGCTCGTACAGTTGTGGAATAAAATCCATTTATCATATATCAACATCTTATCATTTCCAAGGGTGTAAGACCTTTCATGTAGTCTAAGAGCCGACATCGTAGTTTCTTGTTGTATGCACAGGTCTAATGGTGCTAAGTCTAGAATTACGTCTAGAGCAGCGCCGGGAGTGGTTCTCATGCAGCCTGTAATCGCTGAACATGCCATTCTTTGGAAACGCTGAAGTCTTGTTATCACGGTGGACAGTTCCGTTCTGGTCCACCAGACTATCGCTCCGTATGTTAGTGTTGGTCTAATGATAGCAGTGTATAGCCACATGGTTATTTTCGGTGAAAGTCCCCATGTTTTCCCTAGCATTCTGCTGCATTGGTAGAGTGGCGGTGGCACGTTGTAGTTTGCAGTCAAGATGTTTATCCACAGCAATTTGCTGTCCAGTATGACCCCTAGATACCTGACTTCCGTTTTTAGCTTTATCTCTGTATTAAACAGTTTCAAGTTTCTCAGATGTCGTTTGTTGGTGAACATTATTAGTTCCGTTTTGTTGGATTTACTGAGAGTTCGTAGTCATTGCACCATGTCTGAATGGTTTTAAGGGCGAGTTTCATCAGGTCACATAGATTATCGAAACAGCCGGTCGCCAGGATTGCGAGTTCATCCGCATATCCCACCGTGACCAGCCTGTGGCCGTTGAGCCTGCGGATTAGTTCATCAACAACTATGTACCATAGTATGGGCGACAAGACGCCGCCCTGGGGGCAGCCCCTGGCAAACTACACCTCTTGTAGTTTTATTGATTGTGACTTGAATAGCTCTTATTTTGAGCATGTTGTTTATCCACTCAGCCAACGTCGGCGCGACACCATATCTAGTGATAGCTCTGTACATGCTGGTGAATCTGATCTTGTCAAAGGCTCCTTCAATGTCTATAAAGGCCGCCAATGTTGGTTGCTTTGACGTTAATCCACCTCCTATACGTGAGATTTGCCTTTGCTGTAGGCATGTTGTTGCGGGTGAAGGGGGTTGTGAGAGAGTGTATTTTCTCTAATTTCCCTGTCACAAAGCCTTTCTAGTGTTTTCAGAAGAAATGACGCCAAGCTTATAGGCCGAAATGATTTTGGTTGGGTATATTCAGTTCTTCCTGGTTTTGGTATGAATACTACCTTCAGTTCCCTCCATTTGCGTGGTATATACTTGTGGGCGATGCCTAACCAGGTAGTCGGCAAGTATGCCACTGCACCATCTGAGCATACCTGGGAAGATCCCATCCAGCAGAGTGATTACGCTATTCTCAATGGGTCAATGGATGGGCGACTGGGTTCGATTCCATCGATGGGACAAATAGAATTGCACTGAATTTTATGGCTGGATGGTCAATGTGAGTGAACACGGAGTGAACGAAGTGGATTCCCCATTTTACGTTTCGTTTTCGATTTTGCCTAAATATTGTCCTAAAACTGATGATTTAACAAATTTTAGAAAACGTCTCTTTTCTTCTCCAAGTACGTTAGGGGCTTCATAGTCTGTGTTGAAATAATAAATATTAAGGCTGAAACATTTAATAGTTGGGTTGACTAAGAAAATATAAGGGTACATGAAATAAAAATATCATGAAGGTTATGTTACTGTATTTGGAGTCAGAATTGCGGCAATGAAACGTTATCAAGAACATGCATCGGAACTGTCATTGTCATGGTAGAAGTTTTCAGTGAAATGTTGCCAGTTTAGCATATTGGGCCATTTTCTTGCCCTTTTTCTTTTTGTTGATTTATTTATCTATTTTTTACGACTACCTACCGAATGTGAGCAATATCAACTTTTATAACATCTTAATGAGGGGTTTTCGATTAGCATTTTAAAAAGAAAAAAAATAGTTCCAAATAAATCGATAAGTGGCAGGGGGCGTCAACTGGAAATTAGGGTATGTCAATGTCAAATGAAAAGAAAACAACCTTACGTCAAAATCGTTCTATTTACTGTCAAAAGCATTCATCTCATTCATTCATGGGCTTCAATTTCGGCTGGGACTGGCAATCGTCTCAGTGACGGCTATTTTATTTACAATTGGATGGATGGGAGGCTCGAAGGCCATCCTACGGGCTTTCAAATGTCAAATTTGGATGGGGTATTTTACCGTAATCGATCGGCAGTCCTGTCCTGGTGCTTTGAAGGGAAGGAAGCTGTTGATTGCCCAGAGTACCTTTTCGCGGTTTATCATACTGTGGGCTGTTGTCCGATCTAGGTCAGTAGGCGTTTGTTCTGATATTTCTTCCCATGTGTTTGTGTCTGTAACGTTACAGCCTGGGAAGTGTGTGTTCAGTAGCACTTCGCTGGTTTCTGCATCCGATTTGGTGTAGGCATTGTCAGGTTTGAAAAGGCCGCCGAGCGTGCCTTCCGGCACGTTAGCCAGTATGCTTCTTATAAGGGTGGCCTGACTGTTGTTTTGAATGTTGGTTCAGAACCTCTCCCTACATTCCGTTTTTTGAGGCGAATTTGCTTTTTGTAGATCTTTTCGCATTATAATATTTCGCCCAGTCTTCGTCTTGTCTAGTGTTCATGGCTCTATTGAACAGTTTCCGTACTTTGCGACGGAGTCTTTGCAGTTCAGGACCCCACCATCGTCTGTTCGTCTCATGCTTGGGCGCGACTAGGGGGCAGGATTGTTCATAGCTGTTGGTCAGAATTTGTGTTTGTTGATTTATGTAGTGGTCAATTTCCGCTACTGTTATGTGATCTGGGATAACAGTAGGGCAGGTCACCCGGTTTGGTCCGTGGAGCCCTGTTTGTGCACCTGGGACTTCAAGGCGTTCTCATTGAGGCATAGACACATAAATCACGTTCAGATGTACGTTCTTAGCACAACATTAAAAAAATAAAAAATTAATAAGAACGAGCGCGTGAGTAATCTCTCCTCATTCTCGAGATCTTTGTTTATTTTTATTTATTATTTTATTATTATTAATAAGAAAGAGCGCGTGAGTAATCTCTCCTCATTCTCGAGATCTTTGTTTATTTTTATTTATTATTTTATTATTATTAATAAGAAAGAGCGCGTGAGTAATCTCTCCTCATTCTCGAGATCTTTGTTTATTTTTATTTATTATTTTATTATTATTAATAAGAAAGAGCGCGTGAGTAATCTCTCCTCATTCTCGAGATCTTTGTTTATTTTTATTTATTATTTTATTATTATTAATAAGAAAGAGCGCGTGAGTAATCTCTCCTCATTCTCGAGATCTTTGTTTATTTTTATTTATTATTTTATTATTATTAATAAGAAAGAGCGCGTGAGTAATCTCTCCTCATTCTCGAGATCTTTGTTTATTTTTATTTATTATTTTATTATTATTAATAAGAAAGAGCGCGTGAGTAATCTCTCCTCATTCTCGAGATCTTTATTTATTTTTATTTATTATTTTATTATTATTAATAAGAAAGAGCGCGTGAGTAATCTCTCCTCATTCTCGAGATCTTTGTTTATTTTTATTTATTATTTTATTATTATTAATAAGAAAGAGCGCGTGAGTAATCTCTCCTCATTCTCGAGATCTTTGTTTATTTTTATTTATTATTTTATTATTATTAATAAGAAAGAGCGCGTGAGTAATCTCTCCTCATTCTCGAGATCTTTGTTTATTTTTATTTATTATTTTATTATTATTAATAAGAAAGAGCGCGTGAGTAATCTCTCCTCATTCTCGAGATCTTTGTTTATTTTTATTTATTATTTTATTATTATTAATAAGAAAGAGCGCGTGAGTAATCTCTCCTCATTCTCGAGATCTTTGTTTATTTTTATTTATTATTTTATTATTATTAATAAGAAAGAGCGCGTGAGTAATCTCTCCTCATTCTCGAGATCTTTGTTTATTTTTATTTATTATTTTATTATTATTAATAAGAAAGAGCGCGTGAGTAATCTCTCCTCATTCTCGAGATCTTTATTTATTTTTATTTATTATTTTATTATTATTAATAAGAAAGAGCGCGTGAGTAATCTCTCCTCATTCTCGAGATCTTTGTTTATTTTTATTTATTATTTTATTATTATTAATAAGAAAGAGCGCGTGAGTAATCTCTCCTCATTCTCGAGATCTTTGTTTATTTTTATTTATTATTTTATTATTATTAATAAGAAAGAGCGCGTGAGTAATCTCTCCTCATTCTCGAGATCTTTATTTATTTTTATTTATTATTTTATTATTATTAATAAGAAAGAGCGCGTGAGTAATCTCTCCTCATTCTCGAGATCTTTGTTTATTTTTATTTATTATTTTATTATTATTAATAAGAAAGAGCGCGTGAGTAATCTCTCCTCATTCTCGAGATCTTTATTTATTTTTATTTATTATTTTATTATTATTAATAAGAAAGAGCGCGTGAGTAATCTCTCCTCATTCTCGAGATCTTTATTTATTTTTATTTATTATTTTATTATTATTAATAAGAAAGAGCGCGTGAGTAATCTCTCCTCATTCTCGAGATCTTTATTTATTTTTATTTATTATTTTATTATTATTAATAAGAAAGAGCGCGTGAGTAATCTCTCCTCATTCTCGAGATCTTTGTTTATTTTTATTTATTATTTTATTATTATTAATAAGAAAGAGCGCGTGAGTAATCTCTCCTCATTCTCGAGATCTTTATTTATTTTTATTTATTATTATTAATAAGAAAGAGCGCGTGAGTAATCTCCTCATACTCGAGATCTTTGTTTATTTTTATTTATTGTTTTATTATACAATACAATACAAAACACTTTATTGTACACCAGAAAAAGAACATTACAAAAAGACATATAACATGAGACAAGTACAATGGGCGGCCTTATCGCTTAGAAGCGATCTCTTCAAGGCAACCTTTGGATGGAAAGAACTATATGAATTTAAGAAAGGCAGGGGTTGTACAAAAGATAAAATAAACATGAATATTACAGAATACCTACTGAAAAACAAAATTATATTAAATAAATAAATAAATATTTCTAATTACCTAACTCAATATATTTACACATAGACTAGATAAACACATAAAAGAAAAAGAAAAGAAAATGTAAATAATATACTTAAATAAATAAATAATTTGTACCAATATTCACTATTCCGACAGGAAAAACTCCTTGACGCGAGATTTAAAAACAGGTAACAATATAAACAGGATATTGCTTTTCTAATAGGCTCTGGTAGTGCATTCCACAACCTTATGGCCTGAATGGAGAAGGATTTGTCGTAGAAACTGGTTTTGTGAGGTGGCATATTCAAAACCAGATTTTCTGACGAACGGAGGACACGGGAATGATGAGGATGAGAATTATGGAGGAAATCAAAACGCTCAATTAAATACAAGGGAGTGACAGGGTTAAAGAGAATGTTATGAAGAAGAGAAAGGATATTGGAATTTCGACGAAGACGAACAGGCATCCATTTGAGTTTTCTGCGGAATTCCGAAATGTGGTCATATTTACGTAGACCAAAAACAAAACGTATACATACGTTTTGGAGCCGTTCAACCTTATTAAGCTGCTCCTCAGTTAGATCGAGGTAGCAGACATCAGCATAATCGAGAATAGGAAGCAAGAGAGATTGAGCGAGCACAATTTTAGTAGCAGTAGGGAGAAAGTTACGAAGTCTTCTCAATGAAGCAGCGGATGCAAATATCTTGCGACTCACCGCATCCATTTGAGGGACCCATGACATGTCAGTATCCATGATGACTCCAAGGTTTTTAACACTTCTGCTAAAATGAACTATAACGCTATTGAATTCAATTTTAGGGAGAGTGGACCAGTCAATTTTAGCAGAAGTGCGAGAGCTACCTATAATTATGGCTTGTGATTTGCTGGGGTTTACCTTTAGACCGTAGGCCATGCTCCAATCACGAACACACCTAAGATCAGCATTAATGCAGTGAATAGCGGTGGACAGGTCTTGCAGTGGGGTCTTGCAATTATTATTAATAAGAAAGAGCGCGTGAGTAATCTCTCCTCATTCTCGAGATCTTTTGAGACTTTTGGGGTTACATACTCCTTGATTGCATTTATAAGAGGACGTTCTCTTCCAAATTAGACTCTGATAGTTGTATAGTAGTTCTAGTGTGAGTATCGAATGGTTTTATGTATTCGTCACAGTCGGTCGCTTTTTTATGTCGCCGACCACCAAAAAGCTAATCTGGCGATTAAATTTATTTAATGGGTCATCTGAAATTGGGATTTCTAAAATTGGGTTTCTGCACTAGTGTGGGCTGTAAGAGTTGTGGATTGATCAGCAATTGAGTGTTGTAAAACAGATCCTGAAGGGTTAACTGCGATCGAACTAGACTCTTCGTTATTGATTTCGATACGAGATAAGGCACTGGTATTATTTTTGCCCTGCTTGTAGATGGGTTCGAAATTAAATTCGCTTAGCTTTAATCTCCATCTTGTTAACCTTGTAGTTTGGCTCCTTGATATTCATTACCCATTGAAGAGGCTTATGATCTGTAATGATTTTGAATTTTCTACCAAATAAGTAGGGGCGGAAATATTTTGTTCCCCATACTATAGCCAGAAGTTCTTTCTCAATAGTGCTGTAATTGATCTCACTAGAGTTAAGGGTCCTTGACGCGTAAGCTATGGGTTTTTCGCTTCCCAAGGGACCTTGTGATAATAATAATATAGCACTGATGGCAAAGTTAGACGTGTCATTGGTTTCGTTATACGCGCGAAGTCAGGTATAAACTTGCGGTAATAACCGATTAAACCAAGAAATCTTTTTATTTCAGTTGTACTTTTGGGGATAGGGTATTTCTCAATAGCTCTAATTTTATCTGGATTTGGTTTGATTCCATCCTTACTGATTATGTGTCCAAGGTAGGCTGTTTCTAATTTAAGAAATTCTGACTTATCCAATTATCTTAAAATTCGAAGCTCGGAGTATATCGAATACCTTCTCTAAATTGACCATGTGCTCTTGCAGTGACGTACTGAACACGATTATGTCGTCTAGATACACGAGACGAGACACACTACGTTTTGGAGGTCTCTCAGTACATTATCCATCACGCGTTGGAGTTGGAACGTAGATAGATGGGGAATTTTTAAGGCCCATTGGCATTCGTAAAAATTCAAAGTGCCCGTGTTCGACATTAAAAGCCGTTTTCTGTGCGTCCTGGGGATTCATCTCGACTTGATAACTAGAAAACAGTTTCCTAGTTTGTCGAGTACGTCAGCTATGTTGGGAATAGGATACTTGTCATCTATGGTCTTGTCATTCAACTTCCTGAAGTCTATTACCAAACGCCATTTAGTCTTCCCAGATGCATCTTTCTTAGGAACAATCTATACTGGAGAGTTCCATGCGGATTGTGAAGGGCGAATTATCCCTTGTTCCAACATTTTAAAAATTTGATCTAGAACCTCTTGTCTGTGGATGAATGGGTATCTATAGCTCTTAGTGTATGTATACCGGTACTTCGTCTGAGGTTCGAATGCTGTGTTTAATCTGATTAGTAAAGGTTAACGAATCACCCTCTAGATAAAAGACATCAGCATATCGAGCGCAGATAATCTCTAAGTTAGCTCGCTCTTCTGGATTCAAATGATCCATAAGTAAACGCGAGATTACTTCTTTCGCGCGTTTTGACTTGGGTTCGGTGCTAGTGCACTGAGCATGAAATGCTTCCGCGCTGACTGGGCGGTCCATTGAAAAAACTAAATCATGACGTGTACTGTTAGTGACTTCTACGATACCACGGTTATTTTTAACCGTTGTAACAGTCTCCTATAAAACAATTAGATAATGATTGCTCAGGGACATACACTTCTCCGTCATGAAAGTTTATTGGAATGTTAACTAACTTGGAAGAATTGGCTGGTATAATATCTTCATACAAGTTGCAGTTACGTGAGTCATACATCAGTAAGGGATTAGTCGATTGCCTAGTTACTAACGCTTTATTTTTTAAGTCAATGTTAGATTTCCACTTTTCCAGCAAGTCCAACCCAATTAGTCCATCGAAAAAATCATGAAATTTATAAATGAACATAGTAATATCATCTTGCTCGTTAATTTCGCGGAAACAAGGTATTGTCAAGGAATAATTACTTCGAGTAGTGGCATGAATATTCGTCACTTCGATGGGGTCATAATTTGGCTGTACATGTGGATAAAAATATTCAACCGATTCCGGACTAAGAAAAGATTGGTTAGCACCAGTGTCGATGAGTAGTTTTAGTGGGGGATCGCTTATTTCTATGTATGGTAACTGTCTCTGTGTTTGCAAGTTAAGTTCTATTTTAACTTGTCTGACGTGGTAGGTTTCCGAAAACCCTCCTGCTGTTCAGTAGACGGAGTGATTTCCTGGACTTCCTCTAGACAGTAGCCTTCTGAATAGGCAGGTTGTGGTCGGTCCTCTATATTGGGGTGCCGGTGGTCTATACACCGGTAAGGTCCTTTGCGGTTGTGCGTGCGATGGTCCTGGCATGCTAAATTGACGTGAGGCCTGCATAGGCTGCATGAAGAATGGTCGTGGAGGTAACATGGCCATAGGCGGCGTAGAATTATATTTAGGTTGACTTACCTGTCGCGGTGTCTGACTTCGCTCCGGGAGATGTTCGTTGCGCTGCTGGAGGTACAATGTATTCTCCTCCTCGTGCACAAACTCGTAAAGCTTTTTCTATCGTGTCAGGTCGCATGCACCGGATACGAGATCCAAGCGGGTCGCGGAGACCGCGCAGATATGACTGAAGAGTCAGTTTTTTATATAATGACCGTTTAGACTCAATGGTACTCGTAATACTTTCATGCAAACTGACATTATGTCATTATAGTGCTAAAAAGGTTTTGACATTTTTCGTAAAATTCTTGCGGACTCAAGGGACCTTGGCTCAGTAAGGCAATATCATTATAGAGCGACGTTTCATCGCGCTGATCGGCGAAAGTATTAATCAATGCACTACGAATGCCAGCCCAGTTCTCAGGAATTCCATTTGAATTTATAAGGCGAGCTGCTGGGCCAGTTACCTTATTAAGGATACCGTTTAATAAAGCTAAATTCGCCAAAGCGTACGCGGGGTCCTCTTTTAAGTACTCATTTACTATCTGATCGCACAATTTAATAAATCTCGTGAGTACATTCACGTTACCATCGAATTCGGGCAAAAGGCGGAGGGCCTTATAAATATGGTCCAAGTCCAACCCGTCCGACATTATCCCTGCTCGCGGTTCCTCAATAATCGTATCTAATACTAAATTTCTAGATGCGTCTTGCATTAAAATTCGACTACTAGTATTTAACCTAAGGTGCCGATTTTTCCTTGGATGGAAAATTTTGGAAATTAAAGGAAATTCTAAGGATATAAAAAAGGAAGCAACTCTAGATAGAAACTAAAGTACTCACATATGCATTTTGGTATCAGCTAGATCGATTTCTAGATCTCCTTCCGGCAGCTCTCGTCGTCCTCGTCGTCGGTCCTTGATTCCCGGTTATCCCGACACTTCCCGTCGCGATTTAAAGAAAGAATATCCTACCGGCTGCGCCAATTAGGACGAGCGCGCCCAGAAGGTGCTTGATATAAACTACGTTTACTTAATAAGACTTTTTAATAGAGTAAAAGAAATTACATTTATAAAAAATTACAGCTAAAATAATTTAGTGGTCGATGTGAGACCCAAATAAAAAGTGAGTGAACTCGTATGCCTCGTGTAGTGTCAGTAGGTCAGGTCGAAGGCAGCCGCGAGGCGCGGGGCGTCACGTTATGCTGACTCTGCGTCACGTTGCCGCTGCGCTGCTTCGCGTGTGCGATTCTGCATTGCCAACTGAGGTGGGCAATTCTGCACTACTACTACTACGAGTGTAACACGTGAGTAATCTCTCCTCATTCTCGAGATCTTTGTTTATTTTTATTTATTATTTTATTATTATTAATAAGAAAGAGCGCGTGAGTAATCTCTCCTCATTCTCGAGATCTTTGTTTATTTTTTGGATGTTTAAGTTTATAATGCGCGGTGAGCGTAGGTCTGCCTGCGACGCAGGAGGCTGCGGATTCGATTCCTGCCTCGGGACAAATGTATGTACGATCTGAGATTTGTTTCGGGTGTTCTGGTCGTTTTCTATGTATAATTGTTCGGGTGAACCGACCACGCAGCAAATATGCGTTTTAGCTGCCCTTGCAATCGTATTTGGTCGCGGTTACCCAAACTATCTCAGTCCGCGGTCGACCGCCAACGTCGCGGGTTCAAACCAATACCTCCATTACCATTTCATACCATTTTACCATAAGTTGGCGGCAATAGAGAGTAGTGAGTTTGTTGGGGAACAACCATTAACACCTACCATAACCCCAAACCACCACCCTTTTGATGGTCTTTCGACAAGGCAGTTGGGGAACAACCATCTACCACAACCCCCTACCACAAACCCTTTTCAAGGGCCATCGACAAAACCTACCAGCTTCTACCAAGTGATACAGTGAAAACATTATCACTGCAATGTCGTTCTGCACCATAAGGACGAATTGCTTTATTTTGTAACCAAAGAAGTAAGAAGTAAGTACTGACCATAAGTGCTTACCTCATTGTGAAGATGCCACCAGCAAGCTTCAGAACAGAAAGACGATGTTTGCCGACCACTCATACCAGACCTCAAGGAAAAGCTGGGCGCTACCAAACCAGAAGGTCCAGCTCAGTTTTGCAACGAAGAGGAAATGAACCCGCAAATATTCTTTACCCAATAATTTTATCAACATAATGAAAACATAGACCAAAACCATACCCCACTAACCAAATCAACCCAGACGAGAAAAATATATTCATCTACCAAATTTATAATAATTGCAACATAAAAATAATACCTACCTATCAAAATGAAACCAGTTCGCCAACCTCACCTCAGGTTACACGAGTAGAACCACGCTAAAATGAAACCAGTTCGCCAACCTCACCTCAGGTTACACGAGTAGAACCACGCTAAAATGAAACCAGTTCGCCAACCTCACCTCAGGTTACACGAGTAGAACCACGCTAAAATGAAACCAGTTCGCCAACCTCACCTCAGGTTACACGAGTAGAACCACGCTAAAATGAAACCAGTTCGCCAACCTCACCTCAGGTTACACGAGTAGAACCACGCTAAAATGAAACCAGTTCGCCAACCTCACCTCAGGTTACACGAGTAGAACCACGCTAAAATACTGACAAACAAAACAAACAAATACCTACGCTGAATATTGCATTGACGATCTAGTTCATTAACACGACAAAGTGAACTGGAATAATAAAATTATATTTAATGTCGCAAGAAATATCAAGGATACCCAAAACCAATTTACCATGAGGAATGGAGAATGGAAGTCTAAGGCGAGCCGTGACACCAAAACCATTAACGGTTTGCCTAGTTGGCCGAAAGTCATCCCATTATTTGTATGCGCTGTAATAGCATGGATGTGGAGGAGCTGACGTTGCCGCCGGCGGCGACCTGGTGCAGAGCGCCGCGGCGAGGGTCGCTGCATGCAGGACGGCGAGGGTCGCTGCCTGCAGGACGCCGAGGGTCGCTGCCTGCAGGACGCCGAGGGTCGCTGCCTGCAGGACGCCGAGGGTCGCTGCCTGCAGGACGGCGAGGGTCGCTGCCTGCAGGACGCCGAGGGTCGCTGCCTGCAGGACGCCGAGGGTCGCTGCCTGCAGGACGCCGAGGGTCGCTGCCTGCAGGACGCCGAGGGTCGCTGCCTGCAGGACGGCGAGGGTCGCTGCCTGCAGGACGGCGAGGGTCGCTGCCAGCAGGACGGCGAGGGTCGCTGCCTGCAGGACGCCGAGGGTCGCTGCCTGCAGGACGCCGAGGGTCGCTGCCTGCAGGACGCCGAGGGTCGCTGCCTGCAGGACGCCGAGGTTCGCTGCCTGCAGGACGCCGAGGGTCGCTGCCAGCAGGACGCCGAGGGTAGCTGCCTGCAGGACGCCGAGGCGGCGACTCCGCTGCCCTCCAGACCTCGGGGTCAA
The DNA here is from genome assembly GCA_946478455.1 of Eupithecia vulgata. Lineage (NCBI taxonomy): Eukaryota > Metazoa > Arthropoda > Insecta > Lepidoptera > Geometridae > Eupithecia > Eupithecia vulgata. Next base: position 15,300,279 of record OX297875.1, read on the forward strand.
CGCGGAAGTCACCATCAACAGGAGTTTCCAAAATCTTCCGCGCCGCCGAGGCCCGCCAGTGCACCATCACCAGTTAAAGTGTTTTGTGCTAGTGAGGCGCCGCCGAGGGCCGCCAGTGCACCATCACCAGTTAGTGTTTTGTGCTAGTGAGGCGCCGCCGAGGGCCTAGAAGTGCTCAGTGCAAATAGTTTATATTTACCTATACCACTTGTTTACCAATTAATGTACCATTTTACCAGTTAACCATAATATATTCTGTTTGTATAAATTATTAGATTAAGACCGATGTGCTTTTATATTTAATAACAATGTTTGGTTATAATGAAATACTTTTAAGATGTAGGAAATATGTACCACCATCACTCACCAAACCACAGCATCCACATCTTGTCGTCGGGAGTATGTTCGGGTGAACCGACCACGCAGCAAATATGCGTTTAAGCTGCGCTTGCAATCGAATGTGTATTTGGTTGCGGTTACCCAAACTAGCTCAGTCCGCGGTCGACCGCCATCGTCGCGGGTTCAAACCAATACCATAAACCATTGCATACCATTCATACCAGTATCGTTAGTATAGTGTCCTGTGAATACAGTCTTACCATAACAAACCAGTGACTTTCCCTCGACCACATACCATACCACAAACCAACCTCAAAGGGCAGTTTGGGGGTCAACCAGCACCATCTACCACAACCCCCAGCCACAACCCTTTTCAATAATAAAAAATATCTATCTGTGTATTGTATTATATTATGTATATCAGTTATGTAATACCCATAACACAAGCTCTGCTTAGCTTGGGGCTAGATATAGAATTGTCCAGCATTATTTATTTATTTATTATAATATATAAAGATGCGTTGCTGGTGGTCCTCAGTAGTGCAAGGTGCGTGATGTGTGTGACAGGCGCGGCGCACAAGGTGGTGATCGTCTCCCCGGCGGTGGGCGCGCACCTCGCGGGCTGCAGCGCGCTGCGGCACGTGCAGCCCAGCGCGTCATGGGGCAACCGCAGCGTCTATTTCTTCTCCCTGCACGACGCGCACGGCGCGCCGGCACCCGTCACGCTCAGCCTGCACGTGGAGGGTCCGCAGGGCGCCGCCGGCACGCAACTCTCGGTAACAAAGATTGTTAAGATTTCACTTTATGCGTAAAAATATATACCTATTTACTTGATAATATCTAACGCTTCTCTGTATCGTCGTAGGAAAGACTTTAAAGTGTACCTAAATCTTATAGATTTTTTACAATTAATATAGCTAAGCGCGTGAAATTAAACATTGTGTAGGAATCGCGGCTAGCTCTTTCCGGGATGCTGATGTAAAAGTCGAGTTAAGGAACAATAGCTGTATTGTATATAACTACAAGTAATTATGGTGTTAATGAGTGCGGTTGTAATGGCTGCTGCTGATGCACTGACCTGCGTAGCGCTCGGTCCGCGCGCGTGGCACCCACCAGTAACCTACTGCTGATAATGCTGATATCCCTACGTGATCGATGTATCTAACACATTGAATTTAGTCTGTTATACAGGAACGGACCAAAATTTTTTTTTTTCGCTAAGACAGCTTTTCGGATTGTTGGTTGAGGGCAAACCTTAGCATTCCGTCGATTATTAGTGAATGAATTAGTGTAGGGAAAGAAGGGCTGCGTGCTGTCTTAGTACTGTTCAGTATAAATAGAAGAAGGGCTGCGTACTGTCTTAGTACTGTTCAGTATAAATAGAAGAAGGGCTGCGTGCTGTCTTAGTACTGTTCAGTATAAATAGAAGAAGGGCTGCGTGCTGTCTTAGTACTGTTCAGTATAAATAGAAGAAGGGCTGCGTGCTGTCTTAGTACTGTTCAGTATAAATAGAAGAAGAGCTGCGTGCTGTCTTAGTACTGTTCAGTATAAATAGAAGAAGGGCTGTGTGCTGTCTTAGTACTGTTCAGTATAAATAGAAGAAGGGCTGTGTGCTGTCTTAGTACTGTTCAGTATAAATAGAAGAAGAGCTGCGTGCTGTCTTAGTACTGTTCAGTATAAATAGAAGAAGGGCTGCGTGCTGTCTTAGTACTGTTCAGTATAAATAGAAGAAGGGCTGCGTGCTGTCTTAGTACTGTTCAGTATAAATAGAAGAAGAGCTGCGTGCTGTCTTAGTACTGTTCAGTATAAATAGAAGAAGGGCTGCGTGCTGTCTTAGTACTGTTCAGTATAAATAGAAGAAGGGCTGCGTGCTGTCTTAGTACTGTTCAGTATAAATAGAAGAAGGGCTGCGTGCTGTCTTAGTACTGTTCAGTATAAATAGAAGAAGGGCTGCGTGCTGTCTTAGTACTGTTCAGTATAAATAGAAGAAGGGCTGCGTGCCGTCTTAGTACTGTACAGTATAAATAGAAGAAGGGCTGCGTGCCGTCTTAGTACTGTTCAGTATAAATAGAAGAAGGGCTGCGTGCTGTCTTAGTACTGTTCAGTATAAATAGAAGAAGGGCTGCGTGCCGTCTCAAGCTGTGCAACCTCAAGTTGCCACTTCAGTCTAGTATAGGAGCCTATACAACCTCAAGTTGCCACTTCAGTCTAGTATAGGAGCCTATACAACCTCAAGTTGCCACTTTAGTCTAGTATAGGAGCCTATACAACCTCAAGTTGCCACTTTAAGAGCCTATACAACCTCAAGTTGCCACTTCAGTCTAGTATAGGAGCCTATACAACCTCAAGTTGCCACTTTAGTCTAGTATAGGAGCCTATACAACCTCAAGTTGCCACTTCAGTCTAGTATAGGAGCCTATACAACCTCAAGTTGCCACTTTAGTCTAGTATAGGAGCCTATACAACCTCAAGTTGCCACTTTAAGAGCCTATACAACCTCAAGTTGCCACTTCAGTCTAGTATAGGAGCCTATACAACCTCAAGTTGCCACTTTAGTCTAGTATAGGAGCCTATACAACCTCAAGTTGCCACTTTAGTCTAGTATAGGAGCCTATACAACCTCAAGTTGCCACTTCAGTCTAGTATAGGAGCCTATACAACCTCAAGTTGCCACTTTAAGAGCCTATACAACCTCAAGTTGCCACTTTAGTCTAGTATAGGAGCCTATACAACCTCAAGTTGCCACTTTAGTCTAGTATAGGAGCCTATACAACCTCAAGTTGCCACTTCAGTCTAGTATAGGAGCCTATACAACCTCAAGTTGCCACTTTAAGAGCCGATACAACCTCAAGTTGCCACTTTAGTCTAGTATAGGAGCCTATACAACCTCAAGTTGCCACTTTAGTCTAGTATAGGAGCCTATACAACCTCAAGTTGCCACTGTAAGAGCCTATACAACCTCAAGTTGCCACTTTAGTCTAGTATAGGAGCCTATACAACCTCAAGTTGCCACTTCAGTCTAGTATAGGAGCCTATACAACCTCAAGTTGCCACTTTAGTCTAGTATAGGAGCCTATACAACCTCAAGTTGCCACTTCAGTCTAGTATAGGAGCCTATACAACCTCAAGTTGCCACTTTAGTCTAGTATAGGAGCCTATACAACCTCAAGTTGCCACTGTAAGAGCCTATACAACCTCAAGTTGCCACTTTAGTCTAGTATAGGAGCCTATACAACCTCAAGTTGCCACTTTAATCTAGTATAGGAGCCTATACAACTTCAAGTTGCCACTTCAGTCTAGTATAGGAGCCTATACAACCTCAAGTTGCCACTTTAGTCTAGTATAGGAGCCTATACAACCTCAAGTTGCCACTTTAGTCTAGTATAGGAGCCTATACAACCTCAAGTTGCCACTTCAGTCTAGTATAGAAGCCTATACAACCTCAAGTTGCCACTTTAGTCTAGTATAGAAGCCTATACAACCTCAAGTTGCCACTTTAGTCTAGTATAGGAGCCTATACAACCTCAAGTTGCCACTTCAGTCTAGTATAGAAGCCTATACAACCTCAAGTTGCCACTTCAGTCTAGTATAGAAGCCTATACAACCTCAAGTTGCCACTTCAGTCTAGTATAGGAGCCTATACAACCTCAAGTTGCCACTTCAGTCTAGTATAGGAGCCTATACAACCTCAAGTTGCCACTTTAGTCTAGTATAGGAGCCTATACAACCTCAAGTTGCCACTTCAGTCTAGTATAGAAGCCTATACAACCTCAAGTTGCCACTTTAGTCTAGTATAGGAGCCTATACAACCTCAAGTTGCCACTTCAGTCTAGTATAGGAGCCTATACAACCTCAAGTTGCCACTTTAGTCTAGTATAGGAGCCTATACAACCTCAAGTTGCCACTTCAGTCTAGTATAGGAGCCTATACAACCTCAAGTTGCCACTTTAGTCTAGTATAGGAGCCTATACAACCTCAAGTTGCCACTTCAGTCTAGTATAGGAGCCTATACAACCTCAAGTTGCCACTTTAAGAGCCTATACAACCTCAAGTTGCCACTTTAGTCTAGTATAGGAGCCTATACAACCTCAAGCTGCCACTTCAGTCTAGTATAGGAGCCTATACAACCTCAAGTTGCCACTTCAGTCTAGTATAGGAGCCTATACAACCTCAAGTTGCCACTTTAAGAGCCTATACAACCTCAAGTTGCCACTTTAGTCTAGTATAGGAGCCTATACAACCTCAAGTTGCCACTTTAAGAGCCTATACAACCTCAAGTTGCCACTTCAGTCTAGTATAGGAGCCTATACAACCTCAAGTTGCCACTTTAAGAGCCTATACAACCTCAAGTTGCCACTTTAGTCTAGTATAGGAGCCTATACAACCTCAAGTTGCCACTTTAAGAGCCTATACAACCTCAAGTTGCCACTTCAGTCTAGTATAGGAGCCTATACAACCTCAAGTTTTTGTGAAAAGGATAGATAGTTCTATTACAATACAATGCTTATTGTCAAGATCTTAACTTTTGTATTTATTGAGAAATTAAGGTTTTAGTCAAAATTAAGAGGTAACCTTGCGATTTTTTTCTATTTAGAAAATTGTATGGAATTTTGTTTTCGAAACATATGACCGATAGAGTAAGCCCTGAACTTTACCCTACATTCAGCAAACTTTTGAAAGACTGATTTTACATCAATTACTTAGGCATTTTAATAGCAATGACCTGCTGCATTGTAAGCAATTTGGGTTCACTCGCGGCAGGTCAACTACTGATACCGGTGTACACTTAGTATCGCATAATTCAGGTTTTTTTTTTGCCCCGCCCCGGCTCCTCCTGGCTAAATAATATAATTATAGCCTATGTCCATCCTGAAACCTAGATTCATTCTAAATATTGGTTAACATATTTTTTTAATCAGATGTTTAGTTTCGGAGTCCTCTTATGTACATTATAAACTCACAAACTCACATACACATATAATGATATCACAAATACGACCTATAATATTATTTAGTACAAATAGCGTCTCCACTCGCCTGTTCCCTGTTCGTACGCGCATGGCCGTCGGTCATCTTCGGAAATCTTCGGTATGTTTTCGGTGCATTATTATGACATTGCGTACAAGCGACATTGAACATTATTCAACCAAGATAACGTCTTAATTCGCGTAAATGTCATTGTGAGCTATATTACAACAAATGTATAGGTATGTAGAACGGCGCTCGGACATTTTTTGAGTGCTGTCAGTTAAGAGCGCTCCACATTCTCGTCGATGTTCTCGCCGAGGTTCTCGCGAGATTCTCGCGAGAACCTCGGCGAGAACTTTATTGGATCCACACTCGCAAGGTTCTCGCGAGAATCTCGCGAGAACCTCGGCGAGAACTTTATTGGATCCACACTCGCAAGGTTTTCATTACAGCTCTCGCGCTCGATCACGATGGACGATTTAATTTGTTTTTATAGTCTCTTAAATTTATATTCCATAAACATGGTTCAGATTGAAAATGTTCTATGAAACTCAATTCTAGTTCATTTGTCCAATTGATTCGGCTCATGATGGACAAGCTGAATAAATACCTAAACACTCACGCAACGCACAAAAACAGAAAACTTTTACTCCTGCGCACAACTGCTTCGATCGGCGAGTCGCTCGCTACTGACAAACACGCGAATGTGGAGCCAATACAAGTTCTCGCCTGTTCTTGCGTTCTCGCGCCCTTTGTCTCGCGTCAAAAAACCGACAGAAAGCGGAGAACTACGCGAGAACTAGGCGAGAACCTGCGGCGAATATGTGTATCGGCTCCACATTCACGCTTCTCGTGTCGTTCTTGCGTTCTCGCGAGAATCTCGCGAGAATGTGGAGCGCACTTTAGAGATTGGGACTCTATAATATTCTAACTCGATGTGTAACTCACTTCATTCTCGAAGATACTTTTCTGCTGGGGTAACGCACACACTACCCGATTAACAATGGGATGACTTTACTACATTACATTAGATCAGGAAACACTGATATGTTAATTTTCACCAAACACTTATGACACAGTCTAATGCGAACGACAAACGGGGTCACTCGCCTGCAAAGACGACTATTTATTTTTGTAAGGCAAGTCTGCTCTAAACAATGTGATGTCCGAAAAAAAAACTAATTATCATGAGTAGAGTTAGCCCATGAGTTCTCTGAAGGTCTTAGAAGTAGTGTGCCCTCCGGCAGGTGGCGGGGCACGCGCTGGCGACGTCGCATGCGGGCGGCCGTGCTGCGCAGCACGAGCGGCTGCTGCGCGCGCTGCCCGCCTGGACGGCGCCCACCGGCTGGCCCGTCGACCTGCATCTCTACCAGCTGTAACCGAAGTCGCACGCGGGCGGCCGTGTTGCGCAGCACGAGCGGCTGCTGCGCGCGCTGCCCGCCTGGACGGCGCCCACCGGCTGGCCCGTCGACCTGCATCTCTACCAGCTGTAACCGAAGTCGCACGCGGGCGGCCGTGTTGCGCAGCACGAGCGGCTGCTGCGCGCGCTGCCCGCCTGGACGGCGCCCACCGGCTGGCCCGTCGACCTGCATCTCTACCAGCTGTAACCGAAGTCGCACGCGGGCGGCCGTGTTGCGCAGCACGAGCGGCTGCTGCGCGCGCTGCCCGCCTGGACGGCGCCCACCGGCTGGCCCGTCGACCTGCATCTCTACCAGCTGTAACCGAAGTCGCACGCGGGCGGCCGTGTTGCGCAGCACGAGCGGCTGCTGCGCGCGCTGCCCGCCTGGACGGCGCCCACCGGCTGGCCCGTCGACCTGCATCTCTACCAGCTGTAACCGAAGTCGCACGCGGGCGGCCGTGTTGCGCAGCACGAGCGGCTGCTGCGCGCGCTGCCCGCCTGGACGGCGCCCACCGGCTGGCCCGTCGACCTGCATCTCTACCAGCTGTAACCGAAGTCGCACGCGGGCGGCCGTGTTGCGCAGCACGAGCGGCTGCTGCGCGCGCTGCCCGCCTGGACGGCGCCCACCGGCTGGCCCGTCGACCTGCATCTCTACCAGCTGTAACCGAAGTCGCACGCGGGCGGCCGTGTTGCGCAGCACGAGCGGCTGCTGCGCGCGCTGCCCGCCTGGACGGCGCCCACCGGCTGGCCCGTCGACCTGCATCTCTACCAGCTGTAACCGAAGTCGCACGCGGGCGGCCGTGTTGCGCAGCACGAGCGGCTGCTGCGCGCGCTGCCCGCCTGGACGGCGCCCACCGGCTGGCCCGTCGACCTGCATCTCTACCAGCTGTAACCGAAGTCGCACGCGGGCGGCCGTGCTGCGCAGCACGAGCGGCTGCTGCGCGCGCTGCCCGCCTGGACGGCGCCCACCGGCTGGCCCGTCGACCTGCATCTCTACCAGCTGTAACCGAAGTCGCACGCGGGCGGCCGTGCTGCGTAGCACGAGCGGCTGCTGCGCGCGCTGCCTGCCTGATCTCTACAAAGTGTATCGCTGCCTAGCTCACTGACCGCAACGATAATGGAATCTGTACGAAACAGAAAATCTCGTCCTCATCAAAGTATCCATAGCGTAGCTACGTCCTTCGCTGAAGGTGCCTCCCATAAACATGGTGGCTTTGCTCGTGCTGCCTCAGGCAAGGAGGTTTGCCTGTAGCTACAGATAGAGACCAGGCTCACGTGCTGCCTCAGGCAAGGAGGGTTTGCCTGTAGCTACAGGTAGAGACCAGGCTCACGTGCTGCCTCAGGCAAGGAGGGTTTGCCTGTAGCTACAGGTAGAGACCAGGCTCACGTGCTGCCTCAGGCAAGGAGGGTTTGCCTGTAGCTACAGGTAGAGACCAGGCTCACGTGCTGCCTCAGGCAAGGAGGTTTGCCTGTAGCTACAGGTAGAGACCAGGCTCACGTGCTGCCTCAGGCAAGGAGGGTTTGCCTGTAGCTACAGGTAGAGACCAGGCTCACGTGCTGCCTCAGGCAAGGAGGGTTTGCCTGTAGCTACAGGTAGAGACCAGGCTCACGTGCTGCCTCAGGCAAGGAGGTTTGCCTGTAGCTACAGATAGAGACCAGGCTCACGTGCTGCCTCAGGCAAGGAGGGTTTGCCTGTAGCTACAGGTAGAGACCAGGCTCACGTGCTGCCTCAGGCAAGGAGGGTTTGCCTGTAGCTACAGGTAGAGACCAGGCTCACGTGCTGCCTCAGGCAAGGAGGGTTTGCCTGTAGCTACAGGTAGAGACCAGGCTCACGTGCTGCCTCAGGCAAGGAGGGTTTGCCTGTAGCTACAGGTAGAGACCAGGCTCACGTGCTGCCTCAGGCAAGGAGGGTTTGCCTGTAGCTACAGGTAGAGACCAGGCTCACGTGCTGCCTCAGGCAAGGAGGGTTTGCCTGTAGCTACAGGTAGAGACCAGGCTCACGTGCTGCCTCAGGCAAGGAGGGTTTGCCTGTAGCTACAGATAGAGACCAGGCTCACGTGCTGCCTCAGGCAAGGAGGGTTTGCCTGTAGCTACAGGTAGAGACCAGGCTCACGTGCTGCCTCAGGCAAGGAGGGTTTGCCTGTAGCTACAGGTAGAGACCAGGCTCACGTGCTGCCTCAGGCAAGGAGGGTTTGCCTGTAGCTACAGGTAGAGACCAGGCTCACGTGCTGCCTCAGGCAAGGAGGGTTTGCCTGTAGCTACAGGTAGAGACCAGGCTCACGTGCTGCCTCAGGCAAGGAGGGTTTGCCTGTAGCTACAGGTAGAGACCAGGCTCACGTGCTGCCTCAGGCAAGGAGGGTTTGCCTGTAGCTACAGGTAGAGACCAGGCTCACGTGCTGCCTCAGGCAAGGAGGGTTTGCCTGTAGCTACAGGTAGAGACCAGGCTCACGTGCTGCCTCAGGCAAGGAGGGTTTGCCTGTAGCTACAGGTAGAGACCAGGCTCACGTGCTGCCTCAGGCAAGGAGGGTTTGCCTGTAGCTACAGGTAGAGACCAGGCTCACGTGCTGCCTCAGGCAAGGAGGGTTTGCCTGTAGCTACAGGTAGAGACCAGGCTCACGTGCTGCCTCAGGCAAGGAGGGTTTGCCTGTAGCTACAGGTAGAGACCAGGCTCACGTGCTGCCTCAGGCAAGGAGGGTTTGCCTGTAGCTACAGGTAGAGACCAGGCTCACGTGCTGCCTCAGGCAAGGAGGGTTTGCCTGCAGCTACAGGTAGAGACCAGGCTCACGTGCTGCCTCAGGCAAGGAGGGTTTGCCTGTAGCTACAGGTAGAGACCAGGCTCACGTGCTGCCTCAGGCAAGGAGGGTTTGCCTGTAGCTACAGGTAGAGACCAGGCTCACGTGCTGCCTCAGGCAAGGAGGGTTTGCCTGCAGCTACAGGTAGAGACCAGGCTCACGTATGTAGATTAAGTAGGTAGGTTTATTTTATTATTTGTGCAATAAATGAATAGAAGTAAAGAGCATAATACGCACATGAGCGCCGAGGGAACTGCGCGTATGATCGTTAATTACAGTTCATTATTAATGTTAGTGGAGTCCATGTGGAGTCATATCGTATCGAGTATTCTGTCCTGTTTCCGGTCGTACTTTACTTTTTTAGATTTTTTTTTCACGTTTTTACCTTGCAAAATGTTTATTAAAACATGTTTACTATATTCCATGGTGGAACGTGTACCTACCCTGAAAGTTTGGTCATTCTCTTCTGTTACACCCTGTTTTGAAACTATGGATAGGTACGAGTAGTTATATTTTTTTTATTTTAATCAGAAATTTCTGATTCTTATTACAGAGTTTCAGCTAAACTAGGACATTTTTACCCTTAAGTCGAGGCGAATGAAACCGCTCGCGGTTAGGGCAGTTTGTACGTACATGTGGGGAGTGCTGTATCATACATAACCCGCTCTATTGTACGTACATGTGGGGAGTGCTGTATCATACATAACCCGCTCTATTGTACGTACATGTGAGGAGTGCTGTATCATACATAACCCGCTCTATTGTACGTACATGTGGGGAGTGCTGTATCATACATAACCCGCTCTATTGTACGTACATGTGAGGAGTGCTGTATCATACATAACCCGCTCTATTGTACGTACATGTGGGGAGTGCTGTATCATACATAACCCGCTCTATTGTACGTACATGTGAGGAGTGCTGTATCATACATAACCCTGTGAGGAGTGCTGTATCATACATAACCCGCTCTATTGTACGTACATGTGAGGAGTGCTGTATCATACATAACCCGCTCTATTGTACGTACATGTGAGGAGTGCTGTATCATACATAACCCGCTCTATTGTACGTACATGTGAGGAGTGCTGTATCATACACAACCCTGTGAGGAGTGCTGTATCATACATAACCCGCTCTATTGTACGTACATGTGAGGAGTGCTGTATCATACATAACCCGCTCTATTGTACGTACATGTGAGGAGTGCTGTATCATACATAACCCGCTCTATTGTACGTACATGTGAGGAGTGCTGTATCATACATAACCCTGTGAGGAGTGCTGTATCATACATAACCCGCTCTATTGTACGTACATGTGAGGAGTGCTGTATCATACATAACCCTGTGAGGAGTGCTGTATCATACGTAACCCGCTCTGCCGAAGCCCGGCTGTAGGACATCAGTATGGTAGGTACTGCTTCACGCTTCGGTTGCCGAGGCCCGGCTGTAGGACATCAGTAGGTACTAGGGAGGTACTGAGCGAGCCGAAGTTTGTAGGAACCACACTTTTATTTAAGTATCTAAATAAGTAGGAACTTATTGTGGTCCGCAGTGTTTAATGAAAGATACACTTTTAGCTTACCTATAAATGTAACTGGATAAACTATAAGGTAGGTAGGTGTAGGTATCAGGTACTAGCTGTTGGGCCTTGGCTGGTAAGGTATGAACTGCCATACAAATACTAGATATCATAAAGGCCTAAGAAACCTACCATAGAATATAAGTAGGTATTTTCACACACACCAACACTATACACTCCTCCACCTTCACACACCTACACTACCTGCATACCGCATACCGCACCTCTAATCATAAATTACTTATTGTCCTGAACATATGCATAGGTACCTAATAATTAATCTGTAGTTTTGTTTGATACCCTAGAGACTGTTATATTTTCTGAATATCGTGCACGGGTATTACGCCACGGGCCATGAGCCTAGTGTGGGGGGGGGGGGGGGGGGGTCGGCAATCTATTAGACATACCTACTACCTATTATAGTTAGCTCCTATGTACTTTTCTTTTCTCTTATTTAAGGTATGCCTAAATGTATTTTTTTTGAGAGTAATAAATAATTTGTATTGTATTATTGTATTGTATTTTGTTGTTTTGTGGGTTATTCTGATGGTAAGAATAATTTTATTACAATATTTATTTTTACTTTATAAAGTAGGTACTAAATGCATTTTAAATGAGTTCGTTTTGTATGTATGATTAAACAAATATATATTTTAAGATAATACGTTTTTTATTCCCTAGAAACAGTTCCTATAGGAATAGGAATAGGTATAGGTACACCTAGCCAGGAGGAAACTAACAACACAATTTCAATCAGATAACTTTATTTTCCTACTTAGTTTGACTTTATAAACACAAGTACAATACATAACTATTCACGGAGATTAAATTATATCTACCTCCCTCGCCTGCCTGCAGTGATATTGACGAGGAAGCCATGTAGAATGGAGAAGGGCCAACGACCGACCGGGGTCGCATGCCCCTCCCCCCCTCTGACAGTACCTATCGAGAAGAGTAGGTACATCTCCTAACTTATCAGCCATCTACTTCGGGTTTTCTTCGAGTTACGCTAAGATCGATATAATGGCGATGTCAAACGGGACGTTCGTTGCGCTCGCGAGAATGCGGAACGCGTGTGAGCGCGATCATATCGGTTTTAGCGTACCCAGAGCCAGATCAACGGTAAGAGAGAGAGAGTGTAATGTAATGACATCGAGACCGCAACTCGCGAGCGCGTCCCTGCACAGCGTGCAGTCTGTGCGTAGATATAGATACGCACGAGCGCTTCCTGCACAGCGTGCAGTCTGTGCGTAGATACGCACGAGCGCGTCCCTGCAGAGCGTGCAGTCTGTGCGTAGATATAGATACGCACGAGCGCTTCCTGCACAGCGTGCAGTCTATGCGTAGATACGCACGAGCGTGTCCCAGGAGGAGGCGGCGAGCGCGGTGCCGTCGGGCGAGCGCTGCACGCGCGACACGCGGTGCTCGGCACCGCACAGTACGAAAGCGCGCTGTCCGCGCAGCGCGTCCCACCCGCACAGCGTGTAGTCCCCGTAGCCCGCGAACAGCAGCCGCCCGCTGACGGACCAGTCCACGGACGTGACCGCGAACAGGACGCTCTCCTTGGCGTAGCGCGCCACCTCGCGGTCGGCGCGCAGGTCCCACAGCCGACAGGCCGAGTCGTCCGACCCCGAGGCCACAGAGTCCCCGCTCGGGTGGAACTTGACACTGTTAACGTCCGAGTCGTGCGCGTCGAAGGCCTGCACGGCACGGCCGGCGCGCATGTCCCAGACGAGGGCGGCGCGGTCGCAGCCCCCGGACACGAAGGTGTCGCCCATGTCCGTGGGCGCCAGGTCCAGCGCCAGCACGTCCGCCGCGTGCGCCTGGAAGGACTGCAGCAGCGCGCCCGACTCGACGTCCCAGAGCGCGCAAGTGCCGTCGCCGGAGCCCGTCAGCAGCTGGCGCTCCGTGCCGGGGAACAAGCAGGCGGAGATGTAGGATGTGTGCGTGGCGACGGTGCGCTTGCCTCGGCCCGTGCTGGCTGCCTCCTCGTCCGGCGCCGGCAGAGGGAACACGGTCACCTTGTTGTCGAGCCCGCCGGCCGCCACGAGCGCGCCGCCGGGGCTGTACGCGCACGCCATCACCCAGGTGCTCGGCATGGGGAAGGTGTTCTCCTTGGTGCCGGTGTACGCGTCCCACACCACCACCTTGCCGTCCTGCAACAAGCGAGTGCTGTAGGTACAGCCGCGTGCGTTGCGCGCGCGTGCCGCTGTAACGACGCACCTACCTGCGTCGAGGTGACGATGTGCCGTTTGTCGGACGACCAGTCGAAGCAGAGGACCTTGGACGAGTGCCCTTTGAGGATTTTGCGAACCTTCAGGTTGGGCAGGCAGATGGGTTCCAACTTGTTCGCACTGCTGGTCACTGCACATAAACACAGGAATGGTTTATTTACACTTCACTTCTTTTATCTACTTACTCGTAAGTAGGTTTTGAGACAAGTTTTAGAATGTCAAAATAAAGGTTTGTACAAGTTTAGGTAGAGCTTCGGTGTTTATCGCTGAGACGCTGACATCTCCCATTCCGAGGTGAAACCCCTCATTTTCTGACTATTGAGGTAGGCACAGGCAGGTGAGGCCGCTTTTTAATGGCATTTCGAAATTAGTCGGATAACTGTCTAAAAGTTCTCGTTTGTTGGTTTTATTCATTAACGGTTAATAATTATAAAGCGTAAAAAGCTGAAATTCAGCGCGAGTGAATTTGAATATGCGCTCTAGTTATTGGCAAATCATGTAAAGTTGTAATCTTGTTCAAACTCCCTTATTTGAGGCTCGAAATAAGTAAAACATTTTCAGTTGTAAAATCAGTAAAATTGATTTATTTCGTCGAAAATAAGTTGTAGGGTTTCACAGTTTCGTCAGAAGATACATATTCTTAATACGCATCAGCCAATGTAATCACAGAACGCATTTCTTGTGTAATTCAAGAGAAAAGAGGTTATTTTTGATTTTCAGAAAAAGTCGTCCAATATTTAAACCGTGCACTTTTTTGGAAAAACTACTGGGGTCCACATTAAACCAAGTTAAACCCCCCTCTGCTTACCAAAATTCATTTTTGTTCGTTTGGTCATTCCGAAGGTATGGAAATCTGCCAAACGTTACTCCAGCGAAATTTGCTATTTATTCAAAAACCACAGTGCGCACAAATTTCGCTGTTTGGCCAATAAAATGCTCTATATTTGAGCTACCTTTTAAGCTATTTCAAAACTTTCTAGGGCTAATAGGTAAAAACCATGTCGCTGCAGTAACGTTTTCAGACATTACTGCAGCGATATGTTATTTTCTCGAATTACTCTGAAACCTTAATGCGCACAAATTAAATTTTTGGGGCTCATTCACAGTTTCACAGGGCATAGCGCTCTGATGTTTCTATATATATTCATCTTGATCAGAGTCTACATGTCGCTGGGGTAACGCACACAATAAAACTTCTTCAGTGTTGATTACGTGTAACAATATCTGGTCACAATTGTTAAATAAGGAGCTATTTGTTGGAACGTAGTGAAAAAATTCTATGTCTATGGTTGGAACATGATAAACTAGAATGGCATTTCGAATTACAAAGAACATTACCTATTCTGCAGCAGCATTTGTGTGTACCACATTTTGTCTTGCAATGACATCTTTGAAAGCCTTGTCCACCTGTTGTTGACTGTTCATTAGCAAGCAACTTTCGAAGAGTTTGTGAAGGCAGTAAATCGTCTCAAAAACTCAAAGACTCCAGGAATGGACAGACTTCCAGCAGAAATTTACAAATACAGCGGAAAACATACAGTCAACAGGCTGTACCAGCTTGCCTTGAAAGTGTGGGAGACTGAACAGGTTCCACAGGAATGGAGAAACTCGGTCATTTGTAAGCTGTATAAAGGGAAGGGGGATGTCTCCGATTGCAGCTCCTACCGAGGTATATCACTCTTATCCAGTGCCGGTAAAATCATCGCACACATCATTAATGCCCGCCTTAGCAGACTAGCTGAACAGAACCTCCCTGAAACCCAATGTGGTTTCCGTCCTAGCAGGGGAACGATTGATGCCATCTTTGTTGTAAGGCAACTCCAGGAGAAAAGCCTCGAACACCAACGGCCCCTCTACATGTGCTTTGTCGATCTCGAGAAAGCATTTGATAGAGTTCCACGTGAGGCCCTCTGGCTTATTCTCCAAAAATCAGGGTATCCCAAAAAGTTTGTCAACCTTATTCGCCAATTTCACTTTGGCATGAAAGCGCAGGTTCAGCATGAGAACAAACTTTCTGAAGAGATCTCGAACACAAGTGGAGTCAAGCAAGGGTGTGTCCTGGCGCCCACACTTTTTGCCATATACTTTGCGGTAGTCATGAGCGATGCACTGAAATGTTGTGGCAACCAAATACAACTTAATGTTAGAACCGAAAAGGGCGTGTTTGACATAACAAGGTTTAAAGCCAAATCCAGAATCCAAAGAATCTCCTTACTGGAGATACTTTACGCTGACGACGTATGCCTCATGTCCGACAGTATGCAATATCTCCAAAGCTACGTCGACGCACTTCATATATCCTGTCAACGATTTGGACTTGTTATTAGTGCTTCCAAGACTCAAATCCTCAAACAGCCACCAAGAGGAAGCCATGCTGACACAATTACACTGAATCTAGATGGGAAACCACTGGAAGAGGTTTGTCACTTTAAATATCTTGGAAGTACTATTCGACGCGATAACACCTTGGCTTCGGAGATACCATCACGCATTGCAAACGCCGCTGCCAACTTTGGGAGACTTAATGATCGTGTATGGAAATCCCATGATCTCAAGCTGAAGACGAAGGTAAGTGTCTATAAGGCGCTAATCATTCCCGTCGTATTATACGGCGCAGAGACATGGTGCCTCTATAAGCCAGACATAAAAAAGCTTGACACATACCACCTCAGGTGTCTAAGATCCATCTTAAAGATCCAGTGGCAGGACCGTATTCCTAACTCTGAAGTTCTACGTCGCTCCGGAATGTGCGGCATAGAAGCACTTCTGATGCAACGGCAACTTAGATGGTGTGGGCATGTCCTCCGCATGGATGATCGTCGTTTACCTAAGGCTGTCTTTTATTCGGAGATGACGGAGGGTAATCGGAGACACGGCGGTCAGCATCTGCGTTACAAGGATGTGTTCAAAAGACACCTCACCGCTTGCGATATTGACCCGGTGTGTTGGGAGAAGCTTGCTTCCCGTAGGTCATCTTGGCGATCTACTATTTACACCAGCATTAAAGCATTCGAGGAAGCACGCCTCGAGACAATAGACGCGAAACGCCAGATACGAAAAGAGAGACCTAAGCCCTCCTACACGTACACCTATAACTCCGCGGGCCAACTCTACTGCCATACATGTCGTAGAGTATTCAAGACCAAGTTCGGTTCGGTCTAGCGAGCCATATTAGGGCTCATGATAGAAATAATAATCCTTAATGTCTAGGGTCGCCGTCATCGAAAACGATGAGGAGGCCTATATATATATTTTATATATATATTATATATATATATTAGCAAGCTGCAGCCCTGCGGCCCGGCGCGCCCATCGAATACATTAGCCGTTTCGGTTAATGTACACATTAACCGGCTAAAAATGGAATATCACGATGCATACTAACATGTTATCGAACTTTAGCCGGCTAATCTTAAGTTTATGTTCACACCTACCTTTAGCCGTAACATATACATCACTGGCTCATCACTCTTAACAAAAATACAAGTGCACAGTGTTTCATGTTGGAAACAAAAACCCAAAATGATCTTGGGCACAACTACAGGCAATCTAGAACAGGAAGAACATTGTAGAGACAGTGTGCGCACACATCAATAGGGAACTGTTTTTAAAACTGTACAGACACATCCTGAGGCCCTATTACAGTATGCTTTTCAAATGTACAGCTTTTACTTCAAAAAGGACAACAACTCAATTTCAAATCCAAAAAATATCAAAATTCTAATCCGACCTGTCGTCTACCATGTTTTTAAAATTCAATTTCTTTCTTAATTCAAATGATTAAATGTGAACAAAATAAAAGCTAGGAGAAATTGTGTAAAGATTTTAACAATGTACCTATTTAAACAGTGAAATTAGATGCTACCTACCTATCGTGCAAGCTAATAAAGTTTTCATGTAGTAGTTTGTATTTGATCGGTCCACCTGTAAATTACTGGATGAAGATTGGAATGCAATGCAAGTGTGATCAGTGCCGTAGTGACTCACGCGTAACATCGTTCAGTTTCTGGCGCTCTTCGTCGAGCTTCTGTTTGAGCGCCTCCACCTCGCGCAGCAGAGACTCCAGCGTCTCCTCGGGCGTGGCCGCCACCGTCGTGTCAGCCGCCATCCTGCCCTGCCCCCTGCCCCCGGGATCGACCACCCGCTGACCCGCTACATCAACATAGCACTGCGCTCGTTCACGATCAGGATACAGCAGACGACTATTTATTTATTAACTAAAGATCCACTTTTACCAACAAAGATTTGTTGACTTGACTTTTCACTCCGAAGAGAATACTGGAGTCTGGAGAATACAAAGATTATAGTACGGAACGTAGGATCATACGTAGTATCCCCTATGTAGTTTGTGGTAGGATCCTAGGATCTTTGGGAGAATCACTTCATTTTAATTATGGGCGGAGTATATTATTGTACCATGGGGAGAAACACAGATGTATTAGGGTGGGGAGAACACAATAAATACCGTAGATTATATTTTCATTTTACATCCTCTTTGGCAATGAGTGAGTATACAATAACTTCGTACACGGCAGGTTATCTTCGAACAAAAATAATGGACTTTATGTCTATGGTCTTGTCTACGGGTTCACATATCAAATATGACAATTCCCACATCCTTCCTTCACACTTCTTTCCTCTCGTCTCTGATCAAACCTCAGAGCAATAACTACAGCATAGAGGGACCGCGAAATTTAAGTCTAGTTAAACTCTTCATACTTATTACACAATCAGTGTGAAAAAAGAGGATAGGTATATAGATATATGGGTTGCTTATGGCAATGCTGTCCACTTTTTTCATCTCGGTAGTGATGTGCCGATTTTGCAGAAGTATCGATTATTAATTTATTTTTAAAAGATAATTTAACTATTGAATTGAATGTTCATACGTTATTGTCATGTCTTTAGAAGGTTATCGATTCGATACGTATGTATGTAATATTGTTGGAATTTCACAATATTCACATAATGTTACTCTATGTGGGTTTCTAAACACGTGTGACAAATTTTATAAGTTTTTGTATGTATGTTACTATACGCATTTCTCTGAAACACGTAATTGGATTGTAAGCATTCTTTCTTTGTTGGATTAGGTATCTCTTAACTTAGGGAACAGTACAATTTATCAAAATCAGTTCAGCAGTTTTCATGATACGAAATGAAATGAAAACAATCGGATCAAAACGATATTTTTAATTTGTTAAGAGCTAACCCGCCCCGGCTTCGCCCGTATGGATATTTCCATATTCTCTCACATTAAAATATTCTCTGGGCAAATATTTCAAAGGCTCCCGTCCTGGATTTGGGTGTAGATTCTCATCATCATCATTATCCTGAAACAATGAAAGCTTAGTAAAAAAATACTACCTGGCTTTAACCTTAATAAAAGTTCAATCTGCAGGCATAAAAAAATCACTGATATGCTACACTGTTTAGAACATATTCGGCTATGCTTAGTTCAATTAATTCTGGCTCTCGGAATCGCTTTACACCAGTTCTCTTTCTCATTTGGAGGCATACTAAAAAAGAAAACGATACCTTCTTCAATTTATCGGCATAACTTTATCGTATCGATAAAAAGTACCTATCTACATCACTAGTATAGAATTACCTTACAAATTAACAATTTTTAATTTGTAAATTATTTCGCGATTACAACATAATTTGTAATAAATATGGTTTGAGGGATCAATAGCAATCTATATTAAGTATGGTTTTAGTGATCACATCCAAATATATCGCGGGATTTTGTATGAAAACTGTAAAAAAACACTTACCGGTGAAAGCTTACAAATTCATAGTTTTCTTTCCTTGATGAATGTGATTTACATGATAACACAAAACAAGCCATGTTATAAGCTTATGCATCTGTCCTTTGCACCTTTTTTTTAACAGATTTATGCACAAAATCTATTATTTTTTAGTAAAATAATGACCCAGCTCATGTATTTACATTCATGACGTAATAAGCAACTAAATCAAATACTTTGTACGGTTAACCGTGTACTAAGCACTATTGTGCTGTTTTGAATTGGTCGTGTAATAAGAGACCAAGTGTGACCATTTGACATCTTCGGAATGCCCATTTAGCTTTAAGCCTACATGATAGATATGCGTTTGTCTCATAAACCAGCACAATCTGCGCTATAAGAGAGAAGAGCTTAGATATATCGTAATTTCTTCGCTCTCTCTATGCTGTAGTTATTGCTCTGAGGATCAAACCGACTAAACAGTGAGTGATAACCGACACCATATTGGTTTTGCTATGTTTGTTTACTTTGTTTGAATTGTTTGTTTGCGTCGAGCTCGTTCGTATTTGGCTCCCTAAAATTCTTCTCGCAACTTCTGAAAGCTGCAATAACATCTTGCAATTTGTACAAATAGTGCTATCTGTGTTGTGATAGTTATAGTTGACGAAGGGACGTCAGTTTACCTACATAATGTTCCCAAAAAAGACAGAACTCGAAAAGTTGTCACGTGGCATCAAATAGTGAAAGACAGACTGCGAGGATTGAGTCTTCAGGAACTTCACTAATAGTTTGTGTGTTAAATTCGGTGCAAAGGTGCAAAATGTTATGCGAGTGAGTCTTCAAACCAAAACGTTCCTTCAAGCAAATTGTTTGAAACAATGCTATGCAATCCAAACCTTTTACAAATGTAAAACTAAACGAAACAATAAAAAACATAAATTACACCAGTATTTTTTCTTACTTTCCTTTCCTTAATCAATAAATTTTGGTAGGCCAATATAAATTAAAAATATTGTAAGAATAGTACATGACTAGCATAATATATTGTGAAGTCATATCCGGGTTTAAGCAAATAATAAAAAAAAGAAGCTGTCATTCTTGATATGTGAGCTTTTTAGTGTCGAAATCTTGTCTATGGGAGTGCCCCGTCTATACGTAGTATACTTCTTAGTTTATGACTTCGTAAGAAGAGAAGAGACGGGACACCATAGAGCAAAATGAGTTTACAGTTTTGACTGGACACCCGGAAAACAGCAACATAACAGCCCCAATTTAGATACATACGCACAGCTGAAACGGTCATTGCACACATTGACAAGACAAGGCTACCAACACAAAAAAAATAGGGATGTGCTGCTACTAGTTCGAATTTTTCGATATCGATGAATTAGATGCCCTACTAGATACCTATCAGTTGATTTTTATTAATTAAAACACAGATTAACATTACAAATTTAATAATATAAGCAAAAACAAAGTATAAACAAGATCCGTCAAATGCGATCCGATTTTTCGACTTTTTTCAAATGGTATTTTTTTGAAAAGTATTAATTCTAGAGAAATTTCGAAATGTATCATTATTTCAAATTTCAAGTTAATAGCTACAGTAGTTACTGAGATATTCAAGAAAGAGCGGAGACGGACAGAGCGAGACCATAAGGGTTTCGAAACCGATCACGACACACTAAAAAAAGAAAATTACAAGTTTTTTCTACAACATCCAGGATAGACGAGGTTGAAGTTGAGGGAACTTCTATTAAAGGAAAACCAAAACATTTAAACAAACTTATGAAGAAAGCCACAATCTCGAGTTGGTCGAAAATAATCCCAATATTTGCTTACCACTTGGCTCTCTACAAGAATGATACGGGAACCCTAACATTTGCTCTTCCGAAAATGGTTTTCTTGTGAGGTTCCTTGAGGGGACGGCAGTTTTTTTTAAACGGGTATTTCTATTTGTAAAATCTTGTTCCTTAAAATGCTTTCCACACAGAAATTTCAGCTGGTACAGTATTTCGATGAGTATATAAGCTAGAAATATTAAAAATGTATTTACCTATGCGAACAAAAGTTAGGACATTCGTTCACAACTCAGCTATCTAACTTTAGTGAAGTAGTTTCAACTGTCGCAACTCAAAACCCATTTGACAAAATATTATTACTCGGTGACTTCAACCTGAGTGATATAAGCTGGAAACAAAGTTCCGATTATGTCTACTTAATACCCGAATATAACATTAATGATGCTAATCATTCCGAACTAATGGATATGATAAATTTCAGTAACTTAGGTCAATATAATCATTAAATAAATTGAACCGAATACTAGATTTGGTTCTATGTAATGACGAGGTGAGTGTGATGCACTGTCTAGATCCTTTGTCGAAGGAAGACAGCGCTCATCATCCAGCTTATCTCATCTGTCCGACGTTTGTAAGCACCAGAACTCTTGTGTCTCAGCCTAGGCCTATTTATTGCTATGCTAAAGGAAATTACGTTGCTATTTGCGAACACCTCGATACCCATGACTGGGATTCACTATTACTGAGTGGTTCTGTGGATGAAGCGGTCGACTTATTTAATAACATTATAACAGAGCTTAAAATTAAGTATGTCCCAGTAAAGAAAGTTTGCCCTAGTACCTATCCAGTCTGGTTCACTCCTGCGCTTATTCGAATATTAAAGGAAAAAAATAAATATCATAGAAAAATAAAGACTTATCGAAATATAAGTGACATAAACTCGTTCAAATTGCTTCGTGATCGAGCTAAGAGAGTGGAACACCAATGCTATCGTAATTATATTGATAGAGTTGAAAATTCTATAAAAGACAACCCTCGAGCTTTCTGGTCTTACATTCAATCAAATAAGCAACACAATGGTTATCCCTCATCTATGACGTACAAAGCTACTAATCTAAACACTGGTCTGAGTATTTGTAATGCTTTTGCAAACTATTTTGATTCAAGTTACTTAGTATCAACTCCAATTGCAGGGCCCACTTCTCTTGTTTCCTCTTCATCTTCTTCATTACCGTTGGTCGTATCTACATCTGCTGTCTCCACCTTAGCTTCTCACTTGTCTTCACCAGCACCACCTATTATGACAGCCTTACCTTTGCCTTCCGCCGATTTATGCGCTATTGAAATAGTCCCGTCTTGCATCCTTCGCTCTTTAGAAACTCTAGATTGTAATAAGTCAGCTGGCCCTGATGAAATACACCCACACATTCTCAAAAACTGTGCAACTTCAATCGCATACCCTGTTAGTTTGCTTTTCCAAAGATCTCTTTCAGAAGGAGTCATGCCTGTAGTTTGGAAAAGTGCATCTATAACACCCATTCACAAAAGGGGCTCCAAACGTGAAGTATGCAATTATAGACCCATTTCAAAATTATGTGTGCTGGCCAAAGTTCTTGAAAAGATTGTTCATGAACGCTCATGCGTTCATGATACAGAGCTCTTAAACACTCCTTCATAGCTCAGCAACACGGGTTTCTTAAAGGTAGGTCTACTACCACCAACCTTGTCACTTTTATCGATGCAGTCACCGCTGGCATGGAGTCGGGGAGTCAAGTGGACATAATCTACACGGACTACAGCAAGGCTTTCGATCGCATAGACCACTCTATCCTACTCACAAAGCTTTGTGCCGCAGGAATACGAGGTGATCTACTCAGGTGGTTTACCTCGTATGTCCAGGGTCGTTGCCAAGCTGTAGTTCTGAATGGTTTTGAGTCCTATCCAACATTGATTCCTTCAGGAGTTCCTCAAGGCTCGATCCTCGGTCCCCTACTATTTAATATTTTTATAAACGACATTTCCTCCTGTTTTGCTCACTCAAAATTTCTTCTATATGCGGACGACATGAAGATAATGAAGAGTATAACCTCCACTACCGACCTCTTACTTCTGCAGAAAGACCTGGACAACCTTTACACTTATTGTTCCGTAAATAAGCTAGACCTTAACGTTCAGAAATGCTACTGTATATCCTTCCATAGAACGTCTCCCCCTTTTTCTTTTAATTATAAAATCAATGGCAAGGGTCTTACTCGAACGAACACAATTATAGACTTAGGAATTACTCTAGACTCTAAATTATTATTCGATAAGCATATTAAAAAGATCACGGCAAAAGCCATGAAGACACTAGGTTTTCTTCTGAGAGTAACTAGAGATTTCAAATCGCTGAAGACGCTCAAAATACTATACTGTTCACTAGTTAGGAGTAATCTGGAATATGCCTCCCAGGCTTGGAATCCTCAATATAATAAATATATTACCCAACTAGAGAAACCGCAAAAGAAATTCCTCAAATTCATTAACTTCAAACATAAGATTTTTATTCCGGAGTATATTGACAGCTGTAAACACCATCATCTGTTGCCCCTGGAAAGCAGGAGAGAAGCCGCGGATTTAACACTGTTACACAATATATTATTAAATGTAGTTGACGTCCCCTCACTGTTATCTGATATCAAATTATCGATACCATCTGGTCGTTCCTCTCGTAGAACCGATCTTAAGCTGTATTTCCCGACGTGCTCCACTAACTACCGTAAGAACTCATTCCTGCCTCGCACAATGCATAATTATAATACTAACTACTCACAAATTGATCTATTTCACGCCAACCAAAATATATTTAAACACACAGTATCCAAGGTCTTTTTAAATTTTCAGCAGTAAGTATGTAATACATTAAACATTAGGTAGGTACACTAACAACTATTCATATAGATTTATTTATTTTTTATTATATTATATTGAGTAGTATATTAGTAAATATTCGTTTTAATAGTATATACATAAGTATTATATTTATAACATAAATGATGTAGGTGCTATGCTATGACTTCAGACCAATATTTTCTCCTCATATTTATTAGTTACCAAAAGATAAGGCAAACCACTCTAAAATTTGAGTTTATTCATTTAATTTAATTTACTTTAATTTCATTTATTTACTGATCTCTGTATTAACTTTATCAGATTAGTTGTATTTTAGTTTAAGCATTTATGTTCTTTAAGCGAAAACTATTAAGCGTAAGTTATACCACTACTGTTAATACTTATTTAAGTTTTTTATAAGCTGTTTGTTTTCCACCTTAATAAATAAATAAATAAAAATAAATGTTGTAGGTACGCAAGTACACTTTTCAGCCACTGGTACTAGATTCTATTCTTATTTCTATCTCATGGGAACTGCTTTATGGGATAATAAGTAGCCTTTGTTTTATTCCAGGTTAAGAACTACCTTAGGACTTAGGACAACCTTAGGCTTAGGACTACCGTTCAGTAGTTTTGGCGTGAGGAGTTAACAAACATCTATCCAAACTTTCGCATTTATAATATGGTTTCTGTGCGCGGTTTCGCAAACATTTTGTAAAGGAATAATAAGTACCTAGCCTATAAATAAAGATCATAATCAGAGCCTAATATCACTAGATAAAACAACAAAAGGTTTAAAAAAGAATAGATATCTATATCGACATCAGGGACGAGGGAAATTTCACTCGTCCCTGATCGACATTTACCGTCGCACTGCACTAGTAAGGAGCCGATCCTAAATTAAGTGTTGAAATTTAAGAATCTTCATATCTTGGCTTCAACAGATTTATTGATTTGTTATTAAAATTGATGTTTAACTTACCGCGTATCTTCATCCAGCGAAAATCTGGCCATAAAAAACCTTTGTTCACCATCTTTTCTTAGTGATCGAAAAGCACAAATTTCACAAGTTCAATACTTCATCGTACCTAAAAGCATGCTTTGAATTATTATACAATACACACAGTTGTCACTTAGCTTGTACCATACCGACACCTTACCTTACACACAGAAATTACAGCATTAAAAATCTTTTAAATCCTCCAAACAATAACGCAAAATTTTCCAGAAATTGAAATGGAAGTCAAAGAGAATAAAACCACTACGTTGTATTGAATGTTACAGACTATTCAAATATCTAAAGAGTGAGTAAAATTATGAATGACAGAATAATTGGTAAGTGACATCATATTCGCCATTATGTTGGCAATGATTTGGTAGCCCAGTCCATAGAAACTTTTGTTTGTTCCTAGTTGCATCAGACTGCTCTTTGGATCAGTACTACTAAACTTGACTTGACTTCTTTATTTTTGGCTTAGCAATATGTGTCTGACTTCTCTAGAGACAATGAGTATACAATAACTTCGTAAGAAGAGACGGGACACCATAGAGCAAAATGAGTTTACAGCTTGGTTTGGTTGGTTGGCATCTCGTTAGGTTAGAGTAATATTGTTCTGTGATTGGCATTTGGCAAAGATTTTTTGAATGATTCGAATCAAATCAAATAAAGTCAGTTATGCTATGTTATGATGTAGTTTACCAGCGTATTACATTGTTTTTGTTTGGATTATCTTTGTGTTTTGTTTGTGTTCCAAATTAAAACTTTGTTGTCATTTTTTTACAATACATTACTGTTTATTGTCGAAGATTCATTCAAGATTCTTAGATTTATCACAACTTTTCATTTTCTTCTTAAAATTTGAAAAAATTGCAATGAATCTTCCGCTACACGTAGAAGTCGTGCAGAAAAGACAAAGCCACGCCAGCAAAGATTATATTATTAATCTGGTGCAATCGTTCCTGGCAAATTTTACGTCGCTGTGTCCGGGCGCCCACCTCGGGGAGAGCGAGCTGGCGGACAGCGGTGCGCTGCGCGACCACGTCTCGTGCGTGACACTGTGCGACGTGGAGCACGGTGCCGGCGGCGTCGAGTTGCGGTCTGCCGACACCGCGCTACTAGTGCACGTGCATCGGCTGCACGAGGGCGGCGCGCAGAGCGACGCCGTCGCCGAAGCGGGCGGCGAGGACTGCAGCCTCGCCGACACCTGGACGCTACCGGCGCGCGAGCTGCACGGCCTATGGGAGAGCCTCGTGTTCGAGAGCGCGCTGAAGCGGGACACGGTGCGCTTCGTGGAGACGGCGCTGCAGCTGGCGGAGCGCGGCGTGGACGCGCACCTCATAGGCTGCAACCGCGTCGTGCTGCTGCACGGCCCCCCCGGCACCGGCAAGACCTCGCTGTGCCGCGCCCTAGCACACAAGCTGAGCGTGCGGCTCGGCAATCGCTACCCGCGCGCCTGCCTGGTGGAGATCAACGCGCACGGCCTCTTCTCGCGCTGGTTCTCGGAGAGCGGCAAGCAGGTGACGCGGCTGTTCGAGCGCGTGCACGAGATCGCGGCGGACGGGCGCGTGCTGACCTGCGTGCTGGTGGACGAGGTGGAGTCGCTGGCGGTGGCGCGCCGCGCCTCGATGGCCGGCGTAGAGCCGAGCGACTCGATCCGCGCTGTGAACGCGCTGCTCACACAACTGGACCGGCTGCGGCGGCTGCCCAACGCGCTCGTGTTGACCACCTCCAACCTGACGGGCGCTATCGATGTCGCGTTCGCGGACCGCGCAGACATCAAGCGGCTGGTGGCGGCTCCGAGTGCGCGCGCCGCCTACGAGATCCTACGCTCGTGCTGCGCAGAGCTCGCGGCGCGCGGCGTGCTCGAGGACGGCGCGCGGCTGTTCGCGCTGCGTGCGCTGGAGGGCTCGCACTGGGCGGAGAGCGCGGCGTCGCGCCCCTCGCTGCGGCTGTGGGCGACGGCGCAGGAAGCGGCGGTGGCGCGGCTGTCTGCGCGCGCGCTGCGCCGCCTACCCTTCCTGGCACTGGCACTGCACAGCACGCGCGAGGCGCCGCCGCTTCCGGACTTCGTGTCGGCGCTGGCCGCGGCGCTGTCGGCGCACCTTCGCGACGCGGACGACTTCGCCTCCGACGTGCCCTCCTCCCCGCCTGGGATTTGCAATGGCCTCGCATAGTAACAAATGATGTGAACCATGTATAGTACGCGCGCCATGGCAGTGCTACCTCGCGCACGTGTGAAATGTTACTGTCCATGACTAAGTTCATTGTGAAGTGAAAATAATACTTCTTTTGGCCTCGAGTGTCTTGTTGCCCATTAACACATTCCGTACCGTCGCGTCTTCGTTCTACTAGGTGGAACATTGAGATGTGCGTCGTGGGTATTGAAAGTATTAGGTCTTTTTATTACGTATTACTACGTATTTTTTATTGTGATATCTATGTAATAAATAATTAACTAAAATTTTCAGATTTTTTTTATATTTAAGAAATTATAATTTAGGTAGAATTTTACTTGCTTGTTTATTTATAAATCCCTACCTACATTCATTTAATTAACCAGAAGAATTTTTAAGAGACCATCGGAGAGGTATGTTTTGTTTATTGTCAAAAAATATACAGTTTTGGTCAACTAATTAGGGACTTTCAAGATAGTAAAGAGCAATAACCGGTTATGTACATATAAATATAAAAGTGTGCGTTACCCCAGCAGAAAAGTATCTTCTAGAATGAAGTGAATTACATAAATAATTAGTGTGTCATACGCTGTGAATGTGCGTCATGAAAAAAAAATTGTGTATGTGAATCTGTATGTCTGTACATTAAAGAGCTAGATTTTTTTTTAGGTTTTAAAGAGAAGCAAGATTACATAAAAACTATATATTTTTGTAAATTTTATTATGTCACTGTCGTGTATTAAATACCTACCTATGTGTGAGTGCACTTATACTAATAGTGTAGTGTAGTTGATTGACATTTTAAACAATATATATGTGGGTACTTGGTTAAGTGCAAAGATGCAGATGGCAACTACCTACCCACAATCTTCAGTCCTGATTTACCAAGTAAGTCCAAAACATTGGCGACGACGGAAAATACGCGAAATATTGTGAAAAACCAGTGAAAAAGTAGTGAATTGTGTGTGGAACAATGGCTGATAGGAGATTTGAAACATTTGACCTCAATAATGCGGACTGGGAATCTTATAAAGAAAGATTTGCATTCTTTTTAGTAGCACAGGGGGTGACTGACAATGTCAGCAAAAAAGCCATCTTTTTCGCATCATGTGGCAGTGATTTGTACAATTTAGTAAAAACATTAGTGTTTCCAAAATCTGTTAGTGAGGCTTCTTTACTTGAAATAGAAACAAAACTAAATGATCACTTTAGTCCGCGGCCTAATGAAATTGTAGAATCATTCAAATTTCACACACGGAAGCAGGGTAAAAATGAATCGATGCAAGATTACATTGCGGCTCTTAGGAAAATGTGTAGATTTTGCAATTTTGTTGATTTGGAAAGGACGCTGAGAGACAGGATTGTATGCGGGGTGAAAGATACCAAAATACAAGAAAGTTTACTGAAGATGGCAAACCTAACGTACGAAACGGCAGTTCAAAGGGCATTACAAGCAGAAAAATGTACAGAAGATATCAAAGTACTGTCAGTACCAGATGCTGGAGGACCAAGCTGCAGTTCAGCGAGCGGTACCGGACACAGTGAAGGGGAGCCAATGGATGTAAATGCAGTGAAAGAAGATAGGAAGAAAAAATTATACTGCTACAGGTGCGGAGGGAGCCACATGTATCACAATTGTAAGTTTGCTTATGCAAAATGCAATGCGTGCAGAAAAATAGGCCACATATCAAAAATGTGCAAGAAAAATAAGGAAACTGGGGAAGTCAAAGAGATTCAGGATCAGAATGACCAAGAATGTTTGAATGGTTTATATTGTGTGGGTGGAATAAACCGGGAACCTGCAATATGGACTGAAGTTCAACTGAACAAGAAATCAGTAAAGTTTGAGGTAGATTCCGGCTGCTCTTATACCATCATGTCTCGGGAATATGCAGAACAGATTTGGCCCAATGGTCTAGAATTGGAAAAGTGCAATCTAAACCTGCATACCTGGACTGATGCTAAGGTGCAGGTGCATGGTAGGACCAAAGTTTTTATTGAATATAAAAACTTCAAAGGTTACCTACAAATACTGATTGGACAAGGGCGAGGCAACCTCCTAGGAAGGAACTGGTTTAAGCCGCTTGGGATCACAGTTGAAGGTATAGATAGAGTTAATCTTGTGGAACCAACTATGCCTGAATCTTTGACAGAAATTCTAAAGAAATATGAAACAGTTTTTGAAGGACTTGGAGAGTACAAAGGACCAGAAGTAGTAATAAGTTGCAAAAATGATGTACAGCCGATATTCATGAGAAGTCGACCAGTACCATTTGCTATCAGAGACAGGGTTTGTGATGAAATTGACAGGTTGGTCAGTGCTGGAGTAATGGAGCCAGTAGCATACTCTAACTGGGCTACACCTGTGGTGCCAGTGGTAAAAAAAAACGGGAGTATACGACTTTGTGGAGACTATAGACTAACCGTAAACTCTGCGACCGAAACTGATACATATCCACAACCAACTATCAATGAGAGCCTGTCTGAGGTCGCTGGTGGAGTCATCTTTACCAAGCTAGATTTAAAAGAGGCGTACACGCAACTTAGAGTATCTAACGAAACAGGACTGCTCCTAACAATCAATACAATAAAAGGATTGTATAAAATGAGAAGATTGCCCTATGGATTGAAGGCATGCCCGGGTATTTTTCAACGGGTAATGTCAACCACATTGGCTGGTATCAAAGGAGTAACAGTACTGTTAGATGACATTCTTATAAGTGGAAATGAAGAACAACACAAGGATAGACTAGAAAAGGTTTTAATTTGTCTGAAAAATGTTGGACTCAGACTCAACCGGAATAAATGTGAAATAGCTACGGATAGAGTGGAATTTCTTGGTTATGTGGTGGATAAAAATGGCATTCACCCAAGTGAGCAGAAAATTAAATTAATAGAGAACGCTAAGAGTCCGAAGAATATCAAAGAACTTCAGGCGTTCTTGGGTTTGTTGAACTTTTATGATAGATTCGTAAAAAACAAAGCTTCAATGTTGGAACCACTACATAGACTGCTAGATAAAGATGCGGTATGGGTGTGGGGAAAGAAGGAAGAAGAAGCATTCCAGAAGGCCAAAGTTGTACTATCATGCCATGACACCCTGATACATTTTGACAATAATAAGCGGGTATCATTAACTTGTGATGCTTCTGAATACGGCGTGGGAGCAGTGCTTTCCCATATAATGGACGACGGAACAGAAAAAGCGATTGCAATGGGATCCAGAACATTAAGTAAAGCGGAGCGTAACTACGCACAAATAGATAAGGAAGCCGCGGCGATCATGTTTGGTCTGGATAAATTCAATCAGTATGTTTACGGAAGGCATGTCCTAATATACAGTGATCATAAACCCCTTCTCGGTATATTTAGCCATAATAAAGCTATACCAAAAGTTTTGTCTCCAAGAATGATGCGATGGGCCTTGAAGCTGAATTCATATGACTATGAATTAAAATATAAAAGCGGTACAAACATTGGAAATGCTGATGCACTCAGTAGATGGCCAATTGAGACTGAAGAATGGAAGTCCAACACCGAGGATATTGATGATGTTTTGTTGCTGTCAGAAACGCCGAGTGCAGTTAAATATACAGCAAAAGATATTGCAGAACAAACAGGACAAGATGATGTTCTAACAAAGGTGAAATTTTGGATTTTACATGGATGGCCGGATAACGTACAGGATGCTCACTTGAAACAGTATTGGATGAAAAGAAAAGAGCTTTCCATGAGCAACGACTGCATAATATGGGGTACTCGAGTAATTATACCGCCGCCGATGAGAGAACATATGCTGCAGGCTCTGCACGAGACACATGATGGAATAGTAATTTCAAAATCAATAGCGCGGAGCTACTTTTGGTGGCCAGGACTTGACCATGAAATAGAAGCCCTAGTAGCGAACTGTAATAGCTGTCAAGTAAACAGGAACATGCCAGCGAGTACTAATCACTCATGGATTACACCGTCCAACCCATGGCAGCGTCTACACATAGATTTTGCAGGTCCTGTAGACCGGAAGATGTACCTGATTGTGGTTGATCCATACTCAAAGTGGCCAGCAGTAAAAATAGTACGTACAACATCAAGTGAGTGTGCAATAAAAGCATTGAGAGAAATTTTTGCAGAGCAAGGACTACCAGAAGTTCTTGTGTCTGATAATGGTACAGCATTCACATCACAAGAATTCATGAACTTTATGAAGTGCAATGGCATTAGACATATATTAACGCCGCCGTATAGTCCATCGTCGAATGGCCAAGCTGAGAGGTTCGTGCAGACCGTCAAGAATAAATTAAAAAGTTTGGCAGGGACAGACATGGATATTATACTACCACGCCTTCTCTTTGGATTGAGATCATCACCAAGCTCTGTCACTGGGAAGACACCGGCAGAAATGCTTAATAAACGTCGATTTAGAACACGGTTTGATATATTACACCCATTATCAATGAAGCCAATTTCTGAGAGACAAATAGAAAGCAATAGGGAAGTTCCGGTGAGAACCTTCAGACTGAAGGATAAGGTGTGGCTGCGCAACTATGCAAGAGGCGAAAAGTGGGTTAAAGGAGAAATTGTGAAAATCAAAGGTCCAGTTCGGTTCTTAGTGAAGATGGAAGATGGACCGATAGTCACCAGGCATATCAACCAGCTTCGGAGACGGGATTCTGATGTAAACCCAGGCCCTGGCAATGAAACCCGTGATGTGCTAGGCATACCAGGTCATGCTGTAGTAACATGCGCCGGCGACATGTTGCAAGGACCGTAGCCAAAATAAACAAGTGTTTTGTAAATAGTAGGATATTAAGTTAGGAACATTGTTAAGTTAGTTAAATAATGATGACGTTACTATGGGGGAAGGTATGTCGTGTATTAAATACCTACCTATGTGTGAGTGCACTTATACTAATAGTGTAGTGTAGTTGATTGACATTTTAAACAATATATATGTGGGTACTTGGTTAAGTGCAAAGATGCAGATGGCAACTACCTACCCACAATCTTCAGTCCTGATTTACCAAGTAAGTCCATAACAGTCACATTTAAGCACTAATCAAGGGCTACTAGTGTATGTATATTTTGTAGATGCACATTCAATAGTTTCCGAGAAACAAGATTTTGCAAAACGTTACCCCAGCAGGAAACTGAATATCTCAAAAACCTTAAGGCCCACAAATTTTATTTTTAGTCGCACATTCATACACAAATATAAGCTATCTGCCATATAAGTTAAATTTGTCTAGGTCCATTCGTTTAGAATCTTCCTGCTGGAAGAACGTTACCCCAGCAGAAAACGTATTTTGCGTGTTATTCCAAAACGGGGACATACCTACACACCCTCATCATCATCATCATCAGCCTATATTTGTCCACTGCTGGACATAGGCCTCCCCTAATGAGCGCCATAGCGCCCTGTCTTCAGCTTGCCGCATCCAGCATCTGCCAGCAGTCTTTCGCAAATCGTCATCCCACCTGGTCGGAGGGCGTCCTACACTACGTTTGCCGAGTCGCGGTCTCCACTCAAGAACACGTTTACCCCAGCGGTTGTCGGTTCTTCTCGAGATATGGCCAGCCCACTGCCACTTCAGCTTGCTAATCCTTTGAGCTATGTCGATAACCTTAGTTCTCTGTCGGATGTACTCGTTACGAATCCTATCCTTCAGAGAAACTCCGAGCATAGCTCTCTCCATAGCTCGCTGGGCGACTTTAAACTGGTGGACCAGCCCTACCGTGAGTGTCCACGTCTCAGCTCCGTAGGTCATGACGGGTAGAACGCACTGATTGAAAACTTTCGTTTTCAAGCATTGGGGTATGGATGACGACAAGACTCGACGTAGTTTGCCAAACGCGGCCCAACCCAGCTGGATCCTCCTGGCCTCCTTCTCGAAATTGTTTTTACCCAACTGCAGAATCTGCCCAAGGTAAGTATACTCGGTAACAATTTCGATAAGGTGACCATGTACAACCACCGGTCCCGGATCAATGTGACCATTGATCATGACCTTGGTTTTATCCAAGTTCATGCCAAGACCGATGCGTCTCGAGGCTGAAGCTAGGTCGGTCAGCATCCGGTTTAGCTCCTCAAGCGACTCCGCCATTAAGACTATGTCATCAGCGAATCGCAGGTGTGAGATGTAATCGCCGTTTATGTTTATGCCCTTACCTTTCCAGTCCAGCGTCTTAAACACATCTTCCAACGCGCTTGTGAACAGTTTCGGGGATATAACATCCCCCTGTCTCACTCCTCTGCGCAGTTGAATAGGTTTAGACTGCTGGCCCTGTACTTGGACACTCATGGTGGCGGCATCATAAAGACATCTCAGCACCTCGATATAACGATAGTCTACTTGTACTTTTCTACACACCCTACACAATTTTTTTTTCATGACGCACATTCACAGCGCGTGACACACTAATTATATAAGTAAGCATAGTTTATACGAAGCCAACACTGGCTGCCAATACGACTGGCAGTCAGCGCTGGCTAGATATTTGCCTTGTGTAAACAGTTTTTCAAGCCAAGCCAGCGCTGGCAGCCAACGCTGGCGAGAATAGAGCGCCCGTCTATTTTTCTAGCCAGTGACCGCCGCCCGCATACCGCTTGACCCCCGCGCCAGCGTTGCGGACACGACGTGTAGACGCATCTCGCCAATCACTGGCGAACGTCCGTACGGTGTAGTGTCTTTGTTTTTTGTGCACACCCGAAGAAAAACCCGTAAATGAATGGCACCGTCTAAACAGCAGGGGCCTGGCCAACACTGGCTTGTATGCAGGACTGGCACCAGCATTACTGGCTTCGTATAAACTATGCTAACTCACTTCATTCTAGAAGATACTTTTCTGCTGGGGTAACGCACACAATATAAAACCGTATTGATTTCTCAGCACCTATTATTTACATAATTTGGTCCGATTATTATGCTATAAATGGCTGTAAATAAAAGAATAAATAAATAGAAAAAAGTATTTAATATCAAAGGCTGAACATGTATTCAATTTTATGGTATAATTCTGTAGCTGGACATTTAATTAAGGACAGTAAACTATAATGAGAAGTAGGGTTGGGGCGTAGTTGACGGGACGCAAGGCGAAAAAGACAGTAAAATTTTCACGATTTTTTTTATGAATAATAAACATATATTTTTTCTTACGGTATCGTGAAGGGGGTCGCTAGGGGTGCAACTTTTGTTCAGGTCATTGACCTTAAAGTTCAATGACCTCAGCGCTAGAGGTCAAAGTGTGTCGTTCAATTTCAAGGCAAATAAGACTTAAGGCCCATACCGGACCCAAAGTGGCGCCACCACCTACTTTATGTTATTATTCTGTTTATCAAAGGAATTTTCAAAAATCCATCTTCCAGTTTGTGAAACCTATCATAAGCTTTTTTTTAATGCCTCTGTAATAGTTTTATTCTATTTAGTTTAGGAAGAGATACGAAAATAGATGTTGGTGGCCACCAAGGGCAACTTCACAAACTGGAAGATGGATTTTTGAAAATTCCTTTGATAAACAGAATAATAACATAAAGTAGGTGGTGGCGCTAGTTTAGGTGGATGCGCCTTAAAATACTTTTCACGATTTTTTTTTATGCATTATTAACATATATTTTTTCTTACGGTATCGTGAAGGGGGTCACTAGGGGTGCAACTTTTGTTCAGGTCATTGACTTTAAAGTTCAATGATCTAGAGGCCAAAGTGTGTCGTGTCGTTCAATTTCAAGGAGGATCGTACATTAACACAGAACCGACACGGATAGGTTAGGTTAGAAGGCTAAGGCAAGGAACGAAGCGAAGTGGAGCTCCTTGCCTTAGCCTTCGTGGTTATTTTTTTTAACCACCCGTTAAGCTTTTTAACGAGGATCGTACATTAACACAGAACCGACACGGATAGGTTAGGTTAGAAGGCTAAGGCAAGGAGCGAAGCGAAGCGGAATTCCTTGCCTTAGCCTTCGTGGTTTTTTTTTTTAAACCACCCGTTAAACTTTCTAACGTAAGTAATAAACCTTTCGGTAATCGACTCTAGCAAAAACAAACTTTTTCCCAAAAATGGTCATTGACCTTTAGTCCAAGGTCATTAATTTTGCCCTCAAAACTAAGTAATTTAACATTTGGTAATCATTTCTAGCAAAACTCCGAAAAGGTCATTGACCTTTAGTCCAAGGTCACTGACCTCAAAGTCAAGGAGAAAGGTCAATGACCTTGAAAAAGTTGATTTTTCCTTGCGTCCCGTCAACTACACAGTGACCCAAAAAGCTTCATTAAGTTCATCTAAAGTTGTGGTACGATAAGTGGCAACTTTTTTCTTGATTTCGTGCCAAAGGTGCTCGATTGGGTTAAGGTCCGGGCTATTTGCTGGCCAATCGAGCACCGATACTGACTGACTGGTAAGAAACGACTGATATATTCCCAACCACCCCATTGACTTCCCCATCAATGGGGTGGTTGGGAAAAAAATCCCATCCACCCCATTACAAAAGTCAATGGGGTGAGAATTTTCACCCCATTGACTTGATTAAAATAAACCTGACTTTTTTACTATGGAAATATTAAATCTCACTATTTACATAACTGAGTATAAGTAGGAATAGTCGGAAATAAAAAATCCAACTCTTTTGAGCAAATCAAGTCTGGTTTATTGTCAATAACATTTTTCATAAAATAATCACTACGCAAATTTGTAAATCAAATAATAATCGTAAGAAAAACAGTGAGTAATCACAGCATCATACGCAATTAGTTTTCTAGTAAATAATATCTTAAGTACAGTATTCAAATACTTTTTATCACAGTGTAATCATCACATTTTTACAATAATTCTCACGATCACTGCTAGCGTCGGCGGTACGACCCGCAGGGGCGCGCCGTCGGTACAAGGAGTTGCAGATCGCACTCTGTGTTTTCAGCCATGAAAGTGCTAGAACTAAGGCCTCTAAGGTACAAGAGCCTCATAAAAAAGTAAACAAAAATATCTATCACAAAAATATCTATCACTTATTGAGAATTATTGTAAAAATGTGATGATTACACTATGATAAAAAGTATTTGAATACTGTACTTAAGATATTATTTACTAGAAAACTAATTGCGTATGATGCTGTGATTATTCACTGTTTTTCTTACGATTATTATTTGATTAAAAAATTTGTGTAGTGATTATTTTACGAAAAATGTTATTGACATTAAACCAGACCTTGATTTGCTCAAAAGAGTTGGCTTTTTTATTTCCGACTATTCCTACTTATACTCAATTATATAAATAGCAAATAGTGAGATTTAATATTTCCATAGTAAAAAAGTCATGTTTATTTTAATCAAGTCAATGGAGTGAAAATTCCCATCCACCCCATTGACTTTTGTAATGGGGTGGATGGGATTTTTTTCCCCAACCACCCCATTGATGGGGAAATCAATGGGGTGGTTGGGAATATATCCAGAAGAGGGCTGTTCGTGCAATCTATAATATGGGTTGCAGGGAATCCCTGCGTGATAAATTCAAAGAAATTACATAATGACAGTTCCCTGTCAATATATTTATAAAAACTTGTTGTACACTCATAAAAATATCAGAAGCTTCCCTAAAAATAGCGATATATGTAGGTAGGTCCATAATATAAATACTAGAAATAAACATAAACTTGTTGTGCCTATCTACCTATCTTTTATAGGGCAATGACTTCTACAAGAAAACTCCTAGTGAGTTGCAAAATGTATCAGTTTAATGGGTCTAATGGTAATGGTCCTAGTGAGTTGCAAAATGTATCAGTTTAACGGGTCGAATGGTAATGGTCCTAGTGAGTTGCAAAATATATCAGTTTAATGGGTCTAATGGTAATGGTCCTAGTGAGTTGCAAAATATATCAGTTTAATGGGTCTAATGGTAATGGTCCTAGTGAGTTGCAAAATATATCAGTTTAATGGGTCTAATGGTAATGGTCCTAGTGAGTTGCAAAATATATCAGTTTAATGGGTCTAATGGTAATGGTCCTAGTGAGTTGCAAAATATATCAGTTTAATGGGTCTAATGGTAATGGTCCTAGTGAGTTGCAAAATATATCAGTTTAATGGGTCTAATGGTAATGGTCCTAGTGAGTTGCAAAATGTATCAGTTTAATGGGTCTAATGGTAATGGTCCTAGTGAGTTGCAAAATATATCAGTTTAATGGGTCTAATGGTAATGGTCCTAGTGAGTTGCAAAATGTATCAGTTTAATGGGTCTAATGGTAATGGTCCTAGTGAGTTGCAAAATGTATCAGTTTAATGGGTCTAATGGTAATGGTCCTAGTGAGTTGCAAAATGTATCAGTTTAATGGGTCTAATGGTAATGGTCCTAGTGAGTTGCAAAATGTATCAGTTTAATGGGTCTAATGGTAATGGTCCTAGTGAGTTGCAAAATGTATCAGTTTAATGGGTCTAATGGTAATGGTCCTAGTGAGTTGCAAAATGTA
This sequence comes from Eupithecia vulgata, assembly GCA_946478455.1. Lineage (NCBI taxonomy): Eukaryota > Metazoa > Arthropoda > Insecta > Lepidoptera > Geometridae > Eupithecia > Eupithecia vulgata. The sequence goes on from OX297875.1 coordinate 15,337,639, forward strand.
TCAGTTTAACGGGTCGAATGGTAATGGTCCTAGTGAGTTGCAAAATATATCAGTTTAATGGGTCTAATGGTAATGGTCCTAGTGAGTTGCAAAATGTATCAGTTTAATGGGTCTAATGGTAATGGTCCTAGTGAGTTGCAAAATGTATCAGTTTAATGGGTCTAATGGTAATGGTCCTAGTGAGTTGCAAAATGTATCAGTTTAATGGGTCTAATGGTAATGGTCCTAGTGAGTTGCAAAATGTATCAGTTTAATGGGTCTAATGGTAATGGTCCTAGTGAGTTGCAAAATGTATCAGTTTAATGGGTCTAATGGTAATGGTCCTAGTGAGTTGCAAAATGTATCAGTTTAATGGGTCTAATGGTAATGGTCCTAGTGAGTTGCAAAATGTATCAGTTTAATGGGTCTAATGGTAATGGTCCTAGTGAGTTGCAAAATGTATCAGTTTAATGGGTCTAATGGTAATGGTCCTAGTGAGTTGCAAAATGTATCAGTTTAACGGGTCGAATGGTAATGGTCCTAGTGAATTGCAAAATATATCAGTTTAATGAACTACTGGCTGCTACGGAGAGACGGCAACACTGCCACTGTGGACAGTGCTCCCATACAATAAAATTCTTTTATTACAAATTATAAACAAATTAATCGTTTCAAAAGTTTGCAAAGTGAAGTTCAGCAAGAAATACACCTGTGGTAACGTTTTACATTGCATATCGCCAGCTAATACTGCACAAAAACCAAAGTGATTATTCCGATTTATCTACCATCATTTTCGGAACGGTAGATCTCGTAAGCAAACTACCCTAAACTTTATATCAATAAAACGGGTGTCAAAGTCCAACAGTGTCAAAATCTCGCTAACTTACCCGTCAAACATAACTGACAGCGTTAAAATTTGAAGTGACTTTGACAACTCATAGATAACAGGACTGATTTCCACCTTGTCAAGTAAACGAGTGTTGCCACATGAAATAAATTTACCCACGAATCGGGTAACTTTAAAGAGCAGACGAAAAGCGTCAATTCTTCAATAGGCAACCCACTGGTCTTCGGATACTACACATCATCAAAATGGTGAATAATTGTGCAGCCTGTAAGAAGCTCATCAAAGGTTCGCAGCAAATGCAATGCAGCAAATGCTATAGTAATTTTCACCCGGTTTGTGTTAACAAAGCGGATTACAAAAAACTAACTGAGGAGATCAAATTAAATTGGCTCTGCCCTAACTGCATATCAAAACAGCCTAAGTACGATAATTCAAACACTCCAGTGCGAGAGGTGCCTACCACCCACAAAGACGATGCGACTAGCTCTACTCGCAACCCTTTGCGCACGCCATCCGTTCACTCCCCGATACTGACAAATGACTTCGAGTCGCTAAGTACATTAACTTCGGAGATTCGCCTTCTCCGTGCAGACGTAGGTGAAATGAAATTTCAAATGAACTCTCTTACCGACCACATCACGAAATGCAACGCGCGCCTAGATGAATACGAAAAGAACTTAGCTCTTACTGAAGAAAGACTAAGTGGGCTTGAGGCCCGATCCACAGCTATCATGTCTCTGGAAAACACCATCGCTCTCCTCCGTAGCCAAGAAAATTCTAGGGCTCAAGGTTTCCTGAAAAATGAGATTGAGATTTCAGGGATCAATGAATCAAAAAATGAAAACTTGTTACATATCGTTAAGATAATAGCCCACAAAATAGGCATGCAACTTGATGATAAAGATTTAGACTATGTTACTCGTGTTGGGCCTCAGCAGCGACTTGAAGAAAGCCGCACATGTACAAATGATTCGAGTAAATCACTTCCCCGACCCTTAGTCATCAGATTCCTTCGTCGTATTCAGCGTGACGAATTCCTTAAAGCAGGGAAAAGCAAACGTAACCTTAACTGTGCCGATATTGAAGTACCGGGCCCCCAGCGTACTCTCTACTTCAACGAACGCCTAACACAGGAAAACCGCCAGTTATTTCGCACTTCCCGTCTGCGCTGCAAGGAATATGGATATAAATACTGCTGGGTCAAAAACGGATCTATTCACGTTCGCAAACAGGACGGCCATCGCGCCATCACGATTAAAAACATGGAAGATCTCTTCAATGACGTCAACACCGCTGAATAGCCTTCCTCTGCAAGTGGCCAGCATTTTGAAGATACCACACAAACTACGTAAAATTTTTGTTTGTATTCCATATCTTATTATTTGTTTTTGTTTAATCTCTCTTAAAGATTTTTATATTGGACAACGACGCTCAAAATACTTCCCTTCCCCTACCTACAATCCTACCCTTTATCAGTTTACAATCAAATCTACACTCTACAATTTACACAAATTCATAAGAATGACAAGCACGGCCCTTAAAATATGTTTCTACCAATTTTTAAATTATCAATATGGTTTTAGTTGATTTATTTAATGATATTGACGAATCCGTAGCTATTAATTGTCATTCTTTTACAACCCTGGAATCCTGCCGAAGGTTCTTCATAAACGAATCACTTAACTTCAAAATCTTGTCGTTAAATATACGTTCTTTTCAAAAAAACTTTGACAATTTTACAGTTGCTTTGCAGAGACTCGACTCAGCCATAGATGTTATTGTCCTGACAGAGTGCTGGCTTACTGATGGAACGATCATTGACTCTCTTCCAGGTTATAATGCATATCGCTCCACAACACAATCAAACAAAAACGGTGGGGTCATCATCTTCGTAAAAAGCACACATAACTCAATTGCAATTGAACCAACACTTCAAGACTCCGATCGCCTTTTAGTAACAATAAACAACAACTTAACGGTTCTTGGTATCTACAGGTCACCTTCAATAATAGCATTAGATCCCTTTCTGAATTCTTTGGACTTAGTTCTATCAGAAAATAAAAACAAGCCCTGTTTTGTTATTGCCGGTGACCTTAACATAGACATATGTAACGACTCCCATAACCAACTTTCAGACTACCTGTGTCTAATGGCCTCTCACAGCCTTTTGCCTGCTATCACGAATCCCACTAGACTCAACTCTTGTTTAGACCACATATTTATCAAAAGTCCATACATGTCATCCGGACTGGTCTGCACGTCAAGCATTACAGACCACTCTATAATTATGGCTGGTCTCTCCTTACGACAACCCTCTACAAAGAACACAACTCGGTGGCGTCTCAAAACAGACATTGATTCTGTTGCTGCTAAGTTGTTAGAGACAAACTGGGGTGACGTTACTAATGAGTCGAATATTGACAAGGCTGTGTCAAATTTTTATGCACTGGTCGGGAAAATAATAAAAGAACATACAAAAACAGTTAAAATAAGTCGTAAAATGATAATCATTAAGCCGTGGATTACGCCAGGTTTGATACGCTGTATGAGGAACCGCGACAAGTTACACCAGGATTGCAAAAACGACCCCAAAAACTCAGAAAAGTTAAAGATATACTCTAGATACAGGAACTTTTGTAGTAAGCTTCTCCGTAATATTAAAAATGAATATAATAGCCGACTGATAGATGAAAGTCAACAAGACCCTAAGAAACTATGGAAATCTATAAAAACTATTTGTCAAAACTCTAACAAAAGCAGCGACTCATCGGCGTTGTTAAACTCATGTCACGATAAGGCCCTTTCGCTTAGCCACTGCAACGAGCACTTTGTTTCAGTCGGCAAAAAACTAGCTGACAAGATTCTAGACAACATGCAAGTTACGGAAGAATCTCTGCTGCAATCTTTTCATCCTTCTAGATCTATACCACATTCCTTATTTCTTTACCCCACTGATCCCAACGAAATCTATAATATCATCTCTAAACTTAAAATAGATAGCGCTCCCGGTTTGGACAACTTCTCTGTACCCCTATTAAGGAAATCATTTTCTTCTATTGTTACTCCTCTTCTTTACTTGTTTAATCTTAGTCTCAGCTCAGGAATATTCCCTGATTATTGGAAAATAGCAACCGTTTCGCCAATTTTCAAAAGTGGCCTTAAAACCCTTCCAGATAACTACAGACCGATCTCCCTACTGAGCATCATTTCAAAAATTCTGGAAAAAGTTGTAAATAATCGTCTTGTTCCTTTCCTAGAAAAACACAAACTGATATCAGAAAAACAGTTCGGCTTTAGGAAGGGCAAATCGACTGAAGACGCAGTCACGCTACTTGCCAATCTAGTGGCCTCCCATGTAGACAGTGGCAAGTGTTGTATTGGTGTGTTCCTGGATTTGGCAAAGGCATTTGACACAGTTTCGGTCGGTTTGCTCCTCAAAAAGCTGGAATCTGCTGGTGTTCGTGGTATAACACTCGATTGGTTCAGTAGCTACCTATCCAATCGAAGACAATGTGTGAAAATAAGTAACCAACAAAGTGCACACCTTCCTATCAACTGTGGAGTACCGCAGGGTAGTGTTTTGGGACCAACATTATTCTTGCTTTATATAAATGACATCTTACAACTTGAGTTAGACAGCGCTGATGTTATAGCATATGCAGATGACACCGCAATCATATTTTACGGTAGTGACTGGGAAAGAACCTATGCATGTGCCGAGGAAGGCCTAGTCGCCATAAAGGAAGCTCTTGATAGGAGTTTGCTGACCTTGAATGTCACCAAAACTAAACATATTGCTTTTTCAAAGACCTCAGTTGCTAGCCCCCCACTCGCGTGTAGCCTAAAGTTGCATTCTTGCTCTATGAATAGCTCCTGCTTTTGTGGCTCCATCGATCGCACCCATACAATAAAATATCTCGGAGTAACTCTTGACGAAAATCTTTCATACAAAATACACCTCTCAAACTTATCAAGACGGGTAAGGAAGTTGATCTATATTATGAAAAGGCTTCGAGATTGTAGTTCTCCTGAGGTACTGAAAACCGTGTATGTTTCCTTATGCCAATCGATAATACAGTACTGTATCTCTGTGTGGGGTAGCTCTGGGAAAAGCTCATTTATTCAGCTAGAGAGAGCACAACGCGCACTCATTAAAGTCTCCCTAAACAAACCTTTCCGCTTTCCCACTGACACCTTATATCAAGAATTTAAAGTCCTTCGCGTCCGACAGCTCTTTGTCTTAAACGCAGGTCTTAAGACCCATCGAAGCATTAGATTGCACTCGGATTATGACAAAATCAGGAACAGACGTGTTTATAGAATTCCATTAGTTCCAACCTACTCTCTGATGGCAAGACGTAGTCCCGCATTTTCACTACCTAACACCTATAATAAAATATGTGACAAGATCAGTGACATAACAGAAAGCAACTTATATACATTTAAAAAGCAAATTCAGAACTGGCTATTCAATCTGTCTTACGATGAAACTGAAGAACTTATTTAATTTTTACCTCATTATTTACGTAGAGTCCCTCTTATGCTGTCCTCATTATTACCTTCTTCCCTTAGAAACAATCCCATTTACCATAATATTTTTTACTCACCTCACCAGTAACCACCCTCTATTGCGTCCAAGTCAATTTAAAAGTTAATTAATTTTATATAAATTTTCACTTACCATAATGTACCTACTTACGTCCATATAACTATTGCTTAGTCATAACTAGTGCTCTCTTGACACCCAAGATACAAGCCTTGTGCTTAGTTTGGGTCTCACCAGAAATCTATTATAATAATGAATATTTGCTAAATAAAAAAAAATAAAAAAAAAAAAAAAATGGGTCTAATGGTAATGGTCCTAGTGAGTTGCAAAATGTATCAGTTTAATGGGTCGAATGGTAATGGTCCTAGTGAGTTGCAAAATATATCAGTTTAACGGGTCGAATGGTAATGGTCCTAGTGAATTGCAAAATGTATCAGTTTGACGGGTCTAATGATAATGGTCCTAGTCATAGGAAACACTCACTTCCGTTAAATAGAGTTTAATGTATAAAGATATGAGATGGCACAAAGATATTTTAGATCCTCATGCAATATACCGTCAAACGGGGTGGCTATGTGCCGGGTAGGTGACTTTGTGCAATGGGGGCGTTGGCATGAACTTTAGATTATTTCTCTGTCATTGTACCTAAACTACCTAAACATCACAATTTTTAAATGGCAATCGCTTAATAGGATATTGGAGCCCATTTTGGGGTATTCGTCATCAAGCTGCATGCAACAATAATGTCATTCGGACTTCGGACCGACTGAAGTCTTGAGGTGAAAAGTCTAGTTTGTCAAAACACATGAAACTTTTGGATGAGGAACCACATTCACAGCTCGTGTCGATGTCAGGGTATTTTTAGCTGGTAGTACATTTTGTTGGCATATGAATGCGTTAATATCAATTCGATATCTTTATATTTGGAGCCAGAAAATAAAAAAAAGTAAAAAATCAGAACTTGGTAGGTGACTTTGTACCTACCCGCCATACAATGAATTTATATGTCACATCAAAGCATTGTCGTAATTTGGGTTTCTATTACGCCATTGGAGCTACGCGTCATCACCCAAACCGATTTGGATCAACAGGGAAGGAGAGTGAATTTTTTTTCAAAAAGTCGTTAAATAATCACATGTATTTTGGTACAAAAAAATTTAAAATTTCTACCCATCATAATTTTCGATTTTTTTCATAGCAACACCTTATTTTTTTTTATTTTTTTTGCCTAGTTTATCTTGTCTATTTATACACGGGTAGGGGACTTTGGACCTCTGTGAAGTTGGCCGCCACACTTTGTCTTTTTACAATTTCGATATTGCTAATCGTTTGAGAATCGTTTGAGAGGGTTTGAGAGAAAACTAAAACCGTTTGAGAGTTAATAATTTTTATGTAAAAACGTTTTTAATTTTTAGTGTGAACTTGGCCGCCATTTCGGCAAAAATGTACTTGGACGTATAATTTTTGTTTCATTCGTTTGAGAATCGTTTGAGAGAGATTGAGAGTTAAACAAAATCGTTTGAGAGTTATTATTTTAATTATTATAGTCAATAATCATTTCTGAAACCGCAATTTTGATTTTTCCCACCAATTTGCGCACTTCCGGTCTGCGGCGCAGGCGCAGTGGATATCTACAGTGCTGCCAGATCAAAAAACCTAAAGCCTGCATACACTTGCAGTGCCTGGAACTGTATAATCCTTCTAAATTTATTCAAACTGACTTATTATTAAGGGACTGCCCCGTTGTACGGCATCATTAGATAATTAATGGTTAGATGATGAAACTTGCCATGGACGTAATAGAACCATGGCAAGTTTCCCTTACGGATTGTCCCAAAAATTTGGGAAACAAAATGAAAAACTAAAAAAACTTTGAGATAAATCCTTAGAGCATATAAAACGATGAATCGAATACTATATCATTCTATTCGATTCATCTCAAAGGTTTTGAACCCTACATTAAAACTTTATACGTTTTTGTTCCAATTTTTTTTTGTTGGTGGAATAATGAAATAAAAAATAAGAATTTTCTTTCCTTTGTTCATTTTTTCATTGCAAATGGCGGGGCGGGATGGTAGTGTTAGGGTTAGCTAAGAAAACAATGTGAATAAACAGAATTGTCAATTTATTAAGGGTCCGTATTACAACATTTTTGTGCTAGACAGCGTGGCGCACTTATTATACACTCTCTCAAAGTAAAAAGGGACTAGACGTCCGACCCCGAAGCGAGCTCAATGTCGACTGCCGAGTAGCACGGCCCGCCATCTTTATGTTTTTTTTAAAATGTCCAAGTAGACAACTGACTACTGGCGGTACTGCGCTCATTTCCGTTCGTAGTACTACGTGGTACTACGAGTCAAAACAAGTCAAGTTGAACTATTTAAAAACGGAAATATCGTAATATTGTTTTAAAATATTTGAAAAATTAACAAAACCTTACACTCGACCATCCTGATAACGCGCATGTCCTCATGTGCGCTACCAAGACAATTCTCGAACACCTTACACTCGGCACTTCGGCAGACTGCTATCGCTCGCATCGGGTTAACAATAAAATTGTGTTCACATTAGGCAAACTAAACTAACGTAACTTATAAACAATTACATGGTTCAAATCAGTGTACAAACAAAAAGAATGGCAATATATACTTAATAATCATACTTTATCTTATTAACATTGCCCGTGAGGTTACACTTACACGGTAAATTTACTCATTTCAAAACCAAAAATGTGTATTGCCCCTAGGTGACACTTACGAGAGCAACACACTCCTCCCTAAGACGTGCGTTGCCCACGAGGTCACACTTACGTGAGCAACACACTCCTTCAAACGTACATCCTTTTAGGGATAATTCTGGACACAAATTTAAATTGGAAAAACAAATTGAAGCTACTAAAACCAAACTATCGCGATTTGTATACGCTTTAAGTATTTTAAAATCAAACACCAACTATCAAACTGCCTTATCTGCCTATTAAGCCCATGCATATTCTGCTTTCAACTATGGTGTTATACTATGGAGTGACAGCACGGACTTTGAACAACTTTTTATAACGCAAAAAAAATTAATACGTATCCTTGTAAATATTCCTCCGCGAGAAAGCTGCAAGCTACATTTAAACAATTTTTATCCAAAGGAAGATACTTAGCCTACCCTGCATCTATATACTACAGGCGACAATGTTTGTTAGAAAACATAAAAAATACTTCAAAACAAAACAAGAACTAGACAGTAACTATAACAGACGAAATAAAAATAAAATAATACTCCCCGATACAACCCTTACAACTGTTAGTAAAAGCCCAAAATTTAGATTAAGTAAAATATTTAATAAACTACCTGAAAACCTAAAATGCGAACCAAAAGATAATATTTTTATGAACATCTGAAAACTATATTATTACAAAAATGCTATTATTCAATCCACGAATTTTACTCCGATGATAGTTTAAAACAAATAACCGAAAGTGTATAAGCTGACATACCATCACCTACAGACTAAGTTAGTAAGTCGGTACGGTACCTACCTTATCACGATGACTCTTTTATTCAATTTTTTGTTTCTCCTTGTATAGCTGACCCTAAGAATACCTACTGCTATAAGACAGAGCTTTAACATTATGCATGTGTAACCTACCTAGTAATTATATTGATCTGACATTAGTTTTCGACTCGTTGTTATAGTAATCTTATTAAATTCAATTATTATTTAACGAATACTTTACTATAATTACTTTTATATTAAACATGACATTGCTAAAATTAATTATATCTATAAACTTAAGTACCTACCATCGTAAAATTACTTATTAAGCTAACAAAATCGAACTCAGACTACCTATGAAATTGTTGCGCCCTGACAGGGTTTTTATGCATTGTGTACCCACTAACACTACCTACACCTAAGAAAACTAAATGTATGCATAAAATCACAATAAATGATATGAATATGAATACATTGCTCATGAGGTTACGCTTACATGGACAACATACTCAGCCTTTAAACGTGTTGCCCATGAGGTTACACTTACATGGACAACACACTCCTTCAAACGTACATTGCCCATGAGGTTACGCTTACATGGACAACATACTCAGCCTTTAAACGTGTTGCCCATGAGGTTACACTTACATGGACAACACACTCCTTCAAACGTACATTGCCCATGAGGTTACGCTTACATGGACAACATACTCAGCCTTTAAACGTGTTGCCCATGAGGTTACACTTACATGGATAACACACTCCTTCAAACGTACATTGCCCATGAGGTTACGCTTACATGGACAACATACTAAACCTTTAAAAGGTTACGCTTACATAGACAACATACTTAGCCTTTAAACGTGCATTGCCCATGAGGTTACACTTACATGGACAACACACTCCTTCAAACGTACATTGCCCATGAGGTTACGCTTACATGGACAACATACTCAGCCTTTAAACGTGTTGCCCATGAGGTTACACTTACATGGACAATACACTCCTTCAAACGTTCATTGCCCATGAGGTTACACTTACATGGACAACACACTCCTTCAAACGTACATTGCCCATGAGGTTACGCTTACATCGACAACATACTCAGCCTTTAAACGTGTTGCCCATGAGGTTACACTTACATGGACAACACACTCCTTCAAACGTACATTGCCCATGAGGTTACGCTTACATGGACAACATACTTAGCCCTTAAACGTGCATTGCCCACGAGGTTACACTTACGTGAGCAACACACTCCTTTAAACGTGCATTGCCCATGAGGTTACAGGCAAGGCTGGACCTAGCCCTGCTTATTAACGGGCTGCGACTACGGTGGTCTCCAGATCTCTCACGGGTGCAAACATCACGGTCCCGTTGGCTGCGTAAATCGCGACGCCTGCTTCACGGGCTGCGAACATCACGGTCCCGGCTTCGACAGCGACCAGCACGTGAGGTCGACAATTGACGTTGGGACAAGTCATCATTGTCACGTTGCATTTTCTGAAACTTAGAAACGGGTGCTATGTAAAGAGTTTAAAAAACGCCAATATCTCGAAAACCGTACGTCGTAGGTCAAAATTAATGAAAATTTGTGTCCCCGTAGACCTTACAGACCGTCTGCCAAAACTAATACGGATGTTAAACATTCAAAATTTAACTAAACAAAAGACAGTCATATATTTTTTTTTAATAGTATTACCAATAATAAAACTTGGACAGAATACAGTTTCAGAATTAACGTGAATTCATCGTTGAATCTCAAAATTTCGCTAAAACTTAGCGAAGACGACGTAGACAGAGTAGACACCATCCAACGGACTGGTTCTAGCGTAGACACCATCCAACAGACTGGTTCTAACGTAGACACCATCCAACGGACTGGTTCTAGCGTAGACACCATCCAACAGACTGGTTTTAACGTAGACACCATCCAACGGACTGGTTCTATTGCCTCAAGGGCCAAACACGCGTCATACCTCAAGGGCCACCGCGTCACACCTCAAGGGCCAACTGCGCAATACCTCAAGGGCCACACGCACCATACCTCAAGGTTCACACAAACCAGGGAACCGTCAGCGAAGCAGGACCCTCACGCCAGGCAGCCAAGCAGGCCGCGCTGGAGCACGCAGGCCACGCCGACACGCGTAGGCCGCACTGGAGCACGCAAGCCACGCTCGAGGCATATGCCGTAGTTGCAGACATGAAAATAAAAATCAACTGTTAAGGAGTTATCCTACTCCTACCCTCAATTTGGAACATAAATAAACAACCGGGCTCGGCCGCACCTGACCATGTTCAATCAGCCCCAAATAATCACTTCTGCGACTAGGTACGTGGATAGCTATACGCAATCGCCGGCCTCGCGAAAGGCTGCGCGATCGCCGACCACGATAAAGAGAAAATACACTCTCACAACCCCCTTCACTCGCAACAACATACCTACAGCAAAGGCAAATCGACGGAATCTGCCCTACACAGCGTGATCTCACGTATAGGAGGTGGATTATCGTCAAAGCAACCAACATTGGCGGCCTTCATAGACATTGAAGGAGCCTTTGACAAGACCAAATTTGCCAGCATATAGAACAGAGCTCTCACTAGATATGGTGTCGCGCCGACGTTGGCTGAGTGGAAAACAACATGCTTAGAATGAGAGCAATTCAAGTCACAATCAATGAAACCACAAGAGGTGTAGTTGCCAGGGGATGCCCCTAGGGCGGCGTTTTGTCGCCCCTACTATGGAACATAGTTGTTGACGAACTAATGCGCAGGGCTGGTCACGGTAGGATATGCGGATGACCTCGCAATCCTGGCGACCGGCTGTTCCGAGAATACACTATGTGACCTGATGGAACTCGCCTTTAAAACCATTGAGACATGGTGTGATGACCACGAACTCTCAGTAAATCCAACAAAGACAGAACTAATAATGTTCACCAACAAGAGACATCTGGGAAACTTAAAACTCCCTAAACTGACAGAGACAAAGCTAAAAACGGAAGTCAAGTATCTAGGGGTCATACTAGACAGCAAATTGCTGTGGAATAAACACCTCGACTAAAAACTACAACGTGCTACCGCCACTCTCTACCAATGCAGCAGAATGCTAGGGAAAACATGGGGACTTTCACCGAAAATAACCATGTGGCTATACACTGCTATCATTAGACCAACACTAACATACGGAGCGATAGTCTGGTGGACCAGAACGGAACTGTCCACCGTGATAACAAGACTTCAGCGCTTCCAAAGAATGGCATGTTTAGCGATTACAGGCTGCATGAGAACCACCCCCGGCGCTACTCTAGACATAATTCTAGACTTAGCACCATTAGACCTGTACATACAACAAGAAGCTACGATGTCGGCTCTAAGACTACACAACACGGGTCTCTGGGGAATCACAAGCAGTCCACACGCTCAGATCATGGACAGGGCCGTAGCGTACGAACCCCTCATAGCCGCCCCTTGTGATAGAATCCCCAGTAAACCAATAATAGATAAACACTACCAGATACAACTATACGAGGGCCAAAGTGATGAATCCGGAACCCACGAAGTGAGAATCTATACAGATGGCTCCAAAACTGATATAGGTACGGGTGCCGGGGTTCACTCATTGAACCTCAATATCAATATATCAATAACGCTAGGAAAACACAGCTCCATATTCTAGTGCGAATGTGCAGCAATAACCCAGGCAGCTATAGCTGTGCAGAAGAGAGGAATTAATGGCCAAAACATACCATTCTCTCCGACAGCGCTGCCATACTCAGGGCTCTGGAAGGAAACACCTGCAACTCCAGGCTCGTATACGAATGTCACTCAGCATTAGAAGGGATACCCGCCAAGAACAGGATAACCCTTCAATGGATTAAAGGACATAGCGGATCTCTAGGTAATGATGTCGCTGATGAACTGGCACGGAGGGGATCGGAAACAATCACAGAAGGTCCATCGCCTTTCCTACCCCTGCCATTCTCATTTCTCACTACTCCAGACATGGATTAGGCTCAGAACTAGAGAATCGCAAAACAAACGATGGACGCGCCTGCTAGATTGCAAACAAGCTAGACCGGCGGCGCTTCCATCAACATCACCGAAGCTATCAAAACGCCTACTGAACTTAACAGATCGGACCTGCGTATTCTGGTGGGAACACTAACAGGACACTGCGCACTAAACAAACACTTATTCACCATCGGAGCGACGGACAGCCCTCTCTGTAGAGGGTGCCTTAGCAACGACGAATCAGCTGCCCACGTAATCCTATACCTATACCTAACGCCGACCACGATGTGGAGAACGGTCACGAGAATTCCTGTCTCGCGAACGGTCGCTCCCCAACCCCGATGGGCGTCTTCTATGACGAGACCGAGAAAGGCTCGTTCTCATGTCCTTGTTTCACTGCAAAAACACAATAAAGGTGCCGGAGCGCACCAAAATTAAATAACTTCATCAAACAACACAAAGCGTGGAATAAAACACACTACCCGCACAACTTTGAACAAGGAAGTTATACTTCATTTTGCTTTTAAACTTATTAATGTGGAAAATGTGAACTATCCCACTTCTGAAATGTTAGGGTTAGCTAAGAAAACAATGTGAATAAACAGAATTGTCAATTTATTAAGGGTCCGTATTACAACATTTTTGTGCTAGACAGCGTGGCGCACTTATTATACACTCTCTCAAAGTAAAAAGGGACTAGACGTCCGACCCCAAAGCGAGCTCAATGTCGACTGCCGAGTAGCACGGCCCGCCATCTTTATGTTTTTTTAAAATGTCCAAGTAGACAACTGACTACTGGCGGTACTGCGCTCATTTCCGTTCGTAGTACTACGTGGTACTACGAGTCAAAACAAGTCAAGTTGAACTATTTAAAAACGGAAATATCGTAATATTGTTTTAAAATATTTGAAAAATTAACAAAACCTTACAGTAGTATACTTCTTAGTTTATGGGGGGATGACAATAAAGTTTCGATTCTCTAACAGCTAAGGTTTCGATACTGTAGGTTCATATAATAGTAAGTACCTACACACAGTAAATACCGATATTGGAGAAGTACTTACTTAGAGAGATTTTAGAATATTTATCATGGTTGGTTTATGATTATTATGAGATATTTCAAAGTATTACCTAATTTATATAATGGTACTATTATATGACCTAAGACTAGATAACCTGGACCATAGAAAACTATACTCCTAGCCTAGCGGAGACCTGGACTATCACTTTTCTTTTCTCACTTTCTCGCTCGCCGATGTTTGACGAAGTTTAACGATGGCTGACACGATTCGTTTCGTTGGGACATTTTTTATTTCATTTAAGATAATATTGCATCATATTATGGTAAATTTGTCACTACATAGTTGACTATAATAAACATTAATATGTAGGTACCTATACCTACACATTTAGGGTGTCGCAATGGGAGACGGCCAGATAATTTCTACAATTTTTAATATGTACGAACGAAAGGTAGGTACCAACCTACCTACCTATGGTATGAAAGGTAAAGGTAAAATAATAAGTTTATTACAAGTCACCAAAAGTATCACTTAAAAATTCATTTAGCTCGTAATACTAGCATTTTTTCAAAAGCATTATTTTTATTGACTTCATATGTAGCAAAATTGAACAAGGACGAACGAAGCCTGTTTCAAATGACAAAATGAACCTTAGTTCCTAGAAAATAAGGATTTCCAATATTTTGGCTGTTTTAAACAGTTAGGTTACCTACATTTTCAAAATTTCTATCTCGATTTTTCCAACCCCCGTCTCCGTCTCCCACTCTAATTTGTTTCTTTTCAAGTTTTTCACTTATTATTATTATCGTTCCATGATATTTAGGTAGGTAGGTACCTAACATTTACGGCGATGCCTTATTTTTACTATCTGTACAAACTACCTATGTAACGTTTGAAATGAGTACCTATACTCTTAGAATAACTAGGCATGTCTTATTATATTACTCTAAGCCTATACTTAGACTTACCTAAGTCGTTATTACCTATGTAAACTCGACGCCAAGCAAGTGAGTCTGTTTCGTGTCTTATTTTTTGTACAAACACTTTTACATCGAGCTTAGCTAGTGTAGTGTTTAGGTAATGACCTATTAGGTACAAGTGTTGAGTAGAGACTGTATGCCTAATTATCTCTATCATTTCAGATTAGAGCAGATGCAGGGCATGCCATCAAATGGTAACAGGAAAACAGCTGAAGTATCTATCTAGATATACTTAATGAAAATAGACAGCCATGAAGAAATGAATGCCTTTAATATTGAACCCATTTGTTTAATTGTTTTTGTCATCCATGCAAATTGATATTGGAGGTGACAGCGAGTAACAACGCCGATGCCAAAATTTATGATTATATCCATTACCTAATAATTATATTAGGTAGTGATGTTATTATTATATTTTTTTACACTTCATATTGTTTTATTCAGAATAGTTTGGTAGCAGGTACATTTAATACCTACTAACACTTTTATTGCCAACAAAACACATGGACAACTTCTCCCAGATGTACTACATAGGTAGATGTGGAGCTGAGCGGCCCTGGCTTGGTGGGTCCACAAAGTACTTTGTATTGTGGGTTGTATGTAAACCAAGTAATGCATGGGTTAATAATAATGAACACCAGGTTCTACCAGGAGGACCTGAACCACTGATACTAATTCATAATGTTTATTTCTTTAAGCTTACAAAATAAGCACTTAGATAAGTAAAATTTAATACTATAAATAGGTTTATAAATAGTAATTATTATCAAATAAAACAAGGTGTATTGATTTTGTCCACTTTAATTGTTTGTCTACTTGTGGAAGAAGTGGCATAATTATCAGTCTAAATATAATGTGATTTAGATACAGGTCAATATTTGTATAAGCTTGAGCTTAGCATAACATTATTAATAATACTACCATAATACTATAAATAAACCGTAACACAAAACATATTTTTTTAGCAATAAACCTGGCGTTGTAACCGTACTTGTTTATTTGGGTTGTCAGGTTTATTTTATTATACCTAATACAGGGTTTTGTACAACAAAAAGCAAAGGTCTCCCCCGAGAGGCCCCCAGGGAGCCCTCGACTGTGACAGCTTATAAAGCGGCAGAAAAACCAAAGTCCATGGTATCGAAGAAAGTCCTACTAAACACCTCGGCTCCAGTGGCGCAACCACGCAAGGACAATTATTCCAAGGTGACACGGCCCCGCGGCGAGGAAGCCGGATCCAGTACCGGTTCAACTTATAGCCTGGACAAGGTACCGGAAGACCAGCAGCAGTGGACAGAAGTAAGGCGAAGCCGCAGGCCAGCTTCCCTGTGTGGTACAGCGGGCCCGACAGTAACAACACTGAAGGCGGTTGAGCCTCGTAGCTATGTTCATCTGTGGAATATGGAGTCAAGCGCCGAGGAGATCCGTACCTACCTTCGTGATCTGTGCCCCGGCGGGACTTGTTCAGTGACGGAACTTTCGGCTAAGGGTGACTACAAGTCATATAAAATCGGAGTTCCCGTAGCTTATGAGGAAATCTGCCTCTCTACCGAGGTTTGGCCGGTAAACGCAAAAATCAAGCCATGGATTGTGTATCCGGCAAGATATAGTGTACACAAACCGAAACCGAACCAGCCCTTTCGTGAAGGCGGCAGCGGCGCGCAGAACCTGCACTAAGAAAGTTAGTAATATAGAAATATATTACCAGAACCCTAGAGGGCTAAGAACGAAGCTTAACCGTTTCTTCACAAATATAGAAGGCTCAGGTAGCGATATTTTCGCCATCACAGAAACGGGATGCAATGACTCAATAGACGATGCAGAGATAATACCTCCAGGGTTCCAAATACTGAGGTGCGACCGCACGGACGGGAGAAAGCACGGCGGGGTGTTTCTAGCGGCCGCGCCACGGATAGAGTTGCGAAAAGTGGATGTACTAGGGGGCGTAAATGTCGAAAATTGTAGTTTTGAGATTATTGGGACGAAAGTTTTTTTAAACAATATTTTTTTATTTTTCTGTAGTGTTGTATATATCCCTCCGAATAGTAAGGACAATGATTTTATTCAGAATACTAGAAAACTGGTGCACAAAATATAATTCGTGTTTAGTTGTAGGGGACTTTAATATGTATTCTTGCAGTGATAATATCATTAATTATTTTGAATATGTAACGGCTTTCTGCGAGTTTGCTCAGAAAAATGAGGTACGTAATTGTAACTGTCGAATACTGGATTTGGTATTAGTCTCATCGGAAATGGAGGAGGTGGTGGTATGCCCCGCAGACGAGGAGCTGGTGCCGCGAGACGAGCAGCACCCACCGCTGGCGGCGTCGGTGCGCCGCACGACGCCCGCCACGCGCACGTCGCCCTCCGTGTCACCGCCCTCCCCCACAGACGAAAACCAGTGGAACTTTTCCAAGGCTGATTACCACTTACTGTACTCGTTGATAGCGGCGGCGGATTGGAATCAGCTCTACAATATAAGCGATCCCGAGGATGCCTTAGATTACTTCTACAGCACTTTAAAGAGCTTTTTCGACTGCAGTGTTCCGAAAAAACGCCAACAAAAAAGTGACTCTAGATACCTATATCCGAACTGGTACACAGCGGATATCATCAGAGAAATTAAATTGAAGGCGAAGCTACATAGACAGTACAAGGTAACTGGAACAAATTATGCTGCTTTCTCGAAATGTCGAGCTAAAATTAAAAGGATGATAGAAGAGGCGCAAGAGCAGCATCAGAAACGAGTAGAACAACTACGGAAAACGGAACATCTTGTATGAAGGTGCGCAGATTTATAATAACTTACCTGATAACATCAAAAACTGCTTATCATTCCACATATTTAGGAAAAAACTAAAACAACACATTTATGACAAAATCTGCTAACCAAACGGTACGAATTATTACTACACTAAAAAATATATTTTAAGTTTAAATTTAACTTAGGTACTAGCTAACTACCTATGTGTAACAATGATAGTGTCATATATATGTATATTAATTAATTATTTAAAGTAGTGCTAAGCTTAAGAATAATGTAAATAGTGTAAATACAATCTCATTTAAGTGAACTCTGTTCTTTTGAGAAATAAATTCTTTAAACTGAAACTGAGTAGAATACCGTCTGGCGGAAGATCCAAAATCGTTTTGGAATTATGTGAGAGCAAAACGAGGGGCTGTGAACCGAAAGCAAATCTTGCTGAATGGAAGAACGCTATCCGAACCAGAATGTGCGGCGGAATTTGCAAAGTTTTTTCATTCGGTTTACGGTACCTCAACGGCTCACCTGGACGTGGCAGCGGCGGAGGCAGCGAGCGTCGCCAGCGCCGCTCGTGTGCACGTGCCACACCTTGAGCTGGCCGAGGTGCGCGCGGCGCTGACGAGGCTCAAGCCAAAGCGCTCCGCAGGCCCGGACGGAATCCCGGTCTATATCATGAGAGACTGTCGGATGCCTCTGGCGGAACCGCTCGCTCATATTTATAACCGTTGCTTAGATGAATCATATTTTCCAAAACGATGGAAGATAACACGAGTAATTCCTATTCCCAAAGGCTCCGGATCAGATGTAACTGAATTCAGACCAGTGGCCATTCTGTCGACGGCGGCAAAGGTCTTCGAGTCGGCTGTGCAGCGCAGCATGCAGGAGCAGGTGTCGGCGCAGCTGTCAGACGCGCAGCACGGATTTCTAATCTGGGACCGCTAGAGTTCATTATCATGATCAACGACCTACCGGCAGTCGTCAAGGATGCGAAATGCTTGTTGTTCGCCGATGACCTCAAGTTACTCTTGCCGATAAAAGACGAAGAGGACTGTGAACGCCTTCAACGTGACATAGACAGAGTGGTGGAGTGGAGTAGTAGGAACGAACTGCAGTTCAACATTAGTAAATGCTCTATCATAACGTTCAGTAGAGCAAAGACACCACTCCACCACAATTATCAGTTGAAGGATTCACAGTTGAAGAGAGTCGATTCGGTGAGGGATCTAGGGGTTCATCTCGACGACAAGCTGCATTTCCGTGTACATGTGGTGAACATATGCAAGAAGGCATTTAAGACATTAGGATTTGTGCTCCGTCAGACGAACAGCTTTACTAATATAAACGCCATAAAAACTCTATATAATTCATTGGTGAGAAGCCAGTTAGAGTTTAACGCTGCGGTATGGGCACCACATGAGGTCAAGTATAGTCAAATGGTGGAGCGTAGTATCTATAATATAAAAATGAATCGCAAAATGTGTTGGTAAGCGCATAACTCAACAACGCCTGGACCAATTTGGCCAAATCTTTTTTTAAAATGTTCGTTGAAGTTCAAGGATGGTTTTTACGGCGAGAAAAATTAGAATTATTGCTGGAAAAACCCTAAAAATAGCCCTTCTTTTTCCCATACAAATGATTTGTAACTAAAACGTAGTCAATTTGAGCTTTATTGCTAAAATAACTACCCGTGCGAAGCCGGGGCGGACCGCTAGTTCAAAATAAATTCACCAGATTTCTATACTTGAAACTCTACGGGGTCTATCCATTCTTCCCGTTGATGTATCCAACTTTGTTTGTTATAGGCATGGTTGGATACAACAAACTGGAAGTGAGGAGAGATGCAGCGTTGGTCTTATATTTGGTTAGGGTACTGCGTGGAATTATCACCAATCCAGGAATTTTGAGGGAAATGCGGCTGAATGTGCCTGAGGAGTTCGTGCACCGACGGAGGCGGCCTGCCCTATTGGCTGTACCAAGAGGAAGGACCAACCTCTTGAACAGAGCACCTCTGACGCGCTGCATCCGCACGCTAAATCGAGTAGCAGAGATAATAGATCTTTTCAATTGCTCTCTGAGCGAATTTCAAAGGACTCTGTTATATATTCTAAGTTATCATGATTAAGTTTGACATTTTGTATTTATCTTTTAATCGTCTGTCGTATTTTATTTAATTATTTTATTTTAATTTTTGATGTAGGTATTATGTACCGTTATATTTATATTCTAAGCTAATATTATTGGGACATTTACATTTGTAATTATCTTCTATCGACTGACATTTTTTATTTATATTATTTTGTAATTTTAATTTTTGATGTAAGTATTTTAATAATTATTTGACGTGTGTGTAGTTAAGAGTTGCAAATTAATGTGTGTTTAGAAAATTGTTAAGTGTTTAGACTAAGGAGGTTACGCTATTGCATTGGGTGCCCCTGTAAAAATAGTTGTACATTTTTATGAAATAAATAAAAAAAATAAATAAATAAATTTATTAAAACACCTGGCAGTTGCATTTGATATGGTAAATAAAATTGTGCTATCATATACTCAGCATTATGGTGTAATATAGTTAATATAAATTGACAGTTGATTTCTAACTTAGAATAAAAAAATAAGCACTGCACAAATATGTTACCGACATGGCACACGACGTGTGGTGTTATTTACATCGTCAAATGCAGGAAACAAACTGGGTTCTTCATTCCGATTTCTATGTCAACATGGGCTTGTCTCAAGCCATGTGTGTTGGCTGTTCTGGTCTTCTTGAGATAGTTTCGGGGTCGTATCCAGCGGTCTCGTGAGTAAAGTAGCGAGTCCGACTAAGGTGTACGTGGCGGGAATTTTCCGTACGATTGTATTCTTCTGTGCGCTTGTTTTACCACTTTTACCACAAACTCCTTTATGTACCTAGCTGTCAGCTGTAGGTAGGTGAAGTGATATGATGCTGATTCGCATGTATGCACAGGCAGGCAGGAGCGGCCTGTCTGTGCATACTGTGTGTGAGAGCGAAGTTTTGTTTGGCTTGGATTCTTGTTTCTCTAGTACCATATTGGTGTTGCATATTATGATTTAATATAAAATAGGAAGCATAGCACTAACAGTAGTATCAATTCCAATGTCACCTTTTGTATAGTATGTTAGTTAATGCTAACAAATTACTCTCGCCATTTGTTGTTTGTTTTGGTAATGTTTTTTTTTTTTTTTTCATTCAGTGGTCTTCGACATTCGACTTTACTACGTCAAATGCGGATAAGAATCGAACTAAAACTCTTTTTTCTAGTTTCAGCGTTGGGAAAAACATTTCTCAAGTCGTGTGATGTTGTTTCGAGAGCCTTGTAGGCTTCTCGAAGCTGTTCGTAGGCCACGCTGGTCGTCTCAAGGGTTATTGTCGGAAGGCTCCAAGAGCTCCCGAGGGAGGGGACGCCAGGGAGTTCTTGCATCCGGTGGTCTTGAGTGTAAGGGGGCGAGTTCGTTGAGGTGTACGTGGCGGGAGTTGTCCGCGCGGTCGTACATTCTGCGCGCCAGTTTTACTACAAACTCCTTTATCGAGGTTATCTGCAGGTCTCGTGCGATGACACTGTTTCGCACGTAGCGTCCGGCGCCTGTACAAACTCTGAGGGCGATGTTTTGCTGGGCTTGGATTCTCTTCTGGTTCGTCGCAGAGCACAGGGAGTACCATGCCGGTGCTGCGTAGGTGAGCCGCGAGCGTATGTAGGTCTTGTAGATCCCTATCTTTGTTCTCAATGGCAGTTTGGAGGTTAAGACCGGTCGCAGCATGGCTCGCGCGGCGCGTGTTTGTCTTAACGCGCGCTCCACCTGAGCGTTCATCGTCAGCGATCTGTCTATGTCGATACCAAGATATCGGACTGAGGATTGCCATTCTATGGCTTGGCCTCGTAACTCCAGTGGTGGTAAAACTGTGCGCCGTCGCGTGACCAGAAGCGCTGCTGTTTTCCCGGCGTTTACTGCAATGCGCCATCTATCCAGCCACGTAGGAAGAAGATTCAGCACTCGCTGCATCTGACTGGCTGCTACGACTGGATTTGGCGAGGAGGCGAAGTAAGCACTGTCGTCAGCGTAGAGCGCTAGTGTGACATCGTCTTCTCCGGGTAATAGGTGGTCTTCTAGGGTAGGTATGTCATTCGTGTAGAGCGCATACAGTACTGGAGACAAGCAGCTCCCTTGGGGCACTCCAGCTATGATTGGACGACGCTGTGACTCTGCTTCTTCGACTGCGACGTAGAAACTTCGTCCACGGAGGAAGGACGCAACCACGAGTATAATGGCTGCTGGTGTTGGGGAAGCTATCAACTTTAGGATCAGGCCAGGGTGCCATACTCTGTCGAACGCCTTCTCTACATCTAGAAAGATCTCAACGGTAGAGAGGTTGTTGTTCAGATTGTGGGCGGTATGATGCAGAATCCGTGTAAGTTGGAGAGTTGTGGAGTGCTCGCTACGGAAACCAAACTGCTCTGATCTGGGTTCAACATGTGGTACTAATCGGCGAAGTAGGAGACGTTCGAAGAGCTTAGCTGTTGTTGCAAGGAGCGTAATTGGACGGTAGCTGGAAGGGTATCGGCGGTCTTTTCCGGGTTTCGGGAGAACGATGACTCTTCCCACCTTCCATACGTTGGGGAATTGACCAGTTCGCAGGATGGCGTTGAAGAGCATGGTGAGAGTCGCTACGCCTCTTCGTGGAAGGTGACGCAGTGCGGTGTTAGGAAGGCCGTCGTCTCCCGGAGCTTTTCGCTTTGGCAGGCGGAGTATTGTTCTTCTCACTTCGGCTGGAGAGATGAAGTCACCTCCGCGGAGTGCCGGGAATGGTTGCGTCAGGAAGTCGTGTACTGTGGTTTCGACTGAGTCATAGTGGTTGACGAGTTCGTCCGAGGCATCTGACGGAATTGGGTGCGTAGAAAATTGTACTTCAAGATGACTTGCCAGTATTTCTGCTCGGTCGGCTGGTGCAAATTTTCGCTCCCCTTGGTCATTTAGGAGTGGGTATGTGGGGGTTGGGGTGTTGGTCAGCTGGCGATTGAGAGCGTGCAGATTGGTCTCTTTTTCCGCTGCTTCATCAATCCTCACCTCCCATGTATGACCGCGCCAGGCATCTACAGCTTTCGCAACTTTAGCAGTCAATTTGTTGAGTTGAGTCTTCAGTCTAGGGCATCTGCTTCGGGACCACAAGCGGCAAATGCTTCTCTTGTTTCTCAACAGGGCTTTTATGGCGTGTGGGAGCTCGTCACGTCGAGGTGGTTTCACTGGGGCAGGTTTGGAGGCTACCGTTTTTGCTTGCTTCATTTTTTCCGTTAGGAGTACAGCAGCAGCTTCAACTTCCTCTACCGTATTAAGTTTGCCAATAGTGAGGTTTTCTAGTTGCTTCGCATACTCTACCCAGTCGGTTCGGTCTTTGAGTGATTTTAATGCAATGAAGTTAGCATCTAGAGCGAGGGTTACAAGTATCGGCAGATGCTGCGTGTCCATATCGTACAGTACTTCGATGTGGATCGGGCAACGAAGATATTTGTGGATTACGATGTCAAGTACATCCGCTGCATGTTGGGTACATGTGGGTATGTGGGTCGGTGCGTCTGGTCCTAGCTTTATCTGCTATCCTATTTTTTTTTTTCAATTTGTAAACATGTCATAATTGATGTCAAGTGAACATGCAATGTCAACGTCAACAACAAAATGGCAGATTGTAAGAGTTTCAACTAAGCTTCTTGGTTTCAACTAATGAAAAAAGAGATCCCCATCGGTACACTAGATTAAACAATACAATATAATAAGCTATAATAACAGACAACAATGGACCATTGGTCCTATAGATCAATGGTTTTAACGATCAAGGATTATACCCCAAAAGGGTGAGATTTCTTTCGTCCACGACACTTCAACTCCACAAGTCCACTTCCAACCCCAGCTCGTAACTTGAAGACCGTCTACTGTGCAGTATGTCGGGAAGGAGCAGCGGAGCCGAGCGATTGACCAAAGCTGGTTCGAGTTCGGAGATGTGCTAACTTCTCCATGAATAAAAAATGCTAACATGATTTTACAAATGTTCGGAAATTTGCAACGTCCAGCCATCTAAACTCAGTTTGATTAAAGTTAGAAGGATTAGTGTAATATAATATAGTGTAAACAGTTCCAGGCACTGCAAGTGTAAGCAGGCTTTAGATTTTTTGATCTGGCAGCACTGCAGACATCCACTGCGCCTGCGCCGCAGACCGGAAGTGCGCAAATTGGAGGGAAAAATCAAAATTGCGGTTTCAGAAATGATTATTGACTATAATAATTAAAATAATAACTCTCAAACGATTTAGTTTAACTCTCAATCTCTCTCAAACGATTCTCAAACGAATGAAACAAAAATTATAGGTCCAAGTACATTTTTGCCGAAATGGCGGCCAAGTTCACACTAAAAATTAAAATCGTTTTTACATAAAAATTATTAACTCTCAAACAATTTTAGTTTTCTCTCAAACCCTCTCAAACGATTCTCAAACGGTTAGCAATATCGAAATTGTAAAAAGACAAAGTCTGGCGGCCAACTTCACAGAGACACTTAGTAGGTACCTAGGTACCCAAGTATAAGTTCCTTGCTCCAAATACAGTAACGTAACCTTCATGATATTTTTATTTTATGGGCCTTATTTCTTAGGCAACCCAACTATTAAATGTTTCAGCCTAAATATTTATTATTTCAACACAGACTATGAAGCCCCTAAACGGAACGTAGGATCCTAGATCTTTGCCTAACGTACTTGGTATGTTTTTCTAAAATTTGTTAAATCATCAGTAGGACAATATTTAGGCAGAATCGAAAACGAAACGTAAAACTGGGAATCCACTTGGTTCACTCCGTGTTCACTCACATTGACTATCCAGCCCTTAGGAAGAGGTATAATTCATCTAAGATCCAGCCATAAAATTTAGTGCAATTCTATTAGTCCCATCGATATTCGATGGAATCGAACCCAGTCGCCCATCCATTGATCCATTGAGAATAGCGTAATCAATCACTCTGCTGGTTGCAGGGGAGACCAGGGATGAACGTAACATTTTTTCTCACATCTTACAGACATTTTGTATAAAATCCTAATTAATACACATGATACCAGTCTTTGGCATCTTGTATTGTATTGTATTCTTTATTAATCAAAAAACTTATATATATATATTCTTATTTACATATAAGACACTATTATAAACCATAGGTTTGTCTAGTGTCTCCAGTTACACCGTGTTGTTACACATTTGACAAAAGGGTTTCTATACTAAATATAGGTAACTATGATCATAAACAAACTAAATCTAAGTAAGTACATAAGTACCTAACATTATTAGCAGCTGCAACAAATAGTAGGTAATATAACTAATAATTATATATATATTTATTAACTATATGTATGTATAAGTAGGTAATATAACTATATAACTACCACTAAAAGCTAGGACAAAAATACAACAGTCTAGAAGTCGTTTAGAATACAAGGATATTTTATCGCAAAGGTAGGCTTGAATTGAATGCCCACCCGCATACAAAGTAGAATAATGGTTGAGAATAAACATGGTTATGTATGAAGTAAAGGGTGGTAAGAAGTTGCTGTCCGGAAAAAATAATTTTATGAGGGTCTTAATAGTAGGTACATAGTTATGTACCATTTGAATACCTTATTATTATTATTATTATTTTTAGCTATAAAATATAAGTCGGATGTTACATTAAGTTATCTAAGAAGTGTTTTTTGTATTTATTTGTGTAGTTTTTAGTGTTAACTTCTTCTAAAAGTTTGCGTGGTAGTTCATTAAGCATAGGTAGTAGGTATTAAGTAATCTGTGGTTCGTCTGCCATAGGTAATAATTATTCATTTTAGGGATTCTTAGTTTTTCTTTTTTCGTTGTGATTGTGTATGTGACACGGGCACAAGTATAGCTGTACTGTGGAATTGCTCTGTAAGGAGGTTTAGTTTAATTCTCTCTTGCACCGGAAGTATGCCAGACAACCTGAATAAGCCCATAACGTTGTATTGGAGATCATTTTTTTTTTTTTTTTTTGAGATGTTATAGCTTTTAAATTCCTAACTTGCAATTTTAATATTTTATCAATTTCTGTTTTGAAAGTTCGGCCAGAGCAGTGATTCCGTAGGCTATGACTGATTCACCAAGGGCTATAAGTTTATAGGTTAAGTAGTACTTTATAGGGTATTTTATATTTTACTATTTTGATCTTTGCTAGAATTGCTCTTAACTTGTTACAGACATTGTTGACATGTTGATTCCAGCTAAATCTATTATCAACAGTTAACTCCTAGATATTTAAAGCACGGTACCACTTCTATTCTATGGCATCGCAGTCGCAGTTACTAGTTAAGCTTGCATTATGATGCAGGCACTGATGATCTGTAGGTACACATCAGTAATCAAACCAATTTAAAAACGTGGAAAGTGTTACAACCATCCCTGGGGGTGGGTACGATTGTAACATTGTATGGGGATGGTTGTAACACTGTAAATAAACACAAAATGAACTTTCTTAACCAACACATTTATTAATTACCAGTAAAATACAAACAGGTGGGTCATTACTTGTGTTGAAACTGCTTGGCTGACTTTGTCTAATGTCATGGTACCTAACTCTTAGTGTTTCATGTTCTAGCTGAAAAAGCTTCTTGATTCTCAAGATAAATAAATGAAAATAATATTTATATTACATCTAATAAGAAATAAAAAAACAAAGCAAATCCCTGTTTTCTGTCAATCTTATAACTTGAATACAGACTAATTTCACGTTGAGATAGTGGTCGTGTCTCGCGCGATTATCTCCAAGCGGAGGCGCAGGTACCAGGGCCCAGGTCAGCGGAGGCTCCGGGCGCGGGTGCAGTCAGCGGCCCAGGATCCACAGCATGTTGAGGCCGGCGGGCCCCAGGTGCAGGCGACACAGCGCCGGGGGCGAGGCCCGCGCCAGCGCCGCCAGGAACAGCAGCAGCGTGTGCAGCAGGTTGTTGCGTCCCGGGGGCAGCTGCAACAAACAAGCGCGATAGTGCGGCACTAGGGGGCTGGGGGCTGGGGCTAGGGGCGGGGGAAGTCCTCACCTCCACGGTCTCGTCGGCCAGCAGCAGCACGTAGTGCGGCGGGTCGCGCGCGGCGCGGTGCAGCGCCAGGGCCCTCGCGCCGGGGGCCGGTGGCGCGGGGCCCGCGGACAGGTGGCGCGCGCTGAAGTCTCCGCCAGGCACCAGCAGGTCCAGATAGGTGGCAAGCAGATGCAGCAGCAGCTCGGCGTCCGCGGGCCTGCCCCCGCCCCCCGCCGCCGCGGGCGCCCAGCCGCGCCCACCGCCGTTCCACCGGTACGCGCTCAGGCAGCCGCCGCGTGCCAGCTCTGCAACATACGGCTCGGTCAGCCTCTTCGCCCGCAGACCGCAGCCCCCGCCGGCTCCCAGAGCCCCTCACCTGCTATCCTCTCGGCCACGTACTGGCGGTCCGCGAACGGCTTCAGGAAGGGCGTCAGCGCGTGGTCGGGCGGCAGCGCTCCGGGCCCCGCCGCGGCCAGCTCGCGCGCCACGCGCCCCACCACGCTCACGTGTAGCCACTGCAACACAAGATCGCGGTCGAGTAGGGCTCCGCTGCGGCGCCGCGGCGCTCGCTCGGCGCGCCGACGTTCGTTACTAGGTGTCGTAGGCCTCCCCTAATGAGCGCCATGTCTTCAGCTTGCCGCATCCAGCATCTGCCGCAGTGCGAAGAAGTACATTGACTCCTTCAACACACATATTTAATAAATCGTTTTCGAAAAAGGACAAAGATCAAGGAAAATAAAAAATATCAAAATAAACTGGATTTCAAAGGGAATCAGAGTCTGTAGTAAGGTTAAGTCTGTAGTAAGGTTAAGTCTGTAGTAAGGTTAAGTCTGTAGTAAGGTTAAGTCTGTAGTAAGGTTAAGTCTGTAGTAAGGTTAAGAGATTTCTTAACACAATAAATAAAACAAATAGGCATGAGTTAGTAATAACATAACATAACATACAGAATCCTTACACATAACAAAAAGATTTTGCCGTCCTCAAAAAAACTAGCTTTAAGAAATTGAAAAAGCAGAAAACAAATCTAAATGTTGGAATGTATTCAATAGAGTAGACATACAAACAAAATGTTGGAATGTATTCAATAGAGTAGACATACAAACAAAATGTTGGAATGTATTCAATAGAGTAGACATACAAACTAAAAGGACATCAAATCTAAATGTTGGAATGTATTCAATAGAGTAGACATACAAACAAAAAGGACATCAAATCTAAATGTTGGAATGTATTCAATAGAGTAGACATACAAACAAAAAGGACATCAAATCTAAATGTTGGAATGTATTCAATAGTCAGCGCGTCACCGCTTACGCGTACGCACGTATCGCCGCCGTTATGGATAATCAATCGATTAGAACAATATCGTCGAACATCGTGAAATGTGCAAGTTGTAATGTTGTGATTAATGAAGTCCTTGCGTTTATTTGTAATAAAATAGACGTTATGGATGAAATAAGTATCCACCGGATCTGCGGAAGTGCGTTTTCGGAGAGTGATATCTTGAACGCTAAAAACTTGTTGTTTACTTCTATATCAACATTAAAGCGAAAGAAAACTCGAAAAAACCAACAGGGAAAACATTGCGAGATATTGAAGACATCGTCTGTTTACTGAAAGAGACTGATCCAGAAGAGCTTCCTATTTTTGTGGCGCGAGATCTGCAAACATTACCGCCAGTTCTCTTCGATCACGTAGACGTAACCAGATTGTTAAAAGATATTGTCAAGATGAGAAGTGACTTGGACCGTATATGTGAGGAATATGCCACGGTTAATGAAGTAAAAAACCTTCGTGCTGAATTAGAATCCTTAAAGAATACGTCGATTGTCAACAACTACCATCCACATGTAAATATGAAAAGAGGAGGCGCCGCGTTGATGTCGAGGTTTGAGTGTGAAAGTGGCCCCATGGGATTATCTCCTTTGTGTACCTAATAATAATGCACCGGAAATACGCAAATTCATCCGAAATTATCCCCATTGTTTCCAAAAAACTGCTGATCTACCGCGACGCTTTCCCACTAGATATAAACATAAAATTACTCTACCCGAGTCAAAATTAAAAATGCGAAGTTCTGGACCAAACGCAATGGCATCAAAAATTTATAACAAAATACCGGAAGTACTAAAAGACGAAGAAAAAGACAAAATATTTGAAACCAAATTAAAAAAATACCTCTTAATTAAATGTTATTACAATTTAAACATTAAACGACTTTTTTAACGACAAATCTTAACAAAAAAACCACCTATTATTAATAATAACTATTACTATACCTAACTTCATACATTGATACAGGGACGAGGAAAATTTCACGGACGGAGTCTCAGTAAGAAATAAAATGAAGCACTCAATAGTCTGTCCATGCTCTGTACGTACGCGTACGCACTCACACATTGACATCATAGTCTGTCCATCGTCCGCCATTACCACTTTAGACGCCTACTGTAGTGCACTGATTTAAACAAATTTTAAAAGTGAAATATGCCTGTTCGTGCGGCTAAGTCTTGCCGAAATCACAGCCGTTTTGTCAAAAAAGAACACGAAATCACATTTCAAAGTTATGTTTCTTATTTTATCAACTTATTTCTTCGATTTAACGCAATACACAATGACAATGGTATTTAAGACGAATAGTGAGGCAAATGACCTTGGACCTTTCCGCGCGCCTTTATGCAGCAAAGAGTGTTTGTTTTCGGTTCAGCATACTATGTAGTGCCATAATCAACCAAATAATATGATCCTCTGCGGTTGGGCGAAGTGTAACTAGCCAGATTTGTATCACAGATTTTGTAGGCGAAAATACGTTTTTATGTTTGATTTTATTATTTTGACTACTTTTTGAATCTAATGGACCTCCAAGAGATAGGTATGAAGTATATGAATCACTATACTGAATTTGGTACTAATCGAATTTGAGACGCCGATAAAAAGTGGGTTCGAAGCCGCTACACATACACTTTAACTAACACTATAACAACTACACTATAATTAACGGTAAGCATTTGGGACCGCCAAGGGACCCTTCAGGATGTGTGTTACAGGATATATAAATTTCAGAGCTCTACATTCAATATTTTCGTTGGAAAACGGGTTCGAAAACACCTAATTTTCTTGATTTTGGGTTACTATGCGCCTTAAGGGAAATAATGTTAAGCTTAGTTAGTTTTATATAAATATTGAGTTATACAAATTAGATTATATTTAGACTGAGATAATGTATTAATTTTAAGTTTTATAAAACTTACTAGTGGTTTCTTTTTCGCTTCTTCCACTAGTGGAAAAAAAATTGAAGCGAATAAAATCAATAACATCATATTTCTTATTTGATAATAATGACTATTATAAACCTGTTTATAGTATTAAATTTGACTTGTGTAAGTGCTTATTTTGTAAGCCTAAAGAAATAAAGTTATTGAGTTTTGTTTATAATTAGCAACAGAAAAGTTAGAATAAAAACCCAAATCTCACCGGTGTTGCCAACATGTAAACAAGCAAATTTCCTAGTAAATGTGGGATATTAAAAATGTTTCAATACCTACTTGTATTTGTTCAATTACCTATTAATAAGGTTGGTAGGTACCTGTACCTACCTACCTACTTTAAATATGTAGTCATCATTTTGCTGATTTTTGCATGGGTACAAATAAATACAAAGGAATGATTGTTTATAGTGTTTGTAGGAATCGCGGCTAGCTCTTCCCGGGATGCTGATATAAAAGTCGTGTTTAGGAACTGCTGTATTGTATAAAACTACGACTAATTATGATGATAATGAGTGCGGTTTGAATGGTTGCTGGCGTTGCTGCTGATGCACTGACCTGCGTAGGCGCTCGGTCCGCGCTCGCGACACGAGTAACCTACTTAGGTCAAACTGCTGATGATGCTGGTATCCCTACGTGATCGATGTATCGAACAGTGTTAATTCAACAGTTTTTTTTATTACAAAATACGAATTTTGAATTTTTGTTTTTATATGTGTTTGATGAGCTAATGTATGAAATGGCTGGACCTATTTTGATAAAACTTTTACTGATGCTGATGCTACGCATGTAGCTGATGTTACAGCAAGAATAAGGGATCCGCGCAATAAAATAATAGATGAAATGTAAATTTTGCATGGGCGAAGCCGCGCGCGCGGGACACAGCTAATGCCGCGTACCAACATACTCAAAGAACTTGAATGTATCATGCATTATTTATTTATTTTATTACTGGTCGGTTCGTGCTCGCATGTAATCATCGCACCTTCCACTCTGACCTAGGTAGAAAGAAGGTAGATAGGATAGGAACAGGTACCTACGCAGGTATATTTACCTAGGTAGGTACCTAAGTAATGAGTGTGCGTGCAGATACCTACCTATTGCGTGTGTAGATTAAAACTAACAACTGTGTCTACACAAATGTGATTTTTGGTTGGTATCACAATAACAGGTACTTACCTAGTTAGTAAGTAGGTACTAACCTTACCTACTTAGCGAATAAGACAAACTTTCACAAAAAAAAACTAAGTGGGTAGGTAACAACCCAGTACGCTTCCGACATGTATTAATATGGATTAGTTGAGCTACCTGTAGATTGTTTGCAATAGTCTGCAGTTAGCTCAATTGTTTCAAGTGTAAATACTAGTTTTAGTTCTATTACTTGATGGTAACTACTTACTTTATTCAAATAAATTAACCTATCTACCTTCAGAAAAAACCTGTTTTCCCATTTCATCAACGCAAAAAAAACATTGTTCTGCTAAATTGGTTAGGTAGGTAAGGTAGGCTTCCTACTTTACTTTTCGTGAAATGTTCCATTCGCATTACATTTCAAAGTTTTAGGTAATACACTTGATACTTACAAATAATTTTCAGTTCAATGATTTTAGAAACTTATGAAAATATTCGGGAGTTTTTGTCATCAGTTGGCAACTCTATAATCACACGCACACAATGACTCGTCCGCCATTGCTGTGCTTCACATTTGATTCGGTAGGACTACGTCCGTGAAATTTCCCTCGTCCCTGCATTGATACCTAAAAAAAATATTTAATACCTACCATCGAGCTAGAATTCCATAATATGATACCTGCTTATCCATAATATTACCTTATCAATTGAATTACATTTTTCTGCTAGAAACTAACTAAAGATTTTTCTAGAAACCCGGTCCACTTCCACTCTCGATACCTTTTGCTACGCCCTATTTGTGTACCATTGTGTCTCTTGAGCATTACCTTAATACCTAATAATAAGACCTGAATATGTACACAATGATTACAATGAAATAAATAAATATGAATAAGAGAGCACTATTAGAAAGAGATAGCCATACTCGGAACATCGAACACACTAACAAAATCGAACTCAAACTAAACTACCTATGTAATTGTTGCGCCGCGCCCTGACAGGGTTTTTATGCATTGTGTACTGTGTACTGTGTACCCACTAACACTACCTACACCTAACAAAACTAAATGTATGCATAAAATCACAATAAATGATATGAATATGAACATTCGAGACGTCATCAGTGACAAGGACAGCACTATTAGAAAGAGATAGCTATACTCAGAACATTCGAGACGTCATCAGTGACAAGGACAGCACTATTAGAAAGAGATAGCTATACTCAGAACATTCGAGACGTCATCAGTGACAAAGATAGCACCATCAGAAAGAGATAGCTATACTCGGAACATTCGGGAAAGTTCGTGATGGGTCCTTTAGAGACAGTAATGGACGAGAACGTTCGAGAAAGTTCATCGGAGTATAAAAGGCAGCTGACTGCCGGCACGGGGTTAGTTCAGTTTCAACTGCGATACAGTGAGTTGTGTTTGAACCGTGATACAGTGAGTTGTGTTGTGTAGTGAGTGTGATACAGTGCGTTCAAAGTGAAACTCGGAGCGAAGGATTATATAAGTGCTAAGTGTGACTAGTGGATTTTTCAAGTACAGTTTGTGTTAGTTCTGTGTTAAATTTGTAGTAAAGTGTTTGTTTTAATTATGGATTAATTAGTGCATTTTTCTATTAAACCCGAACTCCACGCTCGTAACAGTATCATTATTTCAAATTTCAAGTTAATAGCTGCAGTAGTTACTGAGATATTCAAGAAAGAGCGGGGACGGACAGAGCGAGACCTTATGGGTTTCAAACCGATCTTGAAACCCTTAAAACTGGAACAATATGGCGTTAGAGGGAGTACTTTTTTTATTATTATTTTTTTATTTATTTATAAGGCAATACCAACAATACACATAATAAAACATTACCATAACAATCATATTTTTTTTTTGTATAGAATGTGTGCTTCTAACAGGCATGCACAACATTTGCTAAAGGTGCACAAACAACAGCTAAAATTAATACCCTGAAGGGGTTACATAGGTAGAAAGGAAAGATAATATTAAACAATAAAAAAAACTAAAAATACAAGTAGGTACTTAAACTTAAACTAAAAACAACTATGTACATAAGAGTTCCTCTGTGGATTGAGGGATATTATGAGTAGAGCATGGACACCGGTATTCGGTATTACCGAAAAACCGGTAATACCGGATGATTTATGGCAGATCCGAATACCGGTATTGTAATTGCAAAAACCGGTAATTCGGTAATTAGAAAAAAAGTTTGATTAATAAATATGCGTGAAGGAAACCCTCGTGGCGGCTCTAAAATACACAAATACCTACTACCAAACAACTTCTATATAAAATATATAAATTTTATGATTGTAAAATTGATAGCCAGTCTACGTTTTTGGACATAATGGTTTCAAAAATTTTGATTTTGATTTTTTGCACGTATCGCATTACCACGGTATATTCAGCAAGTAGGGGTGAATATACCGTCCACTCGCACTAAGCGGTTTTCCACCGCCTTCATCATTCGTACCGCTGGGGTTTGGAACACGCTCTCTGCTGTTTTTCCCGTCAATAACAAGCGTCTCATAAAGACGTAAGAGTAAATAGATATCTTCTAAACCTTCGTGATACATCGTCGGCCACAACTTCACTTTCCATCTAGTGAGTTTGTTTGTAGTCTATAGACTATAAAAAAGTATTTTAACGAATAAATGCGCGTAGAATACAAGTGAAGATTTGACATGTTTTATGTCAAATCATTACTTTTACTGTCAATGTGTGCATGGAAATTGCAGCGAGCGCATAACGAGTAGTACTGTTCCTGTAATTTTTTGAAAC
The DNA here is from genome assembly GCA_946478455.1 of Eupithecia vulgata. NCBI lineage: Eukaryota > Metazoa > Arthropoda > Insecta > Lepidoptera > Geometridae > Eupithecia > Eupithecia vulgata. Next base: position 15,371,538 of record OX297875.1, read on the forward strand.
TTACTTTGCTACGCACATTTTCTTGCACATTTTCTCGAATTTTTTTTGTTTTTATTATTGTGGCAAATATTTGATCGTTCATTGTAAATATTTATTTGTTTTTACATAAACTAAGCAAATTACAATCAAATATTACAAACAAAAAATGGAATTATTATTTACAATTGAAAGTAGGCTAGGCGGCGTAGGGTCTGTCGAGATCTGCATATTAGCAACTCTTGAGATCGTCAAGCCAAATCTGCCGCCGCACTAACCCTCACGGATGTCCGGGAAGATGTAAAGGCGCAAGTGTGTTGATAAGTAGCTTTCCACAAATTGGGTTCCCCAACTCAATTCCCTTGGGACTACTGTCATACCGTCGTCGTTGGGCTTCTTACCATCGTCATGCAAAATACTATTCGGTTAAAGAGTAATTTTTACTTTAGCGGTGACAGAGGCCCGATGATGTAGCATGGTATGGCAAGATATCTGACTGGCGACCCTATAGTACACGACAAGACGTGATGAGCTATTCGACAGCAGTACCGCACTGGCATTGATGACACGCGCAACCACTTGCACCCAACTTAAGATACGGAAAGTTACGAGATCCGATAAAGTGCCAGTGTTATAATTATATAGAAAGTGCTTGCAATTAAAGTTCTGAATCCCATTTAGAAACGGCCAGGAAACGAGCCCGATCTGCAAAGTTGGAGCACGTTTGTATCAAACGATTCCGTGTCAACTCGCACAAAAGCCCGTCCTATTGCCATTAGGACAAAAGAGATTTTGGGGAGCAACATTGGGGCAAGCACTATGCCAAACCGTTCTAATTAGCTTAAAAACTAAATATTGATTGAAATTCCAGGTCCAAATAAGACGACTTAGGCTCTAAGAAAAAATAAACGAAAGTGATTTAGATGTAAGTCAGGAACGACAAATTTGACAGGCAGGAATACAGGTAGCAGGCCTTGCCATCCTAATAGATATTTAAACTGGATTTGATTTTTTAAGGTTTCAAATAACATTTCTTGGTACATTTATTCAGTCTAATACAATATTAAATGTACTTAGTGCATTTTTTTCTGATATTTTAGTATTTATAGTGTAATACCGAAAAACCGGGATCCCGGTATTAAGAATTTGGATACCGGTAAAGTACCGGTATTGTAATTTAGCCCAATACCGCCATGCCCTAATTATGAGCAACAGAAAAATGTTTCCTGAGTTTATTTTTAAAGATAGGCAATGAGTCCCCAAATGGATCAAGATCTGCTAATGTCTGTGATAATAAATTGTACTCATTACTGATTCTAGTAAAAGAGGCATTAAGACCAAGATTAGTTCTTGTGAAGGGAGTGCTGAATAATTTACTGATTGGTTTTCTGGGATACTTAAATGGAACCGTGAGTGCGATTCGGCTAATCAAGCTACTGTATCCACGATTCCCGTTCAATATTTTGTAAAGAAAAATAAGATCATTTATAGTACGGCGATTCTTAAGAGAAGTTAGATTAAAATGTCTAAGGCGTTGAATATATGGAGATTTATGAAATATACCAGGAGTGATAAAAGCAAGATGCCTAGAAAAGTTTCTTAACAGGTTTTCGATCCTTTGAGAATGGACAGCATAAAAGGGGTTCCAAATGACACTAGCGAATTCGAGATGACTACGCACAAGGGCATTAAAGAGAACGATTTTAGTGTGGGTGTGTTTGAATCCCTTTGTATTGCGTTTTATAAAACCAACCATTTGCGAAGACTTTTTGACAATGTGATCAAGATGTGCATTGAAATTTAAATTATCGTCTATGATCACTCCTAGGTCTCTGATCCTTTTTACTGTGTGTAAGCTCTCACCAAGTAACTTATAGGTGGCTGGTGGATTAGATACTAGTTTTCTTGAAAAATTAATGTGAAAACATTTATCGACACATACCTGCATACAATTTTCTGTACACCAGTTTTGTAACGTATTTAAGTCTGTTTGCAGGATATCTACGTCTTTATCAATTTTTATAACTTTATATATCTTCAAGTCGTCGGCAAACATTAAAAAATTACTTTTAAGGCGAGTAGACAAATCATTAATAAATAAAAGAAATAGAACTGGACCCAAATGCGAACCCTACGGAACGCCTGATTCAGCATAAAATGTACGTGATTCGTATCCATCCACGGCAACCAATTGTGAACGACGTTCTAAATATGATATAAACCAAGTCAAAAGACAACCATGTATTCCGTTGTACTCAAGTTTTTTAATTAAGATTGAATGGTTAACTTTATCAAAGGCAGTTTTAAAAGCCGTGTATATAGCGTCAACTGTAAGTTTATCATCAAGAGCTTGTGAGATATCAGAAATATAATGTGCCAGATTGGTTTGCACAGAATAGCCAGCCCTAAATCCGTGTTGAGCATCTGAAATAACCACATCAAGGTGTCTTGTTAAAGTTGGGCATATCAGGGACTCGAAGAGCTTGAAAAAGCATGATAAGATGTGTACGAGCCAATATCGCTCAAACAGCAAATTCACGTTTATTCATTAGTCGTAATAAAAACCTTTGCGAATCGGACGTGTGTGTCTTTTAACTTAACTATAACCGGAGTGCCCTCAACGAGGAGATAACCCCAACATCTTTTTTGGTCCTTCGAGAAGAAATTATTTTGGAAAGTGTTTAGTGTGGTGTTTTTCGGTTACGTTAGCAAATCGGTGCTGTTGGCCTCCCACCAGCGGGTCTCACCAGCAGTATTGAGAAGGTGCAAATAGCGTAAGGGAGAGCTACACTGAATGCCAGAAAATTTTACTACGAACTAGCGCGGCGGGGATAACGTCTACTGCTGTCATAACTGAACTATTAACTTACGAGCGGAGATAACGTCTACTGCTACTAAAACAACTTACCGAACTGTGAACCTACTGTGAGTACACAAAAACCAACCACTAATTTTTAACAATGGAGGAAAATTACTTCCTTGAACTTATAAACAAGCAACAGAATTCTTACGAGAATATCAAATCACTAAGAGCAAATTACAAAAGGGATTCTATGAGTAGAAAATCCTTAGATTACCTTAAAAAGCGTATTGAAGCTTTACGATCCCACTGGGACGAGTTTTTTTCTAATCACGAGATCCTGAAGAAGTATGAGTTAGCTAAGAGCGACCATGACTACTTTAAAGGAAACATTTATGAAATAACTAAGACCATGTTCGACGAAACAATGGAATCTATGACTCAACTACAACAAGAAGTCTCCAAGACTGCACCTGGACCTTCAGCAGTATCCAAGCTGCAAATGCCTAACATTCACGGAACACCAATGTTTGGCACCCCTAAGGTTCATCAGCCTACGGACGAAGAGACGGACAAGCAAATCTCAATGCTTTTTCGCAACCAAATGTTCAACTTTAATGCTTTCGAACGAGCAGTATCAAAAATAAATCCATTGGATACAAAAGAAAGGTGGCAACTACAAGACCACTTAAACACTATTCAAACCAAATGGGCATCTATTGACAAGATACATTGGGAGCTCAGCTACTTATTGCAGGGAAGAGATAAGGAGTATGACGATAAGTACGACTACTGGGAGCACATTTACGATGACCTCAAGGAAGATATTAACAGAAAAATGTTTGAAACCTCTCACTACGAAAAAACGACCCCAAGGATGGAACTACCAGAGTTTAATGGTACCTACAAAAACTGGATACCCTTTAGAGATCTATTCTTTGAAATGATCCATAATAATCCAACACTAAACAAAACTCAGAAGATGAAATTTCTTAAATCGAAATTGAAGGGTGAAGCGGAGCGGCTAATAAAACACCTTCCAGTCAGTGCTGAGAACTATGACACATGCCTGGATATCATACAGCATCGCTTTGACAATAAGCGACTTTTATTCACTTCATACATCGACACGCTTCTCAATCAATCAGTTATCGACAAACCGAATTCATCTAATTTAATGAAATTTCATGACACCACGAAAGAGTGTTTAAACGCATTGGAAAATATGGGAATAGAAATCCCTATATGGGGACCACTTATCGTCCACCTATTAACATCAAAACTAGATGATAAAACCCACGGTGACTATATTCAGAGTATGAAGCACTCGAGAGAGCTACCAGACTTAGACGAATTTATGGAGTTCCTGGAGTTAAAGTTCATGACATTGGAAACAGCTCGAACAAAAAAGGGTGAACAAAGAGAAAATACAAACAACAATTATAAAAATAATAACGATCAGAAGTCAACGAACTCTAATAAGATGTATAAATGGGGCAAAACCTTCCATTCTACGTTGCGAAACTGTCCACTCTGCAAAAGTGATCAGCACGTGCTGAGGCAATGTCCTACGTTTGTAGGTATGACTGCCGCTAAGCGAGGCGAAACAACAAACAATTTGAAATTATGCAAAAATTGCTTATTTAGCCATGGCGAAAATAAATGCACTAATACGAAACGATGCCGAGTATGTAATTATAAACATCATTCACTGCTACATGATGACAACTTCAAGGCTCAAAAACAACGGCCATCCACCTCAACGGCGGCTGAGCATACTTCTAACCACATCAACGGTGAACAAGAAGTTCTTTTGACAACACTTCAACTGAATGTCAAAAACAAAGAAGGAGATTATGTCATCCTACGGGCGTTACTTGATCAGGGCTCCCAAGTATCCTTGATTACAGAAAATGCTGCACAACGACTAAATCTACCTCGGAACAAAATGAACGCCTCTGTCACGGGGGTGGGCTCAATAATGGGCACTTGCAAAGGAATGATTAAATTAGAATGTAAATCTATTCATTCCGATTATAAATTCCAAACTGAAGCTCTAGTTATGCGGAAACTAATAAGTAATCTGCCCAACTCAACTATTGACACGGCGAAGTGGACACATCTCAATAACATCAAGCTGGCGGACCCGGACTTCAATATCTCTGGGCCCATCGATCTTCTGCTAGGAGCAGATATATACTCCGATGTCATTATGGAAGGAGTACTGAAACAAAACATTAACTCACCAGTAGCTCAGCAAACAAAGTTGGGCTGGATATTGTGCGGTGCTACAAAGCGTTTCAACTGCTTTGTAACTCTTACAGACCTCGACAACCTGTCTAGGTTTTGGGAGGTGGAAGAGGTACCTACGGAACCCGAACCTACTTTAAGTGACGCATATTGTGAGAGTTATTACACACAAACAACACAGAGAGAAAGCAGCGGGCGATACGTAGTGAAGATGCCAATGAAAGAAAACTATGAACAAAGCCTCGGTAATTCAAAGCCTCAAGCTGTCGCTCAATTTCTACACTTAGAAAAGAAAATAGCGAAACAAGAACACTTTGCTAAACTATATAAGGAGTTCATTAATGAGTACATCGAGTTAGGTCACATGAAACCTGTGACGAGGCCTGAAAGCCAAGCACGAGTTTACCTACCTCACCACGGCGTATTACGAGAGAGCTCCACTTCAACTAAACTCCGAGCTGTTTTTAATGCATCTATGAAAACAGACTCGGGACTCAGCTTAAACGACTTGATGGAAAAGGGACCTAATCTTCAAAAAGATATTTTATCTCTTATCATCAAATGGAGAACCTATAAATACGTGCTAACAGCTGACATTGAAAAAATGTACAGACAAATAATTATCCATCAGGATCAACAATGTCTCCAAAGAATCATCTGGAGGGAGGCTGCTGTAGAACCACTCAAGGAGATGCAGCTCTGTACGCTAACCTATGGCACCAAAGCTGCACCATTCATTGCGATGCGCACACTCCAGCAACTGGCTCAAGATGAAGGCAACGCTTTCCCTATCGCACAAAAAACGCTACAAAATGAATTCTACATGGATGACGTCATTTCGGGTCACCATAGTTTGAAAACAACTAAACAACTACAAAAGGAGCTCTACGAGCTGCTAAAGAAGGGTGGCTTCATTTTACGAAAATGGGCGTCTAACGATCCATCTATTCTCAAAGAACTACAAGAGAAAGATAAAAGCTACACAAACTTCAACTTTAAACAACAAGAGTTCAGTAAAACACTAGGACTCGCATGGAGCGGCGAAAAAGACGCGTTTTATTTCAACTACCAAGCGCCAAGTGTCAGTACAGAGGAAACGTATACAAAACGCCGATTACTATCAGAGATAAGCAAGATTTACGATCCACTCGGGTGGCTGGCACCCATGACACTTCAAACGAAACTTATCTTTCAAAAACTATGGGCAGAACCTCATCAAAACATTAAATGGGATCACCCAGTACCCCAAGATATAGCTAACGCTTGGACAAAAATAAAAAACGACTTATCAAAAATAAACAACATCAATTTACCAAGATGGATAAACAATTATGGCAATGGAACGATCGAATTGCAAGCATTCTGTGACGCGAGCGAGCAAGCATACGCATGCGTCATATACAGCCGAACTACCTCACCAACCAGCGCGTACGTCATCACTCTACTCGCTGCGAAAACTAAGGTGGCATCGATAAAAAATAATACAACGATTCCAAAGATGGAACTGAACGCCGCAGTTTTACTAGTAAAGCTCCTAGATAAAATAACGAAAGTCCTGGCAGATTACGTCATAAAAGTATCCTGTTGGACAGACTCAAACGTAGTCTTAGCATGGCTTCAAGGAACACCGAACAAATATGAAAAATACGTAACGTATCGAGTGAAGGAAATAATAAACATCGTTCCTGCTACAAATTGGGGTTACGTGAAAAGTGACGAAAACCCTGCCGACTGTGCAACAAGGGGCCTTTCGCCATCCAAGCTGACCAACTTTACATTGTGGTGGGAAGGACCTCAGTGGCTCAAAATACAAAACAAACAAGTCATGTCACCATCATCATCACCATCGGAAACATACTCTACAAATGAGGGCTTAGTTAAAAGCTGCTATACGACGGAACCCGCGCCATACAAAAACGAATTAATTTATTCGTTGCTTGAGCGACACAGTGACATAGATCGCATTACAAGAATACTCGCTTGGGTCATACGAGTACGTTTTGCAAACACACCGCAAAATAAAATGAACTCGAGTAAGTGCAATGAACTGAACTTGAATGAAATAAAACACGCGAAGTGCAAGATTATTACATCAGTACAAGAATATTATTTCAAAAAAGAGATAAAATCTTTAAAAGAAAGCGGAAAACTTTCCAACACAAGTAATATTTTAAAATTGAATCCCTTTCTTGATTCGGATGGAGTTCTACGCGCCGGAGGACGTCTACAACAATCTAATCTCCCTAAAGAAACCAAGCACCCTATTCTGATACCAGCGGAGGGGCGGTTGACTGAGTTAATAATTGACAAGGCGCATCAGCGAACTTTACATGGTGGGGCTAGGCTTACGTTAGCCTACACCAGAAATACATACTGGATCATCAGTGGAAATCGTGTCGTCAAGAAAAAGCTTCGTCAATGCATCCGATGCCGTCGTTATACTACAGCTCGAACTGAACAGTTGATGGGCAATCTTCCAAAGGAAAGAATAACTCCTTCAAGGCCGTTTTCCCATACCGGGGTCGACTTTACGGGACACGTGGACGTCAAGATAAACAAAGGCCGCGGGATTAAGACTTGCAAAGGCTATATAGCTATCTTCATATGTATGTGTACCAAAGCAGTGCATATTGAACTTGTTTCTGACTTATCTACGCAAACATTTATCGCAGCGCTGAAACGAATGTGCGCCAGAAGAGGTACACCAAAGCACATGTACTCAGACAATGGAACCAACTTTGTCGGAGCTGCAAAGGAATTACTCACAGAGTTCCAACAATACAAAACGATGCTTTCTTCAGAGTTCTTTAACGAAATAAATGATCTTCAAATCGAGTGGCACTTTAACGCTCCGTCCTGGCCATCAGCAGGAGGTTTGTGGGAAGCCGCCGTACGGTCTATGAAGAATCACTTGAAACGTGTAATTGGTCAACAAAAACTAACTTACGAACAGTTTTCTACGCTCCTTACCCAAATAGAAGCATGCATGAACAGCAGACCATTGAGCCCGGTATCCGAAGATGTGGACGACCTGGATTATCTTACACCTGGCCACTTTCTAACAGGAAGTCCGACGCTGTCACTACCAATAAATGAACCTGAAGAAATGAAATCTATACACATCAAAAACAACTGGAAACTTATCGAGCTCCAACGCCGGCATTACTGGAATCGCTGGTCTAAAGAATATCTTCATTTACTGCAGAACCGAAACAAATGGCAACAAAGAAGAGAAAACATACAAAAAGGACAACTGGTACTCGTGAAGGAGAACAATATACCTCCAGGCAAGTGGGCTATGGGCCGGGTAGTGGAACTGCACCCGGGTAGCGACAGCTTAGTGCGAGTTGTCACACTTAAAACAATGAACGGCGAATTAAAAAGGCCAATAACAAAACTAGCTCCGCTCCCTATCAACGAATTTGGAGAAGAAGCAGAATCACAGAAAGCGATACCCAAAAATCCAAAAAACGACAATGTTAAGAAAAACACAACCAAGAAAACCATTAACTGCCTGCTTATGATGCTTCTTGTCGCATTCACAACGGTATCCTGTGGTACGGCAACACCAGTTGAACATTTTAAAATATCGAAGCTAACTGACAACAGCCCGATCTACTTTGACCCTGTTGGAAACATTCAACTTATACACGACGAATGGAAACTCCTCGTCTTTTTCAACCTTACAACATTTTGGCAAAGTACAACCAAAGTCGGGGAATTCATCAATCACTTAACACAAATATGTGCTACGATGCCTGGCCAGCAATGTCACGGTACTGTGAAACAACTTAACTTTGAAATGAACCAACTGAACGAATACAACCAATTATTACTTTCTCAACATCAACAACGAAGACGCCGCGGCTACGTCGACGGCATAGGAAACCTGGCACGTACACTATTTGGAGTACTCGATAGCGATTTTGCCGACAAATACGCACAGGACATACTTAAGATCCAATCAAACGAGCGCTATTTATTGGAATTAATAAAGAATCAGACAATAATTATCGAGGCACAAAACAATATCGTAAAGAAAAACGAAGATTTCGTCAAAACACAGCTAAACGTAATACAACAATACATGAACGAAACAAGAGATGATACGGCAGCATTAGAAAACCGATTTCAGATTATGAAAACTATGAACGATGTCAATGCTGGTGCACTTACAGCCAGCCTCCTGCTCTCCGTACTGAGAAGAAATCAACAAATGCTCCTAAATGCACTAACTGATATTTATAGAGGACATCTCGATATGGAACTGTTTACACCGCAACAATTATCGGAACAGTTAAACCAAATTGCCGGCTTGATATCAACAAGATTAACGTTGCCTATAAAGAATAACAAAGACATACAAAGCATATATAAACTTATTTATGTGAAAGCCCGGCTCACCGAGAAATATCTACTATTCGAATTACATATACCGCTATTGGCCGACGACGAATATTTACTTTATCGAAACATACCTATACCTACACAACGAGCGCATAAACAATGCCAGGCTATTGCAACATCGTCAAAGTACATAGGAGTAAACTTCGTAAAAAATACTTACATACAAATAGAAGAAACCGATCTACAACAATGTTCCAAGATGGCGGCGGACAACTACATCTGCCACACCTACACGCCGATAAGCAACTTACATGGACCAACAGCATCCTGCGAAGCCAAAATACTGAGTCAACATGTTTATGAAAACATTACTTGCGATTGGATACAGCGCCAATGCTCTGACCAGTGGATTAAATTACAAAGACCTAACATATGGCTATATAACTGCCTAACAGAATGTCCTACACGTATAGTATGTGAGAATCAAATAACACCCACAGTCATTACAAAGAAAGGGCTACTTGCCCTAGGTCAGGATTGCGTAATACAACACAAGGACTCTACAATTTATTCACACAATGTTTTCACCAGCAAGACCGATGATGGTATATCATTAGAGGTTCCTAAAATCGATTCACCAAATGATATGAAGGGCGCGTCCAAGATGACAAACATCATACTGCCCCAACTGAATTTATCTAATGAGCATAGCTTATTAGACAAGCAGATAATTGACCAAATAGGGCGAGAGAGCCTACCAAGCGACTTATCTATCCACGATATCGGGAACTACACGATAAGCACTATGCTGGTGGGAGGAATCGCAGTCACAATCATAGTATGGCGTTTCAGAAAACACCTCACTGCGTGTACAAGGAAAAATACCAGTATTACTAAAACCTCTGCAAAGACTCGAGAGACGACAGAAGAGATAGAACTAGAGGAAATCGCACCCTACGCGACAGCAAGAGGCAGACATCTGGAGGACATCCATCAGCCGACAGCAACGGCTACAACAGGATTTAGATTGTGAAATAACTAAATTACTACATTATGATCTTAACTATGAACTTAACTTTTATAATTTAACTTTTATAACTTAACTTTTATAACTTAACTTTTATAACTTAACTTTTATAACTTAACTTTTATAACTTAACTTTTATAACTTAACTTTTATAACTTAACTTTTATAACTTAACTTTTATAACTTAACTTTTATAACTTAACTTTTATAACTTAACTTTATATAACTTTACTTTTAACTTTGTTATCATTGTGATTTGTATTGCATTAACTTTTGGTGATCTGAGTAGCTACGCAAGTAGGTACCTATATCTTTCCCTCGGGAGCATGTACGAGCCAATATCGCTCAAACAGCAAATTCACGTTTATTCATTAGTCGTAATAAAAACCTTTGCGAATCGGACGTGTGTGTCTTTTAACTTAACTATAACCGGAGTGCCCTCAACGAGGAGATAACTCCAACAAGATGATATAGGACGATAGTTGCTAACCTGCCCGATATCACCTTTTTTGTAAACAGGAGTTATTCTGGATTTCTTCCATTCCTGAGGAAATACGCCTGTTGACAGGGATTTATTGTAAAGGATAGATAGAGGATACGCTAATGCTTTACCGCAACGCTTAACAAAGATCGGTGGGATGGAGTCGGGTCCCGGGCCCTTACAAGAATCGAGAGCTTTAATTTTAATCAGTACTTCTTTTTCTGTTAGCTCAATCGTACCAAGAGAGTTACAATGCTGTTTAGATGTAAGCTGGTCGGGAACATTTATCAAAGTATTATTGCTGTAGACGGACGAGAAGTGACGCACAAAGAGATTAGCAATATCGTCTCCTGTTTCAGCTTTTGTATCATTCATAAACATGATCGATGGAAGAGTGGATCTACGACCACGCTTGTCTTTAATAAAGCTCCAAAAGAATTTAGGGTTATTTTTCTCTATAATACTAGTCTCTATTCTACTTCTGTAATCAGAATAACATTTTTTTATTAATTTACGACAATTTTCACGTAACATTTCGTAGCTGATTTTATCCCTAGGATTTTTATAGCGTCGGTATTTAGACCTATATTTGTTTTTCTCCTTCAGTAGCTTTATAAGATTTTGAGAAAACCAATTAGGCACATCAGATGATCTGTTTGAAAATTTTGGTATAAATTCTTCAATAATACATTTCAATGTCCTATAAAAACTGGCTACCTTATCATCTATGTTATCGTTACACTCAAAAAAGATTTCACTCCAGTCTAGTTCATTTAATTTTGCTATAATGTTTTCATAGTCCCCTTTATAGAAATTATAACCATTTCGTTTTTTAGGTTTGAGGTAGTTAGGAGATTTGCTTGAAAGTGTTATAAGAAGATTAGGATGCTTTGCATCAAGTTTACTTAGAAGATAGGTTGGTTTGGTAATATCTGTATCGTTAATATTACTTATTACTAAGTCCAAAATATGAGTATCTGTGTTTAATTCCTTGTTAAATTGATGTAGATTGTTAATTGACATAAAGTCGATCAATAAATAACCTAAGGCGTTATTGTAGTTAGATGGGACAGTAGCAGTAAAGGGAACATCCTTTGATGAACTCCATGAAATGAAAGGTAGATTGAAATCACCCAGGATAACTATATCATCAACGTCTTGAATATGAGTACTAATATTATTAAGAAAATATGAGTGAATGTCAACTTTAGCAGGAGGAGGTAAATATACTAAACATATAGCCAGTTTTTTACTATGTGCTTGGGCACAGGTATCTATCACAACCCATATGTCTTCATAGTTAGGGTGTTTTGATTCCCAATTGGACTTTCTTATAGATTTTAACTTGTTAGAAATAGCAATTAACGCTCCACCGCCATCTTCTTTTTTACTACCAATAAAGTCTCTATCACGCCTGTATACTGTATATGGTTATGGTTATGGTGTGTGTACTCCCTTTTCCGCACCGAGACTCTATTGGTCCATTGTGCGTGATAGTTATGCTAGCATAGCCAGCCCAGCAGATCGATTACGGTAAAATACCCCATCCAAATTTGACATTTGAAAGCCCGTAGGATGGCCTTTGAGCCTCCCATCCATCCAATTGTAAATAAAATAGCCGTCACTGAGACGATTGCCAGTCCCAGCCGAAATTGAAGCCCATGAATGAATGAGATGAATGCTTTTGACAGTAAATAGAACGATTTTGACGTAAGGTTGTTTTCTTTTCATTTGACATTGACATACCCTAATTTCCAGTTGAGGCCCCCTGCCACCTATCGATTTATTTGGAACTATGTATTGTATTGTATTGTAGTCGTAAAAAATAGATAAATAAATCAACAAAAAGAAAAAGGGCAAGAAAATGGCCCAATATGCTAAACTGGCAACATTTCACTGAAAACTTCTACCATGACAATGACAGTTCCGATGCATGTTCTTGATTACGTTTCATTGCCGCAATTCTTACTCCAAATACAGTAACATAACCTTCATGATATTTTTATTTAATGTACCCTTATATTTTCTTAGGCAACCCAACTATTAAATGTTTCAGCCTTAATATTTATTATTTCAACACAGACTATGAAGCCCCTAACGTACTTGGAGAAGAAAAGAGACGTTTTCTAAAATTTGTTAAATCATCAGTTTTAGGACAATATTTAGGCAAAATAGAAAACGAAACGTAAAATGGGGAATCCACTTCGTTCACTCCGTGTTCACTCACATTGACCATCCAGCCATAAAATTTAGTGCAATTCTATTTGTCCCATCGATGGAATCGAACCCAGTCGCCCATCCATTGATCCATTGAGAATAGCGTAATCACTCTGCAGCTCCGTCCAGAAGCGCAGAATCTTCCTGGGGTCTTCGCAGGCTTCGCGGAGTGACCTCGGGTGGTCGAGGATTTCGTTTCTTTGCGCCGTTACTCCCTCGCATTCCAGGACTACGTGGGCAGCTGATTCTTCGTTGCTGAGACACCCCCTGCAGAGGGGGCTGTCTGTTGCTCCGATGGTGAAGAGGTGCTTGTTCAGTGGGCAGTGTCCTGTAAGTGTTCCCACTAGGACGCGTAGCTCCATTCTGGTCAGGTTCAGTAGGCGTTTGGTTAGCCTTGGTGATGCATTCGGAAGTGCCGCTCTTGCCTGGCGGCACTCTTGTAGGTGTGTCCATCGTTCGATATGCGTTTCTCTGGTTTTGAGCCTTATCCAAGATCTGAATTGCGAGAATGGTATGGGAAGGAACGGAGGTGGGCCTATTGCCGGCGTCTCCGAGCCTATCCGTGCCAATTCATCGGCAGCGTCATTACCCAGAGATCCGCTATGTCCCTTGATCCATTGGAGGGTTATCCTGTTTGTAGAGTAAATCCTTTCAAGTGCCAAGTGACATTCGTATACGAGCTTGGAGTTACAGCTGTTCCCTGCCAAGGCCCTAAGTGTAGCAGCACTGTCAGACAGGATACGCACGCATTGGTTGTTTATATCCCTCCTCTGTACAGCTGTGGCTGCCTCGGTTATAGCTACACATTATAACATATCATAGTGTGTGTGTACCGCCCCCCCAACGCAAATCAGGTAGCTTTTGAATGTACTATGGAAGAAGTTTTGTTGAAAGTATTTACATGTAGGAAAGATCTCATTGTTTGTGGCGACTTTAATATAGATATTTTAGCAAATCCTCTTGCCGATCGATTGCTTAATTTATTCAAATGCTTTAGTTTACAACATCTTTTCAAGGACCCTACTAGGGTAACCCCAACAACTGCCACTTGTTTAGATAATATTTTCTGCAATCAATCCCCAACCAACAAAGCAGTAATAAAGCATTTTAAATCAGACCATTATGGTCAGAGTGTCAATTTTAGTTACGATTATAACGATAAAAACAAAGTTGAGAAATATACCTACAGGCCTATCACAGAGAGCCGTATTAGCAATTTCCAAACTAAAATACAACTAGCAGTAACTAATGTATCTTGTTCTGATGACCCAAATGACTTATTTGCCGAACTTTTGAATATTATAAACAAAGAACACAGTGAAGTCTTCAAACTTAAAACATGCATAGTTAGAGACAAGGTTGGGTTCACTGATTGGGCCACTCCCGGCATCTATAGAAGTAGGAATAGACTATATGATCTTTATGGTGCTAGAGAAGCTATGTTACATGATCCTGCGTTTCTTTTGTATGTAACTAACTACTCTAAAACATTTAAGAAAGTCTGCAATGCTGCGAAATGCCTGTTCTTGAGGAAAAAGCTAGTAAATTCATCTAATAAAATAAAAGCAACATGGACACTAATAAATAACGAAACTGGTAAATCAAAGCCACGGAATAGAGAAATAAGGTTAAAAATTAATAATTCAATACTCATAAATGATAAAGACATAGCCAATGCTTTTGAAGCATTTTTTTCCAATATTCCTAAAGTTGTTACCGGGTCTCTAAACTCCTCACCTCCAATGGCCGTTAAATTATTAGAATCATCTGTTGAAAAATGTAAGGAGGTCTTTATCTTTAGCCATGTAAATGCTAATTATATAGTAAAAACATTTAAGTCGATTAACATCAAAAATACTGAGGATCTTTGGGGTATTTCATCCAAAGTACTGAGTTCAATTATTAAGGAAGTTGCTCCTTGTTTGGCCTACATTTTCAATAGTTGTGTCGACGCAGGAGTTTTTCCTGATCTCATGAAATATAGTAAATTGGTACCTCTTTATAAATCTGGTAGTCACACTGATCCAGCCAACTACAGGCCAATTTCAATACTTCCCACAATGAGTAAAGTTTTTGAAAAGATTATTCTTACTCAGTTGTCCTCTCACTTTAACCTTAATAGACTACTTCATAAAAATCAATTTGGCTTCACCAAGGGTAGATCGACAACCGATGCTGGTACAGCTCTATTAAAGCATATATTGGATGCCTGGGATAAGGCGAAAAACGCTATCGGTATATTTTGCGACCTTTCTAAGGCTTTTGATTGTGTAGACCATTGTACACTAATTGGAAAATTGAAACATTACGGTATTGACAACAAGGCACTGGACCTTATGCAATCTTATTTATCTGGTCGAGTTCAAAAAGTAGATATTGGTAAAGAAAGATCTCGGGGCTCAAAAATTGAATTGGGCGTTCCACAAGGATCAATATTAGGTCCCTTTTTATTTTTAGTATATGTAAATGATCTCCCTTTTTTTGCAAAAGATCTCTGTGATATAGTGTTATTTGCTGATGATACTTCATTGATTTTTAAAGTTGACAGAAATAAATGTAATTATGACGATGTAAATAACTCGCTTTCACAAATACTAGATTGGTTCACCTCCAACAACCTCTTACTAAATGCTAAAAAAACCAAATGCATAAAATTCATGTTACCAAATGTAAGAGAACTCCCAACTAAGATAATGCTAAAGGATGAGATCGTTGACCTTGTCGACTCAACGGTTTTCCTAGGGTTACATATTGATTCCTCACTTCAATGGAGACCGCAAATTGATGCTCTCGCAGGCAAACTTAGTTCAGCAGCATATGCGGTTCGAACAATTAGATATATTACCGATGAAGATACAGCTAGGTTAGTTTATTTCAGTTACTTCCATAGTATCATGTCTTATGGTATTTTGCTTTGGGGACGGGCAGCCGACATTCAGACTATCTTTGTTCTCCAAAAAAGGGCTGTACGCGCAATTTATAAATTAAAGCCACGCCACTCTTTGAGGGAATTATTTAAAGACATAAATATTTTGACAGTAATATCGCAATACATCTATGAAAATCTAATGTATACGCACAAAAACAAAGATAGCTTTTTAAAAAAATGTGATGTTCACAAAGTAAATACAAGAAACAAGAACAAACTGCACATCCCATCATATAGATTACGAAAGGTAGGGAAATCATTTATGGGAAATTGCGTACGCTTCTACAACAAGCTTCCATCTGAAGCAACTGAGCTCCCTATTCGTAAATTTAAACAGTACATAAAACGAAATCTTATAAAGAAAGCCTATTACTCCATAGATGATTACATCAATGATGTAAATGCTTGGCCAGATGTCGCTCAGTTCCACACCGACAATAGTATATAAGGGAAATAATGTTAAGCTTAGTTAGTTTTATATAAATATTGAGTTATATACAAATTAGATTATATTTAGACTGAGATAATGTATTAATTTTAAGTTTTATAAAACTTACTAGTGGTTTCTTTTTCGCTTCTTCCACTAGTGGACAAAAAATTGAAGCGAATAAAATCAATAACATCATATTTCTTATTTGATAATAATGACTATTTATAAACCTGTTTATAGTATATAATTTGACTTGTCTAAGTGCTTATTTTGTAAGCTTAAAGAAATAAACGTTATTGATATTTGATTTGACATTCACATTGAAATATGGAGTTGTGTTTGCCAAAGGTCATTGATACACTAATGTTAAGATCCAATGAGTGAATTCCTGCTCCCGTGCCCTTATCAGTCTTAGAGCCGTCTGTGTATATTCTGACTTCGTGGGTGCCTGATTCATCTCTTAGATCCGCATGTAGTTGTATCTGATAATGTTTGTTAATTATTGGTTTGCTGGGTATTCTGTCACAGGGGGCCGCTAGGAGAGGTTCGTATGTTAAGACCCTGTCCAGGATTTGGGCATGTGGACTATCTGTGGCCCCCCAGAGTCCCGTGTTTCGTAGTCTTAACGCAGACATGGTAGCCTCTTGTTGTATGTTTAGGTCTAGTGGCGCTAGGTCTAATATCACCTCTAGGGCAGCGCCCGGTGTTGTCCTCATGCAGCCTGTTATCGCCGAACACGCCAATCTTTGAAAGCATTGTAGTTTGGCTGCTACCGTGTTCAACTCGGTTCTGGTCCACCATACTATGGCTCCATAAGTTAGTATCGGTCTAATGACAGCAGTGTATAGCCACATGGTTATCTTCGGAGAAAGACCCCATGTTTTTCCAAGCATTCTGCTGCATTGGTAGAAGGCAGCTGTGACTCGCTGCAATTTATAGTCAAGATGTTTGTTCCACAACAGTTTACTATCTAGTATGACCCCTAGATACTTGACTTCGGTTTTCAGAGTTATTTCGGTGTTGAATAATCTTGGTAGTTTCATGTTACCCAGGTTACGTTTGTGGGTGAACATTATCAGTTCAGTTTTTGTGGGGTTGACTGATAGTTCATGGTCATTACACCATGCTTCAATGGTTTTAAAGGCTAGTTTTATTCGGTCACATAGTGTGTTTTCGAAACATCCGGTTGCTAGGATCGCGAGGTCATCCGCGTATCCCACCGTCACCAGTCCGTGGCCGTTAAGCCTACGGATAAGCTCGTCAACAACTATGTTCCATAGTAGGGGCGATAGGACGCCACCTTGGGGGCAGCCCCTAGCTACTACGCCTCTTGTGGTTTCATTAATGGTGACTCGTACTGCTCTGAGCCTGAGCATGTTGTTTATCCACTCTGCTAAAGTCGGCGCGACACCATATTTAGTGAGTGCTCTGTAAATGCTGGTAAATCTGGTCTTATCAATGTGTATACTGTATACCTCTTATCAAAGATTTCCGTACTCGATATGTTAGAATTAAGCCAAGTCTCAGTAAAAGTAATAATCGGATAATCTGTGGTCAATATCATTTGATGAACATCATCAATCTTGGTCTTCAATCCCCGTACATTCTGATAATAGATCTGAATCATATAGTAGGTATTTTAATTACTAAAATGCTAATCCTAAACTAAGATAAAATAGTTTGACAATATGCCAAAACAAAAACAGTATACCTAGCCAACTAATTTTAACTCTGAGACGCCTTATTAAGTTTTTCAATCGTCTCAAATGTTTTGACAAAAACAGCTTGACTAAATTCGTCCTTACGGACAAAAATGCGTCCGTTGCGGACCCACACAAATTTGTAGCCTAGCTGTTTGGCTAATTGACGAGTGGCGGCGTGCAGATGTTTATTCGCCGGGCTCAGGTGTTCGGAGACAAATACTGGTGATCTGTTGCCACTTATGCCAAGATGCTTGGAACCGAGCTTGTCCTTGGGGTTTTTCTTATTGAAGTTGGACACCGCTGCAAGTACAATGTCTCGATGGCGCGGAGAGCGCAGTTTAGCGATGACAGCTCGTGGGTTTTTATTATCTTTGTTGATCTTAGCCACCCTAGTCACATGTACGATGTCCTCCTCGGCAATGGTGGCATCCACTGATTTTGTAAGTTGAACAATTGTGCTTATCAGATTTTCAGTGTTGTGTTCAGGGATCCCGTTTATTTCGAGGTTGTTCTCCCGCATTTGTTGTTCAACATTACCCAGCCTAAAATTTAAATCATCTACTGTGGAATGTAGTAGGGTATTTTCAGTCTTGAGCTGCTCTATCACCGCGTCTTTCTCGTCCATGCGATTTTTTATTTCCTCAAACTGAGTGTTGAAGTAAGAAAATGAGTCATGGAAGCTAGAAATCTGTTCTTTGATGAAGCTCAGCTAGTCCGAAACTTGCTTTTTGATGGTAGTTCCAAGTTCGTACTTCAGTATTTCCGTGAGTCTACTCTCAGTAATGTATCCCTCAGATAGCGACGATTCGGCAGGGTTAATGCGCGTCTTACTGCGAGTGACATGTGGTTCTGCTGGTTGTACTTTTGGTCTTGCTTCGTTCACAGCAGGAGACTGATCGTTGATAGCAGAAGATTGGGAGAGACAGGTTGCATCAACGGGGGCTGCGCATGGATTAAGGCAAGTCTGACACTTGAAAGCCGATTTCTTCCCTGGGGTCATTGACTGGAAAGCCTTTTCAGTTATATTTGCACATTCTATATCATATGAGTTTTTACAACCACTGCATTTCAGATAATCTCTGGTAGGAATGGTTCGGCGACATTTGACACAAGTGTTCTTAATGTTTTTAATGTTTGCATTAGGTGGTGGGTGCCATATTTACAGCAAGTAGAAAGTTAGTACCTGGGTAATGAAGTCAAGCAAACACCAAAACATGCAAGTGCACAACCCTCACCTTCCGACACGAAAATATGTTCATGCAGTTTGTGCAATCACTTTTACAAACCCTATGTTAAATTGTTAGTAGTTACTCAGTAGGTACAGTTCGATTAAACAAAAAAACATTACTGGAACGCACACACAATTTCAATTCGGTCCAATCTGTTTAGCACTTTTTGCAACTAGCGAAGTTAGGTTAGGTAGTTTGTCAACAAAGTTTGGAACACGCAAAATAGGTTTAAGAAATATTTTTGATAAATCACATGCACCGAAGTGTTAGTGAGACAATGAACACAATTTCTGCACTGTATTTGTAGAGAAAACTAAGAAAAATTCAACAAATTGTGAAAGTAAATAAAGTAGCTGTTGTTTGCGCCAGTGTTGCCAGCTTCCTTTGGCTTACTTTGGCCCCCTTGCAGTCCTGATCCTATCTGAGTAATCGGAAACAGATCGTAGAAATTAGATCAATCGTTAACAAAAAAGAAATTGCAACTAAATCTAAAGCAGTAATGATTAAAAGAGGAGTACCTCAGGCCTCAGGGTTCTATACTGGGACCTATTTTTTTCGCTAATATTGCGTTAGTTATTTATGCAGATGACACGAATGCTATTATCCCGCCAGTAGTCTACAGGAACTCAGCATCATCGCGCACCATACAATTTTTCGAGGCTAACAAACTCAAATTAAACTTTAATAAGACAATTGCTATGCTGTTTAAAACCACCACTCGTCAACGGGATACGATAGACTTAACGTTTAAAGAGGTAAAGGTGGAAGTATCTAGTAGTGTAAAGGTGGAAGTATCTAGTAGTGTAAAGGTGGAAGTATCTAGTAGTGTAAAGGTGGAAGTATCTAGTAGTGTAAAGGTGGAAGTATCTAGTAGTGTAAAGGTGGAAGTATCTAGTAGTGTAAAGGTGGAAGTATCTAGTAGTGTAAAGGTGGAAGTATCTAGTAGTGTAAAGGTGGAAGTATCTAGTAGTGTAAAATGTTTAGGTGTACATATTGACGCCTTCCTTAACTGGAAAAGTGAACTAGAAGTTATTGTAAACTCCTCGAGTTCGGCATGTTACGCAATTAGGAGCCTTCGGGATGAGCTGACAATCGACCAACTTAAAATGGTCTATTGTGGGGGGTAGCTATAAATATAATATCAGCAAGGCTTTTGTTCTTCAAAAGTGCGCCATTCGCACGATGGTTAGAATACCTCAATGGGAATCCTGTAGAGAACATTTGACAAAGCTAAATATTTTGACTGTAGGTACCTTGCCTATAGATCCTGGTAACGCTAGAGGATGTAATCAAGCACCCACTCCGATACGAGACCACGGACCAAAAAGTAAAACGCCTCACCACAAGGAGGAAAGATATGAGCACTCCCTATCGACCTACCCTTGAAGTTTCAAGACATTGCTGTAGGTATCAAGCTGTAAAACTGTTCAATGCATTACCTACTCACTTAAAAACTATGGACAATGCAAATTTATTAAAATTAAAGGAAATTTTGATAAAGGGGTGTTACAATTACAAGTATTACAACTCTATAGATGATTTTATTAATGCTGACATTGTTTTATCATAATTATTTTTGACATCGTTTTTGTATGTACTCATCCAATACCACTGTTATTGTTATTGTTATTGATTATTTGTAAACTTGTATGTACTCATCCAATACCACTGTTATTGTTATTGTTATTCTTTGAATTCACAAATGTTTGTTATTGTTATTGATTATTTGTAAACTTGTATGTACTCATCCAATACCACTGTTATTGTTATTGTTATTCTTTGAATTCACAAATGTTTGTTATTGTTATTGATTATTTGTAAACTTGTATGTACTCATCCAATACCACTTTATTGTTATTCTTTGAATTCACAAATGTTTGTTATTGTTATTGATTATTTGTAAACTTGTATGTACTTTGATTTTAATTATTTTGTTTTTGTATGACGTGTTTTTATATTTTATTAATTAATTGATGTCCGCATGTAATTATTTATAAAATTTCAGATACGATTTAATAATGTTATTGAATAAACATTATGAATTATGCCAGCAGTCTTTCGCAAATCGTCATCCCACCTGGTCGGAGGGCGTCCTACACTTTGCCGAGTCGCGGTCTCCACTCAAGAACACGTTTACCCCAGCGGATGTCAGTTCTTCTCGAGATATGGCCAACCCACTGCCACTTCAGCTTGCTAATCCTTTGAGCTATGTCGATTACCTTGGTTCTCTGTCGGATGTATTCGTTGCGAATCCTATCCTTCAGAGAAACTCCGAGCATAGCTCTCTCCATAGCTCGCTGGGCGACTTTAAACTGGTGGACCAGCCCTACCGTGAGTGTCCACGTCTCAGCTCCGTCAGCTCCTCGAAATCCAAACTCTCGGCCGAGACTCTCGGGTTGATGACAAGAAGACGGGAAACCACCCCAGGTTGTATTGTGTTGTGTGTGGTACTCACGAGGCGCAGGTTGTGTTGTGTGTGGTACTCACGAGGCGCAGTTTGTGTTGTGTGTGGTACTCACGAGGCGCAGGTTGTGTTGTGTGTGGTACTCACGAGGCGCAGGTTCAGGTTGTACTCGGTGAGGCGCTGCGGGTCGAGCCGCAGGCGGCGCCACACGCGGCCCCCCGCCACCCCCGCCGCGCCGCCCTCCTCCTCTTCGCGAGGGCCTTCCTTGGCGCCGCGGTCCGGCATCACGGAGAGCTGGTGCGCCCGCGCAGGCGTCGCAAGCGCGCAGGCGGCGCGCCCCCCTCCGCCCGCACCCGACGCGCGGGCCTCCTGTTGCCTATCGACCCACCAAACGTATCGTTTACACCAAGGTATAAAACAGGTATTTGACAAGCTCTGTGTAATGTTTTCGTTTTACGTTCTCACTGGTATAAATGTTTTAAGCATGTTGAATTCAAAACTTGAATGCAACTTGTTGGATAAAATTATTTGTATACTTCTAGGTGCCTACATGTTTTGGTCATGTCAATCTCATCAACACATGTTGTCAACTTGTTGGAAGAAATTTGTTTCGTTCAAAGGTAAAACCGTAAAGCTAGTTGTAAATGTTTTCTGCTCAATCAAATAACAATTTGCCCATTTGCAAAGCAAAGCAAGTTTCTCCGTGCTTACTCCAAAGCAAAGCAAGTTTCTCCGTGCTTACTCCAAAGCAAAGCAAGTTTCTCCGTGCTTACTCCAAAGCAAAGCAAGTTTCTCCGTGCTTACTCCAAAGCAAAGCAAGTTTCTCCGTGCTTACTCCAAAGCAAAGCAAGTTTCTCCGTGCTTACTCCAAAGCAAAGCAAGTTTCTCCGTGCTTACTCCAAAGCAAAGCAAGTTTCTCCGTGCTTACTCCAAAGCAAAGCAAGTTTCTCCGTGCTTACTCCAAAGCAAAGCAAGTTTCTCCGTGCTTACTCCAAAGCAAAGCAAGTTTCTCCGTGCTTACTCCAAAGCAAAGCAAGTTTCTCCGTGCTTACTCCAAAGCAAAGCAAGTTTCTCCGTGCTTACTCCAAAGCAAAGCAAGTTTCTCCGTGCTTACTCCAAAGCAAAGCAAGTTTCTCCGTGCTTACTCCAAAGGCATCATGCACGTCATCATCATCATCATCAGCCTATACCAGTCCACTGCTGGACATAGGCCTCCCCTAATGAGCGCCATAGCGCCCTGTCTTCAGCTTGCCGCATCCAGCATCCAGCATCTTTCGCAAATCGTATGTATTCTTGATTTTTTGTTGATTCTAATCATCGACAAAAATGTGGCCTCTTTACTTTATTACTTATTACCTAATAGATTAGATTTCCCTTGATTTCACAAAGTTCATGTCAAAACAAGAAAGTTTAAAACTTTTTCCAAAAAAATAGAAAAGGTGTAAAACGTGTTTGCATCAAGTATTAAATAGTTTACGTTTTCACCAACAGACAATACTTATCTAAAAGAGAGTGTTTGAGACAAGTGAATGTAACTCCTGTTGGCTACGCAGTGTGAACAAGAGAGTGTTTGAGACAAGTGAATGTAACTCTTGTTGGCTACGCAGTGTGAACAAGAGAGTGTTTGAGACAAGTGAATGTAACTCCTGTTGGCTACGCAGTGTGAACAAGAGAGTGTTTGAGACAAGTGAATGTAACTCCTGTTGGCTACGCAGTGTGAACAAGAGAGTGTTTGAGACAAGTGAATGTAACTCTTGTTGGCTACGCAGTGTGAACAAGAGAGTGTTTGAGACAAGTGAATGTAACTCCTGTTGGCTACGCAGTGTGAACAAGAGAGTGTTTGAGACAAGTGAATGTAACTCCTGTTGGCTACGCAGTGTGAACAAGAGAGTGTTTGAGACAAGTGAATGTAACTCCTGTTGGCTACGCAGTGTGAACAAGAGAGTGTTTGAGACAAGTGAATGTAACTCTTGTTGGCTACGCAGTGTGAACAAGAGAGTGTTTGAGACAAGTGAATGTAACTCCTGTTGGCTACGCAGTGTGAACAAGAGAGTGTTTGAGACAAGTGAATGTAACTCTTGTTGGCTACGCAGTGTGAACAAGAGAGTGTTTGAGACAAGTGAATGTAACTCTTGTTGGCTACGCAGTGTGAACAAGAGAGTGTTTGAGACAAGTGAATGACAAGTTTTGCATGCAACGAGTTATAAACATGTTTCTTGGTGAAAACGAGGGGTTGGTATGCGAGAAAACCTATGAATCGCAATTTCTTACCTTCAGAATGCTCATTTACTAAAATTGTCTATTAGTGGTTGCCTATTCTAGCTAGCCCCTACGCTATGTTATGTCGTGTTCGCTATCAGGGAACAATCCTAGTGCATCTGGTTCTTACACATTAGTGGTTGCCTATACTAGCTAGCCCCTACGCTATATGTTATGTCGTGTTCGCTATCAGGGAACAATCCTAGTGCATCTGGTTCTTACACATTAGTGGTTGCCTATTCTAGCTAGCCCCTACGCTACGTTATGTCGTGTTCGCTATCAGGGAACAATCCTAGTGCATCTGGTTCTTACACATTAGTGGTTGCCTATACTAGCTAGCCCCTACGCTATATGTTATGTCGTGTTCGCTATCAGGGAACAATCCTAGTGCATCTGGTTCTTACACATTAGTGGTTGCCTATTCTAGCTAGCCCCTACGCTATGTTATGTCGTGTTCGCTATCAGGGAACAATCCTAGTGCATCTGGTTCTTACACATTAGTGGTTGCCTATACTAGCTAGCCCCTACGCTATGTTATGTCGTGTTCGCTATCAGGGAACAATCCTAGTGCATCTGGTTCTTACACATTAGTGGTTGCCTATACTAGCTAGCCCCTACGCTATATGTTATGTCGTGTTCGCTATCAGGGAACAATCCTAGTGCATCTGGTTCTTACACATTAGTGGTTGCCTATTCTAGCTAGCCCCTACGCTATGTTATGTCGTGTTCGCTATCAGGGAACAATCCTAGTGCATCTGGTTCTTACACATTAGTGGTTGCCTATACTAGCTAGCCCCTACGCTATATGTTATGTCGTGTTCGCTATCAGGGAACAATCCTAGTGCATCTGGTTCTTACACATTAGTGGTTGCCTATACTAGCTAGCCCCTACGCTATATGTTATGTCGTGTTCGCTATCAGGGAACAATCCTAGTGCATCTGGTTCTTACACATTAGTGGTTGCCTATTCTAGCTAGCCCCTACGCTATGTTATGTCGTGTTCGCTATCAGGGAACAATCCTAGTGCATCTGGTTCTTACACATTAGTGGTTGCCTATTCTAGCTAGCCCCTACGCTATGTTATGTCGTGTTCGCTATCAGGGAACAATCCTAGTGCATCTGGTTCTTACACATTAGTGGTTGCCTATACTAGCTAGCCCCTACGCTATGTTATGTCGTGTTCGCTATCAGGGAACAATCCTAGTGCATCTGGTTCTTACACATTAGTGGTTGCCTATACTAGCTAGCCCCTACGCTATGTTATGTCGTGTTCGCTATCAGGGAACAATCCTAGTGCATCTGGTTCTTACACATTAGTGGTTGCCTATACTAGCTAGCCCCTACGCTATATGTTATGTCGTGTTCGCTATCAGGGAACAATCCTAGTGCATCTGGTTCTTACACATTAGTGGTTGCCTATACTAGCTAGCCCCTACGCTATATGTTATGTCGTGTTCGCTATCAGGGAACAATCCTAGTGCATCTGATTCTTACACATTAGTGGTTGCCTATACTAGCTAGCCCCTACGCTATATGTTATGTCGTGTTCGCTATCAGGGAACAATCCTAGTGCATCTGGTTCTTACACATTAGTGGTTGCCTATACTAGCTAGCCCCTACGCTATATGTTATGTTCGCGACAGAAAAACATTAGGAATGGGAACATTTGGAGCTCTTAACTCCGTCCGAGAAGTTATTTTTGCAAATTAGATTGGACAAGAAAACACTGCGGTGTTAGTGAAGTCAGAGGCGATAGCGAGCGTGGTAGCGGCGGGTAGGTGGGCGCGAGGGGGCGGCCGGCGGGTCTGACTCACCTGATGTAGGCGCTGAGAGCGGTCGCATCAGATATGAACTCGTGCGACTCGGCGCGGTGCGGTGAGGCGGGCGGCGAGGCGGGCGGCGGCGTGGCCGGCGGCGAGGCGGGCGGCGAGGCGGCGTCGCGCCAGCGTCGCGCGCCTGCCAGCCAGCCCGCGGGCTCCGCGCCCGTCGCCACCGGGGCGCCGCCGTCTGGCTGCGGGCTGTCCGGGGACACCACGAACGATCCCTCTGTGGAGAACGAGACTGTACTGTGCGGGCGTACGACGAGCGAACGACAGCGCGGCGGGCGCGTGTGACGTGCGACGCGCGCGGCGGCGCCGGACGCAGCGCGTGGCGCGCAAACCACTGTAATGTTACACTTTCCTGTAACACCAAGTTATTTCAGTAGCTTTACCTGCCTAATTTCTAACGAAAGATCCTAACAAATGAAAAATATTCTACTATGTACATACAACTTTTATTTTATTTTTTACAAAACTTATTTTTACCACTAAAGGTTTGAGGTTAAGATTGAGACGTTGAAGGTTTCTAGGTTAAGATTGCGACGTTGAAAGTTTGAGGTTAAGATGAGACGTTGCAGGTTTTGAGGTTAAGATGCTCTTATTGCTCTTCTGGTGAACTGGGAGTAGGGTGAATGTACGAAGACGTACCATGTATCTAATTTTACTGAATCGGCATTTTATGCCCTAACAACTAGTGCTCTACTGACCGCGACGCGATAAAAATGTCTGACGGATCGTTTACTTGCTATCTGTGTTTTTACGTGTATTCATTCAATAAACTTTTGAAAAGTGATAAGTGATTTAACTTTGCACTCTTAACTACTTAAACTAACTTTACTTCAAATGTACGACACGTCCGTACAGTGAATTTCCCGGGCCAGCTGGACCCGGGAAATGTACGACACGTCCGTACAGTGAATTTCCCGGGCCAGCTGGACCCGGGAAATGGCCTTATTAGAAAATTCTCGTAGCGAAGTCAGAGGTAAACTGATCCTTTGGCCACAGATGTACTAGGGATTGGCCTTCTGGGCTCTGTTTATATACATTCCACTGTTCCAATGTAGTTTCAGAATTTGAGAATTCAAAATCTGTAAGTATGTTTGTTTCAAAATGTTAACGAGGTTTCATCCAAAACCTATGTTACCATTCCTGCTTCTTTCCTTTGCTACAAATCCAAGCAAATTTTGACACTTTCAAAATTGTCACTTCTGTCTGTCACAACAATCTTTACCCGAAAAAATATTTTCAAAGGATTTCAAGAAATAAATAGGTAGAAAAAGAGACAAAAATGGATACAATAATTACAGATGTTATAAAAATAGATATAGAAAGTAATTATTTACATTGTTATACAAAATTAGAGCTAGAACAGATAAAAATATTACACCACGCGCTCCCGCTAGAGTGCTAGAGACTAGAGTGCAGGCGGTAGTACCTAGATCGTCGTGCGTGAGGCCGAGCAGGTCGCGCTGGCGCGGCGATAGCGATGCCGGCGCGTGCGACGCGCGCGGCGGCGCCAGGCGCAGCGCGTGGCGCGCGCACGACACCGCCAGCGCGCACGCCGCCGCCATCTCCGCCCACACGCCGTAGCACCACCACACTCCGCACCACTTCCATCTGAAACAATCACTTATATCAAAAGTGGGATAGGCGGTGTTCCTTTGAAAAGTTTGGTATAAAATAACAATGACAACATCATTGTTCAGAACTTGTTAGCCAGTGCGACTTCGATGTACCGCGTAAGTAAGCAGCGCGTAGACACAACCCCTATGTACCGCGTAAGTAAGCAGCGCGTAGACACAACCCCTATGTACCGCGTAAGTAAGCAGCGCGTAGACACAACCCCTATGTACCGCGTAGGTAAGCAGCGCGTAGACACAACCCCTATGTACCGCGTAGGTAAGCAGCGCGTAGACACAACCCCTATGTACCGCGTAAGTAAGCAGCGCGTAGACACAACCCCTATGTACCGCGTAAGTAAGCAGCGCGTAGACACAACCCCTATGTACCGCGTAGGTAAGCAGCGCGTAGACACAACCCCTATGTACCGCGTAAGTAAGCAGCGCGTAGACACAACCCCTATGTACCGCGTAAGTAAGCAGCGCGTAGACACAACCCCTATGTACCGCGTAGGTAAGCAGCGCGTAGACACAACCCCTATGTACCGCGTAAGTAAGCAGCGCGTAGACACAACCCCTATGTACCGCGTAAGTAAGCAGCGCGTAGACACAACCCCTATGTACCGCGTAGGTAAGCAGCGCGTAGACACAACCCCTATGTACCGCGTAAGTAAGCAGCGCGTAGACACAACCCCTATGTACCGCGTAAGTAAGCAGCGCGTAGACACAACCCCTATGTACCGCGTAAGTAAGCAGCGCGTAGACACAACCCCTATGTACCGCGTAAGTAAGCAGCGCGTAGACACAACCCCTATGTACCGCGTAAGTAAGCAGCGCGTAGACACAACCCCTATGTACCGCGTAGGTAAGCAGCGCGTAGACACAACCCCTATGTACCGCGTAGGTAAGCAGCGCGTAGACACAACCCCTATGTACCGCGTAGGTAAGCAGCGCGTAGACACAACCCCTATGTACCGCGTAGGTAAGCAGCGCGTAGACACAACCCCTATGTACCGCGTAGGTAAGCAGCGCGTAGACACAACCCCTATGTACCGCGTAAGTAAGCAGCGCGTAGACACAACCCCTATGTACCGCGTAAGTAAGCAGCGCGTAGACACAACCCCTATGTACCGCGTAGGTAAGCAGCGCGTAGACACAACCCCTATGTACCGCGTAGGTAAGCAGCGCGTAGACACAACCCCTATGTACCGCGTAAGTAAGCAGCGCGTAGACACAACCCCTATGTACCGCGTAAGTGAGCAGCGCGTAGACACAACCCCTATGTACCGCGTAGGTAAGCAGCGCGTAGACACAACCCCTATGTACCGCGTAAGTAAGCAGCGCGTAGACACAACCCCTATGTACCGCGTAGGTAAGCAGCGCGTAGACACAACCCCTATGTACCGCGTAAGTAAGCAGCGCGTAGACACAACCCCTATGTACCGCGTAGGTAAGCAGCGCGTAGACACAACCCCTATGTACCGCGTAAGTAAGCAGCGCGTAGACACAACCCCTATGTACCGCGTAGGTAAGCAGCGCGTAGACACAACCCCTATGTACCGCGTAAGTAAGCAGCGCGTAGACACAACCCCTATGTACCGCGTAGGTAAGCAGCGCGTAGACACAACCCCTATGTACCGCGTAGGTAAGCAGCGCGTAGACACAACCCCTATGTACCGCGTAGGTAAGCAGCGCGTAGACACAACCCCTATGTACCGCGTAAGTAAGCAGCGCGTAGACACAACCCCTATGTACCGCGTAAGTAAGCAGCGCGTAGACACAACCCCTATGTACCGCGTAGGTAAGCAGCGCGTAGACACAACCCCTATGTACCGCGTAGGTAAGCAGCGCGTAGACACAACCCCTATGTACCGCGTAAGTAAGCAGCGCGTAGACACAACCCCTATGTACCGCGTAAGTGAGCAGCGCGTAGACACAACCCCTATGTACCGCGTAGGTAAGCAGCGCGTAGACACAACCCCTATGTACCGCGTAAGTAAGCAGCGCGTAGACACAACCCCTATGTACCGCGTAGGTAAGCAGCGCGTAGACACAACCCCTATGTACCGCGTAGGTAAGCAGCGCGTAGACACAACCCCTATGTACCGCGTAGGTAAGCAGCGCGTAGACACAACCCCTATGTACCGCGTAAGTAAGCAGCGCGTAGACACAACCCCTATGTACCGCGTAGGTAAGCAGCGCGTAGACACAACCCCTATGTACCGCGTAAGTAAGCAGCGCGTAGACACAACCCCTATGTACCGCGTAGGTAAGCAGCGCGTAGACACAACCCCTATGTACCGCGTAGGTAAGCAGCGCGTAGACACAACACCTATGTACCGCGTGGACACAACCTCTTACTACATGCCTAACGTGTTGGAACTAGACGTGTGCGCCGAGCCGACCCGCCGCCGCCGCCGCCGATCAGCCAATCCGCGTGAATTCGGCGTGAAACGTTACCTTTTAGACCCTTTGAAAACTCCGTCATTTTTGATTATTATTACATTTATTACACTCACCGACACCTACTACCTAACAACCAAGCTGTCAACAAAGGAACCGCGCCACGCGTGCCGCTGTGTCAAAGGGCACTGCGGTGTCAAAAGGCGCCGCGATATCAATGGTTACCGCAAAGCACCAACCAATGTCAAAGGGCACCGCGGTGTCAAAAGGCACCGCTCGCTCATACAGACAGATACAGGTGCCGGCCTATATAGACTAAGAGGACACCGTTGAAATCAAGACAATTTCACTAGGAAGAGTAAGGCTGAATTTATATCGTAGTTTTCAAAACAAAAAAGAATAAAAAATGTAAGCATTTTTAAATTAATAATAACACATCCTAAACTAATACTATACGCGCCGAAATCACGCCGCCGCCGCCGCCGCCGCCGCCGCCGCCGCCGCCGATTATTTCAACGTCGGCGCACATGTCTATTACAACACGGTCTAACACATGTCTATTATACGGCACACATCAATTTAAAATAATCATATATGGGTATCACCCCACCCAACAATTAATGATTATCTCACTCTCACTCAGAGTGGAATAACATGATATAGGTATTGTACATGGTGATTCATTGAGAAGCCCATGCTTCAATGGCAGATCAATTTTTAATTATGTTTTTTTCACTTCCGCCCTACCTGTAACTAAGCATTGGTTACAGGTAGGCCTTTCCTCAAATTGGACTCTAGCTACAGCCCTGCTGTTGGATGTAATGAGTGCAAAATATAAAAGTGCTTTTAGTTTGGCGAAATAGAAACAATATCATTTTGAGGTGAGCGTAGAGTGCATGGACCCCCATGCACTCTGCACTGGGGCACAGATGAGGTAGCAACACTAACAGATCTAGCAGCAGCACGGCCAGCAGCGCGCCGTTGGCCAGCAGCCATCGTAGAGAGGCCGCGCGCCGCACAGCATCGTACTTCAGGTCGATGGTGCGCTGCAAGATACTCGAACTGGGACTCTGGCACCTGCGAAACACGTAGATACCTCTTAAACAACCACTACAACTATTTTGGCCTTTAAGGAAAAAGAAAAAGCAGGCACATGCTGCTCGCTCGGCCAGGTCGACCGACCGCGTCCCGCGACGACCGTTTATCACATCATACACTCACATTTTTTCAGCACCCACTCAGCAAAACCTCGAGAAAACTATCCAATACAAATAATCTAAATTAATTTCAAGTCAAGACATGTATAGACATTTTAATGTCTTAGTAAGACGAAATTTCCGAAATTAACACGCGCAGCGCAATCCAAACAAACAAGAAACAACTGTAAGTAAATAAATAGTTAAGTTAAGCTAGCTGCTAGCTATTTTCCCCGCGACCCACATGCGTAATTTGTAATATTATGTCAATGTCACAAAGCTCGTCTATCTGTCAATCTGCAAAAGGCTCAGACCTTAGAGGAAGAAGGGTATAGAGCTCTGCATATGCCCATCTCATTCACACAAGAGAGAAACCAAAATATGAGTCTAGCCTGAGAAAAAATGAGATAGAATGAGCCCTATTCCTATTTCATCCGCGTGGCCAGTTTTTTCATTGTTTAGCTCATCTATGTGCTAAACAAATATGCCGGGCACATCGATGGACTTCAACACAGTA
This sequence comes from Eupithecia vulgata, assembly GCA_946478455.1. Lineage (NCBI taxonomy): Eukaryota > Metazoa > Arthropoda > Insecta > Lepidoptera > Geometridae > Eupithecia > Eupithecia vulgata. Next base: position 15,403,145 of record OX297875.1, read on the forward strand.
TTTGTTTATTCGACCTTTATAATGTTTTTTGCTAATTAAATGTGGTAAAGTGACTCTGCGGACATTCCTGCATCTCACAACAATATACAGTGTGGAAATTAAACTCAGGCCCTGGAGGGAAACTACTTAAAATCCTTAAGCTAGCTCATTTTACTTAAAGGAGACATTCCTTTATTTTTAAAAAGAAACAAATCTGCATTAAAATATTTTTTTAAACTCGCTTGCTTCGCCCGGGACTCGAACCAACTAAAATTTAAAAAAATAAACACTCTTTATTTTATTATACTAATCGGTAGTATTAATATTCAGGATAAAGTTTCTCTAAAAAATATTTGGTTACTGTTCACTTTTAACAAGTAAAAGACACGTAACAGTTCTGTTATCTCTCCAACACAACACGATTAGATGGCCTGCAAGAAGTCCAGACCTGACGCCCATGGACTTCTTTTTATGGGGTCATGTAAAAAATGTTGTTTATGAAACTTGCTATGAAACCGTTCAAGAGCTAAGGATTGCGGTAGAAAATGTTATCAGGGGCATACACCACAACACTTTGCTGAAGGCTACAAGAAATGAATTTCAACGGCGACTAATGTTGTGTAGCCGGAACGACGGGGCTCATTTCGAACAATTTATCAGTTAAATAATTTAAGTGTTACAAAATTGATAGTAAAATAAAGTTGATGTTAGATTTAACGATTATTTTTATTTTTAAGACCAAATGTTTGTTAGAGAAACTTTATCCTGAATATTAATACTACCGATTAGTATAATAAAATAAAGAGTGTTTATTTTTTTAAATTTTAGTTGGTTCGAGTCCCGGGCGAAGCAAGCGAGTTTAAAAAAATATTTTAATGCAGATTTGTTTCTTTTTAAAAATAAAGGAATGTCTCCTTTAAGTAAAATGAGCTAGCTTAAGGATTTTAAGTAGTTTCCCTCCAGGGCCTGAGTTTAATTTCCACACTGTATACCTGAAGCAAAGATGATGTGATGCAATGTTATTTGATGTTAAAGTGAAGGTGAACAAAAAGTGCCAAATTTATCATTCCACTTGTAAGTACAAGTTCGTTCGACTTAAAAAAGGTTCAAAACTTATAGATTCATAGATTTCCATTGAGACAAGGCTCAAAAATTATGTTTTGTGCCAATTCTAATGAACATAACCTAAAATTACGTAAATTTAGGGTTGCCTGCACTCGACAATAAAATTCCCCAAACATGGCGCAAAATATTCTCAAATACTTACATCCACATTAACTTAAAATATGTTTTTATTTTTTACAGATTTCCCAAAAACAATGAACCGTCTCGTAGTATTGAAAACGTCTGCTTTGGATAGATAGAAGCCCCTCGGGTCGCAAAAATTTGGGAACCCAAAAAAAATTCAAGAATTTGTATCAAACATTTCATGAAAATGTTTTCATAAAAAGAAACAGCGAACATATCTGTTCCCTCGTGCTGTTACAAGACTGGTAAGTAAAATAAATAAATACATAACTAATGGCTCAGTGCAACAGTGGTTGAAAGTTTTTTTGAGACTTGGATTAAACAATATTCTTACCTACTTTGTGTTTTAGTCTACCTACCTTCCATTCAAATCAAATTCAAAAATATTTAAATGATATTGGAATTTGGTGTTACTAATACTTGCCATATATAAAGTAGGTACTATAAATAAAATAAATAAAATATTTTATTCATGAATAACTTAGGACTAAACAGATTACAAAGCTATACTATATGTATATAATATTCATATTTCCTTCAACATTTTATTTCAGACATGTGAGATAAATACTACGGGAAAGGTACGTGAAGGAAATCATGAAAACTTTGAGTTTGTAAGAGAAATACAATCCAGAACACACAAACAACCACACAGTGTAAATTAATAAGTACAGTTTAATAGAGTACGTACAATATTATGATTAATACTAATGTACTAATAATATTAATAATTGAATATAAGACTAATAAACCTACATTTTGATAAGTTAGGTATGCAGTTGATTTGTGATCCTATGATTTGTGGAGAGTAAATATTAATATAACTGTCTTAAGAATCAAAAAAGTCATTATTACATAATAATATTTGTATAAATAAGCAAGGACGTAGGTAATACTGTGTTTGAGGTATAAATAGTGTCATTTATTATCTGAAATAGGCAGGCCTATAATGTAAAAGTGCTTTTGAATTTCTTATTCTGGTTGTCTTATCTTGGCAATTCCTGTGTAATATCACAGACAAGTTTATATCAAGAAGACTGACAATCCCGTACAAAAAATCGTGACTCAGAAAAGGCTCAAATTCCGGGCTATTCCCAGATGGCGCTGCCGCATAGCCGTAGAATTATCCTATCAGCACTAAAAGCCAAGAAATCTAGCTTATTTCTGAGCCAGTGCACACCAAAACTTTTATCTTATTTTTTAAGTGTGGAAAACTGATCATAAAATATGATTTATCCTTTATGTTTGATCGGAATAAAATAACAATGTTTATGTACCTGTCGACAGATGGCGTAGTCAATGAATGAAAGGTAGCATGCAAAGTAATACTTCGCTTTTAAACTAGGTGGCGCTTAGAACAAAAGTTTAGTGGCTTGAGGATAGAACACAACTGCATCGGCGGGGCGCGGCGGCGACGGCGACGGCGGCGTTGTCGCATCGCGTCGTCGTCGTTGCATATTAAATTAAAGTTTGTCTTGTATGGAGAAGGTCCTACTCTTAAGGCGAGGATTCCCGAGCAGCCGATGCTATAGCGCGGCGAGTACTACTGAGCAAGACGATGCGCAGGCAGCCGAGCACGATTTTGTAGGTATTTAGGTGTTTTGAAAAATATTTGTATGGCATATTAAAATATTTTCTAGTGATGCACTGCGTAATAACGTTTGCAATGTTTTGGTATACATTTTGTGTCATTTTATTCATTTTTCTATTCACACTGATCATTCAAAGTTTGATTTAGAGGTAACTTTGTAATTTTTTTCTATCGGGTGAAATATCACCAATCGTGTTTTTGTCTAGTGATGCACTAGAAAATATCCTCAACTATAATATGTATGAATTTCAAAACTATAAGCCTTATAGTTATTGAGGTACGGACAGTTAAAAATTCCGAAATCCGGGAATCTTCGCCTTCTCGGGTAGCACGGGGTCAGAAGCTTTTCTACACAATTTACAAGCAAAGTTTCAGGCCAACCCTTGACTGTGCCTTGACACTTGTCGTTGGTCGTTCAGATGAGCCTAGACTAGAAAAAACTTTTATGAATGATCTAAGATTCGATTCCAAGTCCGGTAGGCGAGCAAAGGTACTTTAAAATCCAATTCTAACAGGCAAAACGAAATAGTTAAAAAGCTAAGAAAATTCACCGTATCGCAACTCAAAACACAACCACCAAATTCAAACAAAAGTTCAGTGTAGTGTTGCCAGGTCAGAATTGCAAAATTCGCAAAATTACAATCCAAGAGGCGGGCTATATGTATTTAGAGGTGAGATACTCACCTACCTACCAATAAACTGGTCTGTACTTACAATAAAATTTATATGTATGTACTTTAGCTACCAATGAAACATTTTTTGGAAACAGTCCAGTAGATTTCCCACGCGACAAACAAACGTACAAACTAAACAAATTTTAAATCCTTAAAATATCACTTACATAATTATAATATGTAGATTAATTATTCAAGTACGTACCTATAAGATGACATTGATGACACGTTGATTATTTTAGCAATAATAATTTGCTAAAATAATCAACTTGTTCTGGCAATACTGGCAATAATCAAATCAAGTCACCAAACCAAACTTTCTTTAGCATCAAACGTGAAACGGCACAGCTGCAACAGCTGGCAACGTCGCGCATCGCATCGCGTCGCAGGCTTTCGCCAGAGCGCGAGCTGGCAACGCCACTTGACCACAAAGTTCCCAATAACACCATCTCTTCAATTACTATCGTACTACTATAAAAGGTAGTCAGTAATCTATCTTTGCGGCAAAAACTTGTAGGTAATTTTTCAATTGCAAAAACTTTATAGCATTTTCCAGACATTTAGCGACATCTAACGCCTTTGAAGGTAATTATTCCTCGTGTCACGATTTTTTGTACGGGATTGTCAGTCTTCTTGATATAAACTTGTCTGTGGTAATATTAAATACTTAGCAGAAATGTGATTTCCAAAGTGCAATTTTTATTGTAAGTCTGTGCCTGTTTATCGTGTTTGAATAGATTCCCTAGCAATAATAATTTTTTCAAAATGTTTTGTATAAGTTAATAGTAAATAAAGTATAATATTTTAAAGAGTTTAAAATTATTTTTTCACGTAGCTAGTAGTATATGTAGCGGTGGTAATAAATTTCAGAAAATAAAATTGATACCTAAACGTAGTTTTATTTCAATGCTCAGTTTACCTATTCCCGCATACTAAGGTAGGTACTTAACTAAATACATTTTGGAATCCGTAGTCAGCAGTGGACTGGTATAGGCTGATGATGAGGGGTAATGCTTATAATCCTCACGCTGGACATGCGGGTTGCGAATCGCAGTTCGGTTCGGTGGTAGATCTATTCTGCAAGAGGCGCTGCTGCCCGCCCCCCGGTGTATGTCCCTTAGTCGCCTCATACGACACCCACGAGTAGAGTTCGGTTAGTGCAAATTCTAAGCCTGCACCATACGGCTCTACCAGATATGAAATTACGAACCTAGTCAGGGTAAAAAAATTGCATGGCAACACCACTTCGTATACTCTGTCTCTCTTCACGGCCACGCATGCCAACCTATGCCAACCATCTAGGTCTAGGTATAATATTCATCTAAGGTCTGAGCCTTAGATGAATTATACCTAGATGGTTCCTAGGGTGATATGATGACTGTTGATTTTTGGTTTAGAACTTAGCTAAACCCAGTAAATTTTTGTAATAATTTTAGCTAATTAGAGCAAAATCACTGATTACTTGACCATTGATTTGACAAGCGCTTGACCAAAGAAAAATGCCTAATTAGCGTTCCAGAAACTCGGACGTTTGACGTTTTACAAGAATTTCCTTCAATAATTTGACAGATCGGTCAACTAATCTGTTCAAAATCAAAGTCTGTAATCAACGTTCTAGCAACTTATAACAGCGGGTTAAATTGTCTAAGAACTTATACGACACTTGACTAGAGATTTGATCATTGATTAGTCATCATCATCATCATCATCATTGATTAGTCAAATATGAAGATGATCTGCGTTCGAGAAACCGGCCAAGGGTCGTAGAGTTAGCATCCCTAGGACATCTGTGGTCGTAGAGATGTAAATTCACCTTAGAGGAGGTATAATAAAATTCATCTAAGAAATTCATCCTGGTGTTCCTAGTTTTGTGTGTCCAAAAGATGACATTGACAATCTTCGGAAAACTGACACTGACAACTGATCGTGTTGACTTTCCCGGTCGGTGAAAAAGAGAGAGGCATAATGGCGCAGGGCGGCGGCGCGGGACGCGCTAATATTAGCGCACGTTAAAATTAGCCTTGCATGATCAGCCTGCAGGTTATCTTCGAACAAAAATAATGGACTTTATGTCTATGGTCTTGTCTACTGGTTCACATATCCAATATGACAATTCCCACCCCCTTCCTTCACACTTCTTTCCTCTCGTCTCTGACTGATCAATCAATCAGTGACAACCGACGCCATAATTGGTTAAGCTATGTTTGTTTACTTTGTTTGATTCACAGAATAATATATCCTAACGGAAAGAAGTAAGACTCCATAGAGTGAAAATGCCAACACTAGAGCACTCTAGCGCCCCTACCTTAAGCCCACGGTAACTGGCGTTTGGCGGGAGCTTCAAATTAAATAGGCGCTCAATTCAATATTCTGAAAGGTGCTTTTTTAATTTCTCTGCGACTATTTATCAGACGAATGGTGAATAATCAACATTTGTTAAACATTCGCCATTCACCTGACAGATAGTCATACAGTTAAATTAAATAACAACACCCAATACTTAGGAAAGGATTTAGGATACGTAATTAAAATTCTAGGCAAATAGATACAATTTTGTGCAGATTATAATTTATTTTACACGTTTTTTTTTATTTTCATACAGTGAAAATAAAAATAGAAAATATACAAGCATTTTTAAATCTTCACACCATAGTATTTATCCAAATTTGTATATAGACGCTCAACTGCATTCAGCGTTCTAATAAATACATCAATTGAAGGCGGTTTGGACCTGGCACCAACAAATCTCATCTCTTGAAAGAATCTCTTCATTGCTATGAACTGTTAGTTTTTAGTGGTAATAAGACATTTACACTTCACGTCACTTTCGGTTTTCCAAAGGCATTGTGCGAAATCTAAGGATATTATTGTTTTCCCTGGTAAAATCACGGTCCCAAATTATGCAAACGATGCGGAAAATAATGTAAAATTAACTTTCATTCTCGTTTTTGATAGTGTTACAGGCATAGACTAGTAAGTATAGTATAGACTGAGGCATAGACATAGAATTTTATCACTATGTTACAGGGTCATGCCGAGATTTTGAGCACACAATTTGTTTCTCTGTGTAACGTATAGCGTCCTCTCATAAATTTTATTTTGCCCATGGTACTTGTGCTGTTGGCCTTTCATACTTAGCTAGTTGATACCCACTGGTTTGATTGAATTGTTTGTTTGCGTCGAGCTCGTTCGTATTTGGCTCCATAGAATTCTTCTCGCAACTTCTGAAAGCTGCAATAACATCTAGCAATAAGTACAAATTGTACTGTGTTGTGATAGTGATAGTTGACGAAGGGACGTCAGTTTACTTATTGTTCCCAAAAAAGACAGAACTCGAAAAGTTGTCACTTTGCATCAATAGTGAAAGACAGACTGCGAGGATTGAGTCTTCAGGAACTTCACCAATAGTTTGTGTGTTAATTTTGGTGCAAAGTTGCAAAATGTTATGCGAGTGAGTCTTCAAACCAAAACGTTCTTTCAAACAAATTGTTTGAAACAATGCTATGTAATCCAAACCTTTTACAGTATGTAAAACTAAACGAAACATTAAAAAACATAAATTACACCAGTATTTTTTCTTACTTTCCTTTCCTTAATTAATAAATTTAGGTAGGCCAATATAAATTGAAAATATTGTAAGAATAGTACATGACTAGCATAGATTGTGAAGTCATATCCGGGTCTAAGCAAATAATCAAAAAAAAAGAAGCTGTCATTCATGATATGTGAGCTTTTTAGTGTCGAAATCTTGTCTATGGGAGTGCCCCGTCTTGCTTCCTCCTTCTTTCTGGCAGGAAAAGTAGGTATTTGCTTGCGCAACGCACGCACCGCAACGCAAGATCGATATTCGTATTACTTAGGCCCAAGTTTTGTCAGTGCTCGGCATTGCAGTACCGAGTTCAAGCTCGTGGTTCCTGTGTTGTGTTGTAGAAGAAGTCACCTCGTCGACACCATGATGAGGCTGTGCGAATTGCCCCTGGCGCTGCTATTTATAGCCTTCATAGCTCCCACAATGGCACAAAGTAAGTTACCTTCGAAATGTAATTTATTAAGGTCTCTAACCTTTTAAAATGCATTGCACCTAATCACACGAAGATGTTACTACCTTACTTATCTATTGAATTAGTTCCACACACACTCTGAAATCTTCACCATGATGGGCGACACAGACAAAGAATTTATTGTTCTGGGTCGTTTGTACAGAAAGCATGACGTCATTGCTGATTAAAACTAATTGTCCCGAATGTGTGTAATTACAATTACGATGGGATGGTTGTTTGTCGTCTCTAGTAGGTAGGTATAGAATAGATATGTATGATGGATGACTGAACATAATTTAGGATTCTGTCTAATTTAGTTGGTAACCCACCATCTCCAGATAATACGTTTCTACAGCCCAAATAGCTGCATGAGCATAAGCCTTGCAACTTACAACTGTAGCCCTTCAGCGAGTTGCAAAGCTGTTATCAATCATTAAAAAATACTTTATTTCCATATACAAAAATGTACACTTAGAAAATGTCAAATTCTTAAAATAAAACTGATTTGGAAATAAAGTGCTATTTTTTATTTCTGTTGCTCCATATGTAAACTAAAGTAAAGAAGCAACAAAGAAACCTTTAGCCTATTAGTTATTTAGTTGTTATTTTTTGAGTTTGAGCAAAACTCGTCCAAAGCTTTTTATCTAGTTGATCTGAATTTTGTAGTAAGCCTTTTTGCACACGAAGGTTTTCACAATTTGTTTAAATTCATTTAAATAATTAAACACATTTTGCAACTCTTAAGAGGAATAGTGAGGCAAATGACCTTGGACCTTTCCGCGCGCCTTTATGCAGCAAAGTTCAGCATGCCATGTAGTGTCCTAATGGACCAAATAATACAATCCTCTGTGGTTGGGCGACGTGTAACTGGTCAGGTTTGTATCACAGATTCTGTAGGCGAAAATACGTTTTTACGTTTGATTACTTTTTGAAGCTAATGGACCTCCAAGAGATAGGTATGAAGTATATGAATCACTATAATGAAATTAGTACTAATCGAATTTGAGACGCTGATAAAAACGATGGTTTCGAAGCATACACACACTATAACTAACACTATAACAACTACACTATAATTAACGGTAAGCATTTGGGACCTCCAAGGGACCTTTCAGGATATGTGTTACAGGATATATAAATTTCAGAGCTCCACAATCAATATTTTCGTTGGAAAACGGATTCGAAAACACCTAATTTTCTTGTTTTTGCCTTAGTATGCGCCTTAAGGAGTTTGTTGTAGAAGCATGTACATTGCTATTGTAAATCACAATTTTTAGGAAAGCTTTATATATGTATTTTTATGAGTGTACAACAAATCTTCATAAATATATTATTATAGGTAGAAGACTCTCTAGAAGGTTTGACGACTTCCAGCCTTCCGAACAAGCCGGGTTTCGAAAAGGACTTAGTACCGTAGACCAAAATTCAAAATTCAAAGTGCTTTATTTCCTTTAGACCTTACAGGACTCTTGGACACGTCACAAAAACTCAGATTACATAAGTAAAACTAGGAAATAAAGTGATCACTTTGATTTTTTGTCCACTTCAATCTTTTTAAGGTAAAGTAAAGAAGCGAACAAGAAACCTTTACCTTGTTAGAATGTTAGTTTTCGAGTTGGAGCAAAACTCGTCCCAAGCTTTTTTATCGTCTAGATAATCTGATATTTTATAGTAAGCCTTTTTACAAAGGATATGTTTGACAATTTGTTTGAATTTATTTATTGATAATTTTTGCAACTCACTTGGAGTTTTGTTGTAGAAGCGTATACATTGTCCTTTAAAAGATACATTAATCTTGTGTAGCCTAGTTGTGGGCACAGCGAGTTTATTCTTATTTCTAGTATTTAAATTATGTATATCCTACGAACAAATATTATTATTTGTTCGTAGTGTATATCGCTATTTTTGGGGAACCGATTGATATTCTTATGAGTGTACAACAAGTTTTCATAAATATGTTGACACGGTACTGTCATTATATTTATTACTTTAAATTTATCACGTAGGGACTACATTCATACGCTCCGACAGAAGACAGAGGAGTATAATCGGCCGTTATGTCTAGCGTTTGTGGACTACGAGAAAGCCTTTGATTCAGTCGAAACCTGGGCAGTGCTGCAGTCTCTCCAGCGATGCCAAATCAACTACCGGTATATCCAAGTGTTGAAGTGTTTGTACAGTAATGGCACTATGTCTATCCGGCTCCAGAAACATACCACAAATCCGATTTCATTGCAAAAAGGGGTGAGACAGGGAGGGGTGAGACAGGGAGGGGTGAGACAGGGAGACGTTATCTCTCCGAAACTGTTCACATCTGCATTTCAGGATATTTTTTAAGCTCTTGGACTGGAACGGATATGGCATAAATATCAACGGTGATTACATCACTCACCTTCGGTTTGCCGACGATATAGTCATTATGGCAGAATCGCTGTAAGACCTTAGCAAGATGCTCAGGAACCTCAACACCGTTTCCGGACACGTAGGTCTTAAAATGAACATGGGTATGACAAAAATTATGTCAAATGCCCATGTCGCACCCATACCAGTCCACGTTGGAAATGATGTTATCGAAGTTGTTGATCACTATGTCTATCTAGGACAAATGGTACAATTAGGTAAATCCAGCTTTGATAAAGAGGTCAGCCGACGAATCCAACTCGGATGGGCAGCGTTCGGGAAGCTGCGCAATATCTTCTCATCACAGATACCGCAGAGCCTCAAGACGTACCTACGGATCCGAGACGTAGTCGCTAACTATAGGCCTCGTTCATAAGCTTAGAGTCGCTCAGCGGGCTATGGAGACAGCTATGCTCGGGGTTTCTCTACGTGATAGAATCCGGAATATGGAAATCCGTAGAAGAACTAAAGTCACCGATATAGCTCTCAGAATTAGCAAGCTGAAGTGGCAGTGGGCAGGTCATATAGCTCGTAAAACTGATAACTGCTGGAGAGTAAAGGTTCTCGAGTGGCGCCCACGATACAACGCGAAACGGAGTGTTGGGAGACCATCAACTCGATGGACCGACGATATCGTGGCGGTCGCAGGGAGTCGATGGATGGAGGCGGCTCAGGACCGCTCTTTGTGGCGTCGTATGGGGGAGGCCTATGTCCAGCAGTGGGCGTATATGGGCTGACATCATCATGTCTTGACTTGAGGCATCTTCTACCTCATCAGGTAGAAGATGCCTCAAGTGCTACAAGGCACTTGCTCCTCTGTGCATCATCTGACATATTGTACTCGTAGAGCGTACCTAGCTAGTGACAGACTGACGTAGGCCGAGGCACTACGCTAAACTATTGTACTCGTAGAGCGTACCTAGCTAGTGACAGACTGACGTAGGCCGTCTTTTGTTTTGAAACCTTTCAAGTATCTCGATGTTGCTGTGACTCGCAGAGCCCCACAGCTGTATCCCGTAGGTCCATATTGGTTTCACGATGCATTTATAAATTGTCATTTTGCTGCTGTCCGCTAGTTGGGTTCGGTTTCCAATTAGCCAGAGGTCTAATTGTTTCCGCTTAGTCCCGATGTGTTTTTGCCAAGTCAGGCGGCGGTCTAAATGCATTCCAAGATATTTGGCGTCTTCTGCTTGTGGGATTGGTGCGTTATAGAGTAATACCGGCGGACAGGTTTTCCTTCTAAGTGTGTAGGTGACGTGTACTGACTTATCTTTATTGGCTATGATGCCCCATCTATTGAAACACTCTTCTATTTGACTCAGATGCACTTGGAGATTTTCTGAAGCAATGTCCGGGTCCTCACTCCTCATCCACCGAAAGCAATGCTGTATGTAGCGGTTGTGGTACTTTCATCCGAAGTGGGTAGATCAGGCAGAGAATGGGTCCAAGAATGCTACCTTGTGGTACGCCGGATTTGATTTCTTTCATTTCAGACAGTTCCTCGTTGAATTTGACTTGAAGCATCCTTTTTCAAGGTAAGACTTAATGATCAGGAAGATAGAGTGTGGGAGCCATTGTTTTATCTTGAATAGGAGTCCATCGTGCCAGACCTTGTCAAATGCTTGGCTGATGTCTAGGAAAATCGCTGAGCAGTATTGTTTATTTTCGAATGCTCTATTGATGATGTCTACTAGGCGGTGTATCTGTTCAATTGTACCGTGCCCTTCCCTAAAGCCGAACTGGTGGTTGGGTACAATGTCTTCTAGGTGTTCACGCATTCTACAAAGTATGATCTTTTCGAGTAGTTTCCCTGGTATTGGCAGTAAGCTTATGGGCCTGTACGAGGTCACTTCTTGTGCTGGTTTCCCTGGTTTTAAGATCATTACAACTTGTGCTATTTTCCACTGGCTTGGGAAGATTGACAGTCTTAAACATGCATTAAATATGACGACTAGTGATCATGATCAGATACATGATCCCTTTCTTTGGGAGGTTTTTTAGTAGGGTCGCGTCGATTTGGTCGTATCCCGGAGCTTTGCAGTCATGGAGTTTTCGGATTTCTCGAAGTAACTCCTTTGGTGTGACACTTTTTAGCGGCAGGCACATTTGTGTCGCAGTTTTAAGAGCTTTCTCGATATTGCTATCATGGTCTGGATTTGTGCTGGGTAATGATGGGAAAACTCGTTCTAGGTGCTTGGCGAATGCATCAGCTTTTTCTGAGTCAGATTGGGCCCAAGTTCCAGGCTGTATGCTTATAGGCGTTATTTGTTGTTTTAATGCCTCTATCATAGTTTTATTTTGTATAGTTTAGGAGGAGATACGATAATTGAGTTTGGTGGCCACAAAGTGCAACATCCTATCTCCTTCTAAACTATACAAAAGCTATAAATAACGGGGTATCCTACTAATTTGGGTACCCCAAACTAGTAGGTACGGTAGCCAAACTATAGTTTGGCACGGGGGACCGTTATAGCTTTTGTATATATACCGTCTTAAATGGTGAATTATCTAAAAAAATATTCATCAAATCATTTTAAATTTTTAACTAATTCAATAATTAAAAAAATACATATAACTGAGTAGGTACCGGACCGGTAGATCAGCAATTCAGCATCAAACAAATTGACTACCTAGTGTTAATAATATAGTTTAGTATAATCATTTTTAGGTGCTACTCAAATACTCATGTCATGTCACGCTAGATAGATTTCCATTATATTATTTAAATAAAACGTCAAGTGCGAGTTAGACTCGCGCATCAAGGGTTCCGTACAAACTCCTACTCTTCAGCAAAGAAATCAACCCAGACGAATAGTGCACAATGATTTTCTGATTTGATAACGATTATGTTATGACGTAACTAATTTAATCCCTCGAACTATTGGTCCCATCCTGCATCCCCCGTCTCAAGACTAAATAAGTTACGTCCAACCCTAGTGTAACAATGTACTATTTTCTATGAATAAACCACAAATTTACGGTTTTCACATTTTTCCTTTACTTCTGCTATAAAAGACTTTGCTTCTTGCCAAATTTCATGGTTCTAGGTCAACGGAAAGTACCCTACAGGTTTTTGGTCCATGGCGAGATTAGAAAATTATTTTTTCTGTGAATAAACTACAAATTTACGGTTTTCGTATTTTTCCCTTTATTTGTGCTATAAGACCTTGCTTCTTGCCAAATTTCATGGTTCTTAGGTCAACTGAAAGTACCCTACAGGTTTTTGGTCCATGGCGAGATTAGAAAATTAATTTTCTGTGAATTAACTACAAATTTACCGTTTTCGGATTTTCCCCTTTACTTGTGATAAAAGACCTTGCTTCTCACCTAATTTTATGGTTCTAGGTCAACGGGAAGTACCCTATAGGTTTTTGGTTCATGGCAAGATTAAAAAAATATTTTTTCTGTGAATAAACTACAAATTTACGGTTTTCGGATTTTTCCCTTTACTTGTGCTATAAGACCTTGCTTTTTGCCAAATTTCATGGTTGTAGGTCAACGGGAAGTACCCTATAGGTTTTGTGTGCATGTGATTCCCTTGGAAAATTAAAAAAAAAATGGACAAACAGCTGTAACTTTTGATTGCGTTGACTTAGAAGTTTGATTTATATCGCGACTCCAAGAGGTTACGAACCTGATTAAATGATGTGAATATCAACTCGATAACTCCACGCGTTTCTGAGAAAAGAGAGTTGACAGACGGACAACTATGTTTTCTTTTGAGGTACGAAATCAAAAAAAAAAAAGGTTTTTGTAAAGGATCTGTATTGTATGATATTTACAATAGAGAAGTTGTTTCTGTGTTCATGTGGGTTGTCCTGGCCAGGGATGAGTATAAGTATGAGCGTAGGTAGGGGTGGGTAGGTGTGGTAAGGTAGAGCGTAGCTAGGTGGGTAAGTGTGGTAAGGTAGAGCGTCGGTAGGTGGGTAGGTGTGGTAACGTAGAGCGTAGAGCGTAGGTAGGTGGGTAGGTGTGGTAAGGTAGAGCGTAGCTAGGTGGGTAAGTGTGGTAAGGTAGAGCGTCGGTAGGTGGGTAGGTGTGGTAACGTAGAGCGTAGGTAGGTGGGTAGGTGTGGTAAGTAGAGCGTGGGTAGGTGGGTAGGTGTGGTAAGGTAGAGCGTCGGTAGGTGGGTAGGTGTGGTAAGGTAGAGCGTAGGTAGGTGGGTAGGTGTGGTAAGGTAGAGCGTGGGTAGGTGGGTAGGTGTGGTAAGGTAGAGCGTAGGTAGGTGGGTAGGTGTGGTAAGGTAGAGCGTAGGTAGGTGGGTAGGTGTGGTAAGGTAGAGCGTAGGTAGGTGGGTAGGTGTGGTAAGGTAGAGCGTAGGTAGGTGGTTAGGTGTGGAGACAATTTCCTCCAGCAAGTGATAAGACTGTGACAAGTCGGTATCTATATCTACTATCTTGTACAAATACTTATTTTACTGGATGTTTGTTTGTATTTACCGACAAAACATCTGCCAAGGTTTCCTTTACTCCACTAGCATAGCATGTTTGTCTTTCTGATCTAGCTCTGTTTGTGGATGATTATGTTCATAAGCCTCTGTACTGTAGTGCAGGTCCTTGTTTAGTATGTTTGAAGTTAGCTGTTAGCTGGTCGTGTGTGTGGGCAGTTGGGCACACGTATGGATGGGTATCAGAATAATGGTGTGTTTATACAGGGTGGAAAAAATCTATGGCCCTTGAATGCTATGCCATTATGATGAGCTACCTTGAATTCTTATTTTAGCTCATTTTACTAAAAGGAAACATTCCTTTAATTATAAAAAGAAATTGCTTGTCTCACCTGAGAATGGAACCAATTAAAAATAATAAAAAAACCCTCACTTTGATAGTAGTTGAGTGGTTGTCCCTCGACAAGCGTGTGCTGGTGTGAGAAGCTGGGAAGGCATTGGGCAAGCCTAATCAGACATAAAAAACAAAAATGAAAAAGACGACGAGTTAGAGACTCATTATTATTTTATATAATTTTTTTATGTTCACATTTTTGAGCATTATACCCATAATTCATAGGTTTTATTTTCGAAATAAATAAAGAAAATGTAGGTTTTATGATAGGTACTACTTGACTTTTTAAAATATTTTGGTAACTATAGCAATATCTTCAAGTCATGTTTATACTTGAAATATTTCTTTTTAATTTTATCATGCAGTTTGAGCAATTGTGGTGAAAAAAAAGGATTGAATGTAAGGAATTTGAAATAGTTTTTTAGATTGGTCAAAACAATCAAATTATGTGTGTGTGGGTTTATCCCTTATGAGTTGTGTGTGATTGAGCTCCGACTCGGGCTCCGGCTCCGGCTACTGTTCTCCGGCAGAGCCGATGTCCGAGTCTCGTGTCGCGGTGGCTGAGCTGTGAGCTCGGGCTCGGGCTCCGGCTCCGGCTCGGGCTCCGGCTACTGTTCTCCGGCAGAGCCGATGTCCGAGTCTCGTGTCGCGGTGGCTGAGCTGATTGTGAGCTCCGGCTCGGGCTCGGGCTCCGGCTCCGGCTCGGGCTCCGGCTACTGTTCTCCGGCAGGGGCCCTATTCCCTATGACCAAAGTGATTCCTTGCCCTAATCGTGCTACGTCACAATCACAACGTGGTTTTAACACGAACGTAATCGGTGCCTTGGGTGTGAAATAAAAAAATGGTATTCTGTATAAGATTAGTTGTCTATGGCCCGTTTATTGTGTTTCGCATGTTTCGTTCAAAATGTTCATCCAATTTATTCGGAAAATATCGGTTTTATTAAAAAATATTTTTTGTTTCCAATTTTCAACTTAATTAATAAATATCTGGAATTATAACCTTGCATAATCATAACTTACAATATTATAGTGTGATTAGAAAATTTAGAATCCAAATATTAATGAAATTGTTTTATGAATTTTATCATTCAAGTCACGCATGACTAGTTTCGGAACGAATAGTTTTCAGCATAACCTAAATAAATTATTTGTAAACAAACAATTTATTTCGTAGAATTATCATCTCTTTGTACAATATCCATTCAGTGAAGCAACAAAAAATTATATTATCCAACGAAGACGACGCTGGCGCCAACAAAGCACCTATAGGAGGTTACCTACTCAGGGATTCTGTGGCACTTCTATCAATGGACCTGAATTATTGTTCGTGCAGGCTAACAAAGAATTAAATTCTTGCACGCGGGATCCTGCAACCAGGATAGTGATTCCTGAAAGGTGTTTATACATAACACCAGAAATCAAGGTAAGTGCATCAATTATAATTAGTAATACTGGTATATGAGATAACAACCATTAAGGTGCCTACCAGGGTGCGTCCAGCAGCGGACCATTATAGGCTGATGTGAGGTGGATCATCAATCACACCATCAATCACATCCACGTCACATCAACAGCCAAACAAAATAAAGGTACTAAGTACTACAATGTTAGTTGTAATTCATATGTTTTTTAATTACTACTTAAAACACTTAATTTCCTGGCCACCGGTGGCTATCAAAAGCCAGTGGGTGAAAAGTAGAAGGATAGCTCCTATTTATGGTTTGTTCCCATTTGTCACCCTGATCTGTCCCCCTTAGGGGGACAGTTGATGCCATAAAAATATTTTCTGCTATTTTTCAGATATGTGACAGCGATTGAAAAATCTTGAATTGACCACTAACAGGACTCTGCCCGCTAAACAAACCCTTATTCATCATCCTGCATCACTGACTGCCCTCTCTGAAGAGGTGGCCTCAGTGACAACAACTGTCTACATAGTCCTGGAATGCGAGGGAATAACAGCACTGAACATAAATCCTCAACTTGTGGAAGTAACTCCGCAACGCCTGAAGACCATAGAAAGATTCTGCATTTCTGGACGGAGTTAGGCTGGCTATGCTAGCATTAAAAACTCACATACAACTCTCTTGAGTATAACAAACGAAATACCTAAATAAAGATTATTAATTGGCATATTTATTTTATTTATAAAGTTTATTATAAATATTCTGAAGCGCACCCAAAAAACCCACCCGCAAATAAATAATCTAGCTTATTAATTTCTCAATAAAGTGCCTAGAGGTAACATGCTGTTAGCCTCCACAAATATGCAAGTGTGATGGATGAACCATTCTGAAAGGTACGTAGAATAGAAACCAAAATTTATTGGAGGATAGATCTCAAATTGACAAGTAATGTAAACTGCGTAAAAAAAGACGCTCCAACAAAGTACATTTTAGCTTAAGTATGGGTGGGTTGTTTACAAATATTCTACAACGAATTTGGCAAGGTATAAAATTACTGTGATATAACATAACCTCAAAAGAAATGACTTAGGACTTAGATAAATGCTATTGGAATATAATAAACGACACGGTATGGTGGAAATATGCTCGGATTGCAAATATTTTAGTAGTACCTACGTTTGTACTTTGTACGTTTGTACTTTGTACGTTTGTACCACGTTTGTACTTTACAAACATCATCATCATCAGCCTTTTTCAGTCCACTGCTGGACATAGGCCTCCCCTAATGAGCGCCATAGCGCCCTGTCTTCAGCTTGCCGCATCCAGCATCTGCCAGCAGTCTTTCGCAAATCGTCATCCCACCTGGTCGGAGGGCGTCCTACACTACGTTTGCCGAGTCGCGGTCTCCACTCAAGAACACGTTTACCCCAGCGGTTGTCGGTTCTTCTCGAGATATGGCCAGCCCACTGCCACTTCAGCTTGCTAATCCTTTGAGCTATGTCGATAACCTTGGTTCTCTGTCGGATGTATTGGTTGCGAATCCTATCCTTCAGAGAAACTCCGAGCATAGCTCTCTCCATAGCTCGCTGAGCGACTTTAAACTGGTGGACCAGCCCTACCGTGAGTGTCCACGTCTCAGCTCCGTAGGTCATGACGGGTAGGACGCACTGATTGAAAACTTTCGTTTTCAAGCATTGCGGTATGGATGACGAGAAGACTCGACGTAGTTTCCCAAACGCTGCCCATCCTAGCTGGATCCTCCTCTTGGCCTCCTTCTCGAAATTGTTTTTACCCAACTGCAGAATCTGCCCAAGGTAAATGTATTCGGAGACAATTTCGAGAAGGTGGCCATGTACGACGATCGGTCCCGGATCAATGTGGCCATTGATCATGACCTTGGTTTTATCCAAGACCGATGCGTCGTGAGGCTGAAGCTAGGCCGTCCAGCATCAGGTTCAGCTCCTCCAGCGACTCCGCCATCAATACTATGTCATCAGCGAATCGCAGGTGTGAGATGTAATCGCCGTTTATGTTTATGCCCTTACCTTTCCAGTCCAGCGTCTTAACATCTTCCAACGCGCTTGTGAACAGTTTTGGGGATATAACATCCCCCTGTCTCACACCTCTGCGCAGTTGGATGGGTTTGGACTGCTGGCCCTGCAGAGTGATTACGCTATTCTCAATGGATCAATGGATGGGCGAATGGGTTCGATTCCATCAATGGGACAAATAGAATTGCACTAAATTTTATGGCTGGATGGTCAATGTGAGTGAACACGGAGTGAACTAAGTGGATTCCCCATTTTACGTTTCGTTTTCGATTTTGCCTAAATATTGTCCTAAAACTGATGATTTAACAAATTTTAGAAAACGTCTCTTTTCTTCTCCAAGTACGTTAGGGGCTTCATAGTCTGTGTTGAAATAATAAATATTAAGGCTGAAACATTTAATAGTTGGGTTGCCTAAGAAAATATAAGGGTACATTAAATAAAAATATCATGAAGGTTATGTTACTGTATTTGGAGTCAGAATGCGGCAATGAAACGTTATCAAGAACATGCATCGGAACTGTCATTGTCATGGTAGAAGTTTTCAGTGAAATGTTGCCAGTTTAGCATATTGGGCCATTTTCTTGCCCTTTTTCTTTTTGTTGATTTATTTATCTATCTTTTACGACTACCTACCTACCTACATTACATTTTTTATCTTAATGTGAATGTGAGCAATATCAACTTTTATAACATCATAATGAGGGATTTTCGATTAGCATTCTAAAAAGAAAAAAAATAGTTCCAAATAAATCGATAGGTGGCAGGGGGCGTCAACTGGAAATTAGGGTATGTCAATGTCAAATGAAAAGAAAACAACCTTACGTCAAAATCGTTCTATTTACTGTCAAAAGCATTCATCTCATTCATTCATGGCATTGAGTTAGAATACTAGAGTAACAATCACAGAAATAAAATGTCCGCGCCAAAACTCTGCACAATCTACGCTACGTGCAGAGTTTTTGTTTAGTTGTACGGCGACCGCAGTCCTTGTACAACGTTCGCGATGCCAAAGTGTTCGGTCATTTCCTGCCCAAATAACAGCAACTACGTGCAAAAAAAGGATGGTATTTCGTATTTTAGGTAAGTATCATAACAATTTTATGAATTTATGTATCCACAGTACGTATTTTCATGTTAATTTCAATAATTTTAAATATTTTCTGCAAAATAAAATGCTCACAGCTTGACCTTGGCACTTCGTAGGCGTATCTCTTTCACACGTTAAACAAATATGTAAGAGTAAAAGAGAACAAAGTCTCGCGTGAGCTTGTGACGAGCACACTGTGTTCCAACGACAAAACTGTGGAGTTCATTGATACTTAATATTTTTACGAATTTTAAATTAATTATTATACTTAATAATATTACCATGTTGATAAATGCTTTATTTTTTCCGAACAAAAAGTAGATGAGTCGATAGCGTTCTATAATTTTATGGTGTAAATTACAATATTTTGTATGCCTTGTTTTTAGTTTTCCTCGAAACCCCGTAAGGTGCTCTGAATGGACAGTTATATTATCAAAACAACGTTACAATAAATTAACATTGTTTCAAGGTAATTAAGTTATTCGTCAGTAGGTTAAAATTACCTAAATAAAACTCGTAATACGTACAGATTAATTTGTTTTATTTAAAATTATTTGCACCCCCGTGTTTTCCGGGATAAAAAGTAGGTACCTAGCATAAGTGTTAGTCCAGAGTATAAGCTATCTTCATATAATAAGTGTGACTAGCTGCCCCGCCCCGGCTCCTCCTGGCTAAATAATATAATTATAGCCTATGTCCATCCTGAAACCTAGATTCATTCTAAATATTGGTTAACATATTTTTTTAATCAGATGTTTAGTTTCGGAGTCCTCTTAGGTACATTATAAACTCACAAACTCATACAAATATAATGATATCACAAATACGACCTATAATAATAATATTATTTAGTACAAATAGCGTCTCCACTCGCCCTGTTCCCTGTTCGTACACGCATGGCCGTCGGTCATCTTCGGAAATCTTCGGTATGTCTTCGGTGCATTATTATGACATTGCGTACAAGCGACATTGAACATTATTCAACCAAGATAACGTCTTAATTGGCGTAAATGTCATTGTGAGCTATATAACAACAAATGTATAGGTATGTAGAACGGCGCTCGGACATTTTTTGAGTGCTGTCAGTTAGAGATTGGGACTCTTTAGTATTCTAACTCGATGATTCATGGGCTTCAATTTCGGCTGGGACTGGCAATCGTCTCAGTGACGGCTATTTTATTTACAATTGGATGGATGGGAGGCTCGAAGGCCATCCTACGGGCTTTCAAATGTCAAATTTGGATGGGGTATTTTACCGTAATCGATCTGCTGTACTTGGACATTCATGGTCGCGGCATCATAAAGACATCTCAGCACCTCGATATAACGATAGTCTACTTGGCAACGCTGTAAGGATTCCAGAACAGCCCAGGTTTCGACAGAGTCAAAGGCCTTTTCATAGTCCACAAAGGCCAGACACAGGGGCTGATTATACTCTTCGGACTTCTGTACAATCTGCCTCACTGTGTGTATGTGGTCTATGGTGCCATGTCCTCCGCGGAACCCGGCCTGTTCGGGTGGCTGGAACTCGTCGAGTCTCCTGGCGAGACGATTCGTGACCACTCGTGAGAAAAGCTTATAGACGTGGCTCAGGAGTGCGATGGGTCTGTAGTTTTTAAGAAGGGTTTTATCTCCCTTCTTAAAAAAGAGCACCACCAGGCTCCCGCTCCACGCCTTAGGAGTTCTCCCACTGTGAAGAACGGTGTTGAACAGGTTCTGAAGCTCCTGCAAAACAGGAGCTCCTCCTGCCTTCAGAAGCTCTGAAGTAATGCCGTCTTCACCGGGGGCTTTTCCATTTTTAAGCTGCCTCAGAGCCATCACGATCTCGTCTTGACTGATGTCTGGCAGTTCGTCGGTGTAGTGGCGTGTCAGGGTGGCTCGTGAATCGTGGTCGTCCCGTTGGGCACGAGGGGCATGTGCAGCGTATAAACGGCCATAGAAATCCTCTATCTCAGCAGTGATCTCCGGCTTCGACAATACGGTCCTCCCATCGTGCGTTTTAAGCTTCGTCAGGTGGCTCCCGCCAAGCTGCTGAGTGAATACTTTGGACCCTCGGTTTCGCTCTATTGCCTCTTCAATGAGGCGTGTGTTGGAGCTCCGAAGGTCGCGCCGTACCATCTTCGCAATTCGCTTGTTCAGGTCTGACCTCTCTGACGAAGTCGCCTGGGTGGTTTCCCGTCTTCTTGTCATCAACCCGAGAGTCTCGTCCGAGAGTTTGGATTTCTTGCCAGTACGCTGCTGTTTACAGAACTTGATGCCTTCGTGCCTCAGCGTTTCGACCAGATTGTGCAGGGTCTCGTCAGCGTCATCAGTTGGTTCCAAGGCAACAAATCTATCCCCGAGAAGCTGCTGGAACTTCTCGGTGCCCGCCATGATTTGGATTGGGTTAGGTCGGAGCGTGGACTTCATCAGACGGTTTCTTTCAAGCTTCAAGTTGATATTCAGAGAGCCTCGGAGGAGTCGGTGATCAGATCCGGTATTGAACCTGTTGATCACTGAGACATCTCTGAATATGTGCTTGCTATCCGTCATGATGAAGTCGATCTCATTTTTAGTCACAGTGTCGGGGCTTCGCCATGTCCACTTCCTTTGAGGCTGCTTCTTAAAGAAAGAGTTCATTAAGAACAGCTCTTCTTTCTCAAGGAAGTTGACAAGCATTTGCCCCCTGTGATTCCTAACTCCATAACCATGCGGGCCTATTCGGGATTCGTTGCCAATCTGGGTTCCCACCTTGCCGTTAAAGTCCCCCATAACAACGTTGAAGTGGGCCTTAGTGGTGTTATGCAAGGCTCTGGATATGTCTTCGTACATATCCTCCACTTCATCATCCGAGTGTGCCGAGGTCGGTGCGTAGACCTGAATTATCTTCATGCTATACCGTTTGGATAGCCGAAGGATCAGGTACGCTACCCTGGTCGACACACTGGAGATTTCTTGGACGTTGTTAGAGAGGGCCTTATTGACGAGGAAACCTACGCCACCCTGGGATGTTTTATCACCCTCACGAAAGTAGAGAAGATGACCCGAGTCTAGGGTTATGGTGTCCTCCCCACTCTCTGCGGACTTCACATAACCCTAGAACATGCCATTTGATGTTCTCTAAGCAGTCTCTCGCAGTTGGAAGTGGAGCCAACTGCGCTAGATGTTGGTCAAGCCTCAGAGTGCGTCCGTTATACGTAGCCAGGGTCAGTTGTTGGTGGCAGCCTGATGTAACCCGGTGATTCCTAGCACCCCCTGCCAAGCCGTTACCATGGCCGCTGCCATGGCCAGGAATAGCGAGGCGGCCGGGAACTGGGGGCCATTTTTTGTTGCGTCGTACCATTGGGGGGGTAATGCCCATAATCCCCACGCTGGGCATGCGGGTTGGGGATCGCAGTTCTGTAGTGGAGTTGTCCTGCAGGGGGCGCTGCTGCCCACCCCCCGGTTTGTGTCCCTTAGTCGCCTCCTACGACACCCACGGGAAGAGTTGGGGTGGTGCAATTCTAAGCCGGCACCACACGGCTTGCTACGGACCGGCGGCGCGTTGAAAAGGAGCCGTATCACGAACTCGCTCTGGATCACGTGCGTTTCTAAGCACGAAACCCAGCCTCATGTAGGACTCCTTGGCTACGATAGATATATGGTCATTGAACGTGAGTTTTCGGTCGAATGTGACTCCCAGATCTTTGATCATCGCTGTTTTACTAATTGAAATGCCGTCAATATTGTAGTCATAAACAATTGGGTGCGACATGCGACCGAAAGTCATGACAGAGCACTTAGATGAGTTGAACTCCATTTTATTTTTGACGCTCCATTGATATACTGCGTCAATATCGTGTTGTAAAGTTAAGCAGTCGGAGAGAGTATCGATCGTCGTGTAGAGCTTTAGGTCGCCTGCGTACAAAAGGCACTTTGAGTGTTGTAGAACGGTTGGCTTGGCAGGTCATTGACCATTATCAGAAACAGGAGCGGTCCTAAAACCGACCCTTGACTTACGCCGGATCGCGTTTGATAGGGCAAAGATTCGTACATTCCGAGTCTGACATACTGCTGGGCAAAGATTCGTACATTCCGAGTCTGACATACTGCTGCCGATTACGCAGATAGTCGGCAATGAGCTTTAAAAGGTTGGGAGCAAAGCCTATGGAGCTTAGCTTGCCAGCAGTATATCATTGTTTACCCTATCAAACGCTTTCCGAAAATCGAAATAGAGTACATCCACTTGACGCGCTCTGTCTAGTTGCGTAGAGATGTAGTCCACTAAAGTCAGTAAATTAGTATTAACTGACCTCTTTGCCCTGAAGCCATGCTGCGCGTTACATAAATATTTTTCTACTTGCGAGTAAATAACATTGTAGAGTATGTTTTCAAATATTTTAGCAGGTGACGACAGGATCGCAATAGGTCTGTATTCTTCAACTGGGAGCTTGTTCGAAGTCTTGGGTATAGGGGTCACTCTAGATACTTTCCATTGCGCAGGATAAACTCCAGTTCTCAAGGCTAAGTTAAAAATGTGTCTCAAGGAACTCATAGAATGCCTTTCAGCTTGATTGAAGATAACTGGAGGAATACCATCAGGTCCAATGGAGCTACTAGGTTTTAATTTATCTATACCTTGGATTACATCCTTAGGTTCAAATTGAGATATATTTATAAAATTACTTTTCCTTTCAGCATTATTACTGTCAGAAGTTTGAGCATTGAGGACCGGTATATCAGGTAGAAATACGCTTGCGAAGAAGTCTGCAAATCGAACATGCAACACCCTTATATGTAACATTAGGTTCGAACCCACCCTTAGTTCGTAGACTTGAAATATGGCTCCAAAACATGCGCGGATTTGTTGAGATCCTATCCTCAATCAGCCGCATATGCGCAGCGTAAGCGGACGCGACCCGAGACTTCAGTGAAGCCCTAAGCTCCGAGAATACCCTGTAGTCCTGCTCCGATTTGTTGCATCTCCAGGTAGAGTGCAGTTTGGCTTTTAATTTCGTATCACGAATTATGTCGGGCTTAAACCAAACAGGATATCTCGGAGTATGGGACTTTTTACGGCATTTTTTAGGAACACAATTGTTAAAAATATTATAAATTGTATAGTAGAGTTCATTAGTTGCATTTGGGATATCATCACAATTTAAAACGTTATCCCACGAAACCGCTGCTATTAAGGTAAATAACTGCTCATAATTGCATTTATTGAAGTTCCAATCTTTGTCGGGGTTAATGTTACTGGGTTCCAATCGGTCCAAACAACGAGTCGAATCCATCACGAACTCTATGTCAAGAGCTGGATGATGCGAGTCCATCGGTACGAGGCAATCCGTACTGGGAACTGCTACCTCCCGCATCCCGTCGTCCTCCCGGACTAAAACTACATCTAACATGCGGCCGTTTATATTGAGCACGGTGTTTTTATCCACTAGATTACAAAACGATAAAAAGTAACAATAATAATATGCAATATTTTGTGAAGCGCTATACAAATTAAGATCCCCAAGAATAAACAAGATCCTCGCCAAGTGCGAGTGTAACTCGCGCGCCGAGGGTTTCAAACATTTGCCATTATTTGGACAATCAATTTTTTGAAATATTTCAAAAAGTATGAAATTTACAGAAATTTGAAAAAGTGTTTTGAAATGGTCAAAACGATACCTTTCATTTGATACCCCACATGGGGAGGTACCCCCCCCTTTTGAAAAAAAAATCCCCCCTTTGTGACCATTTTTCAAAAACTATTATTATTACAGACTTCTCTATATTTGTTGTGTTTGTATATCCTGTAAAATATAGATCGATATCTACAAACGCCTAATACATTGTACATGGATCGGTCTGCAATCGTCGGAGCTAGGGGGGGGGGGGAATGGTCAATTTTTCGACTTTTTTTGAAATATTTCAAAAAGTATGAAACTTACAGAAATTTCAAAAAGTGTTTTGAAATGTACAAAACGATACCTTTCATTTGATACCCCATTTGCCTTCCTAGGTCTCTTTTGAAATTTCAACATCAAAATTTGTACTGAAATTATTCATTTTCATTTTTCTTTTATTTATATATTTTTTTCTTGAAATGAGTAATGGCGCACGAAATGTATCATTATTTTAAATTTCAAGTTAATAGCTGCAGTAGTTACTGAGATATTCAAGAAAGAGCGGGGGGGGACGGACAGAGCGAGACCATAAGGGTTTCAAAACCGATGTTTGAAACCCTAAAAACTATTTAAGGGGCTCCTTCCTGTACAACAAACGTGATGTTTTTGCTCGTTTTTGCTCAAAATTGATAACGGCAACGGCAACGGATAGACGCTTGAAATATTCACAGAATACTAAGTTATAAATTCACTTTTCGTGCACATGACCGCTTTTTATTTGTTTGTATCCGTCCGAATGAATACCAAACACGCCTGTATGTATGTTGTATTGTGTGTGACAGCGCGGTTGTTCAGAAACAAGCGCTCGACCTTTCTGAAATATACGTCGATCCTATGGAGAGACGTGAGCTGCGCGGTGGAGTGGAGGGGTGGCTCTGGCCTGGCGGTGGTAGACAATGTGATGTTGGGGTGTGCAGAGCACGGCGGGGGCGGGCAGGTGCTGCAGGTGGTGGAGGGCGCGCCGCTGAGTGTGGAGTGCGTGCTGCGAGTGGAGCAGCGCGCGGAGTGGCGCGTGCAGCGGCCCGGGGCCGGGTGGGAGGCGCCGCCGGAGGACATGGTCGCGGGCGAGGAGCGCGCGCTGCCGGCCGCGGGGCTAGTGCGCGCGCGGCTGACCGCGCCGCGCGCGCGCCCCGTGCACGCCGCGCTCTACCGCTGCCATCCCGCGGCCGCGCCCGTGCGACTCACCCTGCTGCCCTCCTCGTCTCCCGGTACACTACTCTCGCCTCTGCTACACCCATCCCCCCCATCACTTGACTACCCGCCTACGCATTCCCTATTCTATATCTATTTTAGTTCGGGTAGTTTTGTACTTGCTACGCTTTCAGTAGATGTCGAAGTCTTGCACTATCTAGTTTTGTACTAAGAACTCGTTATTATTTTGTAGATACGTA
The DNA here is from genome assembly GCA_946478455.1 of Eupithecia vulgata. NCBI lineage: Eukaryota > Metazoa > Arthropoda > Insecta > Lepidoptera > Geometridae > Eupithecia > Eupithecia vulgata. Next base: position 15,429,431 of record OX297875.1, read on the forward strand.
TACGTAGGTACATTAGGCAAGTACTAGTGGCTTGAGAGGTATTTTGCACTTGTGTTTGTACAAACCGCACGATGAGCTGGCTCTGAGTTTGTACGAACCGCACGATGAGCTGGCTCTGAGTTTGTACGAACCGCACGATGAGCTGGCTCTGAGTTTGTACGAACCGCACGATGAGCTGGCTCTGAGTTTGTACGAACCGCACGATGAGCTGGCTCTGAGTTTGTACGAACCGCACGATGAGCTGGCTCTGAGTTTGTACGAACCGCACGATGAGCTGGCTCTGAGTTTGTACGAACCGCACGATGAGCTGGCTCTGGGTTTGTACGAACCGCACGATGAGCTGGCTCTGAGTTTGTACGAACCGCACGATGAGCTGGCTCTGAGTTTGTACGAACCGCACGATGAGCTGGCTCTGAGTTTGTACGAACCGCACGATGAGCTGGCTCTGAGTTTGTACGAACCGCACGATGAGCTGGCTCTGAGTTTGTACGAACCGCACGATGAGCTGGCTCTGAGTTTGTACAAACCGCACGATGAGCTGGCTCTGAGTTTGTACAAACCGCACGATGAGCTGGCTCTGAGTTTGTACAAACCGCACGATGAGCTGGCTCTGAGTTTGTACAAACCGCACGATGCACGTCTCGCAAATCGTCCCCACACCGTATCCCACCGTCGCGTCGGAGGGCGTCCTACAAGTCGTCTGTTCTCCAGATATGGCCAGCCCACTTAACTACCACTTCAGCTTGCTAATCCTTTGGGCTATGTCGATAACCTTGGTTCCTTCTCTGTCGGATGTATTCGTTGCGAATCCTATCCTTCAGTGAAACTCCGAGAATAGCTCTCTCCATAGCTCGCTGGGCGACTTTAAACTGGTGGAACAGCCCTACCGTGAGTGTCCACGTCTCAGCTCCGTAGGTAGGATGCACTGATTGAAAACTTTAGTTTTCAAGCATTGCGGTATGTATGACGAGAAGACTCGACGTAGTTTCCCAAACACTGCCCAGCCTAGCTGGATCCTCTTCTTGGCCTTGTTCTTGAAATTGTTTTTCTCAACTGCAGAATCTGCCCAAGGTAAGTGTACGCGGAAATAACGTCGAGCGAGAAGGTGGTCATGTACGACGACCGGTCTTGGATGAATGTGGACATTGATCATGACCTTGGTTTTATCCAAGTTCATGCCAAGACCGATGCGTCGTAAGGCTGAACTGAAGCTAGGTCGGCCAGCATCCGGTTCAGCTCCTCCAGCGACTCCGCCATCAAGACTATGCCATCAGCGAATTGCAGGTGTGAGATGTAATCGCCGTTTATTTTGATGCCCTTACCTTTTAGTCCAGCAGTTTCGGGATATAACATCCTCCTGTCTCACTCCTCAGCGCAATTGGATGGGTTTAGACTGCTGGTACTTGGACACTCATGGTGGCGGCATCATAATGACATCTCAGCACCTCGATATAACGATAGTCTACTTGGCATCGCTGTAAGGATTTCAGAACAGCCAAGGTTTCGACAGAGTCAAAGACCTTTTCATTGTCCACAAAGGTCACAGGGGCTTATCATACTCTTCGGACTTCTGTACAATATGCCTCACTGTGTGAATGTGGTCTATGGTGCCATATCCTCCCCGAAACTCTTTATGAACTGATTACTAGAATAGATCACTGGAATAGAAGGAACCTGGTAGGTAGCTAAGCTAGGTTAGGTAGGCATGATTGCTTGTTGGTTAGCAATCGTCCCTAAAGTCTAAGGAGAATTGTGGTTAGGGGAAAGCCTTCGAAACCGTAGCTGGAATAATATTCTCACAAGCAAACGCGTCGAGCTGTGTGCGGGTGCGGGGTGCGGGCTGCGGGAAGGAACCTCGCCTACCGCATAATCCTTTCACAAATAACAAACCTTATCTAAATGTCAGTCGTGAATGGATAGCATGCTTGCTGCTATGTACCTACTGTAGGTACATGGCTTGGCTACAGTACAGACAGGTAGGTACTCTGCTATGTTCCCACTGTAGGTATATGGCTTGGCTACAGTACAGACAGGTACCTAGGTACTCTGCTGTGTACCCACTGTAGGTACATGGCTTGGCTACAGGCTACAGTACAGACAGGTAGGTACTCTGTTATGTTCCCACTGTAGGTATAGGTATGGCTTGGCTACAGTACAGACAGGTACCTAGGTACTCTGCTGTGTACCCACTGTAGGTAGGTACATGGCTTGGCTACAGTACAGACAGGTAGGTACTCTGCTATGTACCTACTGTAGGTACATGGCTTGGCTACAGTACAAACAGGTAGGTACTCTGCTATGTTCCCACTGTAGGTACATGGCTTGGCTACAGTACAGACAGGTAGGTACTCTGCTGTGTACCCACTGTAGGTACATGGCTTGGCTACAGTACAGACAGGTAGGTACTCTGCTATGTACCTACTGTAGGTAAATGGCTTGGCTACAGTACAGACAGGTAGGTACTCTGCTATGTACCCACTGTAGGTACATGGCTTGGCTACAGTACAGACAGGTAGGTACTCTGCTATGTACCTACTGTAGGTAAATGGCTTGGCTACAGTACAGACAGGTAGGTACTCTGCTATGTACCCACTGTAGGTACATGGCTTGGCTACAGGCTACAGTCCAGACAGGTAGGTACTCTGCTGTGTACCCACTGTAGGTACATGGCTTGGGTACAGGCTACAGTACAGACAGGTAGGTACTCTGCTATGTACCCACTGTAGGTACATGGCTTGGCTACAGGCTACAGTCCAGACAGGTAGGTACTCTGCTGTGTACCCACTGTAGGTACATGGCTTGGCTACAGTACAGACAGGTAGGTACTTTGCTATGTACCTACTGTAGGTACATGGCTTGGCTACAGTACAGACAGGTAGGTACTCTGCTATGAACCTACTGTAGGTACATGGCTTGGCTACAGTACAGACAGGTAGGTACTCTGCTATGTACCCACTGTAGGTACATGGCTTGGGTACAGGCTACAGTACAGACAGGTAGGTACTCTGCTATGTACCCACTGTATGTACATGGCTTGGCTACAGTACAGACAGGTAGGTACTCTGCTATGTACCTACTGTAGGTAAATGGCTTGGCTACAGTACAGACAGGTAGGTACTCTGCTATGTACCCACTGTAGGTACATGGCTTGGCTACAGGCTACAGTACAGACAGGTAGGTACTCTGCTATGTACCCACTGTAGGTACATGGCTTGGCTATAGTACAGACAGGTAGGTACTCTGCTATGTACCTACTGTAGGTACATGGCTTGGCTACAGTACAGACAGACAGGTACTCTGCTATGAACCTACTGTAGGTACATGACTTGGCTACAGTACAGACAGATAGGTACTCTGCTGTGTACCCACTGTAGGTACATGGCTTGGCTACAGTACAGACAGGTAGGTACTCTGCTATGTACCTACTGTAGGTACATGGCTTGGCTACAGGCTACAGTACAGACAGGTAGGTACTTTGCTATGTACCTACTGTAGGTAAATGGCTTGGCTACAGTACAGACAGGTAGGTACTCTGCTATGTACCCACTGTAGGTACATGGCTTGGCTACAGGCTACATACAGTACAGACAGGTAGGTACTCTGCTATGTACCTACTGTAGGTACATGGCTTGGCTACAGGCTACAGTACAGACAGGTAGGTACTCTGCTATGTACCTACTGTAGGTACATGGCTTGGCTTCAGGCTACAGTACAGACAGGTAGGTACTCTGCTATGTACCTACTGTAGGTACATGGCTTGGCTTCAGGCTACAGTACAGACAGGTAGGTACTCTGCTATGTACCTACTGTAGGTACATGGCTTGGCTTCAGGCTACAGTACAGACAGGTAGGTACTCTGCCATGTACCTACTGTAGGTACATGGCTTGGCTTCAGGCTACAGTACAGACAGGTAGGTACTCTGCTATGTACCTACTGTAGGTACATGGCTTGGCTTCAGGCTACAGTACAGACAGGTAGGTACTCTGCCATGTACCTACTGTAGGTACATGGCTTGGCTTCAGGCTACAGTACAGACAGGTAGGTACTCTGCTATGTACCTACTGTAGGTACATGGCTTGGCTTCAGGCTATAGTACAGACAGGTACCTAGGTACTTATCAATAGACATCAGTGCTATAGATAAGATTACCCTACATACGGAACGGAAGTGACTAATCTACTGCAAGATCTCTGCTAGATAGTACTACGGTACTACTATGTGTGTGTGTGTACCTAGTTGTTCACTCAATAGGATTATTCACGTTAAGCGCGCGAACAGAAGGTCTGGTCGAGGTTTAGCGCGCGAACAGAAGGTCTGGTCGAGGTTTAGCGCGCGAACAGAAGGTCTGGTCGAGGTTTAGCGCGCGAACAGAAGGTCTGGTCGAGGTTTAGCGCGCGAACAGAAGGTCTGGTCGCGGTTTAGCGCGCGAATAGAAGGTCTGGTCGAGGTTTAGCGCGCGAACAGAAGGTCTGGTCGCGGTTTAGCGCGCGAACAGAAAGTCTGGTCGCGGTTTGGTCGGCAGCATGGCAAGGCTTAGGTTCTGTCGGCATCAGAAGCAGTATCACATTTTGTTTGTAGTTCAGTTAGAGGATTCCTCGTTGTAAAGCGTGAGCGTGAAGCGCATCACCAGCGTGAAGCGCATCACCAGCGTGAAGCGCATCACCAACGTGAAGCGCATCACCAACGTGCCTGAACTGAACCTAACCTACGGAACTGAACATTCTCCGGTGACTATTTATTCACACTACATTTACTTATTCACTCTACATTTACTTATTCACTCTACATTTACTTATTCACTCTACATTTACTTATTCACTCTACATTTACTTATTCACACTACATTTACTTATTCACTCTACATTTACTTATTCACTCTACATTTACTTATTCACTCTACATTTACTTATTCACTCTACATTTACTTATTCACTCTACATTTACTTATTCACTCTACATTTACTTATTCACACTACATTTACTTATTCACTCTACATTTACTTATTCACTCTACATTTACTTATTCACTCTACATTTACTTATTCACTCTACATTTACTTATTCACACTACATTTACTTATTCACTCTACATTTACTTATTCACTCTACATTTACTTATTCACTCTACATTTACTTATTCACTCTACATTTACTTATTCACTCTACATTTACTTATTCACTCTACATTTACTTATTCACTCTACATTTACTTATTCACTCTACATTTACTTATTCACTCTACATTTACTTATTCACACTACATTTACTTATTCACTCTACATTTACTTATTCACTCTACATTTACTTATTCACTCTACATTTACTTATTCACTCTACATTTACTTATTCACTCTACATTTACTTATTCACTCTACATTTACTTATTCACACTACATTTACTTATTCACTCTACATTTACTTATTCACTCTACATTTACTTATTCACTCTACATTTACTTATTCACTCTACATTTACTTATTCACTCTACATTTACTTATTCACACTACATTTACTTATTCACTCTACATTTACTTATTCACTCTACATTTACTTATTCACACTACATTTACTTATTCACTCTACATTTACTTATTCACACTACATTTACTTATTCACTCTACATTTACTTATTCACTCTACATTTACTTATTCACTCTACATTTACTTATTCACACTACATTTACTTATTCACTCTACATTTACTTATTCACTCTACATTTACTTATTCACTCTACATTTACTTATTCACTCTACATTTACTTATTCACTCTACATTTACTTATTCACACTACATTTACTTATTCACTCTACATTTACTTATTCACACTACATTTACTTATTCACTCTACATTTACTTATTCACACTACATTTACTTATTCACACTACATTTACTTATTCACTCTACATTTACTTATTCACACTACATTTACTTATTCACTCTACATTTACTTATTCACTCTACATTTACTTATTCACTCTACATTTACTTATTCACTCTACATTTACTTATTCACACTACATTTACTTATTCACACTACATTTACTTATTCACTCTACATTTACTTATTCACTCTACATTTACTTATTCACTCTACATTTACTTATTCACACTACATTTACTTATTCACTCTACATTTACTTATTCACACTACATTTACTTATTCACTCTACATTTACTTATTCACTCTACATTTACTTATTCACTCTACATTTACTTATTCACACTACATTTACTTATTCACTCTACATTTACTTATTCACTCTACATTTACTTATTCACTCTACATTTACTTATTCACACTACATTTACTTATTCACTCTACATTTACTTATTCACTCTACATTTACTTATTCACTCTACATTTACTTATTCACACTACATTTACTTATTCACTCTACATTTACTTATTCACTCTACATTTACTTATTCACTCTACATTTACTTATTCACACTACATTTACTTATTCACTCTACATTTACTTATTCACTCTACATTTACTTATTCCCTCTACATTTACGTTGACTTATTTCGATTTATTTTATTGATGTCTTTGTTTATTGACTTGTTAGTGTTACGTTACTTGTGTAAAATAAAAAAACCTACACAAATAGTTCCAATAATAGGATCAGAATTGAAAAAGAAATAAAACGTCAAGTGCGAGTTAGACTCGCGCATCAAGGGTTCCGTACAAACTCCTACTCTTTAGCAAAGAAATCAGTCAAATCCAGACGAATAAGGCACAATAATTTTCTGATTTGATAACGATTATGACGTAACTTATTTAGTCCCTCGAACTATTGGCGTCTCGAGACTAAATAAGTTACGTCCAACCCTAGTGTAACAATGTACTATTTTGTATGAATAAACCATAATACAGCACCATAACAGAATTATTATATTACAATATAACGTAATATAATAATATAATATAATATGCGTGTAACATATATTTTGACAAACGTGGCGTATTCTTAGAATGGTCGGGAAGTAAAGTTTTTTAGTAACTGGAAGATCACTGACGACCTCTGTGGCGGTGGGCGAAGGTCCACCTGCGACGCGGGAGGTTGCGGTGCGGTTTCGATCCCGCCTTGGAACAAAATGTTTGTACACTCTGCAAATATTTGTTCCGGGTGTTCTGGTCGTTTTCTATGTATAAAACTATTATAAAACAAATCAATCTGTGCATTGTTTTGTATTAGTATATTAGATCTAGTACTTACTCATAATAACACAAGCTCTGCTCAAGTGGGGAGTGGGGGCAATGCTGTGTCAATTGTCCTTTGCTCAAGTGGGGGCAATGCTGTGTCAATTGTCCATTTGTCCAGCATTTATTATTATTATTTAACATCAATCAGAGACGCAGCTTTTTTTAATTTCATCCAAAGTTGATCTCCCAGATTTCTATTTTCAATTTCCAACACTACATGTCCATACTCTGCTTCTCATACAAACTTAGATGTCACGTAGATCTAGATATTGATTCTATTACTAAGTAAGGTGTAACATCGCAAACGTAGTTAGTATTATGTAGAGCAGAGCAGCCTGTAGTAGCCTGTAGCAGGCTGTAGCAGCCTGTAGTAGCCTGTAGCAGGCTGTAGCAGGCTGTAGCAGCCTGTAGCAGGCTGTAGCAGGCTGTAGCAGCCTGTAGTAGCCTGTAGCAGGCTGTAGCAGGCTGTAGCAGCCTGTAGCAGGCCGTAGCAGCCTGTAGCAGGCTGTAGCAGGCTGTAGCAGGCTGTAGCAGCCTGTAGCAGGCTGTAGCAGGCTGTAGCAGCCTGTAGTAGCCTGTAGCAGGCTGTAGCAGGCAACTCCACAGGGGTAGTGTCGCAGCACATGTTCATAACCGATGTTCCTTGCTTGTCTGCAGCCAGCGAATTGCCGGGGGCTGGGGCGCCGGGGGCTGGGGCGGCGAGGGCTGGGACGCCGCCCGTCCCCGACCTGCCGCGGACTGTGCAGTACTACGACCTGTTCCAAGCGCTGCGCCTCAACTGCACCCCGTCCAACCCGCTCATCACCGACGTCCAGTACCATTGGTGAGTCCGGACAGCCGGCTGCCGGCTGCGAGACGCCTCCCAGGGCTCCGGCCCCGCTGACCCCCCCCCCCCCGCCTCTGTTGCAGGAAGAAGAACGGCACCTCGGTGCAGGTCAGCACGGACGGGCGCACCGGCGCCGTGCTCGAGGAGCAGGGCGCGATGCTGGTCTACCGGCGCGCCACCGAGGACGAGTTCGGGAACTACACTTGCAGCATCGGCGACAGCGAGGAGTACGCGTGGGATGTGCGCGCGCGCACCATCGCGCGCCTGCCCGCCAACTCCAACGTGGTGGAGGGCCAGAAGCTGAGCCTGGTGTGCAAGCTGCACGGCAAGCCGGCGCCGCAGGTCGAGTGGCGTTACTCGCCGCCCGGCACGGACCCCGAGAACGCGACCGGCGACCTCATCGACACTAGCTCCGAGGGCGCGCGCTTCACCACCAAGGAGTCTCCGGCCGGCGTGCCCGGCGGCGTGCTCGAGCTGGCCGTGGCGGAGCGCTCGGACGCCGGCTTCTACTACTGCGCGGCGGCGCACGGCTCGCGCGGCCTCACCGTGCTGCGCGTCAAGGACGTGTACGCAGCGCTCTGGCCCTTCCTCGGGATCTGTCTGGAGGTGTTCATCCTGTGCGCCATCATCCTGGTGTACGAGAAGCGCCGCACCAAGCCCGAGATGGAGGACTCGGACGCGGACAACCACGACCAGTGAGCGCCGCGCCGCCGCGCCTTCGCCGCCGCCGGCTGCGTGGCGACGAGGCCGGGCCTGCTGGCCGTTGCCGCCGGCTGTCGCGCTGTCGAGGGTGGCGACGAGGCCGGGCCTGCTGGCCGTCGCCGCCGGCTGCCGTCGTCACCTAGTTCCCTAAGCCCATCCTCAGCCTCCGGTAGTACGGTCACCTAGTTCCCTAAGCCCATCCTCAGGCTCCGGTAGTACGGTCACCTAGTTCCCTAAGCCCATCCTCAGGCTCCGGTAGTACGGTCACCTAGTTACCAACTCTAGTAGCCAGGTACTTATTTTAGTTAATTATGTGTACATTTTTTAATACTTAGATGCTTATTGAAAAAGGAGGTAGGTACCTACTTAGGTACATACATACTTGTTTTGAATTAAAATATTAAACCAAATAAATTATTATGTTTAAAATGGTGTTTTACTGAATACTCTGGTAAAAACAAAAATACATAATACAGTGTGGTGTGGCTTTTTCGGTTTATTGTCGTAATCCCCACCGAGCCGTCCCCACCGGACGCAATTTTTTTTTGGAGTAATCCCCACCAACTATAAAAATAATTAAGATTAATTTTCTACTATCACTTCACACTTCTTCTAAAACGAATAAACTTTCATTAAACTTCTTATTCGACTTTTTGTAGGTAATAATAATCAACAAGATTATGTAAATGAAACTATTTTACTTACTATAACAAATTTAAGAAATCGACTAGATTGGTAATCAACATCACATTTTAATCCCGGTGCTTGCATTACATAAAATTTCACTCTTATTCATAAAATTTTAAATCAGTTGTGTTTCAGTTGAGTTCGAAAGAGAATACTTAAACACATTTTAGGTAAACCACTAGGTGCTGATTTAAAATCTTTCTGAATAAGAGGGTCAGCCTGTGGGGTCAGCGGTCAGCGGTCAGTACCAGTACAGTCGATTCTTGATACTATAAAATAATAATAAATAATAAATAATGCTGGACAATTCACACAGCATCATCTAGCCCCAAGGTAAGCAGAGCTTGTGTTATGGGTACTAGATAACTGATATACGTAATATTACACATTACATAGATAGATATTTTTTATTATACATAGAAAACACCCAGACCAACGGAACAAATTTCTGCAGATCGTACACAAATTTGTTCCGAGGCGGGGATCGAACCCGCAACCTCCGTCGCAGGCAGACTCTCGCCCGCTGCGCCACTGAGGTCGACAATGTGTGGTATAATATATTATACAATAATTGTTAACTATACGGGAATTATGATTTATCTAAGTTTAAGTTTTATCATTATTATGACAAAATAAGGCAATCGGCTGGATTAGCACAAACTCACTTTAATTAATAAGTATATCATCATCATCAGCCTATACCAGTCCACTGCTGGACATAGGCCTCCCCTAATGAGCGCCATAGCGCCCTGTCTTCAGCTTGCCTCATCCAGCATCTGCCAGCAGTCTTTCGCAAATCGTCATCCCACCTGGTCGGAGGGCGTCCTACACTACGTTTTCCGAGTCGCGGTCTCCACTCAAGAACACGTTTACCCCAGCGGTTGTCGGTTCTTGAAATATGGCCAGCCCACTGCCACTTGAGCTTGCTAATCCTTGAAGTTATGTCGATAACCTTAGTTCTCTGTCGGATGTATTCGTTGCGAATCCTATCCTTCAGAGAAACTCCGAGCATAGCTCTCTCCATAGCTCGCTGGGCGACTTATATGATACGTATATAAGTTTGTGTTAATCTCTCAGAACAACAATCCTATGGAACTGCCCTAAGCATACTTTTCCTGGATACCTAACTCAACAAATCGGTTGACAAACATGGCGGATTATGGATGTTCACTTTGGTCTAGTCGATAACATTATATCGATGGAAGAGCTTGTCTTTTTAATCGACATCAAAAAAGGAAAGGTGTAATTTAGCAGGAAAGGAAAACCAGCCAGCTAGAACAAATATTTCGTTTAATTCTTCATTTGGTGTAGGACAATCGAATGATAAAGAAAAAGAGCCAGCAGCCCTCGCCTTCGCTTCTTATAGAACAGCAAGGCGCCCCCATCGGCGTGAATGCGAACTACGTAACAAGCCTATGTAATATAAAATGGGATCGAATACCTGATGGGTAGTAGTACAGCCGACGGGCCACAGATGGCGCTGACCATAGATGGCGCTGTGTGCAACGCCCGGTTAGGTAGGTTAGGTTGCCGCCATCGTCGCGGCCTGGCCGGAAGCTGGAGAGGACGTGCCCGATCCTGACAGGGAGGCGGCCTGGTTCCGGGCAACGATGACGTCGATTTGTGACGCATCGATGCCCCGATCCGGGCCTTCAAAGCGCGGATCGATGTACTGGTGGTCGGAGGAGATAGCGGGGTTGCGTGTGACGTGCCTACGCTCCCGACGCCTGTACCAAACTGTTAGTATGTGTGCGTGCCTACACCAGCCGCGCCACCTAACTGCAATAAACCAGTGTGTAACCAACCAGCGGTCGTATTACTCCTGTCCTGAGCTCCCCTATCCAAATATCGTACAGTGGCGGCGATCTACCGACAAGTGCAAAAAAATGGCGAATTCTGCGCAATTCGGTATTTTAAATACGTTTGACCACAATTTACAAACGTGGAAAACGTACCTATAGAGGCCGGATCACGCATTATTTTCTTGCGAATGTCATTACTACGTCGACGGATGCAACGGGCAGCAAACGGAAAGCGATCTTGCTGAGCGCACTCACAGAAGGAACCTACAAGTTAGCGGCGGACTTGGTACTGCCAAAAAGTCTTGAAAACGTGCCTTACGGGGATCTCCTGAACATCCTTGACGCGCATTTCACCCCAAAGCGTATCGGATTTGCTGAGCGTCATAACTTCTACGCGACAACTCAACAAACGGGTGAAACGCATTCACAATGGGCTGCGCGATTACGAGGACTTACAGAAAAGTGTGGCTTCTCTAATGTTGAAGAGGCACTTCGCGACAGATTCCTTATGGGCATGCTGCCGGGACACGAAAAAGAGAAGCTGTAGGTACACCAAAGATTTGGTTACTCTCAGCATGGCAGAGGTCGTGCACGCGCGGCCGCGGCCAGTGCCGCTGGCGCCGGCGCGTCCGCCGCAGACAGCCAGCTATTCAAGATATCGAAGAACGACAAAAATGCTGCTGTAGGGAAAAATAAATGTAGTGTAAGTATGTGGTTATTCGAATCACAAATCATCGGAGTGCCGGTTTGCCAATTATGTTTGCAAAAAGTGTCACGAAAAAGGCCACTTGCGTAAAATGTGTACAAAGAAAGTGAATTACGTTGAGTTGGAATGCAGTGACAAGGGTGAGGATGATGCCGGTGACGATGGTAAGTTATGTTATATCTGATCTTTCAGGGGACAACCTATGGTAGAAAGTGTTTTGATTGACAAAAAATCATTAAAATTTGAAATAGATAGCGGCGCGGCAGTTACCGTTATCCCGGAGAGTTTTTACTATAGTAAATTCAAAGATGTACCATTGTCAAGTACAAATAAACAGCTGATGACGTACAATGGGGAAAAGATCATCTGTTTAGGAACGCTTCGATTACCGGTCTGGTAGGTACGCGGATCAAACTCACTACATAATGTTTGTAGTGCGCGACGCGCGACGCGCGACGCGCGACGGAGGGCCACCGCTTCTAGGCAGGGATTTTATATCTTTATTTAATTTACAACTCTTGCCGGTAAACACTAAGTTCCGAATTTTCTCCCGAATTTTTACAGAAGTGTTTTGTAGAATTGTTTTCTGACAAGTTAGGAAATTTTAATAAATATAAAGTTAAACCACGGAACGTGAGTTAAACTCAAATTAAAAGAAAACGCTAAACCCGTTTTCTGTAAGGCGCGACCAGTAGCGTTGCCAGTAGCTTTACGCGACAAGGTAGATAGAGAAATTGATAGTTTGATCGACTTAGGTATTCTTGAGCCTGTTGAGTCGGCCTACGCTTCCCCCATAGTCCCGGTCCTAAAACGGGACGGGTCAGTAAGATTGTGTGCTGACTACTCCGTTAGCATAAATAAACAACTGCTAATAGAACAGTTACCCGCTCCCCACTACAAACGAGCTATTTTCAAAAATTTATGGTGGTCAACAGTTCACCAAGCTTGATCTATCCATGGCATATAACCAGTTTATGTTAGACGATGAATTAAAAAACCTCACGACCGTGAACACCAGCCGTGGGCTTCTAAGGTACTGTAGGCTTGTGTTTGGCTTAGCGTCAGGACCATCAATATTTCAGCGGGCGATTGAAGGGGTACTATCAGGCATAGATGGAGTCTTGTGTCTGTTAGATGATATATTGATAACAGGGACTGATAAAAAACAACACCTTCAGAGGTTAATTACCGTGTTACAGCGACTACAGGATGCCGGTCTAACCTTACGGAAGGATAAATGTCGTTTTTTTCAAGACGAGATTAATTATCTCGGATATACAATAACAAAAGATGGTCTCAAAAAATCTCCGGAAAAGATTAAAGCTATGGTCGGAGCTCCAGTTCCCACAAATGTAACTCAGCTACAGTCGTTTCTAGGGTTAGTAAATTACTACCGGAATTTTGTACCTAAGGCATCAACTGTCCTTAGTCCCTTGTATGAATTATTAAAGAAAGGTTGTAAATGGGTCTGGACTAAACATCAACAAGCTTTTACAGAAATAAAAAGCTTGATGACGTCAGACCAAGTACCTACTTGCTCACTTCGATCCGAACGCTAAAATAATATTAAGGTGGGTGTATAGGCCAACAGCCTTGAGGATTCGGGCGGAGTCAAAATTTTTCCCCGCGCCAACCGCATACCCCCGCTACATTTTTACGCACGCAGACCGCGGCCTCCGTTCATGGCAAGCGGTCGCGCATCGCGATGTCGAAATAAGGACTTACCTACTGCTACATCATAATATGCTAAAACAATTCTACCTTTTTCTACTTTTTCTAATTCTACCGGGTTTTCAAAAAATTATCTGAGCGTCTGGTCGAAGCGACGCGTGACCCGAGAGCTGGTGAGTATCTGGCACAGCGCATCAGCATTGCTATACAGCGGGGCAATGCAGCCAGTGTCTTAGGCACGCTTCCAACTGGTATTGATATGGATCAGTTGAGCTACCTGTAGATTGTTTGCCACAGTTTGCAGATAGCTTGATTGTTTCTATTGTAAATACTAGTTTTAATTTAAATTTGTTATTTGATTGTTATTTTCTTTCTGAATAAAGGAAGTTTAATACAATAAAAAAAAAAAAATACCTATTATTAGATATTGGTGTTAGGTGTGCCGGTTTCTCGCGTAGGTAGGTGCCACTTGAGAACACTACACTATAGAATTTTACTCAGCTTGTAATATCAACAGAGGTTCCTATTTTGCACAGATTTTATACAGTGTGGAAATTAAACTCAGGCCCTGGAGGGAAACTACTTAAAATCCTTAAGCTAGCTCATTTTACTTAAAGGAGACATTCCTTTATTTTTAAAAAGAAACAAATCTGCATTAAAATATTTTTTTAAACTCGCTTGCTTCGCCCGGGACTCGAACCAACTAAAATTTAAAAAAATAAACACTCTTTATTTTATTATACTAATCGGTAGTATTAATATTCAGGATAAAGTTTCTGTAACAAACATTTGGTCTTAAAAATAAAAATAATCGTTAAATCTAACATCAACTTTATTTTACTATCAATTTTGTAACACTTAAATTATTTAACTGATAAATTGTTCGAAATGAGCCCCGTCGTTCCGGCTACACAACATTAGTCGCCGTTGAAATTCATTTCTTGTAGCCTTCAGCAAAGTGTTGTGGTGTATGCCCCTGATAACATTTTCTACCGCAATCCTTAGCTCTTGAACGGTTTCATAGCAAGTTTCATAAACAACATTTTTTACATGACCCCATAAAAAGAAGTCCATGGGCGTCAGGTCTGGACTTCTTGCAGGCCATCTAATCGTGTTGTGTTGGAGAGATAACAGAACTGTTACGTGTCTTTTACTTGTTAAAAGTGAACAGTAACCAAATATTTTTTAGAGAAACTTTATCCTGAATATTAATACTACCGATTAGTATAATAAAATAAAGAGTGTTTATTTTTTTAAATTTTAGTTGGTTCGAGTCCCGGGCGAAGCAAGCGAGTTTAAAAAAATATTTTAATGCAGATTTGTTTCTTTTTAAAAATAAAGGAATGTCTCCTTTAAGTAAAATGAGCTAGCTTAAGGATTTTAAGTAGTTTCCCTCCAGGGCCTGAGTTTAATTTCCACACTGTATACCTATGTATACAAAATTAAATATAAATAAAGATGGATAATAATAATAAATAATAATAATGCTGGACAATTCACACAGCATTATCTAGCCCCAAGCTAAGCAGAGCTTGTGTTATGGGTACTAGATAACTGATATTATACGTAATATTATACATTACATAGATAGATATTTTTTATTATACATAGAAAACACCCAGACCAACGGAACAAATTTCTGCAGATCGTACACAAATTAGTTCCGAGGCGGGGATCGAACCCGCAACCTCTTGCGTCGCAGGCAGACTCTCGCCCGCTGCGCCACTGAGGTCGTCGTCGATTACCATTGACTCACTGATTGACATAATTGTTCTCCTTGATGGTGGATGGGGAGGTATACTTTATATTTTGCGGAAACGTGTAGAGGGGGACCTCGGGAAATTTCCGACTTTTTCAGATTTGCTCCCCCATCTGCCCCCCCCCCCCCCACATGGTGTCTCGGAAACTGAACGAGGTGTATATTAAGGGGGCAAATAGTATTTATCAAAGTAAAAATTTTGAACCCCATCCCCCATCCAAAAAATCTAATATGGTATAGGTAAAAATTAAAAATAAATAGTGAAGTGACATAATCGATATATTCCCGTTGTCCCCTTTGACGCTGTCCCGTTATGAGGACAACGGGAAGTCAAAATTTCCTTCCCGTTGTCCCCATGGACGTTTTCTCGTCATGGGGACAGCAGGAAGTCATAAATTTCCTTACCGTTGTCCCCATTGACGGTTTCCCGTTATGGGCCAAAGAGAACTAATAATATATCCTTATTTTTA
Source organism: Eupithecia vulgata (assembly GCA_946478455.1). Lineage (NCBI taxonomy): Eukaryota > Metazoa > Arthropoda > Insecta > Lepidoptera > Geometridae > Eupithecia > Eupithecia vulgata. Next base: position 15,445,266 of record OX297875.1, read on the forward strand.
TCTCCATTGATGTAAGCATAGTTTATATACATACAAATGAAATAATTGATATAAGCGTAGTTAGAGTTTAACCAAATGACAAAAAATCGATTTAAAAAGCTACACAGATTACAAAACCTCACTGTAATTTTTTTGGATCATATAAACAACATTGTATATTTACATAACAACATAACAATAAATAATTTATATCACACAATCAGCATTGACGACCTCAGTGGCGCAGCGGGCGAGAGTCTGTCTGCGACGCAAGAGGTTGCGGGTTCGATCCCCGCCTCTGAACAAATTTGTGTACGATCTGCAGAAATTTGTTCCGTTGGTCTGGGTGTTTTCTATGTAATTATAATAAAAAATATCTATCTAGGTAATGTATAATATTACGTATATCAGTTATCTATAACCCATAACACAAGCTCTGCTTACCTTGGGGCTAGATAATGCTGTGTGAATTGTCCAGCATTATTATTATTATTATTATTGTTGCTAGATTTATAGGTATGTATTAATTAATTATTGTGATGTTATGGTTAAAAACAAGTAGGTATTACTTACATAGTTAACACCGCACCGATAAGTAAAATCCCATTTTTTTTTAATTTCCTCATATTTTTGAGTAAATAATACAGAAAAGATATTATTTGTATCTAGTACATATAAAAAGATAAATAAAAAAACTCACAAAGCTAAAGAACTTATAAAAACACAACTACATAGTATTATTAATTATATCACAGAATCAACATAATACCTAAATGAAAACACTTAATATGCATAAATAATTTAAAAAAAAAAATTGTGTCGCCATTAAGCCAATGAGAACTTTGTTAAAACAATGGTATCTGTACGCTTTTATTCCACCGCCGGCGCATCCTTTTTAAGGACATTTTGAAATAATTAACTACATTAATAATATGTAGTAGAGATGTAACGAATATTCGCATCCGCATTCGCATTCGCGAATATTCGCAGGATTTTCAATATTCGCATTCGCATTCGCCAAAATCTATGCGAATATTTGGCGAATGTTGATGGGGCAAAAACTTACCTAGTATATTTAAAACAAGATTCGCCAAGTGCGAGTGTAACTCGCGCGCCGAGGGTTTCAAACATTTGCCAATTATTTGGACAATCAATTTTCTGAAATATTTTAAAAAGTATGAAACTTACAGAAATTTCAAAAAGTGTTTTGAAATGGTCAAAACGATACCTTTCATTTGATACCCCACATGGGTAGGTACCCCTTTTTGAAAAAAAAATCCCCTTTTTTGACCATTTTTCAAAAACTATTATTATTACAGACTTTTCTATATTTTTCCTGTAAAATATAGATTGATAATATCTACAAATGCCTAATACATTGTACATGGATCGGTCATCAATCTTCGGAGCTAGGGGGGGGAGAATGGTCAATTTTCCGTCTTTTTTTGAAATATTTCAAAAAGTATGAAACTTACAGAAATTTCAAAAAGTGTTTTGAAATGTACAAAACGATACCTTTCATTTGAAACCACATTTGCTTTCCTAGGTCTCTTTTGAAATTTCAACATCAAAATTTGTACTGAAAATATTCATTTTCATTTTTCATTAATTTATATATTTTTTTCTTAAAATCAGTAATGGCGCACGAAATGTATCATTATTTCAAATTTCAAGTTAATAGCTGCAGTAGTTACTGAGATATTCAAGAAAGAGCGGGGACGGACAGAGCGAGACCATAAGGGTTTCAAAACCGATCTTTGAAACCCTAAAAACTGTTCTCTTTTACATGCGGAATTATAAAAAAAAACTCTGCACTGCACTCGTAAATAGGGATGATGACAGTAACAAAAAGCATCAAGTTAGGCCACAGAAATGATGATTTCAGACTGGCCTTTACTTTATCTGCTTGTTTTCCTATTGGTACCACGGGTCAAGTCTGTCTGAAGTCACCGGCTAGAAGAAATGTAACGCCATCCATAAAACGATTAGGATTGTCTCGTAGGTCCTGTAAACTCCTATTTAGTGCCTCTATTCCTCCTTTGTGAGCCATATTGAACTCATACCAAATAATTATTTTAGCATCACGAATCACCTTTGCCACATCGCTTTGTTTTGATGTTGCAAATTGCCGACTCACAATGATTCAGATTATAGGGTAATTTGAAAGCATAGTGAGAAAAATATTATTTTTCTCACTCTGCTTTCAAATTACCCCTGATGGTGTATTATATATATACACAAAAGCGTTGAAAATGCATCTGCACGCAAGTTTTGATATAGATGCATCGGTATATTGAATCCTAAATTGAGAATTTTAAAGTTAGGCCACAGAAATGACGACTTCAGACTGGCCTTTACTTTATCTGCTCGTTTTCCTATTGGTACCACGGGTCAAGTCTGTCTGAAGTCACCGGCTAGAAGAAATGTAACGCCATCCATAAAACAATTAGGATTGTCTCGTAGGTCCTGTAAACTCCTATTTAGTGCCTCTATTCCTCCTTTGTGAGCCATAGTGAACTCATATCATACCAAATAATTATTTTAGCATCACGAATCACCTTTGCCACATCGCTTTGTTTTGATGTTGCAAATTGCCGACTCACAATGATTCAGATTATAGGGTAATTTGAAAGCATATTGAGAAAAATATTATTTTTCTCACTATGCTTTCAAATTACCCCTGATGGTGTATTATATATATACACAAAAGCGTTGAAAATGCATCTGCACGCAAGTTTTGATATAGATGCATCGGTATATTGAATCCTAAATTGAGAATTTTAAAGTTAGGCCACAGAAATGACGACTTCAGACTGGCCTTTACTTTATCTGCTCGTTTTCCTATTGGTACCACGGGTCAAGTCTGTCTGAAGTCACCGGCTAGAAGAAATGTAACGCCATCCATAAAACAATTAGGATTGTCTCGTAGGTCCTGTAAACTCCTATTTAGTGCCTCTATTCCTCCTTTGTGAGCCATAGTGAACTCATATCATACCAAATAATTATTTTAGCATCACGAATCACCTTTGCCACATCGCTTTGTTTTGATGTTGCAAATTGCCGACTCACAATGATTCAGATTATAGGGTAATTTGAAAGCATATTGAGAAAAATATTATTTTTCTCACTATGCTTTCAAATTTCCAAAAATCCGTTCTTAGCGGATGCCTACGTCATAAAAGAAACCTCTTGCAAAATTTCAGACTCATAGCTCTTCTAGTTCCTGAGATTACTTGATAAGTTAGTAATTGGCCTGACTTTGAGTCCACCCACACCCCGGACCTTTAGGGTGTGAATTTCAAAAAACACTGAAACACGTATCTGTTTCTATACGCTCCAAATTTTGACGGTCCAAAAGTTACGGTTCTGCAGTTATTATAAAAATGATTATTGACCCCATTTTAACCACCTTAGAATAAGAATTATCAAAAATCCGTTCTTAGCGTGCCTACGTCCTAAAAGGAATCTCCATGCAAAATTTCAGCTTCGTAGCTCTTGTAGTTTTAGAGATTTCTTGATATGTCACCCTGTTTTCTCTTCTCCTTAATATAATTATATAGATTATACCAGTATAAATTCCTTTTAACATCACTCGATGTAACTATTTCATTGAGTTTCACTGTCCACGTTAACAGGTAAACCGTCAATGGGGACAACAGGCATACATTTTAGTTATATTATCGAGTTCCGATGTCCCCATTAACAGGTAAACCGTCAACGGGGACAACGGGCATAAATTTTAATTAACTTTCGTTGTCCCCATTATTGGGGACGGAGTCAGTGGGGACAACGGGAATTCATCCGAAATGTATCTTTTTTGATTTGATGGGTGAGTTCTTTTAGGGATTGATTCATTATGGAAGAATTAGTGTTCTGCATGTAGCAACATCATTGCGGTTTATGATTATGACCTAAGCCTATAATCAAGTGTTGATGTATGTTGTATGTGTTATGCCTGGTGTTGTGCATCGAATCTGAAGTCGACAGATTTGGTAACGAAACCAAAAAAGTAAGGTTGGTAATGTTCTGCTCGGTTGTTTATCGTTAGAATGGGGGGCCCGGAGAAGGAAGGTCGTCGGCGGAGTGACGTAGTCCGACTCTGCGGTCATCGACCTTAGCGCGTACACTGTACTTACTGTCTGTAGGTACTGCCCAGCCCACTAGTAGGTACCCAGACATATTATACACTAGCCAATATTGATGTAGAATGTTTGTAGGTACACAAACGGCCCCTAAAATTCACTTTGTTGCCGCGTCTTTTTACACGAAATTTACAACATTCGACTTTCTAAAATTTGCTAGTAAGTAGGAAGGTAGGTAGGTAGAATATAGGTACTTATTCGATTTATTTTTTATTTTTATACATAGGTACTTCTATGAACGAAAGATGATATGAGAGACTTACGGGGCGATAAAACTCCTAAAATACGACTAAATAATAAATATAGACAAGAAACATTTATAATAATCATTTAGAATTAGATGTAAGTAAGTGTAGATATTAGTTTTATACGTGTACCTATATAGGTACTAGTTGTAATTGTTCTACGTAATAAATATTTCACAATTTACGGCAAGCTCACGCAAATATCACCCTTTTATTCGTGGCATGGCATGGTCATCTTTTTTCAAATCTATAAACGCTATATTTTTATGTCACGTTACTAGAAAATAATTATAATATTTTAGTAAGATCACGAGCAGCATAGGTCCGTCGTCCAGGAAAGCCCGAGCGGCACTGACGGCTCGTCCCTCGCACCGCGCAAGGGCCCCGCAGATACTCGGAACTTAAAGTCGTAAGCGCCAAATACATTTCTTCTAATTAAAAGAAAACTGTTCTAGTAATCAAAAAATTATTTTGGCGAATCTGTTACCCTTCTTTTGCTTTATTTTTCAATATAAAAATCAAGTCAGTAATTCATATTGATTCGGAGGAGAAGGAAAATTTGTGTCAAAATTGAGATATTTTAGATGTTTTTTTTCTTCAAACACATGCAAATAATCAAAAATCTATCTTGGCGCTTTTGTACAGAATGAAATGTAATATTAGGTGTAGGAGTCTAAGAATCCTAGGTTTCATATTTGAAGAGGAGTAGGATCTCAAATATCATGAAAATGTTGATTTTTTCGAAAGACCGGCCTTAACAGTGGGTGCCAGTCCTAGTGGCCTAGGCGCGATTCTATCACAGGTGGGGAAAGAAGGGACTGAAAGGCCAATTTCTTTTGTTTCACGAACATTGAACGCCGCTGAAACCCGTTATTCTCAAATACAAAAGGAAGCGACAGCTATCATTTACGGTGTTCGTCGTTTTCACCAGTATTTATATTTATATGGCAGGTCTATACCGTTTGTTTTACGAACGGATCATAAACCCCTGTTATCGATATTTGGCCCTAATAAAGGAATACCAGAAATGTCCGCAAATAGACTTCAACGCTATGCATTATTTTTGAGTAGCTATAACTATACAATAGAGTATGTACGCAGCGCTGATAACAGCGCAGATTACCTGTCGCGCGCCAGCCTACAGCGCGCGGTGCACGAGTGCGCGTGCACCGCGCGATGTCAGTGCTGCGACTGTGAGGTAGCCTATGATCGGGCTACCTATGTATGTTTTGTGATGGATGGCACTATGCCATTAACGTTAGACCAGTTACGCGTCGAAACTGATAATGACCAATTATTGAAATTAGTAAAAGGTTACGTCATTAAGGGATGGCCGCCGAAATTAACCGATGTTAGAATAAAAGCTTATCATTTGTGCAGGTCACAGTTATCAGTTGAGAATGGGTGCATTATGAGAGGGCACAAGGTCGTTGTACCACGTTATACCTACGTCCTTGTATAAAACTGTATTATCGGAACTACATCAATCGCATTTAGACTAAGGGCGAGGCTCGCTCAAGATTCTGGTTTCCCGGTATCGATCAGGCGATACAAACTATGATCAGTTCATGTGATGTATGTATCCAGCTGCGACCCTCGCCCCCGCGCGCCCCTCCCTCTGCTTGGGTATCCAACTACTGCGTTCTACCGAATACACGTTCATTTTTTAGGGCCGATAAAGAGTTGCATGTACTTAGTAGTGGTTGATGCCCACACTAAGTGGGTGGAGGTACATCTGATGCCCACACTAAGTGGGTGGAGGTACATCATATGAATTCTACTACGTCATCAGCTGCGGTAATTGGGAAACTTTGTGATTTTTTTTCAAGATAATGGTATTCCAAATACTATAGTAAGTGATAACGGTGCATCTTTCTGTTCACGCGAGTTTGAATTGTTTTGCTCAAGTAATGGGATTAGTCATGTAACTTCGCCGGTGTACCACCCGCCTAGCAACGGCCAGGCCGAAAGTTTTGTTAAGATTGTAAAAAAGGGAATCAAGTCCTGTCTTTCATCGTCGTCGTGTACTCACATTGTGAAAGGCAGTACTGATTTAAAATTGTTAAGATATCTTATGGACTATAGGAACTCAGTGCACACTACTACAGGTTTGTCCCCCGCTGAAATGGTATACGGTCACAAGTTAAGATCACGTTTAGACATTATTAATCCTAAGTCAACGTCATCATCATCACCTTCGTCAACTGCCTCTAACCGTGTACAAAATCAACAGTGTTTGCAAACTAATCAGAATGTAAAAAATAAAACTCAAGATTTAAAGATGAATGAAGTACCTAGTGTTATATAAAGTTAACAAAACAAATTATACATGATGTAAAGGGATAATCACAAAGAAGATAGGCACAGTTGTGTATTTAGTTAAAGATTTAGAAAGCTCTGAAAAATTTAAAAGTCATATTAATCAATTAGTTAGATATAAAGGGACTACCGTCAATCTAGAGGATACAATGAATGTAAATATACCTGTAGATCGGCCACATTCACCATCGATATCGCCGGGTTCATCACAGTCGCCTCCAACGTCGCCTGACGCCTCCGCCGCCGCCCTCACCAGCGTCGCCGTCTCCGACATCGCCACCTTGTTCGCCACCGATGACGCCTACTCAACAATTGCACCTCCCATCCACGTCTACTGACCCGCCGGTTGAGACAGAAACACAGACTCGTCAAGGAAGAGGAAGGAGAGAGGAATTGTACGAAGCAAATGATTCACCAAGTGAGATATCTGATCATAATGAGGTGAATACAGATAAGTCTGCAGCGGAGGAAGAGTTTTACGAAGCAGAAGAAACTGCTGGCCGAAATACGGAAGAAGAAGAACCTAAACAAATTGAGGAAACAGGTCCAGCAAGATTGATGCGTAATCGTCCCGCTATTTCATATAAGAAGATTTTTAGTACTTAAATAGTTAGTAGGTATTTATTGTACTAGGGGGAGGAATGTTACGTATGTGTCTAAGTATGTGTGCGTGCATGCACGCAATATAATTTTATTCCTTCTTTCCTTTTTTTTCCCCTCTTCTTTCTTATTTCCTTTTACATTCACATGTTTGTTTTTCTTTTTTTTCATTTTCTTGTCTTTTTTTTATCATGTTTTTTTTTCTTTCCTCTTTTTTGTCATTTTTTTTTGTTTATATCACGTCTTATTTTAACATTTTTCTATTATAATATATCATTAATATGGCCTCCTTTCTAAGTATTAGGTACTTATAAATAAAATAGTGTACAATAATTTAAACTTATAAAAGATTTCTTTTATGAATGAAATAACATAATAAATACAAATTATCACAAAATTTTCAGAAATACATCTGTAGAGAGAGATTATGAACATAATTCTCAGAGTACCGAATATACAAATATACAAATAATAACAAATTTAATAACAAGATAATTGTATTACTAAAATATATTATTATATATCTGATGTTATAACTCAACAGCTCATTAATAAATAATTATTTTAAAATTTGCATAACAAATTTGAATAATTTAAATTACAATAACTCAAAAATTAATAAATCATGAAATATTATTGAAATTAAAGTAAAACAAAACAAAACCCGAACATGACCATCAACATAAATCAGTGAAGCAACTAATAAGAATTGCAGTAGGTAATCAAGTGCCACTTGAGGGTAATTCTTGACATTGTGCCCATCAAACTTGAGGAACATGAAAGGAAAAAGAGAATACATATATATAATATTATATACTTTTAGCAATGTCAAGCTAATTTATTTAAAAGAAACACAATTTTCACAACCTTAAAGGATTTGACTCAAACAATAGAAAATTAATAACTCAACACAATGAGGATTTCTCATATTCAACTACACTTAGGTACCGTTAAACACGCCAACTTTGCCAACTTTTTTCGAATAATTTAAATTTTTGTATAAAATTTCTATGGAAACGTAGGTATTTTCTTTTAGAATCTGCAATTATAAGATAATATGCATCTATTGTTTTATCAGATTTTGTTATATTTTATTCATTTTGAGAGCGGGTAAAGTTATCTGGACTTTTGCCAACATTACCCACGTTCATTTTTGACGCAAATAAGGCCTCTAAACAGATGACATAAAGTCCAATACAAGAATTTTGGCAATAATGGCGTTTACTTTAGATATTAAAATAATACCATAAAAGGTTTCCTACCAAAGTGGCTGGGCAAAATTACCCTGACCTTTTTTCTCTTTTTCATACAATCCACATTTCGCCTTTGAAAAGTGCTAGGGTTGGCACATCTCACTAAACTGATCTTGGTGGTTATTTTTCATTTATTTATATAATAAAGTTTTATTCAAACGTAGTACCATAATTATGGTAGGTACCATTATGGTGAAAGTATTCTTAAATAAATTAAATTATTTTGGTACTGCTGAGGAACTTGAAATTGTCGTTCTGCATCTCGTGAAGAAATTTGACCTGATTCTACGGATTCACATGCAAGTTTTAACATTTCTTCAGTGTAATTTTTATACATTCTGGTTCCAATTTTTCGTCTTGACTTTCTTTGTCTTGATTTATTCTTATTTTTCTGAAATAAACCAAATAACAATATTAATATTATCAAGGATAAGTCTTCGGTGACGATCAAAAGAGATGTAAGTGGGATAGGTGTCAGTAGGAAAGTAACGTATTTAGTAATTTGACGACCTCAGTGGCGTGGCGAGGCTACGACGCAGGAGGTTGCGGGTTTGATTCCCACCTTGGGACGAATATCTGTACGATCTGCTGATATTTGTTCCGGGTGTTCTGGTCGTTTTCTATGTATGATTAAAATATCTATCTATGTAATGTTTTGGATTATGTATATTAGTTATCTAGTATCCATTAGCTTGGTACAGAGAACTTTTTAATAATGACTTCTAATATTCTTATTATTATTTTACTAACAGACCGCCCCGACTTTGACGGGTAGATATATGTATTAAAAAAACACTCTTGGCAGACTTTCCATGCTTAGAACACTCGATCATGTCTGCTTTTGACAAAACAAACAATCAAAATCATCCGTTTAAACTGAAAAGACTCCAAAACCTCTGGACTGGACCCAGTACCAGAGATATTATTATTAATTATTTTGATGTCGGGTAATGTTGTCAATAGTGGATCGCAACATTACTGGGTAATTTTACCCACCATTATAACTTTTGTTTTAGAAGACCTTCAGCAATGATTAGCTCACTGTGTTTTTTCAAGGTCATTGACCTTTGACCTTGACCTTAAGGTCATTGACCTTGAGGTCAATGACCTTTTTCGGAAAAAGTTGGTTAGGTGTTAGGTTAGGTTCCCCCCCGAGGGGTTCCCGCCTTGCCGGGGCGGGGGGGCTTAGTAATCGCGGACTGGTCACCCGCGGTGAAGCTAAGAGGAACCCATGGGGCCGTGCCAACGCAGAGGGCGACATGGCCGGCCCCGGGATGGACCGCTCCTCTGGGTTTTGCGCTCTAAGCCCAGTTGGAGTGGTAAGTGGTAGTAGGTTGCGGTGCTGTATGGGCGGCGCCGTGACTGAGGCGGAGGAGTGTCGGTATTGCGAGGGCCGCTCTCCCTATCCTCTGCGACCGTGTGGCAGGCGGCGGGGCCACTTGACTGACCCGTCGCAGGGGGACCTAGGGCGTCTGGACACGGGGTCGTTCGGGGCCCTTTTGGCGGGTAAGGTCCCCGAGGTGGTCGCGGCACGTCACGTGTTTCTGGCGTGTTGCGAAGGGGGGTGCTTCACACCCCCCATTGAGGGGGGGCCCGTTATCGGGCAGCCGTGGTGGGTTCGTGGATGAGGTAATAAAACGTTCCCATGTTCCCACCACAAGCGGCAGAGACGGAAACACCCTGAGGGTTTTAGTGGGTTGGAGTCCCACATAATCGTACTGTCTCCCCGTGGCAGTGCGATATGCGTGCGCATTTCCCTCAGGATAATAAAAAAAAGTAAAAAAAAAAAATAAGTAAGGTTAGGTTAGGTTAGGTTAGGTTGGGGGGGATGGTCACACCTCCACGTGGTCCTCCCTGGAAACTGTGATGAGAGGTGCAATAATTTTCTTTGTTTATTATACTTCTCACCACAGGCCAACGTGACCGGGATGGACTCCTCTGCGTGCTTTCTGATTAGCAGACAGTACAGTTGATGGAATGAGGGACGTGCCCGGCGTGTACTTACACTGCCGCCGGGCAGGCATTGGAATATTCCGTCTTCCATGCCAGCGTCGTAGATCGGAGCCTTGACATTCGTTGCGGACATGTCTCGTAATGGGTGTCTTGACCGAGGGCTTTGGCTTAACCGCCCGGGCCACGAGGAGATAACCTCTATAAAAAATACCGAAGGACAAGTGGCGAAGCAGCACGAGGCCCATTCTCTTTTGAGGATGGCTGGCCGGAAAAGTCAGTCACTACTGCTTCTAGGCGTACGCGCCTTGGTTAGGTCCACCTAGCCCTTCCCAGATACTCGTGGGCACTGTCTGGGTCGTACCTTTCCCCGGTACTCGTGGGATTTTCTATGGATAATTCAATCTCTCCAAACGGCCCTTCTCAGGGCCACCCCAACGGCCAAAAAGAGGACAGCCATGGGGCTTGCGGGTGAGGGAGATGCCCGAACCATCCAAGCCCTAAATGACTGTATAATGGAGGATGTCGCCATCATTGCGAATGTGGCGACTAAGTCCGGCAACCTTAAGGGGACCTTCGTTAAGGCCCTTAAAGAGTCCGCAGCCTCCATTAAGAAGGCGGTTGAGGCTCTCCGCAGTCGGTCCTCTACGGAGGAGACCGCGATATTGCAGGAGAACAACTCCCGCCTCCAGGCTGAGGTGGCAGAGCTCCGAAAGGAGATGGCGGAGCTCAGAAGAGAAATGGCTGTGCGGACCAGTGGCGGGCTAACCCCTGTGGTCCCGCAGCGTCCCGGGCCGCAGGAGCCTTCTCCAACCCCTGGAGGACTTCAAATGGAGGAGCTGACGCGTGCCATCATGCTACAGGTGGGTGGCATGTTGAATGCACGTCTTGAAGCCTACGAGGAGCGGCTTCTCCCAGAGAAGCGTATCCGCCCACCACTTGCGGTGGACAAGCGTAGTTTTCCAGGGGTGTCTGCTGCAGCTCAACCACCAAAACCTGGGCTCACCTCCTCAAAGAAGGCTAGCCAGCAAAAGAAGGCGGTGCCTCGCCCCTTGCCGCCGGTACCCCAAAACATGAATGAGGGCTGGTCGGTAGTTGCGAAGCGAGGTACAAAGAACGGGAAAGGCACGGCTTCGGCTGCAGTGACTAAGCCAGTTGCCAAGCCTAAAGCCAATGCTGGGCAGAAGCCAGCCGGCGCCACTAAGGTGAAGTTGCGTCCACCTCGATCCTCGGCTGTGGTGATCACACTGCAGCCTGAGGCCCAGGAACAGGGCGTAACATACGCAAAGGTGCTGGCTGAAGCCAGGCAAAACATCAGCCTGGCTGACTGTGGTATCGCTGGTCTGCGATGCCGCAAAGCGGTCACGGGTGCCCGCATCCTAGAGGTGCCAGGGGTGACCAGCGGCGAGAAGGCGGACTCCCTGGCACAAAAACTAAGGGAGTCCTTGGGGGAAAAGGTGAAGGTGTCCAGGCCATCGTTGTGCGCAGAGTTGCGCATAGTGGGCCTGGATGACTCTGTCACCACAGAAGAGGTGGTTGCCGCGGTCGCTCAGCGTGGAGGATGCCCATGGTTAGGTTAGGTTAGGTTTTTTTTTTTTTTTTTTTTTTTTTTTTTTTTTTTATTTCCTGTCCGGGAGCGCAATGTCCCGGCACGCGAGCTAACCTACCTAGGTTTCCCCGAATATGGGTTCAGGATTGGACTACAGGGATTCTTTTATTTTCTTAATTTATTTCTTACATACAGTTT